>CM027848.1:24096379-26791544 GCA_016097595.1 Eucalyptus pumila
ATGTCGGCTCTCAAAAGTGATTTTCCCGACGGTATTTCCAAGAGGAGAGACAATAACCAGACTTTCTTATTTTCTTTTTAATTATTGATTTTGCTAATTCGAGTTGTTACTCTCCTTTGGCTAAGTTATGTATCGCTATATTTGCACCTTCTGATTGAGTGATTGAAAAACATTGACATCTTTCAGCGTTAAATGTACTATGAGTTTAGAATCGACATTTCATTTCTTGAATGACATGTTTAATTGAGGACTACAGTCCACGTTGCATTGACAAGTTATTACATAGAACAAGATTATTCGGTCACTTTTAGAGGACCAAGAATAATTCCAAGTATCTTTGATTTTTTTGATGAAAGAGTAAGTCTCTTGTTTAAGATGAAATTATGGACCGAAATTTTGAACAACTTTTTGTGTTTCAAACAGGCCGAGTTCATTCTCATAGGAATAGACAAATAAGTTTTACTGGATTACAGATCTATTTATCTCATTTTGTACTAACTCCAGATTTTCAGAATATTTTCAACAATCCAAGGATTAGAATTTAGTCTTTTGTTATCAATATTAGGTTGGGGCAATATTATGTATGCAACAGTTACCCAATCATATGGAAATCTCCATGTGTCCTCGACAAGATCCACTTCTATCCTAATCCACTTCCATCAATCTCTAGTTAAGGTAAATGTTGCAGAAAATCGTCCATTTGATCAAAGTTTTTGCAACCAGTCTTACTTCCAAGCCGATGCTCAGAAATTACATCAGGTCGGTATTTTCTTGTTGCATAAGAAAATAACAGATTCAAAGAATCAGTTCTTTTCTGTCTGGAAAAGTCCATAGAAAGGCCGCCTCTCTGATTCGCTATTAAAGTTAACCCAAAAGATCTTGTAGCACTAAGTTGTAACAAGCCACACAGGGTTTGAAGCGAGCTAGTTTCCTGGAATTTATGAAGTGATATTCTTTGATTATCTTTATGCTACTTTCCTTCTTCAGATCATCTTCAGAACAGTGGTCAAGAAAGATGTTTTCTGATACTTATGCAACAAAGCTTAATCCAAGACACTCCACATTGAACTTGAGGAGGTAAACTATTGCCTTGACCAAACTCTGACCTGCAAAGGAAAGAGAACATCTTATCGTTCCACCTTAACTAGAAGATGACTGTAGTGGAAGAAAAGTTAGGAATTGATGCTTATGCAGAAAGGAAGAATATCACTCATCACAGAGACTCCATATGGAACTTGGCCATGTGAAGTATTGCCCCAACTGATCACTGATCTTCGGAAGGAAGAGAACTAGATCTGATCTTTGGGATTAACTAGAAAATAGCAGAAGTGAAGGGAGACGAGCTTAACTTCTATGGACTTTTCCAGACAAGAAAGAACTCTGAAAGAACAGCTTGTCCTTTGAATTGATGCTTATGCAACAAGAGAGAACCATTACTGATCAACACCCTCCATATTGAACTTGGCGAGGTAGACTATTGCCTTGATCAAACTCTGACCTGCAAAGGAAAGAGAACATCTGATCGTTCCACCTTAACTAGAAGATGATGGAAGTGGAAGAAAAGTTAGAAATTGATGCTTATGCAGAAAGGAAGAATATCACTGATCACAGAGACTCCATATGGAACTTGGCCACATGAAGTATTGCCCCAACCAAATGCTGATCTTTGGAAGGAAGAGAACTAGATCTGATCCTTGGGATTAACTAGAAAATAGCAGAAGAAGCTCGTCCAATATCAAATAATTATCAAGTCAGCCCCACAGAGAATGCAATAGATCACCAGCTGTCTAATCCAGTAAAACTTTTGTCTAATCCTATAAAACTTTCAACCTGTAAAAGAAGCCTAGAAGGTTGTCAAAATTTCAGTCCATCGCTCATCCTAAAGACAAAGACTACTACATCATCTGCTCAACTGCACAGTGCAAGATTAGATCTTGGTCCTCTAAAAGCCCGAATGTCTTGTTCTATGTAACCAACTGACCAGTAGCATTGTGTTCATGGTCCTCAGACAAACATGATCACTCCAAGAAGAAAGAAACCACTGCCAATTCACAGAATTGTGAATACCAGAATCAGCTCATGATACAATTAAACGGAAAGATCAATCAATGATGAATCAATCACCAATCAGAGGAGTGCAAATGCTAACGATACATAACATGGCAGACTCCCAGAGGCAAGAGTAACCTTCAGAAAATTAGCATACAAATCAGACCAAATCAACAATTAATCAAGAAACAAAAAGAAAATAAGAAGGATCAAGAGCATTTTGGGTATGATGTCTCCTCTGAAGAGTACTTCGCAGAGGCTGTCAACTGAGGAACGCATGCACAATCATAGGCACAAGATGAAACTGAAGGATGAGGACACAAGGGAGGGCTATTTCTGGGAAGGAGACACCGAAGCTGATCTGGATCGGATAGTGATCTGTTGTGGCACGTACACCTTGCAAAGAAAGAACCATCAAAGATCACACATCAGCCAAACTCTGAACTCCTAAGGAATGAGAATCAGTTTTTGCATCAATTGGAAAATTGTGGGACTGGAGAACAAATTTCATTCAAACCAATAACTGCCTCGAGAGACAATCATCAGCTCGCAGCAGAGCACCCCTTGTCGAATCTGGCGAGACTCCAACCTGTGAGAGGATCAGGACTAGATGACAATCAAGTCCCAAAGATAAAAGACCAAAGAACAAATTTCAATCAAAACCGGTAAATTATAGCCTATCGCCTGAAAGACTACTTTCATCATCTCAACCAAAAAAGACAGCAAAAAGATCATCAGTCCTCCAAAAGCCCAAGCACCTAGTTTTGTGAAACAAACTGACCAGTGTTGGGGAAGATGCCACTGTGAATTCACCCCAAGGGAAGATGCCACTGTGAATTCACCAAATAACAAAATCCAGAAGCCGCTCGTAAAACAATAAAATGGAAAGACCAATCGGCGGATGGATCAATTAAGGATCATAGGAGGAGCTAAACCAAACACCCATAATGACATCCTCAGACATCAAGAGATATGATCCAAGAGGAAAGAAGCCACTGCAAATTCACCAAATAACAAAATCCAGAATAAGCTGGTAAAACAACAACGCAAAGATCAATCAACCAATCAATCAATAACTTCCAAGAGTTAGCAAATCAGCACCCTGACCAAATGATAACAAGTCCTATCTGCACAATTCATACTTGATTTTTTGCCAACTACAACTTATTTATGCTATGATACAGAGTTGCACACTTTGCTCAGCAAAGTGAGCAACTGGCAATAGACAAATATGTCCGAAAGTCCAAAATACAAGCAGAATCATACAAGCTCCATCAGGTTTCTGGGCCTATACAACATATCCTGCAGAAAAGGCTCAATTTCTTTGCGAGGTCTTCAAACCAATTAGTTTTTCTTCACAAGTTCAACATCAGGTGTAGCTCATACAACACATGAACAAAATGATAACAAGAAAATACAAGCAGAATCATACAAGCTCCATCAGGTTTCTGGGCCTATACGACATATCCTGCAGAAAGGCTCAATTTCTTTGTGAGGTCTTCAAACCAATTAGTTTTTCTTCACATGTTCAACATCAGGTGTAGCTCATACAACACATGAACAAAATGATAACAAGTGCTATCTGCACAATTCATGCTTCATTTTTGCCAACCACAACTCTTGTGCTACTTCTATACAAAGTTACACAATTTGCTCAACAAAGTGAGCACCTGACAAGATACAAATATGTCTACAAGCAGAATTATACAAGCTCCATCAGGTAATCCACTAGCTTATATATCATAACGCTAGATGCTTCGTTTGTAAGCAGAATTTTATCCAGAGATCACAGCCTTCCATCTCCTTTCGGGGCCTATACAATATATATCCTGCAGGAAGGCTCAATTTCTCTGTGAAGTCAACGAACCAATTAGTTTTTCTTCTCAAGTTCAACATCAGGTATAGCTCATACAACACAAGAACCCTACCTGAAGCAACACATCCAGTGCACCATCTCATTCAAAGAGCAAGCTTATAAAAGTTGGCCAATACATCCAATCCATCCACTCTACGCATGCCCACGAGCATCCTTGCAGATATAGTTTTGAAGGCACAAAATAGAGCCAACTTCCCCAGAAAACAAAGATAACAGAATAGGAGTTTTGGAGAAAATCAGGGGTAAATCCATGTAGAGGGATCGTGCAAGCTCGTGGCCTAGTAACTTTTCAACACACAAGCAATATAAAACTAATTTGTCGGGCAAATTTATATCAACTGGAACTTCAATATAAAGAGAATCCCAACAAGAATGCTTCTACGGACTGCACCAAACCAATTCAAAGTAGAAACAAATAATTTACAACAGGAAGAGAACTAGACGTTCATTGCATCTCCCCAAAAATAAAAATAAAAACAGATGATCCCTATGGAAAGATCCAGACACGCTCATCGCTCCAATCCACAGGAAAAAAAAAAAAAAAACAAAATTCAGTTTCTCAACTAAACGTAATTGCATTAATTAATAACCTCCTGCCTTCCCCAACTAAAGAACTAGGATTCTCTAACATTTTCGTTCAATTAGCATCCTCACACGGTCCTTAGTGGGATCACTCTAAACTGGAACCAGCACCTGTCAACAACTGAACAAGTCCGTATAGCATGGAAGCCACAAAATTAGTCGATACAATCAGCGTTCGAACCTTAATAGCTCGGATAGACCTTTCTGTATAAAATCGGAGCTGTCGCCAACATTGTACTTAAAAAAGACCCAGCCAGATGCTTCAAAATTCATGCTCTCAAAGCAAACACCAAAGCAAATGAAACCAATCATAAGGCAATCATTTAGTATCTCCAATTACAAGGAAGATGACTTCATAGAGCCGATGAGATACAGTAGAACCATGAATTAGAATTCCTGGTCAAAAGATCATCATTGGCAAATGATCACGCTGCAATTGGACATAGATAAATTCGTAGCCCTAAAGAGTTTCAACAGCTATGCTTGATCAAATTTAGATAATATATAAGCAGTAGAAGTTCGCCCATCGTACATTAGGTATCATAAGAGATCAGGAGGGGTCCATGCTTACCAGATATGTTAAGACCTCAAACCAAAGCTTATGCAGAATTGTCATCTGCCCTTCAGTTTCACCCATCTAAAAATAACTACAAAATTTGACAAGCAGGCCAACCAAGCACCAAGTGTCTGCTTCTCCCAGCCAGACCAGCCACGTCTGCTGACAGCATACAAGGCACAACACAGCTTTGTGATGGACAAGAAACAAGAGAATCAGCAGAAAGGAGAGAACCGGTCAGAGTGCAAGCAATGCCAAGGGAGTTATGTCTAGATGGCTGTCCTGTCTACGTCCCCATGTGAGGCCTGATCACATATGCCAATCATGAATGAAGCACGAGAAGAAAGAGACCTTCTAGAAGGCAGTCCTGACAACATCCCCATGTGAGGCCTAATCACGTATGCCAATCATAAAACACGAGAAGAAAGAGACCTTCTAGTTATGAAAGGTACCTACGTGGAATATTCAGAAATTAGGCAAAATCACAGTACCAGTTCATCTTTTCAGAATGAGATGCTAACAGTTTGCAAAGAAGCATAACTTAGGTCCTATCAGAAAAGTCTTCATACCGAGAACCTAGCATATTCAGAAATTAGGCCCCTCAAGGTAGCACTACAAACTGAAAACAACCCATATCACCTACAAAACACGTCATTTTTAAAATGTCCCCGACAATCACTGTATCAGAAGTGGAAAAGTATTGCACTACCAATTCACCGAACAACGAGAATCCAGAATAAGCTGGTCAAAAATAGCAACGCAAAGTTCAATCGATCGCCCGATGAATCACTACAATCAAAGGATGAGGCGTAAACCAAAGAATTCCGATAACCAGTAGGAATCGTAGGCCAAGCGAAACCCTCAAGGATCTCCGCAACCAGATGATGCTTCACAAAATCAGACAAGAAAGAAGAAAGCAAAATGAGGACACCATCACCAAAATCAATCAATCAATCTAGAAGCGGAAAACAAAAAAAACAAAAAAAAAAAAAAAAAAAAGGAGAAGAAGGAAGGGCCGATGAAGAACGCCTAATCAACGATGACGAAATTGCAGAAGAAGCCATGGGGGAGAGAGAGTAGAACCAGGAACGCGGAACGAGAGCAACGGATACGAATGAGCACGAGAGGAGAAAAGGACTGTTTTATTCATGGGGAATGGATACCCGACCTCGGGTCGACCGTTGATGTAAAAATGTATCCGCAGCGAGGATCGTGATTTGGACGGCTGTGATCTGCTGACTGTTCAGTTTAGGAATTTCGACCGTTGCTTGACACGCTCGCCGTGAGAGAATTCAGGATAGACGCCCGCCACGAATCATCTTCGACCACGTGTCAGTCGGTTGCTAACGGTCGTGTCCTGCTTTCCCGCCGAAATTTAGTGATTGAAAATAATATTATTTGGATTTAAAAAATTTAGGGGTAACATTACTACCTACCCACCGACCCATGTTTTTTAATTTAAAAATTATTTTCACCCAGCTCATTTCGCTTTAGCTGAAACTCCATCTAATTTTTAAATGTGCTATGTCGCTTTGAGGCATTTCATTATGCTCCTCTTGATTTGTCCATCGACAAAATTACTAAACGAAGCTAATGCTTTTTTCAATAAAATATATATATATATATATGACATCTACATATATCTCCCTAGTCGTTACCCGAACTCGAGATAGAACATTCATGGGCGACTCCCTACTTAAGCTCATGGTGGCCATGACGCTAAATTGGAGTGGCACTATGGCAAGGGATGATTGATGTCAGTGGGGTGGTCAAAGGGGACAAGGGCAGTGGCTAGTGGTGAGGTGGGCGATGAATGATGGGGAGAGTTCATAGGTGCATGAATTTTTTTCATGTCACTGATTTGGCATATATCCTCACTTGAAGATAACAAGCAGGTCATGACATGGCATATGCAATTTATTATTCATGTTAGTAATTTGATAGTCCATGTTTGAAAAAAAAAAAAAAAGTGATATGAGAAAAAAAATGTCTAATTAAGACTAATATTGACGTTATACAAAATACAAAATTGCTTTAAAAAAATTAATAGAACAAATTTAGATTCTTGTGCAATTGTACAAGAACTATCAATTGCATTTACTCAAGGAATTATGAAAATATCATGTCAAAGTCTCCCGTATTTAGGTCTAAATAAAAGTGAAAATGTTTGTTTTGCAAAATGATTCAAATCAAAAGTAACACAATAAAAGCCATTTAGGCAATGTTTGGTAACATTTGTTTGTTCCTCTATTTTTCGATTTCTTGTTTTTTGGAATTGAAAAAGAATAGAAATACATTTGATAATATCAATTAATTTTTCTATTTTCACGAATAAATCGATAGCAAATGAATAGATTTGGAATAAAAAGAAGAAGTAAAAAAGCTTGCATTTTTGTTCATGAAAACAAAAAGAGAAACGAGCCATTTTAAAAAATTAAGTTTAATGTAACCTAATACTGCCTTTACACAATCAACACAAAGTCAAGTCTCTCGACCCAATCCTAGTCCCCATTTTCGAAACCAAAATAAAAAACAAAAATCAAAGAATAAGATAAAAAAACTAAAAGAAATAAAATTCATAAATTCATAAATTTAGAGAAAAATTAGAAATTAGATTTTGAGTAATTTTACTAAATTTAACTGTTAATTCTAGTTTAGAATTAGTTTAGCATAAGAAATTATGAAAATATTTTGCAGAAAAAACTGGATTCAAAATTGAATAAAATCTTAGGCCTTTATCATATAGATTTTTGAATGCCATTTTATTTTAAAGATAATGTTATTTATAAATAAAAACTGTTTCCGAAATAGAAATGTTTCCAAACACATTCTTAATTCTAAGTGAAAAGAAGAACAATGGGAATGCTCTTTCTTAAGTAACTTCGTTGCTAGTGCCACTCCCCTCTATCATGATCTCGAGTGGACAAAGGTTGACAATTTGGTACCAACAATTGGCAATGTAAATGAAAGATGTACTTTTTTCACTTTAAATCTAGATTGGGCGGTTGTCATTAAATTTATTTTTGATTAACGGCTTTAATAATTTCATGTACTCCCATGAAATGACCTAGCAACCTTGCACGTCACAAATTGCCTCTTGGCTGCCACTTAGAAATTTTAACAATGATTTATTACTATTTTTTTCCTCAGTAGTACGTTCTACTTTCTTTTAACAAGTTAGGAAGATTGTCTTAAGAGTATCCCGAAAGATTATGTATTTTCTTTACATGCTTGAAAGATAGTGTTTAATTGTCCTAGGTGTAAAACCTTGTGCTTTTTATTAATTGTTTGAAAGTTTGCATTGAATTTATTCTAGGTATATAAGGCTATGCCTTTTATTGGAATTTGTTCTTTTCTTAATATCCCAAGAACAACTTTCTTTATCCGATGACTATCTAAAATCCGAAAACATTGCTGAATTGTAATGCGGCCCTTCCCATCCTTTAAGTATTTATAGCATTGCAATTAAGATTATTTTCTAGAAGACCCATATTTTTCAATTTTTCTCTTCATCCCAAAAATTTCGATTATATATTTAGTACAACCTGATAATTATTATCCTTCTAACTTGATGGCTTCGACTAACCTCATTTTTCTTCCGACTAGGTCCTCATCCTTAAAATCCTCTCAAAGTTGAAACCCGATGAAAGTCCGAGTGCCCGTTTCTCTAGTCTTTGGATATTATCCCACCATTTGGTTTATACAAAGTCTACCAATTCATAACTACTAGGTTAATGAGTCTATAAACAAGTCCTAAACAAGTACCAAACCATGAGCTTGTCTTTTTGTCAATCTTAGATAATTTTACTTATGTATTATTATGGAGTTCTACACATGACAATAGTTTCAATTGCAAATGAGATAGCATATGGCAGTTTGTTATCCTTTCCACTGTAATAGAAATACTTGGCTTAAAATAAAAATATCATCCATTTGTAAAACTACAAAAATAATTCGACTCTTCCCGATGTATCAATTCATTCATCTCCTTCACCATCAAAGGCCTATTTACAATACCAGCAATTGGATTTTGCAAGTTAGTAATCATGAATTGTCTATTTGTGAGAAGATTTTTGAGCATTTAACATCGACAAAAAACCATGCTTACCAATTGAGACTCGTCAAACCAGTTTCATCATATTTAGGGTTTCATGCGTGAACCAAACATTCCCATAAAACAACAAAGTCATGAAGAGACCATGCGAAACCTTAGATCTTCGCCAAAGAAGAAAGTAGTTTGTGCAAAGCAAGATGATTAAAAATCAGGCCCCAAAAAAAAAAAAAAAAAAAACAATTCTCCTATCAACAATATCAAGAAAGGACAAGAACACAAATCCTCATTTGATATCTCCTCTAAAAGACGATCGATCTCGCAGAGGCCGAACAGAAAAGGGAGAGAGAGCAGAACCAGAATCACAAGACGGGAGTCGAACGGCTACTTATAAGGATTCACCCACTTCCAGAACGACAATGATCATCCGAAGCAAAGTCGGACAAAATAGGAAATTGGAAATCGGATATTATATGATGATGCGTTGACAGTGGGTCTGGCAGTATGGCCTTGGGCCTTAGGATGCACACAATTGTCTTGGATGGGTTGCGCATTAAATTTAAGAATGGACGCAATGCTTCCTTGACCTTGTGTCCTAATCAACTGGTCATCCGCGTGGAATGACTTTCCGGTTCGAAGTTCAGTCTTCATTTAATGAATGTTTTAAAAGTATTTTTTTTTTTTTTATAAAACATCATTTTTATTATTTAAAAAATAAAGAAGAAAAATATTATCCTCGTCCAAAATATGATTGAAATAATTAGTTATCGATAATATTAATTATTTCAAATGATACAGCAGTTATTCGAAAATTATTTTTGCACAACTCCTTTCACTTAGCTGAAAACTACCATCTAATTTTTAAAAGTGCCATCTATTGTTCTTGAGGCATTTCATTAGGCTTCCCTTAACTTGAGTTCATTGAAGAAATTACTAAAATTGGCTACTTCTTTAATGAAAAATATATATATGCCATCTATGTATATCTCTCTCCACTCGCTACTCAAACTTGAGCTAGTAACATTCATGGCGGCTCACTACTTGAGCTCATGGTGGCCGTGATCGCCAAATTCGAGCGGCATTATGGCGAGGGGTGGTTGATGTTGATGGGGTGGTCAAAGGGGACAAGGGTGACATGGTGAGGTGGTGAATGATGAATGTTTTTTTTCATGTCACTGATTTGACATATGTCCCAACATGAAAATAATAAGTGGGTCATGACATGACACACACAATTTATTATTCATGTTAGCAATCTGATAGTCCATGTTTTAAAAAAAAAAGTCCAATCAAGACTAACGTTGACATTATACAAAAGACGAAATTGCTTTAAAAAAAGAAGTAATAGGACAATTTAGATTCTTGTGCAATTGGACAAGAACTATCAGTTGCATTTACTTTATGAAAATATCGTGTAATAGTTTCTAGTATTTTTTTTTTTTGATAAAATAAAGAAAGGAGTTTCAAGTATTTTGGTCTAAACAAAAGTGAATGTTTGTTTTGCAAAATGATTCAAATCAAAAGTAAAACAATAAAAGCCATTTAGGCCATGTTTGTGAGTGTTTTTAACCCTCTATTTTTCTATTTCTTGTTTCTCGAAATAGAAGAAAAAAAATAAAATCCGTTTGAAAAATCAGTTAATTTTTCTATTTTCAGGAATAAATCGGTGGCTAGTTAATAGATTTGAAATAAAAATAAGAAGTAGAAAAAACTTACTTCTTTGTTCTTGGAAACAAAAAAGAGAAATGATGTCATTTAAAAAAAAAAGAAGAAGCCTAAAGTAACATGATGCTCATCTTTACACAATGATACAAAGTCAAGTCTCTCGAGCCAATCTTAGTCCCAATTTTCGGAATAAAATAAATAAATATATAACTAAAAAAATAAAATTTATAGATTCATAAATTTAGAGAAAAATTAGAAATGAGATTTTGAGTATTTTACTAAATTTAAGTGTTAATTCTAGTTTAGAATTAATTTAGCATAAAAAATTAAGAAAACATTTTCCTGAAAATTGGATTCAAAATTAAATAAAGTCTTAGGGCATTACTCTAAAGATTTTTTAATGCCGTTTTCTTTTAAAGATAATGCTATTTCTAGATAAAAATTGTTCCCATAATAGAAATATTTCCAAACACACTCTTAATCGTAAGTGGAAAAAAAGAACAATGGAAATGCTCTTTCTTTGAAACTCATTGCCACTCCCCACTTTCATGATCTCGAGCGATAGTGTTGGCAATTTGGTACCAACAATTGGTAATGTGAATGAAAGATACTTTTTTTTTTTTTTTTTTCACTTAAAGTTTAAATCTAGATTGGTCAATCGTCATTAAATTTATTTTTGATTAAAGGCTTTAATAATTTCATGTACTACCAGGCAACCTTGCACGTTGCAAATTGGCTCTTGGCTGCCACTTAGAAATTTTAACAACGATTTATTACTATTTTTTTCCATGGTAGTATGTTCTACTTTCTTTTAAAAAGTTAGGAAGATTGTCTTAAAAGTATCCTGAATGTTGAAGATTATGTATTTTCTTTACATGTTTGAAAGATAGTGTTTAATTGTCCTAGGTGTAAAACCTTGTGCTTTTTATTAATTGTTTGAAAGGTTGCATTGAATTTATTCTAAGTATATATTAATATCCCAAGAACAACTTTCGTTATCCGATGACTATCTAAAATCCGAAAACATTGCTGATTTAGAAATTGTAATGTGGCAGTCTTTCTTACATGGAACATAATAACTTATTAAATTGCATTATGGTCCATATTTTCAAAGGAGATTGTGATGTCCATCGGATTTCAATGATATAAATAATCCTCATTTCGGTGAATTTGTGCTCGCCTTTTTTCCTCTTTCAATTTTATCCCTACCTTTCTAGCTTGGCAAATCCCCACCTTTCCAAATTATATCAAACAAATTCCAAAACTACATTCCCTAAAATTAAATCATTCTACTTACCTTCAGCCCTTCCCAGCCTTTAAGTATTTATAGTATTGCAATTAAGATTATTTAGTATAGCCTCATAATTGTTGTCCTTTCAACTTGGATAGGTTTCTACTAACCTCATTTTTTCTCCCTGACTGGGTCCTCGTCCTTAAAATCCATCTCAATATTGAAGCCGATGAAAAGTGCCCGTTTCTCTTGTCCCTGGATATTATCCCACCATCCGAACTATACAAAAACTATCAATTCATAACTACTAAGTTAATGAGTCCATAAACAAGTACTAAACAAGTACTAAACTGTGAGCTTATCTTTTAGTCAATCTAAGATAATTTCACTTATGTATCACTATGGAGTTCTACACATGACAATAGTTTCAATTGCAAATGAGATAGCATATGGCAATTTGTTATCCTTAATATTGTAATAGAAATACTGACTTGAAATAAAAATATCATCCATTTGCAAAACAACAAAAATAATTCGACTCTTCCCTACGTATCAATTCATTCATCTCCTTCACCACCAAAGGCCTATTTACATGGTCCATACCAGCAATTGGATTTCGCAAGTTAGTAATCATGAATTGTCCATATGGGAGAAGATTTTTGAGCATTTAACATTAGACAAAAAACTATGTTTGCTAATTGAGACGTATCAGATCTTTAATTTGAGTTTTCCCCAAGCCAATTGAAAGTGGAAAGGGATAATTTGCCATGATGTTGGAGAATATATGTATTCAAGCATAAGCATCCGATAAGACAAAGAACAAAGTCAGACTAGGTCTCTACTCCATAAGTCAAATTGCCATCAATGTTTGCATACATATGACCAAGTGAAGCAACTAGACTTAGTTTTACAAATAGGACTCAATTGTAGTTTTATCGAGTGAAGTTCACAGAAAAAGATGAGAGCATGTTATCATAAATGCGGAAGACTTAAACTAGCACCCAATATCATTAATACCAAAAATACCCTCAAAAGAAGGAAAAGGAAAAGTCCCAAATGATCAAGCAAAGCAACAACTAGACTTAGCCTTGGACACAATACTCCATTTTAGTAATTGTAGTTTCATCCGGTGAAGTTCACAAACAAGCGAAAGCACGACATCATCGAAGAGAGACTTGAACTGGCACCTAAAATGAACCATTTACACTAAAAATGCCCCCAGGTGAAGCAAAAAGGTAAAACTTGCTAAGTCGAGTCATTCCCCTAAAAGTTAGTTAAAATGGGCATACACTTCAAACACGAACCAAGTTGATTCATCACCGATGGAGCATTGTGATTAGAATCAGAAACTACATAAGAGGAAAGTGAAAGGGAAATTGAGCTATACACAAAATGCTTGCAACAATGTTCCTCTTCATTAACTTTGAAAATTTTTAAGGTGAAAAAAGAAATACGGTTAATTTAGCTGGAAAAAAATAGTTCTACTTGAGAATTTTTTTCTCCTAGTGGGAGCACAAGGATCGTCCTTGCTGATTTATATGGAAACGAAAATGCTAGATAGTTACTTGCAAAAGGGAAAATTACGGCTGCCATAGGAATCTTCATTTTCATAAGCCTCCAAATGCCTTCACTAAACATTCGTATGGGAAAAAGTGAAAAGACACTTGCAAAAGTGTCCATGTCACCCAGATAGCTCGTAAAAGCAAATTTCTGAGAGATACCAATTCCATAATGTCATGATAACCAGTTAGCGAACACTCAAAATATGTCCAATTAGGAAACGTGACTCAAAACACCCACAATTAGATGCCATGAATGAAAATCCAAGACTAGTTACAAGAATCGCCACTACTCATCTGGCAAATCTCAAGAATTTAAGTCTCCATTAAATATAGATAATGGGCCAAGGACATCACTTCCAAGGGTTAGCACATCACACCCTGACCAAAATGTTAACAAGTGCTATATGCATATTATGCTTGCTTTTTTGACAACCACAACTGTCTTACTTTGTGCTAAAATACAAAGGTGCACAATTTGCTCAACAAAGTGAACAACTGACCATACAAAGAAATATGTTCAAGAATCCAAAAATACAAGCGGATACAAGCACCATACATCCTGCAGGAAGGCACAATTCTTTGCGAATATTCAGAACAGATTTTTTTTTTTTTTGGGTCAAGTTCAACATTGGGTGATAGTTCATACAACATATGAACCCTACCTAAAGCAACATGTCCACACTATCTCATTGAAAGAGGGAGCTTAAAAAGAGTACAAAAACATTCAAACCATCCACTCCACGTGTCCCCGCGAGCATATATTACCAAGCATCCTTGCAGTTATAGGTTTAAAGGTACAAACTAGAGCCACCTTCCGCCAAAAATGATGATAATAGAATATGATTTTTGGAGAGAATGAGGGGTGAATCCATCTAGAGGATCGAGCCAACTTGTGGCCAAGTAACTCTCCATTTCAACACACAAGCAATATATAAATAATTTGTCAGGCATTATATCAACTGGACATTCGATATAAAGAGCAAACAGGAAGAGAACTATATGTTCATCGCATCACCTCTAATCCTCGAAAATAAAATATCACAAACCACATCTTTGTAGACTTCATGCATTGACAAACATCCCTATAGAAAGATCCAGGCATTGCTCATCACCCTAATCAACAAAGAAAAACAACAATTCAGTAGCTTGACTAAATAGAATTGCGTTAGATGCTGTCCTTTTGCAAGTACGTCCAACAGAGAGGCCATCCAATGACAATCAGAGATCTTATGTCGAACTTCAAGCCCTCAAAGCATAGTCAAGCTAGTTCTTGCACACCCTATCATAAAAGCACGGCCGAAATATAGATTGATTAGGGGCTGACCCGTATACATATAGAGTGACGACATTAAAAGAACCCCAAATCCAATAATTGGGAGCTTATCCAATTTCAAACAAAGCCTGGACTCCGTAATTCATCAACTCGGCCACACAAAAAAGGCAATAGATCATCACTTATAAAATCTGGCAAAACTCCACCATATAATAAGAACAAAGACAATTATCATCTTTCCACTCTGAGGGAATCAATTAAGGAATAGGATATTCAATAAAACACAAGTGCCTACACAGCAGGAGTAGATCAAAATTTCAGTTCTTCACCAGTCCT
Organism: Eucalyptus pumila; assembly: GCA_016097595.1. NCBI lineage: Eukaryota > Viridiplantae > Streptophyta > Magnoliopsida > Myrtales > Myrtaceae > Eucalyptus > Eucalyptus pumila. Next base: position 24,111,561 of record CM027848.1, read on the forward strand.
GAAGATGATCAACCAAAGATAGATTTGAATAGATCTTTGAACTCGAAAAAGGCTCATTTATTCTAAGCAATAATCGACCAACCTCGTTATATGTACCATTCCTTAGACAATATCCTCAATCAAAGAGATCGCTCCATGAGAAAAGAAGCTACTACCAATCCACTTGATTATAAATTCAAAAAAGCTCTAAAACAACAAAAAGATGGATCAATCAACATCCTCAATCAGCGAGAAAAGAAGCTACTACCAATCCACGGGATTATAAATACAGAAACAGCTCTAAAACAACAAAAGAAATGATCATATCCACAATAAATGATCAAAGGAGGATCGTAAACACTAAGGATGCACGTGACCACTCCTCAACAACCACCTAAAGCATAGATATCACCTGGTAAATGAAAGAGTTCCACCGAAGGTTCTGTACCCAAAGAAACACATCAATCTTACAGAATGAAAGCCTAAGCTAACTAAATTGTGTGAAGCTAGTATTCGGGGAAAAAGAAAAAGAAAAGAAAGGCCAGACGAATAAATTGCACATAATTTACCCGCAATAGATTTAGTGATTGTAGCGTGCATTACAGGAACAAAGAGAAACAAGCCAGAACTTAGTGGATCTCAAGCTTTTTAGACTCAAACAATCCCTACAATGGAAGATAGTCAATGATAATTCATCTTCCAAAGACAACAAAAGCCAATAGAAGCTCAAAGAAAGAAGAGCTTGTTAAATGAAATCTAGGATGAACCATCACATATTGAAGACGGTCCACATCAAACCAGAAGAGGCTTGCATCAAAGGAAAGAGAACTTGGCCCTCATCACCTCACCTTAGGGAAAGTTTTGGCAAAAGGGAAATGTTACCGCAAAAAACAGTGTGTAAAACAAATATTTTTTCCAGAAAAGAACATATCCTGCAAGGTTTCAGATAACATAGAGAAAAAGAGGCAATAGGTCGCACGAATATAACATCTCAGCATAGGAAATTACCATCTAGACAACATCATTCTCATCAACTATTAACATAGGAAACCTGACAAAAATTCTTCAAATAAGCCAAACTTAACATCTATTTAGACAATATTCAAGCAGACATACCCCCAAGTCAAAACAAATGCATACGCAAGAGACGTATTTCCCAATGAATATGCGACGTTGAACCTGAAAAAGTCCATGATAAATAACATTCAGGATAGTTCCATCAAAGATAAGATATTACCAGTATGCCCTGAAGTAAAACCGATTCTGTCGGCAATAAACCTTCAAAGTCCCAATAACCAAAGAAAACCTACAATTTAGATATCTATATGGCCATTCACTAAGTCCAACAACTCAAAGAACCACCGGCATGGAAAGAACACAAAATGACCTCTTGCTCTGTACCAAAAGAAAACACAGAAGTTGTGTGAAGAGAAAGGTGAAGCAAACTAGGTAATGCTTGGAACCAGTTCCATTAGTCCTCCAAAAAGCCCAAATGTGGTATTCTATGCAACCAACTGACCACTTGCATTGTTTTTATTGCCCTACAACATCCTCAGACAAAATGATCACTCTAAGAAGAAACAAGCCATTGCCAATTCACAGAATAGGGAATACCAGAATCAGCTCATAATACAATTAAACTTCGAAAGATCAATCAATCAAATGGGAGGAGCGCAAACCCTAACGATGCCCACAACATGGCTAACGATGCCCACAACATGGCAGAGTGCTGGAGAGGCGAGGAGTAACCTTCAGAAAATAACATTGCATAAACTGAACCGGACCGACTTAACACTCATAAATGCCCGATGAGACCAAAGTATGAGGACACGAGGGATGGACTACTTCTAGGAGGGAGAGACCAGCTTTTGAACTTCAATAAAATTAAGACAAAGCGGATCTGGATTAAATAATGATCAGTTGGGGCGTGTACACCATGCAAAGAAAGAACCATCACAGATCATACATCGACCACACCAAAGGAATGAGAATTGATTTTTGCATTAATTCGAACATTATGGGACTGGAGAACAAATTTCATTCAAACTGACAACTGCCTCGTGAAACCATAGAACTTACCCAATTTCAGACAATCATCAGCTCGCAGCAGATCACCACATGTCAAGTCTGGCAAGACTCTGACCTGTGAGAGAACTCCCAAAGATAAAAACTGAAGAACAATTTCCCATCAAAACCAGTAAATTTGAGTCTATCCCCCGGTCATAGATGTGACATCAAAGACTAATAATTGATTGTCTCAACCAAAAAAAAGACAGAAAAAGGGTCATCAATCCTCCAAAAAGCCCAAACATCCGTATTTTATGAAACAAACTGACAATGCCATATTAATCATCGTCCTTGACATGCCCTCAGACGAACAGTTCACTCCAAGGGGAAAGAAGCCACTGCGAATTCACCAAATAACTAAATCCATGAGGCGCTCATAAAACAATTGTACAGAAAGTTGGTCCATAGAGCGATTAAGGATCAGAGGAGGAGCTAAACCAAACACTTCCCATGATGACCATCCTCAGACAAAAGAGATATGATCCAAGAGGAAATAAGTCACAGTAAAGCACCGAATAACAAGAATCCAGAATAAGCTGGTAAAAACAATAATGCAAAGACCGATCGGTCAATCAATAAGATAATTTCAATAACCACAGGCATTGTCCCAAAGAAGCCAGGTGAAACCCTCAAGGATCTCAGCACTGCAACCAGAAGAGGTTTGCATCATAGTCAAACTACTTCTCACACACCCTATCATTAAAGCATGGCCAAAATATCAATTGATTAGGGATCGATCCATATAAATACACATGGAGAGTGAGGACATCAAAAGAACCAAAATCCAAGAACTGGGAGCTTATCCAATTTCCAACAAAGTGATAGATCATCACTTCTAGAATTTGGCATAACACCTACACCATAGGAGTTTATCAAAATTTCAGTTCTTCACCCGGTCCTGAAGATAATCAACGACACTGCCCATCCACCAACCCAACCACAGATAAACGTGAAGAGAACATCGAATTCAAAGAAAAGCTCAGCTATTCTAAGTAATAATTGACCAACCTCATCATATGTACCATTCCTTAGACAACATCCTCAATCAAAGAGATCGCTCCATGAGAAAAAAGCTACTCCCAATCCACTGGATTATAAAAATCTAGAAAAAGCTCGTTAAACAACAGAAAGATGGATCAATCCATCAATCGGATCAAAAGAGGAGCATAAACACTAACAATGTCCACAACAGCTCCTTAACAACCACCTAAAGCATAGGAATCACCTGATAAATGAAAAAGTTCCACCAAAGGTTCTGTAACATGCAATATCTGCATGATTTACCAGCAATCAATTTTAGGATTGCACAATGCATTAAAATAATGGAGAGAAGAAACAAGCCAGAACTTAGTGGACCTCAAGCTTTCCAGACTCACTAACAATCCCGATAATGGAGTCAATGATTATTCATCTTCCAAATACACGAAAAGCCAATAGAATCTCAAAAGAAAGAAGATCTTGTCAGATGAAATAAAGATTTTGGATCTAGGAAGAACCATCCCAGATTGAAGACAGTGCACATTCAACCAGAAGAAGAGGTTTGCATCAAAGGAAAAAGTGAGGACATCAAACCTCATTAGTTCTCGCACACCTTATCATTAAAGCATGGCCAAAATGTCAATTGATTAGGGACTGATCCATATAAATACACAAGGAGAGTGAGGACATCAAAAGAACCAAAATCCAAGAACTGGGAGCTTATCCAATCTCGAACAAAGCCCGGACACTGATATTCATCAACTCGGCCATCACAGAAAAGGCGATAGATCATCAAAACTCATATCTTCAACAAGTGCCTACACAGCAGGAGTTTATCAAAATTTCAATTATTCGCCCATTTATGAAGATGATCAAGAACACTGCCCATCCACCAACCCAACCAAAGATAGATGTGAAGAGATCGTCGAACTCAATAAAAATTGACCAACCTCATCATATGTACCATTAGTTAGACAACATCCTCAATCAAAGAGATTGCTATGTGAGAAAAAAAAGCTACTGCCAATCCACTAGAGTATGAAAATCCAGAAATAGCTCGTGAAACAACAGAAGGATGGATCAATCCATCAATCAAATCAAAGGAGGAGTGTAAACACTAATAATGTCCACAATAACTCCCCAACAACCGCCTAAAGTGTAGAAATCACCTCATAAATGAAAATTTTCTGCCAAAGGTTCTGTACCAAAAGAAAGCACATCAATCATATAGAATAAAAGCCCCGGGAATCGTGTGAAGCTAGCATTAGCGCCCCGGGGGGGTGGAAAGCAAGACGTATAATATGCAATATCTGCAGGATTTACCACCAATCAATTTTGCATCATGCATTGCAAGAATGAAGAGAAACAAGCCAGAACTAGCGGACCTCAAGCTTTGCATACTCACAAACAATCCCCAAAATGGAGGGTGGTCAATGATTATTCATCTTCCAAATACAAGAAAAGCCAATAGAATCTTTAAAGAAAGAAGACCTTGTGAAATGAGATGGGCTAGAAAGAACCATCACAGATTGAAGAAAGCCCACATTGAACCGGAAGAGGTTTGCATCAAAGGAAAGAGAACTAGGCCCAAATCATCTCACCAAAACCAAGAAAAAAGCAGAAGCAGAGAACAAACTTCATTCAGATCAGCCTAGAATCTACTAAGAATCTCAAACAATCATCAAGTCAGCCCCACAGAAGAACGCAATAGATCACCACCTCTCAAACGCGGCAAAACTTCAACCTGTAGAAGAATTAGAAGTTGACAATAATTCTCTCATTGCTCCCTGAAGTGAATCAACTAAAGACAAACTTAAATGAAAACTACAAAAAGCCTACAGATCTTCAAAATTTCAATACTGCCTAGAATCCACAAAGCTGCTGCTTGTCCAATCTCAAACAATCATCAATCAGCCCCACAGAATAACGCAATAGATCATCACTTCTCAAACCTGGTAAAACTTCAACCTTTAGAAGAATTAGAACTTGACAATAATTATCTCACTGCTCCCTGAATATAATCAACTGAAGACAAACTTAAATCAAAACAACAAAAAAGCCTAGAAATCTTCAAAATTTCAATCCATTGCCCCTGCTGAAGATGTCAACGAAGATTCTTCAGAATTCAAAACAAAGACTGCATAATAGATCACCACTCCTCCAAGAAGCCCAAACACCTTATATTATGTAACTGACCAGCTTCTATGTATTTATCATCATTAGACAACATGCTCCAACGAAGAGATTGCGTGCTGAGGAAAGATGTAACAGCCAATCCACTGCGAAATCCAGAATCATCTTGTTAAACAATTTAATGGAAAGATAAATCTATTGATGAGCCATCCACAACATCGCTTTATAAGGTGAAAACAATACATATTATAATGCTTGGAAAATTTTTGGCAAAAGGAAAATCTTACCACAAAAAAAAGAAAAGTGTGAAAGAAAAATATTTTTTTGGAAAAGAACCTATCCTGCAAGTACCAAATAACATAGAGAAAAAGAGCAATAAGTAACACCGAAATAATAACTCAGCATAAGAAATTACCATCTAGATGACATCAATCTATCTAATATAAACACAAAGTAAACCTGAGAGAAAATTTCAAATAAACCAATTTAACATAGACACAAACTTCAAGCAGATATACACACCAAGTCAACAGAAATGCATATGCAAGAAACGTATTTCCAAGTGAGTGTGCAACAAAGTACGTTGAAAAGGAAAAAGTGATAAATAACATGCAGAATAATTCCATTACGGAAAAGGTCTTTGCTTTAACCAATTTCTGACCATAAAAGATCCCCTTGCTTTATTATTATTAATATTATTATTATAACTGGGTCAACACTAATGGAACCATTCACTGTCCAGAAAAAGCTTATCCCATTTCAAACAAAACCGGGTTTCCACAATACATCTTCTCAGCCTTTCAGAAAAGGCAAAGGATCAGCACTTCTCAAATTCAGCAAACCTTCAACCTAAAGCAATTAGGAATAGACGATTATCATCTCGATTCTTGCTACTAACCAAAAATAATTAACGAAAGAATGAATTTTAAAAAAGAAACATAAGTGTCCATGCAGGAAATTATTAGAAGTTTCAGTTCAACACCCAGTACTCCTAGTCCACCAAGCCAACATTATACTGCCAAAGAATCATCAATCCCAAGAAAAGCTCGAATGTTTTATTCTATGGAACAATTGACGAAACTAATCATATTTACTGTTCCTTACATGACATCCTTGGAAGTAGAGATTGGTCCATCAGAGAAGAAGTTACTTCCAATCCACTAAAAAACAGATCCACAATCTGCTTGTAAAACAACTAAATAGACCGACCGACCGACCAATCAATTAAAAAATGGTCAAAGGAGGAAAGTAAACCCTAACGATGTCCACAACCATGGCAAAGTCCCAAACAGGCAACGGGAGCACAAGAAATTAAGCTTCTGCAACAAGCTAGATGCTTCAGAAATACGACCAAGAAAGTAATTGGCTAACCAACCATTGAAATGTAGAAACAAAGTAACAATGATTAAGAATGCGAATCTTAATAGATATCTTAAGTATGCCATTCCAAATAAGAAGATACCAGTATGCACCAAGTAGAAGCAATTCCGTCAGCAGTAAGCATTCAGTCCTGATAACCAATGGCCATTGACAGAGTCCAACCAACTCAAACAGCCTCTCACATGTAAAGAGCAGAAAAAAACCTCTTGTTCTAAAATGAAAGAAAACACAGAAGTCATGCAAAAAGAAAGGCGAAGCTAGGAAGGCAGTTCCTGGAGCCAGTCCCATGGTAGGGAAGAAGAGCATGACGTATACATCTTACATATGCTATCTCCACGATTTACCAGAGACCCGATTAGTGATCTTAGCACACAGATAAGCGAAGGGAAATGAGCTTATGCAAAAAGAAAGAACTCTGAAAGAACAGCTTGTCCTATGAATTGATGATGCTTATGCAAAAAGAAAGAATGATTACTGATCCAAGACACTCCATATTGAACTTGATGAGGTAAACTGTTGCCCTGACCAAACTCTGACCTGCAAAGGAAAGAGAACATCTGATTATTCCTCTTTAACATGAAAATAACGAAAGTGGAAGAAAAATTAGGAATTGATGCTTATGCAGAAAAGAAGAACACATCACTGACCACAGAGATTCCATATCAAACTCGGCCATGTAAAGTATTGGCTCAACCAAACTCTGATCTGCAGAAGGAAGAGAACTAGATCTGATCTTTGAAATTAACTAAAAATAACAGAAGTGAAGGACAAGTTCCATTCAAACCAATGACTGCCTAAAGTCCAAGAAGGAGGAGATCGTCCAACTCCAAACAATTATCAACTCAGCCCCACAGAGAGCGCCACAGATCACCAACTGTCAAATCTTGTAAAATGAGCATAGAAGGTTGTCAAAATTTCAGTGCATCGCTTGTCCACCGAAATGCATACTCATCTTGATAAACAATTAAATGGAAATATCAATCTATTGATAAACCGTCCAACAACATCGCTATACAAGTGAAACATTACATACTATAGTTTAGGGAAAGTTTTGGCAAAAGGTCAATGTTACCCCATAAAACAGTGTGAAAAACAAATATTTTTTTGGAAAAGAACATGTCCTGCAAGTTCCAGATAACATAGAGAAAAAAGAGGCAATAGGTCGCATGAAAATAACATCTCAAATAGGAAATTACCATCCTGACAAAATTGTTCAGATAAACAAATTTAAAACCTATTGAGACAATATTCAAGCACACATACACTCCAAGTCAAAACAAATGCATATGCAAGAGACGTATTTCCCAATGAATGTGTGACAACATACGTTGAACCCGAAAAGTCCACGATAAATAACATGCAGGATAGTTCCATCAAAGAAAAAGGTAAGACATACAAATCAAAAGTTTCCAATCCAAACCCGAAGAGAAAGTAGGCTCTAACCTGCCAAGAGAATGAGTGGTATCAGCTACCATCATTAGTTAAGAAATAGAAACAAAATAAGAAAGATTAAGAATGCAAATTGTGATAGATATCTGATGTGCGTCATTTCAAAATAAGAAACTACAGTATGCCCTGAAGTAAAAACGATTCTGTCAGCAATAAACCTTCAAAGTCCCAATAACCAAAGAAAACATACAAATTAGACATATATATGGCCATTGACTGAGTCCAACAACTCAAATAACCTCTGGCATGGAAGGAGCACAAAATGACCTTTTGTTTTGTATCAAAAGAAAACACAGAAATCGTGCGAAAACATAGGGAAAGCAAACCAAGTAATGCCTGGAGCCAGTTTCATGATAGGGAAGATGAGCATGACGCAAACATCTTACATATTATATTTCCATGATTTACCAGTGATGCAATTAGTGATTGTAGCATACAGATAAGAATGAAGGGAAAAGAGCTAGAACTTGTGTGGATCTTTCCAGACAAGAAAGAACTCTGAAAGAAGAGCTTGTCCTATGAATTAATGCTTATGCAGCAAGAAAGAGCCATCGCTGATGGGACACTCCATGTCGAAATTGACGAGGTAAAGTATAGCCTCGACCAAATTATGACCTGCGAAGGAAAGAGAACATCTGACCGTTCCACTTCAACTACATGATAACTGCAGCGGAAGACAAATTAGAAATTGATGCTCATGTAGCAAGAAAGAACATCATTGATCGTAGACACTCCATATCAAACTTGGCTACGTAAGGTATTGCCCTGACCAAACTCTGATCTGCAAAGGGAAGAGAAATAGATATGAACTTTCAGATTAACTAAGAAATAATGGAAGGGACAAGATTCATTCAAACCAATGACTGCCCAAAATCTAAGAAGCAAAAGCTCATCCAATTTCAAACAATTATCAACTCAGCCCCACCGAAAACGCAACAGATCACCAGCTGTCAAATCCAGTAAAACTTTCAAGCTGTAATGGAAGCCTAGAAGGTTGTCAAATTTCAGCCCATCATTTGTGTTAAGACAAAGGCTTCTAGATCACCAACCCAAAAAGCCCAAATGTCGTATTGTATGTAACCAAATGATCTATTCCGCTGTATTTGTTGTCCTCAGCAAACATCCTCAACCAAAAGGATTTCTCCAAGAAGGAAGAAGCCACTGCCAATTCAATGTATACCAGAATCATCTCAAAATACAGTTGAACTTGGAGTTATCAATCAATGACGAATCAATCACCAATCGAAGGAGCGCAAAACCTAATCATGTCGACAACATGGCAGAGTCCCGGAGAGGCAAGGCGTGACCTTCGGAAAATAACATAGCATAAACGGAATCAGACCAATTTAACAATCGATGAAGAGACAAAAAGAAAGAAGAGGATGAAGAGCCTGCCTTGGGAATGATGTCTCCTCTGAAGAGTATTTCGCAGAGGCTGACAAACTGAGAGAGGAACGCATGCACAATCATAGACACCAGATGAGACAGAAGGATGAGGACACGAGGGAGGGACATTTCTAGGAAGGAAACACCGGCCTAAGAAATTTAACAAAAATAAGATGTGGATCTGGATTGGATAGTGATCTGTTGGGACATGTACACCTTGCAGAGAAAGAACCACCACAGATCATACATCAACTAAACAACGACCTCCCAACTAATGAGAATCGGTTTTTGCATTAATCAGAAAATTCTGGGACTGGAGAACAAATTCCATTTAAACCAATAAATGCCTCAAGAAATGATAGAGCTTATCCAATTTCAGATGATCATCAACTCGTGCAAGATCACCACTTGTCAAGTCTGGCAAGACTCCAACCTGCGAAAGAATCAGGACTAGAAGATAATCAACTCCCAAAGATTTAAAAAAAAAAAAAAAAAAGAATAAATTCCAATCAAGACCAGTAAATTTCATCTTGTTGTCTGGTCTAAGATATGATTAAAGACTACTAGTACATCATCTAAACCAAAAATAAGAAAACGGATCACCAGTCCTCCCAAAAATCTAAACATCCATGTTCTATGAGTCAAACTGACCAATGTCATCGTATTGATCGTCCTTGACATCCTCAGACAAACAGTTTCACTCTGAGGGGAAAGATGCCACTCCCTCAGCATTTATTATTTGATAAATGCTTTAAGAGCATTCTTTGATGTTTTCTCAACTTTAAAATTACAATTTTGAGTCATTGACTATAATTGTGCATATAGTGACATATATGATATTCTTTATTTAATTGCTCAAACAGTATACTCATACCCATCAGTCAGTCAGTGTGTGTGTGTAGTTTTATTATTTTGTTTCTGAGAAGTATGCTTTTACTATGATAAATTTAATGATCTCATTTCTGGCCAAAAAAGAAATACATAAATGAGAAGTGGAAGACAATTTAGAAATTGATGCTTCTGTAGCAAGAAAGAACATCACTGATGGTAGACACTGCATTGGCCAGGTAAAGTATAGCCTCGACCAAAATCTTGATCTGCAAAGGAAAGAGAACTAGATCTGACCTTTCCAATTAACTACAAATAACAGACGTAAAGGAAAAATTGCATTCAAACCAATAACTGCCAAAATCCAAGGAGCAGCAGCGCATCTAATTTCAAACAATTATCAAGTCAGCCCCACAGAAGACGCAACAGATCACCAGCTGTCAAATCCAGTAAAATTTTCAAGCTGTAAAAGAAGTCTAGAAGGTTGCCATAATGTCAATCCATCATTTTTCCTGAAGACAAAGGCTTCTAGATCAACCAAACAGTGCAAGATAGATTATTAGTCCTCCAAAAAGCCCAAATGTCATATTCGGTGTGACCAACTGACCAGTTGCATTGTACTCATTGTCCTCAGACAACATCCTCAGACAAAATGATCGCTTCAAGAAGAAATAAGCCACTGCCAATTCATGGAATAGTGTACCAGAATCAGTTCATTATACAATTGAACTTGATAAAATCAATCAATGATCAGAGGAGAGCAAACCCTAACAATGCCCACGACATGGCAGAGTCCCAGAGAGGCAAGGCGTGACCCTAAAAAAATAACATAGCATAAACCAAATCAGACCAATTTTTACAATCAATCAAGAGAAAGAAAGAAAGAAAGAAAAAATGATCAAAAGTGCGTTCGGGAACGATATCTCCTCTGAAACATACTTCGCAGAGGCTGTCAACTCAGAGAGGAACAGACGCACAATCATAGATGCATGATGAGACTGATGGTTGAGGACATGAGGGAGGGACTAGGAAGGAGACACCCGCTTTCGAACTTCAGTGAAAAGAAGAGAAAGCGGAATTGGATTGGATGGTAATCTGTCGTGGCGCATACACCTCGCAAAGAAAGAACCATCAAAGATTAAACATCAACCAAACATTGAACTCAAAGGAATGAGAATCAGCTTTCACATTAATCGGAAAATTATGGGACTGAAAGAACAAATTTCATTCAAACGGATAATTGCCTCGTGAGACCATAGAGCTTATCCAATTTCAAGCAATCATCAGCTCGCAGCAGATCACCACTTGTCAAGTCTGGCAAGACACCAACCTGTGAGAGAATCATGACTAGAAGATAAACATCTCCCAGAGATAAAAAACTGAAGAACCAATGTCCATCAACACCAGTAATTTTCAGTCTATTGCCCGGTCTTAGATGTGACCAAACACTAGATCATCATCTCAACCCTAAAAAGACAGCAAAAGGATCATCGGTCCTTCAAAAAGCCCAGACACCTAGTTTTATGGAACACAGACCGGTGTCATTGTATTCATGGTCCTTGACATCCTCAGAAAAAAAGTTCGCTCCAAGGGGAAAGAAGCCACTGCAAATTCATCAAATAACAAAATCCAGAAGCAGCCCATGGATTGTATGGAAAGTCAATCAATGGATTGATAAAGGATTGGAGGAGGAGATAAATTAAGCACTTCCCATAGCAACATCCTCAGACGATAGAGATATGATTCAAGAGGAAAGAAGCCACACTGCCAATTCACCGACTAACAAAAATTCAGAATAAGCTGGCAAAACAATCAAGGAAAGATTGACTGAGGACGAGGCTATAAACCAAATAATTTCGGTAACCAGAGGAATCGTAGGCTGGGCAGCAGAAGCAATGGCCTGCAAAGGGAAATATGCAGGCTTTTAAGGTAACAATTAAGTAGAGCAGGTTAAAGAACCTGGATAGCCAGCAACACTAATGCCAAAGTAATCCCCATATTTGGCTCTGATGTGTTTCACCTGCATTAATAACCAAGCAGATCCAGAACAAAAACAATAAGCACAAATAAAGAGCAAATATGGGGGCAGTTACCGCTGCCAATTCGGTTTGTCAGTGCACTTGCTTAAATGCTCACTTGCTATATGACTAGTCAATTTCTAAATCGAAGTTCGTAAAGAGCAATACAGAACCACATACAAAACATGCTATGCAAAAGCATTAATTGTTATGTATGATTTGTTGCTTCTCCAATTCAAAAAGACCCTCTTTTATCATGAGAAATGGTTTATTTTGTATACAGATAGTGTACACCAAACTAGTGAATGACTAGGATATCTAGCATTTCTATTTTCTAGGTTTTAAATGCCAAGGGGTGAAAATTTAGGGCCTTACATGGGTAAATGAAGCTGTCGATCATTTAGACAGAATTCAAAACAAACTTTGAGTGAAAAACAATTAGTAAAGTTTTGACAAGAGATGAATGTTATCACAGTGAAAAAAAAATATTTTTTTGGAAAAGAACCTATCCTGTAAGTTCCAAATAACATAGAAAAACAAGGGAAATAAGTACTGCCAAAATAACAACTCAGCATAAGAAAACCGATTTAACATATTGACACAAAATTCAAGCAGACACACACACCAAGCCAAAACATATGCATATGCAAGAAATCTATTGCCAAGTGAACGTGCGACCTAGTACACTGAAAGGAAAAAGAGTAGCAAATAACATGCAGAATAGTTCCATCAAGGAAAAAGTCTTTGTGTTAACCTATTGATAACCTATTATAGAAAGAGAAACTGAACGGTGATCATCTTGCCTTAATAAAATAAAAGAAAAAAAGAAAAAAAATAGAGTCAATACTATTATAGTCATTTACTGTCAAGAATCCAATAAATGAGAGCTTGTACAATCTCAAACAAAACCTGGTCTCCACAATTCATCCTCTTAGCCTTGCAAAATAAGGCAAAGGATCAGCACTTCTCAAGGTCAGCAAACCTTCAACCTAAAGCAATTAGAACTAGACGATTATCATCTCGATTCTTGCCACTACCCAAAGATAATGAATGAAAGAATGAATTTTGAAAAAGAAACATAAGTGTCCATGCAGGAAATTATTAAAAGTTGCAGTTCATCACCCTGTACTCCCAGTCCATCAACTCAACATTACTCCAGAAAGGAATCGTCAGTCCCAAAAAATAGCTCAAACATTTTATTCTATGCAACAATTGACCAAACTCATCATATTTACCGTTCCTTACATGAAGTCCTCGGAAGTAGAGATCAGTCCAATAGAGAATAAGTCACTTCCGATGCATTAAACAACAGATCCAGGATCTGCTCCTAAGAAAACTAAATAGAATGACCAACCAATAAATTGATACATGGTTAAAGGAGAACAGTTGACCCTAATGATGTCCCTGACCATGGCAAAGTCCCAAGGAGGCAACTTGAACAAAAGAAATTAAGCTCCTGGAACAAACCAGATGCTTCAGAAATTAGACCGAGAAGGTAATCAGCTTATCAATTGTCAAGAGATTAAAAAAAAAAAAAAAAAAAAAAAAAACCAAGAAAGATTAAGAACGCGTATCATAATAGATATCTGAAGCATATCATTCCAAATAAGATGCAACAAGTATGCACTGAAGTAAAACCAATTCTGTCAGCAGTAAGCCTTCAGTCCCAATAAGCAAAGAAAACCTACAATGTAGACATTTATATGGCCACTGATGGAGTCCAACCAACTCAGACAACCGCATATACGGAAAAAACACAAAATGACCTCTTGTTCTAGACCAATAGAAAACACACAAGTTGTGTAAGCAGGAAAGCGAACCAAGCAAGGTAATGCCTGGTGCCACTTCCAGGATTAGGAAACAGACCATATTGTATAACTGTAACATATGCTATCTCCATGATTTAGAGAGATCCAATTAGTGATCATAGCACACAGATAAGAATGAAGAGAAACAAGATAGAACTCTTGTGGACCTTTCCAGAAAAAAAGAACTCTGAAAGAAGAGCTTGTCCTATTAATTGATGCTTGTGCAGCAAGAAAGAACCATCACTGATCACAGGCACTCCATATTGAAATTGATGAGATAAAGTATTACCTCAACCAAACTCTGACCTGCAAAGGAAAGAGAAAACCTGATCGTTCCACCCTAACTAGAAGATAACAGAAGTGGAATGGAAGACAATTAGGAATGGATGCGTATGCACTAACAAAGAACATCACTGATACCAAACACTCCATACCGAACTTGGCCACGTAAAGTACTGCCTCCACCAAACTCTGATCAGCGAAGGGAAGAGAACTAGATCTGATCTTTCGGATTAACTAGAAAATAATAGAAGTAAGGGACAAGTTTCATTCAAACCAATAACTGCCTAAAATCCGAGGAGCAAGAATCATCCAATTTCAGACAATTATCAACTCAGCCCCACAGAGAACTCAAAAGATCACCAGTTGTCAAAATCCAGTAAAACTATAAACTGGTAAAAGAAGCCTAGAAGGTTGTCAAAATTTCAGTCCATCGTTTGTCCTGACAACAAAGGCTTCTAGATCATCAGCTTAACCACAAACAGTGCAAGATTGATCATTAGTCCTCCAAAAAGTCCAAATGTCATATTCTAGGTACCAAGACCGGTTGCATTGTTCTTATTGCCCTACACCATCCTCAGACAAAATGATCCCTCCAAGAAGAAAGAAGCCACTGCACTTTCACGGAATAGTGGATACCAGAATCAGCTCATAATACAATTAAATTTAGAAAGATCAGTCAACGACAAATCAATCAATCAACAATCAGAGGAGCGCAAACCTTAACAATGCCCACAACATGGCAAAGTCCTGGAGACAGCAGAAGGATCATCAGTCCTCCAAAAAGCACGAACATCCATGTTTTATGAAACAAACTGACTAATGTCATAGAATTCATTGTCCTTGACATCCTCAGACAAGCAGTTCACTCCAAGGGGAAAAAAGCCACTGCCAATTCACCAAATAACAAAATCCAGAAGCAGCTCATAAAACAATTGTGAAGAAAGTTGGTCCATGGAGCAATTAAGGATTGGAGGAGGAGCTAAACCAGCCACTTCCCATAACGACCATCCTCAAATGAAAGAGATATGATCCAAGAGGAGATAAACCACAAAGTCAATTCACCAAATAAAAAGAATCCAAAATAAGCTGGTAAAAAAATAACGCAAAGACCGATTGGTCGATCAATCACTGAGCATAAACAAGATAATTCCGATAAGTACAGGCATCATCCAAAGAGGCCAGGTGAAACCCTCAAGGATCTCCGCAACAGGGGGTTTCTACAACCAGAAGAGGTTTTCATCATAGCCAAGCTACTTCTCGCACACCCTATCATTAAAGCATGGCCAACATATCAATTGATTAGGGATTAATCCATATATATACACATGGAGAGTAAGGACATCAAAAGAACCAAAATCCAAGAAGTGGGAGCTTATCCAATTTCCAACCAAGCCCAGACACTGCAATTCATCAACTCAGCCACACAGAAAAGGCGATAGATCAACACATCCAGTATTTGGCAAAACACCTACGCAGCAGGAGTTTATCCAAATTTCAGTTCTTCACCCGGTCCTGAAGAAGATCAAGGACACTACCCGTCCACCAACCCAACCAAAGATAGATGTGAAGAGAACGTTGAACTCAAGAAAAGCTCAGTTAATCTAAGTAATAATTGACCAACCTCATCATATGTACCTTTCCTTAGACAACACCCTCAATCAAAGAGATCACTCAGTGAGAAAATAAGCTACTACCAATCCACTGGATTATAAAATTCTAGAAACAGCTGGTTAAAGGAATCACCTGATAAATGAAAAAGTACACCAAAAGTTCTGCACCAAAGGAAAACACATCAATCATGTGAATGAAATCCCTGTGTATTGTGTGAAGCTAGAGTTCAGGGGGAAAAAGCAAGACAAATAACGTACAATATCTACACGATTTACCAGCAATTGATCTTGGAATCGCAGCATGCATTAAAAGAATGAAGAGAAGAACAAACCAGAACTTAATGGCCTTCAAGCTTTCCAGACTCACTGGCAATCCCTACAATGGAGGATAGTCAATGATTATTTATCTTCCAAATACAAGAAATGCCAGTAAAATCCCAAATGAAAGACGATCTTGATAAATGAAATAAAGATTATGGAGCTAGAAAGATTCATCACAGATCGAAGACGGTCCACATTGAACCAGAAGAGGTTTGCATCAAAGGAAAGAGCCAGGACATCAAACCTCGCTAGTTCTCACACACCCTATCGTTAAAGCATGGCCAAAATATCGATTGATTAGGGACTGATCCATATAAATATACATGGAGAGTGAGGACATCAAAAGAACCAAAAATCCAAGTGGGAGCTTATCCAATTTCCAACAAAGCCCAAACACCAATATTCATCAAAACCAACACAGAAAAGGTGATGTATCATCACTTCTAAAATCTGGCAAAACACCAAGTGCATACACAGCAGAAATTTATTGAAATTTCAGTTCTTCACCCGGCCCTGAAGATGATCAAGGACAATGCCCATCCACCAACCCAACCAAAGATAGATGTGAATAGATCGTCAAACACAAGAAAAGTTCAGTTATTCTGAGTAATAATTGACCAACCTCATCATACGTACCATTCCTTAAATAACATCCTCAATCAAAGAGATTGCTTCATGAGAAAAAAAGCTACTACCAATCCACCGGTTTATGAAAATCCAAAAACAGCTTGTAAAACAACAGAAAGATGGATCAATCCATCAATCAGATCAAAGAAGGAGCATAAACACTAATAATGTCCGTGATAACTCCTCAACAACCATCTAAAGCATAGAAATCACCTGATAAATGAAAAAGTTCCAAAGGTTTCATACCAAAAGAAAACACATCAATCATATAGAATGAAAGCCGTGGTATAATCTGATGCTTGCATTTTTTTTGGGGGGGGGGGGAAGCAAGACGAATAGCAGGCAATATCTGCATGATTCACCAGCAATCAATATCTGCATGATTCACCAGCAATCAATAACTGCATGATTCACCAGCAATCAATTCTGTGATTGTAGCGTATGCATTTTAAGAATGAAGAGAAACAAGCCAGAACTTAGTGGACCTCAAGCTTTCCAGACTCACAAATGATCCCTAAAACAGAGGATAGTCAATGATTATTCATCTTTCCCAATAGAATCTCTAAAGAAAGAAGATCTTGTTAAATGAAATAAAAATTATGGAGCTCGAAAGAACCGTCACAGATTGAAGGAAGTCCACATCGAACCACAAGAGGTTTGCATCAAATGAAAGAGAACATGGCCCCAATCATCTAACCATAACCCAGAAAAAAACAGAAGCAGAGAGCAAACTTCATTCGAATCAATGACTGCCTAGAATCCACTAAGTAATTGCTTGTCCAGTTTTGAACAATCATCAACTCAGCCCCGCAGAAGAACGCAATAGGTCGCCATTTCTCAAACCCAGCAAAACTTCAACCTGTAGAAGAATTAGAAATTGACGATAATTATCTCATTTCTCCCTGAAGATAATCAACTAAAGACAAACCTAAATCAAAATTATGAAAAGCCTATAAATCTTCGAAGTTTCAGTACTGCCAGAAATCCATGAAGCTGCTGATTGTCCAATTTTAAACAATCATGAACTCAGCCCCACAGAAGAAAGCACTTCTCAAAGCCCAGCAAAACTTAAACCTTTAAACGAATTAGAATTTGACGATACATCTCACCGCTCCCTGAATATAATCAACCAAAAGCAAAACTTTATTCAAAACTGCAAAAAGCCTAGAAAGCTTAAAAATTAGTCCATCGCCCATGCTGAAGATGTGAACAAAAATACTTCAGAACTCAAACAAAGACTGCATAATAGATCATCACTCCTCCAAGAAGCCCAAACACCTTATATCATGCAAACTGACCATCCTCTATGTATTTATCCTCATTAGATGACATGCTCCGATGGAGAGATCGCCCTCTCAGGAAAGATGCAACTGCCAATCCACCGCGAAATACAGAATCATCTTGTTAAACAATTTAATGGAAAGATAAATCTATTGATGAGCCATCCACAACATCGCCTTATAAGTGAAAACACTACATATTATAACCTTTGGAAAAGTTTTGGCAAAAGGAAAATGTTGCCACAAAAGAAAAAAAAAAGTGCGAAAAACATATATGTTTTTGGAAAAGAACCTATCCTGAAAGTACCAAATAACATAGAGAAAAAGAGCAATAAGTAACACCAAAATAATAACTCAGCATAAGAAATTACCATCTAGATGACATCAATCTATCTAATATAAACTCAAAGTAAACCTGAGAGAAATTCTTCAAATAAACCAATTTAACATAGACACAAACTTCAAGCAGACATACACACCAAGTCAACAGAAATGCATATGCAAGAAACGTATTTCCAAGTGAGTGTGCAACAAAGTAAGTTGAAAAGGAAAAAGTGATAAATAAGATGCAGAATAATTCCATTAAGGAAAAGGTCTTTGCTTTAGCCAATTTCTGACCATAAAAGAAAGAGAATTTAATGGTGATTTCCTTGCTTTATTATTTGTTATTTGTTATATGGGGTCGACACTAATGGAACCATTTACTGTCCAGAATGCAATAAATAAAAGCTTATCCCATTTCAAACAAAACCCGGTCTCCAATAGCAAATAATTATCAACTTAGCCCCCCAGAGAACGCGGCAGATCACCAGCTGTCAAAATGTAAGTCCATCAGCTCAACTGAATAGTGAAAGATTAGATCATTGGTCCTCTAAAAAGCCCCAATGTCTTGTTCTATGTAACCAACTGACCAGTAGCATTGTGCTCATGGTCCTCAGAAGAACATGATCACTCCAGGAAGGAAGAAGCCACTGCCAATTCATGGAATAGTGAATACCAGAATCAGCTCATAATACGATTAAACGGAAAGATCGATAGGTGATGAAACAATCACCAATCAGAGGAGTACAAACCCAACGATACGCATAACATGGCAGACTCCCAGAGAGGCGAGAATAACCTTCAGAAAATTAGCATGCAAATCAGACCAAATTAACAATTAATGAAGGAACAAAAAGAAAAGAAGGATCAAGAGCATTTTGGGTATGATGTCTCCTCCTAAGAGTTCTTCACAGAGGCTGTCAACTGAGAAAGGAATGCATGCACAATCATAGACGCAAGATGAGACTGAAGGATAAGGACACAATGGAGGGATATTGAAGGGGACACGGGCAAGTGGATTTGGATTGGATAGTGATTTGTTGTGGCACGTACACCCTGCAGAGAAAGAACCATCACAGATCATATGTTGGCCAAACTCCACCCCTCCAAAGGAATGAGAAAGTTGGTCCATGGAGCAATTAAGGATTGGAGGAGGATTGGAGGAGGAGCTAAACCAGCCACTTCCGATAAGGACCATCCTCAGATGAAAGAGATATGATCCAAGAGGAGATAATCCACAAAGTCAATTCACCAAATAAAAAGAATCCAAAATAAGCAGGTAAAAACAATAACGCAAAGACCGATTGGTCGATCAATCACTGAGCATAAACAAGATAATTCCGATAAGTACAGGCATCATCCCAAAGAGGCCAGGTGAAACCCTCAAGGATCTCCACAACAGGGGGTTTCTACAACCAGAAGAGGTTTGCATCGTAGCCAACCTACTTCTCGCACACCCTATCATTAAAGCATGGCCAACCTATCAATTGATTAGGGATTAATCCATATATATACACATGGAGAGTAAGGACATCAAAAGAACCAAAATCCAAGAAGTGGGAGCTTATCCAAACCAATCACATTTACAGTTCCTTACATGACGTATACATCTTACATATGCTATCTCCATGATTTATGAGAGATCCACTTAGTGATCGCAGAACACAGATAAGTGAAAGGAGACGAGCTTAACTTGTGTGGACCTTTCCAGACAAGAAAGAACTCTGAAAGAACAGCTTGTCCTTCAAATTGATGCTTATGCAAAGAGAAAGAACCATTACTGATCCAAGACACTCCATATTGAACTCGATGAGGTAAACTATTGCCTTTGACCAAACTCTGACCTGCAAAGGAAAGAGAACATCTCATCGTTCCACCTGAACTAGAAGAAGACGGAAGTGGAAGAAAAGTTAGGAATTGATGCTTAAGCGGCAAGGAAGAATATCACTGATCATAGAGACTCCATATGGAACTTGGCAATGTGAAGTATTGCCCCGACTAAACGCTGATCTTCGGAAGGAAGAGAACTAGATCTGATCTTTGGGATTAACTAGAAAATAGCACAAGTGAAGGACAAGTTCCATTCAATCCAATAACTGCCTAAAATCCAAAAAATGGAAGCTCATCCAATATCAAATAATTATCAACTCAGCCCCACAGAGAACGCGGCAGATCACCAGCTGTCAAAATGTCAGTCCATCGCTCATCCTAAAGACAATGACTCCTACATCATCAGCTCAACTGAACAGTGCAAGATTAGATCATTGGTCCTCTAAAAAGCCCCATTGTCTTGTCTATGTTACCAACTGACCAGTAGCATTGTGCTCATGGTCCTCAGAAGAACATGATCACTCCAGGAAGGAGGAAGCCACTGCCAATTCACGGAATAGTGAATACCAGAATCAGCTCATAATACGATTAAATGGAAAGATCGATGGATGACGAAACAATCACCAATCAGAAGAGTGCAAACCCAACGATACGCATAACATGGCAGACTCCCAGAGAGGCGAGAATAACCTTCAGAAAATTAGCATGCAAATCAGGCCAAATTAACAATTAATCAAGAAACAAAAAGAAAAGGATCAAGAGCATTTTGGGTATGATGTCTCCTCCTAAGAGTTCTTCATAGAGGCTGTCAACTGAGAAAGGAATGCATGCACAATCATAGACGCAAGATGAGACTGAAGGATAAGGACACAATGGAGGGATATTTTAGGAAGGGGACACGGGCAAGTGGATTTGAATTGGATAGTGATTTCTTGTGGCACGTACACCCTGCAAAGAAAGAACCATCACAGATCATATGTTGGCCAAACTCCACCCCTCCAAAGGAATAAGAATCGGTTTTCGCATCAATTGGAAAATTATGGGACTGGAGTACAAATTTCATTCAAACCAATAACTGCCTTGAGAGACAATAGAGCTTATCCACCCTTGGACAATCATCAGCTTGCAGCAAAGCACCCCCTGTCGAATCTGGCAAGACTCCAACCTGTGAGGGGATCAAGACTAGAAGACAATCAAGTCCCAAAGATAAAAAGACCGAAGAACAAATTTCAATCAAAACCAGTAAATTACAGCCTATCGCCTGAAAGACTACTTTCATCATCTCAACCGAGAAAAAGACAGCAAAAGATCATCAGTCCTCCAAAAAGCCCAAACACCTAGTTTTATGAAACAAACTGACCAGTGTCGTTCTTGACATCCTCAAACAAACAGTTTCGCTCCAAGGGGAAGAAGCCACTGTGAGTTCACCAAATAACAAAATCCAGAAGCCACTCGTGAATTCATAAAACGGAAAGATCAATGGATGGGTGGATCAATTAAGGATCATAGGGAAAGCTAAACCGAACACCCATAACGACATCCTCAGACATCAAGAGATATGATCCAAGAGGAAAGAAGCCACTGTGAATTCACCGAATAACAAAAATCCAGAATAAGCTGGTAAAACAACAATGCAAAGATCAATAGATCAATCGATCAATAACTTCCAAGAGTCAGCAAATCACACCCTGACCAAAATGATAACAAGTGCTGTCTGCACAATCATTCTTGATTTTTTGCCAGCCATAACTTATTTATGCTATGATACAAAGTTGCACAATTTGCTCGACAAAGTGAGCAACTGACAATAGACAGATATGTCCAAAAGTCCAAAAATACAAGCAGAATTATAAAAGCTCCATAAGGTATTCCACTAGCTCGTATACTGGCTAACGCTAGATGCTTCATAAGTAAAATTTTATCCAGAGATCACAGCCTTCCTTCTCCTTTCAGGGCCTATACGATATATCCTGCAGAAAGGCTCAATTTCTTCACAAGGTCTTCAACCCAGTTAGTTTTTCTTCGCAAGTTAAACATCAGGTTTAGCTCAAACAACAAATGAACAAAATGATAACAAGTGCTATCTGCAAAATTCATGCTTGATTTTTTGCCAATCACAACTTACTTGTGCTATGATACAAAGGTGCACAATTTGCTCAACAAAGTGAGCAACTGAAAATGGACAAATATGTCCAAAAGTCCAAAAATACAAGCAGAATTATACAAGCTCCATCAGGTATTCCGCTAGCTTATATACTCACTAATGCTAGATGCCTCGTTTGTAAGCAAAATTTTATCCAGAAATTACAGCCTTCCATCTCCTTTCGGGGCCTATACAATATATATACTGCAGGAAGGCTCAATTTCTTTGTGAAGTCGACGAACCAATTAGTTTTTCCTCTTGAGTTCAACATCAGGTATAGCTCATACAACACATGAACCCTACCTGAAGCAACCTGTCCAGTGCACCATCTCATTCAAAGAGCAAGCTTGTAAAAGTTGGCCAAAACATCCAATCCATCCACTCTACGCATGCCCACGAGCATCCTTGCAGATATAGTTTTGAAGGCACAATATAGAGCCAACTTCCGCAGAAAACAAAGATAACAGAATAGGAGTTTTGGAGAAAATCAGGGGTAAATCCATGTAGAGGGATCGTGCAAGCTGATGGCCTAGTAACTTTTCAACACACAAGCAATATAAAACTAATTTGTCGGGCAAATTTATATCAACTGGAACTTCAATATAAAGAGAATCCCGATAAGAACACTTCTACGGACTGCACCAAACCAATTCAAAGTAGAAACAAATAATCTACCATGATATTACTGAATATCAGCAATCAATTTCCATCTCACAAGGTAGAAGCATCCAATAAGTCAAACTGCCATCATTGTGTGCCATCAAGCCACCAAGGAAAGCAACAACTAGACTTAGCCTTGAAAAAGGACTCAATTGTAGTTTTATCTAGTGAAGTTCACAGAAAACGATTAGAGGACAACATCATCGAAGAAAGAGACTTTGTGAACCGGCTCCCAAAATTAACCATTTACACCAAAAATACCTCCAAAAGAAGAAAAAGTAAAAGCCCCAAATGACCAAGCTAAGCAACAACTAGACTTAGCCTTGGAAACAAGCCTCAATTGTAGTAATTTTAATCCATTAAAATCCATAGGAGAAGATAGAGAGCAGGACATCATCAAAGAAAGGTACTTGAACTGGCACCCAATAAACCATTTATACCAAAAATCCCCCAGGAGAAGCAAAAGCAAAAGCTTGCTAACTCAAACCATTCCCCTAAAAGTTAGTAAAATGGGTGAACATACTACAACACAAACCAGGTCAAATTCAGCGTGATTTGCAACAAAAGGACTCTAACCTACAACAGGAAGAGAACTAGATGTTCATCGCATCTCCCCAAAATAAAAAAAATAAAAAAAAGATGATCCCTATGGAAAGATCCAGACATCGCTCATCACTCCAATCCACAAAGAAAAACAAAAATTCAGCATCTCAACTAAGCATAATTGCATTAATTAATAACCTCCTGCCTTCCCCAACTAAAGAACTAGGATTCTCTAACAGTTTCGTTCAAATTAGCATCCTCACACGGTCCTTAGTGGGATCGCTCTAAACTGGAACAAGCACCTGTCAACGACTGAATAAGTCCGTATGACAAGTATTTAAATTAGCAAATGAAACCAATCATAAAAAGATCGATCTAAAAGGAAAGATGCAACTGCCAATCCACCAAAATCCATATTCATCTCGATGAACAATAAATGGAAAGATCAATCCATTGATGAACCTTCCAACGTCACTTTTTTTTTTGGAAAAACAAGTATTTTTTTTTTTTTTTTTTGGAAAAGAACCTATCCTGCAAGTTCCGGATAACATAGAGAAGAAAGGGGCAACAGGTCACGCCAAAATAACATCTCAGCATAGGAAATTATAATCCAGATAACGTAAGTCTCATCAAATGTAAACACAAAAGAAACCTGACAAAAAATTCTTCAAATAAACCAAATTTAACATCTATTCAAGCAGATACACACACCAAGTCAAAACAAATGCATACCAAAGAAACGTATTTCCAATTGAATGTGCAACAAAGTACGCTGAAAGGAAAAAGTCCCTGATAAATAACATGCAGGATAGTTCCATCAAAGAAAAAGGTATGACATACAAATCAAAAGTTTCCAATCCAATACCAAAAAGAAAGTAGGCTCTAAAATGCCAAAACAACGACTGGAATCAGCTACCACCATCCGTTAAGAAACAGAAACAAAATAAGGAAGATTAAGAATGCAAATCGTGATAGATAACTGAAGTACATCACTTCAAAAAAAGATACTACCAGTATGCCCTGAAGTCAAACCGATTCCATTAGCAATAAGCCTTCACAGTCCCAATGACCAAAGAAACCCTACAATTTTTTAGACATTCTCAAACAACCTCTCGCATGGAAAGAACACGAAATTGACTCTTGTTCTGTACCAAAAGAAAACAGAGAAGTCGTGTGAAAGGAAGGTGAAGCAAACTAGGTAATGCCAGGAGCCATTTCCACGAGAGGGAAGAAGAGCATGACACGTGAATCTTAAATATGATATCTCCATGATTTACTAGAGATTTGATTAGAGATTGTGGCACACAGATAAGAATGAAGTACGAGCTAGAAATTGCGTGGACCTTTCCAGACAAGAAAGAACCCTGACGGAAGAGCTTGTCCTATCATTCAATTCTTACGCAACAAGAAAGAGCCATCACTGATCACGGACACACCATCTCGAAATTGACGAGGTAAAGCAATGCATCGACCAAACTATGACCAATAACTGCCTAAAATCAGAGAAGCAAGAGATCATCCAATTTCAAACAATTGTCAACTCAGCCCCACAGAAAACTCAACAGATCACCAGCTGTCAAAATCCAGTAAAATTATCAACTGGTAAAAGAAGCCTAAAAGTTTGTCAAAATTTCAGTCCATCATTTGTCCTGACAACAGAGACTTCTGGATCATCAGCTTAATCACAAACAGTGCAAGATTGATCATTAGTTCTCCAAAAAGCCCACATGTCGTATTTGAGGTAACCAACTGACCAGTTGCATTGGTTTTATTGCCCTACAACATCCTCAGACGAAATGATCGCTCCAAGAAGAATGAAGCCACTGCCAATTCACAGAATAGTGAATATCAAAATCAGCTCATAATACAATTAAACTTAGAAAGATCAATAAACGACAAATCAATCAATCAAGCAGAGGAGCGCAAGCCTTAATGATGGCCACAACATGGCAAAGTCCTAGAGACAGCAAAAGGATTGTTAGTCCTCCAAAAAGCCTGGACATCCGTGTTTTATGAAACAAACTGACCAATGTCATAGAATTCATCATCCTTGACATCCTCAGACAAGCAGTTCACTCCAAGGGGAAAAAAGCCACTGCCAATTCACCAAATAACAAAATCCAGAAGCAGCTTGTAAAACAATTGTAAAGAAAGTTGGTCCATGGAGCAATTAAGGATTGAAGGAGGAGACCATCCTCAGACGAAAGAGATATAATCCACGAAAAGATAAACCACAAAACCAATTCACCAAACAACAAGAATCCAGAATAAGCTGGTAAAAACAATAATGCAAAGGCTGATCAGTCGATCAATCACTGAGCATAAACAAGATAATTCTGATAACCACAGGCATCATCCCATAGAGGCCAGGTGAAACCCTCATGGATCTCCGCAAGGGGGTTTCTGCAACCAGAAGAGGTTTGCATCATAGTCAACCTACTTCTCGCACACCCTATCATTAAAGCATGGCCAACATATCAATTGATTAGGGATTAATCCATATATATACACATGGAGAGTGAGGACATCAAAAGAACCAAAATCCAAGAAGTGGGAGCTTATCCAATTTCAAACAAAGCCCAGACACTGCAATTCATCAACTCAGCCACACAGAAAAGGCGATAGATCATCACGTCCAGTATTTGGCAAAACACCTACACAGCAGGAGTTTATCCAAATTTCAGTTCTTCACCCAGTCCTGAAGATGATCAAGGACACTTCCCATCCACCAACCCAACCAAAAATAGATGTGAAGAGAATGTTGAACTCAAAAAAGCTCAGCTATTCTAAGTAATAATTGACCAACCTCATTATATATACTTTTTTTTAGACAACATCCTCAACCAAAGAGACCACTCAGTGAGAAAATAAGCTACTGCCAATCCACTGGATTATAACAATCTAGAAACAGCTTGTTAAACAACAGAATAGGAATCACCTGATAAATGAAAAAGTACACCAAAGGTTCTGCACCAAAAGAAAGCACATCAATCATGTGAATGCAATCCCTGTGTATTGTGTGAAGCTAGTATTTGGGGGGCCAAAAACAAAGCAAGACAAATAACATGCAATATCTGCATGATTACCAGCAATTGATCTTGGGATTGCAGCATGCATTAAAAGAATCAAGAGAAGAAACAAGCCAGAACTTAATGGACTTCAAGCTTTTCCAGACTCGCTAGCAATCCCTATAATGGAGGATAGTCAATGATTACTCATCTTCCAAATACAAGAAAAGCCAATAAAATCTCAAATGAAAGAAGATCTTGGTAAATGAAATAAAGATTATGGAGCTAGAAAGAACCATCACAGATTGAAGACAGTCCACATTGAACCAGAAGAGGTTTGCTTCAAAGGAAAGAATGAGGACCTCAAACCTCGCTAGTTCTCGCACACCCTATCATTAAAGCATGGCCAAAATATCAATTTATTAGGGACTGATCCATATAAATATACATGGAGAGTGAGGACATCAAAAGAACCAAAAATCCAAGAAGTGGAAGCTTATCCAATTTCCAACAACACCCAGACACCGATATTCATCAAAACCAACACAGAAAAGGTGACAGATCATCACTTCTAAAATCTGGCAAAACGCCAAGTGCCTACACAGCAGGAATTTATCAAAATTTCAGTTCTTCACCCAGTCCTGAAGATGATCAAGGACAATGCCCATCCACCAGCCCAACCAAAGATAGATGTGAAGAGACTGTCGAACACAATAAAAGCTCAGTTATTCTGAGTAATAATTGACCAACCTCATTATATGTACCATTCCTTAAACAACATCCTCAATCAAAGAGATTGCTCCATGAGAAAAAAAGATAACTGCAAAGGGAAGAGAAATAGATATGAACTTTCAAAGAGATTGCTCCATGAGAAAAAAAGATAACTGCAGAGGAAAGAGAACATCTTATCGTTCCACTTCAACTAAATGATAACTGCAGCGGAAGACAAATTAGAAATTCATGCTCATGTGGCAAGAAAGAACATCATTGATCACAGACACTCCATATCGAACTTGGCTACGTAAGGTATTGCCCTGACCAAACTCTGATCTGCAAAGGGAAGAGAAATAGATATGAACTTTCAGATTAACTAAGAAATAATGGAAATAAGGGAGAAGATTCATTCAAACCAATGACTGCCCAAAATCTGAGAAGCAGAAGCTCATCCAATTTCAAACAATTATCAACTCAGCCCCACAGAAAACGCAACAGATCACCAGCTGTCAAATCCAGCAAAACTTTCAAGCTGTAATGGAAGCCTAGAAGGTTGTCAAATTTCAGCCCATCATTTGTATTTAAGACAAAGGCTTCTAGATCACCAACCCAAAAAGCCCAAATGTCATATTGTATGTAACCAACTGATCTGTTGCGCTGTATTTGTTGTCCTCAGACAACATCCTCAACCAAAAGGATTTCTCCAAGAAGAAAGAAGCCACTGCCAACTCAATGAATACCAGAATCATGTCAAAATACAGTTGAACTTGGAGTTATCAATCAATGACGAATCAATCACCAATCGAAGGAGCGCAAAACCTAATCATGCCGACAACATGGCAGAGTCTCGGAGAGGCAAGGCGTGACCTTCGGGAAATAACATAGCATAAACAGAATCAGACCAATTTAACAATCAATGAAGAAACAAAAAGAAAGAAGAGGAAGAAGAACCTGCCTTGGGAATGATGTCTCCTCTGAAGAGTACTTCGCAGAGGCTGACAAACTGAGAGAGGAACACATGCACAATCATAGACACGAGATGAGATGGAAGGATGAGGGCACGAGGGAGGGACATTTCTAGGAAGGAGACACCGGCCTTTGAAATTTAATAAAAATAAGATGTGGATCTGGATTGGATAGTGATCTGTTGGGACATGTACACCTTGCAAAGAAAGAACCACCACAGATCATACATCAACCAAACAACGACCTCCCAACTAATGAGAATCAGTTTTTGCATTAATCAGAAAATTATGGGACTGGAGAACAAATTCCATTTAAACCAATAAATGCCTCGAGAAGAGCTTATCCAATTTCAGATGATCGTCAACTTGTGCAAGATCACCACTTGTCAAGTCTAGCAAGACTCCAACCTGCGAAAGAATCAGGACTAGAAGATAATCAACTCCCAAAGATTTAAAAAAAAAAAAAAAACGAAGAATAAATTCCAACCAAGACCAGTAAATTTCATCCTGTTGCCTGGTCTAAGATGTGATTAAAGACTACTAGTTCATCATCTAAACCAAAAATAAGAAAACAACGGATTATCAGTCCTCCCAAAAATCTAAACATCCGTGTTCTATGAGTCAAACTGACCAATGTCATCGTATTGATCTTCCTTGACATCCTCAGACAAACAGTTTCACTCTGAGGGGAAAGAAGCCACTCCCTCTTCATTTATTACTTGATAAATGCTTTAAGAGCATTCTTCGATTTTTTTCAACTTTAAAATTACAATTTTGAGTCATTGACTATAATTGTGCATATAGCGACATAGATGATATTCTTCATTTAATTGCTCAAACAGTATACTCATACCCATAAGTGAAGAACAAACTTCATTCGAATCAATGACTGCCTAGAATCCACTAAGTGACTGCTTGTCCAATTTTGAACAATCATCAACTGGCCCCACAGAAGAACTCAATAGATCACCACTTCTCAAACCTGGCAAAACTTCAACCTGTAGAAGAATTATAACGTGACGATAATTATCTCACTGCTCCCCGAAGATAATCAACTAAAGACAAACTTAAATCCAAACTACAAAAAGCCTATAAATCTTCAAAGTTTCAGTACTGCCTAGAATCCATGAAGCTGCTGCTCATCTAATTTTAAACAATCATGAACTCAGCCCCACAGAAGAAAGCACTTCTCAAACCCAGCAAAACTTAAACCTTTAAATGAATTAGAACTTGATGATACATCTCACTGCTTCCTAAATATAATCAACCGAAGACAAACTTAATTCAAAACTACAAAAAGCCTAGAAAGCTTCAAAATTAGTCCATCATCCCTGCTGAAGATGTAAACAAAAATACTTCAGAACTCAAACAAAGACTGCATATAGATCACCACTCCTCCTAGAAGCCCAAACACCTTATATTATGCAAACTGACCATGTTCTATGTATTTATCGTCATCAGACGACACCCTCTAATGAAGAGATCGTGCTCCAAGAGGAAAGATGTGACTGCCAATCCACCACAAAATCCAGAATCATCTTGTTAAACAATTTAATGGAAAGATAAAGCTATTGATGATCATTGCTTGATAAGTGAAAACACTACATAATATGACCTTTGGTAAAGTATTGGCAAAAGGAAAATGTTACTGCAAAAAGAAGTGTGAAAAACATTTTTTTTTGGGGAAAGAACCTATCCTGCAAGTTCCAAATAACATAGAAAAAAAGAGCAATAGATAACACCAAAATAATAACTCAGCATAAGAAATTACCATCTAGACAAGGACAATCTATCTAATATAAACACAAAGTAAACCTGACAGAAAATTCTTCGAATAAACCAATTTAACATAGACACTAACTTCAAATAGACATACAACCAAGTCAACAGTAATGCATATGCAAGAAACGTATTTCTAAGTGAATGTGCAACAAAGTATGTTGAAAGGGAAAAAGTCAGTGATAAACAACATGTAGAATAATTCCATTAAGGAAAAGGTCTTTGCTTTAAACAATTTCTGACCATAGAAGAAAGAGAACTTAATGGCAATCCTCTTGCTTTAATTAAAAAGAAAAATTGAGTCAACACCATTGGAACCATTTACTGTCCAGAATGCAACAACTAAGAGTTTATCCTATTTCAAAAAAAAAAACCTAGTCTCCACAATTCATCCTCTCAGCCTTGCAAAACAGACAGAGGATCAATACTTCACAAATTCAGCGAACCTTCAACCTAAAGCAATTAGGAATAGACGATTATCATCTCCATTCTTGCTACTAACCAAAGATAATTAATGAAAGAATGAATTTTAAAAAACAAACATTTGTGTCCATGCACGAAATTATTAGAAGGTTTAGTTCAACACCCAGTACTCCTAGTTCCACCAACCCAACAATACACTGCCAAGGAATCGCCAGTACCAAGAAAAGCTGGAATGCTTTATTCTATGCAACAGTTGACCAAACCAATCATATTTACAGTTCCTTACATGACATCCTCTGAGGTGGAGATCGGTCCATCAGAGAAAAAGTTACTTCCAATCCACTAAATGACATATCCAGAATCTGCTCGTAAAACATCTAAATAGACCAACCAACCAACCAATCAATTAAAAAATGGTCAAAGGAGGAGAGCAAACCCTAATCATGTCCATGACGATGGCAGAGTCCCAAAGAGGCAACAGGAGCAGAAGAAATTAAGCTTCTGCAACAAGCCAGCTACTGCAGAAATTACACCAAGAAAGTAATTGGCTCGACAACCATTAAGATATAGAAAGAAAATAACAAAGATTAAGAATGCGAATCATAATAGATATCTTAAGTTTGTCATTCCAAATAAGAAGATACCAGTATGCACCAAGTAAAAGCAATTCCGTCAGCAATAAGCATTCAGTCCTGATATCCAGTGGCCATTGACAGAGTCCAACCAACTCGAACAGCCTCTCGCACATAAAGAGCACATAATGACCACTTGTTCTAAACAAAAAGAAAGCACAGAAGTCGTGTAAAAAGGAGATGAAGCTTAGTAGGTAATTCCTGGAGCCAGTTCCATGATAGGGAAGAAGAGCATGACATATACGTCTTACACATGCTATCTCCATGATTTACCAGAGATCCAATTAGTGATCACAGCACACAGATAAGTGAAGGGAGACGGGATTAACTTCTATGGACTTTTCCAGACAAGAAAGAACTCTGGAAGAACAGCTTGTCCTTTGAATTGATGCTTATGCAACAAGAAAAAACCATTACTAATCCAAAACACTCCATACTGAACTTGAGGAGGTAAACTTGCCTTGACCAAACTCTGACCTGCAAAGGAAAGAGAACATCCAATCGTTCCACCTTAACTAGAAGATGATGGAAGTGGAAGAAAAGTTA
This sequence comes from Eucalyptus pumila, assembly GCA_016097595.1. NCBI lineage: Eukaryota > Viridiplantae > Streptophyta > Magnoliopsida > Myrtales > Myrtaceae > Eucalyptus > Eucalyptus pumila. The sequence continues at coordinate 24,143,271 of CM027848.1, forward strand.
GGAATTGATGCTTATGCAGAAAGGAAGAATATCACTGATCACTCCATATGGAACTTGGCCACATGAAGTATTGCCCCAACCAAATGTCGATCTTTGGAAGGAAGAGAACTAGATCTGATCCTTGGGATTAACTAGAAAATAGCAGAAGAAGCTCGTCCAATATCAAATAATTATCAAGTCAGCCCCACAGAGAATGCAATAGATCACCAGCTGTCTAATCCAGTAAAACTTTTGTCTAATCCTATAAAACTTTCAACCTGTAAAAGAAGCCTAGAACGTTGTCAAAATTTCAGTCCATCGCTCATCCTAAAGACAAAGACTACTACATCATCTGCTCAACTGCACAGTGCAAGATTAGATCATTGGTCCTCTAAAAAGCCCGAATGTCTTGTTCTATGTAACCAACTGACCAGTAGCATTGTGCTCATGGTCCTCAGACAAACATGATCACTCCAAGAAGAAAGAAACCACTGCCAATTCACAGAATTGTGAATACCAGAATCAGCTCATGATACAATTAAACGGAAAGATCAATCAATGATGAATCAATCACCAATCAGAGGAGTGCAAATGCTAACGATACACATAACATGGCAGACTCCCAGAGAGGCAAGAGTATTTTGGGTACGATGTCTCCTCTGAAGAGTACTTCACAGAGGAACACATGCACAATCATAGACGCAAGATGAGACTGAAGGATAAGGACATGATGGAGGGCTATTTCTAGGAAGGGGACACGGGCAAGCTTATCTGGATTGGATAGTGATCTGTTGTGGCACATACACCTTGCAAAGAAAGAACCATCACAGATCACACCACGCCCAAACTCCACCCCTCCAAAGGAATGAGAAATGTTTGTCACATCAATCGGAAAATTATGGACTGAAGAACAAATTTCATTCAAACCAATAACTGCCTCGAGAGACGATAGAGCTTATCCAATTTCAGACAACGCCTGCGGAGAGCACACCATGTCAAGTCTGAGACTCCAACCTGTGAGAGAACTCACACATATTAAAAAACTGAATAACAAATTCCCCATCAAACCCAGTAAATTTCATTCCATTGGCGGGTCCCAGACATGATGAAAGACTAATAATTCATCCTCTCAACCAAAAGAAGAAAAGAAGACAACAAAAGGATCACTAGTCCTCTAAAAAGCCCAAACATCCCAGGCATAGTATTCATAGTATTCGTCATCCTTGACATCCTCAGACAAACAGTTTCACTCAGAGGGGAAAGAAACCACTGCGAAATTCACCAAATAACAGAAAGATCAATCGGTCATTATATCGATAAAGGATCGAGAAACAAAAAGAAAAGAACAAGGATCAATAGTGCATTTTGGTGATGTCTCCTCTGAAGAGTACTTCGCAGAGGCTGTCAACTGAGGAACGCATGCACAATCATAGACACAAGATGAGACTGAAGGATGAGGACACAAGGGAGGGCTATTTCTGGGAAGGAGACACCGGGAAGCTGATCTGGATTGGATAGTGATCTGTTGTGGCACGTACACCTTGCAAAGAAAGAACCATCAAAGATCACACATCAGCCAAACTCTGAACTCCTAAGGAATGAGAATCAGTTTTCGCATCAATTGGAAAATTGTGGGACTGGAGAACAAATTTCATTCAAACCAATAACTGCCTCGAGAGACAATCATCAGCTTGCAGCAGAGCACCCCTTGTCGAATCTGGCGAGACTCCAACCTGTGAGAGGATCAGGACTAGATGACAATCAAGTCCGAAAGATAAAAGACCAAAGAACAAATTTCAATCAAAACCGGTAAATTATAGCCTATCGCCTGAAAGACTACTTTCATCATCTCAACCAAAAAAAGACAGCAAAAAGATCATCAGTCCTCCAAAAAGCCCAAACACCTAGTTTTGTGAAACAAACTGACCAGTGTCGTTCTTGACATCCTCAAACAAACACTTTCGCTCTAAGGGGAAGATGCCACTGTGAATTCACCAAATAACAAAATCCAGAAGCCGCTCGTAAAACAATAAAATGGAAAGACCGATCGGCGGATGGATCAATTAAGGATCATAGGAGGAGCTAAACCAAACACCCATAATGACATCCTCAGACATCAAGAGATATGATCCAAGAGGAAAGAAGCCACTGCAAATTCACCAAATAACAAAATCCAGAATAAGCTGGTAAAACAACAACGCAAAGATCAATCGACCGATCAATCAATAACTTCCAAGAGTTAGCAAATCACACCCTGACCAAAATGATAACAAGTCCTATATGCACAATTCATACTTGATTTTTTGCCAACCACAACTTATTTATGCTATGATACAGAGTTGCACAATTTGCTCAGCAAAGTGAGCAACTGACAATAGACAAATATGTCCGAAAGTCCAAAAATACAAGCAGAATCATACAAGCTCCATCAGGTTTCTGGGCCTATACGACATATCCTGCAGAAAGGCTCAATTTCTTTGTGAGGTCTTCAAACCAATTAGTTTTTCTTCGCAAGTTCAACATCAGGTGTAGCTCATACAACACATGAACAAAATGATAACAAGTGCTATCTGCACAATTCATGCTTCATTTTTTGCCGACCACAACTCTTGTGCTACGATACAAAGTTACACAATTTGCTCAACAAAGTGAGTAACTGACAAGATACAAATATGTCTACAAGCAGAATTATACAAGCTCCATCAGGTATTCCAAAAATACAAGCAGAATCATACAAGCTCCATCAGGTTTCTGGGCCTATACGACATATCCTGCAGAAAGGCTCAATTTCTTTGCGAGGTCTTCAAACCAATTATTTTTTCTTCACGAGTTCAACATCAGGTGTAGCTCATACAACACATGAACAAAATGATAACAAGTGCTATCTGCACAATTCATGCTTCATTTTTTGCCAACCACAACTCTTGTGCTACGATACAAAGTTACACAATTTGCTCAACAAAGTGAGCAACTGACAAGATACAAATATGTCTACAAGCAGAATTATACAAGCTCCATCAGGTAATCCACTAGCTTATATACTCGCTAACGCTAGATGCTTCGTTTGTAAGCAGAATTTTATCCAGAGATCACAGCCTTCCATCTCCTTTCGGGGCCTATACAATATATATCCTGCAGGAAGGCTCAATTTCTTTGTGAAGTCAACGAACCAATTAGTTTTTCTTCTCAAGTTCAACATCAGGTATAGCTCATACAACACATGAACCCTACCTGAAGCAAAACACGTCCAGTGCACCATCTCATTCAAAGAGCAAGCTTATAAAAGTTGGCCAAAACATCCAATCCATCCACTCTACGCATGCCCATGAGCATCCTTGCAGATATAGTTTTGAAGGCACAAAATAGAGCCAACTTCCGCAGAAAACAAAGATAACAGAATAGGAGTTTTGGAGAAAATCAGGGGTAAATCCATGTAGAGGGATCGTGCAAGCTCGTGGCCTAGTAACTTTTCAACACACAAGCAATATAAAACTAATTTGTCAGGCAAATTTATATCAACTGGAACTTCAATATAAAGAGAATCCCAACAAGAATGCTTCTACGGACTGCACCAAACCAATTCAAAGTAGAAACAAATAATTTACAACAGGAAGAGAACTAGACGTTCATTGCATCTCCCCAAAAATAAAAATAAAAACAAACGATCCCTATGGAAAGATCCAGACATCGCTCATCGCTCCAATCCACAGGAAAAAAAAAACAAAAAACAAAATTCAGTTTCTCAACTAAACGTAATTGCATTAATTAATAACCTCCTGCCTTCCCCAACTAAAGAACTAGGATTCTCTAACATTTTCGTTCAATTAGCGTCCTCACACGGTCCTTAGTGGGATCACTCTAAACTGGAACCAGCACCTGTCAACAACTGAACAAGTCCGTATAGCATGGAAGCCACAAAATTAGTCAATACAATCAGCGTTCGAACCTTAATAGCTCGGATAGACCTTTCTGTATAAAATCGGAGCTGTCGCCAACATTGTACTTAAAAAAGACCCAGCCAGATGCTTCAAAATTCATGCCTTCAAAGCAAACACCAAAGCAAATGAAACCAATCATAAGGCAATCATTTAGTATCTCCAATTACAAGGAAGATGACTTCATAGAGCCGATGAGATACAGTAGAACCATGAATTAGAATTCCTGGTCAAAAGATCATCATTGGCAAATGATCACGCTGCAATTGGACATAGATAAATTCGTAGCCCTAAAGAGTTTCAACAGCTATGCTTGATCAAATTTAGATAATATATAAGCAGTAGAAGTTCGCCCATCGTACATTAGGTATCATAAGAGATCAGGAGGGGTCCATGCTTACCAGATATGTTAAGACCTCAAACCAAAGCTTATGCAGAATTGTCATCTGCCCCTTCAGTTTCACCCATCTAAAAATAACTACAAAATTTGACAAGCAGGCCAACCAAGCACCAAGTGTCTGCTTCTCCCAGCCAGACCAGCCACGTCTGCTGACAGCATACAAGGCACAACACAGCTTTGTGATGGACAAGAAACAAGAGAATCAGCAGAAAGGAGAGAACCGGTCAGAGTGCAAGCAATGCCAAGGGAGTTATGTCTAGATGGCTGTCCTGTCTACGTCCCCATGTGAGGCCTGATCACATATGCCAATCATGAATGAAGCACGAGAAGAAAGAGACCTTCTAGAAGGCAGTCCTGACAACATCCCCATGTGAGGCCTAATCACGTATGCCAATCATAAAACACGAGAAGAAAGAGACCTTCTAGTTATGAAAGGTACCTACGTGGAATATTCAGAAATTAGGCAAAATCACAGTACCAGTTCATCTTTTCAGAATGAGATGCTAACAGTTTGCAAAGAAGCATAACTTAGGTCCTATCAGAAAAGTCTTCATACCGAGAACCTAGCATATTCAGAAATTAGGCCCTCAAGGTAGCACTACAAACTGAAAACAACCCATATCACCTACAAAACACGTCATTTTTAAAATGTCCCCGACAATCACTGTATCAGAAGTGGAAAAGTATTGCACTACCAATTCACCGAACAACGAGAATCCAGAATAAGCTGGTCAAAAATAGCAACGCAAAGTTCAATCGATCGCCCGATGAATCACTAAGCAATCAAAGGATGAGGCGTAAACCAAAGAATTCCGATAACCAGTAGGAATCGTAGGCCAAGCGAAACCCTCAAGGATCTCCGCAACCAGATGATGCTTCACAAAATCAGACAAGAAAGAAGAAAGCAAAATGAGGACACCATCACCAAAATCAATCAATCAATCTAGAAGCGGAAAACAAAAAAACAAAAAAAAAAAAAAAAAAAAAAAAGGAGAAGAAGGAAGGGCCGATGAAGAACGCCTAATCAACGATGACGAAATTGCAGAAGAAGCCATGGGGGAGAGAGAGTAGAACCAGGAACGCGGAACGAGAGCAACGGATACGAATGAGCACGAGAGGAGAAAAGGACTGTTTTATTCATGGGGAATGGATACCCCGACCTCGGGTCGACCGTTGATGTAAAAATGTATCCGCAGCGAGGATCGTGATTTGGACGGCTGTGATCTGCTGACTGTTCAGTTTAGGAATTTCGACCGTTGCTTGACACGCTCGCCGTGAGAGAATTCAGGATAGACGCCCGCCACGAATCATCTTCGACCACGTGTCAGTCGGTTGCTAACGGTCGTGTCCTGGCTTTCCCGCCGAAATTTAGTGATTGAAAATAATATTATTTGGATTTAAAAAATTTAGGGGTAACATTACTACCTACCTACCGACCCATGTTTTTTAATTTAAAAATTATTTTCACCCAGCTCATTTCGCTTAGCTGAAAACTGCCATCTAATTTTTAAATGTCTTTATGTCGTCTTTGAGGCATTTCATTATACTTTCCTTGATTTGAGTCCATCAACAAAATTACTAAAACGAGCTGCTTTTTCAATGGAAAATATATATATGCCATCTACATATATCTCCCTCCAGTCGCTACTTGGACTCGAGCTAACAACATTCATGGCGACTCACTACTTAAGCTCATGGTGGCCATGATCGCCAAATTCGAGTGGCACTACGGGAGGGGCGGTTGATGTTGATGGGGTGGTCAAAGGGGACAAGGGCGGTGGCTAGTGGTGAGGTGGGCGATGAATGATGGGGAGAGTTCATACGTGCATGAATTTTTTTTCATGTCACTGATTTGACATATATCCCCACTTGAAAATAACAAGCGGGTCATGACATGGCACATGCAATTTATTATTCATGTTAGCAATCGATAGTCCATGTTTAAAAAAAAAAAAAAAAAAAAAAAAAAGTGATAAAAAAAAGTCTAAAAAATGACTAACATTGACATTATACAAAATACAAAATTGCTTTAAAAAAATTAGTAGAACAAATTTAGATTCTTGTGCAATTGTACAAGAACTATCAATCGCATTTACTCAAGGAATTATGAAAATATCATGTCAAAGTTTCCTGTATTTAGGTCTAAACAAAAGTGAAAACGTTTGTTTTGCAAAATGATTCAAATCAAAAGTAACACAATAAAAGCCATTTAGGCAATGTTTGGTAACGTTTGTTTGTTCCTCTATTTTTCGATTTCTTGTTTTTTGGAATTGAAAAAGAATAGAAATACATTTGATAATATCAATTAATTTTTCTATTTTCACGAATAAATCGATAGCCAGCGAATAGATTTGGAATAAAAAAAGAAGTAAAAAAAGCTTGCATTTTTGTTCATGAAAACAAAAAGAGAAACGAGCCATTTTAAAAAATTAAGTTTAACGTAACCTAATACTCGTCTTTACACAATCAACACAAAGTCAAGTCTCTCGAGCCAATCCTAGTCCCTATTTTCGAAATTAAAAAAAAAATCAAAGAATAAGATAAAAAAACTAAAAATAAAATAAAATTCATAAATTTAGAGAAAATTTAGAAATTAGATTTTGAGTAATTTTACTAAATTTAACTATTAATTCTAGTTTAGAATTAGTTTAGCATAAGAAATTATGAAAATATTTTCCAGAAAATTGGATTCAAAATTGAATAAAATCTTAGGGCTTTATCATATAGATTTTTGAATGCCATTTTATTTTAAAGATAATGTTATTTATAAATAAAAACTGTTTCCAAAATATAAATGTTTCCAAACATATTCTTAATTCTAAGTGAAAAGAAGAACAATGGGAATGCTCTTTCTTCGTAACTCGTTGCCAGTGCCACTCCCCTCTATCATGATCTCAAGTGACAATGTTGACAATTTGGTACCAACAATTGGCAATGTGAATGAAAGATGTACTTTTTTTACTTTAAATCTAGATTGGGCGGTTGTCATTAAACTTAGTTTTGATTAAAGGCTTTAATAATTTCATGTACTCTCATGAAATGACCTGGCAACCTTGCATGTTGCAAATTACCTCTTGATCGCCACTTAGGAATTTTAACAACGATTTATTACTATTTTTTTCCCTCGGTAGTACTTTCTACTTTAGTTTAAAAAGTTAGGAAGATTGTCTTAAGAGTATCCTGAAAGATTATGTATTTTTTTTACATGTTTGAAAGATAGTGTTTAATTGTCTTAGGTGTAAAACCTTGTGCTTTTTATTAATTGTTTGAAAGGTTGCATTGAATTTATTCTAAGTATATAAGGCTGTGTCTTTTATTGGAATTTGTTCTTTTCTTAATATCCCAAGAACAACTTTCTTTATCTGATGACTATCTAAAATCTGAAAACATTGTTGATTTAGAAATTGTAATGTGGCAGTCTTTCTTACATGGAACACAAGAACTTATTAAATTGCATGATGGTCCATATTTTCAAAGGGGATTGTGACATCCGTCGAATATCAACAATATAATTAATCCTCATTTCGATGAATTCATGCTCGCCTTTTTTCCTCTTTCAATTTTATCCCTACTTTACTAGGCTATCAAATCCCCACCTTTCCAAATTATATCAAATCAATTCCAAAAATAGATTCCCTAAAATTAAATCATTCTAATTACCTTTGGCCCTTCCCAGCCTTTAAGTATTTATAGCATTGCAATTAAGATTATTTTCTAGAAGACCCAAATTTTTTCAGAGGACGGTTCCACCGGCATTACAGCAGAGGCTATAGAGCATGATCCGGTTGACTGAAGGTCGAAGGCCAAGGATTTTGAGGAGTTTTAGGTCCGCGCCGGGCATGTCCGTGCCGGAGAAGGAACAGAAGACAAGGTGGGTGACGGTCGACTTCGGTTGGCCCCATTCTTTGATGGCTTTCGCCGCAGCTTCCATGCCGAGCTTCGGGATCATGTCGATCGTCAAATCTTGACGTGAGTTTAGCAATACGGCACCGTAAGAGCATAAAGCTGGGTTTTGGTTGAGAATTTCTTCGTTCAAGTGAAAATATCGTTTCTTTATCGCAGATTTCTCACCATCAAAGAAGCATCATCAGAAAGCCGAATCAATTTTGAAAGAACCATTACTCATAGAAAAGCATTGCCATCAGCATCGTTGAAAAATATGCTAGAGTTTAGGATGAGTTTAAAGAAATGAAAAGCCTAGTGCATCTGAACCCATTATTGACTAAATTCTAGAATCATTATGTCTTAATTGGATGGGAGAGTATAGATCGGAAAACGGGTATTCGGGGAATTATAATTGGATATTCTAGCTCCGACAAATTAAAATTTCAGTCTGTAAACATTCTTATTTAAGTCACCCATCAGAAGTTTGGCTTGCGTTTTACATAGCCAGTGAAGTTATCGTGCATTTCATTGGCCCGGTGTTTACATACCAAGGTGGGCGTGCTTGTGGAGTCAAATGATCTTTTTAAAAGTCGAAGACAGATGGAGAGGGACGCATTGTTAGACAGGGATGAAGGTTTATGTCCGTCATTTAGATTTGTTTGCACTAGTAGAAGAGTCAGTATATGTATTATGTACAGCAGGCAAGATTGTTTACTAAAGATGTGTTTACTTTTAATTAATTTGGTTATCATAATGTGGTTAGTCATAGCTCACTTTGATTATGTCTAGTCCATTTTCAACATAAAAAGGATGACAGGTAAAAGTGTCATTTTCTGAATTCAGCCAAATCAAAACGGTGTTGATGTGACAAAAGCATCTAGTACAGTTTTAATCTCTTTGTTTCTTTATTTTGATTAGAACTCTCAAACAAATGAGTTGGGTTTTGATAAAATAAAAAAAAGAAGAAGAAGAGTGAGTCATGTTATAAATGATCCGATCCATATCAACTAATCAATTTATTTCTGATCCATTTATTCGTAATACAAATTTTTTGACCTACACCCATTTGTTAAAACACTTTTCACCTTGCTAACTGCAGGCGAGCTAGCTTGCGGGCAAGGGTCATGGTTGTTGCCATGTTCAGGCATGGATCACAACCCTCACTCGTGATCGGCAAGGGCTTCACGGACCTCACTTGGCGTCGACAAGCCTATGACCGGCAAGGGTCGGTTGGGGCTGACCCTTGCCGGATTTCATAGAAGAAAAAGGAAAAGAAAGAAAGAAAAAGAAACATAAAAAAGTTATGAATTCTTTGAAAGACGCTGTTTATGATTCACTTAAGTTTACTAGGTAACCCAGTTATGGCTCGTTTAAGATCTATTTAGTTGTTTTTTTTTTTTGGGTTGATAGATCCATTTAGTTGTTAGGTAATTTATTTATGACTCACTTGAGCTTATTTTAAAACTAAGGACAATCCATTTATGATTCCCAATTAAATAGGATTTAAACTATTGGTTCTAGTATCATTTTGCCATCGCTAATTTTGATGAATGGCAAATGGGAATAAGTCCAGAGAATAAATTAGATAATCTCACATATTTTGGTGAAAAAAGTGAAATGCATACAGAAACCAGCATCCTAAAATAGGTAGTTTAAAGAGTCTCATTGTTTAGGAAACTGAGGTTATATTTAGTCTCTCTATGTACACCAAGCAATGAGGCCTCTCCTTTAGTTTGGGGAAATTACCGAAAAAGTCCTAAATCAATTGTAATTTTTTCAATTTATAATTTTTCCAATTTAGTCATAAACTATTTTTTTGACCAAATCAGTTTTAAATCCTTTATAATTGTGCAAATTCAATTCATCCAACCACATTTGACCGACTAGTGTTGACATGGATGTCAGCCTGCACCTGCATACAACTTTTAATATTTTATATTGTCCTCTCTCTCTCTCTCTCTCTCTCTCTCTCTCTCTCTAAAGCTTGCCTTTTACCTGTCCATTAGTGAGGGCTTGCCTCCGAGATCTAGATGAGCTAGCCATTGGTTGGCCGCCTTAGTCGGATGACTAGCCCTCCACTTTAACTAGTTGCCAATGAATATGAAATAGGAGGGAGGAGGGAAAAAAAAAAGTGAGAGAAAAAGAAAAGAGAAAAAAATTTAAAAATAAGAAAATAAAATATTATTAAAAAATTATTCTTTGCAGTTGACCAACGTCACAATTGGCTAAATTTGGCTAGATGGATTGAATTGACATAGTAGCAAAAATTTTAGGCTAAATTGGTAAAAAAAAAAATGGTTTATGACTGAATTGAAAAAATTACAATAAATTTATGACTTTTTTGGTAATTTTCCCTCATTAGTTTGGATTGTTCTAAACTTATTTTACAATTATAGATAAACTTATGAGTTGGGTTGATATACACAAACTGTGCATGGTTATGAGCTATGCACCGTAACCTTCTCATTTTTGGTTAAATACACAAAACTTGCTCAACGAAATGTTTTTTGAGTTGCAATCTTGAAATATTTCCTCTTATTGTTCTATCTGAAAACGTAATGATGTGTTTGCATGATGTTAACTAAGCTATAAGGTAATTAAACATGATTTTTGGTATATTTCATAGCTACTACAGATGTGTTGTTGAAAATGTACCAATGTGTTTGCATTATGTTAGCCGAGCAGTGAGTCATTAAACATGATTCCTAGGAATATTTCATATTTGTTGCTCATATAATTTTACTGTAAAAAATGAAATCGAAAAAAGAAAAAGAAAAAAAAGATTCTCAAGTAGATCTTGGAATTGGACCGGTAAAACATGGTAGGTTTTACATCCGGTTTTAGGGAAAATATGGCAGGTTTTAAATTCCAAAAACGGGAGTCAGTTATAGAAGGTTAAGTTCTAAATTTTAGGTCTGGAACCTACCTATCTAGGAACCAATCACCCTTAATCACTATAGCCCATTTTGAAAGGTACCTAGTCATGCAATTGAAATGTAATTACTATGATCGTAACTAATAATAGAGTGGCCGTGGAAACTAATCTCGATAATTCAACGCTTATCTTCTCTAAATATTAATTTCTTTTTATGTAATTGAAATGCACAGTGAAACAACGCACTCTTGGACTTAAAAGCACAAGAAAGTTGTTTTTTGGATGATCTGAAACAAGCATGTGGGCTTACAAATGCGGACGAACTTCTCCTTCACATCGGTCAAATGCTGGGTGTTGGTGACGCGAAACAAGAAGTCAGGATAGTTGTCCTGATTCAAACAGTTTGAAGAGTTGACTGTGCCAATGGCAAGAATTGCTGCTGGAACTTTGCACTTACGGGACTCCTCCATCGCTGATATTCCAAGTAGAAAGATGCATGAGCACGAATAGGGATTACTGCTATATATGGAAGCATGAATAGAGGGTGGGTAACAATTAATCAAATTCCTATTTAGATTAGATGGGTCCTTAATTCCCACTAGGATAGGGTTGCTAGGGCGGGCATATATATGAGTTGCGTGGGGCTGATGCATTAAGAATGTGTTTGGCGGCATGGCGTTGGAGCATTAAACTCGGTCCAATTCCATCATTTGGTCCAATTTGATGGTTGAACCTTATGAATAACGGACCGGGAAATTAGACGAGTTTTAATAATGATGTTTTAAGAAAGAAATGCTCCAGAATTTAAGAGAGGTTTCGGAAAGTATGGGCAGCTGTTGAAACAAGGATTGCAACGAAGCAATCTTTGTCCCCTTTCAAATCAATTTGGCTTAGACTAAGGAGCGGGGCAATTGCTAGTGGTTTATACGGTCATGTTCCACAGGTCGAGTGGGATATGGAAAGTCTAGAAAATTTTTATTAAGTCATATTCGCAAGTAATTAGTCTAGACATTCCATGATCAGATGCAGCCAAAGTCATGTTAAGTGCTAGACTTGAGAGGGGCAGCGACGAACAATAGCCGTCGCGATGAGACACAATGCCTTATCTCTTGAGGTTAGTGTTTGGAACAATGTGGTGAATGTTTAGGCTTTATTCTTTTCATGAAAAATGAATTTGTGTGAAAAATATTTTCTCAAAAATTGATCGCTCGTATTGCTTACATAAATAAATGAACAAAAAATATTTTTATCATCCACAAATATGTATAAATATAGATTGTAGTCAACGATGAAAATATTCTAAATTGCATAATTATTGTGAGCGATATAAGGGATTGATTTGAGAAAAAATGTTTTCTAAATTAATTATTTTACGTGAAACAAATGGAGAATTAGCTACCATTTACATGGTAACAAGGGATTGATCTATGAGGTTAGTGTAAGATTCTACGAGACTACTATGCGGCCACTCAAAAAGTTTGAACTATTAAATCATGAAATTATTGGGGTTGTTTGCATAGACTTTTAATTTTGATTTTCTTTCAATGTAATTTTTTTTTTACAAAAGCATATTAGATTTTTTTAATAAAAAGCACCTAAAACTTTCACAATAAGAAAGTGTTAATACGTAAGTTGGACATTTTTATTTTAAAATTTGGGTACAATTTTTTATTTTGGAGGAAAAGCAAAAAAAAAAAAACTTTCACTTTCACTTTTTCTTTTACTTCTACTTAATCCTAAACAAAGAAAATCTTAAATATTTGAGCACACTCTCCCATGCATTGACTATAATTTGATCTAAGCCCAATGGTCCCCCTGTAATTGACTGGGTGGAGATATGCTAATTCCACATACTGTACCAATCTACTATCCCTTCAGCCGGATTTTGCCATGAGCCCAGCCTAACTTCCGCCCTAAACCCATCGGCATCAACCACCGTCGCTGTCACACCTTTGACCACAGCGGCCGCTGGCCACAACTAGCGCCGCATCAATGATGAACACCATTGGCATTACTGAACCACCATGTCGATCTCCATTGTTCTCAGGCATGACTCGAGGACCCCTCTTTCTTGTCTATCCATCTTCTCTATGGTTGTTCAACTAGACAGGGTTGGTGTCAGGTTCATCGCTAGTTGGAGAGCCTGTAAATGCCCGCTTTGAGCTCGCCAGTTGCTATTTACAAGCAATCACTCATCGACAACAATAAGCCTCTAAGATGTGGAGGCTTCTCGACGTCATTGACACCTAAATCTTGACGACCAAATTAGTCAATTACTGTATTTAAAATTATGAGTTGATCCCAAACCCTAAACAAAAATGTCTTGTTTATTCACATTTTGCGTTTTAAGTCATCAAATGAGTTCCCCATGATGCTATCATGGACTGATGCACACAAAATCACTTTTTGTAGTGCAACGCTGCCACTGAAAAGCATACGTAGGACCCGAAGTTAGCTAGCCATTCACATGAGAAAGTACTCATGGGAAGAAATACAAAACAAGAAATAAAAAGAACCGGCTGAGATGTGGATTGATGGAGAATATTCTGGCTTCTTGCCTTTCAAAATCAAGGTTAGGGGTCTGTACAAACTCTCAATATACATCACACACAGAACACATTCAGAAGAGTTCTTTTTTGAAGTCGAGGACCATTAAGGTCCTCCCCTCTACTTTGGGTGATTGACTATTACCTAATTCAAAGGAGATCCCCATCATTTTTGAGGTCCATTGTACAGGCGTACTCTACTTTGGGCTCATCGCCTATTAGCTAACTTAAATGGGGAATGGAGAAAGATAATTTAACAATCAAGTAGACCTTTTGACATTGGTAGATGCAGTTTTAAATCCAAGTTTGACCTCATGGAAGACACGCATCTAGTTGGTTGAGTGTGTTGAATTGCTCCATTATTCTCCAAGCTCCAAATCCAACACTGTAGAAGAGACGCTAAATTTATCTTGAACCATGTCGTCAAAGGCCATAGATGCAATTTCCTTCCTTAAAATTGGGTTGTTTCACTTCCTCAGTATCTTTTCGACCTTTTATGTACCAAAATCCATTTTATAGTCCGTTTGATGTTCTTACTAGAATGAAGCTCCTATATTTCAAAAAAAAAAAAAAAAAAAAAAAAAAAAAAAAAAAGGAGGGGGAACACCTGGCGGTGTTGTTGATGGGGACACGACTTTTTCTACTTGCTTAATCGAATGCATTGAAATTTGGTCTATTCAAACCCATTAATTGGCTGTAAATTTTTTTTTATTTGGTAATAACCAATGAGTCGGTTACCCATTTTTTCATCTCTACTTGTGGGCAACTTATTGAGATAACAATCACGTGATGACTTTCGTCCAAAAAAAAAAAAAAAAAAAAAAAAAAAAAAAAAAAAAAAATCACGTGATGACTTAAATAACCCTCAACCCCTTATATTTGAGCGAAGGAATTTTGTAAAATAAGTTTATCAATCTTTATATCTAGCGGTATTCTTGCATGCTACTTTTTTGTTGGCCAAATCTCCAACCCCTTTGCATAAACCCAAAAGATGTAACCTACTTATATCTGGCCTGGACAAAAATGGCTCGACTACTAAAATATTAACACTGTTAGCCATGTTGGCAGCTATAGGATATTTAAACGTTAAGAAAAAAACTTTTGCCTCCCGAGTAAAAATGTGCTTGTGTTGGACATTAAAAAATTAAGCCATTTTGTCTCTCAGGTGTAATTACGAGACATTTCCATTTGGCTGTGGTTCGTGAAAGATGGTCATAAATACGAGACTTGAGAAACTTTTGGGCTTGTTTGTAGCAAGAGTAATTGTTAGTTTTATGCTAAATCTTGCAAAGTACTTTTATGCTAAGTTTAGGCACGTAATTATTTTGTAAATTTTTGAAATTGGAATAACATGTTTAATTTTTGGTGAGAAATCAAGAAAGTATTTTTATGCTCGATCCTTGCAAAGCTCACAAAACTTTTGTTCTCATTGGATCTCGATGCATGCAAGGGTTGTTCTTGTATGTTCGATCGTTGTCGATAAGTGCTAAATTAATTTGAGGTATAGTAGCACTTACGGTTGTGAGGGAATATGGATTTAATAAATTGTTAATTGTAATAAATTGTTACACTATTCTTCATATAGTTCTTCTCCAAGTAAATCCCATCACCTCTCCTCTTAGTCCCAATCATTCGGCGGGGAGAACAAGATGAATGGCGAGAATTTAGACTTCGCATCGAGTCAAAAGATAGGAATCAAAAATCGAGAAAGCAGGGGAATTGCAGATTCTAAAAGCTTCAATTCTTCAGTGACGAGATGATTTTCATTGAGTTCCATTTGGCTCTAATGCTACCATGACTTTGGAGAGGGCGATCAATGGTATTTAGGTTGCGACAACTCTGCCTATCTTGCATGAGTTCACATACAATGGAAAAAACTAAATCTAGAATTAGATTCTCTCGTGGATACTGTAATATACAGCATGAAATGCCAACAATCACATGGATATTGAAATTCAAAACAAATTAATAATTATTCCTTTTCACTTTGCATAGCTTTTCATGGTTGATGGGTTTTGATTTGGGTGTAAAAGGATGTGGATTTTTTTTGTGAAAGTGAGCAATTTTAATGTTGGAGAAGATATTTGGTATAATAGATTCATCAACTCAATAATATAATAAGTGTCGTGCTTTTGTCACTCATTTTTCTATTTAGACACTCTCTTTTTATATGTTTTGGTCATATTATCTCTTGTGGTTCATTGAACGTCTCACTTTTCATTTTCTTCTTTTCATTCTTTTGATATTTGTTGACACTCGAATTTTTATCGACGTTGTAAGTATTCATTTATTTAAAAAGAAAAAGGAAAAAAGAGAAAAAAAAATAAAAAATAAATAAAAAGTGACGAAAAAGCAATTAAATGAATAGAGAGGGATGAATGAAAATGATAATAATTTTAAAAGAAAGAAAGAAAGAAAGAAAGAAAGAAAGAAAGAACTCGAGCGGGCCGGCATGTACGGCCCACTTGTCTAAAACTTTCGGCTCAGCCCTTGACCCATCTCCCCGTTTCCCTGCCTCTCTTTTGGCTCATTTTTCTTTGTTTACTTGAGCACACAAGAGTGGAGGAGGGGGGCGTGCGAGCAAGCGTGAAGGACGTGGGCGAAAAAAGGGGAATCGTTCGGTTATGGTGAGGGCAGAAAACCGCATCATGGAGAGAATCGGTGGAGGCTTGAGTGGCTGTTTTTACGGAGAGAGAGATACCGAGAGGGAACGGAGAAAGGCTCGGCGGTTTTGGCAAGGACCAAATCGCAGAGGGAGAATCCGAGAAAGGAGCTGCTCGTCGAGGAACGTCTTCGGCCAGAAGGGATGCTCGCCTGAAGAGGATCCTGTTCGCATAGCGAAAGAAGGAGAGACGCCTGTCGGTTTTCGGAGAGGGCGGCCGTTGAAGAGGCAAGTTGCGGAGAGCCAGAAAGTGAGAGAACCAAGGGGGGAGCTTCGGCTGGTTTTGGTTTGTGGGAGGAGACTGCCTGAGCTCGAACCAGAAGGATGGGAAAAGAAAGGAGGGGCAGGGCGCTAATTCTGGAGGCAAGAGGTCGAGCGTTCGGCCATTGAAGAAAAGAAACCAGAGAGAGCGTGGTCTAACGGAAGGGGATTCTCTGCTGAAAAGAGTGGGGGGCTGGACGCTCTCGGAGGCAGAGAAGGTAGAGGGGGCGCGACAGTTTTTTTGGAGGGGGATCGGAAGAAGAAAAGCCAGCGACGAGAGGGTGCCTCGTAAAAAGAGGATTCGGCTGGAAGGAGGATCATCTGCGTCGGTCATCGGAGGTGGCCGCCACCCCGGATCTCGCCACCGTTCGTTGCCTTCTCATCGTTCCGTTCTGCCCAGCGTCAAAAGCGTTGTGGAAACCAGACACGGTGCGCCAGAAGAGGAGCCCAACCCACTCACGGGGATAGCCGATCACATTTCGTCTTCGAATCCAGGTAATCTCATATTTGCTTTTCTTTGCCGATCTTAGGATATATGGCTTGATGATCAATGCGTGAGAAGGTTGTTCGAAGCTAGTATCGGTTTTGTGGCAAGTAATATTGATCTAAAGCTTGATATGTTAGGTTGGATCGAATAGAGTATTGAGCTTGCTTCTGAATTTCATGTATAAATACACCTGCCTTCTTTGAAATGCCCGAACCAAGTTAGGGTGTAGTTCATTCCGTTTCTGGGTTCATTTTTCTTTGAGTCTTATGTTCCAATGCTGTGCGAGAGCTATGTCGGAGTGGAAATCACGTTTGCCGATCACTCGTGAAATGTATGACTCTATTTCCGCATGTTTCTTTTCTCTTCATGTCCTCCAGTTTTTGTTTGTTAAGTTGCGGTTTAAAAAAAAGGGCAGCGTCCCTGGCGGTAGTCAGAGTGGTGTTGTTTCTGTGACAGCGGAAGATGGCGGTCGACAGCCGGAGAGATGGTGGCGGGGGGTGGTGTTGGTTTCTGGTTCGGGAAGAAGAAGGTTGTTGCAGGCGTTCATCTTCGGTGAGCTGCGTAGGGGGTGAGGTTGAAGATGAAGGGAATAAGACAAAAGAGAAAAAGAAAAGAATAAAAAAATTAAAATAAAAAAGGTTGGGCCGGGTACTGTTCATGGGCTAGGAGTGTGTGAGTTAGTGGAATTTCAATGAGAAGTGGGCTTAGAATAAAAAAGCGTTGGGCCGACAAGAAATGAAAATGGGCTGGAGGTTGGGTGATTGTTGTTCTAAAAAAACTTAGTGGGCCTATTCATTTATTCTGAGTGGGCCTTAGGACCGGCCCGATTTTAGTCCAACCCGGACCGATAGGGTCCGGGTCGGTTTGGTTGGGTTGGGTCTCTTGGCCCGGTCCGAATTTCTTTTACATTAATATTAAAAAAATAATAAATAAAATAAAATATGTTGAAAATTTTAAATCAGAAAATCTATTAAAATTAACAAAATTCGGAAATCACTAACAAAATTTAGAGAATTTAGGAAATCATTAAAAAAATCTAGAGAAAATTAGAAAAATTGTTTTAAAAAATTTTCAAATAATTCTAAAAAACAAAACTTCAAACAAAATTTCAATTAGAAAACCTTTAGAGATTAAAACCTAAAATTGGACAAGTTTTTAAGGCTTTACGAGAGGATTCTTTGTTTTGATTGTCTTTTTATTCTTAGGGACAATATTTGGATACTTGTGTGTTTTCTTTCATGATTATAATTAATTGCGTATTTCAATATTCGGATAGTTACTATCTTGTTTTAGAATGGTTAAGATGAACATTAGATTTCTTTTTGATAGGTTGGCATGGTGTTAGTTAGCATGTGATTAGGTAAGGTACAAAAACAGCATTAGCATCAAAAACCCGAGTTTAGAACCTCTAATTGTATAGATAGTAAAATATTCGCCTGTTACTAGGATTCTTGTCGATCGCAAAAGAGCTAGTGGTGACTCCTTAGTCAAAATTTGTATAGGCTTAAATTGATTAAAATCTTGAACGCTTGATGTCATGTGAGGTACAAGCTTGGAAGAACCTAAGTAAATGAAAAGCCATCGGTCCGGAGTTGAGAATACCCTTAAATCTAACTCTCTCCTCGAGGGGTTAGGTTGTGATAATAGTGGCATCTTAAGTTGAGATTTTGCAAGATTTGGTAAACAATTTTATTAAATGTGGTACATATACATGAGTAGTAAAATGTTTTATCAAATCGAGAGGAAAATACTACACAAATAAACCCAAGTGGTATTTTTCCAAGAACTTGATCACCTATTGTGGCATGTGAGATTTTGCAAGATTTGCTAAACAACTTTATTCGAGTATCCCTACCATTCTATCGGTATCACTAATAGTAGGGGCATGCAAAAAATTTATGTAAATAGGTCATAAAATTTTTTCATTGAAATCATAATCATGAAATAAAATATTTGTCTACTGAATCTTAGCACAAACCCCAAAAAAAAAAAAAAAATAGAGTTAGTTGGCAACACAGAAACTGCTATTACAAATGCCCACAAACTTCTTTTTGACATGAGTCAAGTGGTCGGAATTATTGACCTGAAAGAGAAAATCAGGATAATCATTTTGGCGGATGTAGTTTGGCGGATTAGAATGGCTAGGATTGTCGCTGGTGTTTCTACCATCGACTTGTCCTTGCCATTGGTAGCCAAAGATGCCATCAAAGTCTCTGTTTGTACGTGACTAAAGTGAAGAATTAGTTTAGAGGGAAACAAGTGCTTTGTTTGTAGACCGTGAGAGCGGCTTAAAACGTCTAAATAGGCCTATGTATTATTTATCAATATATCTAATTATGCACAAATTCCTCATATTCTCTCTTCCACATTTTTACATTTAACTTGACACTAGAGCCTTCTAGCTTTGGGCAACCCTAGTGCACTAGGCAGACTTGGCATTTGGACACCCGAATAAATCCATTCCCATTGACAGTGTTTAGCCAAAGGCCTTATTAATGTCTGACCAAGTGCTATGGCCAAAGGTCTCATTTGTGTTTGACCAAGCGCTGTGGTCGTGTTACGACGTAAGTGATGTGTTGCGAAATCGGGTTTTTCCTTTTCATGTAGGTTGCTTTTGCTCAACAATGCCTGGCTTATTCAGCTTGCTGTAGCCATACTAGCCCTACTAGTCATATTGGCTATATTTGTTCAGTTACTATTTTGATAGCAAAACTGATTGCAAATGATGCATGTTGTCGGCCTCTAATTCTCGAGTTATCATTTCTCGTTTCGAGAATTGAACACCATCATTAGACTCGTTGCCATCAAACACATTGAAATTTCATCATCAATGGAAGCCTAAAGCCATTACACGCACTACGCACTGCTTTGCTTCAAATCTGCTGAGCTCATTTTTAATCACAAATTTTGTGACATTGTTCAGATTATTTTTCATACTCATTGCGTTTGAGAGGATTTTAGGATATTTACTTGATTTTGTGTATCGATTAAAATTATGCATATTTCTTTGATAGTGTATATCTTGATTGATTATATTTGTTTTTATGTTTATCTTATTAGCTTAATAGTCATCTAGTAAAGCTTATGCATAAACTCATGTACTATTTATCTACAGATCGAAATATACTCAAATTCCCCATTTTCTTTCCACCGTATTCATACATTTAACTAATTTGGTCATCTATATAGTTATTTGGCAAATGATCTTACTAATGAGATGAGATTGAAAAACAGTAGGAGCATATTGAAGTAGCTAGCAAGTCACTTGGAGGGAGGAAGGAGGGGGTGAACAGGTGATTTTATATAATTTTGATAAATTAAAAGCGAAATAGAAAAAGTCAATATCCAAGTTTGAATTTAGAGTGGAAAGTTTAGATTCTAGACGAAAATTCAAAAGCAGGTTTGCTATAGAACAAACTTCAGAAGCAATATGGCTAGTGTGCAATAGACTATAAAAATAAATAGTAAAAGGCTAGGGATAAGAGAATTTGCATATAAGACTTATAATGGTTCGACTTAAATTAAACTTACATCTACTCTTCCACACTAATAGCCTATCGGCTAGATTCCACTAAATAATTAACAAAAGATTACAATAATGAATTATTACACTCAGTGTATGATAGGTCATACTATCTCACTCGATTGCTTTTTTTGTACTTCTCTCGTGGTTTAAAAAATTATAGTCCACGAAAGACAAGTGTATAGTTGAAGTACATTCAGACTTTGGAATTCTAGACCTTGGACCTTGTCTTTTACTTACTCCTTGGCATGTTGTACATCACTAGGAAAAGTAAACGATTAGATGATCACCTACAATATTTATATATGTGCAAAAAGTCAAAAAGTGAGCTATTAGGTGATCTTATATATATATATATATATCATATTTGTCATTGAAAATCTAAACCCATATAAGTTAAATTGAAAACTCATTTACATCTTACCCACTCCATCAAAGATTATTGGTCCTCCGGCTGATCAGCATTCGATGCTTTTTTTCGAATGAGTAGTTCCGCTAAGACCACGTTGAATGAGTAGACATCAGCTTTTCCCATTAGCTTGCCATTCGAGTAATACTAAGGATTCATGTACTTGCATTTAACAAACCATCAGTCGTACTAGACAAAAATCATCAATGGTACGACAAATCAAAAATGAACTTACCACAAATTCTCCATTATGCGCGTGGATACATGGGTATCTATACCCAAAGTGAACTTGGTAAGTCCAAAGTCTGTGACCTGAAATCAAAATGTTAGCTTTCATAACAATAACTTGAATTCAATAAATAACCAATTGATATTATCACGTTATCGTACCTTAGCGTCAAAATCGGAGTCCAAAAGAATATTGGAGGACTTGATGTCGTGATGAATAACTCTAGGATTGTCTGAAAGGTTAGAGCAACAAAATTGAAACTCGAAACTTATTATAATAATGATAAAAAAATTATTGGAAAAAAATACTCACACTCTTCATGTAAGTAAGCCAAGCCTCATGCGGAACCTAAAGCCACCTTCATCTTCTTAGGCCAAGGCATGATTGGGCAATTAGTACCTACAATGACATTTGGGGCAGTTATAATCAATCAGATTTTGAGCTCTGAAATAACTAAGCATACATGATAGATTTGGCTGTGCAAATGAGTGTCCAGTGTGCTGTTTGAGACAAACTCATATACTAGAATTCTGAGAGTGTCAGAAACGCAGTATCCAACCAAAGAGATGAGGTGACGATGGTGGATACGGCTGATGATATTGACCTCCACTCGAAACTCCCTCTCCCCTTGCCGACTTTCAACTTTTAGTTGCTTGATGGCAACTAATTCCCTGCTCGAGAGTACTCCATCATGAACGAGGCTGAAACCACCTTCTCCTAGTAGATTGGAATTAGAGAAATTATCCATTGCCATTTTCAACTCTTTGTATGTAAAGGTCTTATGTGGAATACCAAAGGCTATGCCTGGAGATAGAATAGGTCAGACATTAGGACCCTATTCTACTAGCTTAATAATAATGACGAAGCATAGTTGGAAGAATTGATATTACATATGTTGGTATTATTAACATGTTACTATTGTATGTACAGCAAATTCTGATTGAGGAATCAACATTAATTGTCCTTAAGCTTGTCATTTTCATTGTATGTGATTTTAATCCTCAATCAGAATTTGCTCTACAGTTGGATCACAATAGTTACATGTTCATAATACCAAGATCTCTAACATCAATTCTTCTAACTATGCTTTCATTATCATTAAGTTGGTAGAATGGGGTCCAAACGTCTAACCTCTTCCATCGCCTTAGGTGTTTTGCATAAGTCCTTTACATACGAGGAGCTAAAAATGACAACGAATGATTTTTCTGAATCTGGTCTACTCAATGAAGGTGATTTTGGGCTCATTCATAAGAGAGTACTCCCGAGCGAGGAATTAGTTGCCATCAAGCAACTAAAAGCTAGAAGTCGGCAAGGGAAGAGGGTGTTTTGAGCAGAAGTCAATATCATCAACCATATCTACCACCCTCGCCTCATTTAATTAGTTGGATATTGCGATTCTAACACTCTCGGAATCATAGTTTATGAATTCATCCCAAACAACATGCTAGACTCTCATTTGCACTGTTAGTATTCATCATGTATGCTTAGTTTTTTCAAAACTCAAAATCCAATTGATTATAATTACCCCAAATGTTATTACAAGTATTGATCCCCCTATCATGCTTTGGCCTAAGAGGATAAATGTGGCTTAAGGTTCCGCACAAGGTTTGGCTTACTTACATGAAGAGTGTGAGTTTTTTTTTTTTTCAGCCAAAAAAAAAAAAAAAAAAAAAAACCTTATCATTACTATAATAATTTTCAGGTTTCATATTATTGATTTGACCTTTTAGGTAATCTCAAAGTTATTCATTGTGACAGCAAGTCCTCCAATATTCTTTTGCACTCTGATTTTGACGCTAAGGTGCGATGACATGATAATATCAGTAAGTTGTTTGTTGAATTCAAGTTATTATTATGAAAGCTAACATTTTGATTTCAGGTTGCAGACTTTGGACTCACCAAGTTCACTTTGGATATAAATACGCATGTATCCATGCACATAATGGATACTTTGTGGTAAGTTTATTTTTGATTTGTCGTACCACTGATGGTTTTTGTCTTAGTACCATTGATGGTTTGTCAAATGTAGGTACATGGATCCTTCGTATTACTCGAGTGGCAAGCTAATGGGAAAAAGTTTGTCTACTCATTCAACGTGGTCTTGACAGAGCTGCTCATGCAAAGAAAAACATCGAATGCTAATTAGCCTGAGGACCAACAGTCTTTGATGGAGTGGGTAAGATGTAAATGAGTTTTCAATTTAACTTATTTGAGTTTAGATTTTCAATGACAAATATGAGAAAAAGAATTCGCAATCTCTAAGGCTCTTCCATGCTTTCATGTTACATTAGGGCAAGTGCTATGAAACACCTGAAGTTTGTAATGTTCGGGATAACTTCTTTATTAATCAAGAAGAGTAAGGTCTGCATAGGGGTAACACCAAAATGTTCTAACTTGGGTCAAGTTTGAACTAGATAAACCCATGCTGTATACTTTCTCGAGATTAACTTTGCTATCAATGTTTTTGAATATTATAGTGTTCGTGAATATTATTTGATGCTCTCAAAAGTGAAGCTCATTCCTTATTAAATCTCTTTTGCCACATTTGTAATAATTTTTAAATGAATATCTTTTAGCTTTTGAATATTTTATAACATATACGTTTCATAGAACTACCTTTTTGGTTGATTAGCTCATTGAATTTGACTAGTACAGAGGCTTGGTTGTATGAAAGGACCTTAGTTTGTCTATCTACAGTAGCCAAATTTAAAATCTTGTTGCCATATTCATTTCTTAAGTTGATGAACTAATTATCGCACATGATATCTATCAAATGCTTCAAAGCTTCTAGTCTATTGTGTTTCACACATATATGAAATATGGGATGCATTAGGTCTTGCTCAAACCAAGAGTTTCAACACATCAACATGCCCTTTTTCTTGGTAGAAACATATTTCGAGGCCTACTCTTAATAAGCTTATCATTATGTTAAGGTACCATTTTGTTATCACAAGACAAAGAATAGTCAAACTCTAAGAATTTTGCTTTCTTGCTAGCCTTTTGAGTTAGGACCTCTTTCATGAATTTCAAGTGTCTAAGCATGGTTGCGATGTGCAAAGGAGTCTCAATGTAATTCCCAGTCATAATTCTGTCAAGAAGTGACTTATCTTTTGAGAGCAACTCAAGCAAAGAAAGCACACTTCTTGCCATGGTAACTTCTTAGGGCCTGAATTCTATGTTTAGCTCTCTAAATGTGAGGTTTGGAATGTGACACCCCTCGACGGCCCTCGATCCAATTTGGGTCGCCACAGTTCGCTTACCTTTCACTTTCCTTGTTAACATATCACTCTGATACCGTTTCTATTGTAGCGGGTCCATACAACCATGGGGGTTTACATCTTTTATTAACGGTTCCTTGCGCAATTTACATAACGGAAGCATATCTAACAATTCCCTTCCCTACATTCAGAAATTGATGCACACCAACTAAATATTTATAGGTAAAAACCGTACACTTTTGATTACATAACTTGATGGATATCATTAGTCGATACATCAAAATTGCCATAGTCTTTCTATACTTGGCTATATTCAAAAGATGATCGACATCTTCTCCCACAATCGTATGCTTAAGGTTCATCAACTAGTGTCGGCGTCCAAAGGTTCCCTCCTTTGCTATCCTTCTCCCTTCATGCGGTCATATCCAACCGCTCAAACCATCTACTAATCTGAAATGTTGGTCCCCAAAAGGGGTGAAGATAACCACTCAAAGATAGGGAAATCCAATAACAACTCAATGATCAGAAAATCATGCATGCATTGCAAGCGTTACTTACCTTGAAGCCATGCGCATACTATCATGCATCATCATACCAATTCATAATACATTCATGTGTATCATCATTGTAACATACATGTCATGGCATCATTACATCATACATGACATCATTATCATAGCATCATTTCATCATACATGTCTTCGAGCCATATCATTTATCATCATCATTAACATTACCATGCATATCATCATGCATATCATACCATAGGTGATCATCATATCACATCACATATCATCATCATCATCATCATCATCATCATCATTATCATGCATATCATCATGCATATCATGTCATGGGTGATCATCATATCACATCACATATCATCATCATCATCATCATCATCATGCATATCATCATGCATATCATATCATGGGTGATCATCATATCACATCACATATCATCATCATCATCATTATTATCATGCATATCATCATGCATATCATATCATGGGTGATCATCATATCACATCACATATCCTCATCATCATCATTATCATGCATATCATCATGCATATCATATCATGGGTGATCATCATTATTTCACATCACATATCATCATCATCATCATCATTGTCATGCATATCATCGTGCATATCATATCATGCATATCATGATTTAATTTCCACTTTTAGCTTTTAATTTGATCACCACATCACCCATTTCTCAATTCATCAAATTTCATCATCCCTTCGGGCAAAGACCTCCGACAGGGTTCCCAGCATTCCAGCCATCCCATAGCCACTGGGCTTCCGGCCCCCCACATTCCGGGTATCTCGCATCCCAACTAGCATCATGAGGCATTCCCTTCGGGCAGAAACCTCCGACAGGGCTTTCGGCCTTTACCCTTCTAGCCAGGCATCTCGCACCCCAATCCTGGCATCGCGAGGCATTCCTTTCGGGCAAAGACCTCCGACAAGGCTTCCGGAATTATGTACCGACATACCACCATGCCTCCCCTGGAATTACGTACCGTATACCACCGGCATCCCGACACTCTCGGGAATCTCTGAATTACGCCACTAGGCCACCGAGCATCATCATCCACCACAACCACTTTCTCACTTATCATTATCCACATTTACCATTATTTTGATTTCAATTTAACATGGCATATGATTCAAACATGCATTACAATTCATGGCCATACATACACCAATGTCTTATCATACATGCAACAATGCATAATTATTCAATGGAATTTATGGCCAATAAAATAATCCATTATTATTATTATTATTATTATTATTATTATTATTATTATTATTATTTTTTATTTATTTTTATTGTCATATTTATTTATTTCCATAAATAAATATTAAACTCAATATCTATGATTTTCCCAAAATCATAAAATTCAAGCAATCATTAATCAAACCAATAGGATGACAATTTGATGCAAAATTCATGGCCAACTTGAATTTCACACAATTTCACAATTTCCACTAAATAGCACATAATATTCAAATAACAACCAGAATGCACAGTTTCTGAATAAATTCGATTAAAATATCCATACAGCCTTCAAAAATTATGAAATTTTACAGAGTGATAGCCAAGACATTTTCGCACAACTTTCATGAAGAACTCCAAGCCAAATTCTTTTTAGATTATTTTATTCAACCTCACGAAGCTTCTGGAACCCTTACCGCATCGTCCAGAATACACATCTCCGAAATACTAGGATTTCGCCCATCTATTCTCTTTCATTTCTTCTTAAATTCGGAAATGTTATGTATCAAGGTGTCCTTTACAAGTTTCATTTAAGAGCATTCTTCGATGTTTTTTCAACTTTAAAATTACAATTTTGAGTCATTGACTATAATTGTGCATATAGTGACATAGATCATATTCTTGATTTAATTGCTCAAACAGTATACTCATACCCATCAACCAGTGTGTGTGAGTGTGTAGTTTTATTATTTTGTTTCTGAGAAGTATGCTTTTACTATGATAAATTTAATTATCTCATTTCTGGCCAAAAAAGAAATACATAAATGAGAAGTGGAAGACAATTTAGAAATTGATGCATCTGCAGCAAGAAAGAACATCACTGATGACAGACACTGCATTGGCCAGGTAAAGTATTGCCTCGACCAAAATCTTGATCTGCAAAGGAAAGAGAACTAGATCCGACCTTTCCAATTAACTACAAATAACAGACGTAAAGGAAAAATTGCATTCAAACCAATAACTGCCTAAATCCAAGGAGCAGCAGCGCATCTAACTTCAAACAATTATCAACTCAGCCCCACAGAAGATGCAACAGATCACCAGCTGTCAAATCCAGTAAAATTTTCAAGCTGTAAAAGAAGTCTAGAAGGTTGCCATAATGTCAATCCATCATTTGTCCTGAAGACAAAGGCTTCTAGATCAACCAAACAGTGCAAGATAGATTATTAGTCCTCCAAAAAGCCCAAATGTCATATTCGATGTGACCAACTGACCAGTTGCATTGTACTCATTGTCCTGACAACATCCTCAGACAAAATGATCGCTTCAAGAAGATATAAGCCACTGCGAATTCATGGAATAGTGTACCAGAATCAGCTCATTATACAATTGAACTTGATAAGATCAATCAATGGTCAGAGGAGGGCAAACCCTAAAAGGCCCATGACATGGCAGAGTCCCAGAGAGGCAAGGCGTGACCCTTAGAAAATAACATAACATAAACCAAATCAGACCAATTTTTACAATCAATCAAGAGAAAGAAAGAAAGAAAAGATGATCAAAAGTGCGTTCAGGAACGATGTCTCCTCTGAAACGTACTTCGCAGAGGCTGTCAAGTGAGAGAGGAACGGATGCACAATCATAGATGCACGATGAGACTGATGGATGAGGACATGAGGGAGGGACTAGGAAGGAGACACCCGCTTTCGAACTTCAATGAAAAGAAGACGAAGCGGAATTGGATTGGATGGTAATCTGTCGTGGTGCATACACCTCGCAAAGAAAGAACCATCAAAGATTAAACATCAACCAAACATTGAATTCAAAGGAATGAGAATCAGCTTTCACATTAATCGGAAAATTATGGGACTGAAAGAACAAATTTCATTCAAACAGATAATTGCCTCGTGAGACCATAGAGCTTATCCAATTTCAAGCAATCATCAGCTCGCAGCAGATCACCACTTGTCAAGTCTGGCAAGACTCCAACCTGTGAGAGAATCATGACTAGAAGATAAACATCTCCCAGAGATAAAAAAAACTGAAGAACCAATGTCCATCAACACCAGTAATTTTCAGTCTATTGCCCAGTCTTAGATGTGACCAAACACTAGATCATCATCTCAACCCTAAAAAGACAGCAAAAGGATCATCGGTCCTTCAAAAAGCCCAGACACCTAGTTTTATGGAACACACTGACCGCTGTCATTGTATTCATGGTCCTTGACATCCTCAGACAAAAAGTTCGCTCCAAGGGGAAAGAAGTCGCTGCAAATTCACCAAATAACAAAATCCAGAAGCAGCTCGTGGATTGTATGGAAAGTCAGTCAATGGATCGATAAAGGATTGGAGGAGGAGATAAATTAAGCACTTCCCATAGCAACATCCTCAGACGATAGAGATATGATTCAAGAGGAAAGAAGCCACACTGCCAATTCCCCGACTAACAAAAATCCAGAATAAGCTGGCAAAACAATCAAGGAAAGATTGACTGAGGACGAGGCTGTAAACCAAATAATTCCGGTAACCAGAGGAATTGTAGGCCGGGCAGCAGAAGCAATGAGGAGACAAAGGTGGGGGGCGAGCAGAACCAGGAAAGCGTGAGAAGACCTATCCTG
This sequence comes from Eucalyptus pumila, assembly GCA_016097595.1. Taxonomy (NCBI): domain Eukaryota; kingdom Viridiplantae; phylum Streptophyta; class Magnoliopsida; order Myrtales; family Myrtaceae; genus Eucalyptus; species Eucalyptus pumila. Next base: position 24,172,028 of record CM027848.1, read on the forward strand.
CAAAGGGAAATATGCAGGCTTTTAAGGTAACAATTAAGTAGAGCAGGTTAAAGAACCTGGATAGCCAGCAACACTAATGCCAAAGTAATCCGCATATTTGGCTCTGATGTGTTTCACCTGCATTAATGACCAAGCAGATCCAGAACAAAAACAATAAGCACAAATAAAGAGCAAATATGGGGGCAGTTACCGCTACCAATCCGGTTTGTCAGTGCACTTGCTTAAATGCTCACTTGCTATATGACTAGTCAATTTCTAAATCGAAGTTCGTAAAGAGCAATATAGAACCACATACAAAACATGCTATGCAAAAGCATTAATTGTTACATATGATTTGTTGCTTCTCCAATTCAAAAAGACCCTCTTTTATCTTGAGAAATGGTTTATTTTGTATACAGATAGTGTACACCAAACTAGTGAATGACTAGGATATCTAGCATTTCTCTTTTCTAGGTTTTAAATGCCTAGGGGTGAAAATTTAGGGCCTTACATGGGTAAATGAAGCTGTCGATCATTGAGACAGAATTCAAAACAAACTTTGAGTGAAAAACAATTAGTAAAGTTTTGACAAGAGATGAATGTTACCACAGTGAAAAACAAAAATTTTTTTGGAAAAGAACCTATCCTGTAAGTTCCAAATAACATAGAAAAACAAGGGAAATAAGTACTGCCAAAATAACAACTCAGCTTAAGAAAACCGATTTAACATATTGACACAAAATTCAAGCAGACATACACACCAAGCCAAAACAGATGCATATGCAAGAATTCTATTGCCAAGTGAACGTGCGACCTAGTTCATTGAAAGGAAAAAGAGTAACAAATAACATGCAGAATAGTTCCATCAAGGAAAAAGTCTTTGCGTTAACCTATTATAGAAAGAGAAACTGAATGATGATCATCTTGCCTTAATAAAATAAAAGAAAAAAAGAAAAAAAAATAGAGTCAATACTATTATAGTCATTTACTGTCAAGAATCTAATAAATGAGAGCTTGTACAATCTCAAACAAAACCTGGTCTCCACAATTCATCCTCTTAGCCTTGCAAAATAAGGCAAAGGATCAGCACTTCTCAAGCTCAGCAAACCTTCAACCTAAAGCAATTAGAACTAGACGATTATCATCTCAATTCTTGCCACTACCCAAAGATAATGAATGAAAGAATGAATTTTGAAAAAGAAACATAAGTGTCCATGCAGGAAATTATTAAAAGTTGCAGTTCATCACCCAGTACTCCCAGTCCATCAACTCAACATTACACCACAAAGGAATCGCCAGTCCCAAAAAATAGCTCAAACATTTTATTCTATGCAACAATTGACCAAACTCATCATATTTACCATTCCTTACATGAAGTCCTCGGAAGTAGAGATCAGTCCAACAGAGAAGAAGTCACTTCCGATGCATTAAACAACAGATTCAGGATCTGCTCCTAAGAAAACTAAATAGAATGACCAACCAATAAATTCGTACATGGTTAAAGGAGGACAGTTGACCCTAATGATGTCCCTGACCACGGCAAAGTCCCAAGGAGGCAACTGGAACAGAAGAAATTAAACTCCTGGAACAAACTAGATGCTTCAGAAATTAGACCGAGAAAGTAATCAGCTCATCAATCGTGAAGAGATTATAAAAAAAAAAAAAAAAAAAAAAAAAAAAAAAAGAAAGATTAAGAATGCGTATCATAATAGATATCTGAAGCACATCATTCCAAATAAGATGCAACCAGTATGCACTGAAGTAAAACCAATTCTGTCAGCAGTAAGCCTTCAGTCCCAATAAGCAAAGAAAACCTACAAAGTAGACATTTATATGGCCATTGATGGAGTCCAACCAACTTAGACAACCGCTCAAACGGAAAGAACACAAAATGACCTCTTGTTCTAGACCAATAGAAAACACACAAGTTGTGTAAGAAGGAAAGCGAACCAAGGAAGGTAATGCCTGGTGCCACTTCCAGGATTAGAAACAGACCATATTGTATAACTGTAACATATGCTATCTCCATGATTTAGAGAGATCCAATTAGTGATCATAGCACACAGATAAGAATGAAGAGAAACAAGATAGAACTCTTGTGGACCTTTCCAGAAAAAAAGAACTCTGAAAGAAGAGCTTGTCCTATTAATTGATGCTTGTGCAGCAAGAAAGAACCATCACTGATCACAGGCACTCCATATTGAAATTGATGAGGTAAAGTATTGCCTCAACCAAACTCTAACCTGCGAAGGAAAGAGAACACCTGATCGTTCCACCTTCACTAGAAGATAACAGAAGTGGAAGACAAATTAGGAATGGTTGCGTATGCACCAACAAAGAACATTACTAATACCAAACACTCCATACCGAACTTGGCCACATAAAGTATTGCCTCCACCAAACTCTGATCTGCAAAGGGAAGAGAACTAGATCTGATATTTCGGATTAACTAGAAAATAACAGAAGTAAGGGACAAGTTTCATTCAAACCAATAACTGCCTAAAATCCGAGGAGCAAGAAATCATCCAATTTCAGACAATTATCAACTCAGCCCCACAGAGAACTCGAAAGATCACCAGTTGTCAAAACCCAGTAAAACTATCAACTGGTAAAAGAAGCCTAGAAGGTTGTCAAAATTTCAGTCCATCGTTTGTCCTGACAACAAAGGCTTCTAGATCATCAGCTTAACCACAAACAGTGCAAGATTGATCATTAGTCCTCCAAAAAGTCCAAATGTCATATTCTAGGTACCAAGACCGGTTGCATTGTTCTTATTGCCCTACAACATCCTCAGACAAAATGATCCCTCCAAGAAGAAAGAAGCCACTGCACTTTCACGGAATAGTGGATACCAGAATCAGCTCATAATACAATTAAATTTAGAAAGATCAGTCAACGACAAATCAATCAATCAACAATCAGAGGAGCGCAAACCTTAACAATGCCCACAACATGGCAAAGTCCTGGAGACAGCAGAAGGATCATCAGTCCTCCAAAAAGCCCGAACATCCATGTTTTATGAAACAAACTGACTAATGTCATAGAATTCATTGTCCTTGACATCCTCAGACAAGCAGTTCACACCAAGGGGAAAAAAGCCACTGCCAATTCGCCAAATAACAAAATCCAGAAGCAGCTCATAAAACAATTGTGAAGAAAGTTGGTCCAGGAGCAATTAAGGATTGGAGGAGGAGCTAAATCAGCCACTTCCCATAACGACCATCCTCAGATGAAAGAGATATGATCCAAGAGGAGATAAACCACAAAGTCAATTCACCAAATAAAAAGAATCCAAAATAAGCTGGTAAAAACTATAACGCAAAGACCGATTGGTCGATCAATCACTGAGCATAAACAAGATAATTCCGATACGTACAGGCATCATCCAAAGAGGCCAGGTGAAACCCTCAAGGATCTCAGCAACACGGGGTTTCTACAACCAGAAGAGGTTTTCATCATAGCCAAGCTACTTCTCGCACACCCTATCATTAAAGCATGGCCAGCATATCAAGTGATTAAGGATTAATCCATATATATACACATGGAGAGTAAGGACATCAAAAGAACCAAAATCCAAGAAGTGGGAGCTTATCCAATTTCCAACAAAGCCCAGACACTGCAATTCATCAACTCAGCCACACAGAAAAGGCGATAGATCAACACATCCAGTAATTTGGCAAAACACCTACGCAGCAGGAGTTTATCCAAATTTTAGTTCTTCACCCGGTCCTCAAGATGATCAAGGACACTGCCCATCCACCAACCCAACCAGAGATAGATGTGAAGAGAGCGTTGAACTCAAGAAAAGCTCAGTTAATCTAAGTAATAATTGACCAACCTCATCATATGTACCTTTCCTTAGACAACACCCTCAATCAAAGAGATCACTCAGTGAGAAAATAAGCTACTACCAATCCACTGGATTATAAAAATCTAGAAACAGCTTGTTAAAGGAATCACCTGACAAATGAAAAATTACACCAAATGTTCTGCACCAAAAGAAAACACATCAATCATGTGAATGAAATCCCTATGTATTGTGTGAAGCTAGAGTTCAGCGGGAAAAAAAAAGCAAGACAAATAACATGCAATATCTACACGATTTACCAGCAATTGATCTTGGGATTGCAGCATGCATTAAAAGAATCAAGAGAAGAACAAACCAGAACTTAACGGACCTCAAGCTTTCCAGACTCATTGGCAATCCCTACAATGGAGGATAGTCAATGATTATTCATCTTCCAAATACAAGAAATGCCAGTAAAATCCCAAATGAAAGAAGATCTTGATAAATGAAATAAAGATTATGGAGCTAGAAAGATTCATCACAGATTGAAGACAGTCCACATTGAACCAGAAGAGGTTTGCATCAAAGGAAAGAGAGAGGACATCAAACCTCGCTAGTTCTCACACACCCTATCGTTAAAGCTTGGCCAAAATATCAATTGATTGGGGACTGATCCATATAAATATACATGGAGAGTGAGGACATCAAAAGAACCAAAAATCCAAGAAGTGGGAGCTTATCCAATTTCCAACAGAGCCCAAACACCAATATTCATCAAAACCAACACAGAAAAGGTGACGTATCATCACTTCTAAAATCTGGCAAAACACCAAGTGCATACGCAGTAGAAATTTATTGAAATTTCAGTTCTTCACCCGGTCCTGGAGATGATCAAGGACAATGCCCATCCACCAACCCAACCAAAGATAGATGTGAATAGATCGTCAAACACAAGAAAAGCTCAGTTATTCTGAGTAATAATTGACCAACCTCATCATACGTACCATTCCTTAAATAACATCCTCAATCAAAGAGATTGCTTGATGAGAAAAAAAGCTACTACCAATCCACTGGTTTATGAAAATCCAAAAACAGCTTGTAAAACAACAGAAAGATGGATCAAAGAAGGAGTGTAAACACTAATAATGTCCGTGATAACTCCTCAACAGCCATCTAAAGAATAGAAATCACCTGATAAATGAAAAATTTCCAAAGGTTTCGTACCAAAAGAAAACACATCAATCATATAGAATGAAAGCCATGGTATAATCTGAAGCTAGCATTTTTTTATTTTAAGGGGGGGGGAAGCAAGACGAATAGCATGCAATATCTGCATGATTCACCAGCAATCAATATCTGCATGATTTACCAGCAATCAATTCTGTGATTGTAGCATATGTATTACAAGAATGAAGAGAAACAAGCCAGAACTTAGTGGACCTCAAGCTTTCCAGACTCACAAATGATCCCTAAAACAGAGGATAGTCGATGATTATTCATCTTTCCCAATAGAATCTCTAAAGAAAGAAGATCTTGTTAAATGAAATAAAAATTATGGAGCTCGAAAGAACTGACACAGATTGAAGGAAGTCCACATCAAACCACAAGAGGTTTGCATCAAATGAAAGAGAACTTGGCCCCAATCATCTTACCATAACCCAGAAAAAAGCAGAAGCAGAGAGCAAACTTCATTCGAATCAATGACTGCCTAGAATCCACTAAGAAACTGCTTGTCTAGTTTTGAACAATCATCAACTCAGCCCCACAGAAGAATGCAATAGATCGCCATTTCTCAAACCCAGCAAAACTTCAACCTGTAGAAGAATTAGAACTTGACGATAATTATCTCATTGCTCCCTGAAGATAATCAACTAAAGACAAACCTAAATCAAAATTATCAAAAGCCTATAAATCTTCGAAGTTTCAGTACTGCCAGAAATCCACGAAGCTGCTGATTGTCCAATTTTAAACAATCATGAACTCAGCCCTACAGAAGAAAGCACTTCTCAAAGCCCGGCAAAACTTAAACCTTTAAAAGAATTAGAATTTGACGATACATCTCACTGCTCCCTGAATATAATCAACCAAAGCAAAACTTTATTCAAAACTGCAAAAGCCTAGAAAGCTTAAAAATTAGTCCATCGCCCATGCTGAAGATGTGAACAAAAATACTTCAGAACTCAAACAAAGACTGCATAATAGATCATCACTCCTCCAAGAAGCCCAAACACCTTATATCATGCAAATGACCATCTTCTATGTATTTATCATCATTAGATGACATGCTCCGATGCAGAGATTGCCCTCTGAGGAAAGATGTAACTGCCAATCCACCGTGAAATACAGAATCATCTTGTTAAACAATTTAATGGAAAGATAAATCTATTGATGAGCCATCCACAACATCGCCTTATAAGTGAAAACACTACATATTATAACCTTTGGAAAAGTTTTGGCAAAACGAAAAAGTTACCACAAAAGAAAAAAACGTGTGAAAAACATATATGTTTTTGGAAAAGAACCTATCCTGCAAGTACCAAATAACATAGTGAAAAAGAGCAATAAGTAGCACCAAAATAATACCTCAGCATAAGAAATTACCATCTAGATGACATCAATCTATCTAATACAAACACAAAGTAAACCTGAGAGAACTTCTTCAAATAAACCAATTTAACATAGACACAAACTTCAAACAGACATACACACCAAGTCAACAGAAATGCATATGCAAGAAACGTATTTCCAAGTGAGTGTGCAACAAAGTAAGTTGAAAAGGAAAAAGTGATAAATAAGATGCAGAATAATTCCACTAAGGAAAAGGTCTTTGCTTTAGCCAATTTCTGACCATAAAAGAAAGAGAATTTAATGGTGATTTCCTTGCTTTATTATTTGTTATTTGTTATATGGGGTCAACACTAATGGAACCATTTACTGTCCAGAATGCAATAAATAAAAGCTTATCCCATTTCAGACAAAACCTGGTCTCCAATATAAAATAATTATCAACTCAACCCCCCAGAGAACGCGGCAAATCACCAGCTGTCAAAATGTCAGTCCATCAGCTCAACTGAACAGTGAAAGATTAGATCATTGGTCCTCTAAAAAGCCCCGATGTCTTGTTCTATGTAACCAACTGACCAGTAGCATTGTGCTCATGGTCCTCAGAAGAACGTGATCACTCCAGGAAGCAAGAAGCCACTGCCAATTCATGGAATAGTGAATACCAGAATCAGCTCATAATACGATTAAACGGAAAGATCGATAGGTGATGAAACAATCACCAATCAGAGCAGTGCAAACCCAACGATACGCATAACATGGCAGACTCCCAGAGAGGCGAGAATAACCTTCAGAAAATTAGCATGCAAATCAGACCAAATTAACAATTAATCAAGGAACAAAAAGAAAAGAAGGATCAAGAGCATTTTGGGTATGATGTCTCCTCCTAAGAGTTCTTCACAGAGGCTGTCAACTGAGAAAGGAATGCATGCACAATCATAGACGCAAGATGAGACTGAAGGATAAGGACACAATGGAGGGATATTTCTAGGAAGGGGACACGGGCAAGTGGATTTGGATTGGATAGTGATTTGTTGTGGCACGTACACCCTGCAAAGAAAGAACCATCACAGATCATATGTTGGCCAAACTCCACCCCTCCAAAGGAATGAGAATCGATGTTCGCATCAATCGGAAAATTATGGGACTGGAGTACAAATTTCATTCAAACCAATAACTGCCTTGAGAGACAATAGAGCTTATCCACCCTCGGACAATCATCAGCTCGCAGCAAAGCACCCCCTGTCAAATCTGGCAAGACTCCAACCTGTGAGGGGATCAAGACTAGAAGACAATCAAGTCCCAAAGATAAAAAGACCGAAGAACAAATTTCAATCAAAACCAGTAAATTACGGCCTATCGCCTGAAAGACTACTTTCATCATCTCAACTGAAAAAAGACATCAAAAGATCATCAGTCCTCCAAAAAGCCCAAACACCTAGTTTTATGAAACAAACTGACAGGTGTCGTTCTTGACATCCTAAAACAAACAGTTTCCCTCCAAGGGGAAGAAGCCACTGTGAATTCACCAAACAAAATCCAGAAGCCACTCGTGAAACAATAAAACGGAAAGATCGATGGATGGGCGGATCAATTAAGGATCGTAGGAAAAGCTAAACCGAACACCCATAACGACATCCTCAGACATCAAGAGATATGATCCAAGAGGAAAGAAGCCACTGTGAATTCACTGAATAACAAAAATCCAGAATATGCTGGTAAAACAACAATGCAAAGATCAATAGATCAATCGATCAATAACTTCCAAGAGTCAGCAAATCACACCCTGAACAAAATGATAACAAGTGCTATCTGCACAATCATTCTTGATTTTTTGCCAGCCATAACTTATTTATGCTATGATACAGAGTTGCACAATTTCCTCCACAAAGTGAGCAACTGACAATAGACAAATATGTCCAAAAGTCCAAAAATACAAGCAGAATTATACAAGCTCCATAAGGTATTCCACTAGCTCATATACTGGCTAATGCTAGATGCCTCGTAAGTAAAATTTTATCCAGAGATCACAGCCTTCCTTCTCCTTTCAGGGCCTATATGATATATCCTGCAGAAAGGCTCAATTTCTTCACAAGGTCTTCAACCCAGTTAGTTTTTCTTCGCAAGTTAAACATCAGGTTTAGCTCATACAACACATGAACAAAATGATAACAAGTGCTATCTGCACAATTCATGCTTGATTTTTTGCCAACCACAACTTACTTGTGCTATGATACAAAGTTGCACAATTTGCTCAACAAAGTGAGCAACTGAAAATGGACAAATATGTCTAAAAGTCCAAAAATACAAGAAGAATTATACAAGCTCCATCAGGTATTCCGCTAGCTTATATACTCATTAATGCTAGATGCTTCATTTGTAAGCAAAATTTTATCCAGAGATTACAGCCTTCCATCTCCTTTCGGGGCCTATACAATATATATCCTGCAGGAAGGCTCAATTTCTTTGTGAAGTCAACGAACCAATTAGTTTTTCTTCTCGAGTTCAACATCAGGTATAGCTCATACAACACATGAACCCTACCTGAAGCAACACGTCCAGTGCACCATCCCATTCAAAGAGCAAGCTTATAAAAGTTGGCCAATACATCCAATCCATCCACTCTATGCATGCCCATGAGCATCCTTGCAGATATAGTTTTGAAGGCACAAAATAGAGCCAACTTCCGCAGAAAACAAAGATAACAGAATAGGAGTTTTGGAGAAAATCAGGGGTAAATCCATGTAGAGGGATCGTGCAAGCTGATGGCCTAGTAACTTTTCAACACACAAGCAATATAAAACTAATTTGTCGGGCAAATTTATATCAACTGGAACTTCAATATAAAGAGAATCCCAACAAGAATGCTTCTACGGACTGCACCAAACCAATTCAAAGTAGAAACAAATAATCTGCCATGATATTACTGAATATCGGCAATCAATTTCCATCTCACATGGTAGAAGCATCCAATAAATCAAACTGCCATCAATGTGTGCCACCAAGTCACCAAGGAAAGCAACAATAGACTTAGCCTTGAAACAGGACTCAATTGTAGTTTTATCTAGTGAAGATCACAGAAAACGATTAGAGGACAACATCGTCGAAGAAAGAGACTTTGTGAACCGGCTCCCAAAATTAACCATTTACACCAAAAATACCTCCAAAAGAAGAAAAAGTAAAAGCCCCAAATGACCAAGCTAAGCAACAACTAGACTTAGCCTTGGAAACAAGCCTCAGTTGTAGTAACTTTTATCCATTAGAATCTGTAGGAGAAGATAGAGAGCAGGACATCATCAAAGAAAGGGACTTGAACAGGCACCCAAAATAAACCATTTATACCAAAAATCCCCCGGGAGAAGCAAAAAGCAAAAGCTTGCTAACTCAAATCATTCGCCTAAAAGTTAGTAAAATGGGTGAACATACTACAACACAAACCAGGTCAAATTCAGCGTGATTTGCAACAAAAGGACTCTAACCTACAACAGGAAGAGAACTAGATGTTCATCGCATCTTCCCAAAAATAAAAAAATCAAATAAAAAAATAAAAAAAGACGATCCCTATGGAAAGATCCAGACATCGCTCATCACTCCAATCCACAAAGAAAAACAAAAATTCAGCATCTCAACTAAGCATAATTGCATTAATTAATAACCTCCTGCCTTCCCCAACTAAAGAACTAGGATTCTCTAACAGTTTCGTTCAATTAGCATCCTCACACGGTCCTTAGTGGGATCGCTCTAAACTGGAACAAGCACCTGTCAACGACTGAATAAGTCCGTATAGCATGGAAGCCACAAAATTAGCTGATATGATCAGCGTTCGAACCTTAATAGCTTTGATAGACCTTTCTGTATAAAATCGGAGCTGTCGCCAACATTGTCCTGAAAAAAGACCCAGCGAGATGCTTCAAAATTCATGCCTTCAAAGCAAACAGCAAAGCAAATGAAACCAATCATAAGGCAACCGTTTAGTATCTCCAATTCCAAGGAAGATGACTCCATACAACCTTCGCAGAGCCGACGAGATACAGTAGAAAAATTAATTAGAATACCGAGCCAGATGCTTCAAAATTCATGCCTTCAAAGAAAACACCAAAGCGAATGAAACCAATCATAAAAAGATCGCTGTAAAAGGAAAGATGCAACTGCCAATCCACCAAAATCCATTTTCATCTTGATGATCAATCCATTGATGAACCATCCAATGTCACTTTATAAGTCAAAACATTACAAACTATACTTTGGTGAAGTTTTGGCGAAAGGTAAATATTACCGCAAAAAAAAAAGTGGGAAAAACAAGTATTTTTTTTTTGGGAAAAGAACCTATCCTGCAAGTTCCGAATAACATAGAGAAAAAACGGGCAACAGGTCACACCAAAATAACATCTCAGCATAGGAAATTATAATCCAGATAACGTAAGTCTCATCAAATATAAACACAAAAGAAACCTGACAAAAAATTCTTCAAATAAACCAAATTTAACATCTATTCAAGCAGATACACACACCAAGTCAAAACAAATGCATACCAAAGAAACATATTTCCAATTGAATGTGCAACAAAGTACGCTGAAAGGAAAAAGTCCCTGATAAATAACATGCAGGATAGTTCAATCAAAGAAAAAGGTATGACATACAAATCAAAAGTTTCCAATCCAATACCAAAAAGAAAGTAGGCTCTAAAATGCCAAAACAACAACTGGAATCAGCTACCACCATCTGTTAAGAAACAGAAACAAAATAAGGAAGATTAAGAATGCAAATCGTGATAGATAACTGAAGTACGTCACTTCAAAAAAAGATACTACCAGTATGCCCTGAAGTAAAACCGATTCCATTAGCAATAAGCCTTCACAGTCCCAATGACCAAAGAAACCCTACAATTTTTTAGACATTCTCAAACAACCTCTGGCATGGAAAGAACACGAAATTGACTCTTGTTCTGTACCAAAAGAAAACACAGAAGTCTTGTGAAAGGGAAGGTGAAGCAAACTAGGTAATGCCAGGAGCCATTTCCACGAGAGGGAAGAAGAGCATGACACGTGAATCTTAAATATGATATCTCCATGATTTACTAGAGATTTGATTAGAGATTGTGGCACACAGATAAGAATGAAGTACGAGCTAGAAATTGCGTGGACCTTTCCAGACAAGAAAGAACCCTGACGGAAGAGCTTGTCCTATCATTCAATTCTTACGCAACAAGAAAGAGCCATCACTGATCACGGACACACCATCTCGAAATTGACGAGGTAAAGCAATGCATCGACCAAACTATGACCAATAACTGCCTAAAATCAGAGAAGCAAGAGATCATCCAATTTCAAACAATTATCAACTCAGCCCCACAGAAAACTCAACAGATCACCAGCAGTCAAAATCCCGTAAAATTATCAACTGGTAAAAGAAGCCTAAAATTTTTACAAAATTTGAGTCCATCATTTGTCCTGACAACAGAGACTTCTGGATCATCAGCTTAATCACAAACAGTGCAAGATTGATCATTAGTTCTCCAAAAAACCCACATCTCGTATTTGAGGTAACCAACTGATCAGTTGCATTGTTTTTATTGCCCTACAACATCCTCGGACAAAATGATCGCTCCAAGAAGAAAGAAGCCACTGCCAATTCACAGAATAGTGAATATCAAAATCAGCTCATGATACAATTAAACTTAGAAAGATCAATAAACGACAAATCAATCAATCAAGCAGAGGAGCGCAAGCCTTAACGATGGCCACAACATGGCAAAGTCCTAGAGACAGCAAAATGAGCGTTAGTCCTCCGAAAAGCCTGAACATCCCTGTTTTATGAAACAAACTGATCAATGTCATAGAATTCATCATCCTTGACATCCTCAGACAAGCAGTTCACTCCAAGGGGAAAAAAACCACTGCCAATTCACCAAATAACAAAATCCAGAAGCAGCTTGTAAAGCAATTGTAAAGAAAGTTGGTCCATGGAGCAATTAGGGATTGACGGAGGAGACCATCCTCGGACGAAAGAGATATAATCCACGAGGAGATAAACCACAAAACCAATTCACCAAACAACAAGAATCCAGAATAAGCTGGTAAAAACAATAACGCAAAGGCTGATCGGTCGATCAATCACTGAGCATAAACAAGATAATTCCGATAACCACAGGCATCATCGCATAGAGGCCAGGTGAAACCCTTAAGGATCTCCGCAAGGGGGTTTCTGCAACCAGAAGAGGTTTGCATCATAGTCAACCTACTTCTCGCACACCCTATCATTAAAGCATGGCAAACATATCAATTGACTATGGATTAATCCATATATATACATATGGAGAGTAAGGGCATCAAAAGAACCAAAATCCAAGAAGTGGGAGCTTATCCAATTTCCAACAAAGCCTGGACACTGCAATTCATCAACTCAACCACACAGAAAGGGCGATAGATCATCACCTCCAGTATTTGGCAAAACACCTATGCAGCAGGAGTTTATCCAAATTTCAGTTCTTCACCCGGTCCTCAAGATGATCAAGGACACTGCCCATCCACCAACCCAACCAAAGATAGATGTGAAGAGAACGTTGAACTCAAGAAGAGCTCAGCTATTCTAAGTAATAATTGACCAACCTCATTATATGTACTTTTTTTTAGACAACATCCTCAATCAAAGAGATCACTCAGTGAGAAAATAAGCTACTGCCAATCCACTGGATTATAACAATCTAGAAACAGCTCGTTAAACAACAGAGTAGGAATCACCTGATGAATGAAAAAGTACACCGAAGGTTCTGCACCCAAAGAAAGCACATCAATCATGTGAATGCAATCCCTGTGTATTGTGTGAAGCTAGTATTCGGGGGGCCAAAAAAAAAAAAGCTAGACAAATAAGATGCAATATCTGCATGATTTACCAGCAATTGATCTTGGGATTGCAGCATGCATTAAAAGAATCAAGAGAAGAAACAAGCCAAAACTTAATGGACATCAAGCTTTTCCAGACTCGCTAGCAATCCCTACAATGGAGGATAGTCAACGATTACTCATCTTCCAAATACAAGAAAAGCCAATAAAATCTCAAATGAAAGAAGATCTTGTTAAATGAAATAGAGATTATATAGCTAGAAAGAACCATCACAGATTGAAGACAGTCCACATTGAACCAGAAGAGGTTTGCTTCAAAGGAAAGAGTGAGGACCTCAAACCTCGCTAGTTCTCGCACACCCTATCATTAAAGCATGGCCAAAATATCAATTGATTAGGGACTGATCCATATAAATATACATGGAGAGTGAGGACATCAAAAGAACCAAAAATCCAAGAAGTGGAAGCTTATCCAATTTCCAACAAAGCCCAGACACCGATATTCATCAAAACGAACATAGAAAAGGTGACAGATCATCACTTCTAAAATCTGGCAAAACACCAAGTGCCTACACAGCAGGAATTTATCAAAATTTCAGTTCTTCATCGAGTCCTGAGGATGATCAAGGACAATGCCCATCCACCAACCCACCCAAAGATAGATGTGAAGAGACTGTCGAACACAAGAAAAGCTCAGTTATTCTGAGTAATAATTGACCAACCTCATCATATGTGCCATTCCTTAAACAACATGCTCATCAAAGATATTGCTCCATGAGAAAAAAAGATACTACCAATCCACTGGTTTATAAAAATCCAAAAACAGCTTGTAAATCAACAGAAGGATGGATCAATCCATCAATCAGATGAAAGAAGTAGACACTCATAACGTCCATGACAACTCCTCAACAACCACCTAAAGCATAGAAATCACCTGATAATTCAAAAAGTCCACCAAAGGTTTTGTACCAAAAGAAAACACATCAATCATATAGAATGAAAGCCCTAGGTATTATCTGAAGCTAGCATTTTTTTGGGGGGGAAGCAAGACGAATAGCATGTAATATCTCCATGTTTCACCAGCAATCAATATCTGCATGATTCACCAATAATCAATTTTGTGATTGCAGCATGCACTACAAGAATGAAGAGAAAGCCAGGACTTAGTCGACCTCAAGCTTTCCAGACTCACAAATGATCCCTAAAATGGAGGATAGTCGATGATTATTCATCTTCCCCAATAGAATCTCTAAAGAAAGATCTTGTTAAACGAAATAAAGATTATGGAGCTAGAAAGAACCATCACAGATTGAAGGAAGTCCACATCGAACCACAAGAGGTTAGCATCAAAGGAAAGAGAACTAGGCCCCAATGATCGCACCGTAACCCAGAAAAAAAGCAGAAGTGAAGAACAAACTTCATTCGAATCAATGACAGCCTAGAATCCACTAAGTGACTGCTTGTCCAATTTTGAACAATCATCAACTGGCCCCACAGAAGAACTCAATAGATCACCACTTCTCAAACCTGGCAAAACTTCAACCTGTAGAAAATTATAACTTGACGATAATTATCTCACTGCTCCCCGAAGATAATCAACTAAAGACAAAATTAAATCAAAACTACAAAAAGCCTATAAATCTTCAAAGTTTCAGTACTCCCTAGAATCCATGAAGCTGCTGCTCATCTAATTTTAAACGATCATGAACTCAAACCCAGCAAAACTTAAACCTTTAAATGAATTAGAACTTGATGATACATCTCAGTGCTTCCTGAATATAATCAACCGAAGACAAACTTAATTCAAAACTACAAAAAGCCTAGAAAGCTTCAAAATTAGTCCATCGCCCCTGCTGAAGATGTAAACAAAAATACTTCAGAACTCAAACAAAGACTGGATATAGATCACCACTCCTCCTAGAAGCCCAAACACCTTATATTATGCAAACTGACCATGTTCTATGTATTTATCGTCATCAGACGACACCCTCCAATGAAGATATCGTGCTCCAAGAGGAAAGACGTGACTGCCAATCCACCACAAAATCCAGAATCATCTTGTTAAACAATTTAATGGAAAGATAAAGCTATTGATGAACCATCCACATCATTGCTTTATAAGTGAAAACACTACATAATATGACCTTTGGTAAAGTATTGGCAAAAGGAAAATGTTACTGCAAAAAGAAGTGTGAAAAACATTTTTTTTTTTTTTTTTTTGGGAAAGAACCTATCCTGCAAGTTCCAAATAACATAGAAAAAAAGAGCAATAGATAACACCAAAATAATAACTCAGCATAAGAAATTACCATCTAGACGAGGACAATCTATCTAATATAAACACAAAGTAAACCTGACAGAAAATTCTTCGAATAAACCAATTTAACATAGACACTAACTTCAAGTAGACATACACACCAAGTCAACAGTAATGCATATGCAAGAAACGTATTTCTAAGTGAATGTGCAACAAAGTATGTTGAAAGGGAAAAAGTCAGTGATAAATAACAAGTAGAATAATTCCATTAAGGAAAAGGTCTTTGCTTTAAACAATTTCTGACCATAAAAGAAAGAGAACTTAATGGCGATCCTCTTGCTTTAATTAAAAAGAAAAATTAAGTCAACACCATTGGAACCATTTACTGTCCAGAATGCAACAAATAAGTGCTTATCCTATTTCAAACAAAACCTGGTCTCCACAATTCATCCTCTCAGCCTTGCAAAACAGACATAGGATAAATACTTCACAAATTCAGTGAACCTTCAACCTAAAGCAATTAGGAATAGACGATTATCATCTCGATTCTTGCTACTAACCAAAGATAATTAATGAAAGAATAAATTTTAAAAAACAAACATTAGTGTCCATGCAGGAAATTATTAGAAGGTTTAGTTCAATACCCAGTACTCCTAGTTCCACCAATCCAACAATACACTGCCAAGGAATCGCCAGTCCCAAGAAAAGCTGGAATGCTTTATTCTATGCAACAGTTGACCAAACCAATCATATTTACAGTTCCTTACATGACATCCTCGGAGGTGGAGATCGGTCCATCAGAGCAAAAGTTACTTCCAATCCACTAAATAACAGATCCAGAATCTGCTCGTAAAACATCTAAATAGACCAACCAACCAACCAATCAATTAAAAAATGGTCAAAGGAGGAGAGCAAACCCTAATCATGTCCATGATGATGGCAAAGTCCCAAAGAGGCAACGGGAGCAGTAGAAATTAAGCTTCTTCAACAAGCCAGATACTTCAGAAATTACACCAAGAAAAGTAATTGGCTCCGCAACCATTAAGATATAGAAAGAAAATAACAAAGATTAAGAATGCGAATCATAATAGATATCTTAAGTTTGTCATTCCAAATAAGAAGATACCAGTATACACCAAGTAAAAGCAATTCCGTCTGCAATAAGCACTCAATCCTGATATCCAGTGGCCATTGACAGAGTCCAACCAACTCGAACAGCCTCTTGCACATAAAGAGCACATAATGACCTCTGGTTCTAAACAAAAAGAAAGCACAGGAGTCGTGTAAAAAGGAGATGAAGCTTAGTAGGTAATTCCTGGAGCCAGTTCCATGATAGGGAAGAAGAGAATGACATATACGTCTTACACATGCTATCTCCATGATTTACCAGAGATCCAATTAGTGATCACAGCACACAGATAAGTGAAGGGAGACAGGATTAACTTGTGTGGACATTTCCAGACAAGAAAGAACTCTGGAAGAACAGCTTGTCCTTTGAATTGATACTTATGCAACAAGAAAGAACCATTACTAATCCAAGACACTCCATATTGAACTTGAGGAGGTAAACTTGCCTTGACCAAACTTTGACCTGCAAAGGAAAGAGAACATCTTATCGTTCCACCTTAACTAGAAGATGACAGAAGAGGAAGAAAAAGTTAGGAATTGATGCTTATGCAGAAAGGAAGAATATCACTGATCATAGAGACTCCATATGGAACTTCGCCACGTGAAGTATTGCCCCAACTGATCACTGATCTTCGGAAGGAAGAGAACTAGATCTGATCTTTGGGATTAACTAGAAAATAGCAGAAGTGAAGGGAGACGAGCTTAACTTCTATGGACTTTTCCAGACAAGAAAGAACTCTGAAAGAACAGCTTGTCCTTTGAATTGATGCTTATGCAACAAGAGAGAACCATTACTGATCCAACACCCTCCATATTGAACTTGGCGAGGTAGACTATTGCCTTGATCAAACTCTGACCTGCAAAGGAAAGAGAACATCTGATCGTTCCACCTTAACTAGAAGATGATGGAAGTGGAAGAAAAGTTAGAAATTGATGCTTATGCAGAAAGGAAGAATATCACTGATCACAGAGACTCCATATGGAACTTGGCCACATGAAGTATTGCCCCAACCAAATGCTGATCTTTGGAAGGAAGAGAACTAGATCTGATCCTTGGGATTAACTAGAAAATAGCAGAAGAAGCTCGTCCAATATCAAATAATTATCAAGTCAGCCCCACAGAGAATGCAATAGATCACCAGCTGTCTAATCCAGTAAAACTTTTGTCTAATCCTATAAAACTTTCAACCTGTAAAAGAAGCCTAGAAGGTTGTCAAAATTTCAGTCCATCGCTCATCCTAAAGACAAAGACTACTACATCATCTGCTCAACTGCACAGTGCAAGATTAGATCTTGGTCCTCTAAAAAGCCCGAATGTCTTGTTCTATGTAACCAACTGACCAGTAGCATTGTGTTCATGGTCCTCAGACAAACATGATCACTCCAAGAAGAAAGAAACCACTGCCAATTCACAGAATTGTGAATACCAGAATCAGCTCATGATACAATTAAACGGAAAGATCAATCAATGATGAATCAATCACCAATCAGAGGAGTGCAAATGCTAACGATACACATAACATGGCAGACTCCCAGAGAGGCAAGAGTAACCTTCAGAAAATTAGCATACAAATCAGACCAAATCAACAATTAATCAAGAAACAAAAAGAAAATAAGAAGGATCAAGAGCATTTTGGGTATGATGTCTCCTCTGAAGAGTACTTCGCAGAGGCTGTCAACTGAGGAACGCATGCACAATCATAGGCACAAGATGAAACTGAAGGATGAGGACACAAGGGAGGGCTATTTCTGGGAAGGAGACACCGGGAAGCTGATCTGGATCGGATAGTGATCTGTTGTGGCACGTACACCTTGCAAAGAAAGAACCATCAAAGATCACACATCAGCCAAACTCTGAACTCCTAAGGAATGAGAATCAGTTTTTGCATCAATTGGAAAATTGTGGGACTGGAGAACAAATTTCATTCAAACCAATAACTGCCTCGAGAGACAATCATCAGCTCGCAGCAGAGCACCCCTTGTCGAATCTGGCGAGACTCCAACCTGTGAGAGGATCAGGACTAGATGACAATCAAGTCCCAAAGATAAAAGACCAAAGAACAAATTTCAATCAAAACCGGTAAATTATAGCCTATCGCCTGAAAGACTACTTTCATCATCTCAACCAAAAAAAGACAGCAAAAAGATCATCAGTCCGCCAAAAAGCCCAAGCACCTAGTTTTGTGAAACAAACTGACCAGTGTTGGGGAAGATGCCACTGTGAATTCACCCCAAGGGGAAGATGCCACTGTGAATTCACCAAATAACAAAATCCAGAAGCCGCTCGTAAAACAATAAAATGGAAAGACCAATCGGCGGATGGATCAATTAAGGATCATAGGAGGAGCTAAACCAAACACCCATAATGACATCCTCAGACATCAAGAGATATGATCCAAGAGGAAAGAAGCCACTGCAAATTCACCAAATAACAAAATCCAGAATAAGCTGGTAAAACAACAACGCAAAGATCAATCAACCAATCAATCAATAACTTCCAAGAGTTAGCAAATCACACCCTGACCAAAATGATAACAAGTCCTATCTGCACAATTCATACTTGATTTTTTGCCAACCACAACTTATTTATGCTATGATACAGAGTTGCACAATTTGCTCAGCAAAGTGAGCAACTGGCAATAGACAAATATGTCCGAAAGTCCAAAAATACAAGCAGAATCATACAAGCTCCATCAGGTTTCTGGGCCTATACAACATATCCTGCAGAAAAGGCTCAATTTCTTTGCGAGGTCTTCAAACCAATTAGTTTTTCTTCACAAGTTCAACATCAGGTGTAGCTCATACAACACATGAACAAAATGATAACAAGTGCTATTTGCAAAATTCATGCTTCATTTTTTGCCAACCACAACTCTTGTGCTACGATACAAAGTTACACAATTTGCTCAACAAAGTGAGTAACTGACAAGATACAAATATGTCTACAAGCAGAATTATACAAGCTTCATCAGGAATTCCAAAAATACAAGCAGAATCATACAAGCTCCATCAGGTTTCTGGGCCTATACGACATATCCTGCAGAAAGGCTCAATTTCTTTGTGAGGTCTTCAAACCAATTAGTTTTTCTTCACATGTTCAACATCAGGTGTAGCTCATACAACACATGAACAAAATGATAACAAGTGCTATCTGCACAATTCATGCTTCATTTTTTGCCAACCACAACTCTTGTGCTACGATACAAAGTTACACAATTTGCTCAACAAAGTGAGCACCTGACAAGATACAAATATGTCTACAAGCAGAATTATACAAGCTCCATCAGGTAATCCACTAGCTTATATACTCGCTAACGCTAGATGCTTCGTTTGTAAGCAGAATTTTATCCAGAGATCACAGCCTTCCATCTCCTTTCGGGGCCTATACAATATATATCCTGCAGGAAGGCTCAATTTCTCTGTGAAGTCAACGAACCAATTAGTTTTTCTTCTCAAGTTCAACATCAGGTATAGCTCATACAACACAAGAACCCTACCTGAAGCAACACATCCAGTGCACCATCTCATTCAAAGAGCAAAGCAAGCTTATAAAAGTTGGCCAATACATCCAATCCATCCACTCTACGCATGCCCACGAGCATCCTTGCAGATATAGTTTTGAAGGCACAAAATAGAGCCAACTTCCCCAGAAAACAAAGATAACAGAATAGGAGTTTTGGAGAAAATCAGGGGTAAATCCATGTAGAGGGATCGTGCAAGCTCGTGGCCTAGTAACTTTTCAACACACAAGCAATATAAAACTAATTTGTCGGGCAAATTTATATCAACTGGAACTTCAATATAAAGAGAATCCCAACAAGAATGCTTCTACGGACTGCACCAAACCAATTCAAAGTAGAAACAAATAATTTACAACAGGAAGAGAACTAGACGTTCATTGCATCTCCCCAAAAATAAAAATAAAAACAGATGATCCCTATGGAAAGATCCAGACATCGCTCATCGCTCCAATCCACAGGAAAAAAAAAAAAAAAAAAAATTCAGTTTCTCAACTAAACGTAATTGCATTAATTAATAACCTCCTGCCTTCCCCAACTAAAGAACTAGGATTCTCTAACATTTTCGTTCAATTAGCATCCTCACACGGTCCTTAGTGGGATCACTCTAAACTGGAACCAGCACCTGTCAACAACTGAACAAGTCCGTATAGCATGGAAGCCACAAAATTAGTCGATACAATCAGCGTTCGAACCTTAATAGCTCGGATAGACCTTTCTGTATAAAATCGGAGCTGTCGCCAACATTGTACTTAAAAAAGACCCAGCCAGATGCTTCAAAATTCATGCCTTCAAAGCAAACACCAAAGCAAATGAAACCAATCATAAGGCAATCATTTAGTATCTCCAATTACAAGGAAGATGACTTCATAGAGCCGATGAGATACAGTAGAACCATGAATTAGAATTCCTGGTCAAAAGATCATCATTGGCAAATGATCACGCTGCAATTGGACATAGATAAATTCGTAGCCCTAAAGAGTTTCAACAGCTATGCTTGATCAAATTTAGATAATATATAAGCAGTAGAAGTTCGCCCATCGTACATTAGGTATCATAAGAGATCAGGAGGGGTCCATGCTTACCAGATATGTTAAGACCTCAAACCAAAGCTTATGCAGAATTGTCATCTGCCCCTTCAGTTTCACCCATCTAAAAATAACTACAAAATTTGACAAGCAGGCCAACCAAGCACCAAGTGTCTGCTTCTCCCAGCCAGACCAGCCACGTCTGCTGACAGCATACAAGGCACAACACAGCTTTGTGATGGATAAGAAACAAGAGAATCAGCAGAAAGGAGAGAACCGGTCAGAGTGCAAGCAATGCCAAGGGAGTTATGTCTAGATGGCTGTCCTGTCTACGTCCCCATGTGAGGCCTGAT
The DNA here is from genome assembly GCA_016097595.1 of Eucalyptus pumila. Classification (NCBI taxonomy): domain Eukaryota; kingdom Viridiplantae; phylum Streptophyta; class Magnoliopsida; order Myrtales; family Myrtaceae; genus Eucalyptus; species Eucalyptus pumila. The sequence continues at coordinate 24,193,482 of CM027848.1, forward strand.
CACATATGCCAATCATGAATGAAGCACGAGAAGAAAGAGACCTTCTAGAAGGCAGTCCTGACAACATCCCCATGTGAGGCCTAATCACGTATGCCAATCATAAAACACGAGAAGAAAGAGACCTTCTAGTTATGAAAGGTACCTACGTGGAATATTCAGAAATTAGGCAAAATCACAGTACCAGTTCATCTTTTCAGAATGAGATGCTAACAGTTTGCAAAGAAGCATAACTTAGGTCCTATCAGAAAAGTCTTCATACCGAGAACCTAGCATATTCAGAAATTAGGCCCTCAAGGTAGCACTACAAACTGAAAACAACCCATATCACCTACAAAACACGTCATTTTTAAAATGTCCCCGACAATCACTGTATCAGAAGTGGAAAAGTATTGCACTACCAATTCACCGAACAACGAGAATCCAGAATAAGCTGGTCAAAAATAGCAACGCAAAGTTCAATCGATCGCCCGATGAATCACTAAGCAATCAAAGGATGAGGCGTAAACCAAAGAATTCCGATAACCAGTAGGAATCGTAGGCCAAGCGAAACCCTCAAGGATCTCCGCAACCAGATGATGCTTCACAAAATCAGACAAGAAAGAAGAAAGCAAAATGAGGACACCATCACCAAAATCAATCAATCAATCTAGAAGCGGAAAACAAAAAAACAAAAAAAAAAAAAAAAAAAAAAAAAAAAAAAAAAAAAAAAGGAGAAGAAGGAAGGGCCGATGAAGAACGCCTAATCAACGATGACGAAATTGCAGAAGAAGCCATGGGGGAGAGAGAGTAGAACCAGGAACGCGGAACGAGAGCAACGGATACGAATGAGCACGAGAGGAGAAAAGGACTGTTTTATTCATGGGGAATGGATACCCCGACCTCGGGTCGACCGTTGATGTAAAAATGTATCCGCAGCGAGGATCGTGATTTGGACGGCTGTGATCTGCTGACTGTTCAGTTTAGGAATTTCGACCGTTGCTTGACACGCTCGCCGTGAGAGAATTCAGGATAGACGCCCGCCACGAATCATCTTCGACCACGTGTCAGTCGGTTGCTAACGGTCGTGTCCTGGCTTTCCCGCCGAAATTTAGTGATTGAAAATAATATTATTTGGATTTAAAAAATTTAGGGGTAACATTACTACCTACCCACCGACCCATGTTTTTTAATTTAAAAATTATTTTCACCCAGCTCATTTCGCTTAGCTGAAAACTGCCATCTAATTTTTAAATGTCTTATGTGTCGTCTTTGAGGCATTTCATTATGCTCCTCTTGATTTGAGTCCATCGACAAAATTACTAAAACGAGCTGCTTTTTCAATAGAAAATATATATATATATATATGACATCTACATATATCTCCCTATATATATACATCTACATATATACTTCGAACTCGAGATAGCAACATTCATGGCGACTCCCTACTTAAGCTCATGGTGGCCATGATCGCCAAATTGGAGTGGCACTATGGCAAGGGATGATTGATGTCAGTGGGGTGGTCAAAGGGGACTAGGGCAGTGGCTAGTGGTGGGGTGCGCAATGAACTATGGGGAGAGTTCATATGTGCATGAATTTTTTTCATATCACTGATTTGGCATATATCCCCACTTGAAAATAACAAGCGGGTCATGACATGGCACATGCAATTTATTATTCATGTAAGCAATCTGATAGTCCATGTTTAAAAAAAAAAAAAAAAGTGATGTAAAAAAAAGTCTAAAAAAAGACTAACATTGACATTATACAAAATACAAAATTGCTTTAAAAAAAATTAATAGAACAAATTTAGATTCTTGTGCAATTGTACAAGAACTATCAATTGCATTTACTCAAGGAATTATGAAAATATCATGTCAAAGTCTCCCGTATTTAGGTCTAAATAAAAGTGAAAATGTTTGTTTTGCAAAATGATTCAAATCAAAAGTAACACAATAAAAGCCATTTAGGCAATGTTTGGTAACATTTGTTTGTTCCTCTATTTTTCGATTTCTTGTTTTTTGGAATTGAAAAAGAATAGAAATACATTTGATAATATCAATTAATTTTTCTATTTTCACGAATAAATCGATAGCCGAATAATAGATTTGGAATAAAAAGAAGAAGTAAAAAAAGCTTGCATTTTTGTTCATGAAAACAAAAAGAGAAACGAGCCATTTTAAAAAATTAAGTTTAATGTAACCTAATACTCGTCTTTACACAATCAACACAAAGTCAAGTCTCTCGACCCAATCCTAGTCCCCATTTTCGAAACCAAAATAAAAAAACAAAAATCAAAGAATAAGATAAAAAAACTAAAAGAAATAAAATTCATAAATTCATAAATTTAGAGAAAAATTAGAAATTAGATTTTGAGTAATTTTACTAAATTTAACTGTTAATTCTAGTTTAGAATTAGTTTAGCATAAGAAATTATGAAAATATTTTGCAGAAAACTGGATTCAAAATTGAATAAAATCTTAGGCCTTTATCATATAGATTTTTGAATGCCATTTTATTTTAAAGATAATGTTATTTATAAATAAAAACTGTTTCCGAAATAGAAATGTTTCCAAACACATTCTTAATTCTAAGTGAAAAGAAGAACAATGGGAATGCTCTTTCTTCGTAACTCGTTGCTAGTGCCACTCCCCTCTATCATGATCTCGAGTGACAGCGTTGACAATTTGGTACCAACAATTGGCAATGTAAATGAAAGATGTACTTTTTTCACTTTAAATCTAGATTGGGCGGTTGTCATTAAATTTAGTTTTGATTAAAGGCTTTAATAATTTCATGTACTCTCATGAAATGACCTGGCAACCTTGCACGTCGCAAATTGCCTCTTGGCCACCACTTAGGAATTTCAACAACGATTTATTACTATTTTTTCCCTCGGTAGTAGGTTCTACTTTAGTTTAAAAAGTTAGGAAGATTGTCTTAAGAGTATCCTGAAAGATTATGTATTTTCTTTACATGCTTGAAAGATAGTGTTTAATTGTCCTAGGTGTAAAACCTTGTGCTTTTTATTAATTGTTTGAAAGTTTGCATTGAATTTATTCTAGGTATATAAGGCTATGCCTTTTATTGGAATTTGTTCTTTTCTTAATATCCCAAGAACAACTTTCTTTATCCGATGACTATCTAAAATCCGAAAACATTGCTGAATTGTAATGCGGCCCTTCCCATCCTTTAAGTATTTATAGCATTGCAATTAAGATTATTTTCTAGAAGACCCATATTTTTCAATTTTTCTCTTCATCCCAAAAATTTCGATTATATATTTAGTACAACCTGATAATTATTATCCTTCTAACTTGGATGGCTTTCGACTAACCTCATTTTTTCTTCCTGACTAGGTCCTCATCCTTAAAATCCTCTCAAAGTTGAAACCGATGAAAAGTCCGAGTGCCCGTTTCTCTAGTCTTTGGATATTATCCCACCATTTGGTTTATACAAAGTCTACCAATTCATAACTACTAGGTTAATGAGTCTATAAACAAGTCCTAAACAAGTACCAAACCATGAGCTTGTCTTTTTGTCAATCTTAGATAATTTTACTTATGTATTATTATGGAGTTCTACACATGACAATAGTTTCAATTGCAAATGAGATAGCATATGGCAGTTTGTTATCCTTTCCACTGTAATAGAAATACTGGCTTAAAATAAAAATATCATCCATTTGTAAAACTACAAAAATAATTCGACTCTTCCCGATGTATCAATTCATTCATCTCCTTCACCATCAAAGGCCTATTTACAATACCAGCAATTGGATTTTGCAAGTTAGTAATCATGAATTGTCTATTTGTGAGAAGATTTTTGAGCATTTAACATCAGACAAAAAACCATGCTTACCAATTGAGACTCGTCAAACCAGTTTCATCATATTTAGGGTTTCATGCGTGAACCAAACATTCCCATAAAACAACAAAGTCATGAAGAGACCATGCGAAACCTTAGATCTTCGCCAAAGAAGAAAGTAGTTTGTGCAAAGCAAGATGATTAAAAAAATCAGGCCCCAAAAAAAAAAAAAACAATTCTCCTATCAACAATATCAAGAAAGGACAAGAACACAAATCCTCATTTGATATCTCCTCTAAAAGACGATCGATCTCGCAGAGGCCGAACAGAAAAGGGAGAGAGAGCAGAACCAGAATCACAAGACGGGAGTCGAACGGCTACTTATAAGGATTCACCCACTTCCAGAACGACAATGATCATCCGAAGCAAAGTCGGACAAAATAGGAAATTGGAAATCGGATGGCACGGAACATTATATGATGATGCGTTGACAGTGGGTCTGGCAGTATGGCCTTGGGCCTTAGGATGCACACAATTGTCTTGGATGGGTTGCGCATTAAATTTAAGAATGGACGCAATGCTTCCTTGACCTTGTGTCCTAATCAACTGGTCATCCGCGTGGAATGACTTTCCGGTTCGAAGTTCAGTCTTCATTTAATGAATGTTTTAAAAAGTATTTTTTTTTTTTTTTATAAAACATCATTTTTATTATTTAAAAAATAAAGAAGAAAAATATTATCCTCGTCCAAAATATGATTGAAATAATTAGTTATCGATAATATTAATTATTTCAAATGATACAGGCAGTTATTTGAAAATTATTTTCACCCAAGTCCTTTCACTTAGCTAAAATATGCTATCTAATTTTTAAAAGTGCCACTTGTTGTTCTTGAGGTATTTCATTACGCTCTCCTTGACTTGAGTCCATTGAGAAAATTACTAAAATGGGCTACTTTTTTAATGGGAAATATATATATATATATATATATATATATATTTATATATGCCGTCTACGTATATTTCTCTCCACTCGCTATTTGAACTTGAGCTAGTAGCATTCATGGCAGCTCGCTACTTGAGCTCATGGTGGCCATGATCGCCAAATTCGAGCAGCACCATGGCGAGGGATGATTGATGTCAGTGGGGTGGTCAAAGGGGACTAGGGCATACGTGCATGAATGTTTTTCATGTCACTGATTTGGTATATGTCCCCACATGAAAATAATAAGTGGGTCATGACATGGCACATGCACTTTATTATTCATGTTAGCAATCTCATGGTCCATGTTTGAAAAAAAAAAGTGATATGAAAAAAAAAAAGTATAATCAAGACTAACATTGACATTATGTTAAACACAAAATTGCTTTAAAAAAAAAAGTAATAGGACAATTTAGATTCTTGTGCAATTGTACAAGAACTATGGGTTGCATTTACTTTATGAAAATATCGTGTAATAGTTTCTAGTATTTTTTTTTTTTTTTTTTTTTTGATAAGGGTAAGAACTGTATAGACTTAGCCAAAAGGATATACAAGAAAGGATGCCCGGCACCTACAACAGGCAGACACTCAAGAAGACAATGGAGTCAAAAAAAGTGCAAGGGTGCCGTGGTTCCAAAAAGAAAAACAAAAGGCAAATCAAAACAAAGAAAGCTAGAACCAACAAAATAGAAAAGGGGCAACCAACATCATCAATAAAAAAAAAAAAAAAAAAAAGATGAATGGAGACCCCATCTTCGTTGATAAAATAAAGAAAGGAGTTTCAAGTATTTTGGTCTAAACAAAAGTGAATGTTTGTTTTGCAAAATGATTCAAATCAAAAGTAAAACAATAAAAGCCATTTAGGCCATGTTTGTGAGTGTTTTTAACCCTCTATTTTTCTATTTCTTGTTTCTCGAAATAGAAGAAAAAAGAATAGAAATCCGTTTGAAAAAGTCGACTAATTTTTCTATTTTCAGGAATAAATTGATGGCTAGGTAATAGATTTGGAATAGAAACAAAAGTAGAAAAAACTTACTTTTTGTTCTTGGAAACTAAAAGAGAAATGATGTCATTTAAAAAAAAATTTAATGTAACCCGATGTTTGTCTTTACACAATCGACACAAAGTCAAGTCTCTTGAGCCAATCCTAGTCCCAATTTTCGGAATAAAATTCGTAGATTCGTAAATTTAGAGAAAAATTAGAAATGAGATTTTGAGTATTTTACTAAATTTAAGTGTTAATTCTAGTTTAGAATTAATTTAGCATAAAAAATTAAGAAAACATTTTCCTGAAAATTGGATTCAAAATTAAATAAAGTCTTAGGGCATTACTCTAAAGATTTTTGAATGCCGTTTTCTTTTAAAGATAATGCTATTTCTAGATAAAAATTGTTCCCATAATAGAAATATTTCCAAACACACTCTTAATCGTAAGTGGAAAAAAAGAACAATGGAAATGCTCTTTCTTTGAAACTCATTGCCACTCCCCACTTTCATGATCTCGAGCGATAGTGTTGGCAATTTGGTACCAACAATTGGTAATGTGAATGAAAGATACTTTTTTTTTTTTTTTTTTTTTTTTTCACGTAAAGTTTAAATCTAGATTGGGCAATCGTCATTAAACCTATTTTTGATTAAATGCTTTAATAATTTCATGTACTCCCCATGCAATGACTGGGCAACTTTGCACATTGCAAATTGCCACTTGGCTGCCACTTAGGAATTTTAACAAAGATTTATTACTATTTTTCCATGGTAACACGTTCTACTTTCTTTTAAAAAGTAAGGAAGATTGTCTTAAAAGTATCCTGAATATTGAAGATTATGTATTTTCTTTACACGTTTGAAAGATAGTGTTTAATTGTCTTAGGTGTAAAACCTTGTGCTTTTTATTGATTGTTTGAAAGGTTGCATTGAATTTATTCAAAGTATATAAGGCCGTGCCTTTTATTGGAATTTGTTCTTTTCTTAATATCCCAAGACCAACTTTCTTTATCTGATGACTAATTAGAATCCGAAAACATTGCCGATTTAGAAATTGTAATGTGGCAGTCTTTCTTACATGGAACATAATAACTTATTAAATTGCATTATGGTCCATATTTTCAAAGGGCTCCACGATATAAATAATCCTCATTTCGGTGAATTCGTGCTCGCCTCTCTTTTCCTCTTTCAATTTTATCCCTAACTTTCTAGGTTGTCAAATCCCCACCTTTCCAAATTATATCAAATCAATTCCAAAACTACATTCCCTAAAATTAAATCATTCTACTTACCTTCAGCCCTTCCCAGCCTTTAAGTATTTATAGTATTGCAATTAAGATTATTTAGTATAGCCTGATAATTATTGTCCTTTCAACTTGGATGGCTTTCTACTAACCTCCTTTTTTCTTCCTGATTGCGTCCTTGTCTTAAAATCCTTCTCAAAATTGAAGCCAAAGAAAGGTCGGAGTGCCCATTTCTCTCGTCTTTGGATATTATCCCACTATTCGGTTTATACAAAGTCTACCAATTCATAACTACTAAGTTAATGAGTCTATAAACAAGTTCTAAACAAGTACCAAACCATGAGCTTGTCTTTTTGTCAATCTAAGATAACTTCACTTATGTATCACTATGGAGTTCTACACATGACAATAGTTTAAATTGCAAATGAGATAGCATATGGTAGTTTGTTATCCTTACCTATTGTAACAGAAATACTAGCTTGAAGTAAAAATATCATCCATTTGCAAAACAGCAAAAATAATTCGACTCTTCCCTACGTATCAATTCATTCATCTCCACCGCTAAAGGCCTATTACATGGTCCATACCAGCAACTGGATTTCGCAAGTCAGTAATCATGAATTGTCCATCTGTGAGAAGAATTTTGAGCATTTAACATTAGACAAAAACCATGTTTGCTAAAAATAAGATCTTTAATTTGGGTGCTCACCAAGCCAATTGAAAGTGGAAAGGGATAATCTGCCATGATGTTAGAGAATATATGCACTCAGTTTCTCATCTCACGAGGCAAAAGCATCCAATAAGACAAAGAATGGACAATAAAACTGGGTCTCTACTCCATAAGTGAAACTGCCATCAATGTTTGCATACATATGACCAAGTGAAGCAACTAGATTTAGTTTTACAAATAGGACTCAATTGTAGTTTTATCGAGTGAAGTTCACAGAAAAAGATGAGAGCATGTTATCATAAATGCGGAAGACTTAAACTAGCACCTAATATCATTAATACCAAAAATACCCCCAAAAGATGCAAAAGGAAGAGTCCCAAATGATCAAGCAAAGCAACAACTATACTAGCCTTGGACATGATACTCCATTTTAGTAATTGTAGTTTCATCCAGTGAAGTTCACAAACAAGCGATAGCACGACATCATTGAAGGAGACTTGAACTGGCACCTAAAATGAACCATTTATACTAAAAATACCCCCAAGTGAAGCAAAACGGTAAAGTTTGCAAAGTCAAGTCATTCCCCAAAAAGTTAGTTAAAATGGGCATACACTTCAAACACGAACTGGGTTGATTCATCACCGATGGAGCGTTGTGATTAGAATAAGAAACTACATAAGGGAAAAGTGAAAGGGAAATTGAGCTTTACACAAAATGCTTGCAACGGCGTTCCTCTTCATCACTTGGAAAATTTTTAAGGTGAGGAAAGAAATACGATTAATTTAGCTGGAAAAAAATAGATCTACTTGAGAATTTTTTTTTCTCCTAGTGGGAGCACAAGGATCGTCCTTGCCAATTTATATGGAAACGAAAATGCTAGATAGTTACTTGCAAAAGTGAAAATTACGGCTGCCATAGGAATCTTCATTTTCATAAGGCTCCAAATGCCTTCACTAAACATTCATATGGGAAAAAGTGAAAAGACACTTGCAAAAGTGCCCATGTCACCTAGATAGCTCGTAAAAGCAAATTTCTAAGAGATACCAATTCCATAATGCCCGTGATAACTAGTTAGCGAACACTCAAAATATGTCCAGTAAGGAAACTTGACTCAGAACACCCACAATTAGATGCCATGAATGAAAATCCAAGACCAGTTACAAGAATCGCCACTACTCATCTGGCAAATCTCAAGAATTTAAGTCTCCATTAAATACAGATCATGGGCTAAGGACATCACTTCCAAGGGTTAGCACATCACACCTTGACCAAAATGTTAACAACTGCTATATGCACATCATGTTTGCTTTTTTGACAACCACAATTGTCTTCATTTGTGCTAAAATACAAAGGTGCACAATTTGCTCGACAAAGTGAACAACTGACCATACAAAGAAATATGTTCAAGAATCCAAAAATACAAGCAGATACAAACACCATACATCCAGCAGGAAGGCACAATTCTTTGTGAATATTCAGAACAGATTTTTTTTTTTTTTTTGGGGGTTCAAGTTCAACATTGAGTGATAGTTCATGCAACATATGAACCCTACCTAAAGCAACATGTCCACACTATCTCATGGAAAGAGGGAGCTTAAAAAGAGTACAAAAACATTCAAACCATCCACACCACGTGTCCCCACGAGCATATATTACCAAGCATCCTCGCAGTTATAGTTTTAAAGGAACAAACTAGAGACACCTTCTGCCTTCTGCCGAAAATGAAGATAATAGAATACAAGTTTTGGAGAGAAGGAGGGGTGAATCCATCTAGAGGGATCGAGCCAACTTGTGGCCACGTAACTCTCCATTTCAACACACAAGCAATATAGGACTAATATGTCAGGCATTATATCAACTGGACATTCGATATAAAGAGCAAACAGGAAGAGAACTATATGTTCATCGCATCACCTCTAATCCTCGAAAATAAAATATCACAAACCACATCTTTGTAGACTTCATGCATTGACAAACATCCCTATAGAAAGATCCAGGCATTGCTCATCACCCTAATCAACAAAGAAAAACAACAATTCAGTAGCTTGACTAAATAGAATTGCGTTAGATGCTGTCCTTTTGCAAGTACGTCCAACAGAGAGGCCATCCAATGACAATCAGAGATCTTATGTCGAACTTCAAGCCCTCAAAGCATAGTCAAGCTAGTTCTTGCACACCCTATCATAAAAGCACGGCCGAAATATAGATTGATTAGGGGCTGACCCGTATACATATAGAGTGACGACATTAAAAGAACCCCAAATCCAATAATTGGGAGCTTATCCAATTTCAAACAAAGCCTGGACTCCGTAATTCATCAACTCGGCCACACAAAAAAGGCAATAGATCATCACTTATAAAATCTGGCAAAACTCCACCATATAATAAGAACAAAGACAATTATCATCTTTCCACTCTGAGGGAATCAATTAAGGAATAGGATATTCAATAAAACACAAGTGCCTACACAGCAGGAGTAGATCAAAATTTCAGTTCTTCACCAGTCCTGAAGATGATCAACCAAAGATAGATTTGAATAGATCTTTGAACTCGAAAAAGGCTCATTTATTCTAAGCAATAATCGACCAACCTCGTTATATGTACCATTCCTTAGACAATATCCTCAATCAAAGAGATCGCTCCATGAGAAAAGAAGCTACTACCAATCCACTTGATTATAAATTCAAAAAAAGCTCTAAAACAACAAAAAGATGGATCAATCAACATCCTCAATCAGCGAGAAAAGAAGCTACTACCAATCCACGGGATTATAAATACAGAAACAGCTCTAAAACAACAAAAGAAATGATCATATCCACAATAAATGATCAAAGGAGGATCGTAAACACTAAGGATGCACGTGACCACTCCTCAACAACCACCTAAAGCATAGATATCACCTGGTAAATGAAAGAGTTCCACCGAAGGTTCTGTACCCAAAGAAACACATCAATCTTACAGAATGAAAGCCTAAGCTAACTAAATTGTGTGAAGCTAGTATTCGGGGAAAAAGAAAAAGAAAAGAAAGGCCAGACGAATAAATTGCACATAATTTACCCGCAATAGATTTAGTGATTGTAGCGTGCATTACAGGAACAAAGAGAAACAAGCCAGAACTTAGTGGATCTCAAGCTTTTTAGACTCAAACAATCCCTACAATGGAAGATAGTCAATGATAATTCATCTTCCAAAGACAACAAAAGCCAATAGAAGCTCAAAGAAAGAAGAGCTTGTTAAATGAAATCTAGGATGAACCATCACATATTGAAGACGGTCCACATCAAACCAGAAGAGGCTTGCATCAAAGGAAAGAGAACTTGGCCCTCATCACCTCACCTTAGGGAAAGTTTTGGCAAAAGGGAAATGTTACCGCAAAAAACAGTGTGTAAAACAAATATTTTTTCCAGAAAAGAACATATCCTGCAAGGTTTCAGATAACATAGAGAAAAAAGAGGCAATAGGTCGCACGAATATAACATCTCAGCATAGGAAATTACCATCTAGACAACATCATTCTCATCAACTATTAACATAGGAAACCTGACAAAAATTCTTCAAATAAGCCAAACTTAACATCTATTTAGACAATATTCAAGCAGACATACCCCCCAAGTCAAAACAAATGCATACGCAAGAGACGTATTTCCCAATGAATATGCGACGTTGAACCTGAAAAAGTCCATGATAAATAACATTCAGGATAGTTCCATCAAAGATAAGATATTACCAGTATGCCCTGAAGTAAAACCGATTCTGTCGGCAATAAACCTTCAAAGTCCCAATAACCAAAGAAAACCTACAATTTAGATATCTATATGGCCATTCACTAAGTCCAACAACTCAAAGAACCACCGGCATGGAAAGAACACAAAATGACCTCTTGCTCTGTACCAAAAGAAAACACAGAAGTTGTGTGAAGAGAAAGGTGAAGCAAACTAGGTAATGCTTGGAACCAGTTCCATTAGTCCTCCAAAAAGCCCAAATGTGGTATTCTATGCAACCAACTGACCACTTGCATTGTTTTTATTGCCCTACAACATCCTCAGACAAAATGATCACTCTAAGAAGAAACAAGCCATTGCCAATTCACAGAATAGGGAATACCAGAATCAGCTCATAATACAATTAAACTTCGAAAGATCAATCAATCAAATGGGAGGAGCGCAAACCCTAACGATGCCCACAACATGGCTAACGATGCCCACAACATGGCAGAGTGCTGGAGAGGCGAGGAGTAACCTTCAGAAAATAACATTGCATAAACTGAACCGGACCGACTTAACACTCATAAATGCCCGATGAGACCAAAGTATGAGGACACGAGGGATGGACTACTTCTAGGAGGGAGAGACTGGGTTTTGAACTTCAATAAAATTAAGACAAAGCGGATCTGGATTAAATAATGATTAGTTGGGGCGTGTACGCCATGCAAAGAAAGAACCATCACATATCATACATCGACCACACCAAAGGAATGAGAATCGATTTTTGCATTAATTCGAACATTATGGGACTGGAGAACAAATTTCATTCAAACAGACAACTGCCTTGTGAAGCCATAGAACTTACCCAATTTCAGACAATCATCAGCTCACAGCAAATCACCACATGTCAAGTCTGGCAAGACTCCGACCTGTGAGAGAACTCCCAAAGATAAAAGTTGGAACAAATTCCCATCGAAACCAGTAAATTTGAGTCTATCCCCCGGTCTTAGATGTGACATGAAAGACTAATAATTGATTGTCTCAACCAAAAAAAAGACAGAAAAAGGATCATCGTATTTTATGAAACAAACTGACAATGCCATAGTAATCATCGTCCTTGACATCCCCTCAGACAAACGGTTCACTCCAAGGGGAAAGAAGCCACTACAAATTCACCAAATAACAAAATCCACGAGGCGCTCATAAAACAATTGTATGGAAAGTTGGTCCATAGAGCGATTAAGGATCAGAGGAGGAGCTAAACCAAACACTTCCCACAATGACCTTCCTCAGACGAAAGAGATATGATCCAAGAGGAAATAAGTCACACTAAAGCACAGAATAACAAGAATCCAGAATAAGCTGGTAAAAACAATAATGCAAAAACCGATTGGTCGATCAATAAGATAATTCCAATAACCACAGGCATTGTCCCAAAGAAGCCAGGTGAAACCCTCAAGGATCTCAGCACTGCAACCAGAAGAGGTTTGCATCATAGTCAAACTACTTCTCACACACCCTATCATTAAAGCATGGCCAAAATATCAATTGATTAGGGATCGATCCATATAAATACACATGGAGAGTGAGGACATCAAAAGAACCAAAATCCAAGAACTGGGAGCTTATCCAATTTCCAACAAAGTGATAGATCATCACTTCTAGAATTTGGCATAACACCTACACCATAGGAGTTTATCAAAATTTCAGTTCTTCACCCGGTCCTGAAGATAATCAACGACACTGCCCATCCACCAACCCAACCACAGATAAACGTGAAGAGAACATCGAATTCAAAGAAAAGCTCAGCTATTCTAAGTAATAATTGACCAACCTCATCATATGTACCATTCCTTAGACAACATCCTCAATCAGAGAGATCGCTCCATGAGAAAAAAAGCTACTCCCAATCCACTGGATTATAAAAATCTAGAAAAAGCTCGTTAAACAACAGAAAGATGGATCAATCCATCAATCGGATCAAAAGAGGAGCATAAACACTAACAATGTCCACAACAGCTCCTTAACAACCACCTAAAGCATAGGAATCACCTGATAAATGAAAAAGTTCCACCAAAGGTTCTGTAACATGCAATATCTGCATGATTTACCAGCAATCAATTTTAGGATTGCACAATGCATTAAAATAATGGAGAGAAGAAACAAGCCAGAACTTAGTGGACCTCAAGCTTTCCAGACTCACTAACAATCCCGATAATGGAGTCAATGATTATTCATCTTCCAAATACACGAAAAGCCAATAGAATCTCAAAAGAAAGAAGATCTTGTCAGATGAAATAAAGATTTTGGATCTAGGAAGAACCATCCCAGATTGAAGACAGTGCACATTCAACCAGAAGAAGAGGTTTGCATCAAAGGAAAAAGTGAGGACATCAAACCTCATTAGTTCTCGCACACCTTATCATTAAAGCATGGCCAAAATGTCAATTGATTAGGGACTGATCCATATAAATACACAAGGAGAGTGAGGACATCAAAAGAACCAAAATCCAAGAACTGGGAGCTTATCCAATCTCGAACAAAGCCCGGACACTGATATTCATCAACTCGGCCATCACAGAAAAGGCGATAGATCATCAAAACTCATATCTTCAACAAGTGCCTACACAGCAGGAGTTTATCAAAATTTCAATTATTCGCCCATTTATGAAGATGATCAAGAACACTGCCCATCCACCAACCCAACCAAAGATAGATGTGAAGAGATCGTCGAACTCAATAAAAATTGACCAACCTCATCATATGTACCATTAGTTAGACAACATCCTCAATCAAAGAGATTGCTATGTGAGAAAAAAAAGCTACTGCCAATCCACTAGAGTATGAAAATCCAGAAATAGCTCGTGAAACAACAGAAGGATGGATCAATCCATCAATCAAATCAAAGGAGGAGTGTAAACACTAATAATGTCCACAATAACTCCCCAACAACCGCCTAAAGTGTAGAAATCACCTCATAAATGAAAATTTTCTGCCAAAGGTTCTGTACCAAAAGAAAGCACATCAATCATATAGAATAAAAGCCCCGGGAATCGTGTGAAGCTAGCATTAGCGCCCCGGGGGGGTGGAAAGCAAGACGTATAATATGCAATATCTGCAGGATTTACCACCAATCAATTTTGCATCATGCATTGCAAGAATGAAGAGAAACAAGCCAGAACTAGCGGACCTCAAGCTTTGCATACTCACAAACAATCCCCAAAATGGAGGGTGGTCAATGATTATTCATCTTCCAAATACAAGAAAAGCCAATAGAATCTTTAAAGAAAGAAGACCTTGTGAAATGAGATGGGCTAGAAAGAACCATCACAGATTGAAGAAAGCCCACATTGAACCGGAAGAGGTTTGCATCAAAGGAAAGAGAACTAGGCCCAAATCATCTCACCAAAACCAAGAAAAAAGCAGAAGCAGAGAACAAACTTCATTCAGATCAGCCTAGAATCTACTAAGAATCTCAAACAATCATCAAGTCAGCCCCACAGAAGAACGCAATAGATCACCACCTCTCAAACGCGGCAAAACTTCAACCTGTAGAAGAATTAGAAGTTGACAATAATTCTCTCATTGCTCCCTGAAGTGAATCAACTAAAGACAAACTTAAATGAAAACTACAAAAAGCCTACAGATCTTCAAAATTTCAATACTGCCTAGAATCCACAAAGCTGCTGCTTGTCCAATCTCAAACAATCATCAATCAGCCCCACAGAATAACGCAATAGATCATCACTTCTCAAACCTGGTAAAACTTCAACCTTTAGAAGAATTAGAACTTGACAATAATTATCTCACTGCTCCCTGAATATAATCAACTGAAGACAAACTTAAATCAAAACAACAAAAAAGCCTAGAAATCTTCAAAATTTCAATCCATTGCCCCTGCTGAAGATGTCAACGAAGATTCTTCAGAATTCAAAACAAAGACTGCATAATAGATCACCACTCCTCCAAGAAGCCCAAACACCTTATATTATGTAACTGACCAGCTTCTATGTATTTATCATCATTAGACAACATGCTCCAACGAAGAGATTGCGTGCTGAGGAAAGATGTAACAGCCAATCCACTGCGAAATCCAGAATCATCTTGTTAAACAATTTAATGGAAAGATAAATCTATTGATGAGCCATCCACAACATCGCTTTATAAGGTGAAAACAATACATATTATAATGCTTGGAAAATTTTTGGCAAAAGGAAAATCTTACCACAAAAAAAAGAAAAGTGTGAAAGAAAAATATTTTTTTGGAAAAGAACCTATCCTGCAAGTACCAAATAACATAGAGAAAAAGAGCAATAAGTAACACCGAAATAATAACTCAGCATAAGAAATTACCATCTAGATGACATCAATCTATCTAATATAAACACAAAGTAAACCTGAGAGAAAATTTCAAATAAACCAATTTAACATAGACACAAACTTCAAGCAGATATACACACCAAGTCAACAGAAATGCATATGCAAGAAACGTATTTCCAAGTGAGTGTGCAACAAAGTACGTTGAAAAGGAAAAAGTGATAAATAACATGCAGAATAATTCCATTACGGAAAAGGTCTTTGCTTTAACCAATTTCTGACCATAAAAGATCCCCTTGCTTTATTATTATTAATATTATTATTATAACTGGGTCAACACTAATGGAACCATTCACTGTCCAGAAAAAGCTTATCCCATTTCAAACAAAACCGGGTTTCCACAATACATCTTCTCAGCCTTTCAGAAAAGGCAAAGGATCAGCACTTCTCAAATTCAGCAAACCTTCAACCTAAAGCAATTAGGAATAGACGATTATCATCTCGATTCTTGCTACTAACCAAAAATAATTAACGAAAGAATGAATTTTAAAAAGAAACATAAGTGTCCATGCAGGAAATTATTAGAAGTTTCAGTTCAACACCCAGTACTCCTAGTCCACCAACCCAACATTATACTGCCAAAGAGTCATCAATCCCAAGAAAAGCTCGAATGCTTTATTCTATGGAACAATTAACCAAACTAATCATATTTACTGTTCCTTACATGACATCATCAGAGAAGAAGTTACTTCCAATCCACTAAAAAACAGATCCAGAATCTGCTCGTAAAACAACTAAATAGCCCGACCGACCAATCAATTAATAAATGGTCAAAGGAGGAAAGTAAACCCTAATGATGTCCACAACCATGGCAAAGTCCTAAACAGGCAACGGGAGCACAAGAAATTAAGCTTCTGCAACAAGCCAGATGCTTCAGAAATAAGACCAAGAAAGTAATTGGCTTAGCAACCATTGAAATATAGAAACAAACTAACAAAGATTAAGAATGCGAATCGTAATAGATATCTTAAGTATGCCATTCCAAATAAGAAGATACCAGTATGCACCAAGTAGAAGCAATTCCGTCAGCAGTAAGCATTCAGTCCTGATAACCAATGGCCATTGACAGAGTCCAACCAACTCAAACAGCCTCTCACATGTAAAGAGCAGAAAAAAAAACCTCTTGTTCTAAAATGAAAGAAAACACAGAAGTCATGCAAAAAGAAAGGCGAAGCTAGGAAGGCAGTTCCTGGAGCCAGTCCCATGGTAGGGAAGAAGAGCATGACGTATACATCTTACATATGCTATCTCCACGATTTACCAGAGACCCGATTAGTGATCTTAGCACACAGATAAGCGAAGGGAAATGAGCTTATGCAAAAAGAAAGAACTCTGAAAGAACAGCTTGTCCTATGAATTGATGATGCTTATGCAAAAAGAAAGAATGATTACTGATCCAAGACACTCCATATTGAACTTGATGAGGTAAACTGTTGCCCTGACCAAACTCTGACCTGCAAAGGAAAGAGAACATCTGATTATTCCTCTTTAACATGAAAATAACGAAAGTGGAAGAAAAATTAGGAATTGATGCTTATGCAGAAAGGAAGAACACATCACTGACCACAGAGATTCCATATCAAACTCGGCCATGTAAAGTATTGGCTCAACCAAACTCTGATCTGCAGAAGGAAGAGAACTAGATCTGATCTTTGAAATTAACTAAAAATAACAGAAGTGAAGGACAAGTTCCATTCAAACCAATGACTGCCTAAAGTCCAAGAAGGAGGAGATCGTCCAACTCCAAACAATTATCAACTCAGCCCCACAGAGAGCGCCACAGATCACCAACTGTCAAATCTTGTAAAATGAGCATAGAAGGTTGTCAAAATTTCAGTGCATCGCTTGTCCACCGAAATGCATACTCATCTTGATAAACAATTAAATGGAAATATCAATCTATTGATAAACCGTCCAACAACATCGCTATACAAGTGAAACATTACATACTATAGTTTAGGGAAAGTTTTGGCAAAAGGTCAATGTTACCCCATAAAACAGTGTGAAAAACAAATATTTTTTTGGAAAAGAACATGTCCTGCAAGTTCCAGATAACATAGAGAAAAAAGAGGCAATAGGTCGCATGAAAATAACATCTCAAATAGGAAATTACCATCCTGACAAAATTGTTCAGATAAACAAATTTAAAACCTATTGAGACAATATTCAAGCACACATACACTCCAAGTCAAAACAAATGCATATGCAAGAGACGTATTTCCCAATGAATGTGTGACAACATACGTTGAACCCGAAAAAGTCCACGATAAATAACATGCAGGATAGTTCCATCAAAGAAAAAGGTAAGACATACAAATCAAAAGTTTCCAATCCAAACCCGAAGAGAAAGTAGGCTCTAACCTGCCAAGAGAATGAGTGGTATCAGCTACCATCATTAGTTAAGAAATAGAAACAAAATAAGAAAGATTAAGAATGCAAATTGTGATAGATATCTGATGTGCGTCATTTCAAAATAAGAAACTACAGTATGCCCTGAAGTAAAAACGATTCTGTCAGCAATAAACCTTCAAAGTCCCAATAACCAAAGAAAACATACAAATTAGACATATATATGGCCATTGACTGAGTCCAACAACTCAAATAACCTCTGGCATGGAAGGAGCACAAAATGACCTTTTGTTTTGTATCAAAAGAAAACACAGAAATCGTGCGAAAACATAGGGAAAGCAAACCAAGTAATGCCTGGAGCCAGTTTCATGATAGGGAAGATGAGCATGACGCAAACATCTTACATATTATATTTCCATGATTTACCAGTGATGCAATTAGTGATTGTAGCATACAGATAAGAATGAAGGGAAAAGAGCTAGAACTTGTGTGGATCTTTCCAGACAAGAAAGAACTCTGAAAGAAGAGCTTGTCCTATGAATTAATGCTTATGCAGCAAGAAAGAGCCATCGCTGATGGGACACTCCATGTCGAAATTGACGAGGTAAAGTATAGCCTCGACCAAATTATGACCTGCGAAGGAAAGAGAACATCTGACCGTTCCACTTCAACTACATGATAACTGCAGCGGAAGACAAATTAGAAATTGATGCTCATGTAGCAAGAAAGAACATCATTGATCGTAGACACTCCATATCAAACTTGGCTACGTAAGGTATTGCCCTGACCAAACTCTGATCTGCAAAGGGAAGAGAAATAGATATGAACTTTCAGATTAACTAAGAAATAATGGAAGGGACAAGATTCATTCAAACCAATGACTGCCCAAAATCTAAGAAGCAAAAGCTCATCCAATTTCAAACAATTATCAACTCAGCCCCACCGAAAACGCAACAGATCACCAGCTGTCAAATCCAGTAAAACTTTCAAGCTGTAATGGAAGCCTAGAAGGTTGTCAAATTTCAGCCCATCATTTGTGTTTAAGACAAAGGCTTCTAGATCACCAACCCAAAAAGCCCAAATGTCGTATTGTATGTAACCAAATGATCTATTCCGCTGTATTTGTTGTCCTCAGCAAACATCCTCAACCAAAAGGATTTCTCCAAGAAGGAAGAAGCCACTGCCAATTCAATGTATACCAGAATCATCTCAAAATACAGTTGAACTTGGAGTTATCAATCAATGACGAATCAATCACCAATCGAAGGAGCGCAAAACCTAATCATGTCGACAACATGGCAGAGTCCCGGAGAGGCAAGGCGTGACCTTCGGAAAATAACATAGCATAAACGGAATCAGACCAATTTAACAATCGATGAAGAGACAAAAAGAAAGAAGAGGATGAAGAGCCTGCCTTGGGAATGATGTCTCCTCTGAAGAGTATTTCGCAGAGGCTGACAAACTGAGAGAGGAACGCATGCACAATCATAGACACCAGATGAGACAGAAGGATGAGGACACGAGGGAGGGACATTTCTAGGAAGGAAACACCGGCCTAAGAAATTTAACAAAAATAAGATGTGGATCTGGATTGGATAGTGATCTGTTGGGACATGTACACCTTGCAGAGAAAGAACCACCACAGATCATACATCAACTAAACAACGACCTCCCAACTAATGAGAATCGGTTTTTGCATTAATCAGAAAATTCTGGGACTGGAGAACAAATTCCATTTAAACCAATAAATGCCTCAAGAAATGATAGAGCTTATCCAATTTCAGATGATCATCAACTCGTGCAAGATCACCACTTGTCAAGTCTGGCAAGACTCCAACCTGCGAAAGAATCAGGACTAGAAGATAATCAACTCCCAAAGATTTAAAAAAAAAAAAAAAATAAATTCCAATCAAGACCAGTAAATTTCATCTTGTTGTCTGGTCTAAGATATGATTAAAGACTACTAGTACATCATCTAAACCAAAAATAAGAAAACGGATCACCAGTCCTCCCAAAAATCTAAACATCCATGTTCTATGAGTCAAACTGACCAATGTCATCGTATTGATCGTCCTTGACATCCTCAGACAAACAGTTTCACTCTGAGGGGAAAGATGCCACTCCCTCAGCATTTATTATTTGATAAATGCTTTAAGAGCATTCTTTGATGTTTTCTCAACTTTAAAATTACAATTTTGAGTCATTGACTATAATTGTGCATATAGTGACATATATGATATTCTTTATTTAATTGCTCAAACAGTATACTCATACCCATCAGTCAGTCAGTGTGTGTGTGTAGTTTTATTATTTTGTTTCTGAGAAGTATGCTTTTACTATGATAAATTTAATGATCTCATTTCTGGCCAAAAAAGAAATACATAAATGAGAAGTGGAAGACAATTTAGAAATTGATGCTTCTGTAGCAAGAAAGAACATCACTGATGGTAGACACTGCATTGGCCAGGTAAAGTATAGCCTCGACC
Organism: Eucalyptus pumila; assembly: GCA_016097595.1. Classification (NCBI taxonomy): domain Eukaryota; kingdom Viridiplantae; phylum Streptophyta; class Magnoliopsida; order Myrtales; family Myrtaceae; genus Eucalyptus; species Eucalyptus pumila. Next base: position 24,214,061 of record CM027848.1, read on the forward strand.
AAAATCTTGATCTGCAAAGGAAAGAGAACTAGATCTGACCTTTCCAATTAACTACAAATAACAGACGTAAAGGAAAAATTGCATTCAAACCAATAACTGCCAAAATCCAAGGAGCAGCAGCGCATCTAATTTCAAACAATTATCAAGTCAGCCCCACAGAAGACGCAACAGATCACCAGCTGTCAAATCCAGTAAAATTTTCAAGCTGTAAAAGAAGTCTAGAAGGTTGCCATAATGTCAATCCATCATTTTTCCTGAAGACAAAGGCTTCTAGATCAACCAAACAGTGCAAGATAGATTATTAGTCCTCCAAAAAGCCCAAATGTCATATTCAACGTGACCTACTGACCAGTTGCATTGTACTCAATGTCCTCAGAGAACATCCTCAGACGAAATGATCGCTTCAAGAAGAAATAAGCCACTGCCAAATCATGGAATAGCGTACCGGAATCAGCTCATTATACAATTAAACTTGATAAGATCAATCAATGATCAGAGGAGGGCAAACCCTAACAATGCCCACAACATGGCAGAGTCCCAGAGAGGCAAGGCGTGACCCTCAGAAAATAACATAGCATAAACCAAATCAAACCAAATTTTACAATCAATCAAGAGAAAGAAAGAAAGAAAAAATGATTAAAAGTGCCTTCGGGAACAATGTCTCCTCTGAAACATACTTCGCAGAGGCTGTCAACTCAGAGAGGAACAGACGCACAATCATAGATGCATGATGAGACTGATGGTTGAGGACATGAGGGAGGGACTAGGAAGGAGACACCCGCTTTTGACTTCAATGAAAAGAAGACAAAGCGGAATTGGATTGGATGGTAATCTCTTGTGGCGCATACACCTTGCAAAGAAAGAACCATCAAAGATTAAACATCAACCAAACACTGAATTCAAAGGAATGAGAATCGGCTTTCACATTAATCGGAGAATTATGGGACTGAAAGAACAAATTTCATTCAAACGGATAATTGCCTCGTGAGACCATAGAGCTTATCCAATTTCAAGCAATCATCAGCTCGCAGCAGATCACCACTTGTCAAGTCTGGCAAGACACCAACCTGTGAGAGAATCATGACTAGAAGATAAACATCTCCCAGAGATAAAAAACTGAAGAACCAATGTCCATCAACACCAGTAATTTTCAGTCTATTGCCCGGTCTTAGATGTGACCAAACACTAGATCATCATCTCAACCCTAAAAGACAGCAAAAGGATCATCGGTCCTTCAAAAGCCCAGACACCTAGTTTTATGGAACACAGACCGGTGTCATTGTATTCATGGTCCTTGACATCCTCAGAAAAAAAGTTCGCTCCAAGGGGAAAGAAGCCACTGCAAATTCATCAAATAACAAAATCCAGAAGCAGCCCATGGATTGTATGGAAAGTCAATCAATGGATTGATAAAGGATTGGAGGAGGAGATAAATTAAGCACTTCCCATAGCAACATCCTCAGACGATAGAGATATGATTCAAGAGGAAAGAAGCCACACTGCCAATTCACCGACTAACAAAAATTCAGAATAAGCTGGCAAAACAATCAAGGAAAGATTGACTGAGGACGAGGCTATAAACCAAATAATTTCGGTAACCAGAGGAATCGTAGGCTGGGCAGCAGAAAGCAATGGCCTGCAAAGGGAAATATGCAGGCTTTTAAGGTAACAATTAAGTAGAGCAGGTTAAAGAACCTGGATAGCCAGCAACACTAATGCCAAAGTAATCCCCATATTTGGCTCTGATGTGTTTCACCTGCATTAATAACCAAGCAGATCCAGAACAAAAACAATAAGCACAAATAAAGAGCAAATATGGGGGCAGTTACCGCTGCCAATTCGGTTTGTCAGTGCACTTGCTTAAATGCTCACTTGCTATATGACTAGTCAATTTCTAAATCGAAGTTCGTAAAGAGCAATACAGAACCACATACAAAACATGCTATGCAAAAGCATTAATTGTTATGTATGATTTGTTGCTTCTCCAATTCAAAAAGACCCTCTTTTATCATGAGAAATGGTTTATTTTGTATACAGATAGTGTACACCAAACTAGTGAATGACTAGGATATCTAGCATTTCTATTTTCTAGGTTTTAAATGCCAAGGGGTGAAAATTTAGGGCCTTACATGGGTAAATGAAGCTGTCGATCATTTAGACAGAATTCAAAACAAACTTTGAGTGAAAAACAATTAGTAAAGTTTTGACAAGAGATGAATGTTATCACAGTGAAAAAAAAATATTTTTTTGGAAAAGAACCTATCCTGTAAGTTCCAAATAACATAGAAAAACAAGGGAAATAAGTACTGCCAAAATAACAACTCAGCATAAGAAAACCGATTTAACATATTGACACAAAATTCAAGCAGACACACACACCAAGCCAAAACAGATGCATATGCAAGAAATCTATTGCCAAGTGAACGTGCGACCTAGTACACTGAAAGGAAAAAGAGTAGCAAATAACATGCAGAATAGTTCCATCAAGGAAAAAGTCTTTGTGTTAACCTATTGATAACCTATTATAGAAAGAGAAACTGAACGGTGATCATCTTGCCTTAATAAAATAAAAGAAAAAAAGAAAAAAAATAGAGTCAATACTATTATAGTGATTTACTGTCAAGAATCCAATAAATGAGAGCTTGTACAATCTCAAACAAAACCTGGTCTCCACAATTCATCCTCTTAGCCTTGCAAAATAAGGCAAAGGATCAGCACTTCTCAAGGTCAGCAAACCTTCAACCTAAAGCAATTAGAACTAGACGATTATCATCTCGATTCTTGCCACTACCCAAAGATAATGAATGAAAGAATGAATTTTGAAAAAGAAACATAAGTGTCCATGCAGGAAATTATTAAAAGTTGCAGTTCATCACCCTGTACTCCCAGTCCATCAACTCAACATTACTCCAGAAAGGAATCGTCAGTCCCAAAAAATAGCTCAAACATTTTATTCTATGCAACAATTGACCAAACTCATCATATTTACCGTTCCTTACATGAAGTCCTCGGAAGTAGAGATCAGTCCAATAGAGAATAAGTCACTTCCGATGCATTAAACAACAGATCCAGGATCTGCTCCTAAGAAAACTAAATAGAATGACCAACCAATAAATTGATACATGGTTAAAGGAGAACAGTTGACCCTAATGATGTCCCTGACCATGGCAAAGTCCCAAGGAGGCAACTTGAACAAAAGAAATTAAGCTCCTGGAACAAACCAGATGCTTCAGAAATTAGACCGAGAAGGTAATCAGCTTATCAATTGTCAAGAGATTAAAAAAAAAAAAAAAAACTAAGAAAGATTAAGAACGCGTATCATAATAGATATCTGAAGCATATCATTCCAAATAAGATGCAACAAGTATGCACTGAAGTAAAACCAATTCTGTCAGCAGTAAGCCTTCAGTCCCAATAAGCAAAGAAAACCTACAATGTAGACATTTATATGGCCACTGATGGAGTCCAACCAACTCAGACAACCGCATATACGGAAAAAACACAAAATGACCTCTTGTTCTAGACCAATAGAAAACACACAAGTTGTGTAAGCAGGAAAGCGAACCAAGCAAGGTAATGCCTGGTGCCACTTCCAGGATTAGGAAACAGACCATATTGTATAACTGTAACATATGCTATCTCCATGATTTAGAGAGATCCAATTAGTGATCATAGCACACAGATAAGAATGAAGAGAAACAAGATAGAACTCTTGTGGACCTTTCCAGAAAAAAAGAACTCTGAAAGAAGAGCTTGTCCTATTAATTGATGCTTGTGCAGCAAGAAAGAACCATCACTGATCACAGGCACTCCATATTGAAATTGATGAGATAAAGTATTACCTCAACCAAACTCTGACCTGCAAAGGAAAGAGAAAACCTGATCGTTCCACCCTAACTAGAAGATAACAGAAGTGGAATGGAAGACAATTAGGAATGGATGCGTATGCACTAACAAAGAACATCACTGATACCAAACACTCCATACCGAACTTGGCCACGTAAAGTACTGCCTCCACCAAACTCTGATCAGCGAAGGGAAGAGAACTAGATCTGATCTTTCGGATTAACTAGAAAATAATAGAAGTAAGGGACAAGTTTCATTCAAACCAATAACTGCCTAAAATCCGAGGAGCAAGAATCATCCAATTTCAGACAATTATCAACTCAGCCCCACAGAGAACTCAAAAGATCACCAGTTGTCAAAATCCAGTAAAACTATAAACTGGTAAAAGAAGCCTAGAAGGTTGTCAAAATTTCAGTCCATCGTTTGTCCTGACAACAAAGGCTTCTAGATCATCAGCTTAACCACAAACAGTGCAAGATTGATCATTAGTCCTCCAAAAAGTCCAAATGTCATATTCTAGGTACCAAGACCGGTTGCATTGTTCTTATTGCCCTACACCATCCTCAGACAAAATGATCCCTCCAAGAAGAAAGAAGCCACTGCACTTTCACGGAATAGTGGATACCAGAATCAGCTCATAATACAATTAAATTTAGAAAGATCAGTCAACGACAAATCAATCAATCAACAATCAGAGGAGCGCAAACCTTAACAATGCCCACAACATGGCAAAGTCCTGGAGACAGCAGAAGGATCATCAGTCCTCCAAAAAGCACGAACATCCATGTTTTATGAAACAAACTGACTAATGTCATAGAATTCATTGTCCTTGACATCCTCAGACAAGCAGTTCACTCCAAGGGGAAAAAAGCCACTGCCAATTCACCAAATAACAAAATCCAGAAGCAGCTCATAAAACAATTGTGAAGAAAGTTGGTCCATGGAGCAATTAAGGATTGGAGGAGGAGCTAAACCAGCCACTTCCCATAACGACCATCCTCAAATGAAAGAGATATGATCCAAGAGGAGATAAACCACAAAGTCAATTCACCAAATAAAAAGAATCCAAAATAAGCTGGTAAAAAAATAACGCAAAGACCGATTGGTCGATCAATCACTGAGCATAAACAAGATAATTCCGATAAGTACAGGCATCATCCAAAGAGGCCAGGTGAAACCCTCAAGGATCTCCGCAACAGGGGGTTTCTACAACCAGAAGAGGTTTTCATCATAGCCAAGCTACTTCTCGCACACCCTATCATTAAAGCATGGCCAACATATCAATTGATTAGGGATTAATCCATATATATACACATGGAGAGTAAGGACATCAAAAGAACCAAAATCCAAGAAGTGGGAGCTTATCCAATTTCCAACCAAGCCCAGACACTGCAATTCATCAACTCAGCCACACAGAAAAGGCGATAGATCAACACATCCAGTATTTGGCAAAACACCTACGCAGCAGGAGTTTATCCAAATTTCAGTTCTTCACCCGGTCCTGAAGAAGATCAAGGACACTACCCGTCCACCAACCCAACCAAAGATAGATGTGAAGAGAACGTTGAACTCAAGAAAAGCTCAGTTAATCTAAGTAATAATTGACCAACCTCATCATATGTACCTTTCCTTAGACAACACCCTCAATCAAAGAGATCACTCAGTGAGAAAATAAGCTACTACCAATCCACTGGATTATAAAATTCTAGAAACAGCTGGTTAAAGGAATCACCTGATAAATGAAAAAGTACACCAAAAGTTCTGCACCAAAGGAAAACACATCAATCATGTGAATGAAATCCCTGTGTATTGTGTGAAGCTAGAGTTCAGGGGGGAAAAAAGCAAGACAAATAACGTACAATATCTACACGATTTACCAGCAATTGATCTTGGAATCGCAGCATGCATTAAAAGAATGAAGAGAAGAACAAACCAGAACTTAATGGCCTTCAAGCTTTCCAGACTCACTGGCAATCCCTACAATGGAGGATAGTCAATGATTATTTATCTTCCAAATACAAGAAATGCCAGTAAAATCCCAAATGAAAGACGATCTTGATAAATGAAATAAAGATTATGGAGCTAGAAAGATTCATCACAGATCGAAGACGGTCCACATTGAACCAGAAGAGGTTTGCATCAAAGGAAAGAGCCAGGACATCAAACCTCGCTAGTTCTCACACACCCTATCGTTAAAGCATGGCCAAAATATCGATTGATTAGGGACTGATCCATATAAATATACATGGAGAGTGAGGACATCAAAAGAACCAAAAATCCAAGTGGGAGCTTATCCAATTTCCAACAAAGCCCAAACACCAATATTCATCAAAACCAACACAGAAAAGGTGATGTATCATCACTTCTAAAATCTGGCAAAACACCAAGTGCATACACAGCAGAAATTTATTGAAATTTCAGTTCTTCACCCGGCCCTGAAGATGATCAAGGACAATGCCCATCCACCAACCCAACCAAAGATAGATGTGAATAGATCGTCAAACACAAGAAAAGTTCAGTTATTCTGAGTAATAATTGACCAACCTCATCATACGTACCATTCCTTAAATAACATCCTCAATCAAAGAGATTGCTTCATGAGAAAAAAAGCTACTACCAATCCACCGGTTTATGAAAATCCAAAAACAGCTTGTAAAACAACAGAAAGATGGATCAATCCATCAATCAGATCAAAGAAGGAGCATAAACACTAATAATGTCCGTGATAACTCCTCAACAACCATCTAAAGCATAGAAATCACCTGATAAATGAAAAAGTTCCAAAGGTTTCATACCAAAAGAAAACACATCAATCATATAGAATGAAAGCCGTGGTATAATCTGATGCTTGCATTTTTTTTGGGGGGGGAAGCAAGACGAATAGCAGGCAATATCTGCATGATTCACCAGCAATCAATATCTGCATGATTCACCAGCAATCAATAACTGCATGATTCACCAGCAATCAATTCTGTGATTGTAGCGTATGCATTTTAAGAATGAAGAGAAACAAGCCAGAACTTAGTGGACCTCAAGCTTTCCAGACTCACAAATGATCCCTAAAACAGAGGATAGTCAATGATTATTCATCTTTCCCAATAGAATCTCTAAAGAAAGAAGATCTTGTTAAATGAAATAAAAATTATGGAGCTCGAAAGAACCGTCACAGATTGAAGGAAGTCCACATCGAACCACAAGAGGTTTGCATCAAATGAAAGAGAACATGGCCCCAATCATCTAACCATAACCCAGAAAAAAACAGAAGCAGAGAGCAAACTTCATTCGAATCAATGACTGCCTAGAATCCACTAAGTAATTGCTTGTCCAGTTTTGAACAATCATCAACTCAGCCCCGCAGAAGAACGCAATAGGTCGCCATTTCTCAAACCCAGCAAAACTTCAACCTGTAGAAGAATTAGAAATTGACGATAATTATCTCATTTCTCCCTGAAGATAATCAACTAAAGACAAACCTAAATCAAAATTATGAAAAGCCTATAAATCTTCGAAGTTTCAGTACTGCCAGAAATCCATGAAGCTGCTGATTGTCCAATTTTAAACAATCATGAACTCAGCCCCACAGAAGAAAGCACTTCTCAAAGCCCAGCAAAACTTAAACCTTTAAACGAATTAGAATTTGACGATACATCTCACCGCTCCCTGAATATAATCAACCAAAAGCAAAACTTTATTCAAAACTGCAAAAAGCCTAGAAAGCTTAAAAATTAGTCCATCGCCCATGCTGAAGATGTGAACAAAAATACTTCAGAACTCAAACAAAGACTGCATAATAGATCATCACTCCTCCAAGAAGCCCAAACACCTTATATCATGCAAACTGACCATCCTCTATGTATTTATCCTCATTAGATGACATGCTCCGACGAAGAGATCGCGCTCTGAGGAAAGATGCAACTGCCAATCCACTGTGAAATCCAGAATCATCTTGTTAAACAATTTAATGGAATGATAAATCTATTGATGAGCCATCCACAACATCGCTTTATAAGTGAAAACACTACATATTATAACGTTTGGAAAAGTTTTGGCAAAAGGAAAATGTTACCACAAAAAAAAAAAAGTGTGAAAAACAAATAACAGAGAGAAAAAGAGTGATTAGTAACACCAAAATAATAACTCAGCAGAAGAAATTACCATCTAGATGACATCAATCTATCTAATATAAACACAAAGTAAACCTGAGAGAAATTCTTCAAATAAACCAATTTAACATACACACAAACTTCAAGCAGACATACACACCGAGTCAACAGAAATGCATATGCAAGAAACGTATTTCCAAGTGAGTGTGCAACAAAGTACATTGAAAAGGAAAAAGTGATAAATAAGATGCAGAATAATTCCATTAAGGAAAAGGTCTTTGCTTTAGCCAATTTCTGACCATAAAAGAAAGAGAATTTAATGGTGATTTCCTTGCTTTATTATTTGTTATTTGTTATATGGGGTCGACACTAATGGAACCATTTACTGTCCAGAATGCAATAAATAAAAGCTTATCCCATTTCAAACAAAACCCGGTCTCCAATAGCAAATAATTATCAACTTAGCCCCCAGAGAACGCGGCAGATCACCAGCTGTCAAAATGTAAGTCCATCAGCTCAACTGAATAGTGAAAGATTAGATCATTGGTCCTCTAAAAAGCCCCAATGTCTTGTTCTATGTAACCAACTGACCAGTAGCATTGTGCTCATGGTCCTCAGAAGAACATGATCACTCCAGGAAGGAAGAAGCCACTGCCAATTCATGGAATAGTGAATACCAGAATCAGCTCATAATACGATTAAACGGAAAGATCGATAGGTGATGAAACAATCACCAATCAGAGGAGTACAAACCCAACGATACGCATAACATGGCAGACTCCCAGAGAGGCGAGAATAACCTTCAGAAAATTAGCATGCAAATCAGACCAAATTAACAATTAATGAAGGAACAAAAAGAAAAGAAGGATCAAGAGCATTTTGGGTATGATGTCTCCTCCTAAGAGTTCTTCACAGAGGCTGTCAACTGAGAAAGGAATGCATGCACAATCATAGACGCAAGATGAGACTGAAGGATAAGGACACAATGGAGGGATATTGAAGGGGACACGGGCAAGTGGATTTGGATTGGATAGTGATTTGTTGTGGCACGTACACCCTGCAGAGAAAGAACCATCACAGATCATATGTTGGCCAAACTCCACCCCTCCAAAGGAATGAGAAAGTTGGTCCATGGAGCAATTAAGGATTGGAGGAGGATTGGAGGAGGAGCTAAACCAGCCACTTCCGATAAGGACCATCCTCAGATGAAAGAGATATGATCCAAGAGGAGATAATCCACAAAGTCAATTCACCAAATAAAAAGAATCCAAAATAAGCAGGTAAAAACAATAACGCAAAGACCGATTGGTCGATCAATCACTGAGCATAAACAAGATAATTCCGATAAGTACAGGCATCATCCCAAAGAGGCCAGGTGAAACCCTCAAGGATCTCCACAACAGGGGGTTTCTACAACCAGAAGAGGTTTGCATCGTAGCCAACCTACTTCTCGCACACCCTATCATTAAAGCATGGCCAACCTATCAATTGATTAGGGATTAATCCATATATATACACATGGAGAGTAAGGACATCAAAAGAACCAAAATCCAAGAAGTGGGAGCTTATCCAAACCAATCACATTTACAGTTCCTTACATGACGTATACATCTTACATATGCTATCTCCATGATTTATGAGAGATCCACTTAGTGATCGCAGAACACAGATAAGTGAAAGGAGACGAGCTTAACTTGTGTGGACCTTTCCAGACAAGAAAGAACTCTGAAAGAACAGCTTGTCCTTCAAATTGATGCTTATGCAAAGAGAAAGAACCATTACTGATCCAAGACACTCCATATTGAACTCGATGAGGTAAACTATTGCCTTTGACCAAACTCTGACCTGCAAAGGAAAGAGAACATCTCATCGTTCCACCTGAACTAGAAGAAGACGGAAGTGGAAGAAAAGTTAGGAATTGATGCTTAAGCGGCAAGGAAGAATATCACTGATCATAGAGACTCCATATGGAACTTGGCAATGTGAAGTATTGCCCCGACTAAACGCTGATCTTCGGAAGGAAGAGAACTAGATCTGATCTTTGGGATTAACTAGAAAATAGCACAAGTGAAGGACAAGTTCCATTCAATCCAATAACTGCCTAAAATCCAAAAAATGGAAGCTCATCCAATATCAAATAATTATCAACTCAGCCCCACAGAGAACGCGGCAGATCACCAGCTGTCAAAATGTCAGTCCATCGCTCATCCTAAAGACAATGACTCCTACATCATCAGCTCAACTGAACAGTGCAAGATTAGATCATTGGTCCTCTAAAAGCCCCATTGTCTTGTCTATGTTACCAACTGACCAGTAGCATTGTGCTCATGGTCCTCAGAAGAACATGATCACTCCAGGAAGGAGGAAGCCACTGCCAATTCACGGAATAGTGAATACCAGAATCAGCTCATAATACGATTAAATGGAAAGATCGATGGATGACGAAACAATCACCAATCAGAAGAGTGCAAACCCAACGATACGCATAACATGGCAGACTCCCAGAGAGGCGAGAATAACCTTCAGAAAATTAGCATGCAAATCAGGCCAAATTAACAATTAATCAAGAAACAAAAAGAAAAGGATCAAGAGCATTTTGGGTATGATGTCTCCTCCTAAGAGTTCTTCATAGAGGCTGTCAACTGAGAAAGGAATGCATGCACAATCATAGACGCAAGATGAGACTGAAGGATAAGGACACAATGGAGGGATATTTTAGGAAGGGGACACGGGCAAGTGGATTTGAATTGGATAGTGATTTCTTGTGGCACGTACACCCTGCAAAGAAAGAACCATCACAGATCATATGTTGGCCAAACTCCACCCCTCCAAAGGAATAAGAATCGGTTTTCGCATCAATTGGAAAATTATGGGACTGGAGTACAAATTTCATTCAAACCAATAACTGCCTTGAGAGACAATAGAGCTTATCCACCCTTGGACAATCATCAGCTTGCAGCAAAGCACCCCCTGTCGAATCTGGCAAGACTCCAACCTGTGAGGGGATCAAGACTAGAAGACAATCAAGTCCCAAAGATAAAAAGACCGAAGAACAAATTTCAATCAAAACCAGTAAATTACAGCCTATCGCCTGAAAGACTACTTTCATCATCTCAACCGAGAAAAAGACAGCAAAAGATCATCAGTCCTCCAAAAAGCCCAAACACCTAGTTTTATGAAACAAACTGACCAGTGTCGTTCTTGACATCCTCAAACAAACAGTTTCGCTCCAAGGGGAAGAAGCCACTGTGAGTTCACCAAATAACAAAATCCAGAAGCCACTCGTGAATTCATAAAACGGAAAGATCAATGGATGGGTGGATCAATTAAGGATCATAGGGAAAGCTAAACCGAACACCCATAACGACATCCTCAGACATCAAGAGATATGATCCAAGAGGAAAGAAGCCACTGTGAATTCACCGAATAACAAAAATCCAGAATAAGCTGGTAAAACAACAATGCAAAGATCAATAGATCAATCGATCAATAACTTCCAAGAGTCAGCAAATCACACCCTGACCAAAATGATAACAAGTGCTGTCTGCACAATCATTCTTGATTTTTTGCCAGCCATAACTTATTTATGCTATGATACAAAGTTGCACAATTTGCTCGACAAAGTGAGCAACTGACAATAGACAGATATGTCCAAAAGTCCAAAAATACAAGCAGAATTATAAAAGCTCCATAAGGTATTCCACTAGCTCGTATACTGGCTAACGCTAGATGCTTCATAAGTAAAATTTTATCCAGAGATCACAGCCTTCCTTCTCCTTTCAGGGCCTATACGATATATCCTGCAGAAAGGCTCAATTTCTTCACAAGGTCTTCAACCCAGTTAGTTTTTCTTCGCAAGTTAAACATCAGGTTTAGCTCAAACAACAAATGAACAAAATGATAACAAGTGCTATCTGCAAAATTCATGCTTGATTTTTTGCCAATCACAACTTACTTGTGCTATGATACAAAGGTGCACAATTTGCTCAACAAAGTGAGCAACTGAAAATGGACAAATATGTCCAAAAGTCCAAAAATACAAGCAGAATTATACAAGCTCCATCAGGTATTCCGCTAGCTTATATACTCACTAATGCTAGATGCCTCGTTTGTAAGCAAAATTTTATCCAGAAATTACAGCCTTCCATCTCCTTTCGGGGCCTATACAATATATATACTGCAGGAAGGCTCAATTTCTTTGTGAAGTCGACGAACCAATTAGTTTTTCCTCTTGAGTTCAACATCAGGTATAGCTCATACAACACATGAACCCTACCTGAAGCAACCTGTCCAGTGCACCATCTCATTCAAAGAGCAAGCTTGTAAAAGTTGGCCAAAACATCCAATCCATCCACTCTACGCATGCCCACGAGCATCCTTGCAGATATAGTTTTGAAGGCACAATATAGAGCCAACTTCCGCAGAAAACAAAGATAACAGAATAGGAGTTTTGGAGAAAATCAGGGGTAAATCCATGTAGAGGGATCGTGCAAGCTGATGGCCTAGTAACTTTTCAACACACAAGCAATATAAAACTAATTTGTCGGGCAAATTTATATCAACTGGAACTTCAATATAAAGAGAATCCCGATAAGAACACTTCTACGGACTGCACCAAACCAATTCAAAGTAGAAACAAATAATCTACCATGATATTACTGAATATCAGCAATCAATTTCCATCTCACAAGGTAGAAGCATCCAATAAGTCAAACTGCCATCATTGTGTGCCATCAAGCCACCAAGGAAAGCAACAACTAGACTTAGCCTTGAAAAAGGACTCAATTGTAGTTTTATCTAGTGAAGTTCACAGAAAACGATTAGAGGACAACATCATCGAAGAAAGAGACTTTGTGAACCGGCTCCCAAAATTAACCATTTACACCAAAAATACCTCCAAAAGAAGAAAAAGTAAAAGCCCCAAATGACCAAGCTAAGCAACAACTAGACTTAGCCTTGGAAACAAGCCTCAATTGTAGTAATTTTAATCCATTAAAATCCATAGGAGAAGATAGAGAGCAGGACATCATCAAAGAAAGGTACTTGAACTGGCACCCAATAAACCATTTATACCAAAAATCCCCCAGGAGAAGCAAAAGCAAAAGCTTGCTAACTCAAACCATTCCCCTAAAAGTTAGTAAAATGGGTGAACATACTACAACACAAACCAGGTCAAATTCAGCGTGATTTGCAACAAAAGGACTCTAACCTACAACAGGAAGAGAACTAGATGTTCATCGCATCTCCCCAAAATAAAAAAAAAAAAAAAAAAGATGATCCCTATGGAAAGATCCAGACATCGCTCATCACTCCAATCCACAAAGAAAAACAAAAATTCAGCATCTCAACTAAGCATAATTGCATTAATTAATAACCTCCTGCCTTCCCCAACTAAAGAACTAGGATTCTCTAACAGTTTCGTTCAAATTAGCATCCTCACACGGTCCTTAGTGGGATCGCTCTAAACTGGAACAAGCACCTGTCAACGACTGAATAAGTCCGTATGACAAGTATTTAAATTAGCAAATGAAACCAATCATAAAAAGATCGATCTAAAAGGAAAGATGCAACTGCCAATCCACCAAAATCCATATTCATCTCGATGAACAATAAATGGAAAGATCAATCCATTGATGAACCTTCCAACGTCACTTTTTTTTTTGGAAAAACAAGTATTTTTTTTTTTTTTTTTTGGAAAAGAACCTATCCTGCAAGTTCCGGATAACATAGAGAAGAAAGGGGCAACAGGTCACGCCAAAATAACATCTCAGCATAGGAAATTATAATCCAGATAACGTAAGTCTCATCAAATGTAAACACAAAAGAAACCTGACAAAAAATTCTTCAAATAAACCAAATTTAACATCTATTCAAGCAGATACACACACCAAGTCAAAACAAATGCATACCAAAGAAACGTATTTCCAATTGAATGTGCAACAAAGTACGCTGAAAGGAAAAAGTCCCTGATAAATAACATGCAGGATAGTTCCATCAAAGAAAAAGGTATGACATACAAATCAAAAGTTTCCAATCCAATACCAAAAAGAAAGTAGGCTCTAAAATGCCAAAACAACGACTGGAATCAGCTACCACCATCCGTTAAGAAACAGAAACAAAATAAGGAAGATTAAGAATGCAAATCGTGATAGATAACTGAAGTACATCACTTCAAAAAAAGATACTACCAGTATGCCCTGAAGTCAAACCGATTCCATTAGCAATAAGCCTTCACAGTCCCAATGACCAAAGAAACCCTACAATTTTTTAGACATTCTCAAACAACCTCTCGCATGGAAAGAACACGAAATTGACTCTTGTTCTGTACCAAAAGAAAACAGAGAAGTCGTGTGAAAGGAAGGTGAAGCAAACTAGGTAATGCCAGGAGCCATTTCCACGAGAGGGAAGAAGAGCATGACACGTGAATCTTAAATATGATATCTCCATGATTTACTAGAGATTTGATTAGAGATTGTGGCACACAGATAAGAATGAAGTACGAGCTAGAAATTGCGTGGACCTTTCCAGACAAGAAAGAACCCTGACGGAAGAGCTTGTCCTATCATTCAATTCTTACGCAACAAGAAAGAGCCATCACTGATCACGGACACACCATCTCGAAATTGACGAGGTAAAGCAATGCATCGACCAAACTATGACCAATAACTGCCTAAAATCAGAGAAGCAAGAGATCATCCAATTTCAAACAATTGTCAACTCAGCCCCACAGAAAACTCAACAGATCACCAGCTGTCAAAATCCAGTAAAATTATCAACTGGTAAAAGAAGCCTAAAAGTTTGTCAAAATTTCAGTCCATCATTTGTCCTGACAACAGAGACTTCTGGATCATCAGCTTAATCACAAACAGTGCAAGATTGATCATTAGTTCTCCAAAAAGCCCACATGTCGTATTTGAGGTAACCAACTGACCAGTTGCATTGGTTTTATTGCCCTACAACATCCTCAGACGAAATGATCGCTCCAAGAAGAATGAAGCCACTGCCAATTCACAGAATAGTGAATATCAAAATCAGCTCATAATACAATTAAACTTAGAAAGATCAATAAACGACAAATCAATCAATCAAGCAGAGGAGCGCAAGCCTTAATGATGGCCACAACATGGCAAAGTCCTAGAGACAGCAAAAGGATTGTTAGTCCTCCAAAAAGCCTGGACATCCGTGTTTTATGAAACAAACTGACCAATGTCATAGAATTCATCATCCTTGACATCCTCAGACAAGCAGTTCACTCCAAGGGGAAAAAAGCCACTGCCAATTCACCAAATAACAAAATCCAGAAGCAGCTTGTAAAACAATTGTAAAGAAAGTTGGTCCATGGAGCAATTAAGGATTGAAGGAGGAGACCATCCTCAGACGAAAGAGATATAATCCACGAAAAGATAAACCACAAAACCAATTCACCAAACAACAAGAATCCAGAATAAGCTGGTAAAAACAATAATGCAAAGGCTGATCAGTCGATCAATCACTGAGCATAAACAAGATAATTCTGATAACCACAGGCATCATCCCATAGAGGCCAGGTGAAACCCTCATGGATCTCCGCAAGGGGTTTCTGCAACCAGAAGAGGTTTGCATCATAGTCAACCTACTTCTCGCACACCCTATCATTAAAGCATGGCCAACATATCAATTGATTAGGGATTAATCCATATATATACACATGGAGAGTGAGGACATCAAAAGAACCAAAATCCAAGAAGTGGGAGCTTATCCAATTTCAAACAAAGCCCAGACACTGCAATTCATCAACTCAGCCACACAGAAAAGGCGATAGATCATCACGTCCAGTATTTGGCAAAACACCTACACAGCAGGAGTTTATCCAAATTTCAGTTCTTCACCCAGTCCTGAAGATGATCAAGGACACTTCCCATCCACCAACCCAACCAAAAATAGATGTGAAGAGAATGTTGAACTCAAAAAAAGCTCAGCTATTCTAAGTAATAATTGACCAACCTCATTATATATACTTTTTTTTAGACAACATCCTCAACCAAAGAGACCACTCAGTGAGAAAATAAGCTACTGCCAATCCACTGGATTATAACAATCTAGAAACAGCTTGTTAAACAACAGAATAGGAATCACCTGATAAATGAAAAAGTACACCAAAGGTTCTGCACCAAAAGAAAGCACATCAATCATGTGAATGCAATCCCTGTGTATTGTGTGAAGCTAGTATTTGGGGGGCCAAAAACAAAGCAAGACAAATAACATGCAATATCTGCATGATTACCAGCAATTGATCTTGGGATTGCAGCATGCATTAAAAGAATCAAGAGAAGAAACAAGCCAGAACTTAATGGACTTCAAGCTTTTCCAGACTCGCTAGCAATCCCTATAATGGAGGATAGTCAATGATTACTCATCTTCCAAATACAAGAAAAGCCAATAAAATCTCAAATGAAAGAAGATCTTGGTAAATGAAATAAAGATTATGGAGCTAGAAAGAACCATCACAGATTGAAGACAGTCCACATTGAACCAGAAGAGGTTTGCTTCAAAGGAAAGAATGAGGACCTCAAACCTCGCTAGTTCTCGCACACCCTATCATTAAAGCATGGCCAAAATATCAATTTATTAGGGACTGATCCATATAAATATACATGGAGAGTGAGGACATCAAAAGAACCAAAAATCCAAGAAGTGGAAGCTTATCCAATTTCCAACAACACCCAGACACCGATATTCATCAAAACCAACACAGAAAAGGTGACAGATCATCACTTCTAAAATCTGGCAAAACGCCAAGTGCCTACACAGCAGGAATTTATCAAAATTTCAGTTCTTCACCCAGTCCTGAAGATGATCAAGGACAATGCCCATCCACCAGCCCAACCAAAGATAGATGTGAAGAGACTGTCGAACACAATAAAAGCTCAGTTATTCTGAGTAATAATTGACCAACCTCATTATATGTACCATTCCTTAAACAACATCCTCAATCAAAGAGATTGCTCCATGAGAAAAAAAGATAACTGCAAAGGGAAGAGAAATAGATATGAACTTTCAAAGAGATTGCTCCATGAGAAAAAAAGATAACTGCAGAGGAAAGAGAACATCTTATCGTTCCACTTCAACTAAATGATAACTGCAGCGGAAGACAAATTAGAAATTCATGCTCATGTGGCAAGAAAGAACATCATTGATCACAGACACTCCATATCGAACTTGGCTACGTAAGGTATTGCCCTGACCAAACTCTGATCTGCAAAGGGAAGAGAAATAGATATGAACTTTCAGATTAACTAAGAAATAATGGAAATAAGGGAGAAGATTCATTCAAACCAATGACTGCCCAAAATCTGAGAAGCAGAAGCTCATCCAATTTCAAACAATTATCAACTCAGCCCCACAGAAAACGCAACAGATCACCAGCTGTCAAATCCAGCAAAACTTTCAAGCTGTAATGGAAGCCTAGAAGGTTGTCAAATTTCAGCCCATCATTTGTATTTAAGACAAAGGCTTCTAGATCACCAACCCAAAAAGCCCAAATGTCATATTGTATGTAACCAACTGATCTGTTGCGCTGTATTTGTTGTCCTCAGACAACATCCTCAACCAAAAGGATTTCTCCAAGAAGAAAGAAGCCACTGCCAACTCAATGAATACCAGAATCATGTCAAAATACAGTTGAACTTGGAGTTATCAATCAATGACGAATCAATCACCAATCGAAGGAGCGCAAAACCTAATCATGCCGACAACATGGCAGAGTCTCGGAGAGGCAAGGCGTGACCTTCGGGAAATAACATAGCATAAACAGAATCAGACCAATTTAACAATCAATGAAGAAACAAAAAGAAAGAAGAGGAAGAAGAACCTGCCTTGGGAATGATGTCTCCTCTGAAGAGTACTTCGCAGAGGCTGACAAACTGAGAGAGGAACACATGCACAATCATAGACACGAGATGAGATGGAAGGATGAGGGCACGAGGGAGGGACATTTCTAGGAAGGAGACACCGGCCTTTGAAATTTAATAAAAATAAGATGTGGATCTGGATTGGATAGTGATCTGTTGGGACATGTACACCTTGCAAAGAAAGAACCACCACAGATCATACATCAACCAAACAACGACCTCCCAACTAATGAGAATCAGTTTTTGCATTAATCAGAAAATTATGGGACTGGAGAACAAATTCCATTTAAACCAATAAATGCCTCGAGAAGAGCTTATCCAATTTCAGATGATCGTCAACTCGTGCAAGATCACCACTTGTCAAGTCTGGCAAGACTCCAACCTGCGAAAGAATCAGGACTAGAAGATAATCAACTCCTAGAGATTTATAAAAAAAAAAAACGATGAATAAATTCCAATCAAGACCAGTAAATTTCATCCTGTCGCCTGGTCTAAGATATGATTAAAGACTACTAGTTCATCATCTAAACCAAAAATAAGAAAACAACGGATCATCAGCCCTCCCAAAAATCTAAACATCCGTGTTCTATGAGTCAAACTGACACATGTCATCGTATTGATCGTCCTTGACATCCTCAGACAAATAGTTTCACTTTGAGGGGAAAGAAGCCACTCCCTCTTCATTTATAATTTGATAAATGCTTTAAGATCATTCTACGATTTTTTTCAACTTTAAAATTACAATTTTGAGTCATTGACTATAATTGTGCATATAGCGACATAGATGATATTCTTCATTTAATTGCTCAAACAGTATACTCATACCCATCAGTTAGCGTGTGTGTGTGTGTGTGTAGTTTTATTATTTTGTTTCTGAGAAATAGGCTTTTACTATGATAAATTTAATTATCTCATTTCTGGCCAAAAAAGAAATACATAAATGAGAAGTGGAAGACAATTTAGAAATTGATGCTTCTGCAGCAAGAAAGAACATCCCTGATGGTAGACATTGCATTGGACAGGTAAAGTTTTGCCTCGACCAAAATCTTGATCTGCAAAGGAAAGAGAACTAGATCTGACCTTTCCAATTAACTACAAATAACAGACGTAAAGGAAAAATTGCATTCAAACCAATAACTGCCTAAATCCAAGGAGCAGCAGCGCATCTTAACTTCAAACAATTATCAAGTCAGCCCCACAGAAGACGCAACAGATCACCAGCTGTCAAATCCAGTAAAATTTTCAAGCTGTAAAAGAAGTCTAGAAGGTTGCCATAATGTCAATCCATCATTTGTCCTGAAGACAAAGGCTTCTAGATCAACCAAACAGTGCAAGATAGATTATTAGTCCTCCAAAAAGCCCAAATATCATATTTGATGTGACCAACTGACCAGTTGCATTGTACTCATTGTCCTCGGACAACATCCTCAGACAAAATGATCGCTTCAAGAAGAGATAAGCCACTGCCAATTCATGGAATAGTGTACCAGAATCAGCTCATTATACAATTCAACTTGATAAGATCAATCAATGATCAGAGGAGGGCAAACCCTACCAATGCCCACGACATGGCAGAGTCCCAGAGAGGCAATGCGTGACCCTCAGAAAATAACATAGCATAAACCAAATCAGACCAATTTTTACAATCAATCAAGAGAAAGAAGGAAAAAATAATCAAAAGTGCGTTCGGGAACGATGTCTCCTCTGAAACGTACTTCGCAGAGGCTGTCAACTGAGAGAGGAATGGATGCACAATCATATATGCACGATGAGACTGATGGATGAGGACATGAGGGAGGGACTAGGAAGGAGACACCCGCTTTCGAACTTCAAAGAAAAGAAGATGAAGCGGAATTGGATTGGATGTTAATCTGTCGTGGCGCATACACCTCACAAAGAAAGAACCATCAAAGATTAAACATCAACCAAACACTGAATTCAAAGGAATGAGAATCAACTTTCACATTAATCGGAAAATTATGGGACTGAAAGAACAAATTTCATTCAAACGGATAATTGCCTCGTGAGACCATAGAGCTTATCCAATTTCAAGCAATCATCATCTCGCAGCAGATCACCACTTGTCAAGTCTGGCAAGACTCCAACCTATGAGAGAATCATGACTAGAAGATAAACATCTCCCAGAGATAAAAAACTGAAGAACCAATGTCCATCAACACCAGTAATTTTCAGTCTATTGCCCGGTCTTAGATGTGACCAAACACTAGATCATCATCTCAACCCTAAAAAGACAGCAAAAGGATCATCGGTCCTTCAAAAAGCCCAGACACCTAGTTTTATGGAACACACTGACCGGTGTCATTGTATTCATGGTCCTTGACAAAACGTTCGCTCCAAGGGGAAAGAAGCCACTGCAAATTCACCAAATAACAAAATCCAGAAGCAGCTCGTGGATTGTATGGAAAGTCAATCAATGGATCGATAAAGGATTGGAGGAGGAGATAAATTAAGCACTTCCCATAGCAAAATCCTCAGACGATAGAGATATGATTCAAGAGGAAAGAAGCCACACTGCCAATTCACCTACTGCCAATTCACCGCCTAACAAAAATCCAAAATAAGCTGGCAAAACAATCAAGGAAAGATTGACTGAGGACGAGGCTGTAAACCAAATAATTACGGTAACCAGAGGAATCGTAGGCCGGGCAGCAAAAGCAATGGCCTGACAAAGGTGGGGGGCGAGCAGAACCAGGAAAGCGTGAGAAGACCTATCCTGCAAAGGGAAATATGCAGGCTTTTAAGGTAACAATTAATTAGAGCAGGTTAAAGAACCTGGATAGCCAGCAACACTAATGCCAAAGTAATCCCCATATTTGGCTCTGATGTGTTTCACCTGCATTAATAACCAAGCGGATCCAAAACAAAAACAATAAGCACAAATAAAGAGCAAATATGGGGGCAGTTACCGCTACCAATCCGGTTTGTTAGTGCACTTGCTTAAATGCTCACTTGCTATATGACAAGTCAATTTCTAAATCAAAGTTCGTAAAGAACAACACAGAACCACATACAAAACATGCTATGCAAAAGCATTAATTGTTACATATGATTTGTTGCTTCTCCAATTCAAAAAGACCCTCTTTTATCATGAGAAATGGTTTATTTTGTATACAGATAGTGTACACCAAACTAGTGAATGACTAGGATATCTAGCATTTCTCTTTTCTAGATTTTAAATGCCTAGGGGTGAAAATTTAGGGCCTTACATGGGTAAATGAAGCTGTCGATCATTGAGACAGAATTCAAAACAAACTTTGAGTGAAAAACAATTAGTAAAGTTTTGACAAGAGATGAATGTTACCGCAGTGAAAAACAAATATTTTTTTGGAAAAGAACCTATCCTGTAAGTTCCAAATAACATAGAAAAACAAGGGAAATAAGTACTGCCAAAATAACAACTCAGCATAAGAAAACCGATTTAACATATTGACACAAAATTCAAGCAGACATGCACACCAAGCCAAAACAGATGCATACGCAAGAAATCTATTGCCAAGTGAACATGCGACCTAGTACATTGAAAGGAAAAAGAGTAACAAATAACATGCAGAATAGTTCCATCAAGGAAAAAGTCTTTGCGTTAACCTATTGATAACCTATTATAGAAAGAGAAACTAAATGGTGTTCATCTTTCCTTAATAAAATAAAAATAATAATAATAATAATAATAATAAAGTCGATACTATTATAGTGATTTACTGTCAAGAATCCAATAAATGAGAGCTTGTACAACCTCAAACAAAACCTGGTCTCCACGATTCATCCTCTGAGCCTTGCAAAATAAGGCAAAGGATCAGCACTTCTCAAGGTCAGCAAACCTTCAACTTAAAGCAATTAGAACTAGACGATTATCATCTCGATTCTTGCCACTACCCAAAGATAATGAATGAAAGAATGAATTTTGAAAAAGAAACATAAGTGTCCACGCAGGAAATTATTAAAAGTTGCAGTTCATCACCCAGTACTCCCAGTCCATCAACTCAACATTACACCAGAAAGGAATCGTCAGTCCCAAAAAATAGCTCAAACATTTTATTCTATGCAACAATTGACCAAACTCATCATATTTACCGTTCCTTACATGAAGTCCTCGGAAGTAGAGATCAGTCCAACAGAGAAGAAGTCACTTCCCATGCATTAAACAACAGATCCAGGATCTGCCCCTAAGAAAACTAAATAGAATGACCAACCAATAAATTGATACATGGTTAAAGGAGGACAGTTGACCCTAATGATGTCCCTGACCATGGCAAAGTCCCAAGGAGGCAACTGGAACAGAAGATATCTGAAGCATATCATTCCGAATAAGATGCAACCAATATGCACTGAAGTAAAACCAATTCTGTCAGCAGTAAGCCTTCAGTCCCAATAAGCAAAGTAAACCAATTCCGTATGAGCGGTTGTCTGAGTTGGAGTCCAACCAACTCAGACAACCGCTCATACGGAAAGAACACAAAATGACCTCTTGTTCTAGACCAATAGAAAACACACAAGTTGTGTAAGAAGGAAAGCGAACCAAGCAAGGTAATGCCTGGTGCCACTTCCAGGATTAGAAAACAGACCATATTGTCTAACTGTAACATATGCTATCTCCATGATTTAGAGAGATCCATCTAGTGATCATAGCACATAGATAAGAATGAAGAGAAACAAGATAGAACTCTTGTGGACCTTTCCAGAAAAAAAATCTGAAAGAAGGAGCTTGTCCTATTAATTGATGCTTCTGCAGCAAGAAAGAACCATCACCGATCACAGGCACTCCATATTGAAATTGATGAGGTAAAGTATTGCCTCAACCAAACTCTGACCTGCGAAGGAAAGAGAACACCTGATCGTTCCACCTTAACTAGAAGATAACAGAAGTGGAAGACAAATTAGGAATGGATGCGTATGCACCAACAAAGAACATCACTGATACCAAACACTCCATACCAAACTTGGCCACGTAAAGTATTGCCTCCACCAATCTCTCATCTGCGAAGGGAAGAGAACTAGATCTGATCTTTTGGATTAACTAGAAAATAACAGACGTAAGGGACAAGTTTCACTCAAACCAATAACTGCCAAAAATCCGAGGAGCAAGAAATCATCCAATTTCAGACAATTATCAACTCAGCCCCACAGAGAACTCAAAAGATCACCAGTTGTCAAAATCCAGTAAAACTATAAACTGGTAAAAGAAGCCTAGAAGGTTGTCAAAATTTCAGTCCATCGTTTGTCCTGACAACAAAGGCTTCTAGATCATCAGCTTAACCACAAACAGTGCAAGATTGATCATTAGTCCTCCAAAAAGTCCAAATGATGTATTCTAGGTACCAAGACCAGTTGCATTGTTCTTATTGCCCTACAACATCCTCAGACAAAATGATCGCTCCAAGAAGAAAGAAGCCACTGCACTTTCACGGAATAGTGAATACCAGAATCAGCTCATAATACAATTAAACTTAGAAAGATTAGTCAATGACAAATCAATCAATCAACAATCAGAGGAGCGCAAACCTTAACAATGCCCACAACATGGCAAAGTCCTGGAGACAGCAAAAGGATCATCAGTCCTCCAAAAAGCCCGAACACCCATGTTTTATTAAACAAACTGATTAATGTCATAGAAATCATTGTCCTTGACATCCTCAGACAAGCAGTTCACTCCAAGGGGAAAAAAGCCACTGCCAATTCACCAAATAACAAAATCCAGAAGCAGCTCATAAAACAATTGTGAAGAAAGTTGGTCCATGGTGCAATTAAGGAATGGAGGAGGAGCTAAACCAGCCACTTCCCATAAAGACCATCCTCAGATGAAAGAGATATGATCCAAGAGGAGATAAGCCACAAAGTCAATTCAC
Organism: Eucalyptus pumila; assembly: GCA_016097595.1. Classification (NCBI taxonomy): domain Eukaryota; kingdom Viridiplantae; phylum Streptophyta; class Magnoliopsida; order Myrtales; family Myrtaceae; genus Eucalyptus; species Eucalyptus pumila. The sequence goes on from CM027848.1 coordinate 24,237,764, forward strand.
CAAATAAAAAGAATCCAAAATAAGCTGGTAAAAACAATAACGCAAAGACCGATTGGTCGATCAATCACTGAGCATAAACAAGATAATTCCGATAAGTACAGGCATCATCCCAAAGCGGCCAGGTGAAACCCTCAAGGATCTCCGCAACATGGGGTTTCTACAACCATAAGAGGTTTGCATCATAGCCAAGCTACTTCTCACACATCTATCATTAAAGCATGGCCAACATATCAATTGATTAGGGATTAATCCATATATATACACATGGAGAGTAAGGACATCAAAAGAACCAAAATCCAAGAAGTGGGAGCTTATCCAATTTCCAACGAAGCCCAGACACTGCAATTCATCAACTCAGCCACATAGAAAAGGCAATAGATCAACACATCCAGTATTTGGCAAAACACCTACACGGCAGGAGTTTATCCAAATTTCAGTTCTTCACCCGGTCCTGAAGATGATCGAGGACACTGCCCATCCACCAACCCAGCCAAAGATAGATGTGCAGAGAACGTTGAACTCAAGAAAAGCTCAGTTAATCTAAGTAATAATTGACCAACCTCATCATATGTACCTTTCCTTAGACAACACCCTCAATCAAAGAGATCACTTAGTGAGAAAATAAGCTACTCCCAATCCACTGGATTATAAAAATCTAGAAACAGCTGGTTAAAGGAATCACCTGATAAATGAAAAAGTACACCAAAGGTTCTGCACCAAAAGAAAACCCATAAATCATGTGAATGAAATCCCTGTGTATTGTGTGAAGCTAGAGTTCAGGGGGAAAAAAAGCAAGACAAATAACATGCAATATCTACACGATTTACTAGAAATTGATCTTGGGATTGCAGCATGCATTAAAAGAATGAAGAGAAGAACAGACCAGAACTTAACGGGCCTCAAGCTTTCCAGACTCACTGGCAATCCCTACAATGGAGGATAGTCAATGATTATTCATCTTCCAAATACAAGAAATGCCAGTAAAATCCCAAATGAAAGAAGATCTTGATAAATGAAATAAAGATTATGGAGCTAGAAAGATTCATCACAGATTGAAGACAGTCCACATTGAACCAGAAGAGGTTTGCATCAAAGGAAAAAGCAAGGACATCAAACCTCGCTAGTTCTCACACACCCTATCGTTAAATCATGGCCAAAATATCGATTGATTAGGGACTGATCCATATAAATATACATGGAGAGTGAGGACATCAAAAGAACCAAAAATCCAAGAAGTGGGAGCTTATCCAATTTCCAACAGAGCCCAAATACCAATATTCATCAAAACCAACACAGAAAAGGTGTCGTATCATCACTTCTAAAATCTGACAAAACACCGAGTGCATACGCAGCAGAAATTTATTGAAATTTCTGTTCTTCACCTGGTCCTTAAGATGATCAAGGACAATGCCCATCCACCAACCCAACCAAAGATAGATGTGAATAGATCGTCAAACACAAGAAAAGCTCAGTTATTCTGAGTAATAATTGACCAACCTCATCATACATACCATTCCTTAAATAACATCCTCAATCAAAGAGATAGCTTCATGAGAAAAAAAGCTACTACCAATCCACTGGTTTATGAAAATCCAAAAACAGCTTGTAAAACAACAGAAAGATGGATCAATCCATCAATCAGATCAAAGAAGGAGCGTAAACACTAATAATGTCCGTGATAACTCCTCAACAACCATCTAAAGCATAGAAATCACTTGATAAATGAAAAAGTTCCAAAGGTTTCGTACCAAAAGAAAACACATCAATCATATAGAATGAAAGCCGTGGTATAATCTGAAGCTAGCATATTTCTTTTTTGTTTTTTTTTTTGGGGGGGGTGGGGAAGCAAGACGAATAGCATGCAATATCTGCATGATTCACCCGCAATCAATATCTGCATGATTCACCAGCAATCAATATCTGCATGATTCACCAGCAATCAATTCTGTGATTGTAGCATATGCATTACAAGAAGGAAGAGAAACAAGCCAGAACTTAGTGGACCTCAAGCTTTCCAGACTCACAAATGATCCCTAAAATAGAGGATAGTTGATGATTATTCATCTTTCCCAATAGAATCTCTAAAGAAAGAAGATCTTGTTAAATGAAATAAAAATTATGGAGCTCGAAAGAACCGTCACAGATTGAAGGAAGTCCACATCGAACCACAAGAAGTTTGCATCAAAGGAAAGAGAACTAGGCCCCAATGATCGCACCGTAACCCAGAAAAAAGCATAAGTGAAGAACAAACTTCATTCGAATCAATGACTGCCTAGAATCCACTAAGTGACTGCTTGTCCAATTTTGAACAATCATCAACTGGCCCCACAGAAGAACTCAATAGATCACCACTTCTCAAACCTGGCAAAACTTCAACCTGTAGAAGAATTATAGCACGTGACGATAATTATCTCACTGCTCCCCGAAGATAATCAACTAAAGACAAACTTAAATCCAAACTACAAAAAGCCTATAAATCTTCAAAGTTTCAGTACTGCCTAGAATCCATGAAGCTGCTGCTCATCTAATTTTAAACAATCATGAACTCAGCCCCACAGAAGAAAGCACTTCTCAAACCCAGCAAAACTTAAACCTTTAAATGAATTAGAACTTGATGATACATCTCACTGCTTCCTAAATATAATCAACCGAAGACAAACTTAATTCAAAACTACAAAAAGCCTAGAAAGCTTCAAAATTAGTCCATCATCCCTGCTGAAGATGTAAACAAAAATACTTCAGAACTCAAACAAAGACTGCATATAGATCACCACTCCTCCTAGAAGCCCAAACACCTTATATTATGCAAACTGACCATGTTCTATGTATTTATCGTCATCAGACGACACCCTCTAATGAAGAGATCGTGCTCCAAGAGGAAAGATGTGACTGCCAATCCACCACAAAATCCAGAATCATCTTGTTAAACAATTTAATGGAAAGATAAAGCTATTGATGATCATTGCTTGATAAGTGAAAACACTACATAATATGACCTTTGGTAAAGTATTGGCAAAAGGAAAATGTTACTGCAAAAAGAAGTGTGAAAAACATTTTTTTTTGGGGAAAGAACCTATCCTGCAAGTTCCAAATAACATAGAAAAAAAGAGCAATAGATAACACCAAAATAATAACTCAGCATAAGAAATTACCATCTAGACAAGGACAATCTATCTAATATAAACACAAAGTAAACCTGACAGAAAATTCTTCGAATAAACCAATTTAACATAGACACTAACTTCAAATAGACATACAACCAAGTCAACAGTAATGCATATGCAAGAAACGTATTTCTAAGTGAATGTGCAACAAAGTATGTTGAAAGGGAAAAAGTCAGTGATAAACAACATGTAGAATAATTCCATTAAGGAAAAGGTCTTTGCTTTAAACAATTTCTGACCATAGAAGAAAGAGAACTTAATGGCAATCCTCTTGCTTTAATTAAAAAGAAAAATTGAGTCAACACCATTGGAACCATTTACTGTCCAGAATGCAACAACTAAGAGTTTATCCTATTTCAAAAAAAAACCTAGTCTCCACAATTCATCCTCTCAGCCTTGCAAAACAGACAGAGGATCAATACTTCACAAATTCAGCGAACCTTCAACCTAAAGCAATTAGGAATAGACGATTATCATCTCCATTCTTGCTACTAACCAAAGATAATTAATGAAAGAATGAATTTTAAAAAACAAACATTTGTGTCCATGCACGAAATTATTAGAAGGTTTAGTTCAACACCCAGTACTCCTAGTTCCACCAACCCAACAATACACTGCCAAGGAATCGCCAGTACCAAGAAAAGCTGGAATGCTTTATTCTATGCAACAGTTGACCAAACCAATCATATTTACAGTTCCTTACATGACATCCTCTGAGGTGGAGATCGGTCCATCAGAGAAAAAGTTACTTCCAATCCACTAAATGACATATCCAGAATCTGCTCGTAAAACATCTAAATAGACCAACCAACCAACCAATCAATTAAAAAATGGTCAAAGGAGGAGAGCAAACCCTAATCATGTCCATGACGATGGCAGAGTCCCAAAGAGGCAACAGGAGCAGAAGAAATTAAGCTTCTGCAACAAGCCAGCTACTTCAGAAATTACACCAAGAAAGTAATTGGCTCGACAACCATTAAGATATAGAAAGAAAATAACAAAGATTAAGAATGCGAATCATAATAGATATCTTAAGTTTGTCATTCCAAATAAGAAGATACCAGTATGCACCAAGTAAAAGCAATTCCGTCAGCAATAAGCATTCAGTCCTGATATCCAGTGGCCATTGACAGAGTCCAACCAACTCGAACAGCCTCTCGCACATAAAGAGCACATAATGACCACTTGTTCTAAACAAAAAGAAAGCACAGAAGTCGTGTAAAAAGGAGATGAAGCTTAGTAGGTAATTCCTGGAGCCAGTTCCATGATAGGGAAGAAGAGCATGACATATACGTCTTACACATGCTATCTCCATGATTTACCAGAGATCCAATTAGTGATCACAGCACACAGATAAGTGAAGGGAGACGGGATTAACTTGTGTGGACATTTCCAGACAAGAAAGAACTCTGGAAGAACAGCTTGTCCTTTGAATTGATGCTTATGCAACAAGAAAAAACCATTACTAATCCAAAACACTCCATACTGAACTTGAGGAGGTAAACTTGCCTTGACCAAACTCTGACCTGCAAAGGAAAGAGAACATCCAATCGTTCCACCTTAACTAGAAGATGATGGAAGTGGAAGAAAAGTTAGGAATTGATGCTTATGCAGAAAGGAAGAATATCACTGATCACTCCATATGGAACTTGGCCACATGAAGTATTGCCCCAACCAAATGTCGATCTTTGGAAGGAAGAGAACTAGATCTGATCCTTGGGATTAACTAGAAAATAGCAGAAGAAGCTCGTCCAATATCAAATAATTATCAAGTCAGCCCCACAGAGAATGCAATAGATCACCAGCTGTCTAATCCAGTAAAACTTTTGTCTAATCCTATAAAACTTTCAACCTGTAAAAGAAGCCTAGAACGTTGTCAAAATTTCAGTCCATCGCTCATCCTAAAGACAAAGACTACTACATCATCTGCTCAACTGCACAGTGCAAGATTAGATCATTGGTCCTCTAAAAAGCCCGAATGTCTTGTTCTATGTAACCAACTGACCAGTAGCATTGTGCTCATGGTCCTCAGACAAACATGATCACTCCAAGAAGAAAGAAACCACTGCCAATTCACAGAATTGTGAATACCAGAATCAGCTCATGATACAATTAAACGGAAAGATCAATCAATGATGAATCAATCACCAATCAGAGGAGTGCAAATGCTAACGATACACATAACATGGCAGACTCCCAGAGAGGCAAGAGTATTTTGGGTACGATGTCTCCTCTGAAGAGTACTTCACAGAGGAACACATGCACAATCATAGACGCAAGATGAGACTGAAGGATAAGGACATGATGGAGGGCTATTTCTAGGAAGGGGACACGGGCAAGCTTATCTGGATTGGATAGTGATCTGTTGTGGCACATACACCTTGCAAAGAAAGAACCATCACAGATCACACCACGCCCAAACTCCACCCCTCCAAAGGAATGAGAAATGTTTGTCACATCAATCGGAAAATTATGGACTGAAGAACAAATTTCATTCAAACCAATAACTGCCTCGAGAGACGATAGAGCTTATCCAATTTCAGACAACGCCTGCGGAGAGCACACCATGTCAAGTCTGAGACTCCAACCTGTGAGAGAACTCACACATATTAAAAAACTGAATAACAAATTCCCCATCAAACCCAGTAAATTTCATTCCATTGGCGGGTCCCAGACATGATGAAAGACTAATAATTCATCCTCTCAACCAAAAGAAGAAAAGAAGACAACAAAAGGATCACTAGTCCTCTAAAAAGCCCAAACATCCCAGGCATAGTATTCATAGTATTCGTCATCCTTGACATCCTCAGACAAACAGTTTCACTCAGAGGGGAAAGAAACCACTGCGAAATTCACCAAATAACAGAAAGATCAATCGGTCATTATATCGATAAAGGATCGAGAAACAAAAAGAAAAGAACAAGGATCAATAGTGCATTTTGGTGATGTCTCCTCTGAAGAGTACTTCGCAGAGGCTATCAACTGAGGAACGCATGCACAATCATAGACACAAGATGAGACTGAAGGATGAGGACACAAGGGAGGGCTATTTCTGGGAAGGAGACACCGGGAAGCTGATCTGGATTGGATAGTGATCTGTTGTGGCACGTACACCTTGCAAAGAAAGAACCATCAAAGATCACACATCAGCCAAACTCTGAACTCCTAAGGAATGAGAATCAGTTTTCGCATCAATTGGAAAATTGTGGGACTGGAGAACAAATTTCATTCAAACCAATAACTGCCTCGAGAGACAATCATCAGCTTGCAGCAGAGCACCCCTTGTCGAATCTGGCGAGACTCCAACCTGTGAGAGGATCAGGACTAGATGACAATCAAGTCCGAAAGATAAAAGACCAAAGAACAAATTTCAATCAAAACCGGTAAATTATAGCCTATCGCCTGAAAGACTACTTTCATCATCTCAACCAAAAAAAGACAGCAAAAAGATCATCAGTCCTCCAAAAGCCCAAACACCTAGTTTTGTGAAACAAACTGACCAGTGTCGTTCTTGACATCCTCAAACAAACACTTTCGCTCTAAGGGGAAGATGCCACTGTGAATTCACCAAATAACAAAATCCAGAAGCCGCTCGTAAAACAATAAAATGGAAAGACCGATCGGCGGATGGATCAATTAAGGATCATAGGAGGAGCTAAACCAAACACCCATAATGACATCCTCAGACATCAAGAGATATGATCCAAGAGGAAAGAAGCCACTGCAAATTCACCAAATAACAAAATCCAGAATAAGCTGGTAAAACAACAACGCAAAGATCAATCGACCGATCAATCAATAACTTCCAAGAGTTAGCAAATCACACCCTGACCAAAATGATAACAAGTCCTATATGCACAATTCATACTTGATTTTTTGCCAACCACAACTTATTTATGCTATGATACAGAGTTGCACAATTTGCTCAGCAAAGTGAGCAACTGACAATAGACAAATATGTCCGAAAGTCCAAAAATACAAGCAGAATCATACAAGCTCCATCAGGTTTCTGGGCCTATACGACATATCCTGCAGAAAGGCTCAATTTCTTTGTGAGGTCTTCAAACCAATTAGTTTTTCTTCGCAAGTTCAACATCAGGTGTAGCTCATACAACACATGAACAAAATGATAACAAGTGCTATCTGCACAATTCATGCTTCATTTTTTGCCGACCACAACTCTTGTGCTACGATACAAAGTTACACAATTTGCTCAACAAAGTGAGTAACTGACAAGATACAAATATGTCTACAAGCAGAATTATACAAGCTCCATCAGGTATTCCAAAAATACAAGCAGAATCATACAAGCTCCATCAGGTTTCTGGGCCTATACGACATATCCTGCAGAAAGGCTCAATTTCTTTGCGAGGTCTTCAAACCAATTATTTTTTCTTCACGAGTTCAACATCAGGTGTAGCTCATACAACACATGAACAAAATGATAACAAGTGCTATCTGCACAATTCATGCTTCATTTTTTGCCAACCACAACTCTTGTGCTACGATACAAAGTTACACAATTTGCTCAACAAAGTGAGCAACTGACAAGATACAAATATGTCTACAAGCAGAATTATACAAGCTCCATCAGGTAATCCACTAGCTTATATACTCGCTAACGCTAGATGCTTCGTTTGTAAGCAGAATTTTATCCAGAGATCACAGCCTTCCATCTCCTTTCGGGGCCTATACAATATATATCCTGCAGGAAGGCTCAATTTCTTTGTGAAGTCAACGAACCAATTAGTTTTTCTTCTCAAGTTCAACATCAGGTATAGCTCATACAACACATGAACCCTACCTGAAGCAAAACACGTCCAGTGCACCATCTCATTCAAAGAGCAAGCTTATAAAAGTTGGCCAAAACATCCAATCCATCCACTCTACGCATGCCCATGAGCATCCTTGCAGATATAGTTTTGAAGGCACAAAATAGAGCCAACTTCCGCAGAAAACAAAGATAACAGAATAGGAGTTTTGGAGAAAATCAGGGGTAAATCCATGTAGAGGGATCGTGCAAGCTCGTGGCCTAGTAACTTTTCAACACACAAGCAATATAAAACTAATTTGTCAGGCAAATTTATATCAACTGGAACTTCAATATAAAGAGAATCCCAACAAGAATGCTTCTACGGACTGCACCAAACCAATTCAAAGTAGAAACAAATAATTTACAACAGGAAGAGAACTAGACGTTCATTGCATCTCCCCAAAAATAAAAATAAAAACAAACGATCCCTATGGAAAGATCCAGACATCGCTCATCGCTCCAATCCACAGGAAAAAAAAAAAAAAAACAAAATTCAGTTTCTCAACTAAACGTAATTGCATTAATTAATAACCTCCTGCCTTCCCCAACTAAAGAACTAGGATTCTCTAACATTTTCGTTCAATTAGCGTCCTCACACGGTCCTTAGTGGGATCACTCTAAACTGGAACCAGCACCTGTCAACAACTGAACAAGTCCGTATAGCATGGAAGCCACAAAATTAGTCAATACAATCAGCGTTCGAACCTTAATAGCTCGGATAGACCTTTCTGTATAAAATCGGAGCTGTCGCCAACATTGTACTTAAAAAAGACCCAGCCAGATGCTTCAAAATTCATGCCTTCAAAGCAAACACCAAAGCAAATGAAACCAATCATAAGGCAATCATTTAGTATCTCCAATTACAAGGAAGATGACTTCATAGAGCCGATGAGATACAGTAGAACCATGAATTAGAATTCCTGGTCAAAAGATCATCATTGGCAAATGATCACGCTGCAATTGGACATAGATAAATTCGTAGCCCTAAAGAGTTTCAACAGCTATGCTTGATCAAATTTAGATAATATATAAGCAGTAGAAGTTCGCCCATCGTACATTAGGTATCATAAGAGATCAGGAGGGGTCCATGCTTACCAGATATGTTAAGACCTCAAACCAAAGCTTATGCAGAATTGTCATCTGCCCCTTCAGTTTCACCCATCTAAAAATAACTACAAAATTTGACAAGCAGGCCAACCAAGCACCAAGTGTCTGCTTCTCCCAGCCAGACCAGCCACGTCTGCTGACAGCATACAAGGCACAACACAGCTTTGTGATGGACAAGAAACAAGAGAATCAGCAGAAAGGAGAGAACCGGTCAGAGTGCAAGCAATGCCAAGGAGTTATGTCTAGATGGCTGTCCTGTCTACGTCCCCATGTGAGGCCTGATCACATATGCCAATCATGAATGAAGCACGAGAAGAAAGAGACCTTCTAGAAGGCAGTCCTGACAACATCCCCATGTGAGGCCTAATCACGTATGCCAATCATAAAACACGAGAAGAAAGAGACCTTCTAGTTATGAAAGGTACCTACGTGGAATATTCAGAAATTAGGCAAAATCACAGTACCAGTTCATCTTTTCAGAATGAGATGCTAACAGTTTGCAAAGAAGCATAACTTAGGTCCTATCAGAAAAGTCTTCATACCGAGAACCTAGCATATTCAGAAATTAGGCCCTCAAGGTAGCACTACAAACTGAAAACAACCCATATCACCTACAAAACACGTCATTTTTAAAATGTCCCCGACAATCACTGTATCAGAAGTGGAAAAGTATTGCACTACCAATTCACCGAACAACGAGAATCCAGAATAAGCTGGTCAAAAATAGCAACGCAAAGTTCAATCGATCGCCCGATGAATCACTAAGCAATCAAAGGATGAGGCGTAAACCAAAGAATTCCGATAACCAGTAGGAATCGTAGGCCAAGCGAAACCCTCAAGGATCTCCGCAACCAGATGATGCTTCACAAAATCAGACAAGAAAGAAGAAAGCAAAATGAGGACACCATCAACAAAATCAATCAATCAATCTAGAAGCGGAAAACAAAAAAAAAAACAAAAAAAAAAAAAAAAGGAGAAGAAGGAAGGGCCGATGAAGAACGCCTAATCAACGATGACGAAATTGCAGAAGAAGCCATGGGGGAGAGAGAGTAGAACCAGGAACGCGGAACGAGAGCAACGGATACGAATGAGCACGAGAGGAGAAAAGGACTGTTTTATTCATGGGGAATGGATACCCCGACCTCGGGTCGACCGTTGATGTAAAAATGTATCCGCAGCGAGGATCGTGATTTGGACGGCTGTGATCTGCTGACTGTTCAGTTTAGGAATTTCGACCGTTGCTTGACACGCTCGCCGTGAGAGAATTCAGGATAGACGCCCGCTACGAATCATCTTCGACCACGTGTCAGTCGGTTGCTAACGGTCGTGTCCTGGCTTTCCCGCCGAAATTTAGTGATTGAAAATAATATTATTTGGATTTAAAAAATTTAGGGGTAACATTACTACCTACCTACCGACCCATGTTTTTTAATTTAAAAATTATTTTCACCCAGCTCATTTCGCTTAGCTGAAAACTGCCATCTAATTTTTAAATGTGCTATGTCGTCTTTGAGGCATTTCATTATGCTCCTCTTGATTTGAGTCCATCGACAAAATTACTAAAACGAGCTGCTTTTTCAATAGAAAATATATATATATGACATCTACATATATCTCCCTCTAGTCGTTACTCGAACTCGAGATAGCAACATTCATGGCGACTCGCTACTTAAGCTCATGGTGGCCATGATCGCCAAATTCGAGTGGCACTATGGTGAGGGACGATTGATGTCAGTGGGGTGGTCAAAGGGGACTAGGGCAGTGGCTAGTGGTGGGGTGGGCGATGAACTATGGGGAGAGTTCATACGTTCATGAATTTTTTTTCATGTCACTGATTTGACATATATCCCCACTTGAAAATAACAAGCGGGTCATGACATGGCACATGCAATTTATTATTCATGTTAGCAATCTGATAGTCCATGTTTTAAAAAAAAAAAAAAAGTGATAAAAAAAAGTCTAAAAAATGACTAACATTGACATTATACAAAATACAAAATTGCTTTAAAAAAATTAGTAGAACAAATTTAGATTCTTGTGCAATTGTACAAGAACTATCAATCGCATTTACTCAAGGAATTATGAAAATATCATGTCAAAGTTTCCTGTATTTAGGTCTAAACAAAAGTGAAAACGTTTGTTTTGCAAAATGATTCAAATCAAAAGTAACACAATAAAAGCCATTTAGGCAATGTTTGGTAACGTTTGTTTGTTCCTCTATTTTTCGATTTCTTGTTTTTTGGAATTGAAAAAGAATAGAAATACATTTGATAATATCAATTAATTTTTCTATTTTCACGAATAAATCGAGCCAGCGAATAGATTTGGAATAAAAAAAGAAAAAAAAAAGCTTGCATTTTTGTTCATGAAAACAAAAAGAGAAACGAGCCATTTTAAAAAATTAAGTTTAACGTAACCTAATACTCGTCTTTACACAATCAACACAAAGTCAAGTCTCTCGAGCCAATCCTAGTCCCTATTTTCGAAATTAAAAAAAAAAATCAAAGAATAAGATAAAAAAACTAAAAATAAAATAAAATTCATAAATTTAGAGAAAATTTAGAAATTAGATTTTGAGTAATTTTACTAAATTTAACTATTAATTCTAGTTTAGAATTAGTTTAGCATAAGAAATTATGAAAATATTTTCCAGAAAATTGGATTCAAAATTGAATAAAATCTTAGGGCTTTATCATATAGATTTTTGAATGCCATTTTATTTTAAAGATAATGTTATTTATAAATAAAAACTGTTTCCAAAATATAAATGTTTCCAAACATATTCTTAATTCTAAGTGAAAAGAAGAACAATGGGAATGCTCTTTCTTCGTAACTCGTTGCCAGTGCCACTCCCCTCTATCATGATCTCAAGTGACAATGTTGACAATTTGGTACCAACAATTGGCAATGTGAATGAAAGATGTACTTTTTTTACTTTAAATCTAGATTGGGCGGTTGTCATTAAACTTAGTTTTGATTAAAGGCTTTAATAATTTCATGTACTCTCATGAAATGACCTGGCAACCTTGCATGTTGCAAATTACCTCTTGATCGCCACTTAGGAATTTTAACAATGATTTATTACTATTTTTTTCCTCAGTAGTACGTTCTACTTTCTTTTAACAAGTTAGGAAGATTGTCTTAAGAGTATCTTGAATGTTGGAAATTATGTATTTTTTTTACATTTTTGATAGATAATTTTTAATTGTCCTAGGTGTAAAACCTTGTACTTTTTATTAATTGTTTGAAAGGTTGCATTGAATTTATTCTAAGGCTGTGCCTTTTATTGGAATTTGTTCTTTTCTCAATATCCAAATTACAACTTTCTTTATCCGATGACTATCTAAAATCCGAAAACATTGCTGATTTAGAAATTATAATGTGGCAGTCTTTCTTACATGGAACATAAGAACTTATTAAATTGGATGATGGTCCATATTTTCAAAGGGGATTGTGACATCCATCGAATTTCAACGATATAAATAATCCTCATTTCGATGAATTCATGCTCGCCTTTTTTCCTCTTTCAATTTTATCCCTACTTTACTAGGCTATCAAATCCCCACCTTTCCAAATTATATCAAATCAATTCCAAAAATAGATTCCCTAAAATTAAATCATTCTAATTACCTTTGGCCCTTCCCAGCCTTTAAGTATTTATAGCATTGCAATTAAGATTATTTTCTAGAAGACCCAAATTTTTTCAGAGGACGGTTCCACCGGCATTACAGCAGAGGCTATAGAGCATGATCCGGTTGACTGAAGGTCGAAGGCCAAGGATTTTGAGGAGTTTTAGGTCCGCGCCGGGCATGTCCGTGCCGGAGAAGGAACAGAAGACAAGGTGGGTGACGGTCGACTTCGGTTGGCCCCATTCTTTGATGGCTTTCGCCGCAGCTTCCATGCCGAGCTTCGGGATCATGTCGATCGTCAAATCTTGACGTGAGTTTAGCAATACGGCACCGTAAGAGCATAAAGCTGGGTTTTGGTTGAGAATTTCTTCGTTCAAGTGAAAATATCGTTTCTTTATCGCAGATTTCTCACCATCAAAGAAGCATCATCAGAAAGCCGAATCAATTTTGAAAGAACCATTACTCATAGAAAAGCATTGCCATCAGCATCGTTGAAAAATATGCTAGAGTTTAGGATGAGTTTAAAGAAATGAAAAGCCTAGTGCATCTGAACCCATTATTGACTAAATTCTAGAATCATTATGTCTTAATTGGATGGGAGAGTATAGATCGGAAAACGGGTATTCGGGGAATTATAATTGGATATTCTAGCTCCGACAAATTAAAATTTCAGTCTGTAAACATTCTTATTTAAGTCACCCATCAGAAGTTTGGCTTGCGTTTTACATAGCCAGTGAAGTTATCGTGCATTTCATTGGCCCGGTGTTTACATACCAAGGTGGGCGTGCTTGTGGAGTCAAATGATCTTTTTAAAAGTCGAAGACAGATGGAGAGGGACGCATTGTTAGACAGGGATGAAGGTTTATGTCCGTCATTTAGATTTGTTTGCACTAGTAGAAGAGTCAGTATATGTATTATGTACAGCAGGCAAGATTGTTTACTAAAGATGTGTTTACTTTTAATTAATTTGGTTATCATAATGTGGTTAGTCATAGCTCACTTTGATTATGTCTAGTCCATTTTCAACATAAAAAGGATGACAGGTAAAAGTGTCATTTTCTGAATTCAGCCAAATCAAAACGGTGTTGATGTGACAAAAGCATCTAGTACAGTTTTAATCTCTTTGTTTCTTTATTTTGATTAGAACTCTCAAACAAATGAGTTGGGTTTTGATAAAATAAAAAAAAGAAGAAGAAGAGTGAGTCATGTTATAAATGATCCGATCCATATCAACTAATCAATTTATTTCTGATCCATTTATTCGTAATACAAATTTTTTGACCTACACCCATTTGTTAAAACACTTTTCACCTTGCTAACTGCAGGTGAGCTAGCTTGCGGGCAAGGGTCATGGTTGTTGCCATGTTCAGGCATGGATCACAACCCTCACTCGTGATCGGCAAGGGCTTCACGGACCTCACTTGGCGTCGACAAGCCTATGACCGGCAAGGGTCGGTTGGGGCTGACCCCCGACCCTTGCCGGATTTCATAGAAGAAAAAGGAAAAGAAAGAAAGAAAAAGAAACATAAAAAAGTTATGAATTCTTTGAAAGACGCTGTTTATGATTCACTTAAGTTTACTAGGTAACCCGAGTTATGGCTCGTTTAAGATCTATTTAGTTGTTTTTTTTTTTTGGGTTGATAGATCCATTTAGTTGTTAGGTAATTTATTTATGACTCACTTGAGCTTATTTTAAAACTAAGGACAATCCATTTATGATTCCCAATTAAATAGGATTTAAACTATTGGTTCTAGTATCATTTTGCCATCGCTAATTTTGATGAATGGCAAATGGGAATAAGTCCAGAGAATAAATTAGATAATCTCACATATTTTGGTGAAAAAGTGAAATGCATACAGAAACCAGCATCCTAAAATAGGTAGTTTAAAGAGTCTCATTGTTTAGGAAACTGAGGTTATATTTAGTCTCTCTATGTACACCAAGCAATGAGGCCTCTCCTTTAGTTTGGGGAAATTACCGAAAAGTCCTAAATCAATTGTAATTTTTTCAATTTATAATTTTTCCAATTTAGTCATAAACTATTTTTTTGACCAAATCAGTTTTAAATCCTTTATAATTGTGCAAATTCAATTCATCCAACCACATTTGACCGACTAGTGTTGACATGGATGTCAGCCTGCACCTGCATACAACTTTTAATATTTTATATTGTCCTCTCTCTCTCTCTCTCTCTCTCTCTCTCTCTAAAGCTTGCCTTTTACCTGTCCATTAGTGAGGGCTTGCCTCCGAGATCTAGATGAGCTAGCCATTGGTTGGCCGCCTTAGTCGGATGACTAGCCCTCCACTTTAACTAGTTGCCAATGAATATGAAATAGGAGGGAGGAGGGAAAAAAAGTGAGAGAAAAAGAAAAGAGAAAAAAATTTAAAAATAAGAAAATAAAATATTATTAAAAAATTATTCTTTGCAGTTGACCAACGTCACAATTGGCTAAATTTGGCTAGATGGATTGAATTGACATAGTAGCAAAAATTTTAGGCTAAATTGGTAAAAAAAAAAATGGTTTATGACTGAATTGAAAAAATTACAATAAATTTATGACTTTTTTGGTAATTTTCCCTCATTAGTTTGGATTGTTCTATACTTATTTTACAATTATAGATAAACTTATGAGTTGGGTTGATATACACAAACTGTGCATGGTTATGAGCTATGCACCGTAACCTTCTCATTTTTGGTTAAATACACAAAACTTGCTCAACGAAATGTTTTTTGAGTTGCAATCTTGAAATATTTCCTCTTATTGTTCTATCTGAAAACGTAATGATGTGTTTGCATGATGTTAACTAAGCTATAAGGTAATTAAACATGATTTTTGGTATATTTCATAGCTACTACAGATGTGTTGTTGAAAATGTACCAATGTGTTTGCATTATGTTAGCCGAGCAGTGAGTCATTAAACATGATTCCTAGGAATATTTCATATTTGTTGCTCATATAATTTTACTGTAAAAAATGAAATCGAAAAAAGAAAAAGAAAAAAAAGATTCTCAAGTAGATCTTGGAATTGGACCGGTAAAACATGGTAGGTTTTACATCCGGTTTTAGGGAAAATATGGCAGGTTTTAAATTCCAAAAACGGGAGTCAGTTATAGAAGGTTAAGTTCTAAATTTTAGGTCTGGAACCTACCTATCTAGGAACCAATCACCCTTAATCACTATAGCCCATTTTGAAAGGTACCTAGTCATGTAATTGAAATGTAATTACTATGATCGTAACTAATAATAGAGTGGCCGTGGAAACTAATCTCGATAATTCAACGCTTATCTTCTCTAAATATTAATTTCTTTTTATGTAATTGAAATGCACAGTAAAACAACGCACTCTTGGACTTAAAAGCACAAGAAAGTTGTTTTTTGGATGATCTGAAACAAGCATGTGGGCTTACAAATGCGGACGAACTTCTCCTTCACATCGGTCAAATGCTGGGTGTTGGTGACGCGAAACAAGAAGTCAGGATAGTTGTCCTGATTCAAACAGTTTGAAGAGTTGACTGTGCCAATGGCAAGAATTGCTGCTGGAACTTTGCACTTACGGGACTCCTCCATCGCTGATATTCCAAGTAGAAAGATGCATGAGCACGAATAGGGATTACTGCTATATATGGAAGCATGAATAGAGGGTGGGTAACAATTAATCAAATTCCTATTTAGATTAGATGGGTCCTTAATTCCCACTAGGATAGGGTTGCTAGGGCGGGCATATATATGAGTTGCGTGGGGCTGATGCATTAAGAATGTGTTTGGCGGCATGGCGTTGGAGCATTAAACTCGGTCCAATTCCATCATTTGGTCCAATTTGATGGTTGAACCTTATGAATAACGGACCGGGAAATTAGACGAGTTTTAATAATGATGTTTTAAGAAAGAAATGCTCCAGAATTTAAGAGAGGTTTCGGAAAGTATGGGCAGCTGTTGAAACAAGGATTGCAACGAAGCAATCTTTGTCCCCTTTCAAATCAATTTGGCTTAGACTAAGGAGCGGGGCAATTGCTAGTGGTTTATACGGTCATGTTCCACAGGTCGAGTGGGATATGGAAAGTCTAGAAAATTTTTATTAAGTCATATTCGCAAGTAATTAGTCTAGACATTCCATGATCAGATGCAGCCAAAGTCATGTTAAGTGCTAGACTTGAGAGGGGCAGCGACGAACAATAGCCGTCGCGATGAGACACAATGCCTTATCTCTTGAGGTTAGTGTTTGGAACAATGTGGTGAATGTTTAGGCTTTATTCTTTTCATGAAAAATGAATTTGTGTGAAAAATATTTTCTCAAAAATTGATCGCTCGTATTGCTTACATAAATAAATGAACAAAAATTATTTTTATCATCCACAAATATGTATAAATATAGATTGTAGTCAACGATGAAAATATTCTAAATTGCATAATTATTGTGAGCGATATAAGGGATTGATTTGAGAAAAAATGTTTTCTAAATTAATTATTTTACGTGAAACAAATGGAGAATTAGCTACCATTTACATGGTAACAAGGGATTGATCTATGAGGTTAGTGTAAGATTCTACGAGACTACTATGCGGCCACTCAAAAAGTTTGAACTATTAAATCATGAAATTATTGGGGTTGTTTGCATAGACTTTTAATTTTGATTTTCTTTCAATGTAATTTTTTTTTTTTACAAAAGCATATTAGATTTTTTTAATAAAAAGCACCTAAAACTTTCACAATAAGAAAGTGTTAATACGTAAGTTGGACATTTTTATTTTAAAATTTGGGTACAATTTTTTATTTTGGAGGAAAAGCAAAAAAAAAAAAAAAAAAAACTTTCACTTTCACTTTTTCTTTTACTTCTACTTAATCCTAAACAAAGAAAATCTTAAATATTTGAGCACACTCTCCCATGCATTGACTATAATTTGATCTAAGCCCAATGGTCCCCCTGTAATTGACTGGGTGGAGATATGCTAATTCCACATACTGTACCAATCTACTATCCCTTCAGCCGGATTTTGCCATGAGCCCAGCCTAACTTCCGCCCTAAACCCATCGGCATCAACCACCGTCGCTGTCACACCTTTGACCACAGCGGCCGCTGGCCACAACTAGCGCCGCATCAATGATGAACACCATTGGCATTACTGAACCACCATGTCGATCTCCATTGTTCTCAGGCATGACTCGAGGACCCCTCTTTCTTGTCTATCCATCTTCTCTATGGTTGTTCAACTAGACAGGGTTGGTGTCAGGTTCATCGCTAGTTGGAGAGCCTGTAAATGCCCGCTTTGAGCTCGCCAGGTTGCTATTTACAAGCAATCACTCATCGACAACAATAAGCCTCTAAGATGTGGAGGCTTCTCGACGTCATTGACACCTAAATCTTGACGACCAAATTAGTCAATTACTGTATTTAAAATTATGAGTTGATCCCAAACCCTAAACAAAAATGTCTTGTTTATTCACATTTTGCATTTTAAGTCATCAAATGAGTTCCCCATGATGCTATCATGGACTGATGCACACAAAATCACTTTTTGTAGTGCAACGCTGCCACTGAAAAGCATACGTAGGACCCGAAGTTAGCTAGCCATTCACATGAGAAAGTACTCATGGGAAGAAATACAAAACAAGAAATAAAAAGAACCGGCTGAGATGTGGATTGATGGAGAATATTCTGGCTTCTTGCCTTTCAAAATCAAGGTTAGGGGTCTGTACAAACTCTCAATATACATCACACACAGAACACATTCAGAAGAGTTCTTTTTTGAAGTCGAGGACCATTAAGGTCCTCCCCCTCTACTTTGGGTGATTGACTATTACCTAATTCAAAGGAGATCCCCATCATTTTTGAGGTCCATTGTACAGGCGTACTCTACTTTGGGCTCATCGCCTATTAGCTAACTTAAATGGGGAATGGAGAAAGATAATTTAACAATCAAGTAGACCTTTTGACATTGGTAGATGCAGTTTTAAATCCAAGTTTGACCTCATGGAAGACACGCATCTAGTTGGTTGAGTGTGTTGAATTGCTCCATTATTCTCCAAGCTCCAAATCCAACACTGTAGAAGAGACGCTAAATTTATCTTGAACCATGTCGTCAAAGGCCATAGATGCAATTTCCTTCCTTAAAATTGGGTTGTTTCACTTCCTCAGTATCTTTTCGACCTTTTATGTACCAAAATCCATTTTATAGTCCGTTTGATGTTCTTACTAGAATGAAGCTCCTATATTTCAAAAAAAAAAAAAAAAAAAAAAAAAAAAAGGAGGGGAACACCTGGCGGTGTTGTTGATGGGGACACGACTTTTTCTACTTGCTTAATCGAATGCATTGAAATTTGGTCTATTCAAACCCATTAATTGGCTGTAAATTTTTTTTTATTTGGTAATAACCAATGAGTCGGTTACCCATTTTTTCATCTCTACTTGTGGGCAACTTATTGAGATAACAATCACGTGATGACTTAAATAACCCTCAACCCCTTATATTTGAGCGAAGGAATTTTGTAAAATAAGTTTATCAATCTTTATATCCAGCGGTATTCTTGCATGCTACTTTTTTGTTGGCCAAATCTCCAACCCCTTTGCATAAACCCAAAAGATGTAACCTACTTATATCTGGCCTGGACAAAAATGGCTCGACTACTAAAATATTAACACTGTTAGCCATGTTGGCAGCTATAGGATATTTAAACGTTAAGAAAAAAACTTTTGCCTCCCGAGTAAAAATGTGCTTGTGTTGGACATTAAAAAATTAAGCCATTTTGTCTCTCAGGTGTAATTACGAGACATTTCCATTTGGCTGTGGTTCGTGAAAGATGGTCATAAATACGAGACTTGAGAAACTTTTTTTTTTTTGGTTAAGGGCTTGTTTGTAGCAAGAGTAATTGTTAGTTTTATGCTAAATCTTGCAAAGTACTTTTATGCTAAGTTTAGGCACGTAATTATTTTGTAAATTTTTGAAATTGGAATAACATGTTTAATTTTTGGTGAGAAATCAAGAAAGTATTTTTATGCTCGATCCTTGCAAAGCTCACAAAACTTTTGTTCTCATTGGATCTCGATGCATGCAAGGGTTGTTCTTGTATGTTCGATCAGTTGTCAGTAAGTGCTAAATTAATTTGAGGTATAGTAGCACTTACGGTTGTGAGGGAATATGGATTTAATAAATTGTTAATTGTAATAAATTGTTACACTATTCTTCATATAGTTCTTCTCCAAGTAAATCCCATCACCTCTCCTCTTAGTCCCAATCATTCGGCGGGGAGAACAAGATGAATGGCGAGAATTTAGACTTCGCATCGAGTCAAAAGATAGGAATCAAAAATCGAGAAAGCAGGGGAATTGCAGATTCTAAAAGCTTCAATTCTTCAGTGACGAGATGATTTTCATTGAGTTCCATTTGGCTCTAATGCTACCATGACTTTGGAGAGGGCGATCAATGGTATTTAGGTTGCGACAACTCTGCCTATCTTGCATGAGTTCACATACAATGGAAAAAACTAAATCTAGAATTAGATTCTCTCGTGGATACTGTAATATACAGCATGAAATGCCAACAATCACATGGATATTGAAATTCAAAACAAATTAATAATTATTCCTTTTCACTTTGCATAGCTTTTCATGGTTGATGGGTTTTGATTTGGGTGTAAAAGGATGTGGATTTTTTTTGTGAAAGTGAGCAATTTTAATGTTGGAGAAGATATTTGGTATAATAGATTCATCAACTCAATAATATAATAAGTGTCGTGCTTTTGTCACTCATTTTTCTATTTAGACACTCTCTTTTATATGTTTTGGTCCATATTATCTCTCGTTCATCAACGTCTCACTTTTCATTTTCTTTTTTTCATTCTTTTGATATTTGTTGACACTCGAATTTTTATCGACGTTGTAAGTATTCATTTATTTAAAAAGAAAAAGGAAAAAAGAGAAAAAAAAAGAAAAAATAAATAAAAAGTGACGAAAAAGCAATTAAATGAATAGAGAGGGATGAATGAAAATGATAATAATTTTAAAAGAAAGAAAGAAAGAAAGAAAGAACTCGAGCGGGCCGGCATGTACGGCCCACTTGTCTAAAACTTTCGGCTCAGCCCTTGACCCATCTCCCCGTTTCCCTGCCTCTCTTTTGGCTCATTTTTCTTTGTTTACTTGAGCACACAAGAGTGGAGGAGGGGGGGGCGTGCGAGCAAGCGTGAAGGACGTGGGCGAAAAAAGGGGAATCGTTCGGTTATGGTGAGGGCAGAAAACCGCATCATGGAGAGAATCGGTGGAGGCTTGAGTGGCTGTTTTTACGGAGAGAGAGATACCGAGAGGGAACGGAGAAAGGCTCGGCGGTTTTGGCAAGGACCAAATCGCAGAGGGAGAATCCGAGAAAGGAGCTGCTCGTCGAGGAACGTCTTCGGCCAGAAGGGATGCTCGCCTGAAGAGGATCCTGTTCGCATAGCGAAAGAAGGAGAGACGCCTGTCGGTTTTCGGAGAGGGCGGCCGTTGAAGAGGCAAGTTGCGGAGAGCCAGAAAGTGAGAGAACCAAGGGGGGAGCTTCGGCTGGTTTTGGTTTGTGGGAGGAGACTGCCTGAGCTCGAACCAGAAGGATGGGAAAAGAAAGGAGGGGCAGGGCGCTAATTCTGGAGGCAAGAGGTCGAGCGTTCGGCCATTGAAGAAAAGAAACCAGAGAGAGCGTGGTCTAACGGAAGGGGATTCTCTGCTGAAAAGAGTGGGGGGCTGGACGCTCTCGGAGGCAGAGAAGGTAGAGGGGGCGCGACAGTTTTTTTGGAGGGGGATCGGAAGAAGAAAAGCCAGCGACGAGAGGGTGCCTCGTAAAAAGAGGATTCGGCTGGAAGGAGGATCATCTGCGTCGGTCATCGGAGGTGGCCGCCACCCCGGATCTCGCCACCGTTCGTTGCCTTCTCATCGTTCCGTTCTGCCCAGCGTCAAAAGCGTTGTGGAAACCAGACACGGTGCGCCAGAAGACGAGCCCAACCCACTCACGGGGATAGCCGATCACATTTCGTCTTCGAATCCAGGTAATCTCATATTTGCTTTTCTTTGCCGATCTTAGGATATATGGCTTGATGATCAATGCGTGAGAAGGTTGTTCGAAGCTAGTATCGGTTTTGTGGCAAGTAATATTGATCTAAAGCTTGATATGTTAGGTTGGATCGAATAGAGTATTGAGCTTGCTTCTGAATTTCATGTATAAATACACCTGCCTTCTTTGAAATGCCCGAACCAAGTTAGGGTGTAGTTCATTCCGTTTCTGGGTTCATTTTTCTTTGAGTCTTATGTTCCAATGCTGTGCGAGAGCTATGTCGGAGTGGAAATCACGTTTGCCGATCACTCGTGAAATGTATGACTCTATTTCCGCATGTTTCTTTTCTCTTCATGTCCTCCAGTTTTTGTTTGTTAAGTTGCGGTTTAAAAAAAAAGGGCAGCGTCCCTGGCGGTAGTCAGAGTGGTGTTGTTTCTGTGACAGCGGAAGATGGCGGTCGACAGCCGGAGAGATGGTGGCGGGGGGTGGTGTTGGTTTCTGGTTCGGGAAGAAGAAGGTTGTTGCAGGCGTTCATCTTCGGTGAGCTGCGTAGGGGGTGAGGTTGAAGATGAAGGGAATAAGACAAAAGAGAAAAAGAAAAGAATAAAAAAATTAAAATAAAAAAGGTTGGGCCGGGTACTGTTCATGGGCTAGGAGTGTGTGAGTTAGTGGAATTTCAATGAGAAGTGGGCTTAGAATAAAAAAGCGTTGGGCCGACAAGAAATGAAAATGGGCTGGAGGTTGGGTGATTGTTGTTCTAAAAAAACTTAGTGGGCCTATTCATTTATTCTGAGTGGGCCTTAGGACCGGCCCGATTTTAGTCCAACCCGGACCGATAGGGTCCGGGTCGGTTTGGTTGGGTTGGGTCTCTTGGCCCGGTCCGAATTTCTTTTACATTAATATTAAAAAAATAATAAATAAAATAAAATATGTTGAAAATTTTAAATCAGAAAATCTATTAAAATTAACAAAATTCGGAAATCACTAACAAAATTTAGAGAATTTAGGAAATCATTAAAAAAATCTAGAGAAAATTAGAAAAATTGTTTTAAAAAATTTTCAAATAGTTCTAAAAAACAAAACTTCAAACAAAATTTCAATTAGAAAACCTTTAGAGATTAAAACCTAAAATTGGACAAGTTTTTAAGGCTTTACGAGAGGATTCTTTGTTTTGATTGTCTTTTTATTCTTAGGGACAATATTTGGATACTTGTGTGTTTTCTTTCATGATTATAATTAATTGCATATTTCAATATTCGGATAGTTACTATCTTGTTTTAGAATGGTTAAGATGAACATTAGATTTCTTTTTGATAGGTTGGCATGGTGTTAGTTAGCATGTGATTAGGTAAGGTACAAAAACAGCATTAGCATCAAAAACCTGAGTTTAGAACCTCTAATTGTATAGATAGTAAAATATTCGCCTGTTACTAGGATTCTTGTCGATCGCAAAAGAGCTAGTGGTGACTCCTTAGTCAAAATTTGTATAGGCTTAAATTGATTAAAATCTTGAACGCTTGATGTCATGTGAGGTACAAGCTTGGAAGAACCTAAGTAAATGAAAAGCCATCGGTCCGGAGTTGAGAATACCCTTAAATCTAACTCTCTCCTCGAGGGGTTAGGTTGTGATAATAGTGGCATCTTAAGTTGAGATTTTGCAAGATTTGGTAAACAATTTTATTAAATGTGGTACATATACATGAGTAGTAAAATGTTTTATCAAATCGAGAGGAAAATACTACACAAATAAACCCAAGTGGTATTTTTCCAAGAACTTGATCACCTATTGTGGCATGTGAGATTTTGCAAGATTTGCTAAACAACTTTATTCGAGTATCCCTACCATTCTATCGGTATCACTAATAGTAGGGGCATGCAAAAAATTTATGTAAATAGGTCATAAAATTTTTTCATTGAAATCATAATCATGAAATAAAATATTTGTCTACTGAATCTTAGCACAAACCCCAAAAAAAAAAAAAAAAATAGAGTTAGTTGGCAACACAGAAACTGCTATTACAAATGCCCACAAACTTCTTTTTGACATGAGTCAAGTGGTCGGAATTATTGACCTGAAAGAGAAAATCAGGATAATCATTTCGGCGGATGTAGTTTGGCGGATTAGAATGGCTAGGATTGTCGCTGGTGTTTCTACCATCGACTTGTCCTTGCCATTGGTAGCCAAAGATGCCATCAAAGTCTCTGTTTGTACGTGACTAAAGTGAAGAATTAGTTTAGAGGGAAACAAGTGCTTTGTTTGTAGACTGTGAGAGCGGCTTAAAACGTCTAAATAGGCCTATGTATTATTTATCAATATATCTAATTATGCACAAATTCCTCATATTCTCTCTTCCACATTTTTACATTTAACTTGACACTAGAGCCTTCTAGCTTTGGGCAACCCTAGTGCACTAGGCAGACTTGGCATTTGGACACCCGAATAAATCCATTCCCATTGACAGTGTTTAGCCAAAGGCCTTATTAATGTCGACCAAGTGCTATGGCCAAAGGTCTCATTTGTGTTTGACCAAGCGCTGTGGTCGTGTTACGACGTAAGTGATGTGTTGCGAAATCGGGTTTTTCCTTTTCATGTAGGTTGCTTTTGCTCAACAATGCCTGGCTTATTCAGCTTGCTGTAGCCATACTAGCCCTACTAGTCATATTGGCTATATTTGTTCAGTTACTATTTTGATAGCAAAACTGATTGCAAATGATGCATGTTGTCGGCCTCTAATTCTCGAGTTATCATTTCTCGTTTCGAGAATTGAACACCATCATTAGACTCGTTGCCATCAAACACATTGAAATTTCATCATCAATGGAAGCCTAAAGCCATTACACGCGCTACGCACTGCTTTGCTTCAAATCTGCTGAGCTCATTTTTAATCACAAATTTTGTGACATTGTTCAGATTATTTTTCATACTCATTGCGTTTGAGAGGATTTTAGGATATTTACTTGATTTTGTGTATCGATTAAAATTATGCATATTTCTTTGATAGTGTATATCTTGATTGATTATATTTGTTTTTATGTTTATCTTATTAGCTTAATAGTCATCTAGTAAAGCTTATGCATAAACTCATGTACTATTTATCTACAGATCGAAATATACTCAAATTCCCCATTTTCTTTCCACCGTATTCATACATTTAACTAATTTGGTCATCTATATAGTTATTTGGCAAATGATCTTACTAATGAGATGAGATTGAAAAACAGTAGGAGCATATTGAAGTAGCTAGCAAGTCACTTGGAGGGAGGAAGGAGGGGGTGAACAGGTGATTTTATATAATTTTGATAAATTAAAAGCGAAATAGAAAAAGTCAATATCCAAGTTTGAATTTAGAGTGGAAAGTTTAGATTCTAGACGAAAATTCAAAAGCAGGTTTGCTATAGAACAAACTTCAGAAGCAATATGGCTAGTGTGCAATAGACTATAAAAATAAATAGTAAAAGGCTAGGGATAAGAGAATTTGCATATAAGACTTATAATGGTTCGACTTAAATTAAACTTACATCTACTCTTCCACACTAATATCCTATCGGCTAGATTCCACTAAATAATTAACAAAAGATTACAATAATGAATTATTACACTCAGTGTATGATAGGTCATACTATCTCACTCGATTGCTTTTTTTGTACTTCTCTCAGGTTTAAAAAATTATAGTCCACGAAAGACAAGTGTATAGTTGAAGTACATTCAGACTTTGGAATTCTAGACCTTGGACCTTGTCTTTTACTTACTCCTTGGCATGTTGTACATCACTAGGAAAAGTAAACGATTAGATGATCACCTACAATATTTATATATGTGCAAAAAGTCAAAAAGTGAGCTATTAGGTGATCTTATATATATATATCATATTTGTCATTGAAAATCTAAACCCATATAAGTTAAATTGAAAACTCATTTACATCTTACCCACTCCATCAAAGATTATTGGTCCTCCGGCTGATCAAAGCATTCGATGCTTTTTTCGAATGAGTAGTTCCGCTAAGACCACGTTGAATGAGTAGACATCAGCTTTTCCCATTAGCTTGCCATTCGAGTAATACTAAGGATTCATGTACTTGCATTTAACAAACCATCAGTCGTACTAGACAAAAATCATCAATGGTACGACAAATCAAAAATGAACTTACCACAAATTCTCCATTATGCGCGTGGATACATGGGTATCTATACCCAAAGTGAACTTGGTAAGTCCAAAGTCTGTGACCTGAAATCAAAATGTTAGCTTTCATAACAATAACTTGAATTCAATAAATAACCAATTGATATTATCACGTTATCGTACCTTAGCGTCAAAATCGGAGTCCAAAAGAATATTGGAGGACTTGATGTCGTGATGAATAACTCTAGGATTGTCTGAAAGGTTAGAGCAACAAAATTGAAACTCGAAACTTATTATAATAATGATAAAAAAATTATTGGAAAAAAATACTCACACTCTTCATGTAAGTAAGCCAAGCCTCATGCGGAACCTAAAGCCACCTTCATCTTCTTAGGCCAAGGCATGATTGGGCAATTAGTACCTACAATGACATTTGGGGCGTTATAATCAATCAGATTTTGAGCTCAAATAACTAAGCATACATGATAGATTTGGCTGTGCAAATGAGTGTCCAGTGTGCTGTTTGAGACAAACTCATATACTAGAATTCTGAGAGTGTCAGAAACGCAGTATCCAACCAAAGAGATGAGGTGACGATGGTGGATACGGCTGATGATATTGACCTCCACTCGAAACTCCCTCTCCCCTTGCCGACTTTCAACTTTTAGTTGCTTGATGGCAACTAATTCCCTGCTCGAGAGTACTCCATCATGAACGAGGCTGAAACCACCTTCTCCTAGTAGATTGGAATTAGAGAAATTATCCATTGCCATTTTCAACTCTTTGTATGTAAAGGTCTTATGTGGAATACCAAAGGCTATGCCGGAGATAGAATAGGTCGACATTAGGACCCTATTCTACTAGCTTAATAATAATGACGAAGCATAGTTGGAAGAATTGATATTACATATGTTGGTATTATTAACATGTTACTATTGTATGTACAGCAAATTCTGATTGAGGAATCAACATTAATTGTCCTTAAGCTTGTCATTTTCATTGTATGTGATTTTAATCCTCAATTAGAATTTGCTCTACAGTTGGATCACAATAGTTACATGTTCATAATACCAAGATCTCTAACATCAATTCTTCTAACTATGCTTTCATTATCATTAAGTTGGTAGAATGGGGTCCCAACGTCTAACCTCTTCCATCGCCTTAGGTGTTTTGCATAAGTCCTTTACATACGAGGAGCTAAAAATGACAACGAATGATTTTTCTGAATCTGGTCTACTCAATGAAGGTGATTTTGGGCTCATTCATAAGAGAGTACTCCCGAGCGAGGAATTAGTTGCCATCAAGCAACTAAAAGCTAGAAGTCGGCAAGGGAAGAGGGTGTTTTGAGCAGAAGTCAATATCATCAACCATATCTACCACCCTCGCCTCATTTAATTAGTTGGATATTGCGATTCTAACACTCTCGGAATCATAGTTTATGAATTCATCCCAAACAACATGCTAGACTCTCATTTGCACTGTTAGTATTCATCATGTATGCTTAGTTTTTTCAAAACTCAAAATCCAATTGATTATAATTACCCCAAATGTTATTACAAGTATTGATCCCCCTATCATGCTTTGGCCTAAGAGGATAAATGTGGCTTAAGGTTCCGCACAAGGTTTGGCTTACTTACATGAAGAGTGTGAGTTTTTTTTTTTCAGCCAAAAAAAAAAAAAACCTTATCATTACTATAATAATTTTCAGGTTTCATATTATTGATTTGACCTTTTAGGTAATCTCAAAGTTATTCATTGTGACAGCAAGTCCTCCAATATTCTTTTGGACTCTGATTTTGACGCTAAGGTGCGATGACATGATAATATCAGTAAGTTGTTTATTGAATTCAAGTTATTATTATGAAAGCTAACATTTTGATTTCAGGTTGCAGACTTTGGACTCACCAAGTTCACTTTGGATATAAATACGCATGTATCCATGCACATAATGGATACTTTGTGGTAAGTTTATTTTTGATTTGTCGTACCACCGATGGTTTTTGTCTTAGTACCATTGATGGTTTGTCAAATGTAGGTACATGGATCCTTCGTATTACTCGAGTGGCAAGCTAATGGGAAAAAGTTTGTCTACTCATTCAACGTGGTCTTGACAGAGCTGCTCATGCAAAGAAAAACATCGAATGCTAATTAGCCTGAGGACCAACAGTCTTTGATGGAGTGGGTAAGATGTAAATGAGTTTTCAATTTAACTTATTTGAGTTTAGATTTTCAATGACAAATATGAGAAAAAGAATTCGCAATCTCTAAGGCTCTTCCATGCTTTCATGTTACATTAGGGCAAGTGCTATGAAACACCTGAAGTTTGTAATGTTCGGGATAACTTCTTTATTAATCAAGAAGAGTAAGGTCTGCATAGGGGTAACACCAAAATGTTCTAACTTGGGTCAAGTTTGAACTAGATAAACCCATGCTGTATACTTTCTCGAGATTAACTTTGCTATCAATGTTTTTGAATATTATAGTGTTCGTGAATATTATTTGATGCTCTCAAAAGTGAAGCTCATTCCTTATTAAATCTCTTTTGCCACATTTGTAATAATTTTTAAATGAATATCTTTTAGCTTTTGAATATTTTATAACATATACGTTTCATAGAACTACCTTTTTGGTTGATTAGCTCATTGAATTTGACTAGTACAGAGGCTTGGTTGTATGAAAGGACCTTAGTTTGTCTATCTGCAGTAGCCAAATTTAAAATCTTGTTGCCATATTCATTTCTTAAGTTGATGAACTAATTATCGCACATGATATCTATCAAATGCTTCAAAGCTTCTAGTCTATTGTGTTTCACACATATATGAAATATGGGATGCATTAGGTCTTGCTCAAACCAAGAGTTTCAACACATCAACATGCCCTTTTTCTTGGTAGAAACATATTTCGAGGCCTACTCTTAATAAGCTTATCATTATGTTAAGGTACCATTTTGTTATCACAAGACAAAGAATAGTCAAACTCTAAGAATTTTGCTTTCTTGCTAGCCTTTTGAGTTAGGACCTCTTTCATGAATTTCAAGTGTCTAAGCATGGTTGCGATGTGCAAAGGAGTCTCAATGTAATTCCCAGTCATAATTCTGTCAAGAAGTGACTTATCTTTTGAGAGCAACTCAAGCAAAGAAAGCACACTTCTTGCCATGGTAACTTCTTAGGGCCTGAATTCTATGTTTAGCTCTCTAAATGTGAGGTTTGGAATGTGACACCCCTCGACGGCCCTCGATCCAATTTGGGTCGCCACAGTTCGCTTACCTTTCACTTTCCTTGTTAACATATCACTCTGATACCGTTTCTATTGTAGCGGGTCCATACAACCATGGGGGTTTACATCTTTTATTAACGGTCCCTTGCGCAATTTACATAACGGAAGCATATCCAACAATTCCCTTCCCTACATTCAGAAATTGATGCACACCAACTAAATATTTATAGGTAAAAGCCGTACACTTTTGATTACATAACTTGATGGATATCATTAGTCGATACATCAAAATTGCCATAGTCTTTCTATACTTGGCTATATTCAAAAGATGACCGACATCTTCTCCCACAATCGTATGCTTAAGGTTCATCAACTAGTGTCGGCGTCCAAAGGTTCCCTCCTTTGCTATCCTTCTCCTTGCGGTCATATCCAACCGCTCAAACCATCTACTAATCTGAAATGTTGGTCCCCAAAAGGGGTGAGATAACCACTCAAAGATAGGAAATCCAATAACAACTCAATGATCATCGTAAATCATGCATGATCGCAAGCGTTACTTACCTTGAAGCCATGCGCATACTATCATGCATCATCATACCAATTCATAATACATTCATGTGTATCATCATTGTAACATACATGTCATGGCATCATTACATCATACATGACATCATTATCATAGCATCATTTCATCATACATGTCTTCGAGCCATATCATTTATCATCATCATTAACATTACCATGCATATCATCATGCATATCATACCATAGGTGATCATCATATCACATCACATATCATCATCATCATCATCATCATTATCATCATCATCATCATTATCATGCATATCATCATGCATATCATGTCATGGGTGATCATCATATCACATCACATATCATCATCATCATCATCATCATCATGCATATCATCATGCATATCATATCATGGGTGATCATCATATCACATCACATATCATCATCATTATTATCATGCATATCATCATGCATATCATATCATGGGTGATCATCATATCACATCACATATCCTCATCATCATCATTATCATGCATATCATCATGCATATCATATCATGGGTGATCATCATTATTTCACATCACATATCATCATCATCATCATCATTGTCATGCATATCATCGTGCATATCATATCATGCATATCATGATTTAATTTCCACTTTTAGCTTTTAATTTGATCACCACATCACCCATTTCTCAATTCATCAAATTTCATCATCCCTTCGGGCAAAGACCTCCGACAGGGTTCCCAGCATTCCAGCCATCCCATAGCCACTGGGCTTCCGGCCCCCCACATTCCGGGTATCTCGCATCCCAACTAGCATCATGAGGCATTCCCTTCGAGCAGAAACCTCCGACAGGGCTTTCGGCCTTTACCCTTCTAGCCAGGCATCTCGCACCCCAATCCTGGCATCGCGAGGCATTCCTTTCGGGCAAAGACCTCCGACAAGGCTTCAGGAATTATGTACCGACATACCACCATGCCTCCCCTGGAATTACGTACCGTATACCACCGGGCATCCCGACACTCTCGGGGAATCTCTGGAATTACGCCACTAGGCCACCGAGCATCATCATCCACCACAACCACTTTCTCACTTATCATTATCCACATTTACCATTATTTTGATTTCAATTTAACATGGCATATGATTCAAACATGCATTACAATTCATGGCCATACATACACCAATGTCTTATCATACATGCAACAATGCATAATTATTCAATGGAATTTATGGCCAATAAAATAATCCATTATTATTATTATTATTATTATTATTATTATTATTATTATTATTATTATTATTATTATTATTATTATTATTATTATTTATTTTTATTGTCATATTTATTTATTTCCATAAATAAATATTAAACTCAATATCTATGATTTTCCCAAAATCATAAAATTCAAGCAATCATTAATCAAACCAATAGGATGACAATTTTATGCAAAATTCATGGCCAACTTGAATTTCACACAATTTCACAATTTCCACTAAATAGCACATAATATTCAAATAACAACCAGAATGCACAGTTTCTGAATAAATTCGATTAAAATATCCATACAGCCTTCAAAAATTATGAAATTTTACAGAGTGATAGCCAAGACATTTTCGCACAACTTTCATGAAGAACTCCAAGCCAAATTCTTTTTAGATTATTTTATTCAACCTCACGAAGCTTCTGGAACCCTTACCGCATCGTCCAGAATACACATCTCCGAAATACTAGGATTTCGCCCATCTATTCTCTTTCGTTTCTTCTTAAATTCGGATATGTTATGTATCAAGGTGTCCTTTACAAGTTTCATGAAGAGATCTAGGTCAAATAACCAAAGTATGGTCACCATTTAAGTCCATCAAGTCTCGGGTGTCTCGGAACACATCACCAGAATCATCGTCTCCAAGATCTAGCCGATTTACTAGGCTATACTGGTTCATTTCTCTTCAAATTTGAGTATGTTGTAGTTTAAGGTGTTACCTACAACTTTCATGAAGACATCGAAGTCAGATTTTCATCACAAACCAACATGCAACCAAGAATCCAACAAGAAGTCAGTGAAAACATCATAGATCTGGGATCTCCGTAAGATGAATCTTTAACCCCTTAAATATCCATAATTTTCCACGAAATTTTAGTATGTTATACTACAAGATGTTAGCTACAACTTCCATGAAGACATCGAAGCCAAAATCAGTCTCCAAACACACATGCAAGCTCAAACAAGTTTCGGACTCACACAGCCCGAACAAGAACAGTTACACGGCTTGAAAACAACCAACCCTTACCTCGGTATTTCTCACAATTAACACCTAAAATCGAACATGCAAACCATATACACACATGCAAGAGAAGTTATAGAACTCCACTTGCCTCTAGGATGAACAACAACGGCGTACAGCGGACGGACGGACGGCGGGACACGGCGGCTCCTCCTCGGCTCCGCCTCCTCTCCCTCTCAGTCTCCCTCTCTCGGCCGCACCCTCTTCCTCTCTCTCTCTCGCACGGTTCTCCCTCTCTCCCCCTTTCTCTCTTGGCCGAATGGCTAACCAGCCATTCTCTCTCCTTTCTTGGTGGCTTTTATATTGCATGCACTCTAGGTTTGCATGAGGGACAAGTGTTCTCATGAGGAGAACAAGTGGCAACAAGGAGAGGACAAGTGTTGGATGACATGCAAGGTTAATGGGCCTTCTTCTTGGGCCAACCTTGGGCCATGAAATGGGTTGGTCGACCACTCCTTTTTGGGCCTCTATTGGGCCGGCCAACTTGGGCCATTAGGGTTCCACTCTTGGGCTTAAGGCCCAATCAAATTTTAACCTCTTTTTCCCTCTTTTTTTTTTTTTTTTTTGAAATTCTTCTATAAATATTTTTGAATTCCAATTTTCATCTTGGCCAAAGTCTTGGGATATTTTTGCTCATTGAAATTTAAATCTTATGGCCAAGCATATATTATTAATCTATTAAATTTAAATTTCCACAATCACAAGCACAAATCATCAAATTAAAAGACTAATGGCTAAAACATAAGCCATGGAAATTCTACCACCTGATTAAAGACTTTAACACACCTTATGGCTTGGCTTTGAATTTCTGGGATGCCACATGGAAAACCTACTCCTTCATGAAGTTTGGAATATTCACTCCATGTTTGGGAGTATTCCAAAGCTCCAATTTTGGAGAGTTAGAGTCTAAGCTCAATAATTCAGCTGAGAAATGAAATGTGTCTTCTTTGCCTGAGTTGCTAAGAAAAGATAAGCTGCTTCTCAATAGAATCATGATTGGGATTCACACAATAAGACTCCTTTGCATATCGCAACCATGCTCGGACACTTGGAATTTGTAGAAATTAATATTGGAGAAAAAAAGAGAGCGATGTAGAAATTGATAAAGAAGGAACAAGGAGAACATGTAAAATAGAAATGAGGAGAATGTGAAAATTGATTAGGGTTTTCCACGTCTTACTCTTTTATTATTAAATAATACTCAATGACCATAATAACCCTATTAGCGTTAATGACCATAATAACCCTCACACTGTAACACTCCCCCTCAAGCTGGAGCATAGATATCAAGCATGCCCAGCTTGTTACAAATATACTCAACTCTACTACTCTCTAATAACTTGGTGAAAATATCAGCTAATTGCTCACTGGTCCTAGCATAACTAGTAGAAATAACTCTAGCTTGAAGCTTCTCACGGATAAAGTGGCAATCAACTTCAATATGCTTGGTACGCTAATGGAATACTAGATTTGAAGCAATATGGATTGCTGCCTGATTATCACACCACAACTTCATTGGTGTAGGATCTTCAAATCCAAGTTCAACTTATAGCTGACGTATCCAAATTAATTCACAAGTAGCTTGAGCCATAGCTTTGTATTCTAATTTTGCATTGGATCTAGCCACAACACTTTGTTTCTTACTCTTCCAAGATACTAGGTTTGCCCCCATAAAAGTGCGGTAACCCGATGTAGATCTTCTATCTGTAGGAGATCCAGCCCAATTATCATCTGAAAATACTTCCACTCCTCTGTGACCATGATCACCAAAGAAAAGACCACAACTTGGAGTCTTCTTCAAGTATCTCAAAATTCTAACTATAGCTGTGACATCCTAAAATTCGACCCCGTTTCGATAAAGTGAAATGGGCATTTCGTCGACGTGCCTATGGCCCTTTTTCTCTGAGCTGATCACTCAAGAGTTAACTAACCTATTGGGTAAAGCCGTTAAGGGATGTACCAGCTGTAAAATCCCTAAAAGCTACCTAATTAGTTGGATTTGGCTAAAATCACGTTTGATCGATTTTTAACCACGAAATTGAACTCGATTTCGGGAATCAAAATTTAAGCGCGTCATAATTCTTATTTTTAGGATCCTGTCTCATCGCTCGTCAATTTATTGACGGGTCCGAAATTTCAAGAAAGAAATTATCGGAAGAAAAATTGAAGACCAAAAAGAAAGTAGAAAGGAAAAGGAAAAGAGAAAAGGAAAATTGAAATAAAGAATTATGCATTTCCTTTTTTCTTTTTCCTCTCTCCCTCTCGTTTCTTTTCTTTCTCTCTCCTCTCTCCTCTCCCCTCCCCCTCGTGCGAATTGCCCCCACCGCCTATTCTCTCTCTCTCTTTTCCTCTTTGACCGGTCAATGCATATCATTCTCTCTCTCTCTCTCTCTTCTTCTCCTCCTTCGCACGATCGAGCAAGCGAACCAGAAGCCTGAACCAGAACCAGCTCGCCCCTCAGCCGTCGCCGCCCGTCCCGCCGCCGCACTGCCGCTCGCACGCCGCGACAGCCGCCCGCCCGTGCGCCCGCCGCCGTCCCGCCATTCGTGCGCGCCCAGGTGTCCCTCTCCCGCTCGGCCCAGCCCTGTTTCGCCCCTGTTCCGCACCGACTAGCCTCCGTCCGGCCATCTCCGGCCACCGCCTAGCCCCGCCGGACCTCCCCCGTGACCCACTCGCCCTCTGCCGGCTTCCCCTCGCCGCCCTAGCCGCCGGAGCAGCCCCGATCCGCCTGTCCAGCAGACCCACGGAGTGGGTTTCAGCGACTTTGGGCCCGCTTTTGGACCGTTTCCCGGCCCCGAACTCGAGCTGTGCTTTGGGAACAATCGTTCCTCGCGTCGCCGCCATCGGATTGATCCGATTTGCGCGCGATTTGGTGAGTAATCTCACTAATCCAGGATTAGTTGGCTAATTATGCTTAAAGTTGGTTTAGATTTAATTAATTATGTTTAGGTTGTTAGATTAGAATAAATTAGCAATTATTAGTCAATCGTGATGCGATTTAGATAAATTGATTGCGTAATTAGCAAGTAGACGTGGTCTACTAATTATTGGAAGTGACTCAGGATTTTTCCCAACCCTTAGTGGGCTCCAATTAGGCTTTTTGGGCCTAAGTGGATTTTTTTTGTATTTAAATATTAATTTTTGGAATTAAATTAAATAATTATTTATTTTCCGAAAATTCAACTGAGATGGCCTGGAACTGGAAAATTATGCTGATGACCGTGGTGAAGTCCGTTTATTTAATTGGATTTTATTTTGAACTAAATTGAATTTTTAATATTAATTATTTAATTTTTGAAATTAATAAATAAATTAATTATTTTTCGGAAATTAAGAAATTGATGGCCGACGACCGAAATCTCGTGTTGATCGTTGTGGCGCAGTCCGTTTATTTATTTGAGCTCTGCGTTGTATGGAATTGAATAAACTGTGATATTTTAGGGATTTACCCTAAATTGATTGGAATCGATTGAGATTGAATTATTGATTTGGTGATTGGCCAAGTATGTTATTCAGCATTCATAATGCTTTGTTGAGTTTATTTAATTATTTGATTGAGTAATTGTTGGGCATTGGTTGTCGGTATTGAAAGTAGATTGGTAACCACTAGAAAGAAAACACGTGGGCCCAGGCATCTAAAAGGGCACGTGGGCTTGGTGACTTGATGTATCACTTTGGCGAAGAGGTCGCCTGAGAGAATGCACGTGGGCCCGAGGTTCGAGGCACGTGGACTCGGAGACTTGGAATGTCGTCCTAGAGAATGCACGTGGCCTCGCTTTTAGATACTCCTCCGTGGAGAGTGATTTGTGTGGCATGTAATCGACTGGTTCGATTTGTTTTGAGTAAATGGGTGCCTATTATGAATTATACTGACTTGCAGGTGAGATCTGAGGCCAAGGTAAGTTCTTTGCCCTGTGCGTGTTTAGGCAGCCTTTAGTATAATGGTTTATCTAATCGGGCTTAGTGGGGTAGAACTCGCTGAGACGTAGTCTCATCCCAGTTTGGGGAAAACCATTTCAGGACCCCGCTGAAGAGCTGAGAAGGAGGAATCCGAGAAGGAGGACTCGGAGGCGAATCTTAAGGAGAAAGATTTTTGGAGGAAGAAGGCAATCTTGATAGGGGCCTTGAGTACGGCCCAGTTCGTCTAAGTTTTTGTCTTCTTTTGAGATCTCCATTTTGATGTGAATAGTTTTGAAGTGGTTTGTGTTTTGTATAAATGTTTGGTTATAAATTTCAATATGAAAAATATGGCCCTGCTTTTCTATCCCATCGTTTTATTGTCTGGGGATTTTAACTGCTTCCGCATGTGCTTAATAATTGAAAGGGTCGGCGATACATTGTCCTGGGATATCGCATTATAAAATCGACCAAATAGAAGGATGTGCACGTGCCCGAGGATCGGGGCGTGACATCCAGTTTAAGTGGTATCAGAGCGATGTTGAAGATTGGAGTGATAAGGAGCGATGACCATGGGATAGTTAGTAGGAAAGGCCTTTAAATTCATGCTGATGCATGTCTTTGTATCATTCAATTTTCCAACAAGCCTTCGATACCGTTTTGGATCATTCAATAGTTCACCTTCCTTTGCCATTAATTTTGAGCCAACTTCCATGGTGTATCTAGAAGTTTTGCTCCTAGCATACCTATTTTCTAAGCACATCCAAAATATACTTGTGTTGTGAGATATGGATACCTTTCTTTGCCTGTGCCACTTTGATACCCAAAAAATATCTAAGTCGTCCCAAATCCTTTGTTTGAAATTGTTGTTGCAAATGCAATTTCAATTTCATCAATCCCTGTAAAATCATCTCCAGTTATAACAATATCATCGACATAAACTACAAGAAATATCTTACTAGCTCCTGAAACACGATAAAACATAGAATGATCTCCACTATATCTAAACAATCCAAACTGGAGCACCACTTCTGTAAACTTCCCAAACCAGGCTCTAGGAGATTGCTTCAAACCATATAAAGATTTCTTTAAACGACAAACATGACCAGACTCCCCCTGAGCAACAAACCCAGGTGGTTACTCCATATACACTTCTTCATTTAAATTACCATGAAAAAAAGGCATTTTTCACATCAAGCTGAAAAAGAGGCCAACAAACAGAAGCAGCCAATGAAAGTAAAAGACGAACATATGTCATCTTAGCCATTGGAGAGAAAGTATCACCATAATCAATCTCATAGACTTGTGCATAACCTTTAGCAACTAATCTGGCCTTGAGGCGAGCAAGAGAGCCATCGGGATTAACCTTAACAGTGAACACCCATTTACATCCAATGGTAGTTTTTCCTTTAGGTAGAGGAACAAGATCCTAAGTCTTGTTTTGGTCAAGTGCCATTAGTTCCTCCTCCATAGCTGTCCTGCAGCCTTGACTAGATAATGCTTTAGCAATAGTTTTAGGAGTATGATGTTTATCAATAGTGTCTAGACTAGCTCGAAAAGAAGCAGACAAACCAGAATAGGTGACAAATTGTGCAATAGAGTGTTGGGTACAACTGCGAACCCCTTTGCAGTGAGCAATAGGGATATGAAGATCATTATGTGATAGACTTATCTCAGACTTAGAAGACAGAAAAGATGAAATAGGCGAAGGTACATCTGCAGGGGGCTCCACATGCTGATGATGACGTCTACTGTATACATGTTGAACTAGTGGAGGGATTGGAGCAGAATCCGAAGTGGGTTTCATAATGACATATGTAAAGGAATCATCATCCACTGTAGGAGGCTCCATTGGTTCATCAGAATAAGTAGTCGACTCAAAAAAGGAAACATTTGCAGTGGTGAAATACTTATGCAACAAAGAACAATACCAACGATATCCCTTTTGTGTACGAGAATACCCCACAAAAATACACTTTAGAGACCGAGGGTCTAGTTTGGAAAGTCCTGGACGATGGTCACGAATATAGCAGACACAACCAAATATATGAGGTGGTAAATGAAATAAGGGTTTCGAAGGAAAAAAAAGAGAGTGTGGTGTCACACCCTTAAGAATAGAGGCTGGCATGCGATTGATAAGATAACATGTAGTCATGATAGCATTAGCCCAAAAAGATTTGTCTACCTTCATTTCAAACATCAATGATCGAGCAACTTCTAGTAAGTGGCGGTTCTTCCGTTTGGCAACACCATTTTGCTGTAGTGTATCCGAACAAGAAGATTGATGAAGAATGCCCTATTGGGCCATGAATTCAGAAAAAATGATTAGAAAAATAATTCTTTAGCATTATCACTTCAGAGAATACGAACAAAAGCTGAAAATTGAGTATGTACTTCGTTAACAAATGTACAGAATATAGAAAATAACCTAGAACGACTTTTCATCAGATATAGCCAAGTGGCTCTTGAATAGTTATCTACAAAAGTAACGAAGTACTTGAAACCCAACTTAGAAAGAGTAGGACAAGGACTCCATATATCAAAATGAACTAACATAAACGGCTGAGAGGCCTGTTTATTGACTCTTGGACGATAACTAATACGGTGCAATTTCCCAAAATGACATGACTCACACTCAAGACTAGATAAAGACTGAAATTGGGGATCTAACTTCTTTAAACTTTCCAAGGATGGGTCGCCCAAATGACAATGGATTTGATGTGGGGAAGCTGCAGAACAAACAACACTTGTAGTATCATCAAGCAAGTATAGCCCTCCTAACACATGTCCTTTACCAATCATCTTCCTCGTCTTCAAGTCTTGAAAAACACAGAAATCGGGATAGAAGGTTACGTTAGTAAGCTGACTAACAAACATAAGGTTGAATAGAAAAATAGGGAGATACATGACTGAAGATAAAGATATAGAGGATGTTAGGGGAATTGTGCCTATCCCCTTCACTGTGGATAGAGAATCATCAGCTAATGTAACAATAGACATAGACTCATGAAAGTCAGATACTTGAGACTCCAGTCATATGATCGGTAGCCTGAGTCAATGACCCATGGGCAAGAGGCAGAAGAAAGACATGCTTTTGCATTACTTGTCTGAACAAAAGTAGCTGTGGAGGAGGACTGTGAAACCAGCTGGGAAATCTGGAGTTGATTATATCTAGAAAATTCCTCTTCCGACATTTTAATCAACTTTCCTCCTGTAGCGGATTGTGAAGAGGTACTAGATTCTACTGCATTAGCTACATTAGTTGTAGCCTGTTGAGAGGCCTTCCATGAAGCTTATAACAGAATCTCTGAATATGTCTTAGTAAACAAAAGTAATGACAAGTTCAAACCAAACTGGTATTACCCCTTATGTCACTATAAGTGTTGCTAGCAAAGGGTGGTTGGCCTCTACCAAAACTACGACTGATGCCACCACTTCGACCACCACCACGACCTCGACTACTACCGCGATTTCTTTGGGCTGCTAAGGCTGAGTTCTCACCTATAGAAAATGCATCCTTAGGTGGTTCACATGAGACCCTTAAAACACGAGCAAATGTCTCAGTGAGTGAACTCACCCTATCTCCTCCAAGTATTTGGGAACGAACAACATCATACTCTTGCCCTAATCCTCCCAAAAAACCCATAACAGCTAATTGATCCCATTGCTCCTGCATTTCCTTGACATTAGAAGTAATGGGCAGTAGAGAATTAAGCTCATCATAGATCCGTTTGAAATCAACAAAATATTGAGTAAGTGGCCGACCCTTTCTATCAGCCTTATAAAATCCCTAAGACACTTCATATATCCTTGAAAGATTATCTTGTCCAGAATAAAGGACATTCAAGTAGTCCCACAAATCCTTCACAGTATTAATATGTGTAACCAAAACCGCAATATGAGATTCCATGGAATTCAACATTTGACCGAGAATTCTAGCATCCACAGTATCCCAATTTGTATTGGAGGCAGAGCTATCACCGGTTAGATGATTTTGTTGCTCTCTTCCAGTCAACACTAACGATACGATTTTCTTCCATTGTTGGAATTGGTAATACCTTCTAGCTTCTTCTCTGTCAAGAGGATGTATACACAACCTCAGCTACTACACCACTATTCTCCACCATAATTCAATGTGTACCAATATAATGCAAGAACTTTCAGCACAATAATCAAATTTAAATCCCTCCAACTAATTCAATTCAACAAACTACTGCGATTTGTTTCAAAGAGTCCAAATCTCCATAATACTTCAATCAACTCATCCTATTTCATCAAGACAAATTCCCAAAAACATAAATTATGCCCAACTAGAAACCACCTCATCCAACATCAATTTCATGGTGAATAGGATCAGCATCTCCATCAAGCAAGTTGCTGCAATTTTTTTTTTTTTTGTAAAACTGAGAACAACGAACACACGAGCGAACCTTAGAGGACCACACCAATCAGATCAGCTTGCACAGAGGAACGCGAGCTCAACCAGCGTCAGATCTTGAATGGATGGACAAGATAGTGTGACGCCTGACGACATCGGATCTAAGCCAACGAGGCTAAATCTGAGCCGACTACGCTTGTCGGCATCAAATCTAGACTCAAGAGGGCTGGCCAACACCGGCTTGGGTTGAGTGATGGTTGTTGATGTGGCTCTGATACCATGTAGAAATTAATATAGGAGAAGAAAAGAGAGCGATGTAGAAATTGATAAAGAAGGAACAAGGAGAACGTGTAAAACAGAAAGGAGGAGAATGTGAAAATTGATTAGGATTTTCCACGTCTCACACTTTTATTATTAAATAATACTTAATGACCATAATAACCCTATCAGCGTTAATGACCATATAACCCTCACACTGTAATAGAATTCGTGAAAAATGTCTTAACTCGGAAGACCGAACTAATAAGAGAGTAAGATTCCTAGATATTGATACATCATCATCTCGTGACAAAAAAAAAAAATGATACTTTAACATATAGCATCCTTGTTAAAAGTTGGCCAAATGCAAAATTGTGTTGCCATCTTCGTTTCTCAAGTTGATGAACTGATCGTTGCGCGAGATATCTATCAAATGCTTCATAGCTTCCAATCTATAGTGCTTCACACATAAATGAAATACAAGATGCATCAAGTTTTGCTCAAACCATGAGTTCAAATACATCCATATGCCTTTTCATGACCACGACATGAAGTGGGTTTCTTTCGTATTTATCATGGTAAAAAAATATTTCAAGGCCTCCTCTTAATCAACTTGCCACAATGTTAATGTACCATTTTGCTACCACAACACGAAGAGTAATCGAATTGTGAGAATTTTACTTTCTTGCCTAGTTAGCCTTTCGAGCTAGGACTCCCTTCATGACTTCCAAGTGCTTGAGCATGATTGTGACGTGCAGAGGAGTCCCAGTGTGATTCCTGATCATGATTCTGTGGAGGAGCGACTTGTCTTTTGCGAGCAATTTAAGCAAAGAAGGCACATTTCCTTCCTTAGCAACTTTGTAGAGCTTAGAATCCATGTTATGGCTCTTTGAAATGGGAGGTTTGGAATACTCACTCCATGTTTAGGAGTATTCTAAAACTCCCATTTTATGGAGTCAAACGTGTATTTTGAGCTCTATAATGCGGCGGAGAAAAGAAATATGCCATCTTTGCTTGAGTTGGTCAGAAAAGAGGTCCTTAATAGAATCATGACTAGGAATCACAAACTAAGACTACTCTGCACATTGCAGCCATACTTAGACACTTCGAATTCATGAAAGAGGTCTTAGCTCGAAAGGCTAATTAGGCAAGAAAATAAATTTCTCACAGTTCAATTACTCTTGGTGTTGTGGTAGCAAAATGGTACCTTAACATTGTGGCAAGTTGATTAAGAGTAGGCCTTGAAATACGTTTCTTCATGATAAATATGAAAGAAATCCTCTTCATGCCGTGGCCATCAAATGGCATGTGGATGTGTTTGAACTCATTGTTTGAGCAAAACCTAATGCATCTCCTATTTCATTTATGTGTGAAACACAATAGATTGGAAACTTTGAAGCATTTGATAGATATCTTGTGCAACAATCAATTCATCAAATTGAGAAACACAGATGGCAACACAATTTTACATTTGGCCGACTTTTAACAAGCATGCCATTGTGTTAAAGTACCATTTTATTGCCACAAGATGATGAGACATCGATATCTAAGAATCTTGCTCTCTTACCAGCTCAGTCTTTCGAGGTAAGACCTTTTTCATGAATTCTAAGTGTTCAAGCATGGCTGCGATGTGCAAAAGAGTCTTGGTGTGTGATTTGCAATCATTATTCTATTGAGAAACAACTTATCTTTTTTGAGCAACTCAAGCAAAGAAGATGCATTTCCTTTCTTGGTTGCATTATAGAGCTTAGACTCTATGATTGACTCTCTAAAATGGGAGTTTTGGAATACTCCCGAATATGGAGTGAGTATTCCAAACCTCACAGAGGAGTGGGTATTCCAAACCTCACATTTTATAGAGCTAAACATAGAATTTAAGCTTTACAAAGCTACCGTGGCAGGAAACATGTTTTCTTTGCTTGAGTTGCTCACAAAAAATAAGCCGCTTCTCGAAAAAATCATGATCAAGAATTACATTGAGACTCCTTTGTACATTGCAAACATGCTCGGACACTTAGAATTCATGAAAGAGGTCTTAACTCGAAAGGCTGACTTGGCAAGGAAGCAAAGTTTTTAGAGTTTGACTACTTTTTGTATCACGATAACAAAATGGTACCTAAACATTGTGATAAGCTTGTTAAAAGTAGGCCTCGGAATGTGTTTATACCAATAAACACTCTTCATGTCATGGCCATGTAAGGGTATGTCGATGTGTTGGAACTACTGGTTTGAGTAAGACCTGATGCATCCTATATTTCATGCGTGAAACACAATGGATTGGAAGCTTTGAAGTGTTTAATAGATATCTTGTGTGATAATTAGTTCATTAACTTAATAAATGAATATGGCAACATGATTTTGCACTTGGCTACTGTAGATAGACAAACTAAGGTCTTTTCATACAACCAAGCCTCTATACTAGTCACATTCAATGAGCTAATCAACCAAAAAGGTAGTTTTAGGAAACGTATATGTTATAAAATATTCAAAAGCTAAAAGATATTCATTTAAAAATTATTACAAATGTGGCAAAATAGATTTAATAGGGAATGAGCTTCATTTTGAGAGCATCAAATAATATTCACGAATACTATAATATTGAAAAACATCAATAGCAAAGTTAATCTCGAGAAAGTATACAACATGGGTTTATCTAGTTCAAACTTGACTTGAGTTGGGACATTTTGGTGTTACTCCTCTGCAAACCTTATTCTTCTTGATTAATAAAGGAGTTAACCTGAACATTACAAACTCTAGGGGTTTCATTGCACTTGCCCTAACGTAACATGAAAGCATGGAAGAGCCTTAGAGACTGCGAATTCTTTTTCTCAAATTTCAGGGAATCGTGACTTATCTAGACGAACAGTCTATGCAAATAACATGATCACTACCTTCTATACACCCATAGGAGAGGAAAACAAAAGGAAAAGAAAGAGAAAGTTGCAAAAGAGTATAAATAAGATGTTAATGGTGGTGGCAATATTATTTGCTATCATAGAATTCCAAGCAATTATGACCTCGCTTGGTGGAATTTGGCAAGGTGATACTGATGACAATAAAAATCATCGAGCACATGCAATTATGACCTCGCTTGGTGGAATTTGGCAAGGTGATACTGATGACAATAAAAATCATCGAGCACATTTTGTGGGCAAGTCCGTAATGGCAAATAGGAACCACATGAGTATCAATATTTCAAAGCA
Organism: Eucalyptus pumila; assembly: GCA_016097595.1. Classification (NCBI taxonomy): domain Eukaryota; kingdom Viridiplantae; phylum Streptophyta; class Magnoliopsida; order Myrtales; family Myrtaceae; genus Eucalyptus; species Eucalyptus pumila. The sequence goes on from CM027848.1 coordinate 24,281,388, forward strand.
TGTAAGACAATAAGCTTCATCGCATTGATTAGTATCATTATGCTTCTCATAAGTGGTCTTCCTCTAAAGCGGCCTCGGATCTTCATAGGGTTTGCAATGCTAACTATGCGAGTTGGAATAACTTTCATGGTGTTGACTTGTGCCATTTCTATATTGATATTCACACCAAACAGCAAAAGGAATACTACTATCAAATAATTGAGTTTGCAATGCTCGTATGGGTCGCATTGATGGCTCTACTTTTCTTGTGCCACCTTTTATGCTTAATACTAAAATTAGAACTCAAAGTCCTTAAGTTCGACTACAGTTCTTTGAAGAAATGATGGATGTTATGGTTCAGTGATGTATATTGCTACAAGTGTGTTTGTCCAAGACGAAGTGCACTAAGTAATAAGGTCATGCAAGATATATAATATGTGCTATTCAGTGTACCGACCAAACAAATCATCTACATTACATTTGATAATGCATGTATGTGTGTATGTGCTTGTGAAAATAATATATGTTTTAAGCGTGTTGAATTTATATAAAAGCTATGGTTTACATGTATAATGGATGGATGTCTTACTCTGTATAATTTGTGGCAATTACCACTTAGGAAAATTCCATGGTAGTAACCACCGGCCATGGTGGCTCCGCTGGGTAGGCTTCAGTCCTTTGAGGGAAGATCAGGAGTTCGAAGCCCCAAGTTGCAAGGGGGTTGGCGGGCTATTAGCTGATTGACGTGTGGCGCCGGGTGGTGGTTTCCCCGCTAGCATCACTTAGGGGTTTACGTGGTGGTTGTCGGTCAAAGCGGCTCCTCCAGCACCCAAAAAAAAAAAAAAAATTCCATGGTAATAGAATGTGCTGAATTGGTCCATATAGAACATAACAGTAGATGTAAAGTAAAAAAATTCGAGACTTCAAATCAATTTGTGTAATTGAGCCTATTAAAGAGATAATTATTGATGTTAAGGAAGTTTATTCCAATAGATTATAAGTTTTAACATTAATTGAGGGAAATTATGATAATCAATGATTATTACTAACTGATAGGCTCCATTGATTACAAACTTGATATAAATGTTTTGATTGTTTAAGTGAAGTTACTAAGAATAGGGAAAGAGAAAGATACAATAATTTTAGGTTGCTTAGTATTTCAATTTCTTAGAATAATTAATTATTTCAGGGATTTTCATTAAAATCTTCGAGCTTACGATAACTTGAGGTAAATTACCATCTCTAAAGGTAGAATACTATCACTCAAGCTAAGTGATGAGAATTTTTTGTTATGAGCTACATAGCTATGTTTTTATGCAAAAAAGGTAAGTACTCACTATAGGTTGAATTGACATCCTAATGATTTAAGGCAAATTACAATTGTTGGGGGTGTAATTACTAAGACTGGGAACTATGGTAGGACAAATTGAAGATCCGTTGAGGGAAATTACACTATGGTAGGATAATTATTTAGTTAGCATTGACAACTGAAATAAAATAATGATAACGAATTGTCAATTATGACTAATTGAAGAAAATTATATTATAAATATTCTCAAAGTTCGTAGAACAGAGAAAAACAATGCATATAAACGAGAGATTTACCTAATTCGACGCTGCACAGTCGTGATTGTCGTGATCACACCGATGAAGCTAGAGAAGACCCCCGATGCTCTTTCTTTCCAACAACGAATGGTCCCGATCGACCGGATTCTTTGTTCGGCCATGAGCGGTGTGATAGTGGGTGATCAAAAAAGCTCGATTTACGACCGCCTAAGAGCAACCAAATTGGAAAAATAGATCATCAGACCTTGAGAGAATTTTCCAGACCTTCTCTTTCAATCCTCTCATTCTTCATTGATTTCTAACTCCTCGAACTCGTCGTTGTCGTCTTCAAATAGATTCATCGTTGCCTTTCTCGTCACGGGTTTCGTCTCGGTTACCATTTCGGCTCAAATCAGAACTCAAAAATAGAACATTCCTTGAATTGAATCTCCCGATGCTAATGCTCAAGCAAAACTCCAACCAGCATGCATCACTTAGAGAGAGATAGATTACACGGCAGAGTGCCTCCCCTCCCCTTTCTTGTGCCAGTCAACGTCACCCTTCTCACCTCCTTGGAATGAACGTCCTCCTTCCTCACCTCGACCTAAGGATCTTCCAGAAGGCCTCGGATCCGGTTCTCTCACGGATGTTCCATGCACTCTTCATAAACGCGGGCGTCTCCTGCTTTCGTCCACCTCCCGATTCCTAGACACGAGTGTGCAAACAGGGAGGACAGAGTGCAACCTCGCCAGCAGGTAAGTGGCAGTGTTCGGCTATGATGGATCTCCATAAACTTTTAGTCGAGAAAGCTTTTCTTCCCCTTCTTCTTCCCCCTGAACCGATACTTCCTCCACGAACGAGATTCTCGTTCCGTTACTGAGGATTTTTTGCAACCGCTTCCAGCGAGGTGTGTCATGTAGAAACCTTCTTAGGGGTTCGCTTCAGTCACCCGCTTGTGAGACGAGGGACGGTGGCCCAGGAAGAGGCTTAGGTTTTCATCAATCCGTGTTTTGAATGGGCTTGGGCTGTAATTGATATTTCTTGAGGCCGTGGATTGAATGGAGCCTGGGCTGTCGTCCAAATGAACTGGGCCAGAGCGAAATGGGCTAGCTTGGGCCTATGGGCTAGACCAAAAATGGCTAACCGGGCCCCTTTTCTATATTTTCTTTTTTTTTTCTTTTCCGATTTTCATCAGAAAATATATGTAGTTGATGCACTTATTAAAATTCGGGTGTCCACATAAGGTGGTGATTCTTGGAGTTTTTATTGTGGCTAAGTGGGAATTCCACCTGTATAGGTCGAGTTCACACACGTAATATGTATTGATTGAACCACTATATCCGTTGATCATGTTAAGCAATGGCACTCATACTTTTTGTTGTGGAATCACTTTATTATTACAAATGGGTATAATACTTTGAAAAGACATGTATGTATATGAGGACTAATAAATCTTTGCACTAATGCTCGCTCAATCGGAATGAGAAATTATTTTGCCGTATGGTTGTGTTATGAAGATAGTTACAGATAAGCAATAATAGTATCATTAGCACATTGAGAGTATCTTCCTGACATGATAATCCCTAGTGATTTCGAGCTTGCAAATGGTCAGACATTTGGAATCTACTTGCAACTCTTTCTTGGGAGGAAACAAGAAGAAACCCTTAGTCTCTTCTTCAAATAGAATTTTAATTTTGTCGAGAGTCCTTGCTATAGATTGCGTTGAAGGAAGCTACCATTCTTTTCTTGATCGTCGCTTCTCTCGCCATGCTTTATTGCCATGATGTTCTTCCCTTAAACCCCATAGAAATTCGAGAATTATTTGTTTCTAAGTCTTCCCTTAAAATGATCATCTACGCTTGTTGTTTACTATTCAAGGGAAACATCCTTCATAAATTGATTAATTTTTTACCATCCAAATACCGAAAATGACGAAAGAACATTCTTTATGTTTCTGAGGAACAAACTCTAGAGGAGTTGTCTCCGCAAGAGACTCCATCAAAACAAAATCAACTTGCTGGAAATGTCGTGAATTAGGAACAATATGCCCAGACCCAGTCGTTCCAATGGATCCCCTTCCAGGCTTTGCCAAATCAGGGCCAGTCCATTTCGGGCCAGTCCGTTCAATGGCTGCCTGTACAAGCATCGTCCAGCCCATGGATCTATGGGCTGCCACAAAATTTTCGTTGGTCGCAGAAGCAAGTCCAGGGAGAGCAGAGTTGACGCAATGGAGGCCCACCAACTGGAGTCGGGGAAAGCTCATCCATTGGGCCAAAAGGAGTCAATGTGGGTCGGCCAAACGAATCGGGTCTGGGGCGAGAACCCTACCCATTTCTCAGACCCGGATTTCTACTGTTCCCAATCTCAGCTGTCAATGGCCGTCCGGAGCCCAGCGATGTCCTTTACACCTCCCGTGCTGACGGCCCCGAGCTACGGCTTATCACCAACTAATTGACAGGCTCAAAAATTATTCGACATGGTCACAAGAGTTCCGACGGGCTCTCATCATGAAGGACAAAGACTGATTCCTCAACGGAGCCGTCCCGGCTCCGACCAACAAGCACCTAGCTCGGCTTTGGAAAAAATGTAACTAGCTAGTCCGAACCTGGATAGGTAACTGTATCGTGCCGGATGTTGCGGCTGGACTACCTCCGACGGAGGACTCGAGAGTTATGTGGGAAAATATAAGAAAGATGTATGGAAAATTAGATCAGGCAAAGCTATTTTCCATTACTCAAGCGATATCCGAACTGAAGCAAGGAAACATGTCCATCACGGCACGCTTCAACAAGCTATCGGCAACACACGCCTCGTAGCTCTCAGTCTCTCTTTTCCCAATCCAGATCTTGCTTCTATGCAGTCAAGAATTCTCCTACCTCCGGGATGTGCAGCCCAGAAAATGGAGTTCCAATCCGTGCTGATCGAGCTGAAAGCTTCGACCAAATTCCCCTCCAGATTGGCGCAAGTCAGTTCTGGCACCTTCTCCGATATCCGCATGGTGAGACTGAACTCGCGATAATGACCTTCGATCATCCCGTTGGAGTCCGGCACGACCGACTGTGAGGCGGAGATGATTTGGAAGATTGGCTGTTCAGTGGTCGGGTGTGGCCTAGCAGAGCCGATGATCATAGCTGCCGCACCATCAGCGAAGATCGCATTGCTGACTAAGTACACCGGATTGTCCTCGGAGGGTGCTCGAAATGTGGTGATGGTCGACTCAGCGCAAATCGCAAGCACCCAAGCACCAGGGTTGTTCTCGGCGATGTCCTCGGCAATTCGGAGGACGGTTCCACCGGCGTCGCAGCCGAGGCTATAGAGCATGACCCAGTTGACTGAAGGTCGAAGGCCGAGGATTTTGAGGAGTGTTAGGTCTGCGCCGGGCATGTCCATGCCGGAAAAGGAACGGAAGACGAGGTGGGTGATGGTCGATTTCGGTTGGCCCCATTCTTCAATGGCCTTCGCCGCGGCTTCCATGCCGAGCTTCGGGATCATGTCGATCGTCAAATCTTGACGTAGATTTAGCGATGCGGCGAGCATAAAGCTGGGTTTTGCTTGAGAATTTATTCGTTCAAGGGAAAATATCGTTTCTTCATCGCAGATTTCTCACCTTCAAAGAAGCATCATCACAAAACCAAATCATCAGCATCGTTAAAAAAAACATGCTAGAGTTTAGGATGAGTTTAGAGAGATGAGTTTAAAGAAATGAAAAGCCTAGTGCATCTGAACCCATAATTGACTAACTTCTAGAATCATTATGTATTAATTGGATGGGAGAGTATAAATCGAAAAAAAAAGGTATTTGGGGAATTATACTTGGATCCTCTAGCTCCGACAAATTAAAATTTCAGTCTGTAAACATTCATATTTAAGTCAACCATCAGAAGTTAGGCTCGCGTTTCACATAGCCGGTGAAGTTATCGTGCATTTTATTGGCCCGGCGTTTATATACCAAGGTGGGCGTGCTTGTGGGGTGAATGGTCTTTTTAAAAGTCGAAGACACATGGAGAGGGACACATTGTTTCCGACACAGCAGATGATATTGGCATCATAATTAGACAGGGATAAAGGTTTATGTCTGTCACTTAGATTTGTTTGCACTAGTAAAAGAGACACTATATGTATCAAATACCGCAGACAAGATTGTTTGCTAAAGATGTGTTTACTTTGAATTAATTTGGTTATCATATTATGATTAGACATAGCTCGCTTTTGATTATGTCTAGTCGATTTTCAACATAAAAAAAATGAAAGGTAAAAGTGTCATTTTCTGAATTCAGCCGGATCAAAATGGTGTTGATGTGACAAAAGTATCTATGACAGTTTTAATCTCTTTGTTTCTTTATTTTGATTAGAACTCTCGAACGGATGAGTTGGGTTTTGACCCCAAAAAAAAAAAGTGAGTCGGGTCATAAATGATCCACTTCAAATTAATCAATTAACTTATTTATAACCCATTTATTCGTAATGCAAATTTCTGAATCTATACCTAACTCATGTTGTTAAAACACTTTTCATATTTAACAAAATTTCTTCTTATGATTTTTTTTTTTTAAATTTGTTGCTAAAACACTTCCATGCAATACAAATTTCGTGGACAATTTTTATAATTTTTTAAAATTGATTTTTTTAATAATTTTGTTTTCTTTATTTCTTTTCCTTTTTTTTTCTTCTACATTCGACGAGAGTTGCCAGTCGACCATCGTTGGTCATAGGCTAGGGTTGGCTGTCCTTTGTTGATCGCAAGCAAGTTGGCTTGCGGGCAAGGGTCATGGCCACTGTCATGTTCAGGCAAGGGCTATAACCCTTGCCGGTGATCGGCAAGGGCTTCACAGCCCTCACTTGGTGTCAATGAGCCTATGATTGGCAAGGTTGGTTGGCAACCCTTGCCGGATTTTGTAAAAGAAAAAGGAAAAGAAATGAAGAAAAAGGAAGATAAAAAAATTTATAAATTCTTTGAAAAATCCTGGTCATGATTCACTTAAATTTATTAGGTAACCAATTTATGGCTTGTCGCGACCCGATCTCGCCGCCCCCTCGAAAAGTATCCAAGGAGGGGAAAGGTCGGGTTTAGGGGTACTTAATCTCAAGATCGCGAGCTCTCCCAAGCTCATACCCCGCGTGACAGCGGATTTATTTACATGATCTAGTTGTTTATAACAACCTAAAAATATACAGGAGTCGCCACTAGCCTCATTTTTTGGGGGTCGGCTAGAAACCCAATCGAGGGTCGGGAGTATTCTCTCGATTCCTACGCAACCAAATATCTAGGTTCGGGGACTTAGGTTACGCTAATATTGCTATTAGCGCCCTTTCGGTACCTAAACAGTATGTTGTGTTTTTCCTAACATGTCCATGCATTTCTTTTTATATTTTCAAGATCGTCAATTCCTAGACTAAGTGATCATGCATGGTTGATCATTTTCATGTTATTCTATTTCTAAAAAAAGGGAAGAAAGGAAAACAACCAACAAAATTGAAATTACAAGACATTAAGTAAGCAATCAAGGAAAAGCAGTAAATTTATCAGGCAGTCCTAAAAAAAATAAAAGAGAAAACAATTAAAAAGAAAAGAAAGAAAACCCGCAACTCGTCGGGTTTTATACAACAAATGGAGCCCAAGACATATGTCGGGAAAATGGGTATTACGTGAAAACGGTCGGAATGGACATCGACCTCCACCATCTTCATGCCTTCTCCATCTTGAAGGTCCTAATCTAAACCTAATCTAAAACACTAATAACTAGGTGTGTACAAATAAAAGAAACAATCAAACACATCAAACAACCATTTTCATTTCTAAAGAAGTACAATGCGAAAGTCAAGTTTTGAGTGATATCCTAAAGTTCAGCATTGATATGTGTCGCACCAAAATCATTCGTCAAATGATCACATGCAAAGCATATAATATGACAGGCATCCAAGCCATATAACCTTGGTACTCCGTTAATCAAACAAATGAATTAGCTAACAAAAGATCATTCACCAAACAATATGCATCATTGAACATGTTCATGCTACATGTACATCTATCTAATCAATGCTTAATCCACAACTTCCAGCATGCAATCAGAATTGTAACAAAGCACATGAGACTATAAATTGTGATTGTTTGATGACAAATCGCCATGAAATTGAAGCCATATCTTACCACAAGCACGTATGAGTCTTTTTGATTAAAATGGCATCAATTCATAACCAAACTAACTGCAAGTTAGAATCAAATGCACACCCAATCATGGTAACAACTTTCATTGGCAAAAGTTTTTTAACGTGAGCTACATGGAAGTTAAAGAAAATTCAAGAATGCACAATATCACGTCGGAATTGTAGCAAAATATCAGGATGTCATGACACATTAATAAAGATTTGATCTAAAAAGAAAATCTGAAGAATATAAAATTTTACCACAGCGCGAACAAAAGAGAGACAAACAGCGTTTGTTAAGGATCCAATCTTAGAATTCCTTAACAAGAAAATCATAAAAAAATGACGAGGTCAGCTTCGACAAGGGAAAAACAGGGGTCATGAATTTCATTTTTATGACAGATTTCTATCATGCGAATCACAAGAGAAGTTGAGTCCAATTGATATGCAAATCATGTGAAATCAGCATCATAAGAACAAATTTCACGAGGAAGCTTCTCGAAATTTTTAACACGTGAATTTCTAAAAATTCAAGAACATGAAGAAGTCAATCAAAAATAGAACATGGTAGCATGTCACACCGTCATTCTACAACATATTGAAAGCAATTGGACAAATCTACTATCTCATCTTAAGACTAACATCAATTAGCCACAGAAAAGACAGCATTTCCCTAATCGAATCAATTCCAAAATAAAAAAAAGGAACTGTATGTTATAACCAAAGGCATATCATAAAGCATCGATTCATGAATCCAAGTATAACATCCAGCAGAAAATTTCAGATACAAGATTGAACAATGCATATCGGTAAAGAGTTACCATCTAACTTTCATTAGAAATTTCAGTTACTAATATTAACTGGCCCCAAACTTTCAATATTGAGAATACACTTTGACACAAAAGGTCCTCGCCTCATCAGACACTATGATGATCACCAACAATCACAGTATAAAGGCAATCAACTGGAGGAAACACCTATAAGAGAAGCAAAGTCAGCTGAAAACCAATCACCTTAAGTATATAATTTGCTGTCTTGCATTCTTTTTGCACAAAAATCCCCAACAGAAAGAGATTGATATACAAGAGATAGACCAATAACTGCAAAGTTGTATATCTACAAGAACTTAAAAATCCCCTTTCTCTTCTTCAATATAATGAGTCTCATTCGAAAGAAAACCAGAAGAAAGGCAAGATATCCAAGATGTGATATATCTATTGCAAGGTCCCAGTAATTAAAACTAAAGCAAGCATGGGATCCAACAGATGGCAACAACAATATATCCTCAGATAATCAAGAACTATCCACATACTTTTAGTTTCAAATGAGAGGTCTCTCCATACAAATGTGTTTTTACGCTGAGATATCATTTCTCTGTAAGTTTATGACCCTGAAAAGCTAGACCTGTGATCGGCACGAAAGAGTATCTGAAAACAATTCTGAGTGTCTCAGGTGTATATGATCATTAAAGAGCAGACTAAAGCTAGCATTACTAGAAAAATTACTCAGAAGAATAGATTTGGCATGATTATCTCGTGAGTATTGCAGAATGCCTATTGGAAATATCAATCAAAATGAGTGACTTTAAAATTAATTGCTCTGCAGAATTTCACCTCGGTAGGACACACTACTCAGATTAAAGACGGTGCAAATTCAGAAGTGGAATATTCATCCGATGAAGAGCATTCCGAGACTAGTAGAAGTTTCTCTATTTTTTTCTATGTGACATTTTCAGTTGATATGGCAAACCAAGCTAGAAAGGATCGTGGCCACGCAAAAAGTTCTTCAATTCTTTCATAGGGTGCCTTTCCTTCTTCCATCTATTGAAATTGTAAGACATAAACAAGATAGTTGTTCACGCATAATTCCAGCTTCTGGAAAGAGAGAAACGTACCAAGAAAAGGTAATGACCGCAGTCTTCAAACTTCCGAATATGGCTTCTCCGCAGTGTATCGTTTAGTCTAGCACCTTCTGCTTGACTTAGCTATAACCAATCCTTCGCACTTGTTTGTGAAACTTTGATGCTTGATCGAGTAATCTAGTCTTCGTGAACACTAGCAGATCTACTCTTTGGTTCTGCCCTCGGAGACGAGTTGAGGCTTCCAAACTCGGCGCAATTCCAAATCCCTGCACCTCGAGCTCCGGAAGGATGCAATCCGCGACGAGATCGTCAGATTCAGTCGAGAGCAAGATCACCAGAGAGAGCGATCGAGAGGGAGAAGCACCGATCCGGCCGATCAAATCCGGTGAGAGAATACCCGATCGAGAGAATCACCGATCGAGCTCCAGAGAGAGAGAATCGAAAGAAAACCCCCTTCAATCGAGCGAACCAACCTCCGATTGAGTTTTCAGAGAGCAAGCGTCTAATCTCCGAAGAAAAGAGGGATCCGCTGAGTGAGAATCGCTAGAGCGAGAGCGAAACGGAACTCCCCTCGCAATCCCTAACCGCCGGTCTTCAATTTCCGATCCTCGCTCATGAGAGAAAAACCCCCGCCTTCGACTTGAGCTCCACGGAGAAGTACTGGAGACGGATGCGGAAACTCCCTCCGATGGACGGCGAGCGAAGTGGACATTTTTCCCCTGAGGAATCACGGATGTCTACGGGGATCGTTCGAGGCTAAGGATCCGAGATCTGCCATGGAAGCTCCGCTGAGCAGTTACTAAGAGAGAGAATTCAGCTTCTGGGCCTCCGAGAGGAGAGAGAGACTGTGTGAGGAGAGAGAGAGACTGCGTGAGGAGAGAGAGCCCCCGTGTGGAGAGCCAGAGCAATCGAAAAAGCCCTCGGGGAGAGAGAGAGAGAGCTTGCGGGCGTTCAAGAGAGAAAGTCTCGCCTCAGAGAGAATACGCCAAAGAGAATCCCCAAGAGAGAAATCGTCATCCCCTTTTCTCTTTTTTTCTTTTATTTTTTCCTTTTTCTAATTTTTTTTCTCTTTTCATTTCATTCCTTTTCTTTTGTTTTGTTTTCTTTCTTTTTTTTTTTTTTTTTATTTTTTTTTCTTTTCTTTGTTTTCTTTTTGTTTTCTTTTCTTTTTGGCTCTTTATTTATTTTTTCTTATATTTTTGCAAAAATGAATGATTAAAATGTCGATAAAAATTTCGGGTGTCAACAGCTGCCCCTCTTTGAGTGGGAGTTCGAAGAGGTTCCACTCAAAGACAAAATTGATACCTGCAATTTTTAGTCGACCCAACTTTGAAAAATAGAAAAAAAGACAAAAGCAATGATATTTGGTTAGGGACATACCTGATACTTACTTTTGCTTGTTGGGGTATCTAAACTCTTGTTGAGGTTTATTCATTCTATCTCTCGCTCTCTCTCTCTCTGTCTTGAAATGGAATGAAGGAATAAAATCACTAAATGGAAGACAAGCTTTAAGGATAATCTCGAAACGTGTGGTTTAAGGATGGACCCACAAACCTAAGAGACAAGGTTTAAGGATGACCTAGAACCTAAGGACAAGGTTTAAAGATAACCTAGAACTTGGAGACAAAGTTTTAAGTTGACCTAGAACTATGTGTTTTAAACCGGGAGAAGGGTCTTACCGTGTAATAACGGGCTTTGACCGGGAAAAGGGGTCTTACTGTGTAATAACGGGCTTTGACCGGGAAAATGGGTCTTACCGTGTAATAACGGGCTTTGACCAGGAAAAATGGTCTTACCGTGTAATAACGGGCTTTGACCGAGAAAAGGGTCTCACCGTATACGAACAGGTTTTGATCGAGTATGATAGTCTCACCGTATACAAACGGGTTTCGACTGAGAAGAAGGTTTCACTGTATACGAATGGATTTCGACCGAGTATGATAGTCTCACCGTATACAAACGGGTTTCGACTGAGAGGAATGTCTCACCATATACAAATGGGTTTCGACTGGGTATGATAGTCTCACCGTATACTAACGGGTTTCGACTGAGAGTAAAGTCTTACCATATACAAATGGGTTTTGACTAGGAGGAAGGTCTCACCGTATACAAACCGGTTTCGACTGAGAGTAAAGTCTCACCATATACAAATGGGTTTTGACTGGGAGGAAGGTCTCACCATATACAAACGGGTTTCGACTGAGAGTAAAGTTTCACCATATACAAATGGGTTTCGACTGGGAGGAAGGTCTCACCATATACAAATGGGTTTCGACCGGGTATGATAGTCTCACCGTATACAAAGAGGTTTCGACTAAAAGGAAGGTCTTTTCAACCAGTTATTAGTTTCAAAATTGCTGGAGAACCAATCTTGCAAAATAACATTGATTGTCAAATCCTTTCAGAGAAGATTTTAACAAAATGGGATCTGATTAACCATTTAAGGGTTAAATCAAATATGCCAGGTGGAAATATCTTAATTAGAATAGGTCTTTCACACTAGCTCTCAAAAAAGACTTTTGTTCCCAACCATTGATATGGGAAAACTATTTAAATCTCACTGGATAAATCTCACTCAACCTATGTCTAAGGTTTTTGGAAACGTTCACAGTGAATACAATCCATTGATCAAAAGGTCTTTTAAATGGACCGTAATGATGGCTTGGTCATGGGCTTAAGCAAAGGGTATGCACTTTGAGGCCAAGAAATGAATATTCAATCAATATCTTCATCAGGTTTACAAGTCAATAAGCTTGAAGATAAGATAAGATAGGATTGCTTCCACTCCTTCTAGCGGTAGCTCCTATGTGATATTCTCATTTCAACTCGAACCATCCCAATCGGAAGAGACTTCGGATAAAGGTTGTAGTGTTGGTTTAGGTGAGGCTTAGAAAGGCTTGAAAAACTTTCAGATATCAAAGGGTTAGAAAGTGAGTGATTATCTTGGCATCATTACCATCACACGACTTCTAAAAAATTCGACTCTTGAAATTTAACCTATCTCGAGAGTCCTTTGGGTAATTTGTCTTGAGACATGAGGGCTTCGCTCTTTGTTCTAATGATATTGCTTGCAATACATGTTATTTCTTGCAAGATATTTCTTTTGTTTTACAATGAATGATCTTTTGCATGATCATGGATTTCGCTCTTTTTTGCATTCTTGCTTTTCTTTGCATTTTTTTTTCATGGGCATTGGCCTTGCTTTTACCAGGCACACTGCTTTTTCATGCCCCCTAGTTTTCATTCTCTTTTGAGCATTTAGGACTCTCGAGTGACATTTACCAATATTCTCAATTTTGTTGGTAAATCATGTGCCTTGCCCTAGTGTGGGGAGATAATCATTACTTGGGGTTATGAAAGAATTGTATAAGGCTCAAATTGGCTAAGCAATGGGTAATTGTGTTTGTGGTAGTGAACGGAATGCTCTTCGTCACTTCGGATGCTTCGAATTTTGATAAGAAATCACCTAAAGCTAGCACAAGAAGATTGACACAAGTTAAAGCAATAAAATCTTTCTTAATCTTTTGCTCCATGATTTTCAACCAAGACCCCCTATTTTGCCCCAATGTGGGGTTGTTCTTGACAGGGTTATTTTGGAAATGCTCCATATTTGGCTCGAAGTGGCTTGCAAGGGATATCAATAGTGTTTGGGGATTGAGAAATGAAATGCCTTTATCATCTCAAATCATGTATTCACTGTGAATGAATCCTATGCCCTAAGACATGGTTCTTTTCACTCAATTCTCTCAAGGAGTGTATAAGGACGTGTTTGATAAAAGGGTTGCCTCTCATCATTTTAGGCACTACCACCTGGCATAGTTAACAATCCTTTTCAGGTTTTCCAAAGCACACTTTAGTTAAATTCAACTCCCCGGGGAAATGAAAATATAATGAAATTTTGTCTGAAAGGACATGTTTCCTTGACCCTACTAGGGAGATTTTTGAAAGTAAGATTAGACAAAATTTGTAGACAGAACAGGCTTTGCTTAGCACATGAGTTCATTTCTAGAGTTCTAACTGTACTTCTAGAGTTCTAACCGACTCTTTTGGCATTCTATAGGCTTTTTTTTTCTTTTTTTTTTCTTTTCTTTGTTTTCTTTTTGTTTTCTTTTCTTTTTGGCTCTTTATTTATTTTTTCTTATATTTTTGCAAAAAATGAATGATTAAAATGTCGATAAAAATTTCGGGTGTCAACATGGCTCATTTAAGATCCATTTAATTGTTAGGTAATTCATTAGACGCTTATGACCTCCCCCTTTATGCCTTGCGGTAATGATTCCTCTGGCATTACGACCTTTACTAATGACCCACTTAAGCTTATTTTAAAGCTAAAGACAATCCATTTATGATTCACAATATTAAATATGAGTTAAAATAACGATTCTTGATTCATTTTACCATCTCTAATTGAGAATCAGTTAGACAATCTTACATGTTTTGGAGAAAAAAGTGAAATGCACACAGAAACCAGCATCTTAAAATAGGTACTTTAAAGAGTCTCACCTTTTAGGAAACTGAGATATGTGTTATGTACACCAAGGAATGAGGCCCCCTTTACTTTGGAGAAATTACAGAAAAAGTCCTAAATCATTGTAATTTTTTTTTTCAATTTAATCATAAACATTTTCTTTCGACCAATTCAGTCATAAACATATTACAATTGTGCCAATTTAGTACATCATGTCAAATTTTGTTGGTTGACATTGACATGGACGTTGGTCAATGTTGGCAAACAATTTTTTTAATAATATCTTTTTTTTTGAATTTTTTCATTAATATTTTATTTTGTCTTTTCTTTTTCCTTTTTTTTTTCCTTTTTTTTCCTCCTCCCTCCTTCTTCCTTTTGCATGGAGTACCAATCTGGTCATTGAATTGAGGTGATTGGCCAATGGCAAGCTCACTTCGCCATCGTTGGGCAAAGGCGAGCCTCGTGGGTGGATTGGTGAGGTGAGCCTTGCTAGATTTGGTGAGAGCTTGCCTCGCCCAATAATGGTGAGGTCGAGCTCGTCGATCCATTAGTAAGGGCTTGCCTCATCGGATCTAGGTGAGCTTGCCCTCGCCCAGCGATGGTGAAATAAGCTTGCCATTAGCCAACTATCTCAGTTGAGCGACCAGCCCTCCCGTTTAGCTGGTTGCCAAAGAAGAGGAAATAGGAGGGAGAAGGAAAAAAAAAACAGAGAAAAAAAGAAAGAGAAAAGGAAAACAAATTATTAAAAAAATAAGAAAATAAAATATTATTAAAAAAAATTGTTTTTCACTCAATGTAAAAATTTTACAAAAGCATATTAGATTTTTTTAATAAAAAAAAACTAAAACTTTCACAATAAAAAAGTGTTGATACGTAAGTTGGACTTTCATTTAAAAAAAAATTGAGTACAATTTCTAATTTTGGAGGAAAAGCAAAAAAAAAAAAAAAAAAACTTTTATTTTTACTTAATCCTAAACAAAGAAAATCTTAAATATTTTAGCACACTCTCTCATGCATAGACTATAATTTGATCTAAGCCCAATAGTCCCTTGTAATTTATTTTTTTGGTCGAAATGGTCTATTGTAATTGACCGGGTGAAGATATGCTAATTCCACCATTGTACCCATCTGCTATCCCTTCCATGGAATTTTTCCCAAAGCCCAGCCTAACTTCTGCCCTAAACCCATTGGCATCGACCATCATCACTGCCACACCTTTGACCACAGCAGCCGTTGGCCACAACAAGCGTCACATCAACGAGGAACACCATTGGCACCACCGAGCCACCGTGTCAACATTAGTTGTTCTCGGGCATGACTCTAGAACTCCCTCTTTCTTGTCTGTCCATCTTCTCTATGGTTGTTCTACTAGACGGCATTGGTGTCGAGTTCATCACCAGTTGTAGAGCTTGGAAATGCCCGCTTTGAGCCCATCAGGTTGCTATTTACAAGCAAATCACTCATCGACGGCAATAAGCTCTAAGATGTGGAGGCCCTCGACATTGTCAATACCTAAATTTTGACGATCTACTTAGTCAATTATTGCATAGAAAATTAGGAGTCGATCCCAACCCTAGATAAAAATATCACTTGCATTATTCACATTTTGCATTTTAAGTGATCACATGACTTCCCTATGATGCTACCATGGAATGTGTTGGGATATAATATGCGGAAACGTTAGGATCTTGCAATTTACGTCAACGCGAAATCACTTCAGAGAAATTAACGAGAAAATAAATGACACCATAAATTTACGTGGTTCGGTCCGAGTATCGATACCTACATCCACTGGGAGAGCCAGCAGCAAATAATCCACTAAAATCGGAGAATCAGAGTTTATAATCGCTCAATCATTCAAGTGTTTCTCACTCTTAGCTTTAACCCCAAACCCAAAGTGTTTATAAAAAATCACTCACTTGGGTATAAACTCACAGCACAAAAATACCACGAGTTCAAGTCGCACGTCGAAAAGAAATCTCTAGCTTCTCTTTGGCGGACGTGCGGTTTCTTACTGCTTCGCACAGCTCCTGGATCCTCACGGTTACGTAGGTTTTCTTTCGGCAGTAAAACACACGAAGAGAAGACCTTCCCCTTTTATACGTGTGCCCAGGTCAAAGTTTGACTTGGGCCCACCTCTTTCTCTTTCACGTGTAGGGAACTCCTTTGTAGAGAAGACTTCATCAGCTAAAAGGAAATCGTGGAATATTTTTATGTTTGGGCCCCACCGTGGATAACAACTTCTAGCAAGTATTCCAAAGAAGCAATTAGTATCCTCTTTCACTGGGCCCCCACGATCAGCTTCCTTTTTTCTTAAGTGCGATTTATAATCCGTTTAGGAAAAAATTTATTGATAAATTCGATTTATCCGAATTCAAAATCGAGATATTAATTTAACAATTCTCCACCTTGGCTCGATGTTTGAAGCCAAGTTATAGTGCTCATCATCCATGCTGCTCTCCCAATGCCCCGACGGGCGCTCACTCTCCACAGGCGCCAATAGAGCTTAAGCAGAGCTTGAGCTTCTCCAAAGGAACATACTTAGTCATCAAATCTGCCGGGTTATCTGCTGTAGCAATCTTTTTAACAGTAACAACACCCTTAGCTAAGACATATCAGATGAAATGGCACCTGATGTTAATATGCTTCGTTCGCTCGTGATAAACTAGATTATACGTCAAATATATCGCACTTTGGTTATCACAGTGTATATCCGCATTTTTCTGTTCTAACCCAAAGTCCGAGAGCAAACTTTGTAACCATATCACCTCCTTCGCTACAAAGGTTAGTGTCATGTACTCTATCTCAGTTGAAGACAAGACAATGTGATCCTATAAGGACGCTTTCTAACTAGCTTCACCACTCGCTAGTGTAAACACGTACCCTGCTAAAGACCTGCAATCATCCAAGTCACCAACGTGATCCGAATCCACAAAACCAGTTGTCTCACTGCATTGCTATCCTCTCGATACACTATACCCACGTCTATTGGCCCTTTCAAATATCTGAGGATCCACTTCATAGCTTTCCAATAAGCTTTACCAAGACGCTTCATATAGCGACTAACCAAGCTCACCGTTTGTGAAATATTAGGCCTAGTGCACACCATAGCATACATAATACTACCAATGACACTAGAATAAGGAACACGGGACATATGCTCCTCCTCCTCCTCAGTTTGCGGTGATAATTTATCTAAAAGTTTAAAGTGTTTCACTAAAGGTGTACTTACAGATTTCGCCGATTGCATGTTAAAACGTGCCCCTATCTTCTCAATATATTTTTTCTGAGACAGACATAAAACTCCTACAGTTCTGTCACACAAAATCTCCATACCCAAAATTTTCTTTGCTGCACTTAAATCTTTCATCTCAAATTCAGCATTTAACTGCCTCTTCAACACATCAATATCAGACATATTCTTAGCTGCTATCAGCATATCATTAACATATAAGAGTAGATAAATCAAAGAACCATTATCTAATCTCCTATAGTAAACGCAGCTATCCGTCCGACTTTTTTAATAGTCTTGACTAGCCATGAAAGTATCAAAACGTTTATACCACTGCCTTGGAGGCTGTTTCAGCCCATACAAAGATTTCTTTAACAAGCAAACATGATCTTCCTTATCCGAAATAGTAAATCCCTTCGGTTGTCTCATGTAAATCTGCTCCTCCAACTCACCGTGAAGAAACGTAGTTTTCACATTTAGTTACTCTAACTCAAGATCCTGCGAAGCAACTAAGGCAAGTAAAACACGAATAAAAGTATGTTTTACCACATGAGAGAACACCTCATTGTAGTCGATGCCCTCACGTTGTGTATATCCCTTCGCCACAAGTCTCGCCTTATACCTCGTTGCCTCGACACCAGGAATGCCCTCTTTCTGTTTGAAGACCCATTTACTTCCGATAATCTTTTGGCTCTTGGATACTTTGACCAGCTCCCATGTTTGATTTCGATGGAGTGATTCCATCTCTTCACTCATAGCCCCTAGCCACTGCAATGACTCCGAACTAGCCATCGCCTCAGAGTAAGACGAAGGCTCATCTGTCTCCACCTCATCACTTACAGTCAATGCATAAGCAATATATGTATAACCATAACGTACCGGTGATTTAATTTACCTTCTATGTCTATCTGCGGTTATAGTCTGTTGCGGCTTTGCTAGTTGTTCATTATCACCGACTTTAGGAACTGCAACTTCATCTGCAGTCTCAACCTCTGTTACCTTCGAGGTCTCTAGAGTCTCCACCTGAATCTCCATCTCATTAATGACACCATGATCTGTTTTCTCTACTGGTTGTGTCTCAAAACTCCTCTGTTGAAGCATTGCGGTCTTGTTGAAGATCATATTTCTACTAATTAAAAAATTGGGTGATCTAGGATTAGTGCAGCACAACCAGTAGCCTTTCACCCCATGTGCATAACCTAGAAATATGCACTTCTTTACCCTTGACTCAAGCTTACCATCACTCACATGAGCATACGCAGGACATTCGAATATTCGTAATCCAGAATAATCAACAGGTTTCCCCGACCATACTTCCTCAGGAGTCTTCCAATAGATAGCAGATGATAGATATCGATTAACTAGGTAACATGACATGTTTACTGCTTCAATCCAAAATTCCTTGCCAAGTCCTGCATGCGAAAGCATGCATCGAGCTCGCTCAAGCAAAGTTCTGTTCTTCCGTTCTGCCACGCCATTCTGCTGTGGTGTCCCAGGTACTGTACGGTGTCTCACAATACCTTCTTTCTCGTAGAACTCAGTAAAATCTTTACCACATAACTCTATGCCATTATCGGTTCTTAGGCACTTGATTTGTTTATCTGACTGCTTCTTAATCAAAGCCTTAAATTCCTTGAACCAATCAAACACATCATATTTGTGTTTCAGAAAGTAAACCCATACCTTCCTCAAATAATTGTCGATAAAAGTCAGCATATATCGGGCAACTCCTTTAAAAGGAATCGAAGACGGGCCTCAGACATCTGAATGAATATATTCAACTGGTCGTTTGGTTGAATGAATGGCTATAGTAAACTTAACTTTATGTTGCTTCCCATAGATTCAGTACTCACATAAATCCAGCTTTCCTGTTTTCTGACCACTCAACAACCCCCTTTTACTCAGCATCGTCATACCTGCCTCACTTATGTGCCCTAAGCGCATATGCCATAATTGAGTCAAGTTAGAGTCTGGCTCACCTGATGAAACTGCAGCGATTTTGGTCACGGTCTCTCCCAATAGATGATAAAGAGTATTTACTTTCTTTCCCTTCATCACTGTCATGGCACCTCGAGAGATCTTCATTAGTCCACCTTCAGCGGTGTACCTGCACCCGATGTCATCGAGTGTCCCCAGAGAAATAAGGTTCTTCTTGAGCTCTGGTACATGCCTCACATCTGTCAATGTGCGCACCACCCCATCATGCATCAGGATCCGGATTATCCCTATCCCCACAGCTTTACAGACTGCATTATTCCCCAAAAGAACCGTACCGCCATCTGCAGCTTGGTAAGTAGTAAACCAGTTCTCATGAGGTGTCATATGATAAGAACACCCCAAATCTAGCACCCATTCGTCTCCTGACGAAGTAGCAGTCACACATAAAACAGCTTCTGCATCTTTATGGTGCCCCTCAGCAATGTTTGTCACACTGCTTATGGCATTCTGTTTATCAACTTTATTTCTCCGCTTTGGACAATCTTTCCTGATGTGCCCCTCCTCGTGACACTTAAAGCACTTCACGCGTCCCTTGGACTTTCTATTGCGTAATTTTGATATGCTTTTACCTCTACTGCTACTAGGCTCTCGATGTTGTTCTCTATCCTGAATCGTCAGTGCTTGCGCTACTCCTTTCGTCAAACCATCATCTCGCAACTTTCTCTGCCACTCTTTAGAAAATAAGACGGACTTTACCTCTTCTGAGGTAATAGTAGTACGCCCCTATAACAGTGAATCAGTAAAGTACTCCCATGACTCTGGTAAAGAGGCTAACAACATTATGCCCTGCTCTTCATCATCAAGTATCTTATCGACGTTCTTTAGATCCAACATGAGTTTATTAAATTCATCTAGGTGGGTTAGACGTACCTTTAATATATCTAAACTGAAACATCTTCTTCAACATATACAAGCGATTGTTCAAACCTTTTTTTACATAGAATGCTTGAAGTTTTACCCATAATGCTGCGGTATCCTTCTCCTCAATAACCTCTAGTACAACCTCATTCGACAAATTTAACAGGATTATACTCTTTGCTTTTTCCATCAGCTCTACCCTCTCTAAAGCTTTCATTATAATTGGCAACTCATCTTCACCATTTAGCGCCTTGGCCACACCTTGTGTTGTCAATAAAGCCCGCATCTTGATGCTCCATAACACAAAGTTACTTCTCCCATCAAACTTCTCAATCTTAGATTTCCTCTCAGACATAATTGTAATAACAAAATTTCTAGATAATAATCAGACAAACAAAAGCCCCAAATCACAATCAAGAAAACCAACCCCAAGCTCTGATACCAATTGTTGGGATATAATATGCGGAAACGTTAAGATCTTGCAATTTACGTCAACGCAAAATCACCTAAGAGAAATTAAAGAGAAAAATAATGACACCAGAAATTTACGTGGTTCGGTCCGAGTATCGGTACCTACGTCCACGGGGAGAGCCAGCAGCAAATAATCCACTAAAGTCGGAGAATCAAAATTTACAATCTTTCAATTGCTCAATTGTTTCCCACACCTAAATTTAACCTAAAACCCAAAGTGTTTATAAAAAATCACTCACTTGGGTATAAACTCACGGCACAAAAACACCACGCGATCAAGTCGCATGTCAAAAAGAAATCTCTAGCTTCTCTTCGGCGGACGTGCGGCTTCTTACTGCTTCGCGCGGCTCCTGGATCCTCGCGGCTACGTAGGTTTTCTTTTGGCAGTAAAACGCACGAAGAGAAGACCTTATGCTGGAGAAATCCTCTTGAAGTGTTTTGAAGTTGACAAAACGTTTCCATCAGTCTAGTCTGAAGGCTTGCAGACTCTGCTATTTAAAGTCTGAAAACCTCCGGACAGCCAGACTCAAGACTCAAAGTCTATCCTCATTGACAATTTTTAATCCGTTGAAGAAAGGCTATCCAGAACTGGATGTTTCATTAAGGATGTGACCTTATCGACTGGAGAAGATCTCTTGGCTAGATATGACATGGCGGAATCCTTTATTTGATCATAATTGATTCGAAGATTAAGGATCCGATGATTGGCAAAGTATATTTGGAAGGTTCTACTTATGGAAACCGAGATCCTGATTGTATGGGCGAACAGGATTGATGGGCTATCGACATGTTCCTTTAATAGCTCGAATGATCTTCCTAATTGATTCCGTCCAACGGGTAGATTAGAGGAATTCCTTTGGTAAGTGCCAACGGGTATGATGGCATGAAGGAGTATATAAGAAAGACGTTCCACTTGTTCTAGAGTGTGCACGATAGAATAATTCCAAAGTCTGAAACTCCTTGTTCTTAGACAATTCATTTCTTGAGCGAAATCTTGTAAACAAAAGAGAGTCTATATTTGTGAGAAACCTTGAGTAAGTGTGGTAGAACATCTACACTGTGGAATCAAGGAAAAGCTATGCTGTAACTTCTCTTTTGTTCATAGTGAAATCCAGCCAGTGGGCTGTTAGTGCGGAAAAGTGGACATAGGCTTTGAATAAGCCGAACCACTATAAGCCTTGTGTTCAATTTTCTCTTCCCTACTCTTTACTTTACTTTGATCGTATTTTATTAATCAAGAGAGAACTTCCTTTCTATCGTTTGCCTAGAATCACTTTCATATCTCGAGAAATTATTTGTGCACCTATTCACCCCCTCTAGCTGCTTATACTAGCTATCTCAATTGGTATCAGAGCCTGTGTACTCACTTTGTTTGAAGTGTTTTACTTCAGAGTTAAAGATCCATGGCTAGTATGTTAGCTCCAGGGCTGGTAGAAGGGCAAAGCAATACCAAACCGCCTTATTTTGATGGAAATGATTACAACATATGGAAAAACAAGATGAAAGTGTTCCTAAGATCAAAGGATCCTCTGGAATGGGACGTTGTAGAAAAAGGAATCATTCCTAAAGCTGCACCTGTCTCAGAAAGAGGAAAAGATGCTGTTGAGTCTAGCGAAATGACTCAGAAAGAGATAATCAAGAGACAAGCTCTTGATGCAAAAGCAATTTATTCTTTATATTGTGTTTTATCTCCTACTGAATACAACAGAATATCTTCTTGTGTTACAGCTAAAGAAGTTTGGGATAGATCACATATTACCTATGAAGGAACCAATCGAGTGAAAGAGACTAGAATCAACATTCTCCTCGGTCAATATGAAGCCTTCAAAATGAAATCAGGAGAATCTATAATGGATATGTTTAGTCGTTTTACAGAAATCGTGAATGGTCTTGAAAATCAAGGTCAACCAATTTATGATCCCATGAAGGTAAACAAGCTACTGTGTGGACTCTCCAAGGATTGGAATCACATAAAGACCTCAATCAGAGAGACCCAAAGAATCATGCCACTATCTTTTGATGAGTTAGTCGGGACTCTTCATTCTTATGAAGTGGAACGAATCAATGAAGACGAAGACCCTAAAGGTAATAAATCCATTGCATTAAAATCTAATGATGATTCTGATGTTACAGATTCTGAAGACGATATGGATGATGAGGAACTTGCTCTCATGATAAGAAGATTCAGAAAGCTTAACAGAAAAGGAAGACGATTCAATCCAAAGAAAGAAAGTTTTCAAAAGCAACAGACTAAGTCTATTGAGGATGATGAATCAAACAAAGATGTAGTCTGCTTCGAATGTAAGAAAAAGGGACACATCAGACCCAACTGTCCTCTTCTGAGGAAGAAGAA
Organism: Eucalyptus pumila; assembly: GCA_016097595.1. Lineage (NCBI taxonomy): Eukaryota > Viridiplantae > Streptophyta > Magnoliopsida > Myrtales > Myrtaceae > Eucalyptus > Eucalyptus pumila. The sequence goes on from CM027848.1 coordinate 24,304,297, forward strand.
AGGAAAAACTGAAAAGTATCGAAAGGCTCTTAAAGCAGAAACCTGAAGTGATACAGAGTGTGAAGAAAGTGATGATGATTATGCCAATATATGTCTGATGGCACAATCGGATTCAGATTCAAATTTCGAGACAGATTTAGATTCAGAAAGCGAATTTGAGGTAAGTAACTTCAAAGTCCCTATTAAAGTTTCAAAATACATTGATGAATTGTGTTTTAGTCTTAAGACTTCTCTTAAAAGAATTTCCGAACTCAAGAAGGAAAAATCTACTCTAAAACAATAGGAAAATATTTTGAAAGAAAAAGTGAAATGTTTAGACAAGAATGTTTCTTCTCTTAAAGAAAGTGAAGATAATCTTTTAAAAGAAAATGCATTCTTGAAAAGTGATATCTCAAATATTTCCAAAAGATTTTCTATAGGATCTGAGAAACTGGAAAAAATTCTCTCTGTTCAAAGACCTTATTTCAATAAATCTTGTTTGGGAATGACTGCTGAAACCATTCATTTAATTGATTTTCCTAAAGTAAAGGAAAGAATCAAACAAAGACCCACAAGAGATGCTTACAAAAATCATTTTAAAAGGATCTTTGTAAAACCAGTAGGTCGCAATGCTCTCAGATGCTCAAAGTGCAATAGTGCAGATCATTTTGAAAAAGAATGTCCTATGATTTGGAAACCTGTTAAAAAGGTATGGGCAAAAACCGCATATCATACTAACACCAATAGACCCAAGAAAATATGGGTACCAAAGAAGGTTTGAGTTTCTTTTTTAAATGCAGGTCACTATAAAAAAAAAAGGTAAAATGGTATCTGGATAGTGGATGCTCAAGACACATGATAGGAGACTCAAATTACTTTATAAAGCTTGTTCGAGTAAATGGTGGAAAAGTCTCTTTTGGAGGAAACAACAAAGGAAAAATTGTGGGATTTGGAACTGTAAAGATTGGAAACCTCTCAATCGGCAATGTTTCCTTAGTGGAATGACTTAATTACAATTTGCTAAGTATTAGTCAACTATGTGATACTGGTTTCAAAATCAACTTTCAAGAGGGAATATGTTCAGGAATTAGTAAAGATTCTACTCAGTCATTCATGGGTCGAAGACATGGAAATATCTACCTCTTGGATGTGAAACTAGATGAATCGCAATATCTAATCTCAATCCAAGACGAAGCAAACTTATGGCATAGAAAGCTTGGGCATATCAATATGAAGAAGATAGCCAAAATTTCAGCAAAGAAGCTTGTTCGTGGTCTACCAAATTTATCATACCAAAAGTCTGATCTATGTACACCATGTATATTGGGAAAACAAGTAAGAAATTCCTTTAAACCAATAAATCAAGTTTCCATTAATCGTGTACTGCAGCTTACGCATATGGATCTTTTTGGACCAACCGAACACAAAGCATTGGAGGTAAGAAATACTGCCTAGTAATTGTGGATGACTACTCACGATTTACTTGGGCATATTTCTTGGCAAGTAAGTCTGAAACTTTCTCCTACTTTGAAAAGTTTGCTAAAAAGGTTCAAAATGAAAAAGGGTATGTTATCTCGAGTATAAGAACAGATAATGGAGGTGAATTCGAAAATCATGATTTTACAAAATTCTGTGATGAATCTGGTTTTTAGCATGAATTCTCCTCTCTAAATACTCCAGAGCAAAATGGAGTTGTGGAAAGGAAGAATAGATCTCTTCAAGAAATGGCTAGAACTCTTTTAATAGAAAGTAATATTTCTTCATGTTTTTGGGCTGAAGCAACTTCTACAGCATGTTACATTATAAATAGTTTTTCTGAGGCCTATTTTGGAAAAAACCCCCTATGAACTATTCAAAGAAAAGAAGCCTATTGTTTCATATTTTCATGTATTCGGATGCAAATGTTTTATACTGAAAAATGCAAATGATTGAGTTGGTAAGTTTGAAGAAAAGTCAGATGAAGGCATCTTCCTTGTATATTCAACCTCAAGCAAAGCATACATAGTCTACAACAAGAAGACTCAAACAGTGGAAGAATCAATGAATGTTAAATTCCAAGATTCTATGCAAAATGAATCCATTCAGACTCATCTTGAAGAATCGAACACGCTCCGAGACTCTACAAAGTCTAATTCTCGGAAATAGCTCGGACTTTGAAGGACCAAACAACAAGTGATTGTTGAAGATTCAAGTGAAGGAAGTGACCATCAATCGACAAATTAACCAGCAAGAATCGGAAACATAAGTCCAAATCATCCCAAAAATCTTATTATTGGCGATATCAATGAAGGAATTCGCACAAGATCCAAAAGGCGCGAAGAGTCTAGTGCTGTGGCTCTTATTTCTGAAATAAAACCCAAAAGCATAGAAGAAGCTTTATCTAATGAAAGCTGGATTGAAGCTATGCAAGAAGAGCTCAGGCAATTCAGTATCAATGATGTCTGCGAATTGACTCCTAAATCGAAAGGTAAGTCTGTTATTGGAGCTAAATGGGTATTCAAGAACAAGATGAACGAGAAATGAAAAGTCATAAGAAACAAGGCAAGACTCGTGGCCAAGGGATACATACAAGAAGAAGGGATAGACTATGACGAGACTTACGCATCAGTAGCAAGGTTAGAAGCAATTCGATTATTACTTGCTTTTGCTTGTTATAAGAATTTCAGGTTATTCCAAATGGATGTCAAAAGTGCATTCCTAAATGGATTTATCCATATGGAAGTCTATGTGGAACAACCACCTGGATTTGAAGACCCAGGGAAACCAGACTCAGTGTTCAGACTGAAAAAGGCCTTATATGACTTAAAACAAGCACCTCGAGTTTGGTATGACAGACTGAGTAAGTTTTTAATTGAAAATGGTTTTGTTAACGGTAAAGTAGACACTACTCTTTTTATTAAAAGAGAAAGCAAGAGTTTTCTATTTGTTCAAATATATGTCGATGATATTATTTTTGGATCCTCTAATGAAAGTCTGTGCAAGAAATTCTCTAAGACCATGCAGGATGAATTTGAAATGAGCATGATGGGTGAGTTAACCTTCTTTCTTGGACTTCAAGTGAAACAACTGAAGGAAGGAACTTTTATTCATCAAGAAAAATATGCTAATGATATTGTTAAAAAGTTTGAATTGGACAATTGCAAAAAGGCCGATATACCAATGTCAAGTTCCTTGAAGATAGACAAAGATGAAGGAGGAAATAAAGTCGACCAAAAGTTATATAGGAATATCATCGGTTCACTTCTTTATCTTACTGCTTCTAGACCTGACATTTTGTTTAGTGTTTGCATTTGTGCCAGATTTGAAGCAGACCCTAAAGAATCTCATTTAAATGCTGCAAAGTGTATTATCAAATATATTGCATCAACTTCAAGCTTTGGTCTCTAGTATCCTAAAAGGGGGGACTTTACTCTTCTTGGATACTCATACGCAGACTTAGCCGGATGCATAGTTGATAGAAAGAGCACCTCAGGTACCTATAAACTACTTGGAGGCAGGACAGTGTCTTGGTTTTCAAGGAAGCAAAGTACGAGCTCTCTCAGCAGGCGTAGTATGTAGCTCTCGGAAGTTGTTGTTCAGAAATTCTATGGATAAAACAACAGCTAAGAGACTTTGGAATTGAAGATTCATGCACGAAAATTAAATGTGACAACACCAGCGCAATCAATCTTACCAAAAATCCAATTCTTCACTCAAGAGTAAAGCATATAGAGATTCGACATCACTTCATTAGAGATCATGTTCAAAATGGAGAAATTATGATTCGGTTTGTTGACTCAAAGAACCAACTGGCGGATATATTTACAAAGCCTTTGGAGAAAAATCAATTTGAAATTATCCGTTCCAGACTCAACATTTTGAGGTTTGAAGAAGTTAAAGTCTAGAGACTCTTACACTCAGACAAATAAGACTTTAACCGCAAGACTTTGACTGTAAGTTATTCTCTCTCTAATCTTATCTTGAAAAGGTACGTTCATCAACCGTGTTTGATTATTGTTATCTCAACCGCTATCTTTAATTGACGCGATTATTGCAACGTTTCCTTTTGAAAAAGGAGTTATTTTGAAATGACCATTTTTCGACAAAGGCGGTTATTTTTAAGGCATCTTTTCACTTTCCATTACGACGTTTGATATCTCCTCCTTTCGACGGTCTTATATACAGTCGGTTTCTTTTCGCTTAACTCCAAAATCCTAAAAAGCATCAATCTTCCATTCCTCTTTTCCTCTCTTATTTAATCTTCGAAAAAGTTGTCATCTTTCTTGGGAAAGTCAAGCAAGGAATCTTTCAAAGACTAAGAAAGATGTCGTCTACAAGAAAGTCTTCGAGGATCGCAAGCAGGGGTCCACGGCGAATGAGTGAGGGGCCTACGCACTTCGATCTCACTGAAGAAGAAGTGTCTCCAAATTAGCATCAGAGCCCACAACATTCTCAGCAGCGTCATTCTCCTCCATCTAGTCCTCAAGATGTTGATCATCAACAAAAAGAAGAAATCATTGAAGATGCAGATCCTGTAAAGTGCAAAGGCCCTCTTTTATTTATAAGTTGTATCGTGCTTTAAAAGGGACTGGTACTTCATTGAACTATGTCGATGATTTTCTTAAGGACAAAGGATATGGAAATGAATATATCTTTTTGTGAAAAATGGAAAGTTTGGGAATTGCTCGTAAAGGGGTGGTAGAAGAAACCCTTGCGAATATCCCAAGTGATCCTCGTGATTGGGGATTTAATCCGATAGATAGGAATGGTGATGACAAATTGTACAGCCAATTTCAACCGAGAATGGGAGTTGCGGCGGAAAATCGAGGAAAAAGGGGATAGTTGTTTAGATCGAAGGAACAGAAGGATCTATACTCAAAACTGCTGAAGCATGGGGTGATAAACCCTAGGAGTGTGGATTTTGATTTTATGGATGCTATTAATGTGAACTTGAGGGAAAAGTTCGGTCATCTTCAACTTGAAAAATTCTGCTCTGACACTACAGAAACCTATCATCGACTAACTGCATATTTCTATTCAAATCTTAGTTTCTTGGATGCAAATAGATTCTCTTTCAGTGTTAAAGATCAAGATTTTGTAGTGGATATGGATATCCTAGCAGATGTGTTAGGAGTTGAGAGAGGAAGATATCAACAGATCAAAGTTTCTATTGCTCGTACTACATTGGAACTTGTTAAGGACAGGAGAACAGAGGAAAAGATTTCCTACTCAATGATGAGTGCATTTAACATTTTGCTTCACAAGATTGTGATCAATTGCCTCAGATCGAAATCAAGTTCCAAGACTGATGTTTCAAGTTTAGAGGCAAAGCTGATGTATGCCATCATCACTGGAAAAAGATTTTCTCTTCCTCACACTGTTATGTTCCACATATATAGAGCAGTGATGAAGGACAGAGGTCAACTTCCTTATCCAGGTCTTATGACGAAGTTATTCAGACATTTGAACATTCAGCCTCCGCAAATTTTTTGTGTTCGATCATGCGATCATATGGTGGTAGGACTGAAAATGGTGACTAAAATGCGTCTGAAGGAACTAAGCAAAGCGTTGGAGAAATTCAAGTAGAAGACTCCAGTCAAAACTCATCAAATCTCTTCTGTAGCAAAAAGAAAAGGGAAGGAGCCCATGAATGCTCCATCCAAGAGAAGAAGAGCTCTCATCGTTGAGGATGAAGATGATGAGGAAAACATCACCATTTATGCATTGAAGAATCTGAGTCATTCTGTTCCAGAGAAAGACTCAGAACAACGGACCGAAGAAAGAGAAGAGAAAGAAGTAGAGGAAAAAGAAACGGAGGAAAGAGAAGAAGAAGAAGAAAGAGATGCTGAGAAAGAGAGAGTTGAAAAAGAAGAAGAGGAGAAAAGAGATCAAGAAGAAGGAGAACATGAGGAGCACTCTTCTCCACCTGAAGGCATGGAAACAGGGGGAGATCAAGAGAAAAGATGAATGTCCTCATATCCTGCAACCAGTGAGGGAGTCAGTCGATCTCTAGCAGATCCAGAGGATGTTTATGCCTCTCAATTTCCTGAGGAAGGTCATGATTTTTCATCGCCAAATCTGCGTGATTATGCTGATCTGCCATCGTCTGCATTTACTCCATCAGATCGTGCCGACGCCAGTACGCAGACCGATAATTCAGCAGATTTTCGCAGAGTTATGGATATTTTCTTGGAGATGCAAGGTCGATATATGCATTGGGATGCGAAGTTCAGAACTTGCAGAATGCAGGTCAAGCTTCTTCGGGTTCATTGAATGATCAGATCCAAACCCTTTCTCTTCAGATTCAAGCTAATGCTAAGGGTGAGGATGTTGCACAACTGAAAGAAGACTTGAAAAGGCTAGAAGGCATCGTTCAGTCAATGGGAGATTTCCAACTTGTTCGTGTTCCAAAGCATTCTTGACTCCACTCCATTTTCATCTCAACCTTTTTTATGCTGAAAAAAAGGGGGAGAGATGCGAGATTTAAAAACTTTGAACTTAAATTTGTCGAGCTTTTGGCTTGTTTGGTTTGTGGTTTGTTTTGACTTGACTTGTGTGTCTGGATGTGGACTGAATTTGGGACTTGGATTTGATTGCTTATATTATTAACTACTATTGATATCTTATGGATGGCTTTATTGCATACTAGACTAACCTATTTTCTGTGGTTGTAGATTCTAGTGTTATTCATTTAGCCATTTATCTCTATAAGATATGCATATATGTTTGAGAAATGTTTTGCAGGTCAAAGTTTTCCAAATCTGCAGGAAAGTTTTGTCACCATCAAAAAGGGGGAGATTGTTAGAGAAATCCTCTTGAAGTGTTTTGAAGTTGACAAAACGTTTCCATCAGTCTAGTTTGAAGGCTTGCAGACTCTGCTATTTAAAGTTTGAAGACCTCCGGATAGCCAGACTCAAGACTCAAAGTCTATCCTCATTGATAGTTTCTAATCTGTTGAAGAAAGGCTATCCAAAACTTGATGTTTCATTAAGGATGTGACTTATCGACTGGAGAAGATCTCTTGGCTGGATATGACATGGCGGAATCCTTTATTTGATCATAATTGATTCGAAGATTAAGGATCCGATGATTGGCAAAGTATATTTGGAAGGTTCTACTTATGGAAACCGAGATCCTGATTGTATGGGCAAACAAGATTGATGGGCTATCGACATGTTCCTTTAATAGCTCGAATGATCTTCCTAATTGATTCCGTCTAACGGGTAGATTGGAGGAATTCCTTTGGTAAGTGCCAACGGGTATGATGGCATGAAGGAGTATATAAGGAAGACGTTCCAGTTGTTCTAGAGTGTGCACGATAGAATAATTTCAAAGTCTGAAACTCCTTGTTCTTAGACAATTCATTTGTTGAGCGAAATCTTGTGAACAAAAAAGAGTCTATATTTGTGAGAAACCTTGAGGAAGTGTGGTAGAACATCTACGCTGTGGAATTAAGGAAAAGTTATGCTGTAACTTCTCTTTTGTTCATAGTGAAATCCAGCCAGTGGGTTGTTAGTGCGGAAAGGTGGACGTAGGTTTGGAATAAGCCGAACCACTATAAGTCTTGTGTTCAATTTTCTCTTCCCTACTCTTTACTTTTCTTTGATAATATTTTATTAATCAAGAGAGAACTTCCTTTCTATCGTTTGCCTAGAATCACTTCCATATCTCGAGAAATTATTTGTACATCTATTCACCCCCATCTAGCTGCTTATACTAGCTATCTCACCTTCCCCTTATATACGTGTGCCCAAGTCAAAGTTTGACTTGGGCCCACCTCTTTCTCTTTCACGTGTAGGGAACTCGTTCGTAGAGAAGACTTCATCGGCTAAAAGGAAATCGTGGAATATTGTATGTTTGGGCCCCACCGTGGACAACAACTTCTAGCAAGTATTCCGAAGAACGTTCGTAGAGAATACTTCATCGGCTAAAAGGAAATCGTGGAATATTGTATGTTTGGGCCCCAACGTGGACAACAACTTCTAGCAAGTATTCCGAAGAAGCAATTCGTATCCTCTTTCATTGGGCCCCCACGATCAGCTTCCTTTTTTCTTATGTGCGATTTATAATTTGTTTAGAAAAAACTTTATCGATAAATTCGATTTATTTGAATTCAAAATCGAGACATTAATTTAACAGAATGCACACGAGATCACTCTATTGCGAGACACCCCCACGGAAAAGTGTAGGATCGTCTCCCATAGATAGCTAGCCATCACATGCTCTTGATCTCGGTCAATTATTCAAAATGAAAGAAAGGCTATAACAATCGGCAAATCGAGAATATCCCGGTTGAAAGGAACAACTGAATTCGGTGCTGCTGACCTGATCAATTAGTCGGAAATTTGATCTTTCTTAGCCAAGATTCAGCAATATTTAAAGCAATATTCCGCATGATTCTTGGCCTAAAAGGAGAGCGATCGGAGGGAGAAAGATTCTCTTAGATACTCTTTCTTATTCTTGCAAAGATTTACTCCTCACTCACGCCATTTCGAGAGGATATGAAGCGTATGAAAATACTCTCTAGATAGTCTCTTGCTAGAAAGATCACTAGGAAGTAATCGTGGGAAGAATTACAAAACAAGAAAGGAAAAGAGTCGGCTGAGATGTGGATTGATGGAGAATATTCTTGCTTCTTGCCTTTAAAACCAAAAAAAAAAAAAAAAAAAAAAAAAAAAAAAAAACTCAAGGTTAACTCCTGTAACTAGTGGTCTATACAAACTCTCTACATACCCACAGAACACGTTCAAAAGACTTCTCTTTTTAAGTCAAGGACCATTAACATGTACTGAAGCCGATTTTATGGATCCATTTGATGTTCTTACTTGAATGAAGCTCCTATATTTAAAAAGAAAAAAAAAAAAAGGAAGGCAAGGGGGTGGAGTAGGTGCACCTGGCGGTGTTGCTGATGGGGGCACGGCCGGCTTTTTCAACTTCCTTAATTGAATACATTGAAATTTGGTCTACTCAAACCCATCAAAACACTACATTAATTGGTTGTGATTTTTTTTTTTTTTTTTTTTTGCTTTTGTAATAGACAGTGAGTCCGTTACCCATTTTTTCATCTCTACACATGGGTAATTTATTGAGATAATAATCACTCGATAACTTAATGCTCAACCCCTTACATTTGGGCCAAGGAATTTTGTAAAATAAGTTTGTCGATCTTCATATCTAGCAGTATTCTTGCATGCAATTGTTTTGTTGACCAAATCTCCAATCCCTTTGCATAAACGCAAAAAAAATTACCTACTTATAGTTGGGCCTGGACAAAAATGGCCCGACTATTAAAATATTAACTCTGTTAGCTATATTAGCAGCTACGTAGGATAGTTTCAATGTTAGAAAAGAAAAAGTGTATTATTTTTGCCTCTCAAGTAAAAATATGCTTTTGTTGGACTTAAAAAAATTAAGCCATTTTTTTTGTCTCTCATGTGTAATTACGAGACATTTCCAGTGGATTTGGCTGTGCTTCGTGAAAGATGGTTATAAATTTTAGAGACTTAAGAAACTTTAAGGCTTGTAGGGAGAGTAATAATTAGTTTTATGCTAACTCTAGCAAGTACTTTTATGCTAATTTTAGGCACGTAATTATTTGGTAAAATTTTGAAATTTGAATAACATGTTTAATTTTTGGTAGGAAATCAAGAAAGTATTTTTATGCTCAATCCTCGCAAAGCCCACAAAACTCTTTGTTCTCATCGGATCCCAATGCCTGCAAGGGTTGTTCTGGTCCGTCCGATTAGTTGCATGTATGTGCTAAATTAATACGAGGTCTCATGGTTACGAGGGAATTGAGATTTAATTGATTGTTAATCGTAATAAATTATTATACTATTCTTGATATAGTTCTTCTCCAAGTAAATCCTATCACCTCTATCTTTAGTCCCAATCATTCGGGAGGGATAAGACAAGACAAATGGCGAGAATTCAGACTTTGCAACAGATCGGAGATAGGAATCAAGAATCGATTAGTTCCAAAGCTTTTTAGCAACCCTTAACCATCACTTCTAAACATAGTTTTGTTTGGTCAGAATCTCCTCTAAACATTGGGAAGCAAAACAAGGGAACTATAGATTCCAAAAGCTTCAATTCTTCAGTCATGAGATGTCTTCATTGAGTTCCATTTGGCTCTAATTATATCATGAGGTTGGTGACGGCGATTAAAGGTATTTAGGTTGTGACAACTCTGCCGTCTCGCATGATTTCACACACAATGGAAAAAATTGAATCTAGAATTAGATTCTTTTGTCAATATTGTCATATTCAACATGAAATTCCTACAATCACATAGATATTGAAATTCGGATGAAATTAACAATGATTCATTTTCACTCTATTTAGCTTGTCATAGACTAACGGGGTTTGATTTAGGTGCAAAAGAATGTGGACCTATGGTGAAAGTGGGCAATTTTAGTGTTTGAGAAAATATTTGGTATAATAAATTTGTCAACTCAGCAATATAATAAGGGTCACGCTTTTTTTATTCATCTTTCGGTTTAGATACTCCATTTTTATGTGTTTTGTACTGTCCCTTGTGGGACCGATAACTTGTGCAACTCCATAAAAGTGATTTATCATTATTATTATTATTTGGTCAAGGCATTTTATTTCGCTTCTTCTTTTTTTTCCATGAAGGTCCCACTTTCCTTTTTCTTTTTTTCCATAACTTTGACATTTGTTGACACTTGAATTTTTATCGACGTTTTAAGTATCCATTTATTTAAAAATAAAAAAGAAAGTAAAAAAATTATAAAAGTTAAAGAAAAGAATAAAAAAAGAATAAAAAAAGGAAGAATGAAAATGAATGGAAATGATAAAAAAAAAAAAAAATGAATTCGAGCGGACCGGCATGTCCGGCCCACTTGTCTAAAACTTTCGGCTCACCCCTTGACCCATCTCCCCATTTCCCTTGCTCTCTTTCGGCCCATTTTTATTTATTTCCTTAAGCCCACAAGAGAGGAGGAGAGGGGCGAGCGAGGAAGACGTGAGGGACGTGGGCAAAAAAAGGGGAATCGTTCGGTTATGGTGAGGGCAGAAAACCACGACGCGGAGAGAATCCGCTGGTTAGATCGTTGGATCATGCGTAAACCGCTCTTGGAACTGGAAGGGGATTCTCTGCTGAAAAGAGTGGGGTCCTGGACGCTCTTGGAGGCAGAGAAGGTAGAGGGGGTGTATCACTTTTTTTGGAGGGGGATCGGAAGAAGAAAAGCCAGCGACGGGCCTCGTAAAAAGAGGATTCGGCTGGAAGGAGGATCATCTGCGTCGGTCATTGGAGATGGCCGCCACCCCGGATCTCCCCGCCGTTCGTCGCCTTTTCATCGTTCCGTTCTGTCCAGCGTCAAAAGCGTTGTGGAAACCTTACACGATGCGCCAGAAGACGAGCCCAACCCACTCACGGGGATAGCCGATCACATTTCGTGTTCGAAGCCAGGTAGTCTCTTATTTGCTTTTCTTTGCCCATCTTGGGATATATGGCTTGATGATCAATGAATGAGAAGGTTGTTCGAGGCTAGTATCATTTTGTGGCAAGTAATATTGATCTAAAGCTTGATATGTTATGTTCGTATCGAATACTGTATCGAGCTTGCTTCTGAAGTTCCTGTATAAATACGCCCGCCATATGTTCGTTGAAATGCCCGGACCAAGTTAGCGTGTAGTTCATTCCGTTTCTGGGTTCATTTTTCTTTGAATCTTATGCTCTTATGTTCCAATGCTGTGTGAGAGCTATGTGGGAGTAGAAATCACGTTTTCCGATCACTCGTAAAATGTATGAGTCTATTTCTGCATCTTTCTTTTTTGTTTGAAAGAAAGTATTCTTTTGGAATTAATTTTCTAGACTTTCATCTGTTTGATTTGCCGAAAATGATTAGTTAATCGAAAATACTTTTTGGTCTACGGAAATATTTATCTAAAAATTAGAAAAGTGAAGTCTTAAATCTTGAAAGGCAAAAACACTATGAAATTGTTCCTCTCGATTTTTTCTTATTTTTGGTAAAGTTAAGAAATGTATAGATTTTGCTGATTGAATTTTTAATATTATAATGTTCTATTTTTCTTTTTCTTTTTCCTCCTTCGCCGCAAACCTTACCTCCTCCTCCTCCTCCTCCTCCTCCTCCCCTTTCTCCTTCTCCTTCACCCCCTCCTCCTCTCCTTCTCCCTCCCCTTCACCGCCGCCTCCAACCCTTTTTCCTACCTTGCTCCTGTCAGCTTCGCTCCCTCCTCTTCCTCTTTGTTGGTGTACTCTGCTCCTTCATTCTTCTATGGATTTGGCTCCACACTGACGACTTCAACACCAATACTCTTTGGAACGTTGTCGTTGACCACGTCTGAAGGATTGTTGCCCTTCAAAATGGTTCAACTCGCCACAAGCTCTGGTTCGTTGCTGTTCGCACCAAGTTCCCATTCGCCATCGTTTACCTTGTCGAGGAGCTCCACTACTTCTCTGTTCATTACGCCTACACCTTCTTCCAATGTGAGCGCAGGTTTGTCCTTTTTTGGGATGCCTATTCCTATGCCTTAAGCAAGGTCAAGCTCATTGAGACCCTAACTCATGCCTGTGCTTTGAGCTCGGCCAAGCTTCGCGGCCAAGCTTCGGTGGATGGAGTCGACACAGAGGGAGGTGAGGTCGTCAAAGATGGCAGCGATGGTAGTGGTGGTGGAGAGAAGGAAGAAGCGGTGGGTGAGGTGGAGAGGTGGGTGGGAGGGAGGGAGAAGGAAAAAAAAAAAAAAGAAAAGAAAATAAATATTTATTTAAAAATTCATTTTTTTTTTTGCTGGAGTTAAAATCATAAAATTGAAATCATTTTCCAAGTGAGATCCAAACATTAGAAAAATTTTCGATCATATATGACTAAATAAAGGAAAGCTATCCAATTTCTTGGAAAATGATTTTTCCAAAAACATTTTCTTTGTTTTTGGAGTTTTTTCCCCAACGAACGTACCCTAAAAGACAATTTAAAGATCACAAACCAGCCGCCAGCCATGACCTAGTCGGTCAAGAGAAGCAGCAAGGGCGCCGCGAATGTCGATGCCCCGCGGGCTCTCACGATGCTTCTCGGTCCCAAGCCATAGAGCCTCCGGGTGTCCCCGTCTGGGCCCTGGGCGAGAGTGCACGAGAGGATGGAGTAGCTCGCGAGGAGCCGCATCGTCCAGAGCGACAGGGGCTTCAGGGTTCTTTGTGGAGAGGCGCGATGCGATATCGGAAGGGGAGTGTGGTGGAGCTGAGCCGGATGGCCCGTCCTCAGCCAGCATCTCCTGGATTCCGAGCTCAACGGTGGCCGTCAGCACCATGGGGATGCCTACCAGCGCATTCATTTCCATGGCGAACAAGAACTCATCTTCATCCTCACTGGACGTCGTCATTACTGGGCTCTTGCACGCACTCGTGTTTGATTTTTGCTCTCTTTTTATTGGCCTTTTGGAGGTACAGAGTTGTTGATGCGTCGATACCATGGAGTAGATTTTTATAAGCATTCTCGGCATTGTCGTTATCGTTATTGAAAGGTCAATAATTTTTAGTATTTAACTTTCACCGTTGATTCTAGGGTAGCATAGAGCTTGAGTCATTGATTTTAAGGGTGCACCTTCGAATATTACCCGACTCTCAAGTTTAAATTCTTAGATCAAGAAATTCTTAATATTTAGGGCATGTTTGGATAGACTTTGAATTGTACTTTCTATTTAATCTAAATTTTATGACTTACTCATTTTGAAGTTTTCCAACTTAAAGCACCTGAAACTTTCACAACATATGAACGTTTACTTCTAAGTTAAACATAAAATTTTCTCTTTTTAATTTGAGTAACATGTTAAATTTTTGTGGGAAAGCAACGAAATTCCTTTTTTTCCTTTTAATTAAGGGTTAATATCACAAAAAACATATATGTGACAAACAAGCTTATTCCAAACTAATTTTTTTTACTACAAAAATTTTCAAATTAGTACATCTGTGACAAATTTATCCTCTATTAGTTTCTGTTAAATTTTACTGTCAAAGAGTTGGATAAAACATGACAGTTGACGGGTATATCAGTTTGGAGTTTTTACTTTTAATTTGTCATAGATGTACCGGTTTGTTGTTTTTTATAATATTAATGCAATTTAATAGAAACTAAAAGAAGAGTACGTCTGTTACAAATATATTTGCTTGGGGTTTTGAGGGTTCAAAAAATGAGTTTATGGGTAAACTTATTATAGGCGTATTAATTTGGGGGTTTTTTTGTGGCCAAAAGAATTAATTTTCAATAAATTTATTACATGTATATTAGTTTTGATTCTTTTATAGTATTATTTTCTTAATTAATCCTAAACAAGGGTATGGTACAATTTTATCTAAGACCAATGTTGCCTTGTTCAAGGGGTCAATTGATCGTGTACAGATTTGTTGTACCCATTAATGTAACCACATGCTATCCCTCCTTCGGATTTTGCTACGTGCTTAACCTAATTTATACCTTACCACACTTGATTATTTCCCTGTTAAAAACCCTAGATAAAATCAAATATCCTCCACCCCCTCTCTCTCTCTCCTCAAAACCCGGTGGCAATCAACAACCACCGTCGTCTCACCTTGGACCTCCGTAATCATCGGCCACAACGAACCACCTCCCATCCTGCATCACTTACCCGCCGCGTTAATGTCCATTGATTTGAGGGATGACTTGAAAATCCTCTATGGCCATCCTGCCTAACCGCAAAGCTCTTCTAGGCTAGCTTCGAACCCGCACGTCGATGTCAACGAGCAACTTACTCTCGACGACAACAAGCCTCCAAATGTGAAGGCCCATCTCGAGGCCTCAACAACGACCAAGGGCAAGCTTCTTTGGGCAGCATGCCCTATTGCTACTCTTGCAAACCAATTATATCATCCCTCCTGCATCACTTACTCTTCACTCTTCAGCTCACAATGGTACTAGAGAATTCGATCCGTGACACGGCAACAATCATGCTGGTGGCCAAGCTCCACGTTCTTGATATTGATGCCGGGCAGAACCCTAAGAGCACCCCAAAGTCCATCTCTATCCGATGGACTTGTTCCGAATCTCGTCTAGAATGAAGAGGATGGTTACGCTTGACATGTTCACGTATTATTCGAGGACGAGCAAGCATCTCTGTCCTCTGGGATGTGGGGCCCAAAAAATGGAGTTTCAGTCGTTGCTAATGCCGACGGAGCTGAAAGCTTTCGCCAAGTAACCTTCCAGATGGGGCTGCCGTAAAGGGGGCACCTCCTCCGATGGTTGCATGGCGAGGTCCATCTCGAGGTACTGAGTGTATGCAGTGCCCTCGGAGCTTTGGGAATACACCAGCGAAGCAGAAACAATCTCAAATATGGGCTGCTCCGGGGTAACAACGGCCGTGGCAGCGACAATCCTAGCTGCCGTGCCACCAACGAAGAGCGCTTTTCCGATCAAGTAGACAGGGTTCTCAGCGACATGGTACCTTATGTTCAGCCGAGCTGACTTGGCACAAGAATATTTAGGCGTGTGCTAGGCCCAACCCGTTCCATACCTGGACCATGCCCGCGTATCACGCCATGCCTGTTCGTGGTCAGCCTTTGTAACAAATTAATGGGACAGGCTTTGTCCTTGGGCCTCATTTTGAACCTGCTCGTTCATTTTATACTTTTTTGACAAGCAATGTTGGATATTTCAATAATATTTTGAAATATTTACAATAATAACTTTGATTAAAGTTATGATCACATTGAAAACCATTATTATTTTTAACGGTCATATAATGGTTTCTTAATGGTTATGTAACGGCTGTTCAATCGCTTTGTAATGTTTAATTTATTTCTCAAATAAATCCTCCATTATTTTACAACGGCTCTTTTAACTGTCTATTTTGTCTGAATATAAAAATAAATTCTCATAAGACAATCTTGAAATATACACTGAATGAAAGAGATAATATAATTTCTTTAAAAAATCTTTTATTTCCTTTTCCTTACTAGGTTACACACAACCAATATTCAGTGCGGAATATAAAATAAGGTTTGTTGTTTCTTGGTAGGATAATCGTCAGAAGTCTATCGCACCGAGTTTCGAACTCCGAGGGATGGAATTATCCTTAAGGATAGTGCTTATAAAT
Source organism: Eucalyptus pumila (assembly GCA_016097595.1). NCBI lineage: Eukaryota > Viridiplantae > Streptophyta > Magnoliopsida > Myrtales > Myrtaceae > Eucalyptus > Eucalyptus pumila. The sequence continues at coordinate 24,320,347 of CM027848.1, forward strand.
TTATTTATTCTCATTAACTTTTTCCAACAAGCAATTGGAGACATAAATAATGGTGGCGCTTGTTGTAGCCATAAAATATCACGTAAGATAACTTCTTTATAAGCAACTGTTTTGATTGGAAATCGTCCCCTCCGAATCGAATCGTCAACTCGACAATGAGAGTTATCGCATTTTGACTAGTTAACAATTCTTTCAAACATCACAGTCCTCGTGCTTCGAATTGACAGGCGATTTTGCGCCAGGAAAGGAACAAGAACTTTACAATATGGTTCTTATACTGATGAAAGGAGTCCCAAAGGACAAAATAAGTGTTTCTGAAGAAACTAAACTGGAATGACTAAAAATAAATGGCTAGAAAATGACTGGAAATAAACCGCAACAAAATAAAAAATGCATCAACTGGAGTAATCATATCAAATACGATTAATTAAGACATGCGCAATTAGGGATATGAAAAATCTCCTAAATATATGCACAATCGCGAAAAATATGGAAAATATTCTAAATACCTCTAAAAAATATCTTGAATATATCTGACAAAACAAACCAATTTGATGACATCGAGATATATTGTACCATTCGGTTGTTATCTAGCATGGAAATGAACATTTAGCGAATTCATTCTAGTGGTAGCATGGATCTACTAAATACATGTCAAGGTACTAGTGCGTGTGTTAGGTTTTTTGTTTTAATGTGCTGGTGCGCGTGTTTGGGACGATGCTCAGAAAAAGAGCAAACTAGGACAACGTAAGAACATTTTTACTAGATATTTTGCAATTATAAGGGCACAAAGGGGAAAGGGAAAAGGGAAAGGGGAAAGGGAAGGAGCTCCATTTTTTTGTGGATCTGCCGCTAACTGCACAATCGAACGACCGTAAGCCTTTTGATAGTCTTCCATCACCACCTCTCTTCAGCAGCTACTTCATTCTGTCTTTTCAAGATTTTTTGTTGTCTTTAAGCAGACTTGTTGCCCACGTCTAAGTAACCGAGTTAGACCACTATGGGTGCGATTGGGAAACCCTTTGACCATCCAAAATCCCTAGGATAAATATTTTTGAAATCCCATTTTACAAAGACTAGCTTTCATAAGGTTGAAAGCACAAAGCAGATCCTAGGCTGTCTTGGGCTTTTAGTTTTTCTCGACATGCCTACAGCTAGGGTTAGTAAAAACAAATTCTTCCAAAACTATCCTCAATAACTTTTTATTTTTCTAGTTTTGCCCTTGATGACTGTTTACCTTCTTCTCTAGTTTTGCCCTCAATGACTATTAATCTCCTTCTCCATTGAGGTTGATCAGTGTGGTTGCGAGTGGCTGTGAGGGGCTAGCAGTGGGCTAGAGAGGGGCCGATATGGTCATGGCAACACAGGCGACCATCGCCAGGGGGTCATGCGACCTCCATGAGGGGCTGCACGATTTTGCAATATTTGAGATCTATTTCTTGATTACTTTGTTCATACTCGCATGAAGTGATATTTGATGAAGATATATGTCTTCTAGGAAAGACTTGATATTTCAAGATAGCGATCGTGGATTTGTTATTGCAAAATATTGGAGTAGATTTCTTCTGTGCTTCTCTGATGTGCTGTAATATTCTTCAAAACCATAATTCTTGACAGGTGACAATAGCGGTTACAAAGTACTCCTCTTTTATAGCATAACGTGCTATTGAATCTTACTCCTGGGATGCCCGAGAGAACATTTCAAAGCCTAGCGTGAATGCACGTCCATTAGTACTCTCCTCCAATCTTCAGTTGAGCTTGCCAGTCCCTTGGTGTAACTGAATAGCTTGGCGGTTTCACGTGGTCAATGCCAAATACCATAATTTGTAATTCCACGTAAATATCCTAAAATCCTCTTAGCTCCAAAATGAATTTGGCTTGGTTTGTACATGAAGTGACGTAGTAGACTTGTTGCGTACATGATATATGACCGTGTAGTAGTGAGATATAGTGGATTACCAATAGACTTATGTAGAGGGAAGCATTAGTTTTCAGTGCCCCATCATCATGTAATAGTTTCTCGTTTGTCACAAGCGGTGTTGCAACTGTTTTGTAATAATTTATCTTGAATTTTGTTCATGAGATTTACAGCATATTACTTCCGTGAGATGAGCACTCATTCATTTTGATTGATCTCAATGCCGATGAAGTAGTGCAACAAGCCCAAGTCAATCATCTTGAATGTCTTCATCATAAGCAAAAGATAAGGAGTGTGGCCACCAGAAAACTCGATATGCTGCTTTCATCGATGTTTCGAGCCGATTGTCAATTATTGATGTATGCAGATGAATTATACATCAACAGTAAGAGATGGGTTGAGATATTCATAAGATCACCGAGCGGGGTAGAGAATCCAAGTTCAAAATAGACTTTGTGTGTTGTTATTATTGTGTTGTATAATTTTAAAGGACGAAGATTTCTCTGTCCATAATGGTGTTTCCCTAAATTTTCACCGTCGCTAACAATCTCATTACCGTGAATCAATATTTGATATTTATCGAAACATTACGGAAAATAAAGTGCAAGATAGGTAATTATCAGGTAAATTTTCACTAGTGCCTCTACGTAAATTTTCACTATTGATAACAATCTCATTTCCATGAATCAATGTCTGAGATAAATTGAGCAAATCTAGGTTGTTTTCGAGGATATGTGTACTAAAAGTTCTAAAACTTGTCATGAAAGTGCAATTAAGTTCTAAAATTTTAAAAAAGTGTAATCAAATCATAAAATTTATCACGAAAGTACAATAGAATCTTATTACTTTAAAAAAATATGCAATTAAGTCCTAAAATGTATTATCAAAGTACAATTAAGTTCTAAAACTTTCATAAAATACAATTAACGAAAGAACTTGATCGGACAATTTGAAAAGGTCATGACTTTGTACCTTTTGAAAATTTTAAGATTCATTTGCACTTTTGCGATAAATTTTACGATTTAATTGCACTTTTTTAAAGTCTTTTTTTTTTTTTTTATGTTCATAAGGTCTTATGATTTAATTATACTTTTATGATAAGTTTTAAAACTTTTAATGTATTTATTCTTCTTTTTATTATTATTGATTTAGGGCGCAGCAAAGTTAATTCAAGGAAGGCAAGGGGCTTACTTTTCCCGACATTGAGTCATCCTAATCCAAAGCCACGTTAATAGAACACAAAAAGTTTTCGGATAATCTGGAACCCCAGGAGATGAGTGATGACTTCCAATTGCTTAGGATTCAGACTCTATATCTGTAGAAGTTCAAAAACTAAACAGAATTTGTCATTAGCAATATTACTTATTTCTTGGAATTGAAGGCAAACAAAGGCGACCGTTGTCCAACACGACCAAATACAAAAGTTCATAGAGAAATCTCTAGACCCGCTTGACAATTTAAATGAGTGCGCGACAAGGGGACTTATTTATTAAGGATGAAACCATTAACATATGCTGGCGACAAGTAGTCAGATCTTCTGTAGTTCGACTACCCACATGTTGTAAGCCCGGCACACAAGTTTCGGAGCGCCGAAACCGGCCGCACGTGCCATGACTTCGAGCTCTTTCTCCGTCCGGTCCTTACCCCCCGGACTGCCATTCAGCATGCTTATGTCCGCTAAGAACGCATTCTGGGTCACCCTGTCAGTGTCAGGATACTCTGGAAGGACCGCGTCCACGATCACCACCTTGCCCTTCTCCAGCAATGCCTCCCTGCAATTCTTCAGTACCTTAACGCAAAACTCGTTGTCTCCGCCATGAATTATCCACTGCAGAGAACAACCAAAATTCAGTCTACGCTATGTGTACAAAGTAACCACTGTCTACTGTACAATTCTCTATGGTCACCCAATGAGGCAACTGAAGTTGTGTTAACCTTCATTAAAATGACGTCTGCTCTAGGGACGTATTTTGTCATGTCCCCTTCGACATGTTCAATACCTGTCATCACAAATAAACGGGTCATCCCATCGTTACTCTAGTACTCAAACCAAACAAGCCAAGTGGGTACCATGAAAAATTAGTCACAAATGTACCCCAAGCATGTTCAATACCTGTCATCACAAATATAGCAAAACTAATGGAGAATAAATTTGTTACAAATATACTGATGTTTTTTGTAATATAAACCCTTTCCTCGATCTGCCTCTGATTAGTATGCTACGAGCCATATTACCAAATTACAAATGTGGGCGATGCTCTATTTGTAAACCATTACCAAATTATAACTAGGATGGTTAGAGGACATGCCTCTTCTATCTATATCATCAATATCCTTCTAGATGATTTTTCTTCTTCGGTTTTGTTTGTTTCGCAGAAAATGGATGATTTTGAAAAACATTTTCTTAAAAATAATCAATAGTATTGCTTGAAATAATTACTCAATAGAAAATATTTTCATCAGCGATAACAATTTATGTCTAAATATTTTTGTGGACGATGAAAATATTTTTTGTTCATTTATTTCTATAATCAATATAAACAATCATCTCTAGATAAATGTTTTTAAAATCTATTATTTTCTCGAGATAAATGGAATTTTAGGGTCTTGATAACCATTACGTTCCCGAAAACAATTTTTAATAAGAATTGAGTCTTTTTTGTGATATTTCCCTGATGAATTTCTAAGCATTTGAAGGTGTTTACTAACTATTCAAAATTTCTATTCCTGGAATATAATTGCGTTTGGTATGATTCTCAAAATTTCTAATCCGAACAATTTTCTTTTTCTTTTAATAATTTTATTACTTTTTTATCTCTCTGTTTTTTTCCCCCTTTTCTTTCTCTTCTTCTTCAACCTTTGGCCGGTCATTGGCCTCCGGATGACTAGCAACTGGCCAGACGAGAGCCGGTGACCTCACCGAAGTGTCGCTGACCTCATGTGAGGTCGCACCTTGTTCGCCCATCCTTGGCTGCACAAGGTTGACTTCGCCCAAATTTGGCGAGGTTGGTGTAACCTGGCCAAGGTGATGCCGAACTCGCGGTGGCCTGATAAGGTCAAGCCCCATTGATGATTGAATGAGCTCGGCCTCACCAGATCTGGGTGAGGCTAGCTTGGCCACTGCGAGGTTCAGCCTTGCCCAGATTTGGCGAAGCCAAGCCTCATCAATGGTTGGGCGAGCCTTTGGCAAGCTCTCTAGACCTTGCCCAACTAGTCGCCAATGACCGATAGTGGTGTACGGTGGCAGCGACGGCGGAAGAAGAAGAGAAGAGAAAAAAGGAAATTTTGGTTGACTTGACTCTAGAATTGTTCCCAAAAATAAAGAAGTAATTTTTTTTTACTCATTGATTTTATTAGGAATAAAAAATTTACCAGATAGATTTTTATTCTTTTTTTTTTCGAGAATAAAATAATAGAATCGGGTACAATCTGACGTGTTGCCAAACAAACCCTTAGTGTGTGAATCATGTCTGGAGCTGTGATGGCAATCCATATAATATGAGTGAGAGATAGAGAGAGATTACCAGGAATGGAAGGTGCTTCTCTGATGACATGAGGAAGATCAAAGTTGATACCATGAATGTGTGGGTATTTCGACACTATAATCCTCAGGCTTGCCCCTACACCGCCGCCTACGTCGACTACCGTGCTGGCGTTGTCGAAGCCGCGGTAAAGCTCAACGATTTTGTTCATGTAAACGTGGGTTGGGCCTTGCATGGCGTTGTTGAATATCTCGTTGAACTTGTCGTCTTTGCTTGTGTACTCAAAAATGTTCATGCCATTTGCCAGTTCGAAGGGCCTTCCTCCTTCCATAATCGCGTCTTTTAAGCAGTACCTGTAACAGCATGCATAAACAAGGAGATTGTAATGGGAAAAACAAATAATTATGAAAGAAATTAAAGTCACGTCTTCCAAATCTTTTTGCTACTCGACCAACCAATTAAAGTCGAAAAGCAAATACTCAATTATGGAAAGAAACGTGAAAAGAATATCTCAATAAATAGCTAAAAGAATGAAGCAAAATAGCCAAAAGCAGAAGTCCCTCTTAAAAGACAGAATTAAAAGATCACAAACCAGCCGCCAGCCATGACCTTGTCGGTCAAGAGAAGCAGCAAAGGCGCAGCGAATGTCGATGCCCCGCGGGCTCTCACGAAGTACTTGCTTCTGGGTCCCAAGCCGTACAGCCTCCGGGTGTCCCCGTCTGGGCCTTGGGCGAGAGTGCACGAGAGGATGGAGTAACTCGCGAGAAGCCGCATCATCCGGTCCAGAGCGACGGGCGCTTCGGGGTTCTTTGCAGACAGGCGTGACGCGATCTCGGCGGGGGAAAGCGATGGAGCTGAGCCAGATGGCCCGTCCTCGGCCAGCATCTCCAGGATCCCGAGCTCAACGGCAGCCTTCAGCACCATGGGGATGCCAATCAGCGCATTCATTTCCATCGCGAACAAGAAATCACCTTCGTCCTCACTGGACGTGGTCATTGGTGGGCTCTCGCAGGCGCTCATGTTTGCTTTTTGCTCTCTTCGTATTGGCCTTCTAGAGGTGAAGAATTGTTGATGCGTCGATACCACGAGGGAAACTTTTATAAGCAACCTTGACACTGTCACCATCGTTGTCGTTATCGAAAGGTCTACGACTTTTAGTGCTTAACTTTCACTGTTGATTCTAGGGTAGCGTAAAGCTTGTGTCATTGACTTTAAGAGTGCACCTAATAATATTAGCCGAAGTTTAAATTGTTAGATCAATAAGTTCTTAATATGTAGGTTATGTCCAGATAGACTTTGAATTTTACTTTCCCGTTAATCTAAATTTTGTGATGGATGCATTTTGAATTTTCCTAACTCGATATACTTGAAACTTTCACAATATATAAATTTTTAGTTGTAAGTTAAACCTAAAATTTTAATTCTTTTTAATTTGAGTAACATCTGAAATTTTGGTGGGAAAGCAACGAAAAATCCCAAATTCATATCTAAAAACTAAGTAGGAAAACGAAGACAAAGAGGAGGATCTGAGAAGAACGTGGAAAATTTTCTATATATTGTATTACTTACAGACTCAATGTACATATCCCATATTACAGTACAAAATGTATATAAAAAAAAAAACCCAACCAAATAAATTACAAATTAGATATGATATTAAATTGATCTCGATTGATTTCATATATCAATCTTAATCTAAATAATATCTAGAAGATTCTCGCGTATCTTCCAACACTCCCCCTCAAGCTGGTGGCTTGTAGATATCCAAGAAATCTAGCTTTCTCAAAACATACGCATGTTGTCTCTGACATAAAGGTTTGGTGAAGACGTCTACTGGTTGTTCTTCTGTCCCAATTCCTCGTGTCTCAACTCCTTGCTGAATTTTTTCTCAAGTGAAAGGGCAGTCCACTTTGTTCTTTCATGCACTATGGGGTTTGATGCAAGTTTGAGGGCTGCATCATTTTTGCAGAACAATTTGGTTTGTCCTTTGATTTATACCTTAAGATCTCGAAGTAAACCTTGTCACCCACTATTTCATGTGTGGTTTTTGCCATGGCTCGATATTTTGCCTTTGTTGAGGATAATGAAACGGTTGGTTGCTTCTTTGTCTTCCATGAAAGTAAAGAATCCCTCAATTTGATATAGAAACCTATTATGGATCTTCTACTCATCGGACTAGTTGCATAATCTACGTCACAATAGGCGGTCATTCTCATATTACATTTTCTCGAAAAAAGAATCCCAAGTCTCGGACTAAGTGTCTGCATTACATAACATATATTTGGTCTAGTCTTAGTCAAATATATAAGCTTTCCAATGAGTTTTTGATAACCTAATGGATCTCTGAGTATGGGATCATCTTCATAATCCGCCATAGTTAACTTGACATTTTGCTCAATTGGAGCAATAGCTGGCTTGCATCCTGACAATCCTACTTTCTATATGATCTCCATGCAAATTTTCTCTAGCTGAGAGAGATCCCTTGGTTTGATCGTGCAATTTTAATTCCAAGAAAATATTTGGGTGAACCTAGATCCTTTACATGAAAGGTAAAGTGCAAGTATTCCTTGAGGCCTTTGATAGCTACTTCGTCATTACCCATAATGAGTATATCGTCTACATATATCATCAAGTAGATGGATGACATACCTTTGGTCCACGTAAAAACAACATAGTCATATATGGATTGATTGAACTAGGTAGCTATCAGAGACTCAACAAATTTGGTGTACTACTGTCTGGAGGCTTGTTTAAGGCCATATAGGGATTTGTGGAGACGACACGCCTTATTCTTCCCCTGTCTTCGTAAACCCTGTGGAATTTCCATGTAAATTTCTTCATCTAAATCTCCTTGGAGGAAAGCATTGTGAACGTCCATCTAATGTAATGACCAGTCTTGAAAAGTTGCTACCGAAAGGAATGAGCAGACTGTAATATCTTTGGCTATGGGAGAAAAGGTTTCGTGATAGTCAAATCATTCCCACTATGTGAATCCCTTAGCCACCAATCGGACTTTGTATTTTTCAATGGATCTATCTGCTCGATATTTAATTTTGTATACCCATTCACATCCAATTACCTTGAGATGATGAGGTAATGTCACAAGTTCCCATGTGTGATTATCCACTAAAGCCTACAACTCTGCTTCCATAGCTTTCTGCCATTGCAAACCAGAGCATGCTTCATCATAGTTGGATGGTTCTCACTCTTCAGAGATGTGAGTGATGTAACATCTATGTTTCAGAGACAACTGATCAAAGGAAACATAAGAAGAAATGGGGAAATGAATACTTAGTGAGTTCCGCACACCACATATATAGTGTTTGGTCTAAGTCGATGGGTGCATGGCTCGTCTAGAATGTCGTGGTGGATCATGCTTTAGCGATGAAGGTCAAGGATCTTATGGAATTGCAGGGTTAGACGTCTCCTCAGTAACCATGTCATCAGAACTCTAGTCCATCACTTCCATGGAAGAACTCATGTCCGTTGTTGATTTGGATGCTGAAGGATTGCTTGCATTCTCTAGTGAGGGAAACATAACATATTTTGGATTATTGAGAACTTCCTCAATATGAGAAAGAGGAGGATTCCCCCGTTTTCTATGTTTGACTCTTGTTCAGCGAACGGGAAAACGATTTCTTGGAACAAGATGTCTCTGTTAACAAAAACTTCTCCCGTGGATGGGTCAAATACACATATCCCTTTTGCAGATGGGGATATCCCATAAATATGCAACGACGAGCATGAGGACCCATCTTATCCCTAGGGCCTACTATTGCGGCGTACCAGAAACACCTAAAGATTTTTAGATGACTCAGCTTTGGCTTCTTTTCAAAAAGTGATTCAAAAGGAGTTCGTCCATCAAGCACCTTGGTCGACATGCGATAGATTAGGTAAGTTGCTGTAAGGACCCGAGCCTCCCACTGTGTAATATTGTCCGCTTTGGCCTTTGGTCCTCATGGTTTTAAATTTGTGTTACACTAGTTAGAGAACCCAAGTCTTATGAACTAGCCTAGGACTCCCCCCTAAGCAATGTGGGATAGGAGACATACCCCTTCCCCGCACATGTCTGGGGACCGAGGCACGGACGCACCACCATCCCTCGTCCCCGTGCACTACCACTTGGGCCGTCACACTTTCCCCCCCTAGGGAGCACAGCGTCCCCGCTGTGGCCTCACACGCGGTGTGGAGTGGGCACTGATACCATTTGTAAGGATCTGGGCCTCCCATTGTGTAATATTGTCTACTTTGGGCCTTCGGCCCTCATGGCTTTAAAACGCGTTACACAAGTTAGGGAACACAAGCCTTATAAACTAGCCGAGGACTCCTCCCCTAAGCGATGTGGGACAAGAGACACAGCCCTTCCCTGCACACATCCAGGGACTGAGGCACTGATGCATTGCCATCCCTCCTCTACGTGCACGACCGCCTGGGCCGTCACACTATGTGTTGGTGAAACCATCGTTCGGGTTGATGTATGTATATAAGTGTGTTGGTATGGTTTTAAATTTTGGCCCTGCTTTCCTATCCAATTGTTTTAGTCTGGGGATTTTATATCTACTTCCGCATGCATATATTAAAATGAATGGGTTGGCGATGCGTCTTGGGACATTACTATTATATTGACTAAGCGGGGATGGGCACGGGCTCGGAAGATTGGAACATGACATCCAAGTTTAGTGGTATCAGAGCAGGTTAGTGTTCGGAGTGATAAGGCACGATGAGTCATGGGATAGTTAGTAGGAAATGCCACTTTTAATATGCAGATACATGTGATTGATTGAGTTGATGAGACATTTCAATTGTTATGTGCATTAATTATATGCATTTGGGACATGTACTGTGTTGATGTGCAAGAAAGAACTGAGGCGAGGTAAGTTCCATGTGCTCATTGTGTGATTGTGTGGCTAGAGTGCCCTAAGGCGTATTTTCTTCCTAATAAGGGTTTAGAAAGTGGACTTGCTGAGACATTGTCTCACTGGTTATTGTATAACCATTTTCAGGTCCTTAGATGGTGGTCATGGAGGACCGAAGCCCTGGAGTCTATAGAGGTGGAGTCTGAAGGATTGGCGTCTGTGTCCTACTAGTATGTTGTAGGATAGCTTCTTTTGAGAGTCGATCATTTTGTAGGCTTCTACCTAGACTCTTTTTGCATATAAACCCAATTGTTTATAAAAGTGTGCTTTTGTGAAATGTTGCCTTGCTTTTCTATCACATGTTGTTTGTTGTCAGTGATTATTGTTTTGCTTCCACATGTGTATTAAAAATGAAAGGGTCGGTGACTAATCTTGGGAAGTCACAAATTTTTATCGACTATAGAGAGATGTGTGCGCGCTTGAGGGTTGGGGTGTGACATCCCTGTTTAGTGGTATCAAAGTCAACTCTTGACCATGTGTGGGGCCACAGCGAGGACATTGTACTCCCAAGGGGGGGAGAGTGTGACGACCCAGGTAGCGGTGCATGGGAAGGAGGGATGGCAGTGCGTCCGTGCCTTGGTCCTTGGATGTGTGTAGGGAAGGGGCGCGTCTCCTATCCCACATCGCTTGGGGGGCAGGAGTCCCGAGCTAGTTTATAAGGCTTGGATTCTCTAACTTGTGTAACGCGTTTTAAAGCCATGAGGGCCGAGCCGAAGGCTTAAAGCAGACAATATTACACAGTGGGAGGGTCGGGTCCTTATAGTTGTAGTCGTTACACAATCCCCCCAAAAATTGTCTTGAATAAAGGCTTGAAATTTCAAAACCCATGCAACTTCTAACAAGTGACGATGTTTTCATTCCACTACTTCATTCTGTTACGGTGTATATGTACACAAGCTTTCATGTAATATGCCTTGAGAGGAAAATAGGGCAGCACATTCGTAGTTGAAAAATTCTATTCCATTGTTTGTCTGGACCCATTGCACAAGATTTTCAAATTGGGTCTTTGATAGAGAAAGAAGAAGTCTTCAAATTGGAGAACACCTGACCTTTAGATTGCATGAGGAAAATCCATGTGGCTCTTGAGTAATTGTCCACAATAGTAAGAAAAAACTGAGACCCATCATGATTCGGTGTGTGATAGGGTCCCTAGACATCAATATGAAGTAATGAAAGGACATTATTGGTACGAATTTTGCTTAATGGAAATGGGGCACATGACTGCTTTGCAAGCGGACATATGCGACATTCAGGAGGAAATGAAGAACTATGGCCTATTCTAGAATGTAAAAGAAATTTTTTATTATTGGTAGTCATATTACACAATGATTGTTTATTACAAGAAATGTGAGATAAATCAAGACCTTTTGGGAAACTAGTCCAAAAAAAATAATGCTTCAAAGAGATTACCCAAGTCTATTAGTTTGCCAGTTGAAAGGGCTTGAAAGAAATAGATATCATAATCGAAAGAAACTTGACAGGAATTTTCCTTACATGCTGTAGACACGGAAATGAGATTAAATTGGAAGTCTGGACATAAAAGGCGTTTTCGAGAATAATTTGAGAGATAAAATTTATTGTCCCTATTATAGTGAAATGAGTAATATTTCCATTTGGAAATTGCACAGTAATAGGATTATCCAGTTCTTCATGAATAGTGGAAAATGAATCCTTATCACATGTGATATGATCACTGGCTCCCAAATCAATAATCTAGGCATTTCTTGATATGGAGTTTATTAGGCAATAAGAAATACTTGAGAAGCTGCTTCATTTGTTCAGAGTATCTAATTTCTACAATGCTTGCATCAATATTTGATATTGCCCATGTGTGATGGGTTGATTTAAATTTGCACCTGCTGATCTTGTATGTTGATAAGTCGCTACTGATATGTCCTTTCCTCTTTTTTCTTTTTTCCAGGTTTACCATGTAATTTCCAGCAATTTTCTATTATATGGTGAGGCTACTTGCAATATTCACAAAACAATTTTCCTTTTTTTAAAAAAAAAATTGGGCTTGTAATATTTTGAAAAATAGGCATCGTTGGATCCCTTGGATCCAAATACATTTCCACCGTCCAGATTTGGTGAACTATGAGTGCCCTTAGGACCGTCGGATCACTGTGATCAATCCAGGCCGTCAATTCCAATCCCTTTAAAGGCTCGCTACTCTTCGCCAAACCCTAGTAGATCTTGCCTCTCCTCGTCTCCTTCTTGGGTTTTATGCTCCTTTTTGCCTCTTGTTGCTAGCGCTAGGCTCTCGGCCCCTTTTGTGTGCTTCGGCAAGGTAAGACGCTGACTCTCTTCCTGCATTGCTAGTTGAAAGATTCGGCCGAGGGAAGTTACAGGCTCCATAGCTAAGATCAGTGACCTGAAAGTGAGATATGTTTTGTTGAGAATCAGTAGAAAACGCGTAGCCTTTTCTCTATCTTTCATTGCCTTCTACTGTTGAAGAGTTGCCTTTGACCCTTCGAGTTTATCTTTAGCCGCTTCCAGCTCATTCCAAAGTGCTGAAAGCTTGTTGAAGCATGCCATTACGGACATGTTTCCTTGCTTCAGCTCTATGAGGGCTTGATGTAGCAAGAATATTTGGCCCAATCTAGTTTCCCATACATTTCCTTGATGCTATCCCAAATGATTTTTGAATCTTCTGTGGGAGGTAAAATGATGGTGGTTTCTGGGCTTATGCAATTCCCTATCCAAGTTCTTACTAATTGGTTACATTTTTTCCATTGTCGTGCCATTTTTTTGTTAGTCGAAATCGGAATAGTTCCGTCAATGAAGCCGTCTTTATCCTTTGTGACACGGGCTCGCCAAAATTCCCGCGCCCAGTTCGAGTAGTTCTCTCGCCCTGTGAGAAGGTGGTTGATGAGCCACAACTCTAGTCCATCGTCGGTGGATATGTATAGCGCGTCACCGGGTTTTGGGCGAACCATGGTGGCTGTGATGGGAAATAGGAAAAACGCTGGTGAAAATCCTAGGTAGGGATTTGCTGATTGACTCAGAGTAAACCCGCTCGGTATTCCTACATTTGGCTCGCCTAACCTATTAGGGTTTTCACCCGCATTAAAGGATCTAGTACTTTCTGATGCACCTGCCCCGCTTGTGGCAAGTGGGCTGTCATTGGGCTAGACATGTACCCTCGAATCTGGATTCCTGGAAAAGGAATATTTGGGCTTGACCCATAATACATGGGAAACGACACCCATTGGTATGGTTGGCCAGGAATAGGCTGCCCCAGATCAGGTTGCCACTGGAGAAATTGGCCTAGAATGGGCTGACCTTAGGCTCCAATGGCTATATTCCACATGGGATCTTGTATTTCTGAGGTAGGTGTCTCCAATGATGGGATACGCTCCTTAGGAACCTTATCGTCGGCCATGGTGGTGGTAAAAAAATCCATTTCCTTTCCTTCATTTGTTTCAATAGTTTAATCTTCAAGAGACTGATTCTTACACCGGAGTGCTAGCGCTATTTTGTAGGTTAGTTTGTCCCTTTGGGTAGGTAATCAGAGAGGGTGGAAGCAAGAATCAGACGTTGTTAACCTAAACTGATTTTTTTGCCACAAAAAATCTACAAATCAAATATGATATTAAATTGATCTTGATCGATTTCATATATCAATCTTAATCAAAATAATATGCAGAAGATTCTCATGTATCTTCCAACAATATCTCTATGACAAGCTTAACCTAAACTGATTTTTTGGCTACAAAAAATTTAAACCAATACACCTGTGATAAATATATCCCAAATTGAACCCCAAACAAGTACATTCGGACAAATTTACCCTATGTTAATTTCTATTAAATTTTACCGTCAAATCGTTAAGTTGAATGACACGTGATAGTTTATGGATATACCTTACATTTAGGACTTCTACTAAACATATCTCTTAGAGGCAATTAATGACAACCGAATCTCAATACAAAAAGGAAACATTGGATTACTATGCACGTCAAACCAGAGAGAGAAAATATCGCAAAAACGTTGTGTTTTCCTCTAGGGATTAGGAGAAAATTTGTCCGGATCTAGATTCATCGAACTTCAATCAATTCAAACTTTGATTATGTTAATGATTTATTTAGGGCCCATGCTAGATCCAATAGCCAGGTTGAGCTTTGCATGCTTTCACCAATAAATATCTATAGCCTTGTAGATAGAAAATAGCTACACCATGTATGCACTTATGCACACCCAACTTTTTTGCACGCAATTCTTAGCGTAGGCTTCTTTAAGCATAATGATTGAGATTAAAAAAAAAAAAAAATTACCATATGTGAATAAAGAGGCATTCAAGATTAGAAATGGAATTACCTAGGGCTTGAAAATATCACAAACCAAAGCAAGGGTGCTCTACATGCGTCATCTGCTTGTCCAAATGTACTGGCAATTACTAATTTCTTATATTGGCATGTTCTAAATTTGTGAAAAACAAGCCGAACAAATAATAAATAAAATAAGGAAATGAACTGGACAGTAGATTAATGTGGTTTGATTAGCATGACTTACTCCTGAATGGAGCGTAGCAAAGAGTTCTACTATAGATCAAGCAACAATGGAGATTACAAATAGCCCAAGTCACTCAAACGAAACTTGATAGATTTTGTGAAATTATTAACTTTGGTTAAGCATGAACAATTTAATATATACAAATATATGAATGCAAGTGTAAGATGAATATATCAAGTGCAATATGCTCCTCTCAACCAAGAACTTAAATAAAATAGAGAGAGATAGAAGAGTTGTGTGCATATTTTATAATGGTTCGGCCTAAATCATGCCAACATCTACTCTTTTAAACTAACAGCCACCAAGAGATTGGAGTTGGCTAGTGGTTCTTTTAGAAGTTATGGCATAGCATGTGTTGCTTCTACTAATTCCCCACACACTAATACAATGCCCATACACTGCTCAACAAAGATTACATTTAGTGAGTCAGTCACTCTCGGTAATAATGAGTTGCTCGCTCAATAACAAGAGTATTCGTATTTCAATTTGTAGACGTTCTTGCGATTTGTGTCATCCTCAGATAGTCTTCAAGATCCACACCCCTGAAACTCACGAATATGTCTGTGTTACTGTTGATGAGAAGAAATAGAAGAAGACGACGTGGTTTTTGTCTTGTTGATGCGTGGTGTAGAATCTTTGATCGAGACCCACGTCTTCTTCTTTAACGTGCATGTCTCCTCGCCGCACAATAATTTATCAGGGAAAGCCAATGATTGCCGGGATGCAATTCTTTCAACAAAAATGTCGAATAACTTAATCAGAGACATGTTCCTGATTGGTCTTAGAAATGTCGAATCTGCAACTTGTATTTACTTGACAATATCTTATCAGCTCCCACTGACATTTGTAAGAGAAAATGGATTAAATGGTAGGAGCAGAAATTTCTCTCTCTCAGAAATTTTAGCTTCGTAAGATGCAGAACCGAATAAAATATTAGCACGTTTATTAACGGCACTGAAACTTGAGCTGCAGTACGATGTCGAGAGTAACACCGTTGACTGCCTAAAGCACGTCATCGGGGTCTGGTGGACATTTTGACGCCTTTTAATATGCCTTTCTAGTTGTTCTTTTTCGTTCCAATTAGTGAGTATGATGGAACGAAATGTTGAATCTGCAACATGTATTTATTTGACAATATCTTATCAGCTCCCACTGACATTTGTAAGAGAAAATGGATTGAATGGCAGGAGCAGAAATTTCTTTCTCTCGAAATTTTAGCTTTGTAAGATGCAGAACCGAATAAAAAATATTGGCACGTTTATTGACTGCACTGAAACTTGAGCTGCAGTACAATGTTGAGAGTAACACCGTTGACTGCCTAGAGCACGTCATCGGGGTCTGGTGAACATTTCGACGCCTTTTACTATCCCTTTCTAGTTATTCTTTTTCGTTCGAATTAGTGAGTATGATAGAACGAAATGTCGAATTTGCAACTTGTATTTATTTGACAATATCAGCTCCCACTGACATTTGTAAGAGAAAATGGATTGAATGGCAGGAGCAGAAATTTCTCTCTCAGAAATTTTAGCTTCGTAAGATGCAGAACCGAATAAAAAAATATTGGCACGTTTATTGACGGCACTGAAACTTGAGCTGCAGTACAATATTGAGAGTAACACCGTTGACTACCTAGAGCACATCATCGAGGTCTGGTGGACATTTCGATGCCTTTTAGTATGCCTTTCTAGTTGTTAATTTTCGTTCCAATTAGTGAGTACGATGGAATTAAATGTCGAATCTGCAACTTGTATTTATTTGACAATATCTTATCAGCTCCCACTGACAATTGTAAGAGAAAATGGATTGAATGGCAGGAGCAGATATTTCTCTCTCTCAGAAATTTTAGCTTCGTAAGATGCAGAACCGAATAAAAAAATATTGGCACGTTTATTGACTGCACTGAAACTTGAGCTGCAGTACAATGTTGAGAGTAACACCGTTGACTGCCTAGAGCACGTCATCGGGGTCTGGTGGACAATTCGACGCCTTTTAATATCCCTTTCTAGTTATTCTTTTTCGTTCCAATTAGTGAGTATGATAGAATGAAATGTCGAATTTGCAACTTTTATTTATTTGACAATATCAGCTCCCACTGACATTTGTAAGAGAAAATGGATTGAATGGCAGGAGCAGATATTTCTCTCTCTCAGAAATTTTAGCTTCGTAAGATGCAGAACCGAATAAAAAAATATTGGCACGTTTATTGACTGCACTGAAACTTGAGCTGCAGTACAATGTGGAGAGTAACACCGTTGACTGCCTAGAGCACGTCATCGGGGTATGGTGGACATTTCGATGCCTTTTAATATCCCTTTCTAGTTATTCTTTTTCGTTCCAATTAGTGAGTATGATAGAACGAAATGTCGAATTTGCAACTTGTATTTATTTGACAATATCAGCTCCCACTGACATTTGTAAGAGAAAATGGATTGAATGGCAGGAGCAGAAATTTCTCTCTCAGAAATTTTAGCTTCGTAAGATGCAGAACCAAATAAAAAAATATTGGCATGTTTATTGACGGTAATGAAACTTGAGCTACAGTACGATGTTGAGAGTAACACCATTGACTGCCTAGAGCACATGATCAGGGTCTGGTGGCCATTTCGATGCCTTTTAATATGCCTTTCTAGTTGTTCTTTTTCGTTCCAATTAGTGAGTACGATGGAATGAAATGTCGAATTTGCAACTTGTATTTATTTGAGAATATCTTATCAGCTCCCACTGACAATTGTAAGAGAAAATGGATTGAATGGGAGGAGCAGATATTTCTCTCTCTCAGAAATTTTAGCTTCGTAAGATGCAAAACCGAATAAAAAAATATTAGCACGTTTATTGACGGCACTGAAACTTGAGCTGGAGTACAATGTTGAGAGTACCACCGTTGACTGCCTAGAGCACGTCATTGGGGTATGGTGGACATTTCGACGCCTTTTAATATCCCTTTCTAGTTATTCTTTTTCGTTCCAATTAGTGAGTATGATAGAACGAAATGTCGAATTTGCAACTTGTATTTATTTGACAATATCAGTTCCCACTGACATTTGTAAGAGAAAATGGATTCAATGGTAGGAGTAGAAATTTCTCTCTCTCGGAAATTTTAGCTTCGTAAGATCCAGAACCGAATAAAAAAATATTAGCACGTTTATTGATGGCACTGAAACTTGAGCTGCAGTACGATGTTAAGAGTAACACCGTTGACTACCTAGAGCACGTCATCGGGGTCTGGTGGACATTTCGACGCCTTTTAATATGCCTTTCTAGTTGTTCTTTTTCAATCCAATTAGTGAGTACGCTGGAATTAAATGTCGAATCTGCAACTCTTATTTATTTGACAATATCTTATCAGCTCCCACTGACAATTGTAAGATAAAATGGATTGAATGGCAGCAGCAGATATTTCTCTCTCTCATAAATTTTAGCTTCGTAAGATGCAAAACCGAATAAAAAAATATTGGCACGTTTATTGATGGCACTGAAACTTGAGCTGCAGTACGATATTGAGAGTAACACCGTTGACTGCCTAGAGCACGTCATCGGGGTCTGGTGGACATTTCGATGCCTTTTAATATACCTTTCACATTGTTCTTTTTCGTTTCAATTAGTGAGTACGATGGAACGAAAAGTCGAATCTACAACTTGTATTTATTTGACAATATCTCATCAGCTCCCACTGACATTTGTAAGAGAAAATGGATTGAGTGGCAGGAGCAGAAATTTTTCTCAGAAATTTTAGCTTCGTAAGATGTAGAACCCAAAAAAAAAATATTTGCACGTTTATTGACGGCACTGAAACTTGAGCTGCAATACAATGTTGAGAGTAACAACGTTGACTGCCTAGAGCACGTCATCAGGGTCTGGTGGCCATTTCGATGCCTTTTAATATGCCTTTCTAGTTGTTCTTTTTCGTTCCAATTAGTGAGTACGATGGAATGAAATGTCGAATTTGCAACTTGTATTTATTTGAGAATATCTTATCAGCTCCCACTGACAATTGTAAGAGAAAATGGATTGAATGGGAGGAGCAGATATTTCTCTCTCTCAGAAATTTTAGCTTCGTAAGATGCAGAACCGAATAAAAAAATATTGGCACGTTTATTGACGGCACTGAAACTTGAGCTGCAGTACAATGTTGAGAGTACCACCGTTGACTGCCTAGAGCACGTCATCGGGGTATGGTGGACATTTCGACGCCTTTTAATATCCCTTTCTAGTTATTTATTTTCGTTCCAATTAGTGAGTATGATAGAATGAAATGTCGAATTTGCAACTTGTATTTATTTGACAATATCAGCTCCCACTGACATTTGTAAGAGAAAATGGATTGAATGGCAGGAGCAGAAATTTCTCTCTCAGAAATTTTAGCTTCGTAAGATGCAGAACCAAATAAAAAAATATTGGCATGTTTATTGACGGTAATGAAACTTGAGCTACAGTACGATGTTGAGAGTAACACCATTGACTGCCTAGAGCACATGATCAGGGTCTGGTGGCCATTTCGATGCCTTTTAATATGCCTTTCTAGTTGTTCTTTTTCGTTCCAATTAGTGAGTACGATGGAATGAAATGTCGAATTTGCAACTTGTATTTATTTGAGAATATCTTATCAGCTCCCACTGACAATTGTAAGAGAAAATGGATTGAATGGGAGGAGCAGATATTTCTCTCTCTCAGAAATTTTAGCTTCGTAAGATGCAAAACCGAATAAAAAAATATTAGCACGTTTATTGACGGCACTGAAACTTGAGCTGGAGTACAATGTTGAGAGTACCACCGTTGACTGCCTAGAGCACGTCATGGGGGTATGGTGGACATTTCGACGCCTTTTAATATCCCTTTCTAGTTATTCTTTTTCTTTCCAATTAGTGAGTATGATAGAACGAAATGTCGAATTTGCAACTTGTATTTATTTGACAATATCAGCTCCCACTGACATTTGTAAGAGAAAATGGATTGAATGGCAGGAGCAGAAATTTCTCTCTCAGAAATTTTAGCTTCGTAAGATGCAGAACCAAATAAAAAAATATTGGCATGTTTATTGACGGTAATGAAACTTGAGCTACAGTACGATGTTGAGAGTAACACCATTGACTGCCTAGAGCACGTCATCAGGGTCTGGTGGCCATTTCGATGCCTTTTAATATGCCTTTCTAGTTGTTCTTTTTCGTTCCAATTAGTAAGTACGATGGAATGAAATGTCGAATTTGCAACTTGTATTTATTTGACAATATCAGCTCTCACTGACATTTGTAAGAGAAAATGGATTGAATGGTAGGAGTAGAAATTTCTCTCTCTCAGAAATTTTACCTTCGTAAGATCCAGAACCGAATAAAAATATATTAGCACGTTTATTGATGGCACTGAATCTTGAGCTGCAGTACGATGTTGAGAGTAACACCGTTGACTACCTAGACCACGTCATCAGGGTCTGGTGGACATTTCGACGCCTTTTAATATGCCTTTCTAGTTGTTCTTTTTCGTTCCAATTAGTGAGTACGATGGAATTAAATGTCGAATCTGCAACTTGTATTTATTTGACAATATCTTATCAGCTCCCATTGACAATTGGAAGAGAAAATAGATTGAATGGCATGAGCAGATATTTCTCTCCCTCAGAAATTTTAGCTTCGTAAGATGCAAAACCGAATAAAAAAATATTGGCACGTTTATTGATGGCACTGAAACTTGAGCTGCAGTACGGTGTTGAGAGTAACACCGTTGACTGCCTAGAGCACGTCATCGGGGTCTGGTGGACATTTCGATGCCTTTTAATATACCTTTCTCATTGTTCTTTTTCTTTCCAATTAGTGAGTACGATGGAACGAAATGTCAAATCTGCAACTTGTATTTATTTGACAATATCTTATCAGCTCCCACTGACATTTGTAAGAGAAAATGGATTGAATGGCAGGAGCAGAAATTTCTCTTAGAAATTTTAGCTTCGTAAGATGCAGAACCGAATAAAAAAATATTGGCACGTTTATTGACGGCACTGAAACTTGAGCTGCAGTACGATATTGAGAGTAACACTGTTGACTACGTAGAGCACGTCATCGAGGTCCGGTGGACATTTCGATGCCTTTTAGTATGCCTTTCTAGTTGTTAATTTTCGTTCCAATTAGTGAGTACGATCGAATTAAATGTCGAATCTGCAACTTGTATTTATTTGACAATATCTTATCAGCTCCCACTGACAATTGTAAGAGAAAATGGATTGAATGGCAGGAGCAGATATTTCTCTCTCTCAGAAATTTTAGCTTCGTAAGATGCAGAACCGAATAAAAAAATATTGGCACGTTTATTGACGGCACTGAAACTTGAGCTGCAGTACAATGTTGAGAGTAACACCGTTGACTGCCTAGAGCACGTCATCGGGGTCTGGTGGACATTTCGACGCCTTTTAATATCCCTTTCTAGTTATTCTTTTTCGTTCCAATTATTGAGTATGATAGAATGAAATGTCGAATTTGCAACTTGTATTTATTTGACAATATCAGCTCCCACTGACATTTGTAAGAGAAAATGGATTGAATGGCAGGAGCAGAAATTTCTCTCTCAGAAATTTTATCTTCTTAAGATGCAGAACCAAATAAAAAAATATTGGCATGTTTATTGACGGTAATCAAACTTGAGCTACAATACGATGTTGAGAGTAACACCATTGACTGCCTAGAGCACGTCATCAGGGTCTGGTGGACATTTCGATGCCTTTTAATATGCCTTTCTAGTTGTTCTTTTTCGTTCCAATTAGTGAGTACGATGGAATGAAATGTCGAATTTGCAGCTTGTATTTAGTTGACAATATCAGCTCTCACTGACATTTGTAAGAGAAAATGGATTGAATGGTAGGAGTAGAAATTTCTCTCTCTCGGAAATTTTAGCTTCGTAAGATCCAGAACCGAATAAAAAAATATTGGCACGTTTATTGATGGCACTGAATCTTGAGCTGCAGTACGATGTTGAGAGTAACACCGTTGACTACCTAGAGCACGTCATCGGGGTCTGGTGGACATTTCGACGCCTTTTAATATGCCCTTCTAGTTGTTCTATTTCGTTCCAATTAGTGAGTACGATAGAATTGAATGTCGAATCTGCAACTTGTATTTATTTGACAATATCTTATCAGCTCCCACTGACAATTGGAAGAGAAAATGGATTGAATGGCATGAGCAGATATTTCTCTCTCTCATAAATTTTAGCTTCATAAGATGCAAAACCAAATAAAAGAATATTGGCACGTTTATTGATTGCACTGAAACTTGAGCTGCAGTACGGTGTTGAGAGTAACACCGTTGACTGCCTAGAGCACGTCATCGGGGTCTGGTGGACATTTCGATGCCTTTTAATATACCTTTTTCATTGTTCTTTTTCGTTCCAATTAGTGAGTACGATGGAACGAAATGTCAATTCTGCTACTTGGATTTATTTCACAATATCTTATGAGCTCCCACTGACATTTGTAAGAAAAAATGGATTGAATGGCAGGAGCAGAAATTTCTCTCAGAAATTTTAGCTTCGTATGATGCAGAACCGAATAAAAAAATATTGGCACGTTTATTGTCACGCCCCGACCCTCAGGCACGCACACATCCCTTACTTTTGGTCGATTTTAAAATGCGACATCCCCAGACTATGTATCGCCGACCCTTTCATTTATATATGCACATGCGGAAGCAGTTATAAATCCCCAGACAATAAAGCAATGGGATAGAAAAGCAAGCCATATATTTTCCTTACTGAAAATTCACAACTACATCTCTTTACATGCATCTCATAGCATTCTACAATACTATATATACGCAACTCTGGTCTGACGTCTATTCACATACAAACAAGGTTTGACAAGATAGGATGGGGTCTCTGTCCTCATCCGGGTCGTACTCGGGGTTATCCTTGGGGTCCTCCTCCACGTACTCCTCTTCAGGTTCCTCAAAAAGGATCTCCTCATCAGATTCATGCTCCTTAGGCTCTTCATCCAGGTCTTGAAATGGTTATTCAATAACCACTGAGACAACGTCTCAGCAAGTTCTACCCCCTAAGACCCGATTAGTAAACTAATACACCTTAGGGCTACCTACGCACAACACGAGTTAGAGGACTTACCTGGGCCTCAGATTCCACCTGCATATTAGCACAGATCCAATAGGCACACAAGCAATCACATCACAGATCGAAGCATCAATCCAATCGACTTAGTCGATTTCATATCAGGAAGACCACTCACGATCATCTCCCTTCAATCATTCAATTCACAACATCAAACCAAGGCAATGAATCACATCAAGATACACTCAGATCGAATCATCGATCAATCGACCTAGTCGATTACAAGCCAGTCGAATCATTTCTAGGTCATTCATCCCACACCAAGCAATTCCTTAGATTTAGTGGCTTTACGGTCCCACCCGACCCTCTCAAGAACTAGTGGCTTTACGGTCCCACCCGACCCTCTCAAGAACTAGTGGCTTTACGGTCCCACCCGACCCTCTCAAGAACTAGTGGCTTTACGGTCCCACCCGACCTTTTTTTTTTCAATGCCATACTATGTCACCGAGCCACGTGCATTCTCCAGGAAGACATACCGAGTCTCCGAGCCACGTGCATTCTCTAAGGCTACCTTTTCGCCAAGATGACATATCTAATCACCGAGCCACGTGTCTTTCCCGAGTAACATTCCAATTCACTGGGCCACGTGCATCCTCAAGGTGATTTACCAACTCACTTTCGATACTAACAACCGATACCCGACCAATTCTCAATCACAAGCCCAAAATTTCATTATTTAATAACATAACTCAAAAATGCACCATTAAATCAATTCGACACGAATTAAAGCTCAAATAAATAAACGGACTGCTCCACGACAATCAGCACGAAATTCCGGTCACCGGCCATCCCGGTTGAATTTCCGGAAAATAAATAATTAAATAATTAATTTCGAAAATTAAATAAATAAATACAATAAATTCAATTTAGCACAATATAAAGCTCAATTAAATAAACGGACTGCGCCATGATCATCAGCATAAAATCCCGGTCACTTTACCATCCCAAATAATTTCTGGGAAATAAATAATTAAATAATTAATTTCGAAAATTAATATTTAATTCCTAAAAATACCACCTAGGCCCGAATTGCTTAATTAACACCCGATAAGGGACGGGAAAAATCCCAAGAAACATCCAATAAATACTATAGGCAATTCTCTATCTAATTACACTAATCACACAACTAATATGCAAACCAATTAACTAATAATCACTAATCAATTCTAATCTAACAACCTAATTACACTTAATTAACACTAATCAACCTTTAAGTAAAATTAGCGCACTAAGAAGGCATTAGTGAGTAAAACTCACTCAAAACGACGGGCTCGACGCGAGGATCAACTTCCCTCAAAGCGGGACGAGCATCCGGTGTGACACCCCTCGACGGCCCCCGATCCGTTCGGGTCGCCACAGTTCGCTTTCCTTTCACTTTCCTTATTAACATGTCACTCTGATACCATTTCAATTTCAGCGGGTCCATGCAACCATGGGGGTTTACAACTTTTATTAACGGTCCCTTGCGCAATTTACATAACGGAAGCATATCCAACAATTCTCTTCCCTACATTCAGAAATTGATGCACACCAACTAAACATTTATAGGTAAAAGCCGTACACTTTTGTTTACATAAAGCAGATGGACATCTTTAGTCGGTACATCGAAATGCCATAGTTTCCTATACATGGCTATACTTCAAAAGATGACCGACATCTCTTCCCACAATCACATGCTTAAGGTCCATCATCCAGTGTCGGCGTCCAAAGGTTCCCTCCTTTTCTATCGTTCTCCTCGCGGTCATATCCAACCGCTCAAACCATCTACTAATTTGAAATGTTGGTCCCAAAAGGGGTGAGTACAACCACTCAGCAGATAGGGAAATCCAATAACAACTCAATGCATCATGCAATCATACATGCATTTCAGGCATTACTTATCTTGAAGCCATGCGCATACTATCATGCATCATCATCATACCAATTCATAACACGTTCATGTGTATCATCATTGTAACATACATGTCATGACATCATTACATCATACATGACATCATTATCATAGCATCATTTCATCATACATGTCTTCGAGCCATATCATATATCATCATCATCATCATTACCATGTATATCATCATGCATATCATATTATAGGTGATCATCATTATTTCACATCACATATCATCATCATCATCATGCATATCATCATGCATATAGTATCATGGGTGATCATCATTATTTCACATCACATATCATCATCATCATCATCATCATCATCATCATCATCATCATCATCATACATATAATATCATGGGTGATCATCAGTATTTCACGTCACATATCATCATCATCATCATTATCATGCATATCATCATGCATATAATATCATGGGTGATCATCATTATTCCACATCACATATCATCATCATCATCATAGTCATGCATATCATCATGCATATAATATCATGGGTGATCATCATTATTTCACATCACATATCATCATCATCATCATGCATATCATCATGCATATAATATCATGGGTGATCATCATTATTTCACGTCACATATCATCATCATCATCATCATCATGCATATCATCATGCATATAATATCATGGGTGATCATCATTATTTCACGTCACATATCATCATCATCATCATTATCATGCATATCATTATGCATATAATATCATGCATATCATGATTTAATTTCCACTTTTAGCTTTTAATTTGATCACCACATCACCCATTCCTCAAATCATCAATTTCATCATCCCCTCGGGCAAAGACCTTCGACAGGGTTCCTAGCATTCCAGCCATCCCATGGCCACCGGGCTTCTGGCCCCCCACATTCCGGGCATCTCGCATCCCAACTAGCATCACGAGGCATTCCCTTCGGGCAGAAACCTCCGACAGGGCTTCCGGCCTTTACCCTTCTAGCTAGGCATCTCGCACCCCAATCCTGGCATCGCGAGGCATTCCTTTCGGGCAAAGACCTCCGACAAGGCTTCCGGAATTATGTACCGACATACCACCAGGCCTCCCCTGGAATTACGTACCGTATACCACCGGGCATCCCAACACTCCCGAGGAATCTCTGGAATTACGCCACTAGGCCACCAAGCATCATCATCTACCACAACCACTTCCTCACTTATCATTATCCACATTTACCATTATTTTGATCTCAATTTAACATGGCATATGGCGTGACATCAAACAAGTCATACTTGGCACACATGCATCACAATTCAATGTCATACATACACCAATATCTCATCATACATGCAACAATGCATAATTATTTATTTATAAATTCAATGGAATTTATGGCCAATAAAATAATCCATATTATTATTATTATTATTATTATTATTATTTTATTTTATTTATTTATTTTTATTATCATATTTATTTATTTCCATAAAGAAATATTAAATTCAATATCTATGATTTTCCCAAAATCATAAAATTCAAGCAATCATTAATCAAACCAATAGAATGACAATTGCATGCAAAATTCATGGCCAACTTGAATTTCACACAATTTCACAATTTCCACTAAATAGCACATAATATTCGGATAATGACCAGAATGCACAGTTTCTGAATAAATTCGATTAAAATATCCATACGGCCTTCAAAAATTACCAAATTTTACAGAGTGATAGCCAAGACATTTTCGCACAACTTTCATGAAGAACTCCAAGTCATATTATTTTTATATTATTTTATACAACCTCACGAAGCTTCTGGATCCATTACCGCATCGTCCAATGAACACATCTCCGAAATATTGAGATTTAACCTATCTATTCTCTTTCGTTTCCTCTGAAATTTGGATATGTTATACATAAAGGTCTCCTATACAAGTTTCATGAAGAGATCCAAGTCAAATAACCAGAGTAGAGTCATAATTTAGGTCCTTGAAGTCTCGGGTATCTCAAAATACATCACCAGAATCATCTTCTTCAAGATCTAGTCGATTCACTAGGCTATACTTGTTCATTTCACTTAAAATTTGAGTATGTTGTATTTTAGGATGTTACCTACAACTTTCATGAAGAAATCGAAGTGAGATTCTCAACAAAAACCAACATGCAACCATGAATCCAGCAAGAGGTCAGTAAAAACTTTCCAGATCTGAGGTCTCCGTATAACAATACTTTAACCCCTCAAATCTCCATTATTTTCCACGAAATTTCAGTATATTGTAGTTCAAGATGTTAGCTACAACTCTCATGAATAAATCGAAGCCAAAATCGGACTCCAAACACACATGTAAGCTCAAACAAGTTTCTGACTCACACGGTCCGAGCAAGAACAGTCACACTCTTCACACACGACTCATCCATGCTTCGGTTTTTCTCATCTAACATCCAAAAATTCGACATGCAAACATCATACAAGCATGCAAGAGAAGCTAGAGGACTTCCACTTGCCTCTAGACCAAAGAAAACGACGGCGTAAGGCGGCGAACATGGCGGCACACGGCGGCTCCTCCTCCTCCTTTCTCTCTCGGCTGCTCCCTCTCTCTCGCATCTCACTCTCTCGGCTCACTCTCTTGGCCGAACAAGCCACTCCCTCTCTCTCCCTTTCTCTCTCTCTCTTTCTTTTTAGTGGCTTTTATATTGCATGTGGCCGCCCAAGATGGCCAATGGGGGCAGCCACACCTTGCACAACCCCCATGCCACTTGGCAGCTCGCATGCAAGGCTTGTGGGCTTGGATTGGGCTGGCAAATGGGCTTGGGCCGGCCACTCTTGGGCCTCCCCTTGGCTGGTCGACAGCCCCCTTTAGTGGGCCTTATTGGGCTGACTAACTTGGCCCACTAAAATCTTAGGCCAATGGGCCTAAGGCCCAACCTAATTAAAATTTTCCCTTTTATAATTTCTTCTATAAACTTTAAATTTTAAATTCCACATGGCCAAAGTCTTGTGACAATTTACTTATAGGAATTTAATTAATGAGGTGCCTAGCCAAGCATAGATTATTAATTTATCCTATAGTCCTAAATTCAAAATTCATAAACACAAGCACAATAACACATAGCCTTAAGAAAACTAATGGCTAACACATAGACCATAGGTAATTTCATTACCTAAATATAGGCTTTAATTTCTCTAGAGGATGACTTGAATTTTGGGATGCCACATCTGGGCTCGAGAAAATGGCCAAAACAGGCCAAAACCCTCTGCGATACCCATTTTCTGACTTCTCTGGTTGCTGTTGGAAGGGGTGGATTCGGGGCTGGTTGAGGCGGCCAAGGGCGGCTGAGGGCGAGGCGAAGCTCCGGCAAGATCGACGGTGGCCGGAGGTGGTCGGAGGAAGCTCCGACGGCTCTTGCACGAGCTGGACAGCAGCTCAGGACGTCGGCCAAGCTAGGGACGACGCAGCTGAAGGCGGAGCTACGTGCGATGAGGCGCTGGTGGGGCGGAGCAGCGACGGCGGCTTCGGCTTCGGTGAGCGACGATGGGGACGAAAGGCGGCTCCAGGCGATGTGCGGCTTCTCTGATTTGCGGGGTTTTGTCAAGCAGCAACCGTAGATGGAGGACAGAGCTCGACAAAAGAGAGAGAGGGCGGAGGGTGGAGGGCGATCCTCAACGGTGGCGACAGCAGCTCCAGTGCGACGGTGATGGTGGCTCCGGCTTCGGGCGACATGGTTGCTGTCCCTGTTTCTGCTTCGTTCGAACCAGAGGAGGGAGAAGGGGCGAAGATGCGCGGACGGCGGCACGGCGGCGAGCTCGGGTGCGCGAGCAGCTCCGGTGCTTGCGGGCGTGCGACAACGACGGCGGGAGGCAACGACTGCAGCTCAGTCTTCGCTGGTCTTTGGCTCCCATGGAGTTTTGAAGAAAAAGAAGAAGAAGATGGGGATGCTCGACGGAGGAGAGAGAGGGAGAAGAAGAGAAAACCAATTTCTCTCCCCCTCTTTGGTCTTCGAACGTGGCCCACCAAAAGGCTGTCATCCACTCACCTTTTCAACCCCCAAAATACCCCTTCTAGAAGACTTTAGGTAATTTAAAATATTGGGTCTATGGGCATACGAATTTGCTAGGTTTTCTTTCCAATTAGGCTTTAGTTCCTCTTGAATTAAATCAAATTGACCCCCATTAATTTATTCAACACCTCATCATTCCAATTGGTATTTTTCCTTACCAATGTAGCCCATTTGCATCCCAATTTCACAATCCATGGCTTCAATTGAACGAAAACGGCCCTATTTATCCAGTCGAAATTAAAACTCAAAAATCTGGATGTCACATTTATTGACGGCACTGAAACTTGAGCTGCAATACGATGTTGAGAGTAACACCGTTGACTGCCTAGAACACGTCATCGGGCTCTGGTGGACATTTTGACGCCTTTTAATATACCTTTCTAGTTGTTCGTTTTCGTTCCAATTAGTGGGTAGAATTAAGTGCGGCTCATCGGATTGTTTATAGACTATAATTAATTAGGCAACTAATGGTCCTAGGATTCAGTACGAGATGCTCAAATTGTTTTTAAATGTTCTATTATAACCATATTGACATTTAGCATGTGAGTGAATTTGAAATGTAGATGCAATCAATGGTAACCTAACCTTAATGTAAAAAGAAATATTGGAGTATTATGCACGTTCCACCTAGGAGAGAAAATACCGCAGATAAGTCATGTTTTCCTCTGGGGATCATGAAAACATTTGTTTAGATTTGGATTCACCAAACTTCAATTATCTTAAAGGTTGATTATGTTAATATTTTATTTAGGGCGACATGAGACCCAATAGTGGGGTCTAGTTTTGATGCTTTGAGTATGATTCAATATGAGATGCTCAAATTGTTTTTAAATGTTCTATTATAACCACACTAACATTAGTAGAAAACGTGAGTGAATTTGAAATGTAGAGGCAATTAATGGTAACCTAACCTCAACACAAAAAGAAACATTGGATTATTTTGCATGCTCAACCCCAAAGAGAAAATATTGCAAACAAGTCACGTTTTCCTTTGGGATCATGAAAAAATTCATCTAGATCTAGATTCATCGGACTTCAATTATCTCAAAGATTGATTATGTTAATCTTTTATCTAGGTGCCACACGAGACTCAACGGCCAGGTCGAGCTTTGTATGCTTTTAGTATGATTCAATATAAGATGATCAAATTGTTTTTAAATGTTCTATTATAACCATATTGACATTTAAAAGAAAATGTGAGTGAATTTAAAATATAGAGACAATTAATGGTAACCTAACCTCAATACAAAAAGAAATGGATTATTTTGTACATTCAACCTAAGAGAGAAAATATCATAAACAAGTCACATTTTCCTTTAGGGATCATGAAAATATTTGTCTAGACCTAGATTTATCAGGCTTTAATTATCTCAAAGGTTGATTCAACCTTTTATTTAGGGCCCACATGAGACTCGACAGCTAGGTTGAGCTTTACATGCTTTTAATATGATTCAATATGAGATGCTCGAATTGTTTTTATATGTTCCAGTATAACCATATTGACATTTAGCAAAAGAAGTGGGTGAATTTGAAATGAAGAGGTAATTAATGGTAACCTAAACTCAATATAAAAAGAAAGAATGAATTATTTTGCACACTCAACCCAAGAGTAGACAAGTCACGTTTTCCTCTAGGGATCACAAAAAAAATTTGTTTAGTTCTGGATTCACCGAACTTCAATGATCTCAAAGGTTGAATATATTCTTTTTTTATTTGGGGCCCACATGAGACCCAGCAGTTGGGTTGAGCATTGTAAGCGTTCAGTAAGATCCAGTACGAGATGCTCAAATCATTTTTAAATGTTATGTTATTACCATACTGACGTTTAGCAGAAAACTTGAGTGAATTTGAAATGTAGAGGCAATTAATGATAACCTAACCTCAATACAAAAAGAAAAATTGGATTATTTTGTACGTTCAACCTGAGAGAAAAAATATCACAGACAAGTCGCGTTTTCCTCGAGGGATCATGCAAAAATTTGTCTAGATCTAGATTCACTAGACTTCAATTATCTCAAAAGTTGATTATGTTAAAATTTTATTTAAGGCCCACATTAGATCCAACAGCTGAGTCAAGCTTTGCATGCTTTTAGTATGATTTAGTATGAAATGCTCAAATTGTTTTTAAATGATCTATTATAACCATACCGACATTCATCAGAAAACGTGAGTAAATTTGAAATGTAGAGGCAATTGATGGTAGCCTAACCTCAATAAAAAAAGAAACATCGAATTATTTTGCATGTTCAACCCGAGAGAGAAAATAATGCATACAAGTTGCTATTTTCTTTTGGGGATCACGAAAAAATTTGTCTGGATCTAGATTCACTGGACTTCAATTATCTCAAAGGTTGATTATGTTAATCTTTCATTCACATTAGATGCAATAGCTGGGTCGAGCTTTGCATGCTTTCAGCAATGAATATTTATAGGCTTGTAGATAGAAAGTAGCTACACCATATATGCACTTATTCAGACCCAACTTTTTCGCACACAATTCATAGCATAGGCTACCCCAAGCGTAATTCTTGAGGGAAAAAAAGAGAACCAAATACCATATGTGAGTGTAGGGATATTCAAGAATAGAAATGGAATTAGCTACAGCTTGCAGATATCGCAAACCAAACCGAGGGGTGCTTAACATACGTCATCTACTTCTCCAAATATACTGGCAATGACTAATTTCAAATATCGGCACATTATAATTGTTGCAAAAGACAAGTGATCAAACATAAAATAAACAAAACAAGGATATGAACTAGATAGTAGATTTATGTGATTCAGTTGGCATGACTTATATTCGCGGAGAGAGTAGCAAAGAGTTCTACTATAGATCGAGCAACAACGGAGGCTAAAAACCGCTCGAATCACTCAAATGAAACTTAATAGATATTGCAGAATTATTAAGATCAAGTTTAGTTATGCATGATCAAGTTAATATATACAAATAAATGAATGCAAGTGTAAGCTAAATATATCAAGTGCAATATGCTCCAATCAACCAAGTACTAAAATAAAATAGAGAGAGATAGAAGAGTTTGATGGAAATTGTATAGTGTTTCGGCCTAAATTATACCAACATCTACTCTTTCAAACTAACAGACACCAATAATTGGATTTGACTAGTAGTTATTTGAGAAGTTACGACATAGCCTGTGCTTCTACTAATTCCCATGCACTAATTCAACATTTGTGCACTTCTCAACAAAGGTTATAGTCAGTTAGTCACTTTCGATGATAATGAGCTGCTTGCTCCATAACAAGAGTATGTGTCTTCTTCTTCTTCTTCACTTTCGATGATAATGACCTGCTTGCTCCATAACAAGAGTATGTGTCTTCTTCTTCTTCTTCTTGGGGTAGAAACTTTGATCATCTCCTTGCCGCACAATAAATTATCAGGGAAAACCAATAATTGGTGGGATGCAATTCTTTCAACAAAAACATTGGCTGACTTAATTAGAGACTTGTTCCTGCTTTGTCTTTGGGAATGTCGAATCTGCAAAATGGTTACAATATCTCATCGGCTCCTACTGATATTTGCAAGAGAAAATGGATTGAATGGCAGGAGCAGAAATTTCTCTCTCAGAAATTTCCGCTACGCAAGATGCAGAACCTAATAAAAAAAAATATTGGCATGTTTATTGACGGCACTGAAACGTGAGCTGCAGTACGATGTTGACAGTAACACTGTTTACTTCCTAGAACGCATCATCCGGGGTCAGGTGGACATTTCGACACCTTTTAATACGTGTTTCTAGTTGTTCTTTTTCGTTCCAATTAGTGAGTAGAGTTAAATGCGGCTCATCGGATTCTTTATAAACTATATTTAATTAGGGAGCTAATGGTCCTAGGATTCAGTATGAGATGCTCAAATTGTTTTTAAATGTTCTATTATAACCATACTGACATTTAACAGAAAACGTGAGTGAATTTAAAATAACAATAACCTAACCTCAATACAAAAACAAACATTGGATTATTATCTCAGGGAGAAAATGCCGTAGATAAGTCGTGTTTTCCTAACGGGATCATGGAAAAATTTGCATGGATCTGGATTTATTGGATTTCAATTATCTCAAAGGTTGATTATGTTCATCTTTTAGTTAGGCCCACATGAGGTCCAATAGCCGAGTCCAGCTTTGCATGCTTTCAGTGCCATTCAGTACGAATGCTAAAATTGTTTATAAATATTTTATTATAACCATACTGTCATTTAGTAGAAAAACGTGAATGAATTCGAAAGGTAGAGGCAATTAATGGTAACTTAACCTCAATACAAAAAGTAACATTGGATTATTTTGCATGCTCAACCTAAGAAAGAAAATATCACAGACAAGTCGAGTTTTCCTCTGGAGATCATGAAAAAATTTGTCTGGATCTAGATTCACCGGACTTTAATTATCTCAAAGATTGATTATGTTAATATTTTATTTAGGTCCCACATGAGACCCAAGAACCAAGTCGAGCATTGCATGCTTTCAGTACAATTCAATACGAGATGCTCAAATTGTTTTTAAATATTCTATTATGACCGTTGACATTTAAAAGAAAACCTGAGTGAATTTCAAATTTAGAGGCAATAAATGGTAATCTGACCTCAATACAAAAAGAGACATTGGATTATTTTGTACGTTCAACCCGAGAGAGAAAATGTCGCAGACAAGTCACGTTTTCCGCTAGAGATCATGAAAAAATTTGTCTCAATCTGGATTAATTGAACTTCAGTTATCTCAAAGGTTGATTC
Source organism: Eucalyptus pumila (assembly GCA_016097595.1). Classification (NCBI taxonomy): domain Eukaryota; kingdom Viridiplantae; phylum Streptophyta; class Magnoliopsida; order Myrtales; family Myrtaceae; genus Eucalyptus; species Eucalyptus pumila. Next base: position 24,353,956 of record CM027848.1, read on the forward strand.
AATATTTTATTTAGGGCTCACATGAGACCCGACAGTCAGGTCAAGCTTTGCATGCTATGATTTAGTACGAGATGCTCAAATTGTTTTTATATGTTCTATTATAACCATACCAACATTTAGTAGAAAACTTGAGTGAATTTGAAATATAGAGGCAATTAAAGGTAACCTAACCTCAATTGTGCCATCCGGGTTTTCGTCAAACCTCAAATAAGTAACAGCTCGTCACGGTTCAACGGGAGTATCGACGGACTGCGTCATTCCACCATTTGCGGATACTATTTCGTCATCGTCATCGTCAATATAGCATTAGGCCATCGTTTCATCACCATCCATCGTTCCGAAACATCAACTTTCGGAGAGAAATTCCCATGCAACGGCCATGCAGCCGTGTCTCTCTATTTTCCTTTATGAAGACTTGAAGAACTTGACTTCTTAAAGCCCACGTCCACGCCGTTCTCCTTTGCTGACCGCACCACTTGCATGAAGAAGTCAACGATGCAAATCCTTTGACCCCATGAAGCTCACGTATATGGCCCACGTCTACAGCCCATAATCACGTTGGAATGAAGAGCCCACAGCCCACGCCCATGCAACGAGAAAATATTGGGTGGTCTGGGACCTCCATGATAGCATAGTCCCTAGCCACTCATGAGGTGCCATGTGGATGGTGGGCCCACTTGGTGTCTTCTGCCCTCTTCCCCTCTCTCTCCTCAGCCAAGAATGCAATAAAATAGGTCTATCTTCCTCTCCAAATCTTTTTCTTGCTGCTTCTCGTTCTTTTTCAATCTATATTTGGGAGAGCAGATTGGATCATTTGTCTCTAGAGATCATTTCCGGTCAATTTTGCTCATGGGTCAATCTTTATAACCAGAGGAGTTATCCAGATTGATGCAGATAAATGGGCAATGATCTGAGAATCTTTGATCTTTCACTATAACCAAAGCAAATAACCATACCGAAGCTAAAATTTTCGATCCCAAATTTCTAGCAAATAAACAGCCAAGAATGCAATAAAATCAGAACAAGTGCTAACTAGGACGGCCTTAAACCGCAGGACTCGCTGGCGAGGGGTTTGCATTCCGACGAGGTTTTGCTTTTCTGGTGAACCCAGCATTTGATGCATATGCCATAAAAATCGCAGGGAAACAAAGAGAGAAGAATGATATAAGACATAGATTCACAATATAAGAACAAACGCATTAAACTAGGCTTCTAACGATCGATCCGACTATGTGGGATTCGGCCATTCACTCAAGCATTTTGTCAAACATCTAATATGCACTGCTGAAACGATAGATTTTGGACTCGATCAAGACTCGAACACAGGTCTGGGTCCCTAACGGAGGGCGCCATAACGCGTTACAACACTGATGAAGGACTAGGAGAACCGAAGTTCCCATGAAAGCGAAGTGAGTATGCTTTGGGAAACCCACCCAGTTGAACGGGAAAAGGGCTGTGGCGGATGGCGGCTCTTAGGCGGACAACTGGTGACGGATTTATCTAGTTCAAACTTGACCCGAGTTGGAACATTTTGGTGTTACTCCTTTGCAGACCTTATTCTTCTTGATTAATGAAGAGTTAACCCGGACATTACAAAGTTCACAGTTTCATAGCACTTGCCCTAACGTAACGTGAAAGCATGGAAGAGCCTTAGAGACTGCCAATTCTTTTTCTCATATTTGTCATTGAAAATCTAAACTCAAATAAGTTAAATTGAAAACTCATTTACATCTTACCCACTCCACCAAAGACTGTTGGTCCTCAAGCTGATCAGCATCCGATGTTTTTCTTTGCATGAGTAGCTCCGCCAAGACCATGTTGAATGAGTAGACATAAGCTTTTCCCATTAGCTTGCCACTCGAGTAATACCAAGGATCCATGTACCTGCATTTGACAAATCATTAGTGGTACTAGACAAAAACCATCAGTGGTACGACAAATCAAAAATGAACTTACCACAAAGTCTCCATTATGCGCGTGGATACATGCATATGTATACCCAAAGTGAACTTGGTGAGTCCAAAGTCTGCGACCTGAAATCAAAATGTTAGCTTTCATAACAATAACTTGAATTCAATAAACAACCAATAGATATTATCATGTTATCGTACCTTAGCGTCAAAATCAGAGTCCAAAGGAATATTGGAGGACTTGATGCCGCGATGAATAACTCTAGGATTGTCTGAAAGGTCAAATCAACAAAATTGAAACCTGAAACTTATTATAATAATGATAAGTTTTTTTTTTTGGAAAAAAAATACTCACACTCTTCATGTAAGTAAGCCAAGTCTCGTGTGAAACCTAAAACCACATTCATCCTCTTAGGCCAAGACATGATTGGGTAATTAGTACCTGCAATGACATTTGGGGCAGTTATAATCAATCGGATTTTGAGCTCTGAAATAACTAAGCATACATGATAGATTTGATTGTGCAAATGAGTGTCTAGTGTGCTATTTGAGATGAACTCATATACTAGAATTCTGAGAGTGTTAGAAATGCAGTATCCAACCAAAGAGATGAGGTGACGATGGTGGATACGGCTGATGATATTGACCTCCACTCGAAACTCCCTCTCCCCTTGCTGATTTTTCAGCTTTTAGTTGCTTGATGGCAACTAATTCCCTGCTCGAGAGTACTCCATTATGAACGAGGCTGAAACCGCATTCTCCTAGTAGATTGGAATTAGAGAAATTATTTGTTGCCATTTTCAGCTCTTTGTACGTAAAGGTCTTATGTGGAACACCAAAGGCTTTGCCTGGAGATAGAAAAGGTTAGACATTGGGACCCTATTCTACTAGCTTAATAATAATGACAAAGCATAGTTGGAAGAATTGATATTACATATCTTGGTATTATTAACATGTTACTATCGTAAATGTAGAGCAAATTTTGATTGAGGAATCAACATCGATTGTCCTTAAGCTTGTCCTTTTCATTGTATGTGATTTTAATCCTCAATCAGAATTTGCTCTACAATTGGATCACAATAGTTACATGTTCATAATATCAAGATCTCTAACATCAATTCTTCTAACTATGCTTTTCATTATCATTAAGCTGGTAGAATGGGGTCCCAACGTCTAACCTCTTCCATCGCCTTAGGTGTTTTGCATAAGACCTTTACGTACGAGGAGCTGAAAATGACAATGGATAATTTTTCTAAATCTGGTCTACTCAATGAAGGTGATTTTGGGCTCATTCATAAGAGAGTACTCCCGAGTGAAGAATTCGTTGCCATCAAGCAACTAAAAGCTAGAAGTTGGCAAGGGAAGAGGGTGTTTTGAGCAGAAGTCAATATCATCAACCATATCTACCACCCTCGCCTCATCTAATTGGTTGGATATTGCGATTCTAACACTCTTGGAATGATAGTTTATGAATTTGTCCCAAACAACACGCTAGACTCTCATTTGCACTGTTAGTATCCATCATGTATGCTTAGTTATTTCAAAACTCAAATTCCGATTGATTATATAACTACCCCAATTGTTATTCCAAGTATTGATTGCCCTATCATGCCTTGGGCTAAGAGGATAAATGTGGTTTAGGTTCCACACAAGGCTTGACTTACTCACATGAAGAGTGTGAGTTTTTATTTTCAAAAAAAAAAAAAAATCTTATCATTACTATAATAATTTTTGGGTTTCATTTTATTGATTTGACCTTTTAGGTAATCTCAAAGTTATTCATCGTGACAGCAAGTCCTCCAATATTGTTTTGGACTATGATTTTGATGCTAAGGTGTGATGACATGATAATATCAATAAGTTGTTTATTGAATTCAAGTTATTGTTATGAAAGCTAACATTTTGATTTCAGGTCGCAAACTTTGGACTCACCAAGTTCACTTTGGGTATAGATACGCATGTATCCACGTGCATAATGGAGACTTTGTGATAAGTTCATTTTTCATTTGTCGTACCACTGATGATTTGTCAAATGTAGGTACATGGATCCTTGGTATTACTCGAGTGGCAAGCTAATGTGAAAAGCTTATGTCTACTCATTCAACATGGTCTTGGCGGAGCTACTCATGCAAAGAAAAACATCGGATACTAATCAACCTGAGGACCAACAGTCTTTGGTGGAGTGGGTAAGATGTAAATGAGTTTTCAATTTAACTTATTTGAGTTTAGATTTTCAAGGACAAATATGAGAAAAAGAATTCGCAGTCTCTAAGGCTCTTCCATGCTTTCACGTTACGTTAGGGCAAGTGCTATGAAACCGTGAAGTTTGTAATGTTCGGGTTAACTCTTTATTAATCAAGAAGAATAAGGTCTGCAAAGGAGTAACACCAAAATGTTCCAACTCGGGTCAAGTTTGAACTAGATAAATCCATGTTGTATACTTTCTCAAGATTAACTTTGCTATCGATGTTTTTCAATATTATAGTGTTCATGAATATTATTTGATGCTCTCAAAAGTGAAGCTCATTCCCTATTAAATCTCTTTTGCCACCTTTGTAATAATTTTTACATGAATATCTTTTAGCTTTTGAATATTTTATAACATATATGTTTCCTAGAACTACCTTTTTGGTTGATTAGCTCATTGAATGTGACTAATACAGAGGCTTGGTTGTATGAAAAGACCTTAGTTTGTCTATCTGCAGTAGCCAAATTTAAAATCTTGTTGCCATATTCATTTCTTAAGTTGGTGAACTAATTATCGCACATCATATCTATCAAACGCTTCAAAGCTTCCTGTTTCACACATATATGAAATATGGGATGCATTAGGTCTTGCTCAAACCAAGAGTTCCAACACATCAACATGCCCTTTCATGGCCATGACATGAAGAGGGTTTCTTGGTAGAAACATATTTTGAGGCCTACTCTTAATAAGCTTATCATTATGTTAAGGTACCATTTTGTTATCACAAGACAAAGAATACTCAAACTCTAAGAATTTTGCTTTCTTGCTAGGTTAGCCTTTTGAGTTAGGACCTCTTTCATGAATTTCATGAATTTCAAGTGTCTGAGCATGGTTATGATGTGCAAAGGAGTCTCAATGTAATTGCCGGTCATAATTCTGTCAAGAAATGACTTATCTTTTGCAAGCAACTCAAGCAAAGAAAGCACGCTTCTTGCCATGGTAACTTCGTAGAGCCTGAACTCTATGTTTAGCTCTCTAAACGTTAGGTTTGGAAAACCTACCCCTTCATGAAGTTTGGAATATTCACTCCATGTTTGGGAGTATTCCCAAGCTCCAATTTTGGAGAGTTAGAGTCTAAGCTCAATAATTTAGCTAAGAAATGAAATGTATCTTCTTTGCCTGAGTTGCTAAGAAAAGATAAGCTACATCTCAACATAATCATGATTGGGAATCACACAATGAGACTCCTTTGCATATCACAGCCATGTTCGGACACTTGGAATTCAAGAAAAATGTCCTAACTCGGAAGACCGAACTAATAAGAGAGTAAGATTCCTAGATATTGATACATCATCATCTCGTGACAAAAAAAAAATGGTACTTTAACATACAGCATCCTTGTTAAAAGTTGGCCAAATTCAAAATTGTGTTGCCATCTTCATTTCTCAAGTTGATGAACTGATCGTTGCGTGAGATATCTATCAAATGCTTCATAGCTTCCAATCTATAGTGCTTCACACATAAATGAAATACAAGATGCATCAAGTTTTGCTCAAACCATGAGTTAAAACACATCCATATGCCTTTTCATGACCACGGCATGAAGTGGGTTTCTTTCATATTTATCATGGGAAAAAAACATTTCAAGGCCTCCTCTTAATCAACTTGCCACAATGTTAAGGTACCATTTTGCTACCACAACACGAAGAGTAATCGAATTGTGAGAATTTTACTTTCTTGCCTAGTTAGCCTTTCAAGCTAGGACTCCTTTCATGACTTCCAAGTGTTCGAGCATGATTGTGACGTGCAGAGGAGTCCCAATGTGATTCTCGATCATGATTCTATCGAGGAGCGACTTGTCTTTTGCGAGCAATTTAAGCAAAGAAGGCACATTTCCTTCCTTGGCAACTTTGTAGAGCTTAGAATCCATGTTATGGCTCTTTGAAATGGGAGGTTTGGAATACTCACTCCATGTTTAGTAGTATTCTAAAACTCCCATTTTATAGAGTCAAATGTGTATTTTGAGCTCTATAAAGCGGCGGAGAAAAGAAATATGCCTTCTTTGCTTGAGTTGGTCAGAAAAGAGGTCCTTTATAGAATCATGACTAGGAATCACAAACTAAGACTACTCTGCACATTGCAGCCATACTCGGACACTTCGAATTCATGAAAGAGGTCTTAGCTCGAAAAGCTAATTAGGCAAGAAAGTAAAATTCTCATAGTTTGATTACTCTTGGTGTTGTGGTAGCAGAATGGTACCTTCATTGTGGCAAGTTGATTAAGAGTAGGCCATGAAATATGTTTCTATCATGATAAATATGAAAGAAATCATCTTCATGCCGTGGCCATGAAATGACATGTGGATGTGTTTGAACTCATTGTTTGAGCAAAACCTAATGCATCCCCTATTTCATTTATGTGTGAAACACAATAGATTGGAAACTTTGAAGCGTTTGATAGATATCAATTCATCAAATTGAGAAACAAAGATGGCAATACAATTTTACATTTGGCTGACTTTTAACAAGCATGCCATTGTGTTAAAGTACCATTTTATTGCCACCAGATGATGAGACATCGATATCTAAGAATCTTGCTCTCTTACCAACTCGATCTTTCGAGGTAAGACCTTTTTCACGAATTCTAAGTGTTCAAGCATGGTTGCGATGTGCAAAAGAGTCTTGGTGTGTGATTTGCAATCATGATTCTATTGAGAAACAACTTATCTTTTCTGAGCAACTCAAGCAAAGAAGACACATTTCCTTTCTTGGTTGCATTATAGAGCATAGACTCTATGATTGACTCTGTTTTGGAATACTCCCAAATATGGAGTGAGTATTCCAAACCTCATGGAGGAGTGGGTATTCCAAACCTCACATGTTATAGAGCTAAACATAGAGTTTAAGCTCTACAAAGCTATCGTGGTAGGAAACATGTTTTCTTTGCTTGAGTTGCTCACAAAAAATAAGCCGCTTCTCAACAAAATCATGATTAGGAATTACATTGAGACTCCTTTGCACATTGCAAACATGCTCGGACACTTAAAATTCATGAAAGAGGTTTTAACTCGAAAGGCTAACCTGGCAAGGAAGCAAAATTCTTAGAGTTTGACTACCTTTTGTCTCACGATAGCAAAATGGTACCTGAACATTGTGATAAGCTTGTAAAAAGTAGGCCTCGAAATGTGTTTCTACCAATAAACATTCTTCATGTCATGGCCATGTAAGGGTATGTGGATGTGTTGGAACTCCTAGTTTGAGTAAGACCTGATGCATCCTATATTTCATGCGTGAAACACAATGGATTGGAAGCTTTGAAGCGTTTAATAGATATCTTGTGTGATAATTAGTTCATTAACTTAAGAAATGAATATGGCAACATGATTTTGCATAGATAGACAAACTAAGGTCTTTTCATACAACCAAGCCTCTCTACTAGTCACATTCAATGAGCTAATCAACCAAAAAAGTAGTTCTAGGAAACGTATATGTTATAAAATATTTGAAAGCTAAAAGATATTCATTTAAAAATTATTACAAATGCGGCAAATGTGACACCCCTCGACGGCCCCCGATCCGATTTGGGTCGCCACAGTTCGCTTACCTTTCACTTTCCTTGTTAACATATCACTCTGATACCGTTTCTATTGTAGCAGGTCCATACAACCATGGGGGTTTACATCTTTTATTAACGGTCCCTTGCGCAATTTACATAACGGAAGCATATCCAACAATTCCCTTCCCTACATTCAGAAATTGATGCACACCAACTAAACATTTATAGGTAAAAGCCGTACACTTTTGTTTACATAACTTGATGAACATCATTAGTCGATACATCAAAATTGCCACAGTCTTTCTATACTAGGCTATATTTTAAAAGATGACCGACATCTTCTCCCACAATTGTATGCTTAAGGTCCATCAACTAGTGTCGGCGTCCAAAGGTTTCCTCCTTTGCTATCCTTCTCCTCTCACGGTCATATCCAACCGCTCAAACCATCTACTAATCTGAAATGTTGGTCCCCAAAAGGGGTGAAGACAACCACTCAAGATAGTAAATCCAATAACAACTCAATACATCATGCAATCATACATGCATTGCAGGCATTACTTACCTTGAAGCCATGCGCATACTATCATGCATCATCATACCAATTCATAACACATTCATGTGTATCATCATTGTAACATACATGTCATGGCATCATTACATCATACATGACATCATCATCATCGCATCATTTCATCATACATGTCTTCGAGCCATATCATATATCATCATCATTAACATTACCATGCATATCATCATGCATATCATATCATAGGTGATCATCATATCACATCACATATCATCATCATCATCATCATCATCATGCATATCATCATGCATATCATATCATGGGTGATCATCATATCACATCACATATCATCATGCATATCATCATGCATATCATATCATGGGTGATCATCATATCACATCACATATCATCATCATCATCATCATCATCATCATCATCATCATCATCATCATCATCATCATCATCATCATCATGGGTGATCATCATTATTTCACATCACATATCATCATCATCATCATCATCATCATCATCATCATGCATATCATGCCATGCATATCATCATGTCATAGTTTAATTTTCATCTTTATCTTTCAATTTTGATCACCACATCACCCATTCATCAATCTCATCATCAATTTTACACTCGCATCCCATGCGAAAAAACCTCCGGGCATGTATCCAAGATACAACCGGGCATCCGCCCCCCACATTCCGGGCATCTCGCATCCCAACTAGCATCACGAGGAACCTCCGGGCATGTATCCAAGATACAACCGGACTTCCGGCCTTTACCCTTCTAGCCAGGCATCTCGCACCCAAATCCTGGCATCGCGAGGCATTCCCTTCGGGCAAAGACCTCCGACAGGGCTTCCGGAATTATGTACCGACATACCACCAGGCCTCCCCTGGAATTACGTACCGTATACCACCGGGCATCCCGAAACTCCCGGGGAATCTCTGGAATTACGCCACTAGGCCACCAAGCATCATCATCCACCACAACCATCTCCTCATTTACCATTATCCATATTTACCATTTCTTTATCTCAATTTAACATGGCAATTGGCATGGCATCAAACAAATCACACTTGCATTTCAATTCACATGTCATACACATGCCAAAGCTCCATCACATATGCATTTCAATTCAATACATGTACAAGGACCATGTCATAGGCATATCAAGACTTTATCATATATACATCTCAATCCAATACATGTGCAAAGACCTCATCACACATATGCCACACAAATAGAATTGAATCCATGGCCAAATAAAAATCCATTTTATTTTATTATTATTTTATTATTTATTTATTTATTTATTTATTTTATTATTTAATATCAATAAATTCCCAAAATTACAAAAATCCAAGAAATTATTAAACAAACCCATAGGATGATAATTACTTGCAAAACTCATGGCCAAATTGAATTTTTATAAAATTCATAATTTTCCCAAAACATCCTATGATTCTCGGATTTAAACCAAATGCACAGTTTCCTAATAAATTCAATTAAAATATCCATTTGGCCTCAAAAAATTACGAAATTTTACAGGGTGATATCCAAGACATTTTCGTACCATTTTCGTGAAGAACTCCACGTCGAATTATTTTTAGATTAATTTATACAGTCTCACGAAGATTCTGGAACCCTTACCGCCTCGTCCAGAATGCATATCTCCGAATTACTAAGATTTCACCCGTCTATTCTCTTTCGTTTCCTCTGAAATTTAGATATGTTATGTATCAAGGTGTCCTTTACAAGTTTCATGAAGAGATCTAGGCCAAATAACCAAAATATGATCACCATTTAAGTCCATAAAGTCTCGGGTGTCTCGGTACACTTCACCAGAATCAATCATCTCCAAGATCTAGCCGATTAACTAGGCTACACTCCTTCATTTATCTTCAAATTTTAGTATGTTGTAGTTTAGGATGTTACCTACAACTTTCAAGAAGGCAGCGAAGTAATATCTCCAACAGAAATCAACATGCAAACAAGAAATCAACAAGAGGTCAGTGAAGATTTCGCAGATCTAGGGTCTCCGTATGATAGAACTTTTGACCCCTCAAATCTCCATCATTTTCCACGAAATTTCAGTATGTTATATTTCAAGATGTTAGCTACAACTTTCATGAAGACATCGGAGCCAAAATCGGACTCTAAACACACATGCAAGCTCAAACAAGTTTCTGACTCCAAACAGTTCATGCGAAAACAATGGTGCAAGAGTAGAAAGTGGATTCCCAACTTGCCTCTAGACCTCACGAACGGCGGCACACCGGCGACGGTTCCTTCTCCTCCTCTCTCGGCTTCCTCTCTCTCTCCCTCACTTGGCCGAACAAGCCACTCTCTCTCTCTCCCTCTCTCTCTCTCTCCTTTTTGGATGCTTTTATATTGCATGTGGCTGCCCAAGATGGCCAATGGGGGCAGCCACACCTTGCACAGCCTCCACGCCACTTGTCACAACACATGCATGGGCTTGGGCCTTCTTTTTGGGCCTGTCTTGGGCCAGCAAATGGGCTGGTCGAATTCCCTCTTGTGGGCTTCCATTTGGGCCGGCCATTCGGCCCACTAAACTTAGGCCAATGGATCCAAGGCCCATTCCAAAATTAGCCCTTTTTCCCTTCTTTTTTTTTTTTTTGAATTTCTTTTATAAATATTTTAAACTTTAAATTTTCCACATGGCCAAAGTCTTAGGATATTTTTGCTCATTGAAATTTAAATCATATGGCCAAGCATAGATTTTTAATTTATCCTATAGTCCTAAATTCAAAATTCATAAACACAAGCACAATAACACCTAGCCTTAAGAAAACTAATGGCTAACACATAGACCATAGGTAATTTCATTACCTAATTATAGGCTTTAATTTCTCTAGAGGATGACTTGAATTTTGGGATGCCACAGCAAAAGAGATTTATAGGGAATGAACTTCACTTTTGAGAGCATCAAATAATATTCACGAACACTATTTCCTCATTCAGGCGACCGTAGAATGGTACGGGTCCTGGAAAATGAATCCTCATTTAGGCGACCATAGAATGGCACAGGTCCTAGACACAACCAAGCACTGCCATACTGGACGACCGTAGAATGGTACGGGTTCTGGGAAAGCAATCTCTTCATAAAGTCATATTACTATGCTACGCGACCGTAGAATGGTACGGGTCCTGGACATGTAACACTAACCACCTCGAACTACTCTATCTTCATTGAATGTAAGTTATTCTAGGTTAGTTTATTTATCATTTGCATTAGCATTTTCATGCATCATATAAATTGCATTTTAATTCCACAAAAAAAATCAAATCATTTGGTGCATGTGCATGGTCAAAATTTAGGTTTCAATTTGTCTTTGAAGCAATCTCTTCGAGCTCACCTTCAAAGAGGGGTACTTGTTGACATCTAAATTTTGGTAACCCGTTTATTCATTTATCGCATTAAAAATTATGGATTAATTTTTAACCCTTAAACAAAAATATTAGAACTTAGTTGCATAGCATATAGTTTTATGAGCATTTATCATCATTGCATTGGACCGGTGACGGATAGACTTAAGCGAATGGTCTCGAACTTAATGAAGCCCACAAAAGCACAAGCACAAAATTCAGTCAAGCCCATCAAGTCTGCATAGCTGAAAATCAGTGATTTAAATTGGAAAGAATTCTGAAATCAAGAGAGCATATTCTTTATAATTCTAGGCCTTAAGAGGAAGGGTGCAGCAAATATAAGCTGAATATATGATGGGTTTACGCAAAAATCCAAGCTTTGGACCAATATCTTTGCTGATGGAAGAGAATAATTAAAATCTCGAAAAATTGAGCATATATGCTCTTCATATGTAACCATGGCATTATATGTGCAAGTATGGGCAAATAAAACAAGAAAAATACAATCGTGCGGACAAAGCAAGTGGAAAGGGAGGAAAGAAGAGTTTGACGTTTTTCACATAAGAGATTTCTTTCCTCGAACAATTCATCCACCGCTTGGGAAAGAGTTCTTTTGCTGATATCTATCAGAAGTCGAAGCAAGGGACGAAGCAAGGTACGGATGAGGAAGATAAAGACCAAAGAACATATTTGGGGAGAAATTCTCCTTTTTTTGTATATTCAGTATATCGCCAATGTACCTCATTTGAATAATTATATTACAAGATGTATACTCAAAAAGGCAATGTAATATCGTACATATCAATCTAAATCAATCTAACTTTTAGATTGATTCTATAAAATCAAGATCAGATCAATTAGTATCCGAAGATCTTATGCATATCTTCCAACACTCCCCCTCAAGCTGGTGGCTTGTAGATGTCCAAGACACCTAGCTTGCTTAATAGATATGCATGTTGTCTTTGACACAACGCTTTGGTAAACACATCTGCAGGCTGTTCAGCAGTTCTAATTCCTCTTGTCTCAATTGTTCCTTCTTGAATCTTCTCCCAAGTGAAATGACAATCCACTTCTATGTGCTTGGTTCTCTCGTGCATCACAGGATTCGCTGCAAGCTTCAGGGCCGATTCGTTGTCGCAGTATAACCTTGTCAGACCTTTCAATCGTACTCCAAGGTCACTGAGCAAACCTCGTATCCACACAACTTCACATGTGGTTTTTGCCATGGCCCGATATTCTGCCTCAGCTAACGATAGAGAAACTGTTGCTTGCTTCTTGGTTTTCCATGAGAGAAGAGAATCTCCAAGCTTAATACATAAGCCAGTTATGGATCTTCGACTCATAGGACACATCGCATAGTCCACATCGCAATATGCTGTCATTTCCATGTTGCATTTTCTGGATAAAAGTATTCCGAGTCCTGGACATCCCTTCAAATACTTGACCACCCTCAGAGCGGCATTCATGTGAGATTCTTTAGGTTTGTGCATGAATTGACTCAGATTTTGCACCGCATATGATATATCAGGCCTAGTCATAGTCAGGTATATAAGCTTTCCAATGAGCTTCTGGTAACTCGTTGGATCCTGTAGTATAGGATCATCCTGAAATGTTCCCCGAGCATGATCTGCTGTAGTTAGCGTGACGTTCTGTTCGATTGGAATGACAGCTGGCCTGCACCCTGATAAACCGGCCTCTGATATAATCTCCAATACAAACTTTCTCTGACTGAGAGAAATTCCTTGGTGAGATCGCGCGATCTCAATCCCAAGAAAATATTTTGGTGCTCCCAGATCCTTTGTATGAAAAGTGGTATGCAAATATTTTTTAAGACTCTCTACTGCAGCTTCATCATTTCTCATGATAAGAATGTCATCTACATAAATCATCAAGTAGATAGATGACGTACCTTTGGTCCATGTAAACAAGGCATAATCATACTTTGATTGTTTGAAGTTTGCATTGGTGAGAGCATTGGCAAATTTAGTATACCATTGTCTGGAAGCCTGTTTCAGCCCATAGAGGGATTTACGGAGACGACACACTTTATCCTCCCCCTGTCTCCGTAAGCCCTGAGGAATATCTATGTAAATTTCTTCATCCAGATCACCATGAAGAAAGGCATTGTGAACGTCCATTTGGTGTAATGACCAATCATGGATTGCTGCAACGGATAAGAATGATCGAACAGTGACATCTTTGGCAACCGGAAAAAAGTTAACGTTATAGTCAAAACCTTCTCGTTGTGTATACCCTTTCGCCACCAATCGAGCTTTGTATCGTTCAATGGATCCATCGGCTCTATATTTTATTTTGTAGACCCACTTGCATCCTATGGACTTCCTATCCCTAGGAAGATTAACTATCTCCCATGTTTGATTATCGGCCAACGCCTGTAATTCTGCTGCCATCGCCTTTTGCCACCGTGAGGATGCCTTATCATAACTAGACGGTTCTTTTTCATCGAATATACGACTAATGCAACATTTATGTTCCGACGAAAGTCTTTCAAAGGAAACATAAGAAGATGTCGGATAGTTAATACCTGGTCCATTAAGTGAGGCACAGACATAATCTTTAGTCCACGTTGGTGGTCTCGTGGCTCTCTTCGAACGTCGTGGATGGTCCGTTGGTGGTGAAGGAGGAGATATTTCTGCAGCATCATTTTTTGCATGATTAGCAGAATCATTCTCAATATTGGATGAAGCAGTGGGTATGCTTTCCAATGTCTCCGTCTGTGGTGACTGATCAAATGATGGTGGGATGACTTGCCCCGGTGATGCAGCGAGAAAATATTCAGGAGATAGATTGTCTTCAATGGGGGATTGATGTGAGCTATTTAAGATATTCGAATCCCCTGTATTTTCATGGAATGGAAAAACTGTTTCGTGAAATATGACGTCCCTGCTCACGAAAAATTCCCCTGTCGATGGATCCAAAACATAATACCCCTTCTGTAGGTTAGGGTAACCCATAAAGATACCTTTGCTTGCACGTGGACCCATTTTATCTCGAGGTCCCATAGTTGTAGCATAACATAAACAACCGAAAATTCGTAGATGATCTACTGCTGGTTTTTTTCCATAGAGTAACTCAAAAGGTGACTTACCAGCTAATATCCGAGTAGGCATACGGTTGATGAGGTAGGCTGCAGTAAGGACACAATCTCCCCAATATGTTGCTGGTATGGATCCCTAAAACTTTAAGGCACGTACGACTTAACAGGTGACGATGCTTACGTTCCACTACTCCATTCTGTTGTGGAGTATAAACGCAAGAGCTTTCATGTAGAATGCCATGAACCAAGAAGAGTGATATGCATTCATGACTAAAAAACTCCTTCCCATTGTCAGTTCGTATTCGCTGGATTGATTTCCCAAACTGATTTTTAGTCAGAATAATGAAATTCTTCAAATGAGATGCAACTTGTGCCTTTGATTGCATCAAGAATACCCATGTGGCTCGAGAGTGATCATCAATGATAGTGAGGAAATATTGTGAACCGTCACGATGTACTGTGTGATATGGCCCCCAAACATCCACATGAATTAAGGAAAGGACATTATTGGAACGTTTTGCATTGGAAGGGAAAGCTGCACGAGATTGTTTTGCTAGAGGGCAAACATGACAGTTAGGGTATGAAAAGAAGGCACTATGTCCCATTTGTGAATGCAAAAGAAAATCTTTATCATTGGCAATGACGTTACACAATGACATTTTATTGAAAGGAATTGAATCATGATGACTTGAAGTGCTGGTCAAGAAATATAAACCTTTAGAAATATTACCCAAGCCCATCAGTTTCCCAATCGAAAGGGCTTGAAAAAGACATGTGTCAGCATCAAAGAGTATTTGACAGGAGTTTTCTCTGTAGGCTTTGGACACGGAAATGAGGTTGAACTGGAATTGTGGGACATAAGGGACATTTTGCAAGACAATTTGGGGGCTTAATTGGACAGTCCCTGTCAATGTGACATGAGTAATATTTCCATTTGGAAGTTCTACAGAAATA
Source organism: Eucalyptus pumila (assembly GCA_016097595.1). Lineage (NCBI taxonomy): Eukaryota > Viridiplantae > Streptophyta > Magnoliopsida > Myrtales > Myrtaceae > Eucalyptus > Eucalyptus pumila. The sequence goes on from CM027848.1 coordinate 24,369,547, forward strand.
GGTGTCTCCAATTTCCTATTCCTTTTTGAAAAAAAACTCACATCACAAATGATATGATCACTTGCTCCTGAGCCAATTATCCATGCCCTTTTTGAAATTGAGTTTATCAGGCAGTGAGATATACCTGAGAAGCTTCCCCCTTTATTTCCAATGTCTGTTTTCTGCAATTCATGCATTAATTGCTGATATTGCCCATAAGTAATGGGTCGGTCACTACTTGCCCCAGTAGGTCCGATCACCTAGTAACCTGCAGAGTATTCTTTCATTTTTCCTTTTTCTCATGGTTTTCCATGTAATTTCCAGCAATTATGGTATGATGCAGACGTTTGCAGTGTTCACAGTATAATTTACCTTTCCCTTTTGAATTTTGGCTGAAATTTCTTATGGAAAAAATCTGGCCGTCGGATGCCTTAATTGCCGAATTATCTCAACCGTCCGATCCAGCAAATAGATTAGCTCTTTGCAGACCGTCAGATCTTTGGAGAAAATTGGAGCCGTCAGATCTCCTCGAGAGATCTGAGCCGTCGGATCGCTTGATCAGATCCTGGCTGTAGCTTCCATCCCTTTTAAGGGTCCATTCAGCCATTTCGAACCCTAGCCCCTCGCGATTCTCCCGAGCTAGGGTTTTCTTCCCCAATTCTCTCCCGCGGCGTTCTCCGCGGAGGGCGATGGCTACGACGTCGCCTCCTCATCTCTGCTCTGGAGCCATGAGTCGCTGGCTCTCCTCTTGGACGGCTAGCTGGAAGATTCGGCTGAGGGGCGGCACGGGATCCATCGTTAGAATCTGCGATCTAAACGTTAGGTAAGATTCATTCAAAATCAAGAGAAATTGAGTGGATTTCTCCCTCTCCTTCATCGATCTGTACTGCTTGAGTGTTTCTGGTGGTCCCTCGAGTTTTTCTTCTGCGGTCTTGAGCTCGTTCCAGAGCGATGAGAGTTTGTTGTATACCGTCGTGATTGACATGTTTCCTTGTTTTAGATATGTGAGTTCTTGCGTGAGACAAATTTTTTTTGCTCGATCTAACTTTCCGTACATCTCTTTGATGTTGTCCCACATGGTTTTCGAATCTTCCGTCGGTGGGAGGCCTGCTGCAACGTCTGGGGAGACACAATTGCCGATCCAAGTGCGGATCAGGCGGTTGCACTTTCTCCAGTGCCTTGCCAGCCTTTCGTCCGACGGGATTGGCATGATGCCGTCGAGGAAACCGTCCTTATCCTTTGTCGCAAGAGCCCTCCGGAAGTCTTGTGACCACTTGTTCTAGTTTTCTGGCCCGGTCAGTTGCAGACTGATGAGTCGCACTTCTGGACCGTTGGCGGTAGACACATGCAAGGGGTCCCCTAGTTCTGGTCGGCCGGTGACAGCCGCAATCGGATACGGAAAGAAACCAGATGGAAAATTTGGGTTCGGGTAGGGATTCGTCCCTGTACCCGACCCATCGAATCCAGATCCATGCTCCGCATTGAAGAGACCCGGGTGAAGGTTTGTTCCCGATCCTGCTTCTCGGTTCTATCTCGGTGGCTGAGTTTGCCCCGCTTGCGGCTGGTAGACTTCCATCGAGCTGAACACCGCTCTGGTAATTCATTACCCCCGGCAATGATGGATTCGGGCCTTGCTCGATGTACCATGGATAGGGTACCCATTGGTAAGGTTGGCTCGGAATGGGCTGCCCCACATTCGCCTGAGCCGGGAACATTTGCCATTGAATCTGCATTTGTTGCTGTGTCGTAGCATTTGCAGGTATCATCTCAATGTTGCGGCCCTGTGTCTCCACCGTCGGTGTGACATTGCCTGTGGAAGGAATTCCAGTGCTAGCAGGAGGTAGGTTTTCTGGATTCATGGTAAGTAAATCCTCTCCGCTTCTTCTCCCTTCTTACAATAATCAATTCTCTCGTAACAAGACGTAGATCTGTCTTGCAGGTTCAAACGAAAGCAATCTGGTGCGGAAAATGGAGCTTAGAGCTGTAGCTCTGATACCATGTCAGAAGTCGAACCAAGGGACGAAGCAAGGTACAGATGAGGAAGAGAAAGACCAAAGAACAGATTTGGGGAGAAATTCTCCTTTTTTTTGTATATTCAGTATATCGCCAATGTACATCATTTGGATAATTATATTACAAGATGTATACTCAAAAAGGCGATGTAATATCGTACATATCAATCTAAATCAATCTAAATTTTAGATTGATTCTATAAAATCAAGATCGGATCAATTAGTATCCGAAGATCTTCTGCATATCTTCCAACAATATCAACGCACACAATAGAATAAAATATTCGCATGGAATCAGCCAACCGAGGAAAGATTGAGGACAAGAATATATAAGGGGGTCAGCAGTATAAATAAGACCATTGCACAGCACTAATAGAGGGGGCCACATTACATTGAATACTCGGCCTCATGGAGTCAAAAATTTCCTAATATTAGATACACAGAGAACATACGAGAGACAGAGAGGATTCAGAGAGGAAAACACAGCCATTGAGAAGTACACGTGAGAAAAGTCAATGAGAGAGCTTCTCTCTCGGCCAAGGCTTGGCCGAGAGATCCTTTTTGCCATGCTTGCTGCCTCTCACGCCGCATGTGCCGATCCGTGACGCGAGCTTCTACGTGAACTCGCTACGGGTGCTATCGCCAAAGACTACTCCAGTGACGCTGTTGATCCTTGACGGCAACCGCCAACACAAGTGTGCCGTGACACATCTTGGCATCAAACACTGGAGTTGCAGCCTTTTTGCCGTTGTCTACGTTGACGCATCGGTCTGCTAGCTTATGTCCAGAGCCCACAACGACAAGTCACCAAAATCCCAGACGACATCCTTCGTATATATCACGTCCTAGGTTTTATCACGTCAGCCCAGCAGCAAGCCGACGTGCATAGATTTGTGGAGAACCCCACTGAAGCACCACAATCTACTTGGTGACAAAAATCGGTGGAAATTTGGGGAGCAAGGCGCTGAAGCGGTGATTTTTGGCTTGTTTTGTCAGTCCTTGCAACGAAACTAGAATCTCCAGCAATTCCAGGCCAGTGAGCAACTTCCAGCAAAGTCCAAGCACTGCTCAGCGAGACCCAGATTTCCCATTGAATTTCATCCGAATCCAGCGAGCGAAGCCAGTCAAAATTTCTCCACTGTCTGGACCTTGAGGAGGGTACACGTCGCAAGGAAATCTCCACTGAGTCATCATCCTCCACCATAGATCTTGGTGCATATATATAAAAAGAAAAAAAAAAAAAAGAAAGGTTTACACCTGCTTCTAATTGTCTTTGCAAGTTCCTAGTGTTGCAGGCATTCCGAGAAGTCTCTGCCGTAAGGCTGGGAGTTAGCCGTGCACCTCCCTACCGCCTCGTGAGCCATCACCTTTCTCAAATCATCGAGGCGTCACTGTGAGTCCACCATCTTGACTGCTGTCCAAGCCGAACCACCGTCTGCAGCGGATCGCCACCAGAATCCACTGCTAGTCGTCATCCACCACCCTGTTGCTCGTCGATTGTGATCCCGGTCCGATTGCGCAAAGTCCAAATTTGGAAATCAATATTTGGATTAGGTAAAAAATTTGTTTTATTTAATTTCCGAATATTTCGTTTCCTTATTTGAAATATCCGTTGATGCACATGATGGAAATTCCCGATACACTATGATATCCGTAATTTCGAGTGGTCTTTTAAATTAGAAATTTTTCCTAATTTTGCAACACGCATATGATTGACGGTCCGATTTCATGCTCGAAATACGACCCACAATCGCACGGAAAAATCACCAATTCGATCTCACGCTTGAGATACGATTCATGATTTTATTTAAAAATTGGCCGATCCGATCTCATGCGCGAGATACGATTCATCAATTTATTTCCAAAATTAAATGGACATGGATGATATCTTGCTTGATTTGTTGCTGTGTTGTTCTCGATGCCTTTATTTGATTGCTCTCGTAAAGGAAAAACCCAAAAAAAAAAAAATATTTGAGTTAGGTTAAATGCATGTTAGGATATTACTGGTTTTAAGGTTAGGTTGCATGTTTAGGATAGGAAATTTATTTCGAATTTCTTAAATAAAAAGACCAAAGAAAAAAATTTAGGATATCATCTTCTTCACATCAATTTAAATTGCACGTTTAATTTTATTTGGCAATTTTAATTTCGAATTTCATAAAAAATTAGAATTAGAGCATTCTTTGCACGTCATTGCATATTATGATAGATTGCATGCTTATTAGGAAAATAAAAATCATGTGCACGTCATATAGAATTAGGTTCATACAATGCAAGTCATTTAGTGATTTTTGTTAGGTTCATTTAATTAGAAATTGCCTATCATTAGAATTAGGTCATTAGATTAATTTAGATTGCATATTTAAGTGTTGCATTTCTTTAATTTCGAATCCCATGGAAAATACAAAAAATTATTTTTTAGAATAAATCCATCTCATGCTTCTGGATAGATTACATGCTTATTTATGTCATATCGCTTAGGTCATATAGCTAAGTCATGTTGCCATGTCATATCATTTCATGTTAAATTAGTAGCATGCATTGCATAAAGCATGATTCTCATTAATTAAGTGAAAAAAAAATTATCTGTTAATTAGGAATCATATCTAGGACTGTTGATGTGAATTCTGATCTAACAACGCAGATGCTTTCGTTGCTTGAGGTAAGTCTTGTAATTTATTTATTGCTTTACTTGGATGTTAAATTGGTGGTTTGCACACCCGCATGATCGCCTCATACGTTAGGGAAATAGTTGGTATGGGCTTGGGAGAGCCCGAGTTAAGTTTAGGCTTAGCAATCCATTAGCCAAACCTTAGGTGGTTCACACCCGAAAAATTGATAGCGCCAATCCTAGTTCACTTTTAAACTAAGGTTACGTCTAGCTGAAGATTCCACTATAATTAGTACCTTGCACCTCTCTATTATATTCCTTAATTATAAGAGAAAGAGAATATATATATATATATATATATATATATATATATTCAAAAAGATATATACATCCATTAGCTATTCATAAGGCCAAATCCGAACTACTAATAAAATATAAGCTCAATCTCTAGAGTCGCGAAGGGGGACTGCCCCTACACAGTTGATGGAGAGGATGAACCACACCCCATCACTCTTTTTTAAAATCTTTTATTTTCTTCTTTGGTCCACTGTTCCTAGAACAAGTATTCCTGCTGATTTCTCTTCTGCCGCTTTCCTTTCTTCTACTATATTTTCTTTTTATGTTCAAACAAAGAGTCCCTAAATCCACAACACTTTTCATCTCTAAGCTTTTCTTTGCTCTTTCATTTTGGAACATGAATACATATGAGAAACTCTCGTCTTGTCAAGCTCCTTTCTACCCTCATGGTAGCTTTCCTTCACCCGAACCCTAACTCCATCTTTCGTCTACCTTGATTTATCCGAAACCTCAATTTGCTTCTCATCATCTCAACGTCATCTCTTTCCGTTCGTACTCCCCAAATTTAACCATGGACCCATCAATTTCATCTAATCCCCAACGTAGCTCCTTGACAAATTCGCCTCATCAGTGCTTGTTCTGAGCTTTGCTCGCATGCCACCTGCTCCCTGCATGTTCGATTTCAGCAGATTTCAACATAAGTTATGCTGACGACTCTCTACTTTATCTTAATTCGGTCGCATAGGCAGATATTTGGCTCACCTAGGTTGCGCTTTGGAAACTCCTCTAGGCGGCTAGGTTGATCTTGATGCCGTTTCATCCATGGTAAATCCCGGACAAGACAAGGTCCCTTTCAATTCAGGTGCTCCTCAGATGGACCTTGAAGACGATGTACGCCTCGCTACATTGTGCAACCATCTGGGTCACCTTTGGTCAAAATAGAGCATTGAAATATGGGATGATGCGCCACCAGTCAAAAAGTTAGAAGAATGCAAGTTGATCCTAGTTGGTAAGCTTCTATCCAATCCTTCAATTAACTTTCAAGCCTTTCAAAATACTATGAAGATGGCTTGACGGACTGATCAGGTCGATATATCTCAACATGAAGCTGGCATGTATGTAATTAAGTTCAGAACTGAAATAGAAAAACAATGAATTCTGGACAACGGACCTTGGCTTTAGTGAGTCACCTAGTTATCCTTAAACCCTAGTTGCCCAATACTCCTTTGCACTGCTATGATTTCTTGACCTGTGCTTTTTGGGTCCAAGTGTTTGGTCTTCCCCTCGAATGATGCACAAAAAACATGATTAGTAAAGCTGTTCGCCATGTAGGTAAGGTCCTGGAAGTTAAAGTTGACAGTAAAGAAGGCATTATGCTTCGAGCAGGTATAGCAAGAGTAGAAATTAGCTTGCAGGAACCTCTTATGACAGGACACTTAATTAAATTAGAAGGAAAGAATATCTGGCTGGACTTTTGATATGAACTCCTATCCCATTTTTGTTATTTATGTGTCAAACTCGGACATTACGCTATGTATTGCAAAGACTATCCCTTTGATGAAGAGAAATTTGAAGGAAAGGACAAGATGTATTATGGACAATGGCTGCAGGCAGAGGATCGAGAACATAGTCCGTTTTGGCTCACCTTTTATAAGACACCTTAGACCCAAGCGGAGGTCATTGAGATAGTCCGCGAGACTCCTCTGGCACCCACGTCCATGATACTTGTAGAACAACCACACAACATCAGTGGTAAAGAAATTCTAGAGCTTCCTGATGAGGGCCAAACATTCATTATGGCAGCACCAATTAAATGGCGTCCGCAACTAGAGGGATGAGCAGAAGTAAAAGCTGAGCTAATCAAGTTTCCTGTAACAAAATGTAGTCCAGCAACAATTGAAGTATCAGCAGGCTCCTCAAAATCAAAGAAAGTTAAAAGCAATCGATTGAGTACAAAAGTGGGTCCAATCAAAAAGGCAAAGCGTTACAACCCATTGAAAGAGGGGATAGATGAATCCCATCTCCTAGTGACTCCAATCTTTGAGATAGGTGGTCTTGAGAGTTGGGCTTTGGTGGCTAGCCCTAATAAGCCACCAATCGACAAATGAAACTAATTAGTTGAAACTGTCAAGGTTTGGGCAATCCCCTGACAGTTCAAGCATTGAGGGCATTAGTGGCCCGAGAAAAGCCCGATGTCTTATTTTTGATGGAGACAAAGAATCAAGCAGCTGTGCTTGGCCGACTACATAAGAGACTAAGGTACCTTAACAGCATTTTGGAAAACCCTATTGGCCTTACAAGGAGCCTAGCGGTGTTCCGGAATGAGTATATATCTATAACAATGAATCAACAAACCTCAAACTTTATCGATATGACATGTGAGGATGGGGAGGGGAGAGTGGGTACATTATGCACCTCGCCTGTCTTCACGCGCCAGCAATGTATCAACTTCGACACAACTTATGGGATGAATTGCGGCATATCAGCAGCTACAATGCCTTGCCTTGGGTTTGTGCTGTGGATTTTAACAAAGTTTTGTATCCTTGGGAGAAAGACGGTAAGCGGTCAGTCGAAACATACTGCATGCATTCTTTTAGAGAGTTGTTGAATGACTGTTTGCTTATGGATTTGGATAGTAAGGGATGTGTCTTTACATGGATTAATAATAGAGAATGGGAGGAGCTAGTAAATGAACAACTGGATAGAGTGATATGCACACTGGATTGGCGACTTACCTTTCCGACTGCTGAAGTTTTTGCTTTACAAGCCCTTGGTTCAGACCATAGCCCGCTCTTGTTGACAACTACAACTATCCCGGTTAGGCAGCATAGAGCTTTTATTTTTGAATCTTTTTGGCTACAGGACCAAGATTGTTGCTCAGTTATCACAGAATCTTGGAGCTCTACTCGGAATCAAATATTAACCTTACCTCAAAAGTTAAAAATGGTTTCTGAAGCCCTAGCAAGATGGAGTAGCTCTAAATTTTCAAATGACCATCGTCAAATAAGCATGCTTCAGCATCAACTCCAAATCATGATCAACAAACCCAACTATCAATTTGATAAAGCTAAGATTGATAGTCTAAAAGCCAAAATTCAATAGCTATGGCAATAGCAGGAGCAGTATTGAGCAAAGCGTTCTTGAGTTAACTAGCTTAAATGGGGGGACAAGAACACCCAGTTTTTTCATGCCACCTTTATACAAAGGCAACAACGTAATAGAATCATGATGAACATCAGCAGTGGGTTCGAGATCAAATGTTACTACAGGATTTGACACAAGGATTCTTCACAAATCTGTATTCATCAGTGGGACAACATGATTATGGCCCTATATTAGCTCAATGCCCAACTTTGGTAACAGCTGACATGAACACTTACCTAACAAGTGAGGTCACTCCAGAGGAAGTCCGACAAGCAACCTTTCAACTGGGGCAACAAAAGCACCTGGCCCAGATGGTTTAAATAGACAATTCTACCAATCTCATTGGGATATCTTACATGACGACATCTTTCTCTTAATGCAAGAATTCTTTACCTTAGGCTTGCTGCAACCCGAGATCAACAAGACTTTCATTTCATTGATACCCGAAACATCCCACCCTGAAAGGCTAGACCACTATCAACTTATCAATCTTTGCAACTTTATCTATAAAATAATCTCGCCTGAAACCATGGTTACTTGAGCTAATCTCCATGGAGCAGAGTACTTTTGTTAGCGGCCGTCAGATCCAAGATAATATTTTAGTGGTTCAAGAAGTTTTACATCAACTCAGAATAATGAAAATGAAGCAAAATTTTCAGGCTTTACTAAAGCTAGATATGCAAAAAGCCTACGACCAAGCAGAATAGGATTTTCTATAGGACTACCTCCTTCGGTTGAGTTTCCATACAACTTGGGTACAATGGGTGATGCAGTGTATTACTACAGTTTCCCCGAGTGTCAAATTCAACGGCGAACCACTACCTTATTTTCACTCAACTAGGGGTCTTTGACAAGGAGATCCTCTTTCTCTATACTTATTCATCCTTGTGGTGAACATCCTTTCGATTCTCATCCGTCAAGCAATGGACATGGGCAACATTAAAGGTATTACACTAACTAGAAGGTGTCCTACCCTCTCACATTTCTTTTTCGCAAACGATGCCATATTTTTTCTACAAGGAAATATCCTAGAATGCCAGAATTCAGCTAACATTATAAACCAATACTGTATGGCTACGGGACAAGCTGTGAATCGTAATAAATCTGGGATGTTCTTTAGCAGTGCTTGTCCTAATAGTCTTCAGGAAAATTTAGCAAGACAATTTCAAGTTCAAGTGTCAACAAAGACTGAAAAATACCTTGGCACACCATCAGATTGGGGAAAATCCAAAAGGGAAATGTTTGCTTGGATGTTGGGCAAAGTTAACTCCAAACTGGACAGGTGGAAATAACAATTATTTTCTAAAGGAGGCAAGGAAATTCTAAAAGCAATCATACAAGAAATTCCTCAGTACACCATGTCTATATTTAAAATCCTGGTCTCTATTTGTAAATTTATAGAACGGAAAATTGCAAGATTTTGGTGGCAACCTCATAGCAACAAACATGGCATTCACTGGTGGAATTGGGATACACTCAAGAGCCGCAAAGACATTAGAGGTCTTGGTTTTTGAGACCTTATTACTTTTAATAAAGCCCTTCTAGGTAAACATGCTTGGCATTTATTCCAACACCCCTTGTCATTATGGAGCAGGCTCTTTAAAGGGCTCTATTTCCCTTCCAAAGATTTCTAGCATGCAGACAGAGGAACTAGACCCTCTTGTGGGTGGCAAAGCATACTGCTCGGCCGGGATTCTATCTCAAATAACCTCCAATGTTTATTTGGAGATGGCCAAAAGATTAGAATTCGGGAGGATAAATGGATTCTCATAGGTACAATTGGCGGCCCTGCACCTAGAGACAAACCTCAGAGGGTGGCAGACTTCATCATCCCAGAATTATAGACATGGAATATACTCTTACTTCGCCATAGTTTTGATGATCAGACCATGGACGAAATTCTTAAAATTCAAATTAAACCGCAATATACAGAGGACCAACTACTTTGGACAGGGATTTCAAATGGAATTTATACAGTTCAGAATGGGTACAATCAAATAAGATTAGGCGAGAACATGGAAGTTTTGAATCGTGCATCATCTTCCTATCAACCTCCTCGAAGACTATGGACAAAAATTTGGACACTACAGACTACTCCAAAATTACACATCTTCTTATGGTCTTTGTGCCATAATGCCCTAGCTACTTGAGAAAATCTCTACCATGGACATGTAATTCCAGACCCCGTCTGTTAGTTATGTCGAGATTATTGTATCAATTCTATCCCTAAATCTACCGAACATATTTTCTTACATTGTCCTTGGACGAAAAGAGTATGGTCCCACCCTCAAATACTATCAACATTCAACAACTTCAAGTTCACAAGTTTGATGCGTGGATAGTTGATTTACTCGACAAGGGAGATGTCTTACCGAATCTCGCAACGGTCTGTTCTGTGGCACATTTGGAAGGCTCGGAATGATTTCATCTTTCGCCGAAAGACACCCACTCCGGATCAGGTCACTATTGCCGCTCTCGCTCATGCCGGATCCAATCAACACCAGGATGCTGCAAAATCAAAGCTCGCATAGACACCATACTAATCGAGGTCCCGATCAGCTTTGGTGACCCCCAGATCCAAGCGTGTTGAAGATCAACATTGATGGCTCCTTCCCTACAGCATCTAATGAAGGAACGGTGGCCTATGTGTGCTGTGATTCCTCAGACCGGTTGCTCTATGGCTTTACCCGATGCATCAGTGCAGCTTCGGCCCTGTAAACAGAGGTTTAATCTCTCTCTTCATTACTTGCTACAGAAAGGTAAGACACAAGAACAAATCTTGTTGGAATCGAACTGTCTAGTGGTGATTGAAGCGCTACAAAACCCTAGCCAAACACCATGGGAGAGTAGAGTTATGTTTGCCGAGTGTGCGGCGCTCCTGCAAAGCTTCCCAAGCCTATGGTTGCGTCATTGTCAAAGGGAGGCCACTACGTTGCAAATTGGGCTGCAAAGGCTCATAGGCAGAATCTCCTTCCTTCGAACTGGGCTGTTCCCCCCCCCCTCCTTATCTGTTAGACCTCTCTGTTCTGAGGCATTGAACTCAAATTGCTCGTTTTTATGTTAAATGAAAGTTTTCCTCTTGCGACCAAAAAAAAAAAAAAAAAAAAAAACCTTCATTGAACCACACGAGGTCCCATTGTTCATTCTCTCCCACACTGAACATCTCCAAGGAGATATACCTAAGACATTCATTTTCAAAACGAACAATTGCTTAATCTCTATTATCTATTCCCATTCATTCATTCATTCATTCATTCATTCATCCCCAGCAAACAACAACCTCACATTTCAATGGTTCACTCGGTTATACAATGCAACTCGTGGCATATTTACTTGCTTCCTATATTGATCCACATACAACAGAGAAAGTAACAAAGTGAACCAGAGTTGAAGACACGACGCATAGGTGAAATGAGACTAAAACAAAGCACGCTTGATTTATGGAAATATCACGGTTGAATAAGAAATAATCCAAACTAAAACAAAGCAACAATCCATATATATCAATCATTAACAACAATCAAGCACACATGCTATATGAGCAAACAATCAATAGCCAAGCATGTTGCTGATCGATGAATTTCATCAGATACAATAAAGTGGATGAACTCTCTCTTCGACCAATCACACTTATAAGCTTGGCAGATATATCTGGGAGGCTTAATTGAACAAAAAAACACGAATCTCATGGCCAATGCAAGCGATTCTGGAATATTGATAGTTTGATCTCAATTTATTCTCAATAACAGGATGATTTCAGGTTATCTTTCACATCAGTAAACTGTAACAATTCCAGTTTGAACAAAGCTCAAGCGCTTGGCCTAACTCACAAACATACACATCCTTAACAAATAGAAGAAAAACAACGTGATGCTTGGTCATGGAGTCATTGGCAGGGAAGCAAGAAACCTAATATAAACTCCGACTTAACGTCAATACTCATGATCGAAAGAGTGAAGGAGTGGGCTGGCCTGGTGAGTGAAGTCCGATGGGCCTGAGCTACTGGGGTCAATTGAATTGAACCGGATTGCAAGGCCAGGACTTCGGTGATGGGCCGAATTAATCCAAATCGGGACTCTCTTTCTTATTTTTTTTTTTTATGTGCTTGTCTATTTCTTTATTTCTTGTGTAATATATTTCTTTTGGTCTTCTTACTGCTATTTTATTTTTATCTTTCTTACTGTTTTACAAAAATCAACGTTTGATTTGCCGGCAAAACTTCCGGTGTCAACACGGGATTTGAGAAACTCAAGTCTATTCCACTTAAGTAAGAAATGGACTAAACTTGAACTTGTCAATACTTTATTTGAGAGGCTTCTCTAGACTTCATTAAACTTTTTTATATTGCGGTTGTCAAGATGTCACATGTTACCCTTGATGATGTGAGAAATGTAATCTGAGCCGTGCATTTTATCCCCTCACGCATCTCTATTAGAGGCTTCAGACAGAATCATTTTTTTTTTCTAAATATTGTGTTAATAGCTCGATTATATCGCTAATCACTTAATTACATGCACGATTGGTGATTTATTAAGGCCAGCATGGCTGTGGGAGAATTCTCATTTGAACCGGAAAACGGTCAATCTTAATTGACCAACCCTTTTCTTTCGTGGAAAATAAATCCCATTTCCAGTAACAAAAAATAAAAAGAAAACATGGGTTGAACTCAATGAGCTGAGCCCAAGGATGGTCAAAAGAGGAAAAACGGAGGAACTTGCTTCGTGAGTTCGACCTTGACTCAGTAAAGGTCCATGCACTCACTTCCCCAATGATAGTGCGCTAGTCCGAAGAGGCTACTGATCACAGAGGACTGTGGAAAGCAAGTCAAGTCTACTTTTAATTAAGGGGACAAGTATAAAAAAGAAGTGCTAAATTTATTACATTGATATTAATTCTGCTTTAAATTTTTTAATCGAATCAATTTAGTCCTAAATATTTTCACATTTTACCAATTGTATTTATCCGGCCAATTTCAGCTAGAAATTATTGACATGAGCATCCTCCACTCTACATGACTGACCCTAATTAGGCCTTTTTATTTATAATTTTTAAAAATATTTTTTTAAAATTTATATTTTTTTAAAAAAATTATTGTCTTTTTATTTCTTTTTATTTTATGCTATTTTCCTTCTTCTTCTTTTTTCCATTGTGATTGGCAAGCGTCATCGAAGCTTACTGGCTATCAAGAGATGACTACAAAGCCCTCGCCTATGGTTGGCCAGAATGCGCCATGACCAAGCCCACCGCGAATTTTCTTCGTTTCCTTCGAGGTCTACATCCAAATGGGCGTTTCTCCGAAATCTGCCTCGAGTTTTGGTTCCTTCGTAAAGCTCGAGTTTTTAGCTTGCGGAGTTGGAGATTAGTATTTCATAGCCCAGCACTGTTCTTCGGCAACTTCTTCTTTGGGATCATTTTTCTTTTTTACTTTTTTTTTTTGGTTAATTTTGGCGGCTTTGAAGCGGTTGGATCGTGAAGAGATTGAGGTCAAGCCATGATCTTGGTTACCGTGGCGACAAAAGCATATGTAAAGACTCGACTTCCAACCAATTCTCCTCTTCGCACCGAAGTAGCTTCTACTCCAACAAGTCCGGCAAAGCTCCTCGCAAGGTGTTGCCGACGTCTTACTCGTCACGACATGATCGACATCGACCCGTAAAAGACTAAGGCCGCCATGGCTTGAGAATTTTGCGGAAGCGCACTGACCACAATTTGGAGCGCTACGATCGCAGGAAGGGATTAAAAAAAAAAAAAAAAAAAAAAAAAAAAAAAAAGAATGAGAAAAAGAAAAGGAAAAAGAAATTAAAAAAACTAAGAAACCTTTCGTTAGCCATACCAAGTAGGACGGTTAGCGTTTGTGGATGAACTCAATAAGCAAAACACGAAAATTTTTATGACTAACTTAATTTAATTGAAAAGTTCATAATTGAATTGATATCTATAATAGGTTTAAGATTTTTTTTCTTTTAATTTTTCCCTTTGATTAAGACAAGCCAAGGAAGGAGATACCTGAGTTCCCATGGCTTGTTGATAAACATTGGTTTTTTTTTTTTTTTTTTTTTTTTTTTTTTTCATCTCTCCGACAAGCGATACGTCAGAAATCCGCCCAAAAATTAATAAAAATTGCTAGGACAAAGACACACTAACAACTACTTGGTGATATCCAATTACGGATGAGATTCATAAATGATAAATAGCGGGACCGTCAAATCTTTTTATTTGTTTATAACTACAAATTTATATACCAAAATAATCCTAAGTGGACCAAGTCATTTAGCACCTGAAACATTTCGTGTCTCAACCATCCATATATACATCACATATAGTACTTTCAAAAGTTCAAGAACCATGATAATCAGAATCTAACATCTTTATTAAATAATCAAGAACCATGATAATCAGAATCTAACATCTTTATTAAATAATCACCAAAAACAATAAACTATGCCAGCGAATATTTGGACAAAACCAAATAATCTTGTGCTAAGGTGAAAATCGAAGTCAATTGCCTAGATTAATTAAACTGTATTATTTTTTGGTCTGTGGCAATTATGATTCGTTTGACAAGAACTCCTTAAAATAATGAAGGGCGACAATCTATTATTAAGATCACAAGGTGCGAGGTCTACGTCATATAATTAACCAAGCAATTATATATGCAAAAGAGTATGTCTAGGGCCATTCCTATATGTCATCCATGATGTAAATTTACAAAGAGATTTTTTTGTTCATTTTTTATTGGCAAATTATCAAAAGGTAGTACAATTAATATTATGAATGCTTTTCTTACAATTTTAAGTTGGTTACAAGACAAAGGGCCTAATACCCTAAAAAACTCCCAACTTTAGGTCATGCTCTAATTCTATTCAAAACTTTTTTGGTCCAAAAAACCGAAACTTTATATTCAGTCCAAATTATATTCTTAACTTTATCTTATAAAAAACTACTAACTTTTACTTGAATTCTAAATATACCCCTTTAACCATCTATCCAAATTTCATGTAAACAATTGAGAGATTGAAAACTCCAAAGCGTGAGCTATTCTGTCTCGACCTGAGTGTCCCAACTGTGAGCTCTCCAACCACGAGAGATTGAAGACTGACTGCTCAATTAAAGATCTTAGAAAGAGATGGAAGGAAAACTCTCTTAAGAGTAAGAGTAATTAGAAAAAAAAAAAAAAAGCCAATCTTGATTGCTCTAGTTTTTATCCACATTTCATATACAAGAAAATGTCATTTGGATTAATGTTAAAATTCAGAAATTTGAGGAAAAATTAGAGCAATAACATGGAAATGCCACATATGATCACTAAAGGCAATTTTGGATAGAGGGCTAAAGGACATAGAAATTGGACTCAAGAAGAGTTTGTGATTTTTTTTTTTTTTTTATAAAATAATAAATGTAGGGTAGAAATGGGGTAGGACCTAAACTTGGGGGTTTTTTAGAAAAGTTCAGGGTATTATTGAGACTAGAGTTAAAGTTAATGGTTTATAAGGAATTAGGCCCAAAAGAAGGAATGTGGTTATGTTTTTCGTTTGACTCTTTTTGTCTAGAAAGCGCAAACTCACCTAAGTTTAGTGGTATGCAATAGGAACCGCTTGAATCAAGAATTACTTGGACCCATTCTGGACAGTCTTGAAGAGGGCAGTCTGGTTCCCAGTTCCCATTCTTGGAAGTGGTGGCCAGTCAGTCTGGTTCCTAGTTCCAAGGTAGTAACCGGACCGACCAGACCGAAATTTTGTTGTCTGCAGAAGCCATGAGTATTACCCATCACAGAAGAGTTTCTGCACTGCTTGCAGTTTGTTCTTGCAATGGGTCACATGCATCTCCTCCTGACAAACAAGTTGTGAGAGAACGACAAATTTAAAAGGACCAACGACAACCGTGATCCAGAACAAAAGACATGTATCTTCAATTTTCTGTTTTTTTTTTTTTTTTTTTAATGCTTTTATGAATTGTGCGCATGCCGTCCAATACTCGAGGTTCTTCGCGATATAAGTTAACAAGAGCAAACTGCTGTCCTATCTAAAGAAAATGATGACGCCCGCACGCCATTTGTGTGAAAAACAAATGATTTCTTTTTCTCTACTCGATGACAAAACATAGAGGGTGTGAGGAGGGTGTGATTTGAACCTCAATCCAGCACTTAGACCAAGGAAATAAGAAGCAAGCCGTAACATTTTTCAATTTATTTAGGCCCTCAAACAATAAATTACCAGTTTCAGGGCGAGCTGATCTAGTTCCCAGTCCCAGAATCTAGGAACCAATCCTCCCGGTCCAATTCCCGGTTTCACCTCAGAACTAGACCGGACCGAGAACCAATCAATCCTACCTAAGCCTCATTTATTTTGGCATAAAAAAGCAAAACTCAACTTTTTTACATTTTTGCCAAAAATTGAATTTTTTTTCCAATTTTAAAAGATGGTGAAAATTTTATTTAGATTTACTTGTCGATATTGGATTAATGTAAAAATTTCAGGTCCTAAGATTGAAAAATTAAAGCGTGCATTGGCAAATTTAAAAAAAAATAAAAAAATTCAATTTACAATTAGCTGACTGGAAAAACAATATTCAATATCCAATCACATTACTTAATGTTACTCTTTTGCTGTGAAGAAAAATCTACCGTTTGTCTTCTAGTTCTTGTACTTTTTTTGGCTAAGCCATAGACTGACAATGAAAAGGGCGAATGGGTTTGGAGGGGGCACAAACAAACCATTTACCATTTACTTAATTAAGCCACAGAGGCCATGGCGTTCATAGAAACCCTAGATTTTCTTCTACTCAGGTTTTCCCCGAACATAACTCAACTAAAGCCAAAAGTACATTCAGACTACTTAACACTCATGCGAAGCATTCTCAATATGGAAGAGTGCAGCGGAGGTAAGACCACTGGTGGACTGGGGCAAGGCAAAGATGTTAGATTTACCAAGCCTCACACTGGCCCATTGCAACAGAGAAACTAACAAAGTAACGGATTGGCTAGTGAAGGCTCATCGTTTAAGTTTTCTCCCTACAAACTGGATCTCCCAACCCCCTTTTTCTCTTGTAGATTTGCTATGTGCAGATGCTCTTGATGTAATTACCAAGTAATCAGATAATCAATACATCTCATCCGTACTTTTGACACAAAAAAAAATTAAGCCAATGTCGTTGATAAAAGAGAGAGAGAGAAAAGAAGAAGAAGAAGAAGCCAATGTCATTCTAACGCCATAAAAAAATGGAAAATCTGTTGAAAATTTCAATTTTGCCCCCTTCCCCTTGTTTTTATTTTTTGTTGAGATTTTTCCTTCAAACACCAGTTGTTTACTTATACCGAGTGTTGGACCGCGTGCGGCCCACGTTTTTGGCTTCTTCCTTCGTTGCCCAGAGACTCGCCTTCAACCTCCCCGGAATGACTTTGCCCATCTTCTCTTCACCTTGAGAAGTTATAGCCGATCTTCCTCCACTGAACCCTCCCAATTAGCTCTTTTTACAGAAGCGTGGTTCTCTTCTTTGGGTGAACACAGCTGAGAGAATCGGCCCACAGATGGGATCCAATGGAGGTCAGGCTCTAATCACCATCCTCGCTTTGACTGTGGGAGGACTGTAAGTGCTCTTGTTCGACTTCTGTTCGAGCTCTTGGTGACAGATAACACACATTAAAAAAAGAAGGAACTTTGCTATTGTACATGTTTGATGCAATTCAGCCTGCTTGTTCGATTTCCATTCCGATTCTTAAGTCTTGATCAGCTTTAAAGTTTGAAACTTTTGGCAGGGTCCTGAGACAACTCAAGAAAATAATAAGGGGGGACTTGGAGTCATCCTCGAGACTAGAGATTGCCTCTAAAGAAGAGAACGAGGAATCAAGGAGAAACTCGGAGTCTACCTCGGGAACTCACCATGCATCTGGAGAAGAGTACGAGGTGTTCCTAAGTTTTCGAGGATCAGATACTCGCAATGGATTCACCGATTGCCTCTATCATGGCTTGAGAAATGCTGGAATCCATGTTTTCCTTGACAGTGAAGAACTTGGAGATGGTGAACAAATCAGTGAAGTTCTAAAGGCAGTTAATGAGTCTCAGATCTATGTACCCATCTTCTCTCAGAACTTTGCCTCTAGTCACTGGTGTCTCCGTGAGGTAGAACGCATGGTAGAATGCACCTTAAATTCAGATGGGAAGAAAAAGATCATCCCTATTTTCTACGACGTGAAGGTCGATGATGTGAAACTCAAAACCGATTTATACAAGAAAGCCATCTGCAAGCTCAAGAAGATGAAGAAGTTTGACTCTGATGAATCGAAGAGATGGGAAAGGGCCCTTAAAACGGTTGGAGGTATAATTGGACGGGAACTTAATGGCAAACGGTAAATTTCCTCGACTTTATGTGGTTTTTAAGCACAATATTTACATTCCATTGGATGAAAATGTGTACTTTGAAATTTCCGAACATAAAGCATGGGGGTATTTCATTCAAGATCCGCATTACAGGTTAATGAAAGCTAGACCCAACACCCACAAACCCACGATAGAAAATAGAATATGGCTGATATATATATATATATATATATATATTTTAAAGCACAACAAACCGGTTCAAATTCAACCCAGACAAGTCATTTCAATTCACGTCGGGTTAATACAATATGACCCGACAGGTAAGACTAACATTTTATTCAATCATATTTTTTTACTTAATCAAGTATTTTACTTATCATATTATCACAATAAATATAGAGGGAATCTCGTGTTTATGTATTTTCCCCCTCTCACGGTAATAACAACATTTTGTACAATAACAAACTTGTGTTAAATTGTTGAATCTATAGGATCATTGCAATTTTAAAATTATACCAAGACGTGATTAGCATTTTTTTTTTCCAAAAAGAGTGCATAATTAACATACGAAAGTGCACACGCAATGCATCTATGCAAAAAAATGGACCTTTAACAGATTTTACAGAATTTCCTTATTATGAAATATTAGAGAATCATGAATTAATGAAAACAAATTACTGACACAATATGAAGAAATTGAAAACACATGTGGGATAAAAAAAATGTTTCAAGATTTGTACGGGAAAGGTTAATGTTAAGCTCAAAACCAATTTGTACTAAAAAAGCGATATCCAAGCACAAGAAGAAGCTTAGCCTTGACGAATTAAAGCTGGGGAAGAAACTTTGGGATGGGATCTTAAAGGCAAAGGGGATTTTTCCTGAAACTTTTCTCATGGTCTGAAGTTACAATCTACGTCTGTCTGGAAGGAACTTTGTGTGTCCAAATGCGGCATTACATTAGAAGTCAATTAGTTAATTGAAATTGTGCTCGAGAATCCTCAAAAGGAAACAAGGTGTGGGTAAGGTGAACTTTTCTCAAACCCGGAAAAATCTATGTCAAACCCAACCTCTACCCGAACATTGAATTCCAGTATTACTGATTATAATGCTCAATGTCCGTTTGTTTAAGTTGTTGAAATAGCTGAGTTATATCTCCACACGTTCCCTAGAGTCCTGGGGTCTACCATGTCTCTGACTGAAATGAAATTTTCATGCTTTGCTGCAGCCAAGGAGAACAAATCGAATCAATTGTTGAAGAGGTTTGCCGTAAGCTTAATACAAGACACATGATTGTGACTGAACATTTGGTTGAAGATAATGCTCAAGTGGAAGCCATGATGAAGTTGTTGGATGTTGGCTCAGATGGTGTACGTTTTGTTGGTATACATGGTATGGGTGGTATTGGGAAAACAACTCTCGCCAAAGTCATGTTCAACAAAATATCTTTTCACTTTGATGGCTGTTGTTTCCTTGAAGACATTCGAGCATCGATGCAATATCATGGTCTTTTAAACTTGCAGAAAAAGCTTTTATCAGGTTTTGTTAGTTCAGGGATTATTGACCAAATTAAAGATGTTGGTGGTGGGACAAAGAGGATCAAAAAAGTACTTAGTAATAGAAAAGTACTCATTGTACTTGATGATCTAGACAAGAAGGAGCAACTCCAAAATCTAGCTGGGAAATTTGATTGGTTTTGTTCTGGTAGCAGAATCATTATCACAACTAGGGATAAAAGCATCCTAATGACTCAAGTGGACTCATCCAGTAAAGAGGTCCTCAACCAATCAAAAGAAATTTTGGCTTATGAAGTTCATGGAATGAGATTTGATCTAGCATGTGATCTGTTTTATAAGCATGCATTTAGAAGTGGCTCTGCTGTAGAAGAATATGAGGATCTTTCAAGAGAAATTGTCCATACAGTGAGTATGCTTCCTTTGGCCGTTGTGGTGATAGGGTCCTCTCTTTTTTGCTTGGGCAAAGATTTAGTGCTTTCAAAAAAAAGAGACGTATGGGAAGACATGCTGAAGCAGTTAAAGAAAGGTCCTTTTCAGGATGTCCGAGACACATTGATGATTAGTTATAATGGATTAAATGATAAGCAACAAGAAGTATTTTTGGATATTGCGTGCTTTTTCCCCAATGATGACCAAACATATCCAGTAATCATGTGGGATGATTGTGATTACTGTCCTCACACAACAATTGGGGTTCTCTCTCACAGGTCCTTGATAAAAGTTAAAGATGATAAGTTTTGGATGCATGACCAAGTTCGAGACTTTGGTAGGTGTATTGTTCTTCAAATATATCCTCGCAAGTTTTGTAGGGTGTGGATACGTGAAGATGCCTTGAAACTATTGGAGGGAAAAAAGGTAAATGGGAACTACTTATGTTTGAAAATATTTGGTGCAAGAGAATCTTTGAATTTTTCTTTCCCATTTAAAGCAGCAATTTTGTTAAAATATGCATCCAATAGTTAGCTTTGTAACGTCGCTTTTGTCTTGTGGGGGCTGCATTTCTCTGTCAAACTTTCAGGTTAAAGGTCTCAAAGTTTGAAGAGAGAGCCAAAAGAGATTGCCTGACAGTTGGCTTTATTTTCTTGGTTCTAGTCTATAGAAAGTAGCTTTTATGAAATTTTGTAAAAACAAAGAGCAGTTTACGTCTGAAGTAGGTAAAATGAAAACAAAACTTGCATTATCAAGAACTTTAAGGTCAGTTTGAACACCGATTTTTTTAGAATAAACTAAGATTTTTTTATTAATATGCAAATTATATTTCCGGAGAAATAGAAACCGAATATATGATCCCTTCAGACTCGAAAATTAGTTTATGTAGAAGAGAAGGAAACTACTTATTGGGAAAACATATGTGGCGAGCTCAACCATTAAAGAAATTGTTTGACAGTGCTTCTGCGTCCTCTCTGTTGTAGCTCTGTCAACTGTATGTTGCATGCTCAATTGGGCCTTTGAAATGCAGAGAAATGAAGATGTTGAAGCGTTAAGCCTAGCTTCCGATGGCTGTAGCCACAGCTTTGCATCTGAAGAATTAGCTGCCCTCCCAAATCTAAGGTTTCTTCGAGTGAAAGGCACTGATTTTCTTGGCAACTTCGAGAATCTTCTTTCTGAGTTAAGATGGTTTTCTTGGGAAATTACAAATAAGAAATTTTATGGGGAGAGTTTTCATTTTGCTAGCTTGGTCATTCTAGACCTTTCCAGGAGTGATATTGAAGATGATTGGGGAGGGTGGAGCCAAATCCAGGTACGCTATGCCTTACTCCCTATTCACCTTCTTTCCATGTTTCCATATCATTCAATGCACGGTGCACACAAGTGGCGTGCTTCCCTGATCTAAAGTATTTTGTGCTAGTCTAACGTCTAGAGTCAACTACAACTAGCTAAACACATTTAATAAGAAAGATGAGGAAGCCATAGAATCACTTGGCACCAGCATATCATCCCAGTAATTGATATTACGAGCAGAATATTATCGTTGTTTCCAGTCCGGACTGCCTTATTAATCAAGCCATAGATAAATACGATGTACGTAAAACTCGTACGAGCGAGAATGATTAGCTGTGCTCCCCAGTACACGGTATCATCCATGTATCCATCATCGCCTTGGCTCGAGGAATTCAAGATAAATATGGAGTTTGGACTACGTATGCTTTATGGCTTGGTGTAGTTGCATTTCTAATTGTTGAAGTATTGTCTTGATAACGGATTTTTTATTCTATATATTTATGCTGTCTCTCTCTTGTGCGTCCACCCCATGTGCCGTGGTCATATTTCATAGGTCTCTCCTAGACTCAGAATATTATAACATCATAACATCATAAGTTTTTTTTTATGATCCTTTATAATTTTTTTAAACTTAATTATGACTCTACTTCGTGAAGATGCACGAATGAGGGATAAAGAGAAGTACCATTTTCGTATAGTTGATAGACTCGAAATATAGCTCCACGTGTAAGGCTTTTTAAACCATGGGAAGCATTAAACTTCAAGGGTTATTTGCAAGCAGATTTCTCTAAATTCATTATCAAAACGAAATCTTGTTTGTGCATTGTAAATTTGAATGATAGATGGTAAATTTGAAAAATCAAGATAAGTAAGAACTGATTGGCAACTTTTTAGTGCAATAAATTATCAACAAAATAACAACTTTACCATCATCAAATCTAATAGCAGATTACCAAATGTTTTTTTGATATTATAAGTGATCCCCTTCATTAATTACTAGATTATATTTGCGTATATACTTTAAGTAGATTATGGCCATTGCTTTGATCTTACCAAGTACCTTTATTTTTTAGTAACATACAAATATAGTAATTGATTTATCAAGTTGAAATACCCTTGTAAACTACAAACTGTTATTCACTTTGACAAGCGAGCATGATTCTCAACTGGTAGACTATGAATTGATTACACACTTTTCGTTAAGCATATTGCTTACATACTTTACTAGTAGTATTTGTTAACGATATAAACAGCCTTTCATATTTTTATAAGTAAGCAGGTTTTTCCATTTGTAGGGTATAAATTAATTGCTTATATACTTTACTAGTAGTATCGGTTACCAGCGATATATTACAAGCAAACTATTACTATAAATCTCTAGTAGGTTATGAATTTCACTTATAACTTACTATTTCACCACTGAGATCTAGTTATGAGAAGTAAATTTTTAAAAAAAAGACTCAATAATTTTCAATTACATTGATGGTACATCGACTTAGTTGTGCAGAGGGAGTATATTGAATTATAAAAATGAGGACAATTACTTAAATATAAAATCTAAGATGATTGATGTGTTTCATTTAATTCCATATTTTCTTTTTCTGCAGATGGCAAAAAAATTAAAAGTTCTAGATTTAACGGATTGCACAAAGTTAAGGAGGACACCCGACTTCTCTAATTTCACATCTTTGGAGACCTTAGTACTTGCTCGGTGTTCCAACTTAATCACAATCCACCCCTCCATTTCTAAGCTTCAACTCCTAGAGACTTTAAATATCAAAGGGTGTAGTTCTCTTGCGGAGTTGCCTGAAGAAGTTGGTTCTCTACAATCTTTGAAGCAGATTGTCATGCCCCAAAATTTTCAACCCTTGAAGCTTCCGGAGAGATTTGGCAATTTGAAATCTTTGTCGAGTTTCAGATTGAGCTACCACCCTAAAATCTGCCAACTTCCAAACTCAATTGGAGGGGCAGCAAATCTTACATGCTTAACTTTACGCGAGTGCGTGGGGATAAAAGAACTTCCAAACTCAATTGGGGAGTTAAAAATGTTGGTAGAGTTGGATGTATCAGTGTCAGGCATAGTTCAACTACCTGAGACTATCGGAAACTTAAAGAAACTAAAGGTACTGAGTTTATGTAGAACGAAGATAAAGGAGATTCCTTGTACTATTGGAGGATTGGAAATGCTTGAAGGTTTATATGCCAACAAATCCTGGGATCTGACGGATAAAAACTTGGAGGAAATTGGGAAGCTACGCTATTTGAAGACATTGAACTTAGCATTTACTAGTGTTTCTAGGTTGCCTCCAGAGATAAGTCTTCTCCATCTCCAAAAACTTGAAGTGGGTTCGATTGAGCTTCAACAAGTGCCTCCTCTTCCATCAAGTTTGAAATTCCTCGCTGTTCAAGCGATGGACTTCTCTCTTGTCCCTCACCCTTCAGGCATCAGCAACTTAGAACATCTGGAATTAGAAAGATTCAGCATTTTCAGACATAGACATCACTCTACTAGGCGGGACTATGACGCAAAACTTAAAGCAGCTTTGATGAGTGAGCAACCGTCCTATCAGCTTCCATCTCATTTGTCGGTCTTGAAACTCAAGGCTATTAGTCCACTGCCACATTTTTCCAATTTATTAAATTTGACAGTTCTGCATGTAATTGAATGTCCAATATCACACCTACCAGTCACTCCAGGTCTAACACATTTGAGGGAACTGAAAATAAGGAGATGTGAATCCCTTGAGGAAATACCTGGTCTGTCACTCTTGAGGAGTCTGGAGCGCTTGGAATTGAAGGGCTTGAAAAAGCTAGTTCAGATTCAAGGTTTGTCGGAACTGGAATCTTTGCAGTTCCTCCTTCTTTCCAGTTGTGATTTAATAGGACAGTTACCCAACTTATCCAAGTTGTGTAAGCTACAGCATCTAGAGCTAGAAGCTTGTCCAAATTTGAGACCAATCGAAGGCATCGAGGGCTTAGAAAGCTGGGTGTTGGATAGTTGTGGCCGCACAATCTTGGAAAGATTGTCGAATATCTCAAGACCAACTTGGCTTCCCCACAAATTACCTATGTATGATGTATTCCTGAGTTCTAAGGGACCAGATACTCATTATAGCATTGTCAGTTATCTTCACGCTCGGTTGTTACGTAATCAAATTTCCGTTTATAGTGATATCGATGACTTGAGGTCCAATGAAGGGATTGGGGAAAAGATTCTACAAGCACTTGCTAACTCCAATATTTTCATACCTGTATTCTCTAGAAGCTATGCTTCCAGTCATTGGTGTCTTCGCGAAGTTGCTCACATGGTAAAATGCACATTAGAATCAAATGGAAAAAGAAGAATCCTTCCCATTTTCTATGACGTGGATACTGATGATGTTAAGCTCGAAACTGATTTATACAAAAGTGACCTAGACAAGCACTGGACAAACTTCGACCACAATGAAGTGAAGTCATGGAAAGAGGCCCTGATTGAGGTCGCAACAATGGGTGGTTTCATCTTGAAAAATAACAGGTAATTCTGCTATTTTGCTACTAAATCACGTGGTAAACAAGTCATTCAATTGAACTTTCTCAACACAGAGTTCCAAAGTTGCTGCATGCAACGCTTTTGCATACAAATAGTTGTCCACTCAAGCAAATTCAACTCTGCAGAGTAATAAGTGGATCCTTCTAGTTTGTAATATCTGGAGAAAATGTGGTCGAACAAAAGAGAATTGCATACTGGTATAGCCACACATATTTTTTTTCCTTTGTTTTGTTGTCTGAGGTAAAGATCTTCAAGTTACAGTGGTTTTGAGAAATCAAATCATCAATTAGATCGTCATTTTAATATCCTTTCAATTTATGTTTGTCCAACTAAAATGAGCTGTCCTTCAATTGTGCGTTGCTGCAGCTACGAAGAAGTACTTCAATTGGTTACTAAAGAGGTCTTTAGAGCAAGGAAATTGTCAGACGTTGACTCCTGAAGCCTTTTGTCAGCTGTCAAAAAAAAGGTGAATGGATTTGCCATCAATTTAATGAAATTCTCCCAATTGCATTCTGTTTCTATTGTTTGGAGGATCTAGACATTTCATTTGGTACTGAAATTAGTTTATGATGCTAATGCTTAGGTCCATTACAATGTTATCATATCGGTATGAACGAGTATACTAGTGAACTCCCATGCTTTATTAGAGGGTTAGTGAGGCTCATACTCGCTGTTTACTAGGACGGTCCGCAATGAAAGCAAAGGAGCTTCCATACGCAGTTGGGAAAATTTGAATCGCTGGTGGTGTTGGATTGGCAACTGTTAAAAATAGTTGATCTACCTGATTTAATCGAAAATCTGAAAAGAATTGAACTAAGCTTAATTCCTAAATTTGAACTAGATTAAAGTGGGTCTAACTTTTATCATTTTATCCAGGATTATTTTGCTAATCTAGACTAAGCTACTCATTTATTAAGAGAATGATTCTAGTCTAATTTGATTTTTCATTTAACTAACTAGATCAATAAAAAAAAAAAAATCTAGGCTACTTCAATTAATTCCAGTCTAAACCAACTTGATAAACCTAAATCTAGTCACCACCATGGATCGCCACTTCGAGCTCTCGGCAAACAGTCTTCATTGTTGATCACATCATTCATCCGTGTAATCACTTAATCCACACATTAGCAAAGTTGCGACCTACCCCTCCAAGCCATTTGGACCCCTAGGACTAGATTTGGAGGTATCTAATCAAGTGACAATCCTCAAGGTGCATCACACAGAGAATGCCTGAAAGCATCATCTTTAATGGTCGTCCAGGAGGTCCATCAATTGAGAAGGTGGGTCCTCCCAAACCCATACCTCACATGATAGCAGGATTCATTTTAAAGTTGTTTAGACAATCTAAAATATGGATCTAGGAGTCACCACTAGTCTCTTTGTTGGGGGTTGGCTAGAAACCCAATCAAGGGTTGAGAGACCACCCTTGGTTTCCATGGAACCAGAAATTTCATGAGTTCGAGGACTTGGGTTACACTAAAGATTTCTATTATCGTCCTTTCGGTACCTATGAGTATGATTATTAACTAAAGTGATCAAAAGGTCTGTTTACATTTTTGTGCAAATTTGAACTTTAATGCCAAATGGTCACTCATGGATGGTTCATTTGAATCATTCTATTCTAACTATCAAAATGAAAAGAAAGATCAATCAAGTAAATTGAAATTGTAGTGTGAGAAATAAACACCCAAGAAAAGCATATGAGCAATTATAGTTACGATAGGATCGAAAATTTTGTGGATTCGAAACGAAACTAAGTAGAACATGTTAGAAACTACTAGACTAATTAACACCATGGATTAGAACTTAATGTTAACCATTCTCGAGCGCCAGGTGTCGACCATGAAGAAGAATGCGTGCATGGCAGCCTTGACATTCATCTCTTCCCTCTCAGTTTCTCCCCAACCCGAAGCCTTTAGAGGAAACATCATTATTAATCCTTTCTAATGATTACTTCTCTTCTTGGGATTTAAAATAAAAATCTGCACTCAAAGCTAGGTTTCCTCAGAATTCATGCCTCTTCCTCCCTTAAATTAGTCCAAAATTCTCTCTCTCCATTTTCTTCTCCCTCCCTCTCTCTTTCGTGACTTGCACAGAAGCAGAACTCAATGACTTCAGCTTCTTCTTCTTCTTTTTGCGTGCATTTGAGGGCAGAATTCCGAAGAGCAGTGAGCCACCAACAAAGCCAAGCCACCGGTATGGAAATGATGAGGTCCTCAAATAGAATTTATCCGCTGTTTGTCGAGGGAACTTGCAAAGCATGCTGAATGGTGGAAGATTAAGTTTGATGCTTCTGTTTTGAGTTGGAATAGGTTAGATAGGCACTCAAATGAAGCTGTTGGTCATTGCATGTGATGATCGGGGTTCGGATGGTCAAAGAACCGAGCACAAGGGAGCTGAGTTGTCGAGTTGGTGGGTAGATGACTGCTGAGTGATAGATTGGTGTTGCATGTTGCTTTTGAGGGGTCGAGACGCGAATACTAGCCTCGAGTTGAGTTGTAGGTTGCTGTGTGTTGTCGATGAGCTAATGAGATCACTCTTGGGTTCTGTCAAAGAGGTGTCGAGGTACTAAAAGAGGTTGTAGACAAATTAAATGATCTAATTGAGCTGTAGATGGGGACATTGGCTCAGGATGTTCTGTTTGAGAAAGACAGAGACAGAAAATTACTAGTTTATATGTCACCTTGGGGTTTTAAAGGTGTAGTTAATGGAAAGAATTAATTTTCTTAAGAGCGCACCAACTATTTTAGGCTTCAACTATTGGTTGTAGAGATTTTCTTGCAAAAATTAGCTGGCGAGAACATTCCTCCCTTAAATCAGCAAACTGACCTGCAGAAAAACAGCAGAACTATAGGTAGTTCTTTGGATTTTACGAAATTTTCTAGACGTAGTTGGATCTTAAACCCTTCATGAAATTTGTAGGACACATCTTTAGGGACAACATATCAAAATTTGAGGACAAACAGTCGAGATTTGGGTAGTGAAATGATCCTTCTCCAGTAGGCACTTAATCTAGAAGTTGCTGCAGAATTTAGTATAAAGACAAAAAAATTACTGCTCTTTATACAATGAGATATAGGCTTAGGATTCTTCACAAAAAATAATTAATCTATGTCTCTTCTATAACATACTAAAATTTCGTAGCATTTCGATGAAATTTGATGCACATTCTGCTTCTGTGATTGAAACTGTTCGTGTTAGCTTGTATCCTGCTTTGATCTGAGACTGTGCAATAGATGCTGTGCCTCTTGTACCTGATTTTCATGGCATATAGGGAGTCTAATGGTCTTATAATAATGGTTAGTTTGTGCAGGAGTATGCCTCTTCCATAATTCAAAGTGTGACCATTGTATGGTTACTAATTGTGGCATCTGTGTGCATTAAGTGTTGCTTGAAGTGATCGTATGCTCTTGAGGTCATTTGCATGCTATGTTGTGATATAATTTAGAGGTGTGATGTGTGGAATGTGTGAATTAAATGAGTAAGAGATTTCCATCGTACCTGAGATACTAGTGATGCCCCGGGGAGTGGGATGCCCATGCTGTGTGATCTTGGATGCCTCGGTTGAGTGAGATACAGAGATGACTCAGAGTTGAGATGCCCTTTTGTGTGATCAAGGATGCCTTGATTGTGGGATACCGAGATGCCTAGGAGTGAGATGCCCCATGCTTTGTGATCTTGGGATGCTTTAATTCTGTGATACTGTGATGCCTTAGAGTGAGATGCCCATGATAACAATATCGTGGAAGTCCGGATGTGGGGTTCCGGAAGTGATTCGATCAGGCTAGCTTGCGTGTTCCGATGGGTAAACTGATCGAGGGTGGACTTTGATATAACACTATAATATAAATTCCACTTGGCGTGTGAGTTTTCCTATTGTTGTCGCATCTCATCTTAGTTCAAATTAGAAGCATGAGGCATACATGTGCATTTAGCATGTTTATTACAAAGTGACCATTCATGTGACATTTTAGTATTCATTTCGTTATACCCGTGACAATCTTGCCTTAGTATGTTGAGCTATTTGGTTGTGTTCTCTTGCTTTCTTTGGCAACTATGGATTGTCTAACTTAGGGTCTTATTATTTATTTACTGGGCATTACTCATTCCTTTCTATTTTTCTAATTGTTAGTATGGACGTACTGCTGATCGCTCGTTATGGGGTGATAGCGTACATTGATGTTTCTTTTCATGACGTATATGACCCCAATATCAAGCTGACCTACACGAGATATGAGGCTACGTGTTGGATGGACGATGGCAGGGTAGACTGGATTCCTATGAGGTTTGTTGCTTGGTTCATAAACAATGAAGGGGAGCTGTTTGGCCCTCTTCAATTCAATGCTAGAGGACCTAGAGCCGGGGCAAGAGGTGCTTAGGCACCCAGATCATGATGAAGCTAGAGAAGACATCTTTTGTTTTTTGATGGACATGGGCTAGTGTAGGGTGTAGTGAAGTTAGGAACCCCTCTCACCCTTTTCCCTGGTTGATTACTTACACTTTTGTTTATGAACATGTAAACATATGTTGTACATAGGTGAAGGACTTGTAAGTAATCCAAGTCGACGTATGTAAGCCCGAATGGTTTTTAGAAGGAAAGTTGACGAAGCTTCTCACGATCTTTATATATGTTCTTAGTTGGATTGTCTAATGCTAGGTGACAGGACTATCACAGGGTGATTGTGTGTTAGGAAAGCTCCAGATCATAAAATATCCATATTATACATGCTAACCAATTAGGTTTGGATGCTATAGTGTGATAATTGAAACTAATAGGTCCCGTCATGATAATAATCCGTATAATTTCTGCTTGCACCTAGTATGTGACACTGTCGGGACGTCACACTAACACACAAAATCATATCATGCATATAATAAAATCAATCACAATCATATGAATCCAAACAAATTCCAACAACTCAAGACAAATCATGATACAAAATATGGCCTTGGAGTCGGCCTTTAAAGTTCATGCATAATGACCCAACTTATGTCCACTAATTGATTGGTTATAACCATTGATATTTGGCCATCCCTTATCATTTAGGCAGTGGTCAAGATCAATCGACTCCTAAATTTGGATCAAGGCATATCCCTCTGGTTTACCCCGCATACATTCATTGGTCCTAATTCATTCATCTAGAAAACACATGCAAAAAGAAGATAAAGTTCATGCACTTAAGGGCGTAAGACCTTGGTTCTGAATCAATCATCCAAGGATAGTGAGCCAAAGTGGATCACTTACTCATTCAAGTCAATTGCAATCACTCAAAAATGCACATAATATGATCATGAAGGAAGAAAACCAAAAAGTTAAAACTCTCAAAGATTTGCAATCAATGACACAAGTTTTCAAAATTTGCAATTAAGGACAAAGGTTTTGAAAGTTTACAATTAAGGAAACGAGTTTTGAAAAGTTGCAATTAAGTTCTTGAAAGAAGATTTTCAAGTTTCAAATGATGACAAACAAGGATATTTAAATTTATTGGAATTTTGAGACAAGTTTGATGTTCTTGGGAAATGAATTCCAAAACCTAGATGCGGATAATGTCGACACATTGATCGAGTCCTCTCAACAATCAAACGTGGCTTGATTTTTGACGAACTTGATATCAATAGAAAGCATAGATCGACGTTTAAAAATTTCCAATTTTGAGATTTTTAAGAATAGGTCATCAATTTCATTAAAATTAAGAAATACCTTTGGGTGTTCAATGAGAACTTGTGTGTGAAATTAACAGCGCTCTTAAAAATTTCATGAAGAATGCATATAAAGATTTGAATTATATGAATTTATAAAAATCAAACAATGCACAAAGATCAATTCTGTAAAATGAACTTTCAGCAAGCCTTGCAACTTTAAAAAGATCGGTAAAAATAGCAAATCATGTTTTTATTTTATAAATTTTTTTGAAAATTAAGTTTAGTATATTCAATGAAATCTTGTGGAGACACTATCATCTAATTATCAACACAAGAATTTACAAAAATCAATAAATTGACATCAGCTGTTCAGTAAAATCAGCATCACAGAAGTACACATGTTCAGTTCTAAGCATATTTCACCAATTTAATGAATCTCATTTGATCCAAAAATTGCACACATCAAAGATTACATTATGATGAACAAAATTCTAGCCGGCCTTGACCTCTAATTGTCAACATATGAATTTCTTAAAATCAAGGAATAATTATTAAACATTTAGCAACAACGAATTTGCAGACAATGGATAGCAAAATGAGAGTATGCTCATGCCCAACTAATGATATGAGATTTTCATGAAAATTTTATGGCATATAAAAAATGCAAACCTCTACAACTTTCATGAAGAAGTTGATTTGAGATTTTCAACGTGTGATTTTCTAAAAATTGAGGAATGCAAATTGGTTGGTTCGCAAAGCAAAATCTCTGCACTCAGGACGGACTTTCTAAGCATGATTAACCACCACAAAATTTATATATGTCATAGATTTACATGTCCTAAGCAACTTCCATTGAGGCATTGGCTTAAGAATTCCACCACAAAAAAGTATAGAAAATCGACAAATAGCAAAGGTCATCGAAATTGAATACTGAATCAGAAAACTAATCATTTCCAAATCAAACACTAATTTTGTAAAAATCATTTGACCTAGTAAATGACGGCCAAATTGAGCAAAAAAGGTGTCTATGAAAGGCTCATGAAGTCCTTCACAAATCATCAGAAGTCATCAAAGACAATTGAAAACATCTACAAGCTCGTTTGAAGTCACAAAGCACATCGGTTCAAACAACCATTCTGAATTTCTGGAATCAAGCCTGAATATTGTGATAATCATTTGATAGGGCAAACGACAATATGCACATAATATGTCGTTGGAAAGTTTGTAAGTTCTATTTCAAATCATCTGAATGCGTTAAAGCTAAATAGCCTCATCTACCAGCTCATTTCAAGTCATCAATCAGGTCAGTCAAAACAAGCATCCAATGTTACAGAACAAGCAACGATTTATCATTAAGCTATAATCTCCTCATCAACCATCACAACATCACCAAAAATCATCCTAGATCATCCATGTCATTCATCTAAACATGAGATTTAAACCTAACTAGCCCTGGTCGTCTAGTACAATCTCATCTCATTGAATTCATGATCAAGAACATTTA
Source organism: Eucalyptus pumila (assembly GCA_016097595.1). Taxonomy (NCBI): domain Eukaryota; kingdom Viridiplantae; phylum Streptophyta; class Magnoliopsida; order Myrtales; family Myrtaceae; genus Eucalyptus; species Eucalyptus pumila. The sequence goes on from CM027848.1 coordinate 24,401,821, forward strand.
CCTTGTTTATCTTCACGCGAGCTTGATCGTCGAGATTTTTTTACGATCACTGGCCACCATGAGTTCAGTAACTCAATGAGGATCATCGACAAGGTGCTCGGACCACAGAGGAGTATCACCAGTTGTTAGATTCACCGAATGAACTAATCGGATGAGCTACTGACGTGCAAGCGAATCTTCGGACCGAAGGAGAAAATAGCTCTAATTGGGGCTCTCCGATGGTGTCGAGGCTGATGGCAGCTATGATTGGTGAGAGGGATGGCTGGTGGTGGTCAAGGGGTTGGTAGCTCGCTGGTAGGGGGCCGAAGAGCAACCATGGACGGCGACAAAGAGAGGCAGCCAAAAGGAAGAGCTTAGGTGAGTGGGCGGCGGGGATTTCTCTTGAGGATAGAGAATCTAGATTTGAAAATGTAAGCCTCCTAGGGGAGATGAAATCCTAGCCATTGGTTCAATCAATAGCTAGGATCTGATCTTTTAAGATAAGATCTAGGAGACTTATGCTTGAGCTAACTTGTGATTGGCCAAATTTTAATTGCTTGGATTAGTTACATGGCATATCTAATGGCTTAGAATGATCTCTTGATGATTAGCTGAGATTGAATCTTTAAAAAAACGCTCATGGGGCGTCTAAGGCTGAGATTGAATCTTCAAAAAAAGGTCAAGGGGCATTTTTGTCATTTTTGTCCCGAAATGGCAATTTCGTAATTTCAACAAACTAAAGGCATGGGGAGGTCAGCCATGAGTTGAGCCAACCGGAGGTGGCCACCGACCGTCGAAAAATGGCCAAACCGTTGGAGGCCAGTCTAATCGGTCAAACTAGTCTAAACTAGTTTTGATCGGTTTTGCCAGTCCTAACCGGTTTTGGCTAGTTCTATTCAAAGTCTTGTGCAATTAGGTACCTAATTGTAAAGAATTTTAATCCAATTAAGGGGAAAATTAGCTAATTTGAAGGAAACAGTCCAAATTCGATCGAATTAAACCAATTAAACCCTTTTAACATCTCAATAAATTAAACTAGTCTAATTAACTCAAAAAGATTATAAAAAAAATCACGCGCAGATTCAATGGGTACAAAAATTTGGATCTTTCGAACAATTAATGCAATTTCCACAATTCCCATGCTTAATCGCCAAATTGATTGAATTGAATGCAATTAATATCACGTAATATCAATTGATTCAATCAATTGCACTCAATGAGACCTAACGCACTTACATCAGAATTGATATGAAGACACAAACCAGATGTCAAAATGAAGTTGAAGTTCAAAGTTCAAATTGAATTTCAATTCATCAAATTCAACTTTAGTCTAGAATGGGTCAAATTAAATTGGCTTAATCAAAACACATTAACCTTCTTTTGCAACTTTTTGATACGTCAAATTTGCTAAATTGAGAAGTTCCATGTGAACTTGCCAAAATTAACTCTAGAATTGCATTGACACTAAGAAAACAAGTTCATGAAAAGTATGATCTCATCAATCGTGAAGAATTGGTTGGAACCTCTGATTAAGTCTAAAAAAGGAATTTTACGATTCAATATGCCAAATCACAAAATTGGTCACATGAGCGAACTCGAAATGACCTTTAAATCAAATATTATAAAAGAAAAATACGACAAAAAAATGACTTTATTTTTTGGTTGATTTTGAACCTAAATCTGAATAATTTGAAACAATAGATTCTTAATTGATTTTTGTAAAATTTTTGTGGCCAAAGTCAAATTGAAGCTAAAATAAAATGATTGTGGGTTTCGAAATTTTTTGAATTTTTTTAGTTAGAAAGTTAACCAAAAATCATCCATTTAATGATTAAACATCAAAAATGTCGATTTATGGTCAAAATTTCAATTTTCGAAATCTTTTTTAGCCAAAATGAAATTGGAACTATTTAGAAAAATTTTGTACAAAAAATCAAATTTTGACTAAGGGTTAACTTTTGATCAAAGGATTAACAAAAAAAAGTCAACTAAAAGGTCAACTTTTGAATTTTTGAGTTTTTGATGAAAATGATTAAGAAATTATCCCTAAATGATGGGTAAATGAGAAAGAAATGAAAAACGACCGTTTTTTTGTCGGGAAATATGTTAGGTCACAATCTAGATTTCCAACAGTATTTTATGATATTTTATTTTATTTTTAACGACGCATCGACTGAAAATCAAGTGTTAATAAGCAAATTCACTCAATTTCACTAATTACCAAAGAAAATGAGTTTGGTTAAGGATTTGAATAACGACATGCAATTCAATAACTTATCTACCTCCTAATCAGCTAGGGTTAATTAATTAATGCTAAGCAATTATTAATCCCCACTTGCATTTCATCAAGCAGTTGGCTAAGTGCCTAAGCTCCTTATTAAAATCTAAGCAACCGACAGAAGGATCATGCATCACTAATCAATCATCAATTCAATCACAAATAATGTGACATCCCAAATTTCTGATTCTGTTTTCAATTAAATGAGATGGACTTTTCATCGACGCGCTTATAGTTCAATTCTCTGAGCTGATCACTCACGAGATAACTAGTCTATCGTGAAGCCGTTAAGGAATTTAAATGCAATAGGCTTGAGAATCGACCATGAATCGATCGCTTTCGACCGTATAAATCTGCAAGGATCATTACGACACTTTATGTCGAAATCGAACGAGATCAGTAATAGGTCAATTCGACGAGATATGTAATTAGAGTGTGGGTGATTCCACCTGATTTCAATATCCTCGTCGACCGGCACTGAACTGATTATTCTATCGTTTTGGGTACCCTGTGTCCGTATTTGAAACCTTGAGATTTTCACGACAATCGGGAGTCGCTAATGTGTCGAAGATTTATGTCGTGGCTTGAAAATAATCAACCACGGTCAATTGCATTGAAAATTTTCTAAAAGCTACCCAGTAGATTAGGACGCGCTCAAATCGCGTCAGATTGAAATTAACCGTGATTTTAAACCCGGATTCAGAAATTGAAGGTTCTAGCATGTCACAATTCATTTTAGGAACGTCGACTCATCTCCAGAAGATTTTTCTACAAACCGAGATTTTTGGCGGAAAAGCAAAGTAAGGCCGTTTTTGTTCGGGATTGTCAGAGGGCTGTTTTTAATCGAATCTTCGGGATGCAAGTTGGATCATTTGACGGGGAAATGTCGTAAGAAGGCCGAGGACACATGGACCGATTTATTTGAACTTCAATTGAGCTTCAATTGATTGGAATTAAGAGAGAATTGAATGGATTGAATGGGGGAATGTCCAAAATTCGTAGCTCCCATGGCACACCACATTTTGCACCTATTGCCAAGCTTGTAGAGGAAGATTGGAGGAGAGAGAGTGGCTGAGGTCATGTGGTGTCGTGGTGGGGAGCAAAGCCAATGAGAAGATGGCAAGTGTTGAGCTCTAGAGAGCCCAAGGAGACCCCCCACTCTTCAGCAGCTTCTTCTCCCTTAATCCAAGGCTTTCTCCATTGTTGTTGTCCATCTTGAACTTCAAAGAACCAGAGGAGATCAGCCCTCAGCCGCCCAAGACCGTCGCTTGCCCGCCGGACCTCTTTTTCCCCTTGTTTTCCCCTCGTTCCAGTTTCTGCTCCAGCCGACCTTTCGCCAAAGATCCGAGTAAAAAGTTAACTTCCCGGTTGAATCAGCGAACGAGCCACCCATCACCGCGAAGAAGACATCCAGCCCGTTCCGGAGCACCTCATAGCTCGCCGGAACGATTCTTCGGCTGTCCCGTACGTCCGCCCGAAGCCGCCGCTCGCCGGACCGTCTGGACTCGCCTGGTTCCGCCTGTTTCGCCCGTTTCGCGGTTTTCAGCCATTTTCTCCCCATTTCTACCCTACCTCCACCCATACCAACCTCCAGCAAGATCCCTTGACCCCGGGAGCCGCTGGTTGCCAACCACCCGCTCGCCGGAGCTCCGATCAGCCCGTTTTTGCCGTTGAAGTTGCTGGTTTCTTCTCTGCAGTTCAGTCCAGATCAGAAGCAGAAGACAGCAAGGTTTTGGAGACTTTGTGGCCCGTTTTCAAGCCCTTCCCGGCCTCCGTTGGTGTCGCCGCTTTGGGGTTTATCGACCGCCTTGGTGTCGTGGTCGCCGTGAACTCACCGGCGCGCAAAACCGGTGAGTTTATCCTCTAAACCTTGCTTAGCAAGTTAATCATGCTTAAGGGGTGTTTAGATTAGTCTAATTAGGTTTAGGTGGTTAGATTAGATTATTTTAATGTAAATTAGATTAGTTGTATGATTAGCTTAATGGATGTTTAATTAGGGCTAATTGTATGTTTAAATTGTAATCTTGTTTAAGCCCTAATTAATTATTTTTAATTAATTAATTATTTCGAATTTATAAATATTATTTTATTATAAAATAATATTTAATTATTTAATTTTCGGAATTAAATTTAATTATTTAATAATTTCGAAAATTTTGCCTTAGGATGGCGGTTGTTAGAATTTCGCGATCGCAAAGCATGTGGTCGGTTTGTGTTAATTGTATGTTTAAATTGCGAAATTGAGTGAAAATGATGATTATGGTTAATTATTCCAAAGTGAGGAATTAAATGAAATTGGAGAAGTTTTGGTATTTAACTTGAAAATACCCGATGTTGGCTTTTGGCACCGTAATTGGTTTGTAGGATCAATTTGAATCGTTGGATGTTATTGGATTGTATACTCAGTTCTATGGTTTAAATATATGTACTGCTTTAGCGAGCAATTGGTTTATATATGTCGAACTTGTGAGAGCATCGATCCATATATCGGCTTGTGCGAGCTATCATCTATGCATATATCGAACATGCGAGCTACCATCTATATCAGCTTGTGTGAACCGTGATTTATTAATGGATGGATAGATGGTATGAATTGATAGATGATATGAATTGATATATGGTATGAATTTATTGACGTATGAATTGCACTGACATGCAGGAAGGACTGAGGCGAGGTAAGTCCTCTATTCTCTTTGTGTGGCTAGAGCACCCTGGGGCTTATTTTCTTCCTAATCGAGTTCTAGAGGGTAGGACTCGCTGAGACATTGTCTCATCCCGGTTGTGGGATAACATTTCAGGTCCCTAGATGGCGGATCCTCCGGAGCTTTTTGGTAGACCAGTGAGGGTCACTGAGAAGATTTTTGACTATGCCGATCCCGGAAGTCATTGGGTCTATGAGCTTGTGGCCGATCCCGGAAGTCATTGGGTCTATGAGCTTGTGGTGACTACCATATGGGTTGATGAGAACCTTCCTGGTAGGGTCCCTCATCGATTTAGAGCGTGGTATCGCTATAGACCTGATGGATTCCTGGATGGCCCTCTCAAGTGTTTTGATATTCCCCCTTGTATTATAGATGCCGCTCTAGGTGAGAGTGCTGTTGATCCTCCAGATGGGTTGGTGGAAGACCCGATGCCCTCGATGCCTGTGGAGCCCGAAGAGCTGGCGAATGGACCTGTCTAGTTGGTCTTAGGACAGCTTTGTTTTTTAGGACTGATCTTCTATAGATCTTTTGTTAATAGCCTAGTCCTGTAAATTGACTGGTTTGATGTGTATAAAGGTGTGTGGTTGGTTTTGAAAATGTGATCCTGCTTTTCTATCCCAATTGAGTTTTTGTATGGGGATTATTTATCCGCTTCCGCATGTGTAATTAAAAAGAGTGGGTCGGCGACGTGTCCTGGGAAGTCGCATTTCTATCGACCGCAGTGGGATGTGCGCGTGCTCGAGGTTCGAGGCGTGACATCCCCGTTTAAGTGGTATCAGAGCGGGTCTGTGATTGGAGTGATAAGGTGCGATGGTTTATGGGATAGTTAGTAGGAATGACTTTGATTTCATGCTGGTGCATGTGATTTCTAGTTGATTGGTAAATTGTTTGGTAGGTCACTCAATTCTAATTCAATATGAATTGGAAAGCAGGTATCTGTAGAGAACTTGCGTTATGAGTGATCAGGAGAGGACTCCTAGGAAGAAGACCATGAGTCTAGTTACTCGGGGGAGGATGCCAACAAGGGTCGGTACCCGAGGTGGACGTGGTCGAGCGCAAGCTGAGGCTAGCGCTAGTGGAGTAGCACCACCTCCTGTTGGTGCTGGGGTAGCAACCCCTGGTGATTCGAGGATCAACGGGATCCTGCAGATGCTTGAGGCCATGGGGAATCGGATGGATCAGCAGGCTCAGAATCAAGCCGCTGCTATTACTGCTGCCGTTGCTGCTGCCACTGCTGCTGCACCTGCTGTTGCACCCGCCGCCACACCAGTTGCCGCACCTGTTGTTGCACCTGCTGAAGTTCCACCTGGGGACGTGGTCGCTGGGAGACCAATGCATAAGTTGGTGGAGCATTTCCAGAGGTTGAATCCACCGAAGTTCACCGGTCGAGACCCCGAAGCTACGCTTTGGACCAAGGGCTTAGAGAAGGCTTTTGCACTTTGCTAATGTGCACTTGAAGTGGAGAAGGTAGCTCTTGCGCCTACCAACTAGAAGGTAATGCTGAGATTTGGTGGGAAGCCGCGAGAGACACAGTATTCCCTGAAGGTGTAGTTCCAAAGTGGAACGCCTTTCTCGAAGTTTTCAACGACAAGTACTTTTCTGAAGCTGCTAGAGAAGTGAATATGGTAGAATTTCAGCGTCTTCGCCAAGGTACTATGACCGTAGACCAGTATGAAGCGAAGTTCACGGAATTATCGTGGTATGCCCCTGAATTGGTCGAGAATCCGGTGAACCGAGTTAGGAGGTTCAGAGATGGGCTTAGGCCGGAACTGAGGAGTTCGCTGATACTACTGAACTTGGGGAACTACAATGACTTGTACAAACGAGTCCAGATGATTGAGAGAGACCAGAATGAGAGAACCGCCGCATCTGGGTCGCGGTTCGGGTCGAATAGAGAAGGTAATCGGTTTGGGAAGAAACCGATGTATGGAGGAAAGTATCATGTTCCGCCCAATAGGAAGGGTGGAATTGGGAAGTCAACGCCAAATCAGAATGGCGTGTGTCGCTACCGTGGAAGGCGACATGGTACGGCCGCATGCCATTTTAGGACGGGCGCCTGTTATGAATGTGGCCAGCAGGGTCACATAGCCAGTGATTGTCCCAGAAAGCAGAGAGGACCGCAGTAGTTACCGCCGCCACCGCCGCTTCAATTGGATCAGAATAGGGGGTTTGTGCCGCAGATCGCACCACAGGGTGGACCGATTAGACCTCCAGCTCAGGGAAGGACGTATGCCATCACAAGAGGACAGGCGAAGGATGCGCCTAATGTGATTACAGGTACGGTTTCGTTGAACGACCATGCTACTTATGCTCTATTTGACCCTGGCGCCACTCATTCTTTTATAGCTAAGCAGTTTGTTAAGCTGATAGGATTAAGTCCTGAATTGTTGGAGTCAGTGGTTAGCATATCTACACTATTAAAGGATAAGGTGTTAGTTGCATTGGGTTGTTCTGGTTGCAAGTTAGTGATTGGTGAGCGAGTGGGGGAAATAGATCTGATAGTCCTAGCCATGTATGATTTTGATGTGATTATTGGCATGGACTGGCTCACCATGCAACGAGCTAAGATGGACTGTTATCGTAAATCGATTCAGTTTAACCCATTAGGGGGTGAGAGTTTCGAATTTATTGGGAGTCAAGGAGGACCCTCGATTGCTCTGATCTCATCGCTTGAGGCAACCCGTTTGTTAGACGGGGGTTGTCAAGGTTACTTGGCGACTGTCGTAGATACGACAGTCGAGGAGCTGAAGCTAGAAGATATATCAGTGGTTCGAGAATTTCCAGATGTGTTTCCTAAAGAGTTACCAGGTCTACCGCCAGAGAGAGAGATCGAGTTTGTGATTGAACTAGCACTCGGGACAGAGCCAATCTCTAAGGCTCCTTACCGAATGGCGTTGTCTGAATTGAAGGAACTGAAGGTGCAGATGCAAGAATTGCTGGATAAGGGATTCATACGCCCTAGCGCATCGCCTTGGGGAGCACCAGTTTTGTTCGTGAAGAAGAAAGATGGTTTGTTACGTCTGTGCATCGATTACTGTCAACTAAATCAAGTGACGATTAAGAACAAGTATCCACTTCCGAGGATCGATGACTTGTTTGACCAGCTTCAAGGAGCGTCGATATTTTTCAAAGATCGACTTGAGGACGGGATATCATCAGTTGAGGATCAAGAAGGAAGACATACCGAAGTCAGCGTTTCGTACTCAATACGGCCATTATGAATTTACTGTAATGCCGTTTGGTTTGACGAACGCTCCAGCTGCTTTTATGGATCTGATGAACCGTGTGTTCAAGGAGTATCTAGATCAGTTTGTAATTGTGTTCATCGACGATATCTTGGTGTACTCGAGAAGACCAGAAGAGCACGAAAGACAGTTAAGAATAGTGCTACAGACTCTGAGGAATCATGAGCTGTATGCCAAGTTTAGTAAGTGCGAGTTTTGGTTAACTCGTGTGGCGTTTCTAGGTCACGTGATTTCAAATGAAGGAATATCAGTGGACCCGTCCAAGATTGAAGCAGTGATAAATTGGCCGAGACCGACGTCAGTAACAGAGATCATAGGTTTTCTGGGTTTGGCAGGGTATTACAGAAGGTTTGTGGAAGGGTTTTCAGCATTGGCGTCGCCGTTAACTCGTTTACTGAGGAAAGATGAGAAGTTCGTGTGGACAGACAAGTGCGAGTGTAGCTTTCAAGAGCTTAAGAAGAAGCTGACTACTGCACCTGTGCTGACCATACCGTCTGGTCCTGGAGGTTATGAGATCTATAGTGATGCGTCTTTCAGTGGACTGGGTTGCGTGCTGATGCAACATGGCAGGATTGTTGCATACGCGTCTCGTCAGTTGAGGCCTAATAATTGAATTACCTGACGCATGACTTAGAACTTGCAGCTATTATCTTCGCTTTGAAGATTTGGAGACATTACTTGTGTGGAGAAAGATTCTAGATCTTCACTGACCATCAGAGTCTCAAGTATTTATTCTCTCAGAAGGAGTTGAATATGAGACAGCGTCGTTGGATGGAACTCTTGAAGGACTATGACTGTGATATTCTGTATCACCCTGGAAAAGCAAATAAGGTCGCTGATGCTCTAAGTCGGAAGTCATCAGTAGCTTAGATGGTACTCAAGGAATGGAGATTGATTGAGAAAGTTCGAGATTCAGGTTTCAAATTTGAGGTAGGTCACCTTTCGAACCTTATGGCCACCCTCAGAATTGAGCCAGAAGTTCAGATCAGAATCAAGACGCTTCAGTGGACAGATCCAGAGATTCAGAAGATTCTGCAAGAGAGTAGTACAGAAAAGAAGAATGCTAACTTTCAGATTGCTAAGGATAGAACATTGAGGTTCCAAGGACGATTGTGTGTACCTAACGATGTGGAGCTTAGAGAGGAGATTTTATCAGAGGCTCATCGTAGCAGTTACAGCATTCATCCTGGCAGTACGAAGATGTATCAGAATCTGCGTCAACATTATTGGTGGTCTGGTATGAAGGCGGACATCGCCAAGCATGTCGCCAAATGTCTGACCTATCAGCAAGTAAAGGCACAGCACTGTAAGCCGGGAGGACTTTTACAACCTCTCGAGATTCCCGAGTGGAAATGGGCACATATCACGATGGACTTCGTGACTGGATTACCGAGGAGTCATAGAGGAAATGATTCAATTTGGGTAGTGGTTGACAGATTGACGAAATCGGCTCACTTCATTGCAGTACGAAAAGACCTTAGTTTGGATAGACACGTAGACCTGTATGTGCGTCAGATTGTTCGTTTGCATGGACTGCCAGTGACGATTACGTCAGACAAAGACCCGAGGTTCACAGCCGCCTTTTGGAAAAGCTTGCAGAGTGCTTTAGGTACGAAGCTACAGTACAGTACGGCCTATCATCCACAGACGGATGGCCAGTCTGAGAGGACTATTCAAACCCTCGAAGACATGCTGCGAGCTTGCGTACTGGATTTTAAAGGGAGTTGGGAAGAGCAGCTTCATCTCGTCGAATTCGCCTACAATAACAGTTATCAGCAGAGTATTCAGATGGCATCTTTCGAAGCGTTATATGGCAGAGCATGCAGAACACCCGTGTGTTTGGATGAGGTTGGTGAAAGAAAGCTTACAGGCCCAGAGTTAGTTCAGCAGTCAGTGGAGGCAGTTGCAGTGATCAGAAGCAGATTATAGACCGCTCAGAGTCGTCAGAAAAGCTATGCAGACAAGCGTCGAAGACCGTTGGAGTTCCAAGTTGGTGATCACGTTTTTCTAAAGGTGTCGCCAATGAGGGGTACTTCACGCTTTGGCAAGAAAGGAAAACTGAGTCCGAGGTACGTAGGTCCCTTTGAGATTCTGGAAAGAATCGGGATTCTGGTGTATCGTCTTGCATTACCACCAAAGTTGGCGCAAGTGCATGACGTCTTTCGCGTGTCGATGTTGAGGAAGTATGAGCCCGACCCGACCCACGTGCTTAATTTTGAGGAATTGGACGTGGACGACCGTGTGTCGTACGTTGAAAGCCCGGTTCAGATCGTGGATCGTAAAGAACAAGTTCTGCGCACCAAGACCATTCCGTTGGTCAAAGTGGTCTCGCAACACCACCACGGCAGACCGAAGGAGCAATGGGAAAGTGAAGAGTCGATGAGAGAATTGTACCCCCACCTTTTTGATTCAAGGATTGTAATGGTTTAAATTTCGAGGACGAAATTTTTATAAGAGGGGAAGAGTTGTGACATCCCAAATTTCTGATTCTGTTTACAATTAAATGAGACGGACTTTTCGTCGACGCGCTTATAGTTCAATTCTCCGAGCTGATCACTTACGAGATAACTAGTCTATCAGGTGAAGCCGTTAAGGAATTTAAATGCAATAGGCTTGAGAATCGACCATGAACCGATCGCTCGACCGTATAAATCTGCAAGGATCATTACGACACGTCGAGAATCGAACGAGAGATTAGTAATAGGTCAATTCGACGAGAGATATGTAATTAGAGTGTGGGTGATTCCACCTGATTTCAATATCCTCGTCGACCGGCACTGAACTGATTATTCTGTTGTTTTGGGTACCCTGTGTCCGTATTTGAAACCTTGAGATTTTCACGATAATCGGGAGCCGCTAATGTGTCGAAGATTTATGTCGTGGCTTGAAAATAATCAACCACGGTCAATTGCATTGAAAATTTTCTAAAAGCTACCCGGTAGATTAGGACGCGCTCAAATCGCGCCAGATTGAAATTAACCGTGATTTTAAACCCGGATTCAGAAATTGAAGGTTCTGGCATGTCACAATTCATTTTAGGAATGTCGACTCATCTCCAGAAGATTTTTCTACAAACCGAGATTTTTGGCGGAAAAGCAAAGTAAGGCCGTTTTTGTTCAGGATTGTTAGAGGGCCGATTTTAATCGAATCTTCGGGATGCAAGTTGGATCATTTGACGGGAAAATGTCGTGAGAAGGCCGAGGACACATGGACCGATTTATTTGAACTTCAATTGAGCTTCAATTGATTGGAATTAAGAGAGAATTGAATGGATTGAATGGGGGAATGTCCAAAATTCGTAGCTCCCATGGCACACCACATTTTGCACCTATGCCAAGCTTGTAGGTGAAGATTGGAGGAGAGAGAGTGGCTGAGGTCATGTGGTGTCATGGTGGGGGCAAAGCCAATGAGAAGATGGCAAGTGTTGAGCTCTAGAGAGCCCAAGGAGACCCGCCACTCTTCAGCAGCTTCTTCTCCCTTAATCCAAGGCTTTCTCCATTGTTGTTGTCCATCTTGAACTTCAAAGAACCAGAGGAGATCAGCCCTCAGCCGCCCAAGACCGTCGCTTGCCCGCCGGACCTCTTTTTCCCCTTGTTTTCCCCTCGTTCCAGTTTCTACTCCAGCCGACCTTTCGCCAAAGATCCGAGTAAAAAGTTAACTTCCCGGTTGAATCGACGAACGAGCCACCCATCACCGCGAAGAATACATCCAGCCCGTTCCGGAGCACCTCACCGCTTGCCGGAATGATTCTCCGGCTGTCCCGTACGTCTGCCCGAAGCCGCCGCTCGCCGGACCGTCTGGACTCGCCTGGTTCCGCCTGTTTCGCCCGTTTCGCGGTTTGCAGCCATTTTCTCCCCATTTCTACCCTACCTCCACCCAAACCAACCTCCAGCAAGATCCCTTGACCCCGGGAGCCGCTGGTTGCCAACCACCCGCTCGCCGGAGCTCCGATCAGCCCTTTTTGCCGTTGAAGTTGCTGGTTTCTTCTCTCAGATTCGTCCGGATCGAAGCGAGAAGACAGCAAGGTTTTGGAGACCGTACCTGAAAATAAAGAGCAAAATGAGGAGACCGTACCTGAAACACCTTCAGCTTTATTGCTGACAATACCTCTATTGCCCACCACAACTAATGCCACTGAAGTCACCTTTCCTCCACCAGCAGCACAGCCTCATTCAGCCACGACAAAGTCACACCAGCAACCCCGGCAGCTTTCTCTACATCAGGGGCATACCCTTTCGACATCCTTAATCCCTATGCAAGAAAAACAGAAAGGAACTATAAGTTATCCCATGGAAATACCACAACAAAAGAAGCTGAAAGGTACCCGAGTTAATCCAAAACTGGGACCAGCAAAGAAACAAAAACAATACTCTCCCTATGATATGAGGAGTGTAGCGACAGATGACTTTGATGATACTCAATTAATGGATACACCTGTGTTAGACGCATCTGAAGCGGATCAGTGGGCTTTGGTGGCTGGACAGTAAATATGAGTTTAAGGCCCTCTCAATAGTACATTCATCCATAATGATAGCGTCACTTCATCCTTTAGGAGATTTCACATTGAGTATACTAAACCATGATGAGTTTTCTCAAGACCCATAACCCTCACGACATATTTATTTATTATTTATAAATTGTTTATGACAGCCTAGATGAAAATTAGGAGTCATCACTAGCCTTGTTTTGGGGGGTTGGTTAGAAAACCCAATTGAGGGTTGGAAATGGTCCCTCCATATCTACGCAACCAAAGATTAAAGTTAGGGGACTTGGGCTATGCTAACATTTCTATTAACGCCCTTTCGGTACCAAATGCTTTGTCGTGTTTCCTAAGGTGTCCATGTGTGTCTTTTACTTCTTCATGCCAATGAAAAATTAACTAGGTGATCGTGCTTGGATGGTCAATTTCATGCTAATCTATTTCTACCAAAAGAGAAAAAGAAAGAAAACAATCAGTTGAAATTTAAGGACGGCACGATAAGTAATGTTGTAGATATAGACTAGGCTAAGGGACAGACTTCATCTCTTCTATTCTCTTCACTTACACCAACCCAAAACAATTTAAGGAAAGCAATAAATCTAACAAACAATCCTAAACAGGAAGTAAATCGAAAGAAAGAAACCCACAAATCGTCAGGCATTTATACAACAGAGACAACTTGAAACATATATCGAGGAACAAATGGTATAAAACAGAGTCAAATTAATTCATTTTTAAAGTGACTTATAGTTATTAAGCATCATTTGTGCTCTCGCATGGAAACTGTTGGAAAAATCTTCTTGAAGTGTTTTGAAGCTGACAAAACGTTTCCATCAGTCTAGTCTGAAGGCTTGCAAGACTCTGCTATTTAAAGTCTGAAGACCTCCGGACTGCGCGACTCAAGACTCAAAGTCTATCCTCATTGACGAGTCTTTAATCCGTTGAAGAAAGGTTATCCAGAACTGGATGTTTCGTTAAGGATTTAACCTTATCAACTGGAGAAAAATCTCGTGGCTGGAAAAGACATAACAGAGTCTTTTGATTAATCGAAGATTGACTCGATAAAAGATCCGGTGATTGACTAAGTATTATTGGAAGGTTCTACTTATGGAAACCGAGATCCTGATTGTATGGGCGAACATGATTGATGGGCTATCGACACGTTCCTTTAATAGCTCGGATAATCTTCCTAATTGATTCCGTCCAATGAGTAGATTGGAGGAATTCCTTTGGTAAGTGCCAACGGGTATGATGGCATAAAGGAGTATATTAACTGTTGAGTGCTGTGCAATTATCAAGAAAAATCCTTTATATACCTATTCACCCCCCTCTAGGTGCTTATACTAGCTATCTCAATTGGTATCAGAGCCTGTGTACTCACTTTATTTGAAATGTTTTACTTCAGAGTAAAAGATCCATGGCTAGTATACTAGCACCAAGGCTGATGGAAGGGCAAAGCAATACCAGACCTCCCTACTTTGATGGAAAGGATTACAACATCTGGAAGAACAAGATGAAAGCTTTCCTACGATCAAAGGATCCTTTGGAATGGGACGTTGTAGAAAAAGGAATTACTCCTACAGCTGCATTAGTCTCTGAAAGAGGAAAGAAACTGTTGAGACCAAATGGAATGACTCGGGAAGAGTTAATCAAGAGACAAACACTCGATGCAAAAGCAATTTACTCTTTATACTGTGCTTTGTCACCAACTGAATATAACAAAATATCTTCTTGTGATACAACAAAAGAAGTTTGGGACAGATTACATATCACCTATGAAGGAACAGATCGAGTGAAGGAAACCAGAATTAACATTCTCCTCGGTCAATATGAAGCCTTCAAAATGAAACCAGGAGAATCTATAACAGACATGTTTAGTCGTTTTACAGATATCATCAATGGTCTTGCGAATCAAGGACAAAAAATTTCTGATCCCATGAAGGTGAACAAGCTACTGCGAGGACTCTCCAAGGATTGAAATCACATAAAGACTTCAATAAGAGAGACGCAGAGAATTATGCCACTATCTGTCGACGAGCTGATTAGAACTCTTCAGTCTTATGAAGTGGAACGAATTAATGAAGATGAAGATCCAAAAGGTAAGAAATCCATTGCATTAAAATCAAATGATGATTCGATGATGCAGATTCTGAAGATGATTTGGACGATGAGGAGCTTGCACTCATGATAAGAAGGTTCAGAAAACTGAATAGAAAAGGAAGAAGGTTCAACTCAAAGAGGCAAAGTTTTCAAAGACAGCAGACCAAGTCTGTTGATGATGAAGAACCAAACAAAGATGTAGTTTGCTTTGAATGTAAGAAAAAGGGACACATCAGACCCAACTGTCCTCTCCTGAAGAAGAAGAGAGGAAAAACAGAAAAGTTTCGAAAATCCCTCAAAGCCAAAACCTGGAGTGATACAGAGTGTGAAGAAAGTGATAATGAATATGCCAACCTATGTCTAATGGCACAATCAGACTCGACTCAGTTATCGGATCGAGACTCAAACAGTGAATTTGAGGCAAGTAATTTTAAAATTCCTGTCAAAGTTTCTAAATATATTGATGAACTGTGTTTTAGTCTTAAGACTTCTCTCAAAAGAATTTCCGAACTTAAAAAGGAAAACTCAACTCTAAAACAAAAAGAAAATGTTTTAGTAGAAAAAGTTAACAGTCTAGACTTAAATGTTTCCACCCTTAAAGAAAATGAAGATAGTCTTTTGAAAGAAAATGCTCTTTTGAAAACGACTTATCCAATATTTCAAAGAAATTTTCAATAGGGTCCGAAAAGCTTGAAAAAATTCTTTCGGTTCAAAGACCTTACTTCAATAAGTCCAGTCTCGGTATGACAGCAGAAACATTTCCCTTGATTGATTTTCCTAAATTAAAAGAAAGAATTAAGACTAGACCCTCGAGAGAGACTTACAAAAATCATTTTAAGAAATTTTTTGTAAAGTCTGTAGGTCAAAATGCACTCAGGTGTTCAAAGTGTAACAGTCCGGATCACTTTGAAAAAGAGTGTCCTATGATTTGGAAACCAGTTAAGAAAGTATGGGTTAATCTTTGCTTATCTTACTAACACAAAAGGACCTAAGAAAATTTGGGTACCAAAGAAAGCTTAAGACTCTATTTTAAATGCAGGTCTCCGTTAAGAAAAAGGTAAAGTGGTATCTTGACAGTGGATGCTCAAGACACATGACAGGAGATTCAAATAGCTTCATTAAGCTTGTTCAAGTAAATGGAGGAAAAGTTTCATTTGGAGGAAACAGCAAATGAAGTATTGTGGGATTTGGAACTGTAAAGATTGAGAACCTCACAATAAGCAATGTTTCTTTAGTTGAAGGGCTCAATTACAATCTGCTAAGTATCGATCGGCTTTGTGATGCCGGTTTTAGAATCAACTTTCAAGAGGGTATTTGTTCGGGAACCAGCAAAGACACTACTCAGTCATTCATGGGTCGAAGACATGGAAATATCTACCTCGTGGACGTGAAACCAGATGAATCGCAATGTCTAATCTCAATACAAGACGAAGCGAACTTATGGCACAAAAAGCTTGGGCCTATCAACATGAAGCAGATAGTCAAAATCTCAGCAAAGAAGCTTGTTTGTGGTCTACCCATTTTATCATACCAAAAGTCTGATCTATGCACACCATGTATATTGGGAAAACAGGTAAGAAATTCATTTAAACCAATAAATCAAGTTTCAACTAACCGTGAACTGCAGCTTTTGCATATGGATCTCTTCGGACCAACAAGAACGCAAAGCATTGGAGGTAAGAAATACTGCCTAGTAATTGTGGATGATTACTCAAGATTTACTTGGGTATATTTCTTAGCAAGTAAGTCTGAAACTTTCTCTTACTTTGAAAAATTTGCTAAGAAGGTTCAAAATGAAAAGAGGCATGTCATTTCAAGTATAAAAACAAATCATGGAGGTGAATTTGAAAATCAAGATTTTACGAAATTTTGTGATGAACTTGGCTTTAAGCATGTGTTCTCCTCTCCATATACTCCTCAGCAAAATGGAGTTGTGGAAAGAAAGAATAGATCTCTTCAAGAAA
This sequence comes from Eucalyptus pumila, assembly GCA_016097595.1. Lineage (NCBI taxonomy): Eukaryota > Viridiplantae > Streptophyta > Magnoliopsida > Myrtales > Myrtaceae > Eucalyptus > Eucalyptus pumila. Next base: position 24,418,569 of record CM027848.1, read on the forward strand.
TGGCTAGAACTCTTTTAATTGAAAGTAAGATTTCATCACGTTTTTGGGCTGAAGCTGTTTCAACAGCATGCTATATCATCAATAGAGTCTTCTTAAGACCTATTCTAGAGAAAACCCCTTATGAGTTATTCAAAGGTAAGTAGCCTATTGTTTCATACTTTCATGTGTTCGGTTGCAAATGCTTTATTCTGAAAAATGCAAAAGATCGAGTTGGTAAATTTGAAGAAAGGTCAGATGATGGAATCTTCCTTGGATATTCTACATCAAGTAAATCCTACGAGTATATAACAAGAAGAGCCATTCGTGGGAGGAGTCAATGAATGTCAAATTTCAAGACTCTACGCAAAATGAATCCAGTCGGACTCATCATGAAGAGTCTGAACATATTACAGATCCTTCAAAGCTTACAACTCAAGAAGCATCTCAGACTCTAGTAGACCAGCATCAAGCTGTTCGTGAAGATTCAAATAAAGAAAGAGATCATCAATCAGTCAAATCAACCAATGAATCGGAAGCATAAGTCCAAATATCCCAAAGATCTCATTATCGGCGAAATTAATGAAGGAATTCGCACCAGATCCAAAAGGCGAGAAGAGTCTAGTGCCGTGGCTCTTATTTCTGAAATAGAACCCAAAATCATAGAAGAAGCTTTGTCCGATGAAAGCTGGATTGAAACTATGCAAGAAGAACTCAGACAATTCAAAATTAATGATGTATGGGAATTAACTCCAAAACCGAAAGGTAAATCAGTTGTTGGAGCAAAATGGGTTTTCAGAAACAAGATGGACAAGAAAGGTAAAGTCATAAGAAACAAAGCAAGACTCGTGGCCAAGGAATACACACAAGAAGAAGGAATAGACTATGACGAGACTTATGCACCGGTAGCAAGGTTAGAAGCAATTTGTTTATTGCTTGCATTTGCTTGTCATAAAAATTTCGGGTTATTTCAAATGGACGTCAAAAGTGCTTTCCTAAATGGATTCATCCATGAGGAAGTCTATGTGGAACAACCACCAGGGTTTGAAGACCCGAAGAAACCGAGACTCGATATTCGAGACTCAAAAAGGCCTTATATGGCTTAAAGCAAGCACCTCGAGCCTGGTATGACAGATTAAGTAAATTTTTAATTCAAAATGGATTTGTTAAAGGTAAAGTGGACACTACTCTTTTTATTAAAAGAGAAAGCAAAAGTTTTCTGCTTGTTCAAATATATGTCGATGATATCATCTTTGGATCATCTAATGAAAGTCTGTGCAAGAAATTTTCTAAGACTATGCAGGATGAATTTGAAATGAGCATGATGGGTGAGTTAACCTTCTTTCTTGGACTTCAAATAAAACAATTGGAGGAATGAACGTTTATTCATTAAGAAAAGTATGCAAATGATCTTGTCAAAAAGTTCGGTCTGGAAAATTGCAAAAAGACTGACATACCAATGTCAAGTTCCTTGAAGATAGACAAAGATGAAGAAGGAAAGAAAGTCGATCAAAAGCTGTACGAAGCGTCATTGGTTCACTTCTTTATCTTACTGCTTCTAGACCTGACATTTTGTTGAGTGTTTGTATCTGTGCTAGGTTTCAATCAGATCCTAAAGAATCTCATCTTAGTGCTGCAAAACGTATTATTAAATACGTTGCTTCATCTTCCAGCATCGGGTCTTTGGTATCCTAAGAAGGGAGACTTTGATCTTCTGGGATATTCAGACGCAGATCTGGCCGGTTGCAGAGTTGATAGGAAAAGCACTTCGGGAACTTGCCAGTTGCTTGGAAGTAGAGCAGTGTCTTGGTTTTCAAGGAAACAAAGCACTGTAGCTCTTTCAACAATAGAAGCAGAGTATGTAGCTCTTGGAAGTTGCTGTTCGCAAATTCTATGGATAAAACAACAGTTAAGAGACTTTGAAATTGAAGACTCATGCACGGAGATTAATTGCGACAACACCAGCGCTATCAACCTCACCAAAAATCCAATTCTCCACTCAAGAGTAAAGCATATAGAGATTCGACATCACTTTATTAGAGACCATGTTCAAAATGGAGATGTTTCAATTCAATTTGTTGACTCAAAGAAACAACTAGCGGACATATTCACAAAGCCTTTGGAGAAAAATCATTTTGAATCTATCCGTTCCAGACTCAACATTTTGAGGTATGAGGAAATTAAAGTCTAAAGACTTTCAGACTCAGACATACAAGACTTTATAGTCTTGGTATGACCGTCAGACTGTAAGTCTTTCTCTCTCTTATCCTATCTTGAAAAGGTACGATCGTCAGACTGTGTTTGAATTGTTGCTATATTTAATCGACGTAATAATTGTATCGTTTCATTTTCAAAAAAAAAAAAAAAAGAAAGAATTTTTGAAATGGCTATTTTTGCGGAAAAATACAGTTATTTTGAAAAGGCATTTTTTTTATTTCCTTTGTGACGGTTCGTTTATCTCTCTTTTTAACCGATCGTGCACTGTTGATTCCTCTTCACTTTACTCTCAAAAACCCTAGAAAGCATCGATCCTCCATTCCCGTTTGTCTTCTTTGTTTAATCTACAAAAAGTTGTCATCTTTCTTGGGAAAGTCAAGCAAGGAATCTTCCAAAAACTTAGAAATATGTCATCCTCAAGAAAATCTTCGAGAATCGCAAGCAGGGGACCACGGAGAATGAGTGAGGGGCCTACGCACTTCGATCTTACTGAAGAGGAAGTGTCTCCTGAACAGCAACTGAGCCCACAACATTCTCAATAGCGTCATTCTCCTCCAACGAGTCCTCAAGGCGTTGATCATCCTCAACAGGAAGAATTCATCGAGGAAGTAGATCCTGTAAGAGTTCAAAAGCCCGCTTATATTTATCAGCTCTATCGTGCCTTAAAAGGAATTCATACTCCTTTGAACTATGTTGATGATTTTCTTAAAGACAAAGGATATGGGAACGAATATATTTTTCTGCGAAAAATGGAAAATATGGGAATTGCTCGTAGAGGGGTGGCTGAGGAAAGCCTTGCAAATATCCCAAGTGATCCTCGTGACTGGGGGCCAAATCCTATAGATGGGAATGATGATGACAAACTGTACAGTCAATTTCAACCAAAAATGGGTGTTGCGGTTGAAAACAAGGAAAAAGGGGAGATTTGTTCAGATCAAAGGAACAAAAGGATCTGTACTCGAAATTGCTGAAGCATGGGGTAATAAACCCTAGAAGTGTGGATTTTGATTTTCTAGATGCTGTGAATATGAACTTGAGGGAAAAGTTCAGTTATCTTCAACTTGAAAAGTTCTGCTCTGACACTACAAAAGCCTATGCTGAATTAACTGCATATTTCTATTCAAATCTTAGTTTCTTGGATGCAAACAGATTTTCTTTCAGCGTTAAAGACCAAGACTATGTTGTGGATATGAATATGCTGGCAAATGTGTTAGGAGTTGAAAGAGGAAGATATCAACCGATCAAAGTTTTCATTGCTTGGGCCACACTTTGAACCGGTGAAGGACGGGGAAAACGAGGGAGAAGATCACCTACTTAAGGATGAGGGCATTCAACATCTTGCTTCACAAGATAGTAATCAATTGCCTCCGACCAAAATCAACTTCTAAGACTGATGTCTCAAGTTCAGAGGCAAAGCTGATGTATGCCATCCTCTCTGGGAAAAGGTTTTCTCTCCCTCACACTGTGATGTTTTGCATGTATAGAGCGATGATGAAGGACATAGGTCAACTCCCTTATCCAAGCCTTGTTACGAAGTTATTCAGACATCTGAATATTCAGCCTCCGCAAATCTTTTGTGTTCGACCATGCGATCATATTGTGGTAGGACTGAAAATGGTAACCAAAATGCGTCTGAAGGAACTGAGTAAGGAGTTGGAAAAATTCAAGGAGAAGACTCTGCCAAATCTCATCAACACTCTTCTGCGGCTAAAAGAAAAGGGAAGGAGCCCATCGTTGCTTCATCCAAGAAAAGAAGAGCTCTCCTCATTGAGGATGAAGATGATGAGGACGACATCACCATCTCTGCAATGGCTTTGAAAAATTTAAGTCGTCCTGTTCCACAGAAAGAATCGGATCAAATGACGAAAGAAGCAAAGGAGAAAGAAGCAGAGGAGAAGGAAGCAGATGAGAAGGAAGCAGAGGAGAAGGAATCGGATGAGAAGGAAGCAGAAGAAAAAGAAGAAAAAGAAAGAGAAGCTGAAAAGGAAGCAGAGGAGGAAAGACCTGAAGAAGAAAGAAAAGAAGGAGAAACTGAGGAACTCTCCTCTCCGCCTGTAGGCATGAAAACAGGGGGAGATCAAGAGAAAGGAGGGAAGTCTTCATATCTGAATGCAAGTGAAGGAGTTAGTCGCTCACCTACAGACCCAGAGGATGTTTATGCCTCTCAGTTTCCAGAAGAAGGTCATGAAGTTTCATCGCCAAACCTGCGAGATTATACTGATGTACCATCGTCTGCATTTACTCCATCAGATCGGGCGAAGCAAGTACTCGGGACGATAATACAGCAGATTTTCGCGAGAATCATGGATATTCTATTGGAGATGCAAGGTCAAATTTATGCCTTGGGATGCGAGGTTCAAAAATTGCAGAATGCGGGTCAAGTTTTTTCATGTTCATTGAATGATAAGATCGAAGCCCTCTCTGTTCAGATTCAGGCCAATGCCAAGGGTGAGGAGATTGCATATCTGAAGGAAGACTTGAAAAGGCTGGAAGGCATCATTCAGTCTATGGAAAATTTCCAGCTTGTCCGCGTTCCCAAGCAATCTTGACTTCTTCTCAACCTTTTTAATGCTGACAAAAAGGGGGAGAGATGCAAGATTTGAATAAACTTTATTTTTTAAACTTTTTAATCTGTGGTTTGTTGGATTGTTTTGTTTGACTTTGTTGACTTTGTGTCTGGATGAGAACTGAACTAGACTTGGACTTGACTGCTCTCTATTAAATACTATTGATATCTTATGTATGGCTTTATCGTATATTAAACTAACCTATTTTCTGTGGTTGCAGATTCTAGTATTAATCATTTAGCCATTTATCTCTATAAGATATGCATATGTGTTTGAGAAATGTTTTGCAGGTCAAAGTTATCCAAATCTACAGGAAAGTTTTGTCACCATCAAAAAGGGGGAGATTGTTGAAAAAATCTTCTTGAAGTGTTTTGAAGCTGACAAAACGTTTCCATCGATCTAGTACGAAGGCTTGCAAGACTCTGCTATTTAAAGTCGAAGACCTCGGATCGCGGACTCAAGACTCAAAGTCTATCCTCATTGACAGTCTTTAATCCGTTGAAGAAAGGTTATCCAGAACTGGATGTTTCGTTAAGGATTTAACCTTATCAACTGGATAAAAATCTCGTGGCTGGAAAAGACATAACAGAGTCTTTTGATTAATCGAAGATTGACTCGATAAAAGATCCGGTGATTGACTAAGTATTATTGGAAGGTTCTACTTATGGAAACCGAGATCCTGATTGTATGGGCGAACAGGATTGATGGGCTATCGACACTTTCCTTTAATAGCTCGGATAATCTTCCTAATTGATTCCGTCCAACGGGTAGATTGAAAGAATTCCTTTGGTAAGTGCCAACGGGTATGATGGCATAAAGGAGTATATAAGGAGGATGTTCTCAGGTATTAAAGAGAGTGCAATAGAAAAATTCCAAAGTGTGAAGCTCCTTTTTGTTTAGACAATTCCTTTGAGCGAATACTTGCATACAAAAGAGAGTTTATATTTGTGAGAAATCTTGAGGAGGTGTGGTAGAATATCCACACTGTGGAATCAAGGCAAAGCTGTGCTGTAACATCTCTTTGTTCATAGTGGAATCTAGCCAATAGGCTGTCAGTGAAGAAAAGTGGACGTAGGCTTAAAATTAGCCGAACCACTATACATCACGTGTTCAATTTTCTCTTCTCTCAATCTTAATTTGATTACCGCCTGTCTCAAATATATTAACTGTCGAGTGCTGTGCAATTATCAAGAAAAATCCTTTATATACCTATTCACCCCCCTCTAGGTGCTTATACTAGCTATCTCAGCAACCATTGCTAAGAAGTCCCTAAAATGGGTTCTAAGTGTGACCCAAGGTATCCCACGAGATCATGCATCACACCTATGCATATATTTAAAAATCATATGTATAGTTGAAAATAAATATGCATATAGGCCATTGGGTCTTGGTTCTCAATCAATCAAACAAGATTAGTGAGCCAACACCATGTCACTTATATCAAGTGCCAAAGACAATTACACACATTGCTAACAAATGGAGTGATGATGTGCATGTATGATTCACGTAATGACTCAAAACTTTTTAGATTTATTTGAAACATCGATAAGGAGATGAGGTATTTTGACGTAGGTACATCTTGGCTGTAGGATGTATTTAATTACCAAGGCCAATCCGAAGTGCATATCATGCACTAATAATGGATGTTGCTGGCAATTTAAATACAATCCAAACCTAGACAAGTTCAACGTCAAATTAAAGAGAAAATAGTGCAAGTGAGATATGATTCCATTATAGCTATGTGGTATATTTAATTGTCAAGGCTAATCCGAGACACATATCATGCACTACTAATGGATTTCTGAGACATTTTAAATACTACCGAAACTTAAATAGAATCAATCTCAAATTGAAAGTTTGAGGGATGCTAAAATAGTTGTTGTTGGAGGCATCACATACACGAAAGCTACCTTAACATACGAAATCAACTTTTGCCTTAAATTTGGAAAAAATTAAGATTAGGAAATATGGAATAAATCTCATGAATATGACTAACCGTAGTTTTTTTTTTTTTTTTGGTCGAAGAAGGCTAGATTTATATTCAAGTAGGAAAGAAAGAACAACCCTTAACTAGGGCATCAATACATATTATATCCAACATAACTTGAGGAGGCGAATGAACCCAGTTTGGTGGAAGGAGGCCTCACCCGTGGGCTTTCGCGGCCCAATCAGCTAGGACATTTGCCTCACGTCGGCAGTGCTTCACTAAGAGGTTGGAAAAACAGAGCATTAGGGCTACACATTTGGTGAATAGAGCACAAAATCCCATGGCGGCAAATGGCTCCGGTTAATGGTCTCAACAAGTATGAGATTATCAGATTCAAGCAGCAGGTGAGAATCGATTTTTCCTTTCTGCAATAGGTCCTTAAGCATATACAAGAGTGCCTGGGTCTCTGTCTCGAGTACTGTAGATGCATGAATGCTACATGTAAATCCATCGATCAATCTACCGGTGTGATCTCGAGCTAAACTTGCGATCGCACCCATGTGATTAGTGTTAAGAAAGGCGTCGTCCATATTTACCTTAATACCTCCTCGCTTCGGTGGTTGCCAGATTCGATTAGAATTCAGCCGAGTTGTCCCTATGAGTGATTCCTGCTTTTGAGATCTAAGACAAAACTAGGCCAGATTTAGGGCTGTGTCAACAAGAATATCCGGATGGGTACGTTGATGGCAAAAGATAAATTGGTTTCGAGCCTTCTAAATCTACCATAATAAGGCTACAAAGATCTCAAAATCCGGTATGTTCCCCTTCTGCTCAATAATATGTGCAAGCCATGCATCTATGCGGTTTGTTATATAACTTGAAATGTTGATCTGCACTTTGGGGTTGCTCCAAAGATAACGTGTCGAGGGACAAAGGAGAAACTAATGTTCAGGGGTTTCAGGAGTGTTAGATGAACATAGTTTACAAAATGGGTCAGGGGTAATCCTTCATTGGAAATAGATTATCTTTAGTAGGTAACGCATTTTGGCATAAAGACCAGAGGAAGGTACGAATTTTTGCGGCTGTCTGTGTTTTCCAGATCTGCTTCCAAAGCTTTGTTGGTGGAATATAAGAAGAGGATGCATGAGAATTTACCTTGCTAGATGCTGATTGTTTGATGCAATGATAGCCGCTCTTAATAGTATAATTTCCATCTTGCGTGGCTGTCCAAAACAGTTTATCTTCAGATGAGGTTGTCCATAGGTCGATGGTTAGAATTTCCTCGACGATTTGTGGCTAAATGTGCGATTAAGAAGCTCAACATTTCATTCATTCCGCTCAAGAAGAATAAAACCTGCTACTGATCTCGATTCCTCCCTATTTGCTGGCCCACCGAGAATGCCCATATTCAACCATTTATCCTCTCTAGCACTGATCGAGTTACCATTACCGACTGACCATTTAAGTCTATTTGAAATAGAATCTCTACCAAGTAGAAGACTCTGCCATCCCCAAGAAGGTCTAGTCCCCTTATCCGCTTACCATAAGGATGTATAGTGAAAATATAAAGCTTTAAAAACACTGTCCTATAGAGATGAAGGGTTTTGAAAAAGACGCCAAGCTTGCTTCCCCAAAAGGGCTTTATTAAAGGATATTAGGTCTCTAAATCCCATCCCTCCTTTCTCTTTACTCTCTTTCAGAAAGTCCCAACTTTTCCAGTGAATACCAGCTCTGTTACTATTGTTTTGCCACCAGAACTGAGCTATTTTTTGCTCAACAGATTTGCATATAGAAACCGAAACTTTAAATATCATCATAGCATACTGAGGTAAAGCCTGAACCACTAATTTCAACAGAATTTCTTTCCCGCCTTTAGAAATTAGATTTTCTTTCCACCCCTCCAATTTAGCATTGACTCGTCCTAGAATCAAAGCAAACATATCCTTTTTTGATGATGCCTAATCAAAAGGTATGCCTAGATATTTGCTAGTTTTATCCAACAGTGGTACCCTTAATTCTCTAGCCAAGTTTGTCTTAAGGAGCTAAGGGCAGTATTTGCTAAGAAACAAACCTGATTTGTTCCTATTGATGTCTTGACCTGTAGCTAGGCAATACTGATTTAGAAGGCTTGCTAAGTTTTGACATTCTTGAATTCTACCATCAATAAAAAAAGATAGCATCATCAGCAAAGAATAAATGGGATAAAGTTGGACACCATCTTTTAAGTTTGATATTTTGTAAATTACCCATGTCAACAGCTTGCTGGATGAGGTTCGAGAGCAAATTAGCCAACAGTATAAACAAGTAATGTGGCATCCCAAAATTCAATAACAAGCCATAAGGTGTGTTAAAGTCTTTAATTAGGTGATAGAATTTCCATGGCTTATGTTTTAGCCATTAGTCTTTAATTAGATGATTTGTGCATATGATTGTGAAAATTTAAATTTGATAAATTAATAATTTATGCTTGGCCATGTACTTTATAAATTAAATTTCAATAATTAAAATATATCCCAAGACTTTGGCCAAGGTGAAAATTTGGAATTCAAGAATATTTATAAAAAAATTTCAAAAAAAAAAAAAAAAAAAAAAAAGGGGAAAAAGGGTTAATTTTTGGAATGGGCCTTAGACCCATTGGTCTAAGTTTAGTGGGCCGAATGGCCGGCCCAAATGGAAGTCCACAAGAGGGAATTCGACCAGCCCATTTGCTGGCCCAAGACAGGCCCAAAAAGAAGGCCCAAGCCCATGCATGTGTTGTGACAAGTGGCGTGGAGGCTGTGCAAGGTGTGGCTGCCCCCATTGGCCATCTTGGGCAGCCACATGCAATATAAAAGCATCCAAAAAGGAGAGAGAGAGAGAGGGAGAGAGAGAGAGTGGCTTGTTCGGCCAAGTGAGGGAGAGAGAGAGGAAGCCGAGAGAGGAGGAGAAGGAACCGTCGCCGGTGTGCCGCCGTTCGTGAGGTCTAGAGGCAAGTTGGGAATCCACTTTCTACTCTTGCACCAATGTTTTCGCATGAACTGTTTGGAGTCAGAAACTTGTTTGAGATTTCATGTGTGTTTAGAGTCCGATTTTGGCTCCGATTTCTTCATGAAAGTTGTAGCTAACATGTTGAGCTACAACATACTGAAATTTAGTGGAAAATAATGGAGATTTGAGGGGTTAAACTCTCATTATACGGAGACCCCAGATCTGGAAAGAGTTTACTGACCTTTGGTTGGATTTGTGGTTGCATGTTGGTTTGTGTTGAGAATATCACTTGGGTTTCTTCATGAAAGTTGTAGGGAACATCTTAAAATACAACATACTCAAATTTGAAGTGAAAAGAACAAGTATAGCTTGGTAAATCGACTAGATCTTGAAGACGATGGTTCTGGTGAAGTATCTCGAGACACCCGAGACTTCATGGACTAAAATGGTGACCATAATCTGGTTATTTGGCCTAGATCTCTTCATGAAACTTGTAAAGGACACCTTGGTACATAACATACTAAAATTTCAGAGGAAACGAAAGATATTTGATGGGTGAGATCTACAAATTTCGGAGAAGTGTGTTCTGGACGTCGCGGTCGTAGTTCCAGAAGCTTCGTAGGGTTGTAGAAATTAATCTAAAAATAATTTAGCTTATGGTTCTTCATGAAAAGTGCACGAAAATGTGTTGGCTATCACCCTGTAAAATTTCGTAATTTTTGAAAGCCATATGAGTATTTTAATCGAATTTATTTGGAAATTGTGCAATTCTGGTCATTATCCGAATATCATGTGCTAATTTGTGGAAATTGTGAAATTATGAGAAATTCAATTTGGCCATGAATTTTGTATGAAATTGTGATCCTATTGATTTGTTTAGTGATTGTTTGAATACTATGATTTTGGGAAAATCATAGATATTAAATTTAATATTTATTTATGAAAATAAATAAATATAATAATAAAATAATAAAATAATAATAAAATAATAATAAAATAAAATGGATTTTTATTTGGCCATGGATTCAATTCTATTTGTGTGGCATATGTGTGATGAGGTCTTTGCACATGTATTGGATTGAAATGCATATGTGATAAAGTCTTGGTATGCATATGACATGGTCCTTGTACATGTATTGAATTGAGATATGTATGGGATAAAGTTTTGGCATGTGTATGACATATGAATTGAGATGCAAGTGTGAATCCCATGTCAAGTATGATTTGTTTGATACCATGCCAATTGCCATGTTAAATTGAGATTAAAATATTGGCAAATGTGGATGATGGTAAATGAGGAAGTGGTTGTGGTGGATGATGATGCTCGGTGGCCTAGTGGCGTAATTCCGGAGATTCCCCGGAGTGTCGGGATGCCCGGTGGTATACGGTACGTAATTCCAGGGGAGGCCTGGTGGTATGTCGGTACATAATTCCGAAAGCCCTGTCGGAGGTCTTTGCCCGAAGGGAATGCCTCGCGATGCCAGGATTTGGATGCGAGATGCCTGGCTAGAAGGGTAAAGGCCAGAGGTCCGGTTGTATCTTGGATACATGCCCGGAGGTTCCTCGTGATGCTAGTTGGGATGCGAGATGCCGGAATGTGGGGGCCGGATGCCCGGTTGTATCTTGGATACATGCCCGGAGGCTTTTCTCGCATGGGATGCGAGTGTAAAATTGATGATGAGATTGATGAATGGGTGATGTGGTGATCAAAATTGAAAGATAAAGATGAAAATTAAACTATGATATGGTATGATATGCATGATGATATGCATGATGATGGTGATGATATGTGATGTGATATGATGATCACCCATGGTATGATATGCATGATGATATGCATGATGATGATGATGATATGTGATGTGATATGATGATCACCCATGGTATGATATGCATGATGATAGGTGATGTGATATGATGATCACTCATGGTATGATATGCATGATGATATGCATGATGATGATGATAATATGTGATGTGATGATGTCATGATAAGGATGACATGTATGATATAATGATGCCATGATGATGATTATGATGATGACATATGATGATATGATATGCATGATGATAAGGCATGATGATGCATGATAGTATTACGCATGGCTGCAAGGTAAGTTACGCTGGTGAATGCATGTATGATTTGTATGATGATCGAGTTGTTATTGGATTCCTTTACTTCGAGTGGTTGTACTCACCCCTTTTGGGGACCAACATTTCAGATTAGTAGATGGTTTGAACGGTTGGATGTGACCGTGAGGAGGAGGATAGCAAGGGAAGGAGCCTTTGGACGCCGACACTAGTTGATGGACCTTAAGCATACGATTGTGGGAGAAGATGTCGGTCATCTTTTAAAATATAGCCAAGTATAGAAAGACTGTGGCAATTTTGATGTATCGACTAATGATGTTCATCAAGTTATGTAAACAAAAGTGTACGGCTTTTACTTATAAATATTTAGTAAGTGTGCATCAATTTCTGAATGTAGGGAAGGGAATTGTTGGATATGCTTCCGTTATGTAAATTGCGTAAGGGACCGTTAATAAAAGATGTAAACCCCCATGGTTGTATGGACCCGCTACAATAGAAACGGTATCAGAGTGATATGTTAACAAGGAAAGTGAAAGGTGAGCGAACTGTGGCGACCCATGTCGGATCGGGGGCCGTCGAGGGGTGTCACAAGTAAGAAGAGAGAGGGTCACCTTGCCTGAGTCCCCGTGATGGTTGAAAATATGTAAGAAGTTCGCCATTGAACTTTACACTTAGAGAGGTCGTAGTAAGACACTGCATCATCCAATTTACCCAACAATCATTAAATCCCATTCGACAAAGATAAGCTTGTAAAAAGTCCCACTCCACCCTATCATATGCTTTTTGCATATCCAATTTAAGGATCCCCTGAAACCGATTCTTTCTTTTTCGAACCTTTAATTGATGAAGTCCCTCCTGAACTATCAGGACATTGTCTTGTATTTGTCTGCCTGATACAAAGGCACTTTGTTCTTTAGAGATCAAATCTGGCAGCCAAGGCTTCAGGCGATTTGCCAAAACTTTTGAAATAATCTTATAGATGAAATTACATAAACTGATAGGGCGAAATTGATCTAACCTCTCGGGGTTTGGAATCTTAGGGATTAGTGAGATGGTTGTTTTGTTAATATCAGCTGGCATTCTTCTTGTGATGAAAAAATTTTGGACTGTTTGAAAAACATCTTCCTGAATAATATCTCAATAACTACGATAGAACAGTCCATTTAAACCATTAGGTCCCGGGGCTTTTATGGCTCCTAATTGAAATGTTGCCTTCTTGACTTCCTCTCGAGTAATTTCAGCTGTTAGGTGCGTGTTCATGGCTTCTGTTACAACCTGAGGACATTGCATTAGAATAGGTTCAAAGGTTCTCTGACCACACGAAGTGTAAAGCTTCTCAAAGAAAGAAAGAGTCTTATGTTTCAGCTGATCTGGTTCTCTGATCCACTCTTCATTGTCATCTTTCAAGATACTGATTCTATTTCTTTTTCTTCATTTTACTGTGGTGGCATGAAAGAATTTCGTATTTCTATCCCCCCATCGCATCCATTTAATCCTAGAATGCATTCCCCGATATTGTTCTTCATGTAACCATCTTTTATGAATTTGTTCCTTCAAAGATATAACCTGATGTTCGTCATATTTGCAAGTAGGTTGATTAGTGTATTGTTGAAGTTGCTGCTGCAGAAGATTTATTTGACGATGACCTTTTGTGAAAGTTGATTTACTCCACTTGGCCAGTGCTCTAGTCGTTGCCCAAATCTTCTGGGAAATTGAGGAGCTATTGAGTGATAATGCTAACCAAGAATCCACTACCACCTATCGGCACAATCATGTAGTAATTCTCGAAAGGATTGCAGTCTATAAGACTCAGCTAGTCGCTTACTTACTTTCTCCCAATGATATAAAACTTCATTAAAATCTCCTAAACACACCCAAGGTTGAGTGTTTAAGTGGCTAAGTTGCCTCAATTCTGCGCAGAATAGTTGTCTCTATTGATAAACAGCCGAGGCATGCAAAACAATAAGGCACATAGAAGTGACACCATTATCTTCAGAACAAACAGTGTCAATCAAATGGGAGGTATGAACCTTGATAGTAAGTGAGTTTTGGTCAGTCCAAAAAAAAAACCATCCCTCCAGCCAAACCCTAAGGATTCACCACAAAGCTCTTGCTATAATTAAGTCTTCATTGGATTTGCTTAATAACTGGTTCCTGATTCCAAGTCTCCATCAAAAAGATTATATCAGGCCTATCTTGAGCCATTACGGCCTTCAGTGCTCGAACTGTCAGGGAATTGCCCAGTCCCTAACAGTTCCAGCTTAGGATCTTCATTTGTTAATTGGTGGCTTATTCGGGCAAGCCACCATAGCCCCCTCATTGGCCCTTTCGGCCTGGAGTACTGTAGTCTCCATCAGAGTGCTTTCATCAAGTGTATCTGGCAGAATAGGACGTAACCCATAAGGAGAAAATCTCTTTGCTTTCTTTAAAGGAGTAGTCTTGCCTACAAGCGAGGGTTTTTGGATTTTTTGGATGATGACGATTTAGATGTAAAGGCTTTGACCTCTGTCTTATTTGCTTGTACAAAGGAAGCAGCAGATTCCATTTTGTTCGAAATAACGCCTTGTGAAGTGTCAACAAGAGGGGAAGTGGGCATTAAGTTTACAGTTGAGGTATGGATATACTAAACAGTCTAATTATCCACAGAGGCTGGCTGTGTGTGTACATCGTGAAGTGCAGCAGGGAGTAATAGCAACCCAGGCTAAGGTGTTTCAGGTACTATTTCTTCAGATTCTTCTTGAGTAGTGTTAAATTCATAGAATGCCTACCAGAAAGGGCTGTGTTCCCTGACTTCAACCCGTAACCATTATCCATGGTACATCTTGTCCCACCCTTCAAATTTGGCCTCATTGTATGGAATGTCTTTACAGTAGGATGCATAATGGCCTAAAACACCATAGGAATAGCAATAATGCAGCAACCGTTTATAATGGAATCAAGCCAAATATTTTTCCCTTTCACACGAATGAGTTTACCCGGTTTAAGAGGTTCATTGAGATTCATTTCAACTCTAACTCTCCTTGCTCTGAACGTCGATCCTTCTTTCGCCACTATTCTGACTTCCAAAACCTTGCTAACATCCCAAACTACCTTACTTAATAGCTGCTCCGTACATCGTTCTAATGGCAGACCGAATACTTGCACCCAAAAAGCACAAGTAGTAAATCTATAGCAGTGCAGGGGCGTGTTAGGAACCCAGGGTTTGAGTATAACCAAATTGCTAGAGAATAACCAGGGTCCATTGTCTAGAACACGATGTTTTTCCCCCTCTGAATTAAATTTGAACACTTAAAGTCCTTCTCGTTGAGTAATATCAACATGGTCTAAACGCCAAGCTTTTTTCATCATGTGCTGAAAGGTTGGAAAGTTAACAGATGTGTTTGCAAGAAGTTTGCCGACAAGGATCAACTTACATTGTTCGACTTTCTCTGCGGGAGCTGCTTCGTCCCACACTTCAATTTCCTGGGTTGACTAAAGTCGGCCTAACTGACTACATAACGCAGCTAACCGAGCCTCCTCAGCTAAATCCGTTTTCTCCATTATAGGAACAACTTCAAGTGGAAAACCAATCAAGGTGGGTTACTAAATTGGTTGCATGTAGAATCTGGAAGTGGCGTAATGGAAAGCTTGTTGGATGCATGCGAAATCTATGTGGAACCAGCGAAGAAGGTGGTTGGATATCTACACAGTGGAAGTTGAGGGTTCTGAGATAAGACGATGACACAAAATGAGGAAGTATGTGATGTCGATAGGTCTAAAGGCGAGGAGATGGAGCCCATCCAAGCAAATCATGGGTTAAACTAATGGATAAACCAGAATTTAGACATAAGGCCTGAAAGAAAAGAGAATTTTTGAAAATTAGGGTTCAAAATGAAGATGACGACTACCATATCGGTAGGGAGAAACTCTACATCGCAGTTTAGCATGTAAGACATTTTAAAAAATCCTAGAAAAGACTTACATCTAAGAATCATCATAGAAACCGTCAAACAAAGCAATCAAAACCATAGCAATTAGGATATGGCCAATTGCTAATTGGCCGTAAGAAAATTACATGACATCAAGGACTCAATAAAAAACAATTTTCATGATAGAAGTTTTCTAAGATGAGCTACATGTGAATTTATAAAAATTTAAGAACACATAGCATCGCATCATAAATAGAAAATGGCAGCAAGACCTCATGGCAAATCAACAAAAAAATTTCCTAATAAATGATATTTAAAAATTCTGAAATTTCACCATGACATAGGCATGAGAAAGAAAAACAAATTTCATTAAGAACCCGACCTCAAAATCTTTACCAAAAAATCCATACAAAAATGAAAAGAGGTTTGATTCTACAAGGACACAATGTCACGACCCAATCCCACTGCCCTTGATCCCTCTCACGACGAAAAGAAAGGGGGAAAGGTCAGATTTAGGGATACTTGACCACAAATGTTCCCTCACGGTTCTCAACCATAGGAATGTCATCACCTCACCCCCTCGAAAGAACTTCTTGTGAGTTCCCTTTATAAGGTTACGAGTTCTACTAAATTTGTATCCCGTGTGACAACGGAGTGTCCCAACCGTATCCACATGGGCAACACACCTCAAGAGAGGAGGTCGGGTGTGAATACCGGATTTAAGGGTATCTTTATCATGGTAGCCCTTTCTCTGGTACTCCTTCCTAAGGATGACGTCACTTCATCCACTAGGAATTTTCCACATGTAGGTATGTTAAATCATGGTGAGTCTTATCAGGACCCATATCCTGCGCAACAGGTTTATTTATATGGTCTAGTTGTTTAGGATAATCTAAAAGTAAGACAAGAGTCACCATTAGCCTCGTTTTTGGGGGTCGGCTAGAAACTCAATCGAGGGTTGAGAATGTTCCCTTAATTTCTACGCAATAGATATCTAGGTCCGAAGACTTGGGTTATGCCAATATTTCTTTTAACACTATTTCGGTTCCTAAACAATATGTTGTGTTTACCCAATGTGTCCATGCATTTCTTCTTACATTTTCAAGATTGTTAGTCATAAATTAAGCGATCATGCATGGTTGATTGTTTTCATGTTTTTCTATTTCTAAAGAAAATGAAAAGGAAACGCCAAATTGAATTGATAACTGTGAGACATAAAGTAAACAATCGGGAAAATGGTAAATTTACCATGCAGTCCTAGAAAATATAAAAGGTAAACACAATTGAAAATGATAATAGGAAAAGAGAACCATAAGCTCATTGGGCTTTTATACAGATAATAAGAACCTAAGACATATGTCAAGGATGAATGGTATAGAATAATTGTCGGAATGGACATCGACGTTTACCATCTTCATGTCCTCTTCATCTTCAAGGTCCTAATTTAGATCTAGTCTAGGAAATCTATAACTAGATACATACAATAGAAAGAAACAAGCATACATGTGAAAACAATTAAAAGCACATCATAATACTATAATCAATCTTTCGAAAGAAATGCAATGCAAAAAGAAGATTTGGGCCTTGGAGTCAGCTTTTGTAATTCATGCTTAAGTCCCTCTAACACACCTACTCAATTCATTTTATGACTTATAACCATTATTTACCAATTGTGTTCTCGCATAACCAATAACACTTTTAAATCTCCTAACCAAGTGATCTATGTGATCCTAGGGTTTTCCCTTGATATCATGAATCTAAAAGTCACATGCATTGCAGGAATTTGCATTGCAGGAATTATACATGCATGCAGGTTTTTTGGATCTTGTTTCTCAACTAATCAAGTAAGAAAGTGAACCGTCGGTGGATCACTTATTACTAAGGGCATGTGCCAATTACAAACACAAACACTTCTAAATGAATGACGTGATTATATGCATAGAGCGTACTTGTTATGTTTTAAAGATATCTTTCAAAATTATCCACAAAAAATTTTGAGACAAAGTGATGTCTCGGTTGTGAAAGACATTCAATTGTCAAGGCTAGATCGAGGCTCGCATAAATGCACTCACAAGCGTCGCAGGTATTTTGAATACGATTCAAACTGTAAATTTCATGATATCAAACTAAGATTAAAAAAATGATAATATTTCAGATTAAGGAATATTTAAGCTATGGGACACATTCAATTGCCAAGGTTAGCTCGGGACTCGCATAAATGCACTCACAACCATCGCAAAAACAAAAATCGAGCTTTGGAAATGAATTTCTTAATAAATAGTTTTTAGAAACATAACATGTACCAAAGCATAATTTGATTTGAAAAGAAAACTTGTTGAAAATCATTTAGCAATGAATATCGAGGTGTTTAAAGAAACTTTCATGAAGATGGAATGATCTAGGTTCATGCACAAACTAATCTAGGAATTTTATCTAAACAATCACAATCCAACTCATGTCAGAAAATTTCATAATAAGCATGTAAAGATAGCAAACTTGAACAATGCCTAATGGCAATTTGGCAATGAAAAAATTCTCTAACATGCATGATAGAATAACAAACAACTTTTGCAAAGAAAATTTTCCTAAATGAACTACTCGTGATTTTACAAAAATCAGACAACAAGTAATAGTATATTAGAAAATTGTCAAAACAATAGGATATTGGTCATTTTTACAAATATTTTTCTTATCAAAATAAGCCTAAAAATCGCCATATTTTTACACAACATAGCCAACATGTTGACAAACAAGTTTTATTAAGAGGCCAAGTGCAAAATCTTTATAGCAAAAATAGAACGAAAATATCAAAGGTCTGTCTAAATAAGGGGTCTGAATTTGATCCCATGTCTAGATTCTGATCTAATCTTGAAAAAAATATAAAGTAGTCCAAAGGATGAGCGATCTATGTGAAATTAGTGACATTGAAAACCTCTACGTGTGCCTTATGACTTTCTAGAAGGGCTCGAGTCCAAATTAAATCAATTTGGTACCTTAAGATCGAGATCTTTAAAGGTGTGCGTGTCAGTAACTAAAAAAAAAAAAAAAAAAACAGAATACAAGCATGCATTAAAAAACCTCATAGTCATTCAATTAGTGCACAAATGGCATGAAGAAATCACATGGGACTTAGGATTGGATGCGATGGAAAAATTGGCTAATCATCTAATCCTAAATCGACATGCAAAAATTTCATACAATTTAAATAATATTACAAAATGATTCAAGATTACTAATGATATGCTTGAGAATTCTAAGCGTGATGAATACTTTTGTGAAACAAATTTAATGTGCAACATAAAGCTCAAGTGATATGACCTAAACATGTACGCAAACCTTGCAATATGCGGATCAATTGTCAAGAAGGCATGATACCAAGATTTAGTCTCTAGATGACTCAAACAAGCATGGTAAGGTGCACATACGATAAGGTTTCATTTTAACATCAACTCCACAGAACGGGCATGATGTCGGCCATCTCAAGATATGCAAAAATCTCACACACGGAACATGCAATGAGGAACATTTCTTATTAGAGTTCAAAACCTAAGTGTAATCACATGAGTCATAGCAAAAATGGCAAAATAGAGGTGTATATCCAAGCTATATATTGCTGCAGCATCTTTTCACATTAACTCATGCAATTGACACACTAGACAATATCAACACTTTGCAAACAATGCATCAATTGAACAGATACAACATGTATTTCAACTTTCATGAGGATTTGAGACCAAATAAACTCATTTATGGACACAATTTCACCAAAATACAATTTAGAATAATGCAGAGCAGACTGTTCTATGTTCGAATTTTGGCAATTTTAACCTAGTTAAACACATCCAAAATTTTTTAAAAAGTTACAAGACATTCTCCACACAATTACAAGCAATTTCATGAAGGAAAGTTCCTTCAAAAATCAACATAGGGATCGGTGCAAAAATGACAAAGTAAGAGATCAACACAGAGCAAACTAACCTAGGCTAAGATCTGAGCAGTTTTGACCTAGCTAATCATGTCCAAAAATTCTATAAAAAAAAAATGTAGAACATTCTCAAGACAATAACATACAACTTTAATGAATGAAAGTTCCTCTAGAAATTAACACAGAAAATTGCACAGAAATAGAAAAGATAGAAGGTGGAATAGGAACAAAATTGAAAACTAACCTAAACTACTGTAGAATCGCTTATCTATGGAGGTGTATTTCAAAGATCAAATGATGTTTGATCGGGGCGCATGACCTAGCAATTCGAAGCTTAAGATATGTATATAGAATTTCTAGTTCATCACTTTGAAAGCTAATAACATTTAAGAGCTCAAAATAGGCCAAACAGAAACATGATCATCTAGACTCGAAAATCCTAGATCCTTGATAAAATCTAAGCATTGATTCTAATTAGATTTATAGTGCATCCTAGCCCTGAACCTTTGTTGTCGATCATGTGTTCGAAATGAGAAGCTCTCGCTTCATTGGATGCCGTTAAAAGGAGTTTTAATGCACTTGCCTTCAAATATGTGCGCCATTTAGTGACGTTGAAGCTTCGACACTAGTAGAAGAACAACCCAAGTACCAAAACTTGCCACGGAGAGACACTTAAGTGCCATAACTTTCGAAACGTACACTTAAGTACCAATTTCGGAGTAAAGTGGAACACTTAAGTGCCACTTCGGCCAAAATCCGGCCAAATTGTTGACGTGGCAATTTTCTAGCGAGTTGGGTGAAAAACAACGTCGTTTTGCTTGCTAACGTGGCAAGAAAATGCAAAAACGACGTTGTTTTGTGTATGATGTCTAAATAATTAATATAAAAATTAATTAAATTTAATTTAAACTTAATTTTATTTAAAATATTCTAAAAATTTAAAAACTTAAAATTGAAAAACCTAAAAAAATTTAAAAAAATATTAAAAACATAAAAATTTAAAAACCTAAAAAATTAAAAAATTAAAAAGGTGGGGGGGGGGGGGGGGGAAGCCGAAGGGGGCGGCTAAGGGCTAAGCCCTCGACGCCGCCACCACCGGGAAGGGCCGGCGACGGAGGGGGGAGGGTCGGCGGGGTCGCCGACCCCCGACCAATCGGCGGTGAGGGCTCGCGAGCCCTCGCCTAGATCTGGGGCGAGGGTTGCGGCCCTTACCGCAATCCGGCAAGGGCTCGCGGGCCCTCGCTGCCGGTCGATCGAGGGCCAGCAACCCCGGCCGACCCTTGCCCCCTCTGTCGCCGGCCTTTCCCGGCGGCGGCGACGAGGGCTTAGCCCTCAACCGCCCCCTTCGGCTCCCTATGTAGCACGGACACTCTTCGGAAGCCTTCGTGTCGTGTCCGACACGTGGTCAACTCTTTCCGACACGCTCCGACACGTGAGTCCAGAATTTCGACACGCGATTCCGACACGCACGGGGTCAATTTTAAAAATTTATAATACTTGAGGAGTCAAAATATAAATATACACAAAAGAATTAATAAAACAAGTAATAAAATTGCTATAAATATACACACACAGGGTCAAATTTTTTTTTTCAGTTTTATTTTTTTAGAATTGTTTTATTTTTTTAAAAAGTCTTTTACTCTGAAAGAAGTATTAAAAAATGCTATATATGATAAATAAATAAATTTAAAAATATCATTTCAGCATTTTTCTTTAAACAATGTTTTTTCCCTCTAAGTTTTGTGTCTTATTGTAACAAATTAAAATAATGAATAATATTATTTAATATTTTTTGTGTAAATTAATTCTAGGCTATTATTATCATTATTATTATTTATGTATTTATATATAAAAATATATGTAATATATAACGTGTCGGAACGTGTCGAAATTCTCTATTTTTAAGAAATGACGTGTCGAGTGTCGTGTCGTGTCGTGTCACATGTCACGTGTCCGTGTCGGTCTTCTACATATACTCGGCTCCCCCCCCTTTTTTATAATTTTAGGTTTTTTAATTATAATTTTTTAATTCTTTAGGTTTTTAATTTTTTAGGTTTTTTAATTTTAGGTTTTTATTTTTTAGGTTTTTTAGTTATAATTTTGTTATTTTTTAGGTTTTTCAATTTTAAGTTTGTTATTTTTTAGCTTTTTCAATTTTAAGTTTTTTATTTTTTAGGTTTTTTAATTATAATTTTTTATTTTTTATTTTTATTTTCTAATTATAAGTTTGTTATTTTTTAGGTTTTTCAATTTTAATTTTTTAATGTTTTAGGTTTAAGTTTTTAATTTTTTAGAATATTTTAAATAAAATTAAGTTTAAATTTAATTTAATTAATTTTTATATTAATTATTTACATATCGATAGAAAACAATGTCGTTTTTGCATTTTATCACCACATCAGCGAGTAAAACGACGTCGTTTTGCACCCAACTCGCCGGAAAATTGCCATGTCAGTAATTTTGCCGGATTTTGGCCGGAGTGGCCCGTAAGTATTCCACTTTTACTCCGAAACTGACACTTAATTGTACATTTCTGAAGTTATGACACTTAAGTGTCCCTCCGTGACAAGTTTTGACACTCCAGGTGTCCCAAACTCCTTCGATACTATTGTTGAAGCTTTTTGAAAAGTGGAGAACACCAATCTTTCATCTGGTGCTGGATTCAAAGTTCTTTGATCGTTGATCTAACTTCGTGTAAAGCTAAGAAAACGAGAATATGGGGAAAAAATAAAAAAACATGAGAACAAATGTGAGATCAACGCAACTTTTTAGCATAAAACAAAACACGATCAAATCAGAATAACATTAAAGCAATGCTCGATGGAGGATGAAGATAGCTTGTCATTTCTGGACTCGCTAAAGCAAAAGTACTGCTCGCCGATGAAGACAGCATTTGCCGTTGGAATCGCCGAAGGAGCATATTACAATGACATGAGACGATTTGATCTTGTTGCTACGATCGAGTAGCAAATACACATGAACTTGAAGTTCATCCTCAAACATCTTGATTATGGACTCGAAGTTTACGATCCTCTCTTTGATGTTGCGAATATGAGCTCGTTTCTTCAGCTTCTACTTCAAGAAAATCAACGAAGTCAACAAAATCTCTTGAAATCAGAATCCAAGTGCGACAAATATACAAGTAAAGATTAAGAAGACTTAGCCGAATCTTTGTTCTGCTTTTCTAGCAATCAGGATAAAACTAGCAACTTTGAAGTATCTTCGTAGAATTTGATAGTCGAATAACAATGAAGATCTCCTTCAATCTTTATTTCTTTCTGCATAAACCGCCAAAATCTGCCATTTCTTTATCTATTGATCCTTGTACGATCGGAGAGAGAATAAGTGAAGTTGTTCCACTTTGCCAAAGTTCGTCCCAATGAAAAATGACATAGAAGAGAGAGGATGAGTGGAGAGAATTGCAGAGAGAATTGCAGAGAGAACTTATGGAAAAATTCTGCTAGAGAGAGAATCAGTGGGCGGAGGGAGAATTGGTGTTGAAGAATGGCCGAGCCTCTTGAACGAGCCCTTATTTGCTTCTTTTTTTTTTTGGATTCTCCTTGATTCGGCTGCTTGAAGAAAGATATATATATATATATAGAGAGAGAGAGAGAGAGAGAGAGAGAGCGCGCTTTAGTGAGGGAAAGTAGATCTAAAAATGAGGCCCTCCCTCGCTCAATTTTGGAGGGAAAGTTAGTTATGTTCATAGGTTAAGATTTGATGTCCTTAGTTAATTGGTTTGTTAAATTTGTCAAGAGCACCCTAATTGAGCACATGCCCATTTCAATGGCCATGATGCATTCTTAATGAACGGTGATGATCAATTGTGGACTAATTGGGATCTTTTTTGCAATTTTTCACAATAAGGGGGATTAATTTACGAATTTCGTAAAATCCAGGTAAAATTTTGAAATTTGAAAATTAAGGGGATAAACGTTGGCCATGAAGAGGGTCGGCTGAGGGTGGTTCCCGGCCAAAAAATGACTGGAAAAATTCGCCGGTCAATAGCGGTCAAATCCGGGTTGAACGAGTTGAATTTTTGTCTGAATTTTGTTATGATTTCTCTGATTTTACTAAATCAAATGTTTATGTATGAAACGGATCAAATGAGATGCAATTAGACTATTTCAAGTACACTAACAGTGCACAAAAAAATGTTCAAATTCATTGAATTCCTATTGAAACAAGGCCACAAGCTAAACTCATATTTTCAATTAAATTTCAATTGGCCAAATTAAGCTCAATTACTTCAATTACACTCTAGTCTATAATGGGTAAAATCAAATTACATCAATTGAAGCACCTTAACTGGTTTTTTTTTTTTTTTTGATTTTTGTATAAGCCAAATCGATTAGATTAGAACATACCCAAGTGAATCTCTCAAAATTGACCTGGATTTGGAATGTCACTAAGAAAAGGAGTTGAATGGAAATGTCAATATGCAAATCATTAAGAATCAACTCGGCCTAATCTAAGACAAAAAAATGGCCATTTATGCCCAACATGCCCGGTCTCAAAATTGGTTGAATGAGCGAATGGGCAATTATTTCTAGATCAAATGTCAAAAAGGGAACTAGACCTGATTAAGATTAGAATGGAAGTAATTTTATTTTTGGTCAATTTTGAACTTGAAATCAAAAAATTCAAAAAACAAGGTTCTTAATCGATTTTTGGAAAATTTTCAACACTAAAGTCAAATTGGCACTAAAATGAAATGTTTTGTGGATTTTTTATTTTTTCGATTTTTTTGTCAAAGGTTTGACTAAAAGTCAACCTTTTAGTTGACATTTCCTAAAAGGTTGATTTTTTTTTTGGTCAATTCTTTAAATTTTTTATAAATTAATTTCATAAAAGTGAAATTAAAGCTAAATGACATATTTTTTGGTAGAAAGCTAAATTTTGACCTAGGGTTGACCAAAAAGTCAATTTGAAAGTCAACCTGAAAGTAAACCATTTGAATTTTCGGGTTTTTCTTTAAAATGGCTTTGAAATTGCTTAAAAATGACAATGCAAAAGAAAGAAATGAAAGACGACACATTTTGGCCGAGAAATGGGGCTCCATCATGATTAGAAACTCAAATCTCGATTTTGTTTACCTTTTAATGAAGCGTTGAATAAAAATCAAGTGTTAACACACAATAAGCATTCCAAATTTCATTCATAACATATTTCAGGGCAAACTTTTCAAAAATGGAAAACGGGTCAAATGACATGCAAATGATGCAAAATTTGCATCATTAAAAGGACTAAGACGAGTCCTAAGACTAAGAAATGTCAAGTTCAATTAAGATTCAATTCATGTTCAAATGGTGGCAATTGCGGAAGCAGGCGTATCGTTCATAAGCATGGCAAAATATGATGCGTGGCAATTGGCTCACTAAACTATCTAAATAATGCATGAAAATTGTGAAATTTGAACATGATGTATGGCTAAATGTGACATCTTGATTTTCAAGTTCTGACTTCAATTGGATAAGTTGGGCCTTTCATCAATGTGACTATAGTATTTTTCTCTGAGATTGTCACTCATGAGATAACTGACCTATTAGGGGAAGCCGTTAAGGGATTTTAACGCAATAGACTTGAGAATTCGATAAAACATCGAATGCTCGACTGTGTTAGTCTACTAGGGTCATTACGGCACAATTAAAAATCAATTGGAGAATGGAGATAGATCGATTCGACTGAGATGTGTGATCAAAGTGTGGGTGATTCCACCTATTTACAAAATTTTCGTCAATCGGTACTAGACCGATTTTCTGTCGTTTTGGGTACCATGTGCTCGTATTTAAAACCTTGAGATTTTCACAACAAACAAAAGTCGCTAATGTGTCGAAAATGTACATTGTGGTTCGAAAATAATCAACCAATGGTCAATTGCACTAAAAATTCATAAAAGCTACCTGTAGGTTAGGTCACACTAAAATCACGTCAGATTGAAATTAACCATGAATTTAAACCCGATTTCAAAAATTGAAAGTTTTTTTATGTCACGATTTATTTTAGGAATGTTGAGTCATCCTTCGAGGATTTTTTGGCGAGTTTGGGATTTTTACGGAAAATTGATTCAAACGATTCGGAAAACGAATGGAAATTCGAATTGGCCAATTTGAAGGGATTTTTGGCCTCTGGTGTGAGCTACTTTGTGAAAGGAAATTGTGTAGGCTTTTTCTTTAACATAATTGAACATCAATCAGAGAGATATGTTAAGAAATCGGATTTCGGGAAAAAGGGAATAGAATTTGGAATTGAGGGAAATGACCATTTTTGCTGCCTAAGATTTGTTATTTGAGGGAATTTTGATGCAAGAAAGCAAGTGAGGATCAAGTATTTTAGCATGGAGATTTTTTAGGACCAAATTGGATGAAATTGAAGTCCAATTGAGCAAAATTCTAGGCTAGAGGAGCTGTCTTATTTTGGTCTTCAATTGGACTTCAAATTGTGCAAGTTGGTGAAGAAATTAGCCTTATGATGACCAATTGACATTGTTGGATGAAGATGGGCTGAAGATAATAATGAACAAGCACTCAAGCGTTCCAAAGATATTTGTTTTGACTCTCTTCTCTCCCCCACCAGCTTCTCCTGCACGTTCGACTGCCCTTCCCCTCCTCCAATTTGCACACGTCTCTCCCTCTCTCTCTGCCGAACAACCCCTTCGCCCACGTTTCTCTCTTTCTCTCTCTCTTTAGTTGCACGTTTCCCCTTTTCCCTTCCCCCTCTTAGCCTACAAATTCTCTGCTCCCTTATCTCCTTCCCCCTGGCTGCTCCTCTTTCATTTTATTTTCCCTGCATATTCCCTGCCCCATCGAACCCCCTCCTTCGAATTTGCTGCTCCATTCTCCTTGTGCGACTCCACCGTTTCTTCTCTACCGCAGCCCGCTGCCACGTCCGCTTTGTCTCATTTAGAGGTGTTAAATGGGTTGCACAACCCATTTATGGACCCATTTATGGTTAAATAGGTCATTTATAGGTCAAGCTTTATTTCATAAAGCACCCATAATGGGTTTTAATGGGTCAAGACTAAAATATATGGGTTTTAAATGGGTCAACTCTTTGACCCATTTATGACCCATTTATCAACCCATTAAAAATGAACTCATTTATTTTCATTCAAAACCTCACTATCTCTCTCTCTTCTCTTTAACTTTACAATTTTTTTTAATAAAAACCGAAATTATAATTATTTATTTATTTATTTCTTCTTCCTTTGGTCGCCGGCACGGCGATGGCTGGTGACCGGCCAGGCGAGCCTCGAGCTCGAGCTTGCCAAATCTAGCGAGCCTCAACCTCGCCGGCGTCGGGCGAGGCCAGATCCGACGAGGCAGAGGCCTTGCCGACTCCCAGCACGGCTCGAACCTCGCCGATCTGGCGAGACGCAAACTCGCTGGCGTCGGGCGAGGCTCCAGCCTCACCAGATCTAGAGACGGGCAAGCTCGAGCTCGCCCTATGCCAGCGAGCCTCGAGCTCACCAGATCTAATGAGGCGGAGGCCTGGCCAATGTCCGGTGAGGCGAAGGCCTCGCCGACGTTTGCTGAGGCCCAAGCCTGACCAATCGAGCAAGACTTGAACTCGCCGGCGTCGAGCAAGGCTCCAGCCTCGCTAAATCCGGCAAGGGGCGAGCTCGAGCTCACCGGCGTCAACGAGCCCGGCGAGCTGGGTCACCAGCCGTCGTCATGGGCTGGCGGCCGGCCAAAGAAGAGGAAGAAGAAAAAACTAAAAACAAAAGAGAAAAGAGAAAAGAGAAAAAGAAAATTAAAAAAAATAATTTTAATTTTTAAAAAATAAAAATAATTATTATTATTCTAAAATAATAAAAATTTAGAATAATAAAAAATTATCCATTAAATTTGTATTGTATAAAATCGTGTTATCAATACCATTTTAAAAAATATATATAAAAGCTTTTTTAGGTTTTGTTAAATGGTCGGGTATGGGTTGGGTATGGGTTGGGTCGGGTATGGGTATGGGTCAAAAAATTTGCACTACAATAAATGAGTCATAAACGAGTTAAATTGGTCGATTTGGGTCGGACCATTTATGACCCGACCCAAACCCGACCTGACCCACCCGTTTAACTGGTCTAATCTCATTGCAACCACCAAGTTAAAAGCCCGTCGAACCCTCCTAGTGTTGACCTCGCAGCTCCACGTCCAAAGCAGCCCACGGTTTTAGCCCCTTCCGGTTGTTTGTTTGGCCCAGCTCAACCCTTCCAAAGAGCCAGCGACCCCAGCAACCATAGCTCAACCCATCAAACAGAGCCCGCACCGCCACCCATGGCTGCCAAGACTGGTCCCAGGCTGTGCCTGAACCAGCCGCCTGTTGCAGCTCCTTCATCCAAGATCAAGAACCAAAGCCAGCAAGGGTTTGTGGACCTTAAGGCCTGTTTTCAAGCCCATCCCGGCCTCGCTTGGTGCCCCCACTTTGAAGTTTGTTGCTCGCCTTCATGTCCCCATCGAAGTGAACTCACCGGCTCGCAAATCCAGTTAGTTTACTCACTAATCTATGCTTAAGGAGTTAATTATGCTTAAGGATTGATTAGTTTAGACTCAGTATTGTTTAGGTAGTTAGTTAGAACGGATTAGTGATTTAATCGTTCGATATTGCATGTTAAGTGTTTAGAGTAGTGCAATTAGCAAATAGATAAGTCGTAGTATTTATTTAGATAGGTTCAGAAATTTTTCGGGCCCGTCTCAGAATTTAATTAGGCTTTTCTGGCCTAAGTTGCATTTATTGGTATTTATTAATTAATTTTCGTAATTATTTAATTAATTATTATTTTTCCGGAAATTAAACCGAGATAGTCGGTGACTGGAATTTTACGCTGATCGTAGTGGTATGATTGGTTTATCTAATTGAGTGCTGGTTTGTGCAAATTGAATGTGAATTATAATTATGGGATATTTATCCCAAAATTTATTAATTTCAGTATTTAATTAGAAATTCACCGGGCATCGATTTACAGTGTCAAAAATATTTTTATAGACTATATAATTAGTGGGAGTTTATAAAGTAAATATATTATTTTTTTGTGGAGGCCGACCATGTACCCACACACGATTATTTTTATCGAGTATGATAAAAATAGTGAAATGATTGGTGGGGGTAGAATGGTATACTATATCAGCCTGAGGGCTTTGATATATCAGCTTAGAGTGAGCAATATACCCTAAGTATCACACAGCTTCGGTGAGCAATTAAGTATCGCACAATTTCGGTAAGCAATTAAGTATCGCACAACTTCGGTAAGCAATTAAGTATCGCACAGCTTTAGTGAGCATTAATCGTGTACTATATCAGCCTAAGAGCTTCAATATATCAGCTTAGACTGAGCAGTATACATTGTTATCAGCTTTTGGGTGAGCTATGCTATCTATCTTCATTGATGCTTGGATGTGTTGAAATGATTCATTGATGTTATAAATTATACTGACTTGCAGGAAGGATTGGAGGCAAAGGTAAGCCCTCTGACTTGTGCTTGTGTTTAAGTAGCCCTTGGGGCGTATTTTCTTTCTAGTCGGGATTTAGGGGGGCGAACTTGCTAAGATGTCGCCTCACCCATTGTGGGATAACATTTTCAGATTCCTAGATGGCGAATCCCCCTGAGCGTCATGGCCGTTCCATGAGGGTTACTGAGCGGGTCTCTAGTTTCCTCATTCCTGAAAAGTTTCTAGGTCTATGAGCTTGTTGTAACCATTGTCTAGGTCGAAGAGGTTCCACATCAGGAGATACCCAATCAATTCAAAGCATGGTTCCACGACGCTCCCAACGGTGTTAGGCTAAGACCCCTTAGGACTTTTGATATCCATGCTGTAGTGATTGATGCTGCTCTGGACGAGGACCTAGTTGACCCACCGTCCCCTCCGGCTCTTGTGGACATTGAAGAATCGGCGAACAAGTCGAACTAGCTGGACATAGGACAACTTGTTTTGAGAATCGATCTTTTTGTAGACCTTGTAAATAGCAGCTAGTAATGTGTATAAATTAGTCTGATGTATATAAAGGTGTGATTTGGTTTTCAAAATTTGTGGTCCTACTTTTCTATCCCATCTTTGTGTTGTCTGGGGATTAATTATTCGCTTCTGCATGCGCATTAAGATGAATGGGTAGGCGGCTCATCCTGGGACGTTGCTTTTTAATCAACCGCTGAGGGATGGGCACACGCTCCGAGGATCGGGGCGTGACACTAAATGCAATGGACAACTTTGATTAAGACATCTAACGCTAGATCAATGCTCAAAAAATCATATAAATTCATTAACATCGATAGGTGACTTATGATTAAGAAGCACTTTAATTAAATGCATGGGAATTTCAATGACAACATACCAACTTGGTGCATGATTTTCACATGGCAAATTATCTTCAAATTATGTATGTCATACATCATTCCAAAGCTTGTGATATGCTCTAAGTATGTCTAGAAGACACCATGTGCTAATTTTGCTCTTATGGAGCTCAAACGAAGACGTTTTTATAGGCACATGATCAGCCACAATTGCAACATGGGTTGCACAGAACATGAATGGTCTTCAATGATCTACAAAAATTCCTACATATAGAATGCAATCTAGTTTGGTTCACAAAAACCTACATGAAAATGAGAAAACAGGACAATGCATCAATGTTTCAAATTGCAGAAGTTTGAACATGTCTTCACGCAAGCAATTGACCTAGTAAATGATGATCATTTGGCATGAATTATACCTAGTTAGAAAGTTTATGATGCATTCATGACTTTTGTGAAGGATGGAAATCTAGTCGAACAAGTTTACTGCCTCATTTTAGAGCAAACATTTGTCAGACTCAAATAGGGCAAGACAGTACAATGACAATTTTTTGAAGATTTTCCTAATCAAATATACTCCAAAAATTCTAGAAAAAATACATGTCATGACCAACATAATTTCATACAACTTCCATCAAGAAACCATCTCCAAAATCGAAACACAAAAATCAGTAGAAAATTAGCAAACAGACATCACATTTAACAATTAAAATCACCAGGACATCACATAAATCCAGCAGAATCATCCAACTTTCAATATGAATTTAGGTATCAAATGAACTCCATTCGAAGCCCATAACATATCAAAACGAAGCTTATCGAACGTAGGTCGAATGTGTAGAACATCTCCTTGAAGCCAAATAACAAGGTTTAGGATCTCAAGTCAGCCCTAACAGAAAGTTCAAAACTTACAATTTTTGCAGAACTAAGTAAACATGTAAAATCATGTTTCGATCTCATCTTTGATCAATACAACATCATATAACATCTAAACACAGATCCAAACATGAGATATGGACCTATGTTCAAATTCTGACCCCACTCGACTAATTTAATCTCCCTTTATTTGATTCAAGTTTCGGTTATTTACCTTTGCGCAATTTTGGTAGACTTATTTATTTATTCTTTTCTTTCTCTTTCATTTTCTTTTCTCCCATTCTTCTTCTTCCTCTAGCTAGTGAATGGCTAGAGGTGAGGGCTGGCGAAGCTTGACCCTTGCTAGCTCAGCGAGCAGCTTGGGTAAGGACACCCTCACAACCTCTAGCGAGGGAGCTCTTGCCTAGCCATGGCGAGGCTTGCCCAAGGTCAACAAGTTCGACCTCCTCAACCCTCGCCTTTGGCCGATTGCTAAGGAGAAGAAGGCAAGGAAAAGAAAAGAAAAGAAAAAACAGAGAAAGAGAAGAAGAAAAAGGAAAATAAATAAATAAATAAATAAATAAATAAATATTATCTACTTCCATGCCAACCAAGCCACATAGGACAGCCAACGTTTATGTCAGCGATTTTTAGCTAAATTAGCCAAATAGATTGAATTGATACAAATGCGAAAGATTTAAAACTCAATTGATAAAAAAATGGTTTTAAATTAATACAATTGCAATATATTTTAAAAAAAAATTGCTAATTTTCCCTGCATGATGCTCAAATCAATTTGAATGTCTTTTTAAAATTATACCGACATTCACTAGTAAATTTGACGAGGCAATTAAGGGCTACAAAATCCGAATACAAGAAGAAACATTAAATATTGTACCCATCCAAATTAAGAGAGAAAATAATGCAAACAAGTCACCTTTTCTTCCTGTGGCCATACAAATGTTTGACTAAATCCTGATCGACTGGACTTGATTTGTCTCGAATATTGATTATGTAAATCTTTTATTTAGAGCTCACGGGAGACGCAATGGCTGGGTCTTGCTCCTGATGCATTCGACAATATATCTACAGCCTTGTAAATGGAAAATCGGTACATCATTTCTGCACTATATATATATATATATATAAATACCCAATGGAGATGAGGTTGTGTTCAAGAACAGAAATGGAATTATCTGGACTTGAAGATATCACAAACCAAAGCGAGGAGTGCGCCACATGCGACGTCAACTTCTCCCAAATTGTGGGGCAATATGGCTAAGAATGTCGAGGGATATGACAACGACCCACTACATACAGTGGCATATCCTAAGAAGGATGAATGATGTACACTTGAAAGCACGCGCCCCTGCAAAGTATTGCGCAAGCACACATGGTCAGCTCTCAATAATAGTGTCCTATATGCACGCCAAGCGAATCGAGATGGTTTCCAGACCTTCCATAAAATCTGACGATCTTTCTCCCTGTTTAAGGACGTGAAAAGTACTTCCCTTTCTCAATACAAAATGCTCCATTAGTTCTTTCGTTGCTCTGAAAAGCGAGGGAGCTAATAACGATAGATCCAAAATCATCTCTTACTGGAATACGAAGTCTTACTCTCTGGGGCAATTGAGCTTCATCTGCAAAAATAAAAAGTTAAGACATTTTAATCACAAGCTATTCACTCTAGAATTGTAATAATGTCTACAAACAGAACTCCACTGGTTAACCGAGTTAGACTAACACAGCACGAGACCAGGATAGAAGATTTCAGTGCACCAAGCGGTCTGATCTTTTGCATGAGTTTTTAACACTAGACAACTTTGTTGTACGTGTTAACACTAAGTTGCAAAATTACTGGATATTTTGATATTGAACCATATTTAGTAATGTGACTCTGCAGAAAATTAAAATGATACTGCAGCAGAGAAGATCGGGACTCTAAACTCAAATCTGGAGAAATTATAACGGAGAAGCACAAAGAAAAGAAATCCATAACTTCTTGTATTCAATTAACATTTACTTGATCTACTTCTTGCACTCTCTGCAACACAATCCCATATGAATGTGGACAGATCGGGTGAGGGTCGCCGGAGTGGTGGGGGTCAGCGCAGCCCTACCTCGCCTGAGTTTTCCTTCTTCTCCTTTTTTTTTTTTTTTTTTTTTTTTTTTTTTTTTTTTTTTGGGGGGGGGGGTTTGTTAGTTTGCTTATTTTTAATATAATTTTACCGA
The DNA here is from genome assembly GCA_016097595.1 of Eucalyptus pumila. Classification (NCBI taxonomy): domain Eukaryota; kingdom Viridiplantae; phylum Streptophyta; class Magnoliopsida; order Myrtales; family Myrtaceae; genus Eucalyptus; species Eucalyptus pumila. The sequence continues at coordinate 24,451,519 of CM027848.1, forward strand.
TATATTATATCTTTAGCAAAATTTAAATCCATGTTTAGCTCCATATCGTCATAGCATAATATAGGTCTTGGAATATGTTGATCTGAATAGAAATGAAAAATGACCCCAAAAAAATCTTTAAAAGAGAGAAGGGGTAAAGATGGCATTTAATAAAAAATTTACGCTTTTAAGATTGTTCCGTTTTATATGTAGAGAAATTTCATGATAGGGCTGCATCTAATGTTAGATATTAGAAAATATAAAAATTGGATTAATTCGATACTTTAGCATAGCGTGTTTTTTCATCAAATATTGCACCACATAAGTCTTCTTTAGGAACGGACCTGAAAAAAAAAAAAAAAATTCTTCTTTTGGAGACGTGCATTCTTGAGTTAGAGACATGGGCACGTCTACTTTGGGGCTTGACTCCTGGGATCCTGCCGGCTCTCAATAACAAGGCTTTATTTAATTGTTTCCAGAATTTATTTTCCCGTACTTTATTCACTTATTTAGTTATGTTTATGTACCGTTTTGTTTGCAGGTTTTTTTTTTTTTTTTAATCTTTACTGCTTGCACAATCCTGCATAATCGCCTTTCACATGTTAGATCTCTAGGATTATGAAATTAATGAAAACCACAAGTAAAATGTTTTCATGTAAAGAAAATACACCTAAAGGGCACTAGATTAATTTGGTGTAACCAAGTCACCAAACTCATGAATCTCTTCTTTATAGAAGTTAGACAAACTCCTGCATTTTACTCAAGTTCCTAAAACCCATAATTGTTTAATGGCAACTCCCAAAAGAAAGAATATATTTTCGTAATTAACCAAACCAATTCATGTTGCCATCGTTAGGATTTGGGAGAGCTCGAAACAAGTGCGAGCACCACCTCATAAGAGGAATCTTCTGTATTTACTTAGCAATCTGTTAACTCGACTCAAGGTTGCGCACTTAATATGTCCCGCCTCAAGGGGGTTTTGGACAATGCGAGATGTAGATAACGAGGTCCTCAAGAGCAAAAATATAATTTGCTGGGGCTTGAAGACTTGACGAGCCAAACCAAGGGGTGCTCTATGTACGACATCTACTTCTCCAAAATTATGGGGCTATATGGCAAAGACTGTCAAGCGATATGACAACGACCATTACATATACTAGCATGTTTTAACAAAGATGGATAATCTACACTTGAAAGCAAGGACATCTGCAAGTACACTCGACATGTAAAAGCGCAGGCACACATGGGTAGCTCTCAATAATAGTGTCCTACATGTGTGCCGAGTGAATCGAGAAGGGTTCCAGACCATCGATGAAATCCAGCAATCTTTCCACCGGTCGAAGAAAATGAAAAGTACTTCCCTTTCTCAATACCAAATGGTCCAAGAGTTCTTTTGCTGCTTTGAAATGTGGGGGAGCGTATCACGACATGTCCAAAATCATCTCTTATGTAACCAGAATACGAAGTCAAATACTCTCCAGGGTAATTAAGCTTAATTTACAAATTGAAATGGAGACATTTTAATCGCAATCTCTTCACTGTAAAATAGCAAAAATCTCTGCAAACAGAACCCCATTGATTAACCAAGTTAGACTAACAAGGCACAAGATCCGAATAGTATTAACACCTAAATTTTGACTAAATATTTAGGATTAAATTGCATTAGAAAATTATGGACTAATTTGGCCCTAACAAAAAAGATTTTTTGCATCACCTAGGTATTAATATCATTTGCATCTACTAAGTTTTATTTTCTATTCCCTTATTTCACTGCACTTTAGATAAAAAAAAATAATAATAAGGAAAATGCCATCAAAAATCTCAAACTTTGCCTAAAGTGACAAATTTATTCCAAACTTTTTTTTTTTTTGTGACATGAAAAGTTCCAAATTTTGCTAACCCTGACATATTTACTGCACCAAGGGAATTTTCGTCTTATTTTTCTGTTTTTCCTTTTTCTTTTCTTTTTTTTTTCCTTTTTTCTTCTATTATCTTCTCTCCATCACCAATGGCGGAGGCAAGCCACATTCAAGTAAGGGCGGCCCTTGCCTGGGTGTTGCCCTTGCTAGCCCAGGTGAGGGCGGCCTTTGCTTGGGCCAGATCTGGCAAGGACAACCTTCGCCCGATGCTGGCGAGGGTTGCCCTTACCTAAGTCTAGCGAGGGCCATCCTCGCCCAATGCCAACAAGGGCCACCCTCACCTACATAGGGCGAAGGTTGCCCTCGCTAGATCTGGCACCCCCACCCTTGCCTGCGTCGGGCGAGGGTTGCCCTCGCCAGATCTGGCACTCATTTCCCGACGCTGGTAAGGGCAGCCCTCACTTGAGTCCGACTTCCCTCCCCCATGGCCAACGGAAAGAAGAGAGAAGAAGAAGAAAATAAGAAAATGAAAAAAAATTAAAAAGTAAAAAGATGAAAATGCCTTATAGTTTAGGGTAAATGTGTCACACGGATATAAATTTGGGATTTTTTGTGTCACGAAAAAAAAAATTTAGTGTAAATGTATCACGGTTAGCAAAGTTTGGGATTTTTTATGTTGCCAAAAAAAAAGTTTAGGGTAAATTTGTCACTTTAGGCAAAGTTTGGGTTTTTGGTGGTTTTTTCCCAAAAAAAATATATTATTAATTTAAGAAAAAAGGAAAGAAGAAGCCCATGGGGGCTAGGCCTTGGCCCTAGCCTCCTTCCCTTCTCCTTTTTTCCCAATGCTAGCCTAGGGCCCATTCCCTTTTTGACTTTCCTTTGGCCAAGCCCCGATTCCCTTCTTCCTCTTCTTTCTGCACTTCATGTGCGCTATAGAGAGAAGGGGAGCAAAGGATGACAAATACACATGAGATAGAAAGTGGCAGCGCAAAGATCGGTTAGAAGACCCGGACGGATGGGACATGACTTTAATATGCTAAGGAGCTTGAGGCGGTACGCCTGCGTAAATAGTGCAGCCGATTGGATGCCGATTTGGCCGAAGCGAAGGCCAGTTGGTAGAACTACCGGTTAAGATGCCTTTTCTGAGCAAACCTTTCTCACCTATAAATACCAAGGCGATGAGCTTAGAAAGAGGGATGTATATGAAGGCAGCAAGCTCAAAGGACTTCTCCTAAGAGACATCGAGAGTGAGCAAGCCGGAAACAGAGATAGAGGTTTGAGATCTAAGAGATTATGGGCGGAGGGGGTTCGGTTCCAAATTTGAGAGGGAGAGAAAGAGTCACAAGAGCGAGATCTGAGGGAGAGAGAGCCACGGGATCAAAACTTGCTGTCGCGTGCGATGTTGGTTGCTTAGCCCAATGCCATTGCCATTCAAGCACCGACGACGCTGCTTGCTCTCGTCACCGCCAGCGCTTGTAGATGTCGCCACTCTATCCCACAACGACCTAGCTACTCACTAACCTCGGTCGTGCCTCACACCGTCATGCCCGTCAACATCTCCCTAGCTGCTCGTTGCCGCCACCTCTTACATCTCGACCCGGAATTGCTGAGTAGTTGGTTGTTAGCTACCATCGCCCCCTGCATCTCGGCCTAGATTGGCCAAGCTAGCTAGTCGCCGCTTCGCTTATCCACTGCCATCCCTACTATTGCTGCCACCTTGTCGTTGCATTTGCTGGTCCCTTGCTGCGAGCTGCTATAGATCAGTTGTGCGCGACCGCAGTGGTCGGTGGTACTCGCCTCAGCTGGCTCTATTGATGTCACGTGAATGCAGGGAATAGGGGAGGCTGCAAGCCAAGTCAGTGTGGGTCTTAGTCGGGTAGGTTCTCGCCGATCTGGGTTTAGTCGGGTGGGGCATGGCACTGAGTTGGGCAAGCTAGGGTTCAATTTTTGGGCTTGAGCAGAGATGGGTCTTAGGCCATTTATTTGTTTTCTTTAGGAGGGGATGAACCCATTTTCCTAGCCGAACTGGACCCGCAAATTAGGCCCAATCCGGCTAAGGTCTTGCTATCTGGGCCGAGGGACTCAAATGGCCTGGATTTAGGTCCGCGGCAAGACCCGACTCGAGTTCCATATTTAATATATAATATTATATTATTAATTAAGTATTACAAAATTAATTTTTATTAAAAAATAGAAAATCCAAAAATTATTTGCATTTTCCAAAAATTAGAAAAGAGCCCTAATAAATAGCTTTTGATTAGTTTTCTCCATAAATGCAGAGAAAACCCTCGAAAATCCAAGAAAAAAGGAAATCGTGTTTAAGTGCTTGGAAGCAAATATTGACTTATTCCAATTGCACATTTATGATGCATGGATTTTTATTTCCTTAATATGATTAGGAATTGAATCGTAGAACTCGTGCTTTGTATAAAGTACTACATAAATGCTTTATTTGATATTTAAACAAGATTAGGTATTAGAAGGGCATTAGTAAATAACTAGTGTAACCAAGTCCTTGATCTTAATTCAAGAGTGAAATATTTCTCTCGATATTTCATTTGGGTTTCTAACAGACCCACCTCAAATTAATTAGTGGCAACTCTTTTCAAAATTAACTTGTAGGTTAAAGCTCAACCCATAAGTCGTGAATTGATAGGCTTGGGAGAACCTGGGCTAAGCCTAATACTTACCAAGCCATTAGCCTCTGTTCAAGCCCTAGCATAAGAGAGCTCCGAAAAGGAGGCTGTGACAGCTTGACAACTGCTAGGGAAGATTTTTGTGGACTTAGGCCTTTTTGTCTTATTTAAATGTTTCCTAACTTGGGTATTTTTTGCAGGTTGGTGGCTAAGAGCTAAATATTAATTTTGTTAAAACAAATGCTTTCTATACAAATCGTTATGTATGCTTTAATGTTTTAGCACTATACCATGACACATTCAACCCGGTCGTCGAACCTATGCCACCACAAGATATTTTAGGATGTGTTAAAAAAGATATCACCTCAAACGCAATTCTTTAGGTAGAGCCGAGGTTATGAGAACTTGACACTAATGCGAGACTGCAATGGTCAAATCACCTCTCTACTTCACCAAACCTTTTTAGTTAGAAATCAAACTACACATTTCATGCACAAGTCTTCGTAATTGCCGCCAATTTTCCCTCATTAAGTAATTTTTCTATCATTGCACTCTATAATTTACTCACTTTTTCAGATGTCTCAATCGGTCCATGATTAGTCCAGGTTAATTATGGATTTAATACCATAGTCCAGAAGAAGGAAAACTCTAGCGAAAAAAAAAAAAAAATCAATTCATGCCTTTGTTTCCTCAAGCATGCTATAATTTTTTTTTTACTAAGGAATTACTTGTTACATTCAAAGAGGAAAGATGGTGTAAAAAAAGGAAAGAAGACTTTTGAGAATTTGTTTTGAATTCATGCTTTTGTCACTTCAAGTTTTTTACTCCATGCTAACATGTCACATGTCTTTATTTTCCTAGTCCATCCTTAGGCAATCCCCTCCAGGAGTAGATTTAGGTCGTTGTCATAGACTGACTCCCTATTTATGCCTTGTGTTTACACATGCTTGTTTATTCACAACTAGATAATCATAGACTATTCACTAATCCGAACCAGCTCAATAGCAAGTTCAAAAATAGCCGGTAAAGACATGCCTAACTATCTCGCGAGCATGGAAAGTAAGATGAAACAAGCTGTTAGGGTGCTCTAACAACTCTCGAAGCAAGTGGGGTCTCTTCAAACCAAGCTTAACTCTGTGGCCACCCTATCACAAGATGAGATAGTTCCAATTCCTACCAACCTACGCATAACTGCTGTTGGCAAAATCGCCAATTTGCTCGATGACATGCATGCAAGCTTTGTTGGGAAAAGGCACATGAGACACCCATAGATGTGCCAAAACGTGACCAAGATGGACACTTTACGAAAATAATGGATAAGCTAAGCTAGTTGCCCAATTAAGGTCCCATTGATCTATCGAGTTATGCCACTATCAAAATTCCAGAAGAACTCAAAATGCTTGAGTGCAAAAGATATCGATCAAGTCTGATTGGCCTCACCCTAAGATGGTACATTGTAAGAGAAATCAATCTCCTTAAGACTTGGGAGGAATCAAGTAATGCTTTCTATAAAGAATATAATTTTGACATCGACATCGACATCGACATCACCCCGTCTTGCAAAGGACCAGTATGCATAGAAACAAAGAGGAGTGAGTCTTTCAGGGTACATGCCATGACATGGCAGAGCCTAACTGCCCAAGTTGGCCTAGACCCAACAGAAAAAAGACCAATGAGTTTGTTCACGAAAATTCTTCCATGTGAGTATCAAAGCTAAATGGTGGGCTGAACTGCTGAATCTTTCAATCAACTCGTTCTAACAAGGGAAAACATCAAAGTGGCCTTATGTGACAAAGAGGCCACAGAGCAGTATTTTGTTACTAGGAAAATTTCCACAAAGAAAGGCAAAGAGTCCGCAGACGAAATTGGCGCTGAAAAGCCTATTGAGAATCAAAGTGCTACGATAGTACCTTCGGAGCTTGCCACAAGGGCGAGGACCCAAGGAGCACCAACCACCACCAATCTAAAAAGCAAGGTTTCGTTATTTCTCAGTCCTCTTGACGACCTCAAAGTGGGAAAACAAAAGGCTTTAAGCTAGTGACTTAAGCCAATGACTTAGGTCCACGCATCTAGGAGGGGAAACCTAAGCGGTTTAAGCCAGCGATTGCCATTAAACGTGCGGGGGATTTAACAGATTCAAGTACCATTAACGTCCAACCTTACGAGACCAGTTACTTGTACTTCCCTAGACTTCAGGGGCAAAGAGACCATGCCGTCAATTCATAGCATTACCAAAACCATTGTCAAAACTCTTACCAACTCTACAAAGGCAGAGTCTAGTGGCTAGGAAGTTGCAATGCCAAAGTCTCAAAAATCGTCCATAGTACAATCCCTTGAAGCACTGTGATATCATATGGGTGAAATAGGCCATTCAACTGATTAATGCCCCTTCTCAAGCACAAGGTCTAGGACCTATTATATTAGGGAATGCTAGCTCTTCAAGACTTGTCTACTGGCAAGCAACAATATTCTTCACCCAATCGTAAGGGTGGCATGAATGCTCATGTTGAATGAGCTCAAAGCTCAACTCTGAACCCTTATGACATAGGAAGTTCCGATTCTCAACTATTCCCCTGTATGAGAACTTTTGCTGCTTTTTAGAAATTTCCACTAGTTTCTTTAGGAATTTTTGTTTTTGCAAGACTACTATAGTTTCCATCCTCAAGAATTGTAATCCATTTTGATCAAAGTTATTTTGAGGCCATGAGGGGGTATCCCAAACTAGCCCAATGATGCTATCAAACCATGAAGAGAAAATATCATTCAAGGAGAATTTTGAGGGCTAGGCTTCCTTATGGGTCCTCCCAACAAAACATCTTTTTTTAAAACAAAAAACATTTCATCACCAAAAAAAATTTCCTAGAACATGCATAAGATTTAACCATGTTTATTTTCCTGATTTACTTACTTTGTGTCTCAGAACATCATCCCTTTGACTTAACACGATAAATGGGGCATTTGAAACTAGCAAATCAGGCTTTAATAACCTAGATTTGTCGAATTTGAGAACAATCTTTCAAGAAAGCATGGGGAAAACAGAAAAGATCACCCAATTTTTTTTTTTAAAAAAAATGCTATCTTGATGAGCTATCCTTGGAGCTTGCACACTCCACGACTCTACTTCAAGTCTAAGTAGTGTCTCCTTCGTACAACATACCTTGAGGGACCAAGCATTACAATTTCATTAATGGGACGCTCTGCTTTAGTAAGCTAAGAAAGATAGAGAATGAATTCCTTCTCTTTTTTTAATTGGCTAGTGCCAATAGAGAGAAAATCCAGACAGTCAAGGCAATCTCTACCCTTTTGTTTCACATAAAGATTTTAGAATTTGGAAACCTCAATTTTAGTTCTAGATGCATGCTCTACTGAAAAGCAAATGTTGGTAGAAAACTGGAGGTTTTGACTATCCATATCAGATTCCATGGAAGCTTGATGTTCATATGATCAAAGGCTAAAGAAAAAAAGAATTCCACAGAAAAAAGGCATCGAAGATGGATCAATTGCATACATGGCCATAATGAGAAGGGCCAATCAAAATGGGATGGTAAACTGTGACAAGATACATTTGAGATATTTTGAGAAGTCATTGGATACAAGCTTTGGAGAAATGCAATTTGGTATCGTTTCCAATATTTCCCCATCTAACTTCGTTTTTGATATAATTTTCCTATTTGACAGGAAGCATCAATATTCAAGGGACAAACTCAATAGGTTAATTTGAGCAAATTGAAACTAGCCAAGTAAGTGCATGGGAGTAACCCATATCAAATTCGTCTAACTTAGTGTGAAAAGGACATGTCGTCCCAGAGTTGGTTCAATTAAATAAAAAAGAAACATCCTATGGACACTACTAGCACATTGGCTAGGTGGTATGGGGAATGAAATGGTGTAGAAATGATCGGACCTCCATCCCTAGAAGCGGCAACAAGATTACCATATGTAAAAAACTAATAATAAAATGTTGCGTCTCTTGCTTTTGTAAAAACGGGAGTGCGCTTGTCCTAAAGAAACCAAAATTGCAAGACTTCATACCCTCCTCATACTTTTGGACCTCAGGTCTATTCAATCATTTGCAAACTAATGAAGGGTAATGTATCATTCCCGGGTTTTTTTAACTCCTTAGAGAGTTCGTACATTGACACATTCCCTCCTATCAATTATAGGACCACCTGACCACAAAATGTGCGAATGACAAACCAAGGAGAGGCATGTCAAACTTTGATGACAACAGTAGATGAACTCTCCCAAATGAAATGCTTCCCAAGTATCGCTAAAGCAGATGATAGGTTTCTTTCGGGCCTTAATTCATAGTGGCTTCTAGCCCTACTTAGTAATTGTTTATGTGTCATTTCCCTTTTTGAAGAAGGGGCAATCCATGGACACCCTTTTTTTGAATAATTTCCTGTATGTTCAAAACTTAACACATTTACAGGGACAATTTTTCTTCCCTATGCTTTTAATGAAAAGCTCTCTCATGCTTAAAATGCTCAATGATGATTTTGTCTGTCTAAATCACTTATTACATTGAGTATTATCAAAATAAATAGCTAAATGAATAATGTGCGATTTTAGATGATAAAAAGCAAACCATATCCCACACATAGTCCCTTGTTTATGCACTTGTTTGGTGAGCGCAGGAAGCTCCATGTCTGTAAGGTAACAGGTTCTCTCGCGAATGATACAATGACCAAAGTGATGATGGGGCATTTCATTTCTCTACCTTAAACATTATAGGTTATCCATTACTTAACTCCTTTAAGCCCCATACACTTGTGAAATTTCTTTTATATTACCCCTATTAAGAACCATCTCACACTGGGGTAGATCGGAGGTAGGGTAGCATCGTAAGGTAAGAAACTAGAAATTTTTTTGCTCGCACTTGTATCAATCTTTGAGTGTCTTTATCGCATATGAACACTCAATTTAAGTGCCTTAGAATGACAAAAAGCGGTTCTTTCTCTGTCCTACACATATGTATCCTTTGTACGGCCCGATTGAGTTTGTAATTTCACCCCTACACTAGGGCAAAGCAAGAGTCGCTACCATTCAAGCAATATAATCTAGAGTGCCAACTGAAGATGAAGACCCCAGGAGTTTAAATTGTTTAGGCCAATCCTAAAACAACAAACAAAAATGAAAAACTAGGGGTATGAAAAAGTAATGTGCTTGGTAAAAGTAAGGCCAATGCCCATAAAAGTGAAAATTTGATTAAAAAACTAGGGACTCAAAAAAGTAGTATGCCTAGCAAAAGCAAAGCCAACGCCCTCAGACGAAAAAAGATAATAAATTTCAGTCATTTATATTTCCAAGCAAAACCGTTGTCATGTACGATTAATGGAGCCTCCACGAGATAATCCCCCAGCAATGAGAAAAAAGATCGGTGAAAATACCAAGATAATTACCAATTCTCGTTCTTTTACATATGAGTCGAGCTTATATTGCGTCCCTTTGTAAAAGTTTCTTCAAAATAGGGCACTTGAATTAGCATAGGAATTCATATGTTTATGAACAGGATTATTTTTATCTCATTTCTATAGAATTCTTGACTTGTAAACCCGAAGATGATTGCATAGCATTTCTTTCATAAGCCTTAAATTTGAGGGTCTCCTTTGTTAAGTTGTTGACCAAGCCTATACTACGGTCCCAACAAAGACTTCTCGGATTGGTAAAATCGCATCACTTGCAAGAATACTTGGACCCTTGTTGACATAATGACAGTGAGAAAGTGTACTTCTTGAAACTCTTGCATTAATGGTCAGGATAAAACAACATTCTCAATAAAAGTGAGTGGAAAACCCTTCAGACTAAAAGTCTCTAACTTGACAAGTTCAAGATGTCCACATTCTGAATGAAGATTGTCTTTCTAAATATTTTCTTGTGGAACTTTGATGATGCAAAATGGACAAAATTGCCATGCATGGACCCCATTTAAACTCATGAATTTACAGCATGTATAATCATATATGCGCATTGCATGTTGTCTAACAAGAGACATACTTTTAGAAATCAGAGATATCACTGGGTGAGCATATTTCCACCCTTATTTTCAAAAAAAGACCTTGTGTCTGACCAAGTGTTTCATTGTCTTTGAGTACTTACCTTGTCCGGGTATTCTCTCTTATCGATACTCGACATATTCCAATTGTTCTCAAAGTATTTATGCTTGCAATTGTCTAATTATATCATTATCTTGGAATGCCTACTACTGTCTAGGTATTCTCTCTTATTAACATTTGACCTATTCGAGTTGTCCTGAGGGTAAGGATACTAGTGACTACCCAAGTATCCCATCGTCTTCGAATACCTACCACTATCTAGGTATTCCACGCCCTTTTGAGTGTCTGTGGTCATACAGGTATTCTTGAAGTTTTATTGCCGCGTAGTGCACTCGAGAAAAGTCGGCTACTGAACAAACGACTGGTTCCCTGCTTCATCAGATAAGTCTCGTGCTACATCCAAAATTCCATTTACCAAGAGATGGGAACCTTCATGAATATCCGAGGTACGTCCTCGATATTCCAATCACCAGAAGATGGGAGACCATCACAAATATTTGAGGTGCATTTTTGATATTCTATTTATCACGAGATATGAGACCTTCATCAATTACCATAAGGTGATAGACCTTCACGAATATCCGAGGTATGTCCTCGATATTCCAATCACTAGGAGATGGAAGACCTTGACAACTATTTGAGATATATCCTCGATATTCTAATTATCAGGAGATGTGGGACCTTTATGAGTATTCAAGTGCATTCTCGATATTCTATTTACCAGGAGGTGGAAAACCTTCACCAATCACTAGGAGGTTGGAAACTTTCATGAATATCTGTGATGTGTCTTCGATATTCTAATTGCCAAGAAATGGGAGACCTTCGCAACTATCCAAGGTACATCCTCGATATTCCAATCACTAGGAGCTAGAAGACCTTCATTACAAAATGTTGAAGACCTTCATGAATATCTGAGGTGTGTCCTCAATATTCAAATTACCAAGAGGCAGGACACATTCACGAATATTCAAGATATGTCATTGATATTCGAACTTCTTTTTACTAGGAGGCGGGAGACCTTCACAGATATCTGAACCCAGAGTCCTTCTTGACCGATGTGGTGTGCTTCTATAGCCTGAAGTTAGGTAAACAACTTATTGCTCTAACAGGTGACCGAAAAATGGTTCGGGTTCTAGAAAAGTAATTTCCTATCAAGGCACTGAAGAAAGGTTCGGGTCATAAACAAACAATTTGTTACTCTAACAAGCGATCGAAGAATGATTCAGGTCCTAGAAAAGCAATTTCCTATCAATGCAACCAAAGAAAGATTTAGGTCGTAGATAAACAATTTGTTACTTTAACAAGTGACCAAAGAAAGGGTGGGGTCCTAAAAAAGCAACTTCCCCCATGTCATGAGGTAAGATGATATCTTGATACTTGCCAAACTCAAGGTTCGCGCCCCATACCACTCCTTCTCAATAAGCAACTAAAGGTATCTTCTTATTCGTCTTAGTATACATTATGTTATTTTGCCCTTTCTACATTAGACACCTGATCCTATATAAGATATTATCTATTGCATATGCATGAACAAACTTTAGGTATCAGTTCATCTTTCAATGCAACATTTACAAGCTCATTTTCAAAGATGAGTAGTTATTGCACCTAAATTTTGACTAAATATTTAAGATTAAATTGCATTAGGAATTTAGAGACCAATTTGGCCCTGACAAAAAAGATTTTTCGCATCACCAAGATATTAATATCATTTGCATCTACTAAGTTTTATTTTCTATTCCCTTATTTCACTGCACTTCGAATAAATAAAAAAAACTATATATAATTATTTAAAAAAAGGAAAAAAGAAGCCCACGAGAGTTGGGCGTTCACCCTAGCCTCCTTCCCTTCTCCTTTCTTTCTTATGCTAGTCCAGGGCCCATTCCCCTTTTGCCTTTCCTTTGACCCAGCCCTGATTCCCTTCTTCCTCCTCCTTGTTGTGCTTCATGTATGCTATAAAGGGAAGGGTAGCAAAGCATAACGAATGCTCGTGGAATAGAGAGTGGCAACACGAAGACTTGTGAGAGACACGGATGGATGGGACATGACTTTAATGTGCTGAGGAGCTTGAGGTGATAGGCCTGCGCAGATAGGGTGGCTAATCAGATGCCAGTTTGGTCGAAGTAGAGGCCAATCGACAAAACCGCTGGCCAAGATGCCTTTGTTGACCGGACCCTTCTCGCTTATAAATACCAGGGCGATGAGCTTAAAAAGAGACAGATATGAAGGCAACGAGCTCGGAGGACCTCCCTTGAAGGACATTTGAGGCGTCCTGAGAGTGAGCAAGCCAAGAATGAAGAGAGAAGCTTGAGATCTAAGAGCTTGTGGGCGAAGGGGGTTCAGTTCTAGATTTTGAGGCGGGAAGGGGAGAAAGAGTTGCGAGGGCGAGATATGAGAGGGCAAGAGTCGTGGGACTGAGCCCTTCTGCAGCATGTAACATTGGTTGCTCAGCCTAATGCCGCCACTGTTTAGCCACTAACGATGCTACCTGTCCTCGTCACCGCCTGTGCCCATAGATATCGCCACTTTGTCCCTCGACAACCCAGCTGCTCACTAACTTCGGCCATGCCTCATGCCGTCACGCTCGCCAACGTCTCCTTGGCTACTCATTGCCGCCGTCTCCTGCATCTAGGCCCAGGTTTGCTAAGTAACTAGTTGCTTGCCATCGCCACCCCCTGCATCTATGCCCCGGACTGGCCGAGCTAGCTACTCACCGCCTCGCTGATCCGCCGCCATCCCTATTGTTGTGGCCACCTCTCCATCACATCTGCTAGTCCCTTGATGCGAGCTGTTACAAATTGGTTGTGGGTGGCCATGGTGACCAGCAATGCTCGCCTCAGCTGGCTCCATCAATGTCACGTGAGTGCAAGGAGTAGGGGAGGCTGTGAACCGGGTTGGCGTGGGTCTTAGTCGAGTAAGGTTCTCGTTGATCCAGGTCAGGTCGGGCGTGGCACTGGGTTGGGCTAGCTAGGGTTCAATTTTTAGGCTTGAGTGAAGGGGGGTCTTGGGCCGTTTATTTGTTTTCTTTAGGAGGGGACGAACCCATTGTCCCAGCCGAACTGGGCTCACAAATCAGGCTTGGTCTGGTTAGGGTCTTACCATCATGGCCAACGAGCTTGGGTGGCTTGGACTTAAGGAGGCGAAGACTCAACTCAGGTTCCCTTTTTTAATAAATAACGTTATATTATTATTTTTGTATTAAAAAATTAATTTTTATAAAAAATCATAAAATCCAAAAATAATTGGCATTTTCCAAAAAAAAAAAAGAAAAATCCAAAAGTATGTTATGTTTTCCAAAAATCAAAAAGCCCCAAAAAATAGTTTTTGATTAGTTTTCTCCATAAATGCATAGAAAACCCTCGAACATCCAAGAAAAAAAGAAATCGTGTTTAAGTGATTGGAAGCAAATATTGACTTATTCCAATTGCGCTTTTATAATGCATGGATTTCTATTACCTTAATATGGTTAGGAATTGAATCCTAGAACTCGTGATTAGCATAAAATGCTACATAAATGCTTTACTTGATATTTGAAAAAGATTAGGTACCAGAAGGCCATTAGTAATTAACTAGTGTAATCAAGTCACCGATCTTAGTTTTTGTGGTTGCATAAGAGTGAAGTATTTCTCCTGATATTTCACTTGAATTTCTAATTAACCCACCCTAAATTGATTAATGGTAACTTATATTTGAAATTAACTTATAGATTAAAAATTTGAATAATAAGTAGTGAATTAGTGGGCTTGAAAGAGCATGAGCTAAGCCTAACACTTAGCGAGCCATTAGCCTCCACCTGCGCTCGTGCGTAAGAGGGCTCCGAAAGGGAGTTCACAACAAATAGTTTTTAACATTGAGATAACTTTGTTGTACAAGTCAACTCTAAGTTGCGAGTTTCTAGCAAAATTTGATATTAAACCAAATGTGCTCATTTGATCTACTTTTTGCACTTTCTGCATCACAAGTCCCTTGCTAATGTCCATAATATGGCTTTTAAACCGCTTAAGACCTTAATAGCAACTAAAATCAACTGATATCACACTCGACGATGTAAGAAAAAGTCATTGAAAAATGGTCATACCTTGGAAGTCTTGTCTCCTCCATATCCACCGTGTTTAGGGCTCTGGACTGTAGGCCCATTGTTTTCATACTCAATAGTAATGGAGTCAATTACCGATCCGGTGACAATGTTTATTTCTCTCACACATGCGTGGATACCATCGTCCCAAGGGCTGCCGCCTAGATCTACAAAAGGCTCGATGGATTTGAGGGGACCAGAACAAGAAATTGGTTCTAAGCGAACTCCTAGTGAATCAAGATGTGCACCTGATCTTCCATAAAAGCCGATTATCTTGGTGCGTATCAATGGACAGCAAACGAACCTTCCTTTTTCTTCACCAAACGGGCCGTACTTTCTTGTAGTAGTTTGAAATGTCGGCGATCCAATGACAACCGAGCCAAAATCATGTCTGAATAATCTGAGATTGAGGTTAAGTATTCATGTGGGCAGTCCAAATCAACCTACAAAGTTTGCAATTAATATATGATAGGACATCGAGTTTGACAAAGGAAACGAAAATAAGTAGATGCCAAAGCTCCTCATTTCTTTTCTCTTTCAGGTTCTTCCTTCCATATTCAATCGTTGCAGCAAAGATGCCGATATACACAGACTTGAAAGTCAACGAACTTTCTTTTGTGGTAGCAAAGTAAAAGAAAGATTGGTGGGAAAGGTATACCATACAAACTTCGCCTTTGCCACTTCTACCATGTGTGGAAGACCAAATGGACTCGCCATCTTTGTCATACTCAATGGTGATATAGTTGACAATGCTTTCCAACAGTATATTTTATTCACGCCATTATACTTTCCATCATCCCAAGGCTGTCCACCTTGGCCTCCGAATGGCCCAATAGACTCAATTGGATGGAGATATATTGGTTCTAAGTGGGCTCCAATAGATTCCAAATAGGTACCAGAACTTCCATAAAATCCAATTATCTTCCCCCCTGGCTGGAAATGAAAAATACCTTCCCTTTTCAGTACCGAATGGTCCATATGTCCTTTTGATGCTTTGAAATGTGAGTGAATTGATAATAGTATAGCCAAAATCACTTGTAACATATTTTGAAACTGAAGTTAGATACTCACTTAACTAGTTCAAATTTATCTGCAACGGGCATTACAATGTACGGGAATAGTTAATGCAATGACTTGTTAAGCAAAAATATTATGCTTGACAGTAACTAGCACTTGATACCACTTCTGGATAGTTAAGCAAATGTGCACGAGCTGATAAAAATAGATGATCTTGCCTACTTCACTATTGCATCTTATATCTTGTACAAAAAGCAGATACCCTTCAACAGAGTTGCGTAGGAGATATCATTGGTACTTTTGTGTGATTTCGAGATTGACTTGTCATTTGGGTTTCAAATAAATAACTCATTTTTTGAATAAAGACATCCAAGAGAGACCGTTAATCGTTCCAATAAGTCATAATGGAAGCAACTTCATATATGCAAAGCAACATTCACAAGCACAGAAATCAACAATTTTCAAAAACAAAGTGTAAATGAAATATTTATCAAATTTATCATTTATACATCCTGCTGTTGTTTTTACCAGGTGAGTTATAAATATGGTGGTTCAACTGGCCATCTTTGAACATTAACGATTTATGATTTGTACATAAGCTGCATGAATCAGAATTAAAAAGAAGTAGCTTTTATCTAACACCAAGATCAACAGTTCATCATTCTAATAGCATCAGTACCCTGTTTATTGTGCCTCCAACACTCGTACCATGTGCAAAAGAGCAACCTTGCTCATAAGCGATAGTAATCAACTCAATTGCAGAACCAGAAACGACATCAATTTGTCTAACATCTGTATGCTTGCCGTCGTCGCATAGGCCTTCACAATTACTTTTTCCAAAGGGGCCTACTATTTCAAAGGGATATGGACAAGAGATGGGTCCAAAATATGCTCCAATGGAATCAAGAGAACAGCTACACCTCCCAAAGAATCCGATGATCTTCCCTGCAACCGGTGGGAAACTGAAAAATGTCCCTCTCTCATTGCCAAATGGACCACATGTTTTCTTATTGCTGTGGAAAATACGTGATTGAATGATGACAGGACTTGAATCTTCTTTGATGTAGCCTGACACTGAAGAACTTATTTGGATAATCTATTTTTTTTTTTTGCCGGTAGAAACACAAATCTAGTGTTCGTCACCTTAATCAAGAAATGAACACTCCGAAAACCAAAGACTTTTAATACTTTTGAGGACTTAAAAAGTACTTGAAGAGGATATTCCTTGAGTACTTGCATTCCTTCTCTTTTTCTCACTAAGTTTCTAAGAAATCATTCAATGCCATTTTAAAACCCTGATATTTTGCATAAACAGATGGAATTCACCACTCTATATTGGAGACATCATAGCACAAATGAAATCTTTCATAAATCCATCAACAAGACATACATAGAACCGACAAAATTCAAGCAACTTACCTTTATCGACTCTTATTTTCTAATGACCAAACAATAGCTCATATTTTGATAGCGAGTAACATGAGTAGACAAGAATATCTATAAATAGGCAAAGCCTGCAGTGCACATATCTGAAAAGGCCAAGAACATGCCATAGCGTACGATAATAATGGACTCACCGTGCATAGTTTGCCTTCCGAAGGTCCACCATGTCTTGGTGAGTGGACCAAGCATCCATTCTGATCATACTCATTGGAAAAGGAGTCGATCACTGATCTCACAACAACTACAGTTATTTTTCTAACAGCAGTGTATGTTTTGTCATCATAAGAACCCCCACCGTGACCTCCATATGGCCCTACTGATTGAAAGGGAAGAACAGTGGAGAATGCTTCTAAAGGTAATCCAACAGAGTCGAGACGAGGTTCTCTCACCAACTTCTCCAGCATCTCATGCCACTGATTTTTTCTCTTCTTAGAAAGGAAGGAACCAAATCTTTTAAGAGCTATTGGAAGTCTACCCGTGTAGTGGACTAGCCTCTCTCACAACTCTTCATAGCCTTCTTAGGTGGTCTTTGCAGGAAGGCATGGCAACTCAAGAGTTCGAGCGATTCTTTATGGGTCAATCATGAAAGCATGTACTTTGTCATCTACTTTGAGATCTTCCAGCGACTGCTCATCTACTGTAGTTATTAAAATTCTACTCCCATATTGAAACAATTCTCGATCTCCAGCACCAAAATACCCAATTTGGTCCTTCTTAGTGATGTTATCGAGAACTAGCGGGATCCTTTCCGGCAGAGCTTAGTTTTTATCTCATTGATGTTGCTGTTAAGATCATACATTTCTAGACCTTGTACCTTAAGAACATCATGGAGAAGTCTCTTCTGGAGTAAAAGCGTATCTTGGTTTGCATCTCCAACATTTTCTAGCAAGCTAGCACCTTCAAATTCCCTAAAATTGCGATCACACACGACTTTGGCCACTGTTGTCTTACCATTTCCTTTCATTCCCCATAATCCAACCACACGGACATCATCCTTCAACCCAATTTCGAGCAACGATATCATGTCCTCTATAAAGGAATCTACCCCAATCGCATTTTTGACAAAATAGGGGGAGATTGGTCTAGGACTGATGCTGAAGAAATGTCCTACAATTTGCTCAGTGAAGTTTGATTGATCCCTGTAGTTGCATGGGAAGAACAAATCCAATATGAGTAATAGCATAGAGAGGCTATCAGCAGATGAGGGATAAACCCATAAACTAAACTTAATCAACAGCATATTTCAAATCGACCACTAACATGAGCTTTTTCGGGAGTGTTTTTTTTTTTTTTTAAAAAAATTGCTTTACCCATTAGCTTCATTATTCAAGTGCCATCCTGACAAATTCCCAGATTCTTTAAGCACATCCTTCCACTTTTGCATCAGCAAATCGTCCGAGTGGGTGGCCAAACTGGTGGATACAAATTGCATAATCCCAAGATCTCCATAATCAGAACAAAAACATGCATAATTGAGTAGAAAGATTAACGCACCTGTTTTGGGATCCATCGTTCTTGAAGCGGAAGCGGAAAACCGATGTTCCACGCACAAGTCCTTCTCCTTTATTGTCCTATGTATTACTGGCTCAATGAGACAGCCCCCTCACCTTTAGCGCTAGGTAAAGGCTCCTTGTGAGAATTAGGGTTAGAGGAGAGACTTGAGTACTATTTATAAAGTTTCCAACCAGGCCCTTTCATTACGGGCCAAGCTCAACTCGGCCCATACTAGCCAGTCCCATATTTAGACCAATTAAGAAACCTTCTATCTCACCTTAGACCAAACCCTGTAAAACAGTACATTACAATGTCAATTAATGTAACCAACATCAAGAAAACTATTACATTCTTTCACTTGGGCTATATTAATTGAAATTGTACTCTATGTGCGCACATTGGTCTATAGATAATTCTTAATAGTCAATCATATCCCATAAAATCTCAAACACCAAATCATGGTGGTAACGGCATGTATACACACAGAGTCTTTCATGGTTACAAGTGCTTTCAACTTTATTGATATGGATTCAATATGGTATTGTACAAATAGATAACATCTCTCATAGAGAGATCCCATTTGTCAGTCACCATTCTCTTACCTTAAGCGCCACAATAAAAAAAAAAAAAATTTGTGCCACTAGAGAATGTCATTATGGTTCCAATGAACCCACATATGCCTTATCCTTACGGTTAACCTTTCTTTATGTATAACAAGACATATGCACAAGGGTAATAACAGTTTGCCCCTAGCATTCACTCAAGGTTTAAGCAATACCTTGAGACTTTTAACAATATATATATATATATATATATATATATATATATTATATTCAACATAATAACAATCCATTTAAAAATTATTTTATTGAATGCAAAATTTGACATATATATATCAAAGCGTTACTATATTGTAACAAATACAGATGTAAACTTTATTCAAGGAAAAATAAAACGTAGCTCCCACTAAATAACAGCATCCTAATATGCTTCTAAACCCATGCCAATGACATGTTGCTCAAATACACATGGGTGTAGGCCTTTAATTAGTGGATCTGCAACCATATTATCTGTAGAAATATGATCTACTGCAATGTCACCATTCTGCACCGATTCATTTATGGTAAAAAACTTGACCTCCATGTGTTTAGACCCCTTGAGACTTATGTTGTTATTAATAAACAACATTGCAGAGTTATTGTCACAATATAGCTGTATGGGCCTATCCACAAAATTAAAACCTGTTAACTCCCTAATGAGGTTCTGGAGCCAAATAGTTTGAGTAGAAGCTGAAAAACATGCTACAAACTCCACTTGCATGGTAGAAGAAGATATGGATTTATGTTTTTCGCTCTTCCATGATATTGCATCTCCTGCCAACATAGATATGTATCCTGTCGTTAACTTCTTATCATCTCGACAACTAGCAAAATCTGTATCTGAATACCCTGCTAGTTGCAAGTCTGGAACTATCTCAACAATAGGATCCTGGGCCACAACAGGCTTAGCTTGTGGCGTAGGAGTCTCCATAGTTGTTTGCACATGATGAGATAGGGATCTAGTAATCCTCACCATACCATCATCTTCGATAGTTTGTGAGCAACTACCCTTTTTAGCTACATCAAATTTCAGAAATTTTGCAATCTGAGATTCCATAATTATTGTACGTCCATTACGTTATAAAATAGATACCCCTTTGAATGATCTGGGTAAGACACAAAGTAACATTGAGTAGTTTTGGAATCCAACTTACTCAATATTGGATTATATAACTTCACTTCTGCTGGATATCCCCAAACTTTAAGATGATTCAAGCTAGGTTTACGTCCAGTCCATAACTCAAAAGGAGTCAATGGAACTGCTTTAGTAGGAACACGATTTAGAATATAAAGAACTGTTTTCAAAGCTTCACCCCACAGAATTGATCCTACTAATTATACTTCTCATCATGTCCATAAGAGTACAATTGCGCCTTTCAACTATACCATTTTGTTCAAGACTTCCGGGTATAGTAAATTGACCTACTATCCCAGAATCCTCTAAGTATTTAGCAAACGGTCCTTTAAGTTGTCCAGCATCACCGTGCCTATCAAAATATTCACCATCACGATCAGATCTGACAATCTTTATAACTTTTCCCAACTGTTTCTCTACTTCAGTTCGAAAAATCTTGAATTTGTCAAGAGACTCGTGTGGCATCCCAAAAATTCAAAGCCAAGCCATAAGGTGTGTTAAAGTCTTTACTTAGGTGATAGAATTTCCATGGCTTATGTTTTAGCCATTAGTCTTTTAATTAGATGATTTGTGCTTATGGTTATGAAAATTTAAATTCGATAGATTAATAATTTATGCTTGGCCATGTGCCTTATAAATTAAATCTTAATGAACAAAATGTCCCAGGAATTTGGCCAAGATAAAATTTGAATTTGGAAATAATTATAGAAAGGAATTCAAAAAAAAAGAAAAGGGGGGGAAAAAGGGGTTAATTTTCGAATGGGCCTTAGACCCATTGGCCTAAGCTTGATGGGCCAAGCTAGTCAGCCCAATAGAAGCCCATGGAAGGGGGCTGTCGCCGGCCCATTTGGGCCCAAGGAGATGTGGCCATCGGCCACAAAAGGAGGCCCAAAAGGCCCAACTCCAAGGCCCATGATGCATGGATCTTGCCAAGTGGCAAAGGAGAAGGCCATGCATTGGCCATTGGTGAGGCAATCTCATGATTGCTAATCATGAGAAATTGGGGAAATAAAAGGAAAGAGAGAGAGAGTGGCCGGCCATTTGCTCGCCCAAAGGAGAGGAAGAGAGAGAGAGGTGCGCGAGAGAGAGAGGTGTGCGAGAGAGAGGAAGGAGGCGGAGCCGAGGAGGAGCCGCCGTCCGTCTGCCATTCGTCCGCCGTGTTCGCCGTTGTACGCCGTCGACCATTCATCCTAGAGGCAAGTGGAAGTCCTCTAGCTTCTCTTGCATGTTTGTATGTTGTTTGCATGTTAGATTTTGGGCGTTTAAGTGAGAAAACCGAGGTAGGGTTGGCTTGTTCTTAAACCACATGATTGTTCTTGTTCGGACCGTGTGAGTCAGTAACTTGTTTGAGCTTGCATGTATGTTTAGAGTCCGATTTTGGCTTCGATTTCTTGATGAGAGTTGTAGCTAACATCTTGAACTACAACATACTGAAATTTAGTGAAAAATGATGGAGATTTGAGGGGTTAAAGTCTTGTTTTACGGAGACCTCTGATCTGGAGAGTTTTTACTGACCTCTTGCTCGATTCGTGGTTGCATGTTGGTTTGTGATGAGAATCTCACTTCGGTTTCTTCATGAAAGTTGTAGGAGACATCTTAAGATACAACATACTCAAATTTTAACTGAAATGAACAAGTATAGCCTAGTAAATCGACTAGATCTTGAAGATGATGATTCTGGTGATGTATTCCGAGATACCCGAGACTTCAAGGACTTAAATGATGACTATAATCTGGTTATTTGACCTAGATCTCTTCATGAAACTTGTAGAGGAAACCTTGATTCATAACATATCTAAATTTCAGAGGAAACGGAAGAGAATAGCTATGTGAAATCTCAATATTTCGGAGATGTGTTCACTGGACAATGCGGTAATGGATCCAGAAGCTTCGTGAGGTTGTATAAAATAATCTAGAAAGAATCTGGCTTGAAGTTCTTCAGGAAAGTTGTACAAAAATGCCTTGGCTATTACTCTGTAAAAGTTCGTAATTTTGGAGGCCGTATGGATATTTTAATCGAATTTATTCAAAAACTGTGCATTCTAGTCATTATCCGAATATTATGTGCTATTTTGTGGAAATTGTGAAATTGTGTGAAATTCAATTTGGCCATGAATTTTGCATGAAATTGTCATCCTATTGGTTTGTTTAATGATTGCTTGAATTTTTATGATTTTGGGAAATCATAGATATTGAATTTAATAGTTATTTATAAAAAAATATGATAAATAATAAATAATAATAAATAATGAAATAATAATAATAAAATAAAAAGGGATTATTTTATTGGCCATAAATTCCATTGAATTTATTAATAAATGATTATGCATTGTTGCATGTATGATAAGACATTGGTGTATGTATGACCATGAATTGTGATGCATGTGTGAATCATATGCCATGTTAAAATGAGATCAAAATGTTGATAAATGTGGATAATGATAAGTGAGTAAGTGGTTGTGGTGGAGGATGAGGTCGGAATGTACAGAGATGCATTGCCGGATTCCCTGGGAGATTTAGGATGCCCGGAATGTGGGGGGCCGGAAGCCTTATCGGAGGTCTTTGCCCGAAAGGAATGCCTCGCGATGCCAAGATTTGGTGTGCGGGATGCCCGGCCAGGGAGTGTAAATGCCGGAAGCCCTGTCGGAGGTTTCTGCCCGAAGGGAATGCCTCGTGATGCTAGTTGAGATGCGAGATGCCCGGAATGTGGGGGGCCGGATGCCCGGTGGCCTGGGAGGCTGAATGTCGGAAGCCTTGTCGGAGGTATTTGCCCGAGGGGATGATAAAATTGATAAATTGAGAAGTGGGTGATGTGGTGATCAAGATTGAAATCTATAAGTGGAAATTAAATCATGACATGATATGCATGATGATATGCATGATGATGATGATGATGATATGTGATGTGAAATAATGATGATCACCCATGATATTATATGCATGATGATATGCATGATGATGATGATGATGATGATGATGTGATGTGAAATAATGATGATCACCTATGATATGATATGCATGATGATATGCATGATGATGATGATGATGATATGTGATGTGAAATAATGATGATCACCCATGATATTATATGCATGATGATATGCATGATGATGATGATGATGACGATATGTGATGTGAAATAGGGATGATCACCTATGATATGATATGCATGATGATATGCATGGTAATGATAATGATGATGATATATGATATGGCTTGAAGACATGTATGATGAAATAATGCTATGATGATGGTGTCATGTGTTGAGAAATCTTCTTGAAGTGTTTTGAAGTTGACAAAACGTTTATCGCTAGTCGAAGGCTTGCGACTTTCTGTTATTTAAAGTCGAAGACTTCCGACAGCCGAATGACTCAAGACTCAAAGTCTATCCTTATTGACGCCTCTAATCCGTTGAAGAAAGGTTATCCAGAACTGGATGTTTCGTTAAGGATTTAACCTTATCATCCGGAGAAGATCTCGTGGCTGGAAAAGACGTAACAGAATCCTTTGATTGATCAAGATTGATTCGATGATTGAAGATTCGATGATTGTCTAAATATTATTGGAAGGTTCTACTTATGGAAACCAAGATCTTGATTGTATGGGCGAACATGATTGATGGGCTATCAACACGTTCCTTTAATAGCTTAAACAATCTTCCTAATTGATTCCGTCCAACGGGTAGATTGGAGGAATTCCTTTTGTAAGTGCCAACGGGAATGATGGCATAAAGGAATATATAAGGAAGACGGTCTTAGTTGTTCAAGAAGTGCGCGATAGAAGAATTCCAAAGTCTGAAGCTCCTTTTTGTTTAGACAATTCCTTTGAGCGAATACTTGTATACAAAAGAGAGTCTATATTTGTGAGAAACCTTGAGGAGGTGTGGTAGAATATCTACACTTTGTGGAATCAAGGCAAAGCTGTGCTGTAACTTCTCTTTTGATCATAGTGAAATCCAGCCGGTGGGTGTCGGTGCGGAAGAGTGGACGTAGGCTTGGAATAAGCCGAACCACTATAAATCATGTGTTCAATTTTCTCTTCCTCACTCTCTCTACCTCGATCATATTTCATTTTGTTAATCAAGAGAGAATATCCTTTCTATCGTTTGCTAAGAATCGCTTCCGTATTTCGATAAATTGATTGTGCACCTATTCACCCCCCCTCTAGGTGTTTATACTAGCTATCACAATTGGTATCAGAGCCCGTGTACTCACTTTGTTTGAAGTGTTTTACTTCAGAGTTAAAAATCCATGGCTAGTATGCTAGCACCAGGGCTGATGGAAGGGCAAAGCAATACCAGGCTACCTTACTTTGATGGAAAGGATTACAACATCTGGAAAAACAAGATGAAAGCTTTCCTACGATCAAAGGATCCTCTGGAATGGGACGTTGTAGAAAAAGGAATTACTCCTACAGCTGCATCAGTCTCCGAAAGAGGGAAAGAAACTGTGAGACCGCGGAATGACTCGGGAAGAGATAAACAAGAGACAAGCACTCGATGCAAAAGCAATTTACTTTTTATATTGTGCTTTGTCACCAACTGAATATAATAGAATATCTTCTTGTGTTATAGCAAAAGAAGTCTGGGACAGATTGCATATCACCTATGAAGGAACAGATCGAGTGAAGGAAACCAGAATTAACATTCTTCTCGGTCAATATGAAGCCTTCAAAATGAAACCAGGAGAATCTATAACTGACATGTTTAGCCGTTTTATAGATATTGTCAATGGTCTTGAGAATCAAGGACAAAAAATTTATGATCCTATGAAGGTAAACAAGCTACTGCGTGGACTCTCCAAGGATTGGAATCACATAAAGACTTCGATAAGAGAGACGCAAAGAATTATGCCACTATCTCGTCGACGAGCCGATTGGAACTCTTCGGTCTTATGAAGTGGAACGGATTAATGAAGATGAAGATCCAAAAGGTAAGAAATCCATTGCATTAAAATCAAATGATGATTCGATGATACGATTCTGAAGATGATATGGACGATGAGGAGCTTGCTCTCATGATAAGAAGATTCATAAAACCGAATAGAAAAGGAAGAAGGTTCAACTCAAAGAAATAAAGCTTTCAAAGACAGCGAGACCAAGTCTCATGATGATGAGGAACCAAATAAAGATGTAGTCTGCTTTGAATGCAAGAAAAAGGGACACATCGTACCTAACCGTCCTCTTCTCAAGAAGAAGAGAGGAAAAGCTGAAAAATTTCGAAAAGCTTTCAAAGCCGAAACCTGGAGTGATTCAGAGTGTGAAGAAAGTGATAATGAATATGTCAATCTATGTCTGATGGCACAATCAGACTCGCACTGGATCGACTCTAGATCGACTCGACAGTGAATTTGAGGCAAGTAATTTTAAAATTCCTGTCAAAGTTTCTAAATACATTGATGAACTGTGTTTTAGTCTTAAGACTTCTCTCAAAAGAATTTCCGAACTGAAAAAGGAAAACTCAGCTCTAAAACAAAAGGAAAATGTTTTAGTAGAAAGAGTTAAAAGTCTAGACTTGATCAAGTTTCCACTCTTAAAGAAAATAAAGATAATCTTTTAAAAGAAAATGCTCTTTTAAAAACAGACTTATCAAATATTTCAAAGAAATTTTCAATAGGGTCGAAAAACTTGAAAAAATTCTTTCAGCTCAAAGACCTTACTTCAATAAGTCTGGTCTAGGTATGTCAGCAAAAACAATTCCCTTGATTGATTTTCCTAAAGTAAAAGAAAGAATTAAGAAAGACCCTCGAAAGAGGCTTACAAAAATCATTTCAAGAAAGTTTTTGTAAAACCTGTAGGTAGAAAGGCTCTCAGATGTTCAAAGTGCAACAAATCGGATCACTTTGAAAAAGAGTGTCCTATGGTATGGAAACCTGTTAAGAAAGTATGGGCTAATACTGTTTATCTTACTAACACCAAAGGACCCAAGAAAATTTGGGTACCAAAGAAAGCTTGAGACTTTATCTTAAATGCGGTCTCCGTCAAGAAACAGTAAAGTGGTATCTTGACAAATGATGCTCAAGACACATGACAGGAGACTCAAATTGTTTTATAAAGCTTGCTCAAGTAAATGGTGGAAAAGTTTCATTAGGAGGAAACATCAAAGGAAGTATTGTGGGATTTGGAACTGTGAAAATTGGAAGTCTCACAATAAGTAATGTTTCCTTAGTGGAAGGACTCAATTACAATCTTCTCAGCGTTAGTCAATTGTGTGATACTGGTTTCAAGATCTTCTTTCAAGAAGGAACATGTTCGGAATCGGTAAAGACTCTACTCACTCTTTCATGGGTCGAAGACATGGAAATATCTATCTTCTGGATGTGAAACCAAATGAATCGCAATGTCTTATCTCAATTCAAGACTCAACGCAAGATGAATCAAGTCAGACTCATCAAGAAGAGTCTGAACCTGCTCCAGATCCTCCAAAGTCTACAACTCAAGAAGCATCTCGTACTGGAAAACCAGCATCGATCGTTGTTCGTGAAGATCTAAACAAAGCGAGAGATCATCAACCAGATACATCAACAAGTAACTGGAAGCATAAGTCCAGTCATCCCAAAGATCTTATTATTGGCGAAATTAATGAAGGAATTCGCACCAGATCAAAAAGGCGAGAAGAGTCTAGTGCTGTGACTCTCATTTCTGAAATTGAACCAAAGAGCATAAAAGAAGCTTTATCTGATGAAAGCTGGATTGAAGCTATGCAAGAAGAGCTCAGACAGTTCAACATTAATGATGTCTGGGAATTGACATCCAAACCAAAAGGTAAAACTGTTATTGGAGCTAAATGGGTGTTCGAAAAACAAGATGAATGAGAAAGGAAAAGTCGTACGAAACAAAGCAAGACTCGTGGCCAAGGGATATACGCTAGAAGAAGGAATAGACTATGATGAGACTTACGCTCCAAAGAGGTAGCAAGGTTAGAAGCTATTCGACTATTACTTGCGTTTGCTTGTTATAAGAATTTCAGGTTATTCCAAATGGACGTCAAAAGCGCCTTCTTAAATGGATTTATCCATGAGGAAGTTTATGTGGAACAACCACCAGGGTTTGAAGACCCAAAGAAGCCGACTCGGTCTTGAGACGAAAAAGGCTTTGTATGGTTTAAAGCAAGCACCTCCGGCTTGGTACGACAGATTAAGTAAGTTATTAATACAAAATGGTTTTGTCAAAGGTAAAGTAGATACGACTTTATTTATCAAAAAGGAAAACAAAAGTTTCTTACTTGTTCAAATATATGTGGATGATATTATTTTTTGATCCTCTAATGAAAGTCTGTGCGAGAAATTTTCTAAGTCTATGCAGGATGAGTTTGAAATGAGTATGATGGGAGAATTAACATTCTTTCTTGGTCTTCAAGTAAAACAATTGAAGGAATGAACTTTTATTTATCAAGAAAAATATGTTAATGATCTTATCAAAAGGTTTGGACTGGAGAAGTGCAAAAAGACCGACATACCAATGTCAAGTTCTTTAAAGATAGACAAAGATGAAGAAGGGAAGAAAGTTGATCAAAAGCTGTACAGGGAGCATTATTGGATCACTTCTTTATCTTACGCTTCTAGACCTGACATTTTGTTGAGTGTTTGCATCTGTGCTAGGTTTCAATCAGATCCTAGAGAATCTCATCTCAGTGCTGCGAAACGCATCATTAAATACGTTGCTTCATCATCAAGCATCGGTCTTTGGTATCCTAAGAAGGGAGACTTTAATCTTCCGGGGTATTCGAGACGCAGATCTGGCGGTTGCGAGTTGATAGAAAGAGCACTTCGGGAACTTGCCGGTTGCTTGGAAGCGGGGACGAGTGTCTTGGTTTTCAAGGAAACAAAGCACTTTGTGTCTCTTTCAACAACAGAAGCAGAGTATGTAGCTCTTGGAAGCTGTTGTTCGCAAATTCTATGGATAAAACAACAGCTAAGAGACTTTCAAATTGAAGACTCATGCACGGAGATTAATTGCGACAACACCAGCGCTATCAACCTCACCAAAAATCCAATTCTCCATTCAAAAGCAAAGCATATAGAGA
This sequence comes from Eucalyptus pumila, assembly GCA_016097595.1. Classification (NCBI taxonomy): domain Eukaryota; kingdom Viridiplantae; phylum Streptophyta; class Magnoliopsida; order Myrtales; family Myrtaceae; genus Eucalyptus; species Eucalyptus pumila. Next base: position 24,479,832 of record CM027848.1, read on the forward strand.
TTCGACATCACTTTATTAGAGGCCATGTTCAAAATGGAGATGTTTCAATTCAATTTGTTGACTCAAAGAATCAACTGGCGGATATATTCACAAAGCCTTTGGAGAAAAATCAATTTGAATCTATACGTTCCAGACTCAACATTTTGAGGTATGAGGATATCAAAGTCTAAAGACGTTCAGACTCAGGCTTACAAGACTTTATCTGAAAAACAGTCTTGGCACGACCGTCAGACTGTAAGTCTTTCTCTCTCTAATCTTATCTTGAAAAGGTACGATCGTCGACTGTGTGTTTTAATTGTTGCTATATTTAATCGACGTAAGTATTGCATCGTTTCATTTTCAAAAAGGAAGTTATTTTTGAAATGGCTATTTTTGCGGAAGAAGACAGTTATTTTGAAAAGGAATTTTTTTTATTTCCTTTGTGACGGTTCGTTTATTTCTCTTTTTAACCGATCGTGCACTGTTTATTCCTCTTCACTTCACTCTTGAAAACCCTAGAAAGCATCGATCCTCCATTCCCGTTTGTCTTCTTTGTTTAATCTTCAAAAAGTTATCATCTTTCCTGGGAAAGTCAAGCAAGGAATCTTCCAAAAACGAGAAAGATGTCATCTTCAAGAAAGTCTTCGAGAATCGCAAGCGGGGACCACGGCAAATGAGTGAGGGGCCTACGCACTTCGATCTTGCGAGGAAGAAGTGAGTCCGAACAGCAAGCGAGCTCACAACATTCTCGCGCGCGTCATTCTCCACCATCTAGTCCTCAAGGCGTTGTTCATCAACATCAGGAAGAAATCAACGAGGATGCAGACCTCGTAAGAGTTCAAAAGCCCGCTTTTATTTACAAGCTATATCGTGCCTTAAAAGGAACTCGTACTCCTTTGAACTATGTTGATGACTTTCTTAAAGACAAAGGATATAGGAACGAATATATCTTTCTCGCGAAAAATGGAAAGTTTGGGAATTGCTCGTAAAGGGGTGGCCGAGGAAACCCTTGCGAACATCCCAAGTGATCCTCGTGATTGGGGGCCGAATCCCGTAGATGGGAATGATGATGACAATTTGTACAGCCTATTTCAACCGAAAATGGGTATTGCGGCTGAAATTCAAGGAAAAATGGGAGATTTGTTCGATCAAAGGAACAAAAGGATCTGTACTCGAAATTGCTGAAGCGTGGGGTAATAAACCCTAGGAGTGTGGATTTTGATTTTCTGGATCTTTGTGAATGTGAACTTGAGGGAAAAGTTCAATCAACTTCAACTTGAAAAGTTACGTTACGACAATACGAGGCTTATGCTTTGAATTAACGCATATTTCTATTCAAATCTTAGCTTTTTGGATGCGAATAGATTCTCCTTCAGCGTTAAAGACCAAGATTATGTTGTGGATATGAATATCTTTGGCGAGATGTGTTAGGAGTTGAAAGAGGAAAATATCAACCGATCAAAGTTTCCATTGCTCGAGCCACACTTGAACTAGTGAAGGACAAGAGAACAGATGAGAAGATCACCTACTTAAGGATGAGTGCATTCAACATCTTGCTTCACAAGATTGTGATTAATTGCCTCCGACCGAAATCAACCTCCAAGACTGATGTTTCAAGTTTAGAGGCCAAGGCGATGTATGCCATTCTCTTTGGAAAAAGGTTTTCTCTCCCTCACACTTTGTTATGTTTCACATGTATAGAGCAATGATGAAAGATAGAGGTCAACTCCCTTACCCAAGCCTTGTTACGAAGTTATTCAGACATCTGAATATTCAGCCTCCACAAATCTTTTGTGTTCGACCATGCGATCATATGGTGGTAGGACTAAAAATGGTGACCAAAATGCGTCTGAAGGAACTGAGCAAGGAATTGGAGAAATTCAAGGAGAAGACTCCTGCCAAATCTCATCAAATCTCCTCTGCATCTAAGAGAAAAGGGAAGGAGCCCATGGTTGCTCCATCCAAGAGAAGAAGAGCTCTCCTCGTTGAGGATGAAGATGATGACGAAGACATCACCATCTCTCGCAATGGCTTTGAAGAATTTAAGTCGTCTGTTCCACGAAAGAATCGGAACAAATGACAAAAGAAGAAGAGGAGAAGGAAGAAGAAGATAGAGAAGCTGAAAAAGAAGCGAGAGGAAGAAAGACTGAAGAAGAAAGAAGAGAAGAAGGAGAACCCGAGGAAATCTCTTCTCCACACATAGGCATGGAAACAAGGGGAGATCGGGAGAAAGGAGTGAAGTCTTCATATCCCGATGCAAGTGAAGGAGTCGGGCCGCTCGCCCGCAGACCCGGAGGATGTTTATGCATCTCAATTTCCGAGGAAGGTCATGAAGCTTCATCGCCAAACCTGCGAGATCATGCGATCTACCATCGTCGCATTTACTCCATCGATCGAGCCGAAGCAAGTACTCGGGCGATAATGGAGCAGATTTTCACGGAATCATGGATATTCTCTTGGAAATGCGAGGTCAAATTTATGCCTTGGGATGCGAAGTTCAAAGCTTGAAGAATGAAAGTCAAGCTTCTTCCTGTTCATTGAATGATAAGATGCAAGCCCTCTGCGTTCGAATCGGACCAATGCCAAGAGTGAGGAGATTGCACAGCTGAAGGAAGACTTCAAAAGGCCGGAAGACATCGTTCGATCTATGGAAGATTTCCAGCTTGTCCGCATTCCCAAGCAATCTTGAATTCATCTCATCCTTTTTAATGATGACAAAAAGGGGGAGAGATGTTAGATTTGATCAAATTTTCAATCATTAAACTTTTTAACTATTTGTTGGATTGTGTTGTTTTTTAAACTCTGTTTGACAGACTTTGACTTTGTTTTGTGTCTGGATGAGAACTAAACTAGACTTGGACCTGACTGCTTCTATTAACGAGTATTGATATCTTATGGATGGCTTTAGCATATACTAGACTAACCTATTTTCTGTGGTTGCAGATTCTAGTGTTATTTTTTTGGCCATTTATCTCTATAAGATATGCATATGTGTTTGAGAAATGTTTTGCAGGTCAAAGTTATCCAAATCTGCAGGAAAGTTTTGTCACCATCAAAAAGGGGGAGATTGTTGAGAAATCTTCTTGAAGTGTTTTGAAGTTGACAAAACGTTTCTATCAGTCTAGTCTGAAGGCTTGCAGACTCTGTTATTTAAAGTCTGAAGACTTCCGGACAGCTAGACTCAAGACTCAAAGTCTATCCTCATTGACAGTCTCTAATTCGTTGAAGAAAGGTTATCCAGAACTGGATGTTTCGTTAAGGATTTAACCTTATCATCTGGAGAAGATCTCGTGGCTGGAAAAGAAGTAACAGAATCCTTTGATTGATCAAGATTGATTCAATGATTGTAGATTCGATGATTGTCTAAATATTATTGGAAGGTTCTACTTATGGAAACCAAGATCCTGATTGTATGGGCGAACAGGATTGATGGGCTATCAACACGTTCCTTTAATAGCTTAAACAATCTTCCTAATTGATTCCGTCCAACGGGTAGATTGGAGGAATTCCTTTGGTAAGTGCCAACGGGAATGATGGCATAAAGGAATATATAAGGAAGACGGTCTTAGTTGTTCAAGAAGTGCGCGATAGAAGAATTCCAAAGTCGAAGCTCCTTTTTGTTTAGACAATTCCTTTGAGCGAATACTTGTATACAAAAGAGAGTCTATATTTATGAGAAACCTTGAGGAGGTGTGGTAGAATATCTACACTGTGGAATCAAGGCAAAGCTGTGCTGTAACTTCTCTCTTGATCATAGTGAAATCCAGCCAGTGGGCTGTCAGTGCGGAAGAGTGGACGTAGGCTTGGAATAAGCCGAACCACTATAAATCCTGTGTTCAATTTTCTCTTCCTCACTCTCTCTACCTTGATCATATTTCATTTTGTTAATCAAGAGAGAATTTCCTTTCTATCGTTTGCTAAGAATCGCTTCCGTATTTCGATAAATTGATTGTGCACCTATTCACCCCCCCTCTAGGTGTTTATACTAGCTATCACATCATGTATGATGTAATGATGTCATGACATGTATGTTACAATGATGATACACATGAATGTGTTATGAATTGATATGATGATGCATGAGTATGCGCATGGCTTCAAGGTAAGTAATGCCTGCAATGTATGATGATATGCATGATGCATTGAGTTGTTATTGGATTTCCCTATCTGCTGAGTGGTTGTACTCACCCCTTTGGGGAATAACATTTCAGATTAGCAGTATGCCGCTTCCAGCCGTCACGCGGGGGGTGTTTTATGGTCTACCATCCGATGTAGAGGTCGAGTGTGCCGAGATAGACTGTCCCTCTGTTCCCGGACTGACTTTTATTCGAGTACGCTGTCTAGTGATGTACGACATAGGCCTGGCTGGGGGCCCTGTCGTTCAGGAGTTCATTTCTGTGCACGTTCGTCGGGATGGAGCGATGTGAGGGATGTTGCCGCCGCCACTGCCTGATGCACCGGGTTGGGTGTGAGACCCGCACGCGCGATGAGTAGGAGCCGAATCTTTTTGATGTAGATAGCCGACACTTTTGATGGGGGGTTATGCTCGTATGATGTTGAGGGTCGAGGGTTTCTTTTTGAGGTTTTAGGCTGGACGTGGCTGAGTCCTAGCTTTTCCTTTCGTTGTACCGACCCGAAGGGAATCCCATCATGTTATATATGTATATAAGTAAAGTGTCGAGGCTTGTTTATAAAATAATGGTGAATTAGTGGTGTGTACTTGTATCATGGTTGGTAAGGGGAGAGACGGTGATAATTTAATTTGCTTCCGCTAATGAGTCGCGTTGGGACCGATTGTTTAAAAAAAAAATGTGTCTGCGAATTAGGACACTTCTTCAAAAGAAAGAAAGAAAGGTAATAAGGTGTAACATCGGCGCTGGTGACAATCCGCGAAGGGTTCGGGGTGTCATAACTCGAACTTTTCTTTAATCAATTATAAGTATCCATATCGGGAACAGTCGTCAATAAATGTAATGAAATAAAAATTTCTGCACAAAGTAGCTGTGTATGGTTCACTAATATTAGTGTGAATAACCTCTAATAAGTCAGAACTAAGTACGACAGATTTCTTTTTTATCTTAGTCATCTTACCTCTACAATAGTCTACGCAAGTCTTTTAAGAGTATGCAAGATGTCAGCCTTTATAAGTCTTTTTACTCTTTCTTTAGAGATGTGACCAAAATGTTTATGCCACAATGCATAAGACTGTTCCTTAGGTAGAGGCCCTTTGGAAACAACTTTTTCAGCTGAATAAGTAACGTACATGTCGTAGGGAGATAAACTCAATCAATATAATCCATTGGTTAAATTGCAACTGTGACATCCTTAAATTCAGGTTCTATCTTCGATTGAATAAGTTGGGCTTTTCATCGACGCGCTTATAGTTTTTTTCCCTAAACTGATCACTCACGTGATAAGGGATTTTAACGCAATAGACTTGAGAATTCAACTAAAAATCTACTGCTCGACCGTGCTAGTCTGCAAGGGTCATTACAACACTGTCAAAATTGATCAGATACTGGAGATAGGTTAATTCAACAGGGGTATGTGATTAGTGTGTGGGTGATTCCACCTAATTGCAAAATTTCTATCGATCGGCACTAGACCAATTTTTCTGTCATTTCTGTACCTTATGTCCGTATTTGAAATCTCAATATTTTCACAACAACCAAGAGTCGCCAATGTGTTGAAGATGTACATTGTGGTTTGAAAATAATCAACCACGGGTCAATTGCACTAAAAACCTATAAAAGTTACCCGGTAGGCTAGATCACGCTAAAATCGCACTAGATTAAAATTAACTGCTAATTTGAACCCGATTTCAGAAATTGTAAGTTCTATCATGTCATGAGTAGGGGTGTGCATGGTTCGGGTGGGCGATTCCCGACCTAGAACTGGGAACCATCCGCTAAGGACCGGTTCCAAAAAATTGGAACCGGGATCTACCCATTTGTTGCATGGATTCACTCGAGAACCGAACCTCCACCGAACCGGTCTCACAATAATAATAATATCACTTTCTAAATCCCATAATGAGAACTTTTCATATTGAGTAATATACTAGAAAGTTTCTAGTAAACTCATGGTCTAAGGAAAATAAATCACTGAATGTGGTTAACTTGGAGGATGATGAAAGTGACCTTTTGCCTCTCAGTGGAATTAGGGGAAAGAAGAACCACCATAGGGAAAATTCAAAAATTTGAAGATGAGAGGAGTAATAGGCAGACAACAGTGTATGTTGATGACATCGACACTGAGCTATCCGAGATGATGGATACAATGCTACTCTCCAAAATTAAAGGCAAGAGTCGATATTCGAATGCTGATGAATCCTCTGAAAAAGAAGTAAATGAATCTTTACAGCAGAGTAGACAGACACACGCTACTGAAGGTGGGAAGTTTTATGATAACACACAACCCCAACCAATAATGTGACAGAGATGGTGGATCTCAGAACTTTGTTTATCCTTTTGATGCTGGGTTTGTTAATTAGTAATTTCAATTTTTTTAATATTAAAAATTAATCGATTCAGTTTGAGTGGGCGGGTGGACAGATCTGTCCATGGAACCAGAAACCAGGCTGGTACCCACCGGTTCCCATAAATTGGAACCGGGAATCGGACTAGTTCCCTCAAGAACCACTGGTTTCGGGTGGTTTCGTTCCGGTTTCGGGCAATCCGGGTGGATCCCGGTTCTTTTACACATCCCTAGTCACGAGTTATTTTAGGAACGTCGACTTATCCTCCAAAGAGTTTTTCGCAAATCAAGATTTTTGGTGAAAATTCAAAGGGTATTTTTAATTGGAAAATTCAGGGGACCATTTTTTATTGCGTTTTTGGGATGCAAGTTGGTTCTTTTGGCAAGGAAAAATGCCAATTTGGTCGAGGATATCTTGACTGGATTTATAGGGACCGGTTTAGGTTCAATTGAAGAGAAATTGATCCAATTTGGGGAAGTTGTGCTTAAATTCGTAGGTTCCCTTGGTGCACAACCTTTTGGACCTTTTGGCAAGTGTGTTGGGGAAGTTTTGTAGTGGATAGGAGCTGCTGACCAAGGCTGGAGAGGTGGGGCTTCTTGGATGAGCTCAAAGGAGACAACTTTGGCTTCTAGAAGGCTTTGTGGCCGCCTCAAGCCATTTGTTGTCCCCCCTTCTGCTCCACCAGCCTGCTTTCTCCATTTTCAGTCCCTTCGGAGTTCCTCAGTTGTAGAGAAACCAAGCCAGCCGCCCCCTAGCCATCGTACGTCTGCCCAAGGCTGTCGAAGCCCCACCACGTTGCGTCATGCCCCCGTTGCGTGCTAGTCGAGCCCCGCTCGCTGTTCCGCTCCAGTCGCGCAACCTCACCTCCCAACGCCTTTGAGCCACCATCCTTGGCCGTCGGAGTCGTCTGGCTGCCCGTCTCACCGCTAGAAGACACCGCCTGCTCTACCTACCCTCCTAGCAGCCCGCCTGGCCGTTTTCACCCCAAGCCGAGCCCCGCACCACCTCTCTCGGCCCATCAACAAAACCGAAGACCAGCAAACCTCCGTGGGCTTCAAGACCGCTGTGGGACGACCCCCAATTCAGTTCGGATGCCCCCAAGTAAGGCGATACTGTGCTCGATAGGGTGAGATGATATCCAGTTATGTCGAATGACTACGAACCTTCAGGTTGGCCTTGGGTCCTAAGTGGCCATAATAATGTAGACATATTTGTATGGAAAATGCATGAGATTCGTATGTGTTCAAATCCAGATTATTGCATGGCACATGCGTGTGATTTAACCATGTTGCACATCCGTATGTTTGGCTCAAGAGCATGAAAAATATGGTGGAAATCGCCTATGTGTTATATTGATGGCCTTAAGTAATGAATTTGCTTTTATGTGAATAGTTAAGATAAAGCGAGAGCACATTTGCTATGTTTTGCCATCGATAGATTATTACATGTTTAGGGAACTTCCGAGGTGATTGACTTCCCTACGTGAGGTCTAGGAAGTTCACTCATTGAGTTTATCTTATATTTGTTTGTTGAATGTTTACAAGCCATAGGATTGGCTGAGCTGTTTTGTCAGATACGAATTGGCCTCCCCATTGAGCACAATTAGGAGGTGACAGAGTATCCTATACTAGGAGGGGCGAATGCGCATCACACACATTACGTCATGACCATCTGGGTCAATAAAAGTATACCTAATCTTGTACCTCACTGATTTGTGACTTGGTACTTCTGGGTGGGCAATGAGAGCCATGGTTCTATCCGCGGCTTCGACAGTCTGCCAGGTGTCCGAGGCTCGGGGGAGGCATTAGCTAGAATGCCAAGGACAGGGACATTTCCGATGGGAAAGTGTCTAACTTTAAGCTCGACCTCAAACCAGAGCCATGAATCTCAAAGGCCATTGAGGCTTAGGTACAAGTGGGATTGATGATACTTTTTGAAACACCCTCGTAGTATTAGAGGTGTTAAGTGTACTTCGAACCTTTTCTGTAGAAGGTCGTGGCAGCACGATCTGGTGTATCGGATGTGACGAAGCTAGTTGTTTAACTTGTGATCATGATGTGTATGAAACATTGACTTATGATACATACATACATACATATATATATATATATATATATATGAATATATTTTTAACTATCCCTATCGGTTGAATGGTGAGAGATTTGTTTACACTTCTGCTTGTGTAATTTATCGTTATTGCGAATTGGGTCAGCGACGCCTCCTGGGACGTTGCAAGTAAATGATTGAAAGGGAAAGCATGTTGAGCGAGGGACATCTTGCAGCCGTAGCGGGTCAGGGTGTGACATCCTCGCTTTGTTGGTATCAGAGCTTGGTCATTACTTGGAGTGATAAAGCGCGACGAGACCTTGGAATAATAAGCTAGGAACACTTACAATGTGCATGTGATTACTGATTGCTTTACCGACTTATGATTATGAATTCCTAATTGTATTGTTGAGGTTGTGGAATTAGCTGTCAGAGGAATTTCGTCCAGAATCGAGGATGTAGTGAGGAAGGAAAACTCCTGGGCCAGCTAATGGCCGAGGAAGGGCATGCGAGGATCCTAGATTTGAGGGGATTCTATGGGTCCTATAGGCCCATTAACAGGCTACCGCTGCCACTGCTCATAATGAGGACCCATTAGCGGGAAACAGGAACTAAAGGTTAGTAGAGCAGTTCATCAAGCTGAAGTCACTCTAGTTCACAGGAAAGGGTGATCCCAAGGCTACTAACTCGTGGATTAAGAAATTGGAGAAGGCCTTCGCCTTGTTGAGATGTACTGAGGAAGAAAAGGTGACCCTAGCGGTTTACTAGCTGCAAGGCAATGCTAATGATTAGTGGGAGGCCACTTGAGGAAGGGTTTTTTCTGTAGGTACCATCTTGACTTGGAGCGTGTTCGTGGAAGCATTCATCTGAAAATACTTTTTTGAGTGTGCCTGAGAGTAGAAAATGTCTAAGTTTCTACGACTTCGCCAGAATAACTTGTCCATGGACTTATACGAGGCCAGGTTTGCAAAGCTATCAAAGTATGCTCTATGGATAATTGAGGATCCTGTGGATCGAGCTGGGAGGTTCCGAGATGGACTAAAATCAGAAATTTGCTATCAGCTAGTGCCTATGAACCTAAAAGACTACGATGAGATCACGATTTGTTGCCGCATCTAGATCATGATTTGTTGCTAACAAGGATAATCACTGGTTTTGGAAGAAGCCAATGACAGAAGAAAAGCATCCTATCCCTCCCAATAGGAAGAACAACATCGGAAAGCAGGTGCATAACCTGAACTACGATTGCCAATTCTGCGGCAAGTTTCATGGATCAGCACGATGCCGTATGCAGATGAGAGCGTGCTTTGGATGTGGTCAGCGGGGTCATCACATAAGGAATTGCCTATGACAACTGGTTGGAGCGCAGCCATAACCACTATTCTCAAGACAGTGATTGGGAGTTGCACCATAAGACAACTCGAACTGACCCCTAGGCCAGAGTAAGGTGTATGCGGTGACTAGAGAAGAAGCCAAAGATTCCAGGGCTGTAATTACAGGTACAGTCTCCTTACACCAGCATGTTGTGTACGCTTTGTTTGATATAGGGGCAATGCATTCGTTTATAGCTAATCAGTTTATTAAGTTAGTTGGGTTAGAATTGAAACTGTTGGGAACAGTCCTTAGTATCTCTACTCCTATGAATAAGAAGGTGCTATTTGTTTTTGGTTGTCAAGGGTGTAAGATAAATATTAATGGGGGGAAGGAGTTAATAGATCTAGCTATCATGACTATGCGTGATTTTGCCATTGTAATAGAATGGATTGGCTAGACAAATAGCGGGCCACGGTTGAATGCTTTAGTAAGGTCATACAGTTCAATCCAGTTGTGGCTTTAGTTATGAGTTCACAAGACACAAGGGTAAATCGTCTACACCCTTGATTTCTCTACTTAAGGTAGAGCATTTGCTTAAAGAAGGTTGCTAGGGCTATCCGGCAACATTGAAACTTGTAAAGGACACATTGATACATAACATACTCGAATTTCAGAGGAAACGAAAAGGATTAGATGGGTCAAACCTAAGTTTTTCGGTGATATGTACTCTGGACGAAACGGTAGAGGTTCCAGAAGCTTCGTGGAGTTGTGTAAATTAATCTATGAATAATTTGGCTTAGGGTTCTTCATGAAAAATGCACGAAAATGTGTTGGTTATCACCCTGTAAAATTTCGTAATTTTTGGAGGCCATATGAGTAATTTAATCGAATTAATTTGAAAACTGTGCAATCTGGCCATTTTCCGAATGTTAAGTGCTATTTTGTGGAAAATTGAGAAATTATGTAAAATGCAAATTGGCCATGAATTTTGCATAAAATTGTGATTCTAATTGTTTAGTGATTGTTTAAATATTATGATTTTGGGAAAATCATAAATATTAAATGAAATGTTTATTTATAAAAAAAATAATAATAAATTAATAAAATAATAATATAAGAATATAATAAAATAATAATAAAATAATAAAAAAATAATAATGGATTATTTTATTAGCCATGTATTCCATTGAATCTATGATGCATTGTTATATGACATAGATGCATGTATGATCATGAATTGTGATGCATGTGCGTGATTCATATGCCATGTAATAATAATAAGATTAAAAGGAAGGTGAATGTGGAAGTGGTATGTGAGTAAGGGGTCGTGGTGGAGGATGTTGTCTGGTGGCCTGGTGGCGTAATTCCAGAGATTCCCTGGGAGTTTCGGGATGCCCGGAATGTGGGGGGCCGGAAGCCTGTCGGAGGTTTCGCCGAAGGGAATGCCTCGTGATGCTAGTTGAGATGCGAGATGCCCGAATGTGGGGGCCGGAAGCCCAAAGTGGCCATGAGATGGCTGGAATGCTTTGGGATCCCTGTCGGAGGTTTCTGCCAAGGGATGGTGATGATGGTGAATTTGATGATTTGAGAAAAGATAATGTGGGGATCAATTGATAAGTAAAAGTGGAAATTGATCTATGATATGATATGCATGGTGATGCATGGTTAATGATGATATGATATGCATGGTGATGCATGGTTAATGATGATATGATATGATATGCATGGTGATGCATGGTTAATGATGATGTGATATGCATGGTGATGCATGGTTAATGATGATATGATATGATATGCATGGTGATGCATGGCTAATGATGATGTGATATGCATGGTGATGCATGGTTAATGATGATATGATGTGATATGCATGGTGATGCATGGTTAATGATGATATGATGTGATATGCATGGTGATGCATGGCTAATGATGATGTGATATGCATGGTGATGCATGGTTAATGATGATATGATGTGATATGCATGGTGATGCATGGTTAATGATGATATGCTTTGTGATATGCATGATGATGCATGAATACGCTTGACATCAAAAAGGTAAGCAATGCCTGCATCGTATGATGGTATGCGTAGTGCTTTTTGAGTTGTTATTGGATTTCCCTATCTGTTTGAGTGGTTGTACTCACCCTTTTGGGGATAACATTTCAGATTAGCACTATGCCGCTACCTCGTTTCGCGTGGGGTATTTTACGGTCTACCGTCGATGTTGAGGTGGAGTGTACGGAGATAGATTGTCCCTCCGTGTGCCGGATTGACGTTTATCCGAGTGCGATGCTTAGTTATGTATGATATCGGCCTGGTGGGGCCTGTCATACAAGAGTTCTTGTCTCGTGCACGTTCGACGGGATGGAGCGATGCGAGGATCTTTGCCGCCGCCACCACCTGATGCACCGGGTTGGGTGTGAGACCTGCGCGCGATGAGTAGGAGCTGGATCTCTTTTTGATGTAGTTAGTCGACGCTTTCGATGGGAGGGTTCCTTGTTCGCATGATGTTAGGGGTTGAGGTTTCTTTTTGAGGTTTTAGGCTGGACATGGCTGAGTCCTAGCTTTTCCTTGTTATGTACCGACCCGAGAGTAGTCCCATCTTGAAAATATATGTAAATAATGTGTCGACGTTTGTTTATAAAAATCCCGATGTTTAGCTGGTGTGTATTTGTATCATGGGTTAGAAGGGAGATAGATGACGATGTGAATTTTGCTTCCGCTATGAGTCGCGCATGGGACCGCTTTAAAAAAAAAGAAAAAAAAAATGCCTGAAATCTGGCAAGGCTTAATTTAGCCAAGAGATAGAGATGGTAAAAGATGTAACACCGGCGCTGGTGACGACCTGCGAAGGGTTCGGGGTGTCACAATTTTAGTGGATCCAGCCAAGATTGAAGCGGTCATGAACTAGCCAAGACCTACGACAATGACTGAGGTTTGGAGCTTTTTAGGACTAGCTGGCTATTACTGAGTATTCGTGGAAAGATTCTCTGGAATAGCTACGCCACTGATGCGACTACTAAAGAAATAAGTGACGTTTAAATGGATGGACAAGTGCAACAAGAGTTTTCAAGAACTTAAGCATAAGCTAACGACTACCCCAGTGTTGACAACACTGTTTAGTCCTGATGGATAAGAGATCTTGAGTGATGCTTCGTTTAAAGGATTGAGTTGGGTCTTGATGTAACATGGAAGGGTTGTAGCCTATTCGTCTAGGCAATTGAGACCACACGAGCAAAATTATTCAATGCACAAGTTAGAGTTGGCAACAATTATCTTCACTTTGAATATTTGGGGGCACTATCTATGTGGAGAAAAGTTCATGATCTACACCGACCATCAAAGTCTAAAGTAGCTCTTCTCATTAAAGGAGTTGAATATGAGACAAAGGCATTGGATGGAACTTGCTAAGGACTACAATTGCGACATCTTATACCATCCTGGAAAGGCCAATAAGATAGCGGATGCATTCAGTCGAAAGTCATCAATCGCACAAATGATGGTTCAAGAGTGGATACTTCTCAAAGGTGTACAGGATTCAGATTTCAAGTTTGAGGTAGGCCATCTCTCTTGTCTTGTGGCTACCCTGGCCAATAAGATAGCGGATGCATTCAGTCGAAAGTCATCAATCGCACAAATGATGGTTCAAGAGTGGATACTTCTCAAAGGTGTACGGGATTCAGATTTCAAGTTTGAGGTAGGCCATCTCTCTTGTATTGTCGCTACCCTTCGAATTGAACCCAAAGTGTAAACCAGGATTAAGACCTTGCAATCGATGAATCCGAAAATCCAAAAGATTGTGCAAGGAGGGCCTAAGAAGAGGAACCTAGACTTTCAAGTGACGGATGATGGGACCTTGAGGTTTTGAGGACGATTGTATGTACCTGACGATGCAGAACTCAGAGAAGAGATTTTGGTGGATACCCACTGAAGCAACAACAACATCCACCCAGGCAATACGAAGATGTATAGGCATGAAAGATGACTTCACAAGACACATGGCAAAGTGTTTAACATGCCAGCAAGTGAAAGCTCAACACTACAAACCTAGTGGACTGTTGCGACCATTAGAGATTTCAAAGTAGAAATGGGAGCATATCATTATCGACTTCATGATGGGATTGTCGTGGAGTCAAAGAGGTAATGATTCAATTTGGGTTGTAATTGACCGTCTAACCAAGTCAGCTCACTTCATTGCAATACAAAAAAATTATACCATAGATAGGTATGCCGAGCTGTACATAAGGTAGATAATTGATTGCATGGGGTTCCCATAATGATCGCTTCAAGGTGGGATCCCAAATTTACCACTGTATTTTGGAAAAGCTCACAGATAGTTATGGGAACAAAACTGCAATTTAGCACGGTTTATCATCCGCAAACTGATAGACAATCCAAGAGAACGATCCAAACTCTCAAGGATATATTGCAAGCATGTGTCGTAGATGTCAAAGGAGGATGGGAAGACCAACTACACCTCGTTGAGTTCGCGTACAACAACGGTTATCACAAAGCATCAGAATGACATTGTTTGAAGCATTTTATGGTTGTGCCTGTAGAACAGTCGTCTGTCGAGATGAGGTTGGACAAAGAAAAATTACAGGCCCTGAGCTAGTGCAACAATCTGCCGATGTAGTCCAGATCATTAAAGAAAGGTTAAAAATAGCCCAAAGTTGTCAAAAGAGCTATACGGATAAATGAGAAGACCTTTGTTGGACCAAGTTGGCGATCACGTGTTCCTTAAAGTGTCGCCAATGAGAGGTACATCCCATTTATGTAAGAAAGGGAAGCTAAGCCCTAGATTTGTTGGACCCTTTGAAATTCTAGAAAGAATTGGGACTTTAGCCTACCGATTGACACTGTCGTTTCATTTGGCCTAGGTTCATAATGTGTTCCATGTATCAATGTTGAAAAAGTATGAACTAGACCCAACACACATGCTAAGCTATGAGGAAATCAAAGTGGACGATAGAGTGATTTATGTCGAACAGCCAGTGCGAGTCATAGATAGAAAAGAACGGGTGTTACGCAACAAGGTCATTTCCTTGGTCAAAGTCATTTGGCAACATCATGGCGCCAAGGGAGTGACTTGGGAAAGTGAGGATATTATGAGGAGCCAATACCCTCACTTATTCGAGGAAGCGGTTGATCTTGCAAATTTTGAGGATGAAATTCCTTTAAGAAGAGAAGAGTTGTGACATCTTTGTTCTGATCCAATTTTTAGAACGAAATTATTTTGGCAAGCGATCATTGAATGGGATGACCTTTGTTGATACCTAAATTTTGGCAACCCAATTAGTTGTTCATTGCATTAAAAATTAGGGATTAATTTTTAACCTCTAAACAAAAATATTATAATTAAATTGCATAACATATAGTCATTAGGAGCATATTTCATTTAATTGCATATTTGTTGGACCGGCGGTGAATGGATTTAGGTGAATGGCTTTGAATATTGAAGCCTACAAGAGCATTAAACTTTGGATAAGTCGATAATTCCTCCATGGTGATTGATATTACATTTACATGGGTGTCCTAAATTGTTAAAAGTCAATTAGGAAATTTCCAGCACATTGGCACTAATATATTCATGCATTTGAGGGAACAAATGCAAAGAAAGGACAACACGTAAGCAGCCACCGATTTGTACATGGAGAAGCCCATCCACATGAAAGAAAATTATGCACTTGGCCATAATTCGGTCAACTTGGGCGGCAAGAAATTGACCGACATTATTTTAAGAGGAAATAATTTATGCATGATTCTCAAGTCAGATTCACGCAATATTGACAAAGTAATAAGGAATGGAAAGAAACAAATCACAATGGTGTGATTTGTTTAATTAAGTGAGTGCTATTTTGTGCAATTTGATTGTGATTCGTAATTTTGGGTATTTATCCCAAAATTTAATAATTTCGAAATCTAATTAGAAAATACTGGGCGTCCATTTACAAAACCAAAAATGTGTTTGAGGATCAGTGAAATTAATGAGATTTTCAAAAGGGAAAATATTGTATTTTGGTTAAGGTCGATCGTGTACCTACACACGATTATTTTTATATGGTATAATAAAAATGGTGAGTTCGTTAGGTGGTCAAGATGGCATACTATATTAGTATGAGGGCTTTGATATGTCAACTTAGCGCGAGCAATATACCTTATCGGCTTAGAGTGAGCAGTGTCAGTATACTATATTAGCATGAGGGCCTCGATATGTCAGCTTAGTGGGAGCAGTATACTATTTATCAGCTTAGTGCGAGCTATACTATCTATTATCAGGTTAGAGTGAGCAGTCCTTGATTGATCGGACTTTATAGATAGTATTGAATGGGCCAACCGAGAGAAGGTCATTATAACATGGAATCAACTGAGTCGATTGATCGATGGCTCGATCTGAGGTGATGATTTGATTTGTTGACATGATTCGATGATTATGTGAATTATATTGACTTGCAGGAAGAAACCGAGGCAAAGGTAAGTCATCTGATTTGTGCTTGTATTTAGGTAGCCCTTGAGGTGTATTTTCTTCCTAGTCGGGTCTTAAGGGGTTAACTCGCTGAGATGTCATCTCACCTCGTTGTGAGATAACATTTTCAGGCCCATAAATGACAGCTCCTCCCGAACATTTTGGACAGCCAAAGAAGATTACAGAACAAAAGTGTTTCATCCCTCTTCATGGAGACCCAAGGGGATGGGTATATGAGTTAGTGAGATCCGTGGTTTGGGTCAATACGGGTCTACCCAAAAAGGTGCCCCATCAATACAAATCATGGTATCGCCAAGAGCGGAATGGACAGAGAGAAGGGCTCATACCAGAGTCTGAGGTTCCTTTTTATGTGCTGGAGGTTGTTTTTGGAAAGGGTATAGCTGACCTTCCAAGTAGTTCGATGGTGGATTGGGACCCGGACCCGTCGGAACCAGAATCCCCGGTGTATTCAGCTGAAGGTTCCAATGAAGATAAGGATGAAGAGGAAGATCTGTAGTTCTTTGAGCCCCCTGTTTTGTAGACCTTTTGTGTGTGTGTGTGTGTGTGTGTGTGTGTGTGTGTGTGTGTGTGTGTGTGTGTCGACTTGTATTGTATATGATATGACTGGTCATGATATGTATATAAGTGTGTTATGATTTTCAACTTGAAAAATTGTGGCTTTGCTTTTCTATCCCATCTTGTTGTCGTTTGGGGATCATTTATTTGCTTCTGCATGTGCATTAAAATGAATGGATCGGCAATGTGTCCTGGGACGTCGCTATTTAATCAACCGCAGAGGGATGGACACGTGCACGGAGGATCGGGATGTGACACCACAAGAGCATTAAACTTTGTATAAGTTGATAATTCCTCCGTGGTGATTGATATTACATTTACATGGGTGTCCTAAATTGTTAAAAGTCAATTAGGAAATTTCCAGCACATTAGCACTGATATATTCATGCATTTGAGGGAACAAATGCAAAGAAAGGACAACGTATAAGCGGCCACTGATTTGTACATGGAGAAGCCCATCAACGTGAAGGAAAATTATGCACTTGGCCATAATTTGGTCAACGTGGGGGGCAAGAAATTGACCGACATTATTTTAAGAGGTAAGAATTTATGCATGATTCTCAGGTCAGATTCACGCAATATTGGCAAAGTAATAAGGAATGGAAAGAAGCGAAAAGTGAATCTCACTTGATGAGAGGGAATGAAAGAATATATTTCTTTTCTTTGTCCGAAGTTTGATATCCTCACCTATAAAAGAGGGGAGCTTTTTCTTTCTTCTCGGATGACTGGCAAAAAGGAAAATGAAAAAACACGTGAGAGAGAGAACGTGAGAGAGAAAGAGGGGTTTCTTCTTTGGTGGGTCTTTGAACGCCATTGCCGACGATTGCAGCTTGCCGCTGCCTCCTTTCTTCTAGTGAGCTTCGCCCTGAACGCCGCCGCCACTCCCAGCATCTCACACCGATGAGCTCGCTTTCAGCTGCTATTGATGCCCGCCATCCTGAAGCCTTGACGAGAAGAGGAGTTGCTGTGAGATTACGACGAGCTGTTGTCTTTGTTGCATCGTATCCTCGAAGGCACAGTGGCCGTCCTCTCTGTTTTTGCAGGTTGTTTTCTGGATTTTCTAGCTAGTTACCAACGCCCGAAGCCTCGACATTGTTGCATCATGATCCTCGAGGGCAAGGCCGAGCCATCACCTGTAATTTGTGAAGCTAGAAAGTGATTCTCGACCGGTACATCAACTTCCAGCAAACCCCACCGAGCATCCAGACGAATCACTGTTCGTGGGACAAGGCTCCAGCTTGTTCGTCTACTTCAGTTACAAGCCACCACCTGCGCCCCATGGCCTTATCATCACCATCACATGCAGAAGACGCCAACTTTTGATAAAGTGGTGGTCAAAGTGGATTGCTAGGTCAAGGTATCAAGCCTTCAGTGAAAACTCGGACAAATATAAATTCACAAAGAGATTTGAATGTCGAGGGTCGAGGTACACATCTAACTTGGTGGCTCACCAGCTATCCCTAAGCCCAAAGGCTGCCGTCCGGTCAGCGGTTGCAAGTCGCCATCCCAATTTGGAAAACATTATCCGTGCTATATCAAGAGCTAGGTAAGATTCTTGATTGATTTGGTTTTCTCATATTTCATGTCTAATCCATGGGATTGCAACTTATTTTGAATATTTGTTTTTTTTTTTTGTAAGTATTTTAAATATTTGTTCGTTATTGCCATATCCAAAAATCTTTTGAATTCTTATGAATTAGGAAATTTCCCTAATCTCACAACGTGCATACGATTGACAATCCGATTTCAGGCCCCAAATATGACTAGGAATTGCACAGAAAATTTGCCAATCCAATCTCACGCTTGAGATACAATTCACGAGTTTGTTAAAAATTGATCAATCTGATCTCATGCACGAGATACAATTCATCAATTTATTAGATGGATATCAATCATATCTTGCTTGATTTGTTGTCGTGTTGTTTGAATCGATTTTGTTTCTGTAAAAGAAAGCCCAAAAGAAAAATAGATTTGAGTTAGATTAGATTTATGTTAAAATATCGCTTGTTTTAGGTTAGTTTGCATGTTAAGGTTAGGAAATTTATTTATTTCGATTTTTTTTTAAAATAAAAAAAACCAAAAACATTAATTTAGGACATTAGATTCTCTTTTCATTAATTTAGATTGCACATTTAATTATTGGATACTTTTAATTTCGAATTTTATAAAAAAAGAAAAGAAAAGCCTTGAATTAGAGCATTCTTTGCACATCATCTAGTCATTGCATATTAGGATAAAATTGCATGTTTAATTTAATTCTATATAATCTTTCTAATTAATAATAAGTTTAGATAATTTTTCCTAGATAGATTGCATTTTAGGTTAGGGATTACCTAGTTAAGATAACTGTCACGCCCCGATCCTCGGACACGTTCACATACTTCTACTTGGTCGATTTTAGAATGCGATATCCCAGGACTATGTATTGCCGACCCTTTCTTTTTATTAAGCACGCGTACGGAAGCGATTATAAATCCCCGTGACAATAAAACAATGGGATAGGAATGCGAGTATATTTTTCATATTGAAATTCACAACCACACTTTCCTTAACAGCGCAACTCATAGTATATTTACAATACTATTCACAACATCTTGTCTCACACCTATCTATGCTAAGACGGGGTTTACAAAAGGGATGGGATCTCGGTCCACATCCGGGTTATATTCAAGATCCTCTCGGATCGTCTTCTTCTTCAAAAGTCTTTCTCCCTTCAGGTTCATCTTCCTTAGCTTCTCCTCGGTCTGAAATGGTTATTCAATAACCAATGAGATCATCGCGTCTCGAGTCCTACCCCTAAGACTCGATTAGAAAGCCAATCACTATAAATTGCCTAAACACGGCACGAGTTGGAGGACTTACCTTGGGCTCAGATTCCATCTGCATATTAGTACAGTTCAATAGGCATTCAAATAATCACATCACCGATCAAAACATCGATTGAATTGACCTAGTCAATTTCATATCAGTCGGACCCTTTCTAGGTCGTTCATCATACTTCAAGCAATTCCTTAGATTTAGTGACTTTCTTTACGTCCCACCCCTCTCGAGAACTAGTGGCTTTTCTGGTCCCACCACGACCCTCTCAAGAACTAGTGGCTTTACGGTCCCACCCGACTCTCCAGATTCAATTTAGGAATAAATCTTAAATTCACTCATAAATTACTTTAGCACCAAATAAAGCTCAAATAAATAAACGGATCTGCACCACGACAATCAACATGAAATTAGGTCCTAGCCATCCCTTGAATTTCGGAAAGATAAATAATTAAATATTTAATTTTGAAAATTAAATAAATAATTATAAAAATCCAATTTAGGCTCATAATGCCGAATTGGATACCAAGACAAGCCCGGAAAATTACCGAGACTCGTTCCATAAATAACATGGCATGTCTACTTGCTAATATCTATTTCTAACCACCTAACATGCATCATTAAATCTCTAATTTAATTGATCTAAACTAATCTAACCACCTAATTGCATTTAATTAAATCTAACCAACCTTAAGTATAATTAGCAAACTAAGAAAGCTTTAGTGAGTAAAACTCACTTGACAAAAGAGATCGATCATCATGACAGCGGCCGTGGCCGGGCCGAAATGGACTTTCGACAACACCGGACGGACTTGGACCGGGCCTTGGACTTGGCCCCAACAATTCTCAGCCCAATTGAGATTTATTACTGAAATGGGCCAAGCTTGACTGAAATAGTACTCGCTGGGCTGAGCTTGGGCCAAAACTTCTGCTGACTTGGGCTCAATGGGGCTGTTGTTGGTGTAATTTTTGAATGGGCTTGAAGACTGCACCATGGGCCGAAATTACTGGCTTTACTGGGCCTGAGGACCGCTGGATTTCACGACCTGCTTCATGGGCTTCGCTTGCCACTGGACTAAAGGATTGCTGGACTGAAGCTTCGGTTTGGGCTGAGGACACGCGTGCAGCTGGTCGCGGGAGTATGCGGTCAATTGACCGATCGATGCTGCCCTCGGTGAACTGATTTGTGAATAAACGAAGGTGGAGCTGGCCACGTGAGGAACTTCGGACGCTGAAGATGTAGAGGAAATTGGTTTTGCTTCGTGGCAGGGCTTCGCTCGGTGGGGGATTTCCTCGGTCAATCTTCAATGGTTTTCAGCTGGGCTTTGACCAGTGAAATCGACCGAAACATGGCAGGGATGGGGAGCAGCTTCGGTTGCTGGATCTGCGTGGGCGAAGACTTGGTTGAATCAGTGGTCTTCCGAGGGCGTTGGAGTTGACTGGCGTGCTGGCGTGGAGCTGAGGACACGCCACAGGGGAAGACTGAAGATGGGAGCTGCCCGTGGACGCTGCTTCGCTGGCCTCGTTCTTCGTGAACTCCACGATATGCACGGGTTGAAGACGTTGGACTCGGTGGAGCTGCTGCAGGGATCTTCGCTGGCGTGAGTGGAGTGTGTGGGCTTCGGTTGAGGAAGAGAAGTAACAGAGATGGAGAGAGATTGGATGGGGATTGCTTCGCACGGCAGAGAGATTAAAACAAAAGCAGGAATAATGAGCGGATGGGAGGGTTGCCGAGCGTGAGAAGCCAGCTAAGAGGAGACAAAAATCAGAAATCTTAGCCAATACATTTAATGTTTTGGCCCCACAAGTCCACCATACACTCCTCTTTGTCCCCCCAATCAATTTCAAGCTTATCAACTCACAAATAAACAAATTTAAAGTCCCAAATTGCTGCCTCATCCAATCATACGAATTTCACCATTTGATCTTCAATTTCTCCATCAAATTCCCAAATTGAGGTCTAAATTTTGATGTAGAAAAATCCCAAGAAATTTTCTATAAATCTCTGACTCTCATAGGCTTAGTCTGAAAGTCCAATTTCTCATCAATTTAACCAATCTGAATTTCCATCCAAATTCCGCGACGTCCGAACCCATTTTCCGTAAAAATCTCGGGATCTCTGAAAAATCTTCTGAGACTGAGTCGACACTCTTATAATTCATTGTGACATGACAGAAACTTCAATTTCTAAAATCGGACTTGAATTGGCGGTTAATTTTCATTCCGCGCGTTTTTAGCGTGACCTAAACTATCGGGTAGTTTTTAGAACTTTTTAAGGCAAATGACCCGTGGTCGATTTTCTTCGAGCCACTATGAACCCACTCGACTCAATGGCGACTCTTGATTGTCGTGAAAATCTCGAGGATTCAATTACGGACACAGGGTACCAAAACAATAAGAAAATCAGTCTAGTGTCGGCCGATGAGAATTTTCTAATTCAGTGGTGTCACCCACGATTAACCACACATCTCTGTCTGTCGATCCAGTCTATCTCTGATTTCAAATCGATTTTTAACTGTGCCGTAATGGCCTCTAAAGATGGACACGGTCGAGAAGCCGATTCTTGATCGAGTTCTCAAGTCTATTGCCTTAAAATTCCTTAATAATTTTCCCAGATAGTCTAGTTATCTCGAGAGTGATCGGTTCTGAGAATAACCCTATAGACGTGTCAATGAAATGCCCGATTTATTCAGTAGAAGACAGGGTTGAAAATTTGGGATGTCACAATAACATTCCAGTTTAAATTAGGATTTGGCCTAATCTGATTTTTAATATAAGTTGGATGATATCTTAATCTAGATAGGAGATTTTTGCTATTTTTTTAATTTCGAATATTGTGTAAAATACCAAAAAAAAAAAAAAACCATTGTCTTAGAATAAATTAGTTTCTTTCTCTAGGATAGACTATATGCTTATTAAGAAAACACAAAAAAATACTATACTTATGTCATGTAGTTTAGGTCATATTGCTATGTCATGTCGCTTCATGTTAGATTAGTAGTATGCATTACATAAAGCACGATTCTCATTAAACAAGTAAAAATAAAAATGAAGTGATTGCGTGTTAAATAGAAATCATATCTAGGACTGTTGATGTAAATTATAATCTAATATTACAGATGCTTTCGTTGCTATAAGGTAAGTCCCATAATTTATTTATTGCTTTTTTTTTTTGTGTTAAATTGGTGGTTTGCGCCCCCGCATATAATTACCTCACATGTTAGGAGAGTAAATTAAAATCAATCCAAGTTGTCTGCAAAACATTTTCTTTTTCAAAATAAAAGAGAAAGGTACCGAAACGGCATTAGAAAAATCTAGTCTAATCAAGTCCTTGAACTCAGAATCTCTGATTCGCAGGAGTAAAGTAAATCTCTCATTACTTTATTTGGATTTTTAATCGATCCACCAAAAATAGATTAATGGCGATTCTTAATTAAAAAATCATTTGTATGTTAAGAACTTGAACCTAAGTCATGAATTGATATGGGCTTGGGAGAGCTTGAGCTAAGTTAAGGCTTAGTAATCTGTTAGCCAAACCCTAGGGGGTTCATTGGAGATTAGGTCACGATAACCTTGAGGATCGATAAACCACAAAGGCATCCGAAAGCCCACTTTAGGGTAAAAACTTGATTTTTATCGGCAATATTTAAAAGTTTGGAAAGGAGGAAAGGGGTCACGAGCAAGGACTCGAGTGGGCCCAAGCCCAAGTGAGTGGCCCAAGGCCACGCGCTTAAGGGGTGGGCAACCAAGAGAGGCCCATGAGCCCATCAACCATCATTTCTCAAATCTTAGCATTCAATGCATGCAATGATGTGAATAGTACATGAATAGTTCGAGATCTTGGTGATTAAACCAAAATGCCCTTCCATTGGACTAATCACAAAAGGGCAAAGTTAGAAGAAGGGCGAAGAAGGGGCAGCACTTGCTTTGAAGACTAATCTAACCTACCTACCTAGCCCATCCACTCAAGTGCCTAAATCTTCTCATTAATGCTTGGATTTTGCTTCTTGAAGGAGCCATCTTTGACGGAAAATAACCAAGAGATTTGATGGGCATTAATGGGACTTGACCTCACACTTTCTCTCCTCTCTTCCTCCCTCACCACCGGCCACTCTTCCCCTCACCCCCAGTTTCTCTTATTATCTCACTCGTTTGATTTGAAGCTCCTTATTTCTCTCCCCTCACCACCACTGAACCCCACACCTTCATTGCTCTCTTTTGCAATCTTGTTCTTCATTTTTCCTCTTGTTTTTACCTCATTGGCTACTGTCCCTTGCACCCTGATGTCGCACCACCCTCCGCACATTGTTTCCGTTGCCATAGCCAAGCTTCGAAGCTGGGAAGGCCATTGTCCAGCCTTCACAGCAGCTCCCTCTTGCTCATTTCTTCTTCGGTTTATTCCCTTGCGAAGCCCGAAGGCCAAACTGCCATCTAGCCACCGTCGGATTGCTACCTAGCCACCGCCAAACTGTTGTTCAGCTGTTGTCAAGCCTCCCACCCGCACTATGGAGGTGTGACCAGCCGCTGTCCAGCTTTGCTGCACCACCTCCGACGCCTTACAAAGCTTCGATTAGTTAGTAAGTGGCTTTCTAGCCCTCGATTACAGTCATTGTTGCACTTATGGAGTAGTTTATGACTTATTTGTGGTTAAATGATGATTTATTAGTGTGATAAGTGGATGTTGTGTGATATGTGAGTATTAGGCTTAGATAGGTCATCAAACTTTTACTAAGAGGATAGTGAGTTTCAAAGCAATAAGTTATCGGACTTTTGATGATAAATTATCGGAATTTTTGGCGATAGATTATCAGATCGTGGGTGATAAGCTATCGAGCCTAGAATGATAAGTTATCATGTTAAGGCAATAGGTTATCAGATTTTAAATGATGGATTATTGCATTTTTATATGATAAGTTATTGGGTTTTGGTGATAGGTTCACATTTAGGGCGATAAGCTATTGGGATATGATAAGTGAAATGTGTTATTTTATTATGTCATAATAGGATAATAGACTATTATGTATTAAATGTGTCATATGGTATAAGTGTAAATGTGTTATGTGTATTATGAGTTATATGTGTTATATGAGTTATGTGTTATGTGTTATACGTGATATGTGCATTATATTAATTGAAGGATGAACTATGTGATGGGGTATAATGCAAGTGTGTAATATGATGGCATTTGGTAAGTGAGGTGGTATATCGTATGGGCTTTACATGGATTAATAAGATAAGAAAAAAAAAATTATGCGATGGTATGCCCATGTCACCTAAGACCCTGATGCATTTTACGCGAGGTGTGAACCAGTCCTAATGTGTTTTACGTGAGACGATGCCCAATTCAGTTCGGATGTCCCAAAGTCAATGGGATGCCATTCGCGGATGGATTTCAAAATGAATATCTTTATAGGAATGACCATCTCATGTGGGACAATGCCATGGTCGATGGGGCAAGACGATGCTCAATTATGCCGAATGACTACAAACCTTTGGGTTGGCCTTAGGTCCTAGGTGGTCGTAATAATCTGGACATATTCGTATGTGTTCAGATCCGAATTATTGCATGGCACATATGTGTGATTTAACCATGTTGTTCATTCGTATGTTTGGCTCAAGAGCATGAAAAATATACTAGAAATTACCTATGTGTTATATTGATGGCCTTGAGTAATGAATTCTCTTTTATGTGAATAGTTAGGGTAAAATGAGAGCAGCTTTGCTATTTTTGCCATTGATAGATTATTACATGTTTAAGGCACTTCCGAGGTAAACGGCTTCCCTACGTGAGGTCTAAGAAGTTCACTTATTGAGTCTATCTCATATTTGTTTGTTAAATGTTTACAGGCGACAGGAATGGTTGAGCCATTCTGTCACATATGGTTTGGCCTCTCTGTTGAGTACAGTTAGGAGGTGATAGAGTATCCTATATCAGGAGGGGCCGATGCGCATTACACGCGTTATGTCACAATCATCTGGATCAATGAAGGTCTACCTAATCTTGTGCCTCATGATTCATGGTCTGGTACTTTTGTTTTGGAAATGAGAGCCACGGTCTCATCTGCGACTTCGACAGTCTGCTAGGTGGTGGAGGGTCAGGGGAAGGCATCAACTGGGATGCTAAGGACAAGGACATTCTTGATGGGGAAGTGTCCGACCCTGAGCTCGACCCTGAATTGATCGCCGAGCTGGAGCCATGGATCCCGGAGGCTATTGAGGCTTTTAGGTACAAGTGGGGTTGATGATATTTTTTTAATCACCCTTGTAGTATTAGAGGTGTTAGATGTGCCCTAGATCCTTTTTGTAGAAGGTCGTGGCAGCGCAATCTGGTACATCGGATATGACGAAACTAGTCATTTAACTTATGATCATGATGTGTATGAAACATTGTCTTATGATGCATATATATGAATATGTTTTTGAACATCCCTATATGTTGAATGGTTGGAGATTTATTTACACTTTCACTTGTGCAATTTATCACAATTACAAATTGGGTTGGCGACCCCTCTTAGGATGTCACAAGTAAATGACCGAAAGGAAAGTACGTTGAGCGAGAGACATCGCGCGGCCGTAGTAAGTCCAGGCATGATAGGGGGTCCCTCTCTAATACTGTGACATCCTGAAATTTTCAGTTCTGCTTTCAATTAAATTAATCGGGCCTTTCATCAACGCGCCTATAGTGCTGCTCTTAGAGCCGATCACTCCTGAGATAACTAGACTATCTAGGGAAGTCATTAAGGAATTTTAATGCATTAGACTTGAGAATTCGACCATGAATCGACTACTTGACTGTGCTTATGTGCAAAGATCATTCTGGAACAGTAAAGATCGATTAGAAATCATAAATAGGTCGATTTGACTGAGATGTGTGGTTAAACGTGGGTGATTCCACCAAATTGAAAAAATTCCCATCGATCGACACTAGACTGATTTTTCTATCGTTTTGGTATCCTGTGTCCATATTTGAAATTTTGAGATTTTCACGACCATCGAGAGTTACCAATGTGTCGAAGAGGTTCATTGTGGCTCGAAGAAAATCGACCACAGGTCATTTGCATTAAAAATTTTTAAAAACTACCTAGTAGCCTAGATCACACTAAAATCGCGCCAGATTGAAATTAACCTCGAATTTGAATCCAATTTTAGAAATTGAAAGTTCTGTCATGTCACAAGTCATTTTAGGAATATCGACTCTATCTTCGAAGATTTTTCTACAAACCGAGATCTTAGCGGAAAAAAGTAGATATAGGGCCGTTTTCGACAGGAAAATTCCGAGGACCGTTTTTTATCGCCAAATTGGGATGCAAATAGGTTCAATTGGTGAGGAAAAATGCCAATTTGATTGTGAGCTCAATGGTTGGATTTATGGGAGCTGAATTGAGTCGGTTCAAGAAGGTTTTAAGGAGGAATTGAGGGAAAATGTTGTGAAATTCATATGCCCCATTGCCCACAACATTTGGACCATTTCAAGGGCTTCTAGAAGGAGTATTGTGGCTGGATTTGGCTGTGGAAGACAGCAAGCCTTGTTGGGACCACACTAAAGGGACTAAAGTGGATAGAAGAGACCAAGCTAGTCCCCTCCAGCCTAACCGGTCCCCTCTCCCTCTCCTTCTTCCTCATCCGTTGACCCTCTCCTTCCCCCCTTGTTGTTCAAAGCTTCAGCAACCCAGAAAAGCCGACCAACAAGCCAGCAACCCCACCGGAGAAACCGCAAGCAACCGCGTCGCCGTTGCTGCCCGTTGCGCACTCATCCGCGAGTTACGTGTCCTTGCCATCCTCGTTTGCTGTGACGTCTAGTTCAGTGTCCCTCATGCCACATGAGGCTCAGCCAGAGCCCATTTAGCCGCCTCTAACCGCCATGAAGCACCGCCACAGCTCGCCTGGACCCGCGACTAGCCCCGCCACCCGTTTTAGCCTCAACTGACCACCAAAGCATCTCCTTCATTCACCGAGCAGAACTGAACTGTGTGGGTCTCCAAGCCACTGTTTGGCCCGTTTTTGTGGCTTTCCCGACCTCGCTTGGCGAGCTTGTTTTGGAGTTTGTCATTCCTTGCCGCGCCCTTGTTGTTTTGATCCGAGCGGATCATTAATCAAGTGAGTTTAACTCAATAATCATTGCTTAGTAAGTTAATGACGTTTAAGGGTTGATTAGTTTAGACTAAGTATGGATTATGTGGATAGTTATATTAGATTAGTAATGTAATTAATTGTTATTGCATGTTAGGTGGTTAGAGTAGTGTAATTAGAGCCTAGACAGGCTCTAGTATTTATCTAGAGTGGTTCGGAAATTTTCCGGGCCCGTCTTAGCTTTTAATTAGGCTTTTCCGGCTTAAGTTGCTATTTTTGGTATTTAATAATTAATTTCCGTAATTATTTAATTATTTATTTATTTTCCAAAAATTAGATCGGGATGGTCGGTGATTTGAATTTCGTACTGATTGCAATGGTGTGATTGAATTATTTATTTGATTGCTAATTTGTGCTGATTAAGTGTGATTGTAACTTTGAGTACTTATCCCAAAATTTAATAATTTCAATAATTAATTAGAAAATCACCAGGCATTGGTTTACAGCGCCAAAAATGTGTTTTTACAAAGATGAAAATATCGTATTTTGGCTAAGTCCCAACGTGTATCCACACACGGTTATTTTTATCTAGTACTTTTAATACGAAGAAAATAGGCCAAGACACTATTCTAATCGAGGAATTTAAGTGTGAAGAACAATGTCTTGGGCCGTAGGTGAATAATCGTGTGATGATTTATAGTCATAGTAAGATGACTATTGAAAGATAAGGTGACCTGTGTTGTGTGAGATAATATAGGATGGGTCAAGTAAAACCGCCGAACTTCTAGTAGGCTGTGCCCATTGGGCCGTGATTAACGGCTGAAGTATGGTTATGCCTATAGGGCCATGATTAACCGCGGAAGTATGGCTGTGCCTATAGGACCGTAATTAACCGCCGAAGTATGACTATGCCTATAGAGCCGTGATTAACCACTGAAGCAGGCTGTCCCTATAAGGCCGTAGTTTACTGCCTAACTTGGAATAAGCTATGCCCATTGGGCCATGATTTACTGCCGGACATTTAGTAGGCCGTGCCTGTGGGGCCGTGATTAATAGTTGGAACGAGTGATTGAACATGATAGATAGTATTAAATGAAATGACCATGAGTGTGACATCCTGAATTTTCAATATTATTTTCAATTGAATAAATCGGACATTTCATCGACGCGTCTATAGTGCTACTCTCAGAGCCGATCACTCGTGAGATAACTAAACTATTTGGGGAAGTCATTAAGAGATTTTAATGCAATGGACTTGAGAATTCGACTAGAAGTTAACTGCTCGACCGTGCTAGTTTGTAAGAGTCATTACGGCATTGTCAAAATCGATCAAAGATTAGGGATAGGTTGATTCAACTGAGATGTGCGATCAAAGTGTGGGTGATTCCACCTGATTGCAAAATTCTCGTCAATCAACACTAAATTGATTTTCTGTCATTTTGGGTACCCTATGCCCGTAATTGAAACTTTGAGATTTTCACTACCACCGAGAGTCACCAGTGTGTCGAGTGGGTTCATAATGGCTCGAAGAAAATCAACCACAAATCATTTACACTAAAAATCTCTGAAAACTACCTAGTGACCTAAGTCACGCTAAAAGCACACCAGAGTAAAATTAACCGTGAATTTGAACTCGATTTCATAAGTTGATAGTTCTGTGGTGTCATGATCTATTTTAGGAACGTCAACTCATCTTCAGAATAATTTTCGGAGATTCCGGGATTTTACAGAAAATCGATTCGGACGTCGCGGAAAATTAGCAGAAATTCGGATGAGCCCAATTAAAGGAAATTTGGACTTCCAAGCCAAACCTTTGGGTGTCCGGGACTTGCAAAAAATTGTACGGGATTTTTCTTCAGCGAAATTGGACCCCGATTTGGAGAATCGGTGAACAAATTGGAGAGTATTGAGTGAAATTCGGAACCTTGGCTAAGAGGGCTGCAATTTTGGCTTCAATTAAATTAATTGCGGATTAAAAGGCTAGAAAGAAATGGGGAACAAGAGGGATAAGTTTGGGTGCTTGTGTGGGGACCAAGATATGATGATTTAGATATTTAATTTGGACTTTCAAGGCTCTCTTGCAAGCTGGCCGCCGGTCCTTATCCTCTTCATAGCTTTGCTTCACCGAAGACTTCAGCAGTTCAGCTCTTCTTTATTCATTTGGCTCTTTCGCAAGAACCACTGAAAGCCCCCTGCCTCCTTGCCGTTTCACTTGCACGCATCCAACTCCACGGAGCCTCGCTGACTGAAGCTTTCCCCCACCAATGATGACTGCCATTGCTCCTCTGCCAGCGAAGCTTGAACCCACCAAAGCAGCTGCCAGCGACACCTTCAGCTCATGTCTTCTTGGTTCGGTCAACCGCTTGCCAGGGACGCCCTTTCGTTGATGCCAGCAAGCTGCCCAACTCTTCTTCGTGTCAGCACTTCCCGCTCAACAGCTGCAGCCCACGATCGTCTCTCCTTTGGCTTCTGCCGAACTGCCAGCAACCCATCTCCACCAAAATTTGTTTCCTCCAGTCAAACGAGTAACATTCGGTTGACCCCTCAAAACCCCATCCACGTATGTGGCTTCAAGCGGCCAACGAAGTCTAGCAAAATTTCTGTAGCTGCCCGTGTTGTCCATTGCTCCACCGAAGCCACGAACCTCCACTGCCGCGTCCAGTCAACCGTAGCGAGTTTGTTGACTCCATGCCGCGCGTCTTCAGCCCGCCTATCCAGCTGCCGTCCACGAAATCAAGCAGCGACTGAAGCTACTCCTCGTCCCCACGCATGGTCAACAAACCAGCCCTTGTTGACCCCAGCAGCGAAGCCGAAGACGCCAGCTCCTCCGTTGCTGCTTCGGTTTGCAGCAGTCCAGCAGCTCCCTTCTCCTTCGAAGAACTCTCTCTCCCGAGCCCATCTTTTCTACTCAGCTTCCTTTCCTTCGAAGCAGCAACCGAACGCTGCAGCTTCACCGGGTTTTTGTCCCCTCTTCCACCGAATCAAGACCGCCTACTGCTCCCCCACCGAACAACCGCACTTGCCCATCTCCACCCACGAATTTACTCGGCCCAGCTCACGCCCCCGCACGGTCAGCATCTCCACCAAAGTTTGACCTGCAGCTGCCCGTTCGTCCGCGTCCATCTCCCTGCAACGACACCGCCCCAATTATTCAACCCACGCGTCCTCTCTCCGCTTGCTCGTGTCAGCAGCCCATGCGGCCCATCTCCTTCAGGCCACGATCAGCTCGGCAATTCCAGCAACCCAGCAGCTCCTATGAGCCCATATGCAGCTCGGCCCATAAGAAATCAGCCCATTTCAGCAGCTCCATTGAAGTCCAGCAAGCCCAGTGTTTAAGGCCCAATCCCAGCTCACTTAAAGTTCGGCCCAAGAATTCAGCAGCCCAAGCCCGCGAAGCCAAGCCCAACTGCAAGTTCGGCCCAAGCCCAGCTTTTGCTATGGGCTTGGGGCCCGGTCCGTGTGCCCCTCGACACCGTCGAAAATTTGGAATTCGGCCGCCATCACGGTGATCCGGTCTCCACTTTCAATCAGGTGAGTTTTACTTACTAATGCTTTCTTAGTTTGCTAATTATGCTTAAGGGTTGATTAGATTTAATTAAGTGCAATTAGGTGGTTAGATTAGAGTAGATTAGTGATTATTAAATAATTGTGATGCATATTAGGTAATTGAATTGTGCAATTAGCAAGTAGAGACGCATTATTATTTATTGAATGCATCTCGGGATTTTTCCCAATCCATTATGGCGTCCAATTAGGCATTACAGGCCTAAATTAGATTTTTAGTATTTATTTATTAATTTTCGAAATCATTTAATTAATTATTTATTTTCCGAAAATTAGGCAGGAATAGCCAATTACTGGAATTTTATGCTGATTGTCGTGGCGTAGTCCGTTTATTTAATCGAGCTTTATTTGTGCTGAATTGAATTATTTGTAAAATTGAGAATTATTCTTTAATTGAATAATCTTTGGTTATTAATTGAAATATAACCGGGCATGGGTTGATAATGCCAAAAATATTTTGGTGGACTATGGAAAATGTGGGAGTTATGGAAAGGAAAATATTATATTTTGGCTAAGGTCAACTGTGTGCCCACGCACAATATTTTATCGGTTATGATAAAAGATGAGAAGAAATGCTGTGTGGCATGGCTCGGTGATTATTGCATCGCTTTGACATATAGGATGCCTTAGAGAATGCACATAAATTGTTGAATATATATCATGCCTGTGTGGCGATAATTGATCATACCTATGTGGCGATAATTAATCGTGCTCGTATGGCGTAGAATGTGCCTGTGTGGTCGTATTTCTGTGTGTCGAGTATTGTGCTCGTGTGGCTGAAAGTAATTGGAATGCTTGAAAGAGAATGCACTTAATTGGTTTATATTGGCTCTGTGATTAAATATATCACCTCGGCGAAATCGACGCCCGAGAGCATGCACATAAAGTGTTTATTGTACATCATATTGGTGAAATCGGCGCCTTAGAAAATATGTGGGATGGGTGATTGGTACATTGTCTTGGCAAAATCGGCGCCTGAGGGAAAATACATGGTTCGGTGACTAGGTATTATACTAGAAATTGTATAGTATGGTTAGGAGTGACCGGTGAATGGTCCGACTGACATGTAATTGACTAAATCGATTTGATGATGTTTCGATCCGTGATATTATGATTGGGTGCCTATTTGAACTGTGCTAATTTGCAAGTGGAATTTGAGGCCAAGGTAAGTCTTCTGACTCATGTGTGCATAGGCAGCTCGGATAGCGTATTAGTTTACTAATCGAGTCTTGGGGGTAGAACTCGCTAAGATGTGGGCTCAATGGTTATTGTATAACCATTTCAGGACCCTGATGAGGAGCCTGAGGAGGAGAACCTTGATGTGAAACCTGAGGAGAAGGAAGATTTTGAAGAAAAAGATGATCCAGAGAATGATCTTGAGTATGATCCAGATGAGGACAGAGATCCCATCCTGTTTTGTTTGAACCTTGTGTTCTTGTAGATAGGTGTGAGATCGAACCTTTGTGAATAGTATGGTAAAATACTATGGGTTATGCTATGTATAAAAGTAAGGTTGTGAATTTCATCATGAAAAATTATGACCCTACTTTTCTATCACATTGCTTTACTATCTGGAGATTTATAATTGCTTCCGCATGTGCTTATGAAAAGGAAAGGGTCGGCGATACGTAGTTCTGGGATATCGCTTTTAAAATCGACTAAGGTAAGGGATGTGTGCATGCTTGAGGATTGGAACATGACACTGAGTTGGTCTTGATGACATGGAATTTACTGAGTCGATTGATTGATGGCTCGATCTGTGGCATCCCAAAATTCATAACGACCTCTAGTTACATTAAAGTCTATGAATAGGTGATGGAAGTACCATCAAGTTATGGCCATTTAATCCATAATTTGCAATAAGATTTATGGCCAAGCTTTTAATGGATAATTATGTGATAGGAAAGAAAATTCTATCATTGGCTATGTGCATCATAAATTGGAATTTATGAATTTGTGACTATAAGTTTAATGGCCTTATTATTTTTGCAAGTTAGGTATTTATGTAAGTAGAAAATGTTAATGGATGATCAAGGTTGGTGCTATAGGACAATTTGATAAAGAAGACTTTGTTCTTGACTATGCACTTTATAGATTTGATGGATTAATGTCACAAAGTCTTTTGGCCATTTTATTATGCAATTAGATATTTATTTAAATGATGATTAAAATGTATTATTAAAAATTAACTTGGGCCATTTAAGTTTGGGCTTTAGGCCCAAGTGAGATGGGCCTAAAGTGGGCCATAAGCCCGGCCCATTGTCGGTGCATGGAGGGGGAGGAGGAGGAGTCGCATGGCCTCCAAGTGTCTTCGGCAAAGGAGACACTTGTCTCCTTCTTAGGGACAAGTGTCCCCCATGTGTGACATCCTGAAATTCGACCCCGTTTCGATAAAGTGAAATGGGCATTTCGTCGACGTCTTTTTATGTTCTTTTTTCTCGAAATGATCACTCATGAGTTAACTAACCTATTGGGTGAAGCGTTAAGGGATGTATCGGTTTGTAAAATCCCTAAAAGCTACCTAATTGGTTGGATTGAGCTAAAATCACGTCGATTGATTTTTAACCACGAAATTGAACTCGATTTTGGGAATCGAATTTTAAAGCGTCATAATTCTTATTTTAGGATCTCGTCTCATCGCCGTCAATTTATTGACGAGTCCGAAATTTCATTGAAGAAATTATCGGAAGGAAAATTGAAGTCAAAAAAGAAATTAGAAAGGGAAAGAGAAATGAAATAAAATAAGTGGAAAGGTAAAATTTTATTTCTCTCTCTCCCTCTCTCTTCTTTTCTTTCTTTTTCTTTCTTTTCTCTTTTCTCTCTCTCTCCTCTACCCTCTTTCCCTCCCCCTCGTGCGAATTGCCCCCACCGCCCACCTTCTCTCTCTCCTTTTTACTTTGACCAGTCAATACCTATCTCCTCTCTCTTCTCTCTCCTCTCTCTCTCTCTCTTTCTTTTTTCTTCTTCTTCCTCCGCACGCTCGACCGAACCAGCTTCTTTCTTCTCCTTCTTTTCTTCGCGTGCGAACCAGGAGCTCGGAGCAGAAGCAGCGCAGCTCGTCGTCCCGCCGCCGCACCGTCGCACCGCCGCCCGCACCCGCGCCGCGCCCGCGCGCCCGCCGCCGTCCCGCCGTTCGCCGCTCGCTGCCGCTTCTCCCTCCGCGCGAATCAGCTCTGTTCCGCACCGACCAGCCACCGTCCGGCCACCTCCGGCCACCGCCTAGCCCCGCCGGACCTCCCCCGCGACCCCCTCGCCCTCCGCCGGCTTCCCCTCGCCGCCCTAGCCGCCGGAGCAGCCCCGATCGGCTCCGTCCAGCAGACCCACGGAGTGGGTTTCAGCAACTTCGGGCCCGCTTTTGGGCCGTTTCCCGGCCCCGAACCCGACCCGTGCTTTGGGAACAATCGTTCCTCGCGTCGCCGCCGTCGGATTGATCCGATTTGCGCGCGATTTGGTGAGTAATCTCACTAATCCTGGATTAGTTGTCTAATTATGCTTAAGGTTGGTTTATTTTTAATTAATTATGTTTAGGTTGTTATATTAGAATAAATTAGCAATTATTAGTCAATTGTGATGCGATTTAGATAAATTGATTGTGCAATTAACAAGTAGACGTGGTCTACTATTTATTGGAAGCATCTCGGAAATTTTCCGATCCCGAATCGGGCTTCAATTTGGCGATTTGGGCCTAAGTGAGATTTTTGGGCATTTAAATATTAATTTTCGGAATTAAATTAAATAATTATTTATTTTCCGAAAATTCAAGGGAGATGGCCCGTGACCAGAATATTATGCGGATGACTATGGTGAAGTCCGTTTATTTAATCGGGCTTTATTTTGAGCTAAATTGAATTTTTAATATTAATTATTTAATTTTCGAAATTAATTAATTAATTAATTATTTCCTGAAAATTCAACCGGGATGGCCCGTGACCGGAAAATTATGCTGATGACCGTGGTGAAGTCCGTTTATTTATTTGGACCTTATTTTGAGCGAAACGGAATTTTTAATATTTAATAATTAATTTTCGAAATTAATTAATTAGTTATTTATTTTTCGGAAGTTAAGTTTGAGATGGCCGTCGACCGAAATCTCATGCTGATCGTCGTGGCGCAGTCCGTTTATTTAATTGAGCTTTAATTTGTGCTGAATTGATTTAATTGTGGTTAATTACTTTAGAAACGAGATGAATCATCATGAAAGGCTCGGGGCTTGATGATTAGATATATCACCTCGGAGAATGCACATGGCTCGGTGACGAAGTATGTCGCCTTGGAGAATGCATGTGGCTCGATGATTGGTTCTATCAGTTATAACTGAATAGCATTCTATTTATCAGCTTTGGGTGAGCATATGGTATACTATATCGGCCTTCGGGCGATATGTCAGCTTTGGGTGAAGCGGATATCAAGATATCTATATCGACCTACGGGCGATATGTCGCTTTGGGTGAGCGATACTTTATTATTAGCTTTGGGTGAGCATATGGTATACTATATCGGCCTTCGGGCGATATGTCAGCTTTGGGTGAGCAGTATACCAGTATATTATATCGACCTACGGGCGATATGTCAGCTTTGGGTGAGCAGTATACTTTATTATCAGCTTTGGGTGAGCATATGGTATATTATATCAGCCTTCGGGCGATATATCAGCTTTGGGTGAGCGGATATCTTAGTATACTATATCGACCTACGGGCGATATGTCGGCTTTGGGTGAGCGGATACCTTATTACCGGCTTTGGGTGAGCTATGCTATCTAGTTATCGCTTTGGGTGAGCAATCCGATTTGATAGGACTTTATAGATAGTATTGAATATGCTTGACCGAGCATGGGTCGTGATGTCATGTAATCGACTGCGGTCGATTGATCATTGATTTGATTTGATGTCGTGGATTGATTGACTGATTGGAAATGACCGTGAGTGGTCTTGTTGGTGCGTAATCGACTAGGTCGATTTGATCGATGCTTCGATCAGTGGTATGATTGCTTGGGTGCCTATTATGAATTGTACTGACTTGCAGGTGGGATCTGATGCCAAGGTACGTCTTCTGCCCTGTGCGTGTTTAGGCAGCCTGTAGTATAATGGTTTACTAATCGGGCTTAGTGGGGTAGAACTCGCTGAGACGTAGTCTCATCCCAGTTTGGGGAAAAATATTTCAGGACTCGATAAAGAGCTAAGGAGGAGAAGTCTGGGAAGGAGATCTTGGAGGTGAAACTTGAAGGGAAGGATTTTGAAAGAAGAAGATAATACCGAGATGGGCCTTGAGTATGGCCTGGATGGATTGAGATCCTATCTTCTTTTGAGATCTCCATTTTGATGTGAATAGTTATGAAGTGATTTGTGTTTTGTATAAAAGTTTGGTTATAAATTTCAATATGAAAAATATGGCCTTGCTTTTCTATCCCATCGTTTTATTGTCTGGGGATTTTAACTGCTTCCGCATGTGCTTAATAAATGAAAGGGTCGGCGATACTAGTCCTGGGATATCGCATTATAAAATCAACGAAGAGAGTAGGATGTGTGCGTGCCCGAGGATCGGGGCGTGACATCCCCTTTTTGTGGTATCAGAGCGAAGTTGAAGATTGGAGTGATAAGGAGCGTTGACCATGGGATAGTTAGTAGGATGGCCTTTAAATTCATGCCAATGCATGTCTGTGCTAGCCGAATGCTAGAATTGTTTGTTGTGTGTGGATAGCTCATCTTCTAATCCGGTGCGGATTTGGAAGACGGGTTTCGTGTAAAGACGAACCATGAGCGGCGAGGTGAGCCGAGAACTCCTAGTGAGAGGACAATGTCCTCGTGACTCGGGATGAAGTCGACAAAGGTCGGTGCCCGAGGTGGTTGTGGCGAGTGTTGGCTCTGGCCATCGAGTGTAACAGTACCACCGCAAGTTGGTACTAGTGTAGCAGCGTCGAATGATCCTAAGTTCGATAGGATCGTTCTGATGCTAGTGTTCCTTGGGATCTGGATGAGCCAGCAAGCTCAGAATCAAGCCGCCGTTGTCACCTCACATGTTGAGATCCAGAGTGGAGATGTGATCCAGGAGCGAGTCATTGCATTTGAGCCAAGGTATAGATCCAGTTCAGGCAGAAATGGAAATCGGTCAGGGAAAAGATCGAGGTCGAGAGTGGTCCTAGCAGACTGATGGAGCAACCGGAAAGAGTATGTGCTGTCACTTGACAGGAGATAGAAGACTCACCTGATAAGTGTTAGAATTGTGGAAGGAAGCATGGATGAATCTAGTGTCCGAGTATGACTAGAACATGTTGTGATGATGGCCAGCATGGCCATCAGGCGAAGGACTGTCAGTGGAAGTATAAGGTAGCATAGACATCGCTACTGTGGCCAGGAAGGAATGTGAGTAGGATGGACCTTGCATCGATCAGAGAAAGAATGTGTTGGAAGTGATTTTATCAAAGCGGCGTAGCAAAGTTTTGTGCTGAGTTGGTAGAACTTAAATTGTTGAAGTAAAAGTGACAGAGGAGAAATCATTAGCAACATTTGTACTTGACTAGTTGCTGAGGTGTGAGTTTGATGCCACATGAATATGCCACATGAATAGTGAGTTCATAGAGCATATTGTGATAATGAATCATGGTCATGGAGTAATCCAATTTAGTCTATTAACATGTGAAAGTGTCGAGGTTATTGGGAGGTGAAAAGAATCTTCGATTTCATTAATTTCGTTGGTTGGAGTCAACTTGTTTGTTAGATGGAGGTTGCCAAAGTTGCTTGGTGATTGTCTTGGGTAAGACAGATTGGAGAACTAGAGATGGAGGACATCTCAGTGGTCTAAGAACTTCTAGATGTGTTGTCACTAGAACTGTTAGACCGCCGTCAGAGAAAGAGATAGAAAGTGAGATCGAGCTAACACCAGGATAGAGCCATTCTCAAAGGCTTCTTACCACCGTTGTTGTCTCGAATTGGAAGAATTGAAGATGCGATGTGAAGATTGATGAATGAGGAATTCGTTCATGCTAGTGCATCACCTTGAGAAACATCAGTTTTGTTTGTGAGAAGAAGAAAGATGGTTTGTTGCGAGTGTGCATCGACCATCGTCAACTTAATTAGGTGAAGATCAAGGACAAGTGTTCTTTGCCAAAGATCAATGAATGGTGTGACTAGTTATAAAGAGTATTGATGTTTTAAAGGTCGACTTGAGATTATGAAGTCATCAGTTACGAACCAGGAAGGAGGTTGTACGAATGACAGCTGTTCGTACTTGATATGGCCTTTACGAGAGTATTGTAAGATTGTTTGGCCTAGTGAACACTCTAGTTCTTTGTCATGGATTTGACAACCCGGGTGTTCAAGGAATATCGAGTTCGGTTTGTGATCGTATCTTTCAACGACATTCCGGTGTATTTGAGGAATGCTAAAGAGCACAAAGAGATGTCGAGAATGGTGAAGGGATTTCCATGAACCCGGTCAAGACCGAATCAGTTATCAGTGGACCAAGACCGATAGCAATATCAAAGATCAGAAGTTTTCTGGGTTTAGCAGGGTATTACAGAAGGTTTGTGGAAGGGTTCTCATCGATAGCATCGCCTCTGACAAAGCTCTCGAAGAAAGAAGAGAAATTTGTATGGTCAGATAAGTGCAAGTGTAAATTCCAAGAGCTGAAGGAAAAGCTGACCTCCGCACCTATGCTGACGATTCCATCTGGTCCTGGAGGATTCGAGATCTATAGTGATGCGTCATTCATAGGATTGGGTTGCGTCTTTGATGTAACATGGCGAGTTGTTGCATACGCTTCCGGCGATTGAGACCTCATGAATTGAATTATCCAACGCATGACTTGGAACTCGCAACCATCATATTTGCGTTGAAGATTTGGAGGCACTACTTGTGTGGGGAAAAGTTTCAGATCTTCACGGACCATCAGAGTCTTAAGTATTTGTTCTCTCAAAAGGAGTTGAACATGAGACAGCGATGATGGATGGAACTATTGATGGATTACGATTGTGATATTCTATATCACCCGGGAAAGGCGAATAAGGTCGCCGATGCATTGAGTCGGAAGTCTTTAGTGGCACAGATCTTGGTTAGGGAGTGGAACTTAATCGAGAGAGCTCGGGATTCGGAATTCAAATTTGAGGTAGGCCACCTTTTAAGTCTTATGGCCACCCTCAGAATTGAACCGGATGTCCAGGTCAGAATCAAGCAACTTCAACCGACAGATCCAGACGTGCAGAGGATTCTTCAAGAGGATACTGGAAAAAGAAAAGCTGATTTTCAAGTTTCTGATGATGGGACTCTAAGGTTCCAAGGACGTTTGGTGGTACGACGATCTTGAGCTTAGAGAAGAAATTTTATCGAAGCACATCGTAGCGGCTACGATTCATCCCGGGAAGCACTAAAATGTATCGAATCTGCGTCAACATTACTAGTGGTCGGGTATGAAGGACATCGCCAAGCATGTGGCCAAGTGTTTGACTTGTTAGCAAGTAAAAGCCTAGCATTGCAAGCCGGGAGGACTTCTGCAACCTCTTACGATCCCAGAGTGGAAATGGGAGCATATCACGATGGATTCGTGATTAGACTACCAAGGAGTCAGAGGGGGAATGATTCGATTTTAAGTAGTAGTCGACAGGCTGACAAAGTCGGCTCACTTCATTGCAATTCGAAAGGACCCCAGTTTTGATAGGCATGCAGACCAGTGTGTACGTCAAGTGGTTCGTATGCATGGAGTGCCGGTTACGATAATATCCGATAGAGACCCGAGATTTACTGTTACTTTTTGGAAGAGCTTGCAAAGTGCTTTAGGTACAAAGTTCAGTATAGTACGGCGTATCATCCTCAGACAGATGGCCAGTCTGAAAGGACAATTCAGACCCTCGAGGACATGCTGAGAGCGTGTGTTATAGACTTCAAAGGAAGTTGGGAAGGTCAGTTTCATCCGGTGGAATTCGCCTACAACAACAGTTATCCGCAGAGCATCAAGATGACTCTATTTGAAGCGTTGTATGGCAGAGCGTGCAGAACTCCAGTGTGTTGGGATGCAGTTGGAGAAAGGAAGATAGCAGGCCCAGAGTTGGTTCAGCAATTGGTAGATGCCGTGGCAGTGATTAGAGACAGATTGAAGACGGTCGGAAGCGAGCGGAAGAAGTTATGCGAGATAAGCGCCGAAGGTTTTGGAATTCCAAGTTGGTGATCACGTTTTTAAAAGTGTCACCAATGAGGGGAACTTTGCGCTTTGGTAAGAAAGGCAAACTGAGTCCGAGGTACGTAGGTCCGTTTGAGATTCTTGAAAGAATCGGAAACCTAACGTATCGTCTTGCATTGCCGCCAAGATTGGCGCAAGTGCATGACGTCTTTCACGTGTCGATGTTAAGGAAGTACGAGCGACCCCGACCCACGTGCTCAATTTCGAAGAATTGGACGTGGATGACCGTGTGTCATACGTGGAAAGCCCGGCTCAAATTGTCGATCGCAAAGAGCAAGTTCTGCGTACAAAGACCATTCCGTTGGTCAAAGTGGTCAGCAACACCACAAGATCTTTTGAAGGAGCGACTTGGGAGACTGAAGAATCGATGAGACAGTTGTACCCCCACCTTTTTGATCAAAGTGTGTAATGGCTTAAATTTCGAGGAAGAAATTTTTATAAGAGGGGAAGAGTTGTGACATCCTGAAATTCGACCCCGTTTCGATAAAGTGAAATGGGCATTTCGTCGACGTGCCTATGGCTCTTTTCTCTCGAAATGATCACTCATGAATTAACTAACCTATTGGGTGAAGCCGTTAAGGGATGTATCAGTT
Organism: Eucalyptus pumila; assembly: GCA_016097595.1. Classification (NCBI taxonomy): domain Eukaryota; kingdom Viridiplantae; phylum Streptophyta; class Magnoliopsida; order Myrtales; family Myrtaceae; genus Eucalyptus; species Eucalyptus pumila. Next base: position 24,520,906 of record CM027848.1, read on the forward strand.
GTAAAATCCCTAAAAGCTACCTAATTGGTTGGATTGAGCTAAAATCACGTCTGATTGATTTTTAACAACGAAATTGAACTCGATTTTGGGAATCGAATTTTAAGCGCGTCATAATTCTTATTTTAGGATCCTGTCTCATCGCTCGTCAATTTATTGACGAGTTGAAGAAATTATCGGAAGGAAAATTGAAGTCCAAAAAGAAATTAGAAAGGGAAAGAGAAATGAAATAAAATAAGTGGAAAGGTAAAATTTTATTTCTCTCTCTCCCTCTCTCTTCTTTTCTTTCTTTTTCTTTCTTTTCTCTTTTCTCTCTCTCTCCTCTCCCCTCTTTCCCTCCCCCTCGTGCGAATTGCCCCCACCGCCCACCTTCTCTCTCTCCTTTTTACTTTGACCAGTCAATACCTATCTCCTCTCTCTTCTCTCTCCTCTCTCTCTCTCTTTCTTTTTTCTTCTTCTTCCTCCGCACGCTCGACCGAACCAGCTTCTTTCTTCTCCTTCTTTTCTTCGCGTGCGAACCGGAGCTCGGAGCGAAGCGGCGCGGCTCGTCGTCCCCCGTGCCCGCCCGTCGCACCGCCGCCCGCACCGCACCCGCGCCGCGCGCGCGCGCCGCCGCGCCCCCCGTTCGCCGCTCGCTGCCGCTCCTCCTCCGCGCGAATCGGCTCTCGTTCCTCACCGACCAGCCACCGTCCGGCCACCTCCGCCACCGCCTAGCCCCCGCCGGACCTCCCCCGCGACCCCCTCGCCCTCCGCCGGCTTCCCCTCGCCGCCCTAGCCGCCGGAGCAGCCCCGATCGGCTCCGTCCAGCGGACCCACGGAGTGGGTTTCAGCAACTTCGGGCCCGCTTTTGGGCCGTTTCCGCCCCGAACCCGACCCGTGCTTTGGGAACAATCGTTCCTCGCGTCGCCGCCGTCGGATTGATCCGATTTGCCCGCGATTTGGTGAGTAATCTCACTAATCCTGGATTAGTTGGCTAATTATGCTTAAGGTTGGTTTATTTTTAATTAATTATGTTTAGGTTGTTAGATTAGAATAAATTAGCAATTATTAGTCAATTGTGATGCGATTTAGATAAATTGATTGTGCAATTAACAAGTAGACGTGGTCTACTATTTATTGGAAGCATCTCGAATTTTCCGATCCCTAATCGGGCTTCAATTTGGCGATTTGGGCCTAAGAGAGATTTTTGGGCATTTAAATATTAATTTTCGGAATTAAATTAAATAATTATTTATTTTCCGAAAATTCAAGGGAGATGGCCCGTGACCAGAATATTATGCGGATGACTATGGTGAAGTCCGTTTATTTAATCGGGCTTTATTTTGAGCTAAATTGAATTTTTAATATTAATTATTTAATTTTCGAAATTAATTAATTAATTAATTATTTCCTGAAAATTCAACCGGGATGGCCCGTGACCGGAAAATTATGCTGATGACCGTGGTGAAGTCCGTTTATTTATTTGGACCTTATTTTGAGCGAAACGGAATTTTTAATATTTAATAATTAATTTTCGAAATTAATTAATTAGTTATTTATTTTTTGGAAATTAAGTTTGAGATGGCCGACGACCGAAATCTCGTGCTGATCGTCGTGGCGCAGTCCGTTTATTTAATTGAGCTTTAATTTGTGCTGAATTGATTTAATTGTGGTTAATTACTTTAGAAACGAGATGAATCATCATGAAAGGCTCGGGGCTTGATGATTAGATATATCACCTCGGAGAATGCACATGGCTCGGTGACGAAGTATGTCGCCTTGGAGAATGCATGTGGCTCGATGATTGGTTCTATCAGTTATAACTGAATAGCATTCTATTTATCAGCTTTGGGTGAGCATATGGTATACTATATCGGCCTTCGGGCGATATGTCAGCTTTGGGTGAGCAGTATACCAGTATACTATATCGACCTACGGGCGATATGTCAGCTTTGGGTGAGCAGTATACTTTATTATCAGCTTTGGGTGAGCATATGGTATACTATATCGGCCTTCGGGCGATATGTCAGCTTTGGGTGAGCAAGATATGCAAGATATCTATATCGACCTACGGGCGATATGTCGCTTTGGGTGAGCAAGATACTTTATTATCAGCTTTGGGTGAGCATATGGTATACTATATCGGCCTTCGGGCGATATGTCGGCTTTGGGTGAAAAGATATCGCAGATACTATATCGACCTACGGGCGATATGTCAGCTTTGGGTGAGCAGTATACCTTATTACCAGCTTTGGGTGAGCTATGCTATCTAGTTATCAGCTTTGGGTGAGCAGTCCTGATTTGATAGGACTTTATAGATAGTATTGAATATGCCGACCGAGCATGGGTCGTGATGTCATGTAATCGACTAGGTCGATTGATCATTGATTTGATTTGATGTCGTGGATTGATTGACTGATTGGAAATGACCGTGAGTGGTCTTGTTGGTGCGTAATCGACTAGGTCGATTTGATCGATGCTTCGATTAGTGGTATGATTGCTTGGGTGCCTATTATGAATTGTACTGACTTGCAGGTGGGATCTGATGCCAAGGTACGTCTTCTGCCCTGTGCGTGTTTAGGCAGCCTGTAGTATAATGGTTTACTAATCGGGCTTAGTGGGGTAGAACTCGCTGAGACGTAGTCTCATCCCAGTTTGGGGAAAAACATTTCAGGACCCGATAAGGAGCTAAGGAGGAGAAGTCTGGGAAGGAGATCTTGGAGGTGAAACTTGAAGGGAAGGATTTTGAAAGAAGAAGATAATACCGAGATGGGCCTTGAGTATGGCCTGGATGGATTGACATCCTATCTTCTTTTGAGATCTCCATTTTGATGTGAATAGTTATGAAGTGATTTGTGTTTTGTATAAAAGTTTGGTTATAAATTTCAATATGAAAAATATGGCCCTGCTTTTCTATCCCATCGTTTTATTGTCTGGGGATTTTAACTGCTTCCGCATGTGCTTAATAAATGAAAGGGTCGGCGATACTTGTCCTGGGATATCGCATTATAAAATCGACCAAGAGAGAAGGATGTGTGCGTGCCCGAGGATCGGGGCGTGACACCATGCAAGAGAAGAATGCATGCAAATATATAAGCCACCAAAAAGAAAGAGAGAGAGAGAGAGAGTGGCTGGTTTTGAGAGAGTGAGAGAGAGGGGTAGAGTTGCCGAGAGAGAGAGTGAGTTGCGAGAGAGAGGGAGGCCGAGGAGGAGGAGGAGCTCGCCCGTCGCCGCCCGCACGCCGTCCGTCCGTCGCCAGTGTGCCGTTCGTGTGTCGCTGTCCGCTTGGTCTTTGAGGCAAGTTGGGATTGATTTCCACTCTTGCATGTGTGTCTTGCATGTGTGGTTGAGTTCTTGGATGTTTAGAGGCTAGAAATCGAAATACTTGAGGTTTGTTCTTGGAGATGCTTGCTGTTTTCGCATGAACCGCCTGACCCAGAATCTTGTAGAGGTTTGCATGCATGTTTTGAGTTTGATTTTGACTTCAATTCCTTAATGAAAGTTGTAGCCAACATCTTAAACTAAAACATACTAAAATTTGGTATAAAATTATGGAGATTTGATGGGTCAAACTCTCATCCTACGGAGACACCAGATCTGGAACGATTTCACTGACCTTTCGGTGGATTCGTGGTTCCATGTTGATTTTTACTAAGAATCTCTTTTCGACTTCTTCATGAAACTTGTAGAGAACATCTTGAAGTTTAACATACTCAAATTTGAAGTAAAATTAAATGAACAAGTATAGCTCAGTGAATCAACTTGCTCTTGAAAACCGTAGATCTGGAGATGCGGTGCAGGATACCCGAGACTTCATGGAACCGTACGATGACCATACTCTGGAAATCTGACTGAGAATTCTGAATGAAAGTTGTAGGGGATCCTTTTAAGTAAAACATATCCAAATTTCATAGGAAACGAAGAAGAATAAGTGGTTGAAAACTCAGTATTTCGGAGAACCATACACTGGACGTTTCGGTGTTAGATCCAGAAGATTCGTATGACTATAGAAAATAATATAAAACGAATTTGGCTTAGAAGTCTTCATAAAAAATCTACTTTAGTGTCTTGGCTATAACCTGGTAAAATTTCATAATTTTCGGAGGTCGTATGCATATTTTAATCAAATTATTTCGGAAACTGTGCATTCTGTTTCTATCCGAATTTGCATGCTGTTTTGTGTAAATGGTACCTTCTTGTGTGGAACTCTATTGTGCATGTACTTTTCATGAAATTGCTATCTTATTGTCTTTTCTATCACATGTCTTAATTTCATGACTTTTGAGAAGCATATGGATATTTAATTTAAATATTTTCTGAAAGTGGTATTTGCTGGAATTTTGTATGGATTGGATGATGATGTCTTGATGCATGCATGACAATGAATTGAGATGCATTTATGAATTCAATGCTGAATATGATCTTGTTTGCCATTATATTGTGCCATGTTGAGTTGAGACCTAAATTGGTGACCATGGATAATAATGAATGAGGAAACCGTTTGTGGCGGATGAGAATGCCCTGGGAGTATCAGGATGCCCGGGATGGGGGGTGCCGGATGGCCGAAATGTATAGAGATACATGGCCGGATGTCCCCGGGAGTTTCGAGATGCCCAAAGAGTGGGTGAACCGGAAGCACCGAAGGTTTGTGCCCGGGGGAATGCCTCGTGATGCTAGTTGGGATGTGAGATTGTGACACCCCTCGACGGCCCCCGATCCGATTTGGGTCGCCACAGTTCGCTTACCTTTCACTTTCCTTATTAACATATCACTCTGATACCGTTTCTATTGTAGCGGGTCCATACAACCATGGGGGTTTACGTCTTTTATTAACGGTCCCTTGCGCAATTTACATAACGGAAGCATATCCAACAATTCCCTTCCCTACATTCCGAAATTGATGCACACCAACTAAACATTTATAGGTAAAAGCCGTACACTTTTGTTTACATAACTTGATGAACATCATTAGTCGATACATCAAAATTGCCACGCTCTTTCTATACTTGGCTATATTTTAAAAGATGACCGACATCTTCTCCCACAATTGTATGCTTAAGGTCCATCAACTAGTGTCGGCGTCCAAAGGTTTCCTCCTTTGCTATCCTTCTCCTCACGGTCATATCCAACCGCTCAAACCATCTACTAATCTGAAATGTTGGTCCCCGAAAAGGGAAGATAACCACTCAGCAGATAGAGAAATCCAATAACAACTCAATGATCATGCAATCATACATGTATTGCGGCATTACTTACCTTGAAGCCATGCGCATACTATCATGCATCATCATACCAATTCATAACACATTCATGTGTATCATCATTGTAACATACATGTCATGGCATCATTACATCATACATGACATCATCATCATCGCATCATTTCATCATACATGTCTTCGAGCCATATCATATATCATCATCATTAACATTACCATGCATATCATCATGCATATCATATCATAGGTGATCATCATATCACATCACATATCATCATCATCATCTTCATTATCATGCATATCATCATGCATATCATATCATGGGTGATCATCATATCACATCACATATCATCATCATCATCATCATCATCATGCATATCATCATGCATATCATATCATGGGTGATCATCATATCACATCACATATCATCATCATCATCATCATCATGCATATCATCATGCATATCATATCATGGGTGATCATCATATCACATCACATATCATCATCATCATCATCATCATCATCATCATCATCATCATGCATATCATCATCATGGGTGATCATCATTATTTCACATCACATATCATCATCATCATCATCATCATCATCATCATCATCATCATGCATATCATCATGCATATCATGCCATGCATATCATCATGTCATAGTTTAATTTTCATCTTTATCTTTCAATTTTGATCACCACATCACCCATTCATCAATCTCATCATCAATTTTACACTCGCATCCCATGCGAAAAAACCTCCGGGCATGTATCCAAGATACAACCGGGCATCCGCCCCCCACATCCGGGCATCTCGCATCCCAACTAGCATCACGAGGAACCTCCGGGCATGTATCCAAGATACAACCGGACTTCTGGCCTTTACCCTTCTAGCCAGGCATCTCGCACCCAAATCCTGGCATCGCGAGGCATTCCCTTCGGGCAAAGACCTCCGACAGGCGTCCGGAATTATGTACCGACATACCACCAGGCCTCCCCGGAATTACGTACCGTATACCACCGGGCATCCCGACACTCCCGGGAATCTCTGGAATTATGCCACTCGGCCACCAGACATCATCCTCCACCACAACCTCTTCCTCATCCACATTTATCCTTTTATCTCAATTTAACATGGCAATTGGCATGGCATCAAACAAATCACACTTGCATTTCAATTCACATGTCATACACATGCCAAAGCTTAATCACATATGCATTTCAATTTAATACATGTACAAAGACCTCATCACACAAGTGCCACACAAATGAAGTTGAATCCATGGCCAAATAAAAATCTATTTTATTTTATTTTATTATTATTTTATTATATTTATTATTATTTTATTATTTTATTATATTTATTTATTTTCATAAATAAATATTAAATTTAATATCTATGATTTTTCCCAAAATCATAATATTCAAACAATCACTAAAAAAATCAATACAAAATTCATGGCCAAATTGAATTTCTCATAGTTTCACAATTTCTACAAAATAGCACCTTATATTCGGATATGGCCAGACTTGCACAGTTTCCAAATAAATTCGATTAAAATACTCATATGGCCTTCAAAAATTACGAAATTTTACAGCGTGATAGCCAACACATTTTCGTACATTTATCATGAAGAAATCTAAGCCAAATTCTTTTTAGATTAATTTCTACAACCTTACGAAGCTTCTGGAACCACGACCGCGACGTCCAGAACACACTTCTCCGAAATTTGTAGATCTCACCCATCAAATCTCTTTCGTTTCCTCTGAAATTTGAGTATGTTATGTACCAAGGTGTCCTTTACAAGTTTCATGAAGAGATCTAGGCCAAATAACCAGATTATGGTCACCATTTTAGTCCATGAAGTCTCGGGTGTCTCGAGATACTTAACCAGAACCATCATTTTCAAGATCTAACCGATTCACCGAGATATACTTGTTCTTTTTGCTTCAAATTTGAGTATGTTGTAGCTTAATGTGTTTCCTACAACTTTCAAGAAGATAACAAAGTGAGATCTTCAACAGAAATCAACATGCAAACAAGAATCTCGCAAGAGGTCAGTGAAAATTTCGCAGATCTAAAGTCTCCGTACAATAGAACTTTTGACCCCTCAAATCTCCATCGTTTTCTACGAATTTTTAGTATGTCATAGTACAAGACGTTAGCTTCAACTTTTATGAAGACATAGAAGCCAAAATCGAACTCCAAACATGCATGCAAGCTCACACAACATTCTGACTCGAGCGGATTCATGCGAAAACATTCCAGATCTGACATCTCCGTAAGATGAGAGTTTGACCCCTCAAATATCCATCATTTTCCACGAAATTTCAGTATGTTATATTTCAAGATGTTAGCTACAACTTTTATGAAGAAATCGGAGCCAAAATCGGACTCTAAACACACATGCAATCTCAAACAAGTTTCTGACTCCAAACAGTTCATGCGAAAACATTGGTGCAAGAGTAGAAAGTGGATTCCCAACTTGCCTCCAAGATGAACACACAGCAACACACGGCGGCGTACGGTGGTCGGACGGCGGACGAACGGCGGACACACCTCCTCCTCTCTCTCGGCCGCTCCTCCTTTCCCTCTCGGTCTCTCCCTTTCTCGAACACTCTCTCTCTCTCTCACCTTTCTCGGCCAAAATGAAGCAAAGAAGAGCCGGCCACTCTCTCTCCTAACCCCCTTTTATTTCCCCAAAAGCTCATGATTACCTTGCCTCTCCAATTAACCAATGCATGCCCATCATCTTTGCCACTTGTCATTTGGGCTTTTAAATTTTGAATTTCAATTGGGCTTGGGCTTTGGCCCAACCGGCCACTCTTCCTTGGGCTGGTCGACAGCCACCTCTTGGGCCCAATGGGCCGACTAGCTTGGCCCACCAAGCTTTAGGCTAATGGGCCCAAGGCCCATTTCGAAAATAACCTTCCTTTTCCTTTTTTTTTTTTGAAATTCTTTTTTTTATAAATATTCTTGAATTCCAATTTTCATCTTGGCCAAAGTCTTGGGACATTTTAATTATCGAGATTTAATTTATGAATCATATGGCCAAGCGTAGACTATTAATCTATTAAATTTAAATTTCCACAATCACAAGCACAAATCATCAAATTAAAAGACTAATGGCTAAAACATAAGCCATGGAAATTCTACCACATAATTAAAGACTTTAACATACCTTAAGGCTTGGCTTTGAATTTCTGGGATGCCACAGAGATGCCCGGCCAGGGAGTGTAAATGCCGAATGTCCGGTTGTATCTTGGATACATGCCCGGAGGTTCCTTGTGAAGCCAGTTGGGGTACGAGATGCCCGGAGAGTGGGGGAGCCTGATGGTCTGAATTGTATCTTGGATACATGTGGGATGTAAACATTGGCCCCGGGAAAGAGAAATGTGGCGATCTAAGATGAAATTGAAATTAAATTATGCATGGTGATATATGCATGACATGATGCATGATGATATGTGCATGATATGATGCATGGATGCATGGCAATGATGATGGAATATGTGATATGATGACGTTACATGCATGGATGCATGGTAATGATGATGGTATATGTGATATGATGATGTTACATGCATGGATGCATGGCAATGATGATAGTACATGTGAAATGATGATGATATGTGCATGGATGACTGGAAATGATGATGGCACATGCGATATGATGATGATAAGTGCATGGATGCATGGTAATGATGATGGCACATGCGATATGATGATGATAAGTGCATGGATGCATGGTAATGATGATGGCACATGTGAAATGATGATGATATGTGCATGGACGCATGGTAATGATGATAGTACATGTGAAATGATGATGATATGTGCATGGATGCATGGTAATGATGATGGCACGTGTGATATGATGATGATGAGTGCATGGATGCATGGTAATGATGATGGTACATGTGACATGATGATGGTAAGTATATGACATGATGGTGATAACTATATGATGATGTATGTACACAAGGAATGATGACATGTGCATGATATCAAGGTAAATTGTGCGTGGATGCTTTAATGACATGTAATGCTATGATTGTGATGATTGTGGGGCATGAAGCATTGAGTGGTTTATTGATCATTTACCTGCTGAGTGACTGTACTCACCCCTTTTGGGGACCAACATTTCAGATTAGTAGATGGTTTGAGCGGTTGGATATGACCGCGAGGAGAAGGATAGCAAAGGAGGGAACTTTTGGACGCTTACACTGGTTGATGAACCTTAAGCATACGATTGTGGGAGAAGAAGTCGGTCATCTTTTGAAGTATAGCCTAGTATAGAAAACTATGGCATTTTGATGTACCGATGAATGATGTCCATCCGTTTAAGTAAATAAAAGTGTACGGCTTTTACTTATAAATATTTAGTAGGTGTGCATCGTTTTCTGAATATAGGGAAGGGAGTTGTTGGATGTGCTTCCGTATATAAATTGCGCAAGGGACCGATCTAAAAGATGTAAACCCCCAGGTTGTATGGACCCGCTACAATTGAAATGGTATCAGAGTGACATGTTATTAGGAAAAGTGAATGGTAAGCGAACTGTGGCAACCCTAATCGAATCGGGAGCCGTCGAGGGGTGCCACACTATCTGTCTAGATGATTTGATTTGTTGAGGTGGTTCAGTGAATGTTTGAATTATATCGATTTGCAGGAAGGAACTGAGGCAAATGTAAGTCCTCTGACTTGTGCTTGTGCTTAGGCAGCCCTTGGGGCGTATTTTCTTCCCAGTTGGGGCTTAGGGGGTTGAATTTGCTGAGCCGTCGTCTCACTCCATTATGGGATAACATTTTCAAGTCTCTAGATGGCGTTCGTGGAGAACCTGAAGCCCCGGAGTCTGGAAGGTAGAGAGACCAGAATTGACGATCGTGTCTGACTAGTGAGCCATAGGACAATTTCCTTTTTGTTGAGCCAATATATTTGTAAATAGCCTAGTGTTGTATATAAACATGTTTTTTTATTTTTATTTTATAAAAGACTTGTTTTGATTTGAAAATTTGAGGCTGTACTTTTCTATCACATCTGATTGTTGTTTGAGGATTTATTATTTGCTTCTGCATGTGCACAAAAATGAATGGATTGGCGATGTGTCATGGGGTGTCGCTATTTAATCGATCGCAGAGGGATGGGCATGCGCTTGGAGGATCGGGGCATGACAAATACTATATAAGGACACTCTTAGATTAACTCATTCAAGGTATTATCCACTTTGGCTCAATACTGAGCATCATGGTTTTGTCCTTTAGTATATTGGTAAGCACTATCCTAAGAGGTCACACACCCTAATAATGTTCTCACTTTGTCACACTTAACATTGTAGTTCTAATGCTAAACATTACCATTACGCTAAAAGGCTTATATTGTTAGTTAATTCTAGTTTCACATATATAATCAATAAAGCTATGCATTTGTTCAATGCACAATTGGTTCATTCTTGCTCCTTCCATCATCCTAAAAGCTTGTCAATAATTGCTCCTTATTTGAACTATTTGGTTTCAACGATCACTCTCTACTCCTGTTGGATCAGGTTGTTAATTACCCATCCTACCTACTAACAATTTGTCTTTATCTTTAAGTTCAAAAAAAAAAAATCATTATTACATCGAGAGCAAGAGAGATGATATGATTCCAAATATACCCTTCAGTGTTATTATACTTTGTACTACTCCCTATAAATTATCATGCACCAAGCCTTGACCACGTGCCCATCCCTCTCTGATCGATAAAATTTGCGACTTCCCAAGCCGAGTCGTCAACCCTTTTATTTTATTGCATATGTGGAAGTGAATTACTAATCCCCTGACATCAATAGTTTGGGATAGAGAAGCAGGAAATAGATTCACAAACAAAACATGCTTTTATATACACACTGAGTCATATACAAAAGTCAACAACCACAGGCCTACAAAAGACTAGTTCTCAAAAAGAAGCTGTCCTATCTGACCGACACCTCAGATCACCATAGCTCGGCTTCGGGTCCTCCACTCTACAGCCCTGAAAATTGAGCCCACGACAAGGTGAGATATAAATCTCAGCGAGTTCACACTCTAAATCCCAATTAGGAGGGTAATACACCTAGTAGCCACACAATCATATAATCACAGAGACTTACCTCATCTTGGATCCACCTTGCAGGTCAGCACACTTCATATACATCATGCATAAAATCGATGCATGTAACAATTGAAATGTCTTACTCAACTCAATAAATCACATGGGTCCTGATTATAGGGCTAAATCGTTACGAAACGTCACATACCATGTCACACAATTTTATCCCATAATCTGGCGTATTTATTTCACTCAACATGCGTTCCAATTGATAATCACACCCCTCTAGGGTACGGCTTACTTGAAGTTTGGCAGTCTACTAGCATAACCAGGCATCGTCTCACCCCATTGAACATGGCTACGTCTCCTAAAGACGGCTTTCTCAAAAGAGCATAGGTCCAAAATTCACTGCGACTCAAAACTCAATGAGTGGGTAACTCGTATAGGGTAATGTCCATCCGATATAGTTCAAGGACGGGTTCTTTTAACCAACACACAACCATTCAATCTCGGCTTAGGTCACCATGCATTGCACTCAAATGCCTCAATTAAAATAGTGATCCTGGCCTATTTTCTTCATATTAAAAACACACGGTAAAATAATTGTGTTAGGTACACGGTCATATCGAACCTGAAGAATTCATAACCTTCTTTTCAAAATCTCACTGGTTTATATAGTATATAAAACCATTTTTCGGTGTTTAAAACCTAACACCCGGGATTCTCTGAATAAATATCAAGATTTAAAATTTTTGGAATAATTAACCAAATTTCTAATTAGCACTCAAATTTTCACAATTTAACACTACACTAATCTAATATTAATTTAATCTAAACACCCCTTAAACATCATTAGCCTAGTAAGTAGGGTTTAGTGCATACACTCACCAGTTTAGCGCAAAAACCGGTTCACGGTGACAACGGCGCGATGACGACCGAAACTCGAGCCTATAGCGGCGTGGGAGGTTGGTGGCGGGTGGTGTGTCGGCTGCCGGCACGGTCAAGACGGCTGAATCGGCACGGCGGTGGATGGCAGCTACGTGCGTGGCAAGGAGGAACGATCCCCTCTTCCTCTCTCTCGCGCTCGCTTTCTCTCTCTCTCGCTTGTGGTTTCGTTCTCCAGTCTCCTGTCTTCCCACGTCCATGGCCGGTTTTGTTCCCCTTTTGATTGACTAGTTTAGTCAACACATGTAGGTGCGGTGGCGGCAAGAGGCGGAGCCGGGTGGAGAAGACGTGGGCCTTCATCCGGGTCTTCTCTTGCCAGCGCAAGAGGAGCTGCTGCGTGGCTTCCGCTTGGTCGAGATCCTCGGCTTCGCTGTCCAGCTGATGAGAAGCCGACCTTCTGTTAGTTGACTTCGTGAGTCAACAGAGAGGATCCCGGTTGCAGCAGGAGGCAGAGACGGGTGGGGAAGACGTGGACTTCCACCGAGAATTCTGGCCAGCACTTCCCTTTCCTCATGCACGGACGTATTCTCCTGCATTGCTCAATTAAGCAAGGTCTCGGTGGCCGTCGTTGAAGGGGACAACTCAATGGGATGCGTGTCTTCATTTGCTGGTGGACGGTGAAGGAGCAACGTGGCTGCCATTTGGTTCTTCTCGGTCAACATTCCCTCTTTTGTTGACCATCAAAGGAGCGTGACATCATCACGGGCAGTCCTCGAATGCGTGGACATAGCTGCATGAATTCTTCACGAGCATGCATGGGCGTGAGCTTCACTTAGTTGACTACTTGAGTCAACTAAGTAGTGTCACGTTGGCAGCAAATGGAGAGAACAACACCGGCGTGCACGTCTTCATTTCTGCATGAAGAAAGGGCCGCGGACGTACGCATGGCCATTGCATGCCACGGGTCTTCAGCTCGGTTGATTTGCGAGGCTGGTCGGGGTTAACAATTTCCTTCGTAGTTGGCAACATTGGACATGTGCATGAAGACGTCGGGTGCTTACATGAAAGGTAAGGAAGGTACAAATGTGGAAAGGGCTGGTCTCGCGAGTTACTTAAAGAAGATTTTCGACAAGATGATAAGCTATACAAAAATTGGATCGTCTCGACACGGCAAAGACGTGATTACGAGAGTACATTATGAGACCATCACAAAACGTGATGTCTCGGTCTGGTGATGGAAATGATGAAACGGCGGCCGAAAGTGGCGCCAACGATGTAGTCCGACTACAAATTCATCGACTTGTCACGAACCGTTACGTACTCGAGGTCCGGCGAAAATCCGGATGTCACAAGTCTCCCCTCCTTAGAGAATTTCGTTCTCAAAATTGGACATCTCCTACATGTCATGGAAAATATGAGGTATCTTTGCCTCATTTCTTTCTCACTTTTCCATGTGGCCTCTTCCATATCATGATGTCGCTACAAAACCTTAACTAATGAAATTTTCTTTGTCCAAAGGACTTGCTCTTTTCTATTTAGTACCCGGATCGGCTCTTCTAGGTATCTCACTTTCTCATCCTCTTTGATGGCTTCATGATCGAGTATGTGACCAGGGTTAGGCTAATACTCCCTCAGCATCGACATATGGAAAACGTCAAGCAGATTTGTCAATTTAGGGGGCAATGTCAGCCGACAGGCTACATCCCCTACCTTTTCAAAGATCTTGAAAGGTCTGACAAATTTAAAGCCTAACTTATCCTTTATCTCGAATCATGATGTTCTCTTAATTGGGGATACCTTTAGGAATACTAGATCTCTTATGTCAAATTTTAAGGGTCATCTACGCTTATCCGCGTAGCTTTTCTTTCACCCACTTCATTTCAACAAACGGGGTTTTACAAGCTTAACCATGCTTCTGTTGCGCCACTCTGATAAAATTATCCCAGAACTATTCTTCTCCTGACTGATGCATGGCTTGGTTCCTTCTTGTCTCCTTTGCCATCCTAGTAGCGCCCTATCTACGGTGCATTCTGCGGCGCGTTCCCTTTGTTCTGTCTCATCGGTGGCGGCGGTGGCAACTGTGGTCCCATTTGTCTTCTGGGATAGTTCCTGACCATGTGGCCATGCTGGCCACACACAAAACAAGAACCCGTCCTAGTAGGACACATGGTTGATCCATGTTGTCTTCCGCAGGCATGACACACTCAATTTTGGCTCGACACTAACTTTCCTATCCCACCCTTCCTGTTGGGTGGAATGGGATACCTTCCTCCAGGTATAGGTCTCTTCCCAAACCTATTCGCATCTCTGTTCGAACCAAACCTCGACCCAGATGCAGTGGCTTGTTCGTTCTGGTCTCTCTCTATTAGCTGGGCCCATTCATACAGGCCGTTGTAGTCCTTCAAATTGAAAGGCACCAGCAGACTCCTTAACTCCCATCTGAGCCCATCTCTGAACCTTCTAGCTCGGTCTACCAGATCCTCGACCAATCTAGGGACATATTGTGACAGTTCAATGAACTTTGCTTCATACTGGTCTACTTCTATTGCACCTTGGCGGAGGCGCTGAAATCTCACCATCTTCAACTCTCTAGCACTGTCCGAAAAGTATTTACCATTGAAGATCTCAACAAAGTCGTTCCACTCCAGGACCACACCTTCCGGGAACGCTATTCCTCTGGTGGCTCTCCACCAAGTGCTTGCAATCCCCTGCAGTTGATAGACTGTAAGGACGACCTTTTCTATCTCGGTGCACATCAGCAGTGCAAAGGCCATTTCCAATTCCTGGATCCAGAGGGCTACAGCCTCAGGATCTCCTGCACCAGTGAACCTTGGCGGGTTCACTAACTTATGCATGGGCCTCTCTCTCTCAGCGATTGTGTTCCCAAGTGGAACTTTGGCAGGTGCGGCAGTAGGTGCGGTGACGGCTACGGGGGCAAGTGTGGCGACGGCTGCAGCAATAGCAGCATTAGCGGCGGCATTGGCGGCAGTAGCGGCGGCTGCGGTTGCGACAGCTGTAGCGATGGCTGAAGCATTAGCAGCGGCAACTTGATTCTAAGCCTACTACTCCATCTAATTTCCCATTGTTTCTAGCGCTTGCATGATCTTGTCCACTCTCGGATCACCAGGAGCTACTACCCCAGCACTAACTGGAGGTGGTGCTACTCCACCGCTGGCCTTAGCCTGTGCTCTACCTCGGCCACCGACCCTAGTCGATGTCCTAGATTGAGTCCTTGAAGATAAGATCCTCTGCCTAAGAGTTCACGGCTCCTGATCATTCATGTTCTAGAATCTCTACAAAACCGATTCCCAATTCCATATAGAATTAGAAACTGAGTGATCCCACAACCAATTTACCAAACAGCTATCAATCACATGCATTAGCATAAAATAGAGGTCATTCCTACTAACTATCCAAGAACTCATTGCACCTTATCACTCCAAACACAAACTTCGCTCTGATACCATTAAACGGGGATGTTATGTCCCGAACCTCGAGCACATGCCCATCCCTCTCTGGTTGATAAAATTTGCAACTTCCTAAGCCAAGTTGCCAACCCTTTTATTTTATCGCACATGCGGAAGCGAATTACTAATCCCCTAACATCAATAGTTTGGGATAGAGAAGCAGGAAACAGATTCACGGACAAAACATGCTTTTATATACGCACTGAGTCATATACAAAAGTCAACAACCATAGGCCTACAAAAGACTAGTTCTCAAAAAGAAGCTGTTCTATCTGACCTACACCTCAGATCACGACAGCTCGGCTTCGGGTCCTCCACTCTACGGCCTTGAAAATTGAGCCAACGACGGGGTGAGATATAAATCTCAGCGAGTTCACACTCTAAACCCCGATTAGGAGGATAATACACCTAGAGACGTCCTAGCCACATAATCATATAATCACAGAGACTTATCTCGTCTCAGATCCACCCTGCAGGTCAGCACAGTTCATATACATCATGCATAAAATCGATGCATGCAACAATTGAAACGCCTTACTCAACTCAATAAATCACATGGATCTTAATTATATAGCCAAATCGTTATGACACTTCTCATACCATGTCACACAATTTTGTCCCATAATCCGACGCATTTATTCACTAAACATGCGTTCTAATTGATAATTACGCTCCTTTAGGGTACGACCTACTTGAAGTTCGGCCGCCTACTAGCATAACCAGGCATCATCTCACCCTATTGAGCATGGCTACGTCTCTCAAAGACAACTTTCCCAAAGGAGCATTGGTCCAGAATCTATTGCGACTCGAAACCCAATGAGTGGGTAACCCGTATAAGTAACGTCCATCTAACACAGTTTGGGGATGGGTTTTCTTAACCAACACACAACCATTCAATCTCGGCTAAGGACACCGTGCATTGTACTCAAATGCCTCAATTAAAATAGTGATCATGGCCTATTTTCTTCGTATAAAAAACACAAGGTAAAATAATTGTATTGGGTACACGGTCAGATCGAACCTGAAGAATTCATAACATTCTTTTCAAGATCCCACTTTGTTTATATAATATATAAAGCCATTTTCGCTGTTTAAAACCTGACACCTGGGATTTTCTAAATAAATATCAATATTTACAATTTTTGGAATGATTGACTAAATTTCCTATTAGCACTCAAATTTTCACAATTGAACACTACACTAATCTAATCTTAATTTAATCAAAACACCCCTTAAACATCATTAGCCTACTAAGTAGGGTTTAGTGCATAAACTCACCGGTTTAGCGCAAAAATCGGTTCAAGATGACAACGACGTGACGGCAACAAAAACTCGAGCCTATAGCGGCACGGGAGGTTGGTGGCGGGTGGTGCGGCAGCTGCGGGCACGGTCGAGACGGCTGAATCGGCATGGCAGTGGACGGCGGCTACATGCACAGCAAGGAGGAACGATCCCCCTCTTCCTCTCTCTCTCGCGCTCGCTTTCTCTCTCTCTCGCTCGCGGTTTCGTTCTCCAGTCTCCTGTCTTCCCACGTCCATGGCCGGTTTTGTTCCCCTTTTGATTGACTAGTTTAGTCAACACATGTAGGTGCGGTGGCGGCAAGAGGTGGAGCCGGGTGGAGAAGACGTGGGCCTTCATGCGGGTCTTCTCTTCCCAGCGCAAGAGGAGCTGCTGCGTGGCTTCCGCTTGGTCGAGATCCTCGGCTTCGCTGTCCAGCTGATGAGAAGCCGACCTTCTGTTAGTTGACTTCGTGAGTCAACAGAGAGGATCCCGGTGGCAGCAGGAGGCAGAGACGGGTGGGGAAGACGTGGACTTCCACCGAGAATTCTGGCCAGCACTTCCCTTTCCTCATGCACGGACGTATTTTCCTGCA
Organism: Eucalyptus pumila; assembly: GCA_016097595.1. Classification (NCBI taxonomy): domain Eukaryota; kingdom Viridiplantae; phylum Streptophyta; class Magnoliopsida; order Myrtales; family Myrtaceae; genus Eucalyptus; species Eucalyptus pumila. The sequence continues at coordinate 24,538,398 of CM027848.1, forward strand.
TTCGTCAATTAAGCAAGGTCTCGGTGGCCGTCGTTGAAGGGGACAACTCAATGGGATGCGTGTCTTCATTTGCTGGTGGACGGTGAAGGAGCAACGTGGCTGCCATTTGGTTCTTCTCGGTCAACATTCCCTCTTTTGTTGACCATCAAAGGAGCGTGACATCATCACGGGCAGTCCTCGAATGCGTGGACATAGCTGCATGAATTCTTCACGAGCATGCATGGGCGTGGGCTTCACTTAGTTGACTACTTGAGTCAACTAAGTGGTGTCACGTTGGCAGCAAATGGAGAGAACAACACCGGCGTGCACGTCTTCATTTCTGCATGAAGAAAGGGCCGCGGACGTAGGCATGGCCATTGCATGCTACGGGTCTTCAGCTCGGTTGATTTGCGAGGCCGCTCGGGGTTAACAATTTCCTTCGTAGTTGGCAACATTGGATGTGTGCATGAAGACGTCGGGTGATTGCATGAAAGGTTTGCTTTAGGAAGGCACAAATGTGGAAGGGACTAGTCTCGCGAGTTACGTAAGAAGATTTTCAACAAGACGATAAGCTATATTAAAATCGGATCGTCTTGACGCGGCAAAGACGTGACTACGAGGGTACATTATAAGACCATCACGAAACGTGATGTCTCGGTCTGGTGATGGAAATGATGAAACGGCGGCTGAAAGCGGCGCCAACAACGCAATCCAACGACAAATTCGTCGACCTATCACGAACCATTACGTACTCGAGGTCTGGTGAAAATTCGGATGTCACATAAATTCTACCTCAAGGCTTCCTTAGAATGTCTACAAAGCACTATTTTCTTGATGCATGGAAACTCTCTTGATGGATAGTTGAATAGTTCTTTTGTAATCAAAATTATATTAGAGAGAGCTGAATAGTTTTGTTGTAACAAAAAGTATATTAAAAAGAAGAGATAAAATTCAAACTATGCGAAAATATGACATTTAGTTTTTATTTTGGATCTATGGAATAAATATAATATCTGAGACCTTGTTATACAAGAACACTTGTTTTAGGTTTTTTTTTAATTATTATTATTATTCTATTTGCACATCTTAGAAAGAAATCGACAAACTAATGAATCATTTCCTCTTGCGATTGACTCATTTGATGGCTACGATTTTTCAAAAATGAAATTGAATATTTAATCTGCCAAACATCAATATAATATTTGATTTTATGAACAAAAGTTTTCACTTATATTAACTTTCCTATTTAGTCGTTGTTAATAGATGAGAATGTTGGGAGTGTACCGAAGAAGTCCAATAGGTTCTTCTATGAAGATTGCCAAGAGGAAACTCAAATCCGAACCTGTCAATATATCAAGTTAGACCCACATTTACTCAAAAACTTAAGCCAATTAGTTATGAGCCAACTAGAATATATTAATTGCTCCACCATATCAATTCTCCGATGTGGAACTTTTCTAACACAACATACTCACACGTGCATTCTAACAATCTCCTCTTAATGTGTGTGAGCCCAGTGTTAGCCCGCTCCCCCTTAATTTAGGTGTCTTTTTGCATCAACTCATGGGCCCGTGTTGCAACACTATAACGCCAACCTACCCAAAAACTGCAGCCATTGGATCTAATACCATTGGTTGGAAGCGCATAGCAAAAGCCTAATTCCTTCTTTCGGAGAGATCATCAAGGAGTCTAAATTCAAGCCTGTCAATTTATGAGTTAGATCCACCTTCATTCAAAAGTTTAAGCCAATGAGTCATGGGTCAATTAAGATGTATTAATTACTCCACACCATATCAATTCTTTAATGTGAGACTTTTTTAACACAACTCACTCACATGTGTATTCTAACAGAGAACACAAGTTTAATATCAAAGCCTCAATTTTACAACCGATCTCTTTTCCTAAATGACTACCATGAAAATTGTTAGAAAAAAGAGATTGTTATTATTTTTAAAAGAGTAGGTTTAGTTTCCCTGCCGATGAAGGAAAAGAACAAGCCTAGTGACTTACATCGAGACCACAACGACAACGAATGATTTAATAATGAAAAAATAAATATATATATATATATATATATATATATATATATAAAAATGTATAACCTAAATGTAAGTGTATAACGATATACTATGCCATTTAATGTTAATAATCCATATTTATGGCACCGGTGCAGAAGGTCTTGGCTCTGTTTTATATGATATATTCAGAGATGTTACAAATTGATGAGTCGGAATTCGACGAAAGTGGATGAGGAAGAATTTAGGAGTGCGGGACACCTGGAGTGCCATAACTTGGCACGCCGGGACACTTAAGTGCCATAACTTTAAAATGGTACACTTAAGTGCCATCATCGGAGTAAAATGGGACACTTAAGTGCCACTCCGGCGAAAATCCGGCCAAATGGCTGACGTGGCAATTTTCCGGCGAGTTTAGTCCAAAACGGCGTCGTTTTGCACGCTGACGTGGCGGAGAAAACGCAAAAACGACGCCGTTTCGTGTCTACGTGTAAATAATAATATAAAAATTAATTAAATTATAAAGTATTCAAAAAATTAAAAAAAAAAGAGAAAAATTAAGAAAAATTTTAAAGTTTTAAAAAATTAAGAAAATTAAAAAAAAAGGGGGGGGTCGAACGGGCGGGCCGAGGCTGAGCCCTCGCCGCCGCCCTCCGTCCCGCTCGTCGCCCGTTCCCCCCCTTTTTTAAAATTTTTTAAATTTTCTTATTTTTTTAATTTTTTTAATTTTCTTATTTTTTTAATTTTTTTTAATTTTTAAAATTTTCTTTTTTTTAAAATTTTTTTAATTTTTTAAAATTAAAATTTTTAAAATTTTCTTTTTTTAATTTTTTTTAAATTTTTATGCTAATTTGGAGCTCCGGCGAGCCACGTAGGCAAAAAATAATAATAAAATATTGCCACGTAGGATTTCCGGCAAGGGTCGCCGGAGGTGGCACTTAAGTGTCCCACTCGAAAAAAAAAGTGGCACTTAAGTGTACCGTTTTGAAGTTATGGCACCTAAGTGTCCCGGCGTGCCAAGTTATGGCACTTGTGGTGGACTTCTGCCAAGAATTTAGTTGGATAAAATAATGCTAGTCAGATTAGACAGAGAACTTGTCATGGAAATGATTTCAGTGCATAAAACAATTGTATGAGTAATCATGTGACTAGAAATTGTCTTTCTATGTTCTCTTTTACTCGATGTTCATTTACAGTGGAAAAACACATCAAATATGGAATCCCCTCCTTGCCTTTGTGTAATTGGATTAAGCCAAATGTAGTGTGCAAAGATTGATGGGGGACAACAACCGATGCCTACATTAGTTGGTTATCTAGCTCAATTTCGAGATCTTATGAAGGGGTTGTCAGTGTAAAACCTGAGATCATACATCAGAAGAATAATGTTGATGAATGATTAATGGTGATGTGAATGATTGGTGATGTGAATGATTTGGCTAAGGCAAGTTTGAGGAAGTAAGTTTTATGGGTACATTTCTTTCCCTAAAGTACGCACATTTCTTTCCCTAAAGTACGCTTTTTGATGACTCTTGTCACAAGAAGCAAGATAATAATGGTGAATTTGAGGAAGTATGCTTTCTGCGCAAATGATTATGAATATTTAACATGAATTGCCACATCATTTGGCTCATTGATATTGGTATTCTTTCTCATACTCAATTCATCTTATAGGACTCAGATTGTCACATTCATGTCAACATGAATATAAAAGCCCCACGAGCTGGAGATGGCCCAACCCCACCTTTAGTTGGACAAACTCTATGCTAGTCAGATTGAACAAAAGAGTAACATTAAAGTTCCGCTTGTTTTGCAGAAAATGGATGATTTGAGACAAAAGTTCCTTAAATTGATTACTTGTATCACCTACAAAAGTGAATAAACCAGAAGTATTTTCATGATTCAATAAAGTTTTTAGAATTGTCAATAATAAACACATTTTTCACTGATTAATTATTTTAAATGATATTAGCGATTATATATAAAGAAATATTTTAGAAATCATTTATTTTTCACGAAATAAACGGAGCCTAAAATGATTTAGCACAAAAAGCAAATGTATGAGTTATTTAATTTCAGTTGAGGAAGTTTCCATTATGGTTGCATGGGACTAGAAACCTTGTCTTTCCGTGTCCTCCTTTTATACTCGATGGTTTTAAAGTGAAAAGGCATATCGAGCATGGAATCCCCTCCTTGCCTTGCGTGGTTGGATGGAACCGGATGCAATGTGCAAAATTGACCGAGCACAACGACTAATGTCTACATTACTTGGTTACCTTGCTTAAATTCGAGATCTTATAAAGGGGTTGTTAGCGTGAAATCGGAGACCATATAACAAAAGAATAAATTGATGAATCTTAGTGGTGGTGTGAATGATTATTATATGGCAAGTGTGAGGAACTGTGCAGAATTGACCGAGCACAACGACTAATGTCTACATTACTTGGTTACCTAGCTCAATTTTGAGATATTATAAAGGGGTTGTTAGTGTGAAACCTTAGACCATATAACAAAAGAATACATCGATGAATTTTAGTGGTGGTGTGAATGATTAGTATATGGCAAGTGTGAGGAAGTGTGCAAAATTGACTGAGCACAACGACTGATGTCTCCATTACTTGGTTACCTAACCCAATTTCAAGATATTATAAAGGGGTTGTTCGCGTGAAACCTTATACCATATGACAAAAGATTACATCGATGAATTTTAGTGGTGGTGTGAACGATTAGTCTATGGCGAGTGTGAGGAAGTATTCTTTTTGTGTACATGATTTGCCATATCATGTTAAACTACTCAATTGAAAATGAAATGCATTCAAAATTCAAGTGAAAATGAAATGGATATAGGGTATTGATTACTCTAAATAAATCCAACGTCTTTTCGGTATATTTTCTCTTTATTTAAAAATATTGTATAGGCAATATTGATCAATTTTAACTTAAGCCATTAACACTCGAGAATCAAACAATAAATAAATAAATTGCTAGAAATAGAGCATAACCATATCTATTTTTGCAAGATGTTAATAAAAAAGAAAACATGAATAGCCTAAACACGACTTCTAAATGCTTATGCAATTAAATACTTCTTTTTGTGTTTTTCTTATTTTTGAATTATAAGATGTATTTAATTTTAAATTATAACAATGTGATCTAATTTAACATAACATGTGGCATGCGATCTATAGGACCCAATTCCAATGACAAGTAAAATTAATATGAACTATTCCAACATGACACGCAATCTAATTTATGTGAGTCGAAAAAATAACATAAAAATTGTGATGTGGTAACATAATGACGTGGCAAAGGTGACATGGCATTTAATGACGCTACAAGTGATGACACGGAAATGATGATATGAAGCTGATGCGACTAATTCTATTTGATATATGCATATTATTTTTGTGATTATCTTTTAAAATTAAAATAAGAAACCATGCAAATATGTAATTACCTAATTCAAACTAGGAAATAATTTAGATTAAATCCTATTCTAAATTAGGAAATTTCCGAAATTACTGCATAGCTCCTAGACATGTAATTCAAAACAAGGAAAATTTTTATCCTAACACGTAATGCAATTTTTTTATTTTTTTTATTTTTTATAATATGAGAATTTACTAAATTAATAACATGCAATATAACAAATCCACTTAATCGAATATTCACCTCAATCCAAACTAGGAAATAAACATAATCACAATAATAAAAAAATCCTCACAGCTCAAGTTCTTTATTCTTAAGATTCTCAATATCGAAACTTTCCTAATTGGGCTAAGCCTAAAAAATCTCAGACCAAGTTGAAGTTAGAACTATAATACAACATATATCACAAAAAAAAAAAAAAAATCCAAACTATATTTACTGTGACAAAAATTCCTTGATACTCCAAAGACTCAAGCATACTTCATAAAAAGGGAAAATGGGCTTACTCGGAGAGAGTTGACCTAAACATGGTCTTGCTCCAAATAAAAGAGTTTGAATCACATGGAAAACTCAATGAGGATAGCAAAATGGGTGAAAATAAAAAGGAAAATGAAAGGTAGTTTTAATATCGATCTACAAAAGCAAATTTACTATATCATGTGTCAGGTTATGGGTAGACCTTCAAACAATAACCAAGGGTAGTATGACACATCACTCAGTCTACTATTTTTGTAGACCAGTCTTGTCACGACCCCAACTCCATCTCCAAGGTCACAAGCGACGGGGGTTATTTTTGCGACGTCCCAGGCGTGTTGTCGTCCCATTCCTTTTTATCCTTTCGTTAAGCACATGCGAAAGCGTTTACAAACAACACGCAAACAACAACCAACAGCCAGGAAAACAATCATTACAAACATCTGATTACATCAGTTACATTTACAAGCCCTTTTTTTTTTTTTTATCACGGCTGTTATTTACAACCACTACATCTTCTATGCTCAAAAGGCTGGGATAAACCTTAACTTCTCTAGCGAGACTGCAACTCCATCATACTTACAACTTTGAAAAACAACGAGGTGAGTTATGGACTCAATAAGTAAAACCCCCTAATTCTTACTAAGAGGATATCTCATCAACAAAATCCAGTAGATACAACACTCGCAATACAATGTCGATGGCAGATCAATAACAAACTTATTGCTATCCCTGACTACATGCAGATGTCCATTATCGCACACTTCAATGCATGCTTACTTTTAGCATATCAATAAACACATCAACACATCATGCTTATACATATACCGGTACTTATGCAAATTCATTTACCATTGTCTTGGCTCAACTAGGTCCTCCTAACTCAATCGAGACATTTAACTTCAAACTAGGCATTTTGGCTAAACTAAAGTATCCCGGCTCAACTGAGGCATCCTAGCGCTAGCTCACCAAGGCATCCGGGCCTAACCCAGGCATCTTGGCTCAACTAGAGCATCTCGTTCAATGAACGAGGCATCGCCGCCAACGTTGTGTGACGATGGGTGCTTTTTCCTCTTTATGTGCATCATATAAGTGCATCACACAAGCTGGTTCTTCATCTTTCATCTTAGCCGATGCATACAAGACTCGAAGGTATGTTCATTCAGGTAGATGTGCTATAACTCTTAAAATCATACTCTATAAGGAAAAAGCCACCAAAAGCCCTAAACTTTGCCCAAAGTAACAAATTCACCCCAAACTTTTTTTTTTTTTTTTGCGATATGAAAAATCCCAAACTTTGCTAATTGTGATATATTTACCCCAAACTTTTTTTCGTGACACAAAAAACCTTGAACTTGTATCCGTGTGACACATGGCGGAAGGAAGCTGGACTTAGGCGAGGGTTGCCCTCGCCGACATCGGGCGAGGGCGGCCCTTGGCTGGGTCGAGCAACGGCCTCCTTTGCCAGATCCGGCGAGGGTGCCCTTTGCCCGACACCGGCGAGGCCCGCCCTAGCTAGCCCAGGCAAGGGCGACCCTCACCCTCGCCTAGGTGTTGCCCTTGCTAGATCTAACGAGGTCAACCTTTGCCTTGGCCGGATCTAGTGAGGATAGCCCTCGCCCAACGCTGGCGAGGGCCGCCTGACGTCGACGAGGGCCGCCCTCACCAAATTCGGCGAGGGTCGTCCTCGCCCAACACTGACGAGGGCCATCCTCGCCTAAGTTTGGTCGCTTAGGCTGGTGAGGGCAACATGTTGGCAAGGGCTACCCTCGCTTGAGTCTGGCTTCCCTTCACCATGGCTGGTGAAGGGAAGAGAGAAAAAAAAAAAAAGGAAAAAGAAAAGAAAAGAAAAGAAAAAGGAAAAATAGAAAAAGTAAGACCGAAATGCCCTTGGTGGTGTAAATGTGTCACGATTAGTAAAATTTCGAGTTTTTATGTCACAAAAAAAAAGTTTGGGATAAATTTGTCACTTTGGGTAAAGTTTGAGGTTTTTGGTGACTTTTTCCCTACTATATAATATGCCGAGCACGATTCTTGGTTCGTGGCTTGAGCCGCATGCTTAGGCCATCGCGACTTAACGTCGATTTTAAACTGAGTGAACCTCAACCTCGTCCTAGTGTGTGAAACACTCAAGCATGTAAACATAAGCAAACCACACAAAATAATATTACAACATACACATGGCTTACATGGGTGAGCACCCCACTAACTCGACAATGTAGGCTATCACTCTAGCTAAGAGTTAGAGATTCTACTTACCTTCGATGAACCTCGATAAATATAGGTGGTTTTACCAAGAGATGGTCGTCCAATGATGCGATGGGTGAGCAAGGCCGAGAAGAGAGAGAGAGAGAGCAACGATGAGAGGGCATGAGAGAAAAGAGCGTGTAAGTGAGGGAGGAAGAGGAGATGGTGTAGAAATGAAGGGAGGGAATGCTTCTATTTATAGGCAAACCCCTCATGATGATCTTTCCAAATGGACAAATCATCTTCATGTAGGTGGACAATCTAGATTGAGGAGGTGGCAAGCTAAAGAGATGGGTGGCAAGTCTAGTTCCTAAAGGGGACACTTGCTCATCTTTCCATTGATAGGGATTGAGTCATTATGGAATAATTACATGTAACTATTATGGAGACACCTAAACCAATGACTAATGGTGCATTTGGTAACATTTCTGTTTAAAAATTGTTCCAAGAAATAGAAATAAAATAAAAAAATGTTTATGTTCCAGGAAACAATTTTTGAATAAAAAAACGCCTTTGATAAACTTGTTCCGAGAATAAAAAATGAACAGAAACACGTTTGGTAATTTTGTGTTATTTTTTTTGTTTCTTTTCATTTTTTAATATTTTTATTTTATTTTTCTTATTTTTCTTTCTTTTTTTTTTTTTTTTTTTTTTTTTCTTCTTTCGGCCGACGGCCCGCCCCAGCCACGGCGAGGCTCGCTAGCCCTTGGCGAGGCCGAGCCTCGCCATGGTTGGGCGAGGCTCGGCCTCGCCTCGCCAGGGGCCAACACTTCGGCCCTCGATGGTCGGTTGCCAGCCATGGTCGAGGCCGGCGATCGGCCAAAGAAAAAAGAAAAAGAAAAGAAGAAAAAGAGAGGAGAGAGAAAATTTGTCCTTAAAAATTGTTCCAGAAACAAGAAACATATTTTTCTTGTTTCTTGTTTTTGTTTCAAATGTGTTCCTGGGAACAAAAAAATAGATTTGGAACAAAAATCCAAACAAACACGTTTTTGTTCTTTTTTTGTTCCCTGAAACAAAAAAACAGAAATTTTGTTCATAAATAGAAATAAAGAACATAAACAAACAAGCCTTAAGCCTCTCTCATTTACTTGCCAAGATTTCATGCAATTATTAGACTTAGATCTGTTCACCTTAGCCAACTTGCTATCCAAGTTTCTTCTCTTTAACACACTAAAGTCCAAAAGCATTTAATGCATTATTATCTTTAAGCCAAGAAGTCTCTAAAGTAGCTTGCTCCGTGAGTTGGGCATGCAGCCTCCTTCCCTTCCAAGTTGGGTGTGTAACCCTCTTATTCCGGGGTGAAAGAGAGTATCGAACAATTTTTGAAATCGGCATCGTTACCTTATCAAACAGGCTCGAAAAATTATAAAATCTTGATATGTTGCAGAGAAGACCTCAAAAAACATTTTTTGTGAAGGAAACTTAGCTAAATTCATGTTGTGCAAAGAGCAACAATTCAATGAACACAACCTAAAAATTCATTCATCGAGCAGATTCAACAGTTAGAGAGAGAGATTCATTTTGAAATCCAAATCTTCACAAGACTCTTTGAAGTTTTAATTTGTTGTAGATATAGATGTCATTTAAAACTTTTGTGAAAGAAGTACGTCCAAATTTGAAAGGGAAGATTTTATAAGAATTCGAGAAAGCAACCTGGTTAACATTTTCACTATACTGGGCAAGTTCTGTACGAGAATTGATTGGGCCTTCATCCTAACTATTTCAGCTTAGAAAAATATGAAATTTAAATATGTTATAGTTTAGGATATTTGAACAACTTTCATGAAGGAATATTTTCCAAGTTCAAAGCATAAAAAGCTATATAAAATTGGAAGGAAGAAAGGTTCAGCAGTTTCATAAAACTTGGAAGTCAAAACCTATGAAACTCAAAATAGCAAGTCTATGGGTGAGAGGTGGCGCCTGCTTGGCCTCCAAGATCACTTGTGATCATTCCCTTAGGCCATAAGTTCATTAATTATTTGGGACACTTAAACCTTCATACTCATTTATGATAAAAAAAAAAAAACCCCTTCATACTCATTGCTCTCATTTGACTTTTGTTCTTCAAGAAGATTAGCCTATCTAGCTTGGCCTCTAGGTCTTCTTAATAGGCTTATGTCTCACCCTCTCTTAGTATAAAACCATCCAAAATTTCATGCTTACCTCTCCAAGGGCAAGACTAATTGTGCCAAGTGTCATACTTAGTCATCAAGCCTTAATTAACTACCTTCCAAAAGCATTAAATGCATTGAGAGAAATATCTAAGTTTGAAGGCCATCTCATTGGGCAGGAATTAATTGAATTTGACCGTGACTGACTACCTTATTTGGGCCGAAATTCATGCCTAAGCCATGATTAGATGAAGTCGGACACAACCGAGCATAACCAGCGAAACCAAGTTCGGACTTCTCATTTACCTTGTAAAGGGCTCGAAGTTGAGGATGTTACAAGTGTTAATGAAAAAAATATATTGAAGTTAAAAACACCTATAATAAATAAAAAAGTGAACCGTGAAAAACATTACTAATGGCACATTATAAATTTATATATGGATAATGTTCCAAACTTATGACTCACTAAATAGTGGTATAGTTAGAGGTATTTATCATGATTACTTATTAACGTTTTTTGTTTGTGGTGTGTTTCTTTTTTTAGTAGGCATGCTTTTAATATAACATGGACTTAGGCTTCGTTTGTTCTACAAAAAATTAACCTTCTTTAAAGTATTTTCAAAATAACTTATTTTTAAGGAAAATGACTACATTTGGCAATACGTTGCAAATAATATGAAAATCATTTTCTGACGTTTGTTACAGAAAAAAATATTAAACACTAGGCAGGGAACCGGGCCCGTTCATGCCTATTTCAGCAAAGTGAATGAACTTTGAAGGATTACGCTACAAGACCAGTTCAATAAGCAATATTCGATATATCAGAAAACTGAGAATGCGCATTCATGTCTATGCAAACGTTCTGTTGTACAAACCTACGGATTTGTCTATATCATCAACTGCAGATGTAGGAGAAAATATATGTCCCAGGTGTTAGACAAACCACTTTCCCCCCAAAAGCTTGTGTAGTGAGGAGATCGGCTAACAATGCATTTACAACACAACACTAGTTACTACCGGAATACAGAATGAACAAAGAGCTAGCAGAAATGGTCAATGCACGAGTCTTATTGAGAGTAAAAGGACCGTGCATGAGGAACCATTTCACTGACTCCCAAGTTTGTCCTCCTCCATCCCAAAACTCAACGTGCTGCTGTGTGGCTTTGGGAGCGATGTTTCATCTTGCTTTACATGAACTATTTCTTGACTTGAAGAAGAAGATGAAGAAGAATCTATTCTTAGTGCTGATGACTGATATAAAGGGGGAGCCTCATATGCAGCGGGTGAAAGCTCGGGCACAGGGACTTCTAGCTGAAGAAACCTGATAACTTGTCCAGCTTTTGGCCTTCTCCTGGGATCTGGATGCACACACCACAGTCCCACCATCATCAAGCATTCCATTTCCTTCCTATCAAAGCTTGAATCCAGCTTCTGGTCCATTGCTTCAAGCATATTTCCAACAAGGTAAAGCTGCCAGACCCACTTGTACAGTGGGACATGAAATTCTCCATCCTGATAGGTCCTCCTACCACAGGTGATTTCTAGAGCCACGACCCCAAAGCTGAACATGTCAGACTCTCTAGTAGCCTTCCGTCCGTTGAGATATTCTGGTGCCAGATAACCGTATGTCCCCACCACATCGGTTGTTTCGGTCCTGAATCGGGGGTCAACAAGCTTAGATACTCCAAAGTCACCGAGCTTAGTGTTGAAATCTGTGTCTAGCAATATGTTGGCCGCTTTTATATCTCTATGAAGAACATATTGCTCTAGATCTTCATGAAGATAATTAAGGGCCGATGCCAGCCCGAGAGCTATCCTGTACCTTACATCCCAAGGAAGAACCTTTCGAGTTCCAAAGAGATGATCATCAAGGCTACCATTAAGCATGTATTCATAAACAAGCAAAAATTTACCTTCCTCTTGACACCATCCAATGAATTGTACTAGATTTCGATGTATCGCACGGCTTAAGATCTTCACTTCATTGATGAAGACCTTCTCAGAATGTTTGGATTCCGTGAAGATTCTCTTGACAGCAACTTGTCTATCTAAACTGTTCACAAGTCCTTTATAAACATGGCAAGACCCTCCTTGGCCGAGTCTTCGATCCTCTGAGAAGCTACTTGTAGCTTCAACCAACTCTTGATATGAGAATTTGAGCGGCAATGCTCTTATCTCTTTCTCCATGTCGGTCAGAGCACAATGCTTGTATTTTTTCCTCATTTTTATCATAAACAGGCAAGACGCCACTGAAACAATCAGCAATAGACTTGCTAAAGGAGCAGTGATAAATGTGAACAACCTATAGATCCTGTAGTGTGCCCACTTTACGGGTGAATTGGTCGACGGGGGGCGTACAATGCCCAAGTCTGAAGTAAACCCCCATGAATTGATGATGTGTCTCTCCCCAGCGCCGCCACAAGAACCTGAAATGCCAATTACGACCGATTCAGGAAGAACTTGAGCAAGGTCGATTTGGTAAGAAAGCGAGGGGCTTTTCTTGTCCAAAGGAATCGGGTCTCCAGCAAATGACCAGAACACACTTAAGATTCTTGCTAGTAGAATTATAGGTCACCACGGCATTAGTTGCACTTCCGCTATGTGATTTCATATCCCAATCGGAATGAACAATTGAAGAAATCGAGTTTATGTTGATTCCTATGTGCGGCTCTTGAGGGTCAAATTCTGTGTTCACAAAAGTATCGAACTCAACCATCACAATTCGGTTCTGAGGCCCATCATTGACTGTACTGGCATTGAACAATCCGAGATACCGACCAGCCGAGTTGGGTGGGATTGGAAAGCCAGTAGGAGCAAGAAAAAAGGCCAAGCCATCGCTGTATTGGTTGGGATCGAAAGGTTCAATGGTGAAAGAAAAATGGGTACAGAAGTCTGCTTGTCTCCCAGTAATAGAATCTCTAATATAGATGGGTTTGGAATACTGAATGCGGCCTACCTCAAATGTCTGTTCAACGGGGCCTTGCGGGGTAAGATCAATGAATCCATACGCCATTGCAACCGCAACTCCTTCGTAGAGTATGTCATTTGAGTGGTCGTCAAAGTTACTTATATTGAACTGAACGGGACTGACATAGGGGATAATAGGGTAGCAGATAAGGGAGAAGACAACTAAGTGAGCGTAAAAAGAAAGAGAACAACAGTTCAAATGCTTCATGCATCGCATTTTTACAAGTGTAAGGACGAGGTTCATGCTCGTTTGTCCATTGGCCTAGATCGGTGCTATAGCGGGTGCTTTATAGTGGACCAAATGCTCCAAACAGCGGGTTGGACATGGTGAACAGATTGACAAATTCTCCGCCGTTTCCGCTAAGACCATATGGACAAGGGAGACTTTTGAAGCAATGATCCAATTTTTGGAAGTTGCCACTTATATTGAACTGAACGGGACTGACAAAAAGGATAATAGGGTAGATAACAAGGAAGAAGACCGTTAAGTGAGCGTGAAAAGAAAGATAACAACAGTTCGCACGCTACATGCCAGATCGGGGCTATAAAGGTGTCTTTATAGACCAAATGTTCCAAACAGCGGCTTGGACATGGTAAACAGATTGACAAATTCTCCGCTGTTTCCGCTAAAGACTATATGGACAGGGGAGACTTTTGAAGCAATGACCCAATTTTCAGAAGTCGCTACTTATATTGAACTGAACGGAACCGGCAAGGGGGATAATAGGGTAGCAAAGAAGGAAGAAGACCGTTAAGTGAGCGCGAAAAGAAAAATAACAATAGTTCACACGATGCATGCCAGATCGGTGCTATAAAGGTGTGCTTTATAGACCAAATGTTCCAAACAACGGCTTGGACATGGTGAACAGATAAACAAATTCTCCGCTGTTTCCGCTAAGGACTATATGGACAAGGGAGACTTTTAAAGCAAAGACCCAATTTTTGGAAGTCGCTACTTATATTTGTAGTACTTTAGCTGGTACGTCCATGATAGGGGTGCGAATGGAACGCACCGTTTCGTCTTGATGCGTTACGATGAAAAGTCACTAATGGAGGGGTACGAAGGGAGATGTATAAAAAGCCTCTCGAACACAACCGTTGGACTGGTTGGCAATTCATTCGCACCAAATTTTATCTCCATTTCCATCAAAGAAGAAAAATGAATTCCATTTCACTTTTTGCAAGAACGATCGGCATTTACACCGTGGAAATCGGGTGTTTTCCTTGTGATTGCATCCAGACTAACGTGAGGAAGTGTCGTTCATGATTTATTCGCAATTCAACATTCGTTCCGGGGCTATTTGCTGTTTGTGCATCGAAATCAGGTAAGTTGTCTTCGGTCAACTCGAATTCGAACATTGGTATCAGAGCCCGGTTGTGATTTCTGTCTTGTTTTTCGTTGAGTTTTCTCATTTACCATTTGATATTGAGATCAAGAGATTGTATTCTATACTGTTTGGATTTTTGATAGTCGGAATAGCCATATAAAAAACTCGAAATTGAACAGGAGCAAAGAACGGGTTCGGGGTTGCGTGCATCCATGAGGTTTTGGCTGTTTTTCAAAATGATTTTTTGGTCAAAATTAATTTTTGAATATACAGGGTGAAAGAGCTCGTCGAGACGAGTCCGACGGTGGGTCGAGCCACGCCGGGCGACGTCAGACGCGCCCACACGTGCGGCCAGAAGTCGCAATGCATGGGCGCCACGCGCCTGAAGTGTTGGCACAGCCAGCACGTCCACCACACGCTCTAGTTGGCGAACCGGCACGTGCACGACACACGCCGGCCGGCAAACCAGCACGTACCGGTCGGCGAACCGGCGCATGATGACGTCACAATGACGTCACCCAACGGTCGGTAACTGCTGGGATGACGTCATCGATGACGTCAGTGTCGGCGATAGTCGGCCGGCCGGCGACCCGATTGTTGACTAGACCCGACCCGACCGTTGACCAGTCAACGGCCGGACCGGTCAACCGGTCCGACAGTCAAACCGGTCGGACCAGCCAGGAGCCGTTTGGCTCGCTGGCGCGTGCGCCACACGCGCCCCGCACTCAGGTGGCGCGTGGGGGTGCGTGCAAGCTCCGATTGGAGCGTGGTTGTTGGCATTTGATTCGTATGAGTATCTTCTACACAGTGGTATAATTATTTTATACTTTTGAATTTTATAAATATATGAAAATGTGTAGGAAACCCTATGTACGTGTAATTTTTTGGGGTTTAATGCAGCTGATTCATTTGTAGCTTGTATTTTCTTGTGATTAGGGAAACACAGTAGCTAGCTTGTGTTCAAATGAAGTTATATATGTTGTGTAGAGCTTGGTTCAATGATATGATGTATATATTTAAATCTCCTTGCAATTTTCTAGTTGCTAGAAAATTAGAACAATGGTAGGAAATCCATTACATGTTGAATTGCAATTTTAATTATAGTTAAAGCATGATTGTTGTTTATACGTTGGTTACTATCATGCTATATTTTTGTGTTAAGGGAAAACGTAGAAATTACATAAGGTCATTTAATTATTTTTCCTAATGGGAGTTCGTAGGTTGGTAGAATTGAAAGAAGTTCTCACCTAAAACTTAAAATTTGTGCAAATTAAACTAATTAATGATAATAGAACAATTGTATATAGAAGTTGATTGGGAATATAGTGAACTTTTGCCTTTGTGTCTTTTGTTGAATTATCATTAATTTAGTTTGTCTTTACTCCAAATTAAATATGTGTGTTACTCTATAAAGTGTGTTTGTATTGATTCTGCATTAATTATGTCAATGTGTTATAGTAATTGATTATGACTTCGGCATCCAAGATCATTGTGGCTAACCTCAATAAGGGTGAGAAACTGAACGGTGACAATTATGATATTTGGCACTGAAAGGTTCATTACATCCTTGAGGAGCAAGAGGTTTTGGAAATCCTCAACCATACCATGGATGAACCTGAGCATGAAACTTCAGCTCAACACAGGAGAGATCTTGAAGCTTATCAAGCTTGGAAAAAGAAAAATAGCATTGCTCGCATCACGTTGCTGAGCTGTATGCAAGATGATCTCATGTGTAAGTTTGAGAGTTATGACAAAGCTCAAGTTATGTGGGTTGCCTTGAAAGATAAGTTTAGCAGTACATCTGCCACTAAGCTGAGGAGACTCACCATCAAGTTTGACACATTCCGAAAGCGCCTGAATGTAACGATGAGGCTGCATCTTCGGGAGATGTCAAACACGATCCATGAGCTAAAGTCGGCTGGTCACTCCCTCACTGATGAACAGCAAGTTCATGCTGTTATAAGGTCTCTTCCTGATAATTGAGAGCATATGAAGATCAATATGACGCATAATGAGAACATCGTCACTTTTGATGATATTGCGTGTCATTTGGAATTAGAGGATGAGCGCCTAGAGGCTGCGAGATCCTCTACCCATGCTTATGTTGCTGAATTGAGTTCGTGCAAAGCTTCAGGCTTCAAGCGCAAGAGGAATCTTCAGTTCAACAATAAAGGGAAGATGACTGATCAGGGACCCAAGAGGGCTAAAACCTTCTAACGCAAGAAGCGTAGTGGGAAGAAGGACAAGGCCAAGATGGAGTGTCACAATTGTGGCAAGATGGGTCACTTTGGTCGTGAATGCACTAAGCCGAAAAAGGTACCTTATTACTCCATTACTTTGAGTAATGTTTTTGTTTCTAGTACTGTAATGCTTGCTGAATCTCATCCAATGTGGACTGTAGACTCAGGAGCAACAGACCTTGTAGTAACAGACCATGTAGCTAGAGACCGAGAAGCATTTGTGGAGTATCGTCGGATACCGCCTGGAAGAAGATGGATATATGTTGGGAATAACTCAAGAGTTGAAGTGAAGGGTATCGGCACATGTAAATTAATCTTACGTGGTGGTTGAAACCCGTTCTTACATGATGTCCTTTATGCTCCAGATATTTGACGAAACTTGATTTCTGTAGTTGTTCTTCTTAGCTTAGGTTATGTATTGAATTTCCATGGTGATTGTATTGACATTTTGTATGGAACAGTTTATTATGGTTTAGGTCATGTATCGAATGGTTTTATGGTGTTAGACATTGACTATGATCAATACGATGTTAATGTTGATGGTTGTTTTTCTTTAATTGCGTCTTCAAATAACATTGAAATTGATGCAAGTACTTGGCATGCTAGATTAGGTCACATTGGATTGCAAAGAATGTAAAGATTAGCTAGAGAAGGCCTTTTAGGGTCACTCACTAATGTTAGTCTATCCGTATGTGAACATTGTCTGGCGGGAAAAACAACTAGAAAACCATTCGGTAAAGAGACTAGAGCTGAATTTCCATTGCATTTCATACATTCTAACATTTGTGGTCCTTTGAATGTGAGGGCGAGACAAGGACCCTCATATTTCATCACTTTCATAGATGACTTCACACGTTTCGGTTTTGTCTTTCTGATCTCCCATAAGTCAGAAGCATTAGACTGCTTTAGACGATATATAGCAATGGTAGAGATTCAGTTAAACAAAACAATAAAGGCATTGAGAACCGATCGTGGACGTGAGTATCTATCGGAGCAATTCAAGGCTCTTTGTAATGAAAAGGGAATTGTACGATAATTAACTATTCCTGGTACTCCACAACAAAATGGGGTAGCTAAGAGAAGGAATATAATCCTATTAGAAATGGTTAGGTCTATGATGGCGCAAGCAAATTTACCTATTTCCTATTGGGGAGATGCGTTATTGACTGCTGCCTATATACTTAACCGTGTGCCCTCAAAATCGGTCACTTCCACCCCCTTATGAATTATGGACTAGTAGGAAACCAGACTTGAGTAGTCTACGTCCATGGGGATGTGCAGCTTATGTTCATGATTCTTCCCATAAACATGGCAAATTAAGTCATAGAGGGAAGAAATGTATCTTTATAAGATATTCCGAACACTCCAAAGGGTACGTGTTCATAGGTGAACAAGCTAATGGAATTGTGACCGAAATGGAGTCACGAGATGTCACGTTATTGGAGAACGATTTTCCTAATATAGGTGAGATTGATAAGGACTTCCAATTATATGAGATGGAAGATTCTGATAACACACCCACTGATGTTGTAGAGGAAAATGAAGATTTACCTCAACACACAAGACCTAGTGGGAGTATTGCATCGCCTGATGAATTGAATTCAAGAGAAATTTAATTGCGTAAAAGTAATCGTAAAAGTATTCCCCGTCGTCGTTTTGAGATTGAAGAGGAAGCATTTATGATTGCTCAAAATGACGATGCCGAGCCTAAGACTGTTCAAGAGGCTCTCTCATCCTCTGACAAGGAAAAATGGAGAAAAGCTTTGGAAGATGAGATGGAGTCAATGAGGGCAAACCATGTCTGGGACTTAGTTGATCTACCACCCAATCATAAGGTCATTGGAAACAAATGAGTCTTTAAGATTAAGTGTAGGGCGGATGGATCCATTGAAAAGTATAAGGCTCGCCTTGGGGCAAAAGGTTATACTCAACAAGAGGGTATAGACTATGAGGAAACTTTTTCACCAGTTGTAAGGTTTGCCTCAATATGCTTTATTATAGCCATCGTTGCACATTTGGACCTTGAATTACATCAAATGAATGTAAAGACGACATTTCTCAATGGAGAATTAAATGAGGAAATCTATATGAAACAACCAATAGGTTTCATAGCTAAAGGTCAAGAGCATAAAGTTTGCAAGTTTCATCGCTTAATATATGGCCTCAAGCAATCATCTAGAGAATGGTATCTTCGTTTTCATCGAGCAATAATAAATTTTGGTTTCACAATGATCGAAGAAGATCACTGTGTATATGTCAATCGGTCCAAAGATAAATTTGTGATTTTATCACTTTATGTGGACGATATTCTGTTGACTAGAAATGACAAGGTTTTGGTTATAACCATAAAAGAATGGTTGTTCTCCAATTTTGAGATGAAGGACATGGGAGAAGCTGCTTATATATTAGGAGTTAAGATTGAAAGAGATCGATTGAGGAAACTCCTTACTTTATCACAAGAGTCTTATATTATGAAAATTCTTGAGCATTTCAATATGCAGCATTGTAATCCCATTGATACCCCTGTCAAGCAAGGTGAAGGCCTAAGTACTAAGATGTGTTCTAAGACTCCATAAGAAATCAAAGTGATGGAAACTGTTCCTTACGCTAGTGCGGTCGGAAGTTTGATGTATGCTATAATGTGTACTCAACTCGATATATGTTATGCCGTAGGATTGGTGAGCCAATATCAATCAAATTCCAGTCAAGCATTCTAGAAAGCAGTTAAGAGGATCCTGAGATACTTAAAGGGCACTATGGACTATCGACTTTGTTACCAAGGGAATGATTTACGCCTATTGGGTTATTCAGATGCCGATTGGGATGGAGACCTGGATGAGCGTAAATCGACTTCTGGATATGCGTTCTTGCTCAATGGAGGTGCGATTTCTTGGAATAGCAAGAAACAGACATGCACGGCATTGTCTTCAATGGAGGCAGAATTTATTGCATGTTCTGCGGTAGTGCAAGAAGCAGTATGGCTAAAACATTTCTTGGAAAATTTAGCCACTGTCATTGAAGTTCCAAGACCGGTGACAGTTTATTGCGATAGTCAAGCAGCCATTGCCTATGTGAAAGATCCCAAGTATCATGGAAAGACAAAGCACATTGACATAAAAAATAATTTCATCAGAGATATTATATGTCGCGACCAAAATTTTCGGGTGTGAACCACCTAGGGTTTGGCTAATGGATTGTTAAGCCTAAACTTAACTCGGGCTCTCTCAAGCCCATAGCAATTCGCGACTTAAGTTCAAGTTCTTAACATGTAAATGGTATTTCAATCAGGAGTCGCCACTAATCTATTTTTTGTGGGTCGATTAGAAACCCAAGTAAAGCAATGGGAGTTTTACTTTACTCCTATGAGCTAGAGATTTGGGTACGGGGACTTGATTACGCTAGATTTCTCTAACGCCCTTCCGGTACCATTTCTTTTATTTAAAAAAAGGTTTTGTAGGCAGCTTGAATTGATTTTAAACTAATTCCCTAACATGTGAGGTGTTCATGCAGGTGCGCAAACCACCAATTTATCACCCAAAAAAGCAATTACATAATGCAGACTTACCTCAAAGCAACAAAAGTATCTGCAATGTTAAATTAAAATTCACATCAACAACTCTAGATATGGTTTTTAATTAACACGCAAATTTATTTTGTTTTCGCTTAATTAATGAAAATCATGCAATATGTAATGCAATATTAACTAAATGACCTAATTCTAATGACATGTAATCTCTCATTAAATGGGCCTAGCAAAAATACTAAATGACATACATCTCAATGAATCTAACCCTAATGACGTGCATATGGCATTTTTTCCTTTTTCCTAAAAGAATGCATTTTATCTTAAATAATAAAACTAATTTAACCTATGACATTTTTTGTATTTTTCATGAAATTCGGAATTTGGTGAAAGGTGAAAATTAACTAATAAGATTAAGATCCTATTTAACTTATATTAGGAATTAGGTTGAGCCAAATCCTAATTTAAACTAAAATATTATCTTAACCTAGGTAATCCTAAAATGCAATCTATTTAATAAAATGCCTAAACGTATGATAATTAAGAAAAACATCATCTAAAATTAAACTAAATGCAATTTTACGCTAATATGCTATGACGAGCAAAAGATGACCCAATTTTACATGACATATGCATAATGACATTTTTTGCGTTTTTCCCTTTTTCTCATTTTTTTTTAAATTTCGAAATTAATAATTGTCAAATAATTAAACATGCAATCCAAGTTTTAAAGAAAACTAGCAACCTAAATTAATTGATTTCATTTTTTTATTTTTGAAAATTCGAAATAAAAACATGCAAACCCTAAACTACATTTTTTGATTTTTTTTTATAAAGAAAACTAATTTAAGTAACACCACGGCAAATCATGCCATATTGATACCTAAATTGACGAACCATATCTCGTGCATGAGATTGGGTTGGCCAATTTCACATAAATCACGAATCGGATCTCGGGCGGGAGATCGGATTGGCAATTTTTTAAGTAATTGCGAGTCGGATTTCGGGCGCGAAATTGGAATTTCAATTTCACATTAAAGGACTAATTACACTAAAAAGATAAAATAAAATAGCAAAAATAATAAAACAAAAATAAGATAAAGAAACTACCTAAAATTTTTTCTCTTTTTTTCTTTTCTTTTTTTTTTAAAAAAGAAAGAAAAACAAAGCTGGTGATCGGTCCGGCGAGGGGAAATCGCCGGCTAGGGTTCCGGTGAGGGCATCAGGAGCGGCGCGACGGCGGCACAGCAACAGGAGCTTCGGGGATCGGCGCAAAGGCGTCACGGGTCTGGCTAGGTGCAAGTGTCGCGGGCGAGGGACTCCGAGCGCGGGCTGAAACAGGGTGAAGACGGCGTCGGGGCGGCGAGGCAGCGGGGAGCGTCGCGGGCAGAGCAGTAGGTTTGGATCTCCTGGCGTCGGTCACGAGCGGGACGGAGAGCAACCCCGGGTCGTCAGGTCGCTGGATTCATGGTGTCGGGTCACCGATTGCAGGCGGAGCGCGACTGAGCAGGGGGCTTCGGATAGAAGCGGGCTCGTGGGTGGAGGTTCAAAGCAGTGGTCCGGCGTCACAGGTGTGGCTGAGTCGCGGCAGTGGCAGCGGGCGAAACGGCGACGGCGCAAGCAGGTGGCATCGGCAAGGACACCCCCACGAGGAAGATGAACAGTAGCGTGGGGGCTTTTCTTTTTCTCTTTTTTTTTTGGTTTGATCTCTCTCTCTCTCTCACGTCACTTTTCAACTTTTTTTTTTTTTGTGTCCTTTTCACTTCACTGAAAAGAACCCCCTTTTTACTTTGCACTCAGTGTATTTTATAGGCCCAAAAAATGTATCCTCACGACATATATTTTTTCCTTTTTTGCTTGCGCACGATACCTCTAAATATGTCGTTGAAACATACATACTCCGCGCAATATTCCCTTATGTATTTCTCGCATATTCTATCTAGAAAAATTCCATTTTTGCACGAAATACACCCCTTGTGTATATTACTTAAAAATATGAAAAGCTTGAACGGAATATGTGAAAAATCTTCCCTTCACCGGCAGCCTAAAATAAAATAAAACAAAAAATGAAAATAAAATGTTTATAAACTATATGCCATGTGTGTTTTTTTATTTTTATTTAGCAAAAATTAACCCCAAAAATTTAGGTGTCAACAGCTGTCCCTCTTTGAAGGTGAGTTCATAGAGGTTGCCTTCAAAGACAAATTGAGACCTAAATTTTGGGAATGCTCATGCAATGAATGATTTTTTGTTGGAACATGAATTCCATTTTTAATGCAATTTATATGATGCATGGAAATGCAAATGATAAATGAACCTACCTGAAATAACTTACATTCGAGGAGGATAGAGTAATTTGAGGTAGTGGGTGCTACCTGTCCAGGATCCGTACCATTTTACGGTCACCTAGAATAGTAACATGACCTTGTGGAGATGCTGCTTTCCTAGGACCCGTACCATTCTACGGTCGCCTAGTATGGCAGAAAGGAGCTGCTTTCTCAGGACCCGTACCATTCTACGGTCGCCCAATACGGCAAAAAGGTTTTGTAAGGAACTGCTTTCCCAGGACCCGTACCATTCTATGGTCGCCTAAACGGGGATTCATTTTCCAGGACCCGTACCATTCTACGGTCGCCTGAATAAGGAATAGGTGTTGTCAAGAACCTGTACCATTCTACGATCGCCTCAACAAAGAAAATTATTTTTCCAGGACCCGTACCATTCTACGGTCGCCTGAATGGGGAAATTGCTTTTCCAGGACCCGTACCATTCTACGATCGCCTATTAGAGAAATAAATGTTGTCTAGGACCCGTACCATTCTACGGTCGCCTAGACTGAGGTTTTGCTTGGCCAGGACCCGAACCATTCTTCGGTCACCCAGCCTTGCGATAGAAATCATCGGACCAGGACCCGAACCATTCTTCGGTTGCCTTAATCAAATTGAATCTGGAGGAAAAATCTTTGGGGGACAACTCCATTGAGTGTCGGTGTAAAGGACTCTGGGCTACGAAAGCATGCCAGGTTGATAAAAGAAATCCGGGCTACGGAAGCACGCCGGTTCGATAAAATGGACTCTGGGCTACGAAAGCACGCCGGGTCAAGAAAGAGACATCGGGCTACGGAAGCACGCCGAGTCGATGAAAATGACTTTGGGCTACGAAAGCACGCCAGGCCGATATAAAGGACACCGGGCTACAAAAGCACGCCGGGTCTATTAAAAGGGACTCTGGGCTATAGAAGCACGCCGAGTCTATTAAAAGGGACACTGGGCTACGAAAGCACGCCAAGTCGATATAATTGGACAGCTTGACCAAGTCAAGTGTCAATGCACTTAAGAGAGAATACCTGCACAATGACAAGTATTTTAGAGTATGGTAGAGATATACTTACCTGGTGATATCTCTGATTCTTGGAGAAAAATGTCTTTAGATATCCTGTGGAGGTCTTTCACCTCATGGTGGAGATTTCCCATCTCTTAATATCATGAAACATTCTGAAAGGAACTTGAATTACCTGTCAGACATGATTTAGAGCAAAAACTAATATGCATTCATCAAAGAGATAGACAATCTGAGTTACTCTAGAATGCACATTTCAAAATTTAATGAGGTTTTCATCAACTCAATCGGGGTTTATGCATAATGACCTTTGCATCACCCAAATTTCCACTTGAGAGAATTATCATTCGAGACAATCTTCATTCATAACATGGATTTCCTAAGAATACCAAATGAGAGACCTTCAGTTAGAAAGGACTTTCACTCACTCTCATTTAGAGGCTATTTTATGAGAATCACTCCATCTCACTATCATCATACTAACAATGGTCCAAGTTTTTTCGTAAGCGGTACGACCTTACCAATCTGAGAGGTCTTTAATAAGGACCGTAATGTGGGCTCGATCAACGGTTTAACAAATGGACTCTTTGAGTCAAGGTTATTGAAAGAACAACTCTTTAATCATCTCCGGGTTTACAAGTCAAGGACCTTGCAAAATGAGAAAGAAATAATCTTGCTCGTACTTCTTCGAGCGATGCTTATAAACATATGAACTCCTATGTTAATTCAAGTGCCATAATCTGAAGAGACTTTGTAAATGACGTAAGGTAGGCTAGGTTCATGGGTTGAAAATGAAAGGATCATTAGGCTCAAAATGTGTGTGAATGGTGAGAGTTGGTGATTATCTTGGCATTGCCACCAGTTTTCTTTTTCACCATCAGGGATTGTCTTCATGAAGTGCCACATTGATTATAAAAACTCAACTTTTTAGTTCTTTGAGTATTGCTCCATCAGCATTCAATTCTTGTAATTGACAATCACCTTATCTTAACTCTCTTTTTTCATCTATGGGCATTGGCCTTGCTTTTACCAGGCACACTGTTTTTTCATGCCCCTAGTTTTCATGCATTTTTTCACATCTTTTTCATGGGCATTGGCCTTGCTTTTACCAGGCACACTACCTTTTTCATGCCCCTTAGTTCTATTTTGATTTCAATTCTTATGCACAATGCGTCAAGGAATTATACTTTAAACGATGCTCAAACTTTCAAGGGTCTTCACCTGTCTCTTGCCTTGCCCTAGTGTGGGGGATGATCACCAATTGGGTTTAATTTGAAATGAATTCATAGGCTCAAATGGGCTATGCAATGGATAAAAGTGTGTACGGTAGAGAAAGAACTGCTCTTCGTCATTCTAAGGCACTTAAATTACATGAATTCAATGTAATAGCATGACAAGAAGATTGATGCAAGTGGGAGCAATAAAATTTCAATCCATTTTCTTCACCTTATGGTATCGTCTTACCTCCAATTTGCCCCGATGTGGGGTGGTTCTTGACAGGGATAATTTGAAAAGAATATCCATAAGTGTATGGGCTCAAAATGGTTAAGTAATGGATCACTTGTAGTGTTTGAGATAGAGAAATGAATTGCCTCTCATCATTTCGGTCATCGTACCTTTTGCGAGAGAACTCTTTACCTTGTAGCTATGGAACTTTCTACACTCATCTCACAAATGTATAAGTAGGGGACTGTGTATAGGATAAGGCTTGCCTTTCATCATTCTGACACATCTCATTTAGTATGCTTAATCCATTGATGTCACTCCATTGAGTTATCTATCTTGACAAATCTCCACGTGAAATTGGTGAGCTAAATCAATATGAAATTTCTCTTTTCAAAAGAGTCCAGCAACTTTAAACATGAAACACTTTGTGTGACTTCAAAGCAAACAATTTATCGCACTCAAAACATGGTTTTAAGCACTCATTCAGGGGAATCGCTCCACAAAAGAATTGCCTCAGCAATGGATGTCCTTAGATCGTCTCTATCCATCAAAAGTGGAGATCCTCTTTTGCCCCTGCACAAAACAACGTGCATGAATAGGATACTATGCAACATCAAAGTAAATTCATATTGCACAACCATTTTGGCTTAGATCGAGATTTTGTCTTGGTCATGTCACTACTAGAATCTGTAGTGCCCCCAATTCATCATCTGCAAGGAAAAGAACAAAGCGTCATCTCCCAAAATTATTTATGTTCAAAGACGAGATGTACCTCTTTCACCAAAGATGGATGATCCTCTTTTAACTTGCCTCTTATTTATTGGGCGAGAATGAAAATTCCGTCAAGCATGGAAATGGAACACACTTTGTTTGGCCCTTCAAGATGGATATTTCAAGTAGTATCGAGATGTGACCGACATTAACTCTTTAGAAACTGGTTGAGTAACAATTGAACCAATTGCAACCTGATGTGCCTTTTTCAGATGCTTTCTTATCAGGTCAAGAAAGTAATGCTCTGAAACATGAAGTAAATGAGTCAGAAAATTAAACAAGGCTAATCTAAAGCATGCTTTTTGGAAATGGCTTGAAAAATGATCCTTTTTTTTTTTTTTTTGGATGAGGAAGCATGAAGAGTCCTCAGAATTCTTCTTGGATGATATTTTCCTTTCATTGTTGGATATCGTTACTGGGCTAGTTTGGTGTACCCCATCATGTCCTCAAAAAAAAAAAAAAACTTGTAATTCTATTGTTATTCATCAATCAAATTACATTTATTGGAATGTGAGCTCAAGCACAGAAGAAATTGAAATCAATCCCTAAAAAGCGATAAGAATTTCCATGCAAGGGAAGGTGCATGGCCCTAATGGAACAACTTAGGACCATGAATCATGTGTACTTGAATTCTTCACCCTCCTTGATCTTGTGAGGCGAACCCTTCAGGTCAAATATTTTTCTCTCTATATATGTCACTGGTCTCTTCAAATTCGGCTATCTCAAAAAAATGAGACGGTTCAAAAAAATTTCTTGGCTCTTTCATTGGAGTCGCAATTTCTCATTGAAGATAGATCAAAGCATCTTGACGAGATAAGCTCTTCTTGATCCATCATTTTAACTCTCAATCGTGAACGGATGGGTGAGCGGGATCGTTCCATAATCACCTAATTCAAATGAACGGGAACATGTAAGTATGAGGGTAAATAAAAAGTCAATCCATGACAATGATCTAATTGATTTTTCCATTTTTTTTATTTATTCATGAAAAGTTTGTACAAGAAGGGCATTTCCTAAAAATGGACTAGGAAAATAAAGATAGATACCCTAACAAGACCAAACTTCCTAAACATGAATTGAAAAAAAAAATTATCCAAAGTTTTTTTGACAAATGATTCATTGCATGGCAATTTCCTCATTTCATTTCTAATTGACAAATGAATTAGATCAAACGACTAACCTAGATTGTCATGGATGGACCAAAAGTAAATTGCACAGTATAGGGATAGAAGACTTACTTCACCAAGGAAAATCAATGGCAATCACATAGACATGCGCATGATAAGTGGCTCGATTTCTAATCTATAAGGCTTATCAAGGTGGAGTCACAAGAATGATCAGACTAGCCACGGGCTTGTGGACTATGTCGGGTCCTCATGACTTCGGCTTGGTCAAAGAGCCGACCTGGGTCGCGGGCATGCGGACCGAGGTGGGTACTCTTGACACCATGAAAGAAACTTCGGGATTGAGATGGGCGACTCGTACTGCGAGCATGCGGTCGGAGTGGTATCCATCTCAACACCATCCTAAATAATCCTATGAGGCCCAGGTCTGGCGGCAGGTTGTGTGTGTAAAAGTGTAGTGCAAGATGCAGGGCATGCACAACGGTTTAAATCAAACAGCACTTCAAATACTTGAATTTAAAACATTCATCCTCAACTCCAACCTGCAAGACAAGGGTTAACAATCACTACTCCCCTTATACCTCCCAATCTGCAAAAACATTTAACACCTAAATGTTAGGGACGTACTTAGAATCCTCGCTGCCAAACAAAAACATTTTTTTAAAAAGAAAATTGGCCTAAGTCCACTAAGAGTTTTAACTCCCCCAGCGGAGTCGCCAAACTGTCACGACCAAAATTTTCGGGTGTGGACCACCTAGGGTTTGGCTAATGGATTGTTAAGCCTAAACTTAACTCGGGCTCTCCCAAGCCCATACCAATTCACGACTTAGGTTCAAGTTCTTAACATGCAAATGGTATTTCAATCAGGAGTCGCCACTAATCTTTTTTTGGTGGGTCGATTAGAAACCCAAGTAAAGCAACGGGAGTTTTACTTTACTCTTACGAACTAAAGATTTGGGTACGGGGACTTGATTACGCTAGATTTCTCTAACGCCCTTCCGGTACCATTTCTTTTATTTAAAAAAAGGTTTTGTAGGCAGCTTGAATTGATTTTAAACTAATTCCCTAACATGTGAGGTGTTCATGCAGGTGCGCAAACCACCAATTTAACACCCAAGAAAGCAATTAAATAATGCAGAACTTACCTCAGAGCAACGAAAGCATCTGCAATGTTAAATTAAAATCCACATCAACAACCCTAGATATGGTTTCTAATTAACACGCAAATTTATTTTGTTTTCGCTTAATTAATGAAAATCATGCAATATGTAATGCAATATTAACTAAATGACCTAATTCTAATGACATGTAATCTCTAATTAAATGGGCCTAGCAAAAATACTTAATAACATACATCTCAATGAATCTAACCCTAATGACGTGCATATGGCATTTTTTTCCTTTTTCCTAAAAGAATGCATTTTATCTTAAATAATAAAACTAATTTAACCTATGACATCTTTTGTATTTTTCATGAAATTCGGAATTTGGTGAAAGGTGAAAATTAACTAATTAGATTAAGATCCTATTTAATTTATATTAGGAATTAGGTTGAGCCAAATCCTAATTTAAACTAAAATATTATCTTAACCTAGATAATCCTAAAATGCAATCTATTTAATAAAATGCCTAAACCTATGGTAAATTAAGAAAAACATCATCTAAAATCAAACTAAATGCAATTTTACCCTAATATGCTATGACGTGCAAAAGATGACCTAATTTTACATGACATATGCATAATGACCTTTTTTGTGTTTTTTCCCTTTTTCTCATTTTTTTAAATTTCGAAATTAATAATTGCCAAATAATTAAACATGCAATCCAAGTTTTAAAGAAAACTAGCAACCTAAATTAATTGATTTGATTTTTTTTTTTTGAAAATTGAAAATAAAATTCCTATTATGAACATGCAAACCCTAAAACTACATTTTTTCATTTTTTTTAAAGAAAACTAATTTAAGTAACACCACGGCAAATCAAGCCATATTGATACCCAAATTAACGAACCATATCTCGCGCATGAGATCGGGTTGGCCAATTTCACATAAATAACGAATCGGATCTCTGGCGGGAGATCGGATTGGCAATGTTTTAAGTAATTGCGAGTCCGATTTCAGGCGCGAAAATCGGACTGACAATCACTAATTTTATGGCAATTTTATATCATGGAATTTCAATTTCACATTAAAGGAATAATTGCACTAAAAAGATAAAATAAAATAGCAAAAATAATAAAACAAAAATAAGATAAAGAAACTACCTAAAAAATTTCTCTTTTTTTCTTTTCTTTTTTTTAAAAAAAAAGAAAGAAAAACAAAGTTGGTGACCGGTCCGGCGAGGGGAAATCGCCGGCTAGGGTTCCGGTGAGGGCACCGGGAGCGGCGCGACGGCGGCACAGCAACAGGAGCTTCGGGGATCGGCGCAGCGGCGTCGCGGGTCTGGCTGGGTGCGGGCGTCGCGGGCGAGGGACTCCGAGCGCGGGCTGAAACAGGGTGAAGACAGCGTCGGGGCGGCGAGGTAGCGGGGAGCGTTGCGAGCAGCATGGCGAGATCGGCGAGAAGCGTCGCGGGCGGAGTAGTAGGTTCGGATCTCCTGGCGTCGGTCATGAGCGGGACGGAGAGCAACCTCGGGTCATTAGGTCGCTGGATTCGTGGCGTTGGGTCACCAATTGCAAGCGGAGCGCGACGGAGCAGGGGGCTTCGGATCGACGCGAGCTCGTGGGTGGAGGTTCTGAGCGACAGTCTGGCGTCGCGGGTGCAGCTGAGTCGTAGCAGCAGCAGCGGGCAAGACGACGACGGTGCGAGCAGGCGGCGCCGGCAGGGACACCCCCATGAGGAAGATGAACAGTAGCGTGGGGGCTTTTCTTTTTCTCTTTTTTTTGGTTTGATCTCTCTCTGTCTCACGTCACTTTTCAACTTTTCACTTTTTTTTTTTGTGTCCTTTTCACTTCACCGAAAAGAACCCCCTTTTTACTTTGCGCTCGGTGTATTTTATAGGCCCAAAAAATGTATCCTCACGACATATATATATATATTTTTTTTTTGCTTGCGCACGATACCTCTAAATATGTCGTTGAAACATACATACTCCGCACAATATTCCCTTTTGTATTTCTCGCATATTCTATCCAGAAAAATTCCGTTTTTGCTCGAAATACACCCCTAGTGTATATTACTTAAAAATATGAAAAGCTTGAACGGAATATGTGAAAAATCTTCCCTTCACCGACAGCCTAAAATAAAATAAAATAAAAAATGAAAATAAATGTTTCTAAACTATATGCCATGTGTGTTTTTTTATTTTTATTTAGCAAACATTAACCCCAAAAATTTAGGTGTCAACATTATAGCGTAGAAAGAAGTAATCCTACAATACATTTCAACCAATAGAATGGTTGCTGATCCATTTACGAAGGCTATTCCTAGAGACATATTCTTGACCCATAGGATGTCACTAGGATTGCATATAATGTGATAACTGTTATTGTAGATGATCATTGGTTTATGTATTTGTGGATATATATATTGTACTTGTTTGTTTATTAGTGATTTGATATTTTATCAATAAGTATAAATCCATTATGAGACTAGCACAAACACATATGTATTATTGAAAAGTATGTCAGCAGGCAATTATTGGCTCACCCACATGAGCAATCGCCTCAAGTGCTGTAGTTAGCACGTTGAGATGAGACGTTATGTACAAATAAATGCTAAAGAGCAAGTTTGGTACATAAAATATGTCGCCTTGATTGGAGTCAAGATGAGGTCTGTGATTGGTTTATAATAAGATCGAACATAATATTCCACAATCATGTATGCCTGAAAGATGCCGGATGCGAGTACTTAATTGGGCGCTATAGAAAACGAGCTGATATAGCACTCAAGCTAAACATGAGTACGTGAGAGGCACGTGACTATATTTAGGCTAAGATCCGTATAGTGGATATATTTGATAAATGACATATGCTCTTATAGAAAGAGTAATCCACTATAGCATATAATTCATACTACATGTGCATTGTACAACCGACAAGGAAATGTGAGTAAAATTATCCCTATTTACTCATCGTGTGAGCCTTTGAGGTAATTTATAATTTACCTCAACTTTGTGCCCTATGTTACTTCTGACTATGTTCTCAAAGTGAAAGATCAATGTTGCTACTTTAGCATGTTACGGGCGGTCATGAATAGATATGGCCTATGGGACATGTCTAGGAAAGCAGTTGTTCTGAAATTGAGAGAGACATGAGAGCAAAGGAAGACTATTATTGTTTTACATCTATCGCGTGTATTTACTAGTCGACCAATTATATTGCTCTATGTGATTGTGGATGTAATTGTAAATACATGGTGTTTTAAGAATAGTCAAGTATAGCCTTTAAGGGATAGGTATACTTGGACTGATGTAACAAAATATGTTTGGGACACTGTGAGACATTCATTGTTTATTTATTTTCGGGGTTGTAGCCATTATGTCATCCCTAATAGGTGCATAATTAGAGCTCCCAAGTGCAGGTGTACTCACTGGTCGCATGACTTATTTGCTAGTATGAATTGTTTTGTAAAATTGATGAATGTTGAATGCCTTATATTCTTGATAGAGCGCTATCAAACCCATCATGTCCGAGTGGGAGATGTAGTACTTTAGCTGGTACGTTCATGATGGGGTGCGAACGGAACGCACTGTTTCGTCTTGATGCGTTACGATGGAAAGTCACTAATGGAGGGGTACAAAGGGAGACGTATAAAAAGCCTCCCGAACACAACCGTTGGACTTGTTGGCAATTCATTCGCACCAAATTTTATCTCCATTTCCATCAAAGAAGAAAAAGGAATTCCATTTTACTTTTTGCAAGAACGATCGGCATTAACACCGTGGAAATCGGGTGTTTTCCTTGTGATTGTATCCAGACTAACGTGAGGAAGTGTCGTTCATGATTTATTCGCAATTCAACGTTCGTTCCAGGGCTATTTGCTCTTTGCGCATCGGAATCAGGAAAGTCGTCTTCCGCCGACTCGAATTCCAACAATATTGAACTTAACGGGACTAGCAAAAGGGATAATAGGGTAGCAAAAAAGGAAGAAGACCATTAAGTGAGCGCGAAATGAAAGATAACAACAGTTCGCATTATGCATGCCAGATCAGTGCTATAAAGGTGTGCTTTATAGACCAAATGTTCCAAGAAGCGGCTTGGACATGGTGAACAGATTGACAAATTCGCCGCTGTTTCTGCTAAAGACTATATGCACAAGGGAGACTTTTGAAGCAATGAGCCAATTTTTGGAAGTCGCTACTTATATTGAACTTAACGGGACTGACGAAAGGGATAATAGCGTAGCAAACAAGGAAGAAGACCGTCAAGCGAGCGCAAAAAGAAAGATAACAATAGTTCGCATGCTGCATGCCAGATCGGTGATATAAAGGTGTCCTTTATAGACAAAATATTCCAAACAGCGGCTTGGACATGGTTAAGAGATAGACAATTTCTCCGCCGCTTCCGCTAAAGACTATATGGACAAGGGAGACTTTTGAAGCAATGACCCAATTTCTGGAAGTCGCTACTTATATTGAACTGAACGGGATTGACAAAAGGGATAATAGGGTAGCAAACAAGGAAGACGACCGTTGAGTGAGCGCGAAAAGAAAGATAACAACAGTTTGCACGTTGCACGCCAGATGGGTGCTATAGAGGTGTGCTTTATAGACCAAATGTTCCAAAAAGCGGCTTGGACATGGTGAACAGATTGAGAACTTCTCCGCTGTTTCCGCTAAAGACTATGTGGACAAGGGAGACTTTTGAAGCAATGACCCAATTTTTGGAAGTCGCTACTTATATTGAACTTAATGGGACTGACAAAAGGGATAATAGGGTAGCAAACAAGGAAGAAGACTATCAAGTGAGCGTGAAAAGAACGATAACAACAATTCGCATGCTGCATGCCAGATCGGGGCTATAAAGGTGTCTTTATAGACCGAATGTTCCAAACAGCGGCTTGGACATGGTGAACGGATCGACAATTTCTCCGCTGTTTCCGCTAAAGAGTATATGGACAGGGGAGACTTTTGAAGCAATGACCCAATTTTCGGAAGTCGCTACTTATATTGAACTTAACGGGACTGACGAAGGGGATAATAGGGTAGCAAACAAGGAAGAAGACCGTCAAGCGAGCACGAAAAGAAAGATAACAACAGTTCGCATGCTGCATGCCAGATTGGTGCTACAAAGGTGTGCTTTATAGACCAAATGTTCCAAACAGCGGCATGGACATGGTGAACAGATCGACAATTTCTCCGCCGTTTCCGGTAAAGACTTTATGGACAATGGAGACTTTTAAAGCAAAGACCCAATTTTTGGAAGTCGCTACTTATATTGAACTTAACGGGATTGACAAAGGGGATAATAGGGTAGCAAACAAGGAAGAAGACCGTTAAGTGAGCGCGAAAAGAAAGATAACAACAGTTCGCACGCTGCACGCCAGATCGGGGCTATAAAGGTGTGCTTTATAGACCAAATGTTCCAAAAAGCGGCTTGGACATGGTGAACAGATTGAGAACTTCTCCGCTGTTTCCGCTAAAGACTATGTGGACAAGGGAGACTTTTGAAGCAATGACCCAATTTTTGGAAGTCGCTACTTATATTGAACTTAATGGGACTGACAAAAGGGATAATAGGGTAGCTAACAAGGAAGAAGACCGTCAAGTGAGCGTGAAAAGAACGATAACAACAATTCGCATGCAGCATGCCAGATCGGTGCTATAAAGGTGTGCTTTATAGACCAAATGCTCCAAACAGCGGCTTGGACATGGTGAACGGATCGACAATTTCTCTGCTGTTTGCGCTAAAGACTTATTGGACAGGGGAGACTTTTGAAGCAATGACCCAATTTTCGGAAGTCGCTACTTATATTGAACTGAATGGAACCGGCAAAGGGGATAATAGGGTAGCGAACAAGGAAGAAGACTGTTAAGTGTGCGCGAAAGAAAGATAACAATAGTTCACACGCTGCATGCCAGATCGGTGCTATAAAGGTGTGCTTTATAGACCAAATGTTCCAAACAACGGCTTGGACATGGTGAACAGATCAACAAATTCTCCGCTGTTTCCGGTAAAGACTATATGGACAATGGAGACTTTTAAAGCAAAGACCCAATTTTTGGAAGTCGCTACTTATATTGAACTTAACGGGATTGACGAAGGGGATAATAGGGTAGCAAACAAGGAAGAAGACCGTTAAGTGAGCGCGAAAAGAAAGATAACAACAGTTCGCACGCTGCACGCCAGATCGGTGCTATAAAGGTGTGCTTTATAGACCAAATATTCCAAAAAGCGGCTTGGACATGGTGAACAGATTGAGAACTTCTCCGCTGTTTCCGCTAAAGACTATGTGGACAAGGGAGACTTTTGAAGCAATGACCCAATTTTTGGAAGTCGCTACTTATATTGAACTTAATGGGACTGACAAAAGGGATAATAGGGTAGCAAACAAGGAAGAAGACTGTCAAGTGAGCGTGAAAAGAACGATAACAACAATTCGCATGCTGCATGCCAGATCGGGGCTATAAAGGTGTCTTTATAGACCGAATGTTCCAAACAGCGGCTTGGACATGGTGAACGGATCGACAATTTCTCCGCTGTTTCCGCTAAAGAGTATATGGACAAGGGAGACTTTTGAAGCAATGACCCAATTTTCGGAAGTCGCTACTTATATTGAACTTAACGGGACTGACGAAGGGGATAATAGGGTAGCAAACAAGGAAGAAGACCGTCAAGCGAGCGCGAAAAGAAAGATAACAACAGTTCGCATGCTGCATGCCAGATTGGTGCTACAAAGGTGTGCTTTATAGACCAAATGTTCCAAACAGCGGCTTGGACATGGTGAACAGATCGACAATTTCTCCGCCGTTTCCGGTAAAGACTATATGGACAATGGAGACTTTTAAAGCAAAGACCCAATTTTTGGAAGTCGCTACTTATATTGAACTTAACGGGATTGACAAAGGGGATAATAGGGTAGCAAACAAGGAAGAAGACCGTTAAGTGAGCGTGAAAAGAAAGATAACAACAGTGCGCACGCTGCATGCCAGATTGGTGCTATAAAGGTGTGCTTTATAGACCAAATGTTCCAACAAGCGGCTTGGACATGGTGAACAGATTGAGAAATTCTCCGCTGTTTCCGCTAAAGTCTATGTGGACAAGGGAGACTTTTGAAGCAATGACCCAATTTTTGGAAGTCGCTACTTATATTGAACTTAACGGGACTGACAAAAGGGATAATAGGGTAGCAAACAAGGAAGAAGACCGTCAAGTGAGCGCGAAGAGAAAGGTAGCAACAGTACGCATGCTGCATGCAAGATTGGTGCTATAAAGGTGTGCTTTATAGACCAAATGTTCCAAACAGCGGCTTGGACATGGTGAACGGATCGACAATTTCTCTGCTGTTTGCGCTAAGACTATATGGGCAGGGGAGACTTTTGAAGTAATGACCCAATTTTTGGAAGTCGCTACTTACATTGAACTGAACGGGACTAATAAAGGGGATAATAGGGTAGCAAACAAGAAAGAAGACCATTAAGCGAGCGCGAAAAGAAAGAGAACAATAGTTCGCATGGTGCATGCTACACATGGTTTACATAAGTGCAAGGACGAAGATCGTGCTCGTTTGTCCACTGGTCTGGATCAGTGCTATAAAGGTGTGCTTTATAGTGGACCAAATGCTCCAAACAGCAGCTTGGACACGGTGAATAGATCGACAATTTCTCCGCTGTTTCTGCTAAAGACTATATGGACAAGGGAGACTTTTGACGCAATGACCCAATTTCTGGAAGTCTGTGCTCAAAATATTTAGTGAAAAAAAAATACTTGGATGGATAGTCCAGAAAATTGTAAAAAATATCTAAGATATATCTAGAAGAGTTTCCAGATAATATCTAAGATATTTTAAAAAAGTCATGTGAAATGTGGAAGTCCATGCAAGTTGCCGTAGATTTTTTTTTTTCTTGAAAAGGCCCTGGAAGAGGGCTATAAACAGCCAACCCGTCCCCACTTGAAGGTCACGTCCAGGAGGAGAAAACTAAGTCCTTTGTACATGCCTTCATGATATAAAACTCCTCTTGTCCTCTTTTGCTCCCTACTTTGCCTTCCACTATCTTCCATCTCCAATATAATAATGAAAGTCCTTGTGCCGTAGTTGCTTGTTAAGTCTACGCACCTACACTTGTACTCACTAAATCCCTCATTCACTCATTTACAAAACTAACATACTTCTACGTCCCAACAGTACAGTAGTATTAGAGCCATGTCTTCGGTTGATATTGGTCGTTTTTCCTAACCACCCTCTACTAAAATCACCTGTCCAAATATCCAACAACTAAATTATGGCCAACTTTGCATCATCCTCATTTCACATTCCTATTTTTGATGAGAATAACTATAACTGTCACGCCTCGTTCCTCCTAGTGCGTGCCCATCCCTTTGCTGTCAATTAGATAGCGACGTCCTAGGATGCATCGCCAACCCATTCATTTTAATACGCATGCGAAAGCAAATAAATAATCCCTAGACAACAATGGGATGGGATAAGAAAGTAGGGTTATAATTTTTCCAAACCCAACAACGCACTTATATATACATATCATCACAAGTCATACACAGACCAAGCCTATATATATATATATATATAATAGACTACTTTGGACAACGCATGAATGATGATCAAGGACATCTCATCCAAGATGTGGTGAATACACTCATTTACTCCATTTCACAACACTTCATAGGAGATCCTTCACATATTAGAGATAGGAACCAATATCTCCTATCCAATATGCGTTGCAAATCTCTAGGGAGATTTAGAGAATACAAAGAACTTTTCCTTTAAAGGGTTTTTGTTAGACCTGATTACAATCAACCCTTTTAGAGAGAAAAATTTTTAGCAAGTTTACCCCAAATTATAGGTGACCAAGTTAGGGATAGAATTTGAAAAGAATACAGTGGCCAAATTCCTTATGATCTTCTTTCATATGGAGAAATAGTCTCCTACGTTTATAGACAAGGAACACAAATGGGTAACACCATCAAATTACAAAGACAACTCAAGGAAGAACAATCTCTCACCAATAAAGTCTAGGAGATTTTTGTGCTAAATACAATCCTTCTTCTAATGATAAAACAAAGCCAAAATGTAA
Source organism: Eucalyptus pumila (assembly GCA_016097595.1). Lineage (NCBI taxonomy): Eukaryota > Viridiplantae > Streptophyta > Magnoliopsida > Myrtales > Myrtaceae > Eucalyptus > Eucalyptus pumila. The sequence continues at coordinate 24,575,579 of CM027848.1, forward strand.
AGGGACTTGTCCTTCTGAAAAAGAAACAAAGAAAATCGCAACAAACCTCAACCTCATAGGGATAAACGTAGACACCTTAATAACCAAAATAAACCTCAGACGGATAAGAAAAATTTTAAAGACATCAAATGTTACTCTTGCGGTAGAAAGGGTCATATTTCAAAATATTGTAGGATTAATAAAAAATTAAATAAAATTTCTTTAGATGACAATACTCTTTACCAGTTAAACAACATCCTTATAGAAAATGGTGATACTTCTTCTAATGAACTTCTTGAGGAAGAAGGTCTTCAGATTAATGAAATAGAAACATCTTCCAATTCTGATTATGAAGATGCCTCTCCTAACAAACATACTCCTGAAATAAACATATTAACAAAAGAAGAAGAATTCCTTCTTAGCACTACTAATAAAATAACCGACCTAGAAGCCAAAAATGAATACTTAGAAAGACTACAATCTTCTATGAATATTAATTATAAAGCCAATACTTCTTATAATCTAAAAGACATTTCGAATAGAAACAAAAAACCTCAATCCAAGCCAATAAATCTTAATGACCTCCAAAATGAAATAAAACAACAAAAATTAGTAATACAAGCCTTGAAAGCAACCCAATCAGAGATGAAACAAGAAATCTCAGATATAAAATCTCTTGTCATAAAAAGAAAAAAAAATAGAAGATGAAAATGAAATCACAAATACTTCTGATACTTCTGACCTAGCTTTTCTTATGTTATTAACAGAAATAACCTCTAGAAAATGGATAATAAATATAATGATAAAAATTAATAATGAATTCATCATTGAAACAACAACACTCTTTGATACAGGAGCATACCTCAATTGTATCAAAGAAGGCCTTGTTCCAACAAGATATATTGATAAAACTTCCAAATCCTTAAAATTAGCCTCAGAAGACAAATTAAACATTCAATACAAGTTGCCAAAAGCATTAATAATAAAAGATCAAATGTCCTATAAAACATCTTTTCTCTTAATAAAAAATATGCAACAAGTAATTCTTGGAACACCTTTCATACAATTAATCCAACCTTTTACAGTTACTAATGAAGGAATTGAAACTCATGCTCTTAATAGGAAAATCACTTTTAATTTCATAACAAAACCACAAAAGAGGAGTTTAAATATTTTACAAGAACATTCTATTTCAAAAATAAATTGCCTTATAAAAGGCAAAGAAAACTAGCTCGAATTCCTTAAAGAAGATTTAGAATTTAAAAGAACAGAAGAAAATCTTACAAAACCAAACATTATAGAAAAAATAGCCTCCTTACAAAAACACATAGAGAAAACCATATGCTCTAATTTGCCTAAAGCTTTTTGGGAAAGAAAGAAGCATATTGTTGATTTACCTTATGAACATGATTTTTTTGAATGCAAAATACCTACAAAAGCTCGCCCCACACAGATGAACCAAGAAGTTCTAAAATTCTGCCAAACAAAAATACATGATCTCTTAAATAAAAAACTCATAAGAAAAAACCAGTCGCCATGGAGTTGCTCTGCTTTCTATGTCCTAAAAATGCTGAATTAGAAAGAGGAGTTCCCAGACTTGTTATTAACTATAAACCTTTGAATACAGCTCTTAGATGGATAAGATATCCAATACCCAATAAAAAAGATTTGCTTAACATATTATGTAGATAAAAAAATTTCTCAAAATTTGACATGAAATTAGGTTTTTGGCAAATACAAATCAGTAAAAAAGATAAATACAAGACAGCTTTTACTATTCCTTTTGGCCAATACAAATGGAATGTTATGCCATTCGGCCTAAAAAATGCCCCTTTTGAATTCCTGAGAATTATGAATGAGATATTCAATTCTTATTCAGATTACATTATAGTCTAGATAGATGATGTCCTAGTTTTCTCCTCCACTATAGAACAACATTTCAAACATCTTTCTACATTCATAAAAATAATCATACAAAATGGTTTAGTAGTTTCTCCTAGTAAAATTGCACTCTTCAAAACCAAGAACAGATTCTTAGGTCATTACATTCATTTAAGCACTATAACTCCCATAGAAAGATCAATTTCTTTTACTGATAAATTCACAGATGAGATTAAAGACAAAACTCAATTATAAAGATTCTTGAGTAGTCTCAATTATATTTTAGATTTCTTCCCTAATATAAATATCCTTTGTAAACCCTTAGACCAACAGTTACAAAAGGATCCTCCACCATGGATCTTTGTCCATACAAACATTGTCAAATAAATAAAGATTCATGTTAAAGAAATACCATGTTTACACCTAGCTGACCCATCTACTTTCAAAATAGTTGAAACAGATGCCTTAGAAATAGGATACGATGGCATCCTTAAACAGGTCAAAAATAACAAAGAACAAGTTGTTTAGTTTATTTCAAAACATTGGAATCCTACCCAACAAAATTATTCAACAATAAAAAAATAAAAATACTTGCTATAGTTTTATCTATATTAAAATTCCAAGGAGATTTATTAAATCAAAAATTTCTCCTGAGTATTGATTGCAAATCAGCCAAAGACGTTTTACAAAAAGACGTTTTAAACATAGCATCAAAACAAATTTTTGCCAAATGACAAGCCATACTTTTAGTATTCGAATTTGAAATTGAATTTATAAATGGTTCTTCAAATTCATTACCTAATTTTCTCACAAGAGAATTTTTACAGGGGATACCATCATGCCAAGATCCAAAAAAGACAAAAAAGACAAAGGCAAAGCCATAGCCGAAACCTCCAATACACCACCAAAGCCAACAAGCTTGACACCCATCAAGACATGGCTCAAAATGGCAGAAAACAATCAATCCTTCTTACAACAACATCAAATACCAAATACACCTTTAAAAGAAGAACCCATGTAAGCTTTTAACCAACTAGCTACCATAATACCCAAAGATACACTACTTTTACTTGCTCAATCTTTACAAAAAAAAAAAGTAAAAAAAGAGCCATCTAGTGCCATTAAGGTAAGCAACAATGTGACACCCCGAACCCTGCGCAGGTCGTCACCAGCGCCGATGTTACACCTTATTATCTTTCTTTCTTTGGAAGAAGTCTCCTAATTCACTGACACATTTTTTTTTTAAACAATCGGTCCCAACGCGACTCATTAGCGGAAGCAAATTAAAATATCTCCGTCTCTCCCCCTACCAACCATGATACAAATACACACCACTAATTCACCATTATTTTATAAACAAGCCTCGACACTTTACTTACATACATATATAACATGATGGGATTCCCTTCGGGTCGGTACAACGAAAGGAAAAGCTAGGACTCAGCCACGTCCAGCCTAAAACATAAAAAAGAAACCCTCGACCCTCAACATCATATGAGCATAACCCCCCATCAAAAGTGTCGGCTATCCACATCAAAAAGATCCGGCTCCTACTCATCACGCACGCGGGTCTCACACCCAACCCGGTGCATCAGGCGGTGGCGGCGGCAACATCCCTCGCATCGCTCCATCCCGACGAACGTGCATAGAAATGAACTCCTGAACGACAGGGCCCCCAGCCAGGCCTATGTCAGTCCGGGGACAGAGGGACAGTCTATCTCGGCACACTCAACCTCTACATCGGATGGTAGACCATAAAACACCCCCCGCGTGACGGCAGGAAGCGGCATACTGCTAATCTGAAATGTTATTCCCCAAAGGGGTGAGTACAACCACTCAGCAGATAGGGAAATCCAATAACAACTCAATGCATCATGCATATCATCATACATTGCAGGCATTACTTGCCTTGAAGCCATGCGCATACTATCATGCATCATCATATCAATTCATAACACATTCATGTGTATCATCATTGTAACATACATGTCATGACATCTTACATCATACATGACACCATCATCATAGCATTATTTCATCATACATGTCTTCGAGCCATATCATATATCATCATCATCATCATCATCATCATCATGCATATCATCATGCATATCATATCATAGGTGATCATCCCTATTTCACATCACATATCATCATCATCATCATCATCATGCATATCATCATGCATATAATATTATGGGTGATCATCATTATTTCACATCACATATCATCATCATCATGCATATCATATCATAGGTGATCATCATTATTTCATATCACATATCATCATCATCATCATCATGCATATCATCATGCATATAATATCATGGGTGATCATCATTATTTCACATCACATATCATCATCATCATCATCATCATGCATATCATGTCATGATTTAATTTCCACTTTTAGATTTCAATCTTGATCACCACATCACCCACTTCTCAATTTATCATTTTTATCATCCCCTCGGGCAAAGACCTCCGACAAGGCTTCCGGCATTCAGCCTCCCAAGCCACTGGGCATCCGGCCCCCCACATTCCGAGCATCTCGCATCTCAACTAGCATCACGAGGCATTCCCTTCGGGCAGAAACCTCAGACAGGGCTTCCGGCATTTACACTCCTTGGCCGGGCATCCCGTACCCCAAATCCTGGCATCGGGAGGCATTCCTTTCGGGCAAAAACCTCCGACAAGGCTTCCGGCCCCCCACATTCCGGGCATCCTGAATCTCCCAGGGAGTCTAGCAATGCATCTCTGTACATTCCGGCCTCATCCTCCACCACAACCACTTACTCACTTATCATTATCCACATTTATCAACATTTTGATCTCATTTTAACATGGTATATGATTCACACATGCATCACAATTCATGGTCATACATACACCAATGTCTTATCATACATGCAACAATGCATAATTATTTATTAATAAATTCAATGGAATTTATGGCCAATAAAATAATCCCTTTAATTTTATTATTATTATTTCATTATTTATTATTATTTATTATTTATCATATTTATTTATTTTTATAAATAAATATTTGATTTCCCAAAATTAAAAAGCAATCATTAAAAAAAACCAATAGGATGACAATTTCATGCAAAATTCATGGCCAAATTGAATTTCACACAATTTCACAATTTCCACAAAATAGCACATAATATTCGGATAATGACCAGAATGCACAGTTTTTGAATAAATTCGATTAAAATATCCATACGGCCTCCCAAAATTACGAAATTTTACAGAGTGATAGCCTAGATATTTTCGTACAACTTTCATGAAGAACTTTAAGCCAGATTCTTTCTAGATTATTTTATACAACCTCACGAAGCTTCTGGATTCATTACCGCATCGTCCAGTGAACACATCTCCGAAATATTGAGATTTCACCTACCTTTTCTCGTTCGTTTCCTCTGAAATTTAGATATGTTATAAATAAAGGTTTTCTATACAAGTTTCATGAAGAGATCTAGGTCAAATAACCAGATTATAGTCATCATTTAAGTCCTTGAAGTCTCGGGTATCTCGGAATACATCACCAGAACCATCATCTTCAAGATCTAGTCGATTTACTAGGCTATACTTGTTAATTTCACTTCAAATTTGGATATGTTGTATTTTAAGATGTCTCCTACAACTTTCATGAAGAAACCGAAGTGAGATTCTCATCAGAAACCAACATGCAACCACGAATCCAGCAAGAGGTCAGTAAAAGCTCTCCAGATCTGAGGTCTCCGTAAAACAAGACTTTAACCCCTTAAATCTCCATCATGTTTCACAAAATTTCAGTATGTTGTAGTTCAAGATGTTAGCTACAACTCTCATGAAGAAATCGAAGCCAAAAATCGGACTCTAAACACACATGCAAGCTCAAACAAGTTACTGACTCACACGGTCCGAACAAGAACAATCATGAGTTTAAGAACAAGCCAACCCTACCTCGGTTTTTCTCACTTAAATGCCCAAAATCTAACATGCAAACAACATACAAACATGCAAGAGAAGCTAGAGGACTTCCACTTGCCTCTAGGATGAATGGTCGACGGCGTACGGCTGCGTACACGGCGAACGGAGGGCGGACGGACGGCGGCTCCTCCTCGGCTCCGCCTCCTTCCTCTCTCTCGCACACCTCTCTCTCTCGCGCACCTCTCTCTCTCTTCCTCTCCTTTGGGCGAGCAAATGGCCGGCCACTCTCTCTCTCTTTCCTTTTATTTCCCCAATTTCTCATGATTAGCAATCATGAGATTGCCTCACCAATGGCCAATGCATGGCCTTCTCCTTTGCCACTTGGCAAGATCCATGCATCATGGGCCTTGGAGTTGGGCCTTTTGGGCCTCCTTTTGTGGCCGACGGCCACATCTCCTTGGGCCTAAATGGGCCGGTGACAGCCCCCTTCCATGGGCTTCTATTGGGCTGACTAGCTTGGCCCATAAAGCTTAGGCCAATGGGTCTAAGGCCCATTCGAAAATTAACCCCTTTTTCCCCCTTTTTTTTTGAATTCCTTTCTATAATTATTTCCAAATTCAAATTTTATCTTGGCCAAAGTCTTGGGACATTTTGTTCGTTAAGATTTAATTTATAAGGCACATGGCCAAGCATAAATTATTAACCTATCGAAATTAAATTTTCACAACCATAAGCACAAATCATCTAATTAAAAGACTAATGGCTAAAACATAAGCCATGGAAATTCTATCACCTAATTAAAGACTTTAACACACCTTATGGCTTGGCTTTGAATTTTTGGGATGCCACAATTCTCCCCTCCTTAGAGAATTTCGTCCTCGAAATTCAAACACTACTCGCGCCTTCTTTAAACAAATAGGGGTACTTTTCCTTCATCTGATCCTCACTTTCCCATGTGGCTTCTTCCATATCATGATGTCGCCATAACACCTTAACCAATGGGATCTTCTTGGTCCTAAGAATTTGCTCCTTTCGATCCAATATCTGCACAGGCTCTTCAATGTACCTTACTTTCTCATCCATTTTGATGGCTTCATGATCGAGTATGTGACCTGGATCCGGCTGGTACTTCCTCAACATCGATACATGAAACACATCGTGCAGATTTTCTAACTTAGGAGGTAACGCTAAACGATAAGCTACATCCCCTATCCTTTCAAGAATTTCAAAAGGTCCAACAAACCTAGGTCTTAGCTTACCCTTCATCCCGAATCGAGATATTCCTTTCATTGGAGATACCTTAAGGAATACATGGTCTCCTACACTAAATTCCAAAGGCCTTCTACGCCTATCTGCGTAGCCTTTGTGTCTACTCTGAGCTGCTCTAAGTCTTTCTCTGATAACTTCAACAGCCTTAGCGGTAACTTGTACCAGTTCAGGTCCTGTCAACTTCCTTTCACCCACTTCACTCCAACAGACAGGAGTCCTACATCTCCTTCCATATAATGCCTCATAAGGTGCCATGCCTATACTTTTCTGAAAGCTATTATTATAGGCAAACTCTACCAAATGCAATCTTTCATCCCAATTTCCTTTGAAATCGATTACACAAGCCCTTAACATATCCTCTAATATCTGGATCACTCTTTCTGATTGACCATCTGTCTGAGGATGAAAAATAGTACTAAACTGAAGCTTAGATCCTAACACAATTTGAAGACTTCTCCAAAAATTGGAAGTAAACCTCGAATCTCGATCTGAAGTAATAGTCACTGGAACACCATGTAAGCGTACCACTTGACTTACATACATGTCCGCATACGTGTCCATTGGGTAGTCCATGCGAATCGCTAAGAAATGTGCCGACTTAGTCAAACGATCCACTATCACCCAAATTGAATCATGGCTACTTGATGTTCTTGGCAATCCTTGCACAAAGTCCATCGTTATATGTTCCCATTTCCATTCTGGAATGTCTAATGGCCTCAAAATTCCTGCGGGTTTACAATGCTCCGCTTTCACTTGCTGACATGTCAAACATTGAGATACGTACTTAGCCATATCTGCCTTCATACCATTCCACCAAAATTGCTGATGCAAATTTCTGTACATCTTTGTACTACCTGGGTGGATACTATAATTACTCTTATGTGCCTTCGACAGAATTTCCTTCCTCAATTCCTCATTGTCGGGAACACAAAGTCGTCCTTGACATCTTACTATTCCATCATCAGAGATCTGAAATTCTAATATTTTCCCTAAAGATACAGCATCTTTTACTTTCAAAATCTCTAGGTCAGATTCTTACAGGATTTTAATTTTCTGGATAATCTCTGGCTCAATCCTTAATGCACTAAGCATGCCAGTAAGACAATCCATTTCCAATTTAAACTCTGAATTTGCTACAGATTCTAACAATTTCCATTCTGCCATTCTTAAACTAGCCATTCTTAAACTTGCTATGGAAATGACCGACTTACGACTAAGAGCATCTGCTACTCTATTCGCTTTTCCTGGATGATATCTTATCTCACAATCATAATCCTTCAACAACTCCAACCACCTCCTTTGTCTCATGTTCAACTCCTTTTGTGAGAATAAATACTTCAAACTCTTATGATCCGTATAAATCTCAAACTTTTCCCCATACAAATAGTGTCTCCATATTTTTAAGGCAAACACTATAGCTGCTAACTCTAAATCATGCGTCGGATAATTCAGCTCATGAGGTTTCAATTGTCTGGATGCATAGGCTACAACCTTGCCATGCTGCATCAACACACATCCCAGTCCTTTGTGAGATGCATCATTATACACTGTGAAACCATCAGGTCCAGTAGGTATAGTCAGAATTGGAGCTGAAGTCAATTTCCTTTTGAGCTCCTGAAAACTCCTTTCACATTCCCCATTCCACTCAAACTTCACATTCTTTCGAGTCAATTTAGTTAAAGGTCCTGCCAGTCTTGAAAATCCTTCAATGAACCTTCTATAATAACCAGCCAGTCCTAAGAAACTTCGTATTTCAGTAGGTGTCGTCGGTCTCGGCCAATTCACTACCATTTCAACTTTTGCTGGATCTACTGCAATTCCTTTTCCTGACACTACATGTCCTAGAAATATTATCTGGTCCAACCAGAATTCACATTTACTAAACTTAGCATACAACTTATGCTCTCTCAAAGTCTGCAAAACTATTCTCAAGTGCTGCTCATGCTCTTTAGGCCCTTTTGAATATACCAGAATATCATCAATAAAAACAATCACAAACTGGTCTAAATAAGGCTGAAATATTCTATTCATCAAGTCCATAAATGCAGCCGGTGCGTTAGTCAATCCAAATGGCATAACAAGGAACTCATAGTGTCCATAATGAGTCCTGAACGCAATCTTAGGAATGTCCTCCTTTTTAATTCTCAACTGATGGTATCCCGACCTCAAGTCAATCTTAGAGAAGACCGAACTTCCTTGGAGTTGGTCAAACAAGTCATCAATTCTAGGCAAATGATACTTATTCTTAATGGTCACCTGATTCAACTGCCTATAGTCAATACACAAGCGCATCGATCCATCTTTCTTTTTCACAAACAAGACCGGTGCACCCCAAGGTGAAGCACTTGGTCTAATAAATCCTTTGTCAAGCAATTCTTGCAATTGCACTTTCAACTCCTTCAATTCAACTAAGGCCATCCTATATGGGGCTTTTGATATTGGTCCCGTTCCAGCATTAATTCAATTTCAAATTCAATCTCCCGCTCCGCGGCAATCCAGGCAATTCCTCAGGAAATACATCTTGAAATTCGTTAACTACACGAACTTCCTCAAGCTTAGGCTCCTTCCTTGCATAATCTCTAACTATGGCTAGGTACCCTTGACATCATTTGTCAAGTAACTTACAGGCTTCTACTGCCGAAATAAGTGCTACAGGAAAATGGGTCTGACCTCCTAAAAATTCACAACTAGACTGATCAGGTAAAACGAAATGAATCACTCTTCTATAACAATCCATTCTAGCCCGATGCTTACGAAGCCAGTCCATTCCTATAATAACATCAAAATCATACATAGCCATTACAACCAAGTCTATTTCTATATCCTTTCCTCCCATTGATATCTTACAATTTTCACACACTAGCGTAGACAATACCATATCCTTTAAAGGCGTGGAAACACAAAGAGGCGTCTCAAGAGGCATAACTTCTACCTTATTCAAACATCTATATCTTTCAAACACAAACGAATGCGTTGCACCCGTGTCAAACAATGCATATGCCTTTTCACCATTAATAAGAATCGTACCTGAGATAACATTTTTGGAAGCTTCCGCTTCCTCCTGGGTAATCGCATACACCCTTCCTTGCGCAGGTGGTCTCTGAGGATTTCCTTGTTGGTTCGACCTAACAGCACTCTGATATCCCTGTCGCACCGAGCCAACACTCACTTGCGACCTCTCTTGTGGGCAATTTCTCCTAAGATGACCCACTTGTCCACAGCCAAAACATTTCTATTGTCCCGTACAAGGTCCTGGGCCATGGCGTCCATTACACTTCTGACAAATACCAGGCTGATAGGGTGCTTTCCCTATATTCAGACCACTCCTTGCCCCTCCAAAATTTCAAAAGTTACTCTTCTTCTTCACATTCCAGGTCTGACCTTGACCAGAATAAGGTCTCTTTGCCTTTCTCACATCACTAAAATTCAACGGTTTCTTAAACTCCAACCTCTCTCTCAACAGCTCCTGCTCCACTAACTGCGCCCTTTCATAGATCTCATTATAATCTCTTATGTTCAAAGGCACCAGTTGCTTCCTAATGTCAGTCCTCAACCCTTTCAGGAATCTCTTAGCCTTTTCTTCTTGATCCTTAATCAATTTAGGAGCATATCTAGACAATTCAGAAAATCTAGCCTCATACTGATCTACTGTCAACCCTTTTTGTTCTAGCTAAACAAATTCAGTAATCTTCATATCCTTAGCACAATCAAAGAAATGCTTCCTATTGAAAGCCCTAACAAACTCCTCCCAGCTCACATCAGAACCTGGTGGAAAGATTATGTCCTTCGAAACTCTCCACCAAAACTTCGCATTTCCCTCCAACTGGTACTCTGCTAAAACTATTTTCTCGATCGGTGCAGTCCAACAGCCGGAAAATTCGTTCCATCCCATCAATCCATTGCTCCGCCTCCTCGGAATTCCCATTCCATTAAACTTAAGTGGCTTCAGCTTCAAAACTGCTCCACTAGTCCTTGAGTACGGCGTTACGCCGGGCCGTTCTTTGCGCCTCTCCATCGATTTCCAATATTGGCTAATGCCTGCAGGATATCTTCCATTCGGGGTTCAGCCCTTGCAGCAGAGGCTTCAGCCCTCGATGGATGAGCACTTCCAACTCGCACCATGACTTTCTTGCAATTTCCAAGCATTGCCTCAGGAATAATCTGAGACTCGCTGCCTCCATTCAAAGCAATTACTACTACTACATAAGTAACATATACATGTTACTGGTACCTAAAGGCAACTCAAAACTAACTACTAGGGATCTACGAGTGAATGCTCATCACCCGTTATTCAATTATTTCATTTCAGATCCTATGGTGTGCATTGTCATCATGTTCCTTAATCTCCAAACGAGGCTCCTTATCACTCCACCTATAACCTGGCTCTGATACCGAGAAGGGCGGCTGTGACACCCCGAACCCTGCGCAGGTCGTCACCAGCGCCGATGTTACACCTTATTATCTTTCTTTCTTTAGAAGAAGTAACCTAATTCGCAGACACAATTTTTTTTTTTTTAAACAATCGGTCCCAACGCAACTCATTAGCGGAAGCAAATTAAAATATCTCCATCTCTCCCCCTACCAACCATGATACAAATACACACAACTAATTCACCATTATTTTATAAACAAGCCTCGACACTTTACTTACATACATATATAACATGATGGGATTCCCTTCGGGTCGGTACAACGAAAGGAAAAGCTAGGACTCAGCCACGTCCAGCCTAAAACCTCAAAAAGAAACCCTCGACCCTCAACATCATACGAGCATAACCCCCCATCAAAAGTGTCGACTATCTACATCAAAAAGATCCTGCTCCTACTCATCACGCACGCGGGTCTCACACCCAACCCGGTGCATCAGGCGGTGGCGGCGGCAACATCCCTCGCACCGCTCCATCCCGACGAATGTGCACAGAAATGAACTCCTGAACAGGGCCCCCAGCCAGGCCTATGTCGTACATCACTAGACAACGTACTCGAATAAAAGTCAGTTCGGGGACAGAGGGACAGTCTATCTCGGCACACTCGACCTCTACATCGGATGGTAGACCATAAAAAAACCCCCGCGTGACGGTAGGAAGCGGCATACTGCTAATCTGAAATGTTATTCCCCAAAGGGGTGAGTACAACCACTCAGCAGATAGGGAAATCCAATAACAACTCAATGCATCATGCATATCATCATACATTGCAGGCATTACTTACCTTGAAGCCATGCGCATACTATCATGCATCATCATATCAATTCATAACACATTCATGTGTATCATCATTGTAACATACATGTCATGACATCATTACATCATACACGACACCATCATCATAGCATTATTTCATCATACATGTCTTCGAGCCAAATCATATATCATCATCATTATCATTACCATGCATATCATCATGCATATCATATCATAGGTGATCATCCCTATTTCACATCACATATCATCATCATCATCATCATCATGCATATCATCATGCATATAATATCATAGGTGATCATCCCTATTTTACATCACATATCATCATCATCATCATCATCATCATGCATATCATCATGCATATAATATCATGGATGATCATCATTATTTCACATCACTTATCATCATCATCATCATCATCATCATCATGCATATCATCATGCATATAATATCATGGTTGATCATCATTATTTCACATCACATATCATCATCATCATCATGCATATCATCATGCATATCATCATGCATATCATGTCATGATTTAATTTCCACTTTTAGATTTCAATCTTGATCACCACATCACCCACTTCTCAATTTATCAATTTTATCATCCCCTCGGGCAAAGACCTCCGACAAGGCTTTCGGCATTCAGCCTCCTAGGCCACCGGGCATCCGGCCCCCCACATTCTGGGCATCTCACATCTCAACTAGCATCACGAGGCATTCCCTTCGGGCAGAAACCTCCGACAGGGCTTCCGCCATTTACACTCCCTGGCCAGGCATCCCACACCCCAAATCCTGGCATCGCGAGGCATTCCTTTCGGGTAAAGACCTCCGACAAGGCTTCCGGCCCCCCACATTCCGAGCATCCTGAATCTCCCAAGGAATCCGGCAATGCATCTTTGTACATTCCGGCCTCATCCTCCACCACAACCACTTACTCACTTATCATTATCCACATTTATCAACATTTTGATCTCATTTTAACATGGCATATGATTCACACATGCATCACAATTCATGGTCATACATACACCAATGTCTTATCATACATGCAACAATGCATAATTATTTATTAATAAATTCAATGGAATTTATGGCCAATAAAGTAATCCCTTTTTATTTTATTATTATTATTTCATTATTTATTATTATTTATTATTTATCATATATATATTTTTTATAAATAAATATTAAATTCAATATCTATAATTTCCCAAAATCAAAAAAATTCAAGCAATCATTAAACATACCAATAGGATGACAATTTCATGCAAAATTCATGGCCAAATTGAATTTCACACAATTTCACAATTTCCACAAAATAGCAAATAATATTCGGATAATGACCAGAATGCACAGTTTTTGAATAAATTCGATTAAAATATACATACGGCCTCCAAAAATTACGAAATTTTACAGAGTGATATCCAAGATATTTTCGTACAACTTTCATGAAGAACTTCAAGCCATATTCTTTCTATATTATTTTATACAACCTCACGAAGCTTCTGGATCCATTACCACATCGTCCAGTGAACAAATCTCCGAAATATTGAGATTTCACCTACCTTTTCTCTTTCGTTTCCTCTGAAATTTAGATATGTTATACATCAAGGTTTCTCTACAAGTTTCATGAAGAGATCTAGGTCAAATAACCAGATTATAGTCATCATTTAAGTCCTTGAAGTCTCGGGTATCTCGGAATACATCACCAGAACCATCATCTTCAAGATCTAGTCAATTTACTAGGCTATACTCGTTCATTTCATTTCAAATTTTATTATGTTGTATTTTAAGATGTCTCCTACAACTTTCATGAAGAAACCGAAGTGATATTCTCATCACAATCCAACATGCAACCACGAATCCAGCAAGAGGTCAGTAAAAACTCTCCAGATCTGAGGTCTCCGTAAAACAAGACTTTAACCCCTCAAATCTCCATCATTTTTCACGAAATTTCAGTATGCTGTAGTTCAAGATGTTAGCTACAACTCGCATGAAGAAAAAGAAGCCAAAAATCGGACTCTAAACACACATGCAAGCTCAAACAAGTTACTGACTCACACGGTCCGAACAAGAACAATCATGAGTTTAAGAACAAGCCAACCCTACCTCGGTTTTTCTCACTTAAACGCCCAAAATCTAACATGCAAACAACATACAAACATGCAAGAGAAGCTAGAGGACTTCCACTTGCCTCTAGGATGAATGGTCGACAGCGTACGGCGGCGTACACGGCGAACGGACGGCGGACGGACGGCGGCTCCTCCTCGGCTCCGCCTCCTTCCTCTCTCTCACACACCTCTCTCTCTCTCTTCCTCTCCTTTGGGCGAGCAAATGGCCGGCCACTCTCTCTCTCTTTCCTTTTATTTCCCCAATTTCTCATGATTAGCAATCATGAGATTGCCTCACCAATGGCCAATGCATGGCCTTCTCCTTTGCCACTTGGCAAGATCCATGCATCATGGGCCTTGGAGTTGGGCCTCCTTTTGTGGCCGATGGCCACATCTCCTTGGGCCTAAATGGGCCGGCGACAGCCCCCTTCCATGAGCTTCTATTGGGCCGACTAGCTTGGCCCATCAAGCTTAGGCCAATGGGTCTAAGGCCCATTCGAAAATTAACCCCTTTTTCCCCTTTTTTTTTTTGAATTCCTTTCTATAATTATTTCCAAATTCAAATTTTATCTTGGCCAAAGTCTTGGGACATTTTGTTCATTAAGATTTAATTTATAAGGCACATGGCCAAGCATAAATTATTAATCTATCGAATTTAAATTTTCACAACCATAAGCACAAATCATCTAATTAAAAGACTAATGGCTAAAACATAAGCCATGGAAATTCTATCACCTAATTAAAGACTTTAACACACCTTATGGCTTGGCTTTGAATTTTTGGGATGCCACAAACAATCCTTCTCCACTTGTTACACAAAAACAAGCGAAATACAAAAGAATTTAAAATGAGGTGGTCATTAGGTCACAAGCAAGCCCTCATTCTCAAAGATCAAAGTTTTTCCCCAAAACATCTTTTCAAAAAATACTTACTGTGGAAGATAGATTCTATGATGAAGATCCAATCAAATTCATAAAAAACATATTTCCAAGAAATTGGCTTTTCAAACCCCATAATATAGACAAAACCCTTGATTATTATGAGCAAATCTTAGTGGAGATAGAATCGGCAAGGTTCACTCACTTTGCTGACCAAAACAATATAGAAAACATCATATACTCCACTATATCCATCAGTAAAATCATACACCCCTCCCACTGGGGAGATTCACCTCATACACCCAGAAAATTCCATACCATACTTACCCAAAGCCTACCATACTCCTCCTCATATACTTACTGGGACTATCAACAAACCTAGTGGAATGTATTCTACAAACAAAATACAAATTTCCAGCATACTTGGCTAGTATTCTTCAAATACAACTTCCCAAGACAAAGCCTACCAAACCGGTTTAACTCCTGGTGGGATTTCTTTGGTCCTTTGGACATTATACTACATCCCACAATTAGTCAAAGATACCAAATATTTCGTAAACACTTTGTACCAACTCAACATGATCTAAGGTTCCCATGCCTTATGCATTTTTTCATAATATTCAAAATCTCATCGGTAACAGCCTAGGAATTCGAATACAATACATCCTCCAACTTAGTACTTGTACTTATCCGAAAATACAAGACAAAATGGTGGGATGGATTCAGATTCCACGAATAAGGATCCGAAGTTGAGGTTAAAACATGGCTAAATAGCTAGAAAACTCAGATAACCACAACCTCATCAAATACATCATTTTTACAGGAGAAATCTATAGCAAGTGCCGCACTAGCTGCAATCCAAAATAGAGAAGAATACTGCCACATCCTCATAACAATGCTCTCAGAAGTAGAAGGATCATAATGTGGATCCTCCAAATCATAAGACAATCCAGATAGATCCTCATAGTCACATCACAGTGGAAACATCAATGAAGATGACTGCTACGGGATCAACCTAGATAGAGATTAAAGACAGGATATCACATGACAATACTGTTACAGCGGCGCAAAGGCTATACACTATAGCAAAATAGACATTCAATGTTCACTATTCACTATTCACTTTACATTGTTCACTCAGTACTATTCACTTTACACTATTCAGCATTGTAGCACTTTTACTGTAGCACTCGTTATAAATACACCCTCTCGATACAAGAGGAGGGGACTCGAAATTTTCAGATCTCTCCTCTCTTCTTCCTCCTCACCCTCTTGTAAACCCTCATCCTTTCAAACCTCAAACTTTCTTACCTTGTACCCCCTAGTTTCAAAGTAAGTTAGTTTTTCAAATACATAATTTTATATAGGGTTATCAACTTACATAATAGTTGGTTAACCATTTCTTATAATACAAATATCAATACTCCCTAGAGTGTGGATTACCGCTAAGTGCATGACTTGATGCTTTAGTTTTTGTATCTTTCAATACATGTAATTTTCAATTTATTTAATACAAGTTCAAACCACCTTTATGGTTGGTTTTTGTTTATGCATACTCTTACTTTATATTTTATATATTGCCTTTGCATTTTACATTATTTTTAATTCAAGCGATTTTATTTAGTTTTCATACAGTCGTCAAACATTCTGTTCTTATAGATCTATTAGTCCTTTATACTTCCTTGTTCTCTCATATAGTACTCCGATCCTAACCCTTTATGGTATTAGAGCCAAAAGGAAAGTATAGATAGTCTTTGTAAGAACATACTAATAGATCGAGAGCCATTTGTTGGCATCCTTCTTGTTTCTACAGAGTGGTCCAGGCCGTAAGTCCATAAGTGGTTGTTAGACCGTTGGTTTAGCTCTGTAACGGTTCGGAAGAAGGAATAGTTCCGATCTTAAGTATGAGCTTACATAGAAGATCTACATCTTCATCTAGTTCTCTATCACAAATGGACTCAAATCCAAGTCCTATACATAGAGAAAAAGTAAGGATAGAAGATTTCAACAAATCTATAGAAAATTGGGAAATTCCTAAAATACAGCTTAAGAAAATATACAAACAATTAAAATTGAAATTTTTCAAAAAATCAGACCATGTCATAGCCACTGAAGAAAGGGATGTTCCTCTTTCTAATTCCTAAGAAAAAAATACATCTTTTAAATAAAGAGACCATCTAGAAATATAAATAAAAGTACAGTTACATTCATATAGGACTAATCCAAGTAGGAATTAAACCTCTTACAAAAGAAGGTCTTAATACTTCTATTCTCTTAGTTCTACGAGATTCATGTCTTTTGAACTATGATGAATCCATCCTTGGTACAGTAGAGACAAGTCTCTGCAAAGAACCAATACATTTTGACTGTTACCATAATTTCTCAGTTTCTCTTAAAGATAAAAATATTCTTAGAGCCCTCACACTCCAAATCAAAACTCATAATTACAAAGTAGCAGATGGATCTATTCCTTTAGCTCTTGTATATAGGATCCATTACAAAGCCATGGCATCCGCCTTTAGAGAAAATGCTTTCAAACATAGTCCACGAGGAGAAACACTTCTCCTCCAAATTGACATTTCAAGAGCTAATACAACTATTCCTAGGTCTATTAATTGGAATCAAGTCACTCTACCAGAACAATGGGAATTAGAAAACCAAATTCCTTAACAAGTTGTTCAAAATACTAGTCCAACCAATGTTATTCAACATCCAGAAGGAAGAGTTACCATTAGATTTCCTAGAAGATCTTTCGATTCAAGATCTAGTCCTTCTTTTCATACATCTTATACAAGGACAGTAAATCTTAATCCCAATCTTCCACCTATAATCACCATTCCTCTAAGTACGCATAGAGACACTCTCACAAGTGATATGACACCTTTACCTTCTAATACCACTAGAAATAATCCTGAGATACCACTTGAATCAGAAATTAGTAGTTTAGACGATAGATCAGGGATTTCCAGGCATGTTTACCAACAAAATCAGCCTGAACCCGTCATAGAAAATACAGATTCTCCTCATCACTCTCCTACATACTAACATATGATAGATGTGAAGCTTAATGTTCTAGAAAAACAGTTTGAACCAAATAGAGCTTGCTTAATAGAGGTGCAATTTCTTGGAATAGCAAGAAACAGACATGCACAGCCTTATCTACGATACAGGCAAAATTTAGTGCATCTTCTGCTGCAGTGCAAAAAGCAGTATGGCTAAAACGTTCATTGGAAAATTTAGCCACTGTCACTGAGGTTCCAAGACCGGTGATAGTTTATTGCGATAATCAAGCAGCTATTGCCTATGTGAAGGATCCCAAGTATCATGGAAGGACGAAGCACATTGACATAAAGAACAACTTCATCAGAGATATAATAATGCAGAAAGAAGTGAGCCTACAATACATTTCAATCAATAAAATAGTTGCTGATCAATTTACGAAGGCTACTCCTAGAGAGAATTCTTGATCCACAGGATGTCACTAGGATTTCGTAGAATATGATATGTGTTATTGTAGAGAATAATTGGTTTATGTATATGTGGACATAAGTACTATATTTGTTTGTTTATTAGTAACTTGATATTTTATTAATAAGTAGAAATCCATTATGAGGCTAGCATATACACACATAAATTATTGGAAAGTATGTCAGCAGGCAATGATTAACTCACTCACCTAAGCAATCACCTCAAGTGTTATAGTTAGCACGTTGAGATGAGACAATATGTACAAATAAACGCTGAAGAGCAAGTTTGATACATAAAATAATATGTCGCCTTGATTGGAGTCAAAATGAGATCTGTGATTGCATTCAGACCAACGTGAGATAATATTGTTCGTGATTCATCCGCAATTCAACAATCGTTCCGAGGTAAATTGTTGACTGCACATCAGAAACAAGTAAGTCGTCTTCCGCCGACTTCAATTCCAACAGCAAGTTTGAAGGACCTTCCTCCTTCCATAATCGCATCTCTTAAGCAGTACCTGCAACAGCATGCATAATAAACAAGGAGATTGTCATGGGAAAAACAAATAATTATGAAAAGATATTAAAGTCACATCTTCCTAATAGTTTTGCCACTCGACCAACCAATTAAAGCCAAAAAGCAAATACTCAATTATGGTTTGACCAAAAAATAAAAAGAAAATACTCAATTATAGAAAGAAACATGAAAATAATATTTCAATATTTAGCTAAAAGATCACAAACCAGCCGCCCGCCATGACTTTGTCGGTCAAGAGAAGCAGCAAGGGCGCAGCGAATGTCGATGCCCCGTGGGCTGTCATGAAGTACTTGCTTCTCGGTCCCAAGTAGTAAAGCCTCCAGGTGTCCTCGTCTAGCCCTATATTGTGAAAAGGCGAGCGATTGAACAATAACATAGATAGAAGAAGAAAATAAATTGGACATCATATTTACGTGGTTCGGTCGTAAAGACCTACGTCCACGGGAAGAGCAGCAGTGAATTTCACTATTGATCAAGCAATACAAGAAGATTACACACTCAAGTCACTCAAACACTCTCTCGATATTTCGCAAGCTCCAATTACACCCAATAACGCACGCAGTGTTTAACCCAAAAAATCCTCAATAAATAATCTCTCAATCTCACAAAAGAATTACACGCAAATCTTACCACAAGATTTAATTGGCTACAAACACTAAATCTTCTTGGATATAATTCACGAACAAGAATGAGAAAGAAAATCCCTCCCAGGCACTCGATGACAAGACGGCACTTCAAGACCAATTCTTCATGATCAACCTTCTTTCCATCCACAGCCACAAGTCTATATATATAAGTGAAACCCTTATTCTTTTGCCAACTTCTCATAGGATTCTGTTTGCCATCTTAAACGATTTTATCCAAAACATATCTCTGTATATTTTAAACAAAATCCAAGTCCAAGTGAAAGTTGGACTTTCCTATTTTAGCAGCCATACTCTCCAACGCATATTCAAATTTAGGAAGTTGATCTTCAGATCTTCTTGCTCGATCTCGAACATCCGCAACATATCCAATTTGGAATATTCGGCATTTCACATTAGGCTCAAACTCAAGACATATTTCAATAATCTCCACCTTAGCTCGACATTTGAGCCAAGTTGTAATCGTTTCGCAAAAAATCAAACTCTACCGCTACTTTCCCATAGCCCCTGATGGGCTCAACTGCCACAGATATTATCCAAGTCCAAGTCTCACTTGAACTTCGCCATAACCGAGGACCCCATCAAAATACCAACTCCACATGCCCCTTTAACTGCTCCGTAAGGATTTTCCGACGCAACCTCTTCAACCGCAGATAAAGCAAAACCATTATTGCATCCATATCTATCAATAGATTGAATACGTATCTTGTTAATATTAGCAGTTACAACAACCGTTGGCTCTATAAGCTCCACCTCACTACAAGCACCATCTATGTCGATTACTTTGCTAGTACCTGTATACGTTACCTTAGGAGTTTCTGGTCACAACTCCACCTCAAGCTGAACACTGTCTAGATCCGTATTAACATTGCCACAAACACTCCTAGCCAGAAGTACCAAAGACTTGTAAAGGGTAACTTCTCTGCTATTAACAGATGAATTTATATCTGGGCACCACAACCGATCACCCCGCTCACCTTGTGCATAGCCATGGAATATGCACCTTCTTACCCTTCCATTGAGCTTACCATCACTCACTCAAAAATAACACGGGCAACCAAATATTCTAATAATAGAATAACCAACAACGTTACTTGACCATACTTCTTCAAGAGCCCACCATTCAATAGCAGTTGATGGGGATCTATTCACCAGGCATCTTATCGTACTAAGCACATCAGCTAGGATTCTCCTAGTAATACCAGCACTAGAGATCATTTTTCAGACTGTCTCTAGTAATATTCTACTCATCAATTCTACAAATTGTTGTGATTTACCAGCACTAGTGCGGTATTTCACTATGCCCTCTTTCATGCAAAATTTATTTGCCAGCTCCGAGTAAAACTCCATGCTATTGTCAATCTGCACATGCTTGATTGACTTACCAATGTCTGTCTTGATCAAAGCTCTCAACCATGTGATCTTGACACCAGCATCAAACTTGTACATTGGCACAAACACCCAGGTCTTCCTCGAGCAGTCAAAAGACTCTCGAATAGATGCACCCGACGTCTCCGTAACGAAATTTGTCGCTGTCTCACCTTGAAGTTTATACAGGCCTCCATGCTTGATTCCTTTCATTATCACCAAGGCACTTCGAACAACCTTCAGAACTCCACCATTTGAAGAATACCTGCAACCAGCTGAATCTAGGGCACCCAAGGAAATTAAATTCTTTTTCAATTCTGGAACATGTCTTACTCCAGTCAATGTCCTCACAATGCCATAATGCATTATGATTTTAACATCACCTACACCCATAACATCGCACTCAACGTTGTTCCCTAACTGGACTTTACTATTACCCGCGCACTGATAAGTGATAAATCAGTTTCTATATGGTGTGACATGAAAAGAACAACCAGAATCCATAATCCATCCATCAAATGATGAATAATCAGTGACAAACAAGACATAAT
This sequence comes from Eucalyptus pumila, assembly GCA_016097595.1. Classification (NCBI taxonomy): domain Eukaryota; kingdom Viridiplantae; phylum Streptophyta; class Magnoliopsida; order Myrtales; family Myrtaceae; genus Eucalyptus; species Eucalyptus pumila. Next base: position 24,597,393 of record CM027848.1, read on the forward strand.
CTCCACCATCAGAATCATTCCCAACTACAGCTGCAACATTATCTGTAGACTCAACTCTAATTCCCTTACCCTTTTCATTTTTCAGCTTAAAACAGTCTCTTCTAAGATGCCCCCTCTTGCCACAGCTCTAACAGACAACATCAACAATCCTAGACTGACTACGCCTGTTCATGTTCCTGCTAACACGTGTGCTAGTTCTTCCTCTACTTTCACATACTAAAACAGCAAATACAAGTTCGCCAGATTCTCTTCTATGAATGTCCTTACTCATAATCAAATCTCGAACCCCATCAAACGTCAAACTTGTTGACTCAGAGGAATTACTAACGACAGTAACAGTAGTATTCCAACTATCAGGCAATGAGGATAATAGAATCAAAACACGTACCTCATCTTCAAAAGCAATCTCAACTGAACTCAATTGACTAACAATCACATTGAATTTATTGATATGATCTGCAACTAACGCACTTTCGATCATCTTCAAATTAAACAGACGTCGCATCAAATATACCTTGTTGATCGCAGAGGGCTTCTCATACATATCTGATAGGGCTTGCATCAAATTAACAATGGTCTTCTCCTTCAATATGTTAAACGCGACGTTACGAGCCAACGTCAGCCGAATAACACCCATAGCTCATCTACCCAACAAATTCCAATCAGCTTGCTTCATCATCTCTGGTTTCTCCCCAGACAAGAGCAAGTGTAGTTTCATCTAGTAAAGATAATCTTCAATATGCATCCTCCAGAAACTAAAATCATTCCCATTAAATCTGTCGATTCTCACTTTTACTTCTTTTGTTGCCATTGATCTGCTTTAACTTAGCTAAAGTCTGGCTCTAATACCACTTATTGCGAAAAGGCGAGTGTGGCACCCCTCGAACGGCCCCCGATCCGCTAGGGTCGCCACAGTTCGCTTACCTTTTTCTTTCCCAAATAACATGTCACTCTGATACCATTCTTTAGTTGTAGCGGGTCCATACAACCATGGGGGTTTACATCTTTTATTAACGGTCCCTTACGCAATTTACTTAACGGAAGCACATCCAGCAATTCCCTTCCCTACATTCAGAAATCAATGCACACCTACTAAACATTTATAGGTAAAAGCCGTACACTTTTGTTCACTTAAACCATATGGACATCATTCATCGGTACATCAAAATGTCATAGTTTTCTATACTAGGCTATACTTCAAAAGATGACCGACATCTCCTCTCCCAATCGTATGCTTAAGGTCCATCGACTAGTGTCGGCATCCAAAAGTTCCTCCCTTTGCTATCCTTCTCCTCGCGGTCATATCCAACCACTCAATTCATCTACTAATCTGAAATGTTGGTCCCTAAAAGGGGTGAGTACAACCACTCAGCAGGTAATGGAATCCAATAACCACTCAATGCATCATACAAGTCATACATGCATCGCATGCATTACTTACCTTGAAGCCATGCATATACTATCATGCATCATCACCAAAATCATAACACATACATGTGTATCATCATGTCATACTCATATAGTCGTCATCATGACATTATCATATCACACAGGTCATCATCATCATATCATACACATGTCATCATCATCATGACATCATCACATCACACATGCCATCATGCCATATCATATATCATCATCATATCATGCATACCATCATGCCATGGGTGATCATCATCATATCACATCATACATCATCATCATCATGCATATCATCATGCCATGGGTGATCATCATCATATCACATCATGCATCATCATCATCATCATGCATATCATCATGCCATGGGTGATCATCATCATGTCATATCATATTATGCATGGTTCAATTTCCACTTTTAACTTTCAATTTGATCACCACATCACCCTTCCTCGGATCATCAATTCATCTCATATATTACACTCGCATCCCATGCGAGAAAACCTCCAGCATTCAGCCATTCCAGGCCACCGGCATCCGGCCCCCCACATTCCGGGCATCTCGTATCCCAACTGGCATCACGAGGCATTCCCCTCGGGCAAAGACCTCCGACAGGGTTTCCGGCATTTACACTCCCTGGCTGGGCATCCCGCACCCCAATCCTGGCATCGCGAGGTATTCCCTTCGGGCAGAAACCTCCGACAGGGCTTCCGGAATTATGTACCGACATACCACCAGGCCTCCCCTGGAATTACGTACCATATACCACCGGGCATCCCGACACTCCCGGGGCATTATCATCCGCCACATCAATCTCCTCATTTAACATTATTCATGTTCACCAATTTCGGTCTCAATTTAGCATGGCATATGATGCAATGGCAACCAAAAATCATGATCAACATTGAATTCACACATGCATCTCAATGCATACATCAAGACCCCATCACACATACAACATGGTGAAATTATTTATAAATTATAATTCAGGGAATTTATGCCAATTAAAATAATCCATTTATCATGCCCCTTTTCATTTATTTAAATTCCAGCTTATGTCATTTTCAAAAATATTAAATTTAATTATTTATAAAATCTCAAAAATCATAAAATTAAGGCAAGTAATAAATAAGACAATAGGATAATGATTTCATGCAAAATACACAGCCAATGAGAATTCCATACAAATCCATAATTCACACAAAACAGCACATAATTTTCGGATGAAACCAGAATGCACAGTATCCAAAGAAATTCGATTAAAATATCCATACGACCTCATAAAATTACGAAATTTTACTGAGTTATAGCCAAGACATTTTCGTACATCTTTCATGAAGACTTCCAAGTCAGATTCTTTCTAGATTATTTACTACAGTCTCACGAAGCTTCTGGATCCATCACCGAATCGTCCAGTACATGCTTCTCCGAAATACTGAGTTTTCACCTGCCTATTCTCTTTTGTTTTCTCTGAAATTTGGATATGTTCTACATAAATATGTCCTCTACAAGTTTCATGAGAGATTTAAGTCAAATAACCAGATTATAGTCGTCATTTAGGTCCATGAAGTCTCGGGTGTCCTGTAATACCTTTCCAGAATTACCGTCTTCAAGATCTAGTCGATTTACTAGGTTATACTTGTTCATTTCACTTAAAATTTGAGTATGTTGTAGTTTAAGATGTCCCCTACAACTTTCATGAATAAATCAAAGAGAGATTCTTAGCACAAATCAACATGCAACCACAAATTCATCAAGATGTCAGTGAAATCGTTCCAGATCTGAGGTCTCCGTAGAATGAGAGTTTAACCCCTTAAATCTCCATAATTTTCACCAAATTTTAGTATGTTGTAGTTTAATATGTTAGCTACAACTTTCATGAAGAGATCAAAGCCAAAATCGAACTCTAAACATGCATGCAAGCTCACACAACATTCTGACTCAAACTGTTCAAGCGAAAACAGCAATACCACTCAAGAACAAGCCATTCCAAGCTTCGGTTTCCCCCTTCCAATCACTCAAATTCAACACTATACCAAACATACATGTAACACACACACATGCAAGAGCAGCAAAGGACCCCAACTTGCCTCTAGACCACACGAACGGCAGCACACCGGCGACGGACGAACGGCGTGCGGGCGGCGACGGGCGAGCTCCTCCTCCTCCTCCTCCTCAGCCTCCCTCTCTCTCGCAACTCACTCTCTCTCTCGCAACTCTCTTGGACGGCAGCCCTCACCATCAGCCACTCCCTCTCTCTCTTCCTTTTTGGTTGCTTATATATTGCATGCATTCTTCTCTTGCATGGGGAACAAGTGGCAAAAAGGAGAGAACAAGTGGCAAGGTTGAAGACAAGTGTTGGAGGACATGCAAGGTTAATGGGCTTCAGTTTTTGGGCCAGTCTTGGGCCTTTATGGGCTGGTCGAATAGGGGGCTGGCGTGGGCTGGTTGGATGGGCTTTGGGCCTAAAAATCAGCCCACCCCCTCCTATTCCTATTCCATTTAATCCCCAATTAAATAAACACCTAATTTCAACTTATAAGCCCACAAAACTCTATAATTTAAATCAATAAAATTCTACTTATAAAGTGCACCACCAAGAATAAGATTTTCTATATCAATTTGCACTTTAATAATTCCTTGGGTCACTTGAAAATACATCTCCATCCAAGCAAAAAGGCACTCCCATTACCTAATCATGGTTCATGGTATATCCAGGGGTTGTCATGAATTTTGGGATGCCACAGCGAGCGATCGAACAATAATATAGATAAAAGAATAAAATAAATCGAACATCGGATTCTGTTTCCATCCACGGCCACAAGTCTATACATATAAGTGAAACCCTTATTCTTTTGCCAACTTCTCATAGGATTCAGTTTCCTATCTTAAACGATTTTATCCAAAACATATCTCTGTATATTTTAAACAAAATCCAAGTCCAAGTGAAAGTTGGACTTTCCTATTTCAGCAGCCAGACTCTCCAACGCATATTCAAATTTGGGAAGTTGATCTTCGGATCTTCTTTGCTCGATCTCGAACGTCCGCAACATATCCAATTCGGAATATTCATAATTTCACATTAGGCTCAAACTCAAGACATATTTCAACACCTTGAGTGAGAATGTATGAGAGGATGGAGTAGCTCGCAAGAAGCCACATCATCCTGTCCAGAGCGATCGGGGCTTCGGGTTTCTTAGTAGATAGGCGCAACGCGATTGCGGCAGGGGAAAGCAGTGGAGCTGAGCCAGATGGCCCGTCCTCAGCCAACATCCCCAGGATCCCGAGCTCAACAGCTGCCTTCAGCACCATAGGGATGCCAATCAGCGCATTCATTTCCATTGCGAACAAGAACTCATCTTTGTCCTCACTGGACGTGGTCACCACTGGGCTTTTGCATGCACTCATGTTTGCTTTTTGCTCCGTTGAGGCAAAGAATTGTTGATGCGTTGATAACATAGGAGAGATTTTTATAAGCAATCTTGACACTGTCGTCATCGTTATCATTATCGAAAGGTCAACAACTTTTAGTACTTAACTTTCACCGTTGATTCGAGGCTAGTATAGAGCTTCTGTCATTGACTTTAAGAGTGCACCTAATAATTTTAGCAGAAGTTTAAATTGTTAGATCAAGAAATTCTTAATATTTAGGTTATGTCCAGAGAGACTTTGAATTTTACTTTCCATTTAATCTATTTTGTGACGGATGCATTTTGAATTTTCCTAACTTGATATACCTCAACAATATATGAATGTTCGCTCGTAAGTTAAAGTTAAATTTTTAATTCTTTTTAATATGAGAAACATCTTAAATTTTGGTGGGAAAGTAATGAAAATCTCAAATTGATATATTTATGACAAACTTACCCAAACTGATTTTTTGGCAGCAAAAAATTTTAAACCAATAAACTTATAATAATTATACCCCAAATTGATTTTTTGACCCCAAAAACCTTAAACAGGTAAATTCAAACAAATTTTCCTTCTGTTAGTTTCCGCTAAATTTTACTAACAAATCACTAAGTTGGTTGACATGTGATAGTGATGGGTATACCTTACATTTAAAACTTCTAATGAACATATCTCTTAGAGGCAATTCGCGGCAACCCAATCTCAATGCAAAAAGGAAACATTGGATTACTATGCACGTCAAACCCGAGAGAGAAAATATCACAAAAAAGTCACGTTTTCCTTTGGGGATCGAGAAAAAATTTGTCTAGATCTAGATTCACCGGACTTCAATTATCTCAAAGTTTGATTTTGTTAATGTTTATCTAGGGCCCATGTGAGACTTAACAACTGGGCCAAGCTTTGCATGCTTTCACCGTATATGCACTTGTCCAAACCTTACATTTACAACTTCTAGTGAACATATCTCTTAGAGGCAATTATAACCGAATCTCAATGCAAAAAGGAAACAATGGATTACTATGCACATCAAACTCGAGAGAAAATATCGCAGAAAAGTCGTGTTTTCCTCAGAGGATCAGGAGAAAATTTGTCTGGATTTAGATTCATCAGACTTCAATTATCTCAAAGTTTGATTATGTTAATCATTTATTTAGGGCCCACGTCAGATCCAATAGCCGGGTCGAGCTTTGCATGCTTTCACCAATGAATATCTATAGCCTTGTAGATAGAAAATAGCTACACCATATATGCACTTATGCACACCCAACTTTTTCGCACGCAATTCTTAGCATAGGCTTCTTTAAGCATAATAGTTGAGATTAAAAAAAAAATACCATATGTGAATATAGGGGCATTGAAGAATAGAAATGGAATTAGCTAGGGCTTGAAGATATAACAAACCAAAGCAAGGGGTGCTCTACATGCGTCATGTACTTCTCCAAATGTATTGGCAATTACTAATTTCTTACAATGGCATGTTCTAAGTGTAGTGAAAAAGAAGCCGAACAAATAATAAACAAAATAAGAAAATGAACTGGACAATAGATTTATGTGGTTCGATCGGCATGACTTATGCCTAAAGGGAGAGTAGCAAAGAGTTCTACTATAGATCAAGTGACAATGGAGACTACAAATAGCCCAAGTCACTCAAACGGAACTTGATAGATTTTGCAAAATTATTAAAATTGAGTTTGGTTATGCATGAAATATATATACAAATATATGAATGCAAGTGCAAGATGAATATATCAAGTGCAATATGTTCCGATCAACCAAGTACTTAAATAAAATAGAGAGAGATAGAAGAATTGCATGCACATTTTATAGTGGTTCGGCCTAGATTATACCAACATCTACTCTTTCAAACTAACGGTCACCAAGAGATTGGATTTGGCGGGTGGTTCTTCGAGAAGTTACGACATAGCCTGTATTGCTTCTACTAATTCCCACACACTAATACAACGCCCGTACACTACTCAATAGAGATTATAATCAGTGAGTTAGTCAGTACTAGTAATAATGAGTTGCTCGCTCATTAACAAGAGTATGTGTATTTCAATTTGTAGACGTTCTTGCAAACTGTGTCATCCTCAGCGTGTGTTGTTTTTTTTTTTTTTACAGTCTTCAAGATCCACACCCTGAAACTCACGAATAAGTCTGTGTTACTGTTGATGAGAAGAAATCGAAGAAGACGACATGGTTTTTGTCTTGTTGATGCGTGCTGTAGAATCTTTGATCGAGACCCACGTCTTCTTCTTGAACGTGCATATCTCCTTGTCGCACAATAATTTATCAGGGAAAACCAATGACTGGTGGGATGCAATTCTTTCAACAAAAAATGTCGGTTAACTTAATCAGAGACTTGTTCTGATTGGTCTTAGGGAATGCCGAATCAGCAACTTGTATTTAATTGACAACATCTCATTAGTTCCCACTGACATTTATAAGAGAAAATGGATTGAATGGCAGGAGCAGAAATTTCTTTCTCTTCGAAGATTCATCGTTCAGCTTCGTAAATCGAAAGATGCAGAACCTAATAAAAAATATCGGCACGTTTATTGACGGCACTGAAACTAGAGCTGCAACACGATGTTGACGGTTACATTGTTGAGTTCCTAGAACGCATCGGATCTCGTGGACATTTTCGCCTTTTACTATGCCTTTCTAGTTGTTCTTTTTCGTTCCAATTGGTGAGTAGAATTAAATGCGGCTCATCAGATTCTTTATATACTATAATTAATTAGGGAGCTAATGGTCCTAGGATTTAGTGCGAGATGCTCAAATTGTTTTTAAATGTTCGATTATAACCATACTGACATTTAGCAGGAGTGAATTTGAAAAGTAGATGCAATTAATGGTAACCTAACCTTAATACAAAAGGAAACATTGGATTATTATGCACGTTCAACCCAAGAGAGAAACTACTGTAGATAAATCATGTTTTCCTGTGGGGATCATGAAAAAATTGTTTGGATCTGAATTCACCGAACTTTAGTTATCTCAAAGGTTGATTAAGTTAATCTTTTACTTAGGGCCACATGGGACCCAATAGCCAGGTCCAGCTTTGGATGCCTTCAATATGATTTAGTATGAGATGCTCAAATTTTTTTTAAATGTTCTATTATAACCACACTAACATTAGTAGAAAACATGATTGAATTTGAAATGTAGAAGCAATTAATGGCAACCTAACCGCAATACAAGAAGAAACATTGGATTATTTTGCACGCTCAACCCTAGAGAGAAAATATTGCAAACAAGTTGCATTTTCCTCTCGGGATCATGAAAAAAATTTGTCTAGATCTGGATTCACTGGACTTCAATTATCTCAAAGATTGATTATGTTAATCTTTTATTTGGGTCCCACATAAGACCCAACAGCTTTGCATGCTTTCAATATGATTCAATACGAGATGCTCAAATTGTTTTTAAATGTTCTATTAAAACCATATTGACATTTAAAAGAAAACGTGAGTGAATTAAAAATATAGAGGCAATTAATGGTGACCTAACCTCAATACAAAAAGAAACATTGGATTATTTTGTACGTTCAACCCAAGAGAGAAAATATCACAAACAAGTCGCATTTTCCTCGAGGGATCATGAAAATATTTGTCTAGATCTGGATTCACTAGACTTCAATTATCTTAAAGGTTGATTATGTTAATCTTTTATTTAAGGCCCACATGAGACCCAACAACTAAGTTGAGCTTTGCATGCTTTCAGTATGATTTTATACAAGATGCTCAAATTGTTTTTAAATGTTCTATTATAACCATGCTGACCTTTATCAGAAAAAAGTGAATAAATTTGAAATGTAATGGCAATTAATGGTAACCTAACTTTCACTCCTGCTGCCTTAGCCACTTTTTGGGCAGCAAGATTTAATTATGCTTGGCGGAATAAATCTTGGAAGGAAAACTTGCTTTGGGCAATCAATTCACTTTCAGGACTTTCCTTCCGCTCTTCTCTTGCTCGCTTTGCATTTGCTGCTCTATGCAACATCACTTGGAAGGAGCGTAACAATATACTATTCCGGGGTAGACGTCCCTCCCTTTTGACCATGAAAAGGCGCCTTGAACAGGTTATAAAGGACAAAGCCTTGTCTTTCCATCAAGTCCCTCCCACTGCGGCTAACAGAAGATTATTGCAAAGCTGGTCGCTCAACCCCTCCATTTTGGCGAATTGATGGATTTGCCCTCCTTCTGGCTTCCGAGTCGGTCCATTACAAACATTAGAGCTGTCTCTTTACTGCTTGTGGTGGTTTAGGCTTGCTGTTTCTGTGCCGTTGTTTGGCCTTTTTCCTTCCCCTGCCTTGGCTTGGTTTTTTTTACCTTGGCCCCCTTTCACTCGCTCTGACTTGTTGTCTGCGTGAGTGCAAGTTAATGGGACCGAGTTTTTGCTGTATAGCCTTATATAGCTCTTTGGTTTAAAGTCAATATATTTCTTACCTTCACCAAAAAAAAAAAAAAATGGTAACCTAACTTCAATACAAAAAGAAACATTGGATTATTTTGCACATTCAACCCAAGAAAGAAAATATTGCGGATAAGTTGCGCTTTCCTTTGGGGATCATGAAAAAAATTGTTTGGATCTAGATTCACTGGACTTCAATTATCTCAAATGTTGATTATGTTAATCTTTTATTTAGGGCCCACATTAGATGCAATAGCTGGGTTGAGCTTTGCATGTTTTCGCCAATGAATATGTATAGGCTTGTAGATAGAAAGTAGCCATACCATATCACTTATTCACACCCAACTTTTTCGTGCACAATTCTTAGCATCCTAATCGTAATACTCGAGGGGGGAAAAAAGACCAGATACCATATGTGAGTATAGGGGTATTCAAGAAGAGAAATGGAATTAGCTACAACTTGCAGGTATCACAAACCAAACCGAGGGGTTTTTAACATACTTCTCCAGATATACAAGCAATGACTAATTTCAAATATCAGCACATTATAATTGTTGCAAAAAACAAGCGATTGAATATAAAATAAACAAAACGATGAAATGAACTAGACAATAGATTTATGCGGTTCGACTGGCATGACTTATGTGTGAGGGGAGAGTAACAAATAATTCTACTATAGATCGAGCGATAACGGAGGTTAAAAACCGCCTGAGTTACTCAAACAAAACTTAATAGATTTGCGGAATTATTAAAATCAAGTTTAGTTATGCATGAACAAGTTAATTGTTGACAACTAAATTTTACTATTTTATTTAGGACTTTATTGCATAGAAAATTATGGATTAATTTTAACCCCCGATAAAAATAATTTCCATTAATCACATGGCATATAAACATTGGAAGCATTGGTATTAATAAAAATAGAGACCTTTTTGTAAAAAAGGAAAAAAGAAAGAAAAAGAAGAAAGAAAAAAAGGAAAAAGAAAATTAATTAAAAGAACTGCTTTTTTAAAAAGAAAGAAAAGAAAAGAGGAGGAAAAAGAAAAAGCGAGGATCAGGCCGGGTCTAAGCCGGCCCAGCCTGCTTTCTTTTCCTCTCCTTCTATTTTTGTTCGCCTGGCCCGGCCTCGCCTCCTCTCTTTTCTTTCTTCCCCTGGCCCGACCTCTTTCTTTGCTTCTGTCATTCTTCCCCTCACGCTGGTAAAAAGAACGGACAAAGAGGGCAGAGAAGGACGAGGTACGCGGGGCAGAGGGAACAAGAGAAAGGGCAGAGCGTCGACCGGGAGTTGGTGGTCGGTGCCAGGCCAGCAGCAGCAGCTGGCACGGTAGGAGGCGCGCGCGCCAAAGCTTAAAAGCGAGAGAGGAGGAAGCTGTTAGGGGGATCTCTTGCTGGTTTTTCTCTCCTTGAGAGAGCGAGAGATCAAATCGGGAGAGAGAGACTGAGAAGGGGGGATTTTTTGGGAGAGCAGAGAGTCTAGAGGGCCGAGAACAAGGGAGCCTAACTCAACCGCACTCGACCACCGTCCAGCGACCTCTCCCAGCCGGCGTCCTTGAGCCAAACCAGTAAGCCCCAACCCTCTTTTTGCCATATTTTCCCATTCAGCTCACGCGAGCTCCGACCACCGTCTGCCTCTTGTTATGTCCTTGTGCGCGTCCTGGTTTGGCTGTCGAGAGTCCTGACGCGGATCCCGGTCCTGTTCGGGCCGAGAATCTTTCGTTTTGATGGAGCTCTCCACGTTTTCGGTATAATGTCTGAACGAGATACACTCTTGTTTCGTTGTTTTGAATCGGAATCCAGTTGTCCAAGCATCGTCCCACCTAGTCGAGGTTTTCCTATGATATTTTAGAGTCCCAGGCGTAGCAGACGCCACTTGACCTGCGGCCGCTCTCGTGGCGACCTGCAGAGGCAGCAGATGTCTTTTGTCCCAGGGAACAGGCGGTGGCCCTCGTGGCCATCGAGTCGCCGCCGGTCGGATGAGGGCTGAGCATTAGGCTCGGCTTGGTCGAGGCGGCGTTGTCGTGCCTCGGCTGGACTGAGAAGCGCGGCACCCTGCTGCCGTGCCACCTCTGTCGCGACTGGTTTGCTGCGAAGCAACAGGTCGCGAACCGGTTCAGTGGGCCAGATCTGGTGTTGTCGCCGGACATTGGTTGTCAACGCCCGGTGTAGAATATCAGTCGGTGGCCAGAGAAGTGTTGGTGTCGAGGGTTTTAGTTTTTGGAAAGAAATTGCAGGCGATAGAAGGGAGACGTTCGTTGAACGAGGCGTGAAGAAAGAGGACGGCGCAGGGGAAAAAGACAAAACAGAGAAGAAGACAAAAGAGAAAAAGAAAAAAATAGAAAAATCATTAAAAAAACTAAAAATTTGAAAATTTTCTTCTCTTTTTTGATCCGACCGGGTCGAATCCAAGTTTGGGTCGGGTCAATGGGCCGGATCGGTAACCCGGTCCGAACCCGCTCCCCGAGTATAATAATAAAAAATTAATTAATTTTTTTTTTAAATCAAAAAATAATTTTTAAAAAATTATTAAAATTCAGAAAATGATAAAAAACTTAGGAAATAATAAAAATTTAGAAAATTCTAAAATCAATGAAAATTTTAAATTTGAGAAAATCAATAAAAAATATTTAAATATTCGGAAAAGCATTACAAATTTGAAAAAGCCAGAACATCCATAAAAATCTTCTTTTGGAAAATTCAGAAAATATTCAAAATATTCAAAAATTCCTAAAAATTCAAGAAAATTTTCAAAAAATTTTAATTTCTTGGAAACATCTTAAAAAGTCTTTTAAGGGAGTGTTCTCATTAAATATGTGAAAATCCTTGGTGAAAAATCGTGCTTAAAATTAAATATTGCTCTAGGGCTCTACTGTAAGGTTTTGATTATCATTTAAAAATGAATGCCCTTGATTGTGCACTTTCATTATGTTGACCGTGGCCTTCCTTTAGCTTAGGTAGAGATGGCATGCTCCCTATTTGATAATATTAAATCTTTGCTCTCCTATGCAATTTATTTAATACTTTCTTTGGTTGTTGATTGTTATGCTAATGAATTATTCATTCATATGATCGCCTCACTTATTAGTGAATATGTATAAAATTAATTTAGATTGCCAGACGAAAAATCTTTTTCTTTTAAAATGAATAAGATTAGGTATCGAAAGGATATTAATTAGTTAATTAGTATAATTAAATCCGCAGCCCTAGATTTTCTGGTAGTGTAAGAAGTGAGGTATACTCACATGCCTCACTTGGTTTTTAGCTAACCCTAATAGGTTAGTGGCAACTCATTCTTTAAAAAAGCTTTTATACCCTCAATTTAAATGAGAGAGAGAGAGAGAGAGAGAGAGAGAGAGAGAGTTGCATGGACATTGTATAGTGTTTCGGCTTAGATTATGCCAACATCTATTCTTTCAAACTAACAAACACCAATAGATTGGATTTGACTAGTAGTTCTTTGAGAAGTTACGACATAGCTTGTGCTATTTCGACTAATTTCCATGTACTAATTCAAACGCTTGTGCACTTCTCAACAAAGATTACAATCAGTTAGTTACTCTTGATAATAATGAGCTGCTCGCTCAATGACAAGAGTGTGTGTATTTTAGAGATTAAAGCTTTCTTAACTTGTAGACGTTCTTGCAATTCATGTCTTCTTCAGCATATGTTGATTTCTGTTTTTTTTTAGTCTTCAAGAGCCACACCTCTGAAACTCACCAATATGTCCGTGTTTCTGTTGATGAGAAGAAGAAGAAGAAGACGACATGGTTTTTGCCTTGTTGATGCGCGGAATAGAAACTTTGATCGAGACCCATGTCTTCTTCTTCTTGAACGTGCATTTTCTCCTTGTCGCGCAATAATTCATCAGGAAAAACCAATGATTGATGCGATGCAATTCTCTCAATAAAAACGTCGGTTGACTTAATTAGAGACTTGTTCCCGACTGGTCTTAGGGAACGTCGAATCTGCAACTTGGATTTATCTGACAATATCTCATCAGCTCCCACTGACATTTGTAAGAGAAAATGGATTGAATGGCGGGAGCAGAAATTTCTTTCTCTCTGAAGATTCATCGTTCAGCTTCGTAAGATGCAGAACCTAATAAAGAAAATATCGGCACGTTTATTGACGACACTGAGACTAGAAACGAGACTAGAGCTGCAAAACGATGTTAACCGTTGACCTCCAAGAGCGCATCGTCCGGGTTTGGTGGACATGCCGATGCCTTCTAATATTTTCTTATGGTTCTTAGTTATTTGTTTATATCTATTTGTTCGAAACTTGTGCGTAGAATTAAATGTGGCTTATTGTTAAATCTTTTCTTCCTCAAAGTGGGAGTGCACCCGGGTTCTTTATGGACCAAGGGTAGCTAATGGTCTTCGGATACAGTGTCCAATGCCGGAAAACTATCAAAAAGATAATAAATTTATTATAATTGTGTAAATCCATTCCTATTTTTATTTTATTTTTACTAATTGAAATCTTCAATGCCATAACATTGAAAGATCTTCTTCCACCTGTTTAGAAATATAATTCTCACCACTAATCACTTTGCTTCCTAATAACTTCCATAGTTTTCCATAATGTTCACCCTTGGCACGATCACCATAGATCCTTAGGTTAACTTGCATGAATACTTGTCGCTGGTGAAAGTAATGCAACATCTGCCATAATTGCCATGGAAATAAGACTCCTAGTAAGATTAGGAATATGCATCACGTTCGGAAGATTATTGATTGTTCCATCTTTCATTTTCAATTTCACCTTTATATGACCAACTATATCAAGTGTTGTGTCATCTCTTATTTGCACTGTACCTCCTTGATATGGCTCATAACAGCAAAACTAATCTCTATGAGACGTCATGTGAAAACACACTCCAGTATCAATTATTCATGTACTACGGTCACCCCGCGATGAATTGTAGACGAGATACATGTCTCTTGTGCCTCTGTCATCATCCTTCTTTGCACTAGAGGATGATGCATCCTCTCACTTTTCTAGACCCACACTTTTGCTTCTGCAATCTTTCTTCAAGTGTCTAGGTTTTTTGCACTTCCAACACATTATTTCCAATCAATCTCGATTTTTAGATCTTCCTCTAGGCTTATTTTTGCCATTAAAGTTGGATTTTGATCGTTTACTATTTCTTCCTCTTATGAAAAGAGCCTCTTGCATTGCATTATCAAAACTTTCTCCTCATCTCCTCAAATAATAAAGTAGTTACAATGTCCTCAAAGGATAACGCATTAACACCAGTGCCAAAAAACAATTATATATTCCCATGAATTAGGCAGTGAATACAGAAAAGTACATGCTTTATCTTCCTCATTTTGATGGACATTGATTGATACAAGTTGTCCACAAATAGTATTAAACTCGTTCAAGTGTGCTGAAAAAGAATCACCTTCATTCATCCAAAGGTTGTACAATCACTTTTGCAAAAACAACTTGTTCACGAGCAACTTGCTCTAATAAAGGTTTTTTTAGCTTCGTCTAGAGATCTTTTGCCGTTTTCTCAAAAGTCACGTTTATCAGGACGTTATCAGCAAGGCATATCTAGATTAGACCTCGCACCCTCCAATCATTAATATCTCACTCATTCAATGCAGTAGATGTGGATTCTTTTGCCTTGTCCTCCTTTGACTTCCCCTTAGGTTTTTCCTCAAGTTTATCTTTTCGATCATGTGCCACAGATCTCATTCCACAAGTAGAGACTCCATCTTCAATTTCCATAACTTGAAACCCTTTCCTCTAAATTTCTCTACTTCAATCCGTGATTAACCAAATGACAACATCTTCCCAAGATTTGATTATTTTGGATCTCTCTTCACCAAGAAACCCTAACCTCAAACCAAGCTCCGATACTAGATGTTAGGATTCATCGCTTAATTACAAAGAAAATAGAGAGTAAATAGAGAAAACTTGAGATGCAATGTTTTTATCCTATTTCACTTTTAAACTAGGGTTAGGTCTAGCTGAAGATTCCACTATAATTAGTACCTTACACCTCTCTATTATATTCCTTAATTATAAGAGAAAGAGAATATATATATTCAAATAGATATATACATCCAGTAGCTATTCATAAGGCCAAACCCGAACTACTAATAAAATATAAGCTCAATCTCTAGAGTCACGTAGGGGCACTGCCCCCCTACACAGTTGATGGAGATGATGAACCACACCCCATCACTCTTTTTTAAAATCTTTTCTTTTCTTCTTTGGTCCACTGTTCCCAGAACAAGTATTCCTGTAGATTTCTCTTCTGCCGCTTTCCTTTCTTCTACTCTATTTTCTTATTATGTTCAAACAAAGAGAGTCCCTAAATCCAGAACAATTTTCCTCTCTAAGCTTTTCTTTGCTCTTTCATTTTGGAACAGGAATACAGATACGTGAACAAACCTTCATTGAACCACACGAGGTCCCATTGTTCATTCTCTCTCACACTAAACATCTCGAAGGAGATATACCTAAGACATTCATTTCCAAAAAATGAACAATTGCTTAATCTCTATTATCTATTCCCATTCATTCATTCATTCATTCATCCCTAGCAAACAACAACCTCATGTTTCAATGGTTCACTCGGTTATACAATGCAACTCGTGGCATACTTACTTGCTTCCTATATTGATTTACATACGTCAGAGAAAGTAACAAAGTGAACCAGAGTTGAAGACACGACGCATAGATGAAATGAGAAAAACAAAGCACGCTTGATTTATGGAAATATCACGGTTGAATAAGAAATAATCCAAACTAAAATAAAGCAACAATCCATATATATCAATCATTAACATCAATCAAGCACACATGCTATATGAGCAAACAATCAATAGCCAAACACGTTGCTGACTGAGGAATTTCATCGGATACAATAAAGGGGATGAACTCTCTCTTCGACCAATCACACTTATAAGCTTGGCAGATATATCTGGGAGGCTTAATTGAACAAAAAAACACGAATCTCATGACCAATGCAATCGATTCTGGAATATCAATAGTTTGATCTCAATTTATTCTCAATAACATGATGATTTCAGGTTGGTTATCTTTCACATCAGTAAACTGTAACAATTCCAGTTTGAACAAAGCTCAAGCGCTTGGCCTAACTCACAAACATACACATCCTTAACAAATGGAAGAAAAACAACGTGATGCTTGGTCATGGAGTCATTGGCAGGGAAGCAAGAAACCTAATATAAACTCCGACTTAACGTCAAAACACATGATCGAAAGAGTGAAAGAGTGGGTTGGCCTGATGAGTGAAGTCCGATGGGCCTGAGCTACTGGGCTCAATTGAATTGAACCGGATTGCAAGGCCAGGACTTCGGTGATGGGCCGAACTAATCCAAATCGGGACTCTCTTTCTTATTTTTATTTTTTATGTACTTGTCTATTTCTTTATTTATTGTGTAATATATTTCTTTTGGTCTTCTTACTGCTATTTTATTTTTATCTTTCTTACTGTTTTACAAAAATAACGTTTGATTTGCCGGCAAAACTTCCGGTGTCAACACGGGATTTGAGAAGCTCAAGTCTATTCCACTTAAGTATGAAATGGACTAAACTTGAACTTGTCAATACTTTATTTGAGAGGCTTCTCTCGACTTCATTAAACTTTTTAACATTGCGGTTGTCAAGATGTCACATGTTACCCTTGATGATGTGAGAAATGTAATCTGAGCCGTGCATTTTATCCCCTCACGCATCTCTATTAGAGACTTCAGACAGAATCGTTTTTTTTTTCTAAATATTGTGTTAATAGCTCGATTATATCGCTAATCACTTAATTACATGCACGATTGGTGATTTATTAAGGCCAGCTTGGCTGTGGGAGAATTCTCATTTGAACCGGAAAACGGTCAATCTTAATTGACCAACCCTTTTCTTTCGTGGAAAATAAAACCCATTTCCAGTAACAAAAAATAAAAAGAAAACACGGGTTGAACTCAATGGGCTGAGCCCAAGGATGTTCAAAAGAGGAAAAACGGAGGAACTTGCTTCGTGAGTTCGACCTTGACTCAGTAAAGGTCCATGCACTCACTTCCCCAATGATAGTGCGCTAGTCCGAAGAGGCTACTGATCACATAGGACTGTGGAAAGCAAGTCAAGTCTACTTTTAATTAAGGGGACAAGTATAAAAAAGAAGTGCTAAATTTATTACATTGTTATCAATTCTGCTTTAAATCGTTTAATTGAATCAATTTAGTCCTAAATATTTTCATATTTTACCAATTGTATATATCCGGTCAATTTCAGCTAGAAATTACTGACATGAGCATCCTCTGCTCTACATGACTGACCCTATCTAGGCCTTTTTATTTATAATTTTTAAATAATATTTTTTATTTTTTAAATTAATAATTTTTTAAAAAATTTCTTGTCTTTTTATTTCTTTTTATTTATGCTATTTTCCTTCTTCTTCTTTTTTCCACTGTGATTGGCAAGGGTCGTCGAAGCTCACCGGCTATCAAGAGATGGCTACAAAACCCTCGCCTATGGTTGGCCAGAATGTGCCATGGCCAAGCCCACGGCGAATTTTCCTCGCTTCCTTCGAGGTCTACATCCAAATGGGCGTTCCTCCGAAATCTGCCTCGAGTTTTGGTTCCTTCGTGAAGCTCGAGTTTTTAGCTTGCGGAGTTGGAGATTAGGATTTCATAGCCCAGCACTGTTCTTCGGCAACTTCTTCTTTGGGTTCATTTTTCTTTTTTACTTTTTTTTTTTGTTAATTTTGGCGGCTTTGAAGCGGTTGGATCGCGAAGAGATTGAGGTCAAGCCATGATCTTGGTTACCGTGGCGACAAAAGCATATGTAAAGACTCGACTTCCAACCAATCCTCCTCTTCGCACCGAAGTAGCTTCTACTCCAACAAGTCCGGCAAAGCTCCCCGCAAGGTGTTGCCGACGTCTTACTCGTCTCGACACGATCGAGATCGACCCGTAAAAGACTAAGGCCGCCGTGGCTTGAGAATTTTGCGGAAGCGCACTGACCACAATTTGGAGCGCTACGATCGCAGGGAGGGATTAAAAAAAAAAAAAAAGAATGAGAAAAAGAAAAGGAAAAAGAAACTAAAAAAATAAGAAACCTTTCGTTAGCCATACTAAGTAGGATGGTTAGTGTTTGTGGATGAACTTAATAAGCAAAACACGAAAATTTTTATGACTAACTTAATTTAATTGAAAAGTTCATAATTGAATTGATATCTGTAATAGGTTTTAAATTTTTTTCTTTTAACTTTTCCCTTTGATTAAGACAAGCCAAGGAAGGAGATTCATGCGTTCCCATGGCTTGTTGATAAACATTGGTTTTTTTTTTTTTTTGGTTTCATCTCTCTGACAAGCGATACGTCAGAAATCCGGCCAAAAAGTAACAAAAATTGCTAGGACAAAGACACACTAACAACTACTTGGTGAAAATGATGGGTTTGATGTGAAAATAGGATCACTTCTCTCTCGCCGCTCGAGAGCTCACTCTACCTTTTACGATAACTGTCCATAAACCCTAAAATTCCTTTTCGCTGATTCTGTTTGGAAAAACCCTAAAACCCAAAATCATGTGGCTTTCCTGTGACAAGATTGACTTCGCCTTCTCCTTGGCTCGCTCGACGTATCCTTGCTAGCTCCCGGTGAGAAGTGGGTCAGCTTTCCTCTTGTCTTTTCCTTGGTTTTGCTAAATATGTCAACGTTTCTAGAGGTTCTATTGAATGGGGTGGTAGGATGACTAGCCTCTTGGGATTGCTGAAGATGCCGCAGTTTCCCTCGTTCACTCCCTGTACGACTTCCCTCAAGGCGGTTCTGGAGTCTCGATTCCATGGGGTTTTCTTCTGCAAAACATGATTGGAGGCTTTCTTTCTGTTAAATATATCTGGATGGTTTCATTTGAAGGGAGTTTTCAGTGATGATAGGCAGATGGAAGATGGGTAAGGTCTGATTCTGATTTCTAGATTTCTGGTAATTCTCTTAATCGTTGCTTATAAGGGTTTTCAAATGGATGAATCTGGGGAAAGAGATGGTCGACTAGCTTTATTATGTAAGAGGCTTGGGAATCTGAGAACAGAAGTGGATGCCCCGCCTAGAGAAAGAGTCATTTCAGAGGAAATTCTAGATGAATGTAAGCGTATGGTGTTTGGAAAGTTGTATTCGGGAGGAAATAAAAAGTATCAGGCTTTTCTCTCAACTATGACGCGAGTTTGGAAGGTTGATTCTCTGAATTTTGCGCAACGTGAATCTGATGTCTTATCCTTTACCTTTGAATCTGAAAGGGACAAGAACAAAATATTAGCAAACAGCCCCTGGTCCTTCTCGAGCAATTTACTAATACTTAAACCATGGGAGCCAAATAAACCTGCGCAATGCTACAATTTCACAAGCTATGAATTTTGGCTGCAAATTAATGGTCTCCCAATAGAATGGTGTAGTGAAGAGATTGTGCATCTTGTTGCCCAACAAATGGGAGGTGTAAAGGAAGTAAAAGTGGAGAAAAAAGGAGTGGCCTTCCAGAAAGTGGGGAGAGCCAGAGTTGAAGACCTGGAAAAACCTTTAAAACCAGGTATCTTATTTAATTTGGGAGAGGAGAAGGTTTGGTTGGATTTTAAGTACGAAAGGCTACCTAGATTCTACTATTCATGTGGTAGAATTGGGCATTTCACTACCAATTGTGAAGAATTTCCATATGATGTGGCAAGAATCGAAGATAGAAAGAACAATAAGTTTGGTAATTGGCTAAAAGCAGAGGTTAAAGTGAATAGCCCTTTTTGAGAGTTATTTTATAATGAAAAAGTGGTTGAAGAAGAGGGGGAACTACAAGAGAATAGCGCCATATCCTCTCAAGATACTCAAATTGTCATATTTACCGGAGAGCAAACAGAAGGAACTAATGCAGATCAAACACAACCTCAAAACAGGGCTCAAATGGATATCAACTTACCAGAACACCAAATGGAGCATAAATGGGAGAAAGGAAAGGGCATCATGAACATAGATGAACCTGCATAGCAAGACTAGCAAGCTGTTATCTCCTCTTCCTGGCACAAAAAAACAGGTTTAAAAAAGGAAAGTAGGATCGTGAAAAGCTCATTAGCCAAGAAGTTGAAGAGGTATACTCCTTATTACCCTTTAATTGTTGATACAGCCAGTCTGGATGAAACAAATCTGCAGGATACTCCCATCAGTTTTTAAGAAGAAACCAGGGGAAGGGCTTCGGTGGCTAGCCTAAATAAGCCACCAGTTCACAAATGAGAGTAATTTGTTGGAACTGTCAGGGGTTGGGCACACCACTGACAATTCAGAATTTAAGAGCCATGGTGGCTCAAGAAAAGCCCAATCTTATCTTGTTAATGGAAACTAAAAACAAAGAAATTGCGATAGCTCGTCTTAAAAGAAAACTAAAGTTTCAAAAGAGTTTTGTGGAGGAACCGCAGGGCATTGCGGGGGGGGGATGGCGGTATTCTGGAATGAGCAAATGGAGATGGAAGTGGAGTTTAGTTCTCAAGAACTAATAAATTTGATATGTTTTGATTATGAGAGTCAGGAAAAAATGCGGCTTAGTTGGGTGCATGCTCCATATAGATATGGGGAAAGACTTCAGCTATGGAAGAAATTAAGACATATTGCTTCTTCTAATACACTCCCATGGGTGTGTATGGGAGATTTCAACGAGGTACTTTATTATTGGGAGAAAAGGGGAAGCGGGATGGCTGAGAGTTCTAGAATGCAGGCTTTCCAAAACTGCATCCATGATTGTTCGTTAATGAAAATTGACTGTAAAGGATGTGCGTTTACCTGGTCTAGCAACAGAGAAGGTGCTGATATGATCCGGGAGAAATTAGATAGAGTCTTCTGCTCGATGGATTGGCAGGTTATGTTTTCGGAGGCTGAGGCTTTTGCTCTACCAGCTGTGGGATCCGATCATAGTCCCCTCCTTGTGGTTAGCACTACTGAATCTGTAAAGAAACAAAAAGATTTCAACTTCGAAGCTTACTGGGCTGAAGATAGTGATTGCAGGGAGATAGTAACACATGCATGGCAATCTCAACCTTGCATCCAAGGAGGCTCGAGAGATAAACTATTTTCTACCAGCCAAGCATTAAAAGCATGGAGCAAACAGAAATTCCCCAATAATATCACTCGCATTACAGCTTTAAAGAAGAAGCTTCAATCCATCACAAACAACCACCAGAGTTATCAAGATACAAGAAGAATTTAAAGGATAAAAGAAGAGCTGGAAAGTTTATGGCGTAGGGAGGAAATGTTTTGGGGCTTGAAATTAAGGATTAATTGGCTTCGTTGGGTAGAGAAAAATACAAAGTACTTTCATGCAGCAACGATCCAACGGAGACAAAAAAACAGAATTCAGATGCTGAAAAATGAAGAAGATCAGTGGGTTAGAGGTAAACAACAACTCCAGCACCTCACCATATCTTTTTTCAAAGCACTATATACCTTGGAAGGACCTCGCAACTACAACCCCGTCTTAAATCAATGCCCTACGCTAATCGGAAATGAAATAAATGACTGTTTAGTGGCAGAAGTAACTATGGAAGAATTACGTGTTGCTGCTTTCCAATTAGGAGCTCATAAAGCCCCTGGCCCAGATGGTTTAAACGGGTTGTTTTATCAGCATCACTGGGATATAATCAGTCCCGATATCTTAAAGGAAGTTCGAGGTTTTTTCTCTCAGGGATTCTGGATCCAGCCCTTAACAGAACACATATTACTCTAATACCAAAGGTTCCCCACCTGGAGAAACTTGATCAATACCGCCCTATTAGCTTATGCAACTTTGCCTACAAAATTATCTCAAAAATATTGGCGAACAGACTGAAAAGATGGCTGCTTATGCTAATTTCAGGTGAGCAAAGTGCTTTCGTTAGTGGAAGACAGCTTCAAGACAATATTTATGTTGTACAAGAGGTACTTCATCAATTGAGAAAGAGGAAAAGAAAGAAGCATTTCCAAGTGGTACTCAAACTTGACATGACAAAAGCCTATGATAGGATTGAATGGGATTATCTAGAAGGTTGCCTGCTGAAAATGGGGTTTTGTGCTCAATGGGTTCATTGGATAATGCAGTGTGTCACCACAGTCACATTTAATATTAAACTTAACGGGGAATCTCTTCTTGAGTTCTTTCCCACCAGAGGCATTCGACAAGGCGATCCTCTCTCACCCTATCTATTTATATTGGTAGCAAATAGTTTATCAACTTTGATGGGAAAGGCGCTACAAGAAGGAAATATCAAGGGAATTAAGCTGAACAGATTTTGCCCTACTTTAACTCATTTATTATTCGCAGATGATTCAGTTTTTTTCTTAGACGGTTCTCTCCAGGAATGCCAAAACGTTGCAGCTGTCATTAACCAATATTGTTATGCTTCAGGACAAGTTGTCAACTTAAATAAATCAGGGATCTTCTTCAACAAAGACTGTCCACCTTTATTAAAGGAAAACATGAAGAGAGAACTAAGAGTACCAGAGCTAGAACGAACATGAAAGTATTTGGGAATACCATCTGATTGGGAAGCATCAAAAAAACAAATGTTTGGGTGGATTATGAATCGGATCAACATGAAATTGGAGGGCTGGAAGGAGCAACTCATATCAAAGGTAGGTAAAGAAATTCTTCTGAAATCAGTGGTGCAGGCGGTACCATAATATGCCATGTCAGTTTTTAAAATTCCAGTGTCAATTTGTAAGGCTATAGAGAAAAAAATAGCAAATTTCTGGTGGAAAAACAGTGATGCACAAGCTGGTCTGCACTGGAAACGATGGGAAATCATGAAGATGAGAAAAGATAGAGGAGGAATGGGTTTCGGAGATTTGATTACCATTAATAAAGCCTTATTGGGGAAGCAAGCTTGGAGGATGGTTAAAAATCTTAACGCGCCATGGAGCAAATTAATGAAGGGGCTATACTTTACATGCTAATTCTGGTTGTAACCTTTCATGGGGATGGAAAAATTTGCTAATTGGAAGAGAGGCTATTGCGGACTCAGTCAAATGGTCGATAGGAAGTGGAGAACCAGTTAACATCAGAACAGACAAATGGCTGAAAATAGGCTTAATAGGAGGGCCGGCAAACAGAAACGATCCCCAGAAAGTCTCAGAGTTAATACTACCGGGGACACAAACGTGGAACGAACCATTGTTAAGAAATATGTTTGATGATCAGACTACACAGGAAATTCTTGCAATAACAATAAATAGTCCTTTTTTTCAGTGATGAATTATTATGGACGGGCACAAAACATGGATCATTTACAGTCAAGAATGGTTACAACTTGTTGAGAGACAACATCACAGAAAACACAGCCAATTAGCACCATTCCTCCTCATATCAAACCCCAACAGCATTATGGAACGCAATTTGTCACATGAAAACCAACCCAAAATTGAAGTTATTCATATGGCAGGCTTGTCAAAACGCTCTACCAACTAAGGAGAATCTATGGAAAAGAAAGGTCTCACCTGACCCGCTATGTGATCTATGCAGAGCCACGGTGGAAATGGCCGAACATACACTCCTCCTCTACCCATGGGTTGCTGGGGGTATGGAATCGCCTGGAAATTAATCAGCAAACCAACGCACATAAAATTAAACGCATAGATGACTGGCTGGCCAAATTTACAAGCAAAAAGCCGCACCTCCCCTCTCTAGAAACAATCGGCGCTCTTTTGTGGTGGGTATGGAAGGGGCGCAACGATTTCATCTTTCAAGGAACAAAACCAGAGGCCTGCAAAGTGATAGATCTAGCAAGATCTTAGCAAATCAGCTACCAAAAATGGGGATGTGGAGATGCACTAGCAAAGAAAACTGAAGAACTGGAGATCCAACCTACCTAGCGAGCTCCGAAGAACGTTTGCCTCAAGCTGAATGTCGACGGATCGTTGGGGGAGGATCGACGGAGGGAGCGGTGGCCTGCGTCGTCGGGACTCCTCCGGCACCCTCTTAGATGGATTCTCAAAGACTGTCTTGGCGGAATCTAGCATACAAGTTGAAACCCTAGGGGTCCTTGAAGCCCTAAAGTTTCTGAAGGAGAAAGACATTCGTGAAGTTGTTCTGGAGACTGACATCAAACTTGTGGTCTCCAGCTTGAAGCACGAACAGGAAACTGAGTTAAACGCACGTGGGGTGTTGAGGGAATGTCAACTACTTCTCCAGCAGCTGCCGCGAGTGGGCCTCGCTTTCTGTCCTCGTTTAGCAAACCAAGTCGCGGATTGGGCCACACGCAACCAACGCCTGAAGACTATTCCTCCGATTTGGCGGGCCTCCCCTCCCTCAAGCCTCTGGGCTCTATTATGTATCAACGCCCCGGTAGCGGGCCATCGCGGTTTTCCGCTTATATGATAAAAAAAAATTCACCTTTTGACAAAAAAAAAAAAAAAAAAAAAACAACTACTTGGTGATATCCAATTACGGATGAGATTCATAAATGACAAATAGCGGGACCGCCAAATCTTTTTATTTGTTTATAACTACAAATTTATATACCAAAATAATCCTAAGTGGACCAAGTCATTTAGCACCTGAAACATTTCGTGTCTCAACCATCCATATATAACATCACATATAGTATTTTCAAAAGTTCAAGAACCATGATAATCAGAATCTAACATCTTTATTAAATAATCACCAAAAACAATAAACTATGCCAGCGAATATTTGGACAAAACCAAATAATCTTGTGCTAAGGTGAAAATCGAAGTCAATTGCCTAGATTAATTAAGCTGTATTGTTTTTTGGTCTGTGGCAATTATGATTCGTTTGACAAGAACTCCTTAAAATAATGAAGGGCGACAATCTATTATTAAGATCACAAGGTGCGAGGTCTACGTCATATAATTAACCAAGCAATTATATATGCAAAAGAGTATGTCTAGGGCAATCCCTATATGTCATCCATGATGTAAATTTACAAAGAGATTTTTTCGTTCATTTTTTATTGGCAAATTATCAAAAGGTAGTACAATTAATATTATGAATGATTTTCTTACAATTTTAAGTTGGTTACAAGACAAAGGGCCTAATACCCTAAAAAACTCCCAACTTTAGGTCATGCTCTAATTCTATTCAAAACTTTTTTGGTCCAAAAAACCGAAACTTTATATTCAGTCCAAATTATATTCTTAACTTTATCTTATAAAAAACTACTAACTTTTACTTGAATTCTAAATATACCCCTTTAACCATCTATCCAAATTTCATGTAAACAATTGAGAGATTGAAAACTCCCAAGCATGAGCTATTCTGTCTCGACCTGAGTGTCCCAACTGTGAGCTCTCCAACCACGAGAGATTGAAGACTGACTGCCCAATTGAAGATCTCAGAAAGAGATGGAAGGAAAACTCTCTTAAGAGTAAGAGTAATTAGAAAAAAAAAAAAAAAAAAAAAGCCAATCTCGATTGCTCTAGTTTTTATCCAAATTTCATATACAAGAAAATGTCATTTGGATTAATGTTAAAATTCAGAAATTTGAGGAAAATTAGAGCAATAACATGGAAATGCCACATATGATCACTAAAGGCAATTTTGGATAGAGGGCTAAAGGACATAGAAATTGGACTCAAGAAGAGTTTGTGATTTTTTTTTATAAAATAATAAATGTAGGGTAGAAATGGGGTAGGACCAAAACTTGGGGGTTTTTTTAGAAAAGTTCAGGGTATTATTGAGACTAGAGTTAAAGTTAATGGTTTATAAGGAATTAGGCCCAAAAGAAGGAATGTGGTTATGTTTTTCGTTTGACTCTTTTTGTCTAGAAAGCGAAAACTCACCTAAGTTTAGTGGTATGCAATAGGAACCGCTTGAATCAAGAACTACTTGGACCCATTCTGGACAGTCTTGAAGAGGGCAGTCTGGTTCCAGTTCCCATTCTTGGAAGTGGTGGCCAGTCAGTTTGGTTCCTAGTTCCAAGGTAGTAACCGGACCAACCGGACCGAAATTTTGTTGTCTGCAGAAGCCATGAGTATTACCCATCACGGAAGAGTTTCTGCACTGCTTGCAGTTTGTTCTTGCAATGGGTCACATGCTTCTCCTCCTGACAAACAAGTTGTGAGAGAACGACAAATTTAAAAGGACCAACGACAACCGTGATCCAGAACAAAAGACATGTATCTTCAATTTTCTGTATTTTTTTTTTTAATGCTTTTATGAATTGTGCGCATTCCGTCCAATACTCGAGGTTCTTTGCGATATAAGTTAACAAGAGCAAACTGCTATCCTATCTAAAGAAAATGATGACGCCCGCACGCCATTTGTGTGAAAAACAAATGATTTATTTTTTTCTACTCGATGACAAAACATAGAGGGTGTGAGGAGGGTGTGATTTGAACCTCAATCCAGCACTTAGACCAAGGAAATAAGAAGCAAGCCGTAACATTTTTCAATTTATTTAGGCCCTCAAACAATAAATTACCAGTTCCAGGGCCAGCTGATCTAGTTCCCAGTCCCAGAATCTAGGAACCAATCCTCCCGGTCCAATTCCCGGTTTCACCTCAGAACTAGACCGGACCGAGAACCAATCAATCCTACCTAAGCCTCATTTATTTTGGCATAAAAAAGCAAAACTCAACTTTTTTACATTTTTGCCAAAAAATTGAAATTTTTTTCCCATTTTAAAAGATGGTGAGAATTATATTTAGATTTACTTGTTGATATTGGATTAATGTAAAAATTTCAGGTCCTAAGATTGAAAAATTGAAGCGTGCATTGGCAAATTTAAAAAAAATTAAAAAAATTCAATTTACAATTAGCTGACTGGAAAAACAATATTCAATATCCAATCACATTACTTAATGTTACTCTTTTGCTGTGAAGAAAAATCTACCGTTTGTCTTCTAGTTCTTGTACTTTTTTTGGCTAAGCCATAGACTGACAATGAAAAGCGCGAATGGGTTTGGAGGGGGCAAAAACAAACCATTTACCATTTACTTAATTAAGCCACAGAGGCCATGGCGTTCATAGAAACCCTAGATTTTCTTCTACTCAGGTTTTCCCCGAACATAACTCAACTAAAGCTAAAAGTACTTTCAGACTACTTAACACTCATTCGAAGCATTCTCAATATGGAAGAGTGTAGCGGAGGTAAGACCACCAGTGGACCGGGCCAAGGCAAAGATGTTAGATTTACCAGGCCTCACACTGGCCCATTGCAACAGAGAAACTAACAAAGTAACGGATTGGCAAGTGAAGGCTCATCGTTTAAGTTTTCTCCCTACAAATTGGATCTCCCAACCCCCTTTTGCTCTGGTAGATCTGCTATGTGTAGATGCTCTTGATGTAATTACCAAGTAATCAGATAATCAATACATCTCATCCGTATTTTTGACACAAAAAAAAAAAAAAAAAATTAAGCCAATGTCATTGATAAAAAGAGAGAGAGAGAAAAAAGAAGAAAAAGAAGAAAAGCCAATGTCCTTCTAACGCCTTAAAAAAAAAATGGAAAATCTGTTGAAAATTTCAATTTTGCCCCCTTCCCCTTGTTTTTATTTTTTTGTGAGATTTTTCCTTCAAACATCAGTTGTTTAATTATACCGAGTGTTGGACCGCGTGCGGCCCACGTTTTTGGCTTCTTCCTTCGTTGCCCAGAGACTCGCCTTCAACCTCCCCGGAATGACTTTGCCCTTCTTCTCTTCACCTTGAGAAGTTATAGCCGATCTTCCTCCACTGAACCCTCCCAATTAGCTCTTTTTACAGAAGCGTGGTTCTCTTCTTTGGGTGAACACAGCTGAGAGAATCGGCCCACAGATGGGATCCAATGGCGGTCAGGCTCTAATCACCATCCTCGCTTTGACTGTGGGAGGACTGTAAGTGCTCTTGTTCAACTTCTGTTCGAGCTCTTGGTGACAGATAACACACATTAAGAAAAGAAGGAACTTTACTATTGTACATGTTTGATGCAATTCAGCCTGCTTGTTCGATTTCCATTCCGATTCTTTAAGTCTTGATCAGCTTAAAAGTTTGAAACTTTTGGCAGGGTCCTGAGACAACTCAAGAAAATAAAAAGGGGGGACTTGGAGTCAACCTCGAGACTAGAGATTGCCTCTAAAGAAGAGAACGAGGAATCAAGGAGAAACTCGGAGTCTACCTCGGGAACTCACCATGCATCTGGAGAAGAGTACGAGGTGTTCCTAAGTTTTCGAGGATCAGATACTCGCAATGGATTCACCGATTGCCTCTACCATGGCTTGAGAAGTGCCGGAATCCATGTTTTCCTTGACAGTGAAGAACTTGGAGATGGTGAAAATATCAGTGAAGTTCTAAAGGCAGTTAATGAGTCTCAGATCTATGTACCTATCTTCTCTCAGAACTTTGCCTCCAGTCAATGGTGTCTCCGTGAGGTAGAACGCATGGTAGAATGCACCTCAAACTCAGATGGGAAGAAAAAGATCATTCCTATTTTCTACGATGTGAAGGTTGATGATGTGAAACTCAAAACCGATTTATACAAGAAAGCCATCTGCAAGCTCAAGAAGATGAAGAAGTTTGACTCTGATGAATCGAAGAGATGGGAAAGTGCCCTTAAAACGGTTGGAGGTATAATTGGACGGGAACTTAATGGCAAACGGTAAATTTCCTCGACTTTATGTGGTTTTTAAGCACAATGTTGTACTTTGAAATTTCCGAACATAAAGCATGGGGGTATTTCATTCAAGATCCGCATTACAAGTTAATGAAAGCTAGACCCAACACCACAAACCCACGATAGAAAATAGAATATGGCTGTTTTTTTTTTTTTTTTAAGCACAACAAACCGGGTCAAATTCAACCCAGACAAGTCATTTCAATTCACGTCGGGTTAATACAATATGACCAGACAGGTAAGACTAACATTTTATTCAATCATATTTTTTACTTAATCAAGTATTTTACTTATCATATTATCACAATAAATATAGAGGGAATCTCGTGTTTATGTTTTTCCCCCTCTCACGGTAATAACAACATTTTGTACAATAACAAACTTATGTTAAATTGTTGAATCTATAGGATCATTGCAATTTTAAAATTATACCAAGACGTGATTATCATTTTTTTTTCCAAAAAGAGTGCATAATTAACATACGAAAGTGCACACGCAATGCATCTATGCAAAAAAATGGACCTTTAACAGATTTTACAGAATTTCCTTATTATGAAATATTAGAGAATCATGAATTAATGAAAACAAATTACTGACACAATATGAAGAAATTGAAAACACATGTGGAATAAAAAAATGTTTCAAGATTTGTACGGGAAAGGTTAATGTTAAGCTCAAAACCAATTTGTACTGAAAAAGCGATATCCAAGCACAAGAAGAAGCTTGGCCTTGACGAATTAAAGCTGGGGAAGAAACTTTGGGATGGGATCTTAAAGGCAAAGGGGAATTTTCCTGAAACTTTTCTCATGGTCTGTAGTTACACTCTACTTCTGTCTGGAAGGAACGTTGTGTGTCCAAATGCGGCATTACATTAGAAGTCAATTAGTTAATTGAAATTGTGCTCGAGAACCCTCAAAAGGAGACAAGGTGTGGGTAAGGTGAACTTTTCTCAAACCCGGAAAAATCTATGTCAAACCCAACCTCTACCCAAACATTGAATTCCAGTTTTACTGATTATAATGCTTAATGTCCGTTTGTTTAAGTTGTTGAAATAGCTGAGTTATATCTCCACATGTTCCCTAGAGTCCAGGGGTCTACCATGTCTCTGACTGAAATGAAATTTTCATGCTTTGCTGCAGCCAAGGAGAACAAATCGAATCAATTGTTGAAGAGGTTTGCCGTAAGCTTAATACAAGACACATGATTGTGACTGAACATTTGGTTGAAGATAATGCTCAAGTGGAAGCCATGATGAAGTTGTTGGATGTTGGCTCAAATGGTGTACGTTTTGTTGGTATACATGGTATGGGTGGTATTGGGAAAACAACTCTCGCCAAAGTCATGTTCAACAAAATATATTTTCACTTTGATGGCTGTTGTTTCCTTGAAGACGTTCGAGCATCGATGCAACATCATGATGGTCTTTTAAACTTGCAGA
This sequence comes from Eucalyptus pumila, assembly GCA_016097595.1. Taxonomy (NCBI): domain Eukaryota; kingdom Viridiplantae; phylum Streptophyta; class Magnoliopsida; order Myrtales; family Myrtaceae; genus Eucalyptus; species Eucalyptus pumila. The sequence continues at coordinate 24,627,656 of CM027848.1, forward strand.
AAAAGCTTTTATCAGGTTTTGTTAGTTCAGGGATTATTGACCAAATTAAAGATGTTGGTGGTGGGACCAAGAGGATCAAAAAAGTACTTAGTAATAGAAAAGTACTCATTGTACTTGATGATCTAGACAAGAAGGAGCAACTCCAAAATCTAGCTGGGAAATTTGATTGGTTTTGTTCTGGTAGCAGAATCATTATCACAACTAGGGATAAAAGCATCCTAATGACTCAAGTGGACTCATCCAGTAAAGAGGTCCTCAACCAATCAAAAGAAATTTTGGCTTATGAAGTTCATGGAATGAGATCTGATCTAGCATGTGATCTGTTTTATAAGCATGCATTTAGAAGTGGCTCTGCTGTAGAAGAATATGAGGATCTTTCAAGAGAAATTGTCCATACAGTGAGTATGCTTCCTTTGGCCGTTGTGGTGATAGGGTCCTCTCTTTTTTGCTTGGGCAAAGATTTAGTGCTTTCGAAAAAAAGAGAAGTATGGGAAGACATGCTGAAGCAGTTAAAGAAAGGTCCTTTTCAGGATGTCCGAGATACATTGATGATTAGTTATAATGGATTAAATGATAAGCAAAAAGAAGTATTTTTAGATATTGCGTGCTTTTTCCCCAATGAAGACCAAACATATCCAGTAATCATGTGGGATGATTGTGATTACTATCCTCACACTACAATTGGGGTTCTCTCTCACAGGTCCTTGATAAAAGTTAGAGATGATGATAAGTTTTGGATGCATGACCAAGTTCGAGACTTTGGTAGGTGTATTGTTCTTCAAATATATCCTCGCAAGTTTTGTAGGGTGTGGATACGTGAAGATGCCTTGAAACTATTGGAGGGAAAAAAGGTAAACGGGAACTGCTTATGTTTGCAAATATTTGGTGCAAGAGAATCTTTGAATTTTTCTTTCCCATTTAAAGCAGCAATTTTGTTAAAATATGCATCCAATAGTTAGCTTTGTAACGTCCCTTTTGTCTTGAAGAGAGAGCCAAAAGAGATTGCCTGACAGTTGGCTTTATTTTCTTGGTTCTAGTCTATAGAAAGCAGCTTTTATGAAATTTTGTAAAAACAAATAGCAGTTTACGTGTGAAGTAGGTAAAATGAAAACAAAACTTGCATTATCAATAACTTTAAGGTCAGTTTGAACACCGATTTTTATAGAAAAAACTAAGTTTTTTTTTATTTATTAATATGCAAATTATATTTCCGGAGAAATAGAAACCGAATATATGATCCCTTCAGACTCGAAAATTAGTTTATGGAGAAGAGGAGGAAACTACTTATTGGGAAAAAAAAAAGTGTGCCATACTTCTAGAAAGCATATGTAGCTAGCTCAACCATTAAAGAAATTGTTTGACAGTGCTTCTGCGTCCTCTCTGTTGTAGCTCTGTAAACTATATGTTGCATGCTCAGTTGGGCCTTTGAAATGCAGAGAAATGAAGATGTTGAAGCGTTAAGCCTAGCTTCCGATGGCTGTAGCCACAGCTTTGCATCTGAAGAATTAGCTGCCCTCCCAAATCTAAGGTTTCTTCGAGTGAAAGGCACTGATTTTCTTGGCAACTTCGAGAATCTTCTTTCTGAGCTAAGATGGTTTTCGTGGGAAATTACAAATAAGAAATTTTATGCGGAGAGTTTTCATTTTGCTAGCTTGGTCATTCTAGACCTTTCAAGGAGTGATATTGAAGATGATTGGGGAGGATGGAGCCAAATCCAGGTACAATATGCCTTACTCTCTATTCACCTTCTTTCCATGTTTCCATATCATTCAATGCACGTGCACACAAGTGGCGTGCTTCCCTGATCTAAAATATTTTGTGCTAGTCTAACGTCTAGAGTCAACTACAACTACCTAAACACATTTAATAAGAAAGATGAGGAAGCCATAGAATCACTTGGAACCAGCATATCATCCCAGTAATTGATATTACGAGCAGAATATCATTGTTGTTTCCAGTCCGGACTGCCTTATTAATGGAGCCACAGATAAATACGATGTACGTAAAATTCGCACGAGCGAGAATGATTAGCTGTGCTCCCCAGTCCACGGTATCATCCATGCATCCATCATCGCCTTGGCTTGAGGAATTTAAGATAAATATGGAGTTTGGACTACGTATGCTTTATGGCCTGTTGTAGTTGCATTTCTAATTGTTGAAATATTGTCTTGATAACGGATTTTTTATTCTATATATTTATGCTGTCTCTCTCTTGTGCGTCCACCCCATGTGCCGTGGTCATATTTCATAGGTCTCTCCTAGACTCGGAATATTATAACATCATAGTTTTTTTTTTTTTTTTATGATGCTTTATAATTTTTTTAAACTTAATTATGACTCTACTTCGTGAAGATGCACGAATGAGGGATAAAGAGAAGTACCATTTTCGAAATACAGTTCCATGTGTAAGGCTTTTTAAACCATGGGAAGCATTAAACTTCAAGGGCTATTTTGCAAGCAGATTTCTCTAAATTCATTGTCAAAACGAAATCTTGTTTGTCCATTATAAATTTGAATGATAGATGGTAAATTTGAAAAATCAAGATAAGTAAGAACTGATTGGCAACTTTTTAGTGCAATAAATTATCAACAAAATAACAACTTTACCATCATCAAATCTAATAGCAGATTACCAATTGTTTTTTGATATTATAAGTGATCCCCTTCATTAATTACTAGATTATATTTGCGTATATACTTTAAGTAGATTATGGCCATTGCTTTGATCTTACCAAGTACCAACTTTTATTTTTTAGTAACATACAAATATACTTATTGATTTATCAAGTTGAAATACCCTTGTAAACTACAAACTGTTATTCACTTTGACAAGCGAGCATGATTCTCAACTGGTAGACTATGAATTGCTTACACACTTTTCGTTAAGCATATTGCTTACATACTTTACTAGTGGTATTTGTTAACGATATAAACAGCCTTTCATATTTTTATAAGTAAGCAGGTTTTTCCATTTGTAGGGTATAAATTAATTGCTTATATACTTTACTAGTAGTATCGGTTACCAGCGATATATTACAAGCAAACTATTACTATAAATCTCTAGTAGGTTATGAGTTTCACTTATAACTTACTATTTCACCACTAAGATCTAGTTATGAGAAGTAATTTTTTTTTTTTTTAAAGACTCAATAATTTTCAATTACATTGATGGTACATCGACCTAGTTGTGCAGAGGGAGTATATTGAATTATAAAAATGAGGACAATTACTTAAATATAAAATCTAAGATGATTGATGTGTTTCATTTAATTCCACATTTTCTTTTTCTGCAGATGGCAAAAAAATTAAAAGTTCTAGATTTAACAGATTGCACAAAGTTAAGGAGGACACCCGACTTCTCTAATTTCATGTCTTTGGAGACCTTAGTACTTGCTCGGTGTGTCAACTTAATCACAATCCACCCCTCCATTTCTAAGCTTCAACTCCTAGAGACTTTAAATATCAAAGGGTGTAGTTCTCTTGCGGAGTTGCCTGAAGAAGTTGGTTCTCTACAATCTTTGAAGCAGATTGTCATGCCCCAAAATTTTCAACCCTTGAAGCTTCCGGAGAGATTTGGCAATTTGAAATCTTTGTCGAGTTTCAGATTGAGCTACCACCCTAAAATCCGCCAACTTCCAAACTCAATTGGAGGGGTGGCAAATCTTACATGCTTAACTTTACGCGAGTGCGTGGGGATAAAAGAACTTCCAAACTCAATTGGGGAGTTAAAAATGTTGGTAGAGTTGGATGTATCAACGTCAGGCATAGTTCAACTACCTGAGACTATCGGAAACTTAAAGAAACTAAAGGTATTGAGTTTATGTAGAACGAAGATAAAGGAGATTCCTCGTACTATTGGAGGATTGGAAATGCTTGAAGGTTTATATGCCAACAAATCCTGGGATCTGACAGACAAAAACTTGGAGGAAATTGGGAAGCTACGCTATTTGAAGACATTGAACTTAGCATTTACTAGTGTTTCTAGGTTGCCTCCAGAGATAAGTCTTCTCCATCTCCAAAAACTTGAAGTGGGTTCGATTGAGCTTCAACAAGTGCCTGCTCTTCCATCAAGTTTGAAATTCCTCGCTGTTCAAGCGATGGACTTCTCTCTTGTCCCTCACCCCTCAGGCATCAGCAACTTAGAACATCTGGAATTAGAAAGATTCAGCAATTTCAGACATAGACATCACTCTACTAGGCGGGACTATGACGCAAAACTTAAAGCAGCTTTGATGAGGGAGCAACCGTCCTATCAGCTTCCATCTCGTTTGTCGGTCTTGAAACTCAAGGCTATTAGTCCACTGCCACATTTTTCCAACTTATTAAATTTGACAGTTCTGCATGTAATTGAATGTCCAATATCACACCTACCAGTCACTCCAGGTCTAACACATTTGAGGGAACTGAACATAAGGAGATGCGAATCCCTTGAGGAAATACCTGGTCTGTCACTCTTGAGGAGTCTGGAGCGCTTGGAATTGAAGGGCTTGAAAAAGCTAGTCCAGATTCAAGGTTTGTCGGAACTGGAATCTTTGCAGTACCTCCTTCTTTCCAGTTGTGATTTAATAGGACAGTTACCCAACTTATCCAAGTTGTGTAAGCTACAGCATCTAGAGCTAGAAGCTTGTCCAAATTTGAGACCAATCGAAGGCATTGAGGGCTTAGAAAGCTGGGTGTTGGATAGTTGTGGCCGCACAATCTTGGAAAGATTGTCGAATATCTCAAGACCAACTTGGCTTCCCCACAAATTACCTATGTATGATGTACTCCTGAGTTCTAAGGGACCAGACACTCAACATAGCATTGTCAGTTATCTTCACTCTCGGTTGTTACGTAATCAAATTTCCGTTTATAGTGATATCGATGACTTGAGGTCCAATGAAGGGATTGGGGAAAAGATTCTACAAGCACTTGCTAACTCCAATATTTTCATACCTGTATTCTCTAGAAGCTATGCTTCCAGTCATTGGTGTCTTCGCGAAGTTGCTCACATGGTAAAATGCACATCAGAATCAAATGGAAAAAGAAGAATCCTTCCCATTTTCTATGACGTGGATACTGATGATGTTAAGCTCGAAACTGATTTATACAAAAGTGACCTAGACAAGCACTGGACAAACTTCGACCACAATGAAGTGAAGTCATGGAAAGAGGCCCTGATTGAGGTCGCAACAATGGGTGGTTTCATCTTGAAAAATAACAGGTAATTCTGCTATTTTGCTACTAAATCACGCGGTAAACAAGTCATTCAATTGAACTTTCCCAACACAGAATTTCAAAGTTGCTGCATGCAACTCTTTTGCATACAAATTGTTGTCCACTCAAGCAAATTCAACTCTGCAGAGTAATAAGTGGATCCTTCTAGTTTGTAATATCTGGAGAAACTGTGGTCGAACAAAAGAGAATTGCATACTAGTATAGCCACACATATTTTTTTTCCTTTGTTTTGTTGTCTGAGGTAAAGATCTTCAGGTTACAGTGGTTTTGAGAAATCAAATCATCAATTAGATCGTCATTTTAATATCCTTTCAATTTATGTTTGTCCAACTAAAATGAGCTGTCCTTCAATGGTGCGTTGCTGCAGCTACGAAGAAGTACTTCAATTGGTTACTGAAGAGGTCTTTAGAGCAAGGAAATTGTCAGACGTTGACTCCTGAAGCCTTTTGTCAGTTGTCAAAAAAAAGGTGAATGGATTTGCTATCAATTTAATGAAATTCTCCCAATTGCATTCTGTTTCTATTGTTTGGAGGATCTAGACATTTCATTTGGTACTGAAATTAGTTTATGATGCTAATGCTTAGGTCCATTACAAGGTTATCATATCGGTATGAACGAGTATACTAGTGAACTCCCATGCTTTATTAGAGGCTCATACTCACTGTTTACTAGGACGGTCCGCAATGAAAGCAAAGGAGCTTCCATACACAGTTGGGAAAATTTGAGTCTCTGGTGGAGTTGGATTGGCAACTGTTAAAAATAGTTGATCTGCCTGATTTAATCGAAAATCTGAAAAGAATTGAACTAAGCTTAATTCCTAAATTTGAACTAGATTAAAGTGGGTCTAACTTTTATCATTTTATCAAGGATTATTGTGCTAATCTAGACTAAGCTACTCATTTACTAAAAGAATGATTCTAGTCTAATTTGATTTTTCATTTAACTAACTAGATCAATAAAAAAAAAAAATCTAGGCTACTTCAATTAATTCCGGTCTAAGCCAACTTGATAAACCTAAATCTAGTCACCACCATGGATCGCCACTTCGAGCTCTTGGCAAACAGTCTTCATTGTTGATCACATCATTCATCCGTGTAATCACTTAATCCACACATTAGCAATGTTGCGACCTACCCCTCCAAGCCATTTGGACCCCTAGGACTAGATTTAGAGGTATCTAATCAAGTGACAGTCCTCAAGGTGCATCACACAGAGAATGCCTGAAAGCATCATCTTTAATGGTCATCCAGGAGGTCCATCAATTGAGAAGGTGGGTCCTCTCAAACCCATACCTCACATGATAGCAAGATTCATTTTAAAGTTGTTTAGACAATCTAAAATATGGATCTAGGAGTCACCACTAGTCTCTTTGTTGGGGGCTGGCTAGAAACCCAATCAAGGGTTGAGAGACCACCCTTGATTTCCATGGAACCAGAAATTTTATGAGTTCGGGGACTTGAGTTATGCTAAAGATTTTTATTAACATCCTTTCGGTACCTATGAGTATGATTATTAACTAAAGTGATCAAAAGGTCTGTTTACATTTTTGTGCAAATTTGAACTTTAATGCCAAATGGTCACTCATGGATGGTTCATTTGAGTCATTCTATTCTAACTATCAAAATGAAAAGAAAGATCAATCAAATAAATTGAAATTGTAGTGCGAGAAATAAACACCCAAGAAAAGCATATGAGCAATTATAGTTACGAGAGGATCGAAAATTTTGTGAATTTGAAACAAAACTAAGTAGAAGATGTTAGAAACTATTAGACTAATTAATGCCATGGATTAGAACTTAATCTTAACCATTCTCGAGCGCCAGGTGTTGACCATGAAGAAGAATTCATGCATGGGAGCCACGACATTCATCTCTTCCCTCTCGGTTTCTCCCCAACCCGAAGCCTTCAGAGGTCATTATTAATCCTTTCTAATGATTACTTCTCTTCTTGGGATTTAAAATAAAAATCTGCACACTCAAAGCTAGGCTTCCTCAGAATTCACGCCTCTTCCTTCCTTATATCAGTCCAAAATTCTCTCTCTCCATTTTCTTCTCCCTCCCTCTCTCTTTCGTGACTTGCACAGAAGCGGAACTCAGTGACTTGAGCTTCTTCTTCTTCTTTTGCGTGAATTTGAGGGCAGAATTTCAAAGAGCAGTGAGCCACCAGCCAAGCCAAGCCACCGGTATGGAAATGATGAGGTCCTAAACTAGAATTTATCCACTGTTTGTCGAGGGAACTTGCGGAGCATGCTGAATGGTGGAAGATTAAGTTTGATGCTTTTGTTTTGAGTTGGAATAGGTTAGATCGGCACTCAAATGAAGCTGTTGGTCATTGCATGTGATGATCGGGGTTCGGATGGTCAAAGAACTGAGCATGAGGGAGCTGAGTTGTCGAGTTGGTGGGTAGATGACTACTGAGTGATAGATGGGTGTTGCATGTTGCTTTTGAGGGGTCGAGATGTGAATACTAGCCTCGAGTTGAGCTGTAGGTTGCTGTGTGTTGTCGATGAGCTAATGAGATCACTTTTAGGTACTGTTAGAGAGGTGTCAAGGTACTAAAAGAGGTTGTAGATGAACTAAATGATCTGATTGAGCTGTAGATGGGGACAGTGGCTTGGGATGTTCTGTTCGGGAAAGACAAAGACATAAAATTCCTAGTTTATATGTTACATTGGGGTTTTAAAGGTGTAGTTAATGGAAAGAATTAATTTTCTTAAGAGCGCACCAACTATTTTAGGCTTCAACTACTAGTTGTAGAGATTTTCTTGCAAAGATTAGCTGGCGAGAACATTCCTCCCTTAAAACAGCAAACTGACCTGCAGAAAAACAGCAGAACTATAGGTAGTTCTTTGGATTTTACAAAATTTTCTAGATGTAGTTGGATCTTAAACCCTTCATGAAAGTTATAGGAAACATCTTTAGGGACAACGTATCAAAATTTGAGGACAAACAGTTGAGATTTGGGTAGTGAAATGGTCCTTCTCCAGTAGGCACTTAATCTGGAAGTTGCTGCAGAATTTAGTATAAAGACAGCAAATTATTGCTCTTTATACAATGAGATATAGGCTTAGGATTCTTTACAAAAAAATGTTAATCTATGTCTCTTCTATAACATACTAAAATTTCGTAGCATTTCAATGAAATTTGATGCAATTTCTGCTTCTGTGATTAAAACTGCCCGTGTCAGCTTGTATCCTGCTTTGATCTGAGACTGTGCAATAGATGTTGTGCCTCTTGTACCTGATTTTTTCATGGCATATAGGGAGTCTAATGGTCTTATAATAATGGGTAGTTTGTGCAGGAGCATGCCTCTTCCATAATTCAAAGTATGACCACTGTATGGTTACTAATAGTGGCATGTGTGTGCAATGAGTGTGACATGAATGAAATACTGTGTGAGCATTGAGTGTTGCTTGAAGTGATCATATTCTCTTGAGATCATTTGCATGCTGTGTTGTGATATAACTTAGAGGTGTGATGTGTGGAATGTGTGAATTAAATGAGTAAGAGATTTTCATCGTATCTGAGATATCGGTGATGCCCCGGGGAGTGGGATGCCCATGCTGTGTGATCTTGGATGCCTCGGTTGAGTGAGATACCAGGATGCCTCGGAGTTGAGATGCCATTGTGTATGATCAAGGATGCCTTGGTTGTGGGATACCGGGATGCCTCGAAGTGAGATGCCCCATGTTGTGTGATCTTGGGATGCCTCAATTCTGTGATACTGGGATGCCTCGGAGTGAGATGCCCATGATAGCAATATCGTGGAAGTCTGGATGTGGGATTCCGAAAGTGACTCGATCGGGCCAGCTTGTGTGTTCTGGTGGGTAAACTGATCAAGGGTGGACTTTGATATACACACTATAATATAAATTCCACTTGGTGTGTGAGTTTGCTTGTTGTTGTCGCATCTCATCTTAGTTCAAATTAGAAGCATGAGGCATACATGTGCATTTAGCATGTTTATTACGAAGTGACCATTAATGTGACATTTTAGTTTTCATTTCGTTATACCTGTGACAATCCTGCCTTAGTATGTTGAGCTATTTGGTTGTGTTCTCTTGCTTTCTTTGACAAATGTGGATTGTCTAACTTAGGGTCTTATTATTTATTTACTAGGCATTGCTCATTCCTTTCTATTTTTTGAATCATTAGTATGGACGTACCGCCGATTGCTCGTTATGGGGTGATAACGTACATTGATGTTTCTTTTCACGACGTATATGACACCAATATCGAGCTGACCTACACGAGATATGAGGCTACGTTTTGGATGGACGATGGCAGGGTAGATTGGATTCCTATGAGGTTTGTTACTTGGTTCATAAACAATGAAGGAGAGCTGTTTAGCCCTCTTCAGTTCAACGTTGGAGGACCTAGAGCTGGGGCAGGAGGTGCTTAGGCACCCAGATCATGATGAAGCTAGAGAAGACATCTTTTGTTTTTTGATGGACATGGGCTAGTGCAAGGTGTAGTGAAGTTAGGAAACCCTCTCACCCTTTTCCCTGGTTGATTACTTACACTTTTGTTTATGAACATGTAAATATATGTTGTACATAGGTGAAGGACTTGTAAGTAATCCAAGTCGACGTATGTAAGCCCGAATGGTTTTTAAAAGGAAAGTTAATGAAGCTTCTCATGATCTTTATATATGTTCTTAGTTGGATTGTCTAATGCTAGGGGACAGGACTATTACAGGGTGATCGTGTGTTAGGAAAGCTTTAGATCATAAAATATCCATATTATACATGCTAATCAATTAGGTTTGGACGCTATAATGTGATAATTGAAACCAACAGGTCCTGTCATGATAATAATCCGTATAATTTCTACTTGCACTTAGTATGTGACACTATTGGGACGTCATACTGACACGCAAAATCATATCATGCATATAATAAAATCAATCACAATCATATGAATCCAAACAAATTCCAACAACTCAAGACAAATCATGATGCAAAATATGGCCTTGGAGTCGGCCTTTAAGGTTCATGCATAATGACCCAACTTATGTCCACTAATTGATTCGTTATAACCATTGATCTTTGGCCACCCCTTATCATTTAAGCAGTGGTCAAGATCAATCGACTCCTAAATTTGGATCAAGGCATATCCCTTTGGTTTACCCCACATAGATTCATCAATCCTAATTCATTCATCTAGAAAACACATGCAAAAAGAATATAAAGTTCATGCACTTTAGGGCATAAGACCTTGGTTCTCAATCAATCATCCAAGGATAGTGAGCCAAAGTGGATCACTTACTCACTCAAGTCAATTGCAATCACTCAAATATGCACACAATATGATCATGAAGGAAGAAAACCAAAAAATTAAACTCTCAAAGATTTGCAATCAATGACACAAGTTTTCAAAATTTGCAATTAAGGACACATGTTTTGAAAATTTACAATTAAGGAAACAAGTTTTGAAAAATTGCAATTAAGTTCTTGAAAGAAGATTTTCAAGTTTCAAATGATGACAAACATGAAAATTTAAATTTATTGGAATTTTGAGACAAGTTTGATGTTCTTGGGAAATGAATTCCAGAACCTAGATGCGGATAATGTCGACACATTGATCAAGTCCTCTCAACAATCAAACGTGGCTTGATTTTTGACAAACTTGATATCAAAAGAAAGCTTAGATCGTCGTTTAAAAATTTCCAATTTTGAGATTTTTAAGAATAGGTCATCAATTTCATTAAAATTAAGAAATACCTTTGGGTGTTCAATGAGAACTTTTGTGTGAAATTAACAGCGCTCTTAAAACTTTCATGAAGAATGCATATAGATATTTGAATTATATGAAATTTATAAAAATCAAACAATGCACAAAGATAAATTCTGTAAAATGAACTTTCAGCAAGCCTTGCAACTTTAAAAAGATCGGTAAAATTAGCAAATCATGTTTTTATTTTACAAAAAAAATTTGAAAATGAAGTTTAATATATTCAATGAAATCTTGTGGAGACACTATCATCTAATTATCAACACAAGAATTTACAAAAGTCAATAAATTGACATTAGCTGTTCAGTAAAATCAGCATCACAGAAGTACACATGTTCAGTTCTAAGCATATTTCACCAATTTAATGAATCTCATTTGATCCAAAAATTGCACACATCAAAGATTACATTATGATGAACAAAATTCTAGCTGGCCTTGACCTCTAATTGTCAACATATGAATTTCTTAAAATCAAGGAATAATTATTAAACATTCAGCAACAACGAATTTGCAGACAATGCATTGCAAAATGAGAGTATGCTCATGCCCAACTAATGATATGAGATTTTCATGAAATTTTTATGGCATATAGAACATGCAAACCTCTACAACTTTCATGAGGAAGTTGATTTGAGATTTTCAACGTGTGATTTTCTAAAAATTGAGGAATGCAAATTGGTCGGTTAGTTTTTCTCTCGACATGTAGAGCTCGTTTCCTACCTCCATGGTAGCTTTAAACCCTAACCCTTCATCTCTACCCTCACCTTCATCCTCGTTTTCTTGCCATCGTCAGCCACCTTCCTACCCATCTTCGAATTCTCCACCTGATAGTTCTCCACCTTCCTATCCATCTTCGAATTCTCCACCTGATAGTTCTCTTCTGATCGAAATGGATTCATACCCTCTTTACTGTTTTACTACATGCGACTCATCCCTCATCAACTAACTTTACTCGATTTCATCTGTCTCAATTTTCCCAATTCCTCATTTCCTCAACTTACCCATTCGATGATCCTCTGCTACATGTCAGTGCCTTTCTTCAGATTGATTCTCTGTTTGGGACTAATTACTGAATTCTAAGTTCATGGCCGAAACTGATGATGACGGAGTTGCTAGACTCGCTGCCCTATGTTCCCGAATGGGCCGACTTTGGCCGGAACAGCGAATTGATGTCTGGACCGACGCCCCACCTGCAGCGACAGTTGAAGATTGTAAGTTGTCCTTGATCGGTAAAGTTCTATATAATCCACCCATCAATTTACAAGCCTTTCAAAGTACTCTAAGGCGTGTATGGCAAACAGACCACGTTGAGATCTCTGTTAGGGAAGAAGGGTTGTATGTTGCTAAATTCAAGTTTGCTGCGGATAGACAACGTGCTCTTGATGGGGGCCCCTGGCTTTTTTCCGGCCATTTGGTTATATTTAAGGCCTGGATCCCTGACACACCCTTGCAATGTTATAGCTTTCTCACCTATCCATTCTGGGTGCACGTCCTGGGTATTCCAATTGAATGGTGTTCTGAAAATATGATTACAAGAGCTATTACAAACATAGGTAGAGTCCTCGAAGTTCGTACAGATAGCAAAGAGGGTACTCCACTCCGAATTGCAAAAGCTCGAGTTGATCTTGATGTTAGGGAACCTCTAAAGATAGGACAGTTGATTCAACTAAATGGCAAGACTTTATGGTTAGATTTTCGGTATGAACGCTTATCCCAAATCTGTTATTCTTGTGGCAAGCTCGGCCACTATGCTACATACTGCAAGGACTATCCCTTTATTGAAGCGAAAATGGAGGGCAAAGAAAAGATGAGCTATGGAAAATGGTTAAGAGCGGAAGTTCGGGAACACAGTCCCTATTGGAAGGCTTTCTATGAGCCGCAAACCATACCCGACGATATCGACGAGGTCATTCCCGAAACCCCCCCACCATCCCTTCCGTTGGTTGTGGCTCTACCCCATTTTGATCAAGACAACAGGGGAATTCTTCCCGTGCCCGACTTGCCTCCTTTTAACAAAGATGCTGCATCAACACAGCCCCCTGTCATAACTGCGCAACAAATGAGGATTGAATCGGCTCATAGGTCAGAATCACCAACACGCACAGCAGCGAACCTTACTTTAGCTAAGCAGAAAGCTCCTCAAGATATAGTCTTATGTCCTTCCATTGCCAAAAAGACAAAGCAGACTCGTCTCAACACCACAGCAGGAACAAGCAAAAAATTGAAAAGGTATTCTCCTTACACTCCACGATTACCTTTAGATGACATGCAACTACTGGATACTCCTATTATGGAAGCTGAAGGAGTTGAACAGTGGGCTATGGTGGCTTGCCCAAAAAAGCCACTGAGTGAAAAATGAAACTCTTGAGCTGGAACTGTCAGGGGCTGGGCAACCCCCTGACAGTTAGATCACTCAAGGCCCTAGTGGCTAAGGAGAGGCCCGACATTCTTTTTCTGATGGAGACAAAAAACCAAGAGGTTGTAGTACAAAGGGTACGTAAGCATCTCAACTATCCTAATTCGGTTGTGCAAAATCCAGTTGGTATAGCTGGGGGGATAGCTCTTTTTTGGAATGATCAATTTACTATTATACTGGACCGATCAGTACAGGAGTTTATTGATGTCATTTGCACTGATCTAATGAGCGGAAGTCAGATGAGACTCACCTGCATACATGCCCCGGCTAATCTTCAGCAACGCCGCCTCTTTTGGGTTGACTTAAGGTTTATATGCGCTATCAACACCCTCCCATGGCTCTGTATCGGTGATTTCAATGAGGTACTCTATCCCTGGGAAAAAGAAGGTAAGCGTTATGCTGACTTTACTAGGATGCAAGCCTTTAGGGAGGTATTACATGATTGTTCTCTCATGGATATAGAAAGTAAGGGTTGTTCTTTTACCTGGACGAATCAGAGGTTGGGTGATGAACTTATCAGGGAACGTTTGGATAGGGCTCTTTGTAATCTGGAATGGCGCCTTAATTTCCTAGAGGCTGAGGTATTCGTTTTGCCTGCATTAGGGTCAGACCATAGTCCATTGCTCTTAAATACGGTACCAATCCAGTGTCGTCGCCATCGGCCATTTATCTTCGAATCCTTTTGGCTTTAAGACCCTGACTGCCGTGATATCGTGGCTCGGTCATGGAATTCTGGACAGCAACATAATACTAGTCTGCCTTCCCAACTTAAGGTGGTTACCTCAGCTCTGGCTAGGTGGAGCAGATCTAAATTTTCAAGTGGCCATCGGCAGCTTGCCATTTTGCACCAACAACTCCAAGATCACACTAATCAGCCTATTTCTACATATGATGCATCACTGGTTACTCATCTGCAAGGACAAATTCAAAAGTTATGGCAGCAAGAAGAACAATTCTAGGCGATGCGATCTAGAATCAATTGGCTCAGATGGTGGGATGAAAACACTACATTTTTTCATGCAACAACTATACAACGACGACAGCGTAACAAAATTAGTATGTTGCAGAATGATAATCAAGATTGGGTGCGTGACCCTCAACTTTTGCAAACAATGGCGACGGATTACTTTTCACAGCTGTATCAGACGGTAAGACATCGCAACTACTGGCCTATTCTGCAACAGTGTCCTAGGGTCGTTACCATAGACATGAATACGTCCTTAATAGCTCCTGTCTCTAAAAAGGAAGTTCAAGAGGCAACATTCCAATTGGGGCTTACCAAAGCCCCCGGTCCAGATGGTTTGAATGGACTCTTTTATCAGCATCATTGGGACATTATTCAGGATGAACTATTCTCATCAGTGCAACAGTTTTTTCATTCTGGAGTCCTCTCACCGGATCTCAATCAGACTATCATAGCCCTCATACCTAAGGTACCACACCCTGAACGTTTAGACCAATTCCGTCCCATTAGTCTTTGTAACTATGCATATAAAATCATTTCTAAAGTGATTGCCAATCGCCTTAAGCCCTATCTGCCTGAAATTATATCCCAAGAGCAAAGTGCCTTTGTCAGTGGACGTCAAATTCAGGACAATATATTAATAGTCCAAGAGGTGCTTCATCAACTGAAAATTCGAAATTGTAGACGCCAGTTCCGAGCTGTTCTCAAAATGGATATGCAAAAGGCATACGACATGATTGAGTTGGATTTTCTCAAGGACTATCTTCTCACTCTAGGTTTTCATCCTACATGGGTCAAATGGATTATGCAATGTATAACGACAGTGTCGTTTGCTGTTAAATTCAACAGTGAGCTATTGCCCTATTTTCAACCTACCCGAGGCATCAGACAGGGGGACCCTTTATCCCCTTACCTTTTTATCCTTCTGGCGAATCTATTGTCCCAACTTATCCATCAAGCCATCACCATGGGTCATCTCAAGGGAATCAAACTGAACAGGTGGTGCCCCACTCTCTCTCATCTGTTTTTTTGCTGATGATGCTATATTCTTTTTAGATGGCAAATTGATTGAATGTCAGAATCTAGCAAACATTGTCAATCAATATTGCTATGCTACTGGCCAAGATGTCAATCGAAATAAATCTGGCATAGTTTTCAGCAAATTCTGCCCTCCTTGTCTATAAGAAAATTTAGCTGGAGTACTTCGAATTCCGGTGATTCAGAAGAATGGAAAGTATCTAGGAGTACCATCAGAGTGGGGCAGATCTAAGCGGGACATGTTTGCTTGGATCTTGGGTAGGGTGAACGCCAAACTTGAAGGATGGAAAGAAAGTTTGCTTTCTAAGGGTGGAAATGAAATATTACTTAAAACTGTCGTACAAGCGATACCTCAGTATGCCATGTCTATTTTTCGAATTCCTATATCTATTTGCCAATCCATTGAACAGAAAATAGCACGGTTTGGGTGGCAGAAGGATAGTACTAAAGCAGGCATTCATTGGAAAAACTGGGCTGTTCTCAGGCAAAGCAAAGATAATGGGGGCCTTGGGTTTCGTGATCTTCAAGATTTTAACAGGGCCATGCTTGGGAAGCAAGCATGGCGGTTGATTCAAAATCCAATGGCGCTATGCAGCACACTTTTCAAAGGGCTTTATTTTCACTCTTCGGATTTTTTACATGCTGATAAAGGCTCTAGACCTTCTTGGGGATGGCGTAGTATTCTTGATGGCAGGGAGTCTATTCTGCCTCATCTTCGCTGGTCGGTAGGCAATGGACAGTCTATTAAAGTCCATGAAGACCGATGGCTTCCTAGAGGAGTTATCGGAGGCCCGGCCAACCGGAACGCCCCATTCCTTGTCACTGACCTAATGGACCTGGATAGTAATAGCTGGAATGTTCCTCTTCTGACCCAAAATTTTGATGCTTCTATAGTCCAAGAAATACTCAGCATTCAGGTTCGGCCTCAATATACTTCTGATAAACTTATTTGGACAGGGACTGTCAATGGCATATATTCTGTGAAAACTGGATATCACAACCTAAGGAAAGTGGTTGCTACCACCCCACCGAACCTACCTTCTTCGTCTTATCGCCCACCCAAGTCACTATGGAAAGCTATTTGGGCAGTGAAGCTTCCCCCTAAACTTCGACCTTTCCTTTGGTCGGTTTGCCATAACGCTTTAGCCACGAAAGCTAATCTATTTCAACGATGCATCACTACCGACCCATACTGCCCCTTATGCTCCAACCATATCCCAGAAACTACAGAACACCTTTTCCTTCTATGTCCATGGACGCAACAGTTATGGTCTCACTCCCAGATTAACATCCACATCAATCAGCACTCAATCACAAGGATAGATGCATGGTTAGTTGCTCAGCTAGAACAAAGGCATACCTGTCCTGATCTGGAACTGATTACAGCTCTGTTGTGGCACATTTGGAAGGCGCGCAACCGATTTGTTTTTCAGCGACAGTATCCTAATCATCTTCAAATCATCGACATGGCTTCTGCCCAAGTCCGTGTCCATCAGTTGTCCGATTCGTTGTTGCAGCGATCGCCCCGATCTGATCCGCATTCTCGTCCGAGATGGAGGCCACCAGAACCTGGAGTCATCAAAATAAATATTGATGGAGCCTATTCTCCTGATAGTGTCAAAGGGACGATGGCTAGCATACATTGAGATCATTCTGGCTCTTTGTTATTCGGGTTTACCTGTGATTTCCCGGCGACATCAGCTCTGCAGACCGAGATCCACGCGCTTATCCTGACACTGGATCATCTGTTACGAGAGGGTATGCAACACGCTTCGCTGCTCATAGAATCGAACTATTTAGTTTTGGTGACAGCTCTCCACCAACCGATCGAGACTCCATGGGAGGTACGCTCGCTCATTGCAGAAGCGGCAGCGAAGCTTTCTCTTTGCCCTAACCTGTCTGTGCGTCACTGCAGCAAAGAAGCCAATTTTGTGGCCGATTGGGCTGCAAAGGCCCACTGTCGTGGCACTTTAAATTCTAATTGGGCTTCGTCCCCACCGGCTTCCTTCTTGATCTTTTGTATGCTGAAGCCCACGCAGCAGGCTGTTCTGGTTTTTCACGTTAATATATAATACTTCCTTTTCTGACCAAAAAAAAAAAATGGTCGGTTAGCAAAGCAAAATCACTGCAATTAGGACGGACTTTCTAAGCATGATTAACCACCACAAAATTTACATATGTCATAGATTTACATGTCCTAAGCACCTTTCATTGAGGCATCGGCTTAAGAATTCCACCACAAAAAAGTATAGAAAATCGACAAATAGCAAAGGCCATCGAAATTGAATACTGAATCAGAACACTAATCATTTCCAAATTAAACTCTGATTTTGTAAAAATCATTTGACCTAGTAAACGACAGCCAAATTGAGCAAACAAGGTGTCTATGAAAGGCTCATGAAGTCCTTCACAAATCATCAGAAGTCATCAAAGACAATTGAAATAATCTACAAGCTCATTTGAAGTCACAAAGCGCATCGGTTCAAACAACCATTCTGAATTTCCGGAATCAAGCCTGAATATTGTGATGATCATTTGATAGGGCAAACGACAATATGCGCATAATATGTCGTTGGAAAGTTTGTAAGTTCTATTTCAAATCATCTGAATGCATTAAAGCTAAATAGCCTCATCTACTAGCTCATTTCAAGTCATCAATCAGGTTAGTCAAAACAAGCATCCAATGTTACAGAACAAGCAACGATTTATCATTAAGCTATAATCTCTTCATCAACCATCACATCACCAAAACTCATCCTAGATCATCCATATCATTCATCTAAACATGAGATTTAAACCTAACTAGCCCTGGGCGTCTAGTACAATCTCATTTCATCAAATTCATGATCAAGAACATTTACCTTGTTTATCTTCACGCGAGCTTGATCGTCGAGATTTTTTTACTATCACTGGCCACCATGAGTTCAGTAACTCAATGAGGATCATCGACAAGGTGCTTAGACCACAGAGGAGTATCACCAGTTGTTAGATCCACCGAATGAACTAATCGGATGAGCTACTGACGTGCAAGCGGATCTTCAGACCGAAGGAGAAAAGAGCTCTAATTGGGGCTCTCCGATGGTGTCGAGGCTGAACGGCAGCTATGATTGGTGAGAGGGATGGTTGGTGGTGGTCAGAGGGTTGGTAGCTCACTGGTAGGGGGCTGAAGTACGACTGTGGACGGCGACAAAGAGAGGCAGCGAAAAGGAAGAGCTTAGGTGAGTGGGCGGCGGGGATTTCTCTTGAGGGGAGAGAATCTAGATTTGAAAATGTAGGCCTCCTAGGGGAGATGAAATCCTAGCCATTGGTTCAATCAATGGCTAGGATCTGATCTTCTAAGATAAGATCAAGGAGACTTAGTGTCTAGGGGTGATCGGATCCAGGGTGGGTAGGGTCTAGACTTGGACCTGTACCTGACCTTGTTATAATCGGTTCTCTTTTTTTGGACCCTGTACCCTACCCTGTTTGCATTAGACCCTGTTCCTGACCCACCTTGTTTTTTCGATCCGGCAATAGGGTTAACCCTGTTTATATTAGAACCTGTTTTGCATAAAAATTGAAATATGACAGGAACTGAGCTGCAATTATTGAAGTACCATGGCTTTTTAACAACAGTGGAGGCTTTTCTTCCTGACTAGCTTGATAAACATTATTATCGTTTTGCATCACAGTATTATACTTTTGTAATCTAGGTTTTATTGTTTTACCTAATGAATCAATCGGGTTTCATTCTGGTCACGTACAACATTCATTCAGCAGTTAAAAAGTAGTCACCGAACTTTAGCATGCTCCTCGAATCAAAACTTTTGAGTTGTACCACATATCTTCCAATTCGGTCAACAGGATAGATGGGGCTATAAACATTACAAGGGTTAACAATACATAACGAGTACAACATAGCTAGAAATGTGGTGGTCAGCCAATGTGCATTAGTTTCCAGCCAAATACAGCGTGAAAAGCCATCGAGCTAAAAGTACTACAGAGAACTTAACCTCCGATAGTGATGCTGAAGATATAATGTGGCCAAGGAAAGCTTTGTACAATTTTATTCAAACTTTGTTAACTTATTATGTTACCTTTGAATCAAATTCCTGGACATCCTCCACCAAATTAAAGCAGAGATTACAGCAGATTGCAACAAGATCAGTGAATTCACTTTGCAAGAAGTTTGCATCTTCAATGTGTGAACACAAGGACCTACAGGCTACCAACTGCCATATTAGACAAACAACTTCAGATATTAGAAAGTACTCTGATACAGTTGATTAAAGATTTTGTCAAATAATTAAAAAAAGTAGGAGACATTTCAAATATGTGAATTTTCAGTTAGGCATCATACCCTGATTGCTAGGTCCTTGTGCTGCAGAAGCTTTATCAAAGCACTGGTCTTTTTATATCATCTTTGATCTGCATGCATCCATCAGAAAATCATCACAAAAAAGAGAGCATGGATTGCAGAAAATACATAAAGGACAGACTCCACAAAGAGTAGCTAAATATCAAGATTGAATATGTGATAACAACATCCTCGAGAAGACCTCTTATTCTAAAAAAGTATTCACTTATCCAAAAATCTGATGCAAACCATCAAACACCTTTTATAATACTCAAAAAAGACCATACTGCAAGATTTCTTTTTAATTTCTCCTCCATTCTGTTTTGGGAACCAATGAATTAGGATTCTTTGGCCGCTCTAAGCCAATGCTGACATAAATTATCCAACACTTGCCTAAAGATAAGCAATTGTCCAGGAAATGGCACGAGTTGACATGATAGATTGAGAAAAAAGAACATCATAAAAGCATCTCCGGTTTTATCTTAACTTCGTCACTAGAGGAACCGGTAAAACTGATTAGGAAGAAACACGAGCTTTATAAACTTCAAACTACTCAAGGCTGGAATTTGCTTATCGCTACACACCCTATGTAGGGAGACACCCCCATAAAGAAGCACTTCTATCAGATCATGTTTCTACCTTCAGCACTTCTAAGAATTCACTGAAAAGCTCACATGCATCCCAGACTCCTAGCTTCAAAAGAATATGGATGTAGTGACCAGCACAAACATGCATACACACATATCACATAAGCATCACATTGACTTCGACCAGCATTTTCATGAACAATCAGAACACATGGAGTGAACCCACGAGTAAGAACTTGCCTTAGAAATGGGTGTGCGGCGGCGACGGTGGCAAACTCGACGACGGCTCCGGCGGTGGCGTTCTCCCACTGACGGATCATCCGTATCAGCCCAAAGCAAACCAAAAACTCGACACAAGCCGGAAGCACCCGAGAGAGAGAGAGACCTTGGAACTAAGTGCGGAGTCTACGAACAACGTCAAGGGGGTGTGCGGCAGCAACAGTTGCGAACCCGGTGACGGCTCCGGCGGTGGTGTTCTCCCACTGACAGATCATCCATATTAGCCCAAAGCAAACTCCAAAAACTCGACACAAACCGGAAGCACCCGAGAGAGAGAGAGACTTGGAACCGGATGTGGACGATGGCGAGGGGGTGCACAGCAGCAACGGTGACGAACCCAGTGATGGCTCCGGCAGTGGCGTCCTCCCACTGACGGATTTGGCAATGGGGTGGGACGCAATGAAGGAAAAGCAAGTCTGCGGGTGTGAGTCGTGACCGTGTGAACGTGAGAGGTAAAGAAGATAGAAACAAATTAGGGTTTTTGATTTGGGGTTGCCTTAAAAACTAGTTCTCAAACCGGTTCCCAAACCGGTTCGGTCAATCCGGTTCTCGGGTGGGTAATCCCTCGGAACCGGTTCCCGGCCCTATTTTCCGGGTGGGCCGAACCGGGAACCGGGTAAACCTGGTCCAATTGCACACCCCTATTAGTGCCTGAGCTAACTTGTGATTGGCCAAATTTTAATTGCTTGGATTAGTTACATGGCATATCTAATGGCTTAGAATGATCTCTTGATGATTAGCTGAGATTTAATCTTTTAAAAACGGTCAAGGGGGCGTTTTATGCTTAGATTGAATCTTCAAAAAAAGGTGAAGGGGCATTTTTGTCATTTTTTCCCCGAAATGGCAATTTCAAAATTTCAACAAACTAAAGGCATGGGGAGGTCAGCCATGAGTTGGGCCAACTGGGGGTGGCCGCCGAACATCGAAAAATGGCCAAACCGCTGGAGGCCAGTCTAATCGGTCAAACTGGTCTAAATTAGTTTTGATTGGTTTTGGCTAGTTCTATTCAAAGTCTTGTCCAATTAGGTACCTAATTGTAAAAGATTTCGATCCAATTAAAGGAAAAATTGGCTAATTTGAAGGGAAACAATACAAAGTCAATCGAATTAATCCAATTAAACCCTTTTAACAACATCAATAAATTAAACTAGTCTAATTAACTCAAAAAGACAAAAAAAAAATCATGCGCAGATTCAATGGGTACACAAATTTGGATCTTTCGAACAATTAACACAATTTCCACAATTCCCATGCTTAATCGCCAAATTGATTGAATTGAATGCAATTAATATAACGTAATATCGATTGATTCAATTAATTGCACTTAATGAGACCTAACGCACTTTAATCAGCATTGATATGAAGAAACAAACCAGATGTCAAAATGAAATTGAAGTTCAAAGTTCAAATTGAATTTCAATTCATAAAATTCAACTTTAGTCTAGAATGGGTCAAGTTAAATTGGCTTAATCAAAACACATTAACCTTTATTCACAACTTTTTGATATGCCAAATTTGCTAAATTGAGAAGTTCCCATGTGAACTTGCCAAAATCAACTCTAGATTTGAATTGACACTAAGAAAACAAGTTCATGAAAAGTATGATCTCATCAATCGTGAAGAATTGGTTGGAACCTCTGATTAAGTCTAAAAGAGGATTTTACACTTTGATATGCCAAATCACAAAATTGGTCACGAGTGAACTCGAAATGACCTTTAAATCAAATATTATAAAAGAAATATACGCCAAAAAAAATGATTTTATTCTTGGTCAATTTTGAACCTAAATCTGAATAATTTGGAAAATTAGATTCTTAATTGATTTTTGCGAAAATTTTTGTGGCCAAAGTCAAATTGAAGCTAAAATAAAATGATTGTGGGTTTTGAAATTTTTTGATTTATTTTAGTTAGAAGTTAACCAAAAATCATTCTTTTAATGATTAATCATTAAAAAGTCGATTTATGGTCAAAATTTCAATTTTTGAAATCTTTTTTAGCCAAAATGAAATTGGAACTATTTAGAAAACTTTTGTACAAAAATCAAATTTTGACTAAGGGTTGACTTTTTGATCAAAGGATTAACAAGAAAAGTCAACTAAAAAGTCAACTTTTGACTTTTTGACTTTTTGATGAAAATGATTAAGAAATTATCCCTAAATGATGGGTAAATGAGAGAAATGAAAAATGACAGTTTTTTTTTTTGTCGGGAAATATGTTATGTCACAATCTAGACCTTAATCTTGATATTTTTATTTTATTTTTAACGATGCGTCGACTAAAAATTAAGTGTCAACAAGCAAATTCACTCAATTTCACTAATTACCAAAGAAAATGAGTTTGGTTCAGGATTTGAATAACAACATGCAATTCGATAACTTATCCACCTCCTAATCAGCTAGGGTTACTGACCAAAAAAAATTTCAGCTAGGGTTAATTAATTAATGCTAAGCAATTATTAATCCCCACTTGCATTTCATCAAGCAGTTGGCTAAGTGCCTAAGCTCCTTATTAAAATCTAAGCAACCGACAGAAGGATCATGCATCACTAATCAATCATCAATTCAATCACAAATAAAGTCAATTAAGCATGCGTTTAGGTTAATTAGCGTATGTCAAAATTAATTAGTTGACCCAAAGGGCAACTTTTCTGTTTTACCCCTAATTCTGACATTCTTAGTTTTAATTCGATGTAAAGCCTTAATGAATTTCAAATTAAGTGATTCCAATTGCTAATTTAAGTTTAGTATGTTTACTTCAACTTTCATTTAGACCCTTTCTCCTAATTCTAGTGCAAATAATATTAAAAAAATCGATTGAACTCCTTTACAATTACCCCGTTTTTTCTAAAATTGGAGGAAAATACTAAACAATTATGAAAAGGTGCCAAATTTTACGTGTGAACAACTCATTATGCGGAGAATGATATATACAACAAGTTCTCTCTTTCTCTCTCGTTTATGGTAGAGTTCTTTCTCGGGACATGCTCGAGTCTTCCTTCATGTCTTCCTCTATATTCCCTTCCTCTTCTCGTTTCTTCTCCTATACTTCACATTCTGGTTGCACCACCTCCAACTCTCATTGCTTTCATCCTCGTTAAACTCTATTGTAGTAACTGGAATTGCATGTGAAGATCCTACCTTTTCCGTCATTCATCGAAGTTCTTCTCTGCTTCTCCACCCTGTCAATTGTGCTACTGGCAGCTTACCTTGCTTTGCTTCCGAAGTTTCAGTGTTGCATGTGGTTGATCCTTGACATGCAACCCAAGAAAGCTTGTGCTCTGAACTGGGTTCCTGTCAATTAATCTATATTAGTAACTTGAAGTTTCGTTATGGCTACGGATGAGAATGACAACTCATCGCGAATTGCTTCACTGTGTCACCGTCTGGGACGACTGTGTTCGGAACAAGAATTGGAGGTATGGGAAGATGTACATGCAACAAACAACATTAAAGAGTGTCGACTCATCCTTGTGGGTAATATCTTTACAAACCCTACTGTCAATTTACCTGCATTTCAAATAGCAATGAAGAAAGTGTGGCGTGTTGATCACGTTGACATCTCTTCTAGCGATGGTGGGCTCTACATCATCAAATTTCAATATGAAATGGAAAAATGGCGTATATTAGATGGAAGCCCTTGGTTATTCTCTGGTCATCTAGTCAATCTCCGTCCATGGCAACCAAATACTCCTTTACACTATTATGATTTCTCCAAGTGTGCATTCTGGGTTCATGTAATAGGCTTACCTTTGGAGTGGAATACTCCTCAACTTCTAAGTAGAGCAGTGCAGCAGATGGGAAGAGTGCTGGAAGTGAAACCTGATACTTCTGGGAGGGTTCGCATTGAAATCGACCTGAAAGCACCTTTAAGGACAGGAAAACTCATTAGTATCGTAGGAAAACCTCTATGGCTCGATTTTCGTTACGAGAGACTATCCCACTATTGTTATTCTTGTGGGAAACTGGGGCATTATGCAGCCTCATGTAAAGATTATCCTTATGAGGAAGCTCGATTTGAGGGTCGAGAAACAATGGTCTATGGCCCGTGGCTGAGGGTAGAGGTCAGACAGCCTAGCCCCTATTGGGATGTTTTTACAATCCTATATCTCAGGTAGAGCCTTTGGAAGAGACCGTACCTGAAACCCCTCCCCCTCCCAACTTTACCTCCAATAGTTCCTGTTTCAGAGGCCCCTGTTTCGACTCCTGTTATTCCATCAGGGACTTCCTCTAGGATGGATACTATTAATCCAGTCACGAGAACAACAGACTTGGTACCTGCAAATGCCAAGTAAAAGAGTATTCAAATTCCTTCCATGGAAATTCCTCAACAGAAGAAACAAAAAATCCCTAGAACACAGATAGCAGTGGGATCAAGCAAGAAAACTAAGTGATATTCCCCTTATGAGACTTGATCTACTTACTCTTCTGATTTGGATTAAACTCAACTGTTGGACACCCCTGTGTTTATGGCTGATGATGACTCTCCTTGGGCTTTGGCGATTGACCCTCAATAGCCACCACGTTCCAAATGAAACTATTAAGTTGAAATTGTCAGGGGTTGGGCAATCCTCTGACAATTCAAGCCCTAAAGGCTTTGTTAGCCTCTGAAAAGCCCGATTTAGTTTTCTTAATGGAAACAAAGAAAGTAGGATCAATTTTGAAGAACTTACAATTTCGTTTTCACTTCTCTCACTCTTTTTTGAGGGATCCAGCAGGTTTGTCTAGAGGACTTGCAGTGTTTTGGACTGACCTTTTTGAAGTTACTGTTATTACTTCGGGGCAGAATTTTGTAGATCTCATAGTTCTGGATCCTATGATAGCTGCTTCGATGCATGTAACTTGCCTGCATGCCCCTGCAACATACCAGGCTCGGCAGGAATTTTGGGATACAATCAGGACAATCTATGCAGCAAATCACTTACCTTGGATGTGCGTAGGGGACTTCAATGATTTCCTATCCCCTTGGGAGAAAGTAGGCAGAAGACCAGCTATTTATTCTAGAATGACATCTTTTCGGAAATTGATCAATGATTGCATTTTAATAGAATTAGAAAGTAAAGGGTGTGAATTTACCTAGTCTAATAATAGAGCGGGGGATGCTCTGGTGAAGGAGAAGTTAAATCAAGTATTTTGCTCCTTGGATTGGAGTTTATTATATCCTTCTGTAGAAGTGCTTGCTCTTCCACCTATTGGCTCGGATCACTATCCACTTATGCTGCACACTCATTATCAATCTGTCAAGCAAGCAAAGACCTTTCATTACGAAGCTTTCTAGAGTCAACATCACGAATGTAAAGAGGTGATTCAATACGCATGGGAGAGTAGTCATACCTCTTTAACCTCAAAATTGCAGGCAGTCTCTCTCAAGCTAGCTAGCTGGAGCAAGTCTCGTTTTAGTAATTGCAAGCAACACATTCTTCAGTTACAGCAACATTTGCAGACCATTACTAATAGGAAATCTTATCAGACGGGAGATAAGGAGTTAGCCACTTCAATTAGAACTGAAATCCAAAATCTGTGGAATCAAGAGGAGCAGTTTTGGGCTATGCGTTCATGTATTAACTGGTTGAAATGGGGTGATAAAAATTCAAAATTTTTCCATGCTTGTACTGTGCAAAGAAGACAAAGAAATAGAATTTGTATGCTTAAAGATGAAAACCAAAACTGGATACGGGAGCTAGAACAGCTCAAAGCCATGACAATGGGTTTCTTTTCTCAACTATATCAATCAGTGGGAAACTGTGATTTCAACCCATTTTTAGAGCAATGTCCAGCAGTGGTAACACCAGAAATGAACGATCAATTAATGTGTACGATAACAGAAGAGGAGGTATACCAGGCTACCTTCCAGTTGGGTGCTTCCAAGGCTCCTAGACCAGATGGCCTCAACGGTCTTTTCTACAAGCATCACTGGAGTATCATCAAAACAACAATTGTCAAAACTGTTCAAGATTTCTTTCAATCAGGTTGTATGCATCCTAACTTAAACAGAACAATTCTGGCCCTGGTTCCTAAAGTACATCATCCAGAAAGCATCCATTAGTCTTTGTAACTTCGTTTACAAGATTATCTCTAAAGTTATGGCTAACAGACTTAAGATTTGGCTTCCTAGATTGATCACACAAGAACAAGCAGCATTTGTAAGTGGTAGACAGATACAAGATAATATAATGGTCGTTCAAGAAGTACTTCAACGGTTTAAAGTGAGAACAAGAACAAAAAGATTCAATCTTATTTTGAAAACGGATATGTAGAAGGCTTATGATAAGGTTGAATGGGATTTCCTAGCAGCCTATTTGCAGCAGTTGGGCTTTACAAACAGATGGGTAACTATGGTCATGGCTTGTATCACAATGACTTCTTTTAGTATTCATTTTAATGGGGAATAGCTCCCGTATTTTAAACCTACCAGATGAATCTGTCAAGGTGACCCCCTATCCCCTTATATTTTCATTTTACTTGACAATGCTCTATCAACAGTTATAAAGCAAGCAGTGGATATGGGTCACTTACAAGGGATCCAATTTAATCAAGCCTGTCCTAAGTTATCTCATTTGTTCTTTGGTGATGACTTAGTCTTTTTCCTCAAAGCCACAGTTTTTGAATGCCAAAATCTTGCTAATATACTAAACCAGTATTGCCTAGCTACAAGTCAGCTTATCAATATGAACAAATCTGGGCTATTCTTTAGCAAAAACTGTCCTATGACTCTACAAAATAATTTAGCAAGAGAACTGCGAATACCTGTGGTAAGCAGATATGGCAAGTATATGGGCATCCCTTTTGACTGGGGACGTTCAAAACGTGAGATGTTCTCCTGGATCCTAGCAAAACTAAATGCTAAATTAGCTGGTTGGAAGGAAAAATTCTTATCAAAAGGTGGGAAGGAGATTTTACTGAAAGCAGTAATTCATGCATTACCTCAGTATGCTATGTCCACCTTTAAGCTCCCCCTGTCACTCTACAGATTAATAGAGAAGAAGATATCAGCATTCTGGTGGAGCAAGAACAATAGTGAATCAGGTATTCATTGGGCAAACTGGTCAGAATTAAAGCACTCGAAAACATTAGGGGGCATGGGATTCAGAGATCTAATCAATTTCAATCAGGCGATGTTTGGTAAACAAGCTTGGCGTATTTTCCAGCAACCTAATGCTATATGGAGTCAACTTTTCAAGGGATTATACTTTAGACACTCTTCTTTTCAAAGTGCAACATCAGGCTATAGACTTTCATGGGGGTGGCAGAGTATGCTAAAGGGTCGAGATGCTATTCTTCCTAAACTTCGGTGGCTAGTTGGGGATGGATCTAAGATTAGCATTAGAGAAGACACTTGGCTTCCAATTGGCAAATTAGGAGGAATAGCAGCGGAGGGTGAACCTGTTGTAGTTGCTGATTTATTAGATTCATCTACTGCAGCTTGGAAGAAGGATCTTATTTCTAACATTTTTAATGCACAAGTCAGTGAAGCGATATTAAACACCCCTATAAACCCTTCACTTCTAAATGATCAATTAGTTTGGACTGCCACTTCCTCAGGTGTATTCACAGTTAAAAGCTGCTACCATTATCTGTCTTCGACCCAACAAAACCATCCTAATATGGCTTCCTCTTCTTATCAAAATCCTGTTCAATTATGGAGAAAGATATGGCATATGGAAACTGCTCCTAAGATCCATGTTTTCATGTGGTTAGCTTGTAAAAATGCCCTTGCGACTAAAGCAAACCTATACCACAGACATATTTGCCCCAATCCCTACTGCACCCTATGTAACCAAAACATTCCAGAAACCATTGAACAGCTGTTTTTCTTTTGCAATTGGACTCGAGACATATGGACTCATGAAAAGATCAGGATCTCAATCTCACTTACCTCTGTGCGTCGCCTGGTTGAGTGGGTTGTGGCCAGAGCCATTCATTCTAAGACTTCCCCAAATTTTGGAGTGCTTGCCAATCTGCTGTGGGAGATTTGGCGACAGCGAAACAACGCAATCTTCAGGCAGCAAACCCCGGATCCTATCCAAGCCGTGAAGAACGCCCTAGCCCAGCATAAGCTATTCAAGCTTCTACAGTGTCACGCCCCGATCCTCGGGCACGCACACATCCTTCACTCTTGGTCGATTTTATAATGCGATATCCCAGGACAATGTATCGCCGACCCTTTCACTTTATTACGCACATGCGGAAGCAGTTAAAATCCCCAGACAATAAAATAATGGGATAGAAAAGCAGGCTATATTTTTCATATTGAAATTTCCAACCAAACCTTTATACATGGCATTAGACAGAGCACTTCACAAACTATTCGCAACTTCAGAGTCTCACTCTATCTACACATATACAAAAGGGTTCACAAAGAGATGGGATTTCAATCCTCGTCTAAGTCATACTCGAGATCATCCTGATCCTCCTCTGATTCCTCTTCACTCAGATCATCCTCTTCCTCAATTTCACCTGCGAGTTCTCATTCTCAGACTCCTCCTCATCAGCTCCTTATCGGGGTCCTGAAATGGTTTTTCCCTAAACTGGGATGAGACTACGTCTCAGCGAGTTCTACCCCACTAAGCCCGATTAGTAAACCATTATACTAAAGGCTGCCTAAACACGCATAGGTCAAAGACGACCTTAGCATCAAATCCCACCTGCATGTTAAGACAATTCACAATAGGCACCAAGTAATCATATCACTGATCAAGATCGATCAAATCGACCTAACGATTATATGCCAACAAGACCACTCACGATCATTCCCAATCAGTCAATCAATTCACGACGTCAAATCACAAGAATGATCAATCGACCTAATCGATTACGTCATCGACCATTTCCTGGTCATTCTAGCTATTGCTATACAATCTCAATTGATAAAACCAATTACCGAGCCACGTGCATTCTCCGAGGTAATGCATTACTTTACTGAGCCCGTCTTGCCCTTTAAAATGCCATTATGAATTAGCGAGCCCACGTGCATTCTCCCGGCGATGATCAAGTCGCCGAAATTACGTGTCTCTTCAAGATGCCAAATGTCTTCATTGGACCATACGTCAAGATTCTCCGAGAATGATCAAATTACCGTAAAGCCACGTGTCCTTTTAGATCCAAATGTCTTCATTGGACCAAGTTCTCCGGGTAATGATCAAATTACGTGGTCCCCACATGTCGCTTTTAGATCTGCCACACTTAATCACCGAACCCATACATTCTCCAAGGTGACATACTTCGTCATCGAGCCATGTTCATTCTCCGAAGTGATATATCTAATCATCAAGCCCCGAGCCTTTCATGATGATTCATCCTGCTTCTAAAGTAATTAACCACAATTAAATCAATTCAGCACAAATTAAAGCTCAATTAAATAAACGGATCAAGCGCCACGACGATCAGCATGAGATTTCGGTCGTCGGCCATCTCAAACTTAATTTCCGAAAAATAAATAATTAATTAATTAATTTCGAAAATTAATTATTAAATATTAAAAATTCCGTTTAGCTCAAATAAGGTTCAATTAAATAAACGGACTTCACCACGGTCATCAGCATAATTTTCCGGTTCCGGACCATCCCAGTTGAATTTTCAGGAAATAAATAATTAATTAATTAATTTCGAAAATTATATAATTAATATTAAAAATTCAATTTAGTTCAAAATAAAGTCCGATTAAATAAACGGACTTCACCACGGTCATCAGCATAATTTTCCGGTTCCGGACCATCTCC
This sequence comes from Eucalyptus pumila, assembly GCA_016097595.1. Lineage (NCBI taxonomy): Eukaryota > Viridiplantae > Streptophyta > Magnoliopsida > Myrtales > Myrtaceae > Eucalyptus > Eucalyptus pumila. The sequence continues at coordinate 24,657,940 of CM027848.1, forward strand.
CTTGAATTTTCGGAAAATAAATAATTATTTAATTTAATTCCGAAAATTAATATTTAAATGCCCAAAAATCTCACTTAGGCCCGAATCGCCAAATTGAAGCCCGATTAGGGATCGGAAAATTCCCGAGATGCTTCCAATAAATAGTAGACCACGTCTACTTGTTAATTACACAATCAATTTATCTAAGTCGCATCACGATTGACTAATAATTGCTAATTTATTCTAATCTAACAACCTAAACATAATTAATTAAAACTAAACCAACCTTAACGCATAATTAGTCAACTAATCCGGGATTAGTGAGATTACTCACCAAATCGCGCGCAAATCGGATCAATCCGACGACGGCGACGCGAGGAACGATTGTTCCCAAAGCACGGCTCGGGTTCGGTGCCGGGAAATTGCCCAAAAGTGGGCCCGAAGTTGCTGAAACCCACTCCGTGGGTCTGCTGGACGAAGCTGATCGGGGCTGCTCCGGCGGCTAAGGCGGCGAGGGGAAGCCGGCGGAGGGCGAGGGGGTCGCGGGGGAGGTCCGGCGGGGCTAGGCGGTGGCCGGAGGTGGCCGGACGGGGGCTGGTCGGGGCGGAACCGAGCTGGGTCGTGGCTGGATCGCGCGGCCTGGGCGCGCACGGACGGGTGGCTGGACGGCGGCGAGTGGCGGGCGCACGGGCGCGGCGCGGGCGTGCGGGGCGGCGGCGAAACGGGCAGCGACGGGGAGCTGCGATCGTGCGGCTCCTGCTCGAGCTTCCTCCTCTGGTTCGCTTCTTAGGATGCACGGGGAGGAAGAAGAAGAAAAATAAAGAGAGAGAGAGAGAGAGAGAGAGAGAAAGAAAGTAAGGTTTGACCGGTCAAAGAAGAGAGAGAGAGTGAGAGTCGGTTGGGGGAAATCGCACGAGGGGGAGGGGAAAGAAGAGAGGAGAGAGAAAGAAAAGAGAGAAAAAGAGAGAAAAGAAAGAAAAGAAAAGAAAAGAAAAGAGAGGGAGAGAGAGAAAAGAAATAAAACAATAGCCTTAATTTTCTTTTCTTTTCTCTTTCCTTTTTATTTCTTTTTCGCTTCAAATTTTCTTCTGATAATTTCTTTCTTGAAATTTGACTTCGTCAATAAATTGACGAAATGAACAATGTCCAAAAAAAGGATTATGACATGCTTAAAATTCGATTAGAAATCGAGTTCAATTTAAATGGTTAAAAATCGATCGGCGTGATTTTAGTCCAATCCAACAAATTGAGTAGCTTTTAGGGATTTTTTATGCAGATACATCCCTTAACGGCTTCACCCAATAGGTTAGTTAACTTGTGAGTGATCAGCTCAGAGAAAAAGGACCGTAAACACGTCGACGAAATGCCCATTTCACTTTATCGAAACAGGGTCGAATTTCAAGATGTCACATACAGCCCTCTGCATATCAAATTCAAAACTCTATCATCAGTCCAGATCGCCGATGGAAACCCCTCGAAAAAGGTACTATTAAATGCAATATTGATGGGGCTTTTTTACCAGGGAATGAGCAAGGATCGGTAGCATGTATTTACAGAAATTTTGAAGGAGCACTCACTGATATGTTTACGAGAAGCGTCCCAGCCCAATCGGCTTTCCAAGCTGAGATCTTCGCTCTTATTCTTGCCATCCAACATCTAATTCAGCAGGGGCTTCATCTCGAACGCGTTTTGGTTGAATCGAACTGCTTGTTACTGGTGGAGATCATTCAGCAGAAGCAACAGCTGCCATGGATGGAGCGTCACCTCTTTGTGGTTCTTCACGATCTATTTTCTCGATGCCCTAATGTCTCTCTCTAGCATGTCCGCCAAGAAGCCAATCTAGCAGCTGACGGGGCTGCCAAGGCCCGGTCAGACACTGGCTTATTTTCCCTGCTCCTCTCTTCCAGGATATTGTATTAAGCGACGCTTTAGTATCAGGCTGTACTTCTTGTTTAATATAATATATCGGCAGTTTTGACCAAAAAAAAAACTCATTATGCGCTTAACAACTTTCATGTTTCAAAATTTTGTAAAAAACTCCCCTTGAACTATGTGATATTATGAAATTTACCCTGAGGACTCAGTTGTAACAATTATGAAGTCTAGCTAATTTGAAATACAAGAAGCCTAACTAATACAAGATTAGACCAGATTGGAATCAATCTTTATTCGTCATCATGGATTCGGCCACCTCCTCTTTGGATCGCTTTGTTTGATTTCTGTTCATTATGTTGATTCAACTCATTTCATTCGTTCACACAATTGCATGTAATCATTCAAGCCAAACAATCAATGGAAGTCAAATCAGTCAATGGAATAGTCTCGAGGTTAGCCTCTAATTCTCATGCATTTCGACCATCCCAACCTCCTAATTGACTAAGGTTGACCGATTAATGGTCAATGATGATTGGCCACCATTTGCCTTCATAGAACGATCGTAAACATTAACAAACCCCCAATTTGATTCCCATCAATTCCCAATAGGATACATATGGAGCATGCATCGCACCTATCCTTTCATCTAGCAAACACATACATAAACATCAAATTAAGCATGAATTCAAGTCATTTGACGTTGATTCACAGCCAATCACACAAAAGGAAGTGAACAATGAAGAGTCACTTATTCAGTTTTATGGTAAAATTCAAACCAATTATATCATGACTTAGTTAACATACCAAACGAAGCCCAGATGTGTAGTTCAAAGTCCATTAAGACAACTTGACCTGGTTCTAAATCAAAAAAACCTGAAATTGCGCAGGATTTGAACTTGGTTTCGACCCCCGTGTTTAAAAATCTGGAAACAATTATAAGGGTTTCAAAATCCCACCAAATTTTACAGGTTGATAGTGCTAGCTATCCTTAATAGTTTTCATGTCTTTGACTTTTGCAGGTAAGCCCTTGAACTATTTGATAATTTCAAGCTTTCCTTGGGGACTCAGTTGAGAACTGTTTTAGAGGCCGAGACCGACCTTATCCATTTTTTTGCAGTAAGGACCTCCAAACCTTGCTATTAAGTCTTCAAATTTTTCATTCTACTAATTAAGATCCTAATGAAAAACTTTTCAGTTTTAAGCTTTTGGTAAAAAAAGGACTTTAAATACCTCAAAATTGCAAAACACTTTAAGTCATCTTGGAGACAATTTTTTCGAATTTGAGTGTAGAATTTAATTGGCACATTGATCAAATCTTTGGCCAACCAAAAAATCTTTGATTTTGATGAATTTGATATTAATGGAAAAGCTTTTGATTCTAGCTATAACTTTTATGAAGAAAATTTTTCCTAATTATGTATATGAAAATTTTTAAAAATCCGAGAACGGAGAAAGGTTAGGTCAGGAACCGAGATTCCTAAGTTCAATTCTCAACTTTCTAGATTCTGACTTCAGATTTGGCGACCTATTTCACCTAGCAAAAGATCATCAATTTTGGCATATGACTTATGAATTGAAGCTTAAGATGTCCAGTTTATTTCATTAGTTGAATGCTATGCCTAATTTTATTGTCTATTAGACCAAAACATCAAGCTAAGCTCACTCACTCATCAGACTCCAAAAATGCAAAACTCATCAACATGCATTGATCAAGCTGTGACATTCTCGATACGGACCCCTATCTCATGTGCAAGGAATGGACTAAAGATTTGTAGGTTGATAATGAGAATGGACCGTGAGTCAATCCCAGGAATTTTTCACAAGCCAACTAGTGGATTAGGGCAAGGCGACTCAGGATCGGGGTTATCTTAGACTAGAGTGTTCGACCATGAAAGCACCACTCGACCATAAGGATCGATGTGGACAATCATGTGCCATTACAAATTGATCAATGGATGGGTATGAATCGATTCAGCTCAAGTTTATACCGATCGTGGGTGACTTCGCATGGTCACTATACTGTATGTGAACAACCCTACATCGATTTTGTGTGACTGTGAACCAAGGCGAGTCAATCGATCTTGTCACGACCCAATCTCGGGTCTAAGAAAAGGTTGGGTTTAGGGATGCTTGACCATGGGAGTTCCTTCATAGTATGTGTTCCAAAAGATGGCATCACTTCTTTTGTGTTCAACTATGTGAGTTTGCTTGATCATGGTTGTGAGCTCTCCCAAGCTCGTACCTCATGTGATAGTGAGAGTTGTCGTGACTCTACCTCGATGCCACAACATATCTTGATGGACAGTTCTAAGGTCAAAAGGAAACCGGACGTAAATATGAGTTTAAAGATACTCTTATCATGATAGCCCTCTCAATAGTACATTCATCCATAATGATAGCGTCACTTCATCCTTTAGGAGATTTTCACATCAAGTATACTAAACCATGATGAGCCTTCTCAAGACCCATAACCCTCATGACATATTTATTTATTACTTATAAATTGTTTATGACAACCTAGATGAAAATTAGGAGTCGCCACTAACCTTGTTTTGGGGGGTTGGTTAGAAAACCCAATTGAGGGTTGGAAATGGTCCCTCCATATCTACGACCAAAGATTCTAAAGTTAGGGGACTTGGGCTATGCTAACATTTCTATTAACGCCCTTTCGATACCTAATGGCTTGTTGTGTTTCTTAAGGTGTCCATGCGCTTCTTTTACTTTTTCATGCCAATGAAAAATTAACTAAGTGATCATGTGTGAATGGTCAATTTCATGCTAATCTATTTCTACCAAAAGAGAAAAAGAAAGAAAACAATCAATTGAAATTTAAGGACAGCACGATAAGTAATGTTGTAGATATAGACCGGGCTAAGGGACAGACTTCATCTCTTCTATTCTCTTCACTTACACTAACCCAAAACAATTTAAGGAAAGCAATAAATCTAACAAACAATCCTAAATAGAAAGTAAATTGAAAGAAAGAACCCACAAATTTTTGTTAGGCATTTATACAACACAAGACAGCTTGAAACATATATCGAGGAACAAATGGTATAAAACAGGGTCAGATTAATTCATTTTTAAAGTGACTTATAGTTATTGAGCACCATTTGTGCTCTCGCGTGGCAACCAATGCTAAGAAGTCCCTAAAATGGGTTCTAAGTGTGACCCAAGGTATCCCACGAGATCATGCATCGCATGTCACGCCCCGACCCTCAGGCACGCACACACCCCTTACTTTTGATCGATTTTAAAATGCGATATCCCAAGACTATATATCGCCGACCCTTTCATTTATATATGCACATGCGGAAGCAGTTATAATTACCCAGACAATAAAGCAATGGGATAGAAAAGTAGGCCATACATTTTCCTTACTAAAAATTCACAACTACAACTTGATACATGCAAACAAGGACTGACAAGACAGGATAGGATTCCGGTCCTCATCCGGGTCGTACTCGATGTCATACTCGGGGTCCTCCTCCACGTACTCCTCTTTAGGTTCCTCAACAAGGATCTCCTCATCAGATTCATGCTCCTTAGGCTCCTCATCCAGGTCCTGAAATGGTTATTCAATAACCTTAGGGCTGCCTATGCACAACATGAGTCAGAGGACTCACCTTAGCCTCATATTCCACCTGCATATTAGTACAGATCAATAGGCACACAAGCAATCACATCACAGATCGAAGCATCGATCTAATCGACTTAGTCGATTACATACCAACAAGACCACTCACGGTCAATTCCATTCGATCAATCAATTCACACAGCAGATCAAGGCAATGAATCACATCAAATCACACTTAGATCGAATCATCGATCAATCGACCTAGTCGATTACAAGTCAGTCGAATCATTTCTAGGTCATTCACTCCATCCCACGTAACCTCCAATAGTACACTTAGTCACAGAGCTCCATCAATGCTCTCGGGCGTCGATTTTGCCAAGGTGACATAAGTAACAGACGGTCTACGTGCGTTCTTTAAGGCGCCGTTTTCGCACAGTGATATTCCTCATCACCGAACCACGCCCGTCATAGGTCACAAATCACCGACGCTCTCGACGTGCGTTCTTTAAGGTGCCACTTTTCGACTCGATGATGTCCTTCATCACCGAACCACGCCTGTCACGATTCATAGGTAATCTACGTGCGTTCTTTAAGGTGCCGTTTTTAAGACAATGATATCCTCAATCACCGAACCACGCCTACCATAAGTCATAGATAGTCTACGTCGTTTTTAAAGCGCCGTTTTTAAACGTGATGTCTTTATCACCGAACCACGCCTGTCTATACTTCGTACTTGATCGGTCTTAGCCAGTAAAATTCTTAGTTAGTTCTCACCACTTTCTCCACTTACAACTCAACAAGGCAGTACAAATGCTAACTAGCCATACTCGACCATTTACCAATCAATAATTCAATTTCACTCGATTTCAATCAATTTAGGGTAAATCCCTAAAATATCACAATTTATTTAATTCCATACAACGTAGAGCTCAAATAAATAAACGGACCATGCCACGACCATCACCACGAAATTCCGGTCGTCGATCACCTCAACATTAATTTCCGAAAATTAATTAATTAATAAATATTAAAAATTCTATTTAACTCAAAATAAAGCCCGATTAAATAAACGGACCTCACCACGGTCATCAGCATAATATTATGGTCATTGGCCATCCAAGTTAAATTTTCGGAAAATAATTAATTAATTAATTTAATTCCGAAAAATAAATAAATAAACACAATAATTCCAATTTAGCACATTATGAAGCTCAATTAAATAAACGGTCTGCGCCACCATCATCAGCATAAAATCCCGGTCACTGGCCATCCCAGTTGAATTTCCGGAAATAAATAATTAAATAATTAATTTCGAAAATTAATATTTAATTCCTAAAAATACCACCTAGGCCCGAATCGCTTAATTAACACCCGATAAGGGACGGGAAAAATCCCAAGAAGCATCCAATAAATACTATAGGCAATTCTCTATCTAATTACACTAATAAAACAACTAATATGCCATGAAATTAACTAATAATCGCTAATCCATTCTAATCTAACAACCTAAATACACTTAACTAACACTAATCAACCTTTAAGAGTAATTAACAAACTAAGAAGGCATTAGTGAGTAAAACTCACTTGATTAAAGATTTGATCGGATCAAATCGACGAGCACGCGACAAGGCTCAATTCTCTTCAAAGCGGTTCCAGCAACCGGGGTCAAGACGGGCTCGAATGGCCACTACAACTCCAAACCTTTGCTGGTCGGCCCCTGCACAAGCTGAACGAGCTACCATGGGGGTTGATTTGGGCACGGCTTGGGCTAGATTCCGCGGTAGCGGATCAGAGAACGGGCCATGGCTGAAACGGTCTCAAGTTGGGCCGACTTGTGGCTGAAAATCTTGCTGGAACAGACTGCCTTCGCCCACTCAAACGGACTCCTGAAGTTGAACTCGTGAAGGCACGGGCTGAGCCGAGTTACTGCAACCAAGAAGACCGAAGTTGCTGCTGATAGGGACCACGGTTCCCACGATGCAAAGGAATCTCACTCGCTGAAGGACTGATCGAAGGAGGTGGGGACGTCCGCGGCTTCTGTGGGGACCGATCGTGCACGCCAAGGAACGGGTAGCACCAAACAGAAGGAAGCAGCGTTCGTCGCTTTCGTGGGAGTCGAATTCATGTGCGGGTCAAAGACAGAAAGAAAAGAGAAAGAAAGAGATAAAAAGGAAGAGGGTGTCGTTGTCGTCTCGGCCAGCTGGGAAGAAAATATCCAATTGTTGGATAAACATGGATTGGTCAAAACAAGGGAAAATGGAGTTGGACTCTACAGGAAAGAAAACCGTCGGTGGGGCATGAATTGAGTGAGAGGAAGAGAGAGAGGAATGTGCGGCTGGTGTTCGCACACGAGGAGAAAGGAAAAGAGACGTGCGTGGGAGGGGAGAGAGAGATGTGATCGTAAATGGATAGGAAGGAATGGGGGCCCATGGGTCAACACTTAAACAAATGAAAGACCAAAGCAATTTCAAAGAGGATACGTGCATGGGACCGTCGGTCATGGGGTGTGCACAAAATAAAGAAAGAAAAGCGAGGGAAAAAGCAAAACAAAATTTATAACTTTGCTCAACTTCAACACAAGAATAATTGGTCATCCTAGGCCAATTTCAACCTCAATTTTCTCCACAGTTCCACACAAATGAAGTCAATTTGAGGACCGAACTGCGGTAGTCCATCATCCCTACGAATTTGCACCATCTCCTCACCATTTACTTAAATTTGGTGACCCAAAATTCCTCTAATAATGCCCATTTCATATATTCGGGACGGGGCCGAAATTCGGGATGTCACATCGCACCTATGCATATATTTAAAAATCATATGCATAGTTGAAAATAAATATGCATACAGGCCATTGGGTCTTGGTTCTCAATCAATCAAACAAGATCGGTGAGCTAACACCGGGTCACTTATATCAAGTGCCAAACACAATTACACTCTTTACCAAAAAAATCCATACAAAAATGAAAAGAGGTTTGATTCTACAAGGACACAATGTCGTGACCCGATCTCACTGCCCTCGATCCCTCTCGCGAGAAAAGAAAGGGGGAAAGGTCAAATTTAGGGATACTTGACCACGAAAGTTCCCTCACGATTCTCAACCATAGGAATGTCATCACCTCACCCCACCCCAACCCCCCCCCCCCCCCCGCCTGGGAAGAACTACTTGTGAGTTCCCTTTATAAGGTTACGAGTTCTGCTAAATTTGTACCTCGTGTGACAATGAAGTGTCCCAACTCATACTCACATGGGCAACACACCATGAGAGAGGAGGTCGAGTGTGAATACCGGATTTAAGGGTATCTTTACCATGATAGCCCTCTCTCTGGTACTCTTTCCTAAGGATGACGTCACTTCACCCATTAGGAATTTTCCACATGCAAGTATGCTAAATCATGGTGAGTCTTATCAAGACCCGTACCCCGCGCAATGGGTTTATTTATATGGTCTAGTTGTTTAGAATAATCTAAAAATAAGACAAGAATCGCCATTAGCCTCGTTTTTGGGGGTCGGCTAGAAACCCAATTGAGGGTTGAGAGTATTCCCTTAATTTCTACGCAATAGATATCTAGGTTCGGGGACTTGGGTTACGTCAATATTTATGTTAACGCCCTTTCGGTACCTAAACAATATGTTGTGTTTACCCAATGTGTCCATGCATTTCTTCTTACATTTTTAGGATTGTTAGTCATAAATTAAGCGATCATGTGTGGTTGGTCGTTTTCATGTTATTCTATTTCTAAAGAAAATGAAAAGGAAACACCCAATTAAATTGAAAATTGTGAGACGTAAAGTAAACAATTGAGGAAAACGGTAAATTTACCATGCAGTCCTAGAAAATATAAAAGGTAAACACAATTGAAAAGGATAATAGGAAAGGAGATCCCTCAACTCATCAGGCTTTTATATAGACGATAAAAACTCGAGACATATGTTGAGGATGAATGGTATAGAATAATTGTTGGAATGGACATCGACATTTACCATCTTCATGTCCTCTTCATCTTCAAGGTCCTAATTTAGATCTAGTTTAGGAAATCTATAACTATATACATACAATGGAAAGAAACAAACATATAAGTCAAAAAAATCAAAAGACCATCATAATACTAAAATCAATCTTTCAAAAGAAATTCAATACAAAAAGAAGATTTGGGCCTTGGGGTTGGCTTTTGTAATGCATGCGCAAGTCCCTCTAACACACTTACTCAATTCATTTTATGACTTATAACCATTATTCACTATTTATGTTCTCGCATTACCAATAACACTTATAAGTCTCATAATCAAGTGATCTATGTGATCATAGGGTTTTCCCTTGATATCATGCATCTAAAAGTCACATGCATTGTAGGAATTATACATGTATGTAGGTCTTTTGGACCTTATTTCTCAGCTAATCAAGTAAGAAAGTGAACCATCGGTAGGTCACTTATTACCAAGGGCATGCGCCAATTACAAACACAGACACTTCTAAATGAATGACATGATTATATGCATAGAGGGTACCTGTTATGTTTTAAATATATCTTTCGAAATTATCCACGAAAAGTTTTGAGACAAAGTGATGTCTCAATTATGAAACACATTCAATTATCAAGACTAATTCAGGGCTCGCATAACTGCATTCACAAGTGTCGCATGTATTTTGAATACGATTCAAACTGTAAATTTCATGATATCAAACCAAGATTAAAGAAAATGATAATATTTCGGATTAAAGAATATCTAGGCTATGGAACGCATTTAATTGCCAAGGTTAGCTCGGGACTCGCATAAATGCACTCACAACCATCGCAAGTATTTTGAATATGGTCTAAATCACTACTCTTCCTTAAACAAAAATCGAGCTTTGGGAATGAATTTCTTAATAAATGGTTTTTAGAAACATCACATGTACCGAAGGATTTTTTAAATTTCATTTGAAAAGAACACTTGTTGAAAATCATTAAGTAATGAATATCAAGGTGTTTAAAGCAACTTTCATGAAGATGGAATGATCTAGGTTCATGCACAAACTAATCTAGGAATTTTATCTAAACGATCACAATCCAGCTCATGTCAGAAAATTTCATAATAAGTATGTAAAGATAGCAAAATTGGACAATGTCTAATGACAATTTGGCAATGAAAAAATTCTCTAACATGCATGACAGAATAACAAACAACTTTTACAAAGAAAATTTTCCTAAACGAGCTACTCATGATTTTACAAAAAATCAGACAAGTAATGGCGTGTCAGAAAATTGTCAAAACATTAGGATATTTAGTCATTTTTACAAAGATTTTTCCCATCAAAATAAGTCTAAAAATCACCATATTTTCACAAAACATAGCCAACATGTTGACAAACAAGTTTCATTAAGAGGCCAAGTGCAAAATCCTTATAAAAAAAATAGAACAAAAATATCAAAAGTTTGTCTAAACAGGGGGTCCGAATTTGATCCCATGTCTAGATTCTGATCTAATATTGAAAAAAATATAAAGTGGTCCAAAGGATGAGCAATCTATGTGAAATTAGCGGTATTGGAAATCTCTATGTGTGCCTTATAACTTCCTAGGAGGGCTCGAGTCCAAATTAAATCAATTTGGTACCTTAAGATCGAGATCTTTAAAGGTGTGCGTATCAGTAACTTAAAAAAAACAAAAAACAAAATAGAAGTATGCATTAGAAAACCTCAAAGTCATTCAATTAGTGTACAAACGGCATGAAAAAATCACATGGGACTTAGGATTGGATGCAATGGAAAATTTGGATAATCATCTAATCCTAAATCGACATGCAAAAATTTCATACAATTTAAATAATATTACAAAATGATTCAAGATTACTAATGATATGTTTGGGAATTCTAAGTGTGATGAACACTTTTGTGAAATAAATTTAATGTTCAAGATAATGCTCGAGTGAGATGACCTAAATATGTACGAAAACCTTGCAATATGCGGATCAATTGTCAAAAAGGCATGATACCAAGATTTGGTCTCTAGATGACTCAAACAAGCATGGTAAGGTGCATATACAGTAATGTTTCATTTCAGCATCAACTCCACAGAATGAGCATGATGTCGGCCATCTCAAGATATGCAAAAATCTCACATGCAATAAGGAACATTTCTTGTTAGAGTTCAAAACCTAAGTGTAATCACATGAGTCATAGCAAAAATGGCAAAACAGAGGTGTATATCCAAGCTATATATTGCTGCAACATCTTTTCACATTAACTCATACAATTGACACACTAGACAACATCAACACTTTGCAAACAATGCATCAATTGAACACATACAACATGTATTTCATCTTTCATGAGGATTTGAGACCAAATAAGCTCATTTATGGAATCAATTTCACCAAAATACACTTCAGAATACTGTAGAGCAGACTGTCCTATGTTCGAATCTTGGCAATTTTGACCTAATTAAACACATCCAAAAATTTTGAAAAAATTACATGACATTCTCCACACAATACAAGCAATTTTATGAAGGGAAGTGATAGGGCTAGTAAGAACACCTAGAGGGGAGTGAATAGATGTTAATTTTTTTTTCCAAGACTTAACAAATTAATTCGTCTTTTGAGGATAATAGACTGAAGATGTAAAAGATTATAAACAGTTATATAAGGCTAGGAATTAAAGTAAAGATTTTAGGGAAAGAGAATTAAAACACAAAGTTTATAGTGGGTCAGCTTAGACCAAGCCTACGTCCACTCTCCCACACTGACAACCCACTAGCTGGATTTCACTAAGAACCAAAAGAGATTTTACAGTCTCACGTCCTTGATTCCACTGTGTAAAAACTCTACCACACTTCCTCAAGGTCTCACAAGTATTTAATCTCTCTTTGAGTACAACTTAAGCTCAGCGATTGAAATGGCAAAGAACTAAGAGCTTTAGACTTTGAAATTTTTTTTTCACGCACACACTCAAATAACTTGAGCGTCTTCCTTATATACTCCTTCATGCCTTTATAACCGTTGGCACCTTCCAAAGGAGTTCTTCCAATCTACCCATTGGACATAATCAATTAGAGAGATCTCGAGTTATTTAAGGAATGTGATAATAGCCCACCAATACTACTCGCCTATACAATCAGGATCTAGGTTTCTATAAGTATAACCTTCCAAGTATACTTCGCCAATTAACAGATCTAATTATTGGAATTGATTTCAATAAGAATAATTGATCACGAGATGCTATCTCCAGCCGTGAGATCTTCTTCAACCGTACGAACTAAATCCTTAAAGATGTACTCGCATCTGGATAAGTCTTCTTCGTCGGATAAGTCTTTTATTCGTCGGTCTGGAAACTATCAGTGAGGGTAGAATTTAAATCTTGAGTCTAGAGGTCTTCAGACTTTGACGATAGAGTCTGCAAGTCTTCAGACTAGACTGATGAAAATATTTTGTCAATTTCAAAACAAATAAGGAAGTTTTCTCCAACAATCTCCCCATTTTTTATGGTGACAAAACTTTACCGCAGATTTGAACACTTTTGACCTACAAAACAATACTTAAGCAAAACAAGATATCTCATAAAAGATAACTAGATTAAGATACGGATAGCAACGATTTTGCAACCACAGAAAACATGTTAGTCCTGCAAAACAACTATCCTTTTTATAATCATTATCATGGCCTAAGTTACTACAAGCATCAAAAGATCAAATCAAACAGTCTAAACCACAACCAAACAAAAGATAAGTCCAAAAATCCAAACCAAAAGTCAAATCTGCATCAAACTTCTCCCCCTTTTTTTGTCAACAACAAAAAGTGGAAAACAAATAAAAAGAGTTACTTGAAATTAGAGAAAGTCAAAGCTGTTTGGGAAGGCGAACAAGCTGGAATTCTCCCATGGAATTCATTGTCTTCTCAAGCTTCCCAATGGTCTCCTTCAGTTGCTAGAAATCTTCACCCTTCACATGATCTTGCACTTGAGTCTTCAAGGCGTTTAACTGATCTTGCAAAGATATCGAAGTGGCCATGAAAGTGTTCTTGAGATCCTACATCTCATACCCCATAGCATATTGCTATTTCTTTACATCCAATAGAATCTCTAGCAGTCTCGAAAAGTCTGTTGTTTATTCTGTTGCAGCACTAGGTCCAGCTGAGTCGATTCCAAGAGTTTTGAGAATGGATGGATCTTCAGCAGATTGTCCACCATGGCTATGAGTGGATGCTTCTAGATAATGAGAGGCATACACATCCTCTGGATCTGCTGCAGAATGACTCACATCACTAGTAAAGATAAGTGAAGAAATACCTCGTTGTCCAACATCTCTTCCTGTTTGGTTGCCTTCAGGTGGAGTAGGAAAGATTTCTTCTTGTTCAACTTTAGCTTCAGAATGATGCGCATCAACAATTCCAGTTCCTGCCATCTCAAAGTCACTAGACAAGGAGACAGCCAAAGTTGGCTCAAAAGAGTCTTCTTGACCCTGGTCTCTCTCTTCTTCTCTTTCTTGTCCTCTTTCTTCTCTTCTTTCTTCTTCTTCTCCCTCTCTTCTTCTTTCATCTTCTTCCTCTTCTCTTCTTTCTTCATCTGTCCTTCTCTGTTCTTCATCTTCCTTCTCTGTTTCTTTTCTCTCTTTTTCTCCTTCTCCTGGCTCTTCTCTTGTCTCTTGAAAGTTGACAAAACTCTTCAAGTTTCTTAAGGCTGAAAGAGTCATTTCTTCCTCATCCTCTTCATCCTGCAAGATGACAATTCTCTTCGTCTTTACAAGAGCATCCATGGGCTCCTTACCTTTCCTTTTGGCTGCAGCAAAGTCTTGTTTTGCTTTGACGGGAGACTTTTCCTTCATGCATTCTAACACCTTATTAAGTTCTTTCAAATGCATCTTCGTGACCATTTTAAATCCAATCACCATTGGAGAAATGTTTGTCAAACATAACGGTGTAAGGATGTGAATTTTAAAATGTCTAAAAAGGCGTGTGATAGGAGCAAAATAAGGGAATTGTCCTTTATCTTTCACCATTGTTCTATACATGTGAAACAGGATGGTGTGAGGTAGAGAGAATTTGTAATCAGCATTGATAGTATACATCAATTTGGCTTCAGACCGAGACATATCAGTCTTGGATGTCGATTTTGGATGAATGCAATTGATCACGATTTTATGCAGCAAGATGTTGGAGGCATTCATCCTTGAGTAGGAAATCTTGCCTTTAGCATCCCTGTCTTTAACCAATGCCAAGTAGCATGAGCAACGGACACGCTAATTGGTTGGAAACACGCTCTTTCCACCCCAATTAGGTCAGCCAAAGCGTCCATATCCACCAAAAACTCCTTATCCCTCACTGTGAAAGAGAAATTGTTTGCATCCAAGAAAGATAAGTTCGAGTAGAAGTAAGTTGTGAGTTCTGGATAAGCAGTAGTAAATTCAGAACAAAAGTGCTCCAATTGCAAAAGAACAAACTTCTCTCACAAATTTACTTTCACCAAATCAAGAAAGTCAAAATCAACACTCCTAGGGTTCATAACCCCTCTCTTCATTAGATTCAAATAAACCCTCTTGGGGTTCTTCGATTTAAATAGACTTGATTCATCTCCAACAACATTTGTAGCCACTCTCGTTCTTGGCTGAAAATGAGTAAACATACTTTCGTTGTCTTCCTACCTTGTGGTTGATTAGCAGTGCCAAAGCTCGGGTCACTAGGAAAATTAACAAAGGCTTTTTCAGTCGATCCCTTTTCTGCAATACCCATTTTCTCCATATCGTGCAGAAATAGTGTTTCATTCTTATAGCCTCTCTCTCTCAAGTATTCATTGATTAAAGACATAGCAGTTCCTCCTTTTTTCAAACTAGAATAAAGCTTGAAAGCAACCTTAGGAGTTAACATTCTTATAGGTTCAACTTCTTCCAAAATTTCTTCTTCTGGTTGAGTCAGTGGAGAAGACTAACACTACTAAGAAGGTTGTTGCTAACTTAGTCGTTGTGGTGGAGAAGAATCTTCCTCCTTGATCAAATCGAAATGCGTAGGACCCTCAGGCATGTGTCATGGTCCCTTGCTTGCAGTTCTTGAAGACTTTCTTGAAGACACTGTCGCTTCAAGGGAGAAATTTTCAAACTTGCTCGAAAAGGTGAAAACTTTTTGGATTAAACAAGAGTGAAAGTGACAACAAGTGGGAGTTTAGTATGTTAGGTTTGAGAGTGAAAACGAAGAAGACGGATTTGAACAATATATAAAACAAGTAAAGCAAGGTAAGCGAATTGTCATAAAAGGAAAAATACAAATACCTTTTCGAAAATGAATAACTACCTTTTTGAAAGTAAATAACTGCACTTTTCAAAATTGATAACTGCCTTTTTGAAAATGAATAAATGCTACAAATTCAAAAAACTTGGAAGGATAATTTCAATCAATTTAACCTTTTCAAATCTTTAACCAAAAATTAAATTACTAGTATCGAAATAACTTACAGTCATAACTCTTGGTCTTCTGAGTCTGAGCACCTTTAGACTTTATCTCTGAGTCTAAGCTCCTTCAGACTTTACTAAATAAAAGATATGATGTTCAGTCTGGTGCGAATATACTAAAATAAGCTTTTCTCTAGTGGCTTTGTAAATATGTCCGCTAGTTGATTTTTTGAATAAATGAATTGGATCATAACTTCTCCATTTTGAACACGATCTCTAATAAAGTGATGTCGAATCTTTATGTGCTTTGCTTTTGAATGAAAAATTGGATTCTTTATGAGATTAATTGTGCGGGTTTTGTCACATTTGATCTCGGTGCATGAGTCTTCGATTCCAAAGTCTCTCAATTGTTGTGTTATCCATAAGATTGGAGAATAGGAACTTCCAAGGGTCACATACTCTGCTTTTGTTGTTGAAAGAGCTACAGTACTTTACTTTCTTAAGAACCATGATACTGTCCTGTTTCCCAGTAATTGACAAGTACCAGAAGTACATTTTCTATCAACTTTGCAACATACTAAATCTGCATTTGAATATCCAAGAAGAGTAAAGTATCCTTCTTTAGGATACCACAAACCTAACTTTGAGGTAGTTGCAACATATTTGATGATGCGTTTTGCAGCACTTAGATGAGATTCTTTGGGATTAGATTGAAATCTATCACAAATGCAAACACTAAATAGAATGTCAGGTTTAGAAGCAATAAGATAAAGAAGTGAACCAATAATATTCCTATTAAGCTTCTGGTCAACTTTTTTTCCTCATTTATCTTTGTCCAGCTTCGAAGAACTAGACATTGGTATTTCAATCTTTTTTGCAATTCTCCAATTGAAACTTTTTAACGAGTTCTTTTACATATTTTTCTTGGTGAATGAAAATTCATTCCATCAATTGTTTCACTTATAATCCGAGCAAGGAGGATAGTTCACCCATCATGCTCATCTCAAATTCATCTTGTATAGACTTAGAAAACTTCTTACACAGGTTTTCATTAGGTGATCCAAATATAATATCATCAACATAGATTTGAACAAGTAGAAAGTTTTTACCTTCTCTTTTAATAAACAAGGTAGTATCCACTTTTCCTTTGATAAAATCATTTTGAATTAAAAACTTACTTAATTTTTCGTACCATGCTCGAGGTGCTTGCTTTAATCCATATAGAGCTTTTTTCAATCTAAATACCGAGTCTGGTTTCTTTGGATCTTCAAATCCTGGAGGTTGTTCCGCATAGACTTCTTCTTGGATAAATCCATTTAGGAATGCACTTTTGACGTCCATTTGGAATAATCTGAAATTTTTTATAAAAGGTAAAAGCAAGTAATAATCTAATAGCTTCTAACCTTACTATTGGTGCATAGATCTCATTATAATCTATCCATTCTTCTTGCGTATATCTTTTGGCCACGAGTCTTGCTCTGTTCCTGACCACTTTTCCTTTTTTGTCCATCTTGTTCTTGAAAACCCATTTAGCTCCAATAATGGATTTACCTTTTGGTTTATGAGTTAATTCCCAAACATCATTAATGTTGAACTGTCTGAGCTCTTTTTGCATAGCTTCAATCTAGCTTTCGTCAATTAAAGCTTCTTCTATGCTTTTGGGTTCTATTTCAGGAATAAGTGCCACAGCGCTAGACTCTTCTTGCTTTTTGGATCTGGTGTGAATCTCTTCATCAATGTTACCGATGATGAGTTCTTTGGGATGACTAGACTTGTACTTCCAGTTACAGGTTTGTCCGATAGTTTGCTGATCTTCTACTTCAGTTGATTCTTCAACATCCATTCATTGTTGTTCTTTCTGAGCCACTTTAGGAGAGGTAGATTTTGTAAAGTCTAGAGCAGTTTTAGATTCTTCAAATTAAGTCTGAATCAATTGATTTTGCAAAGAGTCTTGGAATTTGATGTTCATATATTCTTCCAGAAATTGAGTCTTTTTGTTGAATACTCTATAGGCTTTGCTCGTGATTGAATATCCAAGGAAAATTCCTTCATCTAACCTTTCTTCAAACTTACTAGTTTTATCATTTGCATTTTTTTAAATAAAACATTTGCAACCAAACACATGAAAATAAGAAACAATTGGCTTATTTCCTTTGAATAACTCATAAGGAGTTTTCTCCAAAATAGGCTTTAAAAATACTCTATTAATAATATAATAAGCTGTAGAAACTGCTTCAGCTCAAAAACGAGAAGAAATATTACTTTCAATTAAAAGGGTTCTTGCCATTTCTTGCAAAGATCTATTCTTTCTTTCCACAACTCTATTTTGTTCTGGAGTGTATGGAGAGGAGAAAACATGCAGAAATCCATATTCATCAGAGAATTTAACAAAGTATTAATTTTCAAAATCACCTCCATGGTCTGTCCGTATGCTTGAAATAACATATCATTTCTCATTCTATACTTTCTTAGCAAACTTTGAAAAGTGAGAAAATGTTTCAAACTTACTTACCAGAAAGTAAACCCAAGTAAATCGAGAATAATTATCCATAATTACTAGACAATATCTCTTTCCACTAATGCTTTGAGTTCTAGTTGGAATCAATATGCAGAAGTTGCAAAAACACGATTAGTAGAAACTTAATTTATTGGTTTAAAAGAACTTTTAATCTGTTTTCTCAACACACATGGTGTGCATAAGTCGGATTTTTGATACTTCAGGTTGGGCAGTCCACGAACAAGTTTCTTGGAAGAGATCTTAGCAATTTGTTTCATGTGGACGTGGCCAAGCTTTTGATGCTAAAGATTTGCTTCATCTTGAATTGATATAAGACGTTGAGACCTTTCTGGTTTTATATTCAGAAGATAAATGTTCCCATGTCTTCGTCCAGTAAAAGATTGAGAAAGATCTTTACTAGTTCCCGAACATATTCCTTCTTGGAAATTAATTTTGAATCTAGTGTCGCACAGTTGGCTAATGCTGAGTAGATTGTAATTTAGTCAGACATTGTTGATTGTGAGACTTCCAATCTTTACAATTCCACTCCCAACAATTCTTTTTTTTTTTTTTTTTGGTAAAGCCACTCCCAACAATTCTTCATTTGCTATTTCCACCAAAAGAGACTTTTCCACCATTTGTTTGAATAACTTTTATGAAACAACTTAAATCTCCAGTCATTTGTCTCGAACAGCCACTATCCAAATACCATTTAACATTTTTCTTGATAGTGACCTGCAATTAAAAAAGAGACTTAAGCTTTCTTTGGTACCCACATTTTCTTAGGTCCAGTGGAGTTAGTGCAATATGCAATCTTTACCCATTCCTTCTTAACAGGTCTCCAAAGCATAGGACCTTATTTCTCAAAGTATTTTGAGCTGTTGCACTTTGAACATTTGAGAGCACTTCCGCCAACAGGTTTTACAAAGATTTTTTGAAAATGATTTACCTAAAAAGTTTTTGTAGGTCTTTGTTTGATTCTTTCCTTTACTTTTGGAAAATCAATTAGAGGGATAGTTTCTGAAGTCATTATCAAGCCTGATTTGTTGAAATAAGGTCTTTGTACTGAAAGAATATTTTCCAACTTTTCCTATCTTATTGAAAACCTTTTTGAGATATTTGAAATGTCCTTTTTCAAAATTGTATTTTCTTTTGAAAGAAAGTCTACATTTTCTTTTAAAACAACAAAACTTTTGTCTGAATTTTCAAACTTTTCTTTCCAAGAATTTTCCTGTTGCTTAAGTGTAAATTCTCCATTTTTAGCTCGGAAATTCTTTTAAGAGAGGTTTTGAGATTAAGATAAAATTCATCAATGTATTTCGAAACTTTAGCAGGAATATTTAAATTACTAACCTCAATTTCATTGTCTGAGTCTAAATCTATTCTAAAATCTGAGTCTGATTCAGAATTCGCTATAAGACATATGTTGGCATATTTTTCATCACTTTGCTCACATTATGTATCACTCCATGTCTCTGTTTTGTGAGCCTTCTTGAACTTTTCAGTTCTTGCTTTCTTTTTCTTCAACAAAGGACAGTTGAGTCTAATGTATCTTTTTTTCTTGCATTCAAAACAAATCACATCTTTGTTGATCTCGTCATCCTCATTTGATTTGTTCTGGAACTTTTGAGAACCTTGCTTCTTCCAGTTAAATCTTCTTCCCTTTCTGTTCAGTTTCCTGAACTTCCTTATCATAAGTGCTAGCTCTTTATCATCCATGTCATTTTCAGAATCTGTATCATCAGAATTATCATCAGATTTTAAAGCAATTGACTTCTTACCTTTGGAATCTTCTTCCTCATTGAGTTGTTCCACTTCATATGACTGAAGTGTGCCCACAAGCTCATCAACTGTAAGAGGCATGATCCTTTGGGTTTCTCTTATTGAAGTTTTCACGTGATTCCAATCTTTAAATAATCCATGCAGCAGTTTATTGACCTTCATTGGTCTTGAGATTGGCTATCCCTAATGATAGACTATTTACAATTTCTGTAAAACAACTAAACATGTCATTCTCCTGGTTCCATCTTGAAGGCTTTATACTGTCCGAGTAAAATATTGATCTTTGTTTTTTTAACTCGATTAGTTCCTTCATAGGTAACGTGCAACCTATGCCAAACTTCTTTTATTGTTTCACAGGATAAAATTCCATTATATTCAGTAGGAGATAAAGCACGGTATAAAGAGTAGATTGTTTTAGCATCAAGAGCTTATCTCTTGGTTATTTCTTCTTGTTCCATATCGCCAGCATCTACAACTTTTTTTCCTCTTTCTGAGACTAATGTAGCTTTAGGAATGATTCTCTTTTCTACCACATTCCATTCCAATGGATCTTTCGATCTTAGGAATGTATTCATCTTGTTTTTCCAAACATTGTATTCATTTCTATCAAAATAAGGCGGCCTAGTGTTACTTTGGCCTTTAACCAAACCTAGAGCCAAAATACTACCCATAAATCTTTAACTTAGAAGTAAAAACACTTCAATTAAATGAGTACACAAGCTTTGATACCAATTGATAGGGCTAGTAAGAACACCTAGAGTGGGGTGAATATGTGTTAAAAAAGTTTTTCCAAGACTTAACAAATTAATTTGTCTTTTGAGGATACTAGATTGAAAATGTAAAAAACTATAAACAGTTATATAAGACAACGAATTAAAGTAAAGAGTTTAGAGAAAGAGAATTAAAATACAAAGTTTATAGTGGTTCGGCTTAGACCAAGCCTACGTCCACTTTTCCGCACTAACATCCCATTGGCTGGATTTCACTAAGAACCAAAAGAGATTTAATAGTCTCACGTCCTTGATTTCACGGTATAGAAATTCTATCACACTTCCTCAAGGTCTCACAAGTATTTAATCTCTCTGAGTATAACTCAAGCTCAGCGATTGAAATGGCAAAGAACTAAAAGTTTCAGACTTTGGAATTTTTCTTACACGCACACACACTCGAATAACTTGAACGTCTTCCTTATATACTCCTCTATGCCTTTATAACCGTTGGCACCTTCCAAAATAATTCTTCCAATCTATCTGTTGCACAAAATAAATTAGAGAGATCTTGAGTTATTTAAGGAATGTGATGATACCCCACCAATTCTGCTCACCCATACAATCAGAATATGGGTTTCCATAAGTAGAACCTTCCAAGTATACTTCGCCAATCAACAAATCTAATTATCCGAATTGATTTGAATAAGAATAACTGATCACGTGATGCTATCTCCAACCGTGAGATTTTCTTCAACCGTACGAACCAAATCCTTAAAGGATATACTCACATCTGGATAAGTCTTCTTTATCGGATAAATATTTTCTTCGTCGGTCTGGAAACTATCAGTGAGGGCAGACTTTAAATAGTGAGTCTGGAGGTCTTCAGACTTTGACGATAGAGTTTGCAAGTCTTCAGACTAGACTGATGGAAATGTTTTGTCAACTTCAAAACAAATAAGGAAATTTTCTCCAACAGAAAGTTCCTTCAAAAATCAACATAGGGATTGGTACAAAAATGACAAAGTAAGAGATCAACATAGAGCAAACTAACCTAGGCTAAGATCTAAGCGGTTTTAACCTAGCTAATCATGTCCAAAAATTCTATTAAAAAGATGTAGAACATTCTCAAGACAATAACAAACAACTTCATGAAGGAAAGTTCCTCTAGAAAATTGCACAGAAATAGAAAAGATAGAATGTGGAATAGGAATAAAATTGAAAACTAACCTAAACTACCGTAGAATGGCTTATCTTTGGAGGTGTATTTCAACAGTCAAATGATGCTTGATCGGGGCGCGTGACCTATCGATTCGAAGCTTAAGATATGTATATCGAACGTCTAGTTCATCACTTTGCAAGATAATAACATTTAGGAGCTCAAAACAGGCCAAACAGAAACATGATCATCTAGACTCGAAAATCCCAGATCCTCCAAAATCTAAACATAACCGATTCCAAATCATATAAGCATTGATTCTAATCAGATTTATAGTACATCCTAGCCCTGAGCCTTTGTTGTCGATCATGTGTTCGAAACGAGAAGCTCTCGGTTCATCGGATGCCGTTAAAAGGAGTTTTAACGCACTTGACTTCCAATATGTGCGCCATTTAGTGACGTTGAAGCTTCGATTCTATTGTTGGAGCTTTTTGAAAAGTGGAGAACACCAATCTTTCATCTGGTGCTGGATTCAAAGTTCTTTGATCGTTGATCTAACTTCGTCTAAAGCTAAGAAAACGAGAATATGAAAAAAAAAAAAAAAACATGAGAACAAATGTGAGAGATCAACGCAACTTCTTAGCATAAAACAAAAACACGATCAAATCAGAATAACATTAAAGCAAGGCTCGATGGAGGATGAAGATAGCTTGTCATTTCTGGACTCGCTAAAGCGAAAGTACTGCTCGCCGATGAAGACAGCATTTGCCGTTGGAATCGCCGAACGAAGGAGCATATTACAGTGACATGAGACGATTCGATCTTGTTGCTACGATCGAGTAGCAAATACACATGAACTTCAAGTTCATCCTCAAACATCTTGATTATGGACTCAGAAGTTTACGATCCTCTCTTTGATGTTGCGAATATGAGCTCGTTTCTTCAGCTTCTTCTTCAACAAAAGAAATGAGATCGAAGTCAACAAAATCTCCTGAAATCAGAATCCAAGTGCGACAAATATACAAGTAAAGATTAAGAAGACTTAGCCGAATCTTTGTTCTGCTTTTTCTAGAAATCAGGATAAAACTAGCAACTTCGAAGTATCTTCGTAGAATTTGATAGTCGAATAACAATGAAGATCTCCTTCAATCTTTATTTCTTTCTGCATAAACCGCCAAAATCTGCCACTTCTTTACCTATTGATCCTTGTTCGATCGGAGAGAGAATAAGTGGAGTTGTTCCACTTTGCCAAAGTTCGTCCCAATGAAAAATGACATAGAAGAGAGAGGATGAGTGGAGAGAATTGCAGAGAGAACTTATGGAAAAATTCTGCTAGAGAGAGAATCAGGGGGCGGAGGGAGAATTGGTGTTGAAGAATGGCCGAGCCTCTTGAACGAGCCCTTATTTCGCTTCTTTTTTTTGGATTCTCCTTGATTCGGCTGCTTGAAGAAAGATATATCTAGAGAGAGAGAGAGAGAACTTTAGTGAGGGAAAGTAGATCTGAAAATGAGGCCCTCCCTTGCTCAATTTTGGAGGGAAAGTTCGTTATGTAATCAGGGACAAGATCAAATCTTAGCCCTTGGATTAATCCATGGGTTAAGGTTTGATCTCCTTAGTTAATTGGTTTGTTAAATTTGTCAAGAGCATGCTAAGTGAGCACATGCCCATTTCAATGGCCACGATGCATTCTTAACGAATGATGATGATCAATTGTGGACTAATTGAGATTTTTTTTGCAATTTTCACAATAAGGGGGATTAATTTGCAAATTTCGTAAAATCCAGGTAAAATTTTGAAATTTGAAAATTAAGGGGATAAATGCGTTGCCCATGAAGTGGGTCGACTAAGGGTGGTTCTCGGCCAAAAAATGACTAGGAAAATTCGCTGGTCAACTGCGGTCAAATCCGGATTGACCGGGTTGAATTTTTGTCCGAATTTTGTTTTGATTTATCTAATTTTACAAAATCAAATGTTTCTATATGAATCGAATCAAATGAGATGCAATTGGACTATTTCAAGTACACTAACAGCGCACAAAAAATGTTCAAATTCATTGAATTCCTATTGAAACGAGGCCACAAGCTAAACTCATATTTTCAATTAAATTTCAATTGGCCAAATTAAAGCTCAATTACTTCAAGTACACTCTAGTCTAGAATGGGCCAAATCAAATTACATCAATTGAAGCACCTTAAATGGTTTCTCTTTTTTTTTTTTTTTTTTTTGTATAAGCCAAATTGACTAGATTAGAATGTACCCAAGTGAATATCTCAAAATTGACCTTGGATTTGGAATGTCACTAAGAAAAGGGGTTGAATGGAAATGTCAATATGAAAATCATTAAGAATCGATCTGGCCCCCTAATCCAAGACAAAAAATGCCATTTATGCCCAACATGCCCGGTCTCAAAATTGGTTGAACGAGCGAATGGGCAATTATCTCTATATCAAATGTCAAAAAGGGAACTAGACCTAATTAAGATTAGAATGAAAGTAATTTCATTTTTGGTCGATTTTGAACCTAAAATCCAAAAATTCAAAAAACAAGGTTCTTAATCGATTTTTGGAAAAATTTTGACACTAAAGTCAAATTGGCCCTAAAATGAAATGTTTTGTTGATTTTTTTTTATTTTTTCGATTTTTTTGGTTAAAAGTTTGACTGTCAACCTTTTAGTTGACATTTCCTAAAATGTTGATTTTTTTTTTGTCAATTCTTTAAATTTTTTTATAAATTAATTTCACAAAAGTGAAATTAAAGTTTTTTTTTTTTGGAAAACAAAAGTGAGGGGCCCTATGGAGTAAGGGGATTGGGAAGTCTCCGATTCAGTAGGCGTCTCTGGGGGAGCAGCAAGATGAGCCATGTCTGACTGTCGACGAGAGTTTGCATTCTGCCGCTTGTGAGAGTCTGCAATCATGTGACCCTTGTTCTATTAGTAAAGCGTGGTTAGGGGTGAAATGCCACTCGAACCCAGAGCTAGCTGGTTCTCCCGAAATGCGTTGAGGCGCAGCGTTTGATATAATTGGTAAAACACATATGCTTCGTTAGCCTGGGCGGGGATAAGGAATAAGGATTGAAGCCCCTAGTAGTTTGAAGCCTTAAGAAAACGGTTTTTTTCGGCACTCGGTTCCTTCGTCTTAAGTCAAGTTATCATAAAGAGATTCGTTGTTCCTAACCCTACTTTACCTTAATTGTTATTTGAACAAGTAAAAGTTATGCCATCTTTTTTGGTAAAAAGCTAAATTTTGACCCAGGGTTGACCAAAAAGTTAATTCAAAAGTCAACCTAAAAGTCAACCATTTAACTGTTCGGGTTTTTTTTTTTTTTAATGGCTTTGAAATTGCTTTAAAATGACTATGCAAAAGAAAGAAATGAAAGACAACACATTTTGGCCGAGAAATGGGGCTCCATCACAATTAGAAACTCAAATCTCGATTTTGTTTACCTTTTAAGGATGCGTTGACTAAAAAACTAGTGTTAACACACAACAAGCATTCCAAATTTCATTCATAACATATTTCGGGGCAAACTTTTCAAAAATGGAAAACAGGTCAAATGACATGCAAATGATGCAAAATTAGCATCATTAGGAAGACTAAGACGTGTCCTAAGATTAAGAAATGTCAAGTTCAATTAAGATCAAATTCATGTTGAAATGGTGGCAATTGTGGAAGCATGCATATCGGTCATAAGCATGGAAAATGTTGCATGGCAATTGGCTCACTAAACTACTTAAAAATGTATGAAAATTATGAAATTTGAACATGATGTAGGGCTAAATGCAATGGACAACTTTGATTAAGACATCTAACTCTAGATCAATGCACAAAAAGATCATACAAATTCATTAACATCGATAGGTGACTTATTATTACGAAGCCCTTTAATTAAGACATCTAACTCTAGATCAATGCACAAAAAGATCATACAAATGCATGGGAATTTCAATGACAACATATCAACTTGGTGCATGGTTTTCACATGGCAAATTATCTTCAAATTATGCATGTCATACATCATTCCAAAGCTTGTGATATGCTCTAAGTATGTCTAGAAGACACTATGTGCTAATTTCGCTCTTATGGAGCTCAAACGAAGACATTTTTATAGGCACATGATCAGCCACAATTGCAATAGGGATTGTACAGAACATGAATAGTCTTCAATGATCTACAAAAATTCCTACATATAAAATGCAATGTCATGATTGTTTTTCGTGAAGACATCAAAGTCTAGTTTGGTTCACAAAAACCTACACAAAAATGAGAAAACAGGACAATGCATCAATGTTTCAAATTGAGAAGTTTGAACATGTCTTCACGCAAGCAATTGACCTAGCAAATGATGATCCTTTGGCACGAATTATACCTAGTTAGAAAGCTTATGATGCATTCTATGACTTTCATGAATGATGGAAATCCAATCGAACAAGTTTACTGCCTCATTTCAAAGAAAACATTTGTCAAACTCAAATAGGGTAGAACAATATAGTGACAATTTTTTGAAGATTTTCCTAATCAAATATACTCCAAAAATTCTTGAAAAAAGACATGTCATGACCAACATAGTTGCATACAACTTTCATGAAGAAATCATCTCCAAAATCGAAACACAAAAATTAGTAGAAAATTAGCAAACAGACAACACATTTAACAATTAAAATCACCCGGACATCATATAAATCCAGCAGAATCATCCAACTTTCAATATGAATTTAGGTATCAAATGAACTCCATTCAAAGCCCATAACATATCAAAACAAAGCTTATCGAATGTAGGCTGATATAGTATACCGACATTGCTCAATCTAAACTGATAAGGTATACTGCTCTCTGCTAAGCTGACATATCGTCCGTAGGTTGATATAGTATACCATCCCAATCATACAATTAATTCAACCTTTTTATCATTCCTAATAAAAATAGTGTGTGGATACATGGTCGCCCTTAGCCAAAATATAATAATTTCACTTTCCATAAATCCCACCCTTTCATATGGTCCACCAAAATATTTTTGGCATTGTAAACCAATGCTCAGTTATTTTCCAATTAAATACTAAAAATAAATAATTAATTAGGAATATATCCTAAAGTCACAATTCACACCAAATCAGTATAAATTCGAGCTCAATTAAATAAACAGATCACACCATCACAATTAGTATAAAATCCCAGTCATCGTCTATCCCGATCTAATTTTCGAAAAATAATTAAATAATTAAATAATTACGGAAAATAATAAAATAATGCCAATAAATACCAAAAACGAATACTTAGGCCCGTAAAGCCTAATTATATGCTAGAACAGGCCCGGAAAAATTCCGAGACTCATTAAATAAATATTATAATCTATCTACTCGCTAGTTACATAAAACTAACCACCTAACATGTATTGGTAATTAACTAATTCACTAAACTATTCTAATTATCCACTAAATCAATCTTAGTCTAAACTAATCAACCCTTAAATGTCAATAACCTATTAAGCGAGGATTAGTGAGTTAAACTCACTTGTTAATTGATCTGCTTGGATCAATTCGACGGGGACGCTACGAGGGACGGAAAACTCCAAAGCGAGCTTGGCTTTCGGGGTCAGAAACACCTCTAAAACAGGCTGAACAGTAGCTTGGAGACCCACTGGATTCTACTTCTGTTCTAGGTTGAACTGTAGGGAGAGAACTAGCGGCTAAACGGCGAGGAAACGGGCTGATCGAAGCTCCGGTGAGCGGGTGGTCAGCAACCGCTAGCTCCCGAGGGTCAAGTAGGTCTTGTTGGTGGTTGGTACGGGCAAAGGAAGGGCTGGAATGGGAGAAAAATCGAAGAAAACTTTAAACAGGCGGACCCAGGTGGTCTAGCGACCGATTCCTTCTCGCCGGCGAACAAGACGGCTAGTAAATTGTTCTGATGAGCGGCGGGGTGCTCCGGTATGGTCTGGACGTGCTGAAGATGATGGCGTGTGGAGCGTGGGCTAATTCTCACAGGAAGACAACTTTTAACTCGAGTTTTTGACAAAATGTCAGCTGGAGCAAAAATGGAACGAGGAGAAAATAGAGGGAAAAAGAGGTCGACAGGCAAGGGGGATGTGCTAGCTGCTCCGACAGTCTCTCTTTGGTTTGCTAAGCTTGAAAAAGGCACAATGAAGGGAATGAGGGTGTTGCTTGGCTAGCTGAGGGAGAGAAGGAGGAGATGAGAGAACCAAGGGGGGCCACCAAGCCTTCAAGGCTATCTTCTTGTCCCCTTGACCATTCCCCTCCACCAGCTGCTTCCCTTGGCTGAAAATCAGCCACCAAAGTCCCTTCTAGATGGCTTGAATTGGTCCATAAGTCATGGGTGGTGGGGGGCTACGAATTTCATATGTTTTCCCATCAATTGGACACCAATTGCCTCTCAAATCAATTCAGTTCGGCCTCTAAAAATTCAATCGACATACCATCGATCAAATTGATATTTTTCCTCGCTAATATATCCCTATCGCATCCCAATTTCGCGATCAAAAACGGTCTTTAGCATTTTCTAAACAAAAACGACCCTATGACGATATTTTCCCAAAAAGTCTTGGTTTGCAGAAAAATCTTTGGAGACTGAGTCGACATTCCTAAAATGATTTGTGACATGACAGAACTTTCAATTTCTAAAATCGGATTTAAATTCATGGTTAATTTCACTCTAGCGCGTTTTTAGTCTAACTTAGGCTATCGGATAGCTTTTAGAAATTTTTAGTGCAAATGACCCATGGTCGATTTTCTTTGAGCCACAATGAACCTATCTGACGCATTAGTGATTCTCGGTTGTCGTGGAAATCTCGAGAATTCAATTACGGGCACAGGGCACCAACAATAGAAGAAATCAGTCTAGTGCCGGTCGACGAGAATTTCTTAATTTGATGAAATCACCCACGTTTAACCACACATTTCAGTCGAACCGACCTATTTATGATTTCCAATCGACTTATATCTATGCTGCAATGATTTCTATAGATAAGCACGGTCGAGTAGTCGATTCCTGGTCGAATCCTCAAGTCTATTGCATTAAAACCTCTTAATGACTTTCTCAAATAGTCTAGTTATCTCAGGAGTGATCAGTTTTGAGAATAATACTACAGTCGTGTCGATAAAAAGCCTGATTAATTTAATTGAAAGTAGAACTGTAAAATTCTGGATGTCACATCTGGCGAGGTAGCTCTTGCCTACCCATGGTGAGGCTTGCCCGAGGCTGACAAGCTCGACCTCCTTAACCCTCGCCTTTGGCCGATTGCTAAAGAGAAGAAGGCAAGGGAAAAAAAAGAGAAGTAGAAAAAGGAAAATAAAAAATAAAAAATATTAAAATGTTCTTAAGAATTATCTACTTCCATGCCAACCAAGCCACATAGGATGGCCAACATTTATGTCAACGATTTCTAGCTAAATTAGCCAAATAGACTGAATTGACACAAATGCGAAAGATTTATAACTCAATTGATAAAAAAGAAGTTTTAAAATAATACAATTGTAATAGATTTAAATTTTTTTGCTAATTTTCCCTGCATGATGCTCAAATCATTTTGAATGTCTTCTTAAAATTATACCGACATTCACTAGTAAACGTGAGTTTGACGAGGCAATTAAGGGCTACAGATTCCGAGTACAAGAAGAAACATTAAATATTGTACCCATCCAACTCAAGAGAGAAAATAATGCAAACAAGTCACCTTTTCTTCCTGTGGCCATACATGTTTGACCGAATCCTGATCGACTGGACTTGATTTGTCTCAAATATTGATTATGTAAATCTTTTATTTAGAGCTCACGCAAGACGCAATGGCTGGGTCTTGCTCCTGATGCATTCGACAATATATCTACAGCCTTGTAAATGGAAAATCGGTACAACATTTCTGCACTTATGTACACCCAACTCTTTTGCACGCAATTGTCAACATAGGTTACTTTAAGCATAAAATTTGATATATATATATATATATATATACACATACATATATCTATATATTACTAAAAATAAAAAAGACCAAATACCCAATGGAGATGAGGTCGTGTTCAAGAACAGAAATGGAATTATCTAGGACTTGAAGATATCACAAACCAAAGCGAGGAGTGCGCCACATGCGACATCAACTTCTCCCAAATTATGGGGCAATATGGCAAAGAATGTCGAGGGATATGACAACGACCCACTACATACAGTGGCATATCCTAAGAAGGATGAATGATGTACACTTGAAAGCACGCGCCCCTGCAAAGTATGCAGGACAAGCAAATGCGCAAGCACACATGGTCAACTCTCAATAATAGTGTCCTATATGCACGCCAAGCGAATCGAGATGTTTTCCAGACCTTCCATAAAATCCGACGATCTTTCTCCCTGTTTAAGGACGTGAAAAGTACTTCCCTTTCTCAATACAAAATGGTCCATTAGTTCTTTCGTTGCTCTGAAATGCGAGGGAGCGAATAACAATAAATCCAAAATCATCTCTTACTGGAATACGAAGTCTTACTCTCCGGGGCAATTGAGCTTCATCTGCAAAAATAAAATGTTAGACATTTTAATCACAAGCTATTCACTCTAGAATTGTAATAATGTCTACAAACAGAACCCCGCTGGTTAACCGAGTTAGACTAAGACAGCACGAGACCAGGATAGAAGATTTCAGTGCACCAAGCGGTCTGATCTTTTGCATGAGTTTTTTACACTGAGACAACTTTGTTGTACGTGTTAACACTAAGTTGCAAAATTCCTGGATATTTTGATATTGAACCATATTTAGTAATGTGACTCTGCAGAAAATTAAAATGATTCTGCAGCAGAGAAGATCGGGACTCTAAACTCAAATCTGGAGAAATTATAACGGAGAAGCACAAAGAAAAAGAAATCCATAACTTCTTGTATTCAATTAACATTTACTTGATCTACTTCTTGCACTCTCTGCAACACAATCCCATATGAATGTGGACAGATCGGGTGAGGGTCGCCGGAGTGGTGGGGGTCAGCGCAGCCCTACCTCGCCTGAGTTTTCCTTCTTCTTCTTCTTTTTTTTTTTTTTGGTTTTGTTAGTTTGCTTATCTTTAATATAATTTTACCGATAAATTATATCTTTAGCAAAATTTAAATCCATGTTTAGCTCCATATCGTCATAGCATAATATAGGTCTTGGAATATGTTAATCTGAATAGAAATGAAAAATGACCCCAAAAAAAATCTTAAAAAGAGAGAAGGGGTAAAGATGGCATTTAATAAAAAATTTACGCTTTTAAGATTGTTCCGTTTTATATGTAGAGAAATTTCATGATAGGGCGGCATCTAATGTTAGATATTAGAAAATATGAAAATTGGATTAATTAGGGTTAGTTTAATTCGGTACTTTAGCATAGCGTGTTTTTTCATCAAATATTGCACCACATAAGTCTTCTTTAGGAACGGACCTGAAAAGGAAAAAAAAAAATTCTTCTTTCGGAGGCGTGCATTCTTTAGTTAGAGACATGGGCACGTCTACTTTGGGGCTTAACTCCTGGGATCCTGCCCGGCTCTCAATAACAAGGCTTTATTTAATTGTTTCCGGAATTTATTTTCCCGTACTTTATTCACTTATTTAGTTATGTTTATGTACCATTTTGTTTGCAGGTTTTTTTTTTTTTTAATCTTTACTGCTTGCACAATCCTGCATAATCGCCTTTCACATGTTAGAAGTCTAGGATTATGAAATTAATGAAAACCGCAATTAAAATGTTTTCATATAAAGAAAATATACCTAAAGGGCACTAGATTAATCTAGTATAACCAAATCACCAAACTCATGAATCTCTTCTTCATAGAAGTTAGACAAACTCCTGCATTTTACTCAAGTTCCTAAAACCCATAACTGTTTAATGGCAACTCCCAAAAGAAAGAAAATATTTTCGTAATTAACCGAACCAATTCATGTTTCCATCGTTAGGATTTGGGAGAGCTCGAGACAAGTGCGAGCACCACCTCATAAGAGGAATCTTCCGTATTTACTTAGCAATCTGTTAACTCGACTCAAGGTTGCGTACTTAATATGTCCCGCCTCAAGGGGGTTTTGGACAATGCGAGATGTAGATAACGAGGTCCTCAAGAGCAAAAATATAATTTGCTGGGGCTTGAAGACTTGACGAGCCAAACCAAGGGGTGCTCTATGTACGACATCTACTTCTCCAAAATTATGGGGCTATATGGCAAAGACTGTCAAGCGATATGACAACGACCATTACATATACTGGCATGTTTTAACAAAGATGGATAATCTACACTTGAAAGCAAGGACATCTGCAAGTACACTCGACATGTAAAAGCGCAGGCACACATGGGTAGCTCTCAATAATAGTGTCCTACATGTGTGCCGAGTGAATCGAGAAGGGTTCCAGACCATCGATGAAATCCAGCAATCTTTCCACCGGTCGAAGAAAATGAAAAGTACTTCCCTTTCTCAATACCAAATGGTCCAAGAGTTCTTTTGCTGCTTTGAAATGTGGGGGAGCGTATCACGACATGTCCAAAATCATCTCTTATGTAACCAGAATACGAAGTCAAATACTCTCCAAGGTAATTAAGCTTAATTTACAAATTGAAATGGAGACATTTTAATCGCAATCTCTTCACTGTAAAATAGCAAAAATCTCTGCAAACAGAACCCCATTGATTAACCAAGTTAGACTAAGCGCGCGTTTGGTAACGATTCTGTTCCCGGGAGCTGATTCTGATTAGAACTAATTCTTTTTTATTCTGTTCCCGGGAACTGATTCTAAGCATTTTAAGCCATTTGGTAACTGTCCAAAGTTTCTGATTCTGGAATAGAATTGCGTTTGGTACTGTGTTCATTAATTCTATTCTAAATCAATTTCTTTTAATTTAAAAAAAAATTTACTTTTTTCCTTTGTTTTCTTTTCTTTTTTTCATTTTTTCTTTTTTTTCTTTTCATTTTCCTTTTTTTCTTTTCTTTTTCTTTTTTTTTTCCTTTTTTCTTTTCTTTTCTCATCTTCTTCTTCTTCTTCTTGCCGGTCGCCGAACCGGTGACCGCCCAAACGAGGGCCGGCGACCTCATCGGAGCGACGCCGTCCGGCCCTCGCGAGGCCGGCCCTCGTCGGCCGAGCCTCGCCGGCAGCCGGCGAGGCTCGCCTAGCCCGCCGAGGCTCGGCCGAGCCGGTCGGCGCGGCCGAGCCCCGCCGATGGCCGAGGCCGACCTCGTCGGGGTTGGGCGAGGCCTCGCCGATCCACCGACGGGCCGGGCGAGCCTCGCCGGTGGCCGGCGAGCCTCGCCCGGCCACCGGTGGGGCCGGGCGTCGCGAGGCTCGCCCAACCCCGCCCGATCCGGCGAGGCCTCGCCCGGCCCGGCGAGGCCG
This sequence comes from Eucalyptus pumila, assembly GCA_016097595.1. Classification (NCBI taxonomy): domain Eukaryota; kingdom Viridiplantae; phylum Streptophyta; class Magnoliopsida; order Myrtales; family Myrtaceae; genus Eucalyptus; species Eucalyptus pumila. The sequence continues at coordinate 24,691,216 of CM027848.1, forward strand.
CGCACCGAGGCTCGACCTCGCCGGATCCGGGAGGCCGAGCCTCGCCGGTGGCTAGGCAAGCCTCCGCGAGCTCGCCGGACCGGCGGCCGGCGGACGGCGGCCGGCGGCGGCGGTGGACGGCGATGGCGGATGGCGGACGGCGGACGGTGGCGGGCGGTGGTGGACAGCAGTCGCAAGATGGCCGAAGCGAAGAAGAAAATTTATTGATTTTGATTCTCAAATTCGTTCCCGGAACAAGAATCAATTTTTTTTTGTTCTTGATTCTGTTCCCGGGAACAAATTTGTTCCCGGGAACAAAAATTTTACCAAACGCGATTCTAGGCCGAAACTGATTCCGGGAACAAAGAATCAGAATTTGGCCATGTTTGGATGGTTACCAAACAGGGCCTAACAAGGCACAAGATCCAATTAGTATTAACACCTAAATTTTGACTAAATATTTAGGATTAAATTGCATTAGAAAATTATGGACTAATTTGGCCCTAACAAAAAAGATTTTTCGCATCACCTAGGTATTAATATCATTTGCATCTACTAAGTTTTATTTTCTATTCCCTTATTTCACTGCACTTTAGATAAATAAATAAAAATAAGGAAAATACCATCAAAAACCTCAAACTTTGCCTAAAGTGACAAATTTATTCCAAAAAAAAAAATTTTTGTGACATGAAAAGCTCCAAATTTTGTTAATCGTGACATATTTACTGCACCAAGGGAATTTTCGTCTTATTTTTCTCTTTTTCCTTTTTCTTTTCTTTTTTTTTTCCTTTTTTCATCTATTATCTTCTCTCCATCGCCAATGGCGGAGGCAAGCCACATTCAAGTAAAGGCGGCCCTTGCCTGGGTGTTGCCCTTGCTAGCCCAGGTGAGGGCAGCCTTTGCTTGGGCCAGGTCTGGCAAGGACAGCCTTCACCCAATGCTGGCGAGGGTTGCCCTTGCCTAAGTTTAGCGAGGGCCATCCTCGCCCGATGCCGACAAGAGCCACCCTCACCTACATAGGGCGAAGGTTGCCCTTGCTAGATCTGACACCCCCACCCTTGCCTGCGTCGGGCGAGGGTTGCCCTTGCCTAAGTCTAGCGAGGGCCATCCTCGCCCGATGCCAACAAGGGCCATCCTCACCTACATAGGGCGAAGGTTGCCCTCGCTAGATCTGACACCCCCACCCTTGCCTGCGTCAGGTGAGGGTTGCCCTCGCCAGATCTGGCACCCCTTTCCCGACGCTGGCAAGGGCAGCCCTCACTTGAGTTCGATTTCCCTCCCCCATGGCCGACGGAAAGAAGAGAGAAGAAGAAGAAAATAAGAAAATGAAAAAAAATTTAAAAAGTAAAAATATGAAAATGCTTTATAGTTTAGGGTAAATATGTCACACGGATATAAATTCGGGATTTTTTGTGTCACGAAAAAAAGTTTAGTGTAAATGTATCACGGTTAGCAAAGTTTGGGATTTTTTATGTTGCCAAAAAAAAAGTTTAGGGTAAATTTGTCACTTTAGGCAAAGTTTGGGTTTTTTGTGGTTTTTTCCCAAAAAAATATATTATTAATTTAAGAAAAAAGGAAAGAAGAAGCCCATGGGGGCTAGGCCTTGGCCCTAGCCTCCTTCCCTTCTCCATTTTTCCCAATGCTAGCCTAGGGCCCATTCCCTTTTTGACTTTCCTTTGGCCAAGCCCCGATTCCCTTCTTCCTCTTCTTTCTGCACTTCATGTGCGCTATAGAGAGAAGGGGAGCAAAGGATGACAAATACACATGAAATAGAAAGTGGCAGCGCAAAGATCGGTTAGAAGACCCGGATGGATGGGACATGACTTTAATATGCTAAGGAGCTTGAGGCGGTACGCCTGCGCAAATAGTGCGGCCGATCGGATGCCGGTTTGGCCGAAGCGAAGGCCAGTTGGTAGAACTATCGGTTGAGATGCCTTTTCCAAGCAAACCTTTCTCGCCTATAAATACCAAGGCAATGAGCTTAGAAAGAGGGATGTATATGAAGGCAGCGAGCTCAGAGGACTTCTCCTAAGAGACATCGAGAGTGAGCAAGCCGGAAACGGAGATAGAGGTTTGAGATCTAAGAGATTATGGGCGGAGGGGGTTCGGTTCCAAATTTGAGAGGGAGAGAAAGAGTCACAAGAGCGAGATATGAGGGAGAGAGAGCCACAGGACCAAGCCTTGCTGTCGCGTGCGATGTTGGTTGCTTAGCCCAATGCCATTGCCATTCAGGCACCAATGACGCTGCTTGCTCTCGTCACCACCAGCGCTTGTAGATGTCACCACTCTATCCCACAACAACCTAGCTACTCACTAACCTCGGTTGTGCCTCACACCGTCATGCCCGTCAACGTCTCCCTAGCTGCTCGTTGCCGCCACCTCTTGCATCTCGACCCGGAATTGCTTAGCAGTTGGCTATTAGCTACCATTGCCCCCTGCATCTCGGCCTGGATTGGCCAAGCTAGCTAGTCGCCGCTTCGCCTATCCACTGCCATCCATGCTATTGCTGCCACCTTGCCGTTGCGTTTGCTGGTCCCTTAACGCGAGCTGCTATAGATCGGTTGTGCGCGACCACGGTGGCCGGTGGTACTCGCCTCAGCTAGCTCTATTGATGTCATGTGAATGCAAGGAATAGGGGAGGCTGCAAACCAAGTCAGTGTGGGTCTTAGTCGGGTAGGTTCTCGCCGATCTGGGTCTAGTTGGGTGGGGCATGGCACTGAGTTGGGCAAGCTAGGGTTCAATTTTTGGGCTTGAGCAAAGAGGGGTCTTAGGCCATTTATTTGTTTTCTTTATGAGGGGATGAACCCATTTTCCTAGCTGAACTGGGCTCACAAATTAGGCCCAGTCCGGCTAGGGTCTTGCTATCTGGGCCGAGGGACTCAAATGGCTTGGATTTAGGTTGGCGGCAAGACCCGACTCGAGTTCCATATTTAATATATAATATTATATTATTAATTAAGTATTACAAAATTAATTTTTATTGAAAAATAGAAAATCCAAAAATTATTTGCATTTTCCAAAAATTAGAAAAGACCCCAATAAATAGCTTTTGATTAGTTTTCTCCATAAATGCAGAGAAAACCCTCGAAAATCCAAGAAAAAAGGAAATCGTGTTTAAGTGCTTGGAAGCAAATATTGACTTATTCCAATTGCGCATTTATGATGTGACATCCCGATTTTCCAATTTTGGTTTCAATTAAATAAGTCGGGCATTTCATCTTCGTGTCTATAGCTTTCTTCTCTGAGTTGGCCACTCACGAGATAACTAGTCTATCGTGAAGCCGTTAAGGAATCTAAACGCAATAGACTTGAGAATTCGACCATGAATTGGCTACTCGACCGTATTAATCAAGTAAGGATCATTACGACACCGTCGAATCGAACGAGAGATCGCAATAGGTCGATTCGATTGAGATATGTGATTAGAGTGTGGGTGATTCCACTGATCGCAATATCCTCGTCGACCGGCACTAGACCGATTCTTCGTCGTTTTGGGTACCTGTGTCCGTAATCGAAACCTCGAGATTTCTACGACAATCGAGAGTCGCCAAGGTGTCGAAGATGCACTTTGTGGCTTGAGAATAATCAACCACGGTCAATTGCACGAAAATTCCTAAAAGCTAACCGGTAGATTAGGACGCGCTAAAGTCGCGCCAGATTGAATTTAACCGTGAAATTGAACCCGATTACAGAAATTGGAAGTTCTGTCAAGTCACAATTCATTTTAGGAATGTCGACTCATCTCCGAAGATTTTTCTACAAACCAAGATTTTGGCGGAAAAGCAAAGTAAGGCCGTTTTTGTTCGGGATTGTCGAGGGCCGTTTTGAATCGAATCTTCAGGATGCGAGTTGGATCATTTGACGGGGAAATGTCATGAGAAGGCCGAGGACACATGGACCAATTTATTTGAGCTTCAATTGAGCTTCAATTGATTGGAATTAAGAGAGAATTGAATGGATTGAATGGGGGAATGTCCAAAATTCGTAGCTCCCATGGCATACCACATTTTGCACCTATTGCCAAGCTTGTAGAGGAAGATTGGAGGAGAGAGAGTGGCTGAGGTCATGTGGTGTCATGGTGGGGGCAAAGCCAATGAGAAGATGGCAAGTGTTGAGCTCTAGAGAGCCCAAGGAGACCCCCACTCTTAAGCAGCTTCTTCTCTAAGGCTTTCTCCATTATTGTTGAAGGAGAGAAGCTCAGCAAAAACCAGAGAAACCGAGCAGCAACAGCCCTCCACCGTCGCATGCCCATCGGACTCCGTTTCTTCCTCTGTTTTCTCCTCGTTTCAGTTTCTGCTCCAGCTGACCTTTCGCCAAAGATTCGAGTTAAAAGTCCACTTCCCGGATGAATCAGAAAACTCTCCACCCACTTCCGTGACGAGGACATCCAGCCCGTTCCGGAGCATCCCGCCGCTCGCCGGAACGATTCTCTGGTTGTCCCGAAATCCTGAGAGAAGCCGCCGCTCGCCGGACCGTCTGGTTCCGCCCTGCTCCGCCTGTTCCGCGTTTTCTTGCTGTTTCGCCCCTTTCCGACCCTTCCTTTGCCCATCCCAACCTCCTATAAGATCCCCAAGACCCCGGGAGCCGCCGGTTGCCAACCACCCGCTTGCCGGAGCTCCGATCGGCCCGTTTTTGCCGTTGAAGTTGCTGGTTTCTTCTCTCGCAGTTCAGCCCGGATCGAAGCGAGAAGACAGCAAGAAGTTCCAGACTTCGAGGCCCGTTTTCCGTGTCTTCCCGGCCTCCGTTGGTGTCGCCGCTTTGGGGTTTATCGACCGCCTTGGTGTCGTGGTCGCCGTGAACTCACCGGCACGCAAAACCGGTGAGTTTATCCTCTAATTCTTGCTTAGTGAGTTAATGATGCTTAAGGGGTGTTTAGATTAGTCTAATTAGGTTTAGGTGGTTAGATTAGATTATTTTAATGTAAATTAGATCAGTTGTGTGATTAGTTTAATGGATGTTTAATTAGGGCTAATTGTATGTTTAAATTAGTGTAATCTAGTTTAAGCCCTAATTAATTATTTTTAATTAAATAATTATTTCGAATTTATAAATATTATTTTATTAAATTATATTATTATAAAATAATATTTAATTATTTAATTTTCGGAATTAAATTTAATTATTTAATAATTTCGAAAATTATGCTTAGGGATGGCCGGTCGTTAAATTTTGTGATCGCAGCAAATCGATCGGTTTGTGTTAATTGTATGTTTAAATTGAGAAATTGAGTGATTGATGATTATGGTTAATAATTCCAAAAATGTGGAATTGAGTGATATTGATGAAGTTGTGGTATTTAACTTGAAAATATCCGGTGTTGGCTTTTAGCACCGTAATTGATTTGTATGACTAGTTTGAATCGATTGGATTGATTGATTGATTGAATTGAGGTATGAGTTGGTTTATTATTGAATTATCAGCTTTGGCGAGCAATTGGTTTATATATGTATAAACTTGTGTGAGCATCATTGTCAGCTTGTGTGAGCACTGTATGTCAGCTTGTGAGAGCAATGATCATTTATCAGCTTATGAGAGCAATGATCGTTTATCAGCTTGTGAGAGCAACGATCCATATATCAGCTTGTGCGAGCTACCATCTATATCAGCTTGTGAGAGCATTGCATCCATTTCAGCTTGTGCGAGCCGTAATTGTATTGATGGATGAATAGATGGTATGGTTTAATCGATGATATGAATTGATAGATGTGTGGATCGTATGATATCAATTGGATTGACTGAATTGATAGACCGATGGGTATGTCGGTAGTTTCAGCTTGTGCGAGCATTGTTTGAATATGAATTGTCTTGACGTGTAGGAAAGGGACTGAGGCAAGGTAAGTCCTCTATTCTATTTGTGTGGCTAGAGCGCCCTGAGGCGTATTTTCTCCCTAATTGAGTTTTAGATGGTAGGACTCGCTGAAACGTAGTCTCATCCCGGTTGTGGGATAATATTTCAGGTCCCTAGATGACGGTCGTGGAGGACCGGAAGTCCTGGAGTTCGGAAGGTGGAGGCTGAAGAATCGGCGAACGTGTCTGACAAGTTGGTCATAGGACGGTTCCCTTTTGTTGAGCCTGTCTATTTTGCAGACAATCCAATGTTGTATATAAACCTATGTGTTTATAAGAAAGCTTGTTTGGTTGTGATTGATTGCCTGCTTTTCTATCCCAAGTTAAATGTTGTCAGGAGATTTGTTTCGCTTTCGCATGCATAATAAAATTGAATGGGTCGGCGACGTGTCCTGGGAAGTCGCATTTGTATCGACCAGAGTGGGATGTGCGCGCGCTCGAGGTTCGGGGCGTGACATATGATGCATGGATTTCTATTTCCTTAATATGATTAGGAATTGAATCCTAGAACTCGTGCTTTGTATAAAGTGCTACATAAATGCTTTATTTGATATTTAAACAAGATTAGATATCAGAAGGGCATTAGTAATTAACTAGTGTAACCAAGTCCTTGATCTTAATTCAAGAGTGAAATATTTTTCTCGATATTTCATTTGGGTTTCTAATAGACCCACCTCAAATTAATTAGTGGCAACTCTTTTCAAAATTAACTTGTAGGTTAAAGCTCAAACCATAAGTCGTGAATTGATGGGCTTGGGAGAACCCGGGCTAAGCCTAATACTTACCAAGCCATTAGCCTCCGTTCAAGCCCTAGCATAAGAGAGCTCTAAAAAGGAGGCTGTGACAGCTTGACGACTCTGCTAGGGAAGATTTTTGTGGACTTAGGCCTTTTTGTCTTATTTAAATGTTTCCCTAACATGGGTATTTTTTGCAGGTTGGTGGCTAAGAGCTAAATATTAATTTTGTTAAAACAAATGCTTTCTATACAAATCGTTATGTATGCTTTAATGTTTTAGCACTACACCATGACACAGTCAACCCAGTCGTCGAACCTATGCCGCCACAAGATATTTTAGGATGTGTTAAAAAAGATATCACCTCAAACGCAAGACTGCGATATAGAGGTCGCCTTTCTTTTTCCTGAAATTCTTTAGGTAGAGCCGAGGTTATGAAAACTTGACACTAATGCGAGACTGCAATGGTCAAATCACCTCTCTACTTCACCAAACCCTTTTAGTTAGAAATCAAACTACACATTTCATGCACACGTCTTTGTAATTGCCGCCAATTTTCCCTCATTAAGTAATTTTTCTATCATTGCACTTTGTAATTTACTCACTTTTTCAGATGTCTCAATCGATCCATGATTAGTCCAGGTTAATTATGGATTTAATACCATAGTCCAGAAGAAGGAAAACTCTGGCGAAAAAAAAAAATCAATTCATGCCTTTGTTTCCTCAAGCATGCTATAATTTATTTATTTTTACTAAGGAATTTCTTGTTACGTTCAAAGAGGAAAGATGGTGTAAAAAAAGGAAAGAAGACTTTTGAGAATTTGTTTTGAATTCATGCTTTTGTCACTTCAAGTTTTTTTACTCCATGCTAACATGTCACATGTCTTTATTTTCCTTGTCCGTCCTTAGGCAATCCCCTCCGGGAGTAAATTTAGGTCGTTGTCATAGACCAACTCCCTATTTATGCCTTGTGTTTACACATGCTTGTTTATTCACAACTAGATAATCATAGACTATTCATCAATCCGAACCAGCTCAATAGCAAGTTCAAAAATAGCCGATAAAGACATGCCTAGCTATCTCACGAGCATGGAAAGTAAGATGAAACAAGTTGTTAGGGCGCTCTAACAACTCTCGAAGCAAGTGGGGTCTCTTCAAACCAAGCTTAATTCTGTGGCCACCCTATCATGAGATGAGATAGTTCCAATTCCTACCAACCTGAGCATAACTGCTGTTGGCAAAATTGCCAATTTGCTCGATGACATGCATGCAAGCTTTGTTGGGAAAAGGCACATGAGACACCCATAGATGTGCCAAAACGTGACCAAGATGGACACTTTACAAAAATAGTGGATAAGCTAAGCCAGTTGCCCAATTAGGGTTCCATTGATCTATCGAGTTATGCCACTATCAAAATTCCAGAAGAACTCAAAATGCTTGAGTGCAAAAGAATATAATGTTGACATCGACATCGACATCGACATCACCCCGTCTTGCAAAGAACCAGTATGCATAGAAACAAAGAGGAGTGAGTCTTTCAGGGTACATGCCATGACATGGCAGAGCCTAACTGCCCAAGTTGGCCTAGACCCAATAGAAAAAGGACCAATGAGTTTGTTCACGAAAATTCTTCCATGTGAGTATCAAAGCTAAATGGTGGGCTGAACTATTGAATCTTTCAATCAACTTGTTCTAACAAGGGAAAACATCGAAGTGGCCTTATGTGACAGAGAGGCCACCGAGCAGTATTTTGTTACTAGGAAAATTTCCACAAAGAAAGGCAAAGAGTCCGCAGACGAAATTGGCGCTGAAAAGCCTATTGAGAATCAAAGTGCTGCGATAGTACCTTCGGAGCTTGCCACAAGGGCGAGGACCCAAGGAGCACCAACCACCACCAATCTAAAAAGCAAGGTTTCGTTATTTCTCGGTCCTCTTGACGACCTCAAAGTGGGAAAACAAAAGGCTTTAAGCTAGTGACTTAAGCCAATGACTTAGGTCCACGCATCAAGGAGGGGAAACCTAAGCGGTTTAAGCCAGCAATTGCCATTAAACGTGCGGGGGATTTAACAGATTCAAGTACCATCAACGTCCAACCTTACGAGACCGGTTACTTGTACTTCCCTAGACTTCAGGGGAAAAGAGACCATTCCGTCAATTCATAGCATTACCAGAACCATTGTCGAAACTCTTACCAACTCTGCAAAGGCAGAGTCTAGTGGCTAGGAAGTCGCGATGCCAAAGTCTCGAAAATCGTCCATAGTACAATCCCTTGAAGCACTATGATATCATATGGGTGAAATAGGCCATTCAACTGATTAATGCCCCTTCTCAAGCACAAGGTCTAGGACCTATTATATTAGGGAATGCTAGCTCTTCAAGACTTGTCTCCTGGCAAGCAATAATATTCGTAACCCAATCGTAAGGGTGGCATGAATGCTCATGTTGAACGAGCTCAAAGCTCAACTCTGAACCCCCATGACATAGGAAGTTCTGATTCTCAACTATTCCCCTGTATGAGAATTTTTGCTGCTTTTTAGAAATTTCCACTAGTTTCTTTAGGAATTTTTGTTTTTGCAAGACTACTATAGTTTCCATCCTCAAGAATTGTAATCCATTTTGATCAAAGTTATTTTGAGGCCATGAGGGGGTATCCCAAACTAGCTCAATGATGCTATCAAACCATGAAGAGAAATATCATTCAAGGAGAATTTTGAGGGCTTGGCTTCCTTATGCTTCCTCCCAAAAAAACATCTTTTTTTAAAACAAAAAACATTTCATCACCAAAAAAAAAATTCCTAGAACATGCATAAGATTTAACCATGTTTATTTTCCTAATTTACTTACTTTGTGTCTCATAACATCATCCCTTTGACTTAACACGATAAATGGGGCATTTGAAACTAGCAAAATAACCTAGATTTGTTGAATTTTAGAACAATCTTTCAAGAAAGCATGGGGAAAACAGAAAAGATCACCCAATTTCAAAAAAAAACAAAACAAAACAAAACAAAACAAAACAAATGCTATCTTGATGAGCTATCCTTGGAGCTTGCACACTCCACGACTCTACTTCAAGTCTAAGTAGTGTCTCCTTCGTACAACATACCTTGAGGGACCAAGCATTACAATTTCATTAATGGGACGCTCTGCTTCAGTAAGCCAAGAAAGACATAGAAGGAATTCTTTCTCTTTTTTTAATTGGCTAGTGCCAATAGAGAGAAAATCCAGACAATCAAGGCAATCTCTACCCTTTTGTTTCAGATAATGATTTTAGAATCTGGAAACCTCAATTTTGGTTCTAGATGCATGCTCTACTGAAAAGAAAATGTTGGTAGAAAACTTGAGGTTTTGACTGTCCATATCAGATTCCATCGAAGCTTGATGTTCATATGATCAAAGGCTAAAGAAAAAAAGAATTCCACAGAAAAAAGGCATCGAAGATGGATCAATTGCAGACATGGTCATAATGAGAAGGGCCAATCAAAATGGGATGGTAAACCGTGACAAGATACATTTGAGATATTTTGAGAAGTCATTGAATACAAGCTTTGGAGAAATGTAATTTGGTATCGTTTCCAATATTTCCCCATCTAACTTCATTTTTTATATAATTTTCCTATTTGACAGGAAGCATCAATATTCAAGGGACAAACTCAATAGGTTAATTTGAGCAAATTGAAACTAGCCAAGTAAGTGCATGGGAGTAACCCATATCAAATTCGTCTAACTTAGTGTGAAAAGGACGTGTCGTCCCAAAGTTGGTTCAATTAAATAAAAAAGAAACATCATATGGACACTACCAGCACATTGGCTAGGTGGTATGGGGAATGAAATGGTCTAGAAATGATCGGACCTCCATCCCTAGAAGCAGCAACAAGATTACCATATGTAAAAAACTAATAATAAAATGTTGCATCTCTTGCTTTTGTAAAAACGGGAGTGCGCTTGTCCTAAAGAAACCAAAATTGCGAGACTTCATATCCTCCTCATACTTTTGGACCTCAGGTCTATTCAATCATTTGCAAACTAATGAAGGGTAATGTTGTATCATTCCCGGGTTTTTTTAACTCCTAAGAGAGTTCGTACATTGACACATTCCCTCCTATCAATTATAGGACCACCTGACCACAAAATGTGCGAATGACAAACCAAGGAGAGGCATGTCAAACTTTGATGACAACAGTAGATGAACTCTCCCAAATGAAATGGTGTCCCAAGTATCGCTAAAGCAGATGATAGGTTTCTTTCGGGCCTTAATTCATAGTGGCTTCTAGCCCTACTTAGTAATTGTTTATGTGTCATTTCCCTTTTTGAAGCAGGGGCAATCCATGGACACCCTTTTTTGGAATAATTTCCTCTATGTTCAAAACTTAACATGTTTACAGGGACAATTTTTCTTCCCTATGCTTTTAATGAAAAGCTCTCTCATGCTTAAAATGCTCAATGATGATTTTGTCTATCTAAATCACTTATTCCATTGAGTATTATCAAAATAAACAGCTAAATGAATAATGTGCGATTGATTAAGCACATTAAAAGAGGTGCATTTAGATGATAAAAAGCAAACCATATCCCACACATAGTCCCTTGTTTATGCACTTGTTTGGTGAGCGCAGGAAGCTCCATGTCTGTAAGGTAACAAGTTCTCTCGCGAATGATACAATGACCAAAGTGATGATGGGGCATTTCATTTCTCTACCTTAAACATTACAGGTTATCCATTACTTAACTCCTTTAAGCCCCATACACTTGTGAAATTTCTTTTATATTACCCCCATTAAGAACCATCTCACACTGGGGTAGATCGGAGGTAGGGTAGCATCGTAAGGTAAGAAACTAGAAATTTTCTTGCTCGCACTTATATCAATCTTTGAGTGTCTTTATCGCATATGAACACTCAATTTAAGTGCCTTAGAATGACGAAAAGCGGTTCTTTCTCTATCCTACACATTTGTATCCTTTGTACGGCCCAATTGAGTTTGTAATTTCACCCCTACACTAGGGCAAAGCAAGAGTCACTACCATTCAAGCAGTATAATCTAGAGTGCCAACTGAAGATGAAGACCCCAGGAATTTAAATTGTTTAGGCCAATCCTAAAACAACAAACAAAAATGAAAAACTAGGGGTATGAAAAAGTAATGTGCTTGATAAAAGTAAGGCCAATGCCCATAAAAGTGAAAATTTGATTAAAAAACTAGGGACTCAAAAAAGTAGTATGCCTAGTAAAAGCAAAGCCAACGCCTTTAGATGAAAAAAGATAATAAATTTCATTCATTTATATTTCCAAGCAAAACTATTGTCATGTACGATTAATGGAGCCTTCACGAGATAATCCCCCAGCAATGAGAAAAAAGATCGGTGATAATACCAAGATAATTACCAATTCTCGCTCTTTTACATATGAGTCGAGCTTATATTGCATCCCTTTGTAAAAGTTTCTTCAGAATAGGGCACTTGAATTAGCGTAGGAATTCATATGTTTATAAGTATTGCTTGGAAAAGTACAAACAGGATTATTTTTATCTCATTTCTGTAGAATTCTTGACTTGTAAACCCGAAGATGATCACACAGCATTTCTTTCATAAGCCTTAAATTTGAGGGTCTCCTTTGTTAAGTTGTTGACCAAGCCTATACTATAGTCCCAACAAAGACTTCTCGGATTGGTAAAATTGCATCACTTGCAAGAATACTTGGACCCTTGTTGACATAATGACAGTGAGAAAGTGTACTTCTTGAAACTCCTGCATTAATGGTCAGGATAAAACAACATTCTCAATAAAAGTGAGTGGAAAACCCCTTTAGACTAAAAGTCTCTAACTTGACAAGTTCAAGATGTCAACATTCTGAATGAAGATTGTTTTTCTAAATATTTTCTTGTGGAACTTTGGTGATGCAAAATGGACAAAAATTGTCATGCATGTACCCCATTTGAACTCATGAATTTACAGCATGTATAATCATATATGTGCATTGCATGTTGTCTAACAAGAGACATACTTTCAGAAATCAGAGATATCGCTGGGTGAGCATATTTCCACTCTTATTTTCAAAAAAAGACCTTGTGTCTGACCAAGTGTTTCATTGTCTTTGAGTACTTACCCTGTCTGGGTATTCTCTCTTATCGATACTCGACATATTCCAGTTGTTCTCAAAGTATGGATGCTTGCAATTGTCTAAGTATATCATTATCTTGGAGTGCCTACCACTGTCTTGGTATTCTCTCTTATTAACATTTGACCTATTCGAGTTGTCCTGAGGGTAAGGATACTAGTGACTACCCAAGTATCCCATTGTCTTCAAATACCTACCACTATCTAAGTATTCCAGGCCCTTTTGAGTGTCTGTGGTCATACAGGTATTCTTGAAGTTTTATTGCCGTGTAGTGCACTCGAGAAAAGTCGGCTACTGAACAAACGACCGGTTCCCTGCTTCATCAGATAAGTCTCGTGCTACATCCAAAATTCCATTTACCAAGAGATGGGGACCTTCATGAATATCCGAGGTACGTTCTCGATATTCCAATTACCAGAAGATGGGAGACCTTCATGAATATTCGAGGTGCATTTTTTATATTCTATTTATCATGAGATATGAGACATTCATCAATTACCATAAGGTGATAGATCTTCACGAATATCCGAGGTATGTCCTCGATATTCCAATCACTAGGAGGTGGAAGACCTTCACAACTATTTGAGATATATCCTCGATATTCTAATTATCAGGAGGTGTGGGACCTTTATGAGTATTCAAGTGCATTCTTGATATTCTATTTACTAGGAGGTGGAAAACCTTCACCAATCACTAGGAGGTTGGAAACTTTCATGAATATCTGTGATGTGTCTTCGATATTCTAATTGCCAGGAAATGGGAGACCTTTGCGACTATCCAAGGTACATCCTCGTTATTCCAATCACTAGGAGCTAGAAGACCTTCATGAATATCTGAGGTGTGTCCTCAATATTCAAATTACCAAGAGGTAGGAGACATTCACGAATATTAAAGGTACGTCATTGATATTCGAACTTCTTTTTACTAGGAGGTGGGAGACCTTCATAGATATTTGAATCCAGAGTCCTTCTTGACCGATGTGGTGTGCTTTTATAGCCTGAAGTTAGGTAAACAACTTATTGCTCTAACAGGTGACCAAAAAGTGGTTCGGGTCCTAGAAAAGTAATTTCCTATCAAGGCACTGAAGAAACGTTCGGGTCATAAACAAACAATTTGTTACTCTAACAAGTAATCGAAGAATGATTCAAGTCCTAGAAAAGCAATTTCCTATCAATGCAACCAAAGAAAGATTTAGGTCGTAGATAAACAATTTGTTACTTTAACAAGTGACCAAAAAAAGGTTGGGGTCCTAAAAAAGCAACTTCCCCCATGTCATGAGGTAAGATGATATCTTGATACTTGCCAAACTCAAGGTTCGCGCCCCATACCACTCCTTCCCAATAAGCAGCTAAAGGTATCTTCTTATTCGTCTTAGTATACATTATGCTATTTTGCCCTTTCTACATTAGACACCTGATCCTATATAAGATATTATCTATTGCATATGCATGAACAAACTTTAGGTATCAGTTCATCTTTCAATGCAACATTTACAAGCTCATTTTCAAAGAGGAGTAGTTATTGCACCTAAATTTTGACTAAATATTTAAGATTAAATTGCATTAGGAATTTAGAGACCAATTTGGCCCTGACAAAAAAGATTTTTCGCATCACCTAGATATTAATATCATTTGCATCTACTAAGTTTTATTTTCTATTCCCTTATTTTACTGCACTTCAAATAAATAAATAAAAAACTATATATAATTATTTAAAAAAAGGAAAAAAGAAGCCCACGAGAGTTGGGCGTTCACCCTAGCCTCCTTCCCTTCTCCTTTCTTTCTTATGCTGGTCCAGGGCCCATTCCCCTTTTGACTTTCCTTTGACCCAACCCTAATTCCCTTCTTCCTCCTCCTTGTTGTGCTTCACGTACGCTATAAAGGGAAGGGTAGCAAAGCATAACGAATGCACGTGGAATAGAGAGTGGCAACACGACGACTTGTGAGAGACACGGATGGATGGGGCATGACTTTAATGTGCTGAGGAGCTTGAGGCGATAGGCCTGCGCAGATAGGGTGGCTAATCATATGCCAGTTTGGTTGAGGCGGAGGCCAATCGACAGAACCGCTGGCCAAGATGCCTTTGTTGATCGGACCCTTCTCGCCTATAAATACCAGGGCGATGAGCTTAAAAAGAGAGACAGATATGAAGGCAACGAGCTTGGAGCACCTCCCTTGAAGGACATTTGAGGCGACCTGAGAGTGAGCAAGCCAAGAACGAAGAGAGAAGCTTGAGATCTAAGAGCTTGTAGGCGAAGGGGGTTCAGTTCTAGATTTTGAGGGGGGGAGGGGAGAAAGAGTCGCAAGGGCGAGATATGAGAGGGCAAGAGTCGTGGGACCGAGCCCTTCTGCAGCATGTAACATTGGTTGCTCAGCCTAATGCCGCCACCGTTTAGCCACTGACGATGCTACCTGTCCTCGTCACCGCCTGTGCTAATAGATATCGCCACTTTGTCCCTCGACAACCCAGCTGCTCACTAACTTCGGCCAAGCCTCATGCCGTCACGCTCGCCAACATCTCCTTGGCTACTCGTTGCTGCCGTCTCCTGCATCTAGGCCCAGGTTTACTAAGTAACTAGTTGCTTGCCTTCGCCGCCCCCCTGCATCTCTGCCCAGACTGGCTGAGCTTGCTACTCACCGCCTCGCTGATTCGCCGCCATCCCTAATGTTGTTGCCACCTCTCCGTCACATCCGCTAGTCCCTTGATGCGAGCTGTTACAACTTGGTTGTGCGTGGCCATGGTGACCAGCACTGCTCGCCCTAGCTGGCTCCGTCAATGTCACGTGAGTGCAAGGAGTAGGGGAGGCTATGAACCGAGTTGGCGTGGGTTTTAGTCGAGTAAGGTTCTCGTCAATCCGGGTCAGGTCTGGCGTGGCACTGGGTTGGGCTAGCTAGGGTTCAATTTTTGGGCTTGAGTGAAGAGGGGTCTTGGGCCGTTTATTTGTTTTCTATAGGAGGGGATGAACCCATTGCCCCAACCGAACTAGGGTCGCAAATCAAGCTTGGTCTGGTTAGGGTCTTACCATCATGGCCAACGAGCTTGGGTGGCTTGGACCTAAGGAGGCGAAGACTCAACTCGGGTTCCCTTTTTAATAAATAACGTTATATTATTATTTTTGTATTAAAAAATTAATTTTTATAAAAAAATCAGAAAATCCAAAAATAATTGGCATTTTCCAAAAAAAAATCAGAAAAATCCAAAAGTATGTTATGTATTCCAAAAATCAAAAAGCCCCAAAAAATAGTTTTTTATTAGTTTTCTCCATAAATGCATAGAAAACCCTCAAAAATCCAAGAAAAAAAAAAAGAAATCGTGTTAAAGTGATTAGAAGCAAATATTGACTTATTCCAATTGCGCCTTTATAATGCATGGATTTCTATTACCTTAATATGGTTAGGAATTGAATCCTAGAACTCGTGATTGGCATAAAATGCTACATAAATGCTTTATTTGATATTTAAAAAAGATTAGGTACCAGAAGGGCATTAATAATTAACTAGTGTAATCAAGTCCCCGATCTTAGTTTCTGTAGTTGCATAGGAGTAAAGTATTTCTCCTGACATGTCACTTGAATTTCTAATTGACCCACCCTAAATTGATTAATGGTAACTTATATTTGAAATTAACTTACAGATTAAAAATTTGAATAATAAGTAGTGAATTAGTGGGCTTGGAAGAACACGAGCTAAGCCTAACACTTAGCGAGCCATTAGCCTCCACCCGCGCTCGTGTGTAAGAGGGCTCCGAAAGGGAGTTCACAACAAATAGTTTTTAACGTCAAGATAACTTTGTTGTACAAGTCAACTCTAAGTTGCGAGTTTATAGCAAAATTTGATATTAAACCAGATGTGCTCATTTGATCTACTTTTTGCACTTTCTGCATCACAAGTCCCATGCTAATGTCCATAATATGGCTTTAAAACCGCTTAAGACCTTAATAGCAACTGAAATCAACTGATATTACACTCGACAATGTAAGAACAAGTCATTGAAAGATGGTCATACCTTGTAAGTCTTGTCTCCTCCATATCCACCGTGTTTAGGGCTCTGGACTGTAGGCCCATTGTTTTCATACTCAATAGTAATGGAGTCAATTACCGATCCGGTGACAATGTTTATTTCTCT
This sequence comes from Eucalyptus pumila, assembly GCA_016097595.1. Classification (NCBI taxonomy): domain Eukaryota; kingdom Viridiplantae; phylum Streptophyta; class Magnoliopsida; order Myrtales; family Myrtaceae; genus Eucalyptus; species Eucalyptus pumila. Next base: position 24,708,014 of record CM027848.1, read on the forward strand.
CACACATGTGTGGATACCATCGTCCCAAGGGCTGCCGCCTAGATCTACAAAAGGCTCGATGGATTTGAGGGGACCAGAACAAGAAATTGGTTCTAAGCGAACTCCTAGTGAATCAAGATGTGCACCTGATCTTCCATAAAAGCCGATTATCTTGGTGCGTGTCAATGGACAGCAAACGAACCTTCCTTTTTCTTCACCAAACGGGCCGTACTTTCTTGTAGTAGTTTGAAATGTCGGCGATCCAATGACAACCGAGCCAAAATCATGTCTGAATGATCTGAGATTGAGGTTAAGTATTCATGTGGGCAGTCCAAATCAACCTACAAAGTTTGCAATTAATATATGATAGGACATCGAGTTCGACAAAGGAAACGAAAATAAGTAGATGCCAAAGCTCCTCATTTCTTTTCTCTTTCAGGTTCTTCCTTCCATATTCAATCGTTGCAGCAAAGATGCCGATATACACAGACTTGAAAGTCCACGAACTTTCTTTTGTGGTAGCAAAGTAAAAGAAAGATTGGTGGGAAAGGTATACCATACAAACTTCGCCTTTGCCACTTCTACCATGTGTGGAAGACCAAATGGACTCGCCATCTTTGTCATATTCAATGGTGATATAGTTGACAATGCTTTCCAACAGTATATTTTATTCACGCCATTATACTTTCCATCATCCCAAGGCTGTCCACCTTGGCCTCCGAATGGCCCAATAGACTTAATTGGATGGAGACATATTGGTTCTAAGTGGGCTCCAATAGATTCCAAATAGGTACCAGAACTTCCATAAAATCCAATTATCTTCCCCCCTGGCTGGAAATGAAAAATACCTTCCCTTTTCAGTACCGAATGGTCCATATGTCCTTTTGATGCTTTGAAATGTGAGTGAATTGATAATAGTATAGCCAAAATCACTTGTAACATATTTTGAAACTGAAGTTAGATACTCACTTAACTAGTTCAAATTTATCTGGAACGGGCATTACAATGTACGGGAATAGTTAATGCAGTGACTTGTTAAGCAAAAATATTATGCATGACAGTAACTAGCACTTGATACCACTTCTGGATAGTTAAGCAAATGTGCACGAGCTGATAAAAATAGATGATCTTGCCTACTTCACTATTGCATCTTATATCTTGTACAAAAAGCAGATACCCTCCAACAGAGTTGCGTAGGAGATATCATTGGTACTTTTGTGTGATTTCGAGATTGACTTGTCATTTGGGTTTCAAATAAATGACTTATTTTTTGAATAAAGACATCCAAGAGAGACCGTTAATCGTTCCAATAGATCATAATGGAAGCAACTTCATATATGCAAAGCAACATTCACAAGCACAGAAATCAACAATTTTCAAAAACAAATAGTGTAAATGAAATAGTTATCAAATTTATCATTTATACATCCTGCTGTTGTTTTTACCGGGTGAGTTATAAATATGGTGGTTCAACTGGCCATCTTTGAACATTAACGATTAATGATTTGTACATAAGCTGCATGAATCAGAATTAAAAAGAAGTAGCTTTTATCTAACACCAAAATCAACAGTTCATCATTCTAATAGCACCAGTACCCTGTTTATTGTGCCTCCAACACTCGTACCATGTGCAAAAGAGCAACCTTGCACATAAGCGATAGTAATCAACTCAATTGCAGAACCAGAAACGACATCAATTTGCCTAACATCTGTATGTTTGCCATCGTCGCATAGGCCTTCATAATTACTTTTTCCAAAGGGGCCTACGATTCAAAGGGATATGGACAAGAGATGGGTCCAAAATATGCTCCAGTGGAATCAAGAGAACACCCACACCTCCCAAAGAATCCGATGATCTTCCCTGCAACCGGTGGGAAACTGAAAAATGTCCCTCTCTCATTGCCAAATGGACCACATGTTTTCTTATTGCTGTGGAAGATAAGTGATTGAATGATGACAGGACTTGAATCTTCTTTGATGTAGCCTGACGCTGAAGAACTCATTTGGATAATCTTTTTTTTTTTTTTTTTTTTTTTTTTTTTGCAGGTAGAAACACAAATCTAGTGTTCGTCACCTTAATCAAGAAATGAACACTCCGAAAACCAAGGACTTTTAATACTTTTGAGGACTTAAAAAGTACTTGAAGAGGATATTCCTTGAGTACTTGCATTCCTTCTCTTTTTCTCACTAAGTTTCTAAGAAATCATTCAATTCCATTTTAAAACCCTGATATTTTGCATAAACAATGGAATTCACCACTCTATATTGGAGACATCATAGCACAAATGAAAGCTTTCATAAATCCATCAACAAGACAAATACATAAAACCAACAAAATTCAAGCAACTTACCTTTATCGACTCTTATTTTCTAATGACCAAACAATAGCTCATATTTTGATAGCGAGTAACATAAGTAGACAAGAATATCTATAAATAGGCAAAGCCTGCAGTGCACATATCTGAAAAGGCCAAGAACATATCATAGCGTACGATAATAATGGACTCACCGTGCATAATTTGCCTTCCGAAGGTCCACCATGTCTTGGTGAGTGGACCAAGCATCCATTCTGATCATACTCATTGGTAAAGGACTCGATCACTGATCTCACAACAACTACAGTTATTTTTCTAACATCAGTGTTTGTTTTGTCATCATAAGAACCCCCACCGTGACCTCCATATGGCTCTACTGATTGAAAGGGAAAAACAGTGGAGAATGGTTCTAAAGGTAATCCAACAGATTCGCGATGAGGTTCTCTCATCAACTTCTCCAATATCTCATGCCACTGATTTTTTCTCTTCTTAGAAAGGAAGGAACCAAATCTTTTAAGAGCTATTGGAAGTCTACCCGTGTAGTGGACTAGCCTCTCTCACAACTCTTCATAGCCTTCTTAGGTTGGTCTTTGCGGGAAGGCATGGCGACTCAAGAGTTCGAGCGATTCTTTATGGGTCAATCATGAGAGCATGTACTTTGTCATCTACTTTGAGATCTTCCAGCGACTGCTCATCTACTGTAGTTATTAAAATTCTACTCCCATGTTGAAACAATTCTCGATCTCCAGCACCAAAATACTCAATTTGGTCCTTCTTAGTGATGTTATCGAGTGGGAAGAACAAATCCAAAATGAGTAATTATAGCATAGAGAGGCTATCAGCAGATGAGCGATAAACCCATAACCTAAACTTAATCAACAGCATATTTCAAATCGACCACTAACATGAGCTTTTTCGGGAGTGTTTTTTTCAATTGCTTTACCCATTAGCTTCATTATTCAAGTGCCATCCTGACAAATTCCCAGATTCTTTAAGCGCATCCCTCCACTTCTGCACCAGCAAATCGTCCGAGTGGGTGGCCAAACGCCTTCCGAAGCCATTCCCGTCTCCCCCGCTCTGTTTCCGAACGTCCCCTGGCTCAACATCATAGAAAATGGGCAGAACCACGTGATGATCTCTGAACCTCCTGTTGCACTTTAGGATCTCCACCAGCTCATTCAAGCACCACCACGAGTTGGCGTAATTGGTGGTGAACACGACGAGGGCAACCCTAGAATTGCGAATCGCGTCGTGCAGCTTGGGCTCAATGAAAATCCCGGTCTCCTCTTTATCAGTGTCCTTAAAATAGTGGATCCCGGCCTGCTTCAGCGCATGGAAGAGGTGGGCCGCGAAGGTTTTCCTTATGTCCTCGCCTCTGAAGCTCGCGAACAAATCATACTTCCATGAGTGGATCGAAGCAGAAGACGAAATGCATCGCTCTATCTCTGCAGTCTTATCAGCACAATACTCGATCGAGTGAGAGACTGAAAAAAAAGGTTACAACTTTTCCTGGCAGGTAGAGTGTACATGTAAAGCGGATGCCCAAGTTGCGAATGAGTAGAGGGGATGAATGAAAGCTCCGCCATCAAGACAGACTACTTATTCAATTGAATGTCCGGACAAGTTGCGGTGTGGAGTTGGTTTAGTTCAAAGAGCAGAAGAAGCAACTTGCTCGCTTGAGGACAATTTGGTTTGAATTCGTCAAGTCAACCTAAAAGAGCTTTGTTTCACGTGACAGAGACATGTCTGAAGACGTAGACATGGATTTGAAGCTTCATAGCACATGCGTTGGTAGAAGAAGATGCTTCGAAACAGTTGATCTGTTCGGACAGTTGTACTTGTCGAGGGAACAAAATATGAGTCCCGTTTTCAATATGGACCGTCATTGTTGGAAACAAGAAAAGGAAAGAGAGGTCTGTCCCGCCGTTTTGTAAAACCCTTTTGACATCAAACTTTGTTGGCCCTCATTGATTACTTAAGCATTCACAGTTCGATCCATCTTATAAGATGCCTCAACTTAGGCAGATTCTAATACATTACTTAACTTATCCGGCCTTAATTCTTACCAAAATGTAGTGAGATGAGATGTGAATATATATACTAAGAGATATTGAAACTATTCAGTAACATTATTAATCTGATAAATAAATCATTATGAAGAAATTACTACTTGAACTGGTTATCTTTTGTGTGAGACCTAAAATATTGATATTTGTTTGCCCGGACTTATTGGCTACTACGCACTCCTATTTATAACGTTTATCATAAGAACTTAAATTAATTTAAGCTACGAAAAAAGTTATTATGCATAATTCTAAATATCAATATCTGAATATTTGAAAGGTTTTGAGTGAAAAAAAAATGTCAAAGCATGAGTTCTGCAATATTAAAAATAAATTGAAAGTTAAAAATAAGAAGTCACTGTATGAAAAAAAAAAATGAACGTAGTTAATAAGTTTTCATAGTGTAGAAAGGGAGTTATTAATTTTGGAAATTAACTGCCTTTATTGCAAAACGAAGTCACGTTTGTTGATGGATCTATTGTACTTGCACGTGGTTTGCAAGGTTCTATATTTCGACGTTTGCTGAGAATTTACCGAAACTCCTTCTCTACATAAACACATTCAACTGATATGAATATATAATATATTTTAGATGCTACTGCAATGACCATAACCATGAAATTTAAACAAGCGAAAAATATGTTTTCCGAAATAAATATGTATCATTTATAATATGATTAAATGTTGTAGGTTCAATTGTCTCGTTCATAAATTCATTTTACATTTATCAAATATCTTATATGTCCTATTTTAGTAACATGAATTTATCATGCCCTATGTTTCTTGTTAATTTAACACCACTATTTTGTCATTTATAAGCAATCATCTTTCTTTACTTAAGTAAAATTAACTCTAACATTGCATTTTACTACATTTTGTATATGCTTGAACCAAAGTAACTTTGTGTTATAATATTAATTCATGCTGATAACTATATTTTCTCACATAACATAATGTGCTAGGCCCAACCCGTTCCGTAGCTGGACCATGCTCGCGTCATGCCATGCCGGTTCGTGGTCAGCCCTTATACCAAGTTGATAATGGGAGAGGCTTGTCCTTGGGCCTCATTTTGAACCCGCTCGTTCATTTTATACTTTTTTTCACAAGCAATTGGAGACATCCATAACGGCGACAGTTGCATGGTGAAGTCCAACTCGACAATGAGAGCTATCGCATTTTGACTAGTCAACATTCTTCCCAAACATGACGGTCCTCGTACTTCGACTAGAGAGACGATTTTGCACCAAGAAAGCAACAAGAACTTTACAATTGGGTGCTAATACTGACGAGACGAGTCCCAAATGACGATATAAGTCTTTCCAGAAGAATGAGAGCAGGTCTAGCAAATGACTAGAAATAAACTGCAACAAAATTAAATATGCATCGACCAGAGTAAATATGTAATCATATCAAATACAATTAATTAAGATATGCACAATTAGGGATATGGAGAATCTCCTAAATATATGGACAATCGTGAGAAATGTGGAAAATATTCTAAATGCCTCTAAAAATATATGTTGAATATATCTAACAATACAAACCAATTTGATGACATCGAGATGTATGTGCCATTCAGTTGTTACCTAGCATGGAAATGAACATTTAACGAATTCATTCTAGTGGTAGCATGGATCCACTAAATACATGTCAAGGTACTAGTGCACTAAGTAGCACCGACACCGACATGTAACACGTGACATGATACGACACAACATGCCAACTCGTTGTTCATCAAAAAATAAAGAATTCCGACACGTTATATATTAAATATATATTTTTATATATACATAATAAATTATCATTTTTATGATAATTGTAATCAAATTAATTTGATTCAAATTCACAAATAAATAAATAATTAAAAAAGCCTAAAATGAATTTACACTAAAAGTATTAATCCATTATTTATTAATATCATTCATTATTTTAATTTGACAAATTCAACTCTATTCCAATAATTCATAAAACTTGGAGAAAAAATAAGCAATCCACATTCTGGACTCGTATGTTAGATATGTCGGAAGAGGAGAAAAAAACTTAAGGGGTGAATTGTGTATCACCGGAAGTGAGAGTCAGAAGAGAAGAGAAGACTAGGTTTTTATTTTTTCTCAATTTATTATTTTTTTCACACATATATATTAACCTCCCATTTATTAAAAATTTTTAAAATTGATCTCAATATCTGAATCACGTGTCGGAAACTTGTATGTTAAAATTCCGACTCAAGTATTGGAGAGTGTCTGGAAAGTTGACCAAGTGTCGAATTTTCTTGATCGTATGTCAAAAAGTGTCGGAGAGTATTAAACACATGTCGAAGTGTCTGACACAACATGATAGCCTTTGGAGAGTGTCAATGCTTCATAGCTAGTGCATGAGTTTGGGACAAGGCTCAGAAAGTGGTAGCATGGATCTACTAAATACACGGCAGGTACTAGTGCGTCTGTTAGGTTTTTTGTTTTAATGTGCTAGTGGGCGTGTTAGGTTTTTTGTTTTAATGTGCTAGTGCGCGTGTTTGGGACAGGGCTCAGAAAAAGAGCAAAATAGGACAATGAAAGAACGCTTTTACTAGATATTTTGTAATTATAAGGGCCCTATGGGGAAAGGGAAGGAGCTCCTTTTTTTGTGGATCTGCTCCTAACTGATGCACAATCGAACGAGGATAAGCCTTTTGATAGTCCTCCATCACCACCTTTCTTCAGCAGCCATTTTATTCTGTTTTTTCAGAAGTTTTTGTTGTCTGTAAGCACACTTGTTGCCCACGTCTAAGTAACCGAGTTAGACCACTACGGTTGGAGATCTCTTAATAGTGAAGTAAGCTCACTGCTCATGTAAACTACTCTGGAAAATTTTACAAAAATAGGTTGTTCATTTAACAATACTTCTTGATCCATTTTTGTGATACCCAGAGTGTGCTTTGCATTGTCTCCATTTTGCTTGCAATAGTGCTTTAATAAATGTATCCACTATTTGATCTTCAGTTTTGCAATATTTGAGTTCTATTTCTTGACTACTTTGTTCATACTCATATGAAGTGATATTTGATGAAAATATGTCTACCATGAAAGACTTGGTTTTTCAAGATAGCGATCACAGATTTCTTATTGCAAAATATTGGAGTAGATTTCGTCTGTGCTTCTCTGATGTGCTCTAATATTCTTCAAAACCACAATGCTTGACAGGTGACATTAGCGGTTACAACATACTCCGCTTTTCTAGCATAACGTGCTACTGAATCTTACTCCTTGGATGCCCATGAGAACATTTCAAAGCCTAGTGAGAATGCACATCCATTAGTACTCTCCTCCTATCTTCAGTTGAGTTTGCCAATCCCTTGGCATAACTAAGTAGCTTGGCAGTTTCAGTTGGCCGATGCCAAATGCTTCATAATTCCTCGTAAATATCCTAAAATCCTCTTAGCTCCAGAATGAATTTGGCTTGGGCTCTACATGAAGTGACGGAGTAGACTTGTTGTGTACATGATGTCCGGCTGTGTAGTGGTGAGATAGTAGATTACCAATAGGCTTATGTAGAGGGAAGCATTAGTTTTTTTCCACCCCGTCTTCATGTAATAGTTTCTCGTTTGTCACAAGCAATGTTGTAACTGTTTTATAATAATTTATCTTGAATTTGGTTCATAAAGTTATGGGCATATTTCTTCTGTGAGATGAGCACTTCTTCATTTTGGTTGATCTCAATGCCGAGGAAGTGATGCATCAAGCCCAAGTCAATCATCTTGAATATCATTTCTTCTTTAAATACTTGAACCATTTTCTCATTGTTCCTCGTATCCATGAGATCTACATATAAAGAGGCAATATGAGTGTTAAACTCAAGTCATTACGTAAAGAGTTGGCTTACTCATGTTCCTTTTGAATCCTCGTTTAGCAAGGTATTTGTCAATTCTTCTATACCACATTCTAAGTGTTTGTTTTAACCCATATAGGGCTTTCTTGAGCCTTGTAACTTTACTTATTTGTTTTTGGCAATAAAATATGGTGGTTGCTCCACATATATTTCATCTAGAAGATTCCAACTAGAAATGATAACTTCACATCTAGTTAATGATTTTTCCATTTCTTTTGTGCTACTAAGGCTATGAGAGCCCAAATAGTGCTAAGGAGAGTGACAAGAGCAAAGATCTCGGTATTGTTTATGCCCCGTTGTTGCAAGTATTATTTCACCACAAGCCTTTCCTTATGTTTTTGAATTAATCCATTCACATTCAGTTTCGTCTTGTATATCCACTTAACATCAATGATCTTTGTCTTTAGGGCGATTCACCATCTCCCAAGTTTTGTTTTCTCAATCATCTCAATTTCTTCCTCCAGGGCTTTTATTCAAGTTTCTTCTTTGGAAGCATCTTCATAGCTTTTTGGTTTCATGGCAATAGTATTGCATGTTCCCAAAACTTCTCGAAGAGATTCTACTATTAGCATAGGAGACTCTGGAGTAGATTCTTCTTATGTCAAGTTTGGATAAGATGGTTGTGACATCCCGAAATTTGGCCCCTATTTCAAAATATATGACATGGTTATTTCATCGATGCACTTATGATTATTTTACTCCGAACTGATCACTCACAAGTTAATCAATCTATCGAGTGGGGCCATAAAGGGTTAAAATGTGAAATACTAGAGGATTCGATTAGGGATCAATCGCTCGATCATGAGGATCAACAAGAGTCAATATTACACTATTATAAGTCAATTAGCAAATGAATATAAATCGATTCAACGAAAGTACGTAGTCGGTTTGCGGGTGATTTTGCACAATTACGATACTCGCTTCGAATGACGATAAACCCATTTTCTATCAATATTATATATGGGGTACATAATTGAACCCAAGTGATTACATAACAACCAAAGGTCATCCATGATTCGAAGATGTACCAACGTGGATAAAAAATTATTGATCACAGATCAATTACGCGAAAGACTCTTAAAAGCCACTCGATAATTTAGGTTGTACTAAAATCACGTTCGATCGATTTTTAACAATGAAATTTAATTTCATTTCGAGTATCGAACTTTCGAGGGTTTCAGGACTACTTTATTGAATGTCGTCTCATTGTCCGTTGAATGATCGACAAGTTTGAAATTTTTGGAAAATGAATTATCGGACGAAAATTGGAGACCGAAAAAGGAAAATCGACCAGTGGCAAAATGGTGATTTCTTGGCCAAGATTTTGGTTTTAAAATAAAAATGGAATAAAAAGATATTTATGGGACCAAATGCTTGACAAAGAGGTTTTTAGGAAGAGTTAGTGGAGAGAATGATGAGATTTTGGCAAAAAAATCTACATCTCTCTCTCATGTTCTTTTCCCTCACCCTTAACCGAAGCAGCCCCATTTTCCTTCCTCCTCCATTTGCTACTAGTTCCCTCTCATCTTCCATTCTTCTTCTTCCCTCTTGGCTCCAAAGCCAACACCCCTCTTTTCCTTTGGTTGCTGTCCTTTTTGTTGTGCCGCCATCACCACCACAAGCCGCCGTCCGCCGTCGTCGTTGTCTCACCGAGCCATCACCTCCACTTCACCGAACCACGACCACCTTTGAGGCCCATCAAGCTTGGCCGCACCTCCATCATTGCTGAGCCTCCCAAGTTCAAGCCGCCTGCGCCATCCTACACCATCGTCCACCGCAAACCTCCACCGCCGTCCTCACCTTAAGCCACCACCACCACCACCACCACCGAGCTTGCAAGCAAGGTGGCCGTGAGCCTCAAAGCTCACCATGCTGCCGTCGTCGTGCCATTTGTGCCACCGTTGGTGCTGTGAACGTCATGTCCTCAACGCCATTGTGCCACCATCACCGCGAGTCCATCGCCGCCAAAAAACGAATGAGTTAACTCCTAATATTTGATTAGGTAGTTAATTACATTTAGGGGGTAAGTTAGTTTAAGGTTAATGAAGGTTAGTATTAGTTAATTTTAGTTTATCCTTAATTATGATTAATGACGGTTTAGATTAAGGGTAAGTGCGATTAGTTTAAGTAATTATGGTTAGTCTTAATTAATCGTGATTTATTTGTTTAATCGTAATTTGTTAAATTAATCATAATTATTTAAATTAACAACGATTAATTTTTAACTAATTATAGTTAGATCAATTAATCGATTTTAGTTTAATTAATTATAATTAGCCCAATTAATTGCGATTAGTGTAATTAATGATGGATTAGTTGTTAAGTAGAATGTTATACTTGTTTTATTGAATAGATTTATGCATAATTCCGATTGTTTGCACTTGTTATGCCATGTTATTGGTTGTCCAATGTATATACATCAATTACTATTTCCAAAGAAGGTTTTATGGGCAAGAAAAATAGCAAACTTTAAGGTGTCGTATTTGGACACTGTGTTTCACATGTTAAATGGGGCAATGGGGTTTTAAAATAAAAGTGTGTGAAGTTTGGAGGGTTTATTTTAAGTACGTGACCATGTGCGATTATTTTACTGAAATTTTAAGTGTAAAGATTTTTCGATGTTTGTTATTTAAACACGAATTCTTTTGCATTAAGTTAATTGACGGTAGATAAAATTGGCTTAAGTGTTGACATGCTTGAGTGATCATCTAATTGAACCCATCACCTAATGGCAGTTTAGGGGCAATGCCAATTTTTATTGGATGCCCGATGGAGGCCCAGATGCCGAGTCGTTGTTGAGGCAAAACCGATATTCCTTTATGGAATGTTGTCTAGGCAAGGATTCTAAATGATGATGTGTCCGATGGGACAGGACAATGCCCGATTATGCTGGAAGACCGTCGACTCGTGTATTGGCCGTGGCCTGATGGGTCGTAATAATTAGAACACGTGTTAACAGTATGCTTGGATATTAAGGAGTTTGTTTTGATTATTGTGTATGCTTGTCACATTACTATTGCCACATGTGATATACTAATATGCAAGCGTGTGCTAAGGTGAGGTAAATTCATATAGTGTGCGTGTTTAGACTGCCTTCAAGACTAATTCGCGTCCTAATTGAGGATTAAGTTGTTGGCCCACTTAGATTGTATCTCACCTCTTGTTGTGTAAATATTTTTAGGTCTGTAGTATCGAGAGTCGTCATATGTGCGCCTAGCATCATCTTTTTGGATGGCTCTCATGTTAGACGAGTAGGCTAACCACGACCTGTCTAACCCTTTTTGTATCATGATCACTTAGGAGTTGCCTTTTGAATTAGGCCTGTAGATGCTAAACTCCTAGGGTTAACCAATTTGGAAATTGTTTGATGTGATTTTACTATCCATTTTGTTTATTATATGATTGGGTGTTGTTTATATTAAATTCTTCCGCTTGTGTTTAACCAAGAGAGAAAAAGAATGGGTCGGCAACGCGTCCTGAGACGTCGCAATTTTAATTGACCATTAAGAGATGTTCACATGCTCGGGGTTCAAGGCGTGACATCCTCATTTAAGTGGTATAAAAGCCTAGTCAAAGCTTGGAGTGATAAGATGCGATGGGTTTGGGCTAGTTAGCTAGGAAAGACATTTTCCATATGCTTATGCTTGTGGTTGATATATTGCTTTGTGTGGGTTGTTCAAACTTCTAATTCTTGGTTAGAATTGGAAAGCAAGTTTTTGTAAAGATCACGTGAGATGAGCGATCATAAGCATAGGGCCCCTTGGAGAAGAGCTATAGCGACTTTGACCGTTGCCAGGGAAAAGGTACCGACTCGAGCTGGTGCCAAAGGAAGGGCACCGAGATGGGCTGGTGCTAGAGGGAAAGCATCGGCGTAGGCTGGTGCCAAGGCTAGGGCACCAGTTGATCTAGGGTTGACAAGATCCAACAAACCCTAGAAAACTTAGGGAACATGGTCAGACAGCAAGCTCAGAATCAAGCTATCGTTACCACTGTCGCTGCCAATGCTACTGTTATCGCTGCTACACCTAAAGAAGTCTCACCTGGAAATTGGAATGATAAGCGGCCTATGCACAAGCTAGTAAAGCAGTTCTTGAAATTAAAGCCACCCAAGTTTACTAGAGCAGGTGACCCTAAGGCTGCAACCTTTTGGGTCCAAGAGTTGGAGAAGGTTTTTGCACTACTGAAGTACTCAAAGAAGGACAACGTGACCCTAGCTGTATATCAGCTGTAGGATAATGCAAGTACGTGGTGGAAAGTCATAAAAAGAATAGTGTTTCCCTAGGGTATGGGCCCAGAGTGGGATGCCTTCATTGAAGCTTTTTATGGAAAGTATTTCTCAAACTACACTCGAGAACAGAAGATGGTTAAATTTCAGCGCCTCCACCAAAACCAGATGACTGTGGATCAGTATGAGGTGAAATTTGCCAAGCTGTCAAAGTATGCACCAAGGTTGATCGAGGACCCGCTAGACAACGCGAGAAGGTTCAAAGATGGCATGAAGCTAGAGATTAAGGATCCGCTAGTGCCTTTGAACTTTAAGGATTATGACGAATTGTATGAGAGGACCCGGCTAATTGATAGGAACCTAATTGAATAGGCAGTCGCATCTAGGTTGCAGTTTGTGCCCAACAAAAATCATAATCAGTTTGGGAAGAGGTCGATGATTGGAGGAAAGTATCCCATCCCTCCCAACTGATAAGGTGGAATTGGAAAGTCGGGTCATCAGGTGAAGAACTACTCACACAAGCTTGTGGGAGCATAAACACCACTACCGCAGATAAGATAGTTAGCAGAGAGTGCATCGCAAAACGCATAGTAAGGTATTTTGAATAGGCGTCTAGTGTAAGGAAGGGTATATGCTGTCACCAGAAGCAAGGCGAAGAACTCATAGAACATAGTTACAAGTATGGTCTCGTTGAACGACCATGCTACTTATGCTTTGTTTGATCTTGGAGCTACACATTCTTTTATTGCTGAGCAATCCATTAAGTTAGTAAGGTTAAGTCTGAAATTGTTGGGAGTGGTCATTAATATATCTACCGCATTAAAGGATAAAGCGTTGTCTACGGTTGGGTATTCTGGTTAAAAGTTAGTGATTGGTGATCGAGAGGAAGGAATAGATTTAATTATGCTGGTGATATTTGACTTTAATGTGATTATAGGTATGGATTGGCTCACCAAACAACAAGCTACGATGGACTATTATCATAAAGTGATTCAATTTAACCCGTTAGCGAGTAATAGTTTCAAGTTTGTTGGGAATCGAGGAGGACCCTCGATTACTTTAGTTTCGTCGCTTGAGGCAACCCGATTATTGGATGTGGGTCGCCAAGGTTATTTGGTGACGATGGTGGATACATCGGGTGAGGAACTAAGGATGGAGGACATTGCCGTAATGTGGGAGTTTTCTAATGTCTTTCTTGAGGAGTTGCCTGATTTGCCCCTTGAAAGGAAGATCGAATTCGTGATTGAGTTGACTCTTGAGATAGAGCTAAATTCTAAGGCTCCATACTATATGGTGCTATCAAAGTTAAAGGAGCTAAAGGTGTAGATGCGGGAGTTGTTGGATAAAAGATTTATTCATCCTAATGCATCACCTTGGGGAGTGCCTGTTTTGTTTGTAAGGAAAAAAGCGGTTCGTTGCTTCTTTGCATCAACTATTAGCAATTCAATCAAGTGATGTTCAAGAACAAGTATTTGTTGCTAAGGATCAATGACTTATTTAATCAGCTGCAAGGAGCTTCGGTATTTTTAAAGATTGACCTGAGAATAGGTTACCATCAACTAAGGATCAAGAAGGAGGATATACTGAAGATGGCATTTTGTACGCGTTATGGTCACTACGAGTTCACCGTAATGCCATTTGGAATAACCAATGCCGCAACTGCTTTCATGAGTCTAATGAACCGAGCGTTCAAAGAGTACCTAGGCTAGTTTGTTATCGTGTTCATTAGCGATATCTTGGTATATTCAAAGACTCTAAAGGAGCATGAACGACACTTGAGGATGGTACTTCAAACCCCATGAGAACACGAGCTGTACGCCAAGTTTAGCAAGTACAAGTTTTGGCTGACTCGTATAGCCTTCCTAGATCACGTGATTTCAGATGAAGGGATTTCTATGCACCCGACTAAGATTGAAGCTATTATGAATTGGCCGAGACCAAATACAATGACTGAGGTTCGAAGTTTTTTGGGATTGCTAGGCTATTACAGGCGATTCGTGGAAAAAATTCTCTACCATAGCCATGCCTCTTACGTGATTGCCAAAGAAGGATGAAAGGCTTGAATTGACAGATAAGTGTGAGCATATTTCCAAGAGCTTAGGCATAAGCTCACTACCGCATCCATATTGACGATTCCGTCTATTTTTTGATGATATGAGATTTATAGTGATGTGTTGTACAAAGGACTAGACTATGTTTTGATGCAACATGGGAGGGTAGTTGCGTACACATCCCGTCAACTAAGGCATCATAAGTTGAATTATCCGACGCATGATTTGGAACTAACAACGATCATCTTTACCCTTAAGATTTTGAGGCATTACTTGTGTGGAGAAAGGTTCCAAATCTTTATGAACCATCAAAACTTGAAGTATTTGTTCTCTTATAAGGAGTTAAACATGAGACAACATAATTGGATGGAACTTCTAAAGGATTATGACCGTGACATCTTGTGTCATCCTAAAAAAGGCCGACAAGGTCACGAATGTGGTAAGTCGGAAGTCGTCGATCGCATAGATGATGGTTCAAGAGTGAATCCTGCTCGAAGGAGCTCGAGATTCAGATTTCAAGTTTGAAGTAAGCCACCTTTTAAGTCTCATGGCTACCCTCGAAATTGAACTGAGAGTGCAAGCAAAGATTAAAACACTGTAGTCGATAGACCTTGAAATCTAAAAAATTCTACAAGAGGATGCGGAAAAGAGGAAAGCTAATTTCCAAGTTACTAAGGACGGAATATTGAAGTTTTGTGAACGATTGTGCGTGCCTAACGATGTGGAGCTTAAGGTGGAAATTTTATCAAAAGCTTATCGTAGCAGTTATAGCATTCATCCAAACAGACAAAGATGTATCTAAATATGCACCAGTACTATTGGTGGAATAGTATGAAGGTAGATATTGCTAAGCATGTCGCCAAATGTTTGACGTGTCAACAAATGAAGGCATAGCATTATAAGCTTGGTGGACTTTTGCAACCTCTAAATATCTTCGAGTGGAAATGGGAGCATATACGGTGGATTTCATGATGGGATTATCGAGGGGTCAAAAAAGTAACAATTCCATCTAGATTGTGGTTGATAGATTAACAAAGTCTGCACACTTCATCACCGTACAAAGAGACTTTGTCTTTGACAGATACGTTGAGTTGTACGTGCAACAGATAGTTTGTCCTTATGGAGTGCCAATGAAGACCATGTCAAATTGAGACATAAAGTTTACGACAGCTTTTTGGAAAAGTTTATAAATTGTCTTATGAACGAAGCTGCAGTACAATACAGCCTATCATCCATAGACAGATGGCCAATTTGAAAGGACTATTCAGACACCCGAGGATATGCCACAAGCTTGCATGTTGGATTTCAAAGGAAGCTAGGAGCAACAGTTTCATTTAGCTCAGTTTGCCTACAACAATAGCTATCAGCAGAGTATCAAGATGGCATCTTTTGAAGTGTTGTATGGCAAGGCCTACAAAACTCCTGTCTGTTGGGATGAAGTTAGTGAACGCAAGATTACGACTCCTAAGTTAGTCTAACAGTCAATAGATGTCGTCAAGGTCATTCGAAAATGACTTAAGACTGCCTAGACTAGTCAGAAGAGTCGTGCAAATAAATAACTTAGGACTTTGGAGTTTCAAGTAGGTGAACATGTTTTCTCAAAGTGTCACCAATGTGGGGCACTTCGCGTTTTGGTAAGAAGGGAAAGCTAAGTCCAAGGTACGTTGGCTCCCTCGAGATTTTAGAGCGGATCGGGACCTTAGCCTACCACAATGCCGCCAAGACTTGATCAATTGCATGACACCTCGATGCTAAGGAAGTATGAACCTAATCCGACCCACGTGCTAAATTTCGAGAAAATAGACGTTGACGACAAGGCATCGTACATGGAAAAGCCAATTTAGGTAATGGATCGAAAGGAGTAAGTGCTGTGCAACAAGAACATGAGGTGTGACAACACCACATAATGAAGGGAGCCATGTGGGAAAGTGAAGAGTCGATGAAGTGTCAACACCCTCACCTTTTTGTTGAAGAATTGTAATAGTTCAAATTTCGAGAACAAAAATTTTGTAAGAGGTGAAGAGTTGTGATATCCAAAAATTTAGCTCATATTTTGAAATATATGAAATGGTTATTTCATTAATATACTTATGATTATTTTACTCTACATCGATCATTCACGAGTTAATTAATCTATTGAGTGAAGCGGTAAATGGTTAAAACGCGAAAGACTAGAGAATTCGATTAGGGATCGATCGCTCGACCATAAGGATCGATAATGGTCAATATTAAACTATTATAAGTCAATTATGAAACAAATATAAATCGATTTGACAGAAGTACATAACTGGTTTAAGGGTGCTTTCGCATGATTACAATACTCGCGTCGAATGATGAAAAACATATTCTCTATCAATATTGCAAATATTGTACATAATTAAACCCTCGCGATTACAAAACAATTGAAGATTGTCCACGATTCAAAAAGGCACAAACATGAATCGATAATTATCGACCACGGGTCAATTGTGCGTAAGGCCTCTAAAAGTCACCCGATAGTTTAGGTCATACTAAAGTCACGTTCAATCAATTTTTAACTATAAAATTTAATTTGATTTCAGGGATCAAATTTTCAAGGGTTTCAGGACTAATTCACTGGACGCTGCATCATTGTCCATTAAATGATCGACAAGTTTGAAATTTTTGAAAAATGAAATATCTGATGAAAATTAGAGATTGAAAAAGGAAAAATAAAAATGAAACAAAAATTTATTTATGAGACAAAATGCTTGGCAAAGAGGGTTTTTAGGAAGAGGTGATGAAGAGAATAATAGATTTTGACAAAGCAACCCCATTTTCCTTCCTCCTCCATTTACTGCCAATTCCCTCTCATCTTCCATTCTTCTTCTTCCCTTTTGGCAGCAAAGTCGACACGCCCCCCCTTTTTTCTTTTGGTTGCTGTCCTTTTTGTTGTGCGGTCCTCATTGCCACAAGCCACCATCCACCGCTGCCATTGTCTCGCCGAGCCATCACCTCCACCTCACTGAACCACCACCGCCTCCAAGGCCAACCGAGCTTGGCTGCACCTCCATCACTGCCGAGCCTCCCAAGTTCCAACCATTTGCACCATCCTTCATTGTCGTCCACTGCAAACCTCCACCACCATCCTCACCTCAAGCCGCCACCACCACCACCAAGCTCGCTAGCAAGGTGGCTGTGAGCCTCAAAGCTCACCGTGCCACTGCCGCCATGCCATTCGTGCCATCGTTGGTGCCGTGAACATCGCACCCTCGACGCCGTTGGTGCCGTGAACGTCGCACCCCCGACGCTGTCCTGCTACCGTCGCTACGAGTTTGTCGCTGCCAGAAAACCAATGGGTTAACTCCTAATCCTTGATTAGGTAGTTAATTACGTTTAACTGGTAGGTTAGTTTAAGGTTAATGACAGTTAATATTAGTTAATTTAAGTTTAGCCTTAATTGCAATCAATGACTATTTAGACTAAGGTTAAGTGCGATTAGTTTAAGTAATTACACTTAGTCTTAATTAGTTGTGATTTATTTATTTAATCATAATTTGTTTGATTAATCATAATTATTTTAATTAATGACAATCAATTTGTTTAAATATTTTTAGGTCTGTAGTATGGAGAGTTGCCATGTGCGCACCTGGTATCACCTTTCTAATGGCCTTGTGTTAGAGGAGTAGGCTTTCGCTGACCTATCTGACCCTTTATGTATCATGGTCGCTTAGGAGTTGCCTTTTAAATTAGGCCTGTAAATGCTAACTCCTAAGGTTAACCAATTGATAAATAAAAAGTTGTGCTTTTGGAAATTGTTTGATGTGATTTTACTATCCCTGTTATTTGTTATATGACTAGGTGTTGTTTATATTAAATACTTCTGCTTACGTTTAATCGAAAGAGAAATTGAATAGGTCGGCAACGTGCCTTAAGACGTCGCAATTTTAATCAACTATTGAGAGATGTTTGTGCGCTCGGAGTTCAAGGCATAACAATGGTGGTTTCTTGAGTGTTAGAATCTAATGTTCTACTTTCTCCTTGCATGGTTGACTCCTCATGTGCTGGTACTATGTCCGGGATGATTACAAAATTCTTCTTAATCGTTTCCTCTTTCCTCCTCTTGGTTGCAAGAGGCATTCTTGTCGAACTCAACATCTCGATTGATCATCAAGGTTTTAGTTTTTAGATTGTATACTTGATAACCTTTTGATTAGTCATTATAGCTAATGAGTATTCCCTTTTTTGTCTTCTCGTCTAGCTTACTCTTTTTTTAGCATGGCATGGACATAGCATATACAATTGAAATTCTTAAGATGCTTCGCTAAAAGCTTTGTTTGTCTAATGCTTTGACTAGAGTTTTGTTTTGGACTACTTTAGTTAGATACCTATTTATCAAGTATAGTGCCGTGTAAATTGCATAAAAGCTTTTTTCTTTTCTTTTTTACTCCTTTTTCGGCTGATTTTCACTAGAAATCGATGACCTCAATAACGACAGCTTGACAATTTTTAGATTCTTGGTTTTTAGAATGTAGACCTAATAACCTTTTTGATTAGTTATTGTAGTCAAGAATATTCCCTTTTTTGTATTTGGTCTAGCTTACTCCTATTTTTAGTAGGGTATGGACATAGCATATACAATTGAACATCTTAAGATGCTTTACCAAAAGCTTATGTCCGTCTAATGTTATGACTGGGGTTTAGTTTTGGACTACTTTAGTTGGATACCTATTTACCAAGTATACAGCCATGTAGATTGCTTGTACACAAGATAAAATTTTTATTTTGGACTCCTTTTTGGCTGATTTTTGCTGAAAATTCATGACATTGCAATCTAGTTAATAACAGTCATCCTATGTGATAGGTTGATGATTTGACATAAATGAAACAAAGTCGTTTTTATTTTTTCGATTGTTCTATTTTTTTTTTTCTATTCTCTCTTTTCTTTTCTTTTCTTTTCTTTTCTTTGGCTCCATCTTTCTCAAGTTGAGATGTCCTCTCATTGTTCATCATCTTCAATCTCTTGATCGCTAGGCCAAACCTCCTCTAGTGTTCATCCATCGGTATCCAATATCATTAGAGCACGGAATGGACGAGGTGGTTCTAGGCAAAGCTAGGGCTCATTTCATCATTGCCACCTCCGTCACTATTGACAGGAAAGTAGAGAGCCATTGCCCCAGCCACGGGCCATGCGGTGGCATTTGACAACCCACCTTGACTCAAACATCCTTCACAGACACCCATACAGAGTGCTGAGCACTGCCTTGCTGTATATTTGCCACAAATTTGCAGAAAAAATCGCCATCTTCTAATGAATATCATGTTGTTGTTGAGCATTAGGATGCTACAACTTTGCCCAAAACTTGTAATTTTGTCTCCTAGGCAATCCATCAAACAAGTAGAATGCATTGACTTTTCTTTTTGCAGTCTGAAAAAATGCATTTATAACTTGAACAAAGAAACACACAAAATCAACTCCACTCTGCCATATGATTTGAGGAGCAGTTTCTTAGAAGACTGTTATGGGGGAGTTCGAGAATGTGAATACCGTCTTGTCGAGATAAGCACGATTTAACCATACATTGCTGCAAAACACCAAAAATATCTGCAGACACGAATGACAAAATTATATATTCCTTACTTATCTCTTCTTTTCTGCTTTACGGATGTTTATTAAAGCATCATTCATTGATACAAATTTATTTGTCTAAGGAAACTTTTATTGCTGAAATATTTCGATGTGGCAGCATTTCTACTGTGTCAGAAGGGACGGGTTTACCACTAGTTATCATTAACTCTGTTGCAGTAATTGTAAATTGTTGTTAATGTCTCAGAGTCCACGTGGGCTGCACCTCAGAACAGAGTAATTATGCCTGCAAAATATGGTACAGAGGAAAATGACCAAAGGGAAGCAGACGAAGGGAGAATCTCCGGTGGTGATCAAGCAGGGACGGCCAGCCAGAGGCGGCGCGGAGGTCATTGGCGGCGACAGGCGGTGGGAATATGGAATTTGTGGGTGAGCGGGTGCGTCAATGATTACTGTTGATTTGGGGATGTAGATGTCCCTCAAGTAGAAGAAAGGAGAGTTAATTTTGTCCTTTATAGCTCAGGATGCAAAGATGTACTTATGGAAAACAGAGGATCCAAAGGAGGATAATTTCCTTTTT
Organism: Eucalyptus pumila; assembly: GCA_016097595.1. NCBI lineage: Eukaryota > Viridiplantae > Streptophyta > Magnoliopsida > Myrtales > Myrtaceae > Eucalyptus > Eucalyptus pumila. Next base: position 24,728,639 of record CM027848.1, read on the forward strand.
TTTTTCATAATACCAAGGATAGAGATTCAAGTTATTGTACCTAGGGCCAGCACATCCACAAACTTTATCTTGAAGAACAGGTTGATCCGTTCGAAAGGGCGTCATCCAAAACAAGATTAGGCTACAAATTATATCTTATCAACCCTCGTATTCAAGCTGACAAAAGCGCCCAAAAAATCAAATGAATAAATATCATCATCTATGTAAATTAATGTCATGATTGGGTACAAAAATTATTTGACTCGTTTTGATCTTATCCTATTTCATCATTCCAAATCGCGCTCACTTAGCTATCCAAGCATTCGACGATGCAACTTCATATGTCAGCAGCAGTAGTCAGCTTAACTAATACTCAATTAAGGAATGCTAATCACGGGTTTTGACCGGTCAAACAACCCACGAACTAAAAATCCAAAATTGCATTCTTCTCTTCCCGAAGTCGGCTCCTCTGAAAAGTCAAAAGTCTCAATCCCCTATTTTTCCCCCACCCAAAATTATTTTACCAAAATACTTTTCTCCTTTCTCAAATTGACCCACGAAAACTTCGTCCCGGAAAAGGAAAATTCCTCCTTCGCAATAACCCTTTCCCCCAAAACCCTAAGGGAAGCAACCCCCTCGTCGCCGGAGACAACCACCGATGTCCGCCCGCTCCTCCCCGCTCCCCGCTTGCCTCCGCCCGACCACCGCCGACGACCCGCCGTCCACGGTGGCCGGAAAGTCCAACCTGACCACCAGCCTCTACCACACCCCCCTCGGCCTCTTCTCCCTCACCTGGTCCCTGACCCGGCTCGGCCGGACCCTCCAGCTCCGCCTCTCCGACCAGCCCGCCGCCTCCCCCTCCTCTCCCTCCTCCTTTTCCAACTGCGACTACGGCTCTACCTTCTACCCCGCCGCCTCTCCTCTCGCCTCTCCGTCCTCCCAGCCGCCGCCGCCGCCGCCGCCGCCGCCGCCGCCGCTGCCGTCGTCGTCCTTCGCCCCCTCTTTCAGCCTCGACGTCAAGCCCTTCGCCTTCTGGAACAAGCGTGGGTCCAAGAGCTTCGGCAGAGCCCGGGTCTTCTGGGACCTCTCGCGGGCCAAGTTCGGGTCCGGGCCCGGCCCGGTCTCCGGGTACTACGTGTCCGTGGTGGTCGACGGCGAGGCGGTCCTCCTCGTGGGCGACCGCCCGAAGGAGGCGCACGCGAGGACGAAGGCGCGGGGGCCCGAGCGGAGAACCCAGGCGCTGGTCCTGCGGCGGGAGCACGTGATCGGCCGCAGGGCATTCGCGACGGCCGCGAGGTTCGGTGGGAGGGACAGGGAGATCTCGATCGATTGCACCACGGACGCCGACGCGAGGCTGTGCTTCGAGGTGGACGGCAAGAGGGTGCTGCAGGTGAAGCGTCTGAAGTGGAAATTCAGAGGGTGCGAGAGGGTCGAGGTGGACGGCGTCCCGATGCAGGTCTCGTGGGACGTTTACAGCTGGCTGTTCGAGGGTTTCCGCTACGGGCACGCCGTGTTCATGTTCCGATTCGACAAGGTCGGCCTCGAGGAGGAGGAGGACGGCGGCGGTGAGGGAGCAGCAGGGGAGAGCGGGCGAAACGGGAACGGCCTTTTGTGGTCGGGGAGATTCGGGATGAGCGGGCAGGAGCATGAGAAGATGAGGAAGAGCATGTCGCGGGCGGCCGGAATGAGTTACTCGTCGTCGACCACGTCGGTGTCGGCCTCCTCGTGGTCGGCCTCATCGGGCGGGGGGAATTCAGTGATGGAATGGGCAACGGCGGAGGAGAACGAGATGGGGGCTCTGGGCGGCTTCTCGCTGATGGTCTATGCTTGGAAGAAGTGAAGGATGAGGGGAGCCAATCCAACGTTCTCTGCGCCTGCGGTAATCTTGGAAGATTAGAAATCTCTCTATTAACTCAAATTCTTTTCCATGGACATAATATCGTGATTTCTATAGCTTTTAGAAGGAACGAAGACTCTGTAGATTGTATTGGTACTACCCAGTTTAGCATTAGATCTAACAGCAATCTCCTTGTGGGGATGGATTCAGATAGGAAGACATATAGATCAGTAAAATTCTTTTGGTTATATAATCAGGTGATGATTTAGCTTGAGAATTCTTTGTAAGTGGCCATTTCCTGTATGGTGAATTTCTACTCACACGAGCAATTCTTCTTCTGCTGCTGCTGCTGCTGCTGCTTCTGCTTGCTCTGTTATCTGCTCTGCCTTCTTGTTTCTGAGCCCGAATCCAATGCTGTTCAATCATTATTGCTGATTTTGATTCCAAGATCAGTTGTTTTCAACTCATTCCCTCTATGATTAGATTAGGGCAGTTTAGTGAATCTGATCTGAATTGTCAGAACTTACTGGAGTTGACGGTGAGCTAGATTTGGTTAGATTCCTCTTTTTAAGTATGCTTCAACAAAGTGCCCTGCAATTAATACGTATAGCCAAGATGGGGCCACCGAGAAAGAAATGAACTTGGCATAAATAGAGAAGTATTGAAGTATTGAATGAGTATAGCCAAGATGGGAAAGCCACCGAGAAAGAAAAGAACTTGGCATAAATAGAGAAAGTATTGAATGAGTATGAGGTCATCTCGTCCTGCAACAATCAAAGAAGCTATTTCGGTGCATTCTCACCGTAAAGACGAGAGACAGTAAGAGCGGCATGCGATCAAATATCGTACCACCTGTATTTATCTCGAACGAGTCCTAAATCCAAAGACGGAATTTCGTAAATCTCTGCTCGATGCAACTGTATGAAAAGAAGGTTGTTCTTTATGTTTCCATCCCTATGTTACTAGCCACTAGCCAGTTGAGATGTCGAATGGGTGGGGGGCTCGGTTTGGTGAGTTGAAGGTCCGATTGAAATTGATTCATTTAATCCATGATTCACAACGCTGATAATTTATATGTAATTCAATCAGTACATAACTCGAGTCGAGTCAACTAATCCGTATTTTGAAGGCATTTTAAGCCTTTCTTTTTATTTTTAAATATTATCAGTTTAATTAAAGAGAATGCTAGTCACACTTGCTTTTCCCTTGCTCCTAGACACTATATTAACAAAACTTGGCACCATATGTTTAGGCTCCTGCTAGGTTGCTGGCCATAATGCATAGTAAATTTGCTAGCGCAATCATTGCCAATGTAGCCAATCGGCTTTGATCGGTAAATTTGTCATTTTCACTCTTTGCCTCTTTGTGCTTTTTTTTTCCTTTTTTTGTTAAAAAAAATGATGAACTTCAAAAGCTTAAGAACTAGTATTAACGGGGATTCGATAAACTGACCACTGCCATTGGTCACGTGGCTATTCTAACTAGAAATTGTCTATTAGAGAGTGTGAGACTAAGAGCAAGGTGGGCTTGGCATTGTTCTTTGATTAAATGGGTTGATGGTGGTTTCTTTCAGATCCATTAAAACCCATCATTAATTGGGCTTTAACTCTATTAGGCCTATTATGATCTATACTTTAAATCTTTTAACCCATCAAAATATACGAGTTAAAATATAGGCGCATGGCTCATTTCATCTTGCCATTCTTACTAAGTAGAAATTGCTGTAATTGGTCAAATTAATACGTGTGAAATCAGGGGCATTTGCTGATTATATAGTGCTAAGAAAATAAATAATGGGCATGAGTGAAATGTGATAAAGTGGTTGAAATTAGAAAACAAAAATTTATCTACATGAAATACGTGGATAAATTACTATGTTTTAACAGCATCAACTTAGGTTTTTAAACCAAAGAGATAAATCTTGTTACTGTTGTTTTAAAATTATCCAAATCACGATCACATCATTACTTGTGCAAGCATATCATCATGCGCTAAAACCTTTTTATCGCATGTAAGTTTCCCTAAAATGTGCAAGGGTTAAGTATTGAAGTATGAATTTTAAAAGTAAAAAAGAAGCAGAAAAAAACTTAGAAAGAGAATGAAAGCTGGAGAAAGGGAAGGCTAACGGTCACTTGGCACTTCAAAATCACATAAGTGGCGACGCCATTTTTATTATTGTCCATTTGGTTGTTGCTATGGGTTTTCAAAAAACTTTGGGTCAAAGGTTGAGGGGGAAATCCTTATGAGATACTTTCTATTTAATGGAGACCATTACTTCATTTCAATTATACTTTGAAAGGATATTTTCGAGAGAATACTTTAGTTCTCAAAGTTTCATTGATTGTGCTACTTGTTCCTTCTGAGATATTTCATTATACATCAGAATTCTCTAACTTTCTCAATTTGTACAATTAAGTTGGTTTTGGAAATAACAATTTGGTAACACCAATACAATTGTTGACTTAACGTAGTTGGCATGCCATAAAATGGATGGATGTTGCTGATGTGGCTGCCAATTGTCATAGGTGGAATTGCTCCACCTTAGAACAATATGACGAGATTTTGATTGCGGGCAAGCTAGTCACCTTCAAGAAGGGTAGCCAAAGTGACAACAACCGTCATCTGTGACGGCAACGGCAAGCCCCACACCCTCTCTCTCCAACTCCATTGCTTTCCCTCTTTTTTCCCAACGATTTCCGTTACGATGTAAGAGTCTCCCTCAATCTCGCTTATAGCTGGAAAATTTTCACATCACGTAAGTCCACCTGCTGAAATCACCTTAAGAGAATGTGTAAGTATAATAAGTTACAGAGATAAGTGTATTGAAAAACCTAAAATTTCTAAAGTGTAACTGAGTCATAAAATTTACAAAAAATACAATTAAATCCTAAAAATTATCAAATTTGTGCAATCAAATCTTTTCATTAAGTCCATCAAATTTGGCTAACGAAAATACTAATGTGGCTTTTTTAATTATTTTCTTTTTCTCACACAATGCTGACATTAAAATATGAAGGATAAGCTAAAATGATGTCATTTTGATTCAAATATAACTTTAATCTAAATATTATTTAAATTAAATTTAAAAAAAGAAAGAAGGAAGAAGTAGAACAGTAAGGACCAATTCAACCCTCGTTGCCACAGCCTCATTGGCAATGGTAGGGAATGATTGGCCAATCGACCGCAAGCAAGGTAGACGTATCAAAAATCGAACTGAATTTTTACGCATTTTCGGTTCAATTCAGTTTTTTATTTAGATATTTTAAAAAAATAACCATTTTTACCAAACTGAAAATAGCCCATCTTCTTAATTTAGCAATTTACATAAACACAATCTTACGAAATCTCGCCTCATCAATAACATCTTTTGGGCACCATGTGCTTCTGTCATTTCCCAGACCAAGGACCTCTGCGTCCTCGAGCAAAATCCTCGACGCCTCCTCGTTCACGGTCAATGACTTCCCCTTGCCCTCCGACCTCGAGTCCCGTTTTCACAAGCTCAAATCCTTCCCTCTTTCCAAACCCAAACCACGCTCCCGAATTCAAGCAATCGCAAGACGGAGTCGATGCAAGAATTCGTCCATGGATGACGCGATTTTCTCGCCGCCGAAGCAGAATCATGACGGGAAATCGCATCAGACGTCCACAAAGACGATCCAGTCTCTTCACCAATCGATTATCCCGATTCGGGGAGGAAGTTGAAGTCGAAGTTGCTATAGCCATCGCCCCCGGTGAAGGGCGGCTGCTTCTGGTGCTGAAGAAGCTGACACCGAAGCTAGGGCAGAAGAAGGCAAATGGAGGAGAATGATGAGCGCTTCAAGAAGGGCTATGGTTACCGGAAGACTGTGTGACTCACCCGGATTTGTTTTGCCATTTCAAGTTTAGAGAGCGTGGATAAACAAGTGGAGGCGTGGAAATAGCCAATAAAAAAGGAAAAACCAAACCCAACTGTATTTTCGGTTAGGGTTATACTCGGTTCAAGTCACAGTTTGATTCAAGGCAAATACACACCTTAACGATTTGATTCGGGTTTTCTAAAAATCCAAATCGAGCCAAACCATTGACGCAACTTGACGAGGGTGCAAAAAATGAACAATTAGGGAGCAAACGTAAAGCATCTGATTTGCCACAACTCCCTTACATAATCAACAATTGAGCAAATACAATTAAAATGAAACTAATATGATGCAAAGTAGACTCTAAAGGCATGTTTGATAACATGTCAAATAGTGTCTGATTTTATTATTTTATTTTCCAAAACAAAAAAAGAATAGAAATCCTTTTGATAATTTTTTTGTTCTTAAGAACAAATTTGTTCACAAGAATAGATTTGAAATAGAATTAACAAGTAAAAAAAAGTTATTTCTCTGTTTCCGAAAACAATCCAAAATCAAGCCAAACTGTTTTTTTCTCTTTTTTTTTTTTTAATCTTCTTTTCCTTTTCTATTCTTTTCTCTTCTTCTTCCTCTAGCCGGTCGTTGGCCATGGCAATAGTCGATGACCAACTAGACGAGGTCCGGCAATCTCACCAAGCTAGGGCGGGATTTGACGAACTCATTGAAGCCTCGTTAGGCCAGGGTGTTCCAGCCTTGCGCTAACTAGGCGGGGCTCGGCGACACCCATCCCCCACAAGGCTGGCAACCTCGTCAGCTCTCGTCTAGCTAGTCGCTGGCCATTACCACAACCAATGACTAGCTAGAGGAAAAAAGAAGAAGAGAAGAAAAAAATAGAAAAATTAAAAGAAACTGTAAGAAAAAAAAATTAAAATTACACCAAACGCATTTTTATTCGAAAATTGAAATTTTGGACAGTCACCAATCACCTTCAAATATTCAAAAACTTGTTCAATGAATATAATAAAAAGAATTATCTCTGAATAGAAATTACTCATAATAACATAATGGTTATTAAACGCAACCTAATTAGCCACTAATCAAAGATGCTCATAATAATGCCACTAAATGCTCCATAGTTTGCAAAAGCAAATCTACCTTACTATAGGGCTATGAAACTCCGTAAACAATGAAAGTAAAAGTATCAGTTTAAAGCAAGCAACTAGAGAGAATATTGCATAAACCTGTCCCTCCATGTCCGCCACTCACCACTCCATTTATTGATCACCAACATGTTCACAATAGAGCCCACTTCTCACTCTTAAAAGCTCTCTCTCCTCCGTCCCCCTCTCTTCTCCGTTTATATCTCTCTCCACCTTCCCTCTACTGCAGACTCTCTCTCTTGACCCAAAATGCAAGAAGACAAAATAAAGATGCGGACAAATCTGAAGATCCAAGAGGGACCCTGAGGGAGAGCGACGATATAGAAAATCAGGGAGAGTTTCTGGAAATGAAGATAAACTTCCATAAATAGAGTCCAAATCGAGAAAGAAGATGAAGGGGAGCCGCTTCGATTCAGATAAATCTAGAAAACAGCCCCATCAGCGGGATCAAAACCAAGAAGAGATAAAGAAGAAGAGGGCTTGGCTCGGTAGTCGGCATTTTGGAAAAGTATTGAAAATTTGGATTATGCGGAAGCATGGTTTTAATATCGATGATAATTCTTTTGTTAGTGATGTGCAAGTGTATGTGTATATTATGTATTTGGTAGAGGATGGACAAGGGATAAGGGCAAGGTTTCATGGGACAAGAATAGTTGATTAGTTGATAGAATTGGTATTACAATAGTTAGAGAAGGCATTAGTGGAGTATCCCTTGTCCATCCTCTACCAAATACCTACCATACGCATATACACTTGCACATCACTAACAAAAGAATTATCATCGATGTCATAATCTTGTTTTTGCATAATTAAAATTTTCAACATGATAGTAGCGATAGGCAAGTTTGGATGGTTTTGAGAGTTTGTCCTTACCATACTCAACTAATATCATAGCTAGAGCCAGAGTCCAAGCTCAAGCTCAAGCTCAAGTGATAGCCAACAGAGCCAAAGCTAGAACCAAAAGTCCAAGCTCAAGCTCAAGTGAGAGACAACAGAGACAAAGCTAGAGCCAAAGTTAGAAAAAAACACTCAATTATATTTCCAATTTCAAAGCCATGGTAAATACGCCTCACAATTTTGATGGCCCAAGACATAGGGGACATTGTTGAAGAAAAATATGCAGAGTAAGAAAGATGCAAGTATTTTGGCAGATCAACCATGAAAGAATGCAAGGGTTCTTAAAGCGAAATTTGTGAAAAGGCATGGGATATAAACTACAAGGAGAATTTCCAGTCAAGTTTAGAACGATATAAAGCATGGTGGAAATATCACGAAATTGGATTAAGAGGGAGAGTTGGAATTAATGATCCAATTTTTAGAGTCTTTTAGGATGGGCATTTGCTAGTACGCTCTATAAAAATCTTACAAAAAGATCTAGTATTTGTACGGCAAAGGAAGCTGTCTAGAAGAGTCCACTGGATCCTGAAGTGTTCGAAGAGAAGTCAACTGTGGCTGCAAGATGAATACTACACGGGCAGCATTCTAAAGGAATCCAGATTGAGAAGTTGTCAAGGACCGAGGCTTGAAGATTTCGGCAACTTAGACCAGAAAAATCCTGTAAAAGGAGTCAACAGTTGTGGCAGAGGGTCGGTTTTTTTTTGGTCGGTGAGGGTCGGTTAAGTTGCTCAATAAATAAAGCTTGTGCTCATTCAAGTACTTGTGTGGGGGAGGAGTCCTCCACTAAGGGTGGGAGGAGCTAAACTAACCCATGTCCCTTGTGCCCGAGGTACCAACACCAGCATCTCCTCCAACAACTATGTAGAACAATTATGTTAAACCAATCAATTAATATTTTCTCTACCCTATTTCTTATGTCTTGTCCTCCACCAGATATATCCTACTCACATATGCACTTGCACATTAATAAAAAAACTATAAGTGATGTCAAAATCATGATTCTGCAAAATTAATTTTCCAACAAAAAGCTTTAGCTAATGGAGAAGAAGTGATGATGGCCGGAAATAAGAAGAAAATGTAGATGCGAGAGCTCGAAAATGGAGGAAGGGAGGGAGAGGGCGATGCTCGACCCCAATTAAAAATTCTCGAAAGCTTACTTTGGGTGGCTGAGAGAGAGGGAAAGCATGAGTTTCGATCACAGCAAAACAGAGAAGGGGGAGAGGGGGACCGCAGCAAAGGTGAAGTGGAGAGAAATAGTTACCGAGAAGAGAGAGTAACCGAGGGGAGAGAGTAAAGGTGAAATGTGGGCCCACTGTGGACACATGGCGATCAATGAATGGAGTAGTGGTGGCTGACATGAAATAATGGACCTATATAATATTTTCTCAACTTTATAATTGAACTTTTCATTAAATCATTGTATCAGGAAATCAAAATAAATGATACTAGAATAATTGACCCAATGAATTAAGTTAAACATCCGGAAATTAAGAACATAGAAGCAAGTCATGCTAACGTGATGATAAGCCAAGGTACTCTCACCCGCAAGTAGCCTACAAATATTCACCAGATCATATTTCCAGGCTATCTTCATTTAGTCAGTGCTCCCTCCATCCTGGACACCAAGGCCGTACAATGCACCAGCGTACTTTACTGTGGAGCCATTGAAGAAACGGTCCTTCAACTTCTGGAAAGCACAGGCCACGAGCAAGCTGTCGGACCCGGCTTGATGGCACTTGACAAGCCTCTCCACGTCCAACTGTTCGGCAAGCTTATTCAAGTTGCAGTGAAGACCGTCGCAGAACTTCATCATGTGCTTGACGTCGTACACCAGGGGAAAATACACCTTGATCAATTCGTAGAACCCCAACAGAGTATCAGGCAAACTCCGGCAAGTCAACAACTTAAGTAGAGGTGTTAAATGGATTACCTCAAGCTCGCTAGCGTTAGGCAAGCTCGAGCTCACCGGATCTGGAGGCGGAGGCCTCGCCGACGCCTGACGAGGCTCGAGCCTCGCCGATCTGGCGAGACTCGAACTCCCTCGTGTCGGGCGAGGCTCGAGCCTCGCCAAATTCGGCGAGGGGCGAGCTCAAGCTCGCCCGACACCGACGAGCCTCAAGCTCGCCAGATCTAGCGAGACAGAGGTCTTGTCAATGTCCGGCGAGGCTCGAGCCTCGCCAAATCCGACGAGGGGTGAGCTTGAGCTCATGGGATTTGGCGAGTCGCGAGCTCGCCGGCGTCGGCGAGCCAGGCGAGCTTGAGGATTGCCTGTGGCCGGCCAAAGAAGAAGAACAAAAAAGAAAAAAAGAAAAAAAAAAAATTAAAAATTATATTTAAAAAATAAAAAAAAATTAAAATTCGATTTTTAAAATAATTATTTTAAAAATCATAAAAATTGTCCAATGTATAAAACTATTTTAGTTTTTAAATATATATAAGAAAAAAATTAAATTGAAAAATTATTGATTGGATTTGTATTGTTTGGAAGTTTTTTAGTAATATAATTTAAAAAATATATATAAGAATAAGTTTTCCTAAATTTAATTAAATATGAAAATATCTTATTAATATGAGTCGGGTCGGGTATGGGTCGGGTACGGGTCGAAACATTTACATTAGACATAAATGGGTTATAAATGAGTTAATGGGTCAATTTGGGTCGACTCATTAATGACCCGACTCAAACCTGATCCGATCCACCTATTTAACAGCTCTAAGCTTAAGCAGGAAATCGAAATTGTACTTGCCATGAATGGTAACCCAGTTAACACCATCATTCAGAGCGATCCCAGAGGACATCAGGAGCTCCCCAAAGCGTTCCGCGTCAACCCCCTTCTCATTGTTCTTCTTGAAATCAATACCGCGCTCGCGCAGCCACTCGATCGATCCGCCATCAAACTCGTCCTTGGTTATGTCGAACCCACGGAAATTGAACTGCCATATGCAGTACCTGTCCGTGCCGCAAGTGGACAAGTTCCCCTCGTCGTCCAAAAACGTGAGACCCAATTGGATCAACTTCAACTTATTGACGTTACTTTTCATAGTCTGGTAGTTATAATCACTCATATTCTTGATATTTTCCAGCGACGGGAGACGAAAAACAACTCCAGGGAACTCGGCATCCAGTGCGACGTAATTGAATTTGTCCACAACTTCGCCGATTAATGCGAATTCCTCTTCGAGATTATGGTTCCACACGTCCCGAATGACAAGCGATTCATCTGTCAGTGGCATCGGCATTTTCGACGTCCCCATTCCAAAACAACTGCTTGCCCTAGTTTTATCAAGTCCAGATCTGGAAGTAGATCATCAATCAACACTTGAAACCTCAAAGTTGAAAGCCAGATTATGAAACAACGTATTACAGACGGAAAACACTTCTGAAGGGAACGATTTGCTGAAACCAAACGCTACTCAACTAGGAACAGAGCGCGTATATCAGATCTTACCTTGGATTTGCGATTGTCGCCCGAAATCAACAGAACTTAAACTTGGAAATGGAATAAAGCTTCGTTGGGAAGGGATTTTAGGTCAACGAAGCACGCAGAGAGAGAGAGAGAGAGAGAGAGAGGACTTTACTGAGGGTGTTCTATGTTAAAATAGTTAAATATCAAATAATACATTCTTTTAATACCTTAAACTTTTAAGATAGTTGGTAATGATTTTACAAAATTTAATATGATATCATAGTAGAAAATCCTAAGTTAAAATCTTTTTTAAATCTCATTTATCTTATTAATTAAATACGTCACATGCCTAATATTAGATAAAAAGATCAAATGCCTTTCTTTGTTTAAAAACTTAAATTTTTAATATAATTGATAATGATTTTATAAAATCTAACATTCTAAATGACATGGCAGCGAGAAATGAGGAAAGTGCTCGTCCGAATCCTCTCTAACAACATCGTACTGTATCCTGCTCCTCTGACCCCATCATTTGATTCTTTCTTTTTTTTTTGGGTCAGGGTTTTGTCGAAACCATGTGATTTCCTATGGCAAATCTCAGGGACCACGTGATCTTTGCAGTCCAGGGTAGTCGGCCTAGTTGTCCCGCATGGAAGGCTATCCGTTTTTCATTCAATAAGAACTAGTCAAAAGTATTGATCATTCAATCAGACGACTTACAATTAGTTAAAGCTATGAACAGTTCAAAAGAGTTGAGTTGGGAAACTCAACATCTTGTCAGTAAGTGCAAAGAAAAAATGCAGGCCTTCCTAAATATTTAGATAATCCATTTACTTTAGAGAAGCCAACTTTATTGCAAATTGGGTAGCTAAAGCCCACAAAAAAATTACTTATATCTGAATTGGGTCTTATATCCTCCTCAAATTTTGTTGGACCTTTTATGTAATGATGCCAATTTACAAGGCCTCTCATCTTTGATTAGTAAATGAAATATTTTGTTTCTGACCAAAAAAAAAAAAATGGCAAAAAATTTATAGAGGAAAATAAATGTAACCTGATGGTCACGTAATTAATCAGACACGATATAATACGGCCCTTCACCGAAACAAAATCTTCATCATTCAAGATAAACATAATCTTTGCAAGGACATGATGAGAGGGGTGGCAAAATTGTGACTTAAAGTAAATAGCAGCCAGCTTGCCCAATTTGACCTACAAACTTAAACACAAACCTCGAGCAAGGAAAACCGACATCCCCTTGATTTACTTACAAATCCTGTCATTCTGGATGTGTGGGGAAGAATTTTGGAGAAAGTATTTCTCTGTTGTTCTTTGACTCGAGTTGTATCTTGTCAAAACAAATAATATTTGGATACTGATGTTGGTACACTTTTTATAAAGCAATGAAGTTAAAAACATAAAAGAAAAAAAAGGAGGGTAGAGCTACTGAATATCCACATAGCCTCGCGCGAGCATTGACCAAACGACCAGAGGCGACTTTGGTGAGTATTGCACGATCCTTAGCTACTCTCGCATGACCCTTAACGACCCCCGCTGAGCTTTGGTGCACCTCTCGTGACCCTTGGTGGCCCTTAAACATCATCATGAGACAGTCTTGCGAACCCTCTAGATCTCACCTGGGATGGACCCACAACTGTTAATCGTCAGCAACTTAGATTCGAAGCAGTAGTGTTAGAGAGTGACAATGAACATTCGACCAAGGGCAAGACGTGAATAGGACCATATTAGTGAAGGCAAAGTTGGAAAAAGGAAAAATTTTCAACTCCCCCCAAAGCAGCGCTCCAAAAATGAACCGAGTCAATGCGAGGTATTGGGATGGGGACGCATTAGTTTCAGGAGTAAGTTTCGATTCCCACGTCCTGCAAGAAAGCAGGGCAAAAATCTGAGAGTGAACATTAGAATAGGAGTAGAGTAGGACCGACAAAAAAAAAAAAAAAATGCTAGGTATTTACGTTGGGCGAAAAGACTTTGGAAATGCTTAACTGTATCTCAAGAATCTTTGGGATTGTGTAACAAAACATCTCAACTTTGGGCACAAGGGCTTTTGGATATCCAAAAGACATTGAAAATGCTCTCCCAAATGGGCCTGGAGCTTCCAAACTGGACACTTCATATGGCCTTAACTCATCATCTGTCGCTATATTGTTTGCTCACTTCATAGTGAAAAAGAAAAAACCTCGGGCCTTTGGACCCGCCAAAAACTCTGATGGGCCGATCCAGCATGTAAGCGGGCCCGGGTCGGCCCGCCCAGCTCCTCATCCTCCCCCACCCCGAAAAATCAGCAGCCTTCTCCCTCCTCGCGACCGGCAAAGCAGCGTCGAACTCAAGGGAGTCCAGAGCGAAAATGGCTTCTCCCTGCTCGCGCCTCGCGCGTTCGGTTCGGAGACCTCTCCTCCGCCCCGAAACCCTCGCAAGCCTTCTCTCCCGACAGCGGCGGCCTCCATTCCCGCCGCAAGACGCGGCCCTCGCGCTCCTACCTCGAGGGAGACGATACTCTGCCGAGAGCGTCGTCATTCGCCGTTCGACGCTCACATCCTCAGGATCCTCGACAGCAGGATCGAGCTGGAGTCGGAGTACCCCGTCCCCGAGGTGAACTGGGCTGTGCTCTTTTTCTTCTCGTGTGCCCGAGTTTCTGTTTGTTTCCTGCGCGAATGGGTGGGAAAGGAGGAGGGAAAAGGGACTTTTTTTCTTGAGCGAAGAGTAGTAATGAGCGCGCGAGTTAGTGGGATTAACTCGTTTTTGTCTGTTTGAGGGTGACCGGCGATTTGTTCTTCCTGCGAAGTTAGCTTGGCGATTCGGCAGTGTTGGGGCAGCAGGAATTCATCGTGTTATTAGGAAGTTGAAATTCGTAATGCGTACTAATAATGCAGTTACTGTCTTAGCTAAGAGGGCGTTGGTGTAAATTTCTGATTCTTTCCTCGCTTTTTGACCGTGACATGAAGAACTCTGTCCATGTCCTAGTGGAAATGCTTATGCCGGTCGAGATTATGTGCATGATATTTCATTTGAGTGTCGAAAGTGAAAAAATAATTCTGGACAAAGTACTAGCTCTCTGGAAAGCGAAAGGTACCATTAAGAGATTGGAGTGGATTGGAGTGATCGAGTTGACTTGGAGGTTTATCTAAACTTAGTGACTATAAAGATCAACCGACATGTTGTCTAGCCATGACTCTGCCATTGGGGGAACAGGAAATCTCTAGTGACGGTATTTGAATTATTTCGTTTATAAGGTAGTGGTAGATGATAACTTCGGGATTCTAGTGGTGCTAAACAAGGACGTAGGATATACTCCGATATTGTCTTGCTGTGATATTCTAAAAATTGTGACTTCTGTTGTAACTTCTGATCTTTCTATTCTTTGATGAATTTTATAGCCTCCTACAAAGTTTGATTCCTTTACTGTTCAAGATCAACCGGGTCAACAGTGGGTCACACTGAGAGGGAATTTTGGCAATGGAGAAGATATTAAAATTGAAGCAACCTCATTTGATGCGGCTGTACTCGTACAAAAACCTGGTGAAGACAACTCTCGTCAAGATATGCGTCTGCATATAAGCTTACTGGTTGATGTATCTAAAGGGGATGGTCTTGGGATGCTGGAGTTTCTATGCTCAGCATGGCCAGACTCTTTGGAGATTCGGAATGTTTACCTATTTAGAAAGGAAATGCAGGAGAAGATGCATTCGTGGCCTTACATGGGACCTGATTCTAGGTATGTTATGTACCAAACTTCAGATGCGGTGAAATTTACTGATATAGATATTTTTCTTCTATTTTTGGAGGTTTATTGTTTTTAGGAGATCTTTTCGCTTTATAGACATCTTCTAGTTATGAATTTCATTCCAAGTTCCAGAGTGCTGTTCTTAGTTCTTTGCTTTCCACCTTGCAAATGTAGCTGAGATTTGTCTTAAAGGAGATGACCGATTGCATCCTCTCGGATTAATTTTCCATACAGGAAGTTGAATGCAAAAATACGAAATACTTTTCGGGAGTTCTTGGAGACAAGGGGAGTAAACAACAAGATGTCTGCTTTCTTGCATGAATACATGAGGAACAAAGAACGGGTGGAGCACCTTAGGTGGTTGAAAAATGTGAAGTCATTGATTCAAAAGTAAAAGAGTGTTTGTCAATAAGGAGTGAGCCATTAAGGAAAGCCTCAGCTTGCATCTCTTCTCTTGGAGGTAATATGCCCACTAAGATCTGAATAATGGTTAGCTCTGATTTCTACCTATATAGGTGTATCATTACGTGGTTGTAATTTCAACATCACTGATTAATTAAATTGAGTGGAGCTGCTTGACCATTGTGCTCCCCATCTTCAAGTGTTCCAAGGGTGTTGTATGATTATGATAGGGATATCAATCTAAGACCTACCTTCCAACGACTTCAGTGAGTGGCATGACTTGTGTTCATATTTAAATTGTTCAAGTTTTAATTTGTGTTTTGAAGCTGAAGCTGGTCTAATAGAGCATTAAATCTGGTTGGCTAGAAACTTGATCCTTGTTCCAGCGGTGTAAATCACATACGTTTGGTTAAGTTTACAGAGCAGTAGCTTGGATTATGTCAATAAATTCATAGCAAACTTCTTGCTTGTTTTCAGGTTAATTGATAATATAATGTTTTTTTTTTTAATTGTATTCTCAATTTTCTTCTGGGGCATTCAGGTATGTGCAAGTTTATGCTGCGCATGCCAATCATTATAGACATGCACATTGGGAAATGGTGGATGAGTGCATGCATATGTCTTCAAACTGGGGTCTTTATGTCCAGCATGAAAAGGCTTTATAGTGGTTTTGACTTATGGTGCTTTCTTAAGGTGTCATTTTGGATGACATTCTCAGAGCTTTTTAGATATACTCGTTTCATATTTATATGGTCATCGAGTGGGTATTGGCATGTTGTGCATCCATGTGCATTTATTTGCTCATTTAGGAGAAGCCTAAAATGTGTTTTCTGTGTGATAGTCATATATGCTTCTCTGCAATTGTGCATAATTATGCACTTTGTAGGAGATTTTCATGTAAACTGAATTTTATTGATTTGGAAAAAGTTCGAGCCACACTGATGAAGTCAATTTCAATGTCAGGTTCAAATTTTTGTTTCTAGTTTGGTTTGGTTTTGACTTCAGCTCAGAATTTTGGGTTTCTTATATATTCTTTTGAAGGAAATTTCATTAAAATGTTCCACCCTTAAAAGTATTATATCTGGCCTGCCTTCCTTACCCCCTCTCCCCCTTCCCCAACCCCTGCCCCCAGTGGGTGCGCTTTTCATGGATGGTTGCTATATTTGGAGGATGACACAGTTTGGCCGTCCATTGAGGGACGATGCTGGTATATAGAAAAGATAAAAAATAGAATGGTTGACATTCCTGTTAGTTGACAGTTATCTCTGACAAATTTTACTGGGTCCACCTACTTCCATATCTGTGTTGCAAAAATTGTATTAAGCTGATCTGATGGTTTCAAAGCTGAGATATAATTTGATATTGACATGGATGATATTCCTTTGTCATACATTTGTTGTGCAGGACTTATTTTTTCTAAGGAGTTATACAGAACTTGATATAATGTTTTTCTGAGGCTCTATTCTCTATTGGCATCAGATGACAATCTTAATCTCGAGACAGTATGGTGAAATGGCATTGATGTTGCGGTCACTACTATGGGGATGGCTTCTGCTGTCGCATGGAAATCCTCATCGTCTCTGTTGTACCTCTGTGAATCATATTAGACAGAAGAATGAAGGTATTTATGAGTTGAACTCGTGAAGAAATCATTCATGGCTTCATGTCATCGTCCTATTTCAACAGAAGCTAGTGTTTTCGGACTGCAGGCATGGTTAGTTGAAGAAATGCTCTGCCTTTGGCTTGTTATCGTAATGTTCTCCTTTTATCTGTTTTACTCGCCAGGGATTTTACATCAATAGTTTGTGAGTGCATTTCAGCGTCTGTCCAAAAGGAAATCGGTACCTTCAGGCCTGGCTGGTCAATTTAAAAAGCAATCTTGTCTTGTTCTTGGTGAGATTGTTTTAGTATTTCTTATGCATCGCACGGCAAACACTCTTCAGATAGAATAGCAACTCATCTATTATCATAAGAGTTAACTGCTCGACATATAAGATATGGACAGCATAACTACCACGCGACATGGTATTCAGGAAAAACACGAGGTGAGCTCGACTGAAGTGAATGACACTCCTGTCAAGCGACCAGCATGTTATCTGGTTTGAGCATAAAGAACCCGACACTGCTTCAAAACGAACTGTTTCCACATCTCTTAACTGTAGAAAACAGGCGACCCAACATGCGTTCTTCGATAGGGCGAGTTCCCATCACCTGCCCATGGACCTTCCCTTGACTAAAATCATTCTGAATTAGGCATGTGGAGAAGCTGCGAGAGGAATTCAATGGACGATGACGAGCGAAAACACCCGACTTCCTCATTGGGTGCCAACGCAAGACCTACTTTCGGTGGGGGCCCGGTTGGAAAATGACTCAGCCTCGCCCCTTAGAATACGATTTAGCCGTGGCATAATGCAAAATGTGATGCAATGCGGACTGACCATCACATTAGATTTAAGTTAAGATCATATCTTTCCTAGATTCAGTGATCACTCTGCGAAAGCGACGCATCACACGGATCGCGCAAGAAGACAAGGCCTAAATAGGCTAAGATAGTAGAGCAGGTCGCGGTCCAAAAGTGACAAACCACTGGTCTCTCCTCCGTGGAAGCCAATCTTTTTTGAGATCGTCGAACTTTTATTTATTCCGATGGTAACTGGCGAATGCCGAGTCGGCCCCTTTGTTTATCTTATAAAGATTGGACACTTGGGTTGTTTGCTTTCCTATTTTATTCTCAATCATTGAGCTTGCACAGTTAGTTTCTGTTAAAGCTGATATCAGGATGAACAGAGCTTTTCCTGTAAGTGCTTCTAATCCATTGTGGGATTCTATGGTTTTATTTGGTGGTAAGGTATAATGGGTCATGGCTAAGAATTGGACAGAAATCGATGAGGATGGTCGAATGTGTTCGTACATCAAATGTGCAAAAAATCGTGGATGTGCATCATAACCTCTTGCTAATTTCATCGCTCGGACTCCCAATTCCTAATGCAAATTCTTCAACCTTGCATGAGGGAATGATTTTAGGATCGTGTCTGTGAATGGTGATGCATCACTGCATCTTTGGCATGGTTTGATGTGATGATGTGGAACGATTTCTCGCGTGATTTCACTTGCTTTCGAAATGACTTGTTAGGCGAGGTGGAGCCGAAACTCAGTGTTTGTGTAAGCTAATTGACATAACTCGATGACAGTGGTTTTTCAATTGTATTCAACATCAAAGATTTATCGGAAATATGCTTAGAAAGTCTTTTGATCTATGTGATAACTTATGTTTAATAAATTAAAAGTTCAGGAATTTGATAAAAAAAAAAGGGCAAATTCAACAAAGATTATATGTGTTTCTCAGATGAGAGCCCCTTTTCATTCCTTCCCCACTTACAACATAATTCTTGCGGTTTCTTCTTTCCATCTTTTTGCGTAGCACGAAGAAAGCTGGAAAGGGTGAACCTGAACTAATTATCAACGACAGCCATTGTTAAATCCATGTGATTCACGTAAAACAATTAGGTTAAACCTAATTCGCAGATTACCCAAGAGACCTCTTTCTGATTCAGAGACAATCGTGCTGTCAAAGCCATGATCCTTCGTAGTGTGGAGACCGCAATCAAGGTGGTACTTCGCCTTGGAAGGACGGTGGTTGCGCTCTTCTAGCAGTGACATGTCGGCTTGTGAAAGATCATTCCTACATGGACCAGAAAGTGAGATCTCATCTTCTCAGCATAAGTCAAAAACACTGAGATGTTATCGTATGGGTTAGATGCAAAACAACCTCTGAGCTGGTTTGCACCACCGAAACTGGTGACTGCTCTCATCGAAGTTAACTTGGGACCTGTCCAAATTTGACGGTTCAGATGAATATGGCAAGAAACCAATCATCATGACCGTATCACCGTAGCACTCAAGGATGATGTTAAAAGTACAGCGTCGGGTTCAAGAATAGACTTTCTTCCAGGGCAATCTGAATCAGAAGCCAGGAAAGTCTTCACTAGTTGCTGGCAAGAAACAACAAGGTTTGCAGCTAGCTAGCTTTCATCAGAACAATCTTCAACTCATTCTGAAAATCTCATCTTTAACAAATGCAGCCCTCAAAATCCATCATGGTCAGAGAAGCTCCGATTAGAATTGGAAAGACATTAATGCCTCCAAAGTCTCCTATCTTTAGAGATATACATAAATCTCACGAGCAGAATATATAAGCTAAAATTACCCCAGAAAGCGAAAAAGATAAAAGCAAGAAAAATTTCTACAAGAAGAGAATTTCAACAAACATGATGCTAGAAATGATATCTAATTCCAGAGCTTGAGTGATAAGTCGAGCTTCTGCAGCTCCTCCTGATTAGCTTTCAACCGGGTACCGGTTGTCGTCCCCCAGCAACCACTGCTACTGGTTTCGTTTCCCAAAATACCCATTGAAGGTGTGATATTATCGAATCTACCAACACTAACTCTTGAAGAAGAATAAGATGATGATCCTCCTGTTGCATTTGCTTGATGATGACTGCTCTCCATGGGCAGCAACCTTCCCACTGCTGGCTGTTGACCCAATATTGGAGGCCTATTCCAAACATGGTTCCCATACCCACCATTCCCAATAGGACTGGCACCAAAGGAAGGTGCATGAGAAGGCTTGTGGATCATGGAATGCGCCTGAATTCCAAGAGATCGGTTGCTATAGGCGCTGCCTCCGAGAAGAGGGAGAGAAGACATGCTCGAGTAATGGTGGTGGTGATGGGGCTGGTCCATGTAAAAAGGGTTTCCCAGGACATGTAAGCCCGTCGCACCTAGCCTTTGTCCTCTTTTCGCAAGAGTCCGCTCTCTCTTGTGCGCGTTTTGGTGTCCTCCGAGTGCTTGTGAGCTGTAGAACTTTCTCTGGCAGTAGTTGCACGAGAAGACCTTAGGCTCCGCTTCTGAAGGAGCTTCAGCAGCTTCCTCCGGCGATGTCTCAGGACGGCCCATGTCCAAGAAGTGGATGAGGTTGGGTTCCGGGCAGGACCCGCGATTGGAGTCGCCGCACGAAAGGTTTAGGTCTAGTGGCCTATTAGGTTGAGCTGATGGTTGATTTTGATCTTGATATGTCCTCTCTTCTTCTTCTTCCTCTTCTTCTTCCACATAGATAAGTTCTTGCTTGTTTTCTTTGGAGTTTTGGAGGGGAGTGTGTGGGCACGGAGGAGGCTCGGGCGCCGATATGATGGTGGAGGACTCGGATGGACATGGCGGATCTTTAGCGTGCGGTGCTTCCATGGGAGGATGCAAAGAAGGAAATTGAAGGGCTTGATCTCTGCGGATGGATTATGAAATTATTGAAGATGGGTGGGAAATAAGATTAAAGGGAGTACTGTTGTTCGATAGTAATTGGCTCTTCTATATAAGGAAGGGTAAATTGTCGTACGGAGTTCATATATAGTAAAGTTAAGAAAAGAAGAATCAATGAATAAACTAATAGGGAGAGAGAGAGAGAGAGAGAGATTGAATGACTTTTGTTCTGTACACGCTATAAAACTACAAAAAAAATTGGATGTCACATTTTTCAAGAAGGGCAGATACCTTAAAAAATATCTTAAATTATATTCATCCAAACACAAATACCATAGACTCCAAATATCCCAAATCTTTTTTGTGTCACAAAATAAAAACTCAAATTTATATATATGTGACATATATAACGTCTATATCAATTTCATCCAAGATATATTTATAAATTTGGGGTTTTTTTTTTTATAATTTTGTTTCATAATGGACAAATTTAGGAATTTTAGTGATATAAGAAAAAGATTTTTTTATGGTAGGGTTAATATCAGAAGTTTCAAATAATGAATTCTCACAAGAGTAATACTAGTTATATTATCATCGATCGGCAGCAAATTACCATACTAAATGATGTGATGAACTCTTTTTAGCGTTGAACGTGACCCACTAATTTACATGCTCTCCTCTCGTCGCTCTGCGGGACATAAAATCAAAAGAACATGAAATTAAAGGACCGAGGGAGCACATCACGCGCAACAAACAAAAGTGGTTCATCAATCATGTGGGAGACAGGGCTGACCTTGGGGGAGAAATGGCAAACTGAAAACAGCTTTTCACGTTTGTACTTGAAGGTCCATCCATGAGCCCCATGGCCATGGGGGCAAAGGGCGATTGCAGCGCCC
Organism: Eucalyptus pumila; assembly: GCA_016097595.1. Classification (NCBI taxonomy): domain Eukaryota; kingdom Viridiplantae; phylum Streptophyta; class Magnoliopsida; order Myrtales; family Myrtaceae; genus Eucalyptus; species Eucalyptus pumila. The sequence continues at coordinate 24,750,048 of CM027848.1, forward strand.
CATCCTTGATTTTTATTGTTTCCTATCTGCTCCTTCGGTGGGGGCATCACATGCGCCTCTCTTTTGATCCATCCTGGGGGCCAATCCCTAAAGCAAGAAAAATGTAATTATTGTTTCCAATGGGATGGGTTTCTCTCAAACTCCATGTCTGGTAACTCCATCATGAAAAGAGAAACGAGGTTTCAGGAATTTCATTGATTTTTTGGCCAATTACTAATGATGGGATTCATGTTCTGCTTGTGGATTCTTCATTAATCTTTGGTAATATAGATTATGATGTCGATTCTTCTAGCATGTGTCTAGCAATTCTGTTTTGGTGATTTTTCGCCGCCTGTATAACTTCGAATTCTTGAAATTGGAGGTTTTTATGAAAATTTAATTAACAACCTCAGACAATTCAAGAAGTCGAGGAGACAGAGGAAAATGAGGAACAGATGTGGGAAATGAAGTAGATTTTGAAATTTTTGTGAAGAAGAGGGTTGGAAAATTGAAATAATTCTTTTCTTTTTCCTTCCCTTCTATGGTTTCTAAACATAAATGGTCCATAAATTTTGGCGTAATGTGCAATGTAATTCATAAATTTTTACTTTGTTCAATGTGATCCTTGAACTTTTGTCCAATATGCAATGTGGTTCCTAAACTTACAATTTATTCAATGTGATCCCTAGACTTTGGTATATATTCAACTTAATCGTTTAACTATATGAAAATGTTTAATATTATCATTTTATTAATTGAAATTTATGTATAAAATAATCTCATTTTCACATTGCCTACCTCACTTTTCCAAGTGTATCAAACCATATTGCATTGAGTAGTTAAATTATGTAAACTCTTCTTTCAACAATGAATTTTAAACCAATCAAATTAGCAAATATTCCATGGCAAACTCTAAAAGTGAGCATTCAATTGATGCTTGCTCTTAGGTCGGTGATGTCAACTAACTTTAGGAACACCAATTCAATCCACCCACCAAATTGAGATACGTAGCTTGATAAGTAGTCGATGTGACTTAGGTTCGCAAATTTGTAAATTCTCCCCATAACAATGTCAGCACAATCTAACTGAATCAACATCTTGAACAAGCCCAAGCAAATTATATTCTCTAAATCTAGCACATTACCTAAACAATTCAAATTGCGTAGCATTTGTCATATCATGTCATATTCACTTGGATTTATTATTTTATTTAGCTAAGTAAAAGGGCTCAAACGCTGCCAAACTATAGATTACTCATAGAAAACTATAATTTTCAATTTAAGACCATAAATCTATCATTGTGCCACCGCTTACTAGGCAAACATGTCACCTCTATCGCATCACGATATAAATGAAGAGCCCAAAACTAGTAATATATGTAAGTTCAAGTTCGTTTTTTTGTAGAGTAATCAAGATTTTATGAAATCGAGGATAGATCCAAGAATCAAATGCGTTACTTTCCACCAATCACTCTAGTTTTTACATGGGTTTATTCTCAGGTAAAACGACTGAGATGCCAATGTCAAAGCCAAGATCCATAGCCTAGCCCCTACGCAATCCTCGTGGTAACAACGGACGTGGAAGGGCCCAATAAAGCGAATTGACAAATGTGTACGATCACCTCTTTTGTTTATTGTAAAGATGGTCGCGTCTCTGAAGAATTAATGTAGAATACCACATGTTTCATCCCAAACAGGACAGCCTCGATACTTCCCAAACGTGTTCAACTTTGTAGTATTAAAAGCTACACCTAATCTACAAGCCTATATGCATCTATGTATAAACAAGATATTAATATGGGGTGACATTCAAAAATTTCTTTAAAATGCAGGGTACGTGACTGACACAACCATTTAAAGGATTTAGGAATTTTCTTCTTTTAGTTTGATAAAAGAATATTACAAAAGCCACCATTCTTTTTACTATCATATCACACTACATTTATTTACTCTTTACATATATTTCGACTGGATTGAACAGTGGCATTAAAACCAAATTTGTCCCTAGACTTATTTCGCCAATTTTGTGTGTCATTTCTAAATTCGATTTGCTTATGAGAGAGTGTTGTAATATATTTAATAGTTGTGATCTCCTTTTACGATAGAACATTTGAGATGTGTATGGACACCACACGCAAGGGAAGGTGTGCCAAAATTTGAGAGATGAACGCATCCCAACATATATGGGTAGGTATAGGGGCATGGCTCTCGGACAAAGAACAATTGAACATGCTAAGACAGATTCCAAACACTTCTTTAGGGTTTTCTAGCGTAGGCAGGTTTGTCTTGTCATGTTGACTGCTTTTCTTTTCTTTTCTTTTTTTTTTCTTTTTTAAAAATTTCTCAGCCATTGGATTAACTCCTTACCGACTTTTCTTCTTTTATTAGGTCATACACTAAAACATTATATCATTATCCTTCAAGTCCCACGAATGTGAAAACATTTCGTGGTTTCTTTTTTCTCTTTTTGAGGGTGGAGAAAAAGAGAATTATCGAATTAAGAAGATCCGTCTTTGTTGAATGATTAGACCCAAGAAAATTATAAAAATAGAGATTCTACGTTGAAAGCATATGATGATCATATCATCTCTAGCTGGCAAGCTGAAAAAAGAAAAGAAAAGAATGATAATATATTATGGGAAATTAAGTAACGTGTAGTGTGACACGAGTCTATATAAAATGCTGTCTCATCTTGAGCTTCCTTCGTTTTCATAATGACTTTCTCCCTAAAATTAGAAAACAGTCTTTTCGGTGTTATGTGTCACTAACGAAAGGCATTGACGAAAATATAGGATATAGATGAAAGCTTAGGCATTCATGCAATTCAAGCCCCTAGCAAAAGGTAGGTGAACGGAGATTGAGATTGTGGTTCTTATATGAATCATATTGACCGGAGCTAACTTTAAATTTTTGTGGGAACATTATTAGTTTTCCTAAAAGTTTAGGTTATTAGATAAAAACGTGGTTTAAAATTATGTAGGCAAGCAAAACTTTGCTATAAGATTAATTGCAAAAATATATAATAAGGAAGATAAATAAGGGGTTAGTAATTTTTAATTTAACATCTCCTGCATTGATATCATGTAAAATATTTTGAGACTACTACTAATTGTAGTTTAAACTATTAAATGAAAGCCCGGTTTAACATTTAAATATTCTAACACCGTTGATAACTAAATATTTTAATTATGCCCCTCACACGTAGACAAAGACTTGGCCTAAGGTTAAGTGTGGATGTATATAGTAAGGGAGACAAATGAGAGGCTCGGAAAGCTTTGAACTTAGCAAATCCTACTTTGATACCATTTAAATTGTTGTGGAACAATTATTCTAATAATTTAAGTTACCAAATGAAGATGTGGGTTAACATCTACGTATTTTAACAATAGGAATTGACCAACATATAGAATATTCATCGTGACGTAGAATTGTTATGATGTATGAATCTCCTATCTAGTGCGAGCAACAAATGTTCTAGTGACACATGTTAATTATATTGAATAATCACAAAATGAAGTGTTTTTATAATATACCAGATAATTTTTAGCAACAGAAGGCACATATCGTTACAAACGCAAGTGTTTCTAAAGGCAACTTCAAGGAGTTTTAACTGATAATCGATCAACTTCAAATGAATGCGATTGTGGAAGGTCATTCAAACCTCACTAAACCAATGATGAATAGTCGGAAGTCTGTTTACTATATAGTCATGACTGTTGTCATAGTCAACAAGGTTGAAACTTCCAGGAACATAGCTACTCTCTTGCAAAATGTGCTGATGATGATATATTATAGATAATCTCGTTATTGTCTGATAGAGCAAGGATATGTATCATTCAGAAGGTGCTTATAGCTATATCTCTGCTGGCTTGAGTTGGACAACTTTTTCTCTTTCTCTCTCTCTCTTTTTGTGTATGGTCTTCAGTTGTATAATTGGTCAACTCATGTCTAGTGTCCAAGAATACATGAGACGGAAATTCCTTGCGATCAAGAAATTGCCCTCTTTTGCATAATCCCAAGATTCATTGAGGCTTCTAGGAATCCTGGGTTGCCATATTAAGGGCAAATAAGGTTAATCCAAAACCCCCATTATGTTATCTCCATTTTTTTTTTTTGTCGTATTTGACATGAATTGGTGGGGGCGACGATGACAAATGGCCGACAAAGAAATTGGGAAGCTGATGTGGAGTCCCCTCATTCAATGATAATGCTTCCCCTCACTGTTTTATTAGTTTAACATGATCAAATCTCCAAAGTTGCCCCCTTAGATCAGAGTATAATCTAGCTTTGTCCTTTTATAATGTTATTTTAATATGGGGTTTGTGCTCTTGTATTTGTCCACGGCCAATTCCTTGGGAGTTATATGAAATGATAATGCAACCGATAAAATGAAATTTTCATACGGCCGTATCGAATTAATGAACTGTATATTTTTGCACTAATTAAAATTTGAAAGTTCTATTCTTTTTTTTTTTTTTTTGCAAATAAATTTTCGATATCATACGTGCCGCCTATTCTTTGCATCAGCAGTGAATCCGAAAACAAAAGTCAATTTTAGACCCCTTTTTCTTCCAAACCCTAATACCACATGAGAAAAAGAAAAAGAAAATGATGAGACGAAGAGAGGTTTGAGTGGGGGTTTTGACATGATTCTTTTCAATTTCTGCAATAAAAAAATAGACATGATATTATTTTTAAATTGGCAGATGCTGAAAAAGAACAAATTCATATGATTCGATGAGCAATTTACTTGTCTAATCAAAATGAACAACCAAATCTCCTTTTGAGATCTCTTTGTCCGGGCAAATAAATCCTGCTTTGGATCATCCAACCAAGAGGAAGCCCCACAGAGTTCCAATCCTCCCCCTCTTCCCCACCAAAGAAAATATCTTATACTATAATATATCAACTCCTTAATGTGAAATGACTTTATTCTTCTCCTTTTCCAACCCTCGACCAGCTCATGACGCATGAAAGTGTAAGTTTCTCAGCAAATCCATACATAGGATTCATGATTGCATTTCAAATGTTCCTATAAAGATTTTCTGCTTCTTTTTTGGTATAATGATTTCAGACTCTCTAATTGTAAAAAAGATTATTTTCAACAAGTCTCATTGGATCACTAGTGAAAAGAATGATAAGTTATATATTGTGAGAAAAGTTGAATTTATGATTTTCAAATTTGATTTTTTTTTTTTTATAATAGTTCGATCCTTAATTTTCACTTATTTTGCAGTCTTGCCTACATTTACGCTGAAAATTGGTCAATGTTCTTGTGCTTACGATGGAACACACAATTTAAATGAAAGTTACCATTAGAATACTACAATCAAAAAAGATTATTATCACAATTTTTATGCTCACGGTTGCGTAAGTAAGTAGTCAACTCCGGTAACCCGAAAATGAACTTCAACAGGAACGAATTCCCAGGACTATATTTACACGAAAATAAAATTTTAGAGACTAACGACTTCAATTCCAACTAAGAACTTCGCTGAATTTAAATACTTGGGTTGAGTGGTATATAAAAAATAAAAAATAAAAAAAACTGTGCATCCTTTTTGGGCTTGTTGAGTTCCATATATCAAGTCCAATTTCTCCTTTAAAAAATTTGGCATGGTCAAAATTCATTTATAATGAAAGTCAAATTAAAAATATGATTTAGAAAAAAGAAGAAGCATGTATTGGGGGAAACTTTTTATAATTGAGTTGGGGCAATTGTCCCCGATCAATGTAAGGAGGCATAGCCCCCTACTAGGTTGATGACGAGCGTGCTAAGTAACCACTTTATATCTATTAATCATTAATTTTCATCATTTTACTCCAACCCGCACAAATATTTTTATTTCACAACCAGCTTTTCTCTGACTAAGTTACACACAGACACAAATATATTTCTGTGGAAAATTGTACACCTACAAATCCAGACTAGTTTATTAATATTAAATTAAATCTAATGAGAGAAGGGAACTGGAACCAGGTGTGCCCAAGTTGGCGGAAGGCCTAGGGTTTATGGGTCAAAACGCATATCCCACTATAAATTAAAGAAAGTTTAGAAAATGATCAAGTTGGGGGGCACTTGGCCTGTCTTTCTTTCTAATTTCTTCTTGCTTTCTTGATCTCTCCTTTGGTTCTCGGGTCAATTGATTGGATTTGTAGAATCCAATCAGCATGCGGCAACATTTCTAGTTAATAATAAATAGATTTCGTCAGACCACCACTTTGTCCTGAGCCTATCCTTTCGTTAATGACACCTCAAAAACGTAAGTCATGAAACTTCCTCGATTACAATTAGTGGGAAAGTCTTCCGGTGCCTCATTCTTTATTTCTGATTTGGTATATAAGTGGAATCTGGATCAAGTTTCATGTATCTGGATTAGTCCACTTCTCCAGACAATCTTAAGGGTTGATCTCGTGCATTCAGGACTTCACTTCTAAAGTGCTCCCAACAAGTCTCGAGCCAAAATACCATGAGAAGATGAGCAAACTCTCTTACCATTTATGTCAACACTTTATTAATTTCAAGCGCATCGGTAAAAGGTTGTAAAATCTTCAAAAAAATTCTAATAAATCATCATATGGTGTGAGAAATGGTTACAGGTGCAAATGGCATTCGCCAAACTTGGGCCCATAGTACCAGATAGTCGATACATAGCGAGTTCCAACAACCTACCATTCACAGTGGGAGACGAAATGTAGCCTGCTTCATTATTCAGTCCAACTATACACGATTTGTCTTTGCCTAATTTCCGGCCCACATGGGTTTAATTAGCAACAACTATGGTTTCTGACTTAAAAGAAACGCACGATCAGGCTCGACAGGGTGACAATACGGTGGCGAGAGACCAGCCTTGATAGTCAAAGAGATATGGGTTTCAACGCCCTCGCACCGGCATTTAGTGCGATCTCAATCGATGTCTCATGAGAGGCGGCTTGTACAACTAAAGATCTTATTGACCCACGATGTGTTCGAATTTGAATTCCCTTCTACTAAGAGAGAAACCAAAAAGGAAAATAAAGAGAATTACAAAGGATTTCATTGTAGATGAGTCTTGCTAGGTATGTGTCTTTGTTGCAAGTGTTTCTGTTGTGCTTGATTCAAGTAGTGCATCATCAGATGAGTTGACTTGTTCCGCCATAATTACTTCCATATTCCGTTGAGTGGGATTTGACAATGAGTTTTGAGTCAATGGTTGGAAAACTTCGTTTTCTCGATATTAATTCACATAGAAATTCAAGAGCGGGGGTCTTAATTGAATTGGAGAGACTCGAATTCACACTAATGTCATAGATTTACTTAATTTAGATACCATATAATTAAGCACTAAATGAACAAGCCCGACAAAATCCTTGTATAACTTCAATTTCACGAAAAAGAGAAATATGACTGACAGGTGTTGGTATGTATATATACAGATAATTTGCTTGAAGTGATTTGGTGTCTTGTGGAGTCATAGAGGTCATAATCAACTTAGGTAGAGGTTACCCAATGCAGATATGCTGCGTTTGGAAACTGCTTTGTAAATGGGCTTTGAATACCTGAAGTCCTTTGGGCTAAATATGAGGTGTTTGGGAAAAATTTTACAAGTCCCATTAGCCAAAAGCTAGCATTCTCAAGGTTGAAAGCCCAAGGCTGGTCTTGGGGTACCTTGGGCTTTCAGCCTTCTACACATGTAAAATTATTGTTCATCATCTTATGTGTTCATTGTTCATCTTCTTCGTTGAGGGTGGTCGGTGGGGTTCCAAAGGGTTGTGAGGGGCCGGCGACCAACTAGAGAAAGGCTGGCAACTGTCACAGCGACCTAGGCGACGGTCACGGCAACCTAGGCGACCATCGCCAGGGTGTTATGGCGACCTCCACGTCATCTAGGTAGCGGTGGCCTCCGCAGGGGGCCGCGCGATTTGCATCTCGGTGACCTCACCGAGGCCACGCGACCTCAGGGAAGGGTCGCGTGGCCCCGGCAACAATTGCTCGGGGTCGCGCGACCACCAGCGAGGTCACGCGACCTAGGCACAGCCCTCGCCGAGATCGCGAGGTCATGCTACCTCAGGCGAGGGTTGGGTAGCCTCAGCGACGGCCGATTGAGGTCGTGTGACCGTCGGCGAGGTCTCGCGACCTAGGCGCGGCCCTCACCAAGGCCCCTCGACCTCATGCGAGGGTCTCACTAGGGGTCACACGACCCCCACCGGCAATCGCCCGACCTCGGGCGGCCCTCGTCGGTGGTTTCCAGGGGTCGCCTGAGGTCTAGCGACCTCAGACGATGGCTGCGACCAGCAATCCCATATTGCCAGCAGCCACTACCCTTACTAGCCAAATTTTTTTTTTCTTTTGTTAATAAGAAATGTGCTTTGTAAATATAAGTCTTCCAAACACCATTTTGCTCAAAAATAATTCGTAATGGACTTTCGAATTATAATTTTTCAAACGCAATTTGCATTTTGAAAAACCCTTTTCACTTAAAGTCTTTTGTATTTTCCTAAAGGCTTTCCCCAAAAGTCTAACCAAACGCCCCCGTACTCATTTTGAGGTGAAAATCATATCATTTTGCCAAACGGACATGTATCTTGTTCGACTAGTTTTTGATTTGTTGGTTACATGCTTGAAGGTGATCACATGTAATTCTAAAATAGATAACGAAGAGAAAAAAAATCAATCGCTCTCTGCTTCCATCACCACATTATGTTAAGTGTATCATCACGACGGATCTCTCTTCCTCCAATAAGGAATGGAAGAAAATATGTCTCTTTTTCGTAAAGTGAAATGATAGCTACAAAACATTAAAAAATATTTTCAACATGATATCACCACTACACGTTTCTCAACGGATGATATGGTGCATTTTCCATCCATGATCGATGAGTCAATAAAATTGTACCGTAAGAACGAATGGCAAAATCACGAGATTTTACAATATATGTTACTTAATTCATTTCATGAACAGCGTCGACAAAGCTATATATATCATCGGGTATTTTCCATGATACAGCATTAGAACCCATGCTGTGAAGAAACTAAGCCACAGATCATGCAATTAAATACTCAAGATATTCGAATAATATACTAGGAGCACAATGAACATGATAAATTGCTCAGGGATAAACGGAGCTGAAAACTATTTTTCCAAGGAAAGTACCAATTCCTTATATTTTAATTACTAGATAAAACAAAGCCACGTCGATTACCGATATAAGTTCAACGTGGATGTCACAACGTTATCTTGTATATGATCTGATTTATATAAAGGACGTGATACAAGATCAAGCGTGTAATTGAATTCATGTCCGTACTTAACAAGATAAGGCTTGTTATATAATGGTAGCTTGGATATAGGCCAACATCTAATTATAGTAAATTGTGATTTTGAATTCAGGTTTTTAAACAAAGTTGGCATCTCATCTTCCCTTGAATTGACAATTCTGGGTCAACGGGAGGTTGGATTTCCTTTAATAGGAGAACGTGCAAGCTTCTAGCTGAAGTGAATTTCTGGACCATGCATATTAATGTCTCTTGAATGCAGATTAGCTGCAACGCATGCTTGCTTATTCAGTAACCCAAAGTTGCCGGGAGCACTCACGTCGACATGCCTCTCAGATCGAACAGGCCGATTAAAACCCGGGGAGCATCTAACTTGACTCTCAAGGATTCGCTCAAGAAAGAGATGTCCAAGCGAAGAAAAGGCCGGTCATCTCCGACACACCATGTAAACAGAGCTTCCTGTACAAACAAGCTCGGCCCACTTGTTCCCGGGTAAGTTTGACTACTTCTCAAGTCGTCTTTAATTCCTCGATCGACGCGTTCGAAGTTCCAAATGACAGTTAAATAGCGACAGATACCTCACATCCCAACGTGAGACTTGGATTTTAACATAACATAGCTCCTGCGAACTTTGTAGGCATGGCCAGTGTTCGAATAATCTTGTCGCTTCTGCTTGTAGCGGCCTTAGGCATAATTGCTCAGTGTGGCGCCTCTCGGGCTATCAAAGCAGCTTACTGGCCGTCAGATGTTGAAATCCCTGCATCCTCCATAGACACCTCGTATTTCACTCACATTTACTATGCATTCCTCTTGCCCGACCCGACCACATTCCGGCTCATGGACACTGCGTCTGACCAAACCAAGCTGCCTGGATTCACAGGCATGCTGCGGAAGCGAAAGCCGGCGGTAAAGACCCTCCTATCCATAGGTGGAGGCAGGTCGGACACAAATGTGTTCTCCAGGATGGTGAACAGCTCAGAGACTCGCACAGCATTCATAAACTCCACCATTGAAGTAGCTCGAAAATACGGTTTTGATGGAGTTGACTTGGACTGGGAGTATCCAGCTGATGAACGAGACATGTCCAACCTCGCTCTGCTTTACAAAGAGTGGAGAAAAGCCCTGGATAAGGAGTCCAAAAGAAGTGGTAAAATCCGCTTATTACTGACGTCTGCTGTGTACTATGCATCAGGATTTCAGGTTTGGGGTACGCCCAGATCGTACCCCAGTCAGGCAATCCGGAAGTACGTGGACTGGGTCAGCCCCATGTGCTTCGACCATCACGGGTCCTGGGAGAATTTCACGGGCGAGCATTCGGCACTCTATGATCCGAAGAGCAACATCAGCACGAGCTACGGAATCAGTTCGTGGATTCGAGCTGGTGTGCCGAGCGGAAAGCTGGTGATGGGCCTACCGTTGTATGGTCGGACATGGACGCTCCAGAATCCAAATGTTACTGGCGTCGGGGCTCCAGCTGTTGGAGTGGGTCCTGGAAAGGGTACCTTGACATACAAACAGATTGTTGAGTTTAATGTGCAGAACCATGCAGCAGTCAAATTCGACGAGGAGTCGGTGTCGTACTACTCATACGTCGGAGTCTCTTGGATTGGTTATGACGATGTGGGGTCTGTGCGGAGGAAGGTCCGATTTGCTCGGTCTCAGCGCTTGGGTGGGTACTTCTTCTGGGCTCTCGGCCAGGATAAGAACTCGATCATCTCAAGACAAGGTACCAATGAAATCACCTTTTAATGTCCATTACACACAGTAATCACGTGTTGATTCTAACATGTTTGCTTCTTACCCTTCTACTGATGACAGCCTCAAGAGCTTGGGATCACTGATGAACTTGGAAAGACTGTCCGTAGCATGTGACGATTGCAATAAATGCATTTAACTCGTTTGAAATTTGGTCAACTGTTGACTTCTCTCAGACAACTTTACAATTATTCCCGGAAATATTCTCAGATCTCTCGTCTTGAAGGTTCACGATCTCCAAGGATATCCTGTTCATATCGTTGGAAAGTGGGAGCCTTTTTGTGTGTATGTTTATCTACCTTTCAATTCAATTTCTGATTTGCTCAAATAGATTCCTTTCATGGAGTTACACAACCAGCCTTTTCCATCAAACATCTGCGATTGCCATTTTCAACAACTAACGATGAACAGTGAAGTGAAGAACATGAGAAATAACATGCAGTAGCATCTCCCTTTTTTCAGTGTCGTAAAGCACAAGTATCGAAGGATTAGTTGCTGACCAAAGGACGATATAATTAGGTAACAAACTAAAGCAATCGGTAATTTCGCAAAGCTATGGCGAGAGGAATTGTGTAGTCCGGGTGCTTCTAGCGAAGAACAAACACCGTGCACTCAATCTTTCAAGTGCAAAATCCAGGGGTTGGAAATGAGATCGAAATCGTTGAAATCAATAACTGAAGATATTGATAAGCAGAAATAAATTGAATGGAGTGATTTTTCAGAAGTAGTTTTCTTCTGACTTGAAGACTAATGAACAACACGGGCATTCCAAGGACAGTAGAGGTACGGAAACTAAAAATGGGCAAGTTAAAGTGCAAAATGAATGGTGCAGCATATCCGCAAACACATACATAGAACAGTCAACGCCAGCAACAGGAATCATTCTCTCCTCAGTTTGAGATGCATCGTCTCATTCACATTGTGTTTGATAATAATAGCGGACGGAAAAGGTATAGTGCATACGAACCTGAAAAGTTGAAGAATGGTTATATCAAGTAGATTTGAATCAATCCCCATAAGGCAGAAGATGATGCGCCTCAGATTAATTCAGCTAGCGAGCACACTCTATCTGCGACAATCTCCCGTCATGCATCTGCAGTGCCTTCTACAAATGTTGTAGCCACTGTCGACAGATTTTTATTCAGACAAACTGAGATGTGGATGCAGAAAGAAGCAAACATGAAGCGTTCTATCCGTCACAAGTTTCTCTTAAACAATCAAAGAGAATATATTCAATAAAAAAAAAAAAGTAGTATTGTGCAGAGAAATTTATTCATCATTGATCAATGCCCAAAGACAAAATGAGCCATCATCAAAGAAGTGTTTATGATGCCATTCAATGGTCCAAATGTGGCAAAAGCAATTGTGACATCCCAAATTTTCAATTATGTTTTCTTCTGAATGAATCGGGCGTTTCATTGACGTGTCTATAGGGCTATTCTCAGAACTGATCACTCTTGAGATAACTAGACTATCTGGAGAAATTATTAGGAATTTTAAGGCAGTAGACTTGAGAATTCGACCAGGAATCGACTTCTCGACCGTGTCCATCTTTAGAGGCCATTACGTCACAGTTAAAAGTTGATTTGAAATCGAGAGATGACTGGATCGACGAGAGATGTGTAGCTAATCATGGGTGACACCACTAAATTAGAAAATTCATGTCGGCCGACTAGACTGATTTTCTTATTGTTTTGGTACTTGTGTTTCGTATTTAGATTCTCCGGATTTTCACGAAAACCGAGAGTCGCCAATGTGTCGAGTGGGATCATAGTGACTCGAAAAAATCGACCACGAGTCAATTGCACTTAAAAATATCTGAAAGTTACTAGGTAGTTTAAGTCACGCTAAAAACATGCCGAATAGAAATTAACCGCCAATTCGAGTCCGATTTCAAAATTGGAATTTCTGTCATGTGACAATAAATTTTAGGAATATCAACTCAGTCTTAGAAGATTTTTTTGACACAGGCACTTTTCGGGAAAAAGTAGTCGTGTGGCCATTTTCGTTCAATTGAAGCCGAGGATTAATTTTGTTGGTGAAATTGAGAAGCAAGGGGGATTCTTGGATAAGGAAATTAATCAATTTGATAATTGGAAATATCAATTGATTTTTGGGAGAGTTATTGGAGAGAAATTTAAGAGGGAATTTGGATGCAAAATGCAAGTGTAGACCAAGTGCTTTAATTTGGATTTTTCCTTGGATATCTAGGTGCCAATTCAAAAGAAATTGGGATAAGAATATTCTACTTGAGGAAATTCTTTTCTTTTATTTTTCTTCCCAATTCTTTCATTTCTTGGCCAAGCATCCAAGCATCCTTTCTCTCCCCCTTTTTCTTTTTTTTTCTTTTCCCTTTCTCTCTCTCTCCCCCCCCCCCCCCCCTTCCCCACTGACCGAAATGTTTGCTAGCTTCCACCTTGTTTCCCCTCTTTCTCTTCTTTTTGACTTTTCAAACCTAATCTCTCTTCTCTCTCTTCTTTCCCCCCCACTCCCTCGTGACCGACCCTTTCTTCTCCTTTCTTCTTTGTGCGAACCCACCAAAACTAGCAAAACAGAAGTAGCAGCTCGCCTGAAGACTGAAGCAGCTTGCCGTCACCACCGCACATCGCCGGGCCGCCATCCGCACCACCCGCGTGACGCCGCGCGCTCCGCCACCTCATGCCCGCTCCTGCCGTCCCCACTGTGCGCCGTCCAGCCCCGTTCAGCCTTTGTCCAACTTAGTCCGACCGCCTCTGGCCATCGCCCACCTCCGTCCGGCCATCGTCCAACCTCCCCGAAGTCCACCTCACCCTCCACCGGCCTCGCCTCGCCTCGCCGTTTTGGCCACTGGACCAGCTCTGGCTAGCCAAAGGTAGCAACCCACCAAGTGGGTTTCCAGCACTGTTCGAGCCCGCTTTTGGGCCATTTCCGGGCCCCAAACCCGAGCCGTGCTTTGGGAGGAATCGTCCCATCGCAACGTCCCCGTCCGATTGATCTAACTTGCGCGCAATTCCGTTGAGTAATTTCAATAATCCTTGCTTAGTGGACTAATTATGCCTTATGATTGTTTAGTTTTAATTAATTAGGTTTATGTGGTTAGATTAGTATAGATTAGTGTTTATTAGTCAATTGTGATGTGAATTGGACAAATTGAGTGTGCATTTAGTAAGTAGATGTGGTCTACTATTTATTGAGGGTAGTTCGGGATTTTTCCCGACCCGCAATTCCGGCCTAAGTGGAATTTTTAATAATTAAATATTAATTTTCGAAATTAATTTAATTATTTATTTATTTTCCGGAAATTCAATCGGGATGGTCGGTGACCGGAATTTTATGCTCGTGATCGTGGTGAAGTCTGTTTATTTAATTGGGATTTATTTTGAGCTAAATTGAATTTTTAATATTTATTAATTAATTTTCAAAATTAATTAATTAATTAATTTCTTTTTTTGGAAATTAAGGCTGAGATGGCCGACAACCGAAATCTCGTGCTGATTGTCGTGGCACAATCCGTTTATTTATTTGAGCTCTACGTTGCATTGAATTAAATAAATTGTGATATTTTAAGGATTTACCCGAAATTGATTGAGTGGAATTGAATGATTGATTGATAGATGGCCGAGTATGACTATTTAGCATTTTTAATGCCTTGTTGAGCTATTAAGTGGAGAGAGTGGTGAGAGCTAACTGAGAATTCTATTAGCTGAGACCGATCAAGTACGAAGTATAAACAGGCGTGGTTCGGTGATTAAAGATATCATTGTGCGAAAACAGCGCCTTAAAGAACATACATATACTGTCTATGACTTGTGGCAGTCGTGGTTCAGCGATTAAGAATATCAGTGTGCGAAAACAGCTCCTTAAAGAACACACGTAGACTGTCTGTAATCTATGACGGGCGTGGTTCGGTGACGAGGAATATTACTGTGTGAAAACGTCGCCTTAAAGAACGCACGTAGACCGTCTATTACTTATGTCACCTTGGCCAAAACAATGCCTGAGAGTATTAATGGAGCTCTGTGACTAAGTGTACTATTGGAGGTTATATGGGATGAAATGAATGACCTAGGAACGGTCCGAATGACATGTAACAACTAGCTTGATTGATCAATGATTTGTTTCGGTTGTCGTGATTTGATTGATTGTTCGTTGTGATTTATGAAGCGTCTGTATATAACCTTGAATTGCAAGTTGAGAGTGAGGCCAAGGTAAGTCTTCTAACTTGTGATGTGCTTAGGCAACCATGTGGTGTATTGGTTCCCTAATTGAGTCTAAGTGGGGTAAAACTCGCTGAGATGTAGTCTCATCCCGGTTATGAGACAACATTTCAGGACTCCGATGAAGAGCTGAGGAGGAGGAATCTAAGAAGGAGAACTCTGAGGTGAAACCTGAGGAGAATGATTTTTAGAAGAAGAAGATAATACCGAGAGGGATCTTGAGTATGACCCGGATGGACTGAGATCCCATCCTCTTTTGTGAACCCTATTTTGATGTGAATAGAGTTAGAGTATAAAGTTGTGAATAGTTGTGAAGTACTCTGGTTTGTGTTTTGAATAAAAGTTTGGTTATGAGTTTCAATATGAAAAATATGGACTGCTTTTCTATCCCATTGTTTTATTGTCTGGGGATTTTCTATCTGCTCCCGCATGCGCATATTAAATGAAGAGAGTCGGCGATGCGTCCTGGGACGTCGCTATTAATTGACCATGTGAGGGATGGGCACGCGATCGAGGATCGAGGCGTGACAGCAATACTCCGAAACTGAACATCAAGGTTAGTAAATTATGGAAACACGCCAAATTTGGTTGATCACGTCACAACAATTAGTGTATCCCTCTACTTGCCACTTCTTTGCTTTCTTATCCTTGCCAATCCAGAATGTGCAAGGAGGAACAACCGGCATGTCTATTGTCTCTGGGGATTATCCCACAATGAATGATTGTAGACTCTACTCCTCCAAGAATATTTAACTTTCAATAAACTGCCGAAGTTGTGTGCATGCTGGACAGTGGACATTTGTAAGGCTATTGGTTCATTAACATTATCGTGAAGTTAGGACCTGAGCAAGTCCTTAAAAGGCTTAAGGAGAAAACAAGCGAGAGAACCACCCTGGGGTGGAAGACTCCGCGTTGTCCTCTGTATTCCCTCTCTATCAAGAAGACAAAGATAAACAGGGAATTTGGGGGCCTCATAGTGATGAAGGTAGACACCACGTCAGCACTTAGGTTCTGGCTACCATTGGGTAGGTGGTATAGTAGCTTCCCGCGCTTAAGGTGAGTGAGGGTGGGTGAAATGCCCACAGCTGTGTCTCGGGCAAGCCCTCACGAGCCCAGTGGCTTGTAGATGTATTGAGGCATCTTGGCCTTTGCTTGGGGTTGTGTGCCGTGCGAGATGAGGTCCATAGCCTGCCGTTCAGACCATACAAGTGGCTGGATAGCAAACTTTCAACAGTTTTCTGTTGGATAACATATTTCTCATTTTCTAATGTTTAGATCATCTAGGCAGATGAGATGATGCACTACCATTTCATAGTCAGCAAGAGGCCTATACCTTGCTATCAGGAAAATGATTTTCTTTTTAAAAATCAGAAAATATTGACTTTTCATAAATTTTCGTTTTCCTTCCTGGAATCGGCCAAGAGCAAGCTGCATGCCCATCTCGGTTTATTTTGTTGTGGTAGAGGAAAAAATAGAAAGAAGGAAAAGTCGAGAGGTAAAAGTAGAGGAACAAAACACAAAAACCTTCCTCATTGCAATTGAGAATTTGGAATCAAGAACCAACAAGAAATATCAATCGCTTCCAACTGTAGAAACATGAATTTCTTGGCCGGTCGTGTGCTTGAAAGCACTTCACTTGTTCCAGGCTGACCTAGAAAATCACAAATGATCCACATCAACGGCTTCATCAAATCAAGCATGGATATTTTCTTGAGCTGTCACTTGAGCAATACCGCATCTTATTTCTCATTGTTGATATGGTGCCTGTGGCATTTGTGACATCCAGAATTTCGTGTTCTAATTTCGACTGGATAAATAGGGTCGTTTTGTTCAGTTAAAGCCAGGGATTGAGAAATTGGGATGGAAGTTAGATTATATGACAGGAAAAGTCATGAAATGGACAAGGATGCCTTGATGGATTTATTTTGGCTTCAATTGAAATTTTGTTTGTTGAGAAGTGAACAAATTTGAATAAAATTGAAGGGGGAAAAATAGCAAATTCGTGTGCTACCTTTACCCCACACTTTAGCCTACCTAAATGCTTCTAGAAGGGGGCATAATTGTCAAAAAAATGAGGGGTGGATGACAGCAGGTGGTGGCCCACGTGGGGTTGACCTAAGAGAGAGAGAGAGAGTGAGAGAAAGAGAAAGGGAAATTGGCTTTCTCTTCTCCCCTTCTCTCTCCCGTCGTTGTCTCTCTCTTCCCCCATCTTCTTCTTCGGTTGTGCGACGCCATGGAAGCCGAAGACCAGAGGAAGCAGCATCCATCGTCGCTCGGACCAGGGCCGCCACCACCGTTGCGCCGGAGTCGCCGCCGCTGCTCAGCAACCGCCCGCGTGCCCTCCATCTCTCCCCCTGCTGTTCGGCTGTCTCTTTTCCCTTCTTTGGTGTGCCTTGAAGACTTCGAATCCCAGCAGATCTGGGACAGACGCCGGAGCAGCCAACGCCGCACGTGTGATGCCACCGACCTCCGTCTGTCGCGGCCCCGTTCGCTTTGCGCTCGCCCGCATGCCGCCGTACACCGCCAGCTCTGTTCCCTCGCGCCAGGCGACCTCCCCAAGCGAACCAGCCTCTGTTCAGCTCGGTTCCGCCCCGACCAGCCGCCTCCGGCCACCGCCTACCTCCGTCCGGCCACCGCATAGCCTCCCCGGCGTCCTCTCGCCCTCCACCGGCCTCCCCTCGCCGCCCTAGCTGCCGAACGAGCTTTGTCCAGCCAAGAACAATGGCTGGAAAAATGGGTTTCAAGCCCTATTCAAGGCTTGTTTTGGGCCGTTTTCGGGCCCTGAACCCGAGGTCTGCTTTGGAGTTGATCGTTCCTCGCGTCGTCCCCGTCGGATTGGTCCGACTTGCGCGCGATTCCGGTGAGTAATCTCACTAATCCCGGATTAGTTGGCTAATTATGCTTAAGGTTGGTTTAGTTTTAATTAATTATGTTTAGGTTGTTAGATTAGACTAAATTAGCAATTATTAGTCAATTGTGATGCGGTTTAGATAAATTGATTGTGTAATTAGCAAGTAGACGTGATCTACTATTTATATGAAGTGCCTCGGGATTTTTTCCCGACCCTTAGTGGGCTTCAATTAGGCTTTTCGGGCCTAAGTAGAATTTTTAGTATTTAAATATTAATTTTCGGAATTAAATTAAATAATTATTTATTTTCCGAAAATTCAACAGACATGGTCCGGAACAGAAATATTATCTTGATGATCGTGGTGAAGTCGTTTATTTAATCGGGCTTTATTTTGAGTTAAATTGAATTTTTAATATTAATTATTTAATTTTCGAAATATTAATTCTCGGAATTTTTAGTATTTAAATATTAATTTTCGGAATTAAATTAAATAATTATTTATTTTGCGTTTTGTATAAAATTTTGGTTATAAGTTTCAATATGAAAAATATGGCCGCTTTTTATCCCATCGATATATTATCTCTGATTTATAATCTGCTTTAGCGCAGGCTTAATAAATGAAAGGTTAGGTGATACTACATGATATCGCATTATAAAATCGACCAAGTGAGAAGGATGTGTGCGTGCCCGAGGATCGGGGCGTGAC
The DNA here is from genome assembly GCA_016097595.1 of Eucalyptus pumila. NCBI lineage: Eukaryota > Viridiplantae > Streptophyta > Magnoliopsida > Myrtales > Myrtaceae > Eucalyptus > Eucalyptus pumila. The sequence continues at coordinate 24,768,790 of CM027848.1, forward strand.
AGCATTACAAAGGATTTCATTGTAGACAAGTCTTGCTAGGTATGTGTCTTTGTTGCAAGTGTTTCTGTTATGCTTGATTCAAGTAGTGCATTATCAGATGAGTTGACTTGTTCCGCCATAATTACTTCCATATTTATTGAGTGGGGTTTGACAATGAGTTTTGAGTCAATGATTGGAAAATTTCACTTTCTTGATCATAATTCACATAGAAATTCAAGAGCCGGGGTCTTAATTGAATTGGAGAGACTCGAATTCACACTAGTGTCATAGATTTGCTTAATTTAGATACCATATAATTAAGTACGAAATGAACGGGCCCGACATAATCCTTGTATAACTTCTTCAATTTCACGAAAAAAGAGAAATATGACTTACAGGTGTTGGCATGTATATATACAAATAATTTGCTTGAAGTGATCTGGTGTCTTATGGAGTCATAGAGGTCATAATCTACTTAGGCGGAGGTTACCCAATGTAGATGGTCGTTTTGAGGTGAAAATTATATCATTTTGCTGACGGACATGTATCTTGTTCGACTAGTTTTTGATTTGTCGGTTACATGCTCGAAGGTGATCACATGTAATTCTAAAATAGATAACGAAGAGAAAAAAAATCAAACGAAGAGAAAAAAAATCAATCTCTCTCTGCTTCCATCACCACATTATGTTAAGTGTATCATCACGACGGATCTCTCTTCCTCCAATCAGGAATGGAAGAAAATATGTCTCTTTTTCGTAAAGTGAAATGATAGCTACAAAACATTAAAAAATATTTTCAACATGATGTCACCACTACACGTTTCTCAACGGATGATATGGTGCATTTTCCATCCATGATCGATGATAGAGTCAATAAAATTGTACCGTAAGAACGAATGGCAAAATCACGAGATTTTACAATATATGTTACTTAATTCATTTCATGAAAAGCGTCGACAAAGCTAGAAAAAAAAATTATACATATATATATTGGGTATTTTCCATGACACAGCATTAGAACCCATGTTGTGAAGAAACTAAGCCCCAGATCATGCAATTAAATACGCAAGATATTCGAATAATATACTAGGAGCACAATTAAAAGAGCACGGAACATGATAAATTGCTCAGGGATAAACGGAGCTGAAAACTATTTTTCCAAGGAAAGTACCAATTCCTTCTATTTTAATTACTAGATAAAACAAAGCCACGTCGATTACCGATATAAGTTCAACGTGGATGTCACAACGTTATCTTGTATATGATCTGATTTATATAAAGGACGTGATACAAGATCAAGCGTGTAATTGAATTCATGTACCGTACTTAACAAGATAAGGCTTGTTATATAATGGTAGCTTGGATATAGGCCAACATCTAATTATAGTAAATTGTGATTTTGAATTCAGGTTTTTAAACAAAGTTGGCATCTCATCTTCCCTTGCATTGACAATTCTGGGTCAACGGGAGGTTGGATTTCTTTAATAGGAGAACGTGCAAGCTTCTAGCTGAAGTGAATTTCTGGACCATGCATATTAATGTCTCTTGAATGCAGATTAGCTGCAACGCATGCTTGCTTATTCAGTAACCCAAAGTTGCCGGGAGCACTCACGTCGACATGCCTCTCAGATCGAACAGGCCGATTAAAACCCGGGGAGCATCTAACTTGACTCTCAAGGATTCGCTCAAGAAAGAGATGTCCAAGCGAAGAAAAGGCCGGTCATCTCCGACACACCATGTAAACAGAGCTTCCTGTACAAACAAGCTCGGCCCACTTGTTCCCGGGTAAGTTTGACTACTTCTCAAGTTCGTCTTTAATTCCTCGATCGACGCGTTCGAAGTTCCAAATGACAGTTAAATAGCGACAGATACCTCACATCCCAACGTGAGACTTGGATTTTAACATAGCTCCTGCGAACTTTGTAGGCATGGCCAGTGTTCGAATAATCTTGTCGCTTCTGCTTCTAGCGGCCTTAGGCATAATTGCTCAGTGTGGCGCCTCTCGGGCTATCAAAGCAGCTTACTGGCCGTCAGATGTTGAAATCCCTGCATCCTCCATAGACACCTCGTATTTCACTCACATTTACTATGCATTCCTCTTGCCCGACCCGACCACATTCCGGCTCATGGACACTGCGTCTGACCAAACCAAGCTGCCTGGATTCACAGGCATGCTGCGGAAGCGAAAGCCGGCGGTAAAGACCCTCCTATCCATAGGTGGAGGCAGGTCGGACACAAATGTGTTCTCCAGGATGGTGAACAGCTCAGAGACTCGCACAGCATTCATAAACTCCACCATTGAAGTAGCTCGAAAATACGGTTTTGATGGAGTTGACTTGGACTGGGAGTATCCAGCTGATGAACGAGACATGTCCAACCTCGCTCTGCTTTACAAAGAGTGGAGAAAAGCCCTGGATAAGGAGTCCAAAAGAAGTGGTAAAATCCGCTTATTACTGACGTCTGCTGTGTACTATGCATCAGGATTTCAGGTTGACGGTCCGCCCAGATCGTACCCCAGTCAGGCAATCCGGAAGTACGTGGACTGGGTCAGCCCCATGTGCTTCGACTATCACGGGTCCTGGGAGAATTTCACGGGCGAGCATTCGGCACTCTATGATCCGAAGAGCAACATCAGCACGAGCTACGGAATCAGTTCGTGGATTCGAGCTGGTGTGCCGAGCGGAAAGCTGGTGATGGGCCTACCGTTGTATGGGAGGACATGGACGCTCCAGAATCCAAATGTTACCGGGATCGGGGCTCCAGCTGTTGGAAACGGTACCTTGACATACAAACAGATCGTTGAGTTTAATGTGCAGAACCGTGCAGCAGTCAAATTCGACGAGGAGTCGGTGTCGTACTACTCATATGTCGGAGTCTCTTGGATTGGTTATGACGATGTTCGGTCTGTGCGGAGGAAGGTCCAATTTGCTCGGTCTCAGCGCTTGGGTGGGTACTTCTTCTGGGCTCTCGGCCAGGATAAGAACTCGATCATCTCAAGACAAGGTACCAATGAAATCACCTTTTAATGTCCATTACACACAGTAATCACGTGTTGATTCTAACATGTTTGCTTCTTACCCTTCTACTGATGACAGCCTCAAGAGCTTGGGATCACTGATGAACTTGGAAAGACTGTCCGTAGCATGTGACGATTGCAATAAATGCTTTTAACTCAATTGAAATTTGGTCAATTGTTGACTTCTCTCAGACAACTTTTCAATTATTCCCGGAAAAATTCTCAGATCTCTCATCTTGAAGGTTCATGATCTCCAAGGATATCCTGTTCATATCATTGGAAAGCGGGAGCCTTTGTGTGTGTACGTTTATCTACTGTAGCATGTGACGATTGCAATAAATGCATTTATCTCGTTTGAAATTTGCTCAATTGTTGACTTTTCTCGGACAACTTCGCAATTATTCCCGGAAAAATTCTCAAATCTCTCATCTTGAAGGTTCATGATCTCCAAGGATGTCCTGTTCATGTCGTTGGAAAGTGGGAGCCTTTTTGTGTGTATGTTTATCTACCTTTCAATTCAATTTCTGATTTGCTCAAATAGATTCCTTTCATTGAGTTACACGACTAGCCTTTTCCATTAAACATCTACGATGGCCAATTTCAACAACTAACGATGAACAGTGAAGTGAAGAACATGAGAAATAACATGCAGTAGCATCTCCCTTTTTTCAGTGTCGTAAAGCACAAGTATCGAAGGATTAGTTGCTGACCAAAGGATGATATAATTGGGTAACAAACTCGAGCAATTGGTAATTTCGCATAGCTGTGGCTAGAGGAATTGTGTAGTCCGGGTGCTTCTAGCGAAGAACAAACACCGTGCACTCAATCTTTCAAGTGCAAAATTAAGGGGTTGGAAATGAGATCAAAATCGTTGAGCTCAATAACTGAAGATATTGATAAGCAGAAATAAAATGAATGGAGTGATTTTCCAGAAGTAGTTTTCTTCTGACTTGAAGATTAATGAACGACATGGGCATTCCAAGGACGATAGAGGTAAGGAAACTAAAAATGGGCAAGTTAAAGTGCAAAATGAATGGTGCAGCATATCCGCAAACACATACATAGAACAGTTAATGCCAGCAACAGGAATCATTCTCTCCTCAGTTTGAGATGCATCATCTCATTCACATTGTGTTTAATAATAATAGCGGACGGAAAAGGTATAGTGCATACAAACCTGAAAAGTTGAAGAATGGTTATATCAAGTAGATTTGAATCAATCCCCATAAGGCAGAAGATGATGCGCCTCAGATTAATTCAGCTAGCGAGGCACACTCTATCTGCCACAATCTCCCGTCATGCATCTGCAGTGCCTTCTACAAATGCTGTAGCCACTGTCCACAGATTTTATTCAGAAAAACTGAGATGTGGATGCAGAAAGTAGCGAACATGAAGCATTCTATCCGTCACAAGTTTCTCTTAAACAATCAAAGAGAATAGATTCAATAAAACTAAAAGTAGTATTGTGCAGAGAAATTTATTCATCACTAATCAATGCCCAAACACAAAATGAGCCATGATCAAAGAAGTGTTTATGATGTCATTCAATGGTCCAAATGTTGCAAAAGCAATACTCCGAAACTGAAGATCAAGGTTAGTAAATTATGGAAACACGCCAAATTTGGTTGATCACGTCACAACAATCAGTGTATCCCTCTACTTGCCACTTCTTTGCTTTCTTATCCTTGCCAATCCAGAATGTGCAAGGAGGAACAACCAGCATGTCTACTATCTCTGGGCATTATCTCACGATGAAATGTTTGCAAGTCATGACTTAGCCCAAATTGTGACCCGTCAATCCAAGGTGGGCAGACCCTGTCACCATAGCCCCACCAAGAAATTACAGGTTCAGAATCCATTTTAACAAAGTGATATACCCATTCATACAACCGCGGGCAGATTCAACAACCGGACTTTGCATTTGTGAAATTAATGCCCTTACCACTAGGCCATCATCACTGGCAGTCGATACTTGCACATTTGAATGTGCTAATTCCGCACGCACTATTCATGATATTCAATTATCATGTAATAGAACGAAGCAACCCATTTATATTAGAACCATCCATGCCTCTGCATATAAAATGAAGATAATAGGAGCACCTCAAAATAAGTTCTATATGAAAGAGACATACCAAAACAGCATGTAATGTGACGCAAAGATGAGCATAAAGCATGAACACGAGGATGAAAAGAGAGTCAACATTATAAGGAGTTGAAAGCACCTAAGGTAAAAGATTAATTGCAACAAAAAACAAAGAGCTTCGGCTAAAGTAACTCGAGATTTTGGTTACAGCTTAGAAAACATGCAGACTGAGAAACAGATCATTGTAGAGAAAAAAATTAGCCCAAATTTACAAAGGGAACTATGATCCTCACACTCAAGTGGTCCCCAGACATTCATCAATCTTTCCCCATATATCCGTTTTCAATCAGCGCTCTATCCATCCTTCATGCCCAGCATCTCGGCAAACAGATGGGGTAAATACTTAGTTTCAATGACTGGATTATTAACTCACCATTCAACAACCATCATCTCATATTCAATTAAAATGATGCCGGAAGGGAAAAAATAAGTCTATCCATCTATAAAAAGGTTGAAAAATTGGTGTACCAAGCTGCTGGAGTTGATCCAGAATAAGCCAGAAAGACACTAGATGGAAACACTCGTCTATCAATTCCAACTATCGTGCAATTTTTCAGCAAAGTCTCCGGCGATGCATCTGCAGCACCTCTGGCACAAGTAAAGTTTGAGTAATCATAATTCATAGACACTTTCAATTGACACTGTCATTCAAATAGACCAAGACAACAGTGCAAAAAATTTACAATTAGGAAGCAAATATAGAGCATCTAATTTGCCATAACTCTCTTACATAATCAACTGGGCAAATACAATTGAAGTGAAGCTAATACGTTGCAAAGTAGACTCTAAATAACCACGAATCAAAAATACTCCTTTGGCGTTCCATTTTAGGCTTCCAGCTTCTTTATTGCCTAAAACTAAAGAAGAGAAAGATGAGATGTCTCAAGTTTCATATTCTAATGCTGTAGATAATCTCATATATGTTATGGTTTGCACTTGTCTAGATATTTCACAATCTATTAGTGTTGTGACTATATATATGGCACATCCGGGTAAAGCTCACTGGCAAGCCAAGAAATGGATTCTTCGGTACATCTGAGGTACATCAAATGTGGGTTTAGTCTTTGATAAAGATTGCAATATAGGACATTCGGTTGTTGATACTGACTACGTAAGCGATTTTGGTTAGTTGGAGAGCGATTTTGGTTAGACACAATTGCTTTGTCTACCACCAAAATAGAGTACATGGCAATAGTGGAAATGGTAAAAGAAGATCTTTGGTTGAAGCGTTTGATTACAGAACTTGAAGTGATATAGGAGGGAGCCTCCGTTATTTTTGGTAATAACCAAAGTGTGATTTAGTTGATCAAGAGTACAATGTATCATGAGAGCACAAGACTTATCGACATACGGTATTTACTTTGTGCATGATGAGGTTACCAAAAGTACAGTTATGATGAAGAAAGTATTTGCGGCGAATAATTCGGCAGATATATTGACCAAACTAGTTCTTTGACCAAGTTCAAGCATTATTTGGACTTGATTGGTTTTTAACCATTTGATTTGCTTAGGCAGAGTTGGTGACTTTTTATCCCTTGTTTCTTACACCAAGTACGCTTGCATAGGCTTAGGGGTGTGCATTGTCGATTCCACCATTTTAAGGGTAGCCTTGTGTATTCACTTTTGGTGGTGAACGAGAGAGGTCTGGTGGCATTTAGCATAATGTTCTTTTCGAGATTTGAAGCAAATGTAGAGATTTATTGAGTTTTGAGTTTCAAATTAGGGTCTTTTAGACCAGTCTTGGCATAATGCTGTTTTGGAGATTTGAAGCCAATGTGGAGGTTTGTTGAGTTTTGACTTTCCAATTAGAAATAAGGGTATTTTAGACTATGCACTTTTGTTTTAGGGTTTTTTGAAGGGATACTAAAGGGAATGTGTTTAATAACACATCAAAAATCCTAGCCTCCATATTATTTCCTTTTCTTTTTATTATTATCTTCTTCTTTTTTTTTTTTTTTTGTCAGTCCTACTCTATTCCTACTCTACACTCACTCGCAGACTTGTGCCCTGCCTCGTGCAGGGCGTGGGAGTCGCAACCCACTCTCGAAACTTACGCGTCCCTACCCCCATCCCCCCTGAGAAGATGGGGATTTGAACCCCTCACCTTCCCCTTCCATGTTGGAAGGGTGGCCACTAGGGCGAACCCGTTTTATTATTATCTTCTTGTTAGATCTTTAGATCTTGTGGCTCACCAAGTGGTTTTTAGAGCTTTTGGATTGTAATCTCATACTCTTTGTTGAAGATAGTAAAACCCCTCTCTCTCCTCATGATTTTTCCCGTTTTGGGTTTCCACGTAAATTTTGTGTTTCGTGTGATTTCAATTTTGCTTTTATCCTTTACTGCTTGTGCTTCGATTGATGCATCTTTTGGCATTTTTTTCGCAACGGGCTATAAGCCGTTGTCCGAGCTATGGCTAGCGAGCTATTGATCTTGACTTCATTTGATGAACCTCAAGCCAATCCTCATGGGTCCTTATGGCTTGGGTGTATCACCTCAACTTTTTGAACTTTTCTAAATTGTTTTTGAGTCAATTGAAATATTAAGAAAAATAATGAGATGACAATATTTAATCTACTATGAGAATAACAATATATTATGAATGATTGTAGACTCTACTCCTCCAAGAATTTGTAACTTTCAATAAACTGCCAAAATTGTGTGCATGGTGGACAGTGGGCATTTTTAAGGCTATTGGTTCATTAACATTATCGTGAAGTTAGGACTTGAGCAAATTTTTAAAAGGCTTAAGGAGAAAACAAGCGGGAGAACCACCCTGGGGTGGGAGACCCCGCGCTGTCCTCTGTATTTCCTCTCTATTAGGAAGACAAAGATAAACAGGGAATTTTGGGGCCTCATAGTGATGAAGGTAGACACCTCGTCAGGACTTAGCTTCTAGCTACCATTGGGTAAGTGATATAGTAGCTTCCCGCGCTTGGGATAAGTGAGGGTGGGTGAAATGCCCACAGCTGTGTCTCAGGCAGGCCCTCACGAGCCCAGTGGCTCATAGATGCATTGAAGCATCTTGGCCTTTGCTTGGGGTTGTGTGCCGTGCGAGATGAGGTCTATAGCCTGCCGTCCAGACCATACAAGTGGCTGGACAGCGAACTTTCAACAGTTTTCTGTTGGATAACATTTTTCTCATTTTCTGATGTTTAGATCGTCTAGGCAGATGAGATGATGCACTATCATTTCATAGTCAGCAAGAGGCCTATACCTTGCTATCAGGAAAATGAGGTAAAAGTAGAGGAACAAAACACAATAACCTTCCTCACTGCAGTTGAGAATTTCTTGGCCAGTCGTGTGCTTGAAAGCACTTCACTTGTTCCAGGCTGACCTAGAAAATCACAAATGATCCACATCAACGGCTTCATCAAATCAAGCATGGATATTTTCTTGAGCTGTCACTTGAGCAATACCGCATCGTACTTCTCATTGTTGACTTGGTGCTTGTGGCATTACAAAGGATTTCATTGTAGACGAGTCTTGCTAGGTATGTGTCTTTGTTGCAAGTGTTTCTGTTGTGCTTGATTCAAGTAGTGCATTATCAGATGAGTTGACTTGTTCTGCCATAATTACTTCCATATTCGTTGAGTGGGGTTTGACAATGAGTTTTGAGTCAATGATTGGAAAATTTCATTTTCTCGATATTAATTCACATAGAAATTTAAGAGCCGGGGTCTTAATTGAATTGGAGAGACTCGAATTCACACTACTGTTATAGATTTACTAAATTTAGATACCATATAATTAAGTACGAAATGAATAGGCCCAACAAAATCCTTGTATAACTTCTTCAATTTCACGAAAAAAGAGAAATATGACTTACAGGTGTTGGCATGTATATATACAAATAATTTGCTTGAAGTGATCTGGTGTCTTATGGGGGTCATAGAGGTCATAATCTACTTAGGCGGAGGTTACCCAATGCAGATGGTCGTTTTGAGGTGAAAATTATATCATTTTGCTGACGGACATGTATCTTGTTCGACTAGTTTTTGATTTGTCAGTTACGTGCTTGAAGGTGATCACATGTGATTCTAAAATAGATAACAAAGAGAAAAAAAAAAATCAATCTCTCTCTGCTTCCATCACCGCAATATGTTAAGTGTATCATCACGACGGATCTCTCTTCCTCCAATCAGGAATGGAAGAAAATGTTACTTTTTCGTAAAGTGAAATGATAGCTACAAAACATTAAAAAACATTTCAACATGATATCACCACTACACGTTTCTCAACGGATGATATGGTGCATTTTCCATCTATGATCGATGATAGAGTCAATAAAATTGTACCGTAAGAACGAATGGCAAAATCACGAGATTTTACAATATATGTTACTTAATTCATTTCATGGAAAGCGTTGACAAAGCTAGAAAATATATATATGGGTATTTTCCATGATACAGCATTAGAACCCATGTTGTGAAGAAACTAAGCCACAGATCATGAAATTAAATACTCAAGATATTCGAATAATATACTAGGAGCACAATTAAAAGAGCACGGAACATGATAAATTGCTCAGGGATAAACGGAGCTGAAAACTATTTTTCCAAGGAAAGTACCAATTTCTTCTATTTTAATTACTAGATAAAACAAAGCCACATCGATTACCAATATAAGTTCAACGTGGATGTCATGACGTTATCTTGTTTATGATCTGATTTATATAAAGGATGTAATATAAGATTGAACATGTAATTGAATTCATGTACCGTACTTAACAAGATAAGGCTTGTTATATAATGGTAGCTTGGATATAGGCCAACATCTAATTATAAAAAATTATGATTTTGAATTCAGGTTTTTAAACAAAGTTGGCATCTCATCTTCCTTTGCATTGACAATTCCTTCCATTTTAATTACCAAATAAATCAAAGCCACAACGATTACCAGTATAAGTTTGACGTGGATGTCACAATATTATCTTTTTATGATCTAATTTACATTCAGAGCTTATAAAGGATATAATATAAGATCGAGCGTGAACTTGAATTGAAGTAGTATACTTAACAGGATAAGGCTTGTTACATAATGGTGGTTTCAGTATGGGATGGCACCTAGTTATGAAAAATTGCATGATTCTTAATGTAGGTTTTTAAACAAAGTTGACATCTCATCTTCCCTTGCATTGACAATTCCTTCTATTTTAATTACCATATAAAACAAAGCCACAACGATTACCTATATAAGTTGAACATGGATGTCGCAAAATTACTTTGTACATGATCTGATTTACATTTAGAGCTTATAAAGGATATAATATAAGATTGAACATTGAATTCATGTACCATAGTTAACGAGATAAAGGCTTATTATATAATAGTAGCTCTGATATAGGCCGGCAGCTAATTATAAAAAATTGCGTGACTCTGAATGTAGGTTTTTAAACAAAGTTGGCATCTCATCTTCCCTTGCATTGACAATTCTAGGTCAACGGGAGGTTGGATTTCCTTTAATAGGAGAACGTGCAAGCTTCTAGCTGAAGTGAATTTCTGGACCACGCATATGAAAGTCTCTTGCATGCAGATTGGCTGCAACGCATGCTTGCTTATTCAGTAACCCAAAGTCGCCGGAGCACTCACGTCGACGTGCCTCTCAGATCGAACAGGCCGATTAAAACCCGGGGAGCATCTAACTTGACGCTCAAGGATTCCTCAAGAAAGAGATTTCCAAGCGAAGAAATGGCCGGTCATCTCGGACACACCTCCATGAAAACAGAGCTTCCTGTACAAACAAGCTGGGCCCATTTGTTCCCGTGTAAGTTTGGCTGCTTCTCAAGTTGTCTTTAATTCCTCGATCGACGCTTTCGAAGTTCCAAATGACAGTTAAAATATCGAGAGATACCTCACATCCCGATATGAGACTTCGATTTTAACATAGCTCCTGCGAACTTTGTAGGCATGGCCAGTCTTCGAATAATCTTGTCGCTTCTGCTTCTCGCGGCCTTAGGCATAATCACTCGGTGTGGCGCCTCAGCAGGTCCCAAACTGGAGCCCCGGAAGCCCGTATACCAAGTCTACCACCCATCCGTACCAGCTCTGCCCTCTCGGGCTATCAAAGCAGCTTACTGGCCGTCAGATGCTGAATTACATGCATCCTCCATAGACACCTCGTATTTCACTCACATTTACTATGCGTTCCTCTTGCCCGACCCAACCACGTTCAGGCTCAATGTCACTGCGTCTGACCAAACCAAGCTGCCTGGATTGACGGGCATGCTGCAGAAGCGAAAGCTGGCGGTAAAGACCCTCCTATCCATAGGTGGAGGCGGGTCGGACCCAAATGTGTTCTCCAGGATGGCGAACAGCTCAGAGACTCGCACAGCATTCATAAACTCCACCATTGAAGTAGCTCGAAAATACGGTTTTGATGGAGTTGACTTGGACTGGGAGTATCCAGCTGATGAACAAGACATGTCCAACCTCGCTCTGCTTTACAAAGAGTGGAGAAAGGCCCTGGATAAGGAGTCCAAAAGAAGTGGTAAAATCCGCTTATTACTGACGTCTGCTGTGTACTATGCATCAGGATTTCAGGTTGACGGTCCGCCCAGATCGTACCCCAGTCAGGCAATCCGGAAGTACGTGGACTGGGTCAGCCCCATGTGCTTCGACTATCACGGGTCCTGGGAGAATTTCACGGGCGAGCATTCGGCACTCTATGATCCGAAGAGCAACATCAGCACGAGCTACGGAATCAGTTCGTGGATTCGAGCTGGTGTGCCGAGCCGAAAGCTGGTGATGGGCCTACCGTTGTATGGGAGGACATGGACGCTCCAGAATCCAAATGTTACCGGGATCGGGGCTCCAGCTGTTGGAAACGGTACCTTGACATACAAACAGATCGTTGAGTTTAATGTGCAGAACCGTGCAGCAGTCAAATTCGACGAGGAGTCGGTGTCGTACTACTCATATGTCGGAGTCTCTTGGATTGGTTATGACGATGTTCGGTCTGCGCGGAGGAAGGTCCAATTTGCTCGGTCTCAGCGCTTGGGTGGGTACTTCTTCTGGGCTCTCGGCCAGGATAAGAACTCGATCATCTCAAGACAAGGTACCAATGAAATCACCTTTTAATGTCCATTACACACAGTAATCACGTGATGATTCTAACATATATGCTTCTTACCCTTCTACTGATGACAGCCTCAAGAGCTTGGGATCACTGATGAACTTGGAAAGACTGTTCGCAGCATGTGACGATTGCAATAAATGCATTTAACTCGTTTGAAATTGTTCAATTGTTGACTTCTCTCAGACAACTTTACAATTATTCCCGGAAAAATTCTCAGATCTCATCTTGAAGGTTCATGATCTCCTAGGATATCCTGTTCATATCGTTGGAAAGTGGGAGCCTTTGTGTGTGTATGTTTATCTACCTTTCAATTCAATTTCTGATTTGCTCAAATAGATTCCTTTCATTGAGTTACACAACCAGCCTTTTCCATCAAACATCTGCGATTGCCAATTTCAACAACTGACGATGAACAGTGAAGTGAAGAACATGAGAAATAACATGCAGTAGCATCTCCCTTTTTCCAGTATCGTAAAGCACAAGTATCGAAGGATTAGTTGCTGACCAAAGGACGATATAATTGGGTAACAAACTAAAGCAATTGGTAATTTCGCATAGCTGTGGCTACAGGAATTCTGTAGTCTGGGTGCTTCTAGTGAAGAACAAACCCCGTGCACTCAATCTTTCAAGTGCAAAATCCAGGGGTTGGAAATGAGATCAAAATCGTTGAGCTCAGTAACTGAAGATATTGACAAGCAGAAATAAAATGAATGGAGTGATTTTTCAGAAGTAGTTTTCTTCTGACTTGAAGATTAATGAACAAACGGGCATTCCAAGGACAGTAGAGGTAAGGAAACTAAAAATGGGCAAGTTAAAGTGCAAAATGAATCGTGCAGCATATCCGCAAAGACATACATAGAACAGTTAACGCCAGCAAACAGGAATCATTCTCTCCTCAGTTTGAGATGCATCATCTCATTCACATTGTGTTTGATAATAATAGCAGACGGAAAAGGTATAGTGCATACAAACCTGAAAAGTTGAAGAATGGTTATATCAAGTAGATTTGAATCAATCCCCATAAGGCAGAACCTCATATTAATTCAGCTAGCGAGCACACTCTATCTGCCACAATCTCCCGTCATGCATCTGCAGTGCCTTCTACAAATGCTGTAGCCACTGTCTGACAGATTTTTATTCAGAAAAACTGAGACGTGGATGCACAAAGAAGCAAACATGAAGCATTCTATCCGTCACAAGTTTCTCTTAAACAATCAAAGAGAATAGATTCAATAAAACTAAAAGTAGTATTGTGCAGAGAAATTTATTCATCACTGATCAATGCCCAAAGACAAAATGAGCCATGATCAAAGAAGTGTTTATGATGCCATTCAATGGTCCAAATTTTGCAAAAGCAATACTCCGAAACTGAACATCAAAGTTAGTAAATTATGGAAACACGCCAAATTTGGTTGATCACGTCACAACAATCAGTGTATCCCTCTACTTGCCACTTCTTTGCTTTCTTATCCTTGCCAATCCAGAATGTGCAAGGAGGAACAACCAGCATGTCTACTGTCTCTGGGCATTATCTCACGATGAAATGTTCGCAAGTCATGACTTAGCCCCATTTGTGACCCGTCAATCCAAGGTGGGCAGACCCTGTCACCATATCCCCACCAAGAAATTACAGGTTCAGAATCCATTTTAACAAAGTGATATACCCATTCATACAACCGCGGGCAGATTCAACAACCGGACTTTGCATTTGTGAAATTAATGCCCTTACCACTAGGCCATCATCACTGGCAGTCGATACTTGCACATTTGAACGTGATAATTCCGCACGCACTATTCATGATATTCAATTATCATGTAACAGAACGAAGCAACCCATTTATATTAGAACCATCCATGCCTCTACATATAAAATGAAGATAATAGTAGCACCTCAAAATAAGTTCTATATGAAAGAGACATACCAAAACAGCATGTAATGTGACGCAAAGATGAGCATAAAGCATGAACACAAGAATGAAAAGAGAGTCAACATTATAAGGAGTTGAAAGCACCTAAGGTAAAAGATTAATTGCAACAAAAAACAAAGAGCTCAGGCTAAAGTAACTCGAGATTTTGGTTACAGCTTAGAAAACATGCAGACTGAGAAACAGATCATTGTAGCAAAAAAATTAGCCCAAGTTTGCAAAGAGAACTATGATCCTTACACTCAAGTGGTCCCCAGACATTCATCAATCTCTCCCCATATATCCATTTTCAATCAGCGCTCTATCCATCCTCCACGCCCAGCATCTCAGAAAACAGATGGGGTAAATACTTAGTTTCAATGACTGGATTATTAACTCACCATTCAACAACCATCATCTCATATTCAATTAAAATGATGCTGGAAGGAAAAAAAAAAGTCTATCCATCTATAAAAAGGTTGAAGAATTGGTGTACCAAGCTGCTGGAGTTGATCCAGAATAAGCCAGAAAGACACTAGATGGGAACACTCGTCTGTCAATTCCAGCTATAGTGCAATTTTTCAGCAAAGTCTCTGGTGATGCATCTGCAGCACCTCTGGCACAAGTAAAGTTCGAGTAATCATAATTCATAGACACTTTCAATTGACACTGTCATTCAAATAGACCAAGACAACAGTGCAAAAAATTTACAATTAGGGAGCAAATATAAAACATCTGATTTGCCACAACTCTCTTACATAATCAACTGGGCAAATACAATTGAAGTGAAGCTAATATGTTGGAAAGTAGACTCTAATTAGCCACGAATCAAAGATGCTTGCAATAATGCCACTATATGCTCCAAAGTAAGCAAAAGCAAATGTACACAATTGTAGTCTTACAAAGCTCTGCCAACAATGAAAGTATCAGGTTAGAGCACATAACTGTAATTTCCACATTTGATCGTAGTAACTAGAATGCACTATACAGCACACCTAATTAATTACTTGCCATAAAATCTTCATGTCAGGAAATCAAAATAAAGGATACAATTTAAATGGGAGTTAACAGCTTATTAATGATACATACACCAAAATAAAAGGTGAAATGAGATAAAGCATGAGCATGAGCAGAACAATGAGCAGAGGCGGATATAAGAAGGAATTGTGAACGCTTTATTAGAAGACTAATTGCAACAATTTACAAGAGCTCAAGCTAAAGCCAACTCAAGGTTTTGGTTACAGCTTAAAGAGCATACAAACTTAAAAGCAGGTCATACTAACATAACAATTAGCCAAAGTTTACAAAGAGAACTAGAACTTTCACACGCAAGTAGTCTACAAATATTCATCAAATCTTTCCCAAGCTATCTTCATTTAATTAGAACTCAGTCCATCCTCGACACCAAGGCCGTACAATACACCAGCGTACTTTTCTGTGGAGCCATTGAAGAACATGTCCCTCAACTTCAGGAAAGTAAAAGCCGTGAGCAAGCTGTCAGACCCAGCTTGATGGCACACGCCAAACCTCTCAACTTCCAACAATTCAGCAAGCTTATTCAAGCCGCCGTGAAGACTGTTGCAGAACTTCATCAAATGCTTGATGTCGTACACCATGGGGAAATATATATTGATCAAATCAAAGAACCCCACTTGCGTATCAGGCAAACTCCGGCAAGTCAACAACTTAAGCAGGTAACCGAAATCATACCCGCTATGAAAGGTAACCCAGTTAACATCAGCATTCAAAACAATCCCGGAGGACATCAAGAGCTCACCGAAGCGTCTCACGTCAACCCCCTTCTCAGTATTCTTCTTGAAATCAATGCCGCACTCGCGCAGCAACTCGATCGAATCGCCAGCAAACATGTCCTCTGTAACGTTGAACTCGCGGAAATTGAACTGCCAAATGCAGTACTTGTCCGTGCCGCAAGTGGGCAAGTTCCCGTTCTCGTCCGTAAAGGTGAGCCCTAACTGGATCAACTTCAACATATCGACGTTATTCTTCAAAGTCAGGTAGTTATAGTCGCTGATGTTCTTGAAATTCCCCACCGGGCGCGAAACAACACCGGGGAACTCGGTATCCATCGCGACATAGCTGAATCTGTCCACGACTTCGCGGATTAACGCGAACTCCTCTTCGAGATTATCGTTCCACACCTCCCGAATGTCAATCGAATCATCCTTCAGCGGCACCGCCATTTCCCCACGTCCCGATTCCAAAACCACAGCTCGGCCTAGCTCTGTCAAGTCCAGATCTGGAAGTAGATCCTCAACCCAAACGCTCGGGAAAAAAAAACCCTCGAACCCGAAAGCCCGGTCGCCGCTCGAGCTCTCAAAGCCGGAGCCTTTCCGCCCTTAAAGACAGATCTGAAGCAAACCCAGATCAGGAAACAGCGGATTAGAGACGGGAAAACGCTTCGGAAGGGAACGATCTCGCTGAAAATCGAACCCGACCCAAGACAGCTACAGGGGTCGACTAAGGAAACTGAACACGCGCGTCAGATCTTACCTCGGATTCGCGAGATGGGCGCTCGAGATCGACAGATCTAGTGCTCGGAAAGGGCATCCCGAGCGTCGTCGTGGGAGAGATTTCAGGTCAACGAAGCACGCGGAGAGAGAGAAAGAGAGAGGAAGGGAAGAGGAACTTTACTGGGGCGTCTTCTAAACCACTGAAGAGACGGACAGTACATCAGGAAATGGGGGAAAGCGACGTTTGGACAAGGGAAAGAAAAAGGCATATCCGACGTCGTGTCGTTCTGAAGAATCTTCCCCGAACGACGTCGTGCCGGTCGCCGCCTCGTGCCGTAGCGCTTGCGCCGCGCCATGAGCGTGTTCATCCTGCTCGTCCCGGACCCTGCATTTGGAAGGCTGTCCTTATTTCATTAAATAAGCATTAGCCAAATGCGGGGAAAAATTTATTGAGAGAAACGAATGTAGCGCGACACTGACATAATTAATCGAACGCGATTTAATGCAGTCCTTTACTGAAATGAAAATTCAATCGTACAAGATAAACATAATATTTATATCGGGCATAAGGATACAAAAAATCATAAAAATATTTTATGACATTCACTTTAGTGCTAAAACTTTTTACTGATCCAATTAAGTGTCGAATCAAAGAAAAAAATAATCATTTAAGTGCATAGGGCAATAAATTCCGATCGAAATTATTAAGTATCTTTCATGATAAAATGTTTAATTTGACATGACCTTTTTTTATATTAGAAATAAGTCCACTGTGGACTTCCCATGTGATTGGCCTGCCTAAACACATTACATGAAGGCTAGCCTAAACGACATCCCATGAAGCCTATCTCAAAATAGACAGAAAAAATTCTCTCAGAATCGGATGTGAGAAGGCTCCTTCATCTCCGTTACCCTCTAGACACCCTTGGCTATCTTCGATCACACAGTTGCTGCCATATCTCCATCCTCAGCCACCTCAAGCTTGGCCGCAACTGAAATAGGGAGCTTGGTCACAAAAATGAAGTCATTTTTTTTTTTTAGTTGTAGAGAGCGGATAGAAAATCCTTTCATTGAATTCTCTCATTTACAGATCTCCTTCATAGATTCCAGGCCATTAATAACCATCGTTGCTATTCACCGATTCCAAAAGCTACGCTGCAAATCTTGCTATTTTTGCCCTGTTTCTTGGTCGGAAAGCTTGAAGTTTCGGTCTTTCTTTGCCAACGAAAATGCTTCGAGAATCCTTGCTTTCTGGTTTGAACCCTGACTTGAGGCCAATGCCTCCTTGCTCTAATTTTGGTGATTTTAGGTCCAAGAGTTCACATCTCTCTGTTTTGCTCTATTTGTCCGTTTGGAAACTTGAAGTGTTTCAAGCTCGCTTGATCCTCCTTGCTCTATCTCGCTCTATTTCAATGCCTCTGTGATTGTCGTGTATGTTGCCTATTCAATCTTTGCTTATGTCCATTGCAAGATTCAACTCTTAATTTTAAATGAAAATTGAATTAGGGTTTCAAATTTGGAAAAATGCTTGATTGTTCGATTTAGGGTTTTTATTTGGGGTAAAACATATAGATGACGTCATTTAGGAATATATATGTTGATTAGGCATGCCCACAAGTTACTGCAGTCAAAGAAACTAATAAAAAATTATAATGCCAAATTTTCAAGTCATCATTTTTTTAAGTGATACTAAAATAATTCAACGAAATATTTTAGCACACCAATGTGAACAACTATAAAACTTTCGGCCTCTTTCCTTTTGCAGCCACCCGTTGAGAGAGGTGGCAAAATTGTGATTAAAGCCAATAGGAGCCAGCTTGCCATATTTGACCAAGACCCAACAAACCCACGCCAATTATTTTTCCAGGAATCAAGTTGCTTGGGCGGCGGATCATGCCTGGACGTGGTCGACGAGGGCCACGAGATTCGTGAGATTTCGACGTTTTATATATTTTATTACTCATTTTTCCTAAGACTTCTAAACTAGGTCGATGTATGGGGACGGTGATGGTGATGGTGATGATGAATGACATGGATAAGACTGGCTTTGTCCGAAGTATCGCGATTAAATTAAGGAATGATCAGGACGGAGAGAGAGAGCGATTAGATGCCCACGGTTTGACCGTGTCATTTGCGCTTACTTTTCAACATGAGCCTGGGAATTCCGGTGTGAATGAATACGAGGTTGCTTTCGATGACTTGGGTCTTTGCTCGAATGCGATTTGAAGGGGTTGAGCTTGAGAGAGGCTGCTGATGTTTCCTGAGACTTGCTGAAAATGGAATTTTAAGTGGAGGTTGCAGCTTTTTGGATCGACAGTGCGTGGTCAGAGCCCAAAAATATATGATAGGCCCAATAAGAATTTCAGATATGGACCCGGTGCGGATTCTTCCTTGGTCAGAAAGTGAAGTGTCTCCATTGGATTATAACCTTGCGTTTTTTTTTTTCAATGGATGAGGAAGCTAGGTAGGTAAATTCGGGGCTTATGAAATATCGTGCTAGCATAACGGGCAGTGTAAGACGCGAATCTGAATTGAGATGGACCAATCTGAAAAACATTGGATTGTTTAGGTGTGCTAGCGTGGAAAATCAAACGTGTAGTATGTGTGTTAGGTTTTACAACAAATTGAACATATTATTGACTCAAGAGTCCAAAATGTTACCTATATACGTTGGGTGTACGAAATGTTAATAATGAAAAAATAAGTGGCAGATAACTAAAGATAACCCTGATATCCTTCCCTTCACAAAATGAAAATCAATCTCCAAAGTGTGTGGTACAAGGATGGTATATGACTACCAACCAATTATATAGGTGTTGGCATTGTTATAGAATGTGGTTGTTGCAACGAATTACTGGTACCCTGTGTTTTGCCCCACGTTCTGGACGTGTCCATCATGTTTTGGACGCGGTAAGTGTCAATTTCCAATAATAGGTTCGATATTCATGCTAACTGCTTCATGTATGCAAACCTAATTCTACTATGTGCCTCGCCACAATTTCCATCGCTTCTTTTAAGAATTAGGTTTGACAAAGAAATAACCGTTCTCGCAAATTTTTCTGACTTTAACTGGTTCGGCATTAATTAAAAATTCAGGTCTCCTCCATCATGGAGTTTCCCCTCTACCGTATGTGTAGTCCCCCTCTACCAGCTGGGTAGTTCCTGTTGCATTTCCATTCTCTGCTTGCTTCGATGCTTCGTCTCTGAACCTTGTTGTTCTTCTTGTGTCACGGCGTTTAACCCTGAATACCCCTATTTGAATGCTCGGAAACCCTAATTTGTGCCCCTTTCCTCCGCATCAAGGTACCTCTCCATCTTCACTCATCTGAGCTCCCTTCAACCCATAAATCCACGATCTAGCCAAACCCCCATTCCCCTACAAAAACCATGGTAGATTAGAACAACGAAGACAGGAGACTTGCAGCCCTTTGTAAAAGCATGGGCAAACTCTGGAATGAAGTCGACGTCGTCGATATCCCAGGTGATATTTCTCCTGAGAAATTACTTGAGTGTCGCAAAACCCTATTTGGCTTATTCTACACAAACCCTGCTTTGAACTATAATACTTTTCTAAACCTTATGAGGAAAGCTTGGAAGACAGAGAACTTTACCTGTGCGACGCTGGAATCGGGTTTTTTCTCCTTCTCCTTCCAGTCGGAAGCTGAGACACAGAGAGTACTCCAATCTGGGCCTTGGTCCTTCTCCAGCCATCTTCTCATTCTTAGGCAGTGCGAACCTGACACACCTGAGTTCTGTTATGATTTCAATCACTGTGATTTCTGGGTAAAGTTTATTGGATTACCCTATGGGAGAGTTACCTATGATGTAATCGAGGAAATTGCCTCCAAACTTGGAGTAGTCGTTGAAGTGAAACCGGAGGAAAAGGGGAATAGCACCTATAAAGTGGGTAAAGCCAGAGTGAAACTGCCCTTAGCAAACCCTCTGAAGATTGGTGTGCTTGTGAATCTAGATAACAAAAAGCTTTGGGTTGAATTTAAATACGAACGACTGCCCTACTACTGTTACTCCTGTGGCAGAATTGGTCATTATGCAACGGAGTGTGCTGAGATACCTTACAAGGAATCAGGGTTGGAACAGAACTTACCAGCCAGATGCGGTGATTGGCTGCGAGCTGAGGTGAAGGAACTAAGCCCCTATGACAAAATATTCTATGGCAAGCAGGAGCTCCTTCCTAAAGAAGTGGATGTAGTGCTGGAAACCCCATTATCTCCTGCACCTGCAACAGAGCAAAACAGTTCACCATTATCCCAGCAAACACAGGTTTGTAACACTTAGCAAAGGGGAAAGGAAATTTACCAACATTCCTTATCTCGGGAAATAATTCTGGTTGAAGAGAAAAGCCCCCAGAAGAGGGGAAATTGCTGCATCGATGAGGAATCAATATTGATACTCCACGAGGAATAGATGAAGGAAGCTGAAGTAGGGCTGGAGGCGACCCCCCCTGCAAAGTCGAAAGGGAAATATGTTAAGTCAACTAATTCAAAAAAAGTAAAAAGATTCTGTCCATATGGAGCACAAACAGCATCCCAACACTCAGAGGACAATACTCAGCTAGTGGAAACACCTATTAGGGTGACAGAAAAATTAGATCAATGAGCTCTGGTGGCTAGCCCTAATAAGCCACCAAACTACCCATGAAACTCTTAAGCTGGAATTGTCAGGGGTTGGGCAATCCCCTGACAATCCAGGCCTTGCGAGTCACTATGACTTAAGAACGGCCCAACCTTGTTTTCATTATGGAAACAAAAAACCCAGAATAGAAAGTGCTCAGAATTAAAAGGAGACTCAAGTTTCATAATAGTTATATAGTTAATCCAGAAGGTACAGCAGGGGGCTTAGCTTTATTCTAGGATGATCAATTGCATGTATCCATCGACTCCTCCTCAGCCTCAGCAATCTTTACCCAATGTCACCTGAAAGACAGTAATCAGAGAATGAATATCATTTTTCTCCATGCTTCAAATGTTTTCAGAGAAAGAATACAGTTATGGGAGTAGATTTATTCAGTAAGTGTGCATTACCGATTACCATGGGTTTGCTTGGGCGATTTCAACGAAATACTCAATCACTGGGAGAAAGTGGGAAAGTACAGAGCTGAAACTTACAGGTTAACAGCCTTATGAGACTTTGTCAATCAGTGTTCCTTGATGGACCTGGAATGCAAGGGGTGCTCCTTCACCTGGTCAAATAAACGTGAGGGAGAGAATCTAGTGAAAAAGAGACTTGACAGAGCTTTTTGCTCGCTTCAGTGGAGAATTACTTACCCCGAGGTTGAATGCTTTGCACTCCCGGCGATAGGCTCGGATCATACTCCTCTCCTGCTATCCCTAGCTCAACCGAAGAGTAGAAAACGAAAGCAGTTTAAATATGAAGCATACTCGAATGACGAAGCAGAAAGCAAAACCATAGTCACAAACACCTGGAATGACCCTGCTGCACATGATCTCACCCCGGTGGAGAAATTGCAGCAAGTACAGCATAAGTTGATACAGTGGAGTAAAAGCAAATTCGGCCATGCAAAGAAGAGGATCACTTGGCCGAAAGGTGAACTCCAGAAACTGATGAACATCACACAAATTAATGGAGAATCAGCTCAAGTGAAAGAGATAACTATAGCGACAATAGGAGATGTATTGGGGTATGTAGTTAAGGATAAGCTGGATAAAGTGGGGGGATAAAAATACTCGGTTTTTCATGCAACAACAATTCAGAGGAGATGTCACAACCAGATAACAATGCTGAAAAATGAGAGTGGAGATTGGGTTCGAGGGGAACAACAGTTATAGGGGATGACAGAACAATTTTACAAAAATTTATACACTACAGTGGGTCTCCGCAACTAGCAACCCATACTAGAACTCATACCTACCTTAGTGGATGACCAGATGAATCATACCTTGATGGCTCCAGTCACAGAGGAGGAAATCACAAAAGCTATGCAGCAGCTAGGGGCCTTCAAGACACCTGGTCCTGATGGGTTTTATGGCATCTTCTACAAAGAGCACTGGTCAGTAATCTCCAAAGATATCTACCAAGCTATGCAGCTCCTTTTCACCTCTGGTCACCTAGATCCTGCACTAAACAGAACATTTATCACGCTGATACCCAAAATCCCACAGCCTGAAAAACTGGAGCAATATCGCCCTATCAGTCTCTGCAATTTTCTATATAAAATAATCTCCAAAGTACTAACAAACAGGCTCAAACCAATTCTACCACACATCATTGCAGAGGAACAGAGTGCTTTTGTGGGAGGCAGGCAGATTCAGGATAATATATTGATCGTTCAGGAGGTGTTACATAGACTACGAACCAGCAACAAGAAAAAGAAGTTCCAAGCAGTTTTAAAACTCGACATGCAAAAGGCATTCGATCGCATTGAGTGGGACTTTCTTAAGGCCTGTCTAACAAGATTAGGCTTCTGCGACCAATGGGTACAAAGTATCATGCAATGCGTGACCACAGTTACTTACAGCATAAACTTCAATGGGGAGCCCTTACCTTTCTTTACGCCAAGGAGACCCACTCTCACCTTATCTCTTTATCATTGTGGCCAACGTGCTGTCTATCCTGATGAAGAAAGCTGGTCAAGAGGGTTCGCTTACACGAATCAAATTGAATAACCACTGCCCTACTCTGTCCCATCTACTCTTTGCTGATGACTCGATCTTCTTCCTGCATGGCACAATTGTAGAATGTCAACAATTGGCGAACATCTTGAATCAATACTACTTCGCTTATGGTCAGGCAATCAATCTCAACAAATCAGGAATCTACTTTAGCAAAGGATGTCCTACAGCTCTAAAGAGAAACATGGCATCAACTCTTAGAGTTCCAGAAATCACTAAGACAGGGAAATATTTAGGCATACATTTAGATTGGGGGCAATCCAAGAAAAACATGTTCGCATGGATTTTAGCTCGGGTCAACTCCAAACTTGACAGCTGGAAGGAAAACTTGTTATCAAAAGCAGGAAAGGAAACACTCCTGAAAGCGGTAATACAAGCTATCCCTCAATATGTTATGTCAATATTCAAAATACCTATATCGATTTGCAAAGCAGTTGAGAGAAATGTGGCATCCTTTTGGTGGAAAAGCAATGAGAAAAATGCTGGAATTCACTAGAAGAAGTGGGACTTGTTAAAAGCCAGGAAGAGTGAAGGGGGTTTGGGTTTTAAAGATTTACAAATATTCAACACAGCAATGCTAGCCAAGCAGATGTGGCGTATACTTAAAAATTCAGACTCTCTGTTGACCAAATTACTGAAAGGACTGTATTACTCACATGGTGACATTTGGAATGCTGGTAGAGGCTCACGTCCCTCGTGGGGTTGGCAGAGTATCATCAAGGCTAGGGATTCATTTGCTCCTCAGGTCATGTAGAGGATTGGCAATGGAAAAAACACATCAATTAGAACAGATAGATGGCTCAAAAGTGGCCCCATAGGAGGCCCAGCAACAAATCACAAACCGGCAAGAGTTTCAGACCTCATAAATCCAGACACAGGCACATGGAATGAAATTCTACTACATTCTATGTTTGATGAAAGAAGGGTCCAGGAAATTTTAGCCACACCAATTGGCTTACCTGACGAAGAAGATAAACTGGTATGGATGCACACAAAATCAGGAGATTACGCAGTAAAGAGCGGCTATTTCATATTCAGGGATATCTCAGTAAAATCACAGGATACACAAGCAAACTCGTCTTATCAAGCCAGCCCCAACCTCTGGAAATATATTTGGTAGTCCACAACCCCACCCATAATCAAATTTTTCCTCTGGAACGCATGCAATAATGCCCTAGCTACAATGGAGAATTTGCACCACCGAAAGATCATACCTTCTCCTCTATGCCCCCTCTGCCAGCAGGAAGCATAAACGCTCGAGCACACACTTCTTCTATGCCCATGGACCGCCAAGGTTTGGAACTCAGCTCCCCTGAATCTACAGATCTCCAGATTTGGCCTTACCTGGTTCGAAGACTGGATCTGCAGCATACAACAGAATCCAGTTACCTCGGGCAAATTTAATCACATAGCAGTGGTGTTATGGAGCATTTGGAAGGAGCGAAATAAGTTTATTTTCAGCCATCAAAACCCGAGGCCGCAAACAACAATTGCTAGAGCAAAGGCGTTCACAGAAAGTTACAGAGCTATAAACGGTAAATCAAAAAGCAAGAAGGAAACCGAACACTTATCTGAAACCTGGCTTCCACCTCCTCTAGGTACGATTCGAATCAATGTAGACGCATCTTTTGCTCCCGACCTAGCTAACAAAGCAACACCCACCGATGAAAGAGATCCTCCTCGACACAGAGCTGCCATCGCTTGTGTCTGTCGAGATCACCAAGGCTTCGTGGTGGACGGATTTGCGAAGCCAGTCGATGCTGCTTCGGCTTCTCAAGCGGAGGCAATCGCAATGGACGAAACCCTAAAGTTCATCGAAAGCCGAAGCTTTCTCTCTCCACAAGTACACTCTGACTGTTTATCTCTGGTGCACGCGTTAAAGTCTTCAACCGAACTCAATTGGGAACTGCAACCGATTGTGAGCCGGGCCCAAGCTAAACTCGCCCAACTCCCAGGCCTCTCCCTGGCCCACTGCAACCGTAGCTCAAATTGCCCCACGGACTAGATAGCCAAGGCTTGCCGGAACAACTCCTTACCCCCAAACTGGATATCAAATCCTCCCCTTGCTTTATTTGATCTTTTATGCACTGATGTAATGGGTGTTATATTCCCACATATGAAATAGTAAATAAAGTGATGATGTTTGCCGATCAAAAAAAAAAAAAAAAACTAGTTCGGCATTAATCCAACCGTTTTTGCCATGTGTATGCTAACCACATGTATGCCAGTCACCTATGTCACGTGTTTGGTTACGATATTCATGTTCTGTGGTTGTTAAAATTTGGATTTTCTCGACAGTTCAAGTTAGGAAATTTGAGATTCGAGATCCATGATTGCAACGAGTCTTGCTTTTTGACAAAAAAAAAAATCAATCAAGTATCCTTAGCGTCTCAATTGCACGTAAAATTAGGAGCATTGCATTCTATTAGCAATTAAGCATCATTTTTTCGATAAACCAAAGTTAACTTTTGGGTTGCCTTTTTGTCAAACTTAAAAAAATAAAAAGAAAAAAAAAATCAACTCTCAACCAAAAATTACAAAAACGTAACAATTTTGCATATAGATCTCAATTTATTATAGGCGTATAGAATTAGGTCTTTAAATTTCAATTTTTCATAAAAATGCTGAAAGGTTGAGCTTTCGGTCAAATCGAAGAATTTGACATTTAACAAGCAAAAATTAGAATTTCTGTTGGAAATATGGTTTGATAACTTGGGAAACACCGATCCTGAGGATCAATGATTGTTCCATTCAATCGGTAATTGACTTGGTAAAATAGGAATTAGAATCAATGTATATTTCTTTCATGTTTTACACTTTAGTCTTGTATTACAAATAGTTTAATGAATGTGTACAAGAAACATACTGAAATACAAAGCTGCAGTTCTTCCTCTCCACTTTATTTCAATTTCTGTCATGATATCAGAGCGCTCTTTTCTGGCCTAAAGCTTCCACATCTTCAAATTGCTTTTCAGTTCTTTTTCTAGTTTGCTGTTGTGACTTCAACCTGCAAAACAAACCAACCATCGAATATAATTTTTTACTCTACTAAAAAAAACCTTGACAAAACCAACAAATGGAAGAAGCCTCCAACTCACCTCAACAGATCTCGGATCTAGCACTTGTCGACCCAACAGAAGAAAGAGCGATACCTGCTCGATCATCAGCCACTGCTTCATCGATACTTGCTCAATCATCGTTCCAAACACAGGGATCGATCTAGTGGCCTTACCTCGACCGGTACCCCCTTTCAGGCGGACCTTCTAGGGTGAATTACCAAAACGACGTGTCGGGTTGGACGAGAACAGGGCCTGGATCCATCCCTACGGATCCCCACCCGGTTCCACAACCCGGCTTCCAACCCGGTTTTCTGCTCTACGCGTTCCCAGTCAACGGCGAACGTCCCGAGCCTAGAGATCCTCTTCACACAACGACAGCCGACAGACCGGAGCTCCGACTCATCAACATGCAGCTCACCGGACAGGACAACTACAATGCCTGGGCTCGAGACCTCCGGCGAGCACTTGTAACTAAGGACAAGGACGGTTTCTTTGACGGCACTGTCCCCTATCCGACCGACGCACGAATGCAACGTTTCTGGAAAAAATGCAACCAATTAGTGCGTACCTGGATCGGAAATTGCCTTGCTCCGAACGTTGCAGCTGTGCTACCACCGACCGAGGACTCGAAGACCTTTTGGGCGAACATCTGAGAGATGTATAGGTGTCTCGATCCGGCGAAGATCTTCAGTATTACCAAGGCCATTTCAGAACTGAAACAAGGAAATTAATCAGTCACTACCTGCTTCAATCGGCTCTCGGCTCTTTGGAATGAGCTTGAGGTGGCCAAAGAACACCTCGAGGGACCCGAAGCAACGTTGCAGCAGTACCGGAAAATTAAGGAACGGGAGAAAGTGACTAGATTTCTACTTATCTTGAACGACACATACTCACCCTTTCGATCATAGATCATGGTGATGGACCCGTTACCTTCACTCGGCTGGATCTACCAACCGGCGGTCCAAGAGGAAAGCCAGCAGCAAGCCGTGACCGAGCATGGTAGAACCGGCGAAGGAGTCACCCTTGCTGCTCTTCAGACCAGCTTAAGATCTGGAGAAATGTCGCGCGGAGTCCATGGCGGTCGCGAGTTTGCTAGAGGAATGGCTGGAGGAATCGAAGGCTTCGGGCAAGGAGAGGGCAGATGAATTGGGGCTACACCTGGTTTAGGTGAAAACCCTACAATGAACAGCTGGGATGGAAGTAAGATAGACAACTGTGGTTTGATCCGAGATTCAAGATCCAACGGTCCATATTAGAGGAGATCAGGTGGCTCTTATTTGCTCGCCAGTTCGACCGAATCAAACGGTCCTTATTCGGCCACGACAGCGCCCGCATATAAGGCATCCGAAGGCCCACGAAATACCACGTCATCCATAAAAAATACTGGGCAAAATTCAAAAATTAAGGGTAAATATTGTGACTATTGTAGACATCCTCATCATACTATTGATATGTGCTGGAAATTACATGGAAAGCCAGGTGATAGGAAGGAAAAAGAAATTGCTACTTACCAGGTTTCGGCACGAAGGACTGATGGGAGAAATCAGATAATTACCCAAGACCAGTATCAGAATATAATGAAGGCATTAAATCAGTTTGCAACCAATGATAAGGCTGTGAATTTGTCAAGTACTTCTTCATACAAAGAAAATTCAATATCAGTTGATGCATGGATAGTTGATTCAGGTGCCAGCGATCATATAGTTTGCAATGAGCGGTTATTTTCTAGTATTCAAAAGAGGCCATATTTTTCAGTATTGGTTCGCCTCCCAAATGGAAATACCACTCATGTTACCAAAATTGGTACTGTCCACCTTAGTCCAAATATTATTCTCGAAAATGTTTTATTCATTCCTGATTTCGAGTTCAATCTCTTATCAGTCTCAAGAGCTTGTGAGGATAATTCTTGTTATGCCATATTCAATCGCAATGATTGTTTCTTTCATGACCTTTTGACTGGCAGACTGATGGGCTTGGGTAGTGTTGCAGAATGGCTATATTTTTGGATTGATCCTCAGAGGAATTTTGAATTATTCAATAAGAGCATTTCTTGTAATGCCATTGCTAGTAATAAAAGCCTTATTTTTCATCAACGTTTGGGTTATACCGCAAAATTCCCTTATCCTAAAGGTCCAATCTGCCCATTGGCAAAACAGTCTCGGACACATTTTCCTATTAGCACATCTAGATCTACCAGTGTTTTTTCCTTACTCCATATAGATATTTGGGGACCTTATCACACTCCACATCATGATGGATCTCGTTTCTTCTTGACCATTGTTGATAACTATACTAGAGTTACTTGGGTTTTTCTTATGCAATCCAAGAGTCAAACTTTTTCAACACTGTTGAATTTTCTATCTCTCATTAAAAATCAATTCGACAAACCTGTCTAGAAGATTCGCACTGATAATGGATGTGAGTTTTTTTTTTTTTTTCTGTAGAATGTAACTCTTTCTTGTCTTCTCGAGGAATCTTACATGAGAGTTCTTGTAATTATATACCCCAACAAAATGGAATTGTTGAAAGAAAACATTGTCACCTCTTAGAGGTAGCTCGAGCTTTAAAATATCAAGCTTCCATATTTGAAGGTTTTTGGGGTGATTGTATAGTTACAGCAGCTTATCTGATCAATCGCATGCCTACTAGAATTCTCAATGGGCGAACCCCTTATGAATTGCTTTATGGAAAGCAACCAGTAATTGATCATCTTCGAGTTTTCGGATGTTTGTGTTATGCGGCAAATCTAGGTCACCGAAGTAAAATGGATCCTCGTGCCATTCGGTGTATTTTTATGGGATATCCCCCACTGCAGAAAGGTTACCGTGTCATGGAAATTTCTACAGGACATTTTTTTGTCAGTAGGGATGTTATCTTCCACGAAGATATTTTTCCTTTTCAAGAGACTACGTCGATGTCTTCTACTTCAGAGTCAGATCATTGACCCTTCTTGTTAGAAGAAGATCTCATTGTTTCGCATCAGTATGTCTTTATTGCACCAGAACAACATATGCCGGTGATGACAAATGATTCCAATCGAGCCATCGACTCACCAGTTTCTTCACCTGAGAAAGATCCTTCATTAAATTCTCCATCATCAGCCTCTTCGCCGATGACTCAACAGAGTCCTTCTCCCGTATTATCAGAAGAAACCAGAATTGAGCAACCTCGACGTTCTGGATGTCACATTCGACCCCCTACATGGACAAAAGATTATATATGTTACGTTAGATTCTCTAGGTACGCAGTATCCAATATCATCTTATGTTTCATTTAGTAGATTGTCATTAGAACACATGTGCTGCATCAGTAGAATTTTCGAAGAACAGGAACCGTCCTCATACTCTGAAGCAGCGCATGATCCTAAATGGTAGCATGCTATGGAAGCTGAATCCAAGGCTCTTAATGAAAACCACACTTGGGACATTGTTCCATTACCGGTAGGACGGAAACCTATTGGCTGCAAATGGGTTTATAAAATCAAATTTAAGGCAGATGGATCCATTGACCGATACAAGGCTCGTTTAGTTGCAAAGTAGTTCACGCAACGGGAAAGATTTGATTATCATGAAACATTCTCTCCCGTAGCCAAAGAAGTTACTGTTCGCTCATTCTTATCCATTGGTGCTTCTCGCAATTGGCCACTGCATCAAATGGATGTCAATAATGCTTTCTTGCATGGAGATCTAGATGAAGAGATTTATATGAAATTTCCATAGGGATTACGCAGACAGGGGGAGTCTCGTATGTGTCGTCTCTGAAAATCCCTGTATGGACTCAAATAGGCCTCTAGGCAATGGTATGCCAAGTTCACTATTGCTTTAACCAACACAGGTTTTCAGCATTCCAGACATGATTATGCACTGTTCACATGAACTGAAGGTACTTCATCAATTTGCCTTTTAATATATGTTGATGACATTCTTATCATGGGGAATAATGAACTGGCCATTGCAAAATTCAAAAGCTATATGAATTCCACTTTTCATATAAAAGACTTGGGATCTCCTAAGTATTTTCTTAGCATTGAGATAGCTCGGTTTGACAAAGGAATATCTCTCAGTCAAAGAAAGTTTATTCTGGAAATAGTCTATGAAGCAGAATTGTCGGATGCAAACTGGCAATTATCCCAATTGAGCAGAATACAAAGTTAACAACACATGAATATGATTCAAGCTCATCTTCTTCCATTGATGATTTGCTACTTGAAGATCCATTAGTATACCAACGACTTGTTGGAAAAATGATTTATCTCACGATGACAAGACCGGATATATGTTATGCTGTGCAAATACTCAGTCAATTTATGCACAAGCCGAAACAGTCTCACATGAATGCAGCCTTGAAAGTGGTAAAATACTTGAAGGGATGTCCAGGACTTGGCATTTTTTTTTTTTTATCTCGAGATTGCAACATGAAAATGATGGCATATTGTGATACGGATTATGCCACTTGTCCGATGACGAGAAAATCCATCACTGGTTTTTGCATCAAATTTGGAAAATCTCTTATCTCGTGGAAAACAAAGAAGCAGTCAACCGTATCATTATCATCAACAGAGTCAGAATATCAGGCTATGGCAAAAACTGTTTGTGAAATAATCTAGATTCAAGGATTGCTTGCGGATCTTGGAGTACAAGTCGATAGACCCAGTAAATTATTCTGTGACAATGATGCTGCACTCAAGTTAGTAGCCAATCAAGTGTTTCATGAGAGGACTAAACATATAGAGGTCGATTGTCATTTCACTCAAAACAAGATTCGAGAAGGAATCATCACAACAAGAGGAATAGGAACTGCAGAGCAGCTTGTGGATATTTTTACCAAGCCATTATGCCATAGACAACATGCATACTTATTGAGCAAGCTTGGTGTCCTAGATATATATAGGCCACTAGCTTGAGGGGGAGTGTTGGAAATATGGTTTGATAACTTGGGAAACACCGATCCTGAGTATCAATGATTGTTCCATTCAATCGGTAATTGACTTGGTAAAATAGGAATTAGAATCAATGTATATTTCTTTCCTGTTTTACACTTTTGTCTTGTATTACAAATAGTGTAACGAATGTGTACAAGAAACATACTGAAATACCAAGCTGCGGATCTTCCTCTCCACTTTATTTCAATTTCTATCAATTTCATTAATTTCTGATCTTTTTTTAGATATATGATTTGGAAAGAGTAATACTTAGAAACTTCGCATCCAATTAAAGAAATTTGAATGTATGGAGCTAATTAACCATTTAGAGCATTTGGCATGACCACGTAAAAACCCTACAGAAAAACTCCAACCTTTTTCCTCTCATCTTATTTCGGGGAGGGACAGGAGGCAAGCGGCACCAGTAAGAAAGGAAAAATCCCTCTTTTATTTGGCTAAGTTTCTCAAGGCATGGCGGAGGGAACACAGATTTTTCTGGGAAAAAGGGAGAACTCCCGCGCACATTGAGCGCAAAACACCTCATCGGTAAAGAGTAAATCCGGGAATCGTTGCCTAATGCCCATGGTCGCCGTTGCTCAGTGCCGGTAAATCCACGATGGATTCTCCATTGCCTCACTTGGTTCTTCAGCCGGAAGACCTGAGGATGTTTGCCCTCGAGTCCTATCGCCGGCTTAAATCTTTGCCGATGAAATACTATGAAGTCCCCAGTCATCGTTTTGATTGGAAATCACGATCGAAAGCTCCTTTCAGCCAAGCTTATCTGTTGCCATAAAGTTACCGACGCTCTTCTTTATCGGAGATGCCATCCAGAACCTCTTCATGCGGGTTCGACCACTAACCGCAATAGGGATCTCTCCTTGGTAAGGTAGGAATTACCTATCTTATTCTCGGTAATTTGTGGAAGAAAACCCACAACCTATGGTCTTGGATGGTATTTGTCCAAAAAACTGCTATGTCTGTGTTGAAGTTGTGATCGGGTTGGTGATCTAAGTTTCCGGTAATGTTAATCATGATAGTTTAGCATGAGTTGTTGCCTGTATTTTGTGTATAAATGGTCGGAATAAGTGCACCGTAAGTTTTAAAATTATTATGAAGTACAATTGAGTCTTAAAATTTACAATCAAGTCAAATCCTTAAACTTGTTAAGTTGGTTCAATTGTCCATTAACTCAGTCCAATTTAACTAAAGTGTTTACATGGTTTTTTTTTTTATATTATTATTATTTTTTATCTTATGTGGCGATGCTCATTTTGGTGCATGTCTAATTTTCAGTACATATTTTATTTAAATTAAAATTTAAAAAAGCAAGCCTTTGCCGCCACTGCCCTATCATTGCTAAGAAGGGCCGATGTGGGAGGGGATGGCTGACGGGGTCGCCGGGCCTGCAGCCCTCCTGGTTTCTACCCCTTTTCTTATTAATATAGTTTATTTTTATAATTTAATTAATAAAATTCATATTAAAGATCATCATATCAAATATCATTCTAACCTTATGTTTCATGATTTAGCTACGTTATTAAAAAAAAGCTACGTTAGCAACTCAATTTGACAAAATTTAGAAATTGATTACATTTTTTTTTTTAAGTTTTAGAATTCAATTGTACTTTTATGATAAATTTTGAAACTTCCAATGTACTTATACCTAAATGATCTCACTAATTTCGCCCACCACTTATTTGACGTAAGGGAATTTATCTTCGGTTGTGGATTATTTTGGGTGCATATCAATACATTTTACTCAATAGACATCATTTGGTTGGTTATTACGCGTGATGATTTCTTGCCATATCTCATCGTTGCTGAGAGTAATGCTGAATCCATCTTTTCTCTGTTTTGTATCGTGCGTCTCATGTAATAATCGATCAACGAAGGCCTTCCGGTTCTTGTCCATTGAAGTTGAGATATTTTCTGGATTCGTTCCAGGTTTATTGAAGCAGGATGAAACTGGGAATTCTGAGGAATAGGAAGCCACGCGTGAAAGATGATGGAAGGAGAAAAAAAAAAGAAAATAGAAAGAAAAACGAAATAGGAAAAGAACACAAACGGTGGAAGAAATACGATGGGCTCATTTAGTTATGGTAGGAGATAGATTTAAGTTGATTTTGATGGGCTTGTCCTTATTTTGGTAGATTTGGGCTTAGCTTTGTTTGGACTAGTTTTGGGCTCTACTTGGCTAATTAGGTTTGGGCTGAATCTGGTCTAATAAGGTTGCTTTTTTGCAAAATGGGTTTTTGAAAGTTTATAACTAGAAGAGGGCTTTGATGTAATAAAGCCCGATTTGTGTCCATGGCCCAGACTTGGAGTCCACAACAGCCCATATTCTGACCGGGCCCCAAGGGCCTAGCTTGGAAGCAATTTAGGTTGTTAGATTTTAGAATTAGATTTTGCTTAATTTCGTTTAGTTAGTATATATAGTAACTTTTTTAGCAAATCTCTTTGACATAATTCGATTTTTTGTAGGTTGATCTTTTAGGCAAGGAATTTGACTCAATTCAAATCACAGCTCACGGGGTTGCTATTATTTAAGCCATGTTATGTTCCTTACCCAACTAGTAGCAAGTTTACTTTACTGAATTATTTGTAATCCTTTAATATTGCTTTTTCTGAGTTGTGATTTGCATATTTTAGTTGAATGGTTAGGTTACATTTTAGAGTCATACTAAATAGAAAAAATATTGCATGGACATTTAGCGGACAAGAACTTGAGGACTCATAATTGGATAAAAAAATTACATGTGACAATTAGTTAACAAATGATCAAGTTTACATATCAAAAAGGTTCTAGTTAGATAATTAGTGTAATTGAGTTCTTGATCTTAGATTTTTGATTATGTAAGAATTGAGGTATCCTTCCATGCTTCACTTGGTATCTAATTAAGCCTAATAGGTTAGTGATGATTCCTCATGATAGAATTCCTTTAGGCTTAATTGAACTAAAGTGAAATTTTCAACGCCGCGCAAGGTAAGAGTTTGAAAAATCTCATGTTGGTCAACTTAGCAGTTAGCATTACCTTTGAACCCGTCATTCCCCAACTCCCATCCAAGAGGGTCGCGTCAAAGATTTTGAGGTTGTGGGGCCTAACAATCTCTATTCCTTTTTTTTTTTTTTTTTATCCCGAGCTTGCATCGTAAAATTTCCCAACGTCGATATCGCACATGCCAAACCTTCCGCTGGTCAAACCTTTACCAATTTCAACCTTGTTGGAATTAATTGCGGTAAGACTTAAAATTATGAAGTAAATATCTTGCTTGATATGATTGATGTCTCATAAAGTCAATGTCTCTTTTAAAATGGAAATGACCGATACTTATTTTGGCCATTTTTTAGGTGTTAATACATCCCCACTCCTCACATAAGAAAAGAGGTACAAAGATAAGCCAGCCAGAACAAGATAAAACAACTGATTATTTGAAAATTAGTTAATGGATAAAATATGCAGGTCTAGTGAGATGACAAATTTTAGTGGTTGTCATCAACTCCATTGGTTTAATCTTGTTTGGATTAGGGGCATGGCGTCAATTGGTTTTGTCACTTTACCAAACGTAAACAACTCCATGCTTAGGCCTACCATCTGTGTATGAGGTTAGTGTTGTTTTGCGTAATCCAAATACTTGCCTATTATGAGTTGTCGTCATTAGAAAAAGGATATTTATTCTCAAACATTTATGTATCTCTTCACTGAAAAATTATTGGTCATATCATCAAAATGTACAAATGTTAAATTATAATTTGTAATGATTTCATTAGAAAATATTAGTAGAGTACTTGTCAAACCATTAAATAAGGGAATGATGTAATTTTACTGCATTAACTTGTCTAATAAAATGCATAGTCATTATTTTAAAAGTCAAATATTTCCTTGTTTGATATGCATAAGAAGTGCTATGAGGTGTTTCTTGTTAATATGAAAAAAATAATTATATGTCAATCACACAACTCAAAAGGTATGATGAACCGGTTATTTTGCCTGTGGGATATGCTTGCCCCCTCCATGTGGCACTTCAATTTTGTAACCACTTACTTTGATTGACTTGTCAAACTACATTATTGAATTAGTATTCATGTATTAGATTAGAAGGTAAGAGAATACATAGGTGTAATTCTTTGTTTTAAACACCATACATATATGGCAAAAATGTATATGAAATGCATCATTAACAAATTGCAATCATGGATATGTCCGTATCTATATCATACTGAAACGAATCCTATTATTATTTTTAAACTAATGTTGATTCATACATAATAAGTCTTCTAATCAATAATAATACCACAGAAATAATTTTTGTTTGATCAATTTCTTTTTATCTGGAAAGTTTGCTTTTGTCCACAAATTTGCCACAGTTTTAAAGTTGTCGCAAAATACTGTGTTTTTATGAATACCAATTCTCTTTCTTGAATTGAAGTAAATTAGAATTCTTAATTCAGTATTTTTAATCATTCTTTGATGTCCCACAATGGATTTATCCAGATCAACTTGGCAATATAGCATTTCAATCATACATTCGATCTAAATTTTGGGCTTTTTCCTTGTGAACCAATGAAAATTTCAGAGTTTGGTACACAATGAATATTGTGTCATTTTTTATAGACAAAAAAAATTGGTTGAATGATTAATATTTCGATTTGCATTGATTCTATAAGAATTAAATCCTTTTTTCATTTCGTCGATAATCAATTTATTGGTAGAGACGCTCATGAACTCCCCTTAAATGCCTTGGAGCAGTGATTCCTTTGGTTGCGATCTTTACTACAACAATGATGTCAATAGATCAAAATACTTGTCTGTCTACGGCTCCATTGCATGTGCTTGGGGTAGAAGTTGTGCACAGATGTATTGCCATTCTATAGTTATTATTTTGATACAAATTCTTTCTTAAAGAAGAGGAATCGACTAACTTGGTTAAGGTGTAAGGATCATATGTCTGTACTGCATTTTATTTCCTAGATTAGGTCCCATTCTTTGACCTTTTATCGAGAGTTGATGACTATTCAAAATTTTTACTTTGACACCAAAGAAGAGCTTGACTTATTTCTTTATTTTTGTCCTACGTTTGTCTTTAATGGATATTTGATTTCATCCATTAATCTATTTTCTTCCCTTTAAGTCCTAGCTAAATAAGAACGTTAGTTTGTATTGTTTGTTTTTATGCTATGTTATGAATATTACCACATCAATCCAATACAATAGAAGCGTTAGGATTTACTTTTTGTGAGTTTTTTATGAGAGACTATAAGATTAATTTGTGGGTTTGCTCTGGATGTGATTTATCACCGGAAAATACTTGAGCAAATGAGTGACCGTAAACTCTGCATTCTCTAGATTTATAGTGGACTTCTTGGCAATTGGCTCTCTCCATGGAGTGATTACAACATTCGGGAATGAACTATGTAAATCTTTGATGTCGTATTGGTTATCACTAGTTTCTTTGGTAATTTATTCTTAATGTAATTTTACCACATTTACATTGACACCAAAGAAGAATTCAACCAAATGCTTTATATTTTTCCTAATTGATCTTGACTCGACATTAAAAGGTAAATTGATTGTTTCCCCAATATCTGGATACTTTTTTTTTGTATATGATTTCATTCATAAATTGATTTTCTTCCCTAAGGGTTCTAGTCTTAATAAGAATGCTGCTTCTTATTGTATGTTTATATTTTATGAAATAAATGTACCATATCGATTCATATTAATACCTTTTACACTCTTTCCAGAAATCTAGAAATTTGCCTCACCTATAAAATAAGTGATATAGTTTCAAATACATAGACAAATAAAGATGTCTTATGATCTATACTGTTAATGAACATATATGTTGATCCATATTGGGTAAGTAGTAGATTTTAACTAATTTATGGTACAGATACTCATGAAATTAATCTAATTTTCACTTTTACGAATCAACACGTTCTCGAGAAAACGGAAAATGAGAGCTGGAAAGTGTTGTTCGAATTTAAAATATTTTCTGAAATCAAACGGCCAGTCTCCACATAATATCGTGATAAAAAGATTGAAAAGACACGACGGCCACACCAACTTAAAATGATTGTATCCATAAACAAGTTAACAATCAAAAATTAATTCAATGAGAATAAAACGTTTATACATCTTCTGACAAAGACAAACATTTGTACTCCATTAGTATAGTAAAATTTATACATACATACATACATACATACATACATATATATATATATATATATATATATATATATATATATGTATAGGATAATTAACCTCTTGTGGTTGTGAAGAAATGACAAACAACTTGGTCGTGTAATACATTAGAACAAAGAAAATTATTGGATTCCTACTATATCTGGTCTTATTCTATTCATACTCAAATGCGTGTTTATATATGTACATATTTGTTCCTCCTAGCAACTTCATATTATTAAGAACATGGACGAATCCATGTTTGAACAAATTACTTGCACCAGGCCGCGATAGGATATTCTTGAATCAATAGAAATTGCTGCATTGATGATTATTTTCATAGAACTTTACTTCACTGCAAAAAGTAAGCTAGATTTGGAGAGATCAAGTGCTTCATCATTTTTCAAGTCTTGTGTAGGAGATTGAATGTCTGAGAAGGTATTGTCTAAACAGTAAACATATTAAAATTGTAATTCGTTGAAGAGTGCCGAGAACACCCGCTAGAAACCTAACAAACCATAAACTTCACATTTTTCTGTGGCCTCTGCATAGTTCGTAACTCAGTCACCATCGTAAAATGAGCCCTTGTATTAAACAAACTGTTGAACAAAAAATCGGTAAAGAAACTACTAACCTTTCGATGCACAACAAAAGTGGTTATCCTGAAATATAAGTTGAATCACCGGTACGTAATAGATAAATTTATGACTTCACGATAGTTCGAATATAATCATGGGGAAAGTATTCTCATTTCATAGCATTAATGCCAATTGTCTTCTCAAAGTGATGATGGAACTCTGTGTGTTTTCTCTGATTGAGAGGAGAAAATCATAAGCTTTACATTCATTGCTTTGATGACAAATTCCTCCAAGCCTCAAAGTTCAGGATTCGCTGACTTTGAAAGCATTTTCCACGCGGTAGTTCTTTAGCTTCTTCAAGTTGGATCGATCAGGTAAGCTTGGTAAGGAACTGCAGTCTCTGATGGCAAGATTTTCTAGTGATTTCAGTGCATCAACCCCTTGAATCTCAACCAGTTTCGGACAGTCCCAAACTACAAAGTCCTTGAGATTTGTAGAGTTAGATAAGTTGGACAATGTTTGAAGGAGGGGACAATTCGTGATCAACAAGACCCGTAGATTCTTCAAGTGGGAAAGGTCAACAACTTCAAGAAGATTGCAATTGCGAACTGTAAGGTTCCTCAAACTAGAGGGGAGCTGTCCAATCTGGTACAGGTTTTTGCAGTTGATGAGTTGAAGTTCTTTCAGACAGCAAAGGCAACTCAAATATGAGCTCACGCTGGTGATAGTTGGAAGTTCCAAAATACAATATGGGCTGTAAGTTCCCACTTTTGGAAGAAGGTAGGGGTCAATCACTGTTTTAGGGCGGACAAATTTTTCAGGATTACTTTTGGATCCTAAAAATGTGAACCGATCAGGATCACTTTTGGGTCCTAAAACAGTTAACCCTGACCCATCAGGATTGCTTTTGGATCCTAAAAATGTGAACCCATCAGAATCACCTTTGGATCCTAAAAATGTGAACTCATCGCTGAAGAAGAATAGTTCCAGATTTCTTAAGTTCACAAGATTGGAGATCTTTGGAGCTTTATTTGTGGCCCTCGAGGACAGACATAGACTTACCAAACTTTGGGGAAGCTTTGGTACATCCTCTACACGAGTTCCTGTTAATTTCAAAATCTTCAACGAAGGTAGTCCACTGATATCACTAGGAATGATAGTTAGCCGCAAGCAATCCTCTCCATAAATCTCTTCAAGTTTCTCCAACAATTTAATTGTCTCGAGTAACTTTTTCATGTTACTTCCGTTCATCTTCAACACTTTCAAGCTCTGTAGATAGACAATAGTTTTTGGCAACTCTTCAATGGCCGTGTAGGAGACATCCAACTTAGCTAAAAATTTCAGTATCGCAATTGAGTCGGGAAGTGTCCTTAGCCTGGGAAATCCACAAATGACCAAGCACTCAAGATTTACGAGTGCTTTGATCGAACTTGGGACTTGATTAATGCTTCCAGAGAATACATAGTTATCTATGAGCAACTCAGTCAAAGCTTCCAGAGAACCTAGTTCAACCGGCAACTTTTGGAGAAGAAAACATGCATTTATGGCAACTTTTGGAGAAGAAAACATGCATTTATATTCAAGTGTTTCAGACGTTTCAGATGACCAATGGATCGATCAATTAGTAGCAAATTCCTACATCCCTCTAGAATTAATTTTTCTAAGGATGTAAATGCAGAGAGGTCAGGAGTTGTGCTTAACCCAAGGCAATTTGACATATTAAGGACCTTCAATCTCGTAGCCACCTATCAAATGATTATGCATATTCAATGAGTTTGCCTTAAAAAATTTTGCTGAACATAAACAAATAAATTGACTAAGGAAGCATTCCGCCAAAAGTAACTTTACAAGTACCCTGTGCATATCCATTCCTCTCACATAGTTGTGGTCCCGTTTTTTAATTGATAACCATATATATTTTATCATCAAATTTTATTTAGAAGTACTTTATATATTATTTGAGCATAATAAATCTATATGGAGTTTAATGTTTCTTTTTACACATTAAAATAAGGGCAGTAGCTTTTTAAGAATCATATTACTATATTTTCATACTAGGATTTTGTTAAAGGATGTACGTAAAACACCTAAGTGAAGAAATATTTGTTGGGAGTGTACTTTCCCAAAGGAGATTGCTAAGAGGGAGCCAAGACCTATCTTTACCCAAAAACTTAAGCCAATGAATAATGGAATTGCGTGAGTCTCCTCCTCTTCAGTACTGATGTGTTTTAGTATAGAGTCATAATCTTAGCTCCTATAGCAGATTCAATTGCAAAAATGGGTGTTGTAGCTTCATAATGTGTTCACAAATACTTCATAGCTGTAGCTACTTCAGAGCTTTAGCATTTTATGCCTCAACGAACTTTGATATATTACAGTAGTAAGATATGTATTACTAAACACTAAAGTCATAGCACTCTACATCACACTTACAATACGGTACAACTATTGTTTAGTTGCAATTTTACCAAGCGAGATTTAATAAATAGAAGGTAAAGTAATTGTTTAATTCAATATACTTCTAGCTAGATTTAGTGATTGATTTTGAAAACATTCAAAGAAGTTGCGATCTGCAGTGCAGAATTGGTATCTTAGGCACGTTTTTAAAGAGCTGGATTTCTTCTTTTATTTCAATTTAAAACCCAAAAAAGACAATTCTCAAGCCCTTGCAATGCACGAGCTTTTGTGGGGAAAAAAAAGGTACACAAATATTGTAACGTAAAAATTTACCATACCTGAAGTTGAATCCAACCGTTCCAATCTTCTGTCATTTGGGTCCGCGATAGGTCAAGGATGAGTAGATTTTGGGGGCAAAAGTTGGTTGCTTGCAAATATAAAGGGCAATTCTTCCAAGAAAGCCATCTTAGTTCTGGAAAGAGATCCTTAAAATTTCCGGAGAGGTTTCCATTTATCATTGCGAGAAATCTTATATTTGGCACTTTCGTAAATTCTTCTGGTGTCAAAAGAACTCCGTCAAAGTTTGCACAAATCGCTTCAATAGTCTCAGTTCCCTGCAACAATGACAAAAAGTTTCTCATTAACCTAGGCAAAGTGCACATAGCTTTCTGCAACAGTTTTGGTTCCATATAATTCCAAAATGGAGCCAGTTCATTGGTGGCCTTCCAGTGAAGTACGAAATAAACTGGAAAAAGAATAATTTTAGACAGATTTACGCTATAAAAAAGTAACAAGGTGCTGCACTTAGCTTTACCTTCTTCCTCATCATCATATCCAATGCTTCTTCATGATTCCACACCCGAGACCGCTTTCCTGAATCTTTGCAATTTTCATTACGTACAATGCCCTTCCCTAAGTCCTTAAGCTGGTTATGCATCCATAACTCATTCTTTACTCCAACTTTTACTAAGGACATCAAAAGTAGGACATCAATCCCCTCATCCGGAAACAATCCACAGTCATCCCACATATAAGTTGCATCTCTCTTATTCTCTCCGTTTATGAAGCAGGCAATATCAAGAAATAGTTGCTTTTTTTCTTCATCTAAAGCCTCATAACTCAACATTAACTTTTCTTCCACATCCTCATGAAGATGGCGTTCCATCTTTTTGAATGTATCTTCCCATGTTGCTTTTCCTTTTTGGTATAAAAATGAACCCATCACTTCAATAGTTAATGGAAGCCCGCCAGTTTTTGCAGTAACATTCTTAGACAAACTAAGAAAGTCACTTGGAGGAATGTTCCTTCTAAATGCATGCTTGCTAAAAAGTTGTAAAGATTCTTCACCATTCAGCTCTACAACTTCATAAGTCAAACCATGGTCAAACTGATCTAGAAATTTGGACAAAACATCTTTATCTCTCGTTGTAACCACAATTCTACTTCCTGAACCAAACCATTCTCTTTTTGCTGCTAGTGCCATTAGTTGGCTCCTATGGTTTACATCATCAAGGAAAATAAGAACTTTCGTTCTTTTAAATCGTTCTTTGATCATATTTATCCCTTGATCAATGCTAAAAATCTCAATACTTTTCTCTTGAAGGATATCATGCACTAGTTGCCTTTGCAAACTTAGAAGACCGGAATTTGAACTTTCTGATACTTGTTGTACATCCGAGATAAAGCTACAACTTTCAAAATTAGTAGACAACTTGTGATAAATGACCTTGGCAAGAGTTGTCTTGCCTATACCACCCATTCCCCATATTCCAATGAGCCTTATGTCCTCAGATTCAACACTCAACAAATCTATTATTGCATCCATTGATTGGTCAACACCGATCAAATCATCAGATAGATGTACTGGGGACACCTTAAGCTTAACCAAAAGTTTACGAGCTATTAATCGTGTGAGTTCTCCATGGCTGCATGTCAGTAGAAATAGCATAATTAAGTGACCGTCAGATTAAAAACAAGCATGCATATAGACAAGATCATTCGATGATGTAAGCCACAAAACGTGGGACATAGAGGGACAAAGATAATGCATGAGTTTCCGAATTGATTCAATCATAGTGATAGGATACAATAAAATTTTAATGAAGGTGATGACAGGGAGCAAGAAGTTTTACATGATTCCTTCTAATATTCTTCGCACAATTAACCAGAAGCGAGCATGGTTTGGGTGGCCCGATTCATAGTCGGAACTAGGATTTTTTTTTTTTTTTGGGGGGGTCAGAACTGGAACTATAAACTTAACCAAGGGGTCATTCTGCTTTTTTTTTTTTTTTTTTTTTGGGAAATTTGGAACCAAACTAGTCAATCCTGCAACTTTTACCAAAAAAAGAAAACTAGTCAATCCTGTAACTGGCTTGGACCTCATAACACAAACTGGTTGCATAGAGCGGTTTAGAGTCATACCCATCCAAGAACCAACCTGATCGGTTTGGTACCTGAATACTATAGAGGTGGAAAGAAAACCTAGGAGGATTGACCCAAAACCCGACCAAAGCATCCAGTTCATGCTATGAAGCTTCATGTTCAAACTGCTCGGAACACATTATTTCAGTGGGTCCTTCCAAGTTTTGATTCAAATCAAAACAGAAAAACCAAGCCTTTGAAATTGTAGAAAATATGTATTAAATCAGATTTGCGGAAAGATGCTCTACGGAACCAAAATAGATGGAAAAAGTAAACAATCTGCAAGTATAGTCCTTCAAGAGCGTCAAACTACCGCAGAGAGACACATTAGTAACAAATACGTCTATTAATATGAGGTCGCCTTGCCATGATGATCCAGCATGTGATGTTGATTCTGGCAACATGATTTTCCACCATTGAGCCCACACTGCCTAAAGAGAGCAAGAGAGAGATATAGGGCAGCCACGGATGCTGTTAGGAAGTTTGGTGATTCTCAGTGCCAGTAGAGCACGCCAACGACCACTATTGAATTTGCAAAAGTGAAAGGTTCAAACAAATCTGGCGGCCTAGTGGCCACCTTTCTAACATGGAAGGGGGAGGTAAGGGGTTTGAATCCCTACATTCTTAGGGGGAGTTGGGATGAGGACAATTTAGTTTCAGGAGTGGGTTTCGACTCCCACGCCCTGTAAGGAGGCAAGGCAAAAATCTGAGAGTGAGAGTTAAGAGTAGGAATGGATTATGACTGATAAAAAAAAA
The DNA here is from genome assembly GCA_016097595.1 of Eucalyptus pumila. Lineage (NCBI taxonomy): Eukaryota > Viridiplantae > Streptophyta > Magnoliopsida > Myrtales > Myrtaceae > Eucalyptus > Eucalyptus pumila. The sequence continues at coordinate 24,812,346 of CM027848.1, forward strand.
ACAAATTTGGTGGAAAAGGAAAAGAAGCAAAGAAGATGGTACTAATAGTGAACCAAAAACCCACCCGCACGGAACCATAAATTTCGAATTGCTATCTTGGGTGTCATTGGTTCAAGCTAAATAGATGGCATTCATGGCTTTTCAGGCCATTTTGAGTTTTTAAGGAACCAATCCATTGACAGCCCTATCGTGTTGAATTGGTACTTTCAAGGCTCAAATCGGAAAATGAATTGAATCCGCTTGGTTCTTAGGCTTTGGACCATGAACCTGTCTGATTCTTCTGAGAATTGACTTTGAACTGGACTATTATGTCCAATTCCAGCCGTTTCCCTGGTTGAACCTGAATTGTTACTCGCCCCTACTTATGGCCTTATTGGCACCAAACCCAAAATTAATGCCTAAACATAGAGAAATTAATAAGCCTCGCGATATACTTAATTCAATAAGGTCCATTTGATAAAATGTCAAGATAAGTCATAATAATACAATTTATCCATAAAACCCATCGATGGAATATTTGAATGGCTTATCAGTTGTGAATTTCCAGTGAAGGGATGACTTGAGACATAAAAGGAAGTTTACGTCTGAAAGTTCCATCGGCCAAAACTACTTATAGCTAAAAGATCAAAAGCAGAACCATTGGGGTTTACCCAGTGGCCACCCTTCTAACATAGAAGGGAAAAGTGGGGGGTTCGAATCTCCACCTTCTCAGGGGTTGGAGTAGGGATAATTTAGTTTCAGGTGTGGAATACACCCTGCAATGAGACAGGGCAAAAGTCTGAGAGTGAGAGTCAGAGTAGAAATTGAGTAGAACCAACAAAAAAAAAACAATAGAGATCAAAAGCAGTTCCAAGTCATCTCTCATGTAGCACGCAAATCAAGAGGCAATTTGGGATCCTTACGGAGGAAGATCAGGATATGGGTCCATTAGAGATAGAGGCGGAATTCAAGGCAAAAAACTCTCAACATCATCCACAACTCAAGACATGTCTCTGAAGACAATTCAAGCACTTTGAACAAGAATCATTCAGCATCAAGCAAGAAGTCCTTATGGTTTTGAAGATTCCCCGCGTTACACTTTCACTTAGGTTTTAAATTTCAAATTTAAATAGGTTTAGAATTCCTAGGTTCAATATTTATCTTTGATATTTTAAGAAGCCATTGATCGGTTTCTGGTGATCACATCTTAAAAGAACATGTGGAACGGGCCGAGAACAAAATTTAAAAAAAAAAAAAAAAAGAAATTGCTCTTCAAATTATAACCAGTATTCGAGTAAAAGAAACCGAGAAAGAAGGGAAAAAGGAGTTGAGGGAGTTAACATACCCTATGTCCTTGGTGTCCCATCCCTTGATTTTAGCAGCCTCCTTGAGTGCCTTCCGCCAGAGACGCACTGTCTCAGTCTCATGTTTTAGCTTATGCTGAGTTAATTGATACCTATACACATTGGTTTCAAGTTTCACGTCAGCAGGTGTCACATCATAGAAAATGGGCAAAACCTCTAGTTCATTGGTTTTCCTGCGCTCCATCATGTGTTTCAACTCGCGAAGGCACCAACTACTAGAAGCATAACTTTTGGAGAAGATAGGAATGCAGATTTTCGAATCATTGATGGCCTGCAAAATTTCCAGACCAATCTCTTCACCAATGTCAATCTCCTTCTTGTCGATGAAAACATGTATACCCTTATCTAGCAAGGCACGATAGAGGGAATCCGTGAAGTTAGCGCGAGTATCTGGTCCTCGAAAACTTAAAAACACATCGAACTTAGCTCCAAATGTGCAGTGGCTAGTGGATCCTGTTTCTGAACAACTCCTTGTTTTCATCATAGCTGCGTCTACCACCCTTAAAAAAATCACAAAAGATTACAAGGTTGGGATGATAAGAAATTTGATATTATGCACTTCAAGCAAGTTTATATCAATAGAATTATGGGAAATCAAGTTTTTGTTTCCATTACTTGTGTCGGGGAACAACCGGGCAACAAATCACCATGAACTAAACCTAATCTAGAATTAATGTCTCCCCTAAAACTAAACTGACTGAAATCGACTTAGCCCAACAACCACCGGCCAATACAACCTTGCAATAAGAACATAACAACGAAATGATAAGGAGACAAAACCAACAACACCACCAAGGTTTTTCGTGGAAACCCAATGCGGGAAAAATTGCGGATCATCCAAAAACTTCCACTAGTCAGTAAGAATAGTACGATGCATAAATTATTATTCTCTAATCACATATTAGAGGCTCAATATTAATAATACAACTGTAACTCTATTGAGACCTACCTTTTCCATTTGAAGAAGAAAAAGAAAATAGGTTTATGATTATTGCCTTAAAGACGAGTCTACGACCCTCGTTTAGATGCAGGCTCTCCTAAGCTTATACCTTGTGTAACGTTGGGGTATTCAATTTAAGTTTCAAATTGACACTATAATGATTTTTTTAATGAGGAATCGTCACTAATCAATTGGGATCGGCTAAAAATCAAGTAAAGTAAGGAAGTATACTTCACTTTTCATGCAATCAAAGAAGTGCTTTTTCGGTACCTAATCTTATTTATTTTAAGAAGATGTTTGTTAGGCAATTTGGATTAATTTTAAACCTATCCACTTATGTGTGAGATGATCACGTGAGTGCGAATCATTACCCTATCAATTAGCAACCAATGAAGCATTAAATAAATTGCAAGGGAAAACAAGAATCTAACTAAGAAATAGGAAATATAGCAGTCCTAACCAAGCTAAAGGAAAACCACAATTAACATATTGAAAATGTGCAATCAAGAGTAATTGAAATAAATGCACAAACAACAACTTAACATTTGTCCTAAGAACACTTACACCCTATTTTAAAACCCTTAAGACTTGTTCAATTTTAAACAATTTTTTTTTTCTTTTCAAGGAGTTTCACACACTTTAAAGAGAAAATTACTCAAAAACTAATTTTTAAGCTTTTCCCTAATTTAGAAAAAAAAATACATTTTTTGGAATATTTTTAATTTTTAATTTTCTTATTTAAAAAAAATTAAGTTTTTAAATTATTCTTTTAAAAAATAATTTTTAATCCTAAAAGGACCCAGGTCGGATCCTCGAATCCGGTTCGGGTGGGACCGACCCGGCTTGCGAGGCCCTCAGCTGGAATGGGCCTGACGTGCGGGCCCAGTCCAACCCAAAATTTTAGCTAAACCCTTCAGAAACTAATAAACTAAGCCCGGCCCATAGTAGAAAAACTAAAGTAGGAATTGCACTAAACCAGCCCAACTCGGCCAAGCTAGCCCAAACAAGCCCGGGCCGGCCAGGCCCGCTAGCCAGCCCGACCTGGCTCGTTTACCCCGGTTTCGCGGCGTCCTTGCCGCGACGGAGACGGGCGCCGACGGAGACAACCGCAGCAAGGGACGCCGCCCGTCTCCATCAGGCCACAGGAGCGCCGCGGCGTCGCCACGGCCTCGGCCGCCATCCCCCGACTGTTCCCCACAAACGACCGTTTGTCGGGGACAGTACTCAAACCTGCGCCGGAACCCTCGACCGACCACATGCCCGAATAGTGGAGACAAACGAGGGGCTGACGGGGGCTGGGGCTCGCATGAGCCGGACGGCTGCGAGCTCCGGCCCGACACGCCCGAAGCAAGGTAAAACGGGGGCACGCACAAAGAGGGCAAAACCGGGGGTCGGCCAATGTATGTTCCTACCCGGCTCGGAGATGACGAATGGAGGGCGAGCTTGACGGATCGGGCAACGCCCGTTCGTCTCGCACGCCTCCCAGCCGGAATCCTTGGAAAACGACTCAATCCGAGTGAAATTGAAAGGGAACCGTGACTTACCGGAGGCTGCTGGCTCAAGGGAGCGGCCGGGAGTCGTCGGACGAGGCTCGGGCGTGGCCGAGCTGCCGGAGGACTCCTTGCTCTCGGTCTCGCTCCCTAGGTTTCTCTCACGCCCAATCTCCCTCTTGGCGGACTCCTCTCTCACTCTCCGTCCGAAACCCCCCCATCTCTCTCTCCACCTCTCTTTCCTTTTAAATGGCCACCGGCGCACATGGCCCCGGCCATGCCAATTGCAGCCTGGCCCCCGACAGGACGATCACACCGTGAAGTCCCTGCTCCGTACTGTACGTCGTTCTCTTCTCTGCCACCCACGTCCTTTGTTCAGCGAGCATGAGAAAGAGAGGAGGAAGAAGGAAGGAATCTGGACCGGTAAAAGAAGTTAAAGAGAAGAGGCCGGGCCGGGCCGGGCCGAACTCAGGCGGAAAGAAAAGGAAGAAAAGTAAAAGAAATGATGGCCCGCCCGGTCTTTTCTTTTTCTTCTTTTTTTCCTTCTCTTTTTTTTTAAATAATTTTTTAATTAATTTTTTCTTTAAAAAAATTTCTATTACTATTAATGCAAATGCTCAAAATATCGATATACCATATAATTTAATGAAAATTATTTTTTGTCAAGAGTTAAATATTATTATAATTTTCTGTGTACTTAATGATTAATTAAATGGATCGCCAAATGTCAACAACTTTCTCACCACAAAAGTGAATTCATATAAATAGAGTGAAAAAAACCCTAATCGCAAGTGGACAATTTAGAGAAAGTTCTCAATGAATAAAATCATTGGTCTCACGAACAATATACTCAAACTTTAGCTACCATTAATGTTTGACTTTCGCATTAGGACTGCGAAGTAGTGACCCTCGAATCCGCCCTATTTTTCTTTTCTTCCCGGCGCTCTCTCGATGCTCTCGGTGGGCTCTCTCTCTCTTTTCTGCCTCCTCCTCCTCCCGGCCACACTCACGCACGAAGTAGCGACTTCTTTTTCTTGTTGCTTTTGACCTATTGACTTTTTCTTCTCTTTTATCTTAATGTTAGATGGGCCTCACATAGAGGTGGATCCAGCCAGCAATCTGCGAAATGGCGATGGCTGGCCTGCGGCCTAACCAGAGTAAGGTGGACACAATTCAGTGGAAGTCGTACTCTAACTAAAAATGTGGGGCATCGTTAGTCGGGACACCAACAAAACTAAAGGAACAATATAAAGCACACTAACCCAAGTCAAAAATATAAATAAAAAAGGAAAGAAAAAAACAGAAGGCGTGACCATAGAAATTTCAGAAGACAAAGGCCGGTGCAAAAAGGTCCAGAGGCCGGAGGCCGGGACAGGGAATAAAAATCATGGTGTTATTTCGCAAGAAGATGGTCAAATTGGAGAAGTTTGATGCAGTGATCGTGAATACAATTTTGTTACCCAGCAATTTCGTAGCAATCGAGCCGTCACATAGCGTGATCCATCATTATGAGATTTGCTCAACATGAAAATAATATGTTATAGATGTATCATCCCAGAGTATCTACAACCATCGGTGTGGCTTGTGTAAGTTTCTACAATGATCAAAAAGCAGTGATTGACAGAGAAATGTCACTCATAGATATGCTTAGTCAAAATGATAATTCTAATATAGTCTTCAAAGACATGGTTGGAGATGGGTTTGAATGGACTACTCTGTGTTCACATATGATACGAGACCTGTTACAACTTATACGTTAGTAGACTCGGTTATGTTCTTATTCGTTTTCCCAGTTTTTTTTTTTTTTTATGCCTGAGCTGGAAGGTTGGGTCCAAGAAGCAAATGAGTCCTGAAAAATGTAACCTTCACTGTTGTATATCAGATCTTACCAACAGATATAGATGTTGGAAAAGGAACTAGCTCCGTTGGAGGGAGATTTTAGGTCAACGAAGCACATGGAGAGAGAAAGAGAGAGAGAAAGAGAGAGAGAGGACTTTACTGGGCATCTTCTAAGATTACTGAAGAGCCAGTACAGCAAGAATCGAGGAAAGTGATGTTTGGTCAAGAAAAGGCACATCCGCCGTCGGCTAATCATCAAAATCCTCCTTAGCGACGTGGTGCCCTTGTATTATAATACCTGTACATCACCGTTAGTTAAGATGTTGAGTTATATTAGAAAAGTCCTACATCAAATAAATTATGTGATGTAAAGTAGTTAATGTATCCACATTAGCTCATAACTCATTAACCTAAACTTTTAAGTGAAGATCAGTCCAACTGAATATATTGATAGACTTGGATTTGGGTTCTCTCTTGATGATCTCCCCTAGGTGAAGGTAGTGAAGATTTTTACTACATGTTCCCAACACCGTTAAACATGTTCATCTTGTTTGTCTGAATCCTGCGTTTGAATTGTCAAAGATGGCGAGTTTTCCCGAGGTGAATCTCCAGATCACAAGGTCCATGCACTTCTCGGTAGTGACCTCATACATCTTCCATGGAAGGCTGTCACTATTTATTCAATGATCATTAAGCGAATGAATTGACGATTTCAAACATTAGGAAAGTGAAAAACATAGAATACTATAGACGGAGCAGTTTATTGTGAGAAATGAATGTGGCACGGTACTGAGTAATGCAATTAAATGAGCATTAGCCTTCCATAGAAGGCTGTCATTGTCTATTCAACTGGCATTAGCCACATGTACCGACGATTTCAGACAATAGGAAAGTGAAAAACTTAGAATACTTTATACGGAGAAGTTTATTGCGAGAAAAGAATGTGGCATGATACTAGTGCAATTAACCTGACTCGATTCAACGTGCTCCAATATGGAAATGAAATCTTAGTCAGGCAATATAATTTTTGCGGGGCGACATGTTGAGAAGGGTGGCAAAAACGTGCTTAAAGCCAATAGCAGTCAGCTTGCCAAACTGGACGAAGATCCCTAATTTATGCCAATTAATTTTCCCTAATTAAGCTACTTGGGCAGCGAACTTGCTTAGACGTGGTAGACAAGGACCACGATTTTTTTTTTTTTTTTGAGATTTTGAATTTTGTTTTGTTTTATTTCCTATTTTCCTAGACTAATGTAGTAGTTTTTTTTTTTTTTTTTTTGGTCAGAACGAAAGAAACTATATTGAAGTAGAGAAACCATTACATCCGGCGGCAATAGCATCTGCACAAAGAAGGTCTACCAAATGAAAAGGGGGAAAAATAGTCCAACATTGGACAGAGGAAAAACGATCGTGGGCCTTTATAGCCCAATCAGCAGCAACATTTGCCTCCCTCCGGCAGTGCCCTAGCGAGAGATTAGGGAAATTGGAGAGCAAAGAGGCGGCTTCGAGAAAGAGGGACCGAGCTTCCCATGGCGGCTTACGGCGACATTGGAGGACCTCAACCACAATTTGGCTATCAGATTCAAAAACAATCGGAGCATCTGATAAGCCATGGCGCTAGATATGTTGTAGGGAGAAGGACACCGCTTGGATCTCGGCTTGAAGGGCAGAAGATGCAGGAAAGCGCCTAGAAAAGCCATCGGTAAGTCTTCCTTGATGATCTCTGCATATATAGGCCATTGTGCCTTCTCGCGAGCCAAGCTGATACGACCCATCTACATTAACCTTCAAGGAACCTGGATCTGGAGGCCTCCAAAGTGATCCCCTGTTCAGTAAGGAGCGACCCTTTTGAGTCAGCGACGAAGCCATCAGACGAGTGACATGGGAATCCGCAAGTGCAGCCTCAGCCACCTGAGCCGGCCGAATGCGATCTTGCCGGAAGATGAAACCATTCCGGGTGCGCCAGATCTGCCAAAGAACAGAGGCCAAAGTCTCCAAACCAGGTACGAAAGCTCGAGATTTTACTAGCTGGACTATCCAGTCATCGATTCTGTGAAGTTGCAAAGGAGATATTTGAATATGAATTCTAGGGTGCATCCAGACCTGCTTAGTCCACGGACATAACAAAAATAAATGTTCAAGGGTTTCGGGGGTGTCTTGATCACAGAGGAGACAGCACGGGTTAGTGATAATATGTCTCTGAAACAAGTTAGCCCTTGTAGCAAGGGCATTCTGACAGAGCGACCATAGGAATGCTCGAATTTTTGGGGGGGAATGCATTTTTCATATTCTGTTCCATAACCAGCTGGGATTCTGATAAGATGAGGAAGTGGTACTTACCGGTCACAAAGTTGCTTGTTGTTGTGAAAGAATGATAGGCAGATTTAACAGAGAAATGACCATCTTTAGTGGCAGTCCAAATAATCGATCGGTGGTAGATAACGGTCGGAGAGGGATAGTAGTGATCTGCTCTATAACCGGAGTGTCGAAATACCTGTGTAGCAGGCCGGCATTCCGTGTTGGTGGATTGATCAATAAGATCAGCCACCAAAGTAGGTTCTTCACGGTTTGAAGGGCCGTTAATATTCCAATAGAGAGCCAAGGATCACCACGTATCCTGATTGATGTACCATCACCTACAGACCAACGTATGTTGGGTAGGATGGCATCCCGGCCAATGAGTAGACTCTGCCAGCCCCAAGATGGGCGAGAGCATTTGTCAGCATACATAAAAGACTTGGAATGAAAGTATAAACCTTTAAAAACTTTGCTCCAAAGAGATGAAGGCTGATTAAGTAAACGCCAAGCTTGCTTGGCCAACATAGCTCTATTAAAATGAATAAGATCTCGAAATCCTAAACCTCCATCCGCTTTCCGTTTTTTCAGAACATCCCAACTTCTCCAATGAATTCCTGATTTGTTTCGATCATTCTGCCACCAAAATCTGGCTATACTTCTTTCAATAGATCTGCAAATAGACACAGGCAACTTGAAAGTAGACATTGCGTACTGAGGAATAGCTTGAATAACAGTTTTGAGTAGGATTTCTTTCCCACCCTTTGAGATCAAACTGGCTTTCCAGCTCTCCAACTTAGAATGAACTCGGCTTAATATCCACGAGAACATATCTTTTTTCGAACGTCCCCAATCTGACGGTATCCCTAAGTACTTCCCACATTTGTTTAGAATAGGAACCTGAAGCTCTGAAGCCAAATTCTGCTGCAAACTAAATGGGCAATCTTTTGCACAATAGATACCTGATTTGTTTCGGTTAATTTCCTGCCCTGTTGCAAGACAATACTGCTGTAGTATATTTGATAGGTTTTGACATTCGGTAACAGTACCATCAAGAAAGAAAATGGCATCATCCGCAAAAAACAAATGAGTTAAGGAAGGGCACCACCTATTAAGTTTAATCCCTGTGAGATGTTCAAGGCCAACAACTTTCTTAATAAGTGTAGAAAGGAGATTAGCCAACAAAATAAACAAGTAAGGGGAAAGAGGATCCCCCTGTCGTATACCTCGAGAAGGGTAGAAATAACTAAGATGTTCTCCATTCAATTTAACACAGGACGATTGGGTGGAAATGCATTGCATAGCCCAATTCACCCAAATAGGATGAAAACCCAGTTTTAATAAATAATCTTGGAGAAAATCCCATTCAACCCTGTCATACGCTTTCCTCATGTCCACTTTCAACACAGCTGGATAAGTAGACCTTCATTTCTTAATTCAAAGCTGGTGTAGAACTTCTTGAACCAGTAGAACGTTATCCTGAATTTGTCTACCCCCCCACAAAAGCCGACTGTTCCTCTGAGATAAGGTCTGGAAGGATAGGTTTTAAACGATTGGCAATAATTTTTTAAATGACTTTGTAAGCAAAATTGCACAAACTGATAGGACGATACTGATCAAGACTTTCCGGGTGAGGAACTTTAGGGATCAGGGCTATCAGAGTTCTGTTTAAGTAAGAAGGCATAACACTAGTAGTAAAAAACTCATGAACAACTTCAAAAAGATCAGATTTAATAATATCCCAGTGCGTCTGATAAAATAAACCACTAAGTCCATCAGGGCCTGGAGCTTTGGCTGCTCCTAATTGAAAAGTAGCCTGCTTTACCTCTTCCAGGGTAAGAGCAGCTATTAATTGAGCATTCATATCCTGATTTACCAAAGGATCACATTCAGCTAGGATGGGAGCATAATGACGACATCCTATGGAGGTATATAAAGAAGAAAAGAAAGCCGTTACCATTTCTTTAATTCGGGTAGGATCCTGCTCCCATAAGTTGTCATCATTCTTAAGCATAGTAATCCGGTTGCGCTGGCGTCGCTGAACAGTTGTTGCATGAAAAAAACTGGTGTTCTTGTCTCCCCATTTTAGCCAGTTTAGTCTTGAACGGATAGCCCAATATTGCTCTTCACGACTCCACACCCTCTGCAGTTCTTCTTTCAAAGCTTTAACTTATGTCTGGTCAGATAATACATGTCGTTGATTCGTGAGGTGCTGTAGCTGCAGCTGCAACTCATCGGCCCTGATTCTGTTATGTGAAAATTTCGAACGGCTCCATTTCGTTAAAGCATAAGAAACTGCTTGAATTCTCCTATTAAAGGAAGATGTCTTGCTGCGGATAGAGTTCCAAGAAGTGGTAATAATATCCCTACATTCCTCATCCTGATTCCAATAGGACTCATACTTAAAATAGTGTCGTCTAGAACCTCTCACTGGTAAAGTGTTAAGGATCAGAGGGCTGTGGTCCGAACCAACAGCGGGTAAGGCATAAACCTCAGCCCTAGGAAAACGAAGTCGCCATTCCAAAGGAGCATAGTGCGCGATCAAGACACTCATTGATTAACTCATTCCCTTGATGATTGTTTGTCCACGTAAACGCACAACCCTTTGCTTCAATTGACATTAACGAACAATCATTAAGAACAGATTGAAAAGATGCCAACCTAGTAAAATCTACTGGTCTACCTCCATACTTTTCCCAGTGAAAAAGAATCTCATTAAAATCACCAATGCAGGCCCAAGGAAGAGTATTAGCAAAGCTGATGTTGATGAGATCCTGCCAAACATCTAGTCTCAGACGAGCACCAGCAGGGGCATGAAGACACGTGAGGCGCCAGGTAATACTTCCTGCTACTTCTGTACATATCATGTCAAAATAATTCGGTGTCGAACGCTCAAAAGAAAGAGAAACCAAATCATTCCATAGAACTGCTAAACCCCCTGCTAAACCGACCGGATTATAAACACAAATATGAGAAAAACGCAACTTAAGCTGCAACTGAGTTAGGACAACTTCACCATTCTTAGTTTCCATAAAAAATACAAGATCAGGTTTTTCCTTGAGAACCAGGGCCTTTAAATGCCGAACTGTCAAGGTATTGCCCAACCCCTGACAGTTCCAACTGATCAGTTTCATTTGTGATTAGGGGGTTGTTAAGGGCCAGCCACCCATGCCCAACTTCCATCGGCAGGAGCTTGCACTATTGGAGTTTCCGATAATAAAGATTCATCCAAGTCATCAGGTACAACTGTGGGTATATCATATGGGTTATATCGCTTCAGTTTTTTAACAGGGCCAGCTTTTTAGAAGTGGCGAGAAATTTTCAAACTCTTATCCTGTTGAAAAGAAGTTGTGTTAAGCTGAACCCCTTTCTGCTTTGCTGATGCTGGAATCAAGGCAGTATGTAAACCTCCAGCCAGTTTTGATGCAGGGGGAATCTCAGTTGCACAAGGCTGCAAGGGTGGAGATGCTCCAGAGGAAGGAATAGGCGACAGCAAAGGAAAGGGTGGAGCAACTGTTGGGGGAGTTTCGGGTATCACTTCTTCCACGATATCCTCCACTGCTTTGGTCTCATAATATAGTTTCCAGTACGGGCTATGTTCCTTGAGCTCGGCATGCAACCATTGTCCATACGGCAACTTATCCTCCCCAGTTAAAACATCAGCATTAACAGATTTCTCTGGACAGGAGGTAGTATAATGTCCCAGCTTTCCACATAGATAACAATAATGGGCAAGACGTTCATATCTAAAGTCGAGCCAAAGAGTCTTATCATTGATTCTAATGAGACGACCTATCTACAGAGGATGCCGAAAGTCAATCTCAACTCGAGCACGCCCTGATCTCATGGTAAATGTGTCTTGACCATCAGCTCTGACTTCTAAAACTTTCCCAACTGTCATAACTACTTTTCTAATAGTCGGCTCTGAACACAATTCCAGGGGCAGGCCAAATACTTGCACCCAAAATGTGCATGTTGAGAAATCATAGCAATGCAGCGGTGTGTTAGGAATCCAAGACTTAAATACGACCAAACGACCGGAGAAAACCCAGGGTCCCCCTCCGAAACCCGTTGTTTATCAGTAAGTAATGTAAATTTCGCTGCATATAAACCATCTTCATGCTGAGATATATCCACCTGTTCTGTACGCCACACCTTTTTCATAATACTCTGAAAAGCCTGAAAATTAATAGGAGAGTCAGCAAATACCTTGCCAATCAGAGTTAAACGGCATTCATTTAATTTCGCAGGAGTAGGCTCATCATCCCAAACTTCCAAATCATGAGGGGAGCACAATCGTCCCAAGCTCTTACACAAAGCGGCCAGACGAGTCAAATGTTCTTCATCAGCTTGTGCCATTTCATCGAGAGGCAGAGAAATGGTAAAACCGAGCAATCAAAGAGAAATGCAGGAAGGCGGAAGGCATGGGTACGCGAGAAAACTTGACAGAGTAGCCGAAAAACACGAAAGAAGTAGTAGAATCACGCATGCAAGTAATTTGATGAGTGACCCGAGAAAGGGAAGCATTGCGAATGCAAAGAGAAAAGATGGAGAAGAAAAGGAGCAAAAAGGAGAGAAGAGGCGAAAACGTAGAGCAAATCAACGCTGGAGATGGAAATAGTGCGAAGTGCTGACATGCACCGAGAATATCAGCTGGTAGAATAGAAAATCCATTGAGAGATCCCAGGTAAAACGAAGAGATTAGGGTTTAAGAAACCAGAAAATCGAAAGAGAAGCTCTGCATGCGCAAGAGAAGAAACTATCCCTAAGGATAGAGAGAAGGGCAAATCTCAGGATTCACTGTAGTAGTTTGATGGATGGTGATTGTGATGATAGGGATAAGATTGATCTGTCTGAAGAAATAATAAAAAAGAGAGAGTGATTAGATGCAGGTTTGACCATGTCATTACACGTTCTTGGCCTATGACGGGTGAAATTAAAGTAAGAAATAATCAAATGAAGAGAGTGATTAGACGCAGGGCTTGACCATGTCATTGCACCTTCTTTTCAATAAAAGCCAGAAAATTGGATATATTCTGTGTCCAAAATCCAAATGAATGGAAGATCGCTTTCAGTGACTTGAGAGGCAACTGAAATTCCATAGACAATGAAAAATGAACTTTCAAGTGGTGCGGACTCTTAGATGGCCGAAAATGACGTTCCTCTACCTCGGATACAATTTTTCGGATCCACATGCGTGGTCAAAATTATTGAACCTACTAACATTATAAAGCAAGTAAGATGCAAGCCTAAGTCAGGTGAATGGTCCAAACATCACTGTTCATGCGTGGTGGTGTGAGATGTTCAACCAGTAATGTGCACAATAGGTTTACTACACATTGACCATATCGGCATTTTGAGAGTCCAATTAGTTTACAACACGTTGATCTTGAAAAGATGCGAAACAGGAGATAGATAAAGGGCGCCCCAGTAATCTTCCCTTTGCAAAATCAAAATCAATCTCCAAAGTGTGTGGTACAAGCATGGTGAAGAGGGTTAGCAATGAACTACGTAGGAGTGGACATTGTTACCGCCACCATTAGACATGAAAATAATGGTCGCAGGATGGATTTAGTAGCACGAAAACGATATACTGGAAGACCCAAACGGCGTTGCTTGTTATTAGTTGGTGAATTGTGAAGTGAAGATGCCTTCCACTCAAACTGTCAAAAGGCCAAGTCCTTTTACATTGAGACATGTAGTATCTAAGAAAGTGGCAGAGTTGGTACTGTTTTCCCAAAGATTCCCCAAATCAAGGTCCGCTCACTTAAGTAGACTCATCCGGACCAAAGCAAGTAATAAAAGACTTCATCTAGGTTCTCCTACCGATTTCGGGATTGCTTGGATGTCAACAAGAAGAGGGTATCGGTAGATATGAGGCAATAAAAAGATATTGTACCAATTAAGGATACACAGCATGTGGGCACTTGGATCTGCTTCCTTAAGAAGACTCGTTAATGAAGGCCCTGGTTGAAATTACCAAATGTGATGACATGTGATCTATGTATTATTGATTAGATGGTTACAGTCTAAAAAGGAACACGAAATAGACACGGCTCAAAGCTAAAGTCTGACACTGCAAAGTTAAATCATAATCATAGAGCAAAAATTTGGAGATAAAATAAGGTAAATGTTACGATTTGATTGAGTGTATTTGCCCTTCTTATTTAGTCCCTTTATAGTTATGAGCGTCTAGCATGCCACTTTTCATATTTTATGACTTGTCCTCCACATTTTGGACAATATGCTTATGAGACGTGTCTGACCACGATCTCCATTGCTTTTATATTGTAGGAATAACTTGAAAATAAGGGTGCGTTTGTTTATGTTTCTGTTCAAAAATTATTCCGGGGAACAGAAATAGAAAAAACTATTTCTGTTCCGGGGAACAATTTTTGACCAGAAAGACGCATTTGGTAAACTTGTTCCGGGAATAAAAAATGAATAGAAACACGTTTGGTAAATTTGTCTTCTTTTTTTGTTTCTTTTAATTTTTTAATTTTTTTAATTTTTTTGTTTTTTTCTTTCTTTTTTCTTTTTTTCTTCTTTTGGCTAGTCGCCGGCCTCGGCCATGGCCGGCGACCGCCGACGAGGGCCGGCGGCCTCGCCCAGCCACGGCAAGGCTTGCTGGCCCCGGCGAGGCTCAGCCTCATTGTGGCTAGGCGAGCTCGGGCTCGCCCGGATCTGGCGAGGCCGAGCTCGCCCGCCACTAGCGAGCTTGGCCTCGCAGGATCCGGGCGAGCCCGAGCTCGCCGAGCCTCGCCGGTGGCTGGGCGAGCTCGGCCTCGCTGAATCTGGGCGAGCTCGAGCTCGCCTAGCCAGGGTGAGGCCGAGCCTTGCCAGGGGCCGGCGACCCTCCGGCGAGGTCGTCGGCCCTCGACGGCCGGTCGCCGGCCATGGCCGAGGCCGGCGACCGGCCAAAGAAAAAAGAAGAAAAAAAAGAAGAAAAAAAAAGAGAAGAAAAGAAATGAGAGATAAAATTTGTTCTTCAAAAGTATTTCTGGAACAAAAAAACAATTTTTTTTTGTTTCTTATTTCTGTTCTAATTTTGTTCCCGAACAAAAAAAAAAACAGATTTTGAACAAAAACGCAAACAAACTCGTTTATGTTCTTTTTTTGTTCCCGGGAACAAAAAAACAGAAAATCTGTTAATGAACGGAAAAAAAAAATACAAACATGCACGCCTTAACCATTCCTGCACTATTCTCCGACTTTAACCGTTTGACATTATGTCAACTGCTTCTACCATGTGCGTGTCAGTCGTTTGTGCCACGCATCTGGCTATGATTTCCATGTCTCGAGGTTCTAGAGTCGAGGCATAAGAGTCTTTACTTCTCTTTTCCATGCTTGCATCATCATAATTGCCAGTGTCAATCTCGCGCATGCCAAAACTCCGACTGGCCAAATTTATGCCAATCATAACTTGGTTGGGATAATTTATTGAATATCATACAATTATAAAGTCGATATTTTCTTTACTATGATTATCTCACAAAGTCAATGTCTCTCTCAAAATGACCAACACCTATTTTGGCCCTTTATAGGTGTTAATCCCCACTGCCCACATAATTTCAGGACAGAGAGTACAAAGACAGCCAACATGACCAAGATTCGACATATGACTATGTGAAAATTAGTTAATAAATAAAATATGAAAATCTAGTGAGAAGGACCAACAGCGTATCTTTGCTGACCTTCGGGCTAGTGAGGAGTCATTCTTCAAACATAAATCTAGAGTCAGGTGGCTCAAGGAGGGAGATTGCAACACCAAGTTCTTCCATCAGCATGTAAATAAGAGACAATTGCGGAATAGAGTTCTTTTTGTTTTGGATTCCTCGGGTAACCAAATTACCAAGCCGTAGCTGGTTCAGCAGCACTTTGTGGAGCATCTCCAGGACCTCCTGGCACCGCGTGTGGAGTAGGATGGGCCGTCCATTGGGGAGATTTGGGAGTTGATCCAGCATCCTCTGTCGAACGATCATATTAGCTTTCTTACTCGACCGGTCACCGAGGTGGAGATTCGGGACACTTTCTTTTCTCTACCTAGGGGTAAAGCCCCTGGGCCGGATGGATTTACGATGGAATTCTTTAGGAGAATTGGGAGACAGTTGGGCATTTGGTCACAGCAGCAGTGATGGATTTCTTCATCTTGGGGAAGATCTTAAGGGAGATAAATAATACCATTCTAGTGCTTGTACCTAAAGTACCCAATGCCACTTCGGTTGATGAGTACAGGTCCATCGCTTGCTGCAACACTAAGGTGCTAGCTAATCAAGTTGCAGCTGTTCTAAAGAGTGTGATTAGTCTGTTTCAGAGTGCTTTTGTAAAGGGCAGGCGGATCAGAGACAATATATTGATGGCTCAGGAACTTTTTGCTAGGTTCCACCTCGAACCATACCTTCCTAAGTGTGCGGTTAAGATAGACTTCAGAAAAGCTTATGATACACTCGACTGGGGCTTCCTTGAGAGAGTTCTCCATGCTTTTGGCTTTCCTGAGTCTGTGACTCGGCTTATTATGACGTGTGCACACGCCCATGTTTTCCATTGCTTTAAATGGGGAACTTCATGAGTATTTTGCAAGTGATCGCGGCCTCCGCCAAGGTGATCCTATTTCTCCATACATTTTTACTTTGGTTATGGAGGTGCTTTCTGGAATTCTGTTTAGGTGCTCTTCCAAGCTGGAATTTAAGTTCTTCTAGAGATGCAAGGTGATGAATCTCTCGCATCTATTCTTTGCAGACGATGTTTTCCTATTTTGCGAGGCGGACCTGACTTCAGTGGGTCTCCTCAAAGAGGGCCTCCAAATCTTCTCGGCTTGGAGTGACTTGTGCCCAAATCCTTCCAAGAGTGAGATCTTTTTGGTTGGTGGTTCGCCTTCTTTAAGGAATCAGATCCTCCTCGATCTTGGTTTTCAGGAAGGCAATTTACCGATGCGATACCTAGGGGTTCCTATTATTACCTCGAGGCTTAGCAAGACGAATTGTTGCATTCTCGTCAGCCGTATTACTGTGAGGGTACAAGCTTGGACTCATCGCTTTCTCTCTTTTGCTGGCCAGATTCAGCTTATCAGGTCAGTCCTTCATGATGTCCAAGCCTATTGGGCAAGTATTTTTATTTTACCTACAGCTATGTTGGACCATATTGAAAAAGTCCTTAGGCAATTCTTATGGAAAGGCCCGGATCTAGGTAGAGGGGGTGCTAAAGTCACTTGGGAGGATGTGTGCCTTCCGAAGGAGGAGGGAGGCCTTGGTATATTGAGGCTTCAGGATTACAATAAGGCCACCATGCTGAAATATATATGGCTCCTATTTTCTGATAAGGAAGCCTTATGGTGCAGGTGGATTCATTCCACCTTTTTAAAATCTAAGAATTTTTGGGTTGTAAATAAACCCACCGTATGTTCTTGGGCCTGGAAGAAAATCTTATCTTTCAGAAGCGAGGTCCGAAAGGCCTTTCATTGGAGGATTGGGGACAGCTTCTTAGCCTCCCTTTGGTTTGATAATCGGCACCCTAGAGGCCCCCTGAACTTATTCTTTTCGAATTCCATCATCTATAGTTCCGGGATTTCTAGGCAGGCAACAATGGCTGATCTCTTCTCTGATGTTGGGCAGCCTCTTAGGTTAATGCTTCAGTCGTGGGATCTTCCACTCCCGACCCTCTCTTAGAACCTGGATTGCTTTTGCTGGAGGGAGAGTTCGTCTGGCAAGTTCACCGTTGCGTCAGCTTGGGAGACCTTCAGGTAGAGGAGGAATCGGGTCCATTGGCATGCGTTTGTTTGGAACAACGCAATTACACCACGGTATCAGGTTAACCTTTGGCTTATGGCCAAGCACAGGCTACCCACTTAGTCACTTTTGTAATGAAGTGCTGGATTCTATTGATAATTTGTTTTTTGGTTGTCGTGTCACGGCTGGGATTGCTTTCTTCTGGGCGGCAAGATGCAATCTGCCTTGGCGTAACAGGTCTTGGGAGAAGAACCTCCATTGGGCCACCACCTTGCTGATGGGAAAGGAATTTTATAAGTGCATAGCTCGTTTTTCCTTTGGAGCTCTATGTCATATTATTTGGAAAAACAGGAACAACATTTTTTCAGAGAACAACCTCTTGCTGTCCTGGCTATGAAGAACCATATCTTCAAAGTGGTCAGAGACAAGGCGATCACTTTTAGGAACGTTGAAGACAACTTCAGGAATAGAAGACTACAGTAGAGCTGGGGCATCGACCTGGTCATCTTCTCTAGGGATCCTTAGCAGCCTTCCTTTCAGCTGGTGCGTGTTCGGACTTTGGGAGCAGCGGCTTTTGCTGGTTGCTGTGGTTTCTCTTCCCTAACTGTGGGGTTGTTCTAGACACCGTTTGTGCTTGCCGTGCTTTCCTTTTTTGTTGGTTATCACGGTTGTGGCTTTTACATCCTGGCATCCTTCCACTTATTACGATCTGTCGTATTGAGTGTATGTTTTGATGCCGTGAGCTTTTGTACATTTGGTCTCTGCTCAATATTTTATTACCTTTCACCAAAAAAAAAAACAAAAAAATCTAGTGAGAAGATTCGACTTTTAGTGGTTGTCCTCAACTCCATGAGTTTAATATAAGTGATTATTTATCTGACTTGTTTTTATTAAGGGCCCGGCATCAATTGGATTCTTCACTTTACAAAAGGTAAACATTTTCAAGGTTGGGCCATCAATTATATAATTATCAGTGTTTCAATCGTTGCAAAATAATGGATTTTTAAGAATGGCATTTCTCTTCCTCGAAATAAAACAAATTAGAATTTCTTAATCCCCTACGCACATTTTAGGATAAAACTTTTTCAGCAACCGATAACTAATAGTTATTTTGTATCTATTTTCCGTCATTCTTTGACGTCTTGCAATGAATTTGTAATATAACTCTAGATATCTAAATGAATAAGGATGTCCCATGATCTATACTATTAATAAATATGTATGTCAATCTATACTAATCAAGTTGTATATAATATATCACTTAATTCATGGCATAGATATTTATAGAAATCAATCTAATTTTCATTGTTACAAACCAAGCACGTTTTCGAGAGAATGAAAATGGAAACTTGGAAACTGTTTCAAATAAAAAAATATTGTCCATACCAAATGGCCGGAATCCACATTAATCTCTAGATTGAGTCGAGGGGTCGAGGGATCATTTTTGGAATATTTTCCCTTAACCTTCATCAACTTCATGATAAAGTGCCACGCCCAATTTGGAAATTTAAAATTTGGCATGGTCAGGTTGGATTTGATCGAATCTCCCCTTCTACGAAACCCAAGAATTACTCCATATCTTCGTTAATTTTGCATCGTTTCGTGATGGCTCACAAAACATAAAACGGATATTTTTTTATGGTCAACATCTCACCACAGTTTAAGCAATAATTTCGTCATTTCTCTCCTTCAAAGCGCCCCTACTTCTCGATAAGAACATCATACATCTTTTATACGTGAGAAGCTAACTTGCATAGGTAATATCACCACACCAAGTGAAAATATACTCATTAACTTCCCAAACATGTGCACTCTTTGTCATTGTCTATAATTAATTAAAAAAACTCAACTGTGGATGATGAAATCAACACGTAATCAGATGTGACAATTCATGACACAACATGAGAATACAATTCAAACACAACACAGATTTATTGTAAGAAACCAGAATTCGGTGTGAGACGTTTCAACTCAAAGCTAACACGTTTTCATCCAATATTTTGAAATCACGCTTTGAAATTATAATGAAACATCTTGGTTATGACATGAAAAGACATGGGTAATCGCCATAACACGTTGCCAACCCGATGTCATGGGGTGCATTACATATTTTGTCGTTGTTACATTTAGGACCAGTAAAGGTAGATGCTTGCAGGAAAATCTATAAAATTAAAATTGTCGACATCTAGATTTTTGCTTAAAAATTATTCATGCTTTTTATATAAATTTGGGATGAATTCACCGACAACGACTGAATTTAGCCCCTAGCCTAAAACATCATTCTTTTATAGTCCTGCATTTACAGTTCTTACTACATTTCTTTGCATTTAACAACTAGAGGCATCCTAGTTTTAGAACCTAGGACCTGAATTTAAATTAACGAGGACATTAGAGCTCCCGAATCCTTCAAAAACACAATAAACTCAACCTTTTCTTTTCCCGCCGGTTCACACGTTCTAATCACCCTCTTAATTTACATTTCTTCATATTAATAAGCTCCATAGGCCACCCACAATTTGCTGATAATTAGACAATAAATTGAAGGATAAATGGGCTGGAAATGAGAGCTAAAGCCTTGGGGATTGCAGCTAAATTGACCGTGAATTTCAATTGCACCAAGGACAATTTTCAGCTAAAAATTATGAGCTGGAAGCAGGCAGGATGCTGGAGTTTCTGCAGCAACTTCGTTGACCATCAAGAGGGAATAAAAGGGGAATGGTGGGACTTTTGTGGGGCCCTCCTTCACCTAAAAACCTTCAGTTTCAGCTGAAACCGAGAGTGAGGGAGTGACCGTGAGATAAGAGAAGGAAACCGTGAGTAAAGGGTGTGTTGCCGTGAGCTTTGCTGAGCGCGTTCGCTTAACTTTCTCATTATTCGATGGAGGAGTCCTTCTGTTCTTGCTTCATCCTTGTTTTTGTATCATCATTATGTTCCTCGAGTACGAACCCAGTGTTGTTGCCAAATCTTGTTGGCTGGTTCCACCTCTATGTGGGTCCTAGCTATCACATAAAAAAAAAAAAAAAAAAGAGAGTAAAAATCAAAAAACAAAAGAAAGAGAGTTGTTGTTTCGTGTGGGAGACCAAGAGCTATGAGTTGATAGGTTTTGCTTGTTGAGAACCTCCTTTGAATTCTCCAATCACGATTAGTGTTTTCTTGCTCTGTTTATATTAACCCACTTTTGTGGTGAGGAAATACAACCATATTGTTAATGTTGAGCCTCTAGTATATAACTAGAGACTAACACTTTGTGTAAACTATTATTCTTAATGATTAGCAGAAGTTTTTTGGGCGGTTCATGGTTTTTTTCGCATTGGTTTTCCACGTAAAACCTTAGTGATTTTGTTGGCTTTATCTACTTATCATTTTTGCATTATATTTACTTATTGCGATGTTGTATTGGCTGTTTGTTGTTGAGGTTAAGTTGAATTTGGTTGGTTTAGTTTTGGGAAAGATATTGATCTTGGATTGAGTTTAGTTCTTAGTGAATTGTTGCCCCGGTTCTCCCCAACAAATATGACGGCTTGCCTTTCCCCACTAGGCATCGCGGGCCTATCAACTTGGTCTATTAGCTGATCCACTTGGCCATGGTGTTGATTGTGTGTCGTTTCATCTTTAGATCATGCAATTACTTTGTTTAAAGTCATTTGTCATGCCTTGAACCCCTTATCCAACCTTTGGCCGTGAGTTTGCTTGGCCGGTTTGCCTGTTGCCTCCTCTTTTTTTTTTGTCATCTTTGCTTATTTTCATGTTGATGCACATTACTATTAGAATGGAGCTATAGGCCTTCGCATAGATGTTGTTTTAGTCGTCCATATTTGTATCTCAGTATAGGAGCACGTTATAGTTATATTTGCATTGACTAGATTTGCTTGATTTTGATGGGCTATGTTGAGTTTTAACTTTCAATTAGAGATAATGATATTTTAAACCACGCACTTTTGGTTTAGGGTCTTTTAAAGGGAGACTGTAAAAGGAATGTGTTTAATGACATATCAAAAACACTAACCTCCATATTATTTATTGTTTTGTTTTTTTCTTATCTTCTTGTTAGATTTTTAGATCTTGCGGCTCATCAAGTGGTTTTTAGAGCTTTTGGATTGTACTCTCATACTCTTTATTGAAGATAGTGAAACCCCCCCCTCTCTCTCTCTCTGTGATATTTCCCGTTTTGGGTTCCCACTTAAATTTTGTGACTCGTGTGATTTCGATTTTACTTTCATCCTTTGCTACTTGTGTTTAGATTGGTGCATCTTTTATCCTTTTTTGGCAACAAATCAGTATCAGAGTGAAGGAATTTCGGTCTTTTTTTGTTCAAGAGGCATCTATCAAGTTTGAAGTGGCATCCTTCGATGGCCAAAACAATTTTGAGCTATGGAGAATCAAGATGAATGCGTTATTGCATTCGGAAGGTTCAGTTAAAGCCTTGGACAGGAATTATCCTGATGATATGACTACGGTTGAGATCGAGGAGATGGAAGAGAGGGCGCATAGCACCATACAATTGCCGCTATCCGATAAGGTGTTTCGTGAAGTTGCTAATGAAGAAACAATTTTAGGATTGTGGAATAAATTTGAGAGCCATCAAAAAATCTCTACAGCAAGATTATTTTAAAGCAGCATCTTTACGTGCTAAAGATGCAAGAAGGTACTCCTATCCAATAACATCTAGATGAATTTAATAAGATCGTTATGGACATAAAAAATCTAGATTTGAAGTTAGATAATGAAGGTGAAGTTCTTATTGTGTTATGCTCACTATCGAGCTCATATGAAAATTTTGTGAATTCTATGTTGTATAAAAAGGAATCCATAACTCTTGAAGATGTGAAGGTATCATTGAATTCCGAGAGATGCGTAGAAAGTTGAATGCGAGTAGTAGTAGTGATAAAGTTGATGGCTTAATTGTTGGGGAAGATCGAATCATCATGATAGACACAATAATGATAAAAAGCATTCGAAGTCTCAGTCAAGTGATAAGAGTAAGGCGGAGTATTACTATTGTTACAAATTCGAACACCGTAAAAGTGAGTGTCCAGTGCTCAAAACTCAAGGGAAGAAGTCGATGGTGAATTCCGATTTGGCTAGTTTGGTGAAAAATAACGAGTTAGCGAATGCAGACAAGGTTCTTACTATTTTGTCTTCGAATTTTCATGTCGATGACGAATGGATTTTGGATTCAGCATGTTCATACCACATGTGTTCACATAGAAATTAGTTCCACACGTATGAGAAAGTCAATGGTGGTTTAGTTTTAATGAGCAATAATGCGGTTTGCAAAATTGTGGGTATCGGTACGGTGCGAATCAAATATTATGATAATGTAGTAAGAACTTTGACAAACGTTAAGCACATCCCAGATTTGAAGAAAAACATTATTTCATTGAGCAATTTAGATTCTATTTGGTGCATGTATATAGGTGGACGTGGAGTTTTGAAAATTTCAAAAGACTCATTGATTGCGATGAGAGGTAACCAGAAGAACTACGTTGAAGTACTATTGTGGGTTCTTTAAATATATCATCATTTTCAGATTCTGAAAAATCAATGTTGTAGCATATGCGGTTAGGCCATATGAGCGAAAGAAGAATGACTATCTTAAGTAAACGTGGTTTACTTTGTGGGGATCATACGATCTTACTTGATTTTTCTAAATATTGTGTTTCTAGGAAACGATGCAGAGTTGGTTTTAGTCTTGGAGTGTACTCGACGAAGGGCACAATTGACTATATTTACTCCGATTTGTGGAGATGGGCACAAGTAACATCTAAGGGTGATGTTTTTATATTTATTGATGATTTTTTAGGAAAGTCTGGATTTATTTCTTGAAACATAAAAGTGACATTTTTTACACATTCACCAAGTAGAAGATGTTGATAGAAAATCAAATTGGGAGGAAGATAAAGTGTCTTAGAACAGACAATGGTCTGAAGTTTTACAGAGGTGATTCAATAAGCACTGTGAAGATTCAGGGATTGTTCGATATCGAATAGTCAGGTACACAGTTCAACAGAATGGGCTAGCAAAACGCGTGAACTTTGGAGAGAGCTAGGTGTATACTCTCTAATGCTAAACTTGGGAAAGATTTCTAGGTTGAAACTGTGAACACGACATGTTATTTGGTGAATCATTCTCCTTCAACTACAATTGAATGTAAGACTCCTAATGAGATATGGTCAAGTAAACCTTCTGATTATTTTGGTTTAAAAACATTTAGATGCCTTACTTGTTATCATGTAAAAGATGGTAAGCTTGAACTTGGAGCTAAGAAGTGTATTTTCATTGGTTATGTAGACGGGGTTAAAAAATATCGATTATGGTGTTCTGAACCTCAGTCATCAAAGTTTATAATTAGAAGAGATGTTACTTTTGATGAAAATTCCATACTTGAAAAGAGAAAAGTTGTTACTAAATCTACAAGTATCTAGGAGAAGAATGTTGGAAAAGAGGTGGAGCTTCATGTAGAGCATCCATGGAAAATATGTGAAGATGTTCCTATTCAACCAGAAAGTGATAATGAGCAACAAGACTAAGATTTTATCAAAAACGAAGTTAAAGAAATTGAGCAACCTTAGAGTTTGGTTGTAGGAAGGGCTAAATGACAAATTAAGCCTCTCCAAAGGTATGGTTTCGCTGATTTGATAGCATATGCTCTTACAG
Organism: Eucalyptus pumila; assembly: GCA_016097595.1. Classification (NCBI taxonomy): domain Eukaryota; kingdom Viridiplantae; phylum Streptophyta; class Magnoliopsida; order Myrtales; family Myrtaceae; genus Eucalyptus; species Eucalyptus pumila. Next base: position 24,836,635 of record CM027848.1, read on the forward strand.
TTGCTCAAGAGCTTAGTATTAAAGAACCTTCTACATTTCGCGAAGCTACTATTTATTCTAAATTTGAGAAGTGGCTTGTTGTGATGAATGAAGAGATAGAGTCTCTTCATAAGAACCAAAGTTGGGATCTTGTGAAATTGCCTGAAGGCAAAAAAGCTATTGGGTGCAAGTAGTTTTCAAAGAAAAGAGGGAATTTTGTAGGTTGAAGATTAAAAATTCAAGGCACGTTTGGTAGCGAAGAGTTTTAGTTAAAAGAAGGGGATCGACTTCAATAAAGTGTTCTCTCCAGTTGTGAAACATAGTTCCATTCGTGTGTTACTCGTGTTAGTAGCCATTTATGATCTAGAACTTGAGCAACTTGATGTCACGACTGTTTTTTTACATGGCGACCTTGAAGAGACAATCTATATGTCTCAACCCAAGGAATTCGTTGTTGAGGATAAAGAAGATCATGTTTGCAGGTTAAAACGTTCTTTGTATGGTTTCAAGCAATCTCCATGGCAATAGTACAAGAGATTTGATACTTTTATGTTGAGTCATGACTACTCGCGAAGTGCACATGACAGTTGTGTGTACTATAAGAGATTACATGATGGCTCTTTTATTTATTTGATATTATATGCAGATGACATGCTTATTGCAGCTAAAAACATATTTGAGATATAAAATTTGAAGAGGCAACTAAGCAGGGAATTTGAGATGAAGGATCTTGTAGCTACCAAGAAAATTCTTGGTATGGAGATTCAGAGAGACAGATAGGTTGGGAAGTTATACATTTTGCAGAAGAAATATATAAAAAAAAGTGCTCGAACGCTTTGATATGAAGAATGCCCAAGCGGTAAATACTCCTTTGGCATTCCATTTTAGGCTTTCGACTTCTTTGTTGCCTAAAACTAAAGAAGAGAAAGATGAGATGTCTCAAGCTCCATATTCTAGTGCTGTAAATAGTCTCATAAATGCTATGGTTTGCACTCGTCCATATATTTCACAGTCTGTTAGTGTTGTGAGTAAATATATGGCACATCCAGATAAGGTTCACCGGCAAGCCATGAAATGGATTCTTCGGTACATCCGGGATACCTCAGATATGGGTTTGGTCATTGATAAAGATTGTAATACAAGACATTTGGTTGTTGATTTTGACTACATAAGCGACTTCGACAAAAGGAGATCTTTGATAGATGATGCTTTTATGCTTGGTGTTCCTCAGTTAGTTGGAGAGCAATTTTGCAGGACACAATTGCTTTGTCTACCACCGAAGTAGGGTACATGGCAGCAACAAAAACGGTAAAAAAAGATATTTGGTTGAAACGTTTGATTACATAACTTGGAATGAAGTAGGAGGGAGCCTCCGTTATTTTTTGCAATAACCAAAGTGCAATCTAGTTGATCGAGAATATGATGTATCATGAGAGCACAAAACAAATCGACATACGGTATCACTTTGTGCGTGATGAGGTTACCAAGAGTACAGTTATGATGAAGAAAGTATTTGCGGCGAATAATCTGACAGATGTATAGACCAAACTAGTTTCTTTGTTTAAGTTCAAGCATTGCTTGGACTTGATTGGTGTTTTAACCATTTGATTTGCTTAGGCGGAGTTCGTGACATTTTATCTCTTGTTTCCTACACCGAATATGTTCATGTAGGCTTAGGGGTGTGCACTGTCGATTCCACCGTTTTAAAGGTAGCCTTGTGTATTCACTTTTGGTGGTGAGGGAGAGAGGTCTTGTGGTATTTGGCATAATGCTCTTTTGGAGATTTAAAGCCAATGTGGAGATTTGTTGAGTTTTGACTTTAAAATTAGATAAAAGGGTATTTTAGATCAGTCTTGTGGTATTTGGCATAATGGTCTTTTGGATATCTAAAGCCAATGTGGAGATTTGTTGAGTTTTGACTTTCAAATTAGAGATAAGTGTATTTTAGACCATGCACTTTTGTTTTAGGGTTTTTTGAATGGAGACTAAAGAGAATGTGTTTAATAATAACACATCAAAAATCCTAGCCTCCATATTATTTCTTTTTTTTTTTAATTATTATCTTCTCATTAGATTTTTAGATCTTGCGGCTCACCAAGTGGTTTTTAGAGCTTTTGGATTGTACTCTCATAATCTTTGTTGAAGATAGTATAACCCCTCTCTCTCCTCGTGATTCTTCCCGTTTTGGGTTTCCACGTAAATTTTTTGTCTTGTGAGATTTCGATTTTCCTTTCATCCTTTGCTACTGTTACTTCGATTGGTGCATCTTTTGGCATTTTTTCGCAACAGGCTATAACGCATTGTCCGAGCTATGGCTAGTGAGCTGTTGATCTTGACTTACTCATTTGATGAACCTTGAGCCAACCCTCATGGGTCCTTATTTGGCTTGGGGGGCATCACCTTGACTTTTTGAACTTTTCTAAACCGTTTTTGAGTTAAATAAAAAATTAAGAAAAGTAATTAAATGACAGTCTTTAATATACTGTGAGAATAACAATATGTTCTAAACCATTAAAACTAAATAATAAATAATTATAAATTATTGTAGACTCTATCCTTTTAAGAATTTATGACTCTTAATAAGCTATCAAAATTGTGTGCATGCTAGACAGTGGGGCATTCGTAAGGCTATTGGTTTATTAACATTCTTGTGAAGTGTCTCGGGCCGGCCCTCATGAGCCCCAATGGCTCGTAGATGCATTGAGGCGTCTTGGCCTTTGCTCGGGGTCGTGTGGCGTGCGAGATGAGGTCCGCAGCCCGCCCTTCAGACCATACAAGTGGCTGGACAGCGAACTTTCAACCTCATTTGGGTCTTGCTAAAGCCCTCAAGTGGTCCTGGCCCGTTTATTTATGTGCATATATATTTCTCAAGTCATCTCACTTGTATCCATTTTATTAAGCTCAATTTTTAGCGTTGCAACTCGCTTGTTATCTTCCGACGTAAGTTAATTTGTCTAGGTTGTAATTTACTTCTACCATGGATATTAATGGAAACGAAAAAAAAATAATCAAAGTTGCATTTGGGTAGAAATTGCATTATGGGAATTGATTCAATTCAAGCTTAAATTCCGTCTATTTTGTCGTAAGTTTTCTGTCGGATAACATTATTCTCATTTTCTGATGTTTAGATTATCTAGGAAGATGAGATAATGCACTATCATTTCATGGTCAGCAAGATGCCTATACCTTGCATTCAGGAAAATGATTTTCTTTTTAAAAATCAGAAAATATTGGCTTTTCATAAATTTTCGTTTTCCTTCTTGGAATCGGCCAGGAGCAAGCTGCATGCCTATCTCAGTTTATTTTCTTGTGGTAGAGGAAAAAAATAGAAAGAAGCAAAAGTCGAGAGGGAAAAGTAGAGGAATGAAACACAATAACCGTCCTCATTGCCGTTGACAATTTGGAATTAGAACCAACAGGAAATATCACTCACTTCCAACTGCAGAAACATGAATTTCTTGGCCGGTCGTGTGCTTGAAAGCACTTCACTTGTTCCAGGCTGACCTAGAAAATCACAAATGATTGACATCAACGGCTTCATCAAATCGAGCATGGATATTTTCTTGAGCCGTCACTTGAGCGACACCGCGTCAAACTTCTCATTGTTGACTTGGTGCCCGTGGCATGGGTGTATTAGATGGGATGCTATTGAACAAAGCATGTGCATGAGAGGGGAGATACATTTGGACTTCGTATCCCGATCCCAACACAGCAACGAAAGTAAGTCCTTCGTATACGTTGATCCATCCTCCGAGCTGATCAGAAACCAAAGAGTCTGGTTTCTGTTTAACGTGAATTACTGCCCGAAAGCTTTTCTCCAGCTTGATTTGAATTGCGCTTACCGGATTGTTGGGGTTCCAAGGGTACCATTTATCCTGTAGTTTGAACTTAAGTGCTTTAACGTTGCGCCAAGTCGCTGACAAAGGAAAGGCTATATCTGTAGTCCCACTGCTCAAAAGGAAAAAAGTTTATACAACATGTATAATAAAGAAGTTTATCCTCTTCAACAAGTTCAGACTGTGAGGGAAGTCAAAAATCGTCAGCATGTATAATAAGGCGAATCATCTAAATTTCACTGAAGATCAACATGTATTGTAAGGCTTAAAAGGTTTGGACAAGCATTGAATAAAATCATGAAGGTGCTAAAACTAGTTTTTTGTATCATTGTATAAAATCATCATCAATGTTCAGTCTCATCTAGGCATAGAAAGATTAGTCCTGTTACCAAAATTTGCTGATGAAATCCAGTAACAGGAGGAAGTCTTGTTTTAACGGGTGGCTACTTTTGTAATTCACATCATCTTGGGTTATGATCTTCAGAGTTTCTCCAGTCACTCCCTATAATATGCTTTCTCCTCAACTTTCAAAACCTATCCTCATTCCTGCTGTTCTTTTTTTTTTCTAACGCAACCAATATAGATTTTGTTATAAATATTTATTGCCGAAAAAAAAAAAAGCTAATGTGGGCTAGTGTCACTTTGTATCAGTTGTTGAAATAATAGCTTTTCATTGTATTGCTAATTGAACTTAAAAGAAGCTATATAATAAGATTTGTAAATGCAGTCACACGCCATGCCACAATCGCAGCAGTATTTATTGACACGAGCATGTCACGTGTGGCGTTAACCTACGGACAGTTGTAACCTAGTTTTGTCTTGAGAAATCTCATTGGAGGTGGCGGCGCACTATGGCATTTCATCCCTTATAACCTAGTTTTATCTTGATGATGAATGAATATATAACTTCCATTATTGTCAATTAATGTTTATGCGCTAATTCTACCAATTGTAATACAATCATGATTATATCTCAAATTAATCAAATGTTGCAGGCTCCAGATTAAATGCATTGGCATGATTTTCTTCTTGTTTCTAACATCTAATACGCCTTACCTATATATCCTAATGTGCAATGGGGTCTCTATGAGTTCTTTTAGAATCGGCAACATCGATGATTCTGTGACGCTTTTTACGTAGCATTCTGTCGAACCGGGTCACTGTGTAAGCGAAACCGCATGATTTATCATTCCCCAGGAATTTTCCATGCCCTTGATTTGAGTGAAGTTCTTGTATCAGGAACAATTCCTGGCTTGAGTCTAGTTCACTGGAATATACGAAGGTTCGCTGTGGAAAGCTTCCTGCACCTCTTTCCTTCTCAGAGTGAGTACTAGCGTCATTATCCGAGTAATGTCCAGAGCCATCTCTGTACATCAAATCCTACTTGCAGAGAAAAACTGAGGATTGAGTATCAAAGTGCTGTCAGGCTTTCTTACCGCTCATTTTCCAGCCTCTAAGAATAAATTTAGGAGCTATCTCACCTGTATGGGGCTCGCAGATGGTCTCATAAATAGGTTTAAATTGTTGATGTCTACAAATTCATTCATGTATGCTTCATCCCAGGCTTTATTGTAGCCATCAGAATGTCTATCGACGGCGCAAAAGTTCCGTATGTTTCGGTATGTAGTGTCTGAGATCAACCCATGATTCCACAGGTAATCAGCCATACCCGGTTCTCCAGTTTCGTCGTCAAGGAGGGTTTCCTGGCTAGGAAACTTTTACCCAAGAAAAGAGCACTAGCTTAGTCCAGTTTAATAGTGAAAACGGATATGCTTCGACATTGAGATTCGACATCAGTCATCTCGCCAATATTCCCTTCAGATTGAAGATTGGTCGCTCGATCCCCATGTTGCGGTTTACTATCAGTCGAGCGAGTTGAGGCACATAATGTCCTGGAATAAGCATTTATTATTAAACACGTGCGTGACCTAAAATTACGTTATACATTAAAATGGCCACAGAAAACGCGTACCTGCATAGCTCTCTCCGGCAGCGTAGAAGTCTCGGTATTTGTATTTTGGAAAGATTTCTAGCCATTTAACTAAAAATGTGTGACTATCCATGGCTGCGATGGAAAGCCAAGGAAATAAGTTGAGACTTTTTGAAAGAAAGTATAGAGTGGAAGACTCAATAATCAAACCAGGGCAAACAGGTAGAGCAAGTCATTAAGTCCCGACCGGTACTGTTTTCTCCGATTGACTCAGCGACGCTGAGGATAGAAAATCCAGCTCCAGCAGGGGTAGGAAAATAGAAACCACAAGATGTTATTATTCAATCTTCATCTTAAATATGGATTTCTTAGTGATGACGCATTGTTTATGAGTTTGAAAAATGTAATCCAAATATAAAGACAAAAATGGATCATTCAGTCTGCCGCCGTGAAAAAGCCGTTACTTTGGTCTGAAGTTATACCATATAACGAGTTAAAAGGGTAAAACTAACCGACAGATATAATGAAAATGTTAAGCCTCCATACTACAATCTACACACTAATTATGTCACTATTTAAATTTGGCACTTTTTTTGACAAAAAAACAAAAAAACTTGGCACCTTCTCAATTGAATTTCGTCTTAGAGAGAGGCGGGCCTAAAGTTTCTTGAGTTTGACTTTCCCTGATCAATAAAACCAAACAGCAAGTCACATAAGGTAATAGCCATTCGAGACATTCAACGAACGAGTCTTAATCGAGATTTAATACACAAAGCTTTGCTGAAACAAAATTACCAGTGTTCCATGCAAATTATCTCTTAAAAAGCTTCCCGTCGGGCAAGATCTGAAAGGGTCCAATCTCTTGAAAGGCTCTGTACCCGATTGTCGAGGCGCTGGGTCCTCCATTGAACCATAGAAGAAGAGGTTTAGACTCTGCATCCAATGACGCTTCAACCAGCCAATAGAACAGCTTCTTTTTTTCGTTTATGGTCACATGTCCCGAAGACTGAGCAAAACTCTCACGTCCATAGGTTGTCCAGGTAACGCCGTAATCTTGGCATTTACTGCTTCATCTACTGAAGGTCTAGCAGCGATGGCCGACACCAGTAAGTTCAATAAGAGAAGGCAAACGATATTCGATGATGCTTGTTTCGCTATGTTTCAGTTGTCTTTTGGTGGGGCTTCTTCTTGATGTTCTTGGAATCCTTTTCCTCTTATGTAAATGTATACGTTGTAGTGTTAACCATCGACTGAAGATATAAAGCTATTCGCATGGTTGTGGGTCAAAAACAATATTTTGTCATCTATTGTTAGCAATAGGGGTGAGCGGTTCCAGATTCCATACAGGTTTCATTTGAAACCTAGAACCTACCCATTAGAGCACGTTTCTCAATTTTTAGAACTTGGAACCTGCCCTAGATACCCTAAATCTTGAAACCTACCCATTATAAGTTTTAGGCTTTACCTAGGTTCCACTTATATTATTAATTAAACGATTACAGTGAATTAAAACATTTTATAAGTTATGATCAATGAATTTAAAAGGCAAAAGTCTCAGTAATAAAATAAAAGCTCAGATTAGTACTTCCATATTATACATTCATCATCAAGCAACATGGAAAATTGGAGGATCCCGCAAAGACATGAACCGATAAAAACATTAAAACTTGTTCTAGGTTCTAGGTTTTAGGTTCCAGGTTCTAGGTTCTATGTTTCTCCAATCAAGAACCTTGAATCTACCCATTTAAATAGGTTTCTCATTTTTTGGAACTTGTAATCTACCCTGCATACATTGGAACCTAGAACCTACAGGTTCCCATCAATCCGATTCTCAAGTTTTAGGTTCTGCTCTAGAACCATGCTCGCCCCTAATTAGCAACAATACATCATTCTTCTAGAGTTTTAGAAGGTTATAAGTAAGATATTTGTTTTGGCAATGTTGAGCTTTTCTGAGTTGTAAGTAGGGGTGTGCATGGTCCGGGCGAGCGATTTTTGACCTAGAACTAGGAACCGCCCGCTAAGGACCGGTTCCAAAAAATTGGAACCGAGATCCACCCGTTAGTTGCATGGATCCACCCGGGAACCGAACCGCCGGTCCGATCCTATTCCCGGGTGGATCCATGGAACCGGTCTCACGATAACATGTAGGTGCCGACGAGAGGAGTGAGGAGGAGGGTGGCGCTGACCCAATTCTCGGAGATCTTATGGTGGATCTTGTTGGGCAGATCCTTCCACACGAATATGTTGCTAACTTGCCGTTAAGGGCGACGGTGCCAAAAAATCGACACCGGAGGGCCAAATAGAGAGATAGCGAAAGGGACGGATGGACGGACCTGCTGTTGTCAAGGGCGACGGCGATTTTCTGGAGGGCTGAATAGAGAAAGGGATGGATGGACCTGCCGCGATCGAGGGTTTCCTCGCAAACCCTAGCTCGAGGGGGTTCCTGGGTTTCTCGAAAGCTCCAATCTTGACGCAAAACAACTTTGGTTTTCGACCGAAATTGCTGGTTCTTCGCCCAACCTATTCTTCTTCTCATGCTTGCTTTTTGCCCACTCACTGCTCGGCATTTTGTCAAGGACTCAAGGTGCGCTTTGGACTTTTTAGCTTCTGGACCTCTCCATTTCGTTTGACTGGAGATTACCCAGCCTTGCTTCTTCGCGATCTTGACTTAATTTTTTTAGTTATTTGATTTGGGTTTATTAATTAGTAATTTCAATTTTTTTAATATTAAAAATTAATATATTATTTTAATATAATCGGTCCGGTCTGGGTGGGCGGGTAGATGGATCCGCCCATGGAACCGGGAACCGGGAACCGGACCGGTACCCACCGGTTCCCATAAATTGGAACCAGGAACTAGACTGGTTCCCTCAAGAACCACTGGTTACGGGCAGTTCCGGTCCGGTTCCGTGGTCCGGGCGAGTCCCGGTTCTTTTGCACACCCCTAGTTGTAAGTACAAGGAATGGTTGAATTAGGATTGTTCCAATGAAGGGCAATTAGTCATCAGACTGCAATGCAGAATATGTTACCAGTGAAAAAAAAAAACGAAAAGAAGGAAAAGAGAAGAAAAAAGAAAAGAAAATAATAATAATAAATTCAAAAAAATTCACATTAGCACTAACTAGTGTCCACGTTAGCGATTTCCAACCAAAATTAGCTAGATGAGCTATATTGTCAAATTACCAAAAAGTTTATGACTAAATTGACAAAATTAAGAAGTTTAGAATTGAATTGATATAAATGCAATAAGTTTAGTAATTTTCTCAATTATTTTGACGTCACTAAATCCTAATAGGGAATAGGTGGCTGGTTATATAAATATGAGCGATCCATTTAGCTATGACAAATCTATTAGCATCATGCCTGATTGAGTTTTGTGAAGCCATTGCCAAGAGATCTAGCGAGATTACTATTCTTGATCTGCAGAGAAAGAAAAAAAATGAGTATAAAAATTTCTCTTCAAACTCATATTTCTTGACCGTATTTGTGCATTAGAATAAGTAAAACATATCTCCTGTGTCCTGACTTTCATTTTTGTCAAGAAAAGACATACGTCCTTATTTCATATTTTGATAAGCAATTGAGGAGAACATGCAGTTGGACGGGATAATAAAGGGGAACAGGGAAGGAGAAGTTGAGAGTAATAATTAATTAATCACTATACGCTTCACTTCTTCTTCTTCTTATGGTACTGAAATGTCTTAGAATATATTTATGATATAACTAGGATGGACAGAGATACGAAAATAATGGTAGCGGGATTTAGTCGGGCAACAATGTCAATATTAATAGTACGAAAGCGATATGCTAGAAGACCGATTTGGTCCTGTTATTGCAAAACAAATAGCCAAATGAAAGCCAGCTCCCTTTATAAACTCTCCTCAATAAAGACCGAGTTTAAAATTAGCAAATTTGAGAACTTCTTGTCATTGTATAATTGATTGGACGATTACAGTGTAAAAAGGTACAAGAACCAGACTTGATAATAAATCAAAACTAAAATCTGACGGCACAAACTTAAATCAAAGTCAAGTGTGAAAGCCTCACAAAAGAAAAGAAACATAAACCTTGATCGAATAAGCTAAATCTGACAGTTTGGTTGAGTGTGTGTGCTCTTCTTCTTTCATCCATTTATAATCATAAGCTTATAGGATTTCACTTTCCACATTTCAAGACTTGTTATCTCGACCTTCTGGACGTGTCCCTGAGGTTCTGGACATGTTTCCTTCATTTTGTAAATGGCTGGTATCAACTTATGGTAGCAGGTTTGACATTCATGTCAATCTCTTCTCCGCGAATGTCAATCTGCTGTTGTCACATGTTCATTATTACACCCTCACCCTAGCAACCTTTGCCGGCTATCACTTGGATTGGTGATCGGCGGAGGGAATGGAAAAAAAAAAAAAAAAAAAAAAAAACTAGAAAGAAAAATTCAAAAATATTGCAGAATGCCGTTTCATCCCCGGCACTAATTGAATCTCCACATTAGCGATTTCTAGAAAAATTGGTTGGGTAGACCACATTAAAAATTGGCCAAACTGAAAAGTTTAGGACTGAGTTAGCGGCCACATGATAGAATTATGACTTTTTTTTGACAAATTTCGTTCATATATGATATTTCTCTCTGTCAGATGCAGTTTTTTGGATCCATATGCATGGTCAGACCTCAATAATGTGATAACCTATTAATGTCATAGACCAAGTAAGAACTAGTCTAGTAGATGGTCCACATGGTGGATTGTTTACGCGTGATAGCGTGCAACATCGAACCTGAAATATCTACGAGAAGTTTTATATCACATTGACCCCATTACTGATCTTAGAGTCTAAAATAGATTTACAACGCATTGATCTCGAGAACGGGCGAAGCAGGAGATAGATAAAGGCAACCCCAGTAACCTTCCCTTTGCTAACTCAAAATCCATCTCCAATGTATGTGCGGTACCAGCATGGTGAAGAGGATTAGCAACAAATTATACAGGAGTCGACGTTGTTTCAGGAGAGCACTGGTGGTCAATGGCGACAAAATACCGATACCCCCACGTTGTATTTTGAAACACAGGCTAAATTCTGCGACTGTGGGTACAAGGACAAGGTATTCGACGTTTGTGCTGGAACGTGGAGCGGGGTGTTGTATATGAAACTCTAGAGATTAGCATCATAAAGAGTAGCTAAATGAATGGTGAATTGCCTAGTTTGAGGACAACCGGCCATTTCGAATCAGAAAATGCAAGCGTTCCATGTCTTCTATCAGAGGAGAGGTGAAGGCCCATAATGTATTCTATTGGCAACATAGTGAATGGCCCCGTTTGGTATCTTGAAGATTACTCGTAGAAGGTTTTATGACAAATTGCCAAATAGGACTTCGGCCGCATTGCCTGTCGCAAAACTGATCCAACGACTTATCAGCAGTGGCTTGATTTGGGAAGCCAATCCCTTACTAGGCGTCTTACCACTGAAGAGAGAGTACAGCATAAGGAAAGTGATGTTTGGACAAGAAAAGGATTGTCCGACATTGTGTGCTCATAAAATCCTTGTATTGTACGCTAAGCGCATTAATCCTACTTGTCTAAACACTAAGGTGAATCTCCATATCATGAGATCTGTGGACTCCTCATGAATTGCCCGATTTGCCTTGTTTTAAGGCCGTCATTATTTATTTTTATTTTTTTGGTTGGATCAGCCGTCATTATTTTATTCAATTAGCATTAGCCAAATATGGAAAAATTTATCAGCAAAAATGAATGCAGCACGATGTTGACAAACTTAATCGGGATGCAACTTAACATGGTATTTTTCGCAACTGAATCTTTGCAGGGACATGTTGAGAAGGGATGGCAAAATTATCATTTAAAGCCAATAGCAGACAGCCTGCCAAATTTGACCAAGACCCAACAAATTCATGCCAATTACTGAATCAAGTTGCCTGGGCCCGGGCGACGACCTTGCTTGGACGTTGTAGACTAGGACCACAATTTTTGTGAAATTTTGACATTTTATTGATTTACTTTTTAATTTTCCTGAGACTTCTTCACTAGTTTGATGAATGGCGACAGTAATGACGATGATAGGGATAAGACTTGTTTGTCTGAAGTATAGCGATTAGGCCTATCACAGGAGAAATTGAGTTAAGGAATCATCAGATGGAGAGAGTGATTCGAAGCATGGTTTGACGATGCCAATGCACGTACTTTTATGTACAAGCCAAAACATCCGACATTTATTTTCTTTCTTTTTCTTATCGATATGAATATGAGGTTGCTTTCAAATATTTGGACTTTTGCTCGAACACAAGTTGAGACTGTTGAACTCGAGAGGCTATAGAAATTCCAAAGACGTTGAAAAATAGAAATTTAAGTAGTTTGGGCTTTCATAATGGCCAAGAATGTGGCTATTCTACATAGGATGCAATATTTTGGGATTTGCATTGCGTGGTCAAAACCCAATAATATCATAGGCCCAAAAAGTTCCAACAAAGCTCTAAGAGACCTAACAGCGTATGTATCCTTTGTTCATCAGAAGTAGAGGCCTGGGCACATGAAATACTCCACAACCAAAAATAAAAAAAAGGGACCCTACTACTATCACGGATCAAATAAAACACAAGCCAACATAATAAGGATTTGCCAATCCTACAAGCTTTTTTCAAGTGCTAGAGTGGGAGATCATCACTTCGAGCTACTTGTTTTCCTCTCGCCAAATCTGTTGCAAGAGCATCAACATCCCACTCCGTAAGCTCCTTCCAAATGGATAGATCAGGTAAGCGTAGCAAGGGACCGCAGCGTTCGATGTAAAGACTTTCCAATGATTCTAGTCTGTCAAGACATTGAATTTCAACCAGTCTCGAACAGTCCCGTACTTTGAGGTCCTTGAGATTCTTGAAGTTAGATAAGTTGGAAAGGTCCAAGAACTTCAAGAAATCTACAATTGGTAACTGTAAATATCCTCAAATCAGAGGGCAGCTGGCCAACACAATGCAGGTTGTCGCAGTTCTTAAGTTCAAGTTCTTTTAGATAGCGAAAGCAACCCAAATATGAGCTTCTGCTGGTAATAATTGAAACTTCTAACTTACAATATAGGCTGGACAAACTTTTTGGAATCATGGAACAGACGGGGTATGTAAGGGGAAAACATAATTCCAGATTTCTTAAATTCACTAAGTTGGAGATCTCCAGAGCTTTTTCCGAGACTATTGAGGACAAACATAGACTTACCAAACTCTCTGGAAGCTCTGGTATATTCTCCAGACGAGTTTCTGTTAATTTCAAAATTTGCAAGGAAGGTAGTCCCACAATATCACTAGGAATCACTTCTAGCTGCCGGCAACCTACTCCATAAATTTCCTCAAGTTTCTCCATCATCCCAATGCAATCAGCTAACTTTTGTATGCCAGTACCGTTAACCCTCAACACTTTCAAGCTCTTTAGATTGACAATGCTATTTGGCAACTCAACAATGCTTGTGCGTGAGACATCCAACTCAACTAAATATTCCAGCATTCCTATTGAGTCGGAAAGTTTCGTAAGCATTGTACACCCCTTCAGAATTAATTCTTCTAAGGATAAAAATGTAGAGAGCTCAAGAGTTTCTTTCAACATTCTGCAATTCGACAGATAAATGACCTTCAATCTTGTAGCCGCCTGTCAAATGATTAGGTATATCCAATGAGCTTAATTTATATTTAGTTTTGCCGGACATAAGCAAATATATCGACTAAGCAAGCATTCAACAAAAGTAACTTTATAAATACTATGTACATGCATTCCTAACTTAGGCCAAAATCACTCTTCGTCACCCTTCATTTCTTCCAATGTTGTCCCCATCAATCGATAAAAGAACATGGATCTTTTTTTAAATTACCCCGACATTGAATAATAAAAAGACAGAATATAACCAACACTACTCTTATAAATGGTGACATCTAGAATGTCATGGGAAAACATAATTTTAGATTTTTTAGACTCACTAAATTGGAGATATCCGAATCTTTTTGTGAAACATGTGAGCATAGATATAGACTTACCAAACTCTGTGAAAGCTTCCATACATTCTCCACACGAGTTTCAAATGATTTCATCATCCGGAATTTTTGTACTTCACAAATACCATTAGAAGTCCCTTCCAGCTGCCGGCAACCTACTCCATAAATTTCCTCAAGTTTCTCCATCTTCTCAATGGCAACAGGTAACTTTTGCATGCAACTACCGTCAAAATTCAACACTTTCAAGCTCTTTAGGTTTACAATGTTACTTGGCAACTCTACAATGCTTGTGTTTGAGACATCCAACTCAACTAAATATTCCAGCATTCCGATCGAGTCAGAAAGTTTCGTAAGCATTTGACACCCATTGAGAATTAATTTTTCTAAGGATAAAAATGCAGAGAGCTCAGGAGTTTCTTTCAACATTCTGCAGTTTGACAAATCCAGAACCTTCAATCTAGTAGCCACCTGTCAAACGATTTGATATATCCAACGAGTTTAATTTATATTAGTTATGCAGGACATAAGCAAATATATTGACTAAGCAAGCATTCAACAAAAGTAAGTTTATAAAAACTATATACATGCATTCCTATAAGCCAAAACCACTTTTCATCACCTTTAATTTCTTACAATGTTGTTCCCAACAACCGATAAAAGAACATGGATCTATTTTTAAATTACTCCCGTATCGAATAATAAAAAGTCAAATTATAACCAACACTACTCCCATAAACGAACATATAGAATGTTATGGGAAAACATAATTTCCAATATTTTAGACTCACTAAATTTGAAATCTCCGAAACTTTTTCTGAAACATGTGAGGATGGATATGGATTTTACCAAACTATGTGGAAGATTTGGTACATTCTCCACAAGAGTTTCTGTTAATTTCAAAATCTGCAAGAATCTTAGACCCACAATTTCACTAGGAATCCCTTCTAGCTGCCAACAACCTCTCCATAAATTTCCTCAAGTTTCTCCATCATCCTAATGGCATCTGGTAACTTTTGCATGCAACTACCATTAATCTTCAACACTTTCAAGCTCCTTAAATTGACGACGCTATTTGGCATCTCTACAATACTTGTGCATGAGACATCCAACTCAACTAAATATTTCAGTAGTCCGAACAAGTCGGAAAGTTTCGTAAGCATTTTACACCCCTTTAGATTTAATTTTTCTAACGATCAATATGCAAAAAGTTTAGCTCTTTCTTTCAACATTCTGTAGAGCGACAGATTAAGGACCTTCAATCTTATAACCACCTGTCAACTGATTATGTTATATCCAACGAGTTTAATTTATATTTGTATTGCGGAACATGAGCAAATATATCGACTAAGCAAGTATTCCATGAAAGTAACTTTATAAATACTATGTACATGCATTCCAAACTTAAGCCAAAACCACTCATCGTCACCCTTCATTTCTTTCAATGTTGTCCCCAACAACTAATAAAAGAACATGGATCTATTTTTAAATTACCCCGGCATCGAATAATAAATAGACAAATTATAACCGACACTCCTCTCATAAACGATAACATCTACAATAATATGGGAAAACATAATTTCAGATTTTTTAAACTCACTAAATTGGAGATCTCCGAATCTTTTTCTGAAACATGTGAGGGTAGACAGACTTACCAAACTCTGTGGAAGCTCCGGTATATTCTCCAGACGATTTTCTGTTAATTTCAAAATTGGCAAGAGTGGTGGTCCAAAATAATCATTATGAAGCACTTCTAGCTCCCAGCAATCTACTCCACAAATTGCCTCAAGTTTCTCCATCATCCCAATGCAATCAGGTAACTTTTGTATGTTAGTATCGTTAACACTCAACACTTTTAAGCTCTTTAGATTGACAATGCTATTTGGCAACTCTACAATGCTTGTGTGTGAGATATCCAACTCAACTAAATATTTCAGCATTCCGATTGAGTCGGAAAGCTTCGTAAGCATTGTACACCCCTTGAGAATTAATTTTTCTAAGGATAAAAATGCAAAGAAGTCAGGAGTTTCTTTCAATATTTTGCAATGCGACAGAGAAAGGACCTTCAATCTTGTAGCCGTCTGTCAAATGATTAGGTATATCCGATGAGTTTAATTGATATTTAGTTTTGCAGGACAAAAGCAAATATATCGACCAAAGAAGCATTCAACAAAAGTAACTTTATAAATACTCTATACATGCATTCCTATAAGCCAAAACCACTCTTCATCACCTTGAATTTCGTCCAATGTTGTTCCCAACAACCGATAAAAGAACATGGATCTATTTTTAAATTACTCCCGTATCGAATAATAAAAAGTCAAATTATAACCAACACTACTCCCATAAACGAACATATAGAATGTTATGGGAAAACATAATTTCCAATTTTTTAGACTCACTAAATTCGAAATCTCTGAACCTTTTTCTGAAACATGTGAGGATGGATATAGACTTTACCAAACAATGTGGAAGATTCGGTACATTCTCCAGACGAGTTTCTGTTAATTTCAAAATCTGCAAGGATCTTAGACCCACAATATCACTAGGAATCGCTTCTAGCTGCCCACAACCTCTCCATAAATTTCCTCAAGTTTCTCCATCATCCTAATGGCATCTGGTAACTTTTGCATGCAACTACCGTTAATCTTCACCACTTTCAAGCTCTTTAAATTGACGACGCCATTTGGCATCTCTACAATACTTGTGCATGAGACATCCAACTCAACAAAATATTTCTGCCGTCCGAACAAGTCGGAAAGTTTCGTAAGCATTTTACACCCCTTTAGATTTAATTTTTCTAACGATCAATATGCAAAAAGTTCAGCACTTTCTTTCAATATTCTGTAGAGCGACAGATTAAGGACCTTCAATCTTATAACCACCTGTCAAATGATTATGTTATATCCAACGAGTTTAATTTATATTTGTATTGTGGAACATGAGCAAATATATCGACTAAGCAAGTATTCCATGAAAGTAACTTTATAAATACTCTGTACATGCATTCCAAAGTTAAGCCAAAACCACTCATCCTCACCCTTCATTTCTTTCAATGTTGTCCACAACAACTAATAAAAGAACATGGATCTACTTTTAAATTACCCTGGCATCAAATAATAAATAGACATATTATAACTGACACTTCTCTCAAAAACGATAACATCTACAATAATATGGGAAAACATAATTTCAAATTTTTTAAACTCACTAAATTGGAGATCCCCGAATCTTTTTCTGAAACAAGTGAGGGTAGACAAACTTACCAAACTCTGTGGAAGATCCGGTATATTCTCCAGACGATTTTCTGTTAATTTCAAAATTTGCAAGGATGGTGGTCCAACAATATCACTAGGAATCAGTTCTAGCTCCCAGCAATCTACTTCACAAATTGCCTCAAGTTTCTCCATCATCCCAATGCAATCAGGTAACTTTTGTATGTTAGTATCGTGAACCCCCAACACTTTCAAGCTCTTTAGATTGACAATGCTATTTGGCAACTCTACAATGCATGTGTTTGAGACATCCAGCTCAACTAAATATTTCAGCATTCCGATCGAGTCGGAAAGTTTCGTAAGCATTTGACACCCATTTAGAATTAATTTTTCTAAGGATAAAAATGTTGAGAGCTCAGGAGTTTCTTTCAACATTCTGCAATTTGACAGATCAAGAACCTTAAACCTGGTAGCCACCTGTCAAACGATTAGATATATCCAACGAGTTTAATTTATATTAGTTTTGTAGGACATAAGCAAATATATCAACTAAGCAAGCATTCAACAAAAGTAACTTTATAAATACTTTATACATGCATTCCTATAAGTCAAAACCACTCTTCAACACCTTTAATTTCTTCCAATGTTGTTCCCAACAACCAATAAAAGAACATGGATCTATTTTTAAATTACCCCCGTATCGAATAATAAAAAGTCAGATTATAACCAACACTACTCCCATAAACGATAACATATAGAATGTTATGGGAAAACATAATTTCACATTTTTTAGACTCACTAAATTTGAAATCTCCGAACCTTTTTTCTGAAACATGTGAGGATGGATATAGACTTTACCAAACTATGTGGAAGATTCGGTACATTCTCCAAACGAGTTTCTGTTAATTTCAAAATCTGCAAGGATCTTAGACCCACAATATCACTAGGAATCGCTTCTAGCTGCTAGCAACCTCTCCAAAAATTTCCTCAAGTTTCTCCATCATCCAAATGGTATCTGGTAACTTTTGCATGCAACTACCATTAATCTTCAACACTTTAAAGCTCTTTAAATTGATGACGCTATTTGGCAACTCTACAATACTTGTGCATGAGACATCCAACTCAACAAAATATTTCTGCCGTCCGAACAAGTCGGAAAGTTTCGTAAGCATTTTACACCCCTTTAGATTTAATTTTTCTAACGATCAATATGCAAAAAGTTCAGCACTTTCTTTCAACATTCTGTAGAGCGACAGATTAAGGACCTTCAATCTTATAACCACCTGTCAAATGATTATGTTATATTCAACGAGTTTAATTTATATTTGTATTGCGGAACATGAGCAAATATATCGACTAAGCAAGTATTCCATGAAAGTAACTTTATAAATACTATGTACATGCATTCCAAACTTAAGCCAAAACCACTCATCGTCACCCTTCATTTCTTTCAATGTTGTCCCCAACAACTAATAAAAGAACATGGATCTATTTTTAAATTACCCGGCATCGAATAATAAATAGACAGATTATAACCGACACTGCTCTCATAAACAATAACATCTACAATAATATGGGAAAACATAATTTCAAATTTTTTAAACTCACTAAATTGGAGATCTCCGAATCTTTTTCTGAAACATGTGAGGGTAGACAGACTTACCAAACTCTATGGAAGCTCCGGTATATTCTCCAGACGATTTTCTGTTAATTTCAAAATTTGCAAGGATGGTGGGCCTACAATATCATTAGGAATTACTTCTAGGTGCCGGTAACCTTCTCCACAAATTGCCTCAAGTTTCTCCATCATTCCAATGCAATCAGGTAACTTTTGTATGTTAGTATCGTTAACCCTCAACACTTTCAAGCTCTTTAGATTGACAATGCTATTTGGCAACTCTACAATGCTTGTGTGTGAGACATCCAACTCAATTAAAAATTTCAGCATTCCGATTGAGTCGGAAAGCTTCGTAAGCATTGTACACCCCTTGAGAATTAATTCTTCTAAGGATAAAAATGCAGAGAACTCAGGAGTTTCTTTCAACATTCTGCAATCCAACAGATAAAAGACCTTCAATCTTGTAGCCGCCTGTCAAATGATTAGGTATATCCGATGAGTTTAGTTGATATTTAGTTTTGCAGGACATAAGAAAATATATTGACTAAGCAAGCATTCAACAAAAGTAACTTTATAAATACTTTGTATATGCATTCCTAACTTAAGACAAAACCATTGTTCGTCACCCTTCATTTCTTCCAATGTTGTCCCCATCAATCGATAAAAGCACATGGATCTTTTTTTAAATTACCCTGACAATGAATAAGAAAAATATACAATATAACCAACACTACTCTTATAAATGGTGACATCTAGAATGTTACGGGAAAACATAATTTTAGATTTTTTAGACTCACTAAATTGGAGATCTCCGAATTTTTTTGTGAAACATGTGAGCATAGACGTAGACTTACCGAACTCTGTGGAAGCTTCGTTACATTCACCCCACGAGCTTTAAATGATTTCATGTTCCGGAAGTTTCAAGTATTGCCCAAATGCCATCGAAGTCCTTGTCTAGCTCGGCTACCTACTCCATAAATTTCCTCAAGTTTTTCCATCTTCTCAATGGCATCAGGTAACTTTTGCATGCAACTACCGTCAATATTCAACACCTTCAAGCTCTTTAGGTTTCCAATGCTATTTGGCAACTCTACAATGCTTGTTTTTGAGACATCCAACTCAACTAAATATTTCAGCATTCCGATCGAGTCGGAAAGTTTCGTAAGCATTTCACACCCCTTTAGAATTAATTTTTCTAAGGATAAAAATGCAGAGAGCTCCGGAGTTTCTTTCAACATTCTGCAATACGACAGATCAAGGACCTTCAATCTAGCCACCTGTCAAATGATTAGGTATATCCAATGAGTTTGATTTATATTAGTTTTGCAAGACATAAGCAAATATATTGACTAAGCAAGCATTCCATAAAAGTAACTTTATAAATACTCTATACATGCATTCCTATAAGCCAAAACAACTCTTCAACACCTTTAATTTTTTCCAATGTTGTTCCCAACAACCAATAAAAGAACATGGATCTATTTTTAAATTACCCTCGTATCGAATAATAAAAAGTCAGATTATAACCAACACTACTCCCATAAATGATAACATATAGAATGTTATGGGAAATCATAATTTCAGATTTTTTAGACTCACTAAATTTGAAATCTCCGAACCTTTTTCTGAAACATGTGAGGATGGATATAGACTTTACCAAACTATGTGGAAGACTCGGTACATTCTCTACATGAGTTTCTATTAATTTCAACATCTGCAAGGATCTTAGACCCACAATATCACTAGGAATCGCTTTTAGCTACCGGGAACCTCTCCATAAATTTCCTCAAGTTTCTCCGTCATCCTAATGGCATCTGGTAACTTTTGCATGCAACTACCGTTAATCTTCAACACTTTCAAGCTCTTTAAATTGACGACACTATTTGGCAACTCTGCAATACTTGTGCATGAAACATCCAACTCAACTAAATATTTCAGCAGTCCGAACAATTCAAAAAGTTTCGTAAGCATTTTACACCCCTTTAGATTTAATTTTTCTAACGATCAATATGCAAAAAGTTCAACAATTTCTTTCAACATTCTGTAGAGCGACAGATTAAGGACCTTCAATCTTATAACCACCTATCAAATGATTATGTTATATCCAACGAGTTTAATTTATATTTGTATTGCGGAACATGAGCAAATATATCGACTAAGCAAGTATTCCATGAAAGTAACTTTATAAATACTCTGTACATGCATTCCAAACTTAAGCCAAAACCACTCATCCTCACCCTTCATTTCTTTCAATGTTGTCCCCAACAACTGATAAAAAAACATGGATCTATTGTTAAATTACCCCGGCATTAAATAATAAAAAGACAGATTATACCAACACTGCTCCCAAAAACAATAACATCTACAATGTTATGGTATAACATAACTTCAGATTATTTAAACTTACTAAATTGCAGATCTCTGAATCTTTTTCTGAAATATGTGAGGATAGACAAACTTACCAAACTCTGTGGAAGCTCCGGTATATTCTCCAGACGATTTTCTGTTAATTTCAAAATTTGCAAGGATGGTGGGCCTACAATATAATTAGGAATTACTTCTAGGTGCCGGTAACCTTCTCCACAAATTGCCTCAAGTTTCTCCATCATTCCAATGCAATCAGGTAACTTTTGTATGTTAGTATCGTTAACCCTCAACACTTTCAAGCTCTTTAGATTGACAATGCTATTTGGCAACTCTACAATGCTTGTGTGTGAGACATCCAACTCAACTAAAAATTTCAGCATTCCGATCGAGTCGGAAAGCTTCGTAAGCATTGTACACCCCTTGAGAATTAATTCTTCTAAGGATAAAAATGCGAGAGCTCGGGAGTTTCTTTCAACATTCTGCAATCCAACGAGATAAAGGACCTTCAATCTTGTAGCCGCCTGTCAAATGATTAGGTATATCCGATGAGTTTAGTTGATATTTAGTTTTGCAGACATAAGAAAATATATTGACTAAGCAAGCATTCAACAAAAGTAACTTTATAAATACTTTGTATATGCATTCCTAACTTAAGACAAAACCATTGTTCGTCACCCTTCATTTCTTCCAATGTTGTCCCCATCAATCGATAAAAGCACATGGATCTTTTTTTAAATTACCCTGACAATGAATAAGAAAAATATACAATATAACCAACACTACTCTTATAAATGGTGACATCTAGAATGTTATGGGAAAACATAATTTTAGATTCTTTAGACTCACTAAATTGGAGATCTCCGAATTTTTTTGTGAAACATGTGAGCATAGACGTAGACTTACCGAACTCTGTGGAAGCTTCGTTACATTCACCCCACGAGCTTTAAATGATTTCATGTTCCGGAAGTTTCGTATTGCCCAAATGCCATCAGAAGTCCTTGTCAGCTCCTGGCTACCTACTCCATAAATTTCCTCAAGTTTTTCCATCTTCTCAATGGCATCAGGTAACTTTTGCATGCAACTACCGTCAATATTCAACACTTTCAAGCTCTTTAGATTAACAATGCTATTTGGCAACTCCACAATACCGGTGCATGAGATATCCAACTCAACTAAATATTTTAGCATTCCGATCGAGTCGGAAAGTTTCGTAAGCATTTCACACCCCTTTAGAATTAATCTTTCTAAGGATAAAAATGTAGAGAGCTCGTGAGTTTCTTTCAACATTCTACAATCAGACAGATCAAGGACCTTCAATCTTGTAGCCACCTGTCAAATGATTAGATATATCCAACAAGTTTAATTTATATTAGTCTTGCAAGACATAAGCAAATATATCGACTAAGCAAGCATTCCATAAAAGTAACTTTATAGATACTCTGTATATGCATTCCTAACTTAAGCCAAAACAACTTTTCATCACCTTTAATTTTTTCCAATGTTGTTCCCAACAACCAATAAAAGAACATGGATCTATTTTTAAATTACCCTCGTATCGAATAATAAAAAGTCAGATTATAACCAACACTACTCCCATAAATGATAACATATAGAATGTTATGGGAAATCATAATTTCAGATTTTTTAGACTCACTAAATTTGAAATCTCCGAACCTTTTTCTAAAACATGTGAGGATGGATATAGACTTTACCAAACTATGTGGAAGACTCGGTACATTCTCTACATGAGTTTCTATTAATTTCAACATCTTCAAGGATCTTAGACCCACAATATCACTAGGAATCGCTTTTAGCTACCGGAACCTCTCCATAAATTTCCTCAAGTTTCTCCATCATCCTAATGGCATCTCGGTAACTTTTGCATGCAACTACCGTTAATCTTCAACACTTTCAAGCTCTTTAAATTGACACACTATTTGGCAACTCCACAATACTTGTGCATGAAATATCCAACTCAACTAAATATTTCAGCAGTCCGAACAATTCAAAAAGTTTCGTAAGCATTTTACACCCCTTTAGATTTAATTTTTCTAACGATCAATATGCAAAAAGTTCAACAATTTCTTTCAACATTCTGTAGAGCGACAGTTAAGGACCTTCAATCTTATAACCACCTATCAAATGATTATGTTATATCCAACGAGTTTAATTTATATTTGTATTGCGGAACATGAGCAAATATATCGACTAAGCAAGTATTCCATGAAAGTAACTTTATAAATACTCTGTACATGCATTCCAAACTTAAGCCAAAACCACTCATCCTCACCCTTCATTTCTTTCAATGTTGTCCCCAACAACTAATAAAAGAACATGGATCTATTTTTAAATTACCCCGGCATCGAATAATAAATAGACAGATTATAACCGAACCGCTCTCATAAACGATAACATCTACAATAATATGGGAAAACATAATTTCAGATTTTTTAAACTCACTAAATTGGAGATCTCCGAATCTTTTCTGAAACATGTGAGGGTAAACAAACTTACCAACTCTGTGGAAGCTCCGGTATATTCTCCACACGATTTTCTGTTAATTTCAAAATTTGCAAGGATGGTGGGCCTACAATATAATTAGGAATTACTTCTAGGTGCCGTAACCTTCTCCACAAATTGCCTCAAGTTTCTCCATCATTCCAATGCAATCAGGTAACTTTTGTATGTTAGTATCGTTAACCCTCAACACTTTCAAGCTCTTTAGATTGACAATGCTATTTGGCAACTCTACAATGCTTGTGTGTGAGACATCCAACTCAACTAAAAATTTCAGCATTCCGATCGAGTCGGAAAGTTTCGTAAGCATTGTACACCCCTTGAGAATTAATTCTTCTAAGGATAAAAATGCTGAGAGCTCAGGAGTTTCTTTCAACATTCTGCAATCCAACAGATAAAGGACCTTCAATCTTGTAGCCGCCTGTCAAATGATTAGGTATATCCGATGAGTTTAGTTGATATTTAGTTTTGCAGGACATAAGAAAATATATTGACTAAACAAGCATTCAACAAAAGTAACTTTATAAATACTTTGTATATGCATTCCTAACTTAAGACAAAACCATTGTTCGTCACCCTTCATTTCTTCCAATGTTGTCCCCATCAATCGATAAAAGCACATGGATCTTTTTTTAAATTACCCGACAATGAATAAGAAAAATATACAATATAACCAACACTACTCTTATAAATGGTGACATCTAGAATGTTATGGGAAAACATAATTTTAGATTCTTTAGACTCACTAAATTGGAGATCTCCGAATTTTTTTGAAACATGTGAGCATAGACGTAGACTTACCAAACTCGTGGAAGCTTCGTTACATTCACCCCACGAGCTTTAAATGATTTCATGTTCAAGTTTCGTAGTGCTCCAAATGCCATCAAGTCCTTTCTAGCTCCGGCTACCTACTCCATAAATTTCCTCAAGTTTTTCCATCTTCTCAATGGCATCAGGTAACTTTTGCATGCAACTACCGTCAATATTCAACACCTTCAAGCTCTTTAGGTTTCCAATGCTATTTGGCAACTCTACAATGCTTGTTTTTGAGACATCCAACTCAACTAAATATTTCAGCATCCCGATCGAGTCGGAAAGTTTCGTAAGCATTTGACACCCATTTAGAATTAATTTTTCTAAGGATAAAAATGCAGAGAGCTCAGGAGTTTCTTTCAACATTCTGCAATTTGACAGATCAAGAACCTTCAATCTGGTAGCCACCTGTCAAACGATTAGATATATCCAGCGAGTTTAATTTATATTAGTTTTGTAGGACATAATCAAATACATTGACTAAGCAAGCATTCAACAAAAGTAATTTTATAAATACTCTATACATGCATTCCTATAAGCCAAAACAACTCTTCAACACCTTTAATTTTTTCCAATGTTGTTCCCAACAACCAATAAAAGAACATGGATCTATTTTTAAATTACCCTCGTATCGAATAATAAAAAGTCAGATTATAACCAACACTACTCCCATAAATGATAACATATAGAATGTTATGGGAAATCATAATTTCAGATTTTTAGACTCACTAAATTTGAAATCTCCGAACCTTTTTCTAAACATGTGAGGATGGATATAGACTTTACCAAACTATGTGGAAGACTCGGTACATTCTCTACATGAGTTTCTATTAATTTCAACATCTGCGAGGATCTTAGACCCACAATATCACTAGGAATCGCTTTTAGCTACCGGGAACCTCTCCATAAATTTCCTCAAGTTTCTCCATCATCCTAATGGCATCTGGTAACTTTTGCATGCAACTACCGTTAATCTTCAACACTTTCAAGCTCTTTAAATTGACACACTATTTGGCAACTCCAATACTTGTGCATGAAACATCCAACTCAACTAAATATTTCAACAGTCCGAACAATTCAAAAAGTTTCGTAAGCATTTTACACCCCTATAGATTTAATTTTTCTAACGATCAATATGCAAAAAGTTCAACAATTTCTTTCAACATTCTCAGAGCGACAGTTAAGGACCTTCAATCTTATAACCACCTATCAAATGATTATGTTATATCCAACGAGTTTAATTTATATTTGTATTGCGTAACATGAGCAAATATATCGACTAAGCAAGTATTCCATGAAAGTAACTTTATAAATACTCTGTACATGCATTCCAAACTTAAGCCAAAACCACTCATCCTCACCCTTCATTTCTTTCAATGTTGTCCCCAACAACTAATAAAAGAACATGGATCTATTTTTAAATTACCCCGGCATCGAATAATAAATAGACCCGACTAATAAACGATAACATCTACAATGTTATGGTAAAACATAACTTCAGATTATTTAAACTTACTAAATTGCAGATCTCCGAATCTTTGTCTGAAATATGGGAGGATAAACAAACTTACCAAACTCTGTGGAAGCTCCGGTACATTCTCCACACGAGTGCGTGTTAATTGTAAAATCTTCAAGGATGGTAGTCTCACAATATCATTAGGAATCATTTCTAGCTGCCGGCAACCGTCTCCATAAATTTCCTCAAGTTTCTCCATCATCCCAATGCCATCAGGTAACTTTTGGATGGAACAGTGGTCAATCTTCAGCACTTTCAAGCTCTTTAGATTGACAATGCTATTTGGCAACTCTACAATTTTTGTGTGTGAGACATCCAACTCAACTAAAAATTTCAGCATTCCGATCGAGTCGGAAAGCTTCGTAAGCATTGTACACCCCTTGAGAATTAATTCTTCTAAGGATAAAAATGCTGAGAGCTCAGGAGTTTCTTTCAACATTCTGCAATTTGACAGATCAAGAACCTTCAATCTGGTAGCCACCTGTCAAACGATTAGATATTTCCAACGAGTTTAATTTATATTAGTTTTGTAGGACATAAGCAAATACATTGACTAAGCAAGCATTCAACAAAATTAACTTTATAAATACTCTATACATGCATTCCTATAAGCCAAAACCACTCTTCATCACCTTTAATTTCTTACAATGTTGTTCCCAACAACCGATAAAAGAACATGGATCTATTTTTAAATTATCCCGTATCGAATAATAAAAAGTAAAATTATAACCAACACTACTCTCATAAACGATAACATATAGAATGTTATGGGAAAACATAATTTCACATTTTTTAGACTTACTAAATTCGAAATCTCCGAACCTTTTTCTGAAACATGTGAGGATGGATATAGACTTTACCAAACTATGTGGAAGACTCGGTACATTCTCCACACGAGTTTCTGTTAATTTCAAAATCTACAAGGATCTTAGACTCACAATATCACTAGGAATCGCTTCTAGTTACCGGGAACCTCTCCATAAATTTCCTCAAGTTTCTCCATCATCCTAATAGCATCTGGTAACTTTTGCATGCAACTACCGTTCATCTTCAGCACTGTCAAGCTCTTTACATTGACGTCACTATTTGGCAACTCTACAATACTTTTGCATAAGACATCCAACTCAACTAAATATTTCTGCCGTCCGAACAAGTCGGAAAGTTTCATAAGAATTTTACACCCCTTTAAATTTAATTTTTCTAACGATTAATATGCAAAAAGTTCAGCACTTTCTTTCAACATTCTGTAGAGCAACAGATTAAGGACCTTCAATCTTATAACCACCTGTCAAATGATTATGTTATATTCAACGAGTTTAATTTATATTTGTATTGCAAACATGAGCAAATATATCGACTAAGCAAGTATTCCATGAAAGTAACTTTATAAATACTCTATACATGCATTCCAAACTTAAGCCAAAACCACTCATCGTCACCCTTCATTTCTTTCAATGTTGTCCCCTAACAACTAATAAAAGAACATGGATCTATTTTTAAATTACCCCGGCATCGAATAATAAATAGACAGATTATAACCGACACTGCTCTCATAAACGATAACATCTACAATAATATGGGAAAACATAATTTCAAATTTTTTAAACTCACTAAAATGGAGATCTCCGAATCTTTTTCTGAAACATGTGAGGGTAGACAGACTTACCAAACTCTGTGGAAGCTTCGGTATATTCTCCAGACGATTTTCTGTTAATTTCAAAATTTGCAAGGATGGTGGTCCTACAATATCACTAGGAATCACTTGTAGCTGCCGGTAACGTACTCCACAAATTGCCTCAAGTTTCTCCATCATCCCAATGCAATCAGGTAACTTTTGTATGTTAGTATGGTTAACCCTCAACACTTTCAAGCTCTTGAGATTGACAATGCTATTTGGCAACTCTACAATCCTTGTACATGAGACATCCAACTCAACTAAATATTTTATAGCATTCCGATTGAGTCGGAAAGCTTCGTAAGCATTGTACACCCCATGAGAATTAATTTTTCTAAGGATAAAAATGCAGAGAGCTCAGGAGTTTCTTTCAACATTCTGCAATTTGACAGATCAAGAACCTTCAATCTAGCCACCTGTCAAATGATTAGATATATCCAACGAGTTTGATTTATATTAGTTTTGCAAGACATAAGCAAATATATCGATTAAGCAAGCATTTCATCAAAGTAACTTTATAGATACTCTGTACATGCATTCCTAACTTAAGCCAAAACACTTTTCGTCACCTTTATTTCTTACAATGTTGTTCCCAACAATAAATAAAAGAACATGGATCTATTTTTAAATTATCCCCGTATCGAATAATAAAAAGTCAAATTATAACCAACACTACTCTCATAAACGATAACATCTAGAATGTTATGGGAAAACATAATTTCACATTTTTAGACTCACTAAATTCGAAATCTCCGAATCTTTTTCTAAACATGTGAGGATGGATATAGACTTTACCAAACTCTGTGGAAGCTCCGGTACATTCTCCACACGAGTGCGTGTTAATTGTAAAATCTTCAAGGATGGTAGTCCCACAATATCACTAGGAATCATTTCTAGCTTGTTGCAACCTCTCCATAAATTTCCTCAAGTTTCTCCATCATCTTAATAGCATCTGGTAACTTTTGCATGCAACTACCGTTAATCTTCAGCACTTTCAAGCTCTTTACGTTGACGACACTATTTGGCAACTCTACAATACTTGTGCATGAGACATCCAACTCAACAAAATATTTCTGCAGTCCGAACAAGTCGGAAAGTTTCGTAAGCATTTTACACCCCTTTCGATTTAATTTTTCTAACGATCAATATGCAAAAAGTTCAGCACTTTCTTTCAACATTCTGTAGAGCGACAAATTAAGGACCTTCAATCTTATAACCACCTGTCAAATGATTATGTTATATCCGACGAGTTTAATTTATATTTGTATTGCAGAACTTGAGCAAATATATCGACTAAGCAAGCATTCCATAAAAGTAACTTTATAGATACTCTGTACATGCATTCCTAACTTAAGCCAAAACCACTTTTCGTCACCTTCATTTATTCCAATGTCGTCCCCAACAACCGATAAAAGAACATGGATCTATTGTTATATTACCCCGGCATTGAATAATAAAAAGAGAGATTATACCAACACTGCTCCCAAAAACAATAACATCTACAATGTTATGGTAAAACATAATTTCAGATTATTTAAACTTACTAAATTGCAGATCTCCGAATCTTTTTCTAAAATATGTGAGGATATACAGACTTACCAAATTCTGTGGAAGCGCCGGTACATTCTCCACACGAGTTTCTGTTAATTTCAAAGTCTTCAAGGATGGTAGTCTCACAATATCATTAGGAATCACTTGTAGCTGCTGGTAAAGTACTCCACAAATTGCCTCAAGTTTCTTCATCATCCCAATGCAATCAGGTAACTTTTGTATGTTAGTATCGTTAACCCTCAACACTTTCAAGCTCTTTAGATTGACAATGCTATTTGGCAACTCTACAATACTTGTATATGAGACATCCAACTCAACTAAATATTTTAGCATTCCGATTGAGTCGGAAAGTTTTGTAAGCATTTTACACCCCGTTAGAATTAATTCTTCTAAGGATAAAAATGCAGAGAGCTCTGGAGGTTCTTTCAACATTCCACAATCCGACAAATTAAGGACCTTCAATCTTGTGGCCACCTGTCAAATAATTAGATATATCCAACGAGTTTAATTTATATTAGTTTTGCAGGACATAAGCAAATATATCAACTAAGCAAATATTCCATAAAAGTAACTTTATAAATATTATGTACATACTTTCCTAACTTAAGCCGAAACCACTCACTTTTTTGATTTCTTCCAATATTGTCCCCAACTACAAATAAAAGAAAATGGATCTGTTCTCAAATTACTCCCCCCTCGAGCCAACACATCCTATAATTATAACATTCCTTTCCAACGTCATCATCAAGTTAGCGATTTTGTCCCCACCACTAGTACTTATGGGTGTAAACTCCACGGTTGTTCCTATGGAGATATATCTCCTAAATTGCAATATAGAAAATAATCTTACATGTTTTCTAACTATAAACTAATTTATATTTGTACCTTACTTTTTCTTTTTGTGTTTCATTTATTAAAATAAGGGCCATATTAGCTTTCACATAAGCTCAAAAGAGTATAATGTTCATTTAACAGTATTGATGTTCAAAATAAATTAGTTTGCATGTTCAAATTTATTTGCCAATTTTTATTGATTTGCTAATCTCTCCATTGTTTGCTTTTTCTTCTGCATCGCATCCTTGTATATTATAGATGGTCACTAATTATATTTCACTTAACTTTAAACATTTATTATTTGTGACAACTAGTTAGAGGGATTAGGGAACTCGAAACAATGTGAATGTTTATAAATTATTCTTTAAATAGTAATGATAGTCAATAGATATTAAGCAATGACATTTATTCCATTAGACAATCTAACAACCCTACAAATTATAGAAATCACGAAATATGTATGAATATCTAATCAAGTTATTACATTTATCTATTGTGCAACCCAAAAATGTAGTTACTAGCAACAGAGAATGTACAAATTACAATACCTTTTAATCATGCAGCTACAAGCAATTTGAATTGAAGAAAGCCATTGGAGAAGAATTGGCATAAATGGTAAAACAACAAAAACATAATATCAATGTAAAACTATAAAATGCAATGCGGATTGATGACCACCAACCAAATCATAACATCTTTTTCCTTTTTTCAATAAGTTAATTGTTTGATTAGGTAAAAATGACAAATGCAATCTTGAAGAATCTGCACAAGTTAAATTCTCTCTATTAACACAACAAAATATCTATGAACACAATATTGAATCAACGAATAAAAGTGGTCAAGGGTACCAGTCTTTCCGTTGACCAAAGTGTCTTCACCAGGGATATACAAGTGGCATTATCTCTTGAATGACATCTACGACATAAATGTAAAGTAATTGTTTGATTTGATGTTTTTCAAGTGAAAACATAACTGTTAAGTTTCAGACCTAAGGAATGAGGGATTGGTGTCATAAGCCTTATTCAAGACCAAGAGTTGTTTTATGAATTAAACCAATAGACTTCAATAAAATAATAATAAAAAGGACATCAAGGATGACGATTGGCGACCACGTGTGACACAAGAACTGGTGTGACTGGAAGAAAATATAACATTTTATCCCAAATTATTTGCACACACATACATACCTTGAGTTGAGTCCAACCACCCCAATGTTCATCTATTGAGCTTCTCCCACATAGTTGAAGAATGACTAGATTTTTTGGGCAAAAGTTGGTTGCCTGCATTTCCTTTGGACAACCATGCCAAGTAAGCCATCTCAATTCTGATAAGAGATCCCCAAAGTCTCCAGAGAGGGTCCAATCAAACAATTCAAGAAATCTAATATTTGGCACTTCGATAAAGTCTTTTGATGTCAAAACAGAGTCTTGGAGAAGCACCTCAAATCTGATTATAGTACACTGCAATAGTTCCTATTCCCTAAATTGAGAAAGAGTCGGTTCAAATTGAGTTCCAAATAGAGCCCAAAATAAAGGCAAAACAGACCAAGGAAGTTTTCTGCAATGAAAAAAGAATACGAGGGTGCACTTAGACTTATACCTTCTTTTGCTGGACAATATCTTGACCACCTTGCCGATACCACCACACTCGAGAACCCTTTATTGGATCTTTGCAATTTTCTTGCTGCACAATACTCTTGCCTAAGTCCTTAAGCTGATCATGCATCCATAGTTGATTTTCTCCTCTGATTTTCACTAAGGACATTAAAAGCAGAACTTCAATCCCCTCATTCGGAAAAAATCCACAATCATCCCACATGTAAGTTGCATAGCTCTCCTTTTCTCCTGATAGAAAGCAAGCAATGTCAAGAAATATTTGTTGTTGCGGATGATCTAACGCCTTATAACTCAACATTAACTTCTCCCGTACGTTCCTTTGCACATCCCTTTGCTGACAATATTTTATCTTTTTCAATGTATCTTGCCACACTAATTTCTTTTTTTTCCACATAAAAATGAGCCAATCACTTCAATTGCCAAAGGAAGCCCTCCGGTATTTGCAATAACTTCCTCAGATAGACTCAAGAATTCATTTGGAGGAGAGTTGCTTCTAAAGGCATGCTTGCTAAAAAGTTGAAGAGCAACACAAGTGTTGAGTTCATTGACTTCATAAACCAAACAACAGTCAAATTGATCTTGGAATTCAGCAAAAACACTTTTGTCTCTTGTTGTAACCACTATTCTACTTCCCAAACCAAACCATTCTTTCTTTTCTGCAAATGCCCTAAGTTGGCTCACATCATCTACATCATCAAGGAAAATAAGAAATCTCTTTCTGCAAAATCGTCTTTTGATCGTATTCTTCCCATGATCAATGCTAGAAAGTCTAACTTTTGTGTCACTAGTGACATCAGAGATTAATTGCCTCTGCAAATCTAACATACCAGAACCTTGTGATGCTTCTCGGATATCTGAAATGAAGCTGCAACCATCAAAATTAGAAGATAGCTTGTTGTAGACAACCTTGGCAAGAGTTGTCTTACCGATTCCACCCATTCCCCAAAGACCAATGAGCCTTACGTCCTCAGATTCAACATTCAGCAAATTTACTACTTCATTCACCGATCCATCCATTCCAACTAAATGATCAGCTATATCAACACAAGACACCTTAAGCTTAACTAACACTTTCTGAGCAATCAAATGTGCAAGTTCTCCATGGCTGCATCAGGACACAAAACATTATCAGGTTAATTATAAGATTGGTGGCAAACTTGTACACTTGCAAGATCAAACTATAACATGAAGTTACGAAATTGACGCTGGACCCAGCGAACAAAAGAATAAATACATGGTTCTCTAGTTGTGTTCAATCTAGGATGATAGGTTATAATGCTTATGTCAAGCAATGATTATCAAGTGAATCATAAGATTGGTGGCAAACTTTTTCACTTGCAAGATCAAACAATAACATAAAGTTACGAAATTGATGCTGGACCCAGCAAACAAAAGAATAAATACATGATTCAATCTAGTTTTGCTTAATCTAGGACGATAGGTATATCCTTGAGTCTTGAGACAATGGAGTGTAGAATTCAATGCGACATCCATCACATTTTTTGGTCCAGAGCTAACAAAAAAATTGTCCTCTTCAAATTATAATCCGCCTTCAAGCAAAGAAAACATAGAGAAAAGGGAAGATGGAGTTGAGTGAGTTGACATACCCTCTGTTCTTGGTGTCCCATCCCTTGATTCCAGTAACTTCCCTAAGCGCCTCCGCCCAGCGCTGCACAATCTCAGCCCCATGTTTTTCTTTATGTAGAGTTAGTGCATCCGCATACACTCTGGTTTCAAGCTTCACGTCAAAGGGTTCCACGTCATAGAAAATGGGCATAACCTCCAGTTCATTGGTTTTCCTACGCTGCATCATGTGCTCTAGCTCACGCAAGCACCAGCTACTAGAGGCATAATCTCTGGAGAATATGGGAATGCAGATTTTCGAGTTATCGATGGCTTGGAAAATCTCAGGACCAATCTCTTCACCAACGTCAATCCCTTGCTTGTCTATGAAAACATTGATACACTTATCCACGAGGGTATGATAGAGGGAATCCGTGAAGTTAGCATGAGTATCCGGTCCTCGAAAACTCAAGAACACATCGTACTCAATTCCAAACGAGCCATGGCTTGTGGATCCCGTTTCCGGAGAAGAGCTTCTTTTTCTTTTCATCTTCAAGTCTAAGTAAACCTAAAATTAGGAAGGTAAATTGACGTTAATGTATTGCTCTAGAAACGTTATATTAAATCAAATGTGATGATTAAGTTCTTTTTTAAATAATTTATGGTAAAGTAATATGTCTAGTTAATGTTAAGGGAATTATTGATAGGCGTAAGTATCCGCATAGTCTGGTTTCATAAATGACATATAATAAAATAGAATGTAAGGGAGGTAATCCCGATCATAGAGTATTTTCTTAAGACTTATTTTTTTGTGCTTTTAAAAGCAAAACTCGCGTGGGGCCCATTCAGACAAAAAAAAAAATTAGGGAGGCGGGTTGCAAAACCGTTTTCTTTGTTGTTAAAATTTAAAATGTTTATTCAAGTATAAGAAAATCATATGTAAATTACTTATCAATTTTTATGTGCTGTGAAAATATATATTAGAACGAAAGGAGGTAATCCTAATGATTAGAGTCAGTTGAGTTTTTTCAGGACTTACGTTTTCGGAGGGTGTTTTTAAATTTGGTTATAAATCCCTTTATTAACCCTTCCGTTTTATTTACAAGCAATATGGGGCTAATCAATTTTTATGTTTGTTTAAGATCCTTAGGCTGGACCAAAGGAAAAATGTTTAATTGTATCGGCAATAAAGATTTAATTAAACGACCAGTAAAACATAAAACTCAGCGATGCAATCTCGAAACTAGGTTTTTATTTTATTTTATCTTTGTCTTATGCTAGTGAAAGGATAAAGCTGGAAATCCACTATCGGTGGTGGACCATATCATCGTCCTTTAATTGGAATTTGTCGTCTTTTTGCTTTTTCCCTTTTTTCCTCACATTTTTTTTTCCGGAAAGGTGACCAGAAAAAGGTGAGATACCGTGTTGGTGAAGCAAAGCCACAAGTTTTCACTTCCGTTGGCCTGGGGCCACCGGAGTTAAATCAACAAAAAGTGGAAGTTTGACGTCTAAGTAAAATGTAAATATGAAGCACATGTATCTAAAAAAGAAAAAAAAATTAGAATTGGCACTAGCTTGAGATTAAAATTTCTCATTTAAAAAAGAAAGGAAAGGAGTTACTTGACAAGATGACAATCCAAAAAATAAATTAAAAAGAGAGACAAAAAATTGCACCCCGATTGCAATAGCGTCAGAAGCAAACCTACTACTGTGCAAGGATGTTTTGAGTGGCCTCATCGTTTTGGTCATGAACAAAATGCTGCTTTTTTGGAGTTACTTTATAGTACTATTACTAGTCAAAAGCAACAAGAAAAATAAATCTAAAAAAGCTGGATTGTTGACAATTTTAGGTGCTTTTTAATTTTAATTATACATGCATTTCTAAAAGAAGATGGGGAAAGTAGAATTTTATGAAACTTTGTTAACTTATATTCATTTAGGTTGGATGGTCTGTTTATGTAGTCTTTTATTAAATTAAAATTTACGTATAAAGAAAATCAAAATTATTATTAATTTTTTTAAAAATTGTTTATGCAATCATAACCCAGATCAAATTATTGAAATAGGAAATTTCCTAACATGGAGATGCTTAAAAATCTCAAACAAATCAAGATTATTATTGAATACTATCAATTTAGATAATCAATTATTGCTACCTATCAAATTGGTTCAAGAAATCACCTAGTCTGAAGTATTTCTTTCCAGGAATTGGGACTGACGACGGGCAGCTTCACAGCGACGGGTGAGGGTGAGGAGGAACGTCAGCACCACAGCAGCAGCGATGGCAATTTAGCACGGACGCAGCAAATTGCAGACAGGTTCGCTAGAACAAAAGATGCAACGGTGAAGGTTCGTTGGTGTTGGCCAGTCTAACTAGAAAGCTGGGGTCGCCCAGACTCTCCCTGACGGCGACAGTGTGGATTCAATCAATGCTAGTCTGCTCTATGCAACCTGCGAAAGGAAATCAAACGTAGCAGAGGAAACAAAACATCAAGCGGTGGCGTCAAGTGGAGCCCGGATGCCGCCTGGAATCACCGGAAACCGCCAGGGACTGCTGCTGTGGTGTTAGAATAAGCCGGCAAGCGAGGTAGAGGCGCGACGATGGCTAAGCCGGCAGTAAGGGCGGTGAATGGTGAGGGGCGGGGCAATGGGCAAGCCGGCAACAAGGTCTCGAGAATTCCGAAGAGAAAGCAAACCAGATCGCCGGACGAAAGCAGCAACGACACCGAGAAGTTTGGCAAGACCCAGCCTTACAGATCCACATCTCACACTTCGGCCTTCGTCGAATAGATGAATGGCTTCAAGATTTCACCCATACCTCAACAAGTTTCGATCTCCTAGCCACAGTACTCTGGCAGATCTGGAAAGAAAGGAACAACACAATTTTTCGCCAACAGAAACCGAACCCAAAGAAAATCATCAGCTTAGCCAAGGTGGAGAATCTCTGCTTTACAAATCAGGCGAACTCAAGGAAGAAAGCGCACGGTGACGAAGGCTCCTTACCTCAGATCTGGAAAAGGCCGACTGCAAACGCCCTCAAAATCAATATTGACGGGTCTTTACTCCTCGGATTCGCCGGTAGGAGCAATAAGCTGCGTGTGCCGGAACAACGATGGAGAATTAGTGGACGGGTTTGTGAGATGGGTGGAGATCGGCTTTCGCTGAACAGATGGAGAGTATCGCAATGGTTGAAAGCCTAAGATGAGACCAGCTGCTCGTGGGATTTGGAGAATTTGATCAACGAGGCGTCCAGCCCTCCGAAACCCTGTTGGCTTTAATTTGTTAAAATTCAAGTCTTTTCTACTCAGACTTTCGAACTATACGATATATTTCCATTTCGACAAAAAAAGAAGAAAAGGACGATCAAATTGTTTCTTTTTATAGTGTTTTTTTTCTTTTTTACTTTTTACTTTTTTTTCTCTTTCTTTTTTGTCTCTCAAATTGTGAGCCGTCCTCTCTAATTGTTGCCTGTCTAAAGGGTCGTGTGGAAGCGGCCGTTCCAATGAGCCTTTTATACTGTTTTTTTTTTTTTTTTGCTTTTTCTTTTATTGTGTAAACTATTAATCCCACGTTTCTTGTTTTAAAATAGGGAAAAAGCCACGAAAACCCCGAACTTCGCCCAAAGCACACATTTACCCCAAACTTTTTTTTGTGACGTGAAAACCCCAAACTTTCGCCAACCGCGACACATTTACCCCAAACTTTTTTTTTGTGACACACAAAAATCACGAACTTTCGTTATGTGACACATTTACCCCAAAATTAGAGGCGTTTTGGTATTTTAATTTTTTAAAATTTTTTAAAATTTTTTAATTTTTTTTTCCTTCTCTCTTCCCTCCGCGGCCGGGCCGGGCGGAGGGAAGCCGATCCGGCGAGGGCCCCTCGCCGCGGCCGGCGAGGGCGGCCATCGCCGGTCGGCGAGGGTCACCCTCGCCGGCCCTCGCCGGCCTCGGCGAGGGTCGCCCTCGCCGGCCTTGGGCTAGGGCGGCCCTCGCCGCCGTCGGCGAGGATGCCCTTGCGGATCGGCAAGGGCCGTCCCGCCGCGCCGGCGAGGGCCGTCCCGCTCGTCGGCCCGGGCCGCCCTCGCTGCGTCGGGCGAGGTGTCCCTCCCTCGCCCGCGCCGGCGAGGGTGTCCACGCCCTCGCCGTCGCGGCGAGGGCCGCCCGCGCTGCGTCGGCGCGGGTGTCCCCCTCGCCGCGGCGATGGCCGCCCTCGCCCGTGCGTCGGGCGAGGGTGTCCCTCGCCCTCGCTGCGTCGGCGAGGGCCATCCTCGCCGATCTTGGCGAGGTCGCCGGACGCCGGCTTCCCTCCGCCGGCTCCACCATGGCCGGCGGAGGGAAAAAAAAAAAAAAAAAGGAAAAAACAGAATAAAAAGACAAAAATGCCCTTGATGGGGTAAATGTGTCACGGTTTGAAAGTTTTGGGTTTTTCACGTCACAAAAAAAAAGTTTGGGGTAAATGTGTCACTTTGGGTAAAGTTCAGGGTTTTTCGTGGCTTTTTCCCTTTAAAATAAATATATATTACTCTCAATATTCCTTTCCCCCTCAAACCTCACGTAAAGCTCCCAGAATTTGCTTCCGATATTTTTTCTTGTTGACCGGCCAATCGTAGCTTGGATTGGCTCTCATCTTTTTCTTTTTAATTTATTGTTTTCCTTTTGTCGTCTCTCCCGATGTGTACGACCGCAATGCATTAATGATGATATCGACTCAGGCGTGTGCGTTGAGGTTTGGATCGAATCCTGAGGAGATGAATCGAGTCTTGCGCGCAAGTTCATCGAAATTTACCGTGGAGAAAGGACAGATGTGGGAAGGAATGGATAGGAATATCATTATAATATCTTAATTTTTGGGCCCTGGGGGAGGAAGGGAAGGGGAGGGGATGGGAAGGGCAAGAGGGCAACGATCTTGCATTGTTCCCACCGATATAGGCCCTTCGGTTGGGATGAAGAATCTCAGCCGTTGAAATAGAACCAATCTCGCTGTGATGTGGTTGCGAAGAAATTGCTGCAATGTCCTTTGAATTTTTTTTATAAAATTAATGTCTATATCCCCTAATTTACTCTAATGAATTAATTTTTTCCACCTTGGCACCGCTTAGTTCTTCCATTTGTAAATTTCGGCCACCGAGTGTTTTATGCACTTGGCAAAAAAGTTATGCTCTTATTGGCTCAAACCAATTTATTGTGGAAGTTCAACACAATTCTCTTAAATCCACCCGTCACCTATCCAATGTAAATATATGGGTTAAATAATGGATAAAAAAATGAAACTAATATGCAAAATGCAATTATTGATTTTTGGTTAGGGATCAAAGTTGATTCCCAAATTTTTTAATTTAATTAACAACTAATTGGATTGTAAAATTTTAGGTATCAACAACAGATGTACTACTAATACATTTTACCCAAAGCGAGTGCACTACAATTGTAGCAGCATCATCCACTAAAATTTGTCCTTTTTTAATGCATTTATATTGGGAAACCTGGGGTTTTTTATGCATATAAGTAATTTTGTTTGAATGTAAGTGTTGGGAAAATAGTAATTTCAATAAATAAAAAATCACTCGTAAGGTGGTCATAAAAACTCTAAGCCCAAGGAAAGAGTATAAACGGCTCCTTTTTATTTTTATCTTAATCGCACCTCCTAAATTTATGAAACAAATCACATTACATTTTATGGTGATTTTACAAGACCGGGATGATGGAAAACACGTCATGATTGATTTCAAGGAAGTGGCAAGGACTATATGTGTTAAACAGGGGTCAACGAGTGATGGTCATGCAGGAAAATGAGACGTGACAGAGACGTGATTGAAGGAAGGACTAAGAAATGGCCCAATTACATAGAAAAGTACCTCGATTTATTTGGTGATTTCCCAATTTTTTCTAGATTAAGTTGCTCGATGGAAAAGTTAATAAATTTATTTAAAAAAAACATTGATAGTTAACTCAAATGAGATCTGGTAATCGTTTGAAAGCTTAATTGAAGAAAAGGTTGACAAATAAGAATTAGTAAATTTAAGGCACAATAAAGAAACGTGAACGAAAAATTGATAGAAAAATAAGAAAAGTTGGTAATTGAAAAAATAAACTTGGTAAGTATTCATATAAGAGTTAGTAACTCAAAACTATTTGAAAATTTAAATGGAAAAAAGTAGTTCCGTCATTCTAATTAAAGTCGGTAATGTTAAGGCATTTTTTAGAAATGCAACTAGAAGTTTGTAGATGATAATTTAAATGGAAAAAAGTAAATCCATCATTCTAATTAAAGTCGGTAATGTTAAGGCATTTTTGAGAAATGCAACTAGAAGTTTGTAGATGATAAAAATAAATTATAATTAAAGTTTGAAGGCATTACCCTTTCATTTTGTTTTCTAGCTAGGCTATGATTGCAACTCCATGTGTCTACATTATTTAGACATTTCATTTGACTCTCGCCCCGTACGCCGATGTTGACAATTATAACGAATTTGCCAAATAATAAGAGAATTAGTTCATCAGTCAAAAAGAAATTGGGAAAGAAAAAAAAGGCGTTGGTTGCCAATTTCAGACCCACGAGGCGCTTTCCAAGAAGGACGCTCGAAAGGTAATCTCCACTGTCGGTGTACCGTGTAAAATGGAAAAGTATTAAACACTTCTTTTGCAGCCACCACCAAAAGGGAAAAGTTAGAGATCAGTCATGGATGGAGTCGCAGACGAGCCTTACGTTTTCTCATCCATTATCGTGCCTCTATGAGCTTTCTTGGAATTTTACAATCAATTATTATTGTCTTGCTTTAAAGCAGCGTCGATCTCTTTGTGATCTTGACCAAGATCGAATTCAGTAGACTCAGAATAACTTTTCCTGTCTTAACAATGATTTCGGTCTTCAACAAATCCTGATCTACGCTATGAGAGAGTGTTAATATGTTTAAAATTCTACATGAGGATCTAAATGAAAAGTGTATTGTATCAAAGTTCAATTTGTCTCATAAATCATAACAACATAATAGTCATTTTATAATGGATAGATAGAAATTTCTCTAATGTTTTCCTTTTCCACTAAATGTTCAGATGTGTGAGTAGCGACATAATGTTTATTAATCAAAACAGTCTGGTCATGAAAAAAATCAAAACAATAAGGTTGAGTATAGTTGTGTGCTGGTGTATTTTTTGTATCTGCTAATTATCTTTTCGTGTGTTTTTGACAAAAGGGAAAACAAGAAAAGAAGACCCCACATTTGACCAGCACTAGCAATAGAAAAATCTTTCAAGAATGCTCTAGAGGACGATAGAATTTTTTAGAAGACAATTAATTAGATCTCCTAAATCAATCTCTCTCGTTGACTTGGATAGCACTTCAATCATCATGCATCTATTCAAGTTTATATGATTTTTTTGAACTATAAAAACATGAAAAATCTCATGTAATTCCTCAATATTTAGAACCATCAGCTCTAGCTTTAACTTAAGCATATATGCATCACAAGCATCAACTAATCCTGGTCATGTATGTGACGGCCCGAGCGGCAGTGCGTGGGGAGGAGGGATGGCGGTGCGTCCGCGCCTTGGTCCCCGGATGTGCGCAAAGAAGGGGTCCATGTCCCACTTTGCCTAAGGAGGGAGTCTTTGGCCAGTTTATAATGGCTTAGGCCCCTCTAATCTGTGTGACACGTTTCACACATGCTTCCGCTGTGCTAAAAACAAAGCCTTGAGGGAAAAGACTGTTGCTGGGATGGCGGTTCGTCCGCACCAAGGCGGGTGACCCAAAAAAGACAATATCATGGATTGGGAGAGGGAAGGCCCGAGGGATGGCCCTCTGTCCCTACATGACGCGTTTCACACATGCTTCCGATGTACTGAGAACAAAGCCTTAAGGGAAAAGACCGTGGCTGGGATGGCGGTTCGTCCACGCCAAGGCGGGTGACCCAAAGAGGACAATATCATAGCTTGGGAAAGGGAAGGCCCGAGGGATGGCCCTCTGCCCCTGCGTGATGCGTTTTAAAGCCGTGAGGACTCAGTGTCCAAAGTGGACAATATCACACAGTGGGGCCCAGATCGTTACAAATGATATCGAAGCCAACTCTCGACCGCGTATGGGGCCATAGCGAGGGCGTTGTGCTCCCAAGGGGGGGAGGGTGTGATGGCCCGAGCGGTGGTGTGCAGGGAGGAGGGATGGCGGTACGTCCGCGCCTCGGTCCCTGGACGTGCGCAAGGAAGAGGTCCCTGTCCCACATCGCCTCGGGAGGGAGTCTTGGGCCAGTTTATAATGACTTAGGCCCCTCTAACCTGTGTGACGCGTTTCACACATGCTTCCGCCGTGCTGAGAACAAAGCCTTAAGGGAAAAGACCGTGGCTGGGATGGCGGTTCGTCCACGCTAGGGCGGGTGACTCAAAGAGGACAATATCATGGCTTGGGAGAGGGAAGGCCCAAGGGATGACCCTCTGCCCCTACATGATGCGTTTTAAAGCCGTGAAGACTTAGTGTTCAAAGCGGACAATATCATACAGTAGGGCCCGAATCGTTACAATGTAGATCCGAAAAAAAAAATGAAAATTATACAAATATCTCGTATATTTTGAAATTTTGTACAAATAGCCAGAGTCAATTGTTAGTCACTCTCCTTATGCAGATTTGACAACACTTGGGGTGCCCAAATTGAAGACATAGCTCATAGCATTAAAGTATGATATTCCAAGATCATCTATTCCAAAAATCACTGACTAATTTACTCAATAGATTAGTGAGATAATGTGATCAAAACTTGCTAATCATTGACAACTCAGATGAAGAGAAGAGCTAAGCACGTGTTTTTTAATAAATAAAAAATAGTTTTGGATAAATGTGTTATGCGCGTAACAGTTTAGTATTTTTTGTAAGACGGAAATTAATTTTGAATAAATGCGTCATGCGAGTACCTGATTAGAATTTTTAATTGTTTTAACTGAATAATAGAGAAGAAAACGTTTGGAGTTAATTTCCACGAGGAATTTTCCAAGGACACTCAAAAGGTTATCCCCATGGTTGGTACACCGGCTGAAGTGGAAAAGACTTTGACACCATTTGCCTAGCCATGAACAAAAAGAAAAAAAGGTTTAAGATCAATCATGAAAAGGAATCTCAAACGATCTTGCATTTTTTTTTCATCCATTGTCGTGTTTCTATGACCTTTCTTGGAAATCTAGAATCAATGTTCTTTAAAAACCTTGGAATACCTACACACATATAGAACATGCAAACCAGAGGAATTAAAAACAAGAAGGCTGGGAAAATCGAAGAAAAAGGGAAATAGTATTAGCAAGTTCGATGAATGTAGCCACCAAGAAGAATAATTGCCAGGTGGCTTGTCATGTAATTTGAAACTTCATTAAGGTTGTTTTTTGTATGGATGTGAGCTGGCGTACTTTTTGTACTATGCTTTTTATGTGTTTTATGTGTTTTTTTTTTTTTTTTGATAACCAGGGAACTCCGTAAGCTGACAACCAGTGAGTAAATCTTAGGAGAGCGACTGCAGGACCCACCACCACAGTACTCCAAGTAAGAATCCCTAACAATGTCTCTAGAATTCGAACTCCTTCCCTTCGTGAGGGGGAGAGAGCCCAAGCCAGCTGCGCCGCTGCGGGCGATGGTTGTTTTATGTGTTTTTCATAAAAGGGAAACATAAAAAGAAGAAAATGCATTTAAATTGCAATGCATCTTTTGAAGAGTTCTATAGACGATCATGAAAGATTGCAAAGAACAATTAATCCGATCTTCTAAATCAATTTCTCTTTGGCTTGGACAACACTTTAATTAGCTAGCGTCTATTCAAGTTCATATGATTTTTTAGAATTGTAGAAATAGGGAAACGCTCGTGTAATTGCTTTACATTCTGAATCATCAGCTCTAGCTTCCAATGTTATGCCCACCTGAAAGATAGCATAAGCTAGTCCTAGTCGCCTAGAATATATATATATAGAATCGGTATCAGCTAGCATGCACAAGCCTTGAACTATAGTTGGACTGTAATATATGGGCTAAAGAAAGGAAAAGAAATAGTTTGAAAAGTCAACAAAAGAAGCTGAAGGAGAACAGTGGAAGCTAGAAGAGAGAGGGGGGCCTTCAACAGAAATGAAAACAGGGGAAATAAAGAAACTGGGGAGAGGAGAGAAAGAAGAGAGGAAAAAGGGAAAAAAAAAAAATCGGCGTGCTTACGACCCGAATGCCTCATCAAGCCAACTCAACTCTGTTTTGCAACGCCGGTAAGTGATTGGAGCCTTTAATCATCTACTTGAAGCAATCGTTGCAATTAGGGCTCAAAATTCGGATTTCTTGGATATTTGTGTGGCGAAGCTTGATTTTTGAGTCATTGAGCTGCATATGTTTGTAGAAATGGTACTTTAAGATATTGTGAAGCTATAGCATCTTACGAATCGTAATTTGAGCTTGCGTTTGTA
This sequence comes from Eucalyptus pumila, assembly GCA_016097595.1. Lineage (NCBI taxonomy): Eukaryota > Viridiplantae > Streptophyta > Magnoliopsida > Myrtales > Myrtaceae > Eucalyptus > Eucalyptus pumila. The sequence continues at coordinate 24,880,062 of CM027848.1, forward strand.
TGGAACAAAAATTTAAAATTGGGGACGCGTTCTGGAACTATAACGAACAGTAGCTTTGAATCCGACTTTTTGTCGTTTTCAGTGTTGTTTTGGGGCGGCTAAGTTGGGCTGTTGTAGTACATCAAGAGAGCTTTCTAAGAACTACAATACGGCTTGAAAACAAAATTTTGTGGAGGAAGTTCTAACGTGACAAACTTAGCGCGTGGGCCCTGCCTATTGGATGATGGAAAACGCGGTATGATGCATTTCAAGGAAGTTACAAGAACCCCATGTGGAAGAGGGGTCAACGAGAAATGGTAGGAAAGTGGGGGTCGGTTTCCATTTCCATTTCCATTGTGTTGTGGCATTGATCGTGAGTAATGGTAGAGATATGATTAAGAAATGGCCCAAGCCCCACAAGTTGAGATAATTTAGAAGAAGTGGTATCAAGATACGGGGGAGAGTGGGAGTGGTTGCTTAGTCCCCATCAATTTAAGGTACCATATTAACACTAAATTCCAAAGCAGCATGTCCGAGAAATATAACTCTATACATATGGATAGCACATTTCACCTAGCTTGAAAACAAAAATGAAAAAGGTAATATCATTTTGATTGTGTCACTAAATTTAAGTATCTTACTTTTTCAATTAGTTGCCTAACAACTTAATTTGAAAACACTAATTGACCAAATCCTTCTAATTATAGAATTCCACGACGGTAACATTGCAACGTCATCTAGACAAACAGCCAAAAATGAGTTAAGCCACCATCTATGTCTTATGCATTCTAAAACATTATCGTCGTGATCGTGAACCTGTTGGGAAGGATCCTTTCCAAAGTCTGCTCAAACACACATCCACACTCCACAGTACCCACCCCCTCACCCGCATATGCTCGAGTGGCAGGTGATCCGGGAGCACATGCATCGTAGTTCGTGACACAAACCTTGTCCTGAGGGACCCCAAAAAATTTATTTCGCCCCAACCAACGCAGTGAACCCAACAACATTTTCAACTTGAATAAACAAAATCAGAAACAAGACCTCAGAATCGAATCAATGCAGCGATTCCCAATGACCAGACCCTAGACTCACAAAAATAAAGTTGTTCCTTCTACTCTTCGACGCAGGATTCTCAACGTACAAAGCACGAGGTGAAGTTGGTTTTCTTTCCATTCGAAATTATAATCTCATGTTATTTACAAACTTCTATTTGTGCAAAGACTTAAAATTACTGACTCTTTTTAAAAATGACCAACTTTAGTTAGAGTGGTGTACCAACTATTTACTATTTAAATTATCAACTAGTTTGAGGTTATCAACATTTCTTACCAAGTTTATTTTTTAATTATCAATACCAACTTCCGATTACCTTCATTTGCTATGCCTATTTGCACTCAAATTTAACCAAATCGTTGACATGAGTAGAGATATGTTTAGAAATGGATGGTTATCGACACTAGATACGCGAGCAATTGTTGACAGCCGAAAGAGTTGTTGGTATTAATATACATCGACGACCATAAATCAATTATTGATATAAAATCAATTTATCAACCGTTGATATGAAGATATAAATGTGTATATATGTTCAGATAAATTAAGATACGAAATCGAGTCATTGACTTTCTTGTCAAAACTTAGCATATCTTTTATGTTTTAAAAATTTATGACAAAATAGTATATGATTTTATATATTGATTATTAATTTGTACATTTTGAAAGGTTTAAGGACTAATTTTTTTAATTTAAAAAAGCCAAAACAAACGACAGAAATAAAAAAACGGTTAATACTAATTAAACAGAATTTAATGTTCATATATAGAGAAAAGATTTCACGTGCTAATCCTTTCATTTTGTTATTTAATGTGTCTTTCGTCTCTATTTACCCATCTCTCTTTTTTCGAGCGTCGTTTTTGGCTTGAAGGAGGCAAAGCCTGACTCAACCGCAAATCTCGAGAAAGGCTGCGAGGCTTCGCGGAACTTCACCTCTGTCGGGAAAGGCTGACAGCGCGTCTGTCAGCACGCCACATCCTCTGTGGCTTCTTGTGCTGGAATGCGTTCTTTGAATATTTTGTTTCTCAAGAGAAAGAATCAAATTGATGTTTGTCAGAATTTCATATTATTTTTCGATTCAACACCAACTCCAAGAGAGTCGAATCACGTGATTTATGGTGCACTTCGTAACGATTTTGTTCCCGATAATGAATTCCGATAAAAAATGATTTTTTATATTTATGCTCCTGGGAATAGATTATAAGTATTTTAAGCCGTTTGACAACTGTTTAAAATTTCTGATTCTAGAATAGAGTTGTATTTGGTACCGTGCTTATTGATTCTGTTCCAATTTAATTTCTTTTAATTTTTAAATATTTTTTTTACTTTTTTTCTTTTCTTTTTTTTCACTTTTCTCATATTATTCTTCTTCTTCTGGTTGGTCGCCGGACTAGCGACCTCACCGGAGCGTCACCGGCCCTCGGTGAGGCCGGCCTCACCGGGGCTGGGCGAGGCTCGCTTGGCCACCAGTGAGGCTCGTCCAGCCTCACCGAGACTCGACCTCGCTGGTGGCTAGGGGCGAGGCTCACCTGGCCACTGGCGGGGCTGGGCGAGGCCCACCTAGCCACCGACGGGGCTAGGCGAGCCTCGTCGGTGGTTGGGCTTGCCTCCGGCGACCGACAGCAGCGGTGGCGGACGACGGCAAACAGGGGATTGATGAAAAAGAAGAAAAGAGAAGAAGACTAATTGATTTTTTTTTTTTATGACCTAGAAATCTCCGAAAGCCGACAGCCGGCGGCAAGAACCTGGGGCTAATACAAGCTGGGAAGAATAATTGATTTTGATTTTTAGATTTGTTCCCGAAACAAGAATCAACTTTTTTTTTTTTTATTATTGATTCTGTTCCAAATCGACTTCTGAGAACAAAAAAATAGAAATTTATTTTCGGGAACAAAAATTTTACCAAATGCGATTCTGTTTCCAAACTACTCTTGGGAACAAAGAATCAGAATCAGACTCTGTTTGGATGGTTACCAAACAAGGCCTTAGTCTCTTCATCCAAAAGAGCTGAGTCTGTGAGTGTAACAAGTGAAGTTTTTTCGCGCTCCCTTCGCTATTCTCATTTCACCGCCATTTGAACGGGTCTTGTCTAAAGGATTCTTTACACTTTTTTGTCAATGAGCCCCATTATTTTCGTGAGGAATAGGGGATAACCTTGTTAGATCTTGTAACTTCGATATAACCTAAAGTCTAGTGACTTGAACAGTGTAAGTCTCTACGGAAATGCAAATGTTATGGGATTATAGGAGGTTGAAAGAGACCGAAGTAGATAATGGAACCGCCTCTTGCAAAATCTATTTTGTGAGCTTGAAAAGGAAAGGACATAAGCTCCAAGCGGGTAGCAGACATTTCGCTCAATGGCAGCGCTCATGAGAAACTTCCCAGCGATTAAAATATGGATGATTCTTGTGTCTCGAGGGTTAAAAATTGGGAATTCTGTTTCCGTGCCGGTCAATTCGTGAAACTGTTGATGACTATCAAATCCTGTTGGTGACAATAAAGTTGATTGACAGCTTGTTTGTTGTAACGTCCCATGTCCTTTTCATATTAATTAAATAGTTGATAGGAGACGATATGTCTATATAAAAGTTAATTACTTGAACAATTATGTAATATCAGTAGATACAAAATGTTATCTGATCAAATAGTTTTCAAAACAACTATATAGAAGTTGATATGTCACTCAAAACAAATTCATATTACCAAGATTATTCAGCAAATCTGTCCGAGAAAAAGTTATCTCCATGGTTGGTACACCGTGTGGAAAAGACAAACGCTATAGCACAGCCATCAACGAAGAGAAAAAGTTTAAGATCAGACATGAAGGGAATTTCAAACGATTTTGCTTTTTCTTTTCCACAAATATACAATATGTCATTTTACACAATTCAATATTTCCTTCACGAATTAGATGACAAAGCACTTTAATCAGTTATATTCTTACTATTCCGTTATTTTTTCTCCATGAATGAGAACTGCAGTACATAGACATTTACTAATGAAGGTTTAAGTGCAAAGTTTAAGCAAAATCTATTGAAGTTTTACTCGTCATTCTATTCTTTTCAACCACAGAACTACTATATTTACTATTTGAATCAACGAATTTGCAGTGATACTGAGCGGCTCTGGCCATGGTCATATTAGAGACTAACTAGTGGCACGAAGGTAAGCAAATCGAGGTGAGGCTGATCTTTACAGATTAAACATGGATCTGGACAGTAAGGTCGTCTATGGCCAGTGCACGCGGGCGCGTGGAGTATTGGATGAGGTTGTGGTCACCAGTGCAGGGAAGTTCTGATGGTGGGTAATTTGTGGCAAGAAAAGGGGCAGTTTCTGCTGGCCTATATTTGGATGAATGTTACATTCGTCCGCAAAGGGTGGAGTGTTCTCGCGCGAGCACATTCTCAAGGGCGGAGGGCGGATGGAGTTAGATCACAATTGTTGAAAAACATCTGAAGGATTTTGACAATATCAAAAATTAATAATTTTATTTTAGTGTGCAAAGACTCATATCTAAATTATATATAAGAGACGATATGACTCTACAAGTGTATGGGTCAAACTTCACTAAATCTAAAAACTGCTGAAGGAAAGGTATAGAACCAAAATCTTAGTTCTGTGAAATAGTTAAACTTGATTGTTAAACACTTTTTTTTATACAGATCTGATGACCGTTGGAATTCCTAAATTGAAGACTTGGCTTATAGCAATAGAGTATGATATTCCAAGATTATCTATGCCAAAAATCTCGAACTAATTTGCTCGACGGATTAATGGGATGACATGATCGAAACATGTTAATAGAAGATCTGATTGATCGCTTAAATTTAGGGAAGGTTCTCTGTAGACCTCAAAATGAGTCATCGAACCATTTCTTAATCCATATTTAATGGGTTGAGTTATTATATTAGTTATTATTTCAATAACTTGATCATAAATAGATTTTAGAATTAAATGATTATTTTTTATCTGATGTGACATCAAAGTGATCCAATGAAAAGTTTTAATATTAAAGTTAGTTTTTTTTTTTTAGAGTTGTGGTACTTATAATTTTTTTTTTTCGAAATACAGCTGTAAAGCATGTTATGGAAAAAATTGGAACCAGTAAAGATTCCTCTCAGTCTTTCACGGGGCAAAGACATGGGAATATCTACCTCTTGGATATAAAACTAGATGAAACCAATGTTTAATCTCAATTCAAGAGGAAGCAAACTTATGGCACAGAAAACTTAGGCACATCAACATGAAGCAAATAGCCAAAATCTCAGTAAAGAAGCTTGTTCGTGGACTACACAATCTGACATATCAAAAGTCTGATCTATGCACACCATGTGTGTTGAAAAAAACAGGTAAGAAACTTATTCAAACCAATAAATCAAGTATCAACTAATCGTGTACTGTAGCTCCTGCACATTGTGGATGACTACTCTCGATTCACTTGGGTATATTTTATGGCAAGTAAGTCTGAAACTTTTTCCTATTTTATAAAGTTTGCTAAAATGGTCCAAAAAGAGAAAGGATATGTTATTTCAAGTATACGGACAGACCATGGAGGTGAATTTGAAAACCAAGACTTTACAAAATTTTGTGATGAATCTGGTTTTCAGCATGTGTTCTCTTCACCATATACTCTAGAGCAAAATGGAGTCGTGGAAAGAAAGAATAGGTCGCTTCAGGAAATGGCTAGAACTATTTTAATTGAAAGTAACATCTCTTCTCGTTTCTAGGCTGAAGCAGTTTCTACAGCGTGCTATATTATTAATAGAGTCTTTCTAAGGCCTATTATGGAGAAAACTCCCTATGAGTTATTCAAAGAAAAAAAGCCAATTGTTTCGTATTTTCATGTGTTTGGATGTAAATGTTTTATATTGAAAAATGCAAATGATCGAGTTGGTAAGTTTGAAGAAAAACCAGATGAAGGTATTTTCCTTGGATATTCTATCACAAGCAAAGCTTACAGAGTTTACAACAAAAATACTCAATCTATGGAGGAATCGATGAATGTCAAATTTCAAGACTTTATACAAAATCAATCGATTCACACTCATCTTGAAGAATCTGAACCTGCTGCAGACTCTACAAAGTCTAAATTTCTAGAAGCAGCTCAAACTTTAGAAGACAAGCAACAAATGATCAACGAAAATTCAAATGAGGAAAAAGATCAACAGTCTAACAAATCAACTAGCAACTGGAAGCATAAGTCCAGTCATCCCAAAGATCTCATTATTGGTGATATTAATGAAGGAATTCGCACAAGATCCAAAATGCGTGAAGAGTCTAGTGCTATGGCTCTTATTTCTGAAATAGAACCCAAAAGCATAAAAGAAGCTTTAACTGATGAAAGCTTGATTGAAGCTATGCAAGAGGAACTCAGGCAATTCAGTATCAATGATATCTGGGAATTGACTCCTAAATCAAAGGGAAAATCCATCATTGGAGCTAAATGGGTTTTCAGGAACAAGATGAACAAGAAAGGAAAAGTCGTAAGAAACAAAGATAGACTCGTGGCCAAGGGATATACGCAAGAAGAAGGGATAGACTATGATGAGACTTACACGCCAGTAGCAAGGTTAGAAGCAATTAGATTATTACTTGCTTTTGCTTGTCATAAGAATTTCAGATTATTCCAAATGGACGTCAAAAGTGCTTTCCTAAATGGATTTATCCAAGAGGAAGTTTATGTGGAATAACCATCCGGTTTTGAAGACCCAAGGAAACCAGACTCTGTATTCAGACTGAAAAAGGCTCTATATGGTTTAAAGCAAGCACCTCAAGCTTGGTACAACAGACTAAGTAAGTTTTTAATTCAAAATGGCTTTGTCAAAGGTAAAGTAGATACTACATTGTTTATCAAAAAAGAAAACAAAAGTTTTCTACTTGTTCAAATTTATATTGATAATATTATTTTTGGATCTTCTAATGAAAATCTGTACAAGAAATTCTCTAAATCTATGCAGGATGAATTTGAAATGAGTATGATGGGTGAACTAACCTTCTTTCTCGGGCTTCAAGTGAAACAACTGGAGGAGTGAACGTTTATTCATCAAGAAAAATATGCTAAAGAACTTGTCAAAAAGTTTGGACTGGAGAATTGCAAAAAAAGACTGATATACCAATTTCAAGTTCTTTGAAGCTGGACAAAGATGAAGAAGATTTCAATCAGATCTTAAAAAATCTCATCTAAGTGCTGCAAAGCGTGTTATCAAATACATTGCCTCAACTTCAAATTTTGGTCTCGGTATCCTAAAGAAGGAGACTTCACTCTTCTTGGATACTCAGACACGGACTTAGCTGGATGCAGAGTTGATAGAAAGAGCACCTCGGGCACCTATCAACTACTTGGAAACAGGACAGTGTATTGGTTTTCAAGGAAGCAAAATACCGTAGCTCTTTCTACGGTAGAAGCAGAATATGTAGCTCTTGGAAGTTGTTGTTCACAAATTCTGTGGATAAAACAACAGTTAAGAGACTTTGGAATTGGAGATTCATGCACTGAGATCAAATGTGACAACACCAGCGCAATCAATCTCACCAAGAATCCGATTCTTCACTCAAGAGCAAACCATATAGAGATTCGACATCATTTCATTAGAGATCATGTCCAAAATAGAGAAGTTTCGATTCAGTTTATTAATTCAAAAAATCAACTGGCGGATATATTTACAAAGCCTTTGGAGAAAAATCAATTTGAAGTTATTCGTTCCAGACTCAACATCTTAAAGTCTAAGGAAGTTCAGACTCAGGACTGAAAGTCTAAGGTTGCGTTTGGTTCAGCATTTCCAATGGGCTTTCAGGCCTGAAAGCCCCTTGGGGAAATGCTGGACTGTTTGGTTCAACTTTGAAGCTGGCTTTCAGCTTTCAACTTGCCTTCAAAATGCTGAAAGCCCAAAGTTAGTAGGGACTAGCTTTGGGCTTTCAGCATTCCGCCGAATGCTGAAATTATTTACCAAACACAATTGCATTTTCTCAAGTAGCTTTGGGCTTTCAGCATTTGCATTGGACTCAAAGTCCCTTGCAAATGCTGAACCAAACGCAGTCTAAAGACACTCAGACTCAGACAATCAAGATTTATGACTGTAAGTTACTTTTATTTTAGAGAATTATCTCTCGGATCAAATCCCGAAAAGGTACGATCATCCATCCGAAATTGATTGGTGTTTTTTTCAATTCCATGATTATTGCAATCTTTCCTTTTCGAAAAAGAAGTTATTTTTGAAATGACAGTTATCTAATTTTTGAAAAGGTAGTTATTTTTAAAAGGCATTTTTATATTTCCTTTTTACGATGTTTCGTATGCCTCGCTTTGACTGCCTTATATACTGTTGTTGGTTCTTCTTCGTTTTACTCACAAAAACCCTAAGAGAGCACAGATCTTCCACTTCTGTCTTCTTGTCTTGTTTAATCTTCGAAAAGTTTTCATCTTTTTTGGGAAACAAGCTTGGAACCTTTCAAAGACTGTGAAAGATGTCGTCTCAAAGAAAATCTTCGAGGATCGTGAACAAGGGACCACAGCAAATGCATGAGGGACCTACGCACTTTGATCTCACTGAGGAAGAAGAATCTCCTAGACAGCAGCAGAGCCCACAACATTCTCAATGGCGTCCATCTCCTCCATCTAGACCTCCGAATGTTGCACATCGAGAAAAGGAAGAAATTATCGAAGATGCAGAACCCGTAAGAACTCATAAGCCCGCTTTTACCTATAAGCTTTATCGTGCTTTGAAGAGGAGTGGTACTTCGTTGAACTGTATTGATGAATTTTTGAAAGACAAATGGTATAGAAATGAAACTTCCTTTTTACGCACAATGGAACAATTGGGAATTACCCCTGTGGGGTCGGCGGAAGAAGCATTGGCAAATATCCCAAGCGATCCACGTATTGGAGGGCTAAGTCAACTTGATGGGAATGATGATGATATGATGTACAGTCAGTTTAAACCTAGAATGGGTGTTGCGACAAAAATCCAAAGCAAAAGGATGGATTTGTTTCGCTCAAAGGAACACAAGCAACTGTACTCTAAGTTGCTAAAGCGTGGTGTGATTAACCCTAGGAGTGTGGACTTTGATTTTCTTGATTCTCTGAATGTTAATCTGCGAGAGAAATTCAATCTTCTTCAACTCGAACGGTTTTGTTCTGAAACGACAGAGGCTTATGTTGAACTTACTGCTTACTTCTATTCGAATCTTAGTTTTTTGGATGCGAATAGATTCTCTTTCAATGTTTGAGATCAGGACTATGTGGTTGATATGAATACATTGACTGATGTGATTGGGGTTGAAAGAGGGAGATATCAATTAATCAGTGTGCCTATTGGTCGAGCAACGATAGAGCTTGTTCATGATAGAACAACGGAAGGAAAGATTTTCTATTCGAGGATGAATGCATCCAATATTTTTCTTCACAAGATGGTGATTAACTGCCTTAGACCAAAATCAACTTCGAAGACCGATGTTTCAAACTCGGAGGCAAAGCTGATGTATGCCATTAACGCTGGCAAGAAGTTCTCTCTTCCACACATCATTATGTTCCACATGTACAGAACAATGATGAAGGACAAGGGTTAACTTCCTTACTCAGCACTTGTGACCAAGTTATTTAGACATTTGAACATTCAGCCTCCCCGTATTCTCTGTGTTTGAACATGCGATCAAATGGTGGTGGGACTAAAGATGGTCTCTAAAATGCGTCTGAAGGAACTTAACAAGGCTTTGGAGAAATTCAAGGTGAAAACCCCTATCAAGACTCATCCAGTCTCTTCGGTTGCAAAGCGAAAAGGGAAGGAGCCCATGGTTGCTCCATCGACGAAAAGAAGAGCACTCATCTTGGAAAATGAAGAGGATGAGGATGATATCACTATTTCTGTGCTTGCATTGAAGAACTTGAGTCGTTCTGTTCCAGAAGTAGAGGAGAGACAGGAACAAGACAAGGATGAGATTGAACAGAGGACTAGAGAGAGAGAGAAGAATTGGAGAAAGAAACAGAGGAGGAAAGGATTGAGGAAGAAGAAGAAGAGGGCAGAGGAGAACAAGCAGAAGCAGAGCATGAGGAATATTTTTCTCCACTTGAAGGCATTGATACAGGGGGAGATCCTGAGAAAAGAGGTACGTCCTCATTTGCTGCCACCAGTGAAGGAGTAAGTCGTTCTCCAGCAGATCCAGAGAACATCTATGCCTCCCAATTTCCTAAGAAGGGACATGATGTTTCATCACCCAATCTGCGTGATCATGCTGATTTGTCATCATCTGCCGATACACCATCTGATCGAGCAAAAGCTAGTACTCAGACTGATAATTCAGCAGACTTTCGCAGAGTGCTTGATGTTCTATTGGAGATGCGAGGCCAAATTTATGCTCTAGGATGCGAAGTACAGAACTTGCAAAATGCAGGTCAAACCTCTTCAGTTTCTTTGCATGATCAACTCTATGCCCTTGCTCTTCAAGTTCAAGCAAATGCTAAGGGTGAAGATGTGGCTCAATTGAAGGGGGATTTGAAAAAGCTGGAAGGGATTGTCCAGTCAATGGGAGATTTCCGGCTTGTTCGTGTTCCCAAGCAATCATAATTCCATTCTCTTTTCATCTCTACATTTTTAATGCTGACAAAAAGGGGGAGAGATGTGTGCAAATTTGAGATTTAAACTTTTGAATTCTTGACCTTTGTGTTTGATTGACTTTACTTTTATGTTTGGCTGTGTTTGGCTGTTTGGATTTGGACTGGATTTGGATTTGATTGTTTAAACGTTTGTTTATCTTAAGCACTATTGGTATTTCATGGCAAAGATAGTTGCTCATTTGCAGGACTAACCTACTTTCTGTGAATGCAGATTTTAATGTTATCTTAACTAAGTCAATTATCTTTTGTGAGATATCCATGTTTGCTTGAGTATTGTTTTGCAGGTCAAAGTTATCCAAATCTGCAGAAAAGTTTTGTCACCATAAAAAAGAGGGAGATTGTTGGAGAAAACTTCATTGAGTGTTTTGAAGTTGACAAAACGTTTCCATCAGTCTAGTCTGAAAACTTGCAGACTCTTCCATCAAAGTCTAAAGACCTCCAGACTGTCAGACTCAAGACCCAAAATCTATCATCACTGATAGTTTCTAGACCGTCGAAGAAGGCTTATCTAGAACTAAATGTTTCGGTAAGGATTTGATTCTATCGACTGGAGAAGATTTCTTGGCTGGATACAGCATATCGGAATCCATTATTCAAATTAAGATTGATTTAGGGATTTTGGATCCGTTGATTGGCGAAGTATACTTGGAAGGTTCTACTTATGGAAACCTAGATCCTAATTGTATGGGCGAGCATGATTGGTGGGCTATCGTCATATTCCTTAAATAGCTCGAAATCTTCCTAATTAATTATGTCCAACGAGTATATTGGAAGAATTCCTTTGGTAAGTGCCAACGGGTGTGATGGCATGAATGAGTATATAAGAAAGACGTTCAAGTTGTTCGAGTGTGTGCGCGATAGAAGAATTCCAAAGTCTGAAGCTCCTTATTCTTAGTCAATTAAATTGTTGAGAGAAATCTTGTACTCAAAAGAGAGTCTATATTTTTGTAAGACCTTGAGAAAGTGTAGCAGAGTCTCTATACTGTGGAATCAGGGAAGAGCTTTATTGTAACAACTCTTTTGATTCATAGTGAAATCCAGCCAGTGGGCTGTTAGTGCGGAAGAGTGGACGTAGGCTTGGATTAAGCCAAATCACTATAATCTATGTGTCATTATTCTCTTCTCTACACTCTTTTACTTTGATCGTAATTCATTTTGTCTGCAAGAGCCTAACTTCCTTTTCATCATCTATTATTGATTAGAGTTGATCACTTATCTCGGAAATTTGTTTTTACACCTATTCACCCCTTCTAGGTGCTCGTACTAGCTTTCACAATTTGCACCTAAATTTAACCAAATCGTTGACATGAGTAGAGATATGTTTAGAAACATATGGTTATCAACACTAGATATGCGAGCAATTGTTGACGACCAAAAGAGTTGTTGGTATTAATATACATAGACGACCATAAATCAATTATTGATATAAAATCAATTCATCAACAGTTGATATGAAGATATAAATGTGTATATATGTTCAGATAAATTATATACGAAATCGAGTCATTGACTTTCTTGCCAAAACTCAACATATCTTTTATGTTTTAAAAATTTATGACAAAATAGTCTATGATTTTATATATTGATTATTAATTTGTACATTTTGAAAGGTTTAAGGACTAATTTTTTTAATTTAAAAAAGACAAAACAAACGACAGAAATAAAAAATGGTTAATACTAATTAAACAGGATTTAATGTTCATATATAGAGAAAAGATTTCACGTGCTAATCCTTTCATTTTGTTATTTAATGGGTCTTTCGTCTCTATTTACCCATCTCTCTTTTTTCGAGCGTCGTTTTTGGCTTGAAGCAGGCAAAGCTTGACTCAACCGCAAATCTCGAGAAAAGCTGCGAGGCTTCGCGGAACTTCACCTCTGTCGGGAAAGGCTGATAGCGCGTCTGTCAGCACGCATCATCCTCTGTGGCTTCTTGTGCTGGAATGCGTTCTTTGAATATTTTGTTTCTCAAGAGAAAGAATCAAATTAATGTTTGTCAGAATTTCATATTATTTTTCAATTCAACACCAACTCCAAGATAGTCAGGTCACGTGATTTAGTCTGTTCATTCGAAAGAGCTGAGTCTCTGAGAGTAACGAGTGAAGTTTTTTCGCTCTCCCTTCGCTATTCTCATTTCACCGCCATCTGAACGGGTCTTGTCTAAAGGATTCATTGCACTTTTCTGTCAATGAGCCCCATTATTTTCCTGAGGAATAGGGGATAACCTTGTTAGATCTTGTAACTCCGATATAACCTAAAGTCTAGTGACTTGAACAGTGTAAGTCTCTACGGAAATGCAAATGTAATGGGATTATAGGAGGTTGAAAGAGACCAAAGTAGATAATGGAACCGCCTCCTGCAAAATCTATTTTGTGAGCTTGAAAAGGAAAGGTCATAAGCTCCAGGCGGGTAGCAGACATTTCGCTCAATGGCAGCCATGACTGATGCTCATGAGAAACTTCCCAGCGATTGGCATATGCATGATTCTTGTGTCTCGTGGGTTAAAAATTGGGAATTCTGTTTCCGTGCCAGTCAATTTGTGAAACTGTTGATGACTATCAAATCTTGTTGGTGACAATAAAGTTGATCGACAACTTGTTTGTTGTAACTTCCCATGTCCTTTTCATATTAATTGAATAGTTGATAGGAGACGATATATCTATATAAGAGTTAATTACTTAAACAATTATGTAATATCAATAGATACAAAATATTATCTGGTCAAAATAGTTTTCAAAACAACTAAATTGAAGTTGATATGTCAACAAATTCATATTACCGAGATTATTCAGCAAATCTGTCGGAGAAAAAGTTATCTCCATGGTTGGTACACCGTGTGGAAAAGACAAACGCTATAGCCCAGCCATCTACGAAGAGAAAAAGTTTAAGATCAGACATGAAGGGAATTTCAAACGATTTTGCTTTTTCTTTTCCACAAATATACAATATGTCATTTTATACAATTCAATATTTTCCTTCACGAATTGGATGAGAAAGCACTTTAATCAGTTATATTCTCACTATTCCGTTATTTTTTTCTCCATGAATGAGAACTGCAGTACATAGACATTTACTAATGAAGGTTTAAGTGCGAAGTTTAAGCAAAATCTATTGAAGTTTTACTCGTCATTCTATTCTTTTCAACCACAGAACTACTATATTTACTATTTGAATCAACGAATTTGCAGTGATACTGAGCGGCTCTGGCCATGGTCATATTAGAGACTAACTAGTGGCACGAAGGTACGCAAATCGAGGTGAGGCTGATCGTTACTGATTAAACATGGATCTGGACAGTAAGGTCGTAAATGGCCAGTGCACGCGGGCGCGTGGAGTATTGGATGAGGTTGTGGTCACCAGTGCAGGGAAGTTCTGATGGTGGGTAATTTGTGGCAAGAAAAGGGGCAGTTTCTGCTGGCCTATATTTGGATGAATGTTACATTCGCCCGCAAAGGGTGGAGTGTTCTCGCGCGAGCACATTCTCAAGGGCGGATGGAGTTAGATCACAATTGTTGAAAAACATCTTAAGGATTTTGACAATATCAAAACTCATATCTATATTATATATAAGAGACTGTCTACAAGTGTATGGGTCAAACTTCACTAAATCCGAAAACTGCTGAAAGAAAGGTGTAGAACCAAAATCCTAGTTCTGTGAAATGGTTAAACTTGATTGTTAAACACTTTTTTTTTTTTTTTATACAGATGATGACTATTGGAATTCCTAAATTGAAGACTTGGCTTATAGCAATAGAGTATGATATTCCAAGATTATCTATGCCAAAAATCTTGGACTAATTTGCTCGACGGATTAACAGGATGACATGATCGAAACATGTTAATAGAAGATCTTATTGATCGCTTAAATTTAGGGAAGGTTCTTTGTAGACCTCAAAATGAGTCATCGAACCATTTCTTAATCCATATTTGATAGGTTGAGTTATTATATTAGTTATTATTTCAGTAAGTTGGTCATAAATAGATTTAGAATTAAATGATTATTTTTTATCTGATGTGACACTAAAGTGATCCGATGAAAAGTTTTAACATTAAAGTTAGTTTTTTTTTTTTTAGAGTTGTGGTACTTATAATTTTTTTTCTCGAAATACAGCTGTAAAGCATGTTATGGAAAAAATTGGACTAAGGATTGTTATATTGGAGAGAGCGATCATCGATGGGATATTTATAGCACACTGTCTTTGTCTTTCCAAAAACTTTACAATATAAACCGTAAAGTGGACATAATTTTAGTAGCAATCACCAAGTCTAAGTAAATTGTAAAATATAGATAAGTGGGTCGGTCAGTCCTCATCAATCTACCGTCTTGACACTGATGAACTTCGGGAACTATACAAAACCCATGTACCCACGATGAAAAGGAAAGAAGAATTTGCACTTGATTGTCATTGAGATTTCCGATGAAAAGAAAGGGAAAAGGTTACACTTGACACCCACCCAAAAAAAAAAGGAAAAGAATTGCACCTCGATTGCAAATTGCGTCAAAAGCAAACCTGCGCTCTCTAGGATTACTTTATCGTACTATTATTAGTCAAAAGCATCAGGATAAATAATTCTAAAAGAAAGATCAAAGTGATGCTTTGTAGGTACACAAAGTGATGCTTTTTTGGAGTTCCTTTATCGTACTATTATTAGTCAAAAGCATCAGGATAAATAATTCTAAAAAAGTTGGACTGGTGACTAACGTAGGTGGTTTAATATTTATATTGATATGCATTTCTAAAAAGGAGTGGGAAAATATAATTTTTTGAAACTTTCTTAACTAATATTCATTTTGGTTTGATCATTTGTTTATTTAATTTTTTTATTGACTTAAAGTTTACGTCTAAGGAAAAGAAAAAATAAAGATCAAAGTGGGACATGAGTCAATTGAAGAGAGGGCCACTTGTCAACTTCACATAGGCCTCCTGCCTTTGCACCACAAAAATAATTTAATATTAAACTAAATTAATATTAGATTAGACTTAATAATACAAATTAAGTCGAGAAAAAAACTGAAACAACTCAAGTTTGAACCAAAAGAGCTATCTACACTCTTTATCTGTAATGTAAAAAAAAAAAGAAGTATAGACTCTGTATAATTATCATTTATTTGAAAGAGAAAGCGCAAGGAAAAGCAACATAGAGGACCAATTATTTATTTAATCAACATCCTTTTGATTTTAGTAATTAGATGTAAATCTCCCTTTTCTTCCTGAAGTTTATTTATTTTTATTTTTTGCTTAAGTAGTGGAAGGATAGAAATCACATAAAATAATTTCTAACCAATGTCCAAAATCAGTATAACAACGTATTGTTATTCTGAGATTTCGCATCAAAATTGGGGGGCCCTTTTGTTTTTGTGATATTGTTTTTGTGAGAAGTATGGAGAAATATTGGTACTTTCCCAAACCAAGCAAGATGAAGAAAAGATCACGTGTAAGGTGGTCATAAACAGCTCCTTTTCCTTTTCATCTTGGCCATGTGGAATCACACCACATTTTATAGTGATTTTACAAGACTTGATTGATGGAAAACGCGGTATGATGCATTTCAAGGAAGTTGCAAGAACTATGTGTGGAACAGAAGCCAACGAGCATTGATCAGGTAGGAAAGCAAGAGATGGTAAAGATATAACTAAAGGATTAAGAAATGGCCTGAAACCCACTACTAATTGGCGTATGGGACGAGAGGAAAGTGAGAGGTGGTAAAGATATAACTGAAGGATTAAAAAATGGCATGAAACCCACTACTGATTGGCGTATGGGACGAGAATTGAATGAAAGAAATGTAGATATGTGGAGTTACAAATCTAACCTCGCTCGAAAACAAAAATGAAAAGGGTAATGCCTTCAGAATTTTTTTTTTTTTTGTCAATCCTACTCTACTCCTATTCTAACGTTTATTCTTAGACTTTAATTATCATTTTTGTTATTGTCTACCAACTTCTCGTTGCATTTCTCAAAAATGCCTTAACATTACCAACTATAAATTTGAGTGACTTTCCTACTTTTCTCTATTTAAATTATCAATGAGTTCTCAACTCTTATTTAAATTACTTACCTAGTTTATTTTTTAGATTACTGACTTTTCTTATTTTTTAATCAAGTTTTCATTCACCTTTCTTTATTATGCCTTAATTTTACTAACTCTTATTTGTCAAACTTTTCTTCAATTATGCTTTTAACCAGTTACCAACTTTCATTCGAGTTAACTATCAATGTTTATTTGGTTTTTTTTTTTAATTATTAACTTTTCCATTGAGTCACTTAATCTGGACAAAAATGGGGAAGTCACCCAATCAATATCGGTAATTTTCTATATAATTAGTAGATGTAAGATGTTGTTAATTAAAAAAAATGGCAAATAATAAGAGAATTGGTTCATCGGTCATTAAAGAAATTTGGTAATTATTAAAAAAAAGAAAAAAGACTTGGTTACTAATTTCTTAGACCCACGAAGAGCTTTCCAAGAAGAACGCTCCAAACGTTATCTCCACTTTCGGTGTACCGTGTGAAATGGAAAAGACTTCTAAAACTTATCTTCCCAGCCATCAACAAAATGGAAAAGTTAAAGATCAATCATGGAAGGAACCGCAGAAGAGCTTTACTTTTTCTCATCCATTATCTTGCTTCTACAACCTTTCTTAGTAGATTAAAATCAATTTTTTTGTCTTACTTTAAGACAGCCTCAATCTCTTCGTGATCTTGTCTTTGAATAATTTGTCCCCTCTTTACAATGATTTCAGTCTTCGATGAATCTTGGTCTATGTGACAACATTGTATTGTATCAAAATTAAAATCTTTTCACAAATCATAACGATACGATATTCATTGTACGATGGATAGGTTGAATTTCTTCTTCTTTCTACCTTTCCACCAAATGTTCATATTTGTGAGTTGCGACATGATGTTTGTTAATCAAAACAATTTGGTTAATAAAAAAAAATTAAACAATAAGGTTGTGTATAGTATGTGAGCTAATTATTATTGTTGCATGTGTTTTTAACATAAGTGAAAACAAGAAAATAAGAAAACGCATTTAACTAGTAGCTTTGCAGACAATGCATCTTTGAAGAATGCTGCAAAAGATCATGAGACACTTTAGAGGACGATTAATCCGGTCATTTAAATCAATCTCTGGCTCGAACAACACTTCGGTCAGAACACATTTATTTAAGTTTGTGTGATTTTTCTGAACTATAAAAACATGAAAAGGTTCATGCAATTGCTTGATATTTAGAACCATCAGGTCTAGCTTTAACTTGAGCATTGGTGGGATCACAAGCATCGGTTAATTCTGGTCATGTAAACCCCCCCAAAAAAAAAAAATTCTTGTATATTTTGAAATTGGGACAAGCACATCGAAAGTCCTAAACTTATCACAAAAGTACACTTTAGTTCTTAAAATTTTAAAAAATGCAATTAAGTCGTAAACGTGTCAAAAGTATAGTTGAATTTTGAAACTTTTAAAAAATACAATCGTCCTAAATCTTGTTAAATTGGTCTAACCAATTCCTTCCGTCGATTATATTTTTGAAAATTTTAAGATTCAATTGCACTTTGGTAATAAGTTTTAGGACTTAATTGCATTTAAAGTTTTATGATTCGATTGCACTTTCGTGACAAGTTTTAAGATTTCCGGTCCTTTGAAATTTTATACAAATATTCAAACCAAATTGTCAAACACTTTCTCTACACATAAACAAAACTTGGAATCCCCAAAATGAAGACCCAGCTTATAGCATTGAAGTATGATATTTCAAGATTATCTGTGCCAGAAATCACTGCTTAATTGTTTTGTGAGATGGCATGATCAAAACTTGCTAATAATAGAAGTTTTGATTGCCCCGATAAGGAGAAGGGCTAATATGTGTTTTTCAAAGAAACTAGTTTTGAATAAATTTATCGTGAGTGTAATAGTTTAATATGTTTTGTGAGATAAAATTCAATACTAAATAAATGTGTTATGTGAATACTGGTTTGAAACTTCTAATTGTATTAACCGAACGATAGACGAAGAGACGTCATGAACTAATTTCTTAGGAACTAATTTCTTAGAGTCCATGAGGAAATTTACAGGAAGGATGCTCAAAAGGTTATCTCCTTAGTTGGCACACCAAGTGAAGTGGAAAAGACTATCTTGCCTAGCCATCAACAAAAGGGAAAAGTTTAAGATCGGTCATGAAAGGAATCTCAAATGATCTTGCTTTTTCCCATCCATTATCGTATTTCTATGAGCTTTTTGGAAATCTAGAATAAACTATTTCCTTTAAAATATTTCAATTACCTACTGTTTTATAAATAGACGTTGGAAACTAATTTCTTAGAGCCCACGAGGAAATTTCGAGGAAGGATGCTCAAAAGATTATCTCCTTGGTTGGCACACCAAGTGAAATGGAATAGACTAACAAAAGCTTTCCCAATCAACAACAAAAAGGAAAAGTTTAAGATTAGTCATTGGAACCTCAAATGATCTTGCTTTTTCCCACCCATTATCATGTTTCTATGACCTTTCTTGGAAATGTAGAATCAATTATATCCTTTAAAATTTTCAATTATCAACTGTTTCTCCCAAATTCTTATCAAAAGTCGGTTAAAAACCAAGGGTGGTAAAAAGCATACTTTACTTCCTATGCAACCGGAGATTTAGGATTAGGAACTTAATTACACTAGTTATTTAACTAATAACCTTGCAATGCCTTACTTGATTGATTTGTTACCTAAATGATTTAGGCAATTTTTGACCATTGTATTAACCTATGTCACTAAATGATGTCCATGCATGAGTGCACAATCAAGAAAAAAATAGACAAATCACAAACAATACAATAAAAATAAAGTGCAAGAGGGTAAACCCAATAAAGTATCATGCAAATGATACGCATGACTTTGTTATTAAGTTTCAGGACAACAATCCCCATGAGCTAAGTTCAAATTGAGTCCAATAACTTGCCTAAAAGATCAACCTATCTAAATCTAAGCTGCATCAAAGGTAACCACTAAAACCCTCTAAACTAAAGGCATGCTAAATTAACAAATAAATCTAAGCTACATCTAGCGCTAAAATAAAACAACTTAATCAAAACCTGCTTTAATACAATTTTCTTATTCTTTGCTAGTTTTTGATTTATTAACTTTTTAATTTTTTATTTTATTATTCTGGAAAATAAGGGACTCGGGCTGGGCCCCTTGAGCCCAGTTTGCATGTAAGATTAAGTTGGACTCCAAAGACGTGGGCCAAGGATAAGATTGGGCTTATTAAAACAAGCCCAATTAAACAAATTAAACCGACTAACAAAACTTAAAACCAGCCCAGACCTATGCTAAGTCCACCCCCAAAACTCACCTATCGACTTAAGAACATTAAAGCCCTCAGCGACAATCCACATGAACTATCTAAAACCGAGAACAAAAGCTCCATCATCGACCGCTTCCCGTTGCCGGACCACCATGTTCAACCACACCGGACATGACTCACGAGAATGGCGATATCAATTCCCAACCTTCCCTCTCCAGCAACTGCTTCCGAATACCACCATTGTTCATTCACAGAACACAATTTCAAAGCAAACATTCACAAATCAGAGAAATTCTTAACAATATATTCAATGAATCTTCAATGAATAATACGGTTCATTCACAAAGGAAGATCCCAGTAATCACTGCACCATGACACAAACGATGAACTCATAGATCTACTTCAACACACAGAGTATAGCAAGTCAATTTGACAAACAAATAATCATGAGAACCAATATTCAGAAACGATTCAACTACAGTTAGCAATTGACAAAACTGTACACACGCATAGGAATGAGACAGACAACACTGATTTAACTTGAGCATGTGTTTGAACAGATGATGAGCATCTCGAATGACAGTCCTATGTGCGATGCTGGATAAACGTTTGGACTCAACAGTCTCGCATCAGCAAAGGTCTAGTTTATATTAACGAAAATAGCTCCCATGACAATCGTTTTTAGGCTAGTATCAACCCAGGATTTGCACTCAGTATATACTTGCGAATTAATCGAACGATGAAAATTATTAAAAGAGGGCTGAAATCTGGATGCTGAGAAAGCTCCCTTGTTTTTTTTTTTTTTTTTTTTTTTTTTTTTCCACAGGTGGGCGTCCGTCCTCCTCAATGAACGAAAGAAGTCTTCAAGAATCAAAGAGAGCCTCTCCTCTTTTTTAAAAAAAGAGGGATCTTTTTCCCTTTTTAGTGTGCCGTCACTCGCCCCTCCCCAAAGAACAGGTTTTATTTATTCTTTCTGTAGGGTTTTGTGTGGTTGCCCAAGTAGCACGATCTTAAGGGGTGTAAGTCTAAGTAACTTCAATCCTATGGTGCCAAATATCATCTTGCTCT
Organism: Eucalyptus pumila; assembly: GCA_016097595.1. Classification (NCBI taxonomy): domain Eukaryota; kingdom Viridiplantae; phylum Streptophyta; class Magnoliopsida; order Myrtales; family Myrtaceae; genus Eucalyptus; species Eucalyptus pumila. Next base: position 24,901,069 of record CM027848.1, read on the forward strand.
AAATGATTGACCAGCTCCAAAGATTGGAATTTCTTAAAGTTTTGCATTAGAGTCACTATCAACCTTTGATAATAAATTTTATAGGTTTGAACAAATGATTTTTGTTAGTTTTTTAGTGTTGATCGCAAGCATTTTTCTATGAAAATGGGCTGACACTAATCTCATATAAAGAAAATAGGCTGGTAAATAACATTAGATAATGCATAAGAGTCCAAGTACGGTAATGATATGTAATAGCCATCTTAAGAAGAGTGGCTGTTAAAATATGCACTATAAATAGGACTTTACCGCGTGTCTTCTAAACCACTGAAGAGACACTACAATTGAAAATGAAGAAAGTAATGTTTCGACTAGAAAAGGGGCATGTCCCATGCACGTCAAAGCCCATTGCTATGATGTTGTCCTAGATGAGAAATGGTTATTTGAATTGTTACGATTCTGTGTTCTTCCTGAGGGGAATCTTAGAAGCTTGAAATTTATGGGCTTGATAATCACCTGATGTGCCTTGTAAGACTACCTTGTTCAGTAAGGACGTGTTTAAATCCATGTTATGAAAAGGAAAAATGCAGTTGGCAGATATGATTGCAATACAGATGTGCTTTGTGGATCCTGTTTCTGAACGACTCCCTTCTGTTTTCATCGTAGCAGCTTCTGCTACCAACAAAGATTTTGCAGACATGGGATGATGGAAAATCCGGTATTGTGCATTTCATGGGAAATTTTAGTTTCTGTTTCCGATTTCCATGACTGGCCTGGAGCCGATCAGAGTCAAATGGATCTAATTTGGTAGAGTTCAAAGTCGATGTCTAACACAGACCAGAAAAAAAACAGAAGTCGAAGTCTAAGGAACAAAACCGTGTCGACCCCAATGAACTTAACGATACAAGAGAAAAGGAAAAGGATGATCAGTCCAAGTCAATCGTCAGGATCGGCGTGCTGCGTACTACATTTTCTGCTATTTGACCTTTTTTGTGCCTTTGTCATCCAACAAGAGTCGATGTCATCCATCCGCTGATCAGTTCATTGTGAACCAGGAAACGCTGTCCAATTCACGCACGAACGCATATAACAATCTTGGATATGCCACCGTTAATCTCTGAGAGTGACGTAATAAATGCCGTGACATATTAATAGCGGCATTTGCTGTCGATACAGTAGTTAATTTTAATATGCCTTTGTCCTTAAATAAAGGAAAAGCCAACTAAATCATCGTCCCAACACAGAAATTGGAAATTGAAACTATAAATCAAAGTGTCCCATATATATTGGTCAAACTAATTGCTTTTACAGTGAACCATTTATAATAAAGGCTATACCTTATTCAACAGAAAGAAGGTTGTCTCTGTTTTCACATAATCAAGTGCATCATCAATCAACTCATTTTTGGCCTTTCCTTAACCCAAACCGTGAAAAAAAAGAAGAAAGAATGAACAAATGTTGTCCCGTTCTCTCGCGAATTCCAAAACCTTGTTGTCACGATCCAAAAATTCCTTTCTAAGGAATCATCTGAAAAACAGGAAAAAGAAAAGGAATGATCATTTTCTTAAAGTTCTATTTTAGAGCGATCATCAACCTTTTATAATAAATCTAATAAGTTAGAGCAAATGATTTTTGATAGTTTTTTAATGCTGATCGCAAAAATTTCTCTATAAATATGTGCTAACGCTAATCACATAAACGGAAGAAAAAATAAAGGCTGGTATATAATATGGGTTAAATAGGGTTTGGCAACACTAGAACGGACGGCGGTGAAAGATGAAACTGCATGAATTCGATTCCACCTTCAGTTGCTGAGGCTTCATTTTGGGGGACCAATCTTTTCAAATTCTCAATGCTAATATTGAAGCGATTTTGGCGGAACTGTTAAATGAATCCATGCAGGGCATTTTAAAAGAAACAACAAATCCTTTACTTGCCATTAATAGAAATGAGTATGGCTCAGGTGGGCGATCTTCACCTCAGAACTGGGAACCTCCTACTAAGAATCGGTTTCGAAAAATTGAAACTAAGAACCACTTGTTGATTCCATGGATCTACTCGGGATCTAGATCGCCGGTCCAATTCGGTTCCTAGATGAGTCCATGGAAACGGTCCTACCAAACTTCACACACTAGTTTGACATTTCCAACAAGCGAAAGTAAAGCAAAAAATAAAAAAAATTCCCTATGTTTAATAGAAAAATCAGAGAAAAAAGATTAGACTCATATTAAAAGTTGAGAGACGAGGTCGTGAGTTGATGGGCATTGAGCTTGAGAGTCAATGCCGTGAGCGAGAGATAGAGAAACAACTCAAACAAGATGAGACTAAGACAAGACTAGCGCTCGTTAATGGGTGTTGGGCTTCAAAAATTAAATATATATCTATATATTACTAGTTTGGTTCGGATTAGTGGTTTCACACCTAGAATAGGGAATCGGACCGGTACCCACCAATTCCAATAAATTGGAATTGAGAACCAAACCAGTTCTCTTAGAAACCGCTAATTCCAATCTGATCCAGTTTGATCCGGTTCTGGGCGGTTCTCAGTTCTATTGCTCACTTCTATTCATTAGTCCATTGCACCGTGAAGCAGAAGCAATGGTTGAAAGAGTGTAAGAATCTTTCCAAGCCTGGGTTAGTATTTGGCTGCTCTTCTTGAAGAACTTCATAATTGGAATATCCCAATTACAGTCCTCCAAACCGTCTTGAAAGATTTGGCAGCAACTGTCGGATGCAGAGGAACGGCAGAAGTTAGCTTTCTAATGTCAAAACATGGATTGTGTAAAAAACACTACTATTATGGCTTTTCCTTTTTTTTTTTTTTTCCCCGGGGGGGAATCTTGAGTCTTCGTGAAATTTGGGCCTTTGGCATCTAGGCCTTTGAGGTGAGTTTCCAGAAACTTCACAGTACCTCTTTTTTTTTTTTTTTGTCGGTCCTACTCTACTTCTAATCTAACTCTTACTCTCGAGTTTGCCCCGCAGAAACTAATTCGTCCCCACCCCAACCCCCTCTGAGAAGGTGGAGATTCGAACTCCCCACCTTCCCCCTTCTAACTGGGGTAAACCCTAGTGGTTCACAGTTCCTCTTTCAAGAGTTTCATATTGAGCTTTTTTTTTTTTTTCCTTTTTAAGGATGCAATTATGTCGTCCTTATGAATTTGTTAACCCCTTGCTGCACCTTGTTTTTCCATATGAGAAAAATTAGTTGCCTCTTAACATGACGAATGTTGCTATGACAACCAAAATAAAATTGATAATTTCAAATGTTGGCTAACTTCAAAGGCATTGATAAACCATTAGATAGATATTGGTAGATTATCAAAGTAGTTGGTAACCTTAGAAGCATAAGGAAATGTTGATACTTTCGAAACCAAGCAACATGAACATGACAAATGTTGATATGCTGGTCAAGTTGAGGTTCGTAATTTCGTACAAGAATTGGTAATTTTTCAAGGCATTGGTTAGCTAAAAAAACAACTATAGGTATGTTATTTAACCAGTCGGTAATCTTACAAATATAAATAGATGCTGGTACTTTTCTAATCAGGCAAGTGAAAAAAAGTTGATGAGTAATTAAAATAAACTGGTAGCATAATGGAAAATGTTGGTATATGGTAATCTCAAATAAAACTTTAATTGGTTTTCATAATTCTGAAAGGAAAGGAAACCATGAGATAAAGAAATGTGAAAAGGAGAAGAAAACAATTTAAAAAGGCGCAAAATGGGGCTCTACGTCAAATTAATAGAGGGTCAGTCCCAATCACATTACCTATGTCTCCCCTAGAACACAAAAACACTTATTAGTACTAGGGCGCAAGCCCATGCCATGCACGGGTATAAAGTAAAGTACCGCGGCTGTAATCTTAGCTGAACATTAATTTTATTTATTAGTTTAAGGAAAATAAATATTACATACATAAAAAAAATTTAAATTTATTTAACGTACATAAAATTTGTATAGCAAGAGATATTAATCATTAGAGGTGCACATCCTTGACTCCTTGTATGCATGAAACTGGGTACTTTTCTCGCCAAGATAATGGCTTGTTATCTTGTAATGCCAACCTCAGCACATTCTGCAGTTGGACAAAATTTATTTAACTGAAAAGAAATCCATTTTTTTAAATTTTTACGAATTAGTTTATTCATTAATACTGACCAGATACATAACGCTAACAAATGTAAACGGTGTTGTAAAATATTGTGTTGCGAATATATAATAGAGAAGAGATTGAGAAGAGAAAGCAAGTGAACACTAGAGATAGTAGAGAAAGCCAGATATTTCACTATATTGTGATTGTTGTTCTGTGTTGTTGTTTTGTACATCAAAACTAAACTCCTATTTATAGGAGAACAAGAATGTACTTATCATTAATATCAATGTATCGAACAATACATGTACAAGATAAGGGAGACGAACGTTCATTGTATAGGGAGATGTACTTAGAACATTTGATACAAATGTACCATAATAAGTACATTGGATAAGATGAATATAATGAATATTCATTCATGTAATCTATTCATAACACTCCCCCTTGAATATTCATTGTATTCATTATGAATGTGCATCGAATAATACTGCCTCATTAAAAACCTTAAGCCGGAAAAACCCAGTGAAATAAAAACCGGACAAAAGGGAAAAAGAGTGCAGAGCACACATGTTATGATCTCTCCCTTTTATGGATGCATTAATTGCCTAATTAAAAACTTTAAGCCGGAAAAACCCTATGGGAAAAAAAACTGAACATAAAGAAAAAAGAGTGCAATGCATATAGATAGCCACTCCTGGGGCTAATCATTATCGCATCTTGTGAACTAGCCACATATCAATGCTGCAATGCATAGTTCATAATATCTCCCCCTCAATAGAGCCATATAGCCACTTCTGGGGCTAATTAATCTTACATCTTATGAACTCGCCTCATACCAATGCCATATACTAATTTCTCAAAAGTTGATGTTGGCAATGATTTGGTAAAAAGATCTGCAAGATTATTTATGGATCGAATCTGTTTAACATCAATTTGTCGACTTTCTTGGAGTTCATGAGTATAGAAAAATTTCGGCGAGATATGCTTGGTCCTATCACCTTTGATATATCCTCCCCTGACTTGTGCAACACAAGCAGCATTATCTTCATAAATTATAGTGGGAGAATTTGTAACCGGTATTAAGCAACAATAATTATGAATATGTGTTATAACGGATCTTAACCAAACACACTATCTTCCAGCTTGATATAAAGCAATAATCTCAGAGTGGTTAGAAGATGTAGCTACTAGCGATTGCTTCGTAGAACGCCAAGAAATAGCGGTGCCGTTATAACAAAATAAATACCCGGTTTGAGAGCGAGCCTTATGTGGATCGGATCTATATCCAGCATCAGCATATCCAACTAAATCAGAGTTAGTGGAATCCTTGGAATAATATAATCCCAAATCTATGGTTTCTCGGAGATAACAGAAAATATGTTTAACTCCATTCCAATGTCTCCGAGTTAGCTCAGAACTAAAATGTGCCAATAAATTTACCGCAAAAGCTATATTTGGTTTCGTACATTGTGCCAAGTATATCAAAACCCCAATTGCATTGAGATATGGTACTTCAGGACCAAGTATCTCTTCATCAGATTCTCTAGGACGAAATGAGTCCTTTTGGAGATCTAGAGACCTTACAAACATAGGGGTGCTCAATGGGTAAGATTTGTCCATGTTGAAATGTTTAAGCAATCTTTCAACATATGCTGATTGATGAACGATTATTCCATTTGCTTTATGCTCAAGCTCTAGACCAAGACAAAGTTTGGTTTTACCCAAATCTTTAACTTCAAACTCCATTTTCAAATATTTAGCAGTTTCAGCTAACTCTTCTAGAGTTCCAATTAAATTTATATCGTCGACATAAATTGCTATAATAGCAAATCCGGTTTCTGATTTCTTAATAAACATGCATGGGCAGATATGATCATTCTTGTACCTTTCCTTAATTAGGTACTCACTTAGGCGTTGATACCACATGCGACCGGATTGCTTTAACCCGTACACGAATCTTTGCAATTTTATTGAGAATAAATTGCGGGGGGTGCATACTTCAGGCATTTTGAATCCCTCAGGAATTTTCATATAAATATCAAAGTCTAATGAGCCATATAGATATGCTGTCAGAACGTCCATAAGACGCATTTCCAATCTTTCAAAGATTGCTAAACTAATGAGAAAACGAAATGTAATCATATCCATCACAGGTAAATATGTCTCATTATAATCAATCACAGGTCTCTGGGAGAATCCTTGGGCAACGAGTCGGGCTTTATACCTAACAACCTCGTTTTTCTCATTTCGTTTTCGGATAAATACCCATTTATATCCAACGGGCTTTACATTATCGGGAATACGAGTTACAGGTCCAAAAATCTCTCGTTTAGTTAGGGAAGCTAATTCAGCTTTAATTGCTTCCTTCCACTTAGGCCAATATTGCCTTTGACGACATTCAATAATAGATTGCAGCTCACAATCATCATCTATAATTTTATGAGCAATTGAGAATGCAAAAGCATCATTAATGATGATTTCATTTCGATCCCAAATTTCATTACAATATGTAATGGAATTTTGGTATTCCCGGGGCTAGTGCTTCTTTCATGGGTTTGCGCCTCTTCAGGGGCAATAAGCTCTTTGGGAGCAAGCACAACGCCAGGCTCTTCTGGAGTAGATTCCTGATTCTTTCCCCTTTGTTTTCGAGGGATGATATCTTTTAATCCTATCGTATACCACACTTCAAGTGCGCAAGTAAACGTGCAAATGTGACATTGCGCGTAGATAATAAGCAAACATGGGACCATCTACAGGATGCGTCCACTGGTACCATAAAATATCAAAATGGTCCACTTAGTGGTTGTATTGGTCCACAAATATCACCCTAAATTCTTTGCAAGAATAAATGAGATTCAAAATTAACCTTTGTTATAGAAGGTTTGATAATGAGCTTTCCTTGTGAGCAAGCCTCACAATTATAATCTTTGAACAACAATACCTTTATATCCTTTAAAGGGTGCCCTTTTGTATTTTGAATTATCCTACGCATCATTGAAGCGCCGAGATGACCAAGGCGATCATGCCACAGTCCAAACTGATCATGGCTTACCAATCTCCAGGATGTGGTGGCGTAGGTTTCAATAGCCTTAATCATGACACAATACAAACCCATAGAAGAAGCTTCTAGCTTCTCATGGATGGTCTTCAGGCCCATCTTATAAGAGGAAATGCCAATATATTCCTTATCTTGCATATTAGTTATATAGTCGAATAAAATTTCAAAAATAAATATTATATAAGGTTCATAAGTATTTCATAAAGAACAATAAAAAAGTAATACATTTAAAGCGAAACAACATAAAATTCAAAGTTCAAATTATCATCCACCAATCTGATTCATCAAAGTAATCGTAGGTCCTCAAAGAAATCGAGACATCCAATGATGCATTTGCTACTTCAAGAGCAAGAGGAGTCCCACCAATGGAGATATTGTTGGCCTCAACAGTGGTTATGGCAGTAGGATTGATTTCAATGGCATGAGATTCACCACGCTTGCCCGTATTCTTTAAAGATGCCTGGTATAGGTCAACAAAATGTTTTGGCGTACGACAGGTACGTGACCAGTGCCCAGTCATGCCATAGCGATGACAAATACTTTCATTAATCACCTTCTTTTGCTTCTTTTCTTTGCCATGATTTAGGCCAAAGTTTGATTTTCTAGGGTGGTTAAATTTATTGCCATCCCTTCTAGGATTATGTTCTTGCCTGCGCTTATAGCCCTTAAAATGGCAAGTATTTTTTTCTCAAAGTTAGCATGTGCTTCAGGCAATGCTTTTGAGCCAGCAGGTCTAAGATCATGATTTTTGAGCAGTAATTCATTGGTTTGCTCAGCAGTAAGAAGCACAGAAATTAATTCTGAATATGTGGCAAATTGACGTTGTCGGTATTGCTGTTGCAATACAATATTCGAAGCATGAAAGGTGAAAAAAGTTTTCTCAAGCAATTCTGCATCAGTGAGTTTGATACCGCATAACTCAAGCCGAGAAACGATATCAAATAAAGCAGAATTATAGTCAGACACTGATTTAAAATCTTGCAATCTAAGATTTTGCCAATCATATTGTGCTTGAGGGAGGATAACAGATTTTACCTATCCTTCAACCTCCTCCACAAGATATGCGGGTCTCGAACGGATAAATATTGAGTCTGCAGGCTCTCATGCAAATGACGGCGAATAAAAATCAGCGCATTTGCTTTATCCTTTTCATTTGAGGTTCCATCCTCTGTAATTGTATTAGCGAGACCTTGCCCTTGGAGGTGCATTTCCATGTCAAGGTACCAGGATAGATAATTCTTTCCACTCATTTCAAGGATGTGGAATTTGGGCTTTTCAATATTTGCCATAATCCTTGCAAAAATAAATCCTTAAATTAATTAAAAGGATTTCCAAATATCCACCGCTACTTCAGGAGCAGAATGATACTTTTAGATTTGAAATTTGACTTCGGGCCAAGAAAAATAAAAATGAAGAATTGATAGAAGAAGATGAAGTATAAGTTGATTAATAAAAATAATACCCACCTTATAAAACTTACTCAGTCGGTAGATCCTCGTACTGATAACGTGTTGTAAAATATTGTATTGCGAATATATAATAGAGAAGAGATTGAGAAGAGAAAGCAAGTGAACACTAGAGATAGTAGAGAAAGCCAGATATTTCACTATATTGTGATTGTTGTTCTGTGTTGCTGTTTTGTACATCAAAACTAAACTCCTTTTTATAGGAGAACAAGAATGTACTTATCATTAATATCAATGTATCGAACGATACATGTACATGATAAGGGAGACGAACGTTCATTGTATAGGGAGATGTACTTAGAACATTTGATACAAATGTACCATAATAAATACATTGGATAAGATGAATATAATGAATATTCATTCATGTATTCTATTCATTCATGTATTTCATAACAAACGGTAGGTTTATTGTAGAGTACGCATTGGATGATTGTTTATTCCTTTTTAACTCATATTCTCTTGTAAGTTCAATACTAAGTAATAATAGTGTATATTTTGATTGTCAAATTTTTATTTTGCATCTCTCATACTTGTAGCTTATTAAACTTGTTATTTCTCTAAACTATTAAAGTTAGGGTTAATACTTTAAAAAATCTCAAATTGGTACATTTGTAACAAATCTACCCTAACTAACCATAAAAAACCCTAAACTGGTACATTTATGATAAATTGACCCAAAACTAATTTATTCAACCGTAAAAAACCCCAAACTGGTAAATTTGTAACAAATATACCATCCACTAAATTGGATTAATACCACAAAAAAATCACAAACATTGTAAACTGTGACAAACAGAGCATAAAATCCCAAATTGTTATACTAATCAACTGTCATGTGTCATTTAATTTAATAATTTGATAGTAAAATTTAACGAAAACTAACATATGGTAAATTTGTCAAAGGTATACCAGTTTAGGATTTTTGGTGATCAAAAAAATAATTAAGGGTAAATTTGTCACAAGTGTACCAGTTTGGAGTTTTTCAGTGTATTAACCCTTAAAGTTATATGATATCTAGGTGTTTCCAGTTTTATTTGTGTGTATCAAATCAGCTCTGAAACCACCTTCTTTGAGGATTGTCAGTTAGCGGCCATGACCTTGTGCAATAATAACCTGGAACTAATTGATCGAGGGAAGATTTATGTTTGTACTCTATATATTGAACCTCGTGATAATATTTCTCGGGACTCGAGAAAAAGAGATTATTAACTAATACTTAGTCCTAATTCCTAGATCTGCCATTTTAAGATTAAATTTTGCATAAAAGTTTCAGTTTTTCCTTTGTTAATTGATTATTAAGCTTTATTTGCTTTATAGTATTGCAACCTTAATTTTGTGTTTCATTTTCATGTACCTTTTGTGCATGTCTATTGCATTGGAATTGATTTGTCTAGAGTGTAAAATTTTATGGAATTGCAATCAATCGTTCTAAAAGATTAAACTATTAGATAAATGCGTGATTAATTATTTAACTATTCTAATTTAAAGAAGTGATAAATTTTAGGAGAAAATAAGACCCACCTAAAATGTATGGTTCCATTTGTCAATCTTCAACAAATGTTTAAATGATAAATATAGATTAGCTGATAAATGTAACTTTAGGTAATTAGAAAGGTTAGACCTTCATTTAGTTGTAATTTAAGTAAAGTAAATCCCTCATTTTTGGGTTATGTTAATTTTGGATCTCAAATATGCATTTGACAGGATGAAAAAGGGGAAAGAAAAGAAACATATGCACTTGATTGACATTAAGATTTCTAATAAAAAAGAAGGAAAAGTTACACTTGACAAGATGACCACTCAAAAGAAAAAAGAAAGAGAAATTGCACCTCGATTGTGAATAGCATAAAAAACAACCCTACTTTCTCTAGGATGCTTTGATTGGCCTAGTCTTTGGAGTCATTGTTGCCACTTACCCTTTCCCTCCAGATGGGAAAATAAATAAGATTAGAGGTATTGCCTAATTCGGGCTAACAGCTTTTGATTAAGCGCGTGCTTTTCTGAGCCCATACCTCACACAATGTTGAATTTTATTTTTTAATTCTGAACAACCTAAGTATTTTTAGGAGTTACCACTAGCCTATTGGAGTCAACTAGAAATCAATCAAAACGCCGAAGTATTGTCTTAATTCCTAAGCAACCAGAATATCTAGAGTCGATGACTTGATTACGCTAATACATATTAGCACCCTTTCACTCTAACTTGGAATGTCGTTACTTTTTCTTTTTTTTTGTCAGAGAATATAGAGAAAATTTCTAATAAGAACCTAGAGTGAATCTATTTTCTCAAATAAGGACCAAAAGTGAACTTTGTGTCAAATAAGGACCCGAAATGGACCCATTGTTTCAAATAAGCACTTGAAGCAAATTTTATGTCAAATAATGACCTGAAGTGATCAAGTTAATCTCTATTAAGGACTTTAGCTCGCTGGTAGACATTTTCCGGTGATTAAAAGAGGGGCAACTTTGTCAGAAATTTGTGATTGGAAAAAAAGGAAAAATTGTAAATTAATTAAGTTAGGTTATTCATTTAGATGTTTATGTTTTCTTCTTTCTTCTCCCCCCGCTACTCCTCAACCAAATCGCTACCCGGTCATCGTCGCGACTCAATTCTCGTCGCTCCTCGCCTTGCTTGACCAACGAAGAATTTGGGTCTCCGCAAACAAAGAAAGAAGCATATGGTTTTCTTCTTGTTTTTTAATTTAAGCCTCAACTAGTGGAGAATTTGGGTCTTTGACTTCGCGGAGGATGGGTACGAGGAATTGGGAGAACTTCGGTCTTTGACTTTTCAGAGGATGGGTACAAGGAACAGAGAGATCGTAGAAAACCAAGGGTTTTTTTGTTTTCGTTTTAAGATTTGTTAATTTTCCCTAGATTTTTTTTGGACAAAATTGCCCAAACTCCAATCGTCGGAAATGTTACATGCTTGATAGCCGACGAATTTTTGGCTGACCAGCAAGCTCAGGTCCTTATTTAGAATTGATTCAATTACTTTGGGTCTTTATTTGAGACAATGGATTCACCTTAGGTCTTTATCTGACACACAGTTCATTTCGGGTCCTTATTTGAGAAAATTAGTCCACTTCGAGTTCTTATTTGGAATTTTCCTGAGAATATATTTGAACTTCATTACTTCATGTAGTTTCTTTATAACAAAAAACACGTGCCTTGGAAACAATGAGGTCCCATAAAGTACTAGGAGGATTAGTAAGCCAATCTCTAGGAAGACAATTACCTTTATGGGCCTTAACTACCTAGTCCGCTACTTTATTTGCTTCTCTTGGGCAATGGGCTATACTCAAGTTTTTAAATTGGGCCATCTCTAATTTGCAAGCATTGACTATAGTTTCCTCCTCCTATAAAGTGTTTTCTTGATCTGTCACTGCCCTTATCACATTTAAATTGTTTGACTCCATGCTTAAGTTCAGCGAAGTGTTCCTCACTAGATGTCGACACACCTTTAACAAAGCTAGGGTTTTACTTTGGCTTGCTGACGCTGCAGAAACCCTCTTCGCAAACCCATCCACCACTCTTCTAGTTTTGTCATTACTTAAGTAGTCACATGGTCTTGCTTGCCGATTATAATCCTAAATGCATCAAAAGTGCTAAATGATCATGCAAATGTTTTCGTAGGGTTCATTTTTCATCAAATTCTAAACTAGTCTTAACCTATTCTAGGAAAGCGATAAACAACCAATTTATTGAAAGATAATGCAGAAAGTAAACACCCAAGGATTGAAATGACTTCTAAAGTAAAAGCCGAAAAAAGAAGAAGAAAAACTCGATACAAGTTGGACATATACATAGCCATGTTGTAAGGCCCAGGACATGATCCCCATGAGTAGGGGTGTTAGGAACCGAACCGAAAACCGAACAAAATCGAACCGAAAATTTTGGTTTTTTCGGTTCGGTTCAGTTTTCGATTCGGTTCTCATTAAAAACCAATATATTTTTTTATTGGTTAACCGAACTGAACCGAACCACAAACTGATAATTCGGTTTTATTCTCTCCCGACTTCCGTCTCCTCTGGCTCGAACTGAACCGAACCACAAACCGATAATTCGGTTTTATTCTCTCCTGACTTCCGTCTCCTCTGGCTCTGAGTTCTCTCCTCTCATGTCTCGTCTTGGTCGGCTTGGAGGTGCAATGGCGACGGCGACGGGGATCACTCAGGTGCGGCGGAGGGGAAGCTGCTATGGTGCTGTCGCTCGGAGGGGGGAGCTGCAGGGGACGGGTGAGCGGTGGCATAACTGTAGGTGTCGGGCTCGCGGGTCGCTGGCGGAGCTACGGCGCAAGCTTGTGGGTGAGGGGTGATCGGCCCGGGATCTACTAGCATTAGGTTGCAAACGGAGACGCTCGGAGGTGGCAAGCGTTCCGGCACGGTTGAGTAGGTAGTGGTGGAGGCGATTGGGCAACAGGGCTGCACGTCGTGGGCGAGACTGGCGGAGCGGCGGTGACCGGCTGCTAGGCCGCTTGTGCTGGGCTTGCGAACGGCGGACGCGGGCAACGAGTGCGGGGGGAAGAAGATGAACAATGTTCCGCTTTTTCCTTCTGCTGGCATGTCCTTCACGTCCCTTCCCTCTTTGTCTCTTCTCTGCAGTTGTTGCTGTACACCTTTTCCTTTTGACTTTTCCCTCTAAAGCTTTCTTTTCTCTTTCGTTTTTGTTTTGTTCTTTTAAGAAGAACGAAGAGAAGCCCCCAATTTCCAAAAATTGAAAATCAAAAACCGAAAAACCAAAACCAAAACCGAAAAACCGAACCGAACCGAACCGAACTGAACCGAAATTTCAATTGGGTTCATATTCAGTTCGGGTCTCATTCGGTTCGATTCGAAAGATTTTTTTAATGGTTTGGTTCAGTTCGTTTTTCAAAAAAATCGAACCGAACCGAACTGTTGACACCCCTACCCATGAGCATATCCAAATCAAGTTTAATTTCTTTCGAAAGAATACTCCACTAGGACTAAGCTACATGTATACCGATTATACAAAATTGAGCTAAATCTAATGCTAAAACTTAAAAATTTCATGAAAACCGAATTCCAAGCATTTTCTGAATTTTTAAAATTTTTAATATTTTAATAATTCCAAAAATGGTGAATGGGCTGGGTCCTTGAGCCCAGTTTGAATAAAGACATGGCCTCGCCGAGATGGGCTAGAGGGCACAATTGAGTCCATCCTCAAGCCCACTCCAATTCTAACCTTCCTAAGCTTGATTTCAAAAGACTCTTAATTTAAGCGCATGTTCGTTTAATTCAACCCAAGCCCGAATTAAGAAGACTCACGACCAGTCTACTCTTCCACTAAAGCAACACCAAGCCCATGCTACAGCCTCTTTCAAATAAAGATGGAATAAACTCAAGTCCATGTTAAACCTATTTATCATTGTAGAGCTCATACCCTAATTTTCTATTCTTCACACTCACTTTTCACATCCAATTCGTCCATATAAACACTTTCAGGATGTGAAACTTCCTCTCATTTGGCTCCTTCTCTCACTCGCCATACTATTTACTAAAGGTATGTTTGGTAACTATCTTATTTTTCTATTTTCTGTTTTTTTATTTCTCGGAACAAAAAAAGAAATAAAATTTATTATGGTAACGTTAGTTAACTGTTCTATTCCAAGTGGCTAGCAAAATAGGTTTTTAATAGAAATAAATAGTAAAAAAAATCTACTTCTTTGTTTATGGGAATATAAATATTGCCAAACACATCATACACTTTCTGTGTCCATTGCATTTAGTTAGTGGACTAAGAGCTCATCAAAGTTTACCCACTGACTCATGAACCTCGAGACTCATAATTTACGGACAACGCAACAAAATCTCAAGCCACAAACAAATGGACTTTAGTACTGACTACCAATCATTATGTCGATTCATCATATACATTTCAGCTGTACACTCCATCTAGCAAGCATCACACATGTAACACCAAAACATGTGCAAAACAAGGAGCCAAACGCGAGAGAGAAAAGGGCGGGACATATGGCCATGTACTCGAACCACAGAAAAATGAGCTTGAAATGAATCAATCGAAGACGGATGTTGCGATTTAAAAATGAAATGGTCATCAGAATGTTTTAAATCAGGAGACGTTCGCCAGACAATAACAGAGCTTCATTTAGACATTTCTGCAAACACAGGGTGTGGAGTGCGCTGAGGAGACGTTACTGACCGTTCTAAGCCCCGAACTCGGATTTAGACCCGTGACGCCAAAGAAATCAACTCAGTTGGACATGGAGCACTCAAGAATCGGAGAAACCAAGCCCGGATCGTCCTTTAAACGGAACAAGGCGGAGCTGAAGGGGCTCGTGTGGGTGACCGTTTAACGAGGAAGTCCCTACCCGGTTCGGAGACAACGACTAGAGGGCGAGTTCGAGGTGAACCGCGGCTCTGGCCGGCTCCAAGCCAAGATCCGTGGGAAAGAACGACTCAAAGTAAACAACCAAAGAGCACTCGCGAGATGCGAACAGCGACTTAACGGAGATACGACACCCAAAACGCCGAGAGCCCCCTACCCGAGATGGTGACAGTGGAAATAGAAGAACAGGTTCATTCCATACACGAAAACGGGATGAACCGTGATCTCACATCTTTCGACCCCGTCAAGCCCCGAGATCATCGGAAGACCGCACTGACGACGACGATGACGACCAGCGATTCCTTTAAAGAGCAACCAACCAACGATTCCTTCTCCTCAAGGACGACGCCCCCGTCCTCTCTGTTGGTCGCTTCCCCGACCAAAATTCTCGCTCGACGATCGCCGCCTCCGCTGCAATGTTGACTCCGCTGTACGAGCGTCCTTCCTCGCTCGTCTCCGCGAGCGTGAAGAAAAATTGGGGAAAGAAAGAAAAGGGGGGATCGGGCTGAAGGGGGAAAAGAACTGGGCCAAACAAAATAAAAGAAATAGGCCGGGGAGAGAAAATAAGGGAGACGGCTAAGGCCTGACCCAAACGAGCCGGGTCGAACTGGCTCCATTCCTTTTCTTTTTTTCACTATTATATATTTTTTGTATTCTCATAAGTGACAACCTCCTAGACCGGCGAAATCAAGTGTCAACAGTCATGATCGAACTGACTCTTTTTTTGGAGTTACTTTATTTTGTACTATTATTAGTCAAAAGCAACAGGAAAAATAAAATAAAGAAAGCTTACTTGGCGACCAATTTAGGTTACTTTTCAATCTAACTAAACATGCATCTTAATAGAAGAGTCGGTAATATAGTTATTCGAAAATTTGTTAATTTATCGTCATTAGGTTTGATCATTAGCTTATGTAATTAAAAAATTACATTTACGGAAAATGAAATAGAATCTTTTACATACTATTTGTTTATGTTGGTTCTTTTGCCTTCCAAAAAATAAAGTGATAAGTGGCCAAAAGGAAAGGATGAAGATAATGTTATAAAGAAATGAAAAGGAAAAGGAAAAGAAAAAATTATATAAAGATGAAAGTGGGATATATGTCTGTCTAAGAGGGGCCATGTGTCAAACTTCACATAGGCCTCTTGATTTGCACCAAATAACTATATAGTACTAGATCAAATTAAATCATATTAGATTAGACTACAAAGTAAAATAAAAAAACGAAACAACCCAAGCTTGAATCGAAAGAACTAACTCTAAATTGTTATCACTTATTTCAAAAGAGAAAGCGTAGTTATTTAATTATTATCTTTTTTGGAATTAGTAGTTGGATGTAGTCTCCCCTTTCTTCCTTAAGGATTTTCTGGCCAAATCTTCCTTAAGCGTTGAAAAAAAAAATCTCATAGAAAGATCACTTCTAAGTTCTAAGGTGGTCAAATGAAGGAAAATGGCCGCATATACCTCGCTGGATAAGGATGTATTATGATCTACATTACAAATGAATATTTATGTCAATCCATATCAATTAAGTTGTTGATGTCAATAAGTATATGGAATAGATGCTCATACAAGTTATTCTAATATTCTTTTTTCACAAACCATACATGTTTTCAAGAAAAAGGAAAAGGAAAATTGGAAAGTGTTTTCAAATTAAAAATACTTTCAAAAATGAAATGGCTAGTCTTCACGTAATCTCATGAAGAAAGATCAAGAAGACACTATAGGCACGCTAAAGTTGAAGGGGAGTAAATAAACAAGTTTACCAATATATATTCCTTCAAGCCTCAAAATTCCAGATTTGCTGATCTTACAAGCTTGCTCAAGTGCTAGAGTGCGAGACATCTTCTCAAGCTTTTTCTTAAAGTGGGAAAGGATAATCTTTTCACTAAGGATTGGGAAAACCATTATAAAAAACTAGACTTCATCAAGTTCTTCAAGATGGACAGATCACATGAACTTCCCCAGGAGCTATAGCCTTCGATCCAAAGAATTTATAGAGATTCCAATCTATTAAGACCTTGAATGTCAACCAATTTTGAGTTGTACCATAACTCACACTCCTTAAGATTTTTCAAGTCAGAGAAGTTGATTAATGTATGAAGGGAGCGACGCTCGGCAATATACAAGAGCTGTAGATTTTCCAAATTGGAAAAGACGGGTTGGGCATCACATTTTCGTAGGCATGATTGGCGTGAGGAGGAAGACCCATGCGCAGGTTGGGCCAAAATGACGGGCCAGCCCACGTGAAAAGAAGAAAATAAAGAAGAAGAAAGAGAAAAAGAGGTGGGCCGGGCTTGCGCAAGGAGAAAGGAAGAAAGGGAAAAAAGGAGGGCCGGGTAGGAGATTCGTTTTTATTTTATTTTAATTATTATAAATTTTAATAATAATGATATTTTTCTCTTTTTTTTTTCTTTTTTTTCTTCTTCTTTTTTTTGAAAAATTTAATAATTACAATTAGTAATGCAAATATTCCTAATGCTAATACACGATGCAATTTAGTTAAAATTATTTTTTGTCTGGGGTTTAAAAATTAATTACTAATTTTCTATGCAGTTAAATCCTAAGTAAAAAGGCAAATTTTAGGTGTTAACATGAAACTTACTGCAATGAGAGATTGACACGTAGACAAGGCGTCTTTGAGCATATCATATCTAATTTTATTCTTTTCCTCTTTTTTTCCCCTTTTCTTATTTCTTAATTTGCTCCTCCTCCACTGTGGTTGTCAACCTTGCCTAGTCACTCACCCCCCCAAACCCCCCTCCTCCTGAATTATAAGTATATAACATTGCCCATTTATTGCAATGAGAGGTTGATAAATAAATGAGGAATCTTTGAATTGAATATAATCATCTTATTCTTTTCCTTTTTTTCCCTTTTCTTCTTTCTTGACTAGCCCTCCACCGCCATTACCCACCCAAGCAACCAAGAACTGGGCCGCAACCACCATACTAGACCTCGCTATCTTTTTCTAGTAGGGGATAGAGTGAGAGAATGCTTTTGGCAACAACGACAGTGGCCTCGTGTGATGGTAGCAGATAACGAGCAATGCCAGAGGTGTGGTGTGGGGTTGACAAGACCATGATGGTGGCGGAGGTAAAGTGAAAAAAAGAGATATTAGGTTTAGGCTTTTTGAGTAAATTCTTTAATATTGTTATGCTTTTTTGTCATTTTGGGTAATTGAATAAGAAAATGATCTCTATGCTTTCTCATTATTGACACCTAAATTTTGCCTTTTTGCTTAGGATTTAATGTAGAAAATTAGGGATTAATTTTAACCCCTAGTAAAAATAATTTTCGCTAAATTGCATTGGATATAAACATTAAGAATACTTACGTTACTATTATAAAGTATTAAAGTCTTCAAAAAAAATTAAAAAAAAATTATTATTACTAGGCGTATAATTTATAGATGCCACAACAAGGATTCGAGTGATTAGGTTATTTAAAAGGACAAATTTTAGCAGATGGTGCCACTACGGTTGGTGGCGAACTCACTCTGGATAAAAGTGTAGTTAATGTAAAAAAAGAAAAAAAAAGAAAATCGAAAAGGGCCAGGCTAGGGTTGGGCCTGCCTAGCCCTCTCTTCTCTTCTCTCCTTTTCTTCTTCACGCTAGGACCGGCCCAGTACCTCTTCATTCCTAGCCCGATCCACTCCTCTTTTCTTCATTTCCTAATTTTCCCCCGTGTGGCCCATCTTTCTTGTTCCTCAGCCCGGCCCGCTCATTTCTCTTCCTTCTCCTCTATCGCCTTGGACGCTGGCCAGACGACAAATGGAACGGAAAGGGAGAGTCACAGAAGGACTGAGGCGAGGATGGACGGAGGCGATGCTACACGCGACGCTCGACTGAGAATGTCATGTGGTTCGGGTTTGAGAAAGGCAGCTGTCGTCGTTGGAATAGAGAGAGAAGATCTGAAAAAGGAGAAGGCAGCTTCTTCGGAGGGGGGATTAAGCGTCCTCTTCTTCTGGGACTGGAAAGGAAAAAAGCAAAGGGATTCAACCACGTTGACGTCGCTCCCTATCCAAGACCCTGACACTGGTGCCTCACTGCCACGCCATGGGAGCCAGCCATGTGTATCCCACCACCACTATGGTCGGGTTTCATCAACAGTTACCTCGGCGTCGCACCTTGTCAAGCTTCGCCTCGAGCAAGCACCACCACCACCGTGGTCGAGAGTGGAGCAGCGACATGACCCACACGCTGAGACGTGCCACCGCGAGGCAACGCTGCTGCACCAGCATTTCGAGCTTGTATTGGAAAGGCAAATATATTGGAAGAAAGGCAGCTGTGATATGCTTTTATTTAGGCCGTTTACTTAGGAAGTTTTGTGTGCATATCTTTTTATTCATTTATTGCGTTGTCCTTGTATTTTTGGTAGTTTAGCCTAATATGGAGATTGTTTGATAGCTGTATCTTCTTGTATATATGTTATGTTTTTGTGGCCATGAAGGACAGAATTCTCATTCCAAAGTTCCTCAATTCTTTTACATGGTATCAGAGCCATGGCTGATGGAAAAAAAAGTGAGGAGAGTTTTGGAACGGACAAGAAAACCTCTAGCCCTTACACACTGAATTCGAATGACAGCCAGGGTAACCTGATTACCCAAGTTCAGTTGAAGGGAGAGAATTATGAAGAATGGACGCGAGCTATGCGGACTGCATTACGAGCCAAGAAGAAATATGGTTTTATTGATGGATCTGTCAAGCAACCAGCAGATGATTCATTGGAACTTGAAGATTGGTGGACGGTTAATTCCATGTTGGTTTCTTGGGTGTTTAATACCATTGAACCGACACTTTGCTCGACTGTCTCTCACATGGATAACGCGAAATATCTGTGGAGGATATCAAACAGAGATTCTCAATTGGGAATGGTCCATGGATGCAGCAACTGAGATCGGATTTGGCCAATTGTAGGCAGGATGGTCAACCCATTGTGTCCTATTTCGGTAAACTCAAAATCTTGTGGGATGAAATAAATAACTATGATCAGATACCAGTGTGTGTTTGTACAGGTTGCAGATGCAATTTTGCAGTGGAATTGGAAAGAAAGCGTGAAGAAGAAGAGTTCATCAGTTTTTGATGGGCTTAAATGAAGAAGGATATGGAATAGTGCGCGCTAATATTTTAAGCACTAAACCTTTGCCTAATCTGAATTGTGTCTACGTTATGGTTGTTCAGCAAGAGTGAGTGTGAACTATGACACGAACCAAGGATGAAAGAGGCAATCCCATGAGTTTTGCAATCTAGGTAGGTGGTCAAAATTCAAGGGGGGAAAAAGATAAAATTCCGTTTTGTTTTAATTGCAACCGAGAGGGACATGATGCTGAAAGTTGTTTCCAGCTAATAGGATATCCAGAATGGTGGGGGTAATGGACCACGTGGAACCTCTGCTGGACAAGGTAGTGGTCAAAAGTGTAATGATAGAGGTGGACGTAACAACTGAGGAGGTGCTCGTGCTAACGTCTCACAAGCAACTGGAGTTGATGGTGGGCGAGGAGTTGTTATGGATTCAGATCGAAAGGGTCTTAGTGGATTGAATGATGAGCAGTGGGCAACTTTATTGAAAATGTTAAGTTCTCATCAGAATGGTGGCCATGAAAGGCTGATAGGTAAACAAAGTATTTTTCCTTGGATTATTGACACAGGAGCTTCCCCCCATATGACAGGAACGTTAGCGTTTTTGAGAGAATTGCGTGACATTGTGCCATGCTTAGTCGAGTTACTTGATGGAGAAAAGATCATGGCAATGAAAGAAGGAGCTGTGTTGCTCGGAGGAGACTTGAAATTGTGACGAGTTCTTTTTGTGCCCAATTTGAAATGCAATCTGATTTATGTATCACAACTTCTTAATGATTCAAATTTGGTTATTCAACTCACTAACAAAATATGTGCTATACATGACCTAAATTCGAGGAACCTGACTGGAGCAGGTGAGCAATGCCAAGGGCTTTACTTTCTCAAGGGAGTGACTTCAGTACATACTTGCACAGTGGCTGATATGGAATCCTTTGAGTTTTGGCATAAAAGAATGGGTCATCATTCTTCTAAGGTGGTGGAGTTAATTCTAGAAGCTGGCAAAATGGTTAGGAAAACCAATAAAACTTGTGAGGTTTGTTTTAGAGCAAAACAAACAAGAGAGATCTTCTTTTCTAGTGACAATAAAGCTAAAGATTGTTTTGAATTAATACATTGTGATTTGTGGGGACCTTATAGAGTTCCAGCTTCATGTGGAGCAATTTATTTCTTGACAATTGTTGATGATTACTCTCGTGCTGTGTGGATATATTTTTTGAATGGAAAAAATGAAGTGGCTTGTGTTCTTAGGAAGTTTATTGCGATGGTTAGATGCCAATTCAAGAAAAATGTGAAAATCGTTAGAAGTGATAAAGAAAGTGAATTTTTGTGTTTGAAAGAATATTTTGATGAACATGGGATATTGCATCAGACTTCTTGTGTTGGAACACCTCAACAAAATGGCCGAGTGGAAAGAAAGCATCGCCATATCCTTAATATCGCAAGAGCTGCGTTTCCAAGCAAATTTACCCATAGAATTTTGGGGAGAATGTATACTCACAGCTGGGTATTTGATAAACAGGACTCCATCTATATTATTGAATGGTAAAACCCCATATGAGATTATTTTTGGCCAACCTCCTTCATACAAACATATTCGGATTTTTGGTTGTTTGTGCTATGCGCATAATCAGAATCGGGATAAAGATAAATTTGCTAGTAGAAGTCGTCGGTGTGTTTTTGTTGGTTATCCATTGGGAAAGAATGGGTGGAGATTGTATGATTTAGAAGTTGGTGAATACTTTGTATCAAGAGATGTAGTGTTTGCTGAAACAGAAATTCCATATGCTGATGAGAAAACTGTAAGTGATGAACTCATTAAAAATAGAGTTATGGAGTTGGGTGATGAAGTTGATGATTTAGAAAGTGGCTTGAGAGAGGAGCACGCCGAAAGTATAGATAGAGAAAATGAGGTGAATCATGAAATGGAGGAATTGAACCACACAAACAATGAGGACGTGGAAAGAAGTGAAGTTGTTGAAGAGCAGTTGGCAGGGAACAAAGGGTCAAGCAATCGTCTGTTCGTTTGAAAGATTATGTGACAAACGCCATCAGAATAAGCCCCTCGACATGCTCATCTGCCCAATCCGATTCCTCAGGTACGCCTTATTCTATAGCACATTATGTGAGTTATGAAAATTTTTTTGCACAACACTAGTGTCTCTTGGAAGCAATTATTGCAGGACATAAACCAAACTATTACGCGGAAGCAGTTAAAGATGAATGGTGGAGAGAGGCCATGAGTAAAGAAATACAGGCTTTAGAAGATAATGGCACATGGGCAGTCGAAAATTTGCCGCCTGGGAAGAAAGCAATTGGGAGCAAGTGGTGTATAAAATTAAGTACAATTCTAATGGAAGCGTTGAACGATACAAGGTGTAGTTGGTGATACTAGGAAATAAACAAGTTGAAGGCATAGATTATCAAGAGACTTTTGCTCCTACGGCAAAAATGTGCACTGTACGCACCTTTCTTGCCGTTGTGGCCGCAAAGAATTGAGAACTTCATTAGATGGACATTCAAAATGCTTTCTTACATGGTGATTTAGAGGAAGAGGTTTACATGAAGATGTCGCCTGGATTTGCCTCTCAATCATCAGGGAAGGTATGTAGACTTCGGAAATCTCTATACGGTTTGCAGCAGGCACCTAGATGTTGGTTTGCAAAATTGGCTGCATCTTTGAAAGCTTATGGATTTCAATAGTCATATTTAGATTACTCCTTGTTCACTTTTCAAGTTGGGACTGCTCAATTGAATGTGCTTATTTATGTTGATGATCTCATTATCTTCGGTAATGATATTTCCGCTGTGCAAAAGTTCAAGAACTATTTAAGTCATTGGTTTCATATGAAAGACTTGGGGAAGCTGAAATTTTTCTTGGGGATTGAAGTGGCAAGAAACTCAGATGATATTTTCTTGTGTCAACGTAAGTATGCGTTGGATATGATTTCTGAGGTCGGATTGCTGGGTTCCAAGCCGACTAAGACTCCTCTTGAACAAAATCACAAGTTGGCCCTTACTAAGAGTGATGATGTAGACAACCCTGCTTAGTATAGGTGCCTAGTAGGTCGGCTTATTTATCTAACAATAACTCGACCTGAATTGTCTTACTGTGTGCATATTCTTGCACAGTTCATGTAGCGGCCAAAGAAAGCTCATTAGGAGGCAGTTGTGAGAGTTCTGCTTTATTTGAAAAGAAATCTAGGTTAGGGTATTATGTTGCGTGCGAATTGTGACCTAAAATTGTCTGCCTACTGTGATTCTGACTAGGCTAGTTGTCCTTTGATGAGACGATCATTGACTAGTTACTTTGTTCTTTTGGGAGAATCACCTATCTCGTGGAAGACTAAGAAGCAACGAATAGTGTCTCGCTCATCCGCTGAAGCTGAATACAGGTCTATGAGTACTACAGTTTGTGAACTTAAGTGGTTGAAAGGATTATTGGATTCTCTTGGTGCGACACGTTCTCAACCTATGCACTTGTATTGCGACAGTCAGGCAGCTTTACATATAGCTGCTAATCCTGTTTATCATAAGCGTACTAAGCATATTGAAGTGGATTGTCATTTTATTCGTAATGAGATACTTAATGGTAACATTCAAACAGATTATGTACGTAGTTCAATGCAGCTAGCTGATATCTTCACGAAGGCGTTGGGAAAGGATCAATTTAACTTTCTTCTTTGCAAGTTAGGCATTTGAGATCTCCATGCTCCAACTTGAAGGGGGTATTGGAAAGGCAAATATATTGGAAGAAAGACAGCCGTGATATGCTTTTATTTAGGCCGTTTAATTAGGAAGTTTTGTGTGCATATCTTTTTATTCATTTATTGCGTTGTCTCTGTATTTTTGGTAGTTTAGCCTAATTAGGAGATTGTTTGATAGCTGTATCTTCTTGTATATATGTTACGTTTCTGTGGCAATGAAGGACCGAATTCTCATTCCAAAATTCCTCAGTTCTTTTACAGCTTGCCCTGTTTTCTTTGTGTTTGCAAGTCGTCCAGCGAATTTCCAGTGATCCCGGTGGATATCTAACGTGCCGCAAGCCTCCACATCATCCCGGTGAGATCGTCCTTGCCTAGTCGCCACAATTGGATCTTTCTTGTTGCAAGTTTTCTTCAGTCGAGTTGGAGCCCAACCCCAAGACTTCCGAGGAGAAAGATACGAAAAAAAAGAGAAGGGGCCAGCAAGCATGCTTGAGCCAAATTAATTCTGTGTTTTGCAGGTTCATGGGAGTGTTCCTCCTACCCGCTGCCACTTGGACCTCCGGAAGACTTGCTGTCGCCTCTGGTTGGTGATAGCTCCTGCTATGCCGTGAATTCTTATGCTGTCCTTCGGTGTTCCTTTCTCCGGCAAGCTGCGATCCGGTCCAGTTCCGATAAAGATTACGAGCGCCCAAATTAGGTGATGATTTTGTCTGATTTGATTTGAAACTTTAATCGCTAATTTCAGTTTGATTTCGTTATCTAATTGCAATATTTGAGATTTTATGCATCATCCAGTTAATGCATTGTTTGTAATAGTCAATTTAATTACTAATTTTATCTGTAAAGATCTTTTTTTTTTTTTTTTTTTCATTTTTTAATTACTTTGACTTATTATTGGATAACTGTTGTGTCTAAATATTACAACCCGTGAGACAATGTGTTATACTTCAGATTATCACAATCTTTTAATTTGAAATTCTCAAGAATTGCGCAGGCGGGTTAAGTGAGATCCTTAATTCGGACCACCACCGTTTTTTGAAAATGCCAAAAAAAAATCAACTTAGAATGGATTTGATTCTTTTTCTTAGTTCAAATTGCGTGTTTAAATTAGGGCATTTTTAAATTATGTTTTTCTTTATTAAAAAAAACCAAAAATATCATGGGCATGTTGTTAGTTGCATCATCATTATGCCATGTTATCATGCCACGTTGTTGTGTATACCATCGTGCCATGTCATCAATGCCACGTCATGTGCCCCGCCATTGCCTATGTTGCCACATGTCATGTCATCATTTACATGCCATTTAGTGATTGTAGATTAGGGTCATTCAATCAAAACGCATGTCATGCTAGGATAAAATGCATATTGATTATTTCCCATCCTTCTTTGAGTCATTGCATTTAAAGTAAGCTCACATAGCATAAAGCATAGTTTTCATTAAACAAGAGGAAACCCAAAAGCAGTTGGTTGAAATCATGTATTGATTACTAACCATATATAGTTGAATATGGATTACTAACCATATATAGTTGAATATGTGTTTCTTCTAATTAATCTAGTAGGTGTTTACGTTGCTTTAAGGTAAGTACGCCTCTCTTTCCCTGCAATTTATTAACTACTTTGATCATTGTGTGTTTCATTAATAATTGCACACTGCGTGATCACTTCATATATTAGTGGATAAGCTTAAAATCAATCTAGACTACCTAACAAAAATTTTCTTGAATTGAACAAAATTAGGTATCAAAAGAGCACCAATCGCTTAAGTAACATAATTAAGTTCCCGACTCTAAACTCTTTGGTTATGTAAAAAGTGATGTATATTTCCATGTCTTAGTTTCTAGCTGACCTCGACAGGTTAGTGGCGACTCTTCCTTTTTAGAAAATTTTCACACCATCGATTTGAATACCTGATGTTGTGTAAGTTGTGGGCTTAGGAGAGCCTGCGTCTATATTATGGGCCGTAGACCAATCCTTTAAACAATACCCTTAAATCCTGTTCCCTCCGTATTGAGGGATAGGTTGCAACACTATGTCAAAACATGGAAAGTGTTGAATAAACACTTGGATCGCGCATTTTGCACTCTCGCTATGGTTAAAACACTTTCTATCACAATGTTTTGACAATATTAACTTTTGTGGGTCTCATTTTTTTAAAGGGTTCTTCAATTGCTTTTCTTATTTCTCTTTTCCCGTCGTGCCACTCTCTTCTCTTGTTCTCTCTCATGCCAATAGGACAAGCTTTTGATACCCAAATGTCTTTTATCAACACAAGCAACTCACGAAGTTGAAGCCCATATTTTGTGTCAAATGAATAGAGCGCCAGGTGCCAATCGTACTAAGGTCTTCACCATAAAAACAAAAACACTTATATAGGAGGGTATAAATCAAAGTATTGTTGATGTCAGTACTACCGCTGGTTCAGGCACTGCTCGTGCATTATGAGCATCAGAACATATGAGGATACTTGAAAAGAAGGGATATCACCGATCTTGAAGTTGAACTGCGGACGAAGAGGGAGACTTCTTATTTCTCACTCGGAAATGCACCGATTCGATTTGTAAGCTCAAAAGCACAGTGTGAGGACATTGGGATAGGGGAATATAGGTGAATGTCCGGGACTCCAGAAAAATGAATCTGGTCCCAACAAGCTTGCTAGGCCACAAAATCAGGCCGACTGCTAATCCAGTCTCCCAAATCTACACCACCCCGGACTCTACAATGCAAGTCTCATAGGCCTAAATCTAACATTGTTTAAAATCTTGAACTTCCCGCCTCATACAAAAGAATATCCATAACCTACAATATCTGTTTTGACTCTTGCATAATCATCTATAAGATGCCATCTTTTAGATCACATATGACTCCATCATCCAATCACATCAAAACTAATAAAGCTACTAGAACTTTGTCATGACTTCAAATGATAAAGCTAGCGGAGTAATCATCTAAATTAATAAAACCATCACCACAATTTCCTAATTAACTCAATGCTAGAGTTACGACATGTTCTAACCTCACTTATTTCTGGCTCAGGGTACTGTTGTCTGGTTATGGAGTGGTGCAACCTAATTTGGAGTAATGGTATTAACAAATACAATTTTATTGGCTAGCTAGTTTGCCGAGATAAACTACCAGAGATTGTAGCATGATGGATGCATTCCGTTGATATCTAGTGTAACTTCTATAGGGTCAATATAGAAGACAAAACTCATATATTCTTCCGGTGTGAATGGACATGTCATAGTATCCTTGCAAAACAAATGATTAGGGATTTTTAAGGAGGATGGAATGTGGAACTTCAATGGATGATTAGGGCAACAAAGGGTCAAGATTTGGTGGCGAGACTCCTCAAAATATTTTTCCTAGCAACCATATTAAATGGAGCGCAATCATAGATAGTTTCAAAACAAATCAACTAACTTTCATGTTATTTTGACCAAGGTGCATAAAAATATAAGAGGTAGAGCTTCACTTTACCAAAAAATTAAACCCTCTCAGTCAAATGTTCTATTGGCTATTATGTGGAGACTTATTACCTCCATCTTTTTGAATTATTAGCTCTAGGCCCCAAAGTTGTTGTACTTCTTATGTTCTATAATACTTACATTTTCAACCAAAAAAATAAAAATAAAAATACTATTCATTTGAAGAGCATGAAATACTCAAATACTAGACACAATCTGCACTGTCAGGGCAGCACGGATTGCCATACAAATCTACAATGGGGAGTGAACTATAAACTTTCATGTAAAAAGAAACCTTCATGATATCGTATTTATAATAATATTGTAATGTTAATATCGCATTATTAATTTTTTAAGCAACTTATTTATGAAATAGTTAGCGTGATGGTTGACCTCTTTCTTTATTAAGGTATAATTAAACGTAATGTATACATGTTTCTTTTAGTAAACATATTTGTATACTAATGTAAATAGTTATGTTACTATTAAGGAGGAAATTTCTTTAAGATAAAGGAATACAATTAGAATAAATATGAAGAGGGAGGGAAGCGAGAGGGACGGATGTAATAAACGGGTAGCATAATGTGGTCAAGGCGAGCGGTCAACCCCTTTCAACTTAGAAGTAACCTTTAGGAAAGACATTATTGATATATGTATATATATACATAATAATACTTGAACACATTTTCTACTTTTGAGTTCTCTCTATTTTTTTCCCCAATTTCCAGTTGCAAAAGCAATCGAAAGTCGATCAATTCACATGAGAGGTTAGAAACCGCAACCCAACTTTAGAAAAAAATTCAATTTTGTTATT
The DNA here is from genome assembly GCA_016097595.1 of Eucalyptus pumila. NCBI lineage: Eukaryota > Viridiplantae > Streptophyta > Magnoliopsida > Myrtales > Myrtaceae > Eucalyptus > Eucalyptus pumila. The sequence goes on from CM027848.1 coordinate 24,929,104, forward strand.
TCTAGTTTAAAAGAAGTTTGGAAGAGATGAAATTTACTGTTTCCTTGGCATCACATGTCAAACAACTTACCAAACTGCTAATTTGAGATTACGCTTTTTAATTTTTGTAATGGGACAGATCATTCCACGTCCGGATGCACCGTTAACGCAAAAGCTTGGACACGACATAATTTTATTGGTTATTAAAGATATCTAAGACCAATGGGGTGAGCATCGGGTCTAGAACCAAGAATCGGCGTCTTGACATTCATTGATTTAAAAATGCATCGTCTGCGATTGAAATGTGTGTATAACATATGGTAAATATGATATAAAAAGACTCATCATGTAGCAAATATGTGTCGGATTATGCTAAAATTTATTTTCTTCATAAAAATATCCGAAATATGGTAAAATGATTTTATTTGTGGTAAACATGTATAAACATTTTATAAAAGAAAAGAAAAAACATTTTTGCACATATGAAGAATCAAATAATAGTCCTCGGCATGAAGATACAACAATATAACCACTCAATGAACCTATGTTTTTATAATGAAATGGTGTAACACTAATATTTTATTATAAAAATTGATTTTTGGACAAAACAATAATTCGGACCTATTCCATTTTAAAATTTTTGGAAACAAGTCGGAAATCCACTCAGGAACTTATCACTCCTTCCCATCGGACACACATAATAAGTAATCAATTTCCTTGCTCCTCTCTCCTCTCCTCTCCTCTCCCTAGCCACGTCTCCGTTGCCACAACACAACCTTACCGTTGCTGCTGCTGCTGCCACGAACCCGCCTTGCCTCTACAGTCACCGTGCCTCGACCAGAGTCGCCCCCTCTCTCTACCCCGACAAATAGGCGCTCCCTCGACAAAAACAGGTCGCAAGCTATAAAGCCAGATCTGGCCTCGTTGTCACCGGCTCGATCTTGATAGGCTCTAGGGAGAGATAGAGAGCGGAATGAGGGGATGAGAAGAGTCAGAATACACACATGGCGGCGGCGGCGCAATCTTGGACTGGTAACGACGTAGTGTCGAGCAGCCATTGGCCACGTCATGAGCAGGGCAGCGAAACGATGAGTGGCCATTGATGAGAGAGAAAGCAGAGGATTCGAAGAAGGAAAGAAGAAGAGGCAAAATTGAAATCTGGAAATTGAAATCCTAACCCAAAATTCGTTTCTTTTTATGGAGTGAGCGCCAAAAGGCTACTCCCACGGGAGAGAGAATCTATTCATAAGAAAGCGTTACTTCATCCCTCGTGTCCTCTGTGCAAACAAGCCCCGGAAACCGTAGAGCATCTATTCCTTTTGTGCCACTGGACGGAAGCAATGTGATCGGACCGAGACTGAAAGTACAGATTTTGCATCCGGATATTACTAGAATGGACAAAAATGGGTGTTGCAATTTCTTTGAGTCAAGAACTGACTTGTCATCTAATTACGGAGGAGCCCGTCGGTGCTCTGGGGTTTCTCCGGAAAGCCTGAACTACCATCGTCTTCCGCTTCCGACGGCCTGATCCGAGTTCAATTGTTGATGCTGCTCTTGCAATGACCATTTCATGAGATGGAACCCAGCTGCCGAAACACGAAAGAAAAAAGCGAGTAAACCACCTGTCGAGTGGATTCTGCTAGCAAGGGACTCTGAAGTTCGATCTGGATCGAAGATGGCAAAAGAAAAGCTGACCCAGCTCAAGTGGGCTTGCGTGTCCGACTGTCCCCATGATGCAAATCAACTGATAGATTGAATCGCCAAAGCCTATCGCAAACGGTCCTGTTTAAGCTCCCGTGAACTCTGCTCTGACGTTGTTGCCTAATGAAATGACTTCTTGTGAGTGGGTGGGCTTTATTTTATTTTATTTTATTTGTTTTATCTAGCGTATGAGAAATAAGGTGAGTTACTTGTAACGGGATAGTACTTAATAATGTCGACACATGGGTGATCGAGTGACATCGACAATACTTCAAATAACTAGTTGAAGATTTCAACAATTATCCCCATCTTATTTTCTTGATCTGGAAGTTTATTTTAAATATTTTCAAGATTGCTTCTATTTAGATGAGGAATTTGATGTATAGTTGAATTTTTTATTATATATAACACATCTTTTTGTGTACTCGAAGGTTATTCAAAGGGATCGTAAATCTTTTGGCCATAGTTATTCAGCTTCTTGCATTGTGGCACGCAATTGAGTCTCCAAATAAAGTTTCGCTCTCTGGAATTATTCTTGTCACATCTCTTTTTGTTCATAAACCGCGGGGCCTTCCCCCCGCCGAAACTCGCGATCTCTACACGCGACAGTAGCCGAGCTCCGCACAAGTAGAGAGCCACGGGCAAAAAATTCGCGCCACCTCGTCCCGCGAAATCGAAAAGCGACGATCTGGATTGCACGTACTGCGCCGAATCGGACGGCTGCACCCAATAACTCCCCCCGATGGATGGGCCATCCTTCGATCTAGAAACCAATCCCGAACGTTTGGGGCCTCCTGGTGGGGCCCACCAAGGTTGCATTCATTGTATTTGCAAATAGGCAGCAGGTATCCGTTGGATACGGCATAAAAAGTTCTTGGGCTCGTGACGAATAGAAAGGCATCTCGTCAAAAATAATTATATGCCCTCGAAAAATAAAACAAGATAACCGTAACGATTCAAGCATGAATTGAGCGGGATTTGACAAGGGCCTTAACGGTAATCATGTTTCACATTTGCTAGTGTCCATTCTTTTGAAAAGATACTCTTGGCATAAAGACACGGCAAGATTGCATATATGTACTTTAATTGGTACAATCTTTATATTTAAAACCGTACTTATATTGGTATCTATTGAGGAGTATTGCATGGAATCGATTTACAAATTAACTTCATCTTGATAGGTATGGGATCAAAGTGTAGTTGGCGCTAGTCTAGTCGAAACTTCCATACACCCATTTTTTTAATAAATAAGACTTTAGTAAATCTCGAGATATGTTTGTGATAGAAAGTAAGAAATGCTATTGCATAGTCCTTTGGAGAGGGGATCGCGAAAAAAGAGTTCAAGTCTGAGCTCATTCATGATATCCAGTAGAAATTACTGTAACTTAAATTTTAAGTTGATTGACTAATTAAGATATACATGTTGCTCCATATCATATCGAATTTATCAAGTTGGACTTCTCCAACACTTTTCTCACTGGCACTTTAACAATCTCCTCCTAACATGCTTCTCTAATCCATATTTCCTTTGGCACCATCTAATTTTAACATGACGTTCCACATTATTGCTATGTATTGCAGCAACCGTCTTTGCAAACTTGAGGCCACTTTGCTCTAGTTGCCTCTTTTAGATAGACTATAATGGCCATTTCCACATGAAACTGCATTGAGCATGAGATGCATGATGCTGGATACACTATCATAAGAAGATTACCAAGAAAAAGCTCAAGCCCAAAGTCTTCAACATATCCAACTAGGTTTACCTTAACTAAAAAATTTAAGATAATAAGTATGGCCAACTATTATATATTAATTGCTCAATATTACGTTAAATTTTCGATATTAGACTTTTTTAACACTATTAACATGTGCGTTTTAAGACAAAAGGTGAAGAAAACCTTCAAGAAAATGTGGGAGATATGAAAACATATCTTAAAACACCTTTACTAATAGACTCATTTATGTATCCAGAAGGAATTTGCCGTGTGACCTATAGTTTATCAATTTTGCATTGGGATATCATCCAAAAAGTCATAAATATATTATAAGGCAGTTAAATCAGTTATAAATTGTTTAATTTGGAAAATTATATTCCAAACCTTTTTGACGATTTGCTAATCTAGTTTTTCTGGTTAATTTTGGTTGGAAATTACTGATATGGATGCTAGATGTTTTGTGTGGCACAACTGACATGATTTGAACGATTTTTGCAATTCTTTTATATTTTTGAATTTTTTGCCCTTTTTTTTTTCTTTTTTTTTCTTCTTCTTCTTTCCTTAGACCCAATGATTGGCGAAGGAAAAAGGAAGAAAAATAAAAGACAAAAATATAAATTTCTTAGAAATTTATAAAAATTGTTAGCATCAACATTGGTTATGCTACGTAAAGCGGTAATATTAACTAGACTATCATATCAGTTATTTTTTAGCACTGACTACATTGAAAATTCATCAAAATGTTTAGAATTAAATTGGCTAAATTAAAAAATTTAAAATTCAATTAGCCGCTTTATAAGATGTTTAAGTTTTCACAAGTCGCTAATCAACTAAAAAAGTGCAGAGCATTCAGTCAAATTTTGCACAATTAAAATTGCAGCCCCAAAGAAGATCTAATTTTTCTTTTTATTGCTTCACAAAAAATCTGTCTGTACATCTCTTGTCTGCAGTAACCGAATTAATATTCACATTCGTAGAAAAAGAAAACGAATCAATTGAATCAGAACCCTCGGATTGAACAAAAAGAATCATCCAAGAACTCTGCTGTGTTCCAAGCTATGCTGAACTGCTTTCGGAATTGGGACGAACTCCGATCATCGAACGGTTATCCAACCCTTGGAATGTTCCCAATTAGGCCTCTGGTGGCTCGCCAACTCGCCTTCCCGATCGATCACCGATGAAGAATCCGACGAGATCTCCAACGCAGCAGCATCCTCTCTAATGAATGACGGATCAGAATCCATCTCCGAGGAGGGCGAAAGCGAGTCCGATTCCAAGCTCGTTCTTGAACATTGCATCAAAACCCAGTCTTGGAAATCGAAGTGGCACCTTGGAGAGGAATCCGCGAATTCGACTACTCCGTAATCTCCTACGACCTCCTCGTCGTTGATGCAGTCGAGGGCAAGGAAGAGGTGCTTCAAGAGCATACGGACGGTCCACACCTTCTTCGGGTTCTTTGCGAAGCACTTCATCAAGGAATGGCCTACGAACTGAAGAGCACGATTTGCCGCGAGGATACGTCCTTCCCGAAAATCTTCATGGCGTCTTCTGACCCTTAACCCTCTCTCTCCCTCTCTTTCGCTGTCTCCAAATGCATCGGACGGACGACGTTAGCTTGGTTGTCGGATGAACGCGAGCTGAGGGTCCGGCCACGTTTGGACCCTCTTACTCATGCCATTGTATTTTGCTTTACATCAATGGTACGATTTTTTTTTTCCCATTTGAAGTAGTTTTTCTAACAGAAAGAAAAAAAAATCGACCAAAAAAACAAAAAGAAAAAAAAAGTATAGAAAGTTATTCGAAAACTACTAAATTAATTATGAAACCTATTTGGTTAAGATAATCATGTACGTCAAATTAACTATGTCAATAATCATGATGCTAATACTTATTTGTGTAGGGATTGCAATACCTTACTATAATAATATATTTTTTAATATAATTTCATTGGCCTATGAGGTGGTGATTCGATTAAGAGTCTCTTCCTTCTTTCCTATTCTACGTAGGGTTTTTTTACCTCGTCAAGATTGGAATTTTCTTAAATAAGGCCCATTCTATTATTAATGTTATTGTATAAGTTATACTTTTAATTTTATACCTTTGTAATATATGCACCTTATGCTTTGTCCCCCAGTTTGACCAGTTGAACCGTGAAGAGCACTGAACCGGACAAGAGGCCAGGTGCAATGCCCCTGTTGCAAAGATTTTTTCATTCTCCAATATCGTTTTCAATATACGAAGTTGTGTTGTACCTCCTAGGAAATCCAGATTTTTTTTTTTTTTGAAGAAAATTGAAGAACTGATGTTGGGACTAAATATACTCCAAAGGGCCAGAGCCCTAGGCGTAGAATGTAGACTGTATCTGGAGCATGAAGTGCTTAACAATTTTCATAGATCTATCTAATGGAACAGGAGAATAGATAATTTCTAAATAGATCAAAGTACTCATGGTTCACATGTTTGTTTGCGATACACAATCACAAAGTGGAGAGAGTCTTTATGTTATCAATTCCTTCGATTACAAGCTTTTTCAAACATGGCAGACTGAGAGGTCATGATGGCTTTGAGCTACACTTCTCCCGGGGGATTACCTCTGAAACAACATTCAATGTCGCAGTTTTCCACCTTCTTCAAATTGGATAGATCAGGTAAGCTTTGCAAGGAACTACAACCTCCAATGGTGATTGATTGTAGTGATTCCAATCCATCAAGACCTTGAATCTCAGCCAATTTCTGACAGCTCCACAGAAACAGGTCCTTCAAATATTTCAAGGCGGATAAGGTGGGTAATGTATGAAGGAGGGAGCAAAGTTCAATCGACAACACTTGTAGATTCTCTAGTCTTTCAAGCCCATTGAGATTGCTAAACTCAAAGGAGGATAGTTTCAAGCACTGTAATGGTACGGGTCCTGGACAGGTAACACCCACTACCTCGAATTACTTTATCCTCCTCGAAGGTAAGTTATCCCAGGTAGATTCATCTATCATTTGCATTAGCATTTCCATGCATCATACAAATTGCATTAAAAAATGGAATTCATATTCCGACAAAAAATCATTCATTGCATGAGCATGACCAAAATTTAGGTCTCAATTTGTCTTTGAAGGCAACCTCTGCGAGCTCACCTTCAAAGAGGGGCAGCTGTTGACACCTAAATTTTGGGGGTTAATTTTTGCTAAATAAAAAATAAAAATAAAAAAATAAAAAATCATAATCACATGGCATATAGTTTAGGAAAATTTTATTTTTTTTATTTTGTTATATTTTGTTAAGATTTTTCATATTTAGGTAATATACACTGGGAGATGCATTTTTGCACAAAAGGAGAATTTTTTTGATCAGATATACAAAAAATATTGCGCAGGGTGAAATAATATATTCAATGGAATTTTACATGAACAAAATTGGCAAAGAAATATACCGCAAAGATACATTCTTTTGGGTGTATAAAGGAGTTGCGTACGGTGGAAAAAAAAGGAGGCCACGCATATATTGATACACAATTGAGAGGAATTTCGGAAAATTCGGAGCAAAAGGAGGGTTCTCTTCGTCGAAAGGGGGTTCTTTTCCGTTGGGGTGAAAAGTAGAGGAAAAAGCAAAAAGTAAAAAGTGACTGAGGTAAGAGAGAGAGAGAAAAAAAAAACAAAAAAAGAAAGAAAAAGAAAGGGGGCGAAACCCTAATCGTCTTCCCCAAGGATCTCCCACCCCGCCGGCGCCTGATCGCCGATTCCCCGCGTCCGGCTGCAGCTAGCCCCCCGACGCCGGAGCCGTCCGCCGCACCATCGCCGATCCGTCTCCACCGAGGTCGCACGCCTCCGCGTGCAGCACCGCCGCGCCGCTGCGTCTCCGAGAGACGCCTCGCTTCGCCCGTGAAGTCACCGCTGTCGCCGCTCGAGTGCCGACACCTGCAGATCTGAGCTCGCCTCCACCCGACGCCGTGCCTTGGCGACTCGCGACTCAGCGCACCGCTACCCGTCACCGCGCTCAAGCCCTATCCCGCCTCACGTCCGAGCGACCCACCTGCAGATCCCGAGTCTCCGGTTGCTACCGTCGCACCAACATCGCTGTGCCCCGCCTGTGAGCCCCTGCGACGCTGCTGCTGCCACCAGATCTGCCTCGTTTGCAACCAGAAGCCCGAGCATCGCCTTGCTGTTGCCGCCCAGCAGCCAACAGCCCGTGACCCAGCGCCGTCGCCGCGTCTGCCAGCCTCCGTCCGAAACTCCTCTCCGGTGACCTCCACCCACGACGCCCGCCCACTGGTTTCGCCATGCCGCCCGCGTCGCCCTGTGATGATCCCGAAGTCCCCTGGTGCTGCGCCGCCGTCGCGCCATTCTCCGGAGCCTCGCCGGAACCCTAGCCGGCGATCTCTCCTCGCCGGACCGGCCACCAGATTTATTTTCTTTTTCTTTTTCAGAAAAAAAAGAAAAGAAAAAAAGAAAAGTAAAAGAAAATTTAGGTATTTCTTTATCTTATTTTTGTTTTATTATTTTTGTTATTTTATTTTATCTTTTTAGTGTAATTATTCCTTTAATGTGAAATTGAAATTCCATGATATGAAATTGCCTTGAAATTAGTGATTGTCAATCCGATTTTCAAGCTCGAAATCCGACTCGCAATTACTTAAAAAAAATTGCCAATCCGATCTCCCGCTTGAGATCCGATTCGTGATTTATGTGAAATTGGCCAACCCGATCTCATGCTCGAGATATGGTCCGTCGATTTGGGTATCAATATGGCTTGATTTGCTGTGGTGTTACTTAAATTAGTTTTCTTAAAAAAAATAAAAAAATGTAGTTTTAGGGTTTGCATGTTCATAATAGGTATTTTATTTCAAAAAAAAATCAAATCAATTAATTCAGGTTGCTAGTTTTCTTTAAAATTTTGGATTGCATGTTTAATTATTTGGCAATTATTAATTTCGAAACTAAAAAAAAAGGAAAAACATAAAAAATCATCATGCATAATTCATGTAGAATTAAGGTATATTTTGCACGCATTGCATATTAGGATAGAAATTGCACTTAAGTTAATTTATATAATTTCTTAATTTACTATAGGTTTAGGTATTTTATTAAATAGATTGCATTTTAGGATTATCTAGGTTAAGATAATATTTTAGTTTAAATTAGGATGTGGCTCAACCTAATTCCTAATATAAATTAAATAGGATCTTAATCTAATTAGGTAATTTTCACATTTCACCTAATTTCGAATTTCATGAAAAATACAAAAAATGCCATAGGTTGATTTGGTCTTGTTATTTAGGATAAAAAATGCATTCTTTTAGGAAAAAGAAAAATTGTCATATGCACGTCATTAGGGTTCGATTAATTGAGATGCATGTCATTTAGCATTTTTGCTAGGCCCATTTAATTAGAAATTACATGTCATTAGAATTAGGTCATTCAACTAACATTGCATTACATATTGCATGATTTTCATTAATTAAGAGAAAACAAAAATTGAGTAATTGCTTGTTAATTAGAAACCATATCTAGGGTGGTTGATGTGGATTTTAATTTAACATTGCAGATGCTTTCGTTGCTTTGAGGTAAGTTTTCTTTGCAATTTATTGTTTATCTGGGTGTTAAATTGGTGGATTGCGCACCCGCATGATCGCCTCACATGTTAGGGAATTAGTTTAAAATCAATCAAAACTGCTTGCCAAACATTTTTTCAAAAATAAAAGAAAAGGTACCGAAAGGGCGTTAGAAAAGTCTAGCGTAACCAAGTCCCCCGAATTCATAATCTCTCGTTCGTAGGAGTAAAGTAAATCTCCCGTTACTTTATTTGGGTTTCTAATCGACCCACCAAAAAATAGATTAGTGGCGACTCCTAATTGAAAATCTATTGCATGTTAAGAACTTGAATCTAAGTTGCGAATTGGTATGGGCTTGGGAGAGCCCGAGTTAAGTCTAGGCTTAACAATCCATTAGCCAAAACCCTAGGTGGTTCACACCCGAAAAATTGGGTCGCGACAGCTTGGCGACTCCGCTGGGGACTTGAGTTAAAACTCTTAGTGGACTTAGGCCAATTTTTCTTTTCTTTTGAAAATTGTTTTTGTTTGGCAGCGAGGATTCCAGGTACGCCCCTAACATTTAAGGTGTTAAATGTTCTTGCAGGATGGGAGGTATAAGGGGAAGTGTTTGCTGACCTTTGTTTTGCAGGGAGGTGTAGGAATGTATGGTTTATTTTCATATATGAAGTGTTGTTTGATATGAACTGTTGTGCATGCCTTGCATCTAGCACTACACTATTGCACACACAACCCGCCGCCGGACCTGGGCCGCATAGGATCATTTAGGATGGTATTGAGATGTTTGCCACTCCGACCGCATGCTCGCGGTATGAGTCACCCATCTCAATCCCGAAGTTTCTTTCATGGTGTCAAGAGTACCCACCTCGGTCCGCATGCTCGCGACCCGGGTTGGCTCTTTGACTAAGCCGGAGTCATGAGGACCCGACATAGTCCACAAGCTCGTGGCTAGTCTGATCATCCTTGTGGCTCCACCTTGATAAGCCTTATAGATTAGAAATCGAGCCACTTACCATGCGCATGTCTATGTGATTGCCCATCATTGGTAAAGTAAGTTCTATAATTTTTTTTTTCCTTTGCAATTTACTTACTTTATCGCATTATTTTGTCGGTCCATGGCATTAGGATTGTCCTGAGTCTTGATCAATATACAATGGGGACATTGGACATTCGAATTATTTTCCCTCCAAGGGAAGAGCTTAGCACTTGGTGGGACAAGTTAGATCAAGATGGCCGTCGGTTGTAGAGTCACATATTGGTCGATTGCTTCCACCGCTGCGTATCAACATCCATGTTGGCCTCGTCCAAGCACTCGCCCACCGTTGGTGCCCCGAGACTTCTACCTTTATCTTCGGCGGTAAGCATGAGCTCACTCCCACCTTGGAAGAGTATAGCATTGCCATAGGAAAATCCTTGAAAGCTGAACGATTAATCCGCCTATCGGAATAGATCCCGTTATGACCTTATCTGATTTTCTGAGAATTAAGGAAGACGATTTAAGAAAGGTTTTAAAGGCCCATCGTAATGCATGTCCTTTATCTTTTCTGAAAGAATGTTTTGAAAAAGGCACCTCATTTCAAATGCGTAGGATTTTCCTCTTAGCTTTCTTTGGGTTTATAGTATTTCCTTACTGCAAGAATGCTATTAACCCTTTGATTGCTCAATTTGTTAGGCAAGTGTTGGAAGGAAAAATTTTGTAAACACTGTTTTAACTGAAACTTTTCTTTCTCTCACTCATTTCAAAAGAGGTGGCGATAAGACTCTCCATTCCTCTCCCGAACTTTTACAAATCTGGTTCCTTTCTCATATAAAAGGATTTGGTGGTTCAATGACTATACATGATGTTAGTAATTCTAATCACCCCATTATGAGATTTGAGAACAATCAAAAACATGCACCCGATTACCATTATTCTAGGTGGCTAGCTTTCATGAAAAAACCAACTCCCAAGGGTTTCCTATGGCATGCTAAATGGTTCCAAGTTCGGGCAGCGAGACTCGTGTGGAAGAGTTGGCCCAATCCCTCTATTGGGATTCACCGGAGCATTGGAGTACTATCCGATTAGAGTGACTCGTCGCATCAAGTCGTACAAGAGCTTCCCCGGCGTTACAAGCGGATCCGCTCCAAGTTAGCTTCGTTGATGGAAGCCGAGGCCATGAAGATTCCATTCTCACCATCAAATCGATGTGGGACATGTGCTGTCCACAAAAACTCAAATGGCCCGAGGAGGAGTTGAAAGGCAAGGAAAGGAAGTACTATGCCTCGATTAAGTATATCCAACAACACAAGATTCCCGAGGAGCTGCTTCCGAAGATACCGGAGGCGCCGTTGAAGATCACCAATCAAGATGAGAATAAACGCCTCAAAAGAGTTGCTGAAAAAGCTCAAGAGGAGAATAAACGATTGCGCCGAATGGTGTCCCGAATGTATATTGATCAAGCCAAATGAAGTGCTTGAATCAATCTTGCTATTTTCATTTTTAGATTAATGTTTAGGAGTTGGGGTCATTTACTTTCCTAGTTCGTTTGTTTAGGACATATCGAATTTCTAGGCTTGTCAAAAGCTCCATTGATGAATAAAATTTCTAGAGTATTGCCATGGATCGGCGTATTTTCATATGAGATACTTATTTGTGTTCATTTCTTAATTTTTAGGTGATAACGGATCCATCACGTTCGCCCATCATCACGCGATTAAGAGCGAGAATGGCCGAACAAACCGAAATGCGTGATCGTGTCTCCGCTGTGGAGACTCAACTCCAACAAGTACTCGCCTCTTTATAACTTGTGACGGATCAACTCCAATTCCTCCAGGCAAATCCAACAGCTGCACCTGCTCTTCCTGAAGTGGTTATCCCAAAGCAAGCAAACAAGGTTCAAACGATTGACGATGACATGCCCGGACTGGAAGATGATCCATTCCCGATCAATGTGGAAAAGGCTAAGCTTGTCAACATCCCTAAGACAGAGCAGGATGAACGCTTTGCTAAAATGGAAGAAAAGTTAAAACAACTGCAGAGTCACGAGTTCACTCCCGTTCGACTTGTCCGTGTACGAGAAAGTCAAGATGCCAAAGAAATTCAAAATGCCGGATTTTGAGAAATACGATGGTACTTCCCGCCCAAAAGCTCATTTGCGATGTACCATGTGCGCATGGCCCAATATGTCAAGAACGAGCCTCTCATGATCCAATCATTCCATGCAAGTTTGACTGGGCCTGCACTAAATTGGTATGTCATGAAGAATGTGAACCTACTCAATACCTGGAATGAAGTAGCCGACGCATTTCTCAAGCAATACAAGTTCAACATGGATATTGCACCTTCCCGAGAGGATCTTGAGAGGATGGAGAAAAAGAGGAGCGAGTCGTTCAAAGAGTATGCCGTGAGATGGCGAAATCGGCAGCTCAAATCACCCCGAGCCTACCGACAAGGAGCTGATGAAGTTATTTATCAAAACTCTCCCATCTGAGTTCCGTATCCGGATGGCCAGCACATATGTTGAAAGCTTCAATCAGCTTATTTCTGTGGGGGAACAAATCGAGATGGGGATAAGGGAAGGATGGTTTACTGAATCATCGAATAGAAGATTCTCTACCAAGAAAGATAAGGAGGCTGCTGTAGACGTGAATATGGCTTATGGTCAAGAAAGTACCAATCGCGCCCTGGCTATCCAGACGAATCAAAGGCAACAACAAATTGCCGGCCGTCAGCCATTCGCCCAAGCAAGAAGGCAATTCACGCCTCTCCCTGGATCTCCATCCCAAGTGTTGGCTATCCTAAGAAAGAAAGGTTTGCTTACTAATGAACCAAAGCGTCCTAATCGTGAGAGCATCCGAGGCTACGACCCAATGAAGAAGTGTGATTACCATAGCGGCGAATTGGGACATTCAACTGATGAATGTTTCACTCTCAAGCATAAGATCCAAAACCTCTTAGACACGAAGGCCTTCTCATTTCAAACTATTCGACCGAATGTCCAAAAGAATCCACTGCCTGAGCATGAAGGTACGGTCAATGCTATCTTGGAGCCTAAAGTCAGTCGGATCAAGAACTCAAAGGTACACGTAGCATATGCTTACAACGGGCTGATAAGAGCTGGATATTATCCAGATCAGGAGGATGTTCCTCTATCACTGATGAAGGAAAGAGTCACTAGGATGGTGGATGACGGAATCATCGTTTATGCTGACCATAACTGTATAGTTTCCACTATTTCCCCCATCATTATTGATTGGGAGGAAGAGCAAGCGGCGCTCAATACTGACAAGGAGAAAGTTGATCCTTCACTCGCGGACATGCCCCCACTTGAAGATGCATCTGATGATGAGATAGTGATTGAAATGCCTCAACCGTATGAATATGTCAACAATAAGGCGGTCCCTTGGTCCTATGATCTAGATGTTGACTTCGTTACAAGGTATGGTCGGACTTATTCTCAAACTAATGCTCAACCCGCAAAACCTGTCACCGATGAAGAGGCTAAGGAGTTTCTGGCCGTGATCAAAGCAAGCGAGTACAAGGTGGTCGAACAATTCTACGAAAGATGCCCGCCCGCATTTCTTTACTTGAACTCCTACTTACATCCCCGTGCATCAAAAGTCCTTAATGAAGGTGTTAAGTGAAATTCGTGTACCCGAAACGGTCGAAGGCATAAGCCGGAAGACTTTGTGGGATCGATCCTTCTTAAGGACATGATTGCCTTTTCGATGAGGATTTCCTCTCGAGGGTAGGGGGCATAACAAGGCACTCTATGTATCCGTCAAGCATAAGGCTTCTCATGTGTCTCGAGTACTCATTGATAATGGGTCCGCCCTAAACATATGTCCACTGGCCATTCTTCATCGCCTTAAGGTGGACCCGTCCAGGATACATGCTGCAAAGACTTCTGTCCGAGCTTTTGATGGTACGAAGAAGGAGGTGCTTGGAGAGATTCACCTTGATGTGCAAATAGGGCCGGTGGTTTTCAATGTTCCTTTCTAGGTAATGGATATCCCTACTGCTTTTAATTTCCTGCTGGGTCGTCCCTGGATTCATACTGCTGGGGCGGTACCATCAAGTCTACATCAAGCTGTGAAATTCGTAATCAAAGGGAAGCTAGTCACTGTCTATGGCGAAGAAGATCACCGAATTTATCATGAGACAGCTATCCCCTATGTAGAGCCAGACTTTGAGTTCGAATCGAGCTACCACTCATTTGAGTTGGTATCCACTATTCATGCTTCTCGAGACTCGCCACCACCAACTCCTGAAGTTTCAAGTGCTACTCTCATGGTGGGAAGGATGATGGTTGGGAATGGTTTTATTCCTGGCAGTGGCCTTGGAAGAAATGGTCAGGGTATTCGAAACCCCATTGAAGCCCCTCAGAGGTCCCGTGCTGCTGGATTAGGGTACCATGGAAGAGGTGGGGAAAGTTCTAGAGGACGAAGACAGGAAAGGCGAAACCCGCCACTTGACCACAGGCAAGAAAGGCAAAACCCAATACTCCCAAACATTCGCGAGACATTCCCTGGTCCTCCCATAATGATGCAGGATGAAGCAGAAATAATAGACACCCTGGGGCAGCCAAGCGGAAAATTCGACTATCTGGTGAAGTATTCAGCTCCTCCCAGTTTCTACATTGATCCCCGCGACATTGTCCCAGATGGATGGGGTGGCATGGATGATCCGACATCCCCAGAGACGGAAAACCCTGAAGATGCATTGGAAGGAATCTCTAGTCTCTTCGATGATGTCTTCATAGGAACCATTGACGAAGGACCTCCGGAGAAAATGGGCTCTAGCCCACAAGAGTAACTCATTTACCGCTTTCTCACATTCCCCTGCACGGGAATTTTTATCGCTTTCTAGGGCTTGTTTTTGATTTCTTCTTTTTCGCTTTCTTTTTAGGGCTTGAAAATTGCATTTCCATTCAATAAATGTAATTGATTGATGAATATCAATAAAATTACAAGTTTTATTTTGAGGGCATGATGAGGTACACCAAACCAGCCCGGTGATGATATCCAGCCGATAAAAGAAAAAGAAAATCCAAGGAGAATTCTGAGGCCTGGGCTCCATCATGCTTTCTCATGTCAAAATGTTTTAAAAACAAAAAAACAAAAAAACAACAACAAAAACATAAAAACAAAAGGATAGATTACTTTGTTTGTCTTTCTAATTTATTTACTTCATGTTTCAGGAGCAATCTTACTGCATACAAAAGTATGGAAATGGTCCATGCAACAAATGCTGACATTGGCGACCTCGAAGACTTGAATGAAGATTCCATTGAGGTGCAGCGAAGCTGTGAACAACATGAAAAAGCCAAGGCTCTCACATCCGAGCAGACTGTCACTATTAATTTAGGTGACACCGAAGAAGTTAAAGAAATTAAAATTGGGGCAAATCTTCCCAAAAACGAGGCCGAGCGCCTAACTCAACTATTGAAGGAATATCAGGATGTCTTTGTATGGACCTATGCTGACATGCCTGGTTTAGACCCATCGATCGTCGAGCATTGCTTGCCTACTAATCTGGACATGCCACCTAAGAAGCAAAGGCTGCGGAGAACTAAGCCCGAGCTTTCGAAGAAGATAGAGGAAGAGGTGATGAAACTTCTGAAGGTGGGATTCATTGAAGTCTCACAATACCCTGAATGGGTGGCTAATATCGTGCCGGTGATGAAGAAGGATGGTAGAGTTCGAGTTTGCGTCGACTATCGAGATCCGAACAAGGCTAGCCCAAAAGATGATTTCCGCCGCCTCACATAGATGTCCTCGTGGATAGTACTGCCGGATTTGAACTATTCTCATTTATGGATGGGTTTTCCGGATACAATCAGATAAGGATGAAGGAGGAAGATAAGGAGAAGACTGCATTTATCACCCCGTGGGGGACTTTTCATTACAAGGTTATGCCCTTTGGACTCAAGAACGCATGGGCAACTTACCAACAGCCCATGGTAACACTATTCCATGATATGATGCATCGGGAGATTGAAGTCTATGTTGATGATATGATCGCAAAGACTCGGCCTGGAAGAAGCCATGTGGAAACCCTGAAGAAGTTGTTTGATCGACTCCGTGAATTCAAGCTTCGGCTAAATCCCACTAAATGCGTGTTCGGGGCAACATCCGGTAAATTACTCGGATTCATTGTAAGCAGTAAGGGAATTGAGATTGACCCATCCAAGGCTAAGGCCATATGCAAATTGCAACCTCCATCAATAGTGAAAGAAGTTCGGAGCCTCCTGGGAAGACTGAATTACATAGCCCGGTTCATTTCCCAACTCTCTGAAACTGCCAAGCCATTCTTCAAGCTC
This sequence comes from Eucalyptus pumila, assembly GCA_016097595.1. NCBI lineage: Eukaryota > Viridiplantae > Streptophyta > Magnoliopsida > Myrtales > Myrtaceae > Eucalyptus > Eucalyptus pumila. The sequence goes on from CM027848.1 coordinate 24,945,337, forward strand.
CTAAAGAAGAATGCACGAATCAAATGGGATGATGAGTGTCGAGAAGCGTTCAACAAGTTAAAACAAGCACTCGATGAACCCACCGGTTCTTGTCCCGCCATCACCAGGGCATCCCTTGATTCTCTACCTCACCATTCATAGTGAGTCATTGGGTGCAATGTTGGCTCGAGAGTCTTGTGGATAAAAAGAACGAGCCATTTATTATCCGAGTAAGAAGTTCACCGTATCGTAGCTGAAATATTCGATGTTGAAAAGACTTGTGTGGCATTGGTATGGGTATTGCATAGATTGCGACAATACACACTACATTATCAAACATTTCTCGAATCGAGAACGACCCCATCAAGTATTTACTTGATCGGCCAGCTTTGGTGGGTAAGTTGGCCAAATGGCAAATTTTGATCTCCGAATTTGATGTGCGATACATGCCACAAAAGTCGGTTAAGGGTCAAGTGATCGCCGATCTATTGGCCGGAAATTCAGGAGTTTCTAATGACGATGACGGTTTCCTTGATGACCGTGTCATGGGCGTAAATGAAGACTCATGGAAGATGTTCTTTGATGGAGCCAAACTTGTCTCGTTCGTGCATCAATTCGATATCCCCAGATGGACAACACTATCCGGTAGCTGCAAAATTGATATTCCCATGCACTAACAATGTGGCCGAGTATGAGGCTTGCATCCTCGGACTTCAAGCTGCAATCGAGATAGGCGTGGCCAAGTTAATGGTATTTGGAGATTCGGCACTGATCATATTACAGACTGTAGGTGAGTGGAAGACCAAGGATGCCAAGTTGCTCCCGTACCACAAGTACTTAGAAGATCTGGTAAAGGAGTTTGATGAAATTTCATTTGAATACTTGCCAAGGGCTCACAATCAATTTGCGGATGCACTCGCGACTTTGTCATCTATGTTGCAAGTCACTGACGGGTTAGAGGTTGAGCCTTTGAAGATAGAGGTGTTGCCGAAGCCGGCTTACTGTATGATTATAACTGAAGAACCTGATGGAAAACCGTGGTATTACGATATCATGAACTACATTAAAAGGCATGAATTTCCCAAAGGAAGCACTCCTTCTGATAGGAAGTACATCACGAAGATGGCCTCAAAATTCTTCGTCAGTGGCGAGAATTTGTACAAGAGATCTTATGATTCAGTTTTGTTACGGTGTGTGGATGCAACCAAAGCCACTCAAATTATGCAAGAAGTGCACGAAGGAATATGTGGCCCTCATATGAATGGGCACATGATGGCTAAGAAGATTATGAGATTAGGCTACTATTGGCTCACACTAGAAAGTGACTGCATCAAGCATGTACGGAGTTGTCATCGTTGCCAGATCCATGGTGATAAGATAAATGTTCCTCCAACCGAGCTACATCAGTTTTCCGAGCCATGGCCCTTCTTAATGTGGGGCATTGATGTGATCGGCCCAATAAATCCGAAAGCTTCTAATGGGCATCGATTCATTTTAGTGGCCATAGACTATTTCTCCAAATGGATCAAAGCTACGTCATTTGCAAGTGTCACTGCTCGCAATGTTGCGAAATTCATCAAACGTGACATAATTGCTCGTTATGGTGTCCCTGAAGCAATCATCACTGATAATGGGACCAATTTGAACAACAAACTTGTTGATGAGTTGCTCGGAGAGTTCAAAATCAAGCATTTGAATTCGTCTCCTTACCGCCCTCAAATGAACGGGGCCGTTGAAGCAGCTAATAAGAACATTAAGAAGATTTTGGCTAAGACAGTCGAGAATTATCGAGATTAGCATGACAGGTTACCCTTCGCGCTGATGGCGTATCGGACATCAATCCGCACTTCCACTGGGGCTACCCCGTTTTCTTTGGTGTATGGCATGGAGGCAATTCTACCTGTAGAAGTGGAGATTCCTTCTCTGAGAGTTTTATCCCAAGTGGAGTTGTCTGAAGCTGAATGGTCGCAACAAAGACTTGAACAGTTAAACTTAATTGATGAGAAGAGACTCGAAGGCGCTTTGTCATGGCCAAGCTTATCGCAAAGAGTTGCCGATCCTTCAACCGAAAAGTACGACCGAGACATTTCGAGGTAAATGATCTTGTTCTAAGAAAGCTGTTGCCAATTTTCCCGATCCCGGGGGCAAGTTCGCCCCAAATTACAAAGTGGTCCATATGTGGTGAAGAAGGTACTTCCCGGAGGTGCCTTGATCTTGGCGAAATGGATGGTCGTGAGCTTTCCACTCCAGTGAATTCGATACATCAAAGAAGTATTATCCATGATAGAATTTGCCACGTCTTGTCTTGAATTGCAAGTATTTTATCATGAATAAGATGCCTCAATCAGTTGAATTGTTCAAGTTTGTCATAAATTTTGCATTCTTCTTCCTTAATGAATCATGTGAGATAAATTGAATGTGTCAAATGAGATACCTTGGAATGATGAAAGGCAAGCCTTGTTCCATACACTACCCCATACACTAATCCTCGGTGACTTGTGTGAAAGAGTTCCATGCCCGTAAGGAAGAGGGTGATCTCGCAAAGGGTACACTAACTAAGGTGACAAGAGGCAATTTCTTCTTCTACCTGAAACACTACAGGTATGCCCATTGTTTAGCCCTTCGAGCCCACACACATGAAGAATTTTTAAATCATCCCTGTTAAGGATCATCCCACATTGGGACAAAGTTTGAAATGAATGAAAGGAATTTTCTTACTCACACTTGCATCAATCTTCGAGTATTGCTTTCGCGTTGTAACTCGTATGATAATTTAAAGTGCCCTAGGATGATGAAGAGCAGTCATTTCTCTATCCTACACACTTTTATCCATTGCATAGCCCACTTGAGCTTATGAATTCATTTCATATTAAACCCAGTTGGTGATCATCCCCCACACTGGGGCAAGACAAAAACATTCAAGTAGCATGAACTAGAATACCGACAAAAATGGAGATTTTGTTAAAAAAAAAATGCAAAAATGGGGCATGAAAAAAGCAGTGTGCCTGGTAAAAGCAAGGCCGATGCCCAAAAGAAAAAAGAACTCAAATGCTGTTGCAATCAATGAGTGCAAAAAAAAAAAAAAATCTCCGAAATGGAGAAGGAAAGTGGTGGAAATGTCAAGATGATCACCAACTTTGACCCTCTAAACACTTTTTGAGCCTAATGATCTTTTCATTTCACAACCCATGAATCAAGCCTACGTTACGTCCCTTGCAAAGTCTCTTCAGATTAGGGCACTTGAATTAACGTAAGAGTTCATATGCCTGAAAGCATCGCTTGAATAAGTACGAGTAAGATAATTACTTCCTCATTTTATATGTTTCTTGACTTGAAAATCCCAAGACAGTTATAAAATGTCATTTTTCAAATAGCCCCGGCTCAAAGAGTCTCCTTTGTTAAGCTGTTGACCAAACCCACATTATGGTCCCTTTTAAAGACCTCTCAAATTGGTGAGATTGTACCACTTGCGAGATTGCTCAGACCCTTGTTTGGCATGATGATGGTGAGATAGAGTGATTGACAAAATCTTGCATCAAAGGTCAGGATGAAATTGCCATTTTAATGAGGATGAGAGAAAAGTCCTTTCAGACTAAAGGATCCCTCATTTGACACATTCATAACACTCATGTGTTCAGAATGGAAATTAGGTGATGCAAGATTAATGGAAATCATCATGAACCCCTATTAAATTGATGCATATTTGTGATTACAAATGCATGTTGCCTCTCCTACGACCATGTTTTGCAGGAGGCGTATCCCTGAAGATCGGAGATGTTACCAGGTAAGTATATCTCTATCCATACCTTGAATATTTGTCATTGCACAGGTATTCCCTTTAAGCATACCGACACTCAATTGAGTTGTCCCCCAAAGATTTTTCTCCAGATTCAATCTGATTAAGGCGACTGAAGAATGGTTCGGGTCCTGGTCAGATGATTTCTGTCGTAAAGCTGGGCGACCGAAGAATGGTTCGGGTCCTAGCCAAGCAAAACCTCAATCTAGGCGACCGTAGAATGGTACGGGTCCTGGAAAAATAATTTTCTTCGTCGAGGCGACCGTAGAATGGTACGGGTCCTTGACAACACTTATTCCTTATTCAGGCGACCGTAGAACGGTACGGGTCCTGGAAAAAGAATCCCCGTTTAGGCGACCGTAGAATGGTACGGGTCCTAGACAAAACCCTTCTGCCGTACTAGGCGACCGTAGAATGGTACGGGTCCTGGAAAAGCAGTTCCTTACAAAGCCTTTCTGCCGTATTGGGCGACCGTAAAATGGTACGGGTCCTGAGAAAGCAGCTCCTTTCTGCCATACTGGGCGACCGTAGAATGGTACGGGTTCTGGGAAAGCAGCATCTTCACAAAATCATGTTACTATTCTAGGCGACCGTAGAATGGTACGGGTCCCTGGACAGTAACACCCACTACCTCGAATTACTTTATCCTCCTCGAAGGTAAGTTATCCCAGGTAGATTCATCTATCATTTGCATTAGCATTTCCATGCATCATACAAATTGCATTAAAAAATGGAATTCATATTCCGACAAAAAATCATTCATTGCATGAGCATGACCAAAATTTAGGTCTCAATTTGTCTTTGAAGACAACCTCTGCGAGCTCACCTTCAAAGAGGGGCAGCTGTTGACACCTAAATTTTGGGAGTTAATTTTTGCTAAATAAAAAATAAAAAAAAAATCATAATCACATGGCATATAGTTTAGGAAAATTTTATTTTTTTTATTTTGTTATATTTTGTTAAGATTTTTCATATTTAGGTAATATACACTGGGAGATGCATTTTTGCGCAAAAGGAGAATTTTTTTGATCAGATATGCAAAAAATATTGCGTAGGGTGAAATAATATATTCAATGGAATTTTACATGAACAAAATTGGCAATGAAATATACCGCAAAGATACATTCTTTTGGGTGTATAAAAGAGTTGCGTACGGTGGAAAAAAAAGGAGGCCACGCATATATTGATACACAATTGAGAGGAATTTCGGAAAATTCGGAGCAAAAGGAGGGTTCTCTTCGTCGAAAGGGGGTTCTTTTCCGTTGGGGTGAAAAGTAGAGGAAAAAGCAAAAAGTAAAAAGTGACTGAGGTAAGAGAGAGAGAAAAAAAAAAACAAAAAAAGAAAGAAAAAGAAAGGGGCGAAACCCTAATCGTCTTCCCCAAGGATCTCCCACCCCGCCGGCGCCCGATCGCCGATTCCCCGCGTCCGGCCGCAGCTAGCCCCCGACGCCGGAGCCGTCCGCCGCACCATCGCCGATCCGTCTCCACCGAGGTCGCACGCCTCCGCGTGCAGACCGCCGCACCGCTGCGTCTCCAAGAGACGCCGCTCCGCCCGTGAAGTCACCGCCGCCGCTCAAGTGCCGACACTTGCAGATCCGAGCTCGCCTCCACTCGATGCCGTGCCTTGGCGACTCGCGACTCGCCGCACCGCTACCCGTCACCGCGCTCAAGCCCTATCCCGCCTCACGTCCGAGCGACCCACCCGCAGATCCCGAGTCTCCGGTTGCTACCGCCGCACCAACATCGCCGTGCCCCGCCCGTGAGCCCCCCCGCGACGCCGCGCGCCACCAAATCTGCCTCGTTTGCAACCGAAGCCCGAGCATCGCCTTGCCGTTGACGCCCGGCAGCCAACAGCCCGTGACCCGGCGTCGTCGCCGCGTCCGCGCCAGCCTCCGTCCGAAACTCCTCTCCGTGACCTCCACCCACGACGCCCGCCCACTCGTTTCGCCGTGCCGCCCGCGCCGCCCGTGCTGATCCCGAAGTCCCCGTGCCGCGCCGCCGCGCGCCATTCTCCGGAGCCTCGCCGGAACCCTAGCCGGCGATCTCTCCGCCGGACCGGCCACCGATTTATTTTCTTTTTCTTTTTCAGAAAAAAAAAGAAATGAAAAAAAAAAAGTAAAAGAAAATTTAGGTATTTCTTTATCTTATTTTTGTTTTATTATTTTTGTTATTTTATTTTATCTTTTTAGTGTAATTATTCCTTTAATGTGAAATTGAAATTCCATGATATGAAATTGCCTTGAAATTAGTGATTGTCACCCGATTTTCAAGCTCGAAATCCGACTCGCAATTACTTAAAAAAATTGCCAATCCGATCTCCCGCTCGAGATCCGATTTGTGATTTATGTGAAATTGGCCAACCCGATCTCATGCTCGAGATATGGTTCGTCGATTTGGGTATCAATATGGCTTGATTTGCTGTGGTGTTACTTAAATTAGTTTTCTTAAAAAAAAAAAAAAAAATGTAGTTTTAGGGTTTGCATGTTCATAATAGGTATTTTATTTCGAAAAAAAATCAAATCAATTAATTCAGGTTGCTAGTTTTCTTTAAAATTTTGGATTGCATGTTTAATTATTTGGCAATTATTAATTTCGAAACTAAAAAAAAAAAGGAAAAACATAAAAAATCATCATGCATAATTCATGTAGAATTAAGGTATATTTTGCACGTCATTGCATATTAGGATAGAAATTGCACTTAAGTTAATTTAGATAATTTCTTAATTTACTATAGGTTTAGGTATTTTATTAAATAGATTGCATTTTAGGATTATCTAGGTTAAGATAATATTTTAGTTTAAATTAGGATGTGGCTCAACCTAATTCCTAATATAAATTAAATAGGATCTTAATCTAATTAGGTAATTTTCACATTTCACCTAATTTCGAATTTCATGAAAAAAACAAAAAATGCCATAGGTTGATTTGGTCTTGTTATTTAGGATAAAAAATGCATTCTTTTAGGAAAAAGAAAAATTGTCATATGCACGTCATTAGGGTTCGATTAATTGAGATGCATGTCATTTAGCATTTTTGCTAGGCCCATTTAATTAGAAATTACATGTCATTAGAATTAGGTCATTCAACTAACATTGCATTACATATTGCATGATTTTCATTAATTAAGAGAAAACAAAAATTGAGTAATTGCTTGTTAATTAGAAACCATATCTAGGGTGGTTGATGTGGATTTTAATTTAACATTGCGAGATGCTTTCGTTGCTTTGAGGTAAGTTTTCTTTGCAATTTATTGTTTATCTGGGTGTTAAATTGGTGGATTGCGCACCCGCATGATCGCCTCACATGTTAGGGAATTAGTTTAAAATCAATCAAAACTGCTTGCCAAACATTTTTTCAAAAATAAAAGAAAAGGTACCGAAAGGGCGTTAGAAAAGTCTAGCGTAACCAAGTCCCCGAATTCATAATCTCTGGTTCGTAGGAGTAAAGTAAATCTCCCGTTACTTTATTTGGGTTTCTAATCGACCCACCAAAAAATAGATTAGTGGCGACTCCTAATTGAAAATCTATTGCATGTTAAGAACTTGAATCTAAGTTGCAAATTGGTATGGGCTTGGGAGAGCCCGAGTTAAGTCTAGGCTTAACAATCCATTAGCCAAAACCCTAGGTGGTTCACACCCGAAAAATTGGGTCACGACAAGAGTATTAGCAAAATCGAGTTTAAAAATTGATATTAATTTTAAAGTGAAAACTACGAAACATTAGAAATATTTTGAGGAGGAATAGTTGCTAGTAGTACCATTAAAATTGCGTAATATCGATAATGAAGTGAGTAAAATTAGAAACTCCTTTGCACTGGATGTTTATAGTATCGCATGAGTAGTTTGAATAGCATATTTAACTGTTGAATTACTAAATAATACCAGGTTGCATGTTCAATTTCATTCACCAATTTCTTATAATCTAACCGTTAGAATATTTAAGACTAAGTGTGAGGAGGAGTGTTAGAATATTTAAATAATAAATCATGCATTCATTTAACAGCTTAAGCTTTTAGAACAGTTGGCAATGATCTCACAAAATGTTATATGGTATCAGAGCTGGAGGTCCTGAGTTTGAATTTTTTCATGCCCCATTTGTATCCCCAATTAAATTTCCAAGCAAAAGACCAAACTAAGCACAAGGGGAAGCTTAAGTTTTTAGAACAGTTAGTAGTGGTTCCAACAAGATTTCACATTTACTAAGTTCTCTTTAGTGTTTGGCTTTTTTTGGGCATCTTATCCCTTGCATATCAGTCCTATTCACCACCCTTGCATATCAATCCTAGTCACTACTTCATGTTTCAATTAACTAAACTTAAACATCCATTAGGGATAGCTTATTGGCATAATTAAGGAACTCAAAACAACATGAAAGTTAGATAATGTCGTTTAAAGGCAGTGTAAGTCAATAGATATTAAGCGACAAGACATTGACTCTGGCATATGAATTAACAGTATATATTCTCTATTGACTTAGATTAATAAATGTAAAGGAAATGTACTGACAAATGGAAAAGTAATTGGTTCATACGAGATATTTCCAATGAAATTTTAATAGGTGAGCTTTTAAACATTAAAAGTAATTCAGCTATGAACCGAGGGATTGGTATCTTAGACATCCTTCAAGAGCTATATTTCTTCTTTCAATTGAGTCAATAAAATTTAACTGTAAATTAAAAAAAAAAGCGATAAAATGACAATCTACAACTGTGCGACACTCGAACTAGTGTTCCTGCAAGAAAATATAACATGTTGCACCTTTTAATTTGCTCATACCTTAAGTTGAGTCCAGCCACCCCAAAAATCACTTATATGGCTCCACGATAGGTCAAGGATAACTAGATTTTTGGGGCATAAGTTGGTTGCAAGCAACTCTGAAGGACCATACTTCCAAGATAGCCATCTCAATTCTGAAAAGAGATTCTTATAGTCTCCATAGAGGTTCCCACCATCCATTTTAAGAAATCTAATACTTGGCACTTTCACAAAATCATCTGATGTCAAAATAGTGGTTGGTATAATCCCGCAAAAGTTCATACAAATTGCTACAATAGTGTCGGTTCCCTAAAATGAGGAAAGAGTCAGTTCGATCCAAATAGTGGGAAAACAATTGAGGGAAGATTTCTGCAATGAACAAAGTAGAGGAAGGTGCACTTAGACTTTTACCTTCTTTCTTTTGATCATATCAAGACCTTCTTCATGATTCCACACCTGAGAACGTTTTCCCGGATCTTCGCAGTTCTCTTGGAACACAATGCTCTTGCCAAAGTCTTTAAGTTGATCGTGCATCCATAATTGGTTCTTTCCTATAATTTTCACTAAGGACATTAAAAGTAGAACTTCAATCCCCTCATCTGGAAAATATCTACAGTCATTCCACATGTAATATGCATCTCTCTTATTTTCTCCGACTAGAAAGCAAGCAATATCAAGAAATATTTGTCGTTGATGATGATCTAATGCCTCATAACTCAATATTAACTTATCCTTCACATCCTTATGAGGACACTCTTCCATCTTTTTCAATGTACTTTGCCACACTGCTTCCTTTTTATCATATAAAAATGAGCCCATCACTTCAATGGCCAAAGGAAGCCCTCCGGTTTTTGCAGTAATTTTCTTAGATAGACTCAAGAATGCATTTGGAGGAGAGATGCTTCTAAAGGCATGCTTGCTAAAAAGTTGAAGAGTTTCGAGATTGTTGAGCTCCTTAGCTTCATAAATCAAACAATGCTCAAATTGATCTTGGAATCCACATAAAACACTTTTGTCTCTTGTTGTAACAAGTATTCTACTTCCCAAACCAAACCATTCTTTCTTTGCTGCTAATGCCATAAGTTGGCCCCTATGATTTGCATCATCAAGGAAAATAAGAACTTTCTTTCTACTAAATCGTTGTTCGATCAAATTTTTCCCTTGATCGATGCTAGAAACCTTGATTCGTTTGTCCCCAAGGATATCATGCACTAGTTGCCTTTGCAAATTTAGAAGACCGAAACTTGAACTTTCTGATGCTTGTCGAATATCCGGGAGAAGGCAACAATTTTCAAAATTTATGGACAATTTGTGGTAAATAAGCTTGGTAAGAGTCGTTTTGCCTATACCACCTATTCCACAAATTCCAACAAGCCTTATGTCCTTAGATTCAACACTCAACAAATCCATTACTTCATCCACTAATTGGTCGATCCCAACCAAATAGTCAGACAAATGTACCGAAGACACCTTAAGCCTAACCAAAACTTTACGAGCTATTAGCCGTGTGAGTTCTCCCTGGCTGTATGTTAGTAAAAAGAGTATAATGAAGTTACCATCTGATTGAAATTAAACATGCATATACAAGATGATTCAGTAATACAAGTTAGCTACAAAATGCTGGACGTATGAGGGAAAAATATGCATGACTTTCCGAATTGATTCAATCATACTAATAGGATACAATGGATGTTTTTAATGAAGGTGATGATCAAGACCATGAAGTGCAAGATGATTCCTCCCAATATTTATCACATAGTCTATTAGAAGTGAGCATGGTTCAACTGGTCCAATTCAAAACTTGAAGCCAGTAACTGAACGAGGGAACCGTTCCACGTTCTTTGGAATTGGAAACTGAACTAGTCCATCCTATAACCGGTTTAAAACCGAACCAGGCCCCTATTTTTTGTTTTGTATTTTTTTCAATTCCTTTTTTTAAATGAACTCTTATTTTAAAATTTGTTTGAGAGGATTCTATCCAAGAAGCCTCCAAGTCGGTTTGATTCTCGAGCACCGTGTAGGTGGGAAAGAAAAACTTGGGGAGGCCCAGCCTGAAACCCGATCCAAATCGTTCTGTCTGTGTTATGAAGCCTCATGTTCGGACTAGTCGAAACATATTACTTGAATGGGTCTATTCAAGCTTCGGTTCAAATCTGAAAAACAAAAACCGACCAGTAGTTTTAATTGAAACAAATGGGAACTAAATCAGATCTGAAAGTGGAAAAGGAAACAGGTTTGAGGAAAGAGCAAATATTTGTAGATTTATTTTGTAAAAAAAAAAAGGCCATATTGGCCTTATAAAAAGAAAGAAGAGGAGGAAGTATATCTTCGAGGGCACCAAAATAGATGAAAAAATGTACAATATGCAAGTGTAGTTCTAGACGCGCGTCCACCAACCGCAGAGAGAGACATTGGGAACAAATACATCGTACTAATATGAGGTTGCCTCACCATGATGATCCGTCACATGATTTTCCACCATGGATGTTGCAGGTAAGATCGGCGGCGTCTGATGCCATTAGAGCAAGCTAACGACCGCCATAATTTGACTCTCTCCCTGTTTGTCGATTAGAAACGCAGAAGCTGCTCGCTTCATTCTATCCTTCTTACGCGGTTTCTTCTTTTTTTTTTTAATAAAATTTATCCGCAGTAGATATTAGTCTGAAACAGTGTGTAAAAATGAACAATTCAAACATTTCTAGCACAAAAGGAAAACAGAAGAAGAAGAAGTGTGTAAAAATGAACAATTCGAACATTTCTGGCACAAAAGGAAAACAGAAGAAGAAGATGGAAACTGATCACGAACAGAAACCCCACTTGAGCCGAACCATAAATTTCAAGTTGGTCTGTAACGGCTCAGGTCATAGATTCAAACTAAATGGTTGGTTCTTGTATTTTGAACTTGTGAATCTAGCCAGTTCTTATGAGAATCGGGTTTGAACTAGACCAGCAAGTTTAGTTCTGGTCCATCCCCAACTTGAATTTGGACTGTTAATCACCCCTAGTTTATGGCCTTATTGAAGCCAAACCTTAAATCCAGGGCCTTAACATAAAGAAGTTAATGGCCAAAATCATGCCATAACAATACACTCAATCAATAAGGCCACTTGATGGAATGCCTAAATGAGCTCATCGAACATAAAAGTTACAAAAATACATTTGACTTATGAAATTCATAGATAAAATGTCTAAAAGGCTCATTGATGGATGGAGGTTAAGTGAAAAATTATGACACGTGGCAACAATCATTTAACTCAAAACATGAAAGGAAGTTGAAGCTAAGTCTAGAAAGTTCCATCAACCAAGAAACAACAATAATTGAAAGATTGTTAGAAGCATTCCTAAAATAGCGGTGCAAGTCAAGAAACAGTTAGAAATTTTTGTGGAAGAATATGAGGATGTATAATCGAATCGTACATTGAAAATAGGGGAACAATTAAAGACACCAAAACTCTCGTTATCATCTGACATGTCTCTGAAGACAATTCAAACACTTTCAACATAAATCATAGAGCACCGATCATGGAGTCCTGATTTTAGAAAAGATTGTAACGGATTAGATCTTCCATCTGGTTTTGAATTTCAAATTCAAATTAGGTAGGCTTTCTAATTTTAGTGTTTTTCTTTGAGCATAAAGGCTTTCTAGTCTATTTGTGAGCTTTCTTTCCCAATACATTCCATTGAGAAGTTTGTGTTCAGATTATGTCATCAAGCAAGCATGACACTGAAGATTGTAAGTGGCGTACTCTAATTCAATAAAAGCATTTTTTTAATAAGACTCTGATAAAGTCTTTGACATTTCAAAACATGTTTTTGATTGACTTAAAGTCACATTTGATATGTGAAGAGGCTATGAATTGATTTGATTGGGTTTTAATCAATGAAACCACTGAGTTCTTAGCAAACACAACTTGACAAAAACACGCTTAACATGCCTAGAGCAACATAATAATTTGGCTCTTCAAAATATAATCTGTATTTAAGCAAAAGAAGCAGAGAGAAAATGGAAGATAGAGTCAAATGAGTTAACATACCCTATGTTCTTGGTGTCCCATCCCTTGATTTTAGTAACCTCCTTGAGCGCCGCTGCCCAGCGTTGCATAATCTCAACCCTGCGTGTCTGTTCATGCAGGGTTAATGCATCTCTATATACTTTGGTTTCCAGCTTCACATCGGAAGGCTCCACGTCATAGAAAATGGGCATGACCTCTAGTTCCTTGGTTTTCCTACACTCCATCATGTGTTCCAACTCACGCAAGCACCAACTACTAGAGGCGTAGCCTCTAGAGAAGATGGGAATGCAGATTTTCGAGTTATCAATGGCCTGGAAAATCTCAGGGCCAATCTCTTCACCGATGTCGATCCCCTTCTTGTCTATGAAAACATGGATGCCCTTATCTAGCAGGGCATGATACAGGTAATCTGTGAAGTTAGCACGGGTGTCTGGTCCTTGAAAACTCAAGAACACATCGAACTGGACTTGAGATGTGCTGTTGCTAGTGGATCCTGTTTCTGAACAACTCCTTTTTCTTTTCATCCTAGCTGCCTCTGCTACATCAAAGATCTCACAAAAGATCTTACAGACTAGGGATGATAGATAATTCTGTAGTATGATTTGCAAGCAAGTTTATATTGCTTGAGTTCTGTGAAATCGAGCTTCTCTTTCCGATTTCAAGTATCTGTCATGCAACGATTGCTGATCAAGTCACCAAAAAAAGAAAAAAAGAAAAGAAAAAGCAAGACTCTTAGAACTTTTAGAAGACGAACTCTGGAGCAAACAGGTCCAGAGGGCGGAGAGGGGGACCCAACAAGCATTGATGGAAAATTTTCTCACGACAGGTACAAGAAAAACATAAACTTCCGAGTCCAACAAGAGATGGTGGTAGAGACCAGGCATCTATGAACGCTAGATATAAAGTTAAACTATCAAACAAACTCAGAGAAAAATAATTAAACCAGAAGCTGAAAGAGTTGCAAACCTCCAAGCATCTCAAAACTAGTAAGAATTAACAACGAAAACACAAAGCAAGAGACCAAACAAAAGAAAACGAAATTAAACTCTGAATAAGCAGCTACCTTTGTGTGATGCGATAGATATATCCGATAAATTCGAGTTCGAACGAACAAAGCAAAAGTAAATTTCTTGTGCACGCAAGATAGACGACTCACCTGCAACTGCATGAGAAAGCCGCATTCAAAATGGGGTCATGAATATCTAAGTTCCGTCGAGTTTAAAAAAAAGCTAAACGAAGAAATTGCAGGTCGCGAAACAAAAAGATTGAGCGAAGAGAGAACTTGAAGAACCTGAGGATTCTCTGCCTTGTGCAGGTTCTTAATATATTGTCCCGACTCATACGGGGGATGACCGACACATGTCAGATGGGACTTGGGATTTTGCAAGGATTGACCGGTACATTCCGCGGTATTTACCGGCTGAGTCCGGTTGGCCATTCCTGTCCTAACTGGATGGTCAGAATTTTTTCAACAACCATTCTTTAACATGATCTGCTTCAAGTCCAACCTTAAATGTATTTAAGTGTGTCGTAAATGGATTATAATGGGCTAATCCGCACATGAATTGTTTACTATTCATGTATAAACCGTTTGTCCTATTTGTCACATGAACCTATTTAAGTTTGACACAAACATACTTAATTACGTATCATGTGTGTCTTGTGAATGGTACGACTAACAATTCGTGTGCTTGTATTGCAATTGTGCCATGTCATAGGTTTAATTTGAATGCGACATATTTGTCAATTGTGTTACAATTTTGAAACCCAAAGACAATTGGTTAAACATTTGGATTATTTGATACGACACGTTTAATACATTTAAGAAATAAAGATATAAACAATTATATATGTTTATATGAAGATTGCATGGGCTAATCCTTTTATTTCGTAATTATTAGATGACTTTATGATAATTTAATGGGTCTTTCGTCTCTATCCACCCGTCTCTCTTAACCCACTTCACCGGTCACCCAAACGGGTTTTGTCTAAAGAAGAGACCCACGTTGGGCAGTCTTCGCTGACCATTCTCTTTAGAAGTCGAGTCCTTAGTGCTAATTATGTGCCATGATTTAGCTAACTCGTACAACTGACTTTATTCTAGAAGATTTATAAAAAAAATAAAATAAAACAAAATAATACAGATATTTGTAGTTGCTTTAGTGCCATGAGCTCAACAGCATTCCACCAACCCAGGACGGAATCTGATATGAGCTTGTCACGCATCACATTTGATTTGCCATTTCATACTGCATTTAAATAGTCATTTTAGGTTACTTCTTCGATATGTTCTTTGAATGATTTGTCATGTTTATGCTGTAAATGATTATTTTCTTGCCATCTCATTTTATTGTTATGTCTTGCATCGGCTCTGCCATGTTAGGTTGCACATGATTTTTGCCATGACATGTCATTTCACCATCGTTGGCATTCGATTTGTTATGTTTTACATATGAGAGCAAAGGATGAAATTTCTTCGTTCCCCCATTAGTACTCTCTTTTCACCGGTCACCCAAACGGGTCTTGTCTAAAGGATTCTTTCCACTATCCTCCGTAAATGATCCCCGTTATTATCCTGACGAATAGGGGATAAAATAAATGTGACTCCTCGTAGATCTGCTATAACCTGAAGTCCAGTGAATTGAACATTATAAATCTCTTTGGTAATGAAGGTGTAATGGGATAACAGTAGGTTGACAAGAGGAAGTAGATAATGGAGCCACCACCTGGAAATACTCCGAGTTTGAACAGGAGAACATAACAGACACTCCTGACGGTTTGCTTGATATTCTAATGCTCAGTTGCACTAAAGGTTCGATTATACCGGTACTCGAAGAAAAGGGAGAAACGCTCCTATGATATGCTCTTTGGTTATTCCTAATCAAGCAATTATCAAATTAAAACAATGTGAATTTGATATAATGTCATTTACAGGTAATGTAAGTCTATACATATTGAGCGACAAGACGTTGACTCCACCAAATAAATTAACAAAGGGAAATATTTTTACTTCTATTGACTTTCATTTATAAATGTAATAGGTAATTTACAAACGAAAGATATAGTAATTGCTCGATTCAATTTATTTCCGGTGAAAATTCAACAAGTGAACTTTTAAATATTAATGAGTAGTTCTGCTATAAAATGAGGGGTTGGTATCTTAGACATTCTTTACAACATTTGTTCTTTCAGGTGAGCTCTTATTCTCATAGATGATAGTGAGAGAATTTAGAGGACAATTAATCGGAAAAATTCTCAAGAGGAATTGGTATCTTAGACATTCTTCAAGAGCAAGATTTGTTCTTTTAGGTGAGCTCTTACGATGCATCTTCGAAGAATTCTCTAGAGGATCATGAAAGAATTTAGAAGACAACTAATATGATCTCCTAAATCAATCTCTCTCTTTGACTCAGCCAACACTATAATTAGCACATATCTATTCAAGGTCTTATGATCTATAGACATATAAATACTTTCATGTAATTGCTTGATATTCCAAACCATCAGCTCTAGCTTCCAATGTCCACATCCAACTCAAGCATTGATGCGATCCCAAGCATCAGCTAGTCCTAGTCACTTAGCAAGAGAAAAATTATACAAGTATCTGTACTAGTTATATAAACCGGAAACTTATCAAGTAAATGGATACGTAACTTATGAAGGTATAAGTGCAAAACATAGCCAAATTCAATTGGACTAAACCTCAAATTCTGAAGGCCGAAATAAATTATGAATTGGACAAAACTTCAGGCCGGAGGGTGGGACAGGGAATAAAAATCATAGCGATGATTCTCATTGGCCTCGTAAAGTCTCGCTAGACTCTGGTCATGTTACGTACAGAAAATTAAACAATTAGGCCAAAAAAAAAATTCCACAAGACAACTCCCGCTAGTTAGAAAGATGATGGTCGAATTGGAGAAGTTTGACGCGGCGATCAAGAAAATAATTTTGTTACCTGACAATTCTATAACGATCGAACTGTCGCACGGTCTCATCCATCATTATTATCCAATAATCCTAGAATTATTTTCTGTCCAACTTGAAAATAATATGTTGTGTACACAATTGGTGTACCTCGTGTAATTTTTCGATCTGAAACATGGCATGAGGAGACCACCGGCCATGGTGGCTCCGAGGTAGGCTATTCTGTGATTGCGAGGCTGTGGGCCATTAGGTGATTGACGCGTGGCACCAAGGTGGTAGTCTCCCCACTAGCTGGGAGTTTACGTGGCGGCTGTCGGCCAAAATTGGCATGAGGAGTATATTCTGATCGATGTTCGTA
The DNA here is from genome assembly GCA_016097595.1 of Eucalyptus pumila. Classification (NCBI taxonomy): domain Eukaryota; kingdom Viridiplantae; phylum Streptophyta; class Magnoliopsida; order Myrtales; family Myrtaceae; genus Eucalyptus; species Eucalyptus pumila. The sequence continues at coordinate 24,962,161 of CM027848.1, forward strand.
AATTTTCATATATAAAATGCACGAGAAAAAAAAAAAAACGCTAAACAATTGTGGATCGTTAAGGAGGTCCTATGCTCAGATGTTGTCGGGTGGTTACTCTTCTGCTCTCGAATCGTAACAAAATCGAAATGTGCAAAAATTGAACGGAGGACTTAATATGAACATGCCCATTCTTCTCCAGCATTTAGTATCGGTGACCAAGTCAATGATCAAAATGCAGTGATTGACGGAGACATGCCTTTCATAGATATGCTTCTTAATGATAATTAAAATTATCGTCATGGTTTGGACAAATATAATCTTCGAAGCTGCCATCGGAAATGGGTTTCATAGATATACGACATCTGTTAACGTTGACGCCAAATCTATTTTAGCTGATACAGTTATGATCTTTTACATTTTTGTGGTTTTTGTCCCATGCCAGATCCCGAAGGGTGGGTGCGAGAAGCAAATGAAATCCCGAGAAATGTAACATTCACCGTTGTATATCACATCTTACCTTGATTTGCGAAAATGTTGCTCAAAATCAACAGATCTAGAACTTGGAAATGGAACCTGAGCTTCGTTGGAGACAGATTTTAGGTCAAAAAAGCACGCGGAGAGAGAGAGAGAGGACTTTACTGGGCGTCTTCTAAACCACTGAAGAGACGATTACCGGATACAAGGAAAATGATGTTTGGACAAGACGAGGGCATTGCCGACCTCGTGTGATCATCCAAGTCTTCCCTAACAATGTCGTACTCGGTGCCTTGTATCACAACACTTGTACAACACGATAAGCGGGTTCATCCTACTCCTCTAAACCCTGCATTTGAACCGTTAGGGTCGTGTTTTCCTAAGGCGAATTTCCAGATCACAAGATCTATGAGCTCTCCAGTAATCACTTGATACGCCTTGCAGGAAATGCGATCATTACTTTATTCAATTAGCATATATGGAGAAATTTATTGGGAGAATTAAATGTAGCATGATGGTTGTTAGCTGGGTTCACTCCTATGTGAAGCCCAATGAGTTGCAAGCCCAAAAAGGACTTGAGCTCATATAATAAGTTATATGAGGCAATAGGGTTTCTCACTATCTATACAAAGAGGTAGCAGCAGAAAAGGAAATAGTAACAAGAAAAAAGAAAGTTATAAAATCGGGGTTTGGGGCAATATCTGATTTACATCAAGCTGGCGTCGGAGGTCGATTCGTGGTCCGATTGAGCTGAAATTTTGTCAGCATGTTCGTGACGCAATTTAATCAAATCTGAACGATTTGATTTTCGTTTGAAGCTCCATACATCAGGTTTTTCGTGGATTGATCAAAACCTGCGTTTTTGGTTAGATTTATCCTTGATCTCTTGTGAAGTTCATGTGTATTGCCAAGAATTATGTTCTTAAGGTGTTTGCTGCTATGTATCTCTAGTATTTGCTAGAGAAAAACAATTTTATTGATAGTGAAGATTTTCAGGTGGACTCCGGTCCCGTGGTTTTTTATCTCTTCACATCGAGGAGGTTTTCCACGTAAAAAATCGTCTTGTGTTCGCGTGCTTGGTATTTATTTTACTCTACTATATCGATTCCTATTAGGTTTACACAAGAGGGGATATTATTTTATTCCGCTGTGTTGATTCGATATTGTTCGAATTATTACCGTTCTCCCATCAAAGTGGTATCAGAGCAACAGGTTATTGCTTGATTTTTCTGCCTTGTGTTAAACAATGGAAACAAATATGAGTAGAATGGTTACACTGAATGGTTCGAATTATCATATCTGGAAAGGGAAGATGAAAGATCTTTTATATGTGAAAGATTTTTATTTGCCTGTATTTGCTGAGGAGAAACCAGAGAATAAAACTGACGTTGAATGGTCTATATTTCATCGTCAAGTGTGTGGTTATATCAGGCAATGGGTAGATGATAATGTTCTAAACCATATTATTGAGGAAACACATGCACGCAATTTATGGGATAAGCTCGAACAGTTATATGCTCGAAAGATTGGGAATAATAAGTTATTTTTGATAAAACAGATGATGGCTCTGAGATATCATTATGGTACTCGTTTGACTGATCATTTAAATTATTTTCAAGGAATTATAAATCAGTTGGCTGCGATGGGAATCAAGTTTGATGATAAGATACAAGCACTATGGTTGCTTTGTACTTTGTCGGACTCATGGGAGACGTTCCGAACATATTTGTCTAATTCTGCCCCGGATGGTACAATTACCATGGATTTAGCAAAGAGTAATATTTTGAATGAAGAGATGAAAATGAAGACACAAGGATCGTCCTCTTCACATTCTGATGCCTTGGTTGTTGAGAAAAGGGGGAGAAGTGAGTCTCGAGGTCTGAGAAATAGAGATAAAAGTTGAGACAAAAGCAGAGGTAAGTATAATAAATTTGCTAATGTTGAGTGCCATTATTGTCATCAGAAGAGACATATTCAGAGGTTTTGTCGCCAGTTAAAAAGGGAGAAGCAAAAGGAGAAAGGTAAAGAGAAGAAAAGTGATAATGACAGTGATGACAATCGTGTCGCTGCACTTAAAGAAGAATTTCTCACTATTTTTTATGGTGATGTGGTGAATTTTGTTTCTCATGAGACCAGTTGGGTAATTGATAGCGGTGTATCCGTTCATGCTATATCTCGTAGGGATTTCTTTACATTATACAGGTCAGGTGACTTCGGATCTGTGAAGATGGGAAACAATGGACTAGCTCAAGTTGTAGGCATCGGTGATGTGTGCCTAGAAACCAGCAATGGCACAAGGTTAGTATTGAATAATGTTAAACATATACCTGATATCCACTTGAATTTGATTTTTACAGGCAAGTTGGATGATGAGGGGTATTGCAGCACCTTCAGTAATGGTCAATGGAAACTTACCAAAGGTTCTCTTGTTGTGGCTAGAGGTGAAAAATATTATTCGTTATACATTATGCAGGCAAAGTTGTCTACAGAAAAAATTAATGTGGTAGATAGCGAAGATGCAGCTGAGTTATGGCATAAGAGGCTCAGTCACATCAGTGAGAATGGTTTGTCAATATTGGCCAAGAAGAAGCTCCTTTCAGGATTGAAAAGTTCAGCACTAAAGAAGTGTGCTCATTGTTTAGCAGGAAAACATAACAGAGTTGCATTTAAAAGCTCCCCTCCTTCAAAAAAGTCAGGTATTCTATATTTAGTGCATTTTGATGTTTGCGGTCCTATGAAAACAAAATCACTTGGTGGCTCTCTTCATTTTGTTACTTTTATAGATGATTTTTCAAGGAAAATTTGGATTTATACCTTGAAAACTAAAAATCAAGTGTTATATGCTTTTAAGCAATTTTAGGCTTCAGTTGAGAGACAAATTGGAAAGAAATTGAAATGCATCAGAACTGATAATGGGGGAAAGTATATTGGACCTTTTGATGAATACTGCATACAACAAGGTATTCGACATCAAAAGACACCTCCCAAGACGTCTCAGTTAAATGGCTTAGCTGAGAGAATGAACAGAACACTGGTTGAAAGGGTAAGATGCTTACTTTCACAATCAAAGCTACCTGGATCCTTTTGGGGTGAGGCTTTAAGTACAGTTGTGCATATATTAAATCTTACTCCATGCGTTCCTTTAGAGTTTGATGTTCCTAATAGAATTTGGACAGGCAAAGAAGTTTCTTATGATTATTTGCGTGTATTTGGGTGCAAAGCATTTGTGCATGTTCCCAAAGATGAGAGGTCTAAACTTGATGTGAAAACACGACAGTGCATATTTATTGGTTATGGACGGATATGCTTGGCTACAAATTTTATGATCCACTTGAAAAGAAAATTGTAAGAAGCAGAGACGTTGTGTTTATGGAAGATCAAACAATAGAGGATATTGAGAAATCGAAGATGATTTAAGCACCACAGGTTAGTGATAATATGGTTGATTTAGATCCAGTTCCTTTTACAAATATTCCTACACAGGTTGATGAAGAGCAGCAGGAAGTCAATGTTCCAAATAACGTACATGTTCCTGAACATGTTGAAATAGATAATACTATTCCTGAACCAGAAGCTCAATTAGATGTTCCACTGGATGTTCCAGTTCGGAGATCCGTTAGAGACCGACGACCTTCCACCAGGTATTCTGAAGATGAGTGTGTATTATTGACTGATGCAGGTGAACCAGAGTGTTATGCGAAGCAATAGAAGATGAGTACAAAAGCAATTGGTTCGATGCTATGCGAGATGAGATGCAGTCACTTTATGATAATCATACTTTTGAATTGGTGAAGTTACCTAAAGGTAAAAGAGCTTTGAAGAACAAGTGGGTATATAGGTTGAAGCAAGATGAACATACTTTACAACCACAGTTCAAAGCTAGATTGGTTGTTAAGGGATTCGGTCAGAGAAAGGGTATTGATTTTGATGATATATTTTCTCCGGTAGTTAAAATGTCTTCTATCCGTGTGATACTAGGCTTGGCGGCTAGCCTAGATTAAGAAATTGAGCAAATGGATGTTAAAACGGCATTCATACATGGTGACTTGGAGGAAGAGATATACATGGAACAACCTGAGGGTTTCAAAGTGAAAGGGAAAGAGGATTATGTGTGCAAATTGAAGAAAAGTCTCTATGGCCTAAAACAAGCACCGAGACAGTGGTATAATAAATTTGCGTCAGTTATGACATAACAGGGCTATAAGAAGACTTCCTCGGATAACTGTGTGTTTGTCCAAAAATTTTATGATGATGACTTTATTATTCTCTTGCTTTATGTTGATGATATACTGATTGTTGGCAGGAATGCTTCAAGAATTGAGTTATTGAAGAAACAGTTGAGCAAGTCTTTTGCCATGAAAGACTTGGGCTCGGTGAAGCATATTCTTGGCATTAGAATTACTCGAGACAGAGATGCTAAGAAGTTATTTTTGTCGCAAGAGAAATATATCGACAAGATCCTTCAGAAATTTTACATGGACAAGGCTAAAGTGGTTAGCACTCCTCTTGCTACCCATTTTAAGTTAAATATGATGCAAAGTCCTATGACTGATAAAGAGAAGAAAGATATGGAAAGTATTTCATATGCTTCAGCTGTAGGAAGCTTAATGTATGTGATGGTATATACACCCCCAGACTTGGCGCATGCAGTTGGCGTTGTTAGTCGCTATTTGTCAAATCCAGGTAGAGAGCACTGGAATGCAGTGAAGTGGATTATGAGGTATTTTTGGGGAACTTCAAATTTGAAACTCAGTTTCGGGACCGGGAAACTTGAGTTAGTTGGATACACAGATTCCGACTTGGCAGGAGATATTGATACTCGTAAATCTACTTCTGGTTATTTAATTTCTTTTGCGGGTGGAGCTGTGTCATGGAAGTCAAGATTGCAGAAGTGTGTTGCACTTTCTACAACCGAAGCTGAATTTATTGCAGCGACTGAAGCTAGTAAAGAGATGCTATGGATGAAGTTGTTCTTAGAAGAACTTGGGTTCAAGCAAAAGAGGTATGTGCTATTTTGTGATAATCAAAGCGCAATTCATCTTGGTAAGAATTCATCTTTTTATTCTAGATCGAAACATATTGATGTTAGATATCATTGGATAAGGGATGTTCTAGATAAAAAGTTGTTGGAACTTGAGAAAATTCATACGGATCATAATGGCTCCGATATGATGACGAAGACTCTACCAAGAGAGAAGCTTGAACATTGCCGTTTGATAACAGGGATGGTGAATCCCTCCACATTGTCGTGAGGGGGAGATTTGTTAGCTGGGTTCACTCCTATGTGAAGCCCAATGAGTTGCAAGCCCAAAAAGGACTTGAGCCCATATAATAAGTTATATGAGGAAATAGGGTTTCTCACTATCTATATAAAGAGGTAGCAACAGAAAAGGAAATAGTAACAAGAAAAAAAGAGAAAACAGAAAATCTGGGGTTTGGGGCAATATCTGATTTACATCAAGCTGGCATCGGAGGTCGATTCGTGATCCGATTGAGCTGAAATTTTGTCAGCATGTTCGTGGCGCAATTTAATCGAATCTTAATGGTTTGATTTTCGTTTGAAGCTCCATACATCAGGTTTTTCGTGGATTGATCAAAACCTGCGTTTTTGGTTAGATTTATCATTGATCTCTTATGAAGTTCATGTGTATTGCCAAGAATTATGTTCTTAAGGTGTTTGCTGCTATGTACCTCTAGTATTTGCTAGAGAAAAACAATTTTATTGATAGTGAAGATTTTTAGGTGGACTCCGGTCCCGTGGTTTTTTTATCTCCTCACATCGATGAGGTTTTCTACGTAAAAAATCGTCTTGTGTTCGCGTGCTTGGTATTTATTTTACTCTACTATATCGATTCCTATTAGGTTTACACAAGAGGGGAGATTATTTTATTCTGCTGCGTTGATTCGATATTGTTCGAATTATTACCGTTCTCCCATCAATGGTAACATAATCAATAGGATGGGATTTAACATGGTCATATATGGAAATGAAATATTAATCATACAAGATAAATATAATTTTTGCAGCTACATGTTTAGATGGATGGCAAAATTGTGATTTTAAGCTAATAGCAGACAGCTCGCCAAATTTGACCAAGACCCAACAAATTCATGCCAATTTTTTTTTTTCCCGGAATCAAGTTTCTTGGGCGGTGACGAACTTGCTTGGACGTAGTAGACTAGGACCACAAATTTTGTGATATTTTGACAATTTATTTATTTAATTTTTTCATTTTCCTGTTCACTAGTTTGATGAATGGCCATAGATGATGATGATGATGATGATAGGGACAAGACTGTGTTGTCTGAAGTACAACGATTGAGCCTATCGCAGGAGAAATTGAATTAAGGAATAATCATATGAAGAGAGTGAATAGAAGCATAGTTTGACGATGTCATCGCACGTACTTTTCAATATAAGCCATAACATCCAACATTTATTTATTTATTTATTATCGAAATGAATACGAGGATTGCTTTCAAAGATTTGGGCTTTTGCTCGAACAAAAGTTGAGACTGTTCAACCTGAGAGGCTACCAAAATTCCAAAGACTTTGAAAAATGAAAATTTTAAGTAGTTTGGACTTGCATAATGACCAATAATGGGTTTATTCGACCTAGGATGCAGAGTTTTGAGATTTGCATCGCGTGGTCAAAACCCAATATTATCATTGGCCCAAAAAGTTCCAACAAAGTTCTAAGGGAGGCCTAATAGTGTGTGTTACTCTTTGTTCATCAGAAGTACAAGCCGGGCACAATAAATCCCTTACTTTTGACCAACAAAAAAGAAAAAAAAAAAATACCCTACTAACACCATGGATCGAATAAGACACGAGCCAACATAATAAGGATTTGCCAATCCCACAAGCTTTTGTCAAGTGCTAGAGTAGGTGATCATGGCTTCGAGCTACTTGTTTTCCTCTCATCGAATATGTTGCAAGAGCATCAATATCTCACTGCTTCAGCTTCTTCCAGGTGGATGGATCAGGTAAGCATAGCTAGGGACTACAGTGTTTGATGTAAAGACTTTCCAGTGATTCAAAGTGTTCGATGTAAAGACTTTCCAGTGATTCCAATTTGTCAAGACCTTGAATTTCAACCAGTCTCAAACAGCCCCATACAATGAGGTACTTGAGATTTTTGTAGATAGGTAAGTTGGAAAGGTTCACAACTTCAAGAAATCTGCAATTGTCAACTGTAAATTTCCTCAAATCAGAGGGAAGTTGTGCAAAGTAGTGCAAGTTGTCGTAGTTCTTGAGTCCAAGTTCTTTTAGACAGCGAAAGCAACACACAAGGCTTATGCTGGTGATAATTGAAAGTTCCAACTTACAATATGGGCTGGAGATGTTTGAAGCTCTTTCTAGATTGGTGGGATGGACGATGTATGCAAGGGGAAATATTAATTCCAGATTTCTTAAACTCAGGGTCCGTTTGTTTAGTAGAAAATATTATGTTTCCGAAAAATATTTTCCAAGAAGCCATTTTCCAAAAAAAATATTATATTTTTCGATATTCGATTGAAACCTGAAAATGGAGTGAAAAATTTACTATTCTATTTTTATTTTTTGTTAATTAATTAAAATAAGGGGGGTATTAGCTTCCACGTAACCTTTCGAAGAGTACACTATTAGTATTGATGTACTAAATAAATCTGTATGCATGTTCAATTTTACTCTCCAATTTTTATTACTTTGCTAATTTCTCTCTGTTGTTTGGTTTTTTTTTAGGAAGAGTGTCTTATGTATAGTATAGATAGTCTTATTCACTACTCATATTTCACTCAATATAATTGTCTATTAATGACAACTCATTGGCGTGATTAGGGAACTCAAAACAACATGAATGTTCATATAATGTTCTTTAAACAGTAATGTAAGTCAACAGTACTAAGCGATGACATACTCCATTAGATAATTTTAAAATCCTATAAATTAAAGAAATTGTGAAATATGTATATAGATCTAATCAAGGCATTCCATTTGTTTATTGGGCTACCCAAAAGTTTAGTTACTAGAAACATAGAACGCGCACATTACAATACCCTTTAATCATATAGCTACTATCAATTTGAATTTAAGAAAGTCATCAGAAGAAGAATTGCCATAAATGATAAAACAACAATAGCATAGTATCAATGGAAAATAAAAAATGCAATGCAGATCAATGACCAACAACCAAATCCTAACATCTTTTCTTTTTGGTAAGCTAATTGTTTGATTCAATAAATGCAATCTTGCAAAATCTACACATGTTACATCCTCTCCATCTACACAACCTAATATCTATTGAGTACAATATTGAAATAAAGATACAAAATTGATCAATGGTAACATTCTTTCCATCGAATAAAGTGTGTACAATGTGGATATACAATTAGCATTATGTTTTCAATCACATCTATGACATATATGTATAGTCATTGTTTGATTCGATGTACTTCCAGTGAAAACTTGCGTTTCAAACCTATGGAATGAAGGATTGGTGTCATAGGCCTTCTTCAAGACCAAGATTTGTTTGAATTAAGGCAACACAAATTTAACTGAAAAAAGAGCAATAAGAGAACAACTTACAACCCCATGAATCAGGACCTGGTGTGACTAAACAAAAATATTACATGTTATACTTTATTATTTGCACATACCTTAAGTTGAGTCCAAGCACCCCAAAGTCCGTCTATTCAGCTCCTTGATAGGTCGAGAATGAGTAGATTGTTTGGGCAAAAGTTGGACACACTTAGCATTGACCATACTTCCAAGAAAGCCATCTCAATTCTGAAAAGAGATCCTCAAAGTTTCCAGAGAAGTTCCCACCAGCCATTTTAAGAAATTTTAGTTTGGCACTTCCATAAATTCATCCGATGTCAAAACATTGGCTGGTATAAACCTGCCAAAGTTCATACAGATCGCTTTAAAAATTTTGGTTTCCTAAAATGAGGAAAGAGTCCGTTAAATGTAAGTTCCAAATGATGTTTGAAGGAAGGGAAAACAATCCAAGGAAGATTTCCACAATTAAGAAAGCAGAGGAGGGTGCATTTAGACTTGTACCTTCTTTCTCTTGATCATATCAAAAGCTTCTTTATGATTCCACACCCGTGAACTTTTTGCTGGATCTTTATGATTTTCTTGGTATACAATGCTCTTGCCTAAGTCTTTAAGCTGATCATGCATCCATAATTGATTCTTTCTCCAATTTTCACTAAGGACATTGAAAGTAAACTTTCAATCCCCTTATTTGGAGAAAATCCACAATCATCCCACATGTAATCTGCATAGCTATTATCATCTCCAGCTAGAAAACAAGGAATATCAAGAAATATTTGTTGTTGCTGATGATCTAACCCCTCATAACTAAATATTAACTTCTCCTTCACATCCTTACAATAACTTCCTCAGATAGACTCAACAATGCATTTGGAGGAGAGTTGCTTCTAAAGGCATGCGTGCTAAAAAGTTGAAGAGCTTCAAGATTGTTGAGTTCCTTAGCTTCATAAATCAAACAATGTTCAAATTGATCTTGGAATCCACTTAAAACACTTCTATCTCTTGTTGTAACCACTATTCTACTTCCCAAACCAAACCATTCCGCCTTTGTTGCTAATGCCATGAATTGGCTCCTATGATCTACATCATCAAGGAAAATAAGTTCTTTCCGTTGAATCTATCTTTCATCATATTTATGCCATGATCAATGCCTGAAAGTTCAACTCCTATGTTGCCAAGGATATCAAAGACTAGCTGCCTCTTCAAATTTGACAAACAAGAACCTTTTGATGCTTCTCGGATATTTGAAATGAAATCACAACTATCAATATTAGTAGATAGTTTGTGATAAACAACCATGGCAAGAGTTGTCTTGCCTATTCCACCGATTATGCAAATTCCGATGAGCCTTATGTCCTCAGATTTGACATTTAGCAAATCTACTACTTCATGTACTGATTTGTCTATCCAACTAGATCATCAGATATATGAACATAGGATCCCCTTCAGCTTAACTAACACATTTCGAGCAATCAACTGTGCAAGCTCTTCCTGACTGTATCAGTACACACAACAAAATCAAGTTAATTATGATCTAGAACAAAGAAAAAATTATGCTCTTCAAAATATAATCAATAATCAAGCAAAAGAAATAGCAAAGAAACAAGAAGACTAAGTTCACTGCGTTGATTTACCCTTGGTTCTTTGTGTCCCATCCCTCGACTCTAGCAACCTCCTTGAACACTTCTGCCCAGGGCTGCACAATCTTAGTCCTGTTTTTTCTTTATGCAAAGTTAATGCATCCCTATACACTTCGGTTTCAAGCATCACATAAGAGGTTCCACGTCATAGAAAATGGGCAAAACCTTTAGATCGTTGGTTTTCCTCCACTCCATCATGTGTCCCAGCTCATGCAAGCACCATATACCGGAGGCGTAGCCCCTAGAGAAGATGGGAATACATATTTTCGAGTCACTGATGGCCTGGAAAATCTCTAGGCAATCTCTTCACCAACGTCGATTCGCTTCTTGTCTATGAAAACACGGATACCCTCATCTAGCAAGGCATGAGGGAGGGAATTTGTGAAGTTTGCATGAGTATCCGGTCCTCGAAAACTCAAGAACACGTCAAACTCAGCTCCTGATGAGCCACGGCTTGTGGATCCAATTTCCGGAGAAGAGCTCCCTTTTCTTAACATCTTAGTTGTGTCTGCTAAAATTCTGAAAGCAAATCACAAAAGATTTGACATGCTTTTCTCGTCAAAATACATGTAAAACCACACCACATTTTAAAGCGATTTTGCAAGACTTGGTTGATGGAAAACACGTTGTTATGCAATTCGAGGAAGTTGCAAGAACTCCATTTGGAACAACGGTCAACGAGCGATGGTCAGGAAGGAAAGTGAGGCTCGGTTTCCATTTCCATTGTGTTGCAGCATCGATCCAGAGAAGCGGCAAAGATATGATTGAAGGATTAAGAAATGGCCTAAGCCTCACAAGTCGACATAATTTGGAAGAAGTAAAGTCGAGTATGGTCTATAATCAAGATGTGACAAGAATCGAAGCGTGGCTCACGAAGTTCAACTATACGTCAGTCACTTTCGAGCTCCTTGCTCTGTTGCTATGGCAGATCAGAAAGCGCAGAAAAACCCAGTGTTCGGAGCTCAAAGTCCGAACCTACCGCCGCGCGCCCCCCACACCCCCACCACCCCCCCCCCCTGCCCCGGGCGGGCCCCGCAACTCATCCACTCGGCCCTGGCGATTAATCATAATCTCAGAAGATAGGTAGACAAAAACGCAGGCGAAATCACAGCAGCGAATGGACCTACCCTAATGTGGGAAACCCCACCATCCTGCGATGTGCTCAAGATAAACGTCCATGGATCTTCTGTTCCAGAAACAGCGGAATGAGCCATTGCTCGCGTACGTCGCCGCAACACATTAGCCAAATGAGGCGAAAAATTTATTGAGAGAAATGAATGTAGCGTGACAGTGACATAATTAATTGAACTTGATTTAATGCAGTCTTTTACTGAAATGAAATTTCAATCGTACAAGATAAACATACTATTTATATCGAGCATAAAGATACTAAAAATCCCAAAAGTATCTTATGACATTCACTTTAGAATTAAAACTTTTCAGTGATCCAATTAAGTGTCAAATCGAAAAAAATAATCATTTAAGTGCATATGGCAATAAATTCCGATCAAAATTATTAGATATCTTTTATGATAAAATGTTTAGTTTGACGTGACCTCTTTTATATTAGATATAAGTCCACCATGGACTTCTCATGTGATTGGCTTGCCTAAACACATTACATGAAGGCTAGCCTAAACGACATCCCATGAAACCTATCTCAAAATAGACGGAAAAAAATTCTCTTGGAATCGGATATGACAAGGCTCCTTCATCTATGTTACTCTCTAGACAGCGTTGGCTATCTTCGATCACTGACAGTCGCTGTTGTATCTCCATTTTCAGCCACCTCAAGCTTTGCCACAACTGAAATAGGGAGCTCGGTCACATAAAGGAAGAGTCATTTTTTTAGTTGTAGAGAGCTAATAAAAAATCCTTTCATTGAGTTCTCTCATTTACAGATCTCCTTCATAGATTCCAGGCCATTAATAACCATCGTTGCTATTGCCATTCACCGTTTCTAAGCTACGCTGCAAATCTTGCTATTTTTGCTCTGTTTCTTGGTCGGGAAGCTTGAAGTTCTTCGGGCTCGTTTGCTCTTTCTTTGCCAACAAAAATGCTTCGAGAATCCTTGCTTTCTGGTTTGAACCCTGATTTGAGGCCAATGCCTACTTGCTCTAATTTTGGTGAGCTTAGGTCCAAGAGTTTACATCTCACTGTTTTGCTCTATTTGTCGTTAGGAAACTTGAAGTGTTTCAAGCTCGCTTGGTCCTCCTTGCTCTATTTCGCTCTATTTAAGTGCCTCTGTGATTGTCATGTATGTTGTCTACTCGATCTTGCTTATGTCCATTGCAAGATTCAACTCTTAATTGTAAAAGAAAATTGAATTAGGGTTTCAAATTTTGGAAAATGCTTGGTTGTTTGATTTAGGGTTTTTATTTGGGGAAAACATATAGATGACGTAATTTAGGAGTATATATGCTGATTAGGCATGCTAACAAATTACAGCCGTCGAAAAAACTAATAAAAAATTGTCACGTCGGATTTTCGAGTCATCAATTTTTTAAATGATACTAAAATAATTCAATGAAAATTTTAGCACTAATGTGAACAATCACGAAACTTTTGGCCTCTTTTCTTTTGCAGCCACACGTTGAGAGAGGTGGCAAAATTGTGATTAAAGCCAGTAGGAGCCAGCTTGCTAAATTTCACCAAGACCCAACAAATCCACGCCAATTATTTTTCCAGGAATCAAGTTGCTTGGGCGGCGGATCATGCCTGGACGTGGTCGACGAGGGCCACAAAATTCATGAGATTTCGACGTTTTATATATTTTATTACTCATTTTCCCTAAGACTTGTAAACTAGGTCGATGTTTGGGGACGGTGATGATGGTGATGATGAATGACAGGGATAAGACTGGCTTTATCCAAAGTATCGCGATTTTTTTTTTTTTGGTCAGTCTAAGTATCGCGATTAATAGGAATAAATCAGGCCTTTTTCTTAGTAAACACTGTCCAAGTAGTCTACAGGAAAATCTGGCACAACAATTCAGGGTCCCTGTGCTTCAAAAGACTGGAAAATACCTTGGAATCCCGTCTGACTGGGGTCGTTCTAAGAGAGATATGTTTGCGTGGATTTTAGGGAGAGTTAATTCGAAGTTAGATGGCTGGAAGGAGAAACTTATGTCGAAAGGTGGGAAAGAGATTTTAATTAAAAGTGTTGTTCTATCCCTCAATATGCTATGTCCATATTTAAGATTCCTATGTCTTTATGCCGATCTATTGAACAAAAGATTGCTCGATTTTTGTGGCAAAACGATAGTAAAAAGCTGGGCATTCATTGGAAAAGTTGGGACTTACTGAAGGACAGGAAGGATAACGGGGGTCTTGGGTTCAGGGACCTTATGGCCTTTAATGGAGCATTACTGGCCAAACAAGCGTGGCGATTGATTCACTGTCCTTTATATTTATGGAGTCAACTATGTAAAGGCCTCTATTTTCATTCACAAGACTTTCTACGTGCTACTAAAGGTGCCCGCCCGTCATGGGGTTGGCAGAGCGTACTTATAGGGCGAGATTCACTTTCACCTAAGCTACGATGGTCAGTTGGGGACGGATCACAGATCCACATTCGAGAGGATTGTTGGCTGCCTAGGGGAATTATAGGAGGACCAATGGATAGAGAGGAACCCCGAATGGTGGCAGAACTAATATTACTAGAACAGAACAAATGGAATGAGGTTCTTCTTCAGCGATTTTTTGATGAAGAAACCACAAAGGAAATTCTTAGCATCTCAGTGAGACCGAATTATACCGATGACCAGCTAATCTGGACAGAAAATAGCAATGGCCAATACACTGTGAAGAGTGCCATCCCCAACAATGAATACAGAGCATCGTCGTCTTTCCAAATACCTAACATCCTATGGAAGAGCATATGGAAACTCAAAATCCCACCTAAAATCAGGTTCTTTCTCTGGTCAATTTGTCAGCATGCTCTTCCCACTAAGGCGAATCTATTTCGCAGACATATTAGCGCAGATCCTAAATGCAGTCTATGTGTAACTCATACCCCGGAAACGATGGAGCACCTATTTTTTCTCTGTCCCTGGACTTCGACCATCTGGTCTCGTCCTCGAGTTAACATATCTATCCTACCTACTCACATCACACGCGTTGAATCATGGCTTGTAGACAAATTTGTAGAGAGACATCACTCACCCGGTATGGAAGGCGTTGCTTTGCTATTCTCCGGCAAGTCCGGAAAGAAAGAAATCGTTGTATCTTCAATCGACAGAAACCAAATCCAATATTTGTCGTTGAAGCGGCCTTTGCTACCTCTAATTTGGTGAAGCATCTGTCTTCCACCTCAACAGGCGCTACCCTATCTCACACTGATCCAGGTTCTGTATGGCGGCCCCCTGACCCTGGTGTGCTGCAGATCAACATTGATGGAGCCTTTAAGATCGGCAGTGACTCCGGCTCAACAGCGTACATATGTCGCAACCATACCAGTCAATTGAAAGAAGGTTTTACCTGTGAAGCTGAAGCTTCCACTGCCTTGCATGTAGAAATGTGATATGCATTCTCTGTTTGGTTTCTTTGACATGACATTGAACATTAATAAAGCTATCTGAGAAAGACTCAATGGATATTAATACCTGGTCATCTCAGAAAATGGCTAAACCCCCTGCAATACCAGCTGGATCCACTAAGAAATAATTCTGAAATTTTAGTCTCCTCCTTAATCGTTGCACCTTATGCTCTTGATTTTTAGTTTCCATTAAAAAGATGATGCTGGGCCTTTCCTGAATCACAAGGACTCGCAAAGCTTGAATTGTCAAGGGTGTGCCAAACCCCTGACAATTCCAGCTTAAAATCTTCATGGATGATCCGGTGGCTTATTAGGGTTAGCCACCAAAGCCCACTGATTTGACTTCTCTGCCACTTTAATAGGGGTCTCCACCAGTTGTGTGTTATCAAAAGCAGGAGTCTTTGAAGTTTGAGCTCCATACGGGCAAAATCTCTTGCCTTTTTTAGTGCTAGATGTCTTGATGCTTTTGGATTTATGCCTAATCAGTCCCTTTTCCCCTGATGTGTTTTCAATCGTGTCCACTTCTGCTTCCTTCAAATGTTCCTCATATAGCACCATAGCAGACTCTTCATCTAAACAACAACTCCCTCTTTTTTGAGGGCCTTTCTCTTCCATAATTACTATTGCTAGAGGAGAAGTAATAAGGTTGTTCTCCTGGTGGATTGGATTTTCTGTATTGTTCTGCTCACAAATGGAGAGAATTTTGTTCATATTTTGGTGCTACAATGGCTTTTCTTTTGCAGGAACTGAGAAGGTAGGGGTCTCTGGCACACACTCGTCATCTTCGTTTATGATCTCCTGCTTCCCATAGAAGATTTTTCCATAAGGACTGAGTTCTTGCACCTCTGCTCTTAGCCATTGTCCAAAACTTCCTGGTAAGTCCTTAGCAAGCCCAGAAGTTTCATACTGCATTTCTTTACAAGCTGTGGCATAGTGCCCTATTCGACCACATGAATAGCAATAGTGTGGGAGCCTCTTATATTTAAACTCTATCTACAACTTTTTGCTCTCTAAATTAACAATGACCCCAGTCTTAAGAGGGTTCTCCAGATTCAGCTTTATTCTTGCCTTTCCAGTCTTGTAACTACTGTTCCCTTTTGCCTCTAATTTCACCTCCATTATCTCTCCAAGTTTTGATGCAATATCTCTGACCACTTCATTAGTAACTCTCCCAAAAGGAAGGCCACAAAAATGCACCCAGAAGGCACAATGGCTAAAGTCATAACATAGGTCTGGGGTGTCGGGATTGCATTGCTGAAGAACTAGTAGGTTACTAGCAAAAGACCAAGGCCCAAAATCTAATACTCTTTGTTTTCCAGTTTCAAATTGGAAAGAGAGAGAAATAGCCTGGCTCTAGCAAAGAACAAGTAAAGTTTTCAGTTCTCCAAGCTCTTTTCATAGTATTCACAAAGGCTGGGAAATTAACATTTGGTTTAGAGTAAACTTCCCAAACATAATTTTGCGACACTCTACCATTTTCTCTTCAGAGATATCACATTTAACATCAACTAAATTTTCCGCAGACCATAGCTCACCCAAACTCTTACAAAGTGCCGCTAAACGCCTGTCTTTGTCAACCTGCCATTTCGATCTATTTGGACAGGGCCCTGAAGAACTGGAATGAGCCGCGCCAATGTAGAAACGGAGATGCTAGTAATCTGGGATTTTCTTCGCATAAACTGGCCTAAGAGATTTGGAACAAGCTGAGAAGGAAATTTGCGCCGATAACGATTGAAGGGAGCTCTGGATCCATGGGTGGGTGGATGATGGTGTCAAAGGGAAATGGAGAGGAGATGACAATCGCAACGGATGAGAGGTTAGGGTTTCTCCCTTTCCGCCGGAACAAAATCAGAAATCTGGGAGAAAAAGTAAGTGATCCTGGTGAAAACCGAAATCAGAAATCTGGGGATTTGTGGAAGTCGAATTGAGCTCGGCAAATCTTCGCTCGTTCTTGGGTCACCCAAAAACAGGAGGATCGGAGGAAGCAACACCAAAACCCATCAGCATTTGCAAACAATCGGCCATGGGGTGTCGTCCAGAGGAGAAAACGAGGAGTGGGTAGATCTAATCAGATGGAGAATGCCTAAAATCTGCCATGTATTACAGATTTAGGGTACAGTGATTTGGGGGTTTTTGTAGATAGAAGGCAGCTATCACCTTGTGGGATAGAGAAAAACTCGACCCTTGTTGAGAGAAAATTTTACGAACGCTCAAATGGGCTTGAATACGAGGTTGCTTTCGATGACTTGGGTCTTTGCTCGAATGCGATTTGAGGGGGTTGAGCTTGAGAGCGGCTGGTGAAATTTCCGAAGACTTGCTGAAAATGGAATTTTAAGTGCAGGTTGCAGCTTTTTGGATCGACAGTGCGTGGTCAAAGCCCAAAATATATGATAAGCTCAATAAGAATTTCAGATATGGACCCGGTGCGGATTCTTCCTTGGTCAGAAAGTGAAGTGTCTCCAATAGATTATACCCTTGCGTTTTTTTTTTCTTTTGAATGGATGAGGAAGCTAGGTAGGAAAATTCGGGGCCTTACGAAATATCATACTAGCATGACGGGCAGTGTAAGACGTGAATCTGAATTGAGATGGACCAATCCAAAAAAATTGGATTGTGGATTGTTTAGATGTGATAGTGTGTAATATATAACATGTAGTATGTGTGTTAGGCTTACAACAAATTGATCATATTATCGACCCGAGAGTCCAAAATGTTACTTATATACATTGGGTCTACGAAATGTTAATCATGAAAAAAGAAGTGGTAGATAGGTACAGGTAACCCTAATATCCTTCCCTTCGCAAAATCAAAATCAATCTCCAAAGTGTGTGGGACAAGGACCGTAAATGATTACCAACCAATTATATAGGTGTTGGCATTGTTATAGAATGTGGTTGTTGCAACGAATTACTGGTACTCTGCGTTTTGCCCCACGTTTGGACGTGTCCATGTTTTGGACGCTGTCCATGTCAATTTCCAATAATAGGTTCGATATTCATGCTAACTGCCTCTTCATGTATGCTAACCTAATTCTACTTTGTGCCTCGCCACAATTTCTATCGCTTCTTTTAAGAATGAGATTTGACAAGAAAATAACCGTTCTCGCAAATTTTTCTGACTTTAACTAGTTTGGCATTAACCCAACTGTTTTGCCATGTGTATGCTAAATACATGTATGCGAGTCATTGTTGGCACTTGAATTTTCCTGATGGTTTAAGTTAGAAAATTTGAGGTTCAAGACCCACGATTGTGGCGAGTCTCGCTTTTTGACAAAAAAAATCAATCAAGTATCCTTAGTGTCTTAGTTGCATGTAGAAATTGGGAGCATTGCATTTTATTAGTAATTAAGCGTCATTTTTTCAATAAATCAGAGTTAACTGTTGGGTTGCCTTTTTGTCAAACTTTAAAAAAACAAAAAAGAAGAAAAAAATCAACTCTCGACCAAATATTACAAAAAACGTTAAAAATTTTGCATATAAATCTCAATTTAGTATAGACGTATAGAATTACGTCTTTAAATTTCAAATTTTCATAAAAATGGTCAAAGGTGGAGCTTTCAGTCAAATTGAAGAATTTGACATTTAACAGACCAAAATTAGAATTTCTTTAATTTCTGATTTTTTTTAAATATATGATTTGGAAACAAAAATAATTAGAAACTTCGCATCCAATTAAAGAAATTTGAACCTATAGAGCTAATTAACCATTTAGAGCATGATATCTGATACCGTAGGATTACAATCTTTAAGATCGCGTTATTTGGCAGGACCACGTAAAAACTCCCAACTTTTTCCTCTCATCTTATTTCGGGGAGGGACAGGAGGCAAGCGGCACCAATACAAAAGGAAAAATCCCTCTTTTATTTGGCTAAGTTTCTCAAGGCACTGGGGGAGGAAACACAGATTTTTCTTGGAAAAAAGGGGGAACTCACGCACACATTGAGCGCAAAACACCTCACCGGTAAAGAGTAAATCCGGGAATCGTTGCCTAATGCCCATGGTCGCCGTTGCTCAATGCCGGTGAATTCACGATGGATTCTCCATTGACTCACTTAGTTCTTCAGCCGGAAGACCTGAGGATCTTTGCCCTCGAGTCTTATCGTCGGCGTAAATCTTTGCCAATGAAATACTATGAAGTCCCCAGTCATCGTTTTGATTGGAAATCGCGATCGAAAACTCCTTTCAGCCAAGCTTGTTGCCGTAAAATTACCGACGCTCTTCTTTGTCGGAGATGCCATCCAGAACCTCTTCATGCGGGTTCGACCACTAACCGCAATCGGGATCTCTCCTTGGTAAGGTAAGAATTACCTATCTTATTCTCAGTAATTTGTGGAAGAAAACCCACAACCTCTGGTCTCGGATGGTATCTGTCCGAAAAACTGCTGAAGTTGTGATCGAGTTGGCGATCTAAGTTTCCAGTAATGATTTTTTTTTGGTCAAGAAGTTTCCAGTAATGTTCATCATGATAGATTAGCATGAGTTGTTACCTTAATTTTATGTATAAATGATCGGGATAAGTGCATTGTAAGTTTTAAAATTATTATGAAGGTGCACTTGAGTTTTAAAATTTGCAATCAAGTCAAATACTAAAACTTGTTAAGTTGGTTCAATTGTCCATCAACTCTATCCAATTTGACTAAAATGCTTACGTGGTATTATTATTATTATTATTATTATTATTATTATTATTATTATTATATGGCGATGCTCATTTTGGTGCACATCTAATTTTTGGTACAAATTTTATTTAAATTAAATTTTAAAAAAGCAAGCCTTTGCCGCCGTTGCCCTATCATTGGTGAGAAGGGCCGATGTGGGAGGGATGGCTGGCGGGGTCGTCGGGCCTGCGGCCCTCCTGGTTTCTACCCCTTTTCTTATTAATATAGTTCATTTTTATAATTTAATTAATAAAATTTATATTAAAGATCATTTAGATCAAAATCATTTTAACCTTGTGTTTCATGATTTAGCCACATTATTAAAAAAAAAAAAAAAAAAAAAAAAAAAAGCTACGTTAGCAACTCAATTTGACGAGATTTTAGAAATTGAATATATTTTTTTATATAAGTTTTAGAACTTAATTACACTTTTGTGAGAAATTTTGAAACTTCCGGTGTACTTAAACCTAAATGATCCCACTAATTTCGCCCATTGCTTATTCGACATAAGGGAATTTATCTTCGATTGTGGATTATTTTGGGTGCATATCAATACATTTTACTCAATAGACATCATTTTGGTGGTTATTAAGCGTGATGATTTCTGCCGTGTCTCATCGTTGCTGAGAGCATTACTGAACGTCTCATGTAATGATCGATCAACGGAAGGCCTTCCGGTTCTTGTCCATTGAAGTTGAGATATTTTCTGGATTCGTTCCAGGTTTATTGTAGCAGGATGAAACTGGGAATTCTGAGGAATAGCAAGCCACGCGTGAAAGATGATGGGAGGAGAAAAAAAAAAAAGAACATAGAAAGAAAAACGAAATAGGAAAAGAAGACAAACTGTGGAAGAAATAGGATGGGCTCATTTAGTTATGGTAGGAGATAGATTTAAGTTGATTTTGATGGGCTTGTCCTTGTTTTGGTAGATTTGGGCTTAGCTTTGTTTGGACTAGTTTTGGGCTCTACTTGGTTAATTAGGTTTGGGCTGAATCTGGTCTAATAAGGTTGCTTTTTTGCAAAATGGGTTTTTGAAAGTTTATAACTAGTAGAGAGTTTTGATGTAATAAAGCCCGATTTGTGTCCATGGCCCAGACTTGGAGTCCACAACAGCCCATATTCGGACCGGGCCACAAGGGCCTAGCTTGGAAGCAATTTAGGTTGTTAGATTTTAGAATTAGATTTTGCTTAATTTCGTTTAGTTAGTATATATAGTAACTTTTTTAGCAAATCTCTTTGACATAATTCGATTTTTTGTAGGTTGATCTTTTAGGCAAGGAATTTGACTCAATTCAAATCACAGCTCACGGGGTTGCTATTATGAAGTTTAATAACAATGCCATGTTATGTTCCTTACCCAACTAGTATCAAGTTTACTTTACTGAATTATTTGTACTCCTTTAATATTGCTTTTTCTGAGTTGTGATTTGCATATTTTAGTTGAATGGTTAGGTTACATTTTAGTCATACTAAATAGAAAAAATATTGCATGGACATTTAGCGGACAAGAACTTGAGGACTCATAATTGGATAAAAAAATTACATGTGACAATTAGTTAACAAATGATCAAGTTTACATATCAAAAATGTTCTAGTTAGATAATTAGTGTAATTGAGTTATTGATCTTAGATTTTTGATTATGTAAGAATTGAGGTATCCTTCCATGCTTCACTTGGTATCTAATTAAGCCTAATATGTTAGTGATGATTCCTCATGATAGAATTCCTTTAGGCTTAATTGAACTAAAGTGAAAATGCAAGGTAAGGATTTGAAAAATCTCATGTTGGTCAACTTAGCATTACCTTTGAACCCGTCATTCCCCAACTCCCATCCAAGAGGGTCGCGTCAAAGATTTTGAGGTTGTGGGGCCTAACAATCTCTATTTTTTTTTTTTTATCCCGAGCTTGCATCGTAAAATTTCCCAACGTCGATATCGAACATGCCAAACCTTCCGCTGGTCAAACCTTTACCAATTTCAACCTTGTTGGAATTAGTTGCGGTAAGACTTAAAATTATAAAGTGAATATCTTGCTTGATATGATTGATGTCTCATAAAGTCAATGTCTCTTTTAAAATGAAAATGACCGATACTTATTTTGGCCATTTTTTAGGTGTTAATACATCCCCACTCCTCACATAAGAAAAGAGGTACAAAGATAGCCAGCCAGAACAAGATAAAACAACTGATTATTTGAAAATTAGTTAATGGATAAAATATGCAGGTGTAGTGAGATGACAAATTTTAGTGGTTGTCATCAACTCCATGGGTTTAATCTTGTTTGGATTAGGGGCATGACAACAATTGGTTTTGTCACTTTACCAAACGTAAACAACTCCATGCTTAGGCCTACCATCTGTCTATTATTTGAAAATCAGTTAATGGATAAAATATGCAGGTGTAGTGAGATGACAAATTTTAGTGGTTGTCATCAACTCCATGGGTTTAATCTTGTTTGGATTAGGGGCATGACATCAATTGGTTTTGTCACTTTACCAAACGTAAACAACTCCATGCTTAGGCCTACCATCTGTCTATGAGATTAGTGTTGTTTTCCGTAGTCCAAATACTTGCCTATCATGAGTTATCGTCATTAGAAAGAGGATATTTATTCTCAAACATTTATGTATCTCTTCACTGAAAAATTATTGGTAATATCATTAAAATGTACAAATGTTAAATAATAATTTGTAATGATTTCATTAGAAAATATTAGTATAGTACTCGTCAAACCATTAAATAAGGGAATGATGTAATTTTCACTGCATTAACTTGTCTAATAAAACGCATGGTCATTATTTTAAAAAGATCAAATTTTCCTTAGTTCATATGCATGAGAAGTGTTATGAGGTGTTACTTGTTAATATGAAGAAAATAATTATATGTCAATCACGCAACTCAAAAGGTATGATGAACCAGTTATATTGTCTGTGGGATATGCTTGCCCCTCCATGTGGCACTTAAATTTTGTAACCACTTACTTTGATTGACTTGTCAAACTACATTTATTGAATTAGTATTCATGTATTAGATCAGAAGGTATGAGAATACATAAGTGTAATTCTTTGTTTTAAACACCATACATATATCATATATGGCAAAAATGTATACGAAATGCATCATTAACAAATTGCAATCATGGAAATATCCTTATCCTTATCATACTGAAACGGATCCTATTATTAGTATCAAACTAATATCGATTCATACATAATACGTCTTCTAATCAATAATAATACCAAAGAAAGAATTTTTGTTTAATTAATTTCTTTTTATCTGGAAAGTTTGCTTTTGTCCACAAATTTGCCACAGTTTTAAAGTTGTCGCAAAATACTGTATTTTTATGAATACCAATTCTCTTTCTCGAATTGAAGTAAATTAGAATTCTTAATACTGTATTTTTAATCATTCTTTGATGTCCCGCAATGGATTTATCCAGATCAATCTTGGCAATATAGCATTTTCATCATACATTCGATTTAAATTTTGGGCTTTGTCCTTGTGAACCAATGAAATTTTCAGAGTTTGGTACACAACTAATATTGAGTCATTTTTTATAGACAAAAAAATTGGTTAAATGATTAATATTTCGATTTGCATTGATTATATAAGAATTAAATCCTTTTTTCATTTCGTTGATAATCAATTTATCGCTAGAGACGCTCATGAACTCCCCTTAAATGCCTTGGAGCAGTGATTCCTTTGGTTGCGATCTTTCTTACAACAATGATGTCAATAGATCAAAATACTTGTCTGTCTATGGCTCTATTGCATGTGCTTGGAGTAGAAGTTGTGCACAGATGTGTTGCCATTCTATAGTTATTATTTTGATACAAATTATTTTTAAAGAAGAGGAATCAACTAACTTGGTTAAGGTGTAAGGATCATATGTCTGCAATGCATTTTATTTCCTAGATTAGGTCCCATTCTTTTACCTATTATCGAGAGTTGAAGGCTATTCAAAATTTTTACTTTGACACCAAAGAAGAGCTTGACTTATTTCTTTATTTTTGTCCTATGTTTGTCTTTAATGGATATTTGATTTCATCCATTAATATATTTTCTTCCTTTTAAGTCCTAGCTAAATAAGAACGTTAGTTTGTACTGTTTGTTCTTATGCTATGTTATGAATATTACCACATCAATCCAATACAACGAAGCGTTGGGATATACTTTTTGTGAGTTTTTTTTTTTTTTTTATGAGAGACTATAAGATTAATTTGTGGGTTTGCTCTGGATGTGATCTACCATCGGAAAATACTTGAGCAACTGGGTGACTGTAAACTCTGCATTCTCTAGATTTATAGTGGACTTCTTGGCAATTGGCTCTCTCCATGGAGTGATTACGACATTCAAGAATGAACTATGTAAATCTTTGATGTCGTATTGATTATCACTAGTTTCTCTGGTAATTTATTCTTAATGTAATTTTACCACATTTACATTGACACCAAAGAAGAATTCAACCAAATGCTTTATATCTTTCCTAATTGATCTTGACTCGACATAAAAAGGTAAATTGATTGTTTCCCCAATATCTGGATGCTTTTTTTTTTTAATAGATTTCATTCATAAATCGATTTTCTTCCCTAAGGGTTCTAGTCTTAATAAGAATGCTGCTTCTTATTGCATGTTTGTATTTTATGAAATAAATGTAACATATCGATTCAGATTAATACTTTTTATACTCTTTCCAAAAATCTAGAAATTTGCCTCAACTATAAAATAAATGATATAGTTTCAAATACATAGACAAATAAAGATGTCTTATGATCTATACTGTTAATGAACATATATGTTGATCCATATTGGGTAAGTTGTAGATATACACTAATTTATGGTACAGATACTCATGAAATTAATCTAATTTTCACTTTTACGAATCAACACGTTCTCGAGAAAACGGAAAATGAGAGCTGGAAAGTGTTGTCGAATTTAAAATATTTTCCGAAACCAAACGGCCAGTCTCCACATAATATCGTGATAAAAAGATTGAAAAGACACGACCGGCACACCAACTTAAAATGATTGCATCCATAAACAAGTTAACAATAAAGAATTAATTCAATGAGAGTAAAACATTTATACTTCTTCTGACAAAGACAAACATTTGTACTTAATTAGTATACTGAAATTCATACATATGTATAGGATAATTTATCTCTTGTGGTTGTGAATGAATGACAAACAACTTGATCGTGTAATACATTAGAAAAAAAGGAAATTATTAGATTCCTACTATGGCTGGTCTTATTCTATACATACTCAAAGGCGTGTGTATATATGTACATATGGGTTCCTCCTAGCAACTTCATATTATTAAGAACATTGACGAATCCATGTTTGAAAAAATTACTTGCACCAGGCCGTGGTAGGATATTCTTGAATCAATAGAAATTGCTGCACTGATGATTATTTTCATAGAACTTTACTTCACTGCAAAAAGTAAGCTAGATTTGGAGAGATCAAGTGCTTCATGATTTTTCAAGTCTTGTGCAGGAGATTGAATGTCTGAGAGGTATTGTCTAAACATATTAAAATTGTAATTCGTTCAAGAGTGCCGAGAACACCCGCTAGAAACCTAACAAAACATAAACTTCACATTTTTCTGTGGCCTCTGCATAGTTCGTAACTCAGTCACCATCGTAAAATGAGCCCTTGTATTAAACAAACTGTTGGACAAAAAATCAGGAAAGAAACGACTAACCTTTCGATGCACAACAAAAGTGGTTATCCTGAAATATAAGTTGAATTACCAGTACCTAATAAATAAATTTATGACTTCACGATGGTCCGAATATAATCACAGAGAAAGTATTCTCGTTTCATAGCATTCATACCAATTGTCTTCTCAAAGTGATGACGGAACTGTGTGTTTTCTATGATTGAGAGGAGAAAATCATAAGCTTTACATTCATTGCTTTGATGACAAATTCCTCCAAGCCTCAAAATTCAGGATTCGCTAACTTTGAAAGCATTTTCCACGTGGTAGTTCTTTAGCTTCTTCAAGTTGGATCGATCAGGTAAGCTTGGTAAGGAACTGCAGTCTCTGATGGCAAGATTTTCTAGTGATTCCAGTGCATCAACACCTTGAATCTCAACCAGTTTTGGACAGTCCCAAACTGCAAAGTCCTTGAGATTTGTAGAGTTAGATAAGTTGGACAATGTTTGAAGGAGGGGACAATTCGTAATCAACAAGACCCGTAGATTCTCCAAGTTGGAAAGGTCAACAACTTCAAGAAGATTGCAATTGCGAACTGTAAGGTTCCTCAAACTAGAGGGGAGCTGTCCAATCTGGTACAGGTTCTTGCAGTTGATGAGTTGAAGTTCTTTCAGACAGCAAAGGCAACTCAAATATGAGCTCATGTTGGTGATATTTGGAAGTCCCAAAATACAATATGGGCTGTAAGTTCCCACTTTTGGAAGAAGGTAGGGGTCAATCACTGTTTTAGGGCGGACAAATTTTTCAGGATTACTTTTGGATCCTAAAAATGCGAACCGATCAGGATCACTTTTGGATCCTAAAACAGTTACCCCTGACCCATAAGGATTGCTTTTGGATCCTAAAAATGTGAACCCATCAGAATTACCTTTGGATCCTAAAAATGTGAACTCATTGCTGAAAAAGAATAGTTCCAGATTTTTTAAGTTCACAAGATTGGAGATCTTTGGAGCTTTATTTGTGGCCCTCGAGGATAGACATAGACTTACCAAACTTTGGGGAAGCTTTGGTACATCCTCTACACGAGTTTCTGTTAATTTCAAAATCTTCAATGAAGGTAGTCCACTAATATCACTAGGAATGATAGTTAGCCGCAAGCAATCCTCTCCATAAATCTCTTCAAGTTTCTCCAACGATCCAATTGTCTCGGGTAACTTTTTCATGTTACTTCCGTTCATTTTCAACACTTTCAAGCTATGTAGATAGACAATAGTTTTTGGCAACTCTTCAATGGCCGTGTAGGAGACATCCAACTTAGCTAAAAATTTCAGTATCCCAATCGAGTCGGGAAGTGTCCTTAGCCTGGGAAATCCACAAACGACCAAGCACTCAAGATTTACAAGTGCTTTGATTGGCACTTGATTAATGCTTCCAGAGAATACATAGTTATCTATGAGCAGCTCAGTCAAAGCTTCCAGAGAACCTAGTTCAACCGGCAACTTTTGGAGAAGAAAACATGCATTTAGATTCAAGTGTTTCAGACATTTCAGATGACCAATGGATCGATCAATTAGTAGCAAATTCCTACATCCCTCTAGAATCAATTTTTCTAAGGATGTAAATGCAGAGAGGTCAGGAGTTGTGCTTAACCCAAGGCAATTGGACATATTAAGGACCTTCAATCTCATAGCCACCTATCAAATGATTATGCATATTCAATGAGTTTGCCTTAAAAAAAATTTGCTGAACATAAACAAATAAATTGACTAAGGAAGCATTTTGCCAAAAGTAACTTTACAAGTACCCGGTGCATATGCATTCCTCTCACATAGTTGTGGTCCCGTTTTTTAATTGATAACCATATATATTTTATCATCAAATTTAACTTAGAAGTACTTTATATATTATTTGAGCATAATAAATCTATATGGAGTTTAATGTTTCTTTTAACACATTAAAATAAGGGCAGTAGCTTTTTAAGAATCATATTACTATATTTTCATACTAGGATTTTGTTAAAGGATGCACGCAAAACACCTAAGTGAAGAATTATTTGTTGGGAGTGTGCTTTGCCAAAAGAGATTGCTAAGAGGGAGCTCAAGACCTATCTTTACCCCAAAAACTTAAGCCAATGATGTGACATTCCGAATTTTTTAATTCTACTTTCAATTAAATTAATCAAGCCTTTCATCAATGCACCTAAAGTGCTGTTTTTAGAATGGATCACTCTTAAGATAACTAGACTATCTGAAGAAGGTATTAGGAGATTTTAATGCAATAGACTTGAGAATTCAACCATGAATCGATTACTCGACCGTGCTCATCTACTGAGGTCATTACAGCACAGTTATAAGTCGATTAGAAATCAGAGATAGATCAGTCCGACTAAGATGTGTGGCTAAACGTGGGTGATTCCACTAAATTATAAAATTCTCGTTGACCGGCATTAGATTGATTTTTCTATCATTTTGGTATCCTATGTCCGTATATGAATTCTTGAGATTTTCACGACAACCGAGAGTCGCCAATATGTCGAAGAGGTTCATTGTGGCTCGAAGAAAATCAACTATGGGTAATTTGCACTAAAAATTTCTAAAAGCTACCCGGTAGCTCAGGTTATGCTAAAATCGTGACAGATTAAAATTAACCCCAAATTTGAATCCGATTTCAAAAATTGAAAGTTCTGTCATATCACGAGTCATTTTAGGAACGTCAACTTAATCTCCGAAAATTTTTCTGAACACGAACTTTTGGTGGAAAAAGTCAAGATATGGCCCTTTTTTATTACGAAATTGGGATGCAAGTGGGATTAATTGGTGAGGAAAAATACTAATTTGATTGTGAGTTCGATGACGGAATTTATAGAAGCCGAATTGGATGGATTCAAAGAGAAATTAGGGTCCAATTTGAAGGAAAATGTGTGAAATTCGAATGCCCCCCATGGACCCAACCTGTGGACCTCTTCAAGGCTTCTAGAATGGGGTTTTTGGTCTAAAATGGTTGTGCAAGCCAGTTGGGTTGTGGTGGAGCCCTCCAAGGGGGACAAAGAGATGAGATGAAGCCATTGGTGCCCCCCCCCCTTCCAAGCCAAAGCGGTCCCCTTGCTCCCTCCTTCTTCCCCACTGTTGAGTAGCTCCCTCCCCAGCTCCTTGAAGTTTCAAAATTCCAAGAAGATCGAGTGAACAACTAGCTGAAGTCACCGCCAACCCGTCGGACCGCCGCTTGCACCACCATCACGCCCCAGAGCTGTTTGTTGCCCGCCTGCTCGCGCGCCAAACCAGTGCCTCTTAGGCTGTTGTTCCGCCTCAACCATGAGCCCAAGACATCCCTGGAGCTAGTCGTAGTTCCCCTGCCGTTGCTAGAGCCACTTCGCCGCCCGCCTGCTGCCGTGAAGCCCTGCTACAGCCTCGCCGGTCTTTGCTCGCTCAAGTCAGCCACTGATCGAGCTTCTCTCGGCCCAAACTAGAAATAAGATTAATGGGTTTTCCAGTTGCTGTCAAGCCCATTTTCAAGGCTTTCCTGACTCCGTTTGGCAAGCCCTCTTTGGAGTTAGTCGAGCCTCGCCGCGTCCCCGTCGTTTTGATCCGAGCGGATCATTAAACAAATGAGTTTAATTCACTAATCCCTGCTTAGTAAGTTAATGACGTTTAATGGTTGATTAATTTAGACTAATTATGGATTATATGGATAGTTATAGTAGATTAGCAATTTAATTAAGTATTATTGCATGTTAGGTGGTTAGAATAGTGCAATTAAGGCCTAGACAGTTCTAGTATTTATCTAGAGTACTTTGGAATTTTTCCGGACTCGTCTCGGCTTTTAATTAGGCTTTACGGGCCTAAGTTCTATTTATTTGTATTAATAATTAATTTTTGTAATTAATTAATTACTTAATTAATTTCTGGAAATTAGATCGGGATAGTCGATGACTAGAATTTTGTACTGATTGCAATGGTGTGATATGTTTATTTAATTGAGTTTTAATTTGTGATGATTGTGTATAATTTGCAATTTTGGGAATTTATTCCTAAATTTATTTAATTTCAGTAATTAATTGGAAAATCACTGGGCGTCGATTTACAGCGCCAAAAGTGGATTTGTGAACTGTTAAAAAATTGGTGGAATTTTCAAGTGGCAGAAAATTATATTTTGCCTAAGACCGACTGTGTACCCACACACGATTATTTTTATTAGGAATGATAAAAATGGTGATTTGATTGATATACTATATCGATATTGCGGCTTTCCGCGAGCTATATTATCTATTGCGGCAGCTTCTGGCGAGCTATATTATCTATTGAGGTAGCTTCTGGTGAGCATATTTAGTATACTATATCAGTATTGATGCAACTTCTAGTAAGCTATACTATCTATTATCAGCTTAATATGAGCAATCTTGATTATGATCAAACTTTATATATAGTATTGATTGATATAACCAAGGAATGGTCTCGTTGACATAAAATCGACTAAATCGATTGATCGATGGTTTGATTTGATTTGATGATTTGATTGGTTGAAATAATCGAATGTCTATTTGAATTATATCGACTTGTAGGAAGGAACTAAGACCAAGGTAAGCCTTTTGACTCGTGTTTGTGCTTCGGCAGCCTTTAGGGCGTATTTTCTTCCTAGTTAGGTCTTAGGAGGTAGAACTTACTGAAACATCGTCTCACCCTATTATGGGATAACATTTCACAGGTCCATAGATGGCAGCTCCTCCTGAGTTTTTTGGGCGGCCTAAGAAGGTTACGGAGCAAACATCTTACATTTTGTTACACGGGAGCCCTAGAGGCTAAACCTATGAGCTGGTAAGGTTCATAGTCTGGGTTGATATAGGTCTCACCCACAAGGTGCCCCATCGATACAGATCATGGTATCGCCAGGCTCAGGATGGCCAGAGAGAGGGTCTCATACCGGAGTCTGAGATACCTCTGTATCTTCTGGAGGTGGTTTTTGGGAAGGGTACTGCAGATCTACCTAGAGGTTCGATAGTAGATGCGATAGACCTAGATCTTGAAGAATCAGAGTCCCCAGTGTATTTTACTGAATGCTCTAGTTGGAGTGTAGATGATGATGGAGAGATGACGAGGATCCGTAGTCTTGTGAAACCCCCACCCCCTGTTTTGTAGAAATTTTATATATATATATATATATATTAATCAGTTTGTATTGTATATATGATTGGTTGTGATATGTATATAGAAGTGTGATGTTGATTTTCAAAATTATAGCCTTACTTTTTTATCCCATTAATTGGGGTGTGACAAATGAGTGATGGAGTTGCGGTGAGAGTTGCGGTGAGTCTCCTCCTCTTCAATACTGATGTGTTTCAGTATAGAGTCATAATCTTAGCTCCAATAGTAGATTCAATTGCAAAAATGGGTGTTGTAGCTTCATAATGTGTTTGCAAATACTTCATAGCTGTAGCTATTTTAGAGCTTTAGCATTTTATGTCTCAACGCACTTTGATATATTACAGTAGTAAGATATGTATTACTAAAAACTAAAGTCATAGCACTCTACATCACACTTACAATACGGTACAACTATTGTTTAGTTGCAATTTTACCATGCGAGATTTTAATAAATAGAAGGTAAAGTAATTGTTTAATTCAATATACCTCTAGCTAGATTTAGTGATTGATTTTGAAAACATTCAAAGAAGTTGCGATCTGCAGTGCAGAATTGGTATCTTAGGCACGTTTTTAAAGAGCTGGATTTCTTCTTTTATTTCAATTTAAAACCCAAAAAAAAAAAAAAAAAAAAATTCTCAACCCCTTGCAATGCACGAGCTTGTGTGGGGAAAAAAGGTACACGTATATTGTAACGTAAAAATTTACCATACCTGAAGTTGAATCCAACCGTTCCAATCTTATGTCATTTGGGTCCGCGATAGGTCAAGGATGAGTAGATTTTTGGGGCAAAAGTTGGTTGCTTGCAAATATAAAGGGCAATTCTTCCAAGAAAGCCATCTTAGTTCTGGAAAGAGATCCTTAAAATTTCCGGAGAGGTTTCCATTTATCATTGCGAGAAATCTTATATTTGGCACTTTCGTAAATTCTTCTGGTGTCAAAAGAACTCCGTCAAAGTTTGCACAAATCGCTTCAATAGTCTCAGTTCCCTGCAACGATGGCAAAAAGTTTCTCATTAACCTAGGCAAAGTGTGCATAGCTTTCTGCAACAGTTTTGGTTCCATATAATTCCAAAATGGAGTCTGTTCATTGGTGGCCTTCTAGTGAAGTACGAAATAAACTGGAAAAAGAATAATTTTAGACAGATTTACGCTATAAAAAAGTAACAAGGTGCTGCGCTTAGCTTTACCTTCTTCCTTATCATCATATCCAATGCTTCTTCATGATTCCACACCCGAGACCGCTTTCCTGAATCTTTGCAATTTTCATTACGTACAATGCCCTTCCCTAAGTCTTTAAGCTGGTCATGCATCCATAACTCATTCTTTACTCCAACTTTTACTAAGGACATCAAAAGTAGGACATCAATCCCTTCATCCGGAAACAATCCACAGTCATCCCATATATAAGTTGCATCTCTCTTATTCTCTCCGTTTAGGAAGCAGGCAATATCAAGAAATAGTTGCTTTTTTTCTTCATCTAAAGCCTCATAACTTAACATTAACTTTCTTTCCACATCCTCATGAAGATGGCGTTCCATCTTTTTGAATGTATCTTCCCATGTTGCTTTTCCTTTTTGGTATAAAAATGAACCCATCACTTCAATAGTTAATGGAAGCCCGCCAATTTTTGCAGTAACATTCTTAGACAAACTAAGAAAGTCACTTGGAGGAACGTTCGTTCTAAATGCATGCTTGCTAAAAAGTTGTAAAGATTCTTCACTATTCAGCTCTGCAACTTCATAAGTCAAACCATGGTCAAACTGATCTAGAAATTTGGACAAAACATCTTTATCTCTCGTTGTAACCACAATTCTACTTCCTGAACCAAACCATTCTCTTTTTGCTGCTAGTGCCATTAGTTGGCTCCTATGGTTTACATCATCAAGGAAAATAAGAACTTTCGTTCTTTTAAATCGTTCTTTGATCATATTTATCCCTTGATCGATGCTAAAAATCTCAATACTTTTCTCTTGAAGGATATCATGCACTAGTTGCCTTTGCAAACTTAGAAGACCGGAATTTGAACTTTATGATGCTTGTCGTACATCCGAGATAAAGCTACGACTTTCAAAATTAGTAGACAACTTGTGATAAATGACCTTGGCAAGAGTTGTCTTGCCTATACCGCCCATTCCCCATATTCCAATGAGCCTTATGTCCTCAGATTCAACACTCAATAAATCTATTATTGCATCCATTGATTGGTCGACACCGATCAAATCATCAGATAGATGTATTGGGGAGACCTTAAGCTTAACCAAAAGTTTACGAGCTATTAATCGTGTGAGTTCTCCATGGCTGCATGTAAGTAGAAATAGCATAATTAAGTGACCGTCAGATTAAAAACAAGCATGTGTATAGACAAGATCATTCGATGATGTAAGCCACAAAACGTGGGACATAGAGGGACAAAGATAATGCATGAGTTTCCGAATTGATTCAATCATAGTGATAGGATACAATAAATTTTTAATGAAGGTGATGACAGAGAGCAAGAAGTTTTACATGATTCCTTCTAATATTCATTGCACAATTAACCAGAAGGGAGCATGGTTTGGGTGGCCCGATTCATAGCTGGAACTAGGATTTTTATTTTTGTTTTTGGGAAATTTGGAACCAAACTAGTCAATCCTGCAACTAGCTTGGACCTCATAACACAAACTGGTTGCTTTATTTGGGTTTTGTAAGTTTTAGGACTCAACTGTACTTTTGTAATAAGTTTTAGAATTTTCAACACATTTATCCCTAAATATGCATAGAGCGGTTTAGAGTCATACCTGTCCAAAAACCAAGGTACCTGAATACTATAGAGGTGGAAAGAAAACCTAGGAGGAATGACCAAAAACCTGACCAAAGCATCCAGTTCGTGCTATGAAGCTTTGTGTTCAAACTGCTTGGAACACATTATTTCAATGGGTCCTTCCAAGTTTTGATTCAAATCAAAACAGAAAAACTGAGCCTTTGAAATGGTAGAAAATATGTATTAAATCAGATTTGCGGAAAGATGCTCTACGGTACCAAAATAGATGGAAAAAGTAAACAATCTACAAGTATAGTCCTTCAAGTGCGTCAAACTGCCGTAGAGAGACACATTAGTAACAAATACATCTAGTAATATGAGGTCGCCTTGCCATGATGATACAACATGTGATGTTGATTCTAGCGACATGATTTTCCACCATTGAGCACACACTACCTGAAGAGAGCAAGAGAGAGATATAGGGCAGCCACGGATGCTGTTAGGAAGTTTGGTAGTTCTCAATGCCAGTAGAGCACGCCAACAACCACTATTGAATTTGCAAAAGTGAAAAGTTCAAACAAATCTGGCGGTCCAGTGGCGACCCTTTCAACATGAAAGAAAGAGGTAGGGGTTCAAATCCCCACCTTTTCAGGGGGTTGGGTTGGGGACAATTTAGTTTCAAGAGTGGATTTCGACTCCCAAACCCTACAAGAAGGCAGGCTAAAAGTTTGAGAGTGAGAATTAGAGTAAAAATGGAGTATGACTGATCAAAAAAAAAAAAAAAAAAACTAGCGGAAAAGGAAAAGAGGCAAAGAAGATGGTACTGATAGTGAAACAAAAACACACCCGCACAGAACCATAAATTTCAGATTGCTATCTTGGGTGTCATTGGTCCAAGCTAAATAGATGGTGTTCATGGCTTTTCAGGCCATTTTGAGTTTTTAAGGAACTGATCCATTGACAGTTCTATCATGTTGAATTGGTACTTTCGAGGCTCAAATTGAAAAATGAATTGAATCCGCTTGGTTCTTAGGCTTTGGACCATGAACCTGTCCAATTCTTCTGAGAATTGACTTTGAACTGGACTATTAAGTCCAATTCTAGCTGTTTCCCTGGTTGAACTTGAATTGTTGCTTGCCCCTACTTATGGCCAAACCCAAAATTAATGCCTAAATGTAGAGAAATTAATAAGCCTCGCGATATACTTAATTCGATAAGTTCCATTCGATAAAATGTCAAGATTCATAATAATACAATTTATCCACAAAACCCATCGATGGAATATTTGAATGGCATATCAATTGTGAATTTCCGATAGAGGGATGACTTGAGACATAAAAGGAAGTTTATGTCTGAAAGTTCCATTGGCCAAAACTACTTATAGCTAAAAAATCAAAAGCAGAACCACTGGGATTTACTCCGGTAGCCACCCTTTCAATATCGAAAAGAGAGGTGGGGGGTTCGAATCCCCACCTTCTTAGGGGGTTAGGGTAGGGATGATTTAGTTTCAGGTATGAATTTTGACTTCCACGTGCTGCAATGATACAGGGCAAAAGTCTGAGAGTGAAAGTTAGAGTATAAATATAATACAACCGACCAAAAAAAAAGATTAAAAAAAATTCCAAATCATCTCTCATGTAGCACGCAAATCAAGAGGCAATTTGGGATTCTTACGGAGGAAGATCAGGATATGAGTCCATTAGAGATAGAGACGGAATTCAAGACAAAAAAACTCAACATCATCCACAACTCAAGACATGTCTCTGAAGACAATTCAAGCACTTTGAACAAGAATCATCCAACATCAAGCAATAAGTCCTTATGGTTTTGAAGATTCCCCGCGTTACACTTTCACTTAGGTTTTAAATTTCAAATTTAAATAGGTTTAGAATTCCTAGGTTCAATATTTGTCTTTGATATTTTAAGAAGCCATTGATTGGTTTCTGGTGATCACATTTTAAAAGAACATGCGGAATGGCCCGAGAACAAAATTAAAAAAAAAAAAGAAAAGAAAGAAATTGCTCTTCAAGTTATAACCAGTATTCGAGTAAAAGAAACCGAGAAAGAAGGAAAAAAGGAGTTGAGGGAGTTAACATACCCTATGTCCTTGGTGTCCCATCCCTTGATTTTAGCAGCCTCTTTGAGTGCCTTCCGCCAAAGGCGCACTATCTCAGTCTCATGTTTTAGCTTATGCTGAGTTAATTGATACCTATACACATTGGTTTCAAGTTTCACGTCAGCAGGTGTCACATCATAGAAAATGGGCAAAACCTCTAGTTCGTTGGTTTTCCTGCGCTCCATCATGTGTTTCAACTCGCGAAGGCACCAACTACTAGAAGCATAACTTTTGGAGAAGATAGGAATGCAGATTTTCGAATCATTGATGGCCTGCAAAATTTCCAGACCAATCTCTTCACCAATGTCAATCCCCTTCTTGTCGATGAAAACATGTATACCCTTATCTAGCAAGGCATGATAGAGGGAATCCGTGAAGTTAGCACGAGTATCCGGCCCTCGAAAACTTAAAAACACATCGAACTTAGCTCCAAATGTGTAGTGGCTAGTGGATCCTGTTTCTAAACAACTCCTTGTTTTCATCATAGCTGCGTCTACCACCCTTAAAAATTCACAAAAGATTACAAGCTTGGGGTGATAAGAAATTTGATATTATGCACTTCAAGCAAGTTTATATCAATAGAATTTTGGGAAATCAAGTTTTTGTTTCCATTACTTGTGTCGGGGAAGAACCTTATTACAAATCACCATGAACTAAACCTAATCTAGAATTAATGTCTCCCCTAAAACTAAATTGACTGAAATCAACTTAGCCCAAAAACAACCGGCCAATACAACCTTACAATAAGAATATAACAACGAATTGATAAGGAGACAAAACCAACACCACCACCAAGGTTTTTCGTGGAAACCCAATGCGGGAAAAATTGTGAATCATCCAAAAACTTCCACTAGTCAATAAGAATAGTACGATGTATAAAATATTATTCTCTAATCACATATTAGAGGCTCAATATTAATAATACAACTGTAACTCTATTGAGACCTACCTTTTCCATTTGAAGAAGAAAAAAACATAGGTTTATGATTATTGCCTTAAAGTTGAGCCTACAACCCTCATTTAGACATAGGCTCTCCTAAGCTTATACTTCATGTGACGTTGGGTATTCAATTTAAGTTTCAAATTGACATTATAATGATTTTTTTAATAAGGAATTATCACTAGTCAATTGGGATCGGTTAAAAATCAAGTAAGGTATGAAAGTATACTTCACTTTTTATGCAATCAAAGAAGTGTTTTTTTTTTTTTTTTTGTACCTAATTTTATTCATTTTAAGAAGATGTTTGTTAGACAATTTGGATTGATTTTAAACCTATCCATTTACGTGTGAGATGATCATGTGAGTGTGAATCATTACCCTATCAATTAGCAACCAATGAAGCATTAAATAAATTGCAAGAGAAAACAAGAATCTAACTAAGAAATAGGAAATATACCATTCCTAACCAAGCTAAAGGAAAACCACAAATAACATATTGAAAATGTGCACTCAAGAGTAATTGAAATAGAAATGCACAAACAACACCTTAACATTTATCCTAAGAACACTTGCACCCTATTTTAAAACCCTTAAGACTTGTTCAATTTTAAACAATTTTTTTTTTTTTCAAGGATTTTCACACATTTTAAGAGAAAATTGCTCAAAAACTATTTTTAAGCTTTTCCCTAATTTAGAAAAAATAAATAATTTTTTTGGAATATTTTTTAAGTTATTTAAATTGTTTTTTTTAATCCTAGAAGGACCTAGGTGTCGGATCCTCGATCCGGTTCGGGTGGGACCGACCCGGGTTGCGAGCCCTCAGCTGGAATGGGCCTGACGTGCGGGCCAGTCTGATCCAAAATTTTTAGCTAAACCCTTAAGAAACTAATAAACTAAGCCCGGCCCACAGAAAAAAAAAACTAAAGTAGGAATTGCACTAAACCAGCCCAACTTGGCCAAGCTAGCCCAAACAAGCCCTGGCCGGCCAGGCCCGCGAGCCAGCCAGCCCGACCTGGCTCGTTTACCCTGTTTCACGGAGTAATTGCCGCGACGGAGACGACCGCAGCAAGGAATGCCGCCCGTCTCCATCGAGGCCACAGGAGCGCCGCGGCGTCGCCAAGGCCTCGGCCGCCATCCCCTGATTGTCCCCGACAAACGGCCGTTTGTCGGGGACAGTACTCAAACCTGCGCCGGAATCCTCGACCGACCACACGCCCGAACAGTGGAGACAAAACGAGGGGGTGACGGGGGCTGGGGCTCGCATGAGCCGGACGGACGCGAGCTTCGGCCCGACACGCCCGAAGCAAGGTAAAACAGGGGCACACACAAAGAGGGCGAAACCGGGGGTCGGCCAATGTATGTTCCTACCCGGCTCGGAGATGACGAATGGAGGGCGAGCTTGACGGATCGGGCAACGCCCGTTCGTCTCGCACGCCTTCCAGCCGGAATCCTTGGGAAACGACCCAACCCGAGTGAAATCAAAAGGGAACCGTGACTTACCGGAGGCTGCTGGCTCAAGGGAGCGGCCGGGAGTCGTCGGACGAGGCTCCGAGGTGTCCGAGCTGCCGGAGGACACCTCGCTCCCTAGGTTTCTCTCACGCCCAATCTCCCTCTTGGCGGACTCCTCTCTCTCTCTCCGTCCGAACCCCCCATCTCTCTCTCCACCTCTCTTTCCTTTTAAATGGCCACCGGTGCACATGGCCTCGGCCATGCCAATTGCAACCTGGCCCCCGACAGGACGATCACGCCGTGAAGTCCCTGCTCCGTTCTGTACGTCGTTCTCTTCTCTGCCGCCCACGAGCATGAGGGAAGAGAGGAATGGAGGAAGAAGGAAGGAATCTGGACCGGTGGAAGAAGTTAAAGAGAAGAGGCCGGGCCGGGCCGAGCTCGGGCAGAAAAAGTAAAAGAAATGATGGCCCGCCCGGTCTTTTCTTATTCTTCTTTTTTCCTTCTCTCTTTTTTTAAAAAAAATAATTTTATCTTTAAAAAAATTTCTATTACTATTAATGAAAATGCTCAAAATATTGATAAACCATATAATTTAATGAAAATTATTTTTTGTCAAGAGTTAATTATTATTATAATTTTCTATATACTTAATGATTAATTAAATAGATCGCCAAATGTCAACAACTTTCTCACCACAAAAGTGAATTAATATAAATAGAGTGAAAAAACCTTAATTGCAAGTGGACAATTTAGAGAAAGTTCTCGATGAAAAAAATTGTTGGTCTCACGAACAATATATTTAAACTTAAGCTACAATTAACGTTTGACTTTTGAATCAAGACTGCGAAGTAGTGACCCTCGATTTGGCCCTATTTTTCTTTTCTTCCCAGCGCTCTCTCGATGCTCTCGGTGGGCTCTCTCTCTTTTCTGCCTCCTCCTCCTCCTCCTCCTGGGCACACTCAGGCACGAAGTAGCGACTTCCTTTTCATGTTGCTTTTGACCTATTGACTTTTTCTTCTCTTTGATCTTAATGTTAGCTGGGCCCACATAGAGGTGGATCCAGCCAGCAATCTGCGAAATGGCGATTGCTGGCCTGCGGCCTAACCAAAGTCAGGTGGACACAATTCAGTGGAAGTCGTACTCTAACTAAAAATGTGGGGCATCGTTAGTCAGGACACCAACAAAACTAAAGGAACAACATAAAGCACACTAACCCAAGTCAAAAATATAAAAAAAAAAGGAAAGAAAAAAAAAAGAAGGCGTGACCATAGAAATTTCAGAAGATAAAGGCCGGCGCAAAAAGGTCCAGAGGCCGGAGGCCGGGACAGGGAATAAAAATCATGGTGTTATTTCGCAAGAAGATGGTCAAATTGGAGAAGTTTGATGCAGTGATCGTGAATACAATTTTGCTACCCAGCAATTTCGTAGTAATCGAGCCATCACATAGCGTGATCCATCATTATTATCCACTGATCTTAGAATGAGATTTGCCCAAAATGAAAATAATATGTTATAGATGTATCATCCCAGAGTATCTACAACCATCGGTGTGGCTTGTGTAAGTTTCTATAAGGATCAAAAAGCAGTGATTGATAGAGAAATATCACTTGGAGATATGCTTAGTCAAAATGATAATTCTAATATAGTCTTCAAAGACACGGTTGGAGATGGGTTTGAATGGACTACTTTGTGTTCACATATGATACGAGACCTGTTACAACTTATATGTTAGTTGACTCAGTTATGTTCTTATACGTTTTCCCAGTTTTTTTTTTTTTAACGCCTGAGCTGGAAGGGTGGGTCCAAGAAGCAAATGAGTCCTGAAAAATGTGACCTTCACTGTTGTATATCAGATCTTACCATGGATTTGCGGGATTGTTGCTCCAAATCAACAGATATAGATGTTGGAAATGGAACTAGCTCCGTTGGAAGGAGATTTTAGGTCAACGAAGCACATGGAGAGAGAGAGATGTTGGAAATGCAACTAGTTCCGTTGGAGGGAGATTTTAGGTCAACGAAGCACATGGAGAGAGAGAGAGAGAGGACTTTACTGGGCGTCTTCTAAGATTACTGAAGAGCCAGTACAGCAAGAATCGAGGAAAGTGATGTTTGGTCAAGAAAAGGCACATCCGTCGTCGGCTAATCATCAAAATCCTCCTTAGCGACGTGGTGCCCTTGTATCAGAATACTTGTACATCACCGTTAGTTAAGATGTTGAGTTGTATTAGAAAAGTCCTACATCGGATAAATTATGTGATGTAAAACAATTAATGTATCCATATTGGCTCATAACTCATTAACTTAAACTTTTGAGTGAAGATCGGTCAAATTAAATATATTGATAGACTTGGATTTGGTTCTCTCTTGACAATCTCCTCTAGATGAAGGTAGTGAAGATTTTTAGTACATGTTCCCAACACCGTTAAACATGTTCATCATGTTTGTCTGAATCCTGCATTTGAATTGTTAAAGATGGCAAGTTTTCCCGAGGTGAATCTCCGGATCGCAAGATCCATGCACTTCTCGGTAGTGACCTCATACATCTTCCTTGGAAGGCAGTCACTATTTATTCAATGATCATTAAGCGAATGAATTGACGATTTCAAACATTAGGAAAGTGAAAAACGTAGAATACTATAGATGGAGAAGTTTATTGTGAGAAATGAACGTGGCACGGTACAAAGTAATGCAATTAAACGAGCATTAGCCTTCCATAGAAGGCTGTCATTGTCTATTCAACTGGCATTAGCCACATGTACCGACGATTTCAGACAATAGGAAAGTGAAAAACTTAGAATACTTTATACGGAGAAGTTTATTGCGAGAAAAGAATCTGGCATGATACTACTGCAATTGACTCGATTCAACGTGCTCCAATATGGAAATGAAATCTTAGTCAGGCAAGATAATTTTTGCGGGGTGCCAATAGCAGTCAGCTTGCCAAACTGGACGAAGATACCTAATTTATGCCAATAAATTTTCCCTAATTAAGCTACTTGGGCAGCGAACTTGCTTAGACGTGGTAGACAAGGACCGCGATTTTTTTTTGTTGAGATTTTGATTTTTTTTTTTGGTTTTATTTCCTATTTTCCTAGACTAATGTAGTAGTTTGATGGATGGTGATTGAGTTGATAGGGATAAGATTGATCTGTCTGAAGAAATAATAAAAAACAGAGAGTGATTAGATGCAGGTTTGACCATGTCATTACACGTTCTTGGCCTATGACGGGAGAAATTAAAGTAAGAAATAATCAAATGAAGAGAGTGATTAGACGCAGGGCTTGACCATGTCATTGCACCTTCTTTTCAATAAAAGCCAGAAAATTGTATATATTCTGTGTCCAAAATCCAAATGAATGCGAGATCGCTTTCAGTGACTTGAGAGGCAACTGAAATTCCATAGACAATGAAAAATGAACTTTCAAGTGGTGCGGACTCTTAGATGGCCGAAAATGACGTTTCTCGACCTCAGATACAATTTTTCAGATCCACATGCGTGGTCAAAATTATTGAACCTACTAACATTATAAAACAAGTAAGATGCAAGACTAAGTCAGGTGAATGGTCCAAACATCACTGTTCATGCGTGGTGGCGTGAGATGTTCAACCAGTAATGTGCACACTAGGTTTACTACACAATGACCATATCGGCATTTTGAGAGTCCAATCAGTTTACAACATGTTGATCTTGAAAAGATGCGAAACAGGAGATAGATAAAGGGCGCCCCAATAATTTTCCCTTTGCAAAATCAAAATCAATCTCCATAGTGTGTGGTACAAGCATGGTAAAGAGGGTTAGCAACGAACTACGTAGGAGTAGACGCCACCCATTAGACATGAAAATAATGTTAGAGATTGCATATAAACAAAACTTGGAGATCCCGATTTGTTCATAACAGGTAAATTCATACAAATCCGGGATCGAATAGTGGAAACATAAATATCAACTTACCTCCAGCCATTAATGAAATCTAGAAGTGGGAAACCTCAAAATCTTTGATGGATCCACACAGCACGAGGGATCTGCAATATAGAAAACACATGTCCTGTTCTACTAGTCAATCCCCTTCACAAAAACTTGATGGTGTGTTTTTCTGTATCGTAAGGGTTTGAACCAGACGACCTGACGCTTTTATTCCGTTGGTTACGTTACCGGTATCTCCCATCAAGACCATTATGGCAATGTAATAACAGACAAATATCACTTAATACACGTGGGTAATAAAATTGGGCAATAATGGGAATTTATATAGGGAATTCATTGGGTATTTATTAGGAATATAATATTGGAATCATATTTAGAATAATAAAATATATTACACATTTTAACATTCTCCCACTTGATCCCAATATTCCTTCAAATGAATTATTAACCCAAACCCACAAAACTTCATACTGAAATAAAACACATGAATCACGGCAATGAGTCCTCTTAGAGCGAGTATTATCTCCCGTGTATCACAATGTATTTCATCAGCCAATATGTGATCAAATAACTTAATGAATAAACCTTATGTTTACTTCAGGTCAAACGTAATTATTTTTCTCATAATAACTGAATGTATACAACTGTATTGAAAAAACATTATAAATTAATAAAAGTCTCATAAATTCTTCCATATAAAGAAAAATTTACATGATTGGACCAATGCCCATTCTAGAAACATGATCCTTATAACTCATTGGTGGCATGCCTTTAGTTAAAGAATCAGCTATCATCAATCCAGTGCTTATGTGTTCTACGACCACTTTCTTCTCTTTAACATGTTCTCTGATGGCTAAATACTTGATGTCGATGTGCTTGCTTCGACTACCACTTTTGTGGTTCTTAGCCATAAAAACTGCAGCTGAATTGTCGCAAAATATTCTTAATGGCCTAGCAATGGAATCTATAATTCTAAGCCCCGATATGAAACTTTTCAACCACACACCATGTGAGGTGGCCTCAAAATAGGAAACGAACTCTGCCTCCATGTGGAAGTGGCAACCAAGGTCTATTTTGCACTCCTCCAGGATACAGCTCCGCCAGTAAACATAAAAATATATCTCGATGTTGATTTATGGGAATCAACGCAACCAGCAAAGTCTGAGTTCGAGTAACCAACTACCTTCAAGCTGTCCGTTCGTCTATACATAAGCATGTGTCTCTTTGTTCCTTGAAGGTACCTCATCACCATCTTTGTAGCTCTCTAGTGGTCCATACCTGGATTACTTTGGTATCTTCCCAACATTCCCACAGCAAAGGCAATGTCAGGTCGAGTGCAAACCTGAGCATTCATTAAGCTTCTAACAGCAGAAGCATATGGGATGTTCTTCATTTGTTTCCTTTCAAAATCATTCTTCGGGCTTTGGTTTAAATTAAACCTATCACTCTTCACAATGGATGTGATACTTAGTGAACAATTTTTCATCTAAAACCTCCCTAAGACCTTATTAATATAGGTTTCTTAAGATAATCCTTATATACCTCGAGGTCTATCTTTATGGATCTTAATGCCAATGACATAAGATGCTTCACCCATATCTTTCATATAAAAACTCTTAGAGAGAAATTGTTTCACTTCATATAACAACCCCTTGTCATTGGTTGCAAATAAAATATCATCTACATATAGCACAAGGAAACAAATTTTGCTCCCACTGACCTTCTAGTATATACATTGATCCATGATATTCTCTTTAAACCGAATGAAGAGATGATCTCATGGAATCTTAAGTACCATTGGCGGGATGCTTGTTTCAAGCCATATAAAGACCTTTTAAGCTTGCATACCAAATGCTCACCAGCATTAGAGAAGAATCCTTTTGGTTGTTTCATGTAAACCACTTCTTCTAATTTTCCATTGAGGAATGCCGTTTTCACATCCATTTGATGTAACTCCATATCAAAATGAGCAACCAATGCCAAAATAGTACGAAGAGAATCTTTCTTGGATACGGAGAAAACGTCTCCGTGTAATCGATTCCCTCCCTTTGAGTAAATCCCTTGGCAACGAGTCTAGCTTTATATCTCTCTATATTGCCTGATGAATCCTTCTTAGTTTTGAAGACCCATTTACAACCAATAACCTTCGCACCATCAAACAACTCAACTAAATCTCAGACCTCGTTAGATGCCATAAAACTCATATCTTCCTTCATGGCATTGTACCATAAATTGGATTTATCACAATTCATGACCTGTGAAAATGTTTCAGGATAATTTTTAGCTCCAACATTATAGTCAGATTATTGTAGATATATAATGTAGTCATTAGGAATCGCTGATTTCTTCATTCTAGTAGACCTTCTTAATGTCGCATCGACATTATCTTGAGGAGT
The DNA here is from genome assembly GCA_016097595.1 of Eucalyptus pumila. Taxonomy (NCBI): domain Eukaryota; kingdom Viridiplantae; phylum Streptophyta; class Magnoliopsida; order Myrtales; family Myrtaceae; genus Eucalyptus; species Eucalyptus pumila. Next base: position 25,006,353 of record CM027848.1, read on the forward strand.
ATGCTTGTTCTCTAGGAAGTTCAACGATATCACGGTAATTGCTGAACAGTTTGGTCTACTTTTGGATCAATATTAGCTGGTTGTGGATTTTCAATGATTGGTTGCTCAGCGACCGGTTGAACTGAAGGGGCGCTGTAAGCAACAACCAATCCAGTATCTGAGGTGGAAGGTTGAGTATCTGAATGACCTTCTTCGGGGATAAAGTCTCTGAATTGATCGCTCCCACTAATCAGATCATTTTCAAGAAATTTAGCATTTCTTGATTCCACAAACCTAGTGGTGTGAGATGGACAATAAAATCTGTATCCTTTAGACTTTTCGGCATATCCAATGAAATACCCACTTATAGTCCTTGGATCTAACTTCTTTTCCTGTGGATTGTAGACTCTTATCTCAGATGGGCATCCCCAAACACGTACATGTCGCAAACTCGGTTTCCAACCTTTGAATAATTCAAAAGGCGTCCTTGGAACAGCCTTGGTAGGAACTCGGTTTAATATGTACATAGCTGTTTTAAGAGCCTCATTCCACAAAAACTTAGGAAGTTTGGAGTTGCTAAGCATACTCCGCACCATGTCCAATAATGTGTTCGGTTTCTTCTTTCTGTGACACCATTTTGGTCCGGTGAACCAGGCATAGTGTATTGGGCAATAATCCCATGCTCTTCAAGAAACTTCACAAATGGACCAGGTGCTTGTCCATCTTCAGTGTATCTACCATAGTATTCTCCACCTCTATCCGATCTCACGATCTTAATTTTCTTGTCGCATTGTTTCTCTACTTCGGTTTTAAATACCTTGAAGGCATCCAGTGCTTCGTGCTTATTACGAAGCAAGTAGAGATACATGAATTGTGAATAATCGTCTATGAAAGAAATGAAGTATCTCTGACCATTTGAGTCCATATCTAGACTACAAATATCTGTATGTATGATTTCTAATATTTATGTACTCCTCTTAGCACATTTCTTTGACTTGTTGGTCTGTTTTCCCTTTATACAGTCAACACAAGTGTCATAATCAGTAAAATCTAGAGTATTAAGTGCTCCATCATTTACTAGTCTCTTAATTCTATCCATGGAGATATGTCCCAACCTCCGGTGCCACAACATAGAGGAATTCTCATTCACAACACATCGTTTTATCCCAGCATTATCATGAACGTGCATCGCATTATTAACGGTATTGTCTTGTAAATTAATTCGAAAGAGACCGTCGACAAAATACCACTCCCAACAATTTCAGATTTATACGATAAATTGAATGTTAAATCTGAAAATTCAAAGGAGTATCCCAAAGGTACAAGTCTTGAAACTGAAATTAAATTCCTAGAAAAACTAGGAATATAAAAGGTCTTTTCCAAAATTAAAACAAAACCACTACTGAGAACTAATCTACATGTCCCAATAGCTTCCACACGTGAGCGCATCTTGTTTCCTGAATAGATGCCTTGTTCACTTCCCACTGGTTTCCGCTGGTTCTGAAAACCCTGCAAGAAATTCGAAATGTGGATTGTAGAACCAGAATCAATCCATCAAGTGTTGTGACTCACATCAACCATATTAGTTTCATAACATACACATGTGAGTTGGTTACCTTTCTTTTGGAGCCACGCCTTAAATTTGGCGCAATCCTTCTTCATGTGCCCCTTCTTTTTACAGAAGAAGCACTTGGATTCCTTCTTAATGCCAGCTTGAGGAGGTAGAGGCATCTTACCCTTCCCCTTTTGCTTGCCTTGCCCTTTATACTTATCCTGTGTTGCCATATGAGCACTTTCTCCTTTCTCCATAAGTAGCCTCTCTTCCTCTTGAACACACATGGTCATGAGTTCATTAATTGACCATTTAGTGTTATGTGTGTTGTAAGAGATCTTGAAGGGAGCATACTCTTGTGGGAGAGTATTTAGGATATAGTATACAAGAAAGGATTATGATATCCCAACCTCAAGATTCTTCAGCTGAGCTGCAATGTCCCTCATCTTCATGATGTGCTCACGCACACCTCTTACACTAGTAAGCTTCAATGATGAGAACTTCATAATTAGGGTCATGGCATGCGCCTTCTCTGAAGACTCAAATTGTGCATCAATGGCCTTCAGCAATTCCTTGGCATTGTTATGCTAAATGACCGAACCACGAATGCTAGCAGAGAGTTATGTCTTTATGTACATCACACTGAGACGGTTGGACCGCTCCCATTGAGCATAATGAGTATGCTCAGCATGAGTACTACTCTCGGTAGGTTCGGGTGGTTCGTCGACCTAAGAGCATAATCAAGATCCATGCACCCCAATTGGAGAACTAATTCTCTCCATTCTTTGAAGTTATTTCCCGTAAGCTCAGGAACAATTATACCAGAATTAATCGTAGGTGGTAAAACTGCATTATAATCAAAGGAAACTTATGTATCAATATATTTGAGGCAAATAAACTTAAATCATATTTTACCAATGTAAAACATGTTTTAAAATATGAATCATATAACATTAAAAACTACTTGTGGGTTAAGTTTCTAATTTAAATTGATTCATAATTACTTCATGATAAAACTATCAAATTATATTCCCTTCCTTAATCCCTGTGGGTAAATTAAGAAAGATAAAATAATATTTCATCCTAATTAATCACATTAATATATTGAAAATTCCTGTGGGATAAAATTCATAATATTAATGCGAATAATTACAATTATTGTCTTAACTATATGTGATCCAAAGGCTCTTAATGTATATAATTTAATATAATCAAAGATGCTGTGGCTAATCCTTAATTAATTAAATATATACGGATCACTAGACATTTAATTTTATTCATAGAATTGCACCTTAGGGTAGAACAGTAAAATCACATGCAAAAGGAGTAAAATTGGAATTTTGCATGCAAGGCCAGAATTGGAATTTTATTTTTAAGGGGTAAAACATGAATTTCACGCCCAAAAGGGCAAAATGGTAAGTTTACACACCCCAGTGGGGCAAAATCGGAATTTTGTGCGGGCAAGGGCAGAATCGCAATTTTCCTAAAGGCGGAGGGGCAAAATTGAGAATTTTGCAGGCAAGGGCAGAATCGCAATTTTCCTAAAGGTGAAGGGGCAAAATTGAGAAACCATAGGCACGCGTTGCACGCACCCTCTGCAGCCCCTCGGGCGCGTGCGTTGCACGCGCTCCCTGCAGCCCGTCGCACGCGCCCGAGGTCTTCTTTCAGGCTCTCTTCCGCCGCTTCTTCCGCCGCGACCGCCTCTGTTCCGCCATCTGGGTCTCCTCCCATAGCCCATGTCCGACCAAATTGGTTGATGGGTTTCGAAGAGAACGCCGGGACAAACGAATAGATTCAAGATCCGGCAAAAAACGACCATGTATGGACCAGAATTAAGCCAAAAACAATCTGCCCTATAAAACCCTAACCACCAAAATTTCACCGCTCGATTAACCTTCGACAATCAGCAATATGTCGAAAATTTTAGGGGTTTCTCTTCCTAATGGCGGTGTGATCATTTAGATCCATTATCGCAGGTGGGTGGCTCGAATTTGGTCGGAATTCTCAATTCCGATCCAAGCCATATACAAATCCGAAATTTATCCACATATAATTCAATAAAATAAATTCCAAAAGGTTTCACCAAGGCAGAGATTGCAAATAAGGGCTCTGATACCAACTGTTAGAGATTGCATATAAACAAAACTTGGAGATCCTGATTTGTCCATAACAGGTAAATTCATACAAATCCGGGATCGAATAGCGGAAACATAAATATCAACTTACCTCCAGCCATTGATGAAATCTAGAAGTGGGAAACCTCAAAATCTTTGATGGATCCGCACAACACGAGGGATCTGCAATATAGAAAACACACGTCCTGTTCTACTAGTCAATCCCCTTCACAAAAACTTGATGGTGTGTTTTTCTGTATCGTAAGGGTTTGAACCAGACGACCTGACGTTTTTATTCCGTTGGTTACGTTACCGGTATCTCCCATCAAGACCATTATGGCAATGTAATAACGGACAAATATCACTTAATACACGTGGGTAATAAAATTGGGCAATAATGGGAATTTATATAGGGAATTCATTGGGTATTTATTAGGAATATAATATTGGAATCATATTTAGAATAATAAAATATATTACACATTTTAACAAATAATGGTCGCGGGATGGATTTAGTAGCACGAAAACGATATACTGGAAGACCCAAACGGCATTGCTTGTTATTAGATGATGAATTGCAAAGCGAAGATGCCTTCCACTCCAACTATCAAAAGGACTTGGCCTCGGACATTGGGACATGCAGTATCTAAGAAAGTGGCAGATTTGGTACTGTTTTCCCAAAGATTCCCCTAATCAAGGTCTGCTCACTTAAGTAGACTCATCCGGACCAAAGCAAGTAATAAAAGACTTCATCTAGGTTCTCGTACGGATTTCGGGATTGCTTGGATGTCAACAAGAAGAGGGTATCCGTGGGTATGATGCAATAAAAAGATATTATACCAATTAAGGATACACAACATGCGGGCACTTGGGTTTGCTTCCTTAAGAAGACTCGTCAATGAAGACCCATGTTGAAATTACCAATGTGATAACATGTTATCTATGTATTATTGGTTAGATGGTTACATTCTAAAAAGGAACACGAAATAGACATGACTCAAAGCTAAAGTCTGACACTGCAAACTAAAATCATAATCATAGAGCAAAAAATTGAGATAAAATAAGGTAAATGTTACGATTTGATTGAGTGTATTTGCCCTTCTTCTTTAGTCCCTTTATAGTTATGAGCGTCTAGCATGCCACTTTTCATATTTTATGACTTGTCAACCACATTTTGGACAATATGCTTATGAGACGTGTCTGACCACGATCTCCATTGCTTTTATATTGTAGGATTAACTTGAAAATAACCATTCCTGCACTATTCCCCGACTTTAACCGTTTGACATTATTCTACCATGTGCGTGTCAGTTGTTTATGCCACGCATCATGTCTCGAGGTTCTAGAGTCGAGGCATAAGAGTCTTTACTTCCCTTTTCCATGCTTGCATCATCATAATTGTCAGTGTCAATCTCGCGCATGCCAAAACTCCGACTGGCCAAACTTATGCCAATCATAACTTGGTTGGGATAATTTATTGAATATCATACAATTATAAAGTCGATATTTTCTTTGCTATGATTATCTCACAAAGTCAATGTCTCTCTCAAAATGACCAACTCCTATTTTGGACCTTTATAGGTGTTAATCCCAACTGCCCACATAATTTCAGGACAGAAAGTACAAAGACAGCCCACATGACCAAGATGCGACGTATGATTAGGTGAAAATTAGTTAATAAATAAAATATGCAGATTTGGTGAGAAGATTCGACTTAGTGGTTGTCCTCAACTCAATGAATTTAATATAAGTGATTATTTATTTGACTTGATTTTATTAAGGGCCCGGCATCAATTGGATTCTTCTCTTTACAAAAGGTAAACATTTTCAAGGTTGGGCCATCAATTATATAATTATCAATGTTTCAATTGTTGCAAAACAATGGATTTTTAAGAATGGCATTTCTCTTCCTCGAAATAAAACAAGTTACAATTTCTTAATCCCCTACGCACTTTTTAAAATAAAACTTTTTCAGCAACCAATAAATAATAGTCATTTTTATATCTATTTTCCATCATTCTTTGACGTCTTGCAATGAATTTGTAATATAATTCTAGATATATAAATGAAAAAGGATGTCCCATGATCTATACTATTAATAAATATGTATGTCAATCTATACTAATCAAGTTGTGTATATCACTTAATTCGTGGAATAGATATTTATAGAAATCAATCTAATTTTCATTTTTACGAACCAAACACACTTTCAAGAGAATGAAAATGGAGAATTGGAAACTGTTTCAAATAAAAATATTTTCCGTACCAAAAGGCTGGAATCTACATTAATTTCAAGATTGAATTGAGGGTCGAGGATCATTTTTGAAATATTTTCCTTAGTCTTCATCAACCTCATGATAAAGTGCCACGCCCAAATTGGAATTAAAATTTGGCATGGTCAGGTTGGATTTGATCAAATCTCCCCTTCTACGTAACCCAAGAATTACTCCAACTCTTCGTTAATTTTGCAGGGTTTCGTGATGGCTCACAAAACATAAAACGGATCTTTTTTATGGTCAACATCTCTCCACAGTTTAAGCAAAATTTTTGTCATTTCTTTCCTTCAAAGCGCTCCTATTTCTCGATAAGAACAAACTGACTTGCATAGGTAATGTCACCACACCAAGTAAAAATATACTCATTAACATCCCAAACATGTGCATTCGTTGTCATTGTCTATGATTGATTTAAAAAAACTCAATTGTGGATGGTGAAATCAACATGTAATCAAATCAGACCATTCATGACACAACAGGAGAATACAATTCAAACACAACACGGATTTATTGTGAGAAATCAGGATTCGGTGTGAGATGATTTAACTTGAAGCTAACACATTTTCATCCACTATTTTGAAATCATGCTTTGAAGTTATAATGAAACATCTTGGTTATGACATCAAAAGACATGAGTAATTGCTATAACACGTTGCCAACCCGATGTCATGGGGTGCATTACATATTTTATTGTTGTTACATTTAGAACCAGTAAAGGTAGGTGCTTGCAGGAAAATCTATAAAATTAAAATTGTTGATATCTAAATTTTTGCTTTAAAATTATTCATGCTTTTTATCAAAAATTGGGATGAATTCACTGACAACGACTGAATTTAGTCCCTAGCCATCGATCTTTTATAGTCTTGCATTCACAGTTCTTACTACATTTCTTTGCATTTAGCAACTACAGGCATCTTAGTTTTAGTACCTTGGACCTGACGTTAAGAATTTAAATTAACGAGGACATTAGAGTTCCCGAATCCTTCAAAAACACAATAAAATCAACCTTTTCTTTTCCCTCCGGTTCACACGTTCTAATCACCCACTTAATCTTACATTTCTTCATATTAAATAAGCTCCATAGGCCACCCACAATTTGCTGATAATTAGACAAGAAATTGAAGGAGAAATGGGCTGGAAATGAGAGCTAAAGCCTTGGGGATTGCAGCTAAATTGACCGTGAATTTCAATTGCACCAAGGACAATTCTCAGCAAAAATTCATGAGCTGGAAGAAGGCAGGATGCTGCAGTTTCTGCAACAACTTCGTTGACCATCCAAGAGGGAATAAAAGGGGAATGGCGGGACTTTTGTGTGGCCTCCTTCACTTAATCCTCTCCTAAAGACCTTCAGTTTGCTGAGCGCGTTCGCCTATCTTTCTCATCATTCGAGGTAGGAGTCCTTCTATTCTTGTTTCATCCTTGTTTTTGTATCATCATTATGTTCCTCGAGTTCGAACCCAGTGTTGTTGCCAAATCTTGTTGGTTGGTTCCACCTTTATGCGGGTCCTAGCTAGTACATAAAATAAAAAGAAAAAAATCAAAAAATAAAAGAAAGAGAGGTAATGTTTTTCGTGTGGGAGACCAAGGGCTATGAGTTGATAGGTTTTGTTCATTGAGAATCTCCTTTGAATTCTCCAATCTCGATTAGTGTTTTTTTGCTCCGTTTATATTAATCCACTTTTATGGTGAGGAAATACGACTATATTGTTAATGTTGAGCCTCTAGTATACAACTAGAGACTAACACTTTGTGTATGCTATTATTCTGAATGATTAATGGAAGTTTATGCAGTTCATGGTTTTTTTCACATTGGGTTTCCATATAAAACCTTAGTGTTTTTGTCGGCCTTATCTACTTATCATTTTTGCATTATATTTACTTATTGCGAGGTTATATTGGCTTTTTGTTGTTGAGGTTAAGTTGATTTTGGTTGGTTTAGTGGGAAAGATATTGATCTTGGATTGAGTTTAGTTATTAGTAAATTGTTGCCCCAATTCTCCCCAACAAATATGATGGCTTGCGTTGCCCTACTGGGCATCACAAGCCTATCACCTTGGTCTATTAGTTGATCCAATTGGCCATAGTGTTGATTGTGTGTCATTTCATCTTTAGATCATGCAATTACTTTGTTTAAAGTCATTTGTCATGCCTTGAACCCTTATCCAAACTTTGGCCATGAGTTTGCCTTGCCAGTTTGCTTGTTGCTTCCTCTTTTTTTTGGGTCATCTTTGCTTATTTTCATGTTGATGCACATTACTATTAGAATGGAGCTTTAGGCCTTCGCTTAGATGTTGTTTTGGTTGTCCATATTTGTATCTCAGTATAGGAGCACGTTATAGTTAAATTTGCATTGACTAGATTTGCTTGATTTTGATGGGCTATGTTGAGTTTTAACTTTCAATTAGAGATAAGGATATTTTAGACTGTGCACTTTTGTTTTAGGATTTTTTTGAAAAATATGTTTAATAACATATCAAAAACACTAACGTCCATATTATTTTTCATTTTGTTTTTTCTTATCTTCTTGATAAATCTTTAAATCTTGCGGCTCACCAAGTAGTTTTTAGAACTTTTGGATTGTACTCTCGCACTCTTTATTGAAGATAGTGAAACCCTCCTCTCTTTATGTGATATTTCCCATTTTGGGTTACCATGTAAATTTTGTGTCTTGCATGATTTCAATTTTACTTTCATCCTTTGCTACTTGTGCTTAGATTGGTGCATCTTTTGGCATTTTTTTGGCAACAACTTGGTATCGAAGTGAAGGAATTTCAGTCTTTTTTTTTTTGTTCAAGATGGCATCTATCAAGTTCGAAGTGGCATCCTTCAATGACCAAAACAATTTTGAGCTATGGAGGATCAATATGACTGTGTTATTGCATTCGGAAGGTTCAGTTAGAGCCTTAGGTAGGAATTATCCTGATGATATGACTACGGCAGAGATCAAGGAGATGGAAGAGAGGGTGTATAGCACCATCCAATTGCCGTTGTCTAATAAGGTGTTTCGTGAAGTTACTAATGAAGAAACAATTTTAGGATTGTGGAATAAACTTGAGAGCCTCTACATGAAAAAATCTCTTACAATAAGATTATTTTTAAAATAGCATCTTTATGCACTAAAGGTGCAAAAATGTACTCTTACCAATAATATCTAGACGAAATTAATAAGATTGTTATGGATATAAAAAATCTAGATTTGACGTTAAATAATGAAGAGGAAGTTCTAATTATGTTATGCTCACTATCGAGCTCGTATGAAAATTTTGTGAATTATATGTTGTATAGAAGGAAATCCACAACTCTTGAAGATGTGAAGGTATCGTTGAATTCTGAGAGATGGGTCCAAAGTTGAATCTGAGTAAAAGTAGTGATAAAGTCGATGGCTGAATTGTTAGGGGAAGATCGAATCATTGTGATAGAAGTGCAGTAATAGTAAAAATCATTCGAAGTCTCGGTCAAGTGATAAGAGTAAGTTGGAGTATTACTATTGTCATAAATTTGAACACTGTAAAAGTGAGTGTCCAGTGCTCAAAGCTCAAGGGAAGAACCCGATGGAGAACTCCGATTTGGCTAGTCTAGTGAAAATAATGAGTTAGCTAATGCAAACAAAGTTCTTACTATTTTGTCTTTAGATTTTCATGTCGATGATAAATGGATTTTGGATTCAGTATGTTCATTTCACATGTCCACATAGAGATTAGTTCCACATATATGAGAAAGTCAATTGTGGTTTAGTTTTAATGGGCAATAATGTGGTTTGCAAAATTGTGCATATCAGTACGGTGCGAATAAAATATCATAATATTGTAGTAAGAACTTTGATAAACGTTAAGAACATCCTAGATTTGAAGAAAAATATTATTTCATTGAGTAATTTAGATTCTATTGAGTGCATATACACAGGTGGAGGTGGAGTTTTGAAAATTTCAAAAGGCTCCTCGATTGTGATGAGAGGTAACCAACATAACAACCTTTATATTCTACATGGAAGTACTATCATGGGTCCTTGAAATATATCATCATCTTCAGATTTTGAAAAATCAATGTTGTGGTATATGCGTTTAGATCAAAAGAGAAATGACTATCTTGAGTAAACGTGGTTTACTTTGTGGGTTGCATACGATCTCACTTGACTTTTGTGAATAGTTTGTTTCCAAGAAGCAGTGAAGGTTGGTTTTAGTCTTGGGGTGTACTCAACGAATGGCACAATTGACTATATTTACTCCCATTTGTGGAGACCGACACAAGTAACATCTAAGGGTGATGTGGTTTATCTTCTGATATTTATCGATGATTTTTTTATTTGGAAAGTCTAGGTTTATTTCTTAAAACGCAAAAGTGATGTTTTTTATACGTTCACGAAGTAGAAGATGTCGATAGAAAATCAAATTGGGAGGAAGATAAAGCGTCTCAGAATGGACAATGGTCTTGAGTTTCGCTGATGTGATTTCAATAAGTACTGTGAAGATTCAAGGAATGTTCGATATCGAATAGTTACGTATACACCTCAACAGAATAGGGTGGCAAAGCACATGAACTTTGGAGAGAGTTAGATGTATACTCTTTAATGTTGGAATTAGGAAAGATTTCTAGGCTGAAATCGTGAATACGACATGTTATTTGGTGAATCATTCTCCTTCAATTACAATTGAATATAAGACTCCTAATGAGATATGGTCAAGTAAACCTTCTAATTATTATGGTTTAAAAACATTTAGATGCCCTGCTTATTATCATGTAAAAGAGGGTAACCTTGAACCGGGAGCTAAGAAGTGTATTTTCATTGGTTATGTAGACAAGGTTAAAAAAATAGGTTATGGTATTCTGACCCTCAGTTATCAAAGTTTATAATTAGTAGAGATGTTACTTTTAATAAAAATTCCATACTTGAAAAGAGAAAAGTTGTTATTGGATCTACACGTATCTGGGAGAAGAATGTTCAAAAAGAGGTGGAGCTTCATGTAGGACATTCACGAAAAATATTTGAAGATGTTCATATTCAACCACAAAGTGACAACGAGCAACAAGAATCGGATTTATCAAAGATTGTTGACACGTAAATTTTAATATTTTATTTATGACTCAATTGCACAAAAAATTAGGAATTAGTCACTAAAAAAAACAACAAACAACAAAACAACAACAAAAAAGAGAAAAAGAAAAAGAAAAAAACTCCTAGAGGTCGGGTCAGGTTGGATCTGGCATTGGCCCGGCCCACCACGCGCCTCTCTCTCGCGTGCACCCGCCCGTTTCCCCTTTGGTCGAGCCCACGCCAACCTGCCTTCTCCATCCTCCATCTTCTCGCAAGAAACCCTGGAGAAAAAAATGGAGAGAGGCAGAAAAGACGAAGAACAGATAGAGAGAGAAACACATAGAGACAGATCAAAGAGGAGAGAAGGAGCGACGCTTTTCTGGGCGGCCAATCCCGCTCGTTGAAACCTCCATTGTCGTTGGATTTGAGCTCGAAGAAGGAAGGAGAGGAGAGAGCACCGTGAGAAAGAAAAAAAACAGCAAGAAGAGGAAAGGGAGGAGGGGAAAGCCGGTGGAGGAAGGTCATCTACATTGCTCGATGTCGTCCAAGCTGCTGCCACCCTCCAACCCCGATGTGTTCGAGCCATCGTAGACTGAGCCCCCCTGCAATCTGCCCGACACCGTTCGAGCCGTCGCCGTCCGACCCCGACGCCGTCCAAGCCTCCACCCTCCGACCTTGATGCCATTGCCGTTGCAACCCTCGCCATGCCACCACTGCTGCTGCGATGCCAGCAATCTGAGCCCCCTTGCCACGCCACCGCTACCCTCCGAAAGCCGATGCTTGCGACCCACGACGCCGCACCTCTACTCGTCGATGTTGCTTGACGCCGTCTTTGCCGCCGCCGCCGCCACCACCCAACGCTGTTGCTGCTATATTAGGTGAGCCTCTCCATCACTGCCTCTTTTTTCGAGAAGCCGGTAGTCGCTAGATGAGTCGTCGCCACTGTCGACGTTCTAGCCACTCCCTCGGCGCCACAGATCGCTGGATTTGAGGGCTCCAGAATCCGGGTCCACGAAGAAGAAGCCAGGTCGGGCGCGGATCGTGAGCCGGGTAGGGCTTTGAATAATTTTGATCGGGTCTAGGCTGTTTTGGGCTATCGATCTGTGGTGGGCTCGCGGTGGGCCCATTTTTGCAAAAGAGGGGTTGGGCCCGCAAGCCAAGCCCAACCCCATTTTAAGTGATGGCCCAACCGGAGGTGGTTGGGCCCAACCCCTTGTCTTTCGGGCGGGCCAATCGACTCGGCCCCCCCAATCGAACCGAAACCGGGTAGGATCTCCAACCGGACCCAATCCTAGCCGATTGGAAAAAACCCAGGTCGGGTCCGATCGGATCCGACCCGGCTCGGCAGAGTTATTTTTTAATATTATTTTTTAAAATAAAAAATATTATTTTAAAAAAATTAAAAAAAATTTCAAAAATCCAAAAAGTGTAGGATTTGGTTAGGAATTGCTATGTCTTGCACTCTTAGTGTATATAGGCCTTTATTTGCTCGTATATTGATTATATCGTGTGTTTAATTTGCATATTTAATTATGTTTGATTGCATGTGCTGAATTTTATTGCAATTAGAATCTTGATAGCTATGATTGTTATTTTAATGATTGCATATCCGCATGATCACCTCACATGTTAGTGGATAGGTATGAAATCAATCCAAATTGCTTGACAAAAATCTTTTATCTTAAAATGAACAAGATTAGATACCGAAATGACACTAATTGGTTAATTAGTATAATCAAGTCTCCGACCCTAGATTGTCTAGTTGCGTAGGAAGTGAGGTATACTCTCATACCTCACTTGGTTTCTAGCAGACCCCATAGGCTAATGGCGACTCCTTTTTGCGAAATTCTTTAGAATACTCCAATGTCACGTGAGGTATAGGTTTGGGAGAGCCCGCGCCCAATCATGGGCCTTAGGTCCGTCCTTTAGGTAATACCCCTAAACCTATCCCTCCCCCCGAGGGGTAGGTCGCGACAAGATGAAGTAGAAAAAATTAAGCAACCTTAGAGTATGGTTGTAAGGAGGGCTAAACGACAAATTAAGCCTCTCTAAAGATATGGTTTTGCTTATTTGGCAACATATGCTCTTACAGTAATTGAAGAGCTTGGTATCGAAGAACCTTCTACATTTCATGAAGCTACTATTTATTCTAAATTTGAGAAGTGGCTTGTTGTGATGAATTAAGAGATATAGTCTCTCCATAAGAACCAAACTTGGGATTTTGTGAAATTGCCTGAAGGCAAAAGAGTTTTTGGGTGCCAATAGGCCTTCAAAGAAAAGAGCAAATTTTAGAGGTTGAAGATTAAAAATTCAAGGTACATTTTAGTCAAAAGAAGGGGATTGGCTTCAGTAAAGTGTTCTCTCCAGTTGTGAAACATAATTCCATTCATGTGTTACTCGTGTTAGTAGCCATTTATGATCTGAAACTTGAGCAACTTGATGTTAAGACCACTTTTTTATATGGCGACCTTAAAGAGACAACATATATGTCTCAATCCAAGGAATTTGTTGTTGAGGGTAAAGAAGATCACATTTGCAGGTTGAAACGTTCTTTCTATGGTTTCAAGTAATCTACATGGCAATAGTACAAGAGATGTGATAGATTTATGTTAAGTCATGACTATTCACGAATTACGCATGACAATTGTGTGTACTATAAGAGATTGCATGATGGCTCTTTTATTTATTTGATATTATATGTAGATGACATACGTATTGTATCAAAGAACATATGTGAGATACAAATTTTGAAGAGGCAACTTAGTAGGGAATTTGAGATGAAAGATCTTGCAGCTACCAAGAAAATTCTTGGTATGGAGATTCGTAGAGATAAACAAGTTGGGAAGTTTTACCTTTCGCAGATGTAGTATAATGAAAAAGTGCTCGAACGCTTTGGTATGAAGAATGCCCAACCGGTAATACTCCTTTGGCATTCCATTTTAGGCTTTCAACTTCTTTATTGCCTAAAACTAAAGAAGAGAAAGATGAGATGTCTAGAGTTTCGTATTCTAATGCTGTAGATAGTCTCATATATGCTATGGTTTGCCCTCGTCAAGATATTTCACAGTCTGTTAGTGTTGTGAGTAAATATAAGGCACATTCGAGTAAAGCTCATTGGCAAGCCATGAAATAGATTTTTCGGTACATCCAAGGTACCTCAAATGTGGGTCTGGTCTTTAATAAAGATTGTAATATAGGACATTCGGTTGTTGATTCTGACTACATAAGTGATTTCGGTTAGTTGGAGAGCAATTTTGCAGGATCAAATTGATTTGTCTACCACCGAAATAGAGTACATGGCAATAGCAGAAATGGTAAAAGAAGATCTTTGATTGAAGCATTTGATTACAGAACTTGGAGTGAAGTAGGAGGGAGCTTCCATTATTTTTGGTAATAACCAAAGTGCGATCTAGTTGATCAAGAGTACGATGTATCATGAGAGCACAAGACATGTCGACATATGGTATTACTTTGTGCATGATGGGGTTACCAAGAGTAAAGATATGATGAAGAAATTATTTGCGGCGAATAATCCAACAAATATGGCTAGCGAGTTGTTGGTCTTGACTTAGTCATTTGATGAACCTCAAGCCAGCCCTCATGGGTCCTTATGGCTTGGGGTGCATCACCTCGACTTTTTGAACTTTTCTAAACCGTTTTTGAGTTAAATAAAAAATTTAAAAAAATAATTAGATGACAATCTTTAATTTACTATGAGAATAACAATATATTGTAAATTATAAAAACTAATAAATAAATAATTATAAATGGTTGTAGATTCTACCATTTTAAGAATTTATGATTTTCAATAAGCTGTCAAAATTGTGTGCATGCTGGATAGTGGGCATTTGCAAGGCTATTGGTTCATTAACATTATTGTGAAGTGTCTCGGGCCGGTCCTCATCAGCCCAGTGGCACATAGATGCATTGAGGTGTCTTGGCCTTTGCTTGGGGTTGTGAGCCGTGCGAGATGAGGTCCGTAGCCTGCCGTTCAGACCATACAAGTGGCTGGACAGCAAACTTTCAACAGTTTTCTGTTGGATAACATTTTTTTCATTTTCTGATGTTTAGATCATCTAGGAAGATGAGATAATGCACTATCATTTCGTAGTCAGCAAGAGGCCTATACCTTGCATTCAGGAAAATAATTTTCTTTTTAAAAATCAGAAAATATTGGCTTTTCATAAATTTTCGTTTTCCTTCCTGGAATGGGCCAGGAGCAAGCTGCATGCCCATCTCAGTTTGTTTTCTTGTGGTAGAGGAAAAAATAGAAAGAAGCAAAAGTCGAGAGGTAAAAGTAGAGGAATGAAACACAATAACCTTCCTCATTGCAGTTGAGAATTTGGAATCAAGAACCCACAAGAATTATCCATCACTTCCTGCAGAAACATGAATTTACTGGCTGGTCGCGTGTTTCAAAGCACTTCACTTGTTCCAGGCTGACCTAGAAGATCACAAATGATCCACATCAACGGCTTCATCAAATCAAGCATCGATATTTTCTTGAGCCGTCACTTGAGCGATACCGCGTCCAACTTCTCATTGTTGACTTGGTGCCCATGGCATGGGTGTATTCAATAGGATGCTCTTGAGCAAAGCACGTGCATGAGAGGGGAGATACATTGGGACTTCGTATTTCGATCTCAACACAGCAACGAACGTAAGCCCTTCGTATACCTTGATCCAACCTTTGAGCTTATCAGAAACCAAAGAGTCTTGTTTCTGTTTAATGTGAGTTACTGCATGAAAGCTTTTCTCCAGCTTGATTTGAATTGCGCTTACCAGATTGTTTTGGTTCTGTTAAAAAAATATTTTGGATTTGTGTGTGCGCTGCGGAAGCATGGTTTTGATATTAGTTATAGTTTTTGGTTTGTGATGTGTGCAAGTGTATGGTATATTTTGTGGAGGATGGACAAGGGACAAAGTAGGATAGTTCAAGAATAAAAAACATGGATATGGGGGAAAATAATTTCATTAATTAAAGGAAATAGTTTGATAGAGATAATCATGGTGGAGGGTTTTCCCACACAAGTGGACCTCTCACACGGTGGAGGTATTTCCCTCTTTCCTATTTATAGGGTGCTCTACCAACATTCTAGATTTGTGTAGAATGTTGTCTACTTTGGCTTAATCTAGAGAGTTCTAGATTGTAGTTTATCCTCTCTTCTTCTAGAGAGATCTACACATGTGCTTCTACATTTTTCTTTCTTCCAAAAACTTCATCTAGGGAATTCTAGAAGTTTAGCAACTCTAGAAAATTCTAGAAAATGGATCACCATTTCCAACAGGTTCCAAGGGTACCATTTATCCTGTAGTTTGAGCTTAAGGGCTTTAACGTTGCGCCAAGCCGTTGACAAAGGAATGGCTATATCTGTAGTCCCACTGCTCAAAAAGATAAAAGTTTAATCTGTGAAAGTAAATATTTGGTACTATTAATGTCTAAAACCAAAAAAGACATCTTGATGATGAATCAATATATAACTTCCATAATTGTCAATTAATGTTTATGCACTAATTCTACCAATTGTAATACAATCATGATTGTATCTCAAATTAATTAAATGTTGCAAACTCAAGATTAAATGCATTGGCATGATTTTCTTCTTCTTTCTAACATCTAATACGCCTTACCTATATATCCAAATCTGCATTTGGGTCTCTATGAGTTCTTTTAGAATCTGCAACATCGATGATTCTGTGTCACTTTCTAAGTAGTGTTCTGTCGAACCAGGTCACTGTGTAAGTGAAACCGCATGATTTATCATTCCCTAGGAATTTTCCATGCCCTTGATTTGATTGAAGTTCTTGTATCATGAACAATTCCTGGCTAGAGTATAGTTCACTGGAATATACAAAGGGTCGCTGTGGAAAGCTTCCTGCACCTCTTTCCTTCTCAAAGTGAGTACTAGTGTCATTATCCGAGTAATGTCCAAACCCATCTCTGAACATCAAATCCTACTTGCAGAGAAAAACTGAGGATTGAGTATCAAAGTGCTGTCAAGCTTTCTTACTGCTCATTTTCCGGCCTCTAAGAATAAATTTAGGAGTTATCTCACCTGTATGGGGCTCGCAGATGGTCTCATAAATAGGTTAAAATTGTTGACGTCTACAAATTCATTCATGTATGCTTCATCCCAGGCTTTATTGCAGCCATCAGAATGTCTATCGACAGCGCAAAAGTTCCGTATGTTTCCGTATGTAGTGTCTGAGATCAACCCATGATTCCACAGGTAATCAGCCATACCCGGTTCTCCAGTTTCGTCGTCAAGGAGGGTTTCCTGGCTAGGAAACTTTTACCCAAGAAAAGAGCACTAGCTTAGTCCAGTTTAATAGCAAAATAGATATGCTTCGACATTGAGATTCGACATTAGTCATCTCACCAATATTCCCTTCAGATTGATGATTGGTCGCACGATCCCCATGTTGCGGTTTGCTATCAGTCGAGCGAGTTGAGGCACACAATGTCCTGGAATAAGCGTTTATTATTAAAAACACGTGCGTGACCTAAAATTACGTTATACATTAAAATGGCCACAGAAAACGCGAGCCTGCTTAGCTCTATCCGGCAGCATAGAAGTCTCGGTATTTGTATTTCGGAAAGATTTCGAGCCATTTATTTAAGAATCTGTGACTGTCCATGGCTGAGATGGAAAGAAAAGGAAATAACTTGAGACTTTTTGAAAGAAAGTGTAGAGTGGAAGACTCAATAATCAAACCAGGGCAAACAGGTAGAGCAAGTCATTAAGTCCCGACCGGTGCTGTTATCTCCGATTGACTCAGCGAGGCTGAGGATAGAAAATCCAGCTCCAGCAGGGGTAGGAAAATAGAAACCACAAGATGTTATTATTCAATCTTCATCTTAAATATGGATTTAGTGACGACGCATTGTTTATGAATTTGAAAAATGTAATCCAAATATAAAGACAAAAATGGATCATTTAGTCTGCCGCCATGAAAAAGCCGTTACTTTGGTCTGAAGATATACCATATAACGAGTTAAAAGGGTAAAACTAACCGACAGATATAATGAAAATGTCGAGCCTCCATACTAAAATCTACACACTAAATATGTCACTATTTAAACTTGGCACATTTTTTTGACAAAAAAAGAAAAAAAAAAAACTTGGCACCTTCTTAATTGAGTTTCGTCTTAGAGAGAGGCGGGCCTGAAGTTTCTTGAGTTTGATTTTCCCTGATCAATAAAACCAAACAGCAAGTCACATAAGGTAATAGCCATTCGAGACATTCAACGAACGAGTCTTAATCGAGATTTAATACGCAAAGCGTTGCGGAAACAAAATTACCAGTGTTCCATGCAAATTGTCTCTTAAAAAGCTTCCCGTCGGGCTAGAACTGGAAGGGTCCAATCTCTTGAAAGGCTCCGTACCCGATTGTCGTGGCGCTGGGTCCTCCATTGAGCCATAGAAGCAGAGGTTTAGACTCTGCATCCGATGACGCTTCAACCAGCCAATAGAACAGCTTCTTTTTTTCGTTTATGGTCACATGTCCCGAATACTGAGCAAAACTCACGTCCATAGGCTGTCCCGGTAACGCCGTAATCTTGGCATTTACTGCTTCATCTACTGAAGGTCTAGCAGTGATGACCGACACCAGTAAGTTCAATAAGAGAAGGCAAACGATATTCGATGACACTTGTTTCGCTATGTTTCAGTTGTCTTTTGGTGGGGCTTCTTCTTGATGTTCTTGGAATCCTTTTCCTCTTATGTAAATGTATACATTGTGGTGTTAACGATCGACTGAAGATATAAAGTTGTTTGCATCGTTGTGGGTAAATAATAGTATTTTGTTATCTATGGTTAGCAATAGAGGTAAGCAGTTCCAAGTTCCATATATGTTTCATTTGAAACATAAAACCTACCCATTGGAGCACGTTCCTCATTTTTTAGAACTTGGAATCTGCCCTACCTACCCTAAATCCTGAAACCTACCCTGTCACAAATTTTAGGGTTTACCTAGGTTCCACTTATATTATTAATTAAATGATTGCAATGAATTAAAACCTTTAATGACCTCAACTTACTATTCCAATTTATTGACCATATAAACATACAAAAAATATGAAAATTAAAAAAGGTAAAAGTCTTAGTCATAAAATAAAAGCTCAAATTAGTATTTCCAAATTATACATTCATCATCAAGCGGCATGGAAAATTAGAGGATCACGCAAAGACATGAAGCGATAAAAACATTAAAACTTGTTTGAGGTTCTAGGTTCCAAGTTCCAAGTTTCTCCAATCAAGAACCTTGAATCTACCCGTTCAAATAGGTTTCTCATTTTTTGGAACTTGTAACCTACCCTGCGTACATTGGAACCTAGAACCTACAAGTTCCCATCGGTTCAATTATCAAGTTTTAGGTTCTACTCTAGAACCACGCCCGCCCCTAATTAGCAACAATACATCATTCTTCTAGAGTTTTAGAAGGTTTTAAGATATTTGTTTTGGCAATGTTGACCTTTTCTGAGTTGTAAGCACAAGGAATGGTTGAATTAGGATTGTTTCAATGAAGGGCAATTAGTCTTGACACTGCAATGCAGGATATGTTACCAGTGAAAAAAAAAGGAAAAAAAAAGGAAAAGAAAAGAAAAGAAAAAGGAAAAGAAAATAATAATAATAAATTCAAAAAAAATCACGTTAGTGCTAGTTGGTGTTTGCGTTCGCGATTTCCAGCCAAAATTAGCTAGATGAACTATATTGTCAAACCACCAGTCGCGGTGGCTCCGTTGGATAAGGCCCTACTGATCCTCAGCCCAGAGGTGAAGGGTTCAAAACCTAGGGGAGGCGCTAGGTGTATTAAGTGTGACTCAGGAGTGGTGGGTTCTCCTGCTTAAGTGTCACCTGGGGGTTTATGGCGCGGCTGTCGGCTGCAAGCCGGTTCCTCCAGCACCAAAAAAAAAAAAAAAAAAAAAAAAAAAAAAACTATATTCTCAAATTATCAAAAGGTTTATGACTAGATTAACAAAATTGAGAGGTTTAGAATTGAATTGAGACAAGTGCAATAAGTTTAGTAATTTTCTCAATTATTTTGATGTCGCTAAATCCTAATAGGAAATAGGTGGCTGGTAATATAAATTTGAGCAATCCACTTAGCTATGACAAATCTATTAGCATCATGCCTGATTGAGTTTTTTGAAGCCATTGCCAAGAGATCTAGTGAGATTACTATTCTTGATCTGTAGAGAAGGAAAAAAAATTGAGTATAAAAATTTCTCTTCAAACTCATACTTCTTGACCGTATTTGTGCATTAGAATAAGAAAAACATATCTCCCGTGACCTGACTTTCATTTTTGTCAAGAAAAGATGTATGTCCTTATTCCATATTTTGATAAGCAATTGAGGAGAACGTGCAGTTGGACGGGATAATAAAGGGGCACAAGGAAGGAGAAGTTGAGAGTACTAATTAATTAATCACTATACGCTTCACTTCTTCTTCTTCTTATAGTACTGAAATATCTTAGAATATTTTTATGATATAACTAGGGTGGACAGAGATATGAAAATAATGCTAGCGGGATTTAGTCGGGCAACGATGTCAATATTAATAGTACGAAAGCGATATGCTAGGAGACCGATTTGGTCCTGTTATCGCAAAACAAACAGCCAAATGAAAGCCAGCTCTCTTTATAAACTCTCTTCAATAAAGACCGAGTTTAAAATTAGCAAATTTGAGAACTTCTTGTCATTGTGTAATTGATTGGATGATTACAGTGTAAAAAGGTACAAGAATTGTTAAAATATGTCTCGAGTTTAAGTTCAATGCAAAATTACGAATATTCCGAATTTGATATGTTGCGAATATTCGAAATCGAGCAAAGAAGATCCGAAGATCAACTTCCCAAATTTGAATTTGCGTTGGAGAGTCTGGCTACTAAAATAGGAAAGTCAAACTTTGACTAGGACTTGGATTTTGTTTAAAATATACAAAGATATGTTTTGGATAGGAAACAAAATCCTATGAGAAGTTGGCAAAAGAATAAGGGTTTTACTTATATATAGACTTGAGGCCGTGGGTGATAGAGGTGGATCACAAATTGTCTTGAAGCGCCGCGTGAATGCTTGGTGTTCCGCTGTTGATCGTGAAGAATTGGTCTTGAAGCGCCGCCTCGTTATCAAGTGCTTGGGAGGGATTTTCTTTGTCATGAATTACATCCAAGAAGGTTTAGTGTTGAAGCCAATTAAATTTTGTGGTAAGATTTGCGTGTAATTCCTTCGTGAGATTGAGAGATTATTTCTTGAGGAATTTTGGGTTTAAACACTGTATGTGTTATTGGGTGTAATTGGGACTTGGGAAACACCGAGAGAGTGTTTGAGTGACTCAAGTGTGTAATCTCCTTGTATCGCTTGATCTATAGTGAAATTCGCTACTGCTCTCTCCGTAGATTCAGGTCTTTACGACTGAACTACGTAAATATGGTATCCGATTTATTTTCTTCTTCCATCTATATTTTGTTCGATCGCTCGCCTTAATCACAACAAGTGGTATCAGAGCCAGGTTTAGCTAAGTTGAAGCAAATCGATGGCAACAGAAGAAGTAAAAGTGAGAATCAACAGATTTGATGGGAAAGATTTTAGTTTCTGGAAGATGCAGATTGAAGATTATCTTTATCAAATGAAACTGCACTTGCCCTTGTTTGGGGAGAAACCAAAGACAATGAAGCAAGTTGATTGGGATTTGCCAGATAGACGAGCTATGGGTGTTATTCAACTGACATTGGCTCGTAACGTCGCGTTTAATATCCTGAAGGAGAAGACCACTGCTGATTTGATGCAAGCCTTGTTGGATATGTATGAGAAGCCCTCTGTAATCAACAAGGTTTGTTTGATGCGACATATGTTTAATTTGAAGATGAGAGAAGGTGCGTTAGTTGTAGATCATATTAATAAATTTAATGTGATTGTTAGTCAATTGAGTTCAGTTGAGATTGATTTTGACGATGAGGTACGTGTTTTGATTCTGTTATCCTCATTGCCTGATAGTTGGAATACTACCGTTACTGCTGTTAGTAATTCCTCTGGGTCAACAAGTTTGACGTTTGATGGGATTCGAGATTTGATTCTAAGCGAGGATATTCATAGAAGAGAATCTGGCCAATCTGTTTCTACTACTTTAGTAGGTGAAAATAAAGGAAGATTTGTAACACGTGTGGGTAAAAGTAGTACCAATATGAACAGACATAGTCAATCTAGGACTGCTAATATTGTCTGTTGGAGCTGTGGTAAGAGGGGGCATCTTAGAAGGGATTACCTTAAGCTGAAGAATGAGAAAGGTAAGGAAATTGTAGTTGATTCTGCAGATAATGTTGCAATTGTAGCAGATAATGCCGATTATGTCTTGTCTGTCACTAATGATTCATCGTTTGATGGATGGATTATGGATTCTGGTTATTCTTTTCATGTCACACTAAATAGAAACTGGTTTATCACTTATCAATGTACGGGTAGTGGTAAAGTTCAATTAGGGAACAATGCTAAGTGCGATGTTGTGGGTGTTGGTAATGTTAAAATCAGAATGCATGATGGCATTGTGAGGACATTGACTAGAGTGAGGCATGTTCCAGAGTTGAAGAAGAACTTAATTTCCTTAGGTACCATAGATTTAGCTGGTTGTAGGAATTCTTCAGAAGGTGGAGTTCTAAAGGTTGTTCGAGGTGCCCTGGTGATAATGAAAGGAATTAAGCATGAAGGCCTATATAAACTTCAAAGTGAGACAGTGACAAATTTCGTTGCAGAGACGTCGGATGCATCTGTTCGAGAATCTATTGACTGCTTAAGGAAGACTTGGATGTTTGTGCCAATGCACAAGTTTGATGCCGATGTCAAGATCAGACGGTTGAGAGTTTTGATCGAGACGGAGACTGGTAAGTCGATCAAGCATGTGCAGACTGACAATAGCATGGAGTTCTGCTCGAAGCTGACAAATAAATTCTGCATGAAAGAGTGCATAGTGAAATACCGCATTAGTGCTAGTAAATCACAACAATTTGCAGAATTGATGAGCAGAATATTACTAGAGACGACTCAAAAAATTATTTCTAGTGCTGGTATTGCTAGGAAAATCTTAGCTGATGTGCTTAGTACGATAAGCTGCCTGGTGAATAGATTCCCATCAACTGCTATTGAATGGCGGACTCCTGAAAAAGTGTGGTTAGGTAACATTGCTGGTTATTCTATCATTAGAATGTTACGTTGCCATATTATTTTCGAGTGAGTGATTAAGCTCAATGGGAGGGCAAGGTGCATATTCCATGGCTATGCACAAGGTGAGCGAGGCGATCGATTGTGGTGCTTAGATATAAATTCACATGTTAACAACAGAGAAGTTACTTTTGACGAGTCTCCAGTACTTCTGGCTAGGAGTGATTATAGCAGTGTTCAAACGGATCTGAATGGTGTTCAGCTTGAGGTGGAGTTGCGACCAGAAACTCCTGAGGTAGTGAGTACGAGTACGAGCAAAGTAATCGACATAGATGGTGCTTGTAGCGAGGTGGAGCTTATAAAGCCAATGGTTGCTGTAACTGTTGAAATTAACAAGGTACGTATTCGATCTCCTGACAGATATGGATGCAACAATGGTTTTGCTTTATCTGCAGTTAAGGAGGTTATGTCAGAAAATCCTTGCGGAGCAATTAAAGGTGCATGTGAAGTTAGTATTCTGATGAGGTCCTCGATTATAGCGAAGTTCAAGCGAGACTTGGACTTGGACAATATCTGTTGCGGTTGAGCCCATTGGGGGCTATGGGAAAGTAGCAGCAAAGTTTGAATTTTTGTGAAGCGATTGCGCCTTAGCTCAAACATCGAGCCAATTGGAGATTGTTAAAATATGTCTCGAGTTTAAGCCCAATGCAAAATTACGAATATTCCAAATTGAATATGTTGCGAATGTTCGAAATCGAGCAAAGAAGATCCGAAGATCAACTTCCCAAATTCGAATCTACGTTAGAGAGTCTGGCTACTAAAATAGGAAAGTCCAACTTTAACTAGGACTTGAATTTTGTTTAAAATATACAAAGATATGTTTTGGATAGGAAACAAAATCCTATGAGAAGTTGGCAAAAGAATAAGGGTTTTACTTATATATAGACTTGAGGCCGCGGGTGATAGAAGTGGATCACAAATTGTCTTGAAGCGCCGTGTGAGTGCTTGGTGTTCTGCCGTTGATCATGAAGAATTGGTCTTGAAGCGCAGCCTCGTTGTCGAGTGCTTGGGAGGGATTTTCTTTGTCGTGAATTACATCCAAGAAGGTTTAGTGTTGAAGCCAATTAAATTTGGTGGTAAGATTTGCGTGTAATTCCTTCGTGAGATTGAGAGATTATTTATTGAAAAATTTCGGGGCTAAACACTGTGTGTGTTATTGGGTGTAATTGGGGCTTGGGTAACACCAAGAAAGTGTTTGAGTGACTCGAGTGTGTAATCTCCTTGTATCGCTTGATCTATAGTGAAATTCGCCGCTGCTCTCTCCGTAGACGTAGGTCTTTACGACTGAACCATGTAAATCTGGTATCCCATTTATTTTCTTCTTCCGTCTATATTTTGTTCAATCGCTCGCCTTAATCGCAACAAGAACAAGACTTAATAATGAATCAAAACTAAAATCTGACGGCACAAACTTAAATCAAAGTCAAGTGTGAAAGCCTCACAAAAGAAAAGAAACACAAACTTTGATCGAATAAGCTAAATCTGACAGTTTGGTTGAGTTTGTGTGCTCTTCTTCTTTCATCCACTCATAATCATAAGCTTGTAGGATTTCACTTTCCACATTTCAAGAATTGTTATCTCGACCTTCTGGACGTCCCTGAGGTTCTGGACATGTTTCCTACATTTTGTAAATGGCTGGTATCA
This sequence comes from Eucalyptus pumila, assembly GCA_016097595.1. Lineage (NCBI taxonomy): Eukaryota > Viridiplantae > Streptophyta > Magnoliopsida > Myrtales > Myrtaceae > Eucalyptus > Eucalyptus pumila. The sequence continues at coordinate 25,031,166 of CM027848.1, forward strand.
ACTTATGGTAGCAGGTTTGGCATTCATGTCAATCTCTTCTCGCGAATGTGAATCTGCCGTTGTCACATGTTCATTATTACGCCCCACCCTAGCAACCTTTGCCGGCGATCACTAATCGCCTTGGATTGGTGATCGGCGGAGGGAATAGAAAAAAAAAAAAAAAACTAGAAAGAAAAGTAAAGAAAAAAGGAAAAAAATTCAAAGAATTCAAAATATTGCAGAATGCCATTTCATCCCTGGCACTAATTGAATCTCCACATTAGCGTTTTCTAGGCAAATTGGTTGGATGGACCACATTAAAAAAATCCTCAAAAGATTTCGGACTAAATCGGCCAAACTAGAAAGTTTAAGACTAAGTTAGCGGCCACATGATAGAATTATGACTATTTTTTTGATAAATTTCCCCCATATATGACATTCCTCTCTGTGGATCCATATGCATGGTCAGACCCCAATAATGTGATACCCTATTAATGTCATAGACCAAGTAAGAACGAGTCTAGTATGCGGTCCATATGGTGGATTGTTTACGCGTGATAGTGTGCAACATCAAACGTGAAATTTCTACGAGAGGTTTTATATTACATTGACCACATTACTGATCTTAGAGTCTAAAATAGATTTACAACACATTGATCTCGAGAATGGGCGAAGCAGGAGATAGATAAAGGGAACCCCAGTAACCTTCCCTTTGCTAACTCAACATCCATCTCCAATGTATGTGTGGTACCAGCATGGGGAAGAGGATCAGCAACAAATTACACAGGAGTCGACGTTGTTTCAGGAGAGCACTGGTGGTCAGTGGCGACAAAATACCGATACCCCACATTGTATTTTGAAACACAGGCTAAATTCTGCAACTGTGGGTACAAGGACAAGGTATTCGACGTTTGTGCTGGAACGTGGAGCAGGGTGTTGTACATGAAACTTTAGAGAATAGCATCATAAAGAGTAGCTAAATGAATGGTGAATTGCCTAGTTTGAGGACAACCGACCATTTCGAATCAGAAAATGCAAGCGTTCCATGTCTTCTATCAGAGGAGAGGTGAAGGCCCATAATGTATTCTCTTGGCAACATAGTGAATGGTCCCGTTTGGTATCTTGAAGATTCTCGTAGAAGGTTTTATCACAAATTGCCAAATAGGGCTTCGGCCGCATTGCCTGTCGCAAAACTGATCCGACGACTTATCAGCAGTGGCTTGATTTGGAGAGCCACTACCTTACTGGGCGTCTTACCACTGAAGAGAGAGTACAGCATAAGGAAAGCGATGTTTGGACAAGAAAAGGATTGTCCGACATTGTGTGCTCATAAAATCCTTGTTAGCGACGTCGTATTCGGTATTCGATGCCTTGTATTATGACACTTGTATTGTACACTAAGCGCTTTAATCCTACTTGTCTAAACCCTAAGGTGAATCTCCATATCATGAGATCTGTGGACTCCTCATGAATTGCCCGATCTGCCTTGTTCTAAGTCCGTCATCATTTATTTTTATTTTTTTTGGTTGGAAAAGCCGTCATTATTTTATTCAATTAGCATTAGCCAAATATGGAAAAATTTATCAGCGGAAATGAATGTAGCACGATGTTGACAAACTTAATCGGGATGTAACTTAACATAGTATTTTTTGCAACTTAATCTTTGCAGGGACATGTTGAGAGGGGATGGCAAAATTATCATTTTAAGCCAATAGCAGAGAGCCTGCCAAATTTGACCAAGACCCAACAAATTCATGCCAATTACTAAATCAAGTTGCCTGGGCCCTGGGCGACAACCTTGCTTGGACGTAGTAGACTAGGACCACCATTTTTGTGATATTTTGACATTTTATTTATTTAATTTTTAATTTTCCTGAGACTTCTTCACTAGTTTGATGAATGGCATCAGTGATGACGATGATAGGGACAAGACTTGTTTGTCTGAAGTGTAGCGATTAGTCCTATCACAGGAGAAATTGAGTTAAGAAATCATCAGATGGAGAGAGTGATTCGAAGCATGGTTTGACGATGCCTTGCACATACTTCTATATATAAGCCAAAATATCCGACATTTATTTTCTTTTTCTTTTTTCTTATCGATATGAATATGAGTTTGCTTTCAAAAATTAGGACTTTTGCTCGAACACAAGTTGAGACTGTTGAACCTGAGAGGCTACAGAAATTCCAAAGACTTTGAAAAATAGAAATTTAAGTAGTTTGGACTTCCATAATGGCCAAGAATGTGGCTATTCTACATAGGATGCAATGTTTTGGGATTTGCATTGCATGGTTAAAACCCAATAATATCATAGGCCCAAAAAGTTCCAACAAAGTTCTAAGAGGCCTAACAGGGTATGTATCCTTTGTTCATCAGAAGTAGAGGCCTGGGCACATGAAATACCCCACGACCAAAAAAAAAAAGGGACCCTACTAGTATCACGGATCAAATAAAACACGAGCCAACATAATAAGGGTTTGCCAATCCTACAAGTTTTTTCAAGTGCTAGAGTGGGAGATCATCACTTCGAGCTACTTGTTTTCCTCTCGCCAAATTTGTCACAAGAGCATCAACATCCCACTCCGTCAGCTCCTTCCAGGTGGATAGATCAGGTAAGTGTAGTAAGGGACCGCAGCATTCGATGTAAAGACTTTTCAATGATTCTTCAAGACCTCGAATTTCAACCAGTCTTGAACAGTCCCATACTTTGAGGTCCTCGAGATTCTTGAAGTTAGATAAGTTGGAAAGGTCCACAACTTCAAGAAATCTGCAATTGGTAATTGTAAATATCCTCAAATCAGAGGGCAGCTGTCCAACACAACGCAGGTTGTCACAATTCTCAAGTTCAAGTTCTTTTAGTCAGTGAAAGCAACCCAAATATGAGCTTCTGCTGGTGATAATTGAAAGTTCTAACTTACAATATGGGCTGGACATGTAACTTTTTGGAGACCTGGGACAGACAAGGTATGTAAGGGGAAAACATAATTCTAGATTTCTTAAATTCACTAAGTTGGAGATCTCCGGATCTTTTTCCGAGACTGTTGAGGACAGACATAGACTTACCAAACTCTCTGGAAGCTTGGGTACATTCTCCACACGAGTTTCTGTTAATTTCAAAATCCGCAAGGATGGTAGTCCCACAATATTACTAGGAATCACTTCTAGCTGCCGGCAACCCTCTCCATAAATTTCCTCAAGTTTCTCCATCATTCCAATGGCATCAGGTAACTTTTGCATTGTCGTTAATTTTCAACACTTTCAAGCTCTTTAGATTGATAATACTATTTGACAACTCTACAATGCCTGTGCATGAGACATCCAACTCAACTAAATATTTCAGCATTCCAATCGAGTCGGAAAGTTTCGTAAGCATTTCACACCCCTTTAAAATTAATTTTTATATGGATAAAAATGCAGAGAGCTCGGGAGTTTCTTTTAACATTCTGTGGTATGACAGATTAAGGATCTTCAATCTTGTGGCCACCTGCCAAATGATTATGTATATCCAACGAGTTTAGTTTATATTAGTTTTACAAAACATAACCAAATATATCGACTGAGCAAGTACTCCATAAAAGTAACTTTATAAATACTCTGTATATGCATTCTTAACTTAAGCCAAAACCACTCTTCGTCACACTTCTTTCAAAGTTGTCCCCAACAACAAATAAAAGAAAATGGATCTATTCTTAAATTACCCCACATCAAATAATTAAAAGACAAAATATAACTAACATGACTCTTATAATTGGTAACATCTAAAATGTTATGGGAAAACATAATTTCAGATTTTTTAGACTCGCTAAATTGGAGATCTCTGAATCTTTTTTTGAAACGTGTGAGGATAGACATAGACTTACCAAACTCTCTGGAAGCTTAGGTACATTCTCCACATGAGTTTCTGTTAATTTCAAAATCCGCAAGGATGGTAGTCCCACAATATCACTAAGAATCACTTCTAGCTGCCGGCAACCCTCTCCATAAATTTCCTCAAGTTTCTCCATCATCCCAATGGCATCAGGTAACTTCTGAATGCAACTGTAGTCAATCTTCAACACTTTCAAACTTTGTAGATTGACGACGCTATTTGGTAACTCCACAATGCTTGTGAGTGAGACATCCAACTCAGCTAAATATTTTAGCATTCCGATCGAGTCAGAAAGTTTCGTAAGCATTTCACACCCCTCTAAAATTAATTTTTCTAGGGATTAAAATGCAGAGAGCTCAGTAGTTTCTTTTAACATTATGCAGTGCGATAGATTAAGGACCTTCAATCTTGTAGCCACCTGTCGAATGATTATGTATATCCAACAAGTTTAATTTATGTTAGTCTTGCAAGAGATAAGCAAATACATCGACTAAGTAAGCATTCCACCAAAATAACCTTATAAATACTCTATATATGCATTCCTAACTTAAGCCGAAACCACTCTTCGTTGGGGGTGTGCAAGAGAACCGAGATTTGCCCGGATCGGCCCGGAAAAATAGAATACGTTATAAAGAATTAATTAGTCATCTGGATATCCGAGAGTCAAAAACTCGTTAAGTGAAAAAGGAATTACCGGAACCGTCCGGAACCGGTGGTTCTTGAGGGAACCGATCCGGTTCTCAATTCCAATTTATGGGAACCGGTGAGTACCAGTTTGGTTCCCGGTTCTATGGGCGGATCTGTCCACCCGTCCACCCGGAGCGGACCAATTAATTTTTAATATTAAAAAAATTACTAATAACAAACCCTAATCAGGCTATTGATTTGTCTATTTCGGTGATCTTTGAACGTGGTATTTAGCTAGGTTTTTTGCTTCGTTTGAGTTCGGGATGTTGTGTAATTGTAAGTTTGTGAGTTAAGAAGATATCTTTGTACCATGTGAGATATGATTAGGGATTTTTTATGCAGCTAACCTGTTTGATGGATAGAAGTTTTAGCTGGGTGTAATTTTATGAGTCAGTGTATGTGCCCACAACATCGACTTTATGTTTCCGATTTGTGGGTGCAGATGCATTTTCTTTCCCTACTAAATTCAGGGGGTTCATTGCTTCTTAATGCTGAATTTGTTCCACAAAGCAAGTGAAAGCGGTTTGTCGATACGGAAGATGAACCGGTTCCATGGATCCACCTGGGAACCGGACCGGACTGGTGGTCCGATTCCCGAGTGGATCCATCCAACAAACAGGTGGATCCTGATTCCAATTTTTCGGAACCGGTCATTAGCGGGTGGTTCCTAGTTCTAGGTCGGGAACTGCCCACCCGAACCATGCACACCTCTACTCTTCGTCACACTTCTCTCAAAGTTGTCCCCAACAACAAATAATAGAAAATGGATCTATTGTTAAATTACCCCCACATCGAATAATAAAAGGACAAAATATAACTAACACTACTCTTATAAATGGTAACACCTAGAATGTTATGGAAAAACATAATTTTAGATTTTTTAGACTCGCTAAATTGGAGATCTCCAAATCTTTTTTTGAAACATGTGAGGATAGATATAGACTCACCAAACTTTATGGAAGCTTTGGTACATTCTCCACATGAGTTATTGTTAATTTCAAAATCTATAAGGATGGTAGTCCCACAATATCACTAGGAATCACTTTTAGCTACCGGCAACCTACTCCCTGAATTTCCTCAAGTTTCTCCATCATCCCAATGGCATCAGGTAACTTTTAACTTTTGCATGTGACTATGGTTAATCTTCAACAATTTCAAACTCTTTAGATTGACAATGTTATTTGGCAACTCCACAATGCTTGTTTGTGAGACATTCAACTCAGCTAAATATTTCAGCATTCCGATCGAGTCGAAAAGTTTCATAAGCATTTTGCACCACTTTAGAATTAATTTTTCTAAGGATAAAAATGCAGAGAGTTCAGAAGTTTTTCAACATTCTGTATGCGACAGATTAAGGACTTTCAATCTTGTAGCCACCTATCAAATGATTATGTATATCCAACAAGTTTAATTTATGTTAGTTTTGCATGAGATAAGCAAATATATCGACTAAGCAAGCATTCCACCAAAATAACCTTATAAATACTCTATATATGCATTCCTAACTTAAGCCAAAACCACTCTTCATTACACTTTTTTCATTTCTTCCAATTGTCCCCAACCACAAATAAAAGAAAATAGATGTATTCTCAAATTATTCCCCCATTGAGCCAACAAATCCTATAATTATAACATTCCTTTCCAACTTCATCATCAAATTAGCAATTTTGTCCCCACCACTAGTACTTATGGCTGTAAACTCTACGGTTGTTCCTATGTTAATATATGTTCTAAATTTCAATATAGAAAATAATCTTACATGTTTTCTGACTATAAACTAATTTATATTTGCACTTTACTTTTTCTTTTTGTGTATTTCATTTATTAAAATAAGGGCCATATTAGCTTTCACATAAGCTGAGAAGAGTATATTGTTCATTTAACAGTATTGATGTTCAAAATAAATCAGTTTGCATATTCAAATTTATTTGCCAATTTTTATTGATTTGCTAATTTCTCCCTGTTGTTTGCTTTTCTTTTGCATCGCATCCTTGTATATTATAGATGGTAATTACTTATATTTCACTTAACTTTAAACATTTATTATTCGTGACAACTGGTTGGGGGGATTAGGGAACTCGAAAAAACGTGAATGTTTATAAATTGTTCTTTAAATAGTAATGTTAGTCAATAGATGTTAAGTGATGACATTTATTCCATTAGACAATCTAACAACCCTACAAATTATAGAAACCACGACATATGTATGAATATCTAATCAAATCATTACATTTATTTATTGTGCAACCCAAAAATGTAGTTACTAGTAACATAGAATGTACAAATTACAATACCCTTTAATCATGCATCTACAATCAATTTGAATTGAAGAAAGCCATTGGAGAAGAATCGGCATAAATGGTAAAACAGTAATAACATAATATCAATGTAAAACTAATAACATAATATCAATGTAAAACTATAAAATGCAATGTAGATTGATGACCATCAACCAAATCATAACATATTTTTTCTTTTTTCAGTAAGTTAATTGTTTGATTGGGTAAAAATGACAAATGCAACTTGAAAAATTTGCACAAGTTAAATTCTTTCCATTAAAACAAAATATCTATGAACACAATATTGAATCAACGAATAAAAGTGGTCAAGGGTATGGGTCTTTCCGTTGGCCAAAGTGTGTCTTCACCAAGGATATACAAGTGGCATTATCTCTTGAATGACATCTACGACACAAATGTAAATTGATTGTTTGATTTGTGTTTTTCTAGTGAAAACACAACGGTTAAGTTTCAAACCTATGGAATTTGGTGTCATAAGCCTTCTTCAAGACCAAGAGTTGTTTCATGAATTAAACCAATAGACTTCAATAAAATAATAATAAAAAAGAGATCAAGGATGACGATCGATGACCACGTGCGACACAAGAGCTGGTGTGACTGCGAGAAAATATAACATGTTATCCCAAATTATTTGCACACACATACATACCTTGAGTTGAGTCCAACCAGCCCAATGTTCATCTATTGAGCTGCTCCACGATAGGTCAAGGATGACTAGATTTTTTGGGCAAAAGTTGGTTGCCTGCATTTCTTTTGGACAACCACACCAAGTAAGCCATCTCAATTCTGAAAAGAGATCCCCAAAGTCTCCAGAGAGGGCCCAATCAGATAATTCAAGAAATCTAATATTTGGCGCTTCATTAAAGTCTTTTGATGTCAAAACAGAGTCTTGGAGAGGCACCTCAGATTGATCATAGTACGCTGCAGCAGTTCCAGTTCCCTAAATTGAGAAAGAGTTGGTTCAAATTGAGGAGTTCCAAATAGAGCCCAAAATAAAGGCAAAACAGACCAAGTTTTCTGCAATGAAAAAAGAATACGAGGGTGCACTTAGACTAATACCTTCTTTTGTTGGACAATATCCGAACCACCTTGCCAATTCCACCACACTCGAGAACCCTTTGTGGGGTCTTTGCAATTTTCTTCATACACAATGCTCCTGCCTAAGTCCTTAAGCTGATCATGCATCCATAGTTTATTCTTTTCTCTAATCTTCACTAAGGACATTAAAAGCAGAATATCAATCCCCTCACTTGGAAAAAATCCACAACCATCCCACATGTAATATGGATAGCTCTTATCTCGTCCAGCTAGAAAGCAAGCGATATCAAGAAATATTTGCTGTTGCAGATGATCTAATGCCTGATAACTCAACATTAACTTTTTCTTCACATCCTTCTGCTGACAATATTCCATCTTTTTCAATGTATCTTGCCACACTCTTTCCTCTTTTTTTTCCACATAACAATGAGCCAATAACTTCGATAGCCAAAGGAAGCCCTCCGGTTTTTGCAATAACTTTCTCGGACAAACTCAAGAATGCATTTGGAGGAGAGTTGCGTCTAAAGGCATGCTTGCTAAATAGTCGAAGAGCTGTGAGATTGTTGAGTTCCTTAACTTCATAAATCAAGCAATGTTCAAATTGATCTTGGAGTTTACAGAAAACACTTCTGTCTCTTGTTGTAACAATTATTCTACTTCCCGAACCAAACCATTCTTCCTTTGCTACCAATGCCATAAGTTGGTTCTCATCATCTACATCATCAAGAAAAATAAGAACTTTCTTTCTGCAAAATCGATTTTTGATCATATTCTTCCCATGATCAATGCTAGAAAGTTCAACCCCTACATTGCCAACGATGTCAGAGAGTAACCGCCTCTGCACATTTAACAGACCAGAACCTTGCGATGCTTCCTGAATATCTGAAATGAAGCTACAACTATCAAAATTAGTAGATAGTTTGTTGTAGACAACCTTGCCAAGAGTTGTCTTGCCTATTCCACCCATTCCCCACATACCAATGAGCCTTACGTCCTTATATTCAACATTCAGCAAATCTACTACTTCATTTGCTGACTCATCCATTCCAACTAAATGATCGGATATATGCACAGAGGACACCTTAAGCTTAACCGACACTTTCCAAGCAATCAAATGGGCAAGTTCTCCGTGGCTGTGTTAGGACACAAAATATTATCAAGTGAATTACAAGATTGGTGGCAAACTTTTTCACTTGCAAAATCAAAGAATAACATGAACTTAAGAAATTGATGCTGGACCCAGCAAACAAGAGAATAAATACATGATTCTCTGGTTATGTTCAATCCAGGACGATAGGTTATCATGCTTATGTTGAGCAATGAATATCAAGTGAATTTTCAAATTGGGGGCAAACTTTTTCACTTGCAAGATCAAACAAGAACATGAAGTTACAAAATTGACGCTGGACCCAGCAAACAATGGAATAAATACATGATTCAATATGATTCTATTCAATCTAGGACGATAGGTAATCCTTTAGTTGATACAATGAAGTGTAGAATTCGGGAAAAGTACCAAAAAAGTCCTAAACCTATTGCATTTGTACCAATTCAGTCCTAAACTTTTCAATTGAACCAATTCAATCCTAAACATTTTACTATTGGTACCAATTCAGTCCATCCGACCAATTTTGGCCAGCCAACGCTGACATGGATGTTGGCTGGTAGCCGGACACTTACGTGAAAATTTTTATGATTTTTTAATTATTTTTTAATTATTTTTTTTAAATTTTTTATTAATTTTTTTTCTGTCTTCTTCCTAGCGGTGGCCGGCAGGCCTCTGGTGAGGCTTTGCCGGCCACTAGGTGAGGGCCGCGAAGCCCTTACCTGCCGCCGGCAAAGGTCACGGCTAGGGGTGAGCGGTTCCTGGTTCCGGTTCGGTTCAGTCTGGAGCCTAGAACCTACCCTCGAGTACAGGTTCCTCAATTTTTGGAACCTGGAACCTACCCGTCAAAATCGAGAACCTGGAACTTACCCTGTCACAGGTTCCGGGGTCGGTTCCAGGTTCCAACAGGTTCTTTTTTTTTTGTTTCATTTTCATAGTGAGCGCGAGTATCCGAAAGCTGAAATAATTCAATAGTTGGCCCTTCATTTTCGGTACCTACCAATACACAGCAATGTGAATCTTTTACATTTGAATAGACAACTAAATTCATAGTTCTTCATTGTCTAATATATAATTTGGTGATTCAATGTCGGCAGAAACTTTAAAGGTGTTGGCAGTTGTTGGAGCATCGAAAACAATAGCTTAACAAAAGTGAAAAAAGAAAGAAAGAAATGAAATAACAGAGAATATGGAGTTGGGTCAATTTAAGTCGGCATGCGAGTTAGGACAGCATTTACCAACAGCCATATCTAAAAGTTTTGAAAAATTAATGAAAGAATGAACTCATATAAAAGAGGGAAGCGGTATTTCTCCCCATTTTCTTCCCCTTTCATTATTGTCAGGGGTATCTACATTAGCCTTATGCATGATATTAAATTCATCTGGAGAAATAGCCTTACGCATGATATTAAATTCATCTCTTCCAGTGTCAGAATTAACGTAATCAAGTTCCTCAAGAAGGAGCTCGACCTCTCCCCACAGGTGACGCTGATGTTGGCAGAGATTCAAGAGCAGCAGAGCCTGATGGGGACGTACGAGATCACGGTGAAGAAGATGGAGGCCAAGGCGGAGCGCAAGGAGTCGGAGATCTTCGCGCTGAGAAGGAAGCTCAACGAGATCGTCTCCGAGAACTGGTCGTCGGAGAAGAAGCTCAACGCGAGCGGCGTCTCGCCCCTGTTCGACGGCTTCAAGCTCGCGTCGTTGAGCCCGACCCACTTTGCCCAAGTCCTCCACTACGCCTTACGATCCGTAAGGCACTTCGCGAAAGCCATGGCTCGCAAGATGGAGGCGGCGAACTGGAACCTCGACGAGGCCATCCGATTCATCGAGCCGCGAGTGAGGTTCGCAAAGCCCGGCCACCGGCACTTCGCCATCGAATCGTTCATGGCTAGATCGATCTTCGAGGGAGGTCAGGCGACGGCGACGGCGATGAAGACACGAGTCTCACGGTACCAATGGCAGCATGGACGGCGCGGCGAAGACGGCGGCGGTCGTGGCTCAACCCACGGCCAAGGGGGGAAGAGCTCGGTTCTGGCGGAGGCGGTTCGAAGCAATGATGGCCTGGACAGCCGAGTGAGCGGCGGCAAGAGGTGGTGATGGTGGCTTGGAGACGGCGGCAGTAGCTCATGGCGGCGAGGGGTAACGCGAACGGCACGACAGCTCGTCGGCCTCAACGACGAGACGGTTCGTCGGACGAGCGGTGGGTGGTGGTGGTTCGGTGGCCAAGAGATGGTGGTGAGTAGGGCGTGGAGCGGCGGTGTGGTGGTGGGTGAAGCAGCGGCCAGGCAAGAGGAAGAAGAAGAAGAAGAAGAAGAAGAAGAGGTGGGGTCTCGGCCGAGAGGGGGAAAGAGAAGAGAGAGAGAGAGAAGAAAAGAAAAAAGTTGGGGGGGGGGGAAGTGACGGGAGGAGTGAAAAGTGGAGAAAAGAAAGGGAGAGAGAGAAATAAAGAGGAAGGGGGGAAGAATCGCAGAGGGGGAAATCATGCGGGGAAAGCTAGGGTTTTTTTTTTTAGAATTATGACCGGTTCCGGTTCCGATTCCTATGGGAACCGGAACCGGAACAGGAACGTCGGTTCCCAAAAAAGGGAACCGGAACCGGAACCGGTGTCTTTGGAACCAGGAACCAAACCTAACCCTCCGGTTCGGTTCCCCGGTTCCCGGTTCTACCCGGAACCATGCTCACCCCTAGTCACGGCCCTCGCCCGGCCTCTCCTAGGGCCGCCGGTAAGGAGGCTTCGCCTGGATCTGGGTGAGGCCAGCCTCGGCCGCAGCCCTAAGCAAGGTCGAGCGGCTCTTCACGGACGGCCGGTGAGGGCTGCTTGGCCTCACCCGGATCCCGGCGAAGCCGCCTCGCCGACGGCCGATCTAGGCGAGGCTAGCCTCGCCCGCGACCCCCGGGAGAGGCGAGGCTCGCCGGCGAGGGTCGCGACCCTCGCCCGGGGCCGGCAAGCCTCACCAGAGGCTTGCCAGCCAACGCTAGGAAGAAGACAGAAAAAATAATTAATAAATAATTCGAAAAAATAATTAAAAAATCATAAAAATTGCCACATCAACATCCGGTCACCGGCCGACGTCCATGTGAGCGTCGGCCGGCCAAAATTGGCCGGATGGACTGAATTGGTACCAATAGTAAAAGTTTTAGGACTGAATTGGTTCAATTGAAAAGTTTAGGACTGAATTGGTACCAATGCAATAAGTTTATGACTTTTTTGGTACTTTTCCCGTAGAATTCATAGCGACATCCATCATAATTTTTGGTCCAGAACTAAGAAAAAATTGTGCTTTTCAAATCATAATCCGCCTTCAAGCAAAAGAAACAGGGAGAAAAGGGAAGATGGAGTTGAGTGAGTTAACATACCCTGTGTTCTTGGTGTCCCATCCCTTGATTCCGGTAACTTCCCTGAGTACCTCCATCCAGCGCTGCACAATCTCGGCCCCACATTTTTCTTTATGCAGAGTTAGTGCATTCGCATACACTCTGGTTTCAAGCTTCACGTCACAGGGTTCCACGTCATAGAAAATGGGCATCACCTCTAGTTCGTTGGTTTTCCAACGCTGCATCATGTGTTCTAGCTCATGCAGGCACCAGCTACTAGAGGCGTAATCTTTGGAGAAGATTGGAATGCAAATCTTTGTGTCATCAATGGCTTGGTAAATCTCGGGACCGATCTTGTCACCAACGTCAATCCCCTGCTTGTCTATGAAAACACTGATACCCTTATCTAGCAGGGTATGATAGAGGGAATCTGTGAAGTTAGCACGAGTATCCGGTCCTCGAAAACTCAAGAACACATGATACTCAGTTCTAGACAAGCCATGGCTCATGGATCCCATTTCCAAAGAAGAACTCCTTTTTTCTTCCATCTTAGCTGCGTCCGCTAAAATTCTGAAAGCAAATAACAAAAAATATGACATGCTTTAATGGGGGCCAACGAGCAATGGTTAGGTAGTTAAGGGCGCACATGATAAAATTTTTGTTTCTTGATTTCTCTATTTCTCTGTTCCCCGAAACAGGTTTCGAACAGAAATCCGTTTGGTAACGCAATTTGATTTTTCTATTTCTGAAACAGATTTCTATTCCAGAAATAGAGAAATCAAAGAAATCAAAAGCTGAAATTTTTAACTTCTCAGTTTCTGAAATAGGAATAGAATTTTTTTTTTTGGTAAGGTTAAAATATAAATTATTTTTTATTTTCTCCATTTGGGCAACCTTCTTCGTTCATAGGCTTTTCTATTTGGGCGTTGCTTCTCCTTCTCCTCTCAACGCTTCAACCAAACCTTAGCGTCGTCGACTCCGAACAACCCGTCCATCCTCGCCGTCAACTCCGAATCCATCCTTCTTGCCACTGTTGACTCCGACGTCGTCGTTGTCCTCTTGCCGGTCAGATCATCGCTCATCTCGTCGTCGCCGTCCTCAGATCGTCCAATTTGCTCCGGTTGTCCCGTCGACTCGCCTCCTCCATCCGTGTCCCCGTTCAGATTTGGGTTGCGCCTTCCTTCCTCTCCGATTTGAGGTCTTCTATGCGCGATTTGTTTGTTATGTTTTCCTTTGTTGGGGTTTCGCTGTTCTTGGCCGTTCTTGTGCCGAGCTCAATCGAAATTTTAGTATTTCCTATGTTGTTTTAGTATTATTTGGATTGTTATTTTCTATTTGAGGATTTTCTATGTATTTGGACTAGAAATAGAAATTTTATTCTGTTATCAAACGAATTTCTATTCCAGAAATAAAAATTTTGAGTCGTTATCAAACGGATTTCTTTGCTCAGAAACTTGTCCGGGAAATAGAAATTGAGAAATTAATTTTTGGGCAAAAATCAATTTCTGGAATGGAAATTTTGTCATGCGCGCCCTAAGTGAGGCTCAATTTCATTTCCGTCATGTTGCAAAATTGATCGAGAGAAATTGTAGATATATCATTAAAGGATTAAGAAATGGCCTAAGCACCACAAGTTGGTTGGCGAATGGGAAATTTGGTATCGTGTATTTCAAGCAAGTTTATAATAGTTGAGTCCGGTGAAATTCCAATTTCCAAGGCTGGCCTGGGGACCACCATAGTCAAGTCTAAATAAACCTAAAATTAGGAAGGCAAATTGACGTTCGTGTATTGCTCTATAAAAGTTATATTAAATAAAATGTGATGATTAAGTTTTATTTTTTGGACAGCTTATGGTAAAGTAATATGTCTAGTTAATGTTGAGGGAATTATTGATAGGCGTAAGTATACGCATATTCTGGTTTCACAAATGACATATAATAAAATAGAATGTAAGGAGGTAATCCCGATGAACAGAGTAGTTTTCTTAAGACTTATTTGTTTGTGCTCTTTAGAAAGCAAAACTGTTCTGACCCAAAAAAGAAAGAAAGCAAAACCATTTACTTTATTGTTAAAATTTAAAATATTTATTCAAGAATAAGAAAATTATATGTAAATTACTTATCAATTTTCATGTGTTGTGAAAATATATATATATTTCAAGGAAAAAAATGTATAATTGTGTCGGCAAAAAAGATTTAATTAAACAAACAGTAAAACATTAAATTTACCAATTCAAGCTCCAAACTAGGTTATTTTCTTTTTTTCCTTATGCTATTGAAAGGGTAAAGCTGGAAATCCACTATCTGTGATGGACTATGGCATTGTCCTGAAATTGGAATGTGTCACCTTTTCGCTTTTACCCTTTTTTTCCTTCTTTTTTGTTTTTCCAGAAAGATGACCAGAAAAAAAAAGGGTAAGATATTGTGTTGGTGAAGCCAAGCCACCAGTTAAATCATTTGGGTTTGCCCGTTCACTCTTCCCCTTTTAAAATGAACCTTTTGAAAGAGAAAAGTGATAGTTTCGAATCTCCATATTTATCAAAACAATTGAGAGAAAAGTGAGGTGAAAACGATTTAATTTAAAATATAAATTTCTATTTTCACATTTTATAAAGAGATAGAAGAAAAGTCTAAGATTTAGAGTTAAAATAATAATAAAGTAAGATCGATATTAAAAAAAGAAAAAAAGAAAAACATAAGTTTTCACTTCTGTTGGCTTGGGGCCCATCGGAGTCAAATCAAACATAAAGTGGAAGTTCGAAGTCTAAGTAAAATGTAAATATGAAGCACGTGTATCTAAAAACCCTGAAAAACTCCAAACTAGTATACTTATGATAAATTTACCCCAAACTATTTTTTTGACCACCAAAATCCCCAAACTGGTATACCTTTGACAAATTTACCCCAAACTGGTACACTTGTGACAAATTTACTTGTGACAAATTTACCCTCTGTTAATTTTCGTTAAATTTCATTATCAAATTATTAAGTTAAATGACACATAATAGTTGATTGGTATACCAATTTGGGATTTTACACTTCGTTTGTCACAATTTACAATTTTTGTGACTTTTTTGTGGTATTAATCCAAATTAGCGGATGGTATATTTATCACAAATTTACCAGTTTAGGATTTTTTGCGGTTAAATAAATTAGTTTGGGGGTAAAATTGTCATAAATATACCAAATTATGTTTTTTTTTTTTGTTAGTCGGGGTAAATTTGTCACAGGTGTATCAGTTTGGGGTTTTTCATGGTAAAAAAAATAGTTTGGAATAAATTTGTCATATATGTATCGGTTTGAGGTTTTTCAGGATATTAACCAAAAAAAAAAAAAAAAAAAAAAGAATTGGCACCTACTTGAGATTAAAATTTCTCATTAAAAAAAGGAAAAGAGTTACTTGACAAGATGACAATATAAAAAATAAAATAAAAAGAGACAAAAAATTGCACCTCGATTCCAAACATACTACTATTCAAGGATGCTCTGAGTGGTCTGATCGTTTTGGTCATGAACAAAATGCTGCTTTTTTGGAGTTACTTTATTGTACTATTACCAGTCAAAAGCAACAAGAAAAATAAATCTCAAAACGCTGGTTGTTGACAATTTTTAGGTGCATATTAATTTTAATTATACATGCATTTCTAAAAGAAGATTGGGAAAACATAATTTTATGAAACCTTGTCAACTTATATTCATTTAGGTTTGATGATTTATTTAATCTTTTATTGAATTAAAATTGACGTATAAGGAAAATTAAAATTAAAATTAAAATTATTATTATTATTATTATTATTATTATTATTATTATTATTATTATTATTACTATTATTATTATTATTATTATTATTATTATTATTGTTATTATTATTATTATTATTTTAAATTTTGTTTATGCAATCCATAACCCGGATCAAATTATTGAAATAGAAAATGTCCTAACATGGAGATGCTTAAAAATCTCAAACAAATCAAGATTAGAATCGAATATTATCAAATTAGATAATCAATAATTGCAAACAATCAAATTGGTTCGAGAAATTACCTAGTTTCATGTATTTGTTTCCGAGAATCGGGGCCGGGGAGGGGAGCTTTACTTCGACCCATGAGGAAGAACGTCGGGACCAGAGCAGCAACGATGGCGATCCAGTAAGGACACGGCATATTGCAGACAGGTTTGCTAGAACAAAAGATGCAACGGTAAAGGTTTGTTGGTGTTGGGCAGTCTAACTGGAAAGCTGGGGTCGCCCGGACTCTGCTTGGCGGCAACAGTGTGTGTTCGATCAAAACGTAGCAGAGGAAAGAAACGGCAAGCGGTGGCGTCAAGTGGAGCCGGGATGCCGCCTGGAGTCACCGGAAACCGCCAGGGACTGCTGTTGTCGCGTTAGAATAAGTCGGCAAAGCTGCTGTCGCGACTGCAGCTGGACGTGCTGAGCCAGCAAGCGAGGTAGAGGCGCGACGATGGGCAAGCCGGTAGCTAGCGCGGTGACTGGTGAGGGGCGGCGGCGGTAGTGTTAGTTGGAGTACAGGAGCCAGAGATCAACACCGGCAAACAAGGTCTCGAGAAATTCGATGAGAAAGCAAACCAGACCGCCAGACGAAAGCAGCAACGACTCCGAGAAATTAAACCAAATCGGCTGAACAATAAACCCTAAGAACGATGAACAGTCGCCTTTCTTTTTCTTCTCGTCTCTCAAATTGTGAGCCGTCTTTTCTAAGTGTTGCGTGTCTGAGGGTTGTGCAGAAGCTGCCGTCCCAGTGCTCCTATTAGGAGTGAGCACGGTTCCCCGGGTAGAACCGGGAACCGGGAACCGAACCGGAGGGTTAGGTTCGGTTCCGGTTCCGGTTCCCGGTTCCATTTTTCTAGGAACCGGCGTTCCCGGTTCCGGTTCCGGTTCCTAGAAAAATGGAACCGGGAACCGGAACCGAACCGGTCATAATTCTAAAAAAAAACCTAGCTTCCCCCACATGATTTCCCGCCTCTGCGATTCTTCCCCTCTTCCTCTTTTTCTCTCTTTCTCTCTCTCTCTTTCTTTTCTCCACTTTTCACTCATCACGTCACTTCTTGCCCCCCCAACTTTTTTCTTTTCTTCTCTCTCTCTCTCCTCTTTCCCCCTCCCTCGGCCGAAACCCCACTCCTCCTTCTTCTTCTTCTTCTTCTTTCTTCTTCTTCTTATTCTTCTTCGTCGTCTTCTTCTTCCTCTTGCTGGCTACTGCTTCACCCACCACCACACCGCCGCCCCACGCCCTACTCACCACCATCTCTTGGCCATCGAACCACCACCACCCACCGCTCGTCCAACGAGTCGTCTCGCCGTTGAGCCTGACGAGCTGTCATGCCGTCCGCGTTACCCCTCGCCGCCGTGAGCTGCCGCCGCCGTCTCCAAGCCACCATCACCACCTCTTGCCGCTGCTCGCTCCGCCGTCCAGGCCGTCGTTGCTTCGAACCGCCACCGCCTCCGCCAGAACCGAGCTCTTCCCCCCTTGGCCGTGGGTTGAGCCGCGACCGCCGCCGTCTTCGTTGCACCGTCCGTGTCGCCGTTGGTGCCGTGAGACTCGTGTCTTCGCCGCCGTCGCCGTCGCCGCGTGCTCGCCGTTGCCGGACCTCCCTCGAAGATCGATCTGGCTACGAACAATTTGATGGCGAAGTGCCGGTGGCCGAGCTTCGCGAACCTCGCTCGCGGCTCGATGAATCGGATGGCATGTCGTCCTAATTCCTTAAAGTAAATGATCTCTTGGGGTGCTTGATGTTTAGGTATGGACCCTTTGGAGAGGAGGTTTCGAGAGTGCTAGGCGGTGGTCTTGTGCCGGGTTCGACCTACTTTTTTTTGTATGGTCCGCACGAATCTGCTGCATTACTTGAACTTTCACTTGAGATGTATGGAAGTTTGAAGATTTTAATTTTATCAAAGCTATTGATTTTGCTGCATTGTGGCTCTAAAGGTTCCTTAATTTTGGTGGGAGGTGATCTTGGTGTTGGCAAGAGTACCCTATTGTGGCTCTAAAGGTTCCTTAATTTTGGTGGGAGGTGATCCTGGTGTTGGCAAGAGTACCCTGTTGCTGCAGGTAATGTACTTAGATAATACAATAGAAATTCATAAAATATTTTTAAGTTCTGTATATATCTACCTCCCTGTCTAACCATTGTGCCCTACCTTGTCCATCTCTCATATATTAATACTGGAAGATGGCTGCAATGATTGCTGAAGGGCATGATCTTGGGAGATCGGCTCCGGTAGTATATGTCTCTGGGGAAGAGGTAAATGGATTTTTCATGTTAGCCTTCTGCTGGTCTTTGCTGTCATGCATATTCATTCTTGTTGCCAGATCAAATTTGTTATTGCTTTCAGACAGTTTTTCTTGTTTGTAAACATAGGCTCTTGTGCATTTTCTGTCTTAGGATTTCTCTGGCTTGTACCTTAAGAATTAGCCACGAGACAATTTTACTCAAGGAGTCTTGATAGAAATGAGGATATAGATTTTCTCTGATAGGCATGTGCTGTATGTGTTGCTTATCTTTTTTTCTAGCCAACCTGTATGTATCGTTGTCATATGACACTTAGAATCTAACTTTTCCCCTTATGAGGAATCTCTTTGATTTTGTATTAGAGTGTGGAGCAAATTGGAAGTAGAGCTGACCGTCTAAATGTTAAAGATTTACATTGCTTTGTGTATTGGCGGTGTACCGAAAATGGAGGGCCAATATTGAATTATTTCGGCTTTCGGATATTCGCGCTCACTACGAAAACGAAACCAAAAAAAAAAAAAAAAAAAAAAAAAAACCTATTGGAACCTGGAACCACCCGGAACCTGTGACGGGGTAGGTTCCGGTTCTCGGTTTTGACGGGTAGGTTCCAGTTTCCAAAAATTGAGGAACTGTGTACCGGCGTAGGTTCCCAGGGTTCTAGACGGAACCAAACCGGAACCGGGAACCGCTCACCCCTAGCTCCTATCACTTTCTATAGGGTTTCTCTTTTACTTTTACTTTTCTTTTTTTTTTTAGCTGTCAATCTCACGTTTACATATTATATCAATATTCCTTTCCCTCTCAAACCTCACGGAAAGCTCCCAGAATTTGCTTCAGATATTCTGCGTCGTTGACCGAGCGACTAGATTGGGTCTGATCTTTTTCCGACTTCTTTCGTTTCAAAAAATATTCTCTTAAAAAAATCACTAAGTTTGCTCAAAATAATTAATTAATAAAAAATATTTTCATTATTGACATTTATTTATAACTTAACATTATGTGAATGATAAAAAAAATTAATTTATTTTTATAAATGATTGAAATAATTATTTTCAAATGAATATTTTTAAAATTATTCATTTTTTGTTAAATAAATAAAGCCTAATGTACTATTTTCTTTTGTCGTTTCATGTAATGTGCAAGGCCACGATACTGCTTCCTCTTTTCTTCAATCTTGCCGTGATTGGTTGTGAAAGACATTTCCTTGGAAAATATTTTATTAAGATATTGTCTTTATCCCCCTGAATTTACTCTAATAAATTTAATTTTTCCACTTTGGCATTTCTTCCATTTATAAATTTCGGCCACTTACTTTGGGCTTGGCTAAAATCTAAATAATGCATGAAAAAAATGTAATTAATGGTACGTTTGTTTCGTAGAAAACGAATAATTTGAAACATATTTTCCCAAAAATGATTGTCTAAATCACTTACAAAAATAAACGAACCAAAATATTTTCATCGCCTGTGAAAATTTATAGACATAAATTGTCATCAGCAACACAAGTATTTTTTAGTAACTAATTATTTCAAACGACACAAGCGATCATTTTCTTTTTAAAATATTTTTAAAATTATTCATTTTATGTTAAACAAACGAGCCTAATATGCAAAATGCAATAATTGGTTTTTTGTTAGGTATCGGGGTTAATTCATAATTTTTTTTATGTGATTAACAACTAATTGGGTTGCCAAAATTTATGAGTCAACAACAAATAAGCTGTTAATAAATATGTATCCAAAGCGAGTTTGCCATCAACTACAGTGGCACCATTCGCTAAAATTTGTCCTTTTTTTAATGTATTAACCCCATGGAACCTAGGATTTTTTTATGCATGCAAGTATTTTTGTTGGAACATAAGTGTTGGGAAAATAGGAATCTCACAAAAATAAATCACTTGTACAATGGTCCTATAAAGTCCAAGTTTGAGGAAAAAGTATAAACAACTCTTTTTTCTTTCCATCTTGTACTAAAATTCTAAAAGAGAATCACAACATATAAAATTACACCACATTTTAAAGTGACTCTACAAGACTTGGATGATGGAAAACGCGGCATGATGCATTTCAAGGAAGTTGCAAGAACCCCATACGAGCAATAGTAGGAAATTCCATTTCCATCGTGTTGCGGCATTGATCATGAGAAATGGCAGAGATATGATTAAGAAAAGCCTCGCAAGTTGAGATAATTTAGAAGAAGTGGTCTCAAAATATTGGGGAAAGTGGGAGTGGTTGTTCAATCGCCATCAATTTAAGGTACCATATTAATACCAAATTCCAAAGCGACATGTCTAAGAAATATAACTCTATACATATGGGGTAGCACATGTCACCTAGCTCGAAAACAAAAATGAACAGGGTAATACCATTTTGATTGTGTCACTAAATTCATACTTTTTGAATAAATTACCTAATAAGTTAAATTGAGAGCACTCGTTGACCAAATCCTTCTAATTATAGAATTCCACAGCGGTAACATTGCACCGTCATCTAGACAAACCGCCAAAAATGAGTTAAGCCACCGTCTGTCTCATGCATTCTAAAACATGTTGTGGCGACCGCAAACCTATTGTGAAGGATATTTTCTAAATGCTCAAATTCACATCCACAGTACCCACCCCCTAACCCACATATACTCGAGTGGCAGGTGATCCGAGAGCACATGCATTGGAGTTCGTGACACAAACCTTATCCTGAGGGAACGCAAAAAATTTATTTCACCCCAACCAACACGGTGAGACCAACAACATTTTCAACTTGAATAAACAAAATCAGCAATAGAACCTTAGAACCTTATAAATGTAGAAATTCCCAAAGACAAAGCCCTAGACTCACATAAATGATGTTGTTCCTTCCACTCTTCAATGCGGGATTCTCAATGTACAAAGTGAAAGATGCAAAACTTGTAATCCCGTTATCTACATAACTAGAACAATAGCACAGGTACCTATTTTGGAATCTATCGTTCTTTATGTAGAAGCAATAAAGCGATAATTTACGCGCAAATCCTTATTCTCTATTACTTCTTGCATTATTAGCTCAATGAAATGGCCCCCTCACCCTTTAGCGCTAGGTAAATGCCCTTTTTGTGAGGATACTTGTGAGAATTAGGGTTAAATGAGAGACTTGAACATTATTTATAGAGTTTCTAACTAGGCTCTCTTATTACGGGTCAGGCTCAACTCGACCCATACTACCAGCTTTATATTAGATTAATTAATAAATATTCTATCTCACCTTAGACCAACCCATAATACGGTAAATTACAATATCAATTAATGTAAAAAACTCTTACACAAAGCACGAGATGAAGTTGGTTTTCTTTCCATTCAAAATTACAATCTCTTGTTATTTACAAACTTCTATTTATGCAAAGACTTAAAATTGCTTACTTTATTTAAAAATAACCAACTTTAGTTAGAGTGGCTTATCAACTATTTACTGTTTAAGTTATCAACTAGTATGAGGTTACCAACATTTCTTACCAAGTATTTTTTTTAATTATCAACTCTTTTTTTACCAACTTCCGATTAGCTTCCTTTGTTATGCCTGTTTGCACCCAAATTTAACCAAGTTGTTGACACAGATAAACACATGTTTAGAAATAGATGGTTATTGACACTAATATGTGAGCCGTTGTTGACGACTGAAAGAATTGTTGATATTAATATACATCGACAGCAATAAATCAACTGTTGATATAAAATTGATTTATCATTCGTGTTATACAATACGGCATATTTAACATGTTTAAGATATGAAGATATAAACACACACAAACACACACACACACATATGTGTGTGTTCTGATAAATTAAGATACGAAATTGAGTCATTTACTTTCCCGCCAAAACTCAGCATATTTTTTATGTTTTAGAAATTTATGACAAAATAGTATATGGTTTTATATATTGATTATTAATCTGTACATTTTGAAAGGTTTAAGGACTAATTTTTTTTTAACTTAAAAAAGCCAAAACAAACGACAAAAATAAAAAATGCTTAATACTTATTAAACAGAATTTAATGTTCATACATATGGAAAATATTTCACGTGCTAATGTTATTTATTTTTTGTGATCCCACATTTTAGACCCAAATTTTCTCTTAAAGTTACGACTATTCGACATAAAGTTTTTCCACGCTTCGTACCATTTCGTGACAACCACCCATTTGGTAACCGTTCTTGATGGGAGACGGGATATAAAAAGGAACATACGTTCATTTCTGACGGGGATAACAAGGTCTAACACAAACTCTCATATTGGGAAATACACCATCGGTACGTGAGGGAATTGGGTTAGTAGCGTGTCCCCAATTTCTTTTTGATTTCAGGTTTTTTCTTACGAACGTGAACAAGAACAATGGCTGGAGGTTTGTCTTTAATTGATCCTGGCTTCTGCATCATGAATTTTATGTCTTACATTTGGTATCAGAGCATGTTTAGTGCCTCTGCCTTGTTTTTCTCGAATTTTTGGTGTATTTTCGGGCTTTTCGAATATGAACAGTAATTCGGAGTTATGAGGCCAAGAGAGAAACTCACAAATTCCGGGCAAAATTCGGCGACCCACCCCTTGATTTCGGACCCGCACAGTCGCACCGCCATAAGGAACATTAGCCATGAGTTTTTTCCGGTATATCGGTGTTTGCCGGAGGCTAATGGGGCGGCGGAAGTCATGGTGGTTGAGGATTTGCGTTTGTGGAGTTTTTCGTTTGATTTGAGGCCTATTTCTTGGTCATTTTTGCCGTAACTTGGACCCATGTAGTTGTGCCGGCATGCTTTACAAAACCCATCATTTATTTCAGTCTGAGATGGGCTGCCAGAGAAGAAACGGGGATGAAATCGTGGCTGAAAATGGCGAAAAACCGACGGAAAAGCTTTTGTTCATGCGAGGAAGAAGGCGCGTGGAGCCCACGCGCCACGCGCTCTCACGCGCACTCAACCACTGCGCGCGTGGAATCCACGCGCGCAGCAGTTGCCAGGCGCGTGCGTTGCACGTGCCCGCACGGATTCTGGCGCGTGCTCGGCACGCGCCTATGCGCTGGACGCGCGCGTGCTCGGCACATGCCCATCGTCTACCACCCGCAGCTGCTTTTACCTTTTTGCCCCATTCATTTTTAAATTTTTGCAATCATGCCCTTGGCCGATTTATTTACTATTCTTCCCTTCGATGTTTTTATTTACTATTTTGTCATTTCATGTATTTTATGAATATTTTGTGCATGAAATTAAATGACCAATGGTCCATATATTTAATTAATTAGGGAGTGGTCACAGCATCTTTAATTAATTAAATTATATATTAAAAGCCTCCAAATCATATTTAGAAATGGACATTGATTGTAATTAATTATATTAATATGATGAATTTTATACCACAGGAATTTTCATTATATTAATATGATTAATTAGGATGAAATATCATATTATTTTTCTTAATTTACCCACAGGGATTAAGAAAAGGCATATAATATGGTAGTTTCTTCATGAAGTAATTATGAATCTATTTAAATTAAAAACTTAGCCCACATGTAGTTTTTATGTTATGTGATTCATATTGTGACATGTTTACATCGGTAAAACATGATTTATTTATATTTGCCTCAAATTTTGTGACATAAGCATGATTATTTGATATGCAGTTTCGCAACCTGTGAATTTTTCTGAATTTAAGTTTGATGTTCTCATATTGAATGGTGAGAACTATAAAGTTTGGAATGAGTCAGTTTTTCTTCAATTGGGGTGGATTGACATTGACTATGCTATAAGGAAAGACAAACCACCTGCTCCTACTGATTCGAGCACTCCAGCTGAGATAGCTCTTTATAACCAATGGCAGCGGTCCAACCGCGTTTGTGCCATGTTTATAAGAGCTAAGATATCTCCTAGTATCCGTGGTTCGGTTGCTCAGCATAGCAATGCTAAGGTTTTATTGGAGGCCATAGATGCGCAGTTTGAAAGTTCTGAGAAGGCGCATGCCATGACCCTGATTATGAAGTTTTCATCATTGAAGCTCACTAGTGTTAGAGGTATGCGTGAGCACATCATGCAAATGAGGAACATTGTAGCTCAGCTTAAGAACCTTGAGGTTGAGATATCTGAATCATTCCTTGTGTATTATATTCTGAACACTCTCCCACAATAGTATGCACCTTTCAAGATTTCTTATAACACACAAAAGAATAAATGGTCAATTAATGAACTCATGACCATGTGTGTTCAAGAGGAAGAAAGACTGATTAAAAAGTGCTCATTTGGCAACACAAGGAAAGAATAAGGGCCATGGCAAGCATAAGGGAAAAGGTAAAATACCTCCCCAAGCTGACATTAAGAAAGAATCCAAATGCTTCTTTTGTAAACAGAAAGGGCATATAAGGAAGGATTGTGTCAAATTTAAAGCATGGCTCGAGAAGAAAGGTAATCCAATTTCTTGTGTTTGTTATGAATTTAATATGACTGATGTAAGTCACAACACTTGGTGGATTGATTCTGGATCTACAATCCATATTTCGAATTCCTTGCAGGGTTTTCAAAACCACAGAAAGCCAGTGGGAAGTGAACAAAGCATCTATTTAGGAAACAAGATGCGTTCGCATGTGGAAGCTATTTGGACATATAGACTAGTTCTTAATAGTGATTTTGTTTTAAATTTGGAAAAGACCTTTTATGTTTCTAGTTTTTCTAGAAACTTAATTTCAGTTTCAAGACTTGTACCTTTGGGATACTCTTTTAACTTTTCAGATTCAAACTTTTGTTTATCATTTAAATCTGAAATTGTCGGGAGTGGTACTTTGTCTGATGATCTTTTTCGAATTAATTTACATGACAATGCCTATTATGATGCGATGCATGTTCATGATAAAGCTAGTATAAAATGATGTGTTGTGAAAGAACATTCATCTATGTTGTGGCATCGGAGATTGGGACATATCTCCATAGAAAGAATTAAGCTATTAGTAAATGATGGAGTACTCGGTACTTTAGATTTTACTGATTGTGATACTTGTGTGGACTGCATAAAGGGAAAGCAGACTAACAAAACAAAGAAAGGTGCCAAGAGGAGTACAGAAATATTAGAAATCATACACACAGATATTTGTAATCCGGATATGGACTCATGTGGTCAAAAATACTTCATCTCTTTCATAGATGATTACTCACGTTACATGTATCTCTATTTTATTCATAATAAGTATGAAGCATTAGATGCATTTAAGGTATTTAAGGCAGAAGTAGAGAAACAATGCGATAAGCAAATTAAGATCATGAGATCAAATAGGGGTGGAGAATTCTTTGGTAGATACACTGAAGATGGACAAGCACCTGGTCCATTTGCAAGGTTTCTTCAAGAGCATGGGATAGTTGCCCAATATACTATGCCTAGTTCTCCGGACCAAAATGGCGTAGCGGAAAGAAGAAACCGAACCTTATTGGACATGGTGCGTAGTATGCTTAGCAGCTCCAAACTTCCTAAATCCTTGTGGACTGAAGCACTTAAGACGGCAGTGTACATATTAAACCGAGTTCCAACCAAGGCTGTCCCAAAGACATCTTTTGAGTTATTTAAGAGTTGGAAACCGAGTATGCATCATGTGCGCGTTTAGGGATGCCCGTCTAAAGTGAGAGTTTATAATCCACAAGAAAATAAGTTGGACCCAAGGACCATAAGTGGGTATTTCATTGGATATGCCGAAAGGTCTAAGGGATACAGGTTTTATTGTCCATCTCACACCATTAGGATTGTGGAATCAAGAAACGCTAAATTTCTTGAAAATGACTTGATCAGTGGGAGCGATCGATCGAAGGACCTCGATCCTAAGAAAGATCATACAGATACTTAACCTTCCACCTCAAGTTTAAGATTGGTTGTTGCTCATAATGCCCCTTCAGTTCAACCGACTATTGAACAACCAATCGTTGAAGTTCCACAACTTGCTGATATTGATCTAATAGATCCAGTTGTTCAGCAATTACCAGAAACTGTTGAACAACCAGTTGAGCAACACGCTCCTCAAGAGAATGTTGATGCAACATTGAGAAGATCTTCTAGAATAAAGAAATTGGCTATTCCTAGTGATTATATTGTGTATTTACAAGAGTCTGACTACAATATTGGAGTTGAGAATGATCCCGAAACGTTTTCACAAGCCATGGATAGTGATAAATCTAATGGCATCTAACAAAGTCTGGGATTTGGTTGAGTTACCTGATGGTGCGAAGGCCATTGGTTGTAAATGGGTCTTCAAAACTAAGAATGATTCATTGGGTAACATTGAAAGATATAAAACTAGACTTGTTGCCAAAGGATTCACTCAAAATGAAGGAATCGATTACACGGAGACTTTTTCTCCTGTATCTAAGAAAGATTCTTTTCATATTGTTTTGGCTTTGGTTGCCCATTTTGATATGGAATTACATCAGATGGATGTGAAAACGGCGTTCCTCAATGGAGAACTAGAGGAGGAGGTTTACATGAAACAACCTGAAGGATTCTCCTCTAGTAAATGTGAGCATTTGGTGTGCAAGCTTAATAAATCTATATATGGCTTGAAACAAGCATCCCGCCAATGGTACTTAAGGTTCCATGAAGTCATCTCTTCATTCGGTTTTGTAGAGAATATCATGGATCAATGCATATACTAGAAGGTCAGTGGGAGCAAAATTTGTTTCCTTGTACTATATGTAGATGATATACTACTTGCAACCAATGATAAGGGGTTGCTACATGAGGTGAAACAATTTCTCTCTAAGAGTTTTGACATGAAGGATATGGGTGAGGCATCTTATGTCATTGGCATTAAGATCTATAGAGATAGACCTCGAGGCATTTTTGGACTATCTCAAGAAACCCATATCAACAAGGTCCTAGAGAGATTTCAAATAAAAGATTGTTCACCAAGTATAGCACCCATTGTGAAGGGTGATAGATTCAATTTGAACCAATGCCTGAAGAACGATCTAGAAAGTGAACAAATGTACAACATTCCATATGCTTCTGCTGTTGGAAGCTTGATGTATGCTCAGGTTTGCACTCAACCTGACATCGCTTTTGCTGTGGGCATGTTGGGAAGATATCAGAGTAATCCAGATTTAGACCACTGGAGAGCTGCAAAGAAAGTGATGAGATACCTTCAAGGTACCAAAGACTATATGCTTATGTATAAACGGACTGACAACCTGGAAGTGGTCGGTTATTCGGATGCGGACTTTGCGGGTTGCGTTGATTCACGAAAATCAACATTTGGATACATTTTTATGTTAGCTAGCGGAGCCGTGTCATGGAGAAGTGCCAAGCAGACTTTGACTACTACTTCCACTATGGAAGCTGAGTTCGTTTCTTGTTTTGAGGCTACCTCGCATGGTGTATGGTTGAAGAGTTTCATTACTGGGCTTAGAATTTCTAGGCCATTAAGAATATATTGTGACAATTCAGCTGCGGTTCTTATGGCTAAAAATGCCAAAAGTGGCAGTCCAAGTAAGCATATCGACATTAAGTATTTAGCCATAAGGGAACGTGTTAAGGAGAATAAAGTGGTCATTGAACATGTTAGTACTGAATTGATGATAGCCGATCCTTTAACTAAAGGCATGCCACCAATGACGTATAAGGATCATGTAACTAGTATGGGAATAGGTCCCATCATGTAATTTGTCGTCATATAAACGATTTTTGTTGTATGAAACTCTTATTCAATTGTAATGTTGATTCTCAATTTTGGTGTACACATTATGTTGTTTATGATAATAACATTTAACCTTGGTTGTAGAATAAATATGGGGTTTATTCATTAAGATATATTGTCACATATAGGCTGACATTAAAGAAATAAGATGCATTATAATACATAGAAGATATTACTCACTCTTAGAGGACATGTCGCCATGATCCATGTATTTTGTTTATTTTCTTTAAGCATAAAGTTTTCGTGAAATTAGTTGGATAATCTGTATGATGAAAATGATGGGATCAAGTGGGAGAATGTTATTTATTTTTTGTGATACCACATTTTAGACCCAAATTTTCTCTTAAAGTTACGACTATTCGACATAAAGTTTTTCCATGCTTCATACCCTTTCGTGACAACCGTCCATTTGGTAACCGTTCCTGATGGGAGATGAGATATAAAAAGGAACGTACGTTCATTTCTAACGGAGATAACAAGGTCTAACACAAACTCTCATATTGAGAAATACACCATCGGTACGTGAGGGAATTATGTTAGTAGCGTGTCCCCAATTTCTTTTTGATTTCAAGTTTTTTCTGACGAACGTGAACAAGAACAATGACTGAAGGTTTGTCTTTAATTGATCCTGGCTTCCGCATCATGAATTTTATGTCTTACAGCTAATCCTTTCATTTTGTAATTTAACGGGTCTTTCGTCTCTGTTTACCCAACTCTCTTTTTTCGAGCGTTGTTTTTGGCTTGAAGCCGGCAAAGCTCGACTCAACCGCAAATCTCGAGAGAAGCTGCCAGGCTTCGCGGAACTTCACCTCTGTCAGGAAAGGCCGACAGCGCGTCTGTCAGCACGGCACATCCTCTGTGGCTTCTTGTGCTGGAACATCGATATGCGTTTTCTGAATGTTTTGTTTCTTAAGAAGAAAGAATCAAATTGATGTTTGTCAGAATTTCATATTATTTTTAAATTCAACACCAACTCCAAGATAGCCAGGTTACGTGATCTAGTCTGTTCATCCAAAAGAGTTATAGTTTGTGAGAGTTGAAGTCTTTTCGCTGCCCCTTCGATATTCTCATTTCACCGCCATCTAAACGGGTCTTGTCTAAAGGATTCTTTACACTTTTCTATCAATGAGTCCCTTTATTTTCCTGATGAATAGGGGATAACCGTTGTTAGATCTTGTAACTCCGATATAACCAAAAGTCTAGTGACTTGAACAGCGTAAGTCTCTACGGAAATGCAAATGTAATGGGATTATAGGAGGTTGAAGAGACCAAAGTAGCTAATGGAACCGCCTCCTGCAAAATCTATTTTGTGAGTTTGAAAAGGAAAGGACATAAGCTCCTGACGGGTGGCAGACATTTCGCTCAATGACAGCCATGACTGATGCTCATGAGAAACTTCCCAGCGATTGGTATATGGATGACTCGTGTCTCGTGGGTTAAAAGGTAGAAATTTTGTTTCCGTGCCGGTAAATTCATGAAACTGTTGATGACTATAAAATCTTGTCAGTGACAATAAAGTTGATCGACAACTTATTTGTTGTAACATCCCATGTCCTTTTCATATTAATGGAATAGTTGATAAGAGATGATATATCTATAGAAGAGTTAGTTACTTGAACAATTATGTAATATCGGCAAATACAAAATGGTATCTGATCAAAATAGTTTTCAAAACAACTAAATAGAAGTTGATATGTCACTCAAAAAGAATTCATATTACCAAGATTATTCAGCAAATCAGTCAGAGATAAGTTAGTAAAACGCTTAAGTTACGGTTGCTAATTTTGTGTAGAAGTGAGTAACTTTAACACATCGGTAAGTCTAAAAAATAAATATTTGTAAACTATGACAACAGTAAGTTTCAATAAAAAAAAATCAAGCAAAAATTGATAACTTACTCAAATAATAAATGCAACCCTAAAATTAGTTGGTAACTTCTTATCAAGAATGTTGGTAAAATACTTAAATTGAAGTTGGCAATTCCCTATAAAAGTTAGAAACTTTAACAAATAGATAAGCCACATAAAAATGAATGTTGGTAGATTACTAAAATAATTGGTAATTTTGGAAAAACAAAAATGTCAATAATTTTCAAAATGTATTGATACCTTATCAGCAAGTTAGGCCCTATTTGGTAACCATCCAAACAGAGCCAAATTCTAATTCTTTGTTCCCGGAATCAGTTTGGGCCTAGAATCGTGTTTGGTAAAATTTTTGTTCCCGGGAATAGATTGGGAATAGAATCAAGAACAAAAAAAAAGTTGATTCTTGTTCCGGGAACGAATTTGAGAATCAAAATCAAGAACCCTCCTTCTTCCCTTCGGCCATCTCGCGACCGTCGTCCACCATCGCCCGCCATCGTCGCGCGTCCGTCCGCTGCCGCCGTCCACCACCGCCACTGGCCACCAGTTCGGTGAGCTCGCCAGACCAGGGCGAGGTATGGCGAGCTCACCGGAGGCAAGCCCAGCCACCGGCGAGCTCCTTGGAGGCTTGCCCACCATCGGCGAGGCTCGGCCTCCTAGATCTGGCGAGGCTGAGCCTCGCCGAGGCCGGGCGGGGGCTAGGCAAGCCTCGCGACGCCCGGCCCGAGGCTTGCCCAGCCCCCACCGGTGGCCACCGGCGAGGCTCGCCCGCCCCACCGGTGGCTCGCCAAGCCTCCCCCGGCCCGGCGAGGCCGGCCTCGCCTAGTTGCCGATGAGGCTCAAGAAGAAGAAGATGAGAAAAAGGAAAAAAAAAAAAAGGAAAAAGAAAAGGAAAAAATGAAAAAAGAAAAGAAAAAAGTAAAAAATTTATTTAAAAATTAAAAGAAATTGATTTGTAACAGAATTAATGAGCATGGTACCAAACGCAATTCTATTCCAGAATCAGAAATTTTGGACAGTTACTAAACGACTTAAAATGCTTAGAATCAGTTCCCGGGAACAGAATAAAAAAGAATCAATTCTAATCAGAATCTACTCCCGGAAACAGAATCGTTACCAAACGCGCCCTTATAGGCTAACCAAGTTGTCTGTCAAAATTGAGTTACCAACGCATTTTGGAATCGGGAAAGAACAAAAGGTGAGTAAATCGAGACGGAAAAAAGTATACTAATCTACCTATATTCAGCTAACAACAACAATCTCTAGTACATGACTCATGTGCTCTTGGCGCACTTATTAACCGACTAAATAAAGGAATTTTATATTTTTTAGTGTAGTGATTCACTTTTTACGTGTGATCACTACTTTGAAAAATGAATTATTCCCTCATTCAATATGCTTAACAAATGTTTTGAGTGTACTCATTGACATGAGCTGTGGAAAAAATTAATTCAATTTAAATAATTTTCACCAACCAAATTAAAAGTAAATGTGGAGAGCCTCTAAGAATTCTCGATGTCCCTCTAAAACTATTTTCACGTTGTGATGTGAAAAAGTACTGGATTATTAACCTTCAATGCCAAGAACAAACTCTTGAAAGTACACCGTGATAGCATTTTTGTCACTCAATATTTTCTCGATATTTATCAGATTAAAAAGGTCTTGAAAGTAGTTCATGGATCTTGATTATTTTTTATATTTATCAAATAATAAGCTATCAATTCCCCAAGATTTATAGATTGATAGCCCAAATTGGAAGAAGGACAAGCAAATGTTTTTCAAAAAAACTGGTTTTGTATAAATGTGGGTGTAACATAGTATTTTTTGTGAGATGGAAATTAATTGTTAATAAATATGTTATGAGAGTGACTTTTGGAATTTCTAATTGTATTAACCAAACAATAGACAAAGAGACATTGGGAACTAATATCTTACAGCCCAGGAGGAAATTTCCAAGAAGGATGCTCAAAAGGTTATCTCCATGGTCGGTACGCCGTGTGGAAAAGACAAACGCTGTTAGCCCAGCCATCAACAAAGAGAAAAAGTTTAAGATCATGAAAGGAATTTCAAATGATTTTGCTTTTTCTTGTCCACAAATATATATTATGTCATTTCTCAAATTACAATTCAATATTGCCTTCACGAATTTGATGAGAAAGCACTTTAATCAGTTATATTCTCACTATTCCGTTATTTTTCCTCCATCAATGAGAACTGCAGTAAGTAGGCATATACTTATGAAGGTCTAAGTGTGAAGTTTAAGCAAAATCTATTTACTCATCATTCTATTCTTTCAACCACAAAACTATTATATTTATTATTTGAATCAATGAATTTTATATACTTTTTAGTATCTGTTAGGTTTTCCCGCTAATAAAAATTTCCAAATCCGTCCCTGATTTTCTCCATTGTAATACGCATACCAAGCAGCCAAGATAAATCCAAGGTAAAGTCATTTATATAAGACATATGCATAAAACGAACCTCAAATTATGAAAGCCAACATATACGAGAAATCAGACGAAATTGGAAAAGGAACGATCCAGAGTCGTGAACACGTCAGGCACTGCTGTGGACTTTGGGCCAATCGCTGACATGGCACCGCTGTGGAGCTAACATGGCAGTGATATGGAGTGGCTCTGGCTATGGTCATATTAGAGACTAACCAGTGGCACGAAGGGACACAAATCGAGGTGAGGCAAGTCGTTATCGCATAAAAATGGATCTGGACAGTCGGGTCGTCTATGACCTAGTGCGTGCGGGCGCGTGGAGTATTGGATGAGGTTGAGGTAGCTAGTTCTTGGAAGTTCTGGTGGTGGATGATTTGCGGCAAAGAAAAGGGGCAGTTTCCGCTGGCATATATTTGGATGAATGCTACCTTCGCCCACGAAGGGTGGTGTATTCTGGCGCGAACACATTCTCAATGGCCGATGGAGCTAGATCGCAATTGTTGAAAAATATCTCAAGGATTTTGACAATATCAAAACTTAATCCAAATACTTAATAATTTTATTTAAGTGTGCAAAGGCTCATATTTAAATTATGCATAAGTTATGACATGACTCTATGAGTGTATGGGTTAAACTTCACTAAATCTAAAACCTGCTAGAGGAAAGGTATAGAATCAAAATCTTAGTTTTGTGAAATAGTCAAACTTGTTTGTTAAACACTTTTTTTTATATACATATGACAATTGTTGGAATTCCTGAACTGAAGACTTGGCTCATAGTGGTAAAGTACAATATTCTAAGATTATCTATGCCAAAAATCATGAATTAATTTGGTCAACGAATTGATAGGATGACATGATCGAAACATGTTAATAGAAGGTCCAATTGATTACTTAAATTTAGGAAAGGTTCTCCATAGACATATCAAAACGCGTCATAAAACCATTTCTTAACTCATATTTGATAGGCTGAGTTATTATATGGGTTAGTTATATTCAGTAAGTATGTCATAAATAGGGTTAGAATTGAGTGATCATTTTTTATCCAATGTGACACTAAAGTAATTTAGTTAAAAAATTTAGCATTAAAGTTAGTTTCATTTGAAAATTATAATACTTATGATGTCTTTTTCATTAAGTACAGCTATAAAGCATGTTATGGAAGAAATTAAACTAAGGAATGATTTATTGGAGAGAGCGATCATCGATTGAAAATTGGTAGCATGCTTTGTGTCTTGCACAAATTTTCCAATATATACCCTGAAGTGGACATAAGTTTAGTAGAAGTCACCAAGTCTAAGTAAACTGCAAAATATGGGTAAGTGGGTTGGCCAGTCCTCATCAATGTCGACGCCAATGAACTTCGGGAACTGTGTAAAACCCATGTACCCGCGGGGTAAAGACAAAAAGAATTTGCACCGTGTTGTCATGGAAATTTCCGATGAAAAGAAAGGGAAAATGTTACACTTGACAAGATGACAATCCCCCCCAAAAATTGAAAAGAAATGCTCCTCGGTTGCAAATTGCGTCAAAAGCAAACCTGCTCTCTTAGATTATTAGATTGGCCTGATCTTTGTTGTCATAAACAAAGTGATGCTTTTTTGGAGTTACTTTATTGTACTATTATTAGTCAAAAGCAACAGGATAAATAAATCTAAAAAAGCTGGATTGGTGACTAACGTAGGCAGTTTAATATTTATATAGATATGCATTTCTAAAAAAGAGTGGGCAAATATAATTTTTTGAAACTTGTTAACTTATCTTCATTTAGGTTTGATCATTTGTTTATTTAATCTTTTATTGACTTAAAGTTTATGTATATGGAAAAGAAAAAATAAAGATCAAAGTGGGACATGTGTAAATTGAAGAGAGGGCCACGTGTCAGCTTCACAAGGCCTCCTGCCTTTAAACCACAAAAATAATTTAATATTAAACTAAATTAATAATAGATTAGACTCAATAATAAAAATTAAGATCGAGAAAAAACCTGAAAGAACTAAATTTTGAACCAAAAGAGCTAACTATATATAGACTTTTTATCCGTCAAAAAGAAGAAGAAAAAGGATAGACTCTTTGTAGTTATCATTTATTTGAAAGAGGAAGTGCAAGGAAAAGCAACATAGAGGATCAATTAATTATTTGATTGACATCTTTTAATTTTAGTAGTTAGATGTAAATCTCCCTTTTCTTCCTTAAGCATTTTTTTTTGGGCACAAATCTTGCTTAAGTAATGGAAGGATAGAAATCACACAAAATAATCACTTCTAGCCAATGTCCAAAATCAGTATAACAACGTATTGTTATTCTGAGATTTCGCACCAAAATTGGGTGGGGCCTTTTTGTTTTTGTGAAAAGTATGGAGAGATATTGGTACTTTCCCAAACCAAGCAAGATGAAAAGAAAAGGGTGGTCATAAACAGCTCCTTTTCCTTTTGATCTTGGCTGGACCATGTAAAATCACACCACATTTTATAATGATTTGACAAGACTTGGATGATGGAAAACGCGGTATGATACATTTCAATGAAGTTGCAAGAACTACATGTGGAATAGGGGTCAATGAGGAATGATCAGGTAGAAAAGTGAGAGATAGTAAGGATATGATTGAAGGATTAAGAAATGGCCTGAAACCCACTACCAATTGGCGTATGGGGCAAGAATTAAATGAAATATCTGAGAAATGTAGACATGTGGAGCCACAAGTCTAACCTCACTCGAAAACTAAAATGAAAAGGGCAATGCCTTAAGACTTTAATTGTCGTTTTTTTCAATTGTCTACCAACTTCTAGTTGCATTTCTCTAAAATGCCTTAACTTTACCAACTATAAATTTGAGTGACTTTTCTACTTTTCTCTATTTGAGTTATCAATTAGTTTTGAGTTACTAACTCTTATCTAAATTACTTATCAAATTTATTTTTTAAATAACCAACTTTTCTTATTTTTTCAATCAAGTTTTCATTCACCTTTCTTTATTATGCCTTAATTTTACTAACTCTTATTTGTCAACCTTTTCTTCAATTAAGCTTTCAATTGATTACCAACTCTCATTCAAGTTAGCTATCAATGTTTTTTTGTTTTTTTTTTTTTAAAATTTATTAACTTTTCCATTGAGTTACTTAATCTGGAAAAAAATCAGGAAGTCACCCAATAATTATTGGTAATTTTCTATATGATTAATAATGTAAGACGTTGTCAATTAAAAAAAAAAAAGTCTGGCAAATAATAAGAGAATCGGTTCATCAGTCATGAAAGAAATTTGGTAATTATAAAAAAAGACTTATTCTTAGACCCACGAAGAGCTTTCCAAGAAGTGCCCTCCAAACGTTATCTACGCTTTCGGTGTACCGTGCAAAATGGAAAAGACTTTTATAACTTACCTTCCCAGCCATCAAACAAAATGGAAAAGTTGAAGATCAATCATGGAAGGAACCGCAGACGAGCTTTACTTTTTCTTGTCCATTATCGTGCTTCTACAACCTTTCTTGGGAGTCTAAAATCAATTATTGTACCCTCTTAACAATGATTTCAATCTTCAACGGATCTTGATCTAGGCGACGGCATTGTATGTATCAAACTTTAATTCTTTTCATAAATCATAACAATACGATATTTGTTTTATGATGGATAGGTCGAAATTCTTCTTCTTTCTACCTTACCACTAAATGTTCAAATTTGTGAGTTGCAACATGATGTTCATTAATCAAAACAATTTGGTTATAAAATTATATCAAACAAGTAGGTTGTGTATAGTATGTGAGCTGGTGTACTTTTTTGTCTTCTGTGAATTACTTGTTTCATGTGTTTTTGACATTAGTGAAAACAAGAAAATAAGAAAACGGATTTAACTAGTAGCTTTGTAGACAATGCACCTTTGAAGAATGCCGTAGGGGATCAAGATAGACTCTAGAGGACAATTAATCCAGTCTTTTAAATCAATCTCTCTCTTTGGCTCAGACAACACTTCGGTCATCACACATTTATTAAAGTTTGCGTGATTTTTTTTGAACTATACATGAAAAGGTTCATGTAATTGCTTGATATTTAGAACCATCAACTCTAGCTTTAACTTGAGCATTGATGTGATCGCAGGCATCAGTTAGTCCTGATCACTTGATCCAAAAAATAAAAAATTAAAAAATTAAAAAATTAAAAAAATTCTTCTATATTATGGAATTGGGACAAATGTATTGAAAGTTCTAAACTTATCAGAAAAGTAAAATTTAGTTATAAAATTTTTAAAAAGTGCAATTAAATCATAAACTTGTCAAAAGTATAGTTGAGTCATAAAATCTTCAAAAAGTGTAATCAAGTCTTAAAACTTGTCAAATAGTTTAATCAATTTTTTCTATTGATTACACTTTTGAAAGTTTTAGGATTCAACTGTATTTTGATAACAAGTTTTAGGACTTGAGTATACTTAAGTTTTAGGACTTGATTATACTTTCGTAATAAATTTTAGAACTTCTAGTCCTTAGAAATTTTATACAAATAGTCAAACCAGATTGTCAAACACTTTCTCTACACATATACAAAACTTGGAATCCCCAAAATGAAGACCTAGCTCATAGCATTAAAGTATCATATCTCAAGATTATTTGTGCCAGGAATCACTGCTTAAATGATTTGTGGGACAACGTGATCAAAACTTGCTAATAATAGAAGTTTGATTGCCCCCGATGAGGAGAAGGGCTAATAACGTGTTTTTCAAAGAAATTAGTTTTAGATAAATGTATTATGAGTGTAATAGTTTAGTATGTTTTGTGAGACGAAATTTTTTTGTTGGATGAATGTGTTATGCGAGTATTGGTTTGAAATTTCTAATCGTATTAATTGAACGGTAGACAATAGATGTTAGGAACGAATTTCTTAGAGTCCACAAGGCAAATTTCAAGGACCCTCAAAAGGTTATCTCTTTGGTTGGCACACCGACGTATACTAACACTAGTTTGTCCGGCCATCAACAAAAGAGGAAAAGTTTAAGATCCACACTTGGACTTTTGAAATGCCAAAACTTGGCATGGAGGGACACTTAAGTGCCAAATGTTAAAAATGTAACACTTAAGTGTCAAAATCGGAATAAAATTGATCAGTTAATTGTTGACGACGAAAAATTGGGCTAAAATACTAATGCGGTGATTTTTCGGCGAGATAAGTGGTTTTGCATGCTGACATAGCTAGATAAATGCAAAAATGGTGCCATTTTGCTGACGTGGTTAGATAATTAATATAAATATTAATTAAATTGAATTTAAAACTTCTTTTTTTTTTTTTTTTTAAGATGGGAGATTGTAGGCGACAAGGGCTTGCAGGCCCTTGCCACTAGTCGGCCGGGTTCGTCAACCTTCCTAGTGATGGTGGGGAGGTAGCGGCAAGAGCTCAGCCTTCACCTTTTGTATCCTCCTCCTTTTTTTAATTATTAAAATATAATTAATTTAATTAATATTTATATTAAAATTCCAAAAAAAAAAAAAAAAGACAGAACGACAACGTTTTGGTTCTTCGTTACTAACTCAGCTCTCCGATATGCCATGTAGGTGAGTTATATTATTAAAAATTATCACATGAGATTTGTGGCCATCTTCGCCGGACTTGGCACATGGTGTCCTATTTTTTAAAAAAAAAGTGGCACTTAAGTGTCGCTTTTGTAGTTTTTGGCACTTAAGGGTGCGTTTAGTGACTATTCTGTTCCCTGAAATAATTTCTGATAAAAAATGATTCTTTTTTATTATGTTCCTTAGAACAAATTCTAAGCATTTAAAGGCGTTTGATAACTATTCAAAAAATTTTATTCATGGGATAAAATTGTGTTTGACACTGTTATCAAAATTGCTAATCTAAACCATTGTATTATAATTTTTTAATAATTTTATTTCTTCTTTTATTTTCTTTTATCTTTTTCCTCAACCAGTCATCGGCCTTGGGATGATCGGCAATCGACCATACAAGGATCAGCGACCTTGTCGAAGGGTTGTCGACCCCTAGCAAGGCTTTCGCGTCGTTGCTCAAGCCTCACTTAGCTAGGCGAGTCTTGCTGATGGCTGGGTGAGCCTCCACGACCTTGCCCTAGCCTAGCGAGCCTCTAGCAAGCTCGCTGGAAGTCGCCTAACTAGTCATTGGCAACCGGCAACGGTGGACGGTAGCGGCGATGGCGGTAGTGGAAGAAGAAGAGAAAAGGAAGAACAACAAGAAAGAAAGAAAAAGAGAAGAAAAGAAAAAATTTCTATTGGTTTGATTATGGAATTATTCCCAAAAAAAAAAATTAACTTTTTTTTATTCATCAATTCTACTCCAAATCTATTCTCGAGAACTAATTTGTTCTTGAGACAAAAAAAAATTACCAAACGAATTTCTGTTCCAAATATACTCTTAGGAACAAAAGAACATAATCAAACACTATTTAGCTGATTGCACGCCCTAAGTATCCCTTGATATCAAGTTTTGGTACTCTAGGTGTTCTTTGCCGTTTAAGATCAATCATGAAAGGAATCTCAAATGATCTTGCTTTTTCCCATCTATTTTCGCATTTCTATGACCTTTCTTGGAAATTTGGAATCAACTATTTCCTTTTAAAAATTAAATTATCAACTATTTCTCCCAAATCCTTATCAAAAGTGGCTAAAAATAAAATGAGGTTTGGGAGCATATGTTACTTCCTATATAATTAGAGTTCTATGATTGAGGATCTGATTACACTAGTTATTTAGCTAATACACTTTCAATAAATTGACTTGATTAATTTGTTACCTAAATGATTTAGACAATCTTTTACCATTGTATTAACCTATGTCACCAAATGATGTCCATGCATGAGTGCGCAATTAAGGAAAAATAGACAAATCACAAACCATACAATAAAAGTAAAGTGCAAGAGTAAACCCAATAAAGTATCATACAAATTATATACATAGCCACGTTATTAAGTTCCCAGACAACAATCCCCATGAGCTAAGTTCAAATTGAGTCCAATATGTTGCCTAAAAATCAACCTATATAAACTTAAGCTATATCAATGGTAACCACTAAAACCCTCTAAAGGCATACTAAAAAAAAAACAAAAACAATACTAAGCTACATGTAGCGCTAAAATAAAACAACTTAATAAACCTGCTTCTATACTATTTTCTTATTTTCTGTAAGTTTTAGATTTTTTTAATTTTTTTAATTTTCGATTTTTTTTATTCTGGAAAATAAAGGACTCGGGCTGGGCCCCTTGAGCCCAGTTTGCATGTATTATTCAGTTGGATTAGAAAGACGTGGGACAAGAATAAGATTGGGCTTGTTAAAACAAGCCCAACCAAACATATTAAACCGACTAACAAAACTCAAAACCTTCGACCGAAAAAAAAGAAAAAAAAAAAAAGAAGGAAAAATCAAAACTCGAAACCAGCCCAGACCTATGCTAAGCCCACCCCCAAAGCTCACCTATTGACTCAAGAATATTAAAACCCCAGCGACAATCCACATAAACTATCTTAAACCGATAATAAAACGTTCCACAACCACTGGGAGCCCAGTGGCTACCCTTCCAACATGGAATGGAGAGGTGAGAGATTCAAATCCCCACATTCTCAGGGAGGGATGGGGGTGGGGACGCGTAAGTTTCAGGAGTGGGTTTCGACTCCCACACCCTACAAGAGGCAGAGCAAAAGTCTGAGGGTGAGTGTAGAATAGGAATAGAGTAGGACTGACCAAAAAAAAAAAGAAAGATAATAAAACGTTCCACCATCGACCACCTCCGGTTGGCGGCTCCACCACGTTCAACCACCGGACATGACTCACAAGAACGGTGTTATCAATTCCTGACCTTCCCTCTCCGGCAACCGCTTCCAAACACTGTCAATGTTCATGCATAGAACACAATTTCAAAGCAAACATCCACAAATCAGAGAAATTATTAACAACATATTCAATGAATCTTCAACGAATACTGTGGTTCATTCAAAAAGGAAGATTTCCAGTAATCGCTGCACCATGACACAAACAAGGAACTGATCTACTTCAACGCAGAGAGCATAGCAAGTTTATTTGACGAATGAATAATCATGAGAATCGACATAGCTTTACTCAAATTGGGAAGACTTATCTCATCGGTGGTTCATTTTCAGAAACGATTCAACTACATTTAGCAATTGACAAACCTGTACACACGCAAAAGAATGAGCCAGATAACACCGATTTAACTTGATCATATGTTCGAACAGATGGTGAGTATCTCGGATGACAGTCCTATGTGCAAGTAATGTTTGGACTCAACAATCTTGCATCAGCAAAAGTCTAGTTTATCTCGCATCAGCAAAAGTCTAGTTAATCTTAACAAAAATAGCCCTTATGGCAATCGTTTTTTCAGGCTAGAATCAACCCAGGATTTGCACTTGCTATATACTTGAGAATTCATTGAAGCGATGAAAATTATTAAAAGAGGGATGAGATATGGATGCCGAGAAGACCCTCTTAGAGTGACGTAATTAATGCCGCGATATATTAATAGTGGCATTTGCTCTCCATATAGCAGTTGAATTTAATACGCCGTAGTCCATAAATAAAGGAAAAGCCAACTAAATCATCGTCACAACGCGGAAATGAAAATTGAAGCTATAAATCAATTGTCCATTATACGTTGGTCGAACCAATTGCTTTTACAATGAACAATTTATAATAAATGCTATGCCTTATTCACCAGAAAGAAGGTTGTCTCTGTTTTCACATAATCAAATGCATCGTCAATCAACTCGTTATTGACCTTTCAATAACCTAAACCGTGAAAAAAAAGGAATGAACAAATGTTGTCACGTTCTCTCACAAATTCCAAAACATTATTGTCACGATCCAAAAAGTTTTTTTCTAAGCGATCATCTCCAAAAAGATAAAAAAAAAAATGGTCAATTTCTTATAGTTTTATTCTAGAGCGATCATCAACCTTTTATAGTAAATTTAATAAGTTAAAGCAAATGATTTTTTTATAGTTTTATAGTGCTTATCGCAAAAATTTCTCCATAAATATGGGCTAACACTAATCGCATAAATGGAAGGAAAGAAAAAGAGGCTGGTGATATGGGTTAAATCAGGGCCTTGTCAACACTAGAACGGACGGCGGTGAAAGACGAAATTGCATAGATTCGATTCCGCCTTCAGTTGCCGAGGCTTCATTTTGGGGGACCGATCTTTTCAAATTTTCAATGCTAAGATTGAAGCGATATTGGCGGAATTGTTGAACGAATCCATGCAACGCATTTTTAAAAGAAACAGCAGATCCTTTACTTGCCACTAACCCATTGCAATGTGAAGTAATGGATGAAAGAGTGCGAGAATCTTTCCAAGCCTTGGTTGGTATTTGGCTGCTCTTCTCGAAGAACTTCATAACCGGAATATCCCAACTGCAGTCCTTCAAACCGTCGTGAATTATTTGGCAGCAACCGTCGGATGCAGAGGGACGACATAAGTTAGCTTTCTAATGTCAAAACATGGACAGTGTCAAAAACACTGTTGTTTTGGCTTCTCCTTTTATTTTTTTGGGCAATATTTTCAGTCTTCGTGAAATTTAGGCCTTTGGCATCCAGGACTTTTGAGGTGAGTTTCCAGAAACTTTGCGGTTCCTCTTTCAAGACTTTCATATTGAGTTATATATATATATATATATTGTCGGATGCAGAGGGACAGCATAAATTAGCTTTCTAATGTCAAAACATGGACAGTGTCAAAAACACTGTTGTTTTGGCTCTCCTCTTTTTTTGGGCAATATTTTGAGTCTTCGTGAAATTTAGGCCTTTGGCTCCAGGACTTTTGAGGTGAGTTTTCAGAAACTTTGCGGTTCCTCTTTCAAGACTTTCATATTGAGTTATTTATATTATATATATATATATATATATATATATATATATATATATATTATAAGGATGCAATTTTGTCATCCTCCTGATTTGTTAACCCTTTGCTGCACCTTGTTTTTCCACATGAGAGTGATGAATGTTGGTATGACAATGAAAATAAAATTGATAATTTCAAATAAGAGCTGGCTAATTCAAAGGCATTGGTAAACATTAGATAGATATTGGTAGATTATCAAAGTAGTTGGTAACCTTAGAAGCATAAGGAAACATTGATACTTTTCAAAACCAAGCAAGATTGAACGTGACGAATGTTGATATACCAGTCAAGTTTCGTAATTTCGTTCAAGAATTGGTAACTTTTCAAGGCATTGGTAAGCCGCGAAAATAAACATAGGTAAGTTATTTAACTAGTTGGTAATCTAACAAATATAAATAGATGCTGGTACTTTTCTAACCCAAGCAAGTGAAAAAAGTTGATAAGTAAGTAAAATTAACTGATAAATAACATAATATAAAATGTTGGTAATCTCAAATAAAAATGATTTTCTTTGAAGGCTTTGGTAAGGTAGAAAAACAATTGTTGTTAGATTATTAAAGAAGTTGGTCATATTTGAAGTATAACGAAATGTGGATATTTTTTAGATTAAGACCCAACAAGATTAAAAGTTGGCAAGTGACTTAAGTTAATTAATATCTTAATGTGACAAATTTGGTTCCTCAATAAGATTGGTTATTTTGAATAATAGTTAATGACTTAAAAAGCATTGGTGAGACAAAAAAATTAAGTTTGGTAGAATATCAAAGTCATTGGTAAAGTTTGAAGTATAAAAAAATGTCAGTACTTTATGAAACCAAACAAGATAAAAAGATGGCAATTGACAAAAAATTAATTAGTATCTTATTGTGACAAATTTGGCATATCACTCGACTTAAGGTTAGTAATTTTGTACAGAAGATAGTAGTTTTAGCAAGTTAGTAAGGTATTTAGGTGAATTTGAAAATAATAATTAATAT
This sequence comes from Eucalyptus pumila, assembly GCA_016097595.1. Taxonomy (NCBI): domain Eukaryota; kingdom Viridiplantae; phylum Streptophyta; class Magnoliopsida; order Myrtales; family Myrtaceae; genus Eucalyptus; species Eucalyptus pumila. The sequence goes on from CM027848.1 coordinate 25,074,539, forward strand.
TGGTACCAGAACTTTTTGGTAATCACCAACGATTGACCAAGTAAGCAAGTTGTCAGGTCACTCGATTTGATACTTACCAACAATTTTTAAAATATACCAGTGCAGAACTAGGTTCCTATTTTCCCAGATTGAACCCTAGGAGTGTGCTCATTTGTAGAGTGAATGAAAAGGCTAAACTTAAAAACCTTTAATTGGTTTTCATAATCCTAATAGGAAAGGAAACCGTGAGATAAATAAATGTGAAAAGGAGAAAAAAGCAATTTAAAAAGGGCAAAGTGGGGCTTTGCGTCAAATTAATAGAGGATCAGGTCCCAATCACATGACCTATGTCTCACCTAGAACAGAAAAACACTTACTAGTACTAGAGCGCAAGCCTTTCCCATGCACAGGTATGAATTAAAGTACCGAGGCTGTAATCTTAGGATTCGTTCATTTCGTGAAAAATATCATATTTTTAAAAATAATTTTCAGGAAGTCATTTTTTAGCATTAAGCTAAAACCTGAAAATGAAGCGAAAAAATTTTTCGTTGTTCGTTATCTGATTTGACTTTTTGGAAAAAAATTACCAAAAAAATTAAATGTTAATTTTTTAAAATTTTAAAAAATTGAATTTTAATTATTTTTTATTTTTTCCTTTTTCTTTTCCTTCCTTCTTCCTTCTTCCTCCGCCAATGCGTGCCTCGACAATGACCAATTGCCCTGCGACCCTCGCGACCGACCAAGATGTGGATCGCCAGATCTGGCAAGCTCGAGGCTCAACCAATCTAGGTGAGCCGCAAGCTTGTTGATCGCCAGAAAATTCAGAAAATATTTTCTCGGAAGTTAATTTCCGTGAAACAAACAGAGCATTAACAAAAAATTAATTTTATTTATTAGTTTAAGGAAAAACAAAATTACATACATAGAAGACTTTGGCCATTTCTCCCCTCTCGGATCACTGTTCACCGTTTCCTCTGAAACTAGCGCCTGATACACTGTTCATTTCGCTATGGTGTTTTGCTGCTGTTGGGTCTTTTAGCTATTCGTTGCGACTGATTTTTGGAGGTAAGGCTTGTCCGACACACCTCTACTTCCCCTCCGAACCGATTATCCTGGTACATCTTACACGTGCTGCTATGCTCCTTTCGTTCTAGGGTTCTGTGGCTTCTTTGTGGATTTTATCTGCATTTATGGCCTCCTTGTCCTCTACTATGGATGGCCAGTTAACCAAGGCCCATCCTGTTGAGGATGTTGTTAGTGGGTAAAACCCCATCACCATTCCCCGAGCTCCTCCGTCTACGACTACGTCTGGACAATCGAGCTCCCCTAAGGAGGATGCAACTGCTTCGAAGGAAGGCCATTCGCGTTTCCTCAAGGCCCCTCAAGGCTCTACCGGTCCGTGTGGTCGGAGTCATGCTAGATCCTCCTCTAATCGACTCCAGCCTAAAGACCAGCAAGCTAGAGCCTCGAAACCCCCTTCCGGGCCGCTCCTGGGTTAATGTCGCTAAAGCGGCCACAAAGGGATATGACTTAACCTTCATTCCCCCGACCTTTGTCGATAATAAGCTTGTTGTGAACCTCTCTGAGGAAGTCCTGGAGGCCACCGACCCGAAATGGCACGAGTGCCTGGTTGGGTATTACATTGGGAAGAACTCTCATTCAAACTCATGAAAACAGCTCTGAAACACGCGTGAGGAATGAAGCTGTCGAAAGTGATGGCAAACAATCAAGGCTTTTACTTCTTCCACATACATAACCGGGAGTTCTGAAGGAAGATTCTTGATGATGGGCCTCTAACGGTTGCTAGAGTTCCTCTCATCTTGCAACAATGGAAGCCTATGCTGTAATTGAGGAAAGATAATCAATCCTCTGTCCTAGTTTGGATTCGATTGAAGAACCTCCCCTTTGCTTTTTGGTCCGCGCCGGGGATAAGTGCTGTGGCAAGTGCAGTCGGTAAGCCACTCTATGTCAACTTGCAAACCGAACAATTGAAGATGATCTCCTATGCTAGAGTGTGCGTGGAGATTTCGATAAAGCAACCTCGTTGCAATTCGATTGATGTCGTCCTTAATGGCGAGTCCTGTACTGTTGCGGGTGAATATGAATGGAGGCCCGTCTTGTGCTCATTATGTGGCATCTTTGGCCATAAGTGTGCGACGCCCCCTAGTCATTCTAACTTTGAGAAAGCTCCTCGGCTAGACACAGCCAGAGTCTACCCTTCGGCCCCTACCTAGGTACCTGTCCCTACTCCAGTTGTGGTCCATGATGCGACTGTGGTCCCAGACTGTCCTAAGCCAGGTTGGAGTCGGATTGGGAGCAGGAAGAAAAAGCAGCCCTTGCCCAAAGAAGGACTACCTTCTCATTCGGTCTCTTCGAGTGAAGCTGGTCAAATCCTGAAGTTGAAGGATCCCTCCTTGGCGATTGTTAAGCCGTCTATTTCTTCCCGTAAGGCCCATAATAGACAAAAATTACAGGGGCAGTTGGGTGATACCCTTGAAGGTGCAGCCTTATCCTCCTTTACTGCCGATACAAACTTAGTAGGTACTGCTACCTCTATAACCCAGATTTCCAGCTCAGGGGAAGACTTGGAAGACTCTGCTAGTTTGGTTAGCAATTCAAATGAAGATGATTAGGACTTTCTTTGCCCTCATTCTCCGAGAAATACCACTGCTACTAGGAAGCTTGATTCCAAGTTGGACAAGGTTCAGCCCTCTTGCCCTGTTCCGCCTCCTGCTTATCCCCCTAAACCAGTGGCTACTAGGCAGCAATCTGATAAGAGGAGGTGAGCTCATTTTCTCTGTATATATCTATTTATGTATATAGGCGTTTGGAATATTATGGGTCTTGTTGATCCCATTAGACAGGCTGAAATCCGGAACCCCGTTTCCTCTAACAATATGTGTTTTGTTGGTCTGCTGGAGACCAAAGTACCGGAGTCTCTTTTTCCTTCTATTTCGTCGAGACTTTTGTTGGATTGGAATTGGTGTACAAATTACGACTACTCCCCTAGGGGGAGAATCTGGATTAGGTGGAACCCTTCTCTAGTTTGCTTTTATGTCTCTTTGACCAACTCTCAGGCCATCCATAGGCGGTTAAAGTCTCTTATTTCGGATTTGGTTGATTGCATCTCGGTCATCTATGCCGAACATACCTTCCTGTCCCGTCGGCCACTTTGGCGAATCTGGTTCATTCGAGTGCCTTGCTACATGAGTCGGCCTGGCTGGTAGCAGGGGACTTTAACACCATAAAGGACTCGTCTGATCGGTTAAGCGGCTTTAACAATTGGATCCCGTATTTTGATGATTTCGGTCAATGCTTAGCTCAGATTGATTTGGATGATCTGAGATATGTCAGCTTTCATTTCACATGGACAACTTCCTTAGGAGCTAGCCGGAAGTCAAGGAAGATTGATAGGATTCTTGTGAATACTAAATGGAGACAATCTTTCTCCTTCTCGGAAGCTTCATTCCTTGTGCCGGGTATTTCCGATCATACCTCGATGGTAGTCAGAATCCTGAACCCTGTTCATCAGAGAAAGCCATTCAAGTTCTTCAACTTCTGGACGATGCACTCGTCTTTTCATGGGGTTGTTACTCAGGTATGGGAGACCCCAGCGGATGGAATGCCTATGTATAGGCTAGCCTATAAATTAAAGATCCTCAAAGGCCATCTCAAGATGCTCAATAAGGAGTTTTTCTCTAACATCTTTGCCAGGACTACGGAGGCGAGAGATGCACTTCGGGACACCCGAAGTGGACTTCAGTGGGATCCAACCAGCATTATGCTCATAGATTTGGAGAAGGCCCAGCGTCGGATCTTCTCGGATCTTCGAATACAGGAAGAGTCCTTCTATAGGCAGAAGTCCAGGGTCAGGTGGCTCAAAGAAGGAGACCATAATACAAAATTATTCCACCATTCAATCAATAAAAGATAGCTGAGGAATAGGGTTCTATTGGTCATGGATTCTTCCAGTAACTTATTTATGAACCCAGAGTTGGTGCAGTAGCTCTTTATTACCTATTTCCAAGATCTTCTTACGCTGCAGATCCAGCCAATGAGGCCAATGGTGTAGGAAATCTAAGAGGTGATTCAGAACTCCTTGAGTGAGGAATATGTTAGATTTCTTTCTCGCCCTGTTTTTGATTTAGAGATTCGAGATACCCTTTTCTCCTTGGCTCGTGGTAAGGCACCTGGGTCGAAGGTTTTAACGTTGAATTATTCAAACACAACTGGGAGGTGGTAGGTCCTTCTGTTCTTGCAGCAATCAAGGATTTCTTTATCTCTGGAAGGTTGTTAAGAGAGTTAAACAACACCATTTTAGCCTTAGTCCCCAAGAAGGCCAATGCGGCTACAGTTTCTGATTTCAGACCCTTCGCCTACTGTAACACTATTTACAAATGCATCACAAAAATTTTGGCCAACGATGTGGCTACCGTTCTTCCTACGATTATAAGTCCACCTCAAACTGCTTTTGTTAAGAGCAGGCGCATTAGGGACAACATTCTCCTTGCCCACGAACTATTTAGTGGCTTCCACCTTGACCTTTATTTGCCCAAGTGTGCTGTCAAAGTGGACTTCCAAAATGCCCATGACAATGTGGATTGGGACTTCTTGGAGCTGGTTCTTCGTGCATTTGGTTTTCCCGACCACTTGATCTACCTTATTATGCTTTGTGTGCGCACTCTTAAATTCTCCATTTCTTTAAATGGTGAGCTTCATGGTTTTTTCTCTAGCGGGCGCGGACTCAGACAGGGGGACCCTGTCTCTCCTTATCTATTTACCCTGGTGATGGAGGTTTTCTCGGGGATTTTTTACCTTTGCTCTAAGTAGCCAAAGTTTAAACTCTTTTAGAAATGCAAAGCAATAGGTTTATCACACTTATTCTTTGCGATGATGTTTTCCTCTTCTGTGAAGCAGATATAGCATCGGTTTCCCTCCTAAAAGAGGGCCTTCAGACCTTCTCTTTGTGGAGTGGGCTGAATCCAAATTTAAACAAAAGTGAGGTCTTCCTTGCTGGAGGGATAGAGTTTTCTTGGAACCAAATTGTTCTTGCGTTGGGATTCCAAGTAAGGATGTTGTCGGTTTGGTACTTAGGGGTGCCCATTATTACTTTGCGGCTCGATAAGGCTGATTGTTTATCCCTCGTCAATTGCATTACAGCAAAGGTGCAATCATGGGCTCATCGTTTCCTCTCATTCACTGGCCGGCTTCAGCTTATCAGGTCAGTCCTTCACGCAATACAAGCGTAATGAGCTAGTGTATTCATGCTACCTAGGGCTATGCTGGACCATATAGAGCAAATCTTAAGATAGTTTTTGTGGAAAGGCCCTAGCTTGGGTGGTGGGGGTTCGAAAGTCTCCTGGGATGATGTATGACTTCCAAAAGAGGAAGGAGGGCTTGGTATTCGAAGGTTGTGTGACTGTAACTCGGCAGCCATACTTAAGCACATTTGGATCTTGTTTACCGATAATGAGTCCTTGTGGTATAAGTGGATCCATTCAAACTTTTTAAAAAGAAAGAATTTTTGGATAGCCAAAAGGCCTACTTGTTGCTTGTCGGTCTGGAAGAAGATTCTACAACTAAGGATGGATTTTTGGCATTCTTTCCGTTGGAGGATTAGGTATGGCCTCTCTATGTCTCTCTGGTTTGACAATTGGCACCCTAGAGGTCCTCTAAATCTTTTCTTCTCAGATATACTCATTTATAGCTCAGGACTCTCCAGGCATGCGATGGTGGCCGATCTTTTCTCTGATTCTAGCCAGTCCCTTAAAGCCGCCTTGGAGTCTTGGGATCATCCCTTCCCGGTTCTGTCCCAGAACCTGGACTGCTTTTGCTCGCTGGAGAGCTCATCGGGATTATTTTCAATTGCTTCTACATGGGAGTTAGTCAAGCCGAAGAGAGTGTGGTTCCATGGTTTACTTTTGTCTGGAGCAACTTGATCATTCCGCGGTATCAATTCAACCTTTGGCTTATTGTTCAGAACCGACTCTTTACCCAGGTTCTTTTACTTTTTTATGGAAGGATTGAGAACGTGACTTGTGCTTTTTGCAATTCTAGACCAGATTCTATTGATCATTTATTCTTTGGGTGTCGTATCATTGTTGGTTTAGCTTCCTTTTGGGCCGCGAGATGCAATCTCCCTTGGCAGAACAGGACTTGGGCTGACAACCTCCTTTGGGCTTTGAAGTTTCTCTCAAGCAATGACTTTTACCAGTGTATTGCTCGGTTCTCCTTTGGTGCCCTTTGCCATGTAATTTCGAAGAAGAGAAATAGCATCCTCTTCAGGGAGCAAGCGTTAGCAATTCCAGCCTTGAAGAACCATCTCATCAACGTCGTCAAGGACAAGGTTTTGACATTTAACAATGTTGTAGACACCTGGCGAAATAGGAGGATGCAGCACTGCTGGGGAATTGACCCATCTATTTTTTGCTTCTGTGGAGTCCATCTTTGCCCCGTAGCTTCGGTTGTGGGCTAGGGTGTCCCTGGCTTCCCCATTGTGGTGTGGGCCAGCTTTGTCGCTTGGTCTGGTGAGGGGTGGATGTTGGTTGGTTGCTGCTTGTTGCTGCTGCGCCGCTTTTGCTCTCGTTTGAAGCTGGGGCTGCTTCTTGTTCTTCACAAGTTGCTATCGCATGCTATGAGGGTTGCTGCTATCTACTGTCCTTCCTCCTTGGTTGCTACTGGTTGGCTGCTTGCTGCTACTCAGTGTAGCGGTTCACCTTGATAGGAGCTTTCTTTTTCCTTTGTTGGTGGCCGATGTTTTGGTTGCTTGTAGCCACTTGTTTGGCTGTTTAGTTATTGCTCTTTGCTGGTTGGTTTCCTTTTCTTGGCACCCTTCCACTCATTATGACTTGTTGGCATCATGAGTGTAAGCTTTTGGTGCCGAGTTATTACTGTATAGCTGTATAGCTGTATAGCTTTTGGTTAAAGTCAATATATCTCTTACCTCTATAAAAAAAAAAAATACATACAAAGAAAAAATTTAAATTTATTTAACGTACATAAAATCTATATGGCAAGAGATATTAATCATTAGAGGTGCACATCCTTGACTCCTTGCGTGCATGAAACTGGGTACTTTTCTCGCCAATATAATGGCTTGTCATCTTGTAATGCCAACTTCAGCACATTCTGTAGCAGGACAAAATTTATTTAACTGAAAAGAAATGCATGTTTTTAAAATTTTACGAATTAGTTTATTCATTTATACTGACCAGATACATAACGCTAGCAAATGTAAATAGTAGGTTTATTGTAGACTACGAATTGGATGATTGTTTATTCTTTTAACTTGTATTCTCTCGTAAGTTCAATACTAAATAATAATAGTGTATATCTTTATTGTCAAATTTTTATATTGCATCTCTCGTACTTGTAGTTTACTAAACTTGTTATTTCTCTAAACTATTAAAGTTATATGATAACTAGGTGTTTCCAGTTTTATTTGTGTTTATCAAATCAGCTTCGAAGCCATCTTCTTTGAGGATCGTCGGGTATGACCTTGTGCAATAATAACCTGGAACTAATTTATCAAGGGAAGATTTCTGTTTGTACTCTATCTATTGAAACTCGTGAGCATATTTCTCACAGACTCGAGAAAAAGAGATTATTAACTAATACTCAGTCCTAATTCCTAGATCTGCCATTTTAAGATCAAATTTTGCATAAAAGTTTCAGTTTTTCCTTTATTAATTGATTATTAAGCTTTATTCACTTTATGGTATTGCAACCTTAATTTCGTGTTTTGTTTTCATGTTCCTTTTCTACATATCTATTTCATTGGAATTGATTTGTCTAGAGTGTAAAATTTTATAGGATTACAATTAATTGTTCTAAAAGCTTAAACTATTAGATGAATGTGTGATTTATTATTTAAGTATTATAATGTAGAGAAGTGATAAATTTTAGGAGAAAGTAAGACCCACTTAAAATGTATGGTGCCATTGTCAAATTTGAAGTATGGATCTTCAACAAATGTTTAAATGTAGATATAGATTAGCTGGTATGTGTAACTTTAGCTAATTAGAAAGGTTAGACCTTCGTTTGGTTATAATTTTGGTAAAGTAAATCCCTCATTTTTTGGGGTTATGTTAATTTTGGATCTCAAATATGCATTTGATAGAATGAAAAAGGGGAAAGAAAAGAAACATACGCACTTGATTGAGATTAAGATTTCGGATTAAAAAAAAGAAAAAGGAAAAGTTACGCTTGACAAGATGACCACCCCAAAGAAAAAAGAAAAAGAATTGCACCTCTATTGTGAATTGCGTCAAAAGCAAACCTACTTTCTCTAGGATGCTTTGACTGGCTTGGTCTTTAGAGTCACTATTGAGACTTACCCTTTCCTTACGGATGGAAAAATAAATAAGTTTAGAGGCATTGTCTATATTGGGCCAACAGCCCTTAATTAAGCGTGGGCCTTCTTAAACCCATACCTCGCGCAATGTTGAATTTTATTTTTTTAGTTCTTAACAACTAAAATATTTTTAGGATTGACCACTAATCTATTGAAGTCGGCTAGAAACCAATCGAGACGTCGGAGTATTGTCTTGATTCCTATGCAACTAAAGATTCTAGAATCGGGGACTTGATTACTCTAATACATATTAGTGCACTTTCGCTCTAACTTGAAAGGTTGTTACTAAAGTAGTCACATGGTCTTGATTGCTGATTATAATCCTAAATGCATCAAAGGTGCTAAATGATCATGCAAATGTTTTTGGAGGGTTCATTTTCATCAAATTCTAAATTAATCTTAACATATTCTAGGAAGGCCATAAACAACCAATTTACTGAAAGACAATGCAGTAAGTAAACACCCAAGTATTAAAATGACTTTTGAAGCAAAAGCAAAAAAATAAAAATAAAAAACTGATATAAGTCGGGCAAAGAATATACATAGTCATGTTGTAAGCCTCAGGAGTTAGATCCAAATCAAGTTTAATTTCTTTCAAAGGGATACTCCACTGGGACTAAGCTAAATGTATATAGATTAAACAAAACAAAACTAAATCTAATGCTAAAACTTAAAAATTTCATGGAAACCTAATTCCAAGCATTTTCTGGAATTTTTTAAATTTTTAATATTTTAATAATTCCGAAAATGGTGAATCGGATTAAGCTCACAAAATTTTGGCCAAAGGGCACAATTGAGTCCATCCTCAAGCCCACTCCAATTCTAACCTTCCTAAGCCTGATTTCAGAAAACTCTTAATTTAAGCCCGTGTTCGTTTAACTCAACCCAAGCCCAAATTAAGAAGACTCACGACCAGCCTGCTCTTCCACTAAAGCAACACCAAGCCCATGCTAAAGCCTCTTTCAAATAAGGATTGAGTCAACCCAGGTCCATGTTAAATCCATTTATCGTTGTAGAGCTTATATCCTAATTTTCTTTTCTTCACCCTTACTCTTCACATTCAACTCATCCATATAAATACTTCCAGAACGTGAAACTTCCCCTCTTTTGGCTTCTTCTCTCACCCCCTATACTATTTATTAAGGATATGTTTGGTAACTATCCTTTTTTTTTTTTCTATTCTTTTGTTCCTTGAAATACAAAAGAAATAGAAATTAATTTGGTAACGTTAGCTAATTGTTCTATTCCAAATGGAAATGGCTAGGAAATAGATTTGGAATAAAAACAAAAAATAAAACAAATGTACTTCTTTGTTCCTGGAAACAGAAATGTTACCAAACACACACTAAAGTTTCTGTGTCCATTGTTTTTAGTTAGTGGACTAAGAGCTCATCAAATTTTACCATTGACTCATGAACCTGAAGACTCATAATTTACAAGACAATGCAACAAAATCTCAAGCCACAAACAAATGGACTTCTCTAATGACTACCAATCATTGTGTTGATTCATCATATACGTTCTAGTTGTACACTCCATCTAGTAAGCATCACACAAGTAACACCAAAACATGTGCCAAACAAGGAGCAAAACACGAGGAGAAAAAAAAAAGACAGTACATACGACCATATACTCAAACCACAATGAAAGAATGTGTAGGGAAGCAAGAAGCATAGAAGTTTTGGGGAGAAATCTTTTGTATTTCTTCTATTGTATTCAATGTACAGAACTTAATAATTATAATACAAGATGTACATGAAGAAAAGGCAATGGAATATTTTACAAATCAATTTAATATCTCAATCTAATCCCTAATTGATTTAGTGCATGATTATAATCAAATCCGATTCCCGGCATATCTTCCGAATCTTCAAGCATATCTTCCAACACTCCCACTCAAGCTGGTGGCTTGTAGATATCCAAGACGCCTAACTTGCCTAGTAGATATGCACGTTGTCTTTGACATAGAAGTTTGGTGAAGATGTCTGCAGGTCGTTCTATGGTTCCAATTCCTCTTGTCTCGATTATCCCTTCTTGAATTTTCTCTCGAGTGAAGTGATAGTCCACTTCTATATGCTTAGTTCTTTCATGCATTATGGGATTTGTTGCAAGCTCGAGGGCAGCATTGTTGTTACAAAATAACTTTGTTGCCCCTTTCAGTTGTATTCCGAGGTCTCCAAGCAAACCTCGTATCCATACAATCTCACATGTAGTTTTTGCCATGGCTTGATATTTTGCTTCGGCTGAAGACAAGGAAACCATTGCCTACCTTTTGGTTTTCCATGAAAGAAGGGATTCTCTGATGGATCTTCGACTCATGGGGCAAGTTGCATAATCTGCATCACAATATGCCGTCATTTCGATGCTACATCTTCTAGATAGAGTATTCCGAGTCCTGGACACTTCTTCAAATACTTCACAAGCTTCAAAGCAGCATTCATGTAAGATTCCTTCAGATTGTGCATAAATTAACTGGGAGTTTGCATCGTGTATGATATATCAGGCTTAGTCATAGTCAAATATATAAGTTTTCCAACGAGCTTCTAATAACTCATTGGATCTTTGAGTACGGGATCATCATTCTGAGATATTCCCCCAACATGATCCACTGCAGTTAATTTGGTATTATGCTCGATTGGAATAACTGCTGGCTTACATCCTGATAAACCGACTCCTGATATGATCTCCAATACAAATTTCCACTAATTGAGGGAAATTCCTTGGTCGGATCGAGCAATCTCAATCTCAAGAAAATATTTTGGTGCTTCCAGGTCTTTTATATGAAATGTGGTATGCAAATATTTCTTAAGTAAATAGATGACACACCTTTTGTTCATGTGAACAAGGCGTAATCGTATTTGGACTGTTTGAAGTCTGCAGTTGTGAGAGCATTAGCAAACTTAGCATACCATTGCCTAGAAGTTTGTTTCAATCCATAAAGGGATTTGCGGAGACAACATACTCTATTCTCCCCTTATCTCCATAAGCCCTGAGGAATATCCATGTAAATTTCTTCATCCAAATTGCCATGAAGAAAAGCATTGTGGATGTCCATTTGGTGTAATGACCAATCATGGATAGCTGCAACTGATAAGAATGAGCGAACTGTGACATCTTTAGTGACTAGAGAAAAAGTCTTGTGATGGTCAAAACCTTCTCGTTGAGTATATCCCTTAGCCACCAATTAAGCCTTGTAACACTAAATGGACCCATCAGCTCTATATTTAACTTTATAGACCCATTTGCATCCTATGGATTTTCTATTTGGAGGAAGGTTGACTAATTCCCATGTATGATTATCAGTCAATGCCTGTAATTCTGCTGTCATAGCTTGTTGCCACCGTGGATCTCTGGATGCCTCATCATAACAAGATGGTTCCCTTTCGTCGAATATGTGACTAATGCAACATCTATGTTCCGGCGAAAGCTTATCAAAAGAGACATAAGAAGATATTGGATAGTGAATACCTGGCGAATTAAGTGAGGCATAGATATAATCTTTGGTCCTAGTTGGTGGTTGCGTGGCTCGCCCCGAACGACATGGATGATCTGTTGGTGGTGGAGGAAGAGACATTTCTTCGATATTGGTTTGTGACAAGACATCAGGATCATTTTCCATGTTGGGTGCATTTGCAGGCACACTTTCCATAACATCCTCCGAGAGCAAACGGCCAGGTGAAGTTGAAGCTGGATCAAAAACTGGTTCCGGAGGTGCTGTGAGAATATATTCAGGAGATGCATTTTCTTCGTTTAAGAAACGATGAGAAGTAGTTGGGGCATCCAAATCCTCTGTGGAAGGTGTGGTCTCATGAAATGGGAAGATATTTTCGTGAAAAATAACATCCCTGCTAACAAAAAATTCTCTTGTTGATGGATTGAGAACACGGTATCCCTTCTATAGGTTGGGATAGCCCATGAATATGCATCGCCTGGCACAAGGACTCATTTTGTCCCGAGGCCCCATGGTTGTAGTATAGCATAAACAACTGAAAATCCTTAGATGATCCAGTGCGAGCTTCTTTCCATAAAACAATTTGAAAGGCGATTTGCCATCCAATATCCGAGTACTGATTTATGAGAAATCAAATAGACATATCCACTATCCAAATATGGGACATACGTTTAAGATACTCGTATATACACCACAATGCATATATCAATGATGGAAAACATATACCGTTATGATATCCAAACCAGATTTGTTAAACTTAAATGACATATGATATCAATTCTAATTATGTATATTATAGAATTAACCTAATTTAGGTCATAATTAGGATATATGTGGTCCATTATAGAATTAGGACATATTAGATTAAAAAATTATGACCTAATTTATATTACAAATAATTAGGACATATTAGGATAATTCTAATAATTATTGTGTAATAATATACAAATCTAATTATAAATTAGGGCATATTAGATATTAGAATAATCTAATTTATAATTAGGACATATTACACAATAATTAGGACATATTACACAATAGTTTATAATAAATCTAATTATTTACAAGTCTAATTATTGTAATATGTGCGAATTGGAACAAATCTAATTATTGTGTAATATGTCCTAGTTATAAATTAGATTTGTGTAATAATTATAAATTAGGACATATTAGATATTAGAATAATCTAATTTATAATTAGAATTGGATTCATATTAGGATAATTAACCTAATTAGGATAATTAATCTAATTATAGATTTAAGCTCATTTATAAAATTTCATAAATTTGATATCAATAGAATTAGGATCTAGCTCATTTATGATATGTGCGAATTGGATACTCTTTTATATGATATGATCATGCGAATTGGAACTATAAATGATTATTTGAAATTTCATTAACCGAATCGGATGTATATATTTAACATTAAGGTCTAGAGACCGGAGAGTGTCACCCAACAAGCATTGATGAGAAATTTTCTTGTGATAGGAGAAAAAAAATGGCTTTGGAGTCCAAGAACACTAGATGGTGATTGAGAGTAGGACAGTATCTATGAACGCCAGATGATGAGTTAAACTAATAAACAAACTTAAATGAAATCCCAGTCCTCTGACCTTCGGAATGAGCCCCGCTGCCACGATCTACAGACCAACCAACAAGGTATTTCAGGAAAATCCACGAACAAAATGAGTAAACAAAAATTTTAAAAGAACAAGTTATTCAAAACCTGAAAGCTCAGTCCTCTAACCTTCGAAATGAGCCTCGCCACTGCGATCTACAGACCAACCGACAAGCTATTTCAGCAAAATCCATAAACAAGATGAGTAAACAAAAATCTTTAAAAGGGCAAGTTATTCAAAACCTGAAAGCCCAGTCCTCTGACCTTCAGAATGAGCCTCGCCGCCACAATCTACAGACCAACCGACGATCTATTTCAGCAAAATCCGTAAACGAGATAAGTAAACAAAAATCTCTAAAAGGGCAAGTTTTTTAAAACCGGAAGGGCCACCCCTAGGAGGCAGCTTGGGTATGACTCGTCTGGTTCGGATGCGAGAGTAGAGGAATCCAGCAAAAATCAGAGCCAAAGCAACCCCAAATTTCAACAGGATAGGCCATATCTCCCTCTTTTCTCTCACCATAATAAATCGATCTAGTCTAAGTTCCATCGAGTTGAAAAAAGCAAAAAGAAACAATTGCAGGTCGAGAAACAAAAAGATTGAGGAAGAGAGAAGTTCAAGAATCTGAGGACTCTCTGTCCTGCGCAGGCTCTTATATATAGTCCCGAGTCATAAGAGGGAATGACTGACATTTGTGAGATGGCAGTTGGGTGCGAAAAGACTTAACTGACCCATTAAGGATGTGCCACCTACCCAACGCGACTTAGGTTTTGTTGGAAAAATATTAGACAACATAAAATAATAATAATTGGGCAAATATATTGAAAAAGACTAGAAAATAAAGCCAATTATTTAAAACATACAAACAGTGTCCTTACGGATAATTCCATTTTTCGAAGTACGAAACTTGGTATGTAAGACTTTAAGACTTTAGCGGCTAACTTCTCAAAGTAAAACATTTCGCCTCTCAAAATATAAGATACATTTTTCTTTATTCTGTATTTTTTTTATGTCGGAGGAACTGTTTTGGCCGACAGCCGCCACGTAAACCCTCAGGTGTCGCTAGCGGGGAGACCACCGTCCCGGCGCCATGCGTCAATCACCTAATGGCCCACCAACCTCCTTGCAACTTGCGTCACAGAGGCTTTGAACTCTCGACCTCTCCCTCAAAGATCTGAAGCTTATCCAACGGAGCTACCACGGCCAGTGGTTTCTTTATTCAGCATTGAATAGAAGGAAATTGAATAATGCTATGCGTATAAGGAAATTGTCTGGGACTGGTGCTGTGGTGTCGGAACAAGTTGGCAAAGCTGCTGTGACGACCCCAGCAGGACGTACTGAGTGCGACGAGGTGAGCAAGCAAGGGAGGTAGAGGCGCAACAATGGCCAAGCCGGCAGCGAGCGTGGTGACTGGTGAGGGGGGGCGGCGGTGGCGGCGTTCTTAGAAGGACAGGAGCCAAAGACCAACACCGGCAAACGAGGTCTCGAGGATTTCGACGAGAAAGCAAACCACGGACCGCCCGACAAAAGCAGCAACGATGCCGAGAAATTAAACCACACCGGCGAACAAGGACAAGCAATCTTCCCTCAGTATAGTGTTTTTTTCTTTCTTTTTTACTTTTTTTTGTGAACTATTAATCTCCCCTTTCTTGTTTTAAAATAATCATATATTACTCTCAATATTCCTTTCCGTCTCATTTTTCCCTTTTTAATCTATTGTTTTCCTTCCGACAAAAAAAAAAAAAAATCTATTGTTTTCCTTTGTCGTTTCCCTCAATGTGTAAGACCACGATAATTCTTCTTCTTTTCTTCGATCTTGCCATGATATGGTTGCGAAGACATTCCTGCAATCTCCTTTCAATTTTTTTCTTTTTTAGGAAGTTATTATCTTTATCCCCCGAGTTGACTATGATGAATTAATTTTTTCCACCTTGGCACCTCTTACTTCTTCCATTTATAAATTTCGGCCACATATTTTTTATGCGCTTGGCAAAAATTTTATGCTCTTATGAGCTCAGTCTAGTTTATCAATTAAGTTCGAGACAATTCATCTAAATCCACCTGCCATTGATCCAATAGAAATATATGGAATTAAGTAATGCATGAAAAAAACACAACTAATATGCAAGATGCAATTATAGATTTTTTTTTTAGGGATTGGGGTCAGTTCCTATATATATTTTTTATGCAATTAACAACTAATTGGGTTGTCAAAATTAAGGTATCAAAAGTGAATAAGCTATTAATACATTTTTACCCAAAGCGAGTTCATCACCAACTGTGGAGGCACCATCCACTTAAAGTTGTCCTTTTTTAATGCATTCTGAAAACACTCATAAGAAGTGGCCCTATAAAGTCTGAGGAAAGAATATAAACAACCTCTTTTTCTGTTCATCTTAGCTGCACCTACTAAAATTCTGAATACAAATCACACCACATTTTGTGGTGATTTTACAAGATTGGGATGATGGAAAACGCGCTATGATGCCTTTCTAGGAAGTTGCAAGAACTACGTGTGTGATAGTGGTCAACAACCAATGGTCAGGTAGGAAAGATAGAAGTGGTAGAGATCTGATTAATGAAAGGACTAGGAAATGGCCTAAGCCCCACAAGTAGGGGAAAGCGGTTCCAGGTTCCGGTTCGGTTCCGTTCGGAACCTGGAACCTACCCTCGGGTACGAGGTTCCTCAAAATGAGGAACCTGAACCTACCGTGGGAACGAGAACCTGGAACCTACCCGTCACGGGTTCCGGGTCGGTTCCAGGTTCCAACAGGTTCCTTTCCCCCTTTTTTTTTTTTGGTTATTTTCATATTTGAACTATAACATATGCGCACGTTACCCAAAAAAAATAAACGTACGCGCACGTTACCAAAAAAAAACTATAACGTACGCGTACGTTACAAAAAAAACTATAACGTACACACACGTTACAAAAAAAAAAAACTATAACATATGCGCACGTTACCAAAAAACATATAACGTATGCGCACGTTACCAAAAAAAAACTATAACGTGCACACACGTTACCAAAAAAAAAATATAACGTATACGCACGTTACCAAAAAAAACTATAATGTACGCGTATACTACACGGTAACTTCCCATTGACATGTTATCTTGATACATTAACTTCACACTGCACAACAATAATAGAATATAATTAGAAATTTCAAAACAAATAGCAAACTAGAAAGTAGAAATAAAACACCACTAGAACAAGAATGTCTAGAGGTACAAGTTTTGAAAATTTTTTCGATTAAACCCCTAAATGAACTCAGAAAATCTGAAATTTGGATACATTGTATTTAAGACCTAGAGGTACAAGTTTCATGAAGAAATCGTAGTCCAATTCGTTGTGGATTAAAAGATAAAATCGATTTACTTTTCCTATTCTCTACTTGCACAGTTTTTGAAACATTTTTGGTTAAATAGGCAAATGAACTACAAAAATTACGAAATTTAAATATGTTGTAGGGAAGACATGAAGAGAGATATTTCATGCAGAACATATTTCCAAAAAAACCTCATAAAAAATGATATAGTCCACGCATTGAAACTTACAAGATCCGAACACATCAGATTGCACAGTTTTAGAAACATTTCCGATTAAATACCCAAATGACCTTCAAAAATTATGAAATTCGACTATGTGATAGCCAAGACCATAAGGTAGATACTTCATGAAAATATCAAAGTCAAATTCATCCTAGATAATTAAATATGGACGGTTAAAATCCCTGTTCGTAGTACCGTAATTCCAGATCTAACCATCTCTAAAGGACCACGATTTCACCTACCTATTCTTGTTTTTTCTCTAAATTTTTGATATATTGTACCTAAGGATGTCCTTTACAACTTTTGTTAAGAAACCGAAGTGAAATTTCGACAAAAAGGTTGCCTTACAGTCCATGCATTCATCAAGGGTCGGTCCCAAAATCTCCAGAACCAGTCTTTCCAAAGAATAACGATTTCACCCACTTATACTTGTTTTTTTTGTCCCAAATTTGAGTATGTTATACTCAAAGAAGTCCTTTACAACTTTCATTTAGAGGCTGAAGCCAAAATTCAACTAGAACATCACATACAAGTCACTAGAACATCCAAGGTCGAGCTTTTTCTGCCCTAAGTAACCGGTTCCGGTTCCGGTTCCGAGACTGATTCCGTTCGGTTCGGTTCCGGTTCCGCTTGGAACGAACTCCCGGTTCCTAGAAAAAAGGAACCGGAACCGGAACCGGTCCCCTTGGAACCGGGAACCGAACCGGACCCTCCTCCGGTTGGTTCCGGTTCCCGGGTAACCCGGGAACCGCGCTCAGCCCTACCCACAAGTGACTGGGTGAACGGGGGAAGAATCAAATGAAATGTCTAATAAATGTAAACACGTGAACTTGCATTTCTAAACTCGCTTGAGAACAAAAATGAAAGGGTAGCGCCTTTAAACTTTAGTTATCATTTCTTTTATCGCCTACAAACTTCTAGTTGCATTTCGAAAAATGCCTTAATATTACTGACTTTAATTAGATTGACTTACTGACTTTTCTCTATTTAAATTATCAATTAGTTTTGAGTTACCAACACTTATTGGAATTACTTACCGAGTTTTATTTTTTTAATTGCCAACTTTTCTTATTCTTTTTATCAATTTTTCATTCACCTTTCTCTATTGGGCCTTAAATTTACTAACTCTTATTTGTCGACTTTTTCATTGATTAAGCTAGTCACCAACTCTTATTCAAGTTAACTATCAATGCTTATATATATATATATTAACTTTTCCGTTGAGTTACTTAATTTGGAAAAAATCGGAAGTCACCAAATATTGATAATTTTTTATACAATTGGTAAATTTAATATGTTGATAATTAAATAAAATTTTTCCAATAATAAGAGAATTCGTTTATCAGTCAAGAAGAAATTAGTAATTAAAAAGAAATGAAAAATGAAAAAAAAAAAAAGGCGCTGGCCAGTGGCCACCAGTTTCTTAGACCCAAGAAGTGCTTTCCAACAGGGACGCTCGAAAGGAAATCTCCACCTTCGGGTCTACCGTGTGAAATGGAAGACTTTTTAACGCTTCTTTCCCAGCCATCAACCAAAGGGAAAATTTAAAAATCAGTCATGAAAGGATTCGCAGATGAGCTTTACTATTTCTCATTCATTATCGTGCTTCTACGATCTTCCTTAGTAGTCTACAGTCAATTATTATTGTCTTGCTTCAAATGTAACCATCATCTCTTCGTGATCTGGATAGGGATCGAGTTCCCTAGACTCATCATAATTTCTCTCGTCTCAGAAATGATTCCGATCTTCAACAAATCTTGATCTACGCAACGAGAGAGTATTAATACATTTAAAATTTTATGTAAGTATCTATGTGGAAGGTGTATTGTATCAAAGTTCAATTCCTCTCATCAAACATAACGGTATGAGAGTCATTCCACGACGAATAGATGGAAATTTCTCTTCTATTTTCGTTTTTGCTGAATATTCAGATATGTGAGTTGGAACATAATGTTTATTAAGCAATACAATATGGTTTTGAAAAAAAAAATCAAAACAATAAGGTTGAGTACAATTGGGAGCCGGTGTACTTTATTGTATCTGCTGATTATCTATTTCATGTGTTTTTGATAAAAGGGAAAACAAGAAAAGAAGACACCCCATTTAACTAGCACCAGCACCAGAAACATGATCATGGGAGATTTTAGAGGACAATTAATCGGATCTCCCAAATCATTCCCTCTCTTTGACTTGGATAGCACTTTAATCATCAAGCATCTTTTCAAGTTCATATGATTTTTCTAAATTATAGAAACATGAAAACTCTCTTGTAATTGCTTGCTATTTAGAACCGTCAGTTCTAGTTTTAACTTAAGCATCTAGGCGTAACAAGCGTAAGCTAATCCTGGTCACGTAGCCCACAAAAAAAAAAAAAAAAAAGAGAGAGAAAATTATACAAATGTCCTGTACATTTTGAAATTTTATACAAATAGTTAGACTTGATCATCAGTCACCTTTCTTATGCAGATTTGCCGACCGTTTGAGTGCCCAAATTGAAGACCTATCTGACAGCATTAAAGTATGATATGCGAAGATTATATTTGCCAAAAATCACGGACTAATTCATTGAACAGATCAGTAAGATTACGTGATCAAAACCTGCTAATGATAGAACATTTCATTGATAGATCAGATTAGGAAAAAAATTAGTTTGCTATAAATGCATCGTGGGTGTACCTATTTGAAATTTTTAATTTTGTAAGACGGAAAATAATTTTCAATAAACGTGCCGTGCTTGTACCTATTTGAAATTTTTAATTTTTAAACCGAACAATAGATAAATAGACGTTTGCAACTAATTTCTTAGAGCCCATGAGGAGATTTCCAAGAAGGATGCTCAAAAAGATTATCCCCGTGGTTGGTACACCGTCTGAAGTGGAAAAGACTCAACACTATTTGCCCAGCCATCAACAAAAAGAAGAAAGATTAAGATCAATCATGGGAGGGAACCTCCAACGATCTTGCATTTTGTCCTCCATAGTCGTTTTTCTTTGACCTTTCTTGGAAATCTAGAATCAACTGTTCTTTAAAAACCCTCGAATACCCACACACATACGGATCAGAGCAAAACAGAGGAATTGAAAACAAGAGGGCTGGGAAAACCAAAGAGGAAACGAAATAGTATTAGTAAGTTCGATGAATGTAGTTACCAAGAAGAGTTATTGCGAGATGGCGTGTCATGTAATTTGAGACTTCATTAAGGTTGTTTTTTGCATGGCTGTGAGCTGTACTTTTTGTCTTCTGCTTTTTATCTGTTTTATGTGTTTTTCATAAAAGTGAAAACACGAAAAGAAGATAACGCATTCGACCAGCACCAAAAATCAAGAATTTGCTTGAGATATTCTTTATCGTTGACCGAGCAACCCTAGCTAGATTGGGTCTTATCTCTTCAATTTTAATTTATTGTTTTCCTTTGTCGTTTCCCTCAAAGTGTAAGACCACGATAATTCTTCTTATTTTCTTCGATCTTGCCATGATATGGTTGCGAAGACATTCCCGTAATGTCCTTGGAATTTTTTTTTTATAAAGTTATTGTCGTTACCCCCCGGATTTAATCTAATGAATTAATTTTTTCCACCATGGCACCTATTAGTTCTTCCGTTTACAAATTTTGGCCACTTAAGGTGCGTTTGGTAATGTTTCATTTAAAAATTGTTCCAAGAAACAGAAATAGAAAAAAGTGTTTACTGTTCGGAAACAATTTCTGAACAAAAAAAGCGCGTTTGGTAAACTTATTCTAAATAAAAAATAAACAGAAACACGTTTAGAAAATTTGTATAAATTTTTTATTTCTTTTATTTTTTTAATATTTTTTCTATTTTCTTTCTTTTTTTTTTTTTTTTTTTTTTTTTCTTTTTCCTTTTTCCTTTTTCTTTTTTCTTCTTTTGGCCGGTCGCCGGCCTTGGCCATGGCCGGCGATCGGCCAACGAGGGCGGCGGCCTCGCCCGGCCAGCCGAGTCGAGCTCGCCTAGCGGCCCGGCGAGGCTTAGCGTCGCCGGCCACCGCCAACGACTGCGGCGGTGGCCCGGCGACGCCAAGCCTCGCCGGCATTGGCCGAGCCCAAGCTTTGCCAAGGGCCGGCGACGCTCCGGCGAGTTCGCCGGCCCCCAACGGCGTCGTCGGCCAAAGAAAAAAGAAGAAGAAAAGAAACACGGTTTTTTGTTCCTCAAATATGTTTTAGAAATAAGAAACAACAATTTGTTGTTTCTTATTTCTGTTCTCTTTTTGTTTCTGAGAATAAAAAAGGAACAAAAACACACCCAAATGCGTTTCTGTTCCTTTTTCGTTCCCAGGAACAAAAAAACAGAAATTTTTGTTTCTGGGAACATAAATAAGTTGCAAACAAACGCAGCCTTAGTGTTTTACGCGGTTGGCAAAAATTTTATGCTTTTATGGGCTTTGTCCAATTTGTCAGTTAAGTTTGAGACAATTCACTTAACTCCACCCACCACTGATCCCATGCAAATATATGGGTTTAAATAATACATGAAAACAATGCAACAATATGCAAAATGCAAGGGATTGGGGTCGATCCTAACTTAACAACTAATTGAGCTGTCAAAATTTATGTGTCAATATATACTTTTGTACCCAAAGGGAATTAGTCACCAATTATAGCGGCACTATCCATTAAAAGTTGTTCTTTTTTAATGCATTTACCCTAAGGAACCTGGGATTTATTTTTTTTTATGCATACTAGAATTAAGTCTTGGGAAAGACTATAAACAACGCCTTTCCTCTTTTCATCTTAGCTGCACCTACTAAAATTATGAAAACAACTTACAACACATTTTATGGTTATTTTACAAGATTGGGATGATGGAAAACACGGTATGATGCATTTCAAGGAAGTTGCAAGAAGAATGTCTGGAACTAAGAAATGGCCCTAAGCCCCACAAGTTGATTGATAGATGGGGCAAGAATCAAATGAAATGTGTGAGAAATGTGGACATGTGAACTTGCATTTCTAACTTCGCTCGAAAAAAAAAATGAAAAGGTAATGCCTTCAAACTTTTATTATCATTTTTTTTAATCATTTACAAACTTCTAGTTGCATTTCTAAAAAATAATGATGTGGTGGTGAATCCCAATCTAATCCTTATGGCCAAATGTCACCTGAAGATACTGACATGGCGGCCCAATCATCGCTAGCTATTTTACAAGTCACAATCGGTGATTTGACATTGAATTTTCCAGATTTTTTGTTTTATTTTTTTTCATTCGTTGCTATTGTTTATTGTTTAGGTTCAAGACAATTTACTTGAATCCACCCGCTATCGATCCAATGTAAATATATGGATTTAAATAATGCATGAAAAAAAAAAAGCAACCAATATGCAAAATGCAATTATTGATTTTTTGTAAGGGATTGGGAGCAATTCCAAAAAAAAAAAAAAAATATCCAATTAACAACAAATTGGGTTTCCAAAATTTAGATGCTAACAGTAGATAAGCTACTAATACATTTCTACCCAAAGTGAGTTCGCTACCAATTGTAGCAGCACCATTCGATAAAATTTGTTATTTTTTAATGCATTTAGGTCTTTTGTTCATATAAGTATTTTTATTGGAACATAAATGTTGGTAAAATAGAAATCTTGTAAAAAAGGTCACTTGTAAGATGGTCATATAAAGTCTAAGTCTAAGAGCAAATCACAGCATGTAAAATCACACCACATTTCATAGTGACTTTTCAAGAGTTGGATAATGGAAATTGCGGTTTGATGCATTTCAAGGAAGTTGCAAGAACTATGTGTCCAACCGGGGTCAATGGGTGATGGTCGTGTAGGAAAGTGAGAAGTGGTAGGGAAATGATTGAAGGAAAGACAAAGAAATGGCCTAAGCCCCACTAGTTACTAGCGTATGGGGCGAGAGTCAAATGAAATGTCTAAGAAATGTAGACACGTGAACTTGCACTTCTAACCTCACTCCAAAACAAAAATGAAAGGGTAATGCCTTCAAACTTTCAATTATCATTTTTTATCGTCTGCAACTTCTAGTTGCATTCTAAAAAATGCCTTAATATTATTGACTTTAATTAGAGTGACTTACCAGCATTTCTCTATTTAAATTGTCAATTAGTCTTAAGTTACCAACTCTTATATGAATTACTTAGCAAGCTTATTTATTCAATTACCAACTTTTTTTTTTATTATTTTATCAATTTTTCATTCACTTTTCTTTAGCATACCTTAGATTTACTAATTCTTATTTGTCAACCTTTTCTTCAATTAAGTTTTCAACTAATTACTAACTCTCATTTGAGTTAACTATCAACATTTATTTATCTTTTATTTAATTTATTAATTTTTTCCACTGAGTTACTTAATCTAAAAAAAAAAAAAAAAAAAATGGGAAGTCACCAAAATATATTGATAGTTTTCTATATAATTGGTAAATTTAAGATGTTGATAATTAAATAAAGTTTGCCAAATAATAAGAGAATTGGTTTATTGGTCATGAAAGGAATTGGTAATTAATAAATAAAAAAAGGAAGTTGGCTACTTATTTCTTAGACCCACGAGGAGCTTTCCAAGAAGAACGCTCCAAAGGTAACCTCCTCGGGGTATAGTGTGAAATGGAAAGCACTTTTAACCCTTTTTTCTCAGATATCAACAAAAGGGAAAAGTTAAAGATCAATCATGGAGGGAATCGCGGACGAGCTTTACTTTTTCTCATCCAACATCGTGCTTCTACGACCTTTCTTGGTAGTTTAGAATCAATTATTATTGTCTTGCTTTAAGACAACCCCAATCCCTTGGTGCCCTTGACTTTGAATAATTTGTTCCCTCTTTACAATGATTTCAGTATTCGACGAATCATGATCTAATTCAATTCTTTCCATAAATCATAATGATATGATATTCATTATATGACATATAGATCGAATTTCTTCTTCTTTCTCCCTTTCCATCAAATGTTCACGTTTGTGAGTTGCGTCATAATGTTTATTAATCAAAACGATTTGGTTATAAAGAATTCAAATTATAAGGTTGTGTACAGTATGTGAGCTGGTGTACTTTTTTGTCTCCTGCGATTTGTTTGTTTCAAGTGCTTTTGACAGAAGTGAGAACAAGAAAATAAGAAAACATATTTAACCATGCAACTCTAAAGTATGCTGCAGAGGATACTCTAGTCTTCTAAATCAGTCATGAAAGTAATCTCAAATGATCTTGCTTTTTCCCATCCATTATAACATATCTATGACCTTTCTTGGAAATCTAAAATCAACTATTTCCTTTAAAAAATTTCCATTGCCTACTTTTTTTAATAGACTTTAGGAACCAATTTCCTAGAGCCCAGAGGAAATTTCCAAGGACGCTCAAAAGGCTATCTCCTTAGTTGGCACACCGAGCAAAATGGAAAAGACTAAAAGTATTTTTTCCCTGCCATCAATAAAAAGGGAAAGTTTAAGATTAGTCATGAAAGGAATCTCAAATGATAAAGTTTAAGATTAGTCATGAAAGGAATCTCAAATGATCTTTGCTTTTTCCCATCTATTATTGCATTTCTATGACCTTTTGTGAAAATCTAGAATCAACCGTTTCCCTTAAAAATTTTCAATTAACAACTGTTTTTCCCATACACTTATCAAAAGTTGGCTAAAAATCAAATGAGACATATGAGCATACCTTACTTCATATACAATCGAAATCTAGGACTGATGACTTAATTACATTAGTAATCTAACTAATGCCCTATAATTGACCATTGTATTGACCAATGTCACTAAATGATGTCCATGCATGAGTACACAATCAAGGAAAATCAGACAAATCACAAACAATACTATAAAGGTAAAGTGCAATAGAGTGAACTCAATAAAATATCATACAAATGATATGCGTGGCCTTGTTATTAACCTCCACGACAACAATCCCCATGAGCTAAGTTCAAATAAGTTCAAATCGAGTCCAGTAACTTGCCTAAAAGATCAACCTATGTAAACCTAAGCTACATAGATAGCCACTACAACCCTCTAAACTAAAGGCATGCTAAATAAATAAATTAAGCTACATCTAGCGCTAAAATAAAACTAATTAATCAAAACCTGCTTCTATACTATTTTCTTATTTTTTGTAACATTTCGATTTTATTATTCTGGAAAATAGGGACTCGGGCTGGGCCACTTGAGCCCAGTTTGCATGTAAGATTAAGTTGGACTCCAAGACGTGGGCCAAGGACATGATTGGGCTTATTAAAACAAGCCTGACCAGACAAATTAAACTGACTAAAAAGAACTCAAAACCAGCCCAGACCTATGCCAAGTCCACCCCCAAAAGTCACCTATTGACTTGAGAACATTAAAAATCTCAGCGACAATCCGCATAAACTATCTTAAACCGATAATAAAACTCTCCACCATCGACTGCTTCCGGCTGCCGGCTCCACCACGTTCAACCACCGGACATGACTTACAAGAATGGTGATATCAACTCTCGACCTTCCCTCACCGGCGACTGCTTCCAAACATTGCCATCGTCCATGCACATAACGCAATTTCGAAACAAACATTCACGAATTGGAGAAATTCTTATCAAATTCTTTGAATCTTCAACGAGTACTTTGGTTCATTGACAAAGGAAGATTTCCATTAATCGCTGCACCAAGACACAAACGAGGAACTAATAGATCTACGTCAACGCAGAGAGTATAGCAAGTTTATTTGGCGGACAAATAATCATGAGAATCGACATATCTCTACTCGAATTGGGAAAACTTATCTAATCGGTGGTTCATTTTCAGAAACGATTCAAATACATTTAGCAATCGACAAAGCTATACACACACAAAAGGGAAAAATTATCAAGAAAGTCATAAACTTATTGCAATTATGCAGATTCAGCCATCAACTTATTCTTTTAGCAAATTGAGTCTTAAACATTTTATAATTGTATAAATTCAGTCTATCCAGCTAAATGTAGCCGGTAGGCACTAGAGGAAATTTTTTTATGAATTTTTTCTTTTTTCCTCTCTCTCCCCCCCTCCCCTCCCCTTCTTCCTTTTTCCGGTGACTAGCCAGAGGGGAGGGCCGATCACCGGATTGAGGTAGCCAGCCAATGGTGAGCCCCATGGCAAGGTCAAGTTTGCCGTCGCTAGGCGAGGCGAGCTTGCCCAGCCACTAGCAAGGTACCAAATCTAGGTGAGGGCGAGGCTAGCTCCTATCCAGGCTCACCCTGCTAATCCATTGGCAAGGCTCGGCCTCACCGGCCCTTCCCTTTGGTCAGCCGTAGGAAGGAGGGGGAAAAAAAAAGAGAGAAAGAAAAAAAAAAGAGGAAAAGATAAAAATTTATTAAAAGTTCAAAAAAATTATTAAAAAATTGTCCACAGGCATCGTCCAACATCCATGTCACCACTGGTTGGCTAAATTTGGTCAATTAAACTGAATTGACACAATTATAAAAGGTTTAGGATTCAATTGACCAAAAAAAATAAATTTAGGAATAAATTGGTATAATTTGAATAGGTTTAAGACTTTTTTGATAATTTTCCCCATGCATAAAAACGAACTAGATAACACCGATTTAACTTGAGTGTATGTTCAAACAGACGGTACGCATCTCGGATGATAGTCTTATGTGCAAGTAATGTTTGGACTCAACAGTCTCACATCAGCAAAAGTCTAGTTTATATTAACTATATTAACGAAAATAGCTCGCATGCCAATCGTTGTTCGAGCTAGTATCAACCCAGGATTTGCACTTAGTATAAACTTGAGAATTAATTGAAGCGATGAAACTAATTAAAAGAGGGATGAAATCTAGATGCCGAGAAGCCCCCCTAAGAGTGACGTAATAAATGCCTGTGATATTGTAATAGTGGCATTTGCTCTCGATATAGTAGTTGAATTTAATACACCTTAGTCCATAAATAAAGGAAAAGCCAACTAAATCATCGTCACAATGTGGAAATTGGAAAATTGAAGCTATAAATCAAAGTGTCCATTTTATATTGGTCGAACCAATTGCTTTTACAGTGAACCATTTATAATAAATGCTATACCTTAATCACCAGAAAGAAGATTGTCTCTGTTTTGACATAATCAAGTGCATCATCAATCAAATGATCACTGGCCTTTCCATAACCCAAACCGTGAAAAAAAAGAATGAACAAATGTAGTCACATTCTCTCACAAATTCCAAAACATTGTTGTCATGATCCGAAAAGTCTTTGCTAAGGGATCATCCCAAAAAGAAGCAAAAAGAAAAAAAAAAGAATGGTCGATTTTTTAAAGTTTTATTTTAGAGCAATCATCAACCTTTTATAATAAATTTAATAAGTTAGAGGAAATGATTTTTGATAGTTTTTTAGTGCGGATCGCAAAAATTTCTCTATAAATAGGGGCTAACACTAATGGCATAAATGGAAGGAAATGGAAGGAAAAAAAAATCAAGCTGGTATATAATATGAGTTAAATCAGGGTCTTGGCAACACTAGAACTGGCGGTGAAAGACGAAACTGCATAGATTCGATTCCACCTTCAGTTGCCGAGGCTTCATATTGGGAGACCAATCTTTTCAAATGCTCACCGCTAATATTGAAGCGATATTGGCGGAATTGTTGAATGAATCTTTGCAGCGCATTTAAAAGAAACGGCAGAGTGTTAACCTATGCCGCCCCTCCGCATCCGACAACTTCTGCCAAATCAGTCAAGACGGTCTGGAGGACTGCAGTTGGGATAATCCAGATATGAAGTTCTTCGAGAAGAGCAGCCAAATACCAACCAAGGCTTGGAAAAATTCTTTCACTCTTTCAACCATTACTTCACATTGCAATGGCCTGATGGCAAGCAAAGGATTTGATTGGCTTGGTCTCTGTAGTCATTGTTGTGACTTACCCTTTCCATTTGAAGAGGAAAGAAATTTGGTTTAGAGATATTACCCAATTCGGAACAACCCTAGATTAAGTGTGGACTATCCCAAGTTCATACCTCACACAACATTGGATTTCATTTTTTTTAGTTTTTAACAACCTAAATATTTCTAGGAGTCATCACTAACTTATTGGAGTCGACTAGAAATCAATCGAGATGCAAGAGTATCGTCTTGATTCCTATACAAGAAGAGATTTTGGAGTTGGGGACTTGATTACGCTAATATCTATTAGCCCCCTTTCGCTTTAACCTGGAAGGTTGTTCCTTAAGTAGTCACACAGTCTTGATTGCCAATTATAGTCCTAAATGCATCAAAGTTGTTAAATGATTATGCAAATGTTTTTGTAAGGTTCATTTTCATCAAAATCTAAACTTATCCTAACTTATTGTAGAAAAGCAACAAACAACCAATTTATTGAAAGAGAATGCGATAAGTAAACACCTAAGTATTTAAATGATTTCTGAAGTAAAAGCAAAAAAGAAAACCCAATATTAGTTGGGCAAAGAATATACATAGCCACATTTTAAGTCCTAGGACATGATCTCCATGAGCTAGATCCAAATCAAGTTTAAATTCTTTCAAAAGGATACTCCACTAGGACTAATCTACATGTATACTAATTAAATAAAACTAATCTAAACCTAATACCAAAACTTAAAAATTTCATGAAAACCTACTTCCGAGAATTTCCCGAATTTTTTTAATTTTTAATATTTTAATAATTCCGAAAATGGTGAATCGGACTAGGTCCTCGAGTCTAGTCCGAATAAAGACAGATTTCTGGCCTCGCCGAGATGGGCTAAAGGGCGCAATTGAGTCTATCCTCAAGCTCACTCCAATCTAACCTTCCTAAGCTTGATTTCAGAAGACTCCTAATTTAAGCCCATGTTCGTTTAACTTAACCCAAGCCCAAATTAAGAAGACTCACGATGAGCTTGCTCTTCCACTAAAGCAACACCAAACCCATGATAAAGCCTCTTTCAAATAAGGATGGATTAAATCCAGGTCCATGTTAAACCCATTTATCATTGTAGAGCCCACACCCTAATTTTCTATTCTTCACACTCTTCACATTCAACTCGTAACGTGCGCGCCATGTCATCTGCTGATGTGGCGCGCACGTTCCATTCAGATATCGACAGGTGTCCTGTGGGACCCGCCAGAAGATGGGAGGCTCTCGGCTCGGCTCGGGTCACTGGCAGAAGAAAAGACGTCACGCTCCCGCCCAAAACCTTTCTCCCTCCTCAATTGAACTTTCTGCAATTTTTTTTTCTCTCTTACTTTCTCTATCGAGACCTGCGTTTCCTTCCCCACACATCCCACCTTCTCCGCTTCCGCCCTTGGCTCCGACTCCGCCTCCGACTGTTCCCGTGGAGATCGAGCACAAGGTTTGTGCTCGCGTTGGTCTCCGCCTCCGTGCATCCCCCTCCTCCCCCTCCTCCGCCTCCACCTGCCCAAAAGCCTCGCCGGTCATCTGCCTCTAGCGTCCTCTGTCTCCGGCATCTGCTCGTCCTCCCCGTCCCGCCGGCCTTCGCCGTGAAGCCATCAGCCTCCGGCAGGAGGGAGGCGGCCTCGGTCTCGTTCCCGAGCGGCACCAGGCTCCCCCGCCGCGGCCGGGTGTTGTTCCTGGCCCGCTCGGTCGCGAGGGAGATCTCGGCGGACTGGTGGGGTCGACGGCGCGGAGAAGAAGGAGAGGCGCGGGTGAAGAAGGATTCCGCTTGCTTTGTGGAGGAGGTATGTGAACCGACGTACCACCGGCACCCGGGAGCTAGGGATTTTCTGGACGTGAGCCGGATCGGCTTCACGAGCGAGTTCATGGACTTGCTCGGAGCCCGATTCCAAGCCGCGTTCAAGGCGATGGAGGAGGAGCCGGAGATGGGTGCGATGGAGAACCGGACGAGGGCCGCATGGTCGGGCACCACTGGTTGTGGAAGTCGGAGCTCTCGCCAACCCGATCCTGAAGGCGCAAATTGAGAGCACGCTCGACCCCGTCTGCAATTTCGCTGCCGACGTGGTCGCGATAAGGTCGATTCTGAAATTCCGTTCGTTGTTACTCTCCGTGTGGTAGAGGCCGTAGTTCCTTGCGTTTTTTTTTTTTTTTTACTTTTATCGATTTGCTATCATAGTTGCCTGTGTCAGATTTCTGGTAAATGTGAACATTGTCTTAGTCGCTCCTGAAAGCGTGAGCTGAAGATAAATTGAAGTGGTTTCTGGTGGAATAGATGGAGAGCTCATTTACGAATCAGTCACTTGAAATGACCGTGTATGGAAATCTTCTACTCTGAGACGTAGTAGTTTCAAAATGACAACTCAGAAGATTCCGATTAATGTTAGCATGAAATTCAATTTTTGATCGTTGGTTTTCTTTTAGGGTGCTTAGCTAAGCATTGGACACGGACGCAATGATTGACTTGATTATGTTTGATGCTTAATTTGCAAGTTAAGCCTCCTACTTCTCCCGTGGATCGCTTACTCAAGTACTTTCGGTTGGAATTGGAGGTTCAACTCTTGGGCCACAGTTTGTTGCAGAGGCATTGGCTCCCGATAATCCTCCATTGAAGGTGTCTTCAGACATTGTAGATGAGTTGGTGGTGGCTTGTTTGTGTTCGTCCTTTCTTGCCGTTTCTACTAGTTAAAATTATTTCTCAAGTCTTGGCAACTATTCCCTCAAGTGAGCAATTCTCTTAATGTTATACTTCCTACTTGGATTAGTCGTGATGTCATTCCACTTCGGGCTTTTCGTTGCAAGTTCATTGCTATAGATATGAGAATGATCCAACTCCCTTCCCTGTATTCTTCCCGCTCACATTTCTCCTCCATTATTTGGAGCAAGTGTATATGCTGCTTGATTCACTTATGTGCAATGAAAAAAGATCTACTTTGGTTGATTAAATTGTACTTAGGTCTTTTGTCTTCGTCCTTTGATTCAGTATTCAAAAAGCATTAGTAAATTTTAGATTTTGCGCATCAGATTTAAGTAAAGTTACAAGCTATGGATGAATGTTCAGTTATGAGTCTCGGCACATTGGGTGAATACCTTGTGTTAGCGATTTTTTTGACTTTTGACGGTCTGGATGATATCTCAATTTTACTTTTGGCAAATTAGATTCATTGACAACACAGATCCAGCTAGAATTGACCATTAAAGTGCACACCTTGGTCCTAAGCTCTCTTCTACCCTAGTTATTGTGAAATCAAAGGTGCCTGCATGTATTTTTGCTTTGTGATCTCTCCTTTATGCAGATTAGAAGAATATATCATTGTTATTTCCTGTCCTATAGAGTGGTGGCAATCCTGAAACCATAAATGGCTTATTGGAAGTACATAAGGCCTTTCATGAAATGGGATTGGAATTTGCAAAACAGGTTTTGGTCCCAGGTTTTTTCCCCCTACCTATAGAAGTTTCACCGACAAGTCATTGAGTTTCATGTTCTCTTTAAAGATACTAACTAGAGCAGAGTTGAACATGAACAAAACTTTGATGAAAAGATGATTAGTGAGGGAACCCAATCCAAAAAGTAGTGTGTGCTTTGGGGGGTAAGGGGGAGAAAGAGACCATGGACATAGTGTAAATGCCATAATAAAAGCCATTAGACATATTATAACAGTCACTAAATACTAGATTTGGCTTGCATACCATTCAATGCAAATTATAGTAAACTCAAGTTCCATTTGAAAAGCTAATGCAGCGACTTGAACATCACGAGCTTGGATAATGTGGTTCAAACAAATCTAGTTGTTTGGTTTCTTCTTATATGCCTTTGCTACTGACCTAAGATTCATTGCAGTTTGTTCTCTTTTTAAAAATTCTTTTGTGGTGCTGCACGGCTTTACTTCATCGAGTTGCGATGCATGAGATGTTTCCTAGGGATTTCTTCTTAATGAGCTCATTTCAGCTTTTTGTTTGCGAGATCCAAGCTTTTTGAGCAGTTTGGTTGGGGGAATTATGCTTGTTTTGTCCATATAGTATGTTAATTCATTATTAGGCTGCGTGAGTTTTTCTTGGCCTCCAAGTCTTCATTCATCGTCTTTAGATGCCATGACAAGGCTCAAGTCATATGGGCAAATTCTCATCTTGGTCAGTCGAGGTGCTATTACGACAACTTGTTGCCCTTGTGGAAGAGTTGCTTTTCATATCATGGTTAACGAAGACATTGATGCTTTGATCTTGGATACCACCCGGGGAATTATTTTGCCAGGGCTTGCATTCTCCCTGTTCCGGAGGTACATTGCCTTAATTAAGTCATGTTCCTTACAACTTTTTGACTCCTTTTTGTCCTTGGATTTTCGCCTTTAGTTTTCTGTTCTTCATTTGTTGCGGGAAAATGTCTATTGGGGAAAAGCATGTTACTCAAAATATGACAAGTAAATCAGCACTCCTGGAAATCAGGTTGTAACTTGGTGACCACCCTTTTCTATTTTAAAGTAATCACGCAACACTGCTAACATGTTCTTACTGAAATCTTGGTTCTAGATTGAACATGCTCGCAAATTTTTTGCTTTTTTATCGAGAGAAGTTTACACAATAAACATTCTGACGATGAAGGCAAACTTATGACTTGCCAAACTTGCCTTCTTGAAAGGCTTAGATCTATTAGTGTCTTGTCACATTCTTTAGCAACTACAATGAGGACAACGTTCTTTCTTCTTAGCTTGATCTTTCATCCTTTCTCTTTTAGGTTAAAGCGTCTGCTTCAAACCTGGTTCATGTTTCCGTCATGCACTTGATCAATTTGCTTCGACTGATCTTCCCTTTGAGTCAACATCAAAGATACTTGACTTATCCGCCGCATTTCGGTCTCCATGGGCAATACCTAGGCTGTGGCTCTTATCACTAAGCTTGGCTGGGCTTCGACAAATCGGTGAAGGTAGCCTCTGTGTTCCAATTGGGCTCCGTGCAGGGATATTAGTCTCAAGTTGCACTCTCCAATCAGGCGGCTTTTTGATCTACAACCCCAACTTCCCCCTTTGGATAACGGGGACTCATCCTTTCCAACCATTCGGTGGGATAGTTGGCCTTACATTCTCTTTGGTGCTGGCAATTATGTTCTATCCAAGAGAAGCCGACATGAAAAAGGAACTTACAAGACCCATACGGGAGTAGCTACATGACTAGTGGATTGATGCACGATTTGGAGGGTATGGAACTCTCGCATTCTATTTACGGGTAGGCGCATCGGTAATGGGAGATGGTTTTAGCCTCCGCTGGTTTTTTTTCTTCTTTTACTCATGAAGGTGTAGATAGAAATAGAATACCTTAGAAATAGAAGGCAATTTTGACAGAGCGTGTTGTGTTGATGCGTGTATCAATAACGGAATCAATATTAAATTGTACAGTACGAGCTCTCTCTACCTCCTGTTCTTTTGTATTGATTGTCCTCTCTCCATACGTTAGATGTGTACAGCTGACTGGAACAGTCAATTCCAATATACAAGTTTTCCTTGTGATTTATTTTAAAAGACTTGTTTTGCCTCAGCATTTTTTTTTTTTTTTTTGGATAGTCTAGTGCTATATCCATATCCAAGGGACTCGCTACCGTCACTGATCCGAGTAACACATTTGGATGCACATTGCTAGCTTAAAACCGAAGGAAAAATGGTTGAACGTGAACTTACAAGTGGAAAACGACAGGTAAATTGAGGGGACACTGGGGAAAAGAAGAAAGAAATTTCATTGAATTGACTTTTTGAAGAACCTAACCCAACATACATTCACAGCAGAAAGAAGCAAAAGAAAGATTGACGAAAGCAGTTGCAAAAAGAAAAGCAAAAAGCAAAGCAAAAGAAAAGGCTCTCTTCCAATCCAATGCAATGGCAATTATTCCTCAACTCTCGAGAGAATTTGGAGCTGTCTGCCTCTTGAGATTTGCCCTTTTGTTCACCTCTAACTCACTGAACGGCAAGGGGAACCGACTCGGCCTGTCAAGACAAATGAGCAGTGTGTGAATATCCGAACAAGGAGTCAAAATATGCGTGCAGATTGTCGCGCTCATGATCTGATGAGAAGCCGAGTCTCTTACCAATTTCCGGTACTTAAAGACATAGAACATTTCCAGGTAGCGGTGGCTCTCAAGACGGTCAAGATTTGAAACGTGCTTCCAGAAGCCATACACTGCCGTCAAGTTGAGGAGCCTCTTGGAGTAAATTTGCCATGTATACCTGCCAAAAGCAAAGCACCACATGTTACCCACGTGTTTCTTGAACAAGTTGAAATGTGCTCTTTTTCCCTATCAAAGATTGAACCTAACAAGAATCCCGGTCCTTACTTCTCCTCGATTCTTTGCATCGCCCCCTGTGATATCTTGTCCCAGTGGCTTAGGTCCACTTTGCACTTCTCGAAGAAGTCCGCAAGGATCTCCACTGCCTGATCCCCGTGATAAGGATCAATGTGGAATTCAAACTTGCCGTGCACAATGATCTCAGCAGGACCGCCTTTGCAAGTTGCAAAGGTCGGCAATCCACATGTCATGGGCTCCACCACGGTTAGTCCAAAAGCCTCGTAGAGAGCGGGCTGCACAAATGCTCCCCTCATGTCGCAGATGTACCAGTAAAGCTCTCCGTTCCTCACTCGGTTCATCTGGGAGGAGATCCACCTGAACTGGCCATTCAAATTGTATGTCTCAATCAGCCCGTACATCTTTTTCATCTCAACTTGCTCTTCCAAGTCCTTAGATTCCTTCCTCCGGTCACCACCGACCACAACCAAGTTGACTAGCTCTCTCAGGCGGGTGTTCTTTCCATACCACTCGACCAGCCCAGTTAAGTTCTTGACACAGTCCAGTCTTGCCATGGTGAACAAGATTGGCTTGTTTCGGTCCTTCAATACGCATCTGTTTTGACATTAACCAACACATCCATGTCAGCATTTGTATGAGCTTGAACATTATCATTCAAAACACAGGATGCTAATGTAGGTCCAAGTCCAGTATGGGAGGGGAAAAAAACTCCAAAAACTCACAGGTGTTCCTTGTTCTCCACATCGCTGAACAAAAGTTCTTCGATCTCAGCATGGAAATATTTCAGCCTCCGTTTCTCCTCCGTGTAGGAGAAATAAATGCTCATATCAGCTCCTGGCGACACGATGTTGAATTTGGGATTGAAAACATCAATGCCATGGACGACTCGGTACAGTCCAGGAAGTGTAAACACGGTGTGACTTTCATATTGCCCAACCATGTCCTTGCTGAGAACATATAATTATATGAGCAGTTTAGCACATTGCAGTGGATGGAGGAGCATTTTAGCATGAATCCACATCTAAAAGCAAGATCAGTTACCTTCCGGCAATCTCCTAGAAGGTGCTGGTGATTATAAAGTCGATGTGGTTCATGGCTATGAGATCTGCTGTAAACTGGCAAGAGAAATGATATTTTTCCTAGAACTTTTTCCAAAAGAGATGTCGATTCCGGGTATTTGGTCTTCTCAAGGGCATGAGCTATCATGCACTGCATAATAAATCAGAAGAAACTAATATTTAGCATTTGGTCTTTGATTAATCATAGTGCCACTATAGAGAGTAAAACTAGGAAGGGACAAACCTGCGTAACGCCCAACTTATGGGCCAGCAAACCATCACTGTAATTGCTGATGATCAGATCGGGCTTGCCTTGTAGTTCTCCAGCAATTTCATTGACGACATCCTGATGAGAGAAGATAAGGTTAGTCTTCATATTACGAAAGATTGGAATGTCAACAAGAAATCCTCGCAAAGTATAATCTTTTGAGCTAATATACCTCAGTGTATGTTTCCAAGTAAGGCCACACTTCAAATCGTGAAATCCACTTTCGCACCATCCCTTTCTCCATTCTAAAGGGAACTCGAAGAATGTGGGAGTATTCTGTTCCAAAAACCTTTTCAAGATGCTGGTTGCACGTGGTTCCTACTTTTGCATCGGGGAAGAAGACGAGTGACCTGCAGCCAAAAGGGGCAGGACACAAAACAAACATAACGAGTTAGTTGGATTGGCCAGCAAAAAACTATTCCAATATCAGTGAAAAAGCAAGAACCTACGATGAGGATCCGAGGAGTAATATCCAGCCCTTGTTGTTTGATACGGTGAAGCATCTCACTCTCCAATGCACGAACTTGGTCCAAGATGTACACAACCTACAAAATGTGAACAACGCATGATGATGGAATTGCATGTAGAAATACTGGCAAGAGATGCTAAATCAATATTTGAGACAATCAATGACCTGGCCACCAGTATCGAGATATCTGAGGACATCGTCTTGGGCAAAGTAACCGTGAGGCGACATGATAACAACGTTAAAGACCATGGGGATTCTTCCCAAGAAATTCTCAAGGGTGCATGGATCGGGAGCCTCAAGTAGATCCAGAAGAAGCCGAATCATTTCAAGCACACGCTCGGCGACGTCGCCCCAGCCCCTCTCTTGCCCAATTTCCTGAAACTTGGGCTTGAACTGAGAGTAAGATGTCTCAGGTTTGAGGGCAAAGAGGTACTCCTCTGCCTTCCTCAGGACATGTTGGAGCGAGAAGATATTTTGAATTCTTGTGTTGACCATCATGTTCTGCATCACAGATCAGCATAAATGAGTCTCAAGTAATTGTTTGTGAAAAAAAAAGGATTCAGTCCATGCATCTAAAATATGAGCAACTCTGAACTGTCCTTTCAACAGTCATGAAGTTATGTGAATGTTGCAATGTTTCCTTTGAGTTGTCATTACACAATCTTGTTAATACAATTGAGTGATACGTACGGCACATAAGAAGTAGATCCAAGAGAGTGAGATGAGTGTTATCTGCCCGTGGGCTTACCTTTCCTTTGTAGCAATGAACTTGAAGAAACTCAAGCAGAGGGTGCAAGCTCTCCTTGTCATGGAAGAGCTTTGCCGAAAGGTGGCGGTTGAGGAACTCCACTCCATTTCCAATGGACTTCGAAAGAGTTGGGCAGGGAAATTGGGCGGTGAATGGCTCAAAGTCCAATTCAAGCACAAAGTTTCCATTCAAACTGCAACAGAATAAGCGGCATTCATTTGCATATTATAGATCTCATGATGTAATGCCGTGACTGCCAACAATCCACAAATTCGAGTAACCTACAGTCCTTCCGCCAAAAGCAAAGCATGCTAGCATCCATGTGGTGGTAAAAGCCAAAAATGAAAAAAGAAAGACTTACTTTCCATCGACAAGTTCTTCCTTGAAATGAAGGAACTCGGTCACTTGCAACTCCTCAACAACAAGGGCATGGATATTTACCCTAATGTACTCCCACACACTGGGCCTGGGACGCACAGCAAGGGCAATCCATGGAGGCAAGACTATTGCTTCCTAAAGAACAAAAGCATATCGATAGAATGGAGAGATCAAACGTAAAAAGATATTTTTCATACACAATAATGCATACTAGAAGAGCTAATACCTGACTGCGTCTCAGAGTACACAGCCCAGGTATTGCCCATGGAGATCAAACGGAAAAAGATATTTTTCATACACATTCATTAATCGGAATCTTCTGAGTTGTCATTTTGAAACTACTACGTCTCGGAGTAGGAGATTTCCATACATGGTCATTTTAAGTGACTGATTCGTAAATGAGCTCTCCATCTATTCCACCAGAAACCACTTCAATTTATCCTCAGCTCACGCTTTGAGGAGCGACTAAGACAATGTTCACATTTACCAGAAATCTGACACAGGCAACTATGATAGCAAACCGATAAAAGTAAAAAAAAAAAAAAAGAACGCAAGGAACTACAGCCTCTCTTACCACAGGGAGAGTAACAACGAACGGAATTTCAGAACTAACCTTATCGCTAACCACGTCGGCAGCGAAATTGCAGACGGGGTCAAGTAGGGGTGTCAGTAACCGAACCGAAAACCGAACCGAACTGAAAACCGAACCGAACCGAACCGAAAAATTCGATTTTTTCGGTTCGGTTTTCATTAAAAACCGAAATTTTTCGGTTCGGTTCGGTTTTTATCGGTTAACCAAATTGAACCGAACCGAGAAACCGAAAAATAGAACCAATAACCATTAAGCATTAACCAAACCGGCAAAAAGGCCAACCCTATTTCTTATTCTCTCCCGTCTCCTCTCATCTTGAAGGTGCGACGGCGACGGCGACGGCGACGGCGGCAGGGACGGCGACCGATTGAGGGACGGTTGTTCCGCCACGCCCTTTTCTCTTCTTCTTCTCCTTCTTCGTCGGCAGCGACGCGCCGGCAACTCGTGGAGCTGTGTGCTGTGCTGGGTCGAGCAACGGCGCTTCGGAGACTGACCCTTTTTGTCCTCACGACGCCGCTCTACTACGTCAATGCCCCTCCTCACATGGGCACTGGGCAGTGCCTACACCACCATTGCTGCTAATGCCATCGCTCGCTTTCAGGTTTGTCTTCAAACGGTTGAGGTTAATTGTTTTGATGTTATCGTATTGGGCAACATGTAAATGGAGCGAGACTCGGACTGGGAAGTTGCAGGGCTGCTAATTGTATATTGCGTGTGGTTTACCGGATAATTAATGATTTTTTGCTGAAGAACCCTTTTTGCATTGTCGGTGTTATGTAACACAGACTGCTAACAGATCCAACATAAATATTGCACCAAGTTTCAAAGTGATCAAATGCTTGCAGTGGTTGACTTCAAGGTTGATTTCATGTTTAGAAGGTGCAAAGTAACGCAGATTCTTGCTATTTTGTATGGTGTTAGTGTTCTGGCTTTGGGTTACAGATTCTTAATTTGACCTCCTCTTGTTTGCCGTGTTTGGCTTAAATTATCTCTCTATTCCTAATATAGTTATGTTTGCCTTTCTGAAAAGGGTGTCCTGACTTCTTCTTTTTTGTGTGGATTCCTGATTCTTTTCATTTGTTTTTCTTTTTCCCTTTGTCTCTTTATCTGTGTTTGGCTTAAACAACTATTCTTTTTCACAAAAGTATCAAGTTCGACAATTGGAAAAGGGTTCCAACTTCTCATTGTAGATTCTTGACTCTTTTCGTCTGTTTTCCTATTTCTTTTCTACACGAACTTGAATTCTACCATCTTCCATAGATAGCATCTAATGTAGCTAAAATTTTTGGGCCCTGGATCTGTCTCTGTTACGTGTCCTTGCCTTCTCTGTTATGTGTCCTTGCCTTCTTCAGAGGGAATTTATCTATAATTATGCATCTTATGTAAAAATGGTTGCTCCTTTGAGGTTTATAAATATATTAATGTTCCTTTATATTGATGCAGTGTCAATGAAGCTCTCAAGGTGGATAGTTTGCAGAAAATTTGCTCATTATTGGAGCCCATACTTCGGTGTGTGGTAAGATAAATTTGGCAGCCGCATGCTATTCATTTATTGTGTTTCCATGTTCTTTTCTCTTGGTTAATGGAAGAGTAGTAAAATTGGTTGATGAAGAAACTAGAGAACAGTGGTTATCATGATTTGTGGGAGTGAGTGATATTCTGATTCTATATGTATCACTATCTCCTTAAATTGGCTTGAGAGCCTTGAGAAGTGAAAATCTCATGTATAGTGTAGCGTTTAGGGTGACTATGCATTAGCAATATCATCTTTGATTTTGCCAAATATCATGTAGTGACTATGATAGTTTAGTTTACACTTTTAATTTGGAACTGAGGGAATGGATCATGCTTTTGCCTGCATAACGATATAATGTTCCTCAGAATTGGTCATAAAGGAATTTGCTATGTTTGAAGTTTTTAACGTAGCTTAAGAACTTACTTTCTGAAATATTGACCAGGTTCGTGAAGAAGTGGAGCGAGCTTTACCAAAATTGGGCCCCTTCAAAATTACTAGGAGCGTTTAGGGTGAGCGACCATGGACCTGAATTCAATAGCAATTTCTCTTGATGATTGAATGTCGTCTTTAAGCTTGAAGAGGTAAATTCATAGTAGCGTAAGGGAGAGAGTGTATGTCTAGACCATTTTCTACCTTTGGTTTTAGATAGAAATGCATACAAGGCTAAGCAAGAGGTTTAGAGTTAGGTGGTAGTGTAGGATTGCTGACTGAAGATGTTTTGATGTCCAAATTGGGTTAAAACCGTAATGATTCGATTGAACTTGAGAATCTAGTCTGGGGTTTGAGCAATTCTGATTTTATTATGTTCCTATGGTGATGTACCCCTTTCTTCACCTTTGAGGTGGAACTACTTATTTCCCTCTCTTCTTAGATATGTTGAGCTTAAAACAATCCTGCATGTTCATAGAGAGTGACTTTCTTCCTTTTCAAGCAATGATGCAAATAGAAAACACAGAAGTGAAAAGTATATATTGTGACATCAGATTCCTAAGTTGATATCACTAATTTTATTTCAATTGTTTTGGTCAGGGTATACAAAAGAAAGGAGCAGCATTGTGGTTATTGGGCTTAGCGTGCACACAATTCCTATGGAGATGCGTGAGAAACTTGCCATTCCTGAGGCAGAATGGCCTTGAGCCATTGGAGAACTCTGTAGTTTGAATCATATAGAAGAAGCGGTTGTAACATAATGGAGATATATGTTGTCGCTTTGTCTCAGCATCGTGGGGTTAAAGAAGTGACTGAATGGATGTCTAATGTGATTTACTTTTGCTCCTTGCCATGACTATAATTTGGATGACTATAATTTTGATTCTTGCAATAATTAATTGCCCTATGATACTTGTTTTATGGATGAAAAGCACTAGTTTCCTTTGAGTTCTTGTTAATCCGGGATTCTTTCTGCTTTTTTTCTCTTATTCTTTGGTGAACAGAATCCCTGTTTCAGAGCTTTGTCAACACCGATTTTTGTTGTACAATGGGGATGCTACACATCATCTTTTTGAAGTCTCAGCAGGTCTTGATTCTCTTGGCCTTGGAGAAGGACAATTTCCTAGACTGAATGGGTATACTTTTTTTTTGGACAAAGACTGAATGGGTATACTTGCTGAGTGAAATGTGATGTGAGGCATAAAGACTATAGTAGAACATTCAGATGAGAAGATAAGTTGTTAACAGACTTTATCACGATTTCATATGCTTATGGCTGTATTTACGAATCACTAGTGTCAAAAAAGCACTTAAAATCGCTACACCGCATGTAGGACC
Organism: Eucalyptus pumila; assembly: GCA_016097595.1. Classification (NCBI taxonomy): domain Eukaryota; kingdom Viridiplantae; phylum Streptophyta; class Magnoliopsida; order Myrtales; family Myrtaceae; genus Eucalyptus; species Eucalyptus pumila. The sequence goes on from CM027848.1 coordinate 25,115,401, forward strand.
AAATATTCCTTCTAGGAACAAATTAGCATTGGAAAAGCTAAAAGCAGGACAAGCCCACAAAAGAAACCATGTCTCGGGACGCCATCCTCCTTCCAAAGAATTCTCACGCAACATTCCGAGCTTCCGTCCTCGTCGTCGCTTCTTATCCTCCCTGGTTTCTTCTTGCTTGACTTCTCTTCGAAGAGAAGTCATCTCGCTTCTCATGATGTGATAATTTCAGGAAAGTAAAAGGGCTGTAACAAGGGAAGAAGGAAGAGATCTAGCTCAAAGACATAGATGTTCGTTTCTTGAATATAGCGCAAAAACTATAGAGAATGTCAATCAATGCTTCAAGGAGCTTATACAGAAAGTAAGCCATCCCGAAAAAAAAAAAAAAAGCTTAAAACCGAAAATCGAAACCCAAAATTTGAGAACCGAAAAACCGAACAGAACATTCGGTTGGGTTCGGTTCGGTTCGGGACTTATTCGGTTCGGTTCGGTTCGGAAATTTTCTCTAACGGTTCGGTTCGGTTCGGTTTTTCAAAAAAAACCGAACCGAACCGAACCGTTTACACCCCTAGGGTCGAGCGTGCTCTCAATTTGCGCCTTCAGGATCGGGTTGGCGAGAGCTCCGACTTCCACAACCAGTGGTGCCCGACCATGTGGCCCTCGTCCGGTTCGCCATTGCACCCATCTCCAGCTCCTCCATCGCCTTGAACACGGCTTGGAACTGGGGCTCCGAGCAAGTCCATGAACTCGCTCGTAAAGCCGATCCGGCTCACGTCCAGGAAAATCCCTAGCTCCTGGTGCTGGTACAGTCGGTTCACATACCTCCTCCACAGCAAGCGGGAATCCTTCTTCAGCCGCGCCTCTCCTTCTTCTCCGTACCGTCGACCCCACTCAGGTCCGCCGAGATCTCCCTCGTGACCGAGCGGCCCAGCGTTAGGAACAACGCCCAGTCAGCAGCGGGGAGCCTGGTGCCGCTCGGGAACGAGACCGAGGCCGCCTCCCTCTTGCCGGAGGCCGATGGCTTCACGGCGGAGGCCGACGGGACGGGGAGGACGAGCAGATGTCGGAGATGGAGGACGCTAGAGGCAGATGACCGGCGAGGCTTTTGGGCAGGCGGAGGCGGAGAAGGGGGAGGAGGAGGATGCACGGAGGCGGAGACCAATGCGAGCACAAACCTTGTGCTCGATCTCCACGGGAACAGTCGGAGGCGGAGTCGGAGCCGAGGGCGGAAGCGGAGGAGGTGGGATGTGTGGGGAAGGAAACGCAGGTCTCGATAGAGAAAGTAAGAGAGAGAAAAAAAAATTGCAGAAAGTTCAATTGAGGAGGGAGAAAGGTTTTGGGCAGGAGCGTGACGTCTTTTCTTCTGCCAACGACCCGAGCCGAGCCGAGCCAGCCCTCCCATCTTCTGGCAGGTCCCACAAGACACCTTTCGATATCTGAATGGAACTTGCGCGCCACATCAGCAGATAACGTGGCGCGCATGAACCACTGAATATTTTCTCCCTCTTTTGGCTCTTTCTCTCACTCTCCATACTATTTATTAAGGGTATGTTTGAAAACCATCATGTTTTTTTTTTTAATTTATTTTTCAGTTCTTTTGTCTCCCTCCATTTGGTAACGTTAACGTTAGTGAATTTTTCTATTTCAAGACCAAGGAAATAGATTTTGAATTAAAAATAGAAAAAATTATATATAAATAAAAATTGTTCTCGGGAGTAGAAATATTATCAAATATTTCATAAACTTTATGTGTCCATTGTTTTAGTTAGTGGACTGAGAGCATAACTCATGATCCTTGACACTCATAATTTACAAACAACGCAACAAAATCTCAAGCCACAAACAAATGGACTTCACTATTTTTTTTATTTTTTTTTTAACATTGACCACCAACAATTGTGTCCATTCGTCATATACATTCCAGCCGTACACTGCATCCAGCAAGCATCACACTAGTAAAACCAAAACATGTGCAAAACAAGGAGCCAAGCACGAGAGGGAAAAAAAAGAGCGGGACATGCGGCCATATACTCGAACCACAGAAAAATGAACTCGAAATGAATCAATCGAAGATGGATGTTGCGATTTAAAAATGAAATGGTCATCAAAATGTTTTAAATCAGGAGACGTTCCCCAGACAACAACAGAGCTTCATTTAGACACTTCTGCAAACAGACGGTGTGCAGTGCGTCGAAGAGAAGTTACCGACCGTTCTAACCCCCGGAACTCGGATCTAGACCCCTCACGCCAAAGAAATCAACTCAGTCGGACATGGAACACTCAAGAACCGGAGAAACCAAGCCCGGGTCGTCCTTCAAACGGAACAAGGCGGAGCTGAAGGGGCTCGTGTGGGCGACCGTTTAACGAGGAAGTCCCTACCCGGCTCGGAGACGACGACTGGGGGGCGAGTTCGAGGTGAACCTCGCTCTGGCCGGCTCCAAGCCAGGATCCCTGGGAAAGAGCGACTCAAAGTAAACAAGCAAAGAGCACTCACAAGATGCGGGCAGCGACTTAACGGAGATACGACGCCCAAAACGCCGAGAGCCCCCTACCCGAGATGGTGACATTGGAAATAGAAGGACAGGTTCATTCCATACACGAAAACGGGATGAACCGTGGTCTCACCTCTTTCGACCCCGTCAATCCCCGGGATCATCGGAAGACCGCACTGACGACGACGACCAGCGATTCCTTTAAAGGGCAACCAACCAACGATCCCTTCTCCTCAAGGTCGACGCCCCCGTCCTCTCCGTCGGTCGCTTCCCCGACCAAAATTCTCGCTTGATGATCGCCGCCGCTGCTGCAATGTTGTCTTTGCTGTACGAGCGTCCTTCCTCGCTCGTCTCCGCGAGCGGGAAGAAAAACTGGGGAAAGGAAAGAAAAGGGGTATCGGGCTGACAAGGGAAAAGAACTGGGCCAAAACAAAATAAAAGAAATGGGCCGGGGAGAGAAAATAAGGGAGACGGCTAAAGCCCGACCCAAACGAGCCCGGTCGAACTGGCTCAATTCCTTTTTTTTTTTTTTTGTGTTACTATTATATATTTTTTGTATTCTCATAAGTGACTACCTACTAGACCGCCGAAATCAGGTGTCAATAGTCATGATCAAACTCACTCTTTTTTTTGGAGCTACTTTATTTTGTACTATTATTAGTCAAAAGCAATGAGAAAAATAAATTAGAGAAGGCTTGCTTGGCGACCGATTTAGGTTACTTTTCAATTTAACTAGACATGCATTTTAATAGAAGAGTGGGTAATACAGTTATTGGAAACTTTGTTAATTTATCTTTATTTAGGTCTGATCATTTGCTTATGTAATTAAAAATTACATTGCGGAAAATGAAGTAGAATCTTCTACCTACTATTTGTTTAAGTCGGTTCTTTTGTCTATAAAAAAATAAAGTGATATGTGGCCAAAAGGAAAAGGATGAAGATAATGCTATGAATAAATGAAAAGGAAGAGGAAAAGAAACATATATAAAGATCAAAGTAAGATAAATGTCAATTTAAGAGGGGCCATGTGTCAAACTTCACATAGGCCTCTTGCTTTTACACCAAAAAACTATATAGTACTAGATCAGATTAAATCATATTACATTAGACTATTAAAAAAAAAAAACGAAACAACTCAAGCTTGAACCGAAATAACTAATTCTAAATAATTATCATTTATTTCAAAAGAGAAAGCACGTTATTTAATTATTATCTTTTTTGGAATCAATAGTTGGATGTAATCTCCCGTTTTCTCCTTAAGGATTTTCTGGCCAAATCTTCATTAAGCGTTGAAAAAAATATAAATCTCATAGAAAGATCACTTCTAAGTTCTAAGGTGGTCAAATGAAGGAATATAGTCACATATACCTCGTTGGATAAGGATGTATTTTGATCTATACTAAAAATGAATATTTTTGTCGATCCATATTAATTAAGTTGTCGATGTCAATAAATATATGGAATAGATGCTTATACAAGTTATTCTAATATTCTTTTTTTCAAAAACCATACACGTTTTTAAGAAAAAGGAAAATAAAATTGGAAAGTGATTTCAAATTAAAAATATTTTCAAAAATGAAACGGTCAGTCTCCTCGTAATCTCATGAAAAAAAATCAAGAAGATATCATAGGCACACCAAAGTTAAAGGGGAATAAATAAACAAGTTCGCCATATATATATCCAATCCTCAAAATTGCAGATTTGTTCATCTTATAAGCTTGCTCGAGTGCTATGGCGCGAGATCATCTTTTCAAGCTCTTTCCTAAAGTTGGAAAGCATCATCTCTTCCCTGGGATCGGTAAAACTATTATCTCAAAATGGACCTCTTCAAGTCCTTCATGTTGGACACATCAGGTAAGCTTCCCTAGGAACTGCAGCCTTCGATCCAAAGAATTTCTACAGATTCCAGTCTATCAAGATCTTGAACGTCAACCAATTTCAGATTGTATCATAATTCATACTCCTTAAGATTTTTCAAGTCAAAGAAGTTGAGTAATGTCTGAAGGGAGCAACACCAACTAATATGCAAGCACTGTAGATTCTCCAAATTGAAAAAGTTAATAGCTTCAAGAAGATTGCAATCGCGAACTTTAAGTTCCCTCAAGCTAGAGGGAAACTGTCCAATCCAGCGCAGGTTATTGCAGTAACGGATTGTGAGTTTCCTCAAAGTTGAGGGAAATTGCCCAATCTATCGTAGGTTATCACAGTTTTTGAGTTCAAATTCTTTTAGATAGCAAAGGCAACCCAAACATGAGCTTAAGCCGGTGATACTAGAAAGTGCCAACATACAACATGGGTTGGATATGTCTAGAGGTTCGTGGGGAAAATAGTGAAAGATGGGGGATTTGGTAGGAAAACATAATTCCAAATTTCTTATTCTCACAAGGTTAGAGATCCCTGGAGCTTTTTCTGAAGCTCTCGAGGATAAATGTAGAGATACCAAACTCTAGGGAAGTTTTGGTACATTATCCAAAAGAGTGTGTGTTAATATCAAAATCTTCAAGAAAGGTAGTCTCCCGATATCCTTAGGAATCATTTTTAGCCATGTGCAAGTCTCTCCATGAATCTCTTCAAGTTTCTCCAACATCCCAATTGCCTCAGGTAGCTTCTGCATGTCACATGAGTTTATTCTCAACACTTTCAAGCTCTTTAGATTGATAATGGTACTTGTAAAATCTACAATGCCCGTTCTTGAGACATTTAACTCAGCTAAAGATTTCAGTGTTCCAATTGAGTCAAGAAGTGTTTTAGCTTTTTGGCTTCACATATGGACAAGCACTCAAGATTCACTAGTGCTATGGTTGAGCTTGGGATTTTTCTAATGCTTCCATGATGGTTACCTATGAGTAGCTTGGTCAAAGCTTTTAGAGGACCTAATTCAATAGGCATCATTTGGAGTTGACGACATATATTTAGATTCAAGTGCTTCAGATGTTTTAGACGACCGATAAATCGATCAATTTGTAACAAATTTTCACATCTCACTAGAATTAATATTTCCTAGGATAAATATGCAGAGAGGTTAGGAGTTGTGCTTCACCCGAGGTAATTTGACAAATTAAGAACCTTCAATTTCATAGCTACCTATCAAACGATAATGTATATTAAGTGAATTTGATTTATATGATTTTTACATAACATAAACAAATATATCAACTAAGGAAGCATTCCATCAAAATAACTTTATAAATACTCTATGTATATCCATTCTTCTCACATGGCTGCGGTCCTACTATTTCATTAATAACCATATTTAGCTTATCGTCCAAAAACTTATTTAGAAAGTTTTTTTTTTTTGAACATTAACAAAAGGTACTCGTTAAAAAATCTCCCTTTTAGTTATTTCATCATCATCCTCTTTGAAATTAATGGTTGGATGAAAATCTCCCTTTTATTCCTTAAGCATTTTTTGCCACAAATCTTCCTTAGGCATTGGCAAGATAGAGATCTCATTTTAAAAAATTACTTCTAAACAATGTCCTAAATCAATAAAACAACGGACTGTTATTCCTTCATTTTGAATGAGCTAGAAGAGCAAATCATAATGCGTTACTGTGGTGGCTTGAAATCTAAGATTGAGAACGTCGTCCAATGTCCAACCTTATTGGGCGTTGAATGACATCATCAGTTTGGTATTGAAATATGAGAAGCAACAATTGATGAAGAGCAATTTTCGCTTTCCACGAGATAAGACTCACTTCTATTCAAGGGAGCGAACCTTCCAAATTTTCATCAGCACAAGGTCGGTTCCTCCCAAGCCAATGCAAGAAAAGAAGAAGATGGCAAGTCCGTTCGTTCGAACATTACTGCTTCGATTTTGCTCAAATGTTTTAGATGTCATGGGTTTGGACATACTGCATCTGATTGTGCAAAGATGGTATCCTTTTTGGAAGAAGAAATGTTTGATGAGGGCAGACCTGAGAGACCGCTATAAGAAGAAGAAAAAGATGCGACGTATGCTGACCAGTGAGAAGGTATTCTTGCAGGATGTTCGTTAATGCCACTAACGATGAAGCTGCAGGTTTGCGAATGTGTCTGATGGCATATAATGGTGAACTTAGGTGATGCAGGCGCTCCAGTTGGAAGGAGGACTCAAGACAAAAATAATTTGAAAGTGGGGGAGTTTGATGTGTCCTGGGAAAACAGATGCCTTCTCTCTATTTTTCCCTTATTGTTCGTCCCTTCGCTCTCCCGCACGCCTCCACTCGCGTTTCTCTTTTCGTTTCTTCTTTCTGCCCGAGAGAGTTCTTTCTCTAACGATTTTTTTGAGAAGGAGGTGGAGCAGACCTTGTTGAGAAGCTCCCCCTCTCGTGAACGACAGTGAAGGCATCATAAGAAGAGGAGAGAGAGACTCCCTCTCTGACTATAACCAGCGAGAACCTTCAAAAGCTCCCTTTTATTCACCCTCCACGATGCTTTCTTTCACGTCTTGTGCCTTGGCCCTCCTTTCCTTGTTTCTGTTTTGTCTTTTTTCCAGCTTATTTCTCAGCCGCGAAAGTCCCTCTTTCCAGCTTACATTCAGTCCCAATTCCAGCTTGATCTTCAGCCTGCAGGCGGTCATCTTTCCTTACCAAAATCCGGCTTTGTTGCTGTTGAGAAAACTCCTAATAGGTTTTGATGTTAACAAAACTCTTAATAAGTTTTAATGGTTACCTTGACGTATATTGATCCAAGTAAACATCTTGGAATGAACCTTTACAAAGTCTACTTTAGGTGAAACTCATTCAGACCTTCACTTAAACTATTTTACTAAGAAACAAGACTGAGAAATACTCTTATCCATCTTGACGCCAATTCAAAACTGTTAGTGGTTTGTTTGTAAAAACAAACTAAGGGCGTTTTCCTTGTCCCACACAGGAAATGTGGGAGAAAGTGGACCAATTAATAAGGGTAGGGTTTTCTTTATAAATCTAAAGAAATGATTGGGTGGGGCTAGATCCCACCATATCAACGTGCGGGTGCACGATTTTGGCGCTGGTGTACTTAGCACGCCCACGATTTAATTAGCACTTATCCTTTCTTATTTATTTCTTTTGTATTATTAATTTTAATTAATTCAAAGGTTGCTTTTGTTTTGAGAATTTTCGGAAATTATTTAAAATAAAAAATTTTAAAATTTTTAAAAAAATTATTCCGAATTTTGTTTGTGTCTTTTATTTATTTTTTATATTAATTTTAATTAATTCAAAGGTTGCCTTTGTTTTGAGAATTTTCGGAAATTATTTAAAATAAAAAATTCGAAATTAAAAAAAAAAAAAATTATTCCGAATTCTATTTGTGTCTTTTCAAGACAACTTTTGGAAAGATGCTCGTTCAGTTTGCGACTTTTTCCGTGGGGTTGCAATTGTTTGTTTTTTCAACTTCTTATGAATAGTCGCCTTTGTTCACTTAGGCAATTTTCGAAAGGACCCGTTCGTTCATTTTGGCAATTTTTCACGAAGAGTTGCATGTGTTTTAAAATTGTTTTATATATATACTTCTCAATTTTCAGAAGAACAGCTTAATCATTTTCGAGCCTTCTTCTGAAAACACGATAGCCATTTTTTCGATTGTTTCTTAGAGAGACCCTGAAGAAATACTAGAATTGCTATCTAGTATTCTCATTTTGAGACTTTGTTGTATCCTGGAGCATATTTGCCGGTGACTATTAGCAACATTGTAGATCAAATAAATCCTTAAAAAAAGTTATATCACGCCTCAAAGTCCAACTTGAGTACTCTAAATATCCGTCTTCATTGTTTTACCCAATTCGAAGCCATATTTTCCCAACAAAAACAAGGAAAGATCATAAGGCTAAAGGGCTTAGATCGAAGTAGACTAGCTCAGAACAAAACTATGTCCGAGAAGAGATATAACTAGTTATATGGTTTGGATTTCACACAACTACACATGATTAACTCAAGAAAAATTGATTGGCAAATCAATCCCGAGACATATTCTTTCTAAAGGAAGAAGTTCTATTTATGGAAACCCAGAATCTAGTTGTATAGGCGGACATAATCAAATGTGGATTCTGTCTTAGTCACTCAACAGTTATAAGATTTTCTTGATACAAATCTGTCCAATGATGGATTGGAAGATGATCCTCTAGAGATTGTCCAACGGCTAGATTGAAAGTTGAGGAGTATATAAGGAGACCATAGTGCCAAGGAGCAAAATATAGACGAGGCTATAATCTATAATTCCAAAGTTTGAGCAAACTTCAATCATACATTTGTCTTTCGTGAACTTTAATTTTGTTTCGTGAGAGAAATACAAAAAGAGTGATTAAGTCAGATAGTGTGATCTATCACTAAATGTTTACACTCAAAGTTGTAATCTCTTATCGATCATATCATGAAATCCAACCAATAGGCTATTAGCGTGAGAAAGTAAACGTAGGTTTGATCTAAGCCAAATCACTATATAGTTTATGTGTAATTTTTCTTATCTTTACTCTCTTATTGATTACTGTTATAGTCTATTGCATACTCTTAGGTTGCTCTTAAAGTCTGTTCTACAAGGCAATAGACTTTGAAACTCATTTTGGAATATGTCCCTATTCGGACTTTAATCTTGATTCGTTCTATTCCACTTTAAATTGTCAAGTTTTTGAGAATCACCCATTCACTGCCCCTCTACGTGATACTTGCTAGCCATCTTAGTTCTAGCCAAGTCATGACAGTCCCCAAATTAGCTTTGTATTCCAATTGGTTTCATTCTAGCAGTCTGGTAAGTTTTGCCATCTCAAAGTCTAGTTCAATTTATAGTTCCATTAGGACTAAGTGCTGTCGTGACCCCATCCAGTGAGGGGCCACCCTTGCATAGAGGGGTAGAGTTAATTGTTCACGAGACGTTCCAAATGGCGCATTACAAAAAGGTGACTTGAACCATCCATGAGGTCCATCAATCGAGAACACGGACCCCAAGTCCATCCCTCACTTGACAAGATATTGTTTTATAAGTTCTTCAAACATCCTACATATTGTCTAGGAGTCACCATTAGCCTCATATCGAGATCAGCAATAAAGCCCATGGAGAAGCGGGAGGGTCATCTTGATTTTTATGAACCAAAAATTTTAGATTCAAGGATTTAGATTACACTAACATTTCTATTAATGTTATTTTGGTACTTAACTTGTCAGGATATTATCTAAGTAGTTATGCATTTGTTATTACCATTTTCGTGGCAAAGAGGTCTAAAATCCACTAAGTGATCATGCAACATGCTTTTGTAGGAAGGTTCATTTAGAATTTCTACGCTAATCTTAAATCTAGCCTAGAAAATGAAATTAATAAACAATATATTGAAAAGCAGTGCGTCAAGTAAACACCCAACGAAATAAAATATCTAGCTATTCTAAGCGTAATAATGAAAAACCCGCAACTTGTCAGGTAATTATTATAAATTCGAAAAAAAAAAAAAACTCGAGACATAATGGAGTAAAAATGAGACCAGATTGGACATCAGTCTTTGGCCTTCAACATCGTGACTTGTGGTTGTCATCTCCTCCATGGACCGCCTCGCAGGTGTCGGTTTTGTACTCAACCGATCCATTTCAAACAAATGATATGCAAAGAAACAATTAAGACAAATCAAGATCACCCATTCACCAAACTATGAATTGGCCTCGGGATTGGCCTTCGCTTTCATGCACTTCGACCATCCTGACCCCCTATTGACTAAGATTGATTGATTTAATAGTTAATAATAAGTGGTCACAATTTGCATTCACAAAATATGGTCGATATCAATTAAACCCCTAATTTGGTTCTATTTAACCCCAATAGGTTACCCAATCAATCATACATCGCACTTACTCATTCATCTAACAAAGACATGCATATGCACTAAATATGGCAAGCGTTCAGGTCATTTGATCTTGATTCACAAACAATCAAGCAAAGGGAAGTGAACCAAAATAGGGTCACTTATTCAATTATTTGTGAAATACAGGCTGATTAGATTGGCAATCAATTAAATGACCAAACGACCTTCAATTTGAATGTATCAGGTGTCATTAGAAATTGAGAAATGTTCTTCAAAAGTCATGAAGACCGCTTTTCCTAATCCGGGTCCTATTTGGCCGTTTATACCAAATGCTCTATTTTCGATTTTCTAGGAAAATTTAGGAAAAATATCAAACAGCTTTCAATCCTGCCAAATTTTATATAGAGGTAGTTTAGACTGTTATTGGAAAATTTATTGTTTGCCCTTAAACGGGAGAAGAATATCAAGAGTGCCATAACTTTCTTACAATGCTTACTTAAATGGCATAACTTATTTTTTGCTCACTTGAATGCCATGTCAAAGCAAAATTGATCACTTGAGTGTTAATCCTGGCAAATCATCCTAAGTGGATTTTTTTTTAAAAAAATCAAATTTTATTGTTTTCTTTTGCTTTTTCCTTAGGGCCAACAAGAGTCACTGGCAACTCTCATTGGCCACGAAACCCTTGTCCAATGTGGCTACGAAGGCCTTGGGCAAGGGCATCGTAACCTCATTGGACACAAGCAAGGCCGCGAAGGCCCTCACTGGATTGGGTGACATTGCCTCGCCTAGACTTGGCAAGGGCCATCAAGGCCCCACATGCAGCTAGCAAGGCTAAGACCAGGGCCTTTGTGATCAAACCATTGCCGGCCCTAAAAGACAAAGGAAAAATAGTAAAATAAAAATTCATAATTAAAATATTACAATAAATGATTAAAAATATTAAAAAATATCCACATCGGTCTTTGAAGAAGGCATGTAAAATGACCGGTTGTCACGTTGGATTTTCCAGTGAGACAAATTGCTAATAGTACTCAAGTGATCAATTTTTTAAATTTATAATACTCAAGTAAGAAAAAAAAAAGTCTTGGCTATCAAGTGAGCGCCGTACAAAAGTTGTAACACTCATGCTGCTCTTACCTTGCCCTTAAACTATGTGATATTGGCAAAATCTCCCAGGAACTCATCTGAAAACAATTTTATTGGCCGGTGCTGATGTTGTCCGATTTATTGTACGTAACGGCCTCTAAACTTTATTACTTAGTCCTCAAATTTTGTGGCCTACTAATTAAGACCCTAATGAACAACTTTCTAGTTCTGAGTTTTTGCAAAAAAGGACCCCAAGACCATTAAAATCGCCAAACACGTCCGGCGCTTAGGGAAGCAATTTTCCAGATCTGACTGCGGAAAAGTTCAGCACATTGATCAGACCTTTGAGCGATCAAACGAGCTTAAATTTCAATGAAATTGATATCACAAAAAATCTTGAAATCTCAGTTACGACTTTCATGCAGAACATTTATGAGATCTTAACACAAAAAATCAGAAAAATCAAAGAACGGAGCAAGGTTATGTCAAGAACTGCTATTACAGAACCCAAGTCAGTTTTTCCAGATTCTGACTTCAGATTATGAGCTGATTTTGACATAGAAAATGATCTCCAATTTTAACGTGCTATCTATTTTTTTGAAGCTTAGGATGTTATTTTGGTTCCCTAGTTGAACACTTTTCGAAATTTTGATGTTTTCAAACTCAAATCCATATGTGAAGCCTACTGACTCAGTGAGCTACGATTTTCCAAGGCGTGCTAGCAATCATCAATCAATCAACAAACGATTGTTAATCAATTTCTACAAAACAGCAACCTTTCAGCAGCATTTAGCCATCACAACTCCATATGCGCATCTGGCTTCATTAATTTCCTCCACAATCGTAAACTAAAATCTTTGATCCACAAACCTTGTTCGTGACGCCTTGACCCTTGATCGAGCGATCTGGCCTCCACATGTACTTCGAAGACTTCACAGAACAGCCAAGGACGCTCAGAAACTCACTGAAATCACAGCACAAGAAATTCGGATTAAGGACCTTGGGTGAACAAACAACGGAAATGATCAAGTTGAAGGAGATCCGGTGGAGTAGTGGCTGAGCTCCGACCACCACCACTTCGAGGACAGGTTGAGGAATGCCGTTGCAAGAGTCAGATCATGAGGAATTGCCTGCAGGCGATCAAATCATAGTCGGAAGCTACTGGAACCAGGACTGGCGTGTGAGCTGTTGTTAGGCCCAACGAGGAAGAACCAGCCAGCTCGAGGTCAGCCGGCAATGCACTGGTGCGGCTTGACTTGCGACTGGGTGGGGGAGGGTCTGAGGCGTGTGGAGCAGTGGTGGTCTGCCGTGGGGGCGCCGGCAACCAGCCAAAATCGGCAATGAAGAAGTGCGGCGGAGAGTAAGAGAGAGTTATAGTGTGGTTGATAAAAAACAATTTTTTGAAATGAATTTGTTGGCAGAGTCGTTTCCGTGTGGTTGTTGAAGCAACTGAGGCCATGACTTTTAAAGGCCCATTCGTTTCGTAGAAAATAATTTTTGAGAAAATGTTTTCCAGATTTTTCAGTGTTTGTTTCACAGAAAATGAATTCCTTGGGAAAATGTTTTCCATGAAAGGAAAAAAGTTTTCTAAATTAAGGAAAAATGTTTTCCATTTTTTAAAAGTGGAAAATATTTTCTTTACTTGATCTCTCTTATCTCACACCTTTACAAATTTTCACTTCCTCTTCCCCTTTCTTTTTCTTCTTTACTTTTTTATTCGAATTATTTTTAATTTCCTTTTTCTTTTCTATTTCTTTTCTTCATTTTTTTAATTTTCTTTTCTTTTCCTTTTCTTTGTTTCCCATCTTCTTTTTTCTTGGCTAGTCGTTGGCCGTTACTAGGCGAACCTCGAGCTCGTCCATATCAAGCTCACGCTTTGCATTCTTGCTTATCCTTTTCTTTATTTGCTCTATCCTGTAGTTGTACATTGCTCGTCCATATCAAGCTCACGCTTTGCCTTCTTGCTTATCCTTTTCTTTATTTGCTCTATCCTGTAGTTGTACAATGCTCAAGCAAAGGGCTCCACATGCTTTGCTTCTTTTCTCTTTTGCTTCTTTTTAAAATCAATACGAACATTTTTTTTGAGTAGATAAGCATTTGGCGACAATGAGGGAATAAAGATATAAAGTAAGTTTGTTCGAATTTAAAGGCAAGTTCATATTTGATGGATTTATAGGTCGGTAAGTGATGCATGCCCAAGTGGTGAAGTCTTAGAAAATATTTTCCTTATCGAACATCGGAAAATATTATTTTCTAAAATATTTTTAGGTTTTAGCCAAACACTAGAAAATATTGTCATTTTCGTGGAAAATGACTCGTAGGAAAATATTTTCTGGAAATGGCCAATTTTCCCCAAAACGAATGAACCCTATGAGATTGAGGTTTTTTTATCGACAAAAGTCTCATATCGAGCAACTAAGGAAATATTTTGGGGCTTATAATGGGTATGGCTCCCTCTCCTGATAAGCTGTCTTTTTGGATCTTCCACCCCTTGGAACGAATTATTTTTGGATCCACACCGGTGGTGGAAATTCATTGAGATTCTTCTCTCTCTGGTAATCCACCACCAGTTTTCGGAAGACAATTATTCACTTCACTGAGATTTTGGTCTCTGGCAATAGGGTCTGTGATGATATATGATTGACAATTTCAATGGGAAGACAAAAGTATCAAATTTGAGAACTGAACCTGTTCCTCAAGACATTAAAGTAAAAGGGCAAAGTGGGGCCATGTGCCGAATGAGTAGAGGGCGTAGCAAGTGATCTTAATTGTCGAGAATGCATATTCTTGACTCTTTCTATGTATAAAACTTCGTGACTTTTTTGCCAAGAAAATAAGCTGTCGCCTTGTAATGCCAACATCAACACATTCTGCAGTTGACAAAGTTAATTTAACTACAAAGAAATATCTATTTTAAAAAATTTGCGAATTAATTTATTCCTGTCATATTTTACCCACACTGGAGTCACGCCTATAATTGTACAAAAGGAACCAAATCACATCCAGGAAACATGGACGTCGTAAAGAACAAGACATAGCAAATGTCACCTGGAAAGAAAAAAAAACATAAACAAAATCATGCAAGCATTTTAGAGTGCATTTGATAATATTTTTGTTTCATAGGATAATTTTTTTTAAGAAATAGTTTTTTTTCTATTTTTATTGTCCAAAATAATTTTTGAGTAAAACAACATGTTTGCGAATTATACAAAATTTCTATTCTAAAATGAAAAAAGAAGTGGGATGTATTTGGTACGAATTATAAATTTTTTTGTGCTATAGAATTTCTTTTAATATTTTAATACTTATTTTCTTTTCTTTTTTTCCTCTCTTCTTTCTCCTCCTCTAGCAGACGATGGTGGCGGCCGGCAAGTCTCCATTGACTGACTAGAAGAGGAAGAATAAGAAAAAAGAAAAAAAAAAAAAATGACTTATATTTAAAAATTATTCTTGGGAATAAGAAATTACTTTTTTCTTTTTCTTATTCTTGTTCCAAATATTCCTTGGCCCTTTTTCTATTACAAGAAATAGAAAAATTAATAGATGTTACAAAATCAATTTCTATGCTTTTTCTATTTTGAGAAAAAATAAAATAAAAAAAAACAAAAAATTACCCACGCCCTTAAATGGTCTAGAACCATGAGAAATCATGGGAGACCGGAAAAGGTGGGTACGGAGGAAACAATGGAAACAGCACAGTTGGAAAAAAAAATGGTTTTCCCTTTTTACCAATGGTGGGCCCCTTGTGGGCCACACCCAGCTCCTTAGGAGCTTATTTGCACCAAAACAGGGAAAGGGTTTCGAAGGAGTCGGACAGAGAGGCCTTCTTCCCCTGGTGGTGTTAATGAAAATCGGTTTTTGGAAATGAATTTTTTGGCAGAGTAGCGGCGCTGTGGATGTGGAAGCAGCTGAGGCCATGGCTTTAAGAGCAGAGGGTTGTTGCTTAGCTCGAGCATGGAAGTGGCAGAGTATGGGATTGGAAGCTGATGCTGCGGCTAGTGCATGATGTTTCTCTCTATGAGATTCAGGTTCTTGGTCAAAACTTATTGAGGGTGCGTCAGGCAACACGTTTGCAAAGTCCTTTAAACCTCTCAAGGTTATTGGGTAAATACAAATTGTGAATGGTAAATGTTTTGAAGAGTTTTGGGAAAATGCAATTGCACTTATAAAGTTTTCCAAATGGCTTTAGCTCGACACATGAGTAGAAAAAGCTTTGAAAAGTAACACTTTTTCGCATATTCCCAGCCCAAGTTTAATGAAAATGTTAATTTCCCATCTTATTCAAAAGTCAAATCGAATGCATCCCTAGATTCTGGTTTGGTAATCCACCGCCAATTTTTGGAAGACAATTTTTCAACTCATTGAGACTTGGATCTCTAGCAAAAGGGTCTGCGATGAGAAAATGGATTGTCATGACTAACTTAAAAGGAGAAGCATATTTTTATAAATTAGTTTACTCATTAATATTGACCAAATATGTATAGCTTACAAATGTAAATGGTACGTTTGTATTGGACTGTGTACTAAATAACTCTTCACTTAAATATGGAATAGTAAATATTATTGGAAGGTTTTGAAAGTATAACTAACTAGTAAGATTGTAATTTCCAATGAACATTTTGCCACTGGACTAATGGAGCACTTCCTTACATACTACATTAATTGATATTTAACTTAAGACTATCTATTAAGTTATGTGTAGTTCAAGGCTTTTACACACACTTAATGTGGTTATCAATATATTTTTTTGCTTACATGCAATTTTAGGTTGAGTCTTGCTAATTAGTGTCGCAATCTTCCCAAGAAGAAATCCCAGGGGAGCTCAGTGTATTGCCAAGCAAGCGCTAATGGTTGGCGCTAGCTCTTAGGTCCAGGTCTCCCAAGTCTTTCCGATTGCAATATGATTTATGCAATCAATTATGAAAATTAAATTTACTTTTAGTGTCACTACTAATTTATCAGAGGCCAGAAAAATGTTGGATAACGTTTTATTTATGCAAATCAAAGATTCGAATATGGAGAATTTGATTACACTAAATGTCTATCAAATGCCCAGTGTGCTACAGTTTGCTCTTTCTTGAAAACAAGTTATAGTGATCTTGTCAATTATATTTTCCTTAAATCCTCTATGTAAATAGCGATCATACATGGATGCTCATACAATGAATCATAAATAACCAATAACCGAAGCAATTAAAGTAAAGTACGAGGATCGTATTAGGTAAAAAATTAGACAATGCCTTGTTATTATGCCCTGGAAGAGGACCCTTGTGAGAAGTAAATGTGCATTACTCTAATAAATGTGAACTTCTTAATCTCCATGATTTCCCTGAATCCTCTATGTACATCGCGAACATACATGGATGCTCGAACAATGAAACATAAACAACCAATAATTAAAGCAATTAAAGTAAAATATGAGGATCGTATTAGGCAAAAAATGAGATGATGCCTCATTATTATGCCCCGGGACGGGACATAATCGATTTTATGATTCTCATGAGGCATGTTAGTGCATATGTAACCTAGGCATCCAAAATATGCACCGGAACCCTTACGCATGGAAATTTCTAGTATTTCTGACGTGGATTATGTGCATTGAAATGTTTCGAAAATGATATGTAGGAAAGTCTAGCCTGAGGCATGACATGAGTAACTGCTTCCATGGAATTGACTTAAACTTACATGAGAGATAGAACATCTCAGAAACAGCAACTTGGACACCTATCAATCGGTCTCAAGGGCGGGTGGCCATGAACATTCACAGCCACAAATTTGCAGGAGAAAGCTACGGCTTGCAATCAATGAATTCCAGAGTTCACACAGCCAACAAGACAGACAAGGCGGGTGCCGCATATCCAACTGCAAATCAGTATCCAGTTCATTTTCTCAGCTCCCTTTTCTAAAAATGGCTTGGTACTTCATCTGTGGCAGCTCAAGATCAAGTGGAATACAGATTTATAAGAACTGAAAGATGCTAAATATTCCAAAGTGTGAAAACCCACCATTTGAGAGTCTGCTAATGATGCATAACTACGATGATTGCCGCACATAAGCCCCTCCCATAATGAAATGACGAAGATTCTGAGTTCAACACGCAACCTTCGAGTTGGTGTATTGAGAATATATCCATATTCATGTTCAGATCGTAGGACTTAGTAAATACCTCATAGTAATGATCAGATGATATTATTGGCGGCCTGAGTAACGGGGACATGCTTAGTAGTCGGTTTAAACACACACCAAGAGCACCTTCACTTCCTTGACAACACATGCAGCTAACGTATTCTCTCTCTATTCATTCACTCTCTGCCCACAACCTCACCCTTGCACGTAATTTGTCACTTCCTCCATGTTTTGCTTTCGACTCTCGATTTTTTGCCTTAGGAGAATTTCAACTTCGATGTCTTCAGGGGAATACCACACGGCTTTTCTTTCCAATCTTCCAGTTTGAATCACATGGCAGATCCCAAGTGATGCTCGATATAGGTTCTTGGTAATGATTCTGGGGGTCAAATTGTGGAGCTGAGGAAAGTCGACCACATGACATTGCAGCTGAATTCTCGTCATGTTGTCTTTTGTCGGCTGAAGACCCCATATCTCTTCCTGCTGCAGGTCTCATTTGTTTTGTTGGCAGCATGCTCCGCTCTCTGTTTTACTCGGGCAGTTTCCCTGATTTTTCTCATACGCTCATGTCCCCTTTGCTTTGCTTTACTTTTTTTTTTTTTTTTCTTTTGGGGGAAAAATAGATTCCTAGGAAACTAATCCCATTTTAGAAGATGTACAATATACCTGAGTAATCTAAACTGCAAGAACAAGCTCTAGTTTTTTGAAAATATGTAAAAACGACCTTTTGGCAACAATTTATATTTTCTCAATAGGGAAGAGGAGAGGAAAGTATCTCCCTGAGAAAAAAAAATATCATGTTACAATGATTATTACAAAGAATTCTTAAATTACATGAGTATCCTCCTTGTCATCAAATATTTCATTAAGGTACTTGGGGAGAGAAATGAGCAAATATCCTGAAAAACGGGAACTTCTCTTCTCATCTTTTTACACAAGAATATGTGCATGTTTAGATTGTCTGAATATCCCATAATGATATATCATATATGATTGAATTTGAGACTATTTAATCATATATAAAATGTACCTTTTTTCTTCTAACTGTAGAAGAGGACACAATAATTATTTTCAATATTGGAAAGAGACCAATTAAAATTGATGGTTAAAGATGATCATCACTTCACTTGTAAGGTCAATGAGATTAGAGCCAACTAAACTTAGCCTAGTTGGTCAATATTTCATATTAAGGAGAGAAAGGGGTTTATTCCACCATCTCCTTAACGTCATGTGTCGATACATATTTAGTTCAAATTTATCCAGTGTTAGGGGTAGATGCCCTCCTGGCACTGCAGGAGGAGCTTATTTGGGATGGCGCAAGTAAAGTTAAACGAGATTTGGAAATGGCAAAGAAATTTGGAGCAAAACTCCAAGTAAATCTTTGATTTAGGAAGGCAGCTTTTTATTGGCCAACTAAATGTTGGGTCAAACAACATTTGCAAATGCCAATAGTACAACATAAATGAAGACTGGAATCACAACCCTGTAGCGTCTCGCTATGGAGACAAAGCAACGACTGACAATGCCACTGAAAATCGATGCATTTATTTTTATTTTTTTAGCAATTTGTACTTATTCTTCTCCTCCATTAGACGGAACATCTTCAAAGCTAAAACACGACAGACGGGAATTATTAAATGAGTGCGTTCAGCTTGCTAAAACTTCAACTCAGAGCCGTGCAACTTCTCTTCCATGACACTGTCTATTCTCTCCCCCATCTCCGCACTCATGTAATTCACCCAATCTCCGATCTCGCCTCTCCTGAAGAACAACTTGTTCTCTGCTCCAATCCAAAGGCTCCCGCTCTTGTTCACCTCCAACGTGCTCAAATTGTCGAAACTACACATCCTCAGTATTCCCTCCGCAATCCCGCCTCTCAGCTCTTCTTCACTAAATGGACACCCCACGAAATCGGCCAATCTCCTCACATGAACACATGGGTCCTCTTTCATCTCCTCATACTTCATGAACAACACCTTCTCGTGCATCTCCGAGCTCATCTTGTGGTAGCCCAGCACATGGTCCCAGTACGGTCCGTACATGCTCAACCCTTGACAAAACTTGTCGAGGCACTCAGGGAGAGGAGTCTGGCTGCCGTTCTCTTTGAGCATCATTTTCTTGGTGAAGTGCCATAGCGAGATGAAGTTGTCCTTAGGGTTCCTACACAGGTAAACCAGCTTACACTTGGAGTCCCTCACTGACTGTGGAAGCGAGGAATAAGGTAAGTGGGTGGCAAGGAGCCTCCGGGACACGAAAGTAGTGTGACCAGGATCTTCTTGTTGGAGATAGAGCTGGAACTCCAAGTAGGGCACGAGGTCGTGGGGGCTTCGGGTTAGGAGGGGGTGGCATCGTTCTGAGTTGGGGTCGGAGTACTTGGCACGGTTCAAAAGAGCAAAGAGGATGGCTTTTGGCCAGGTGGTACCAGATTTCGGGCTGGTGACGAGGATGATATCAGAGTTGTGAGCTTGGAAGTGGTTTTGACAAGCTAGGACGCCGTTGAATAGCCAAGAGGGGAACCAGAAGCCTTGGTACAAGAATAGAGAGGGATTGTCCCAACCTTTATCCGAAGGGAGAGAGGAGATCAAGTCTGTGCATGCTTGAGAGGATTGTGAGGATTGCATCGTCGTGGTGGTGGTGGTAGTGATGGAGGAGGAGGTGCGGCATTGAAGTTAGGAATTACTCTTGCTAGCCAGCTATAGGGTTCAGTGAGCCAAGGGTGGGTTGATGTTTTGCGTCACAAGAACCTTAAATAGAGGCTTCTCGCATGAGAAATATCGTTGCTGGGATGAGGTCTAGAACTCAAACCAAAAACTTTCTTGATGATGGTATTGGGCGTCCCTTATAATTTCTACATTAATTGTTGTATGATTACATATCTCTATAAACAAGTTTGAATTCAACACTTTATTGCTCCTAGCATTATTAATGCTTCCATATAGCTGTCACGGCCCTTTTTTCTGACTCAATCTTTAGGAAAGGAGTTAGTTTAGAGATAATGTCCAAAATGTGGGCTTACGGCCTTTATTGGGGCACGGGCTCTTCGAAACTTTTACCTTAGGATACGTTGGATTAATTTTAAGGTTCAATTAACCCTAAACAATTTTATGTGAGTTGGGAGTCCCTATTAACCTATTATGATTAGCTAGAAATCAAGTGAGATAGGCAAATAGAGTTTACTAGGTCTGAAGATTTGATTACAATAATAATTATTATTAGTGCCCTTTTGATACCTCTAACTTGATTGATCATTCATCTAAGTGACCAAACAGTCGTAATTACTAGGGGTGTCAAAAACCGTCCCGAAAATTGAACCGAACCGAAAAATTCGATTTATTGGTTCGGTTTTCGAGTCGGTTCGATTCTCATTAAAAATCGAAATTTTTTTATTGGTTCGGTTTTTATCGGTTAATCGAACCGAACTAAACCAATAAACTGATAAAATCCTAAAACCTTATTTCGGTTCGGTTACTTCTTCCTCAATGACTCCCCTCTCTCTCTTCACTGAACACTCGCCTGCAGCCCTCATGCCTGAACCATCGCCACCGCTACGATGAGCCCCTCACTGGCCTTGAGTCCACGATGGACTCATCTCTCGAACATCAGCTTCTCTTCCATGCCCTAGCCTCCACCAAGCCCCATCGCCTAGACCAGCCGAGAAGCATTACCGGTGCCCCAACCTCAACGTCCAACCACACTTGGTGCTCGGTGAGTCACGGCCGACAACCTCGGCCGTTGCCGGAACCCCCTTGCCCTCACTGGCCTCCTCACGGCGGAAGCCAAACTTTGCCCAGAACACCCAAATCGAGACCCAATCTAAGGTTTCGACACACCCCTACCATTCGAAAACCACGCCTCAGCGATGCTTGCCTCCGTCTGCTTGATCAAAGAAAGAGGCAACGACGGCCACAGACGAAGCAACACGACGAGAACGAATATTCCCCACACAAACTTTCAGATCCAGTTCGGCATTATATCAAACAATTGGGGCGCGATACTATAACGAGGGATTTTTGGGTCAACCAAAGCTCGACCCGCACTGGGACTCTCGGCACGTGACGAAGAAGACATCGGAAACAAAACACGGGGCGACGTCGACCGGAGCTCGCAAGAGCTGGACGGCTGGGAGCTCCGACTAGGCTCGCCCAAAACTAGGCAAGAGCAGGGGCGAGCTTACCTATTCAGCTTACAAGCATCGCCAAGAAGGTCGTCGTGTGGTTCGTTGACAGACAGAGTAACCGAAAAACCAAAAACCAAAAACCAAAAACCAAAAACCAAAAGCTAAAAACCAAAAGCAGAAAAACTGAACCGAACCGACATTTCGGTTGGGTTCGTATTCGGTTCGGGTCTCATTCGGTTCGGTTCAGAAGTTATTTCTAACAATTCAGTTCGGTTCAGTTTTTTTGAAAAACCGAATCGAACTGAACCTTTGACACCCCCTAGTAATTACCCATTACAAATCCTAAAGGCCATCCAAACCACTAAGTGTTCATGCAATTGTTTTTTAGGGGTTTATTATGATCCTAAAGTTTGTCCTGACCATTCTAAAAAGCAAGAGAACAACCAATGTAATAAAAGTGCAGCAATTAACATCCAAGTATTGAAAAGTTTAAGTAAAGTACAAGAAAGAAATCCTAATACTTTGGATAAAGAATATACATGCTTTGTTCTAAGCTCCAAGATATAATTCCCATGAGCTTGACCCGATACCAAGTCAAGCAAAAATATACATGGCTTTGTTCTTTAGCCCCAGGACATGATCTCATGAGCTTGAGGCTAAAGACTAGACTAATCAACTAAATTAAGGCGAGCATAGTATTCTACTCCTTTTATTTGATGAAAGTTCTAGAATAGACCATGCTACCCATTTCATTGATGAAGTTTTCTAAGTCCAAGTTGACTTTTTTTATTTTCTAGTTAAACTTATTTTGGTTAGGTCTAGCATTAATTCCTAAATTTATTAACTAAACTAGACTAATCGATTCTAAGCTAAACTAGCGAGGCCCAAGCAAATTGCCACCAAGGACCACCACTCCTATCTCTCGGCCACCGGTCTTCATCGTCAACCTCATCTTTTTGTTTCATGAATTACTCAATCCATTTGCAAGTTCACTTAATCCACACATTAGCTGATCCCCATGAACTAAGAGGCTAGAGATTAGACTAATCTAAACTAGATTAAGGTGAGCCTAATATTCTACTCATTTTATTTAATGAATTTTTTAAACTAGACTATGCTACCCATGTCATTGATGAAGTGATGCTAAGTCCAAGTTGACCTCTTATTTTCTAGTTGGACTTATTCTGGTTAGGTCTAGCATTAATTCCTAAGTTTGTTAACTTAACTGGCCTAATTCATTATAAACTAAACTTGTGAGCCTCAAGCTAATCGCTACCTATTAACACCTAAAATTTGATGACATAAAAAGTTAGGGATTGACTCGACTCCTAGAAAAAAAAATAGTTCTCATTAAATTACATAGTATATAGATATTAAGGAATTTCTATTAATAATAGAATTTATCAAAAAGTTGAAAAAAATAATGTAATATATATTTCAAGAAAATAGAGAGCGAAATCGGGCTGGGGATGGGCCAGCTTGGCCTCCTTTCCTCTTTCCCTTCTCTTCCAGCTAGGCCCAGCCCAGCCCATTTCTTTTTGTCTCTTCCATCCCAGCCCCTTCCACTTTCTTCATCGCCGCTTCCTCTCACGCCCTCCGCAAATAGCAAATCACTCTCCCTAATTTGTTATTGGCCGAAAGGGTTAAAGTCGGCCGGTAGGCAACGACCTAGGCGGGGATGTTGCAGGTGGGGTGGACGCGAGGTGGCCGATTCGTGGCCACTGTTGTGGTCATCTGCGGAGGCCATTGGTTTCGGGGGATTGGGCGCCCGATGGTCGCCCCACCGTGGCTGTTGTTAGGGCATCGCCGGCCAAGCTCGGGTCGAGCGCTCGACCTGAGTCGACTGGGGCGATGCCAGTATGCGCCCTCGACCGGGCTGAAGGCGATCGACACTGCTCCCGTCAACTGTCTCCGTCGCGGCACGATGCAGGACACTTGGAGAGTAGCGTCAATCGGGTCGGGCAGTGGGCTGAGTTTAGTCTATTCTTGACTTTTGTGGGTTGGGCCAGACGAATTAAGGTTTTAGCTGGGCTTCATTTTAGAATTAGTGTGGGAGGCAAGGCTTTGGTTTAATATTGGATAGTTGGGCTTTAGGGAATTGGGTTTAAGTATAGTTTAGGGCTTAGTATAAGAGCCTGGCCCTCGTTTCAGCCCAGCTCGGTGAGACCCGAGTCGGGTCTCGACAGGACTGATCACATGTAAGACCGACAAAGCCTTTGCGTGTGCGCGTGGCACGACACAGCGTCGGCACACGTCACTTCTTAAAAATAGAGAATTTCGACACGTTAAACGTTATATATTAAATATATTTTTATATATAAATACATAAATAAATAATAATAAAAATAGCATAGAATTAATTTACACAAAAATATTAAATAATATCATTCATTATTTTAATTTGTTACAATAATACACAAAATTTAGAGGAAAAAAACATTGTTTAAATAAAAATGCTGAAATGATATTTTTAAATTTATTTATTTATCATATATAGCATTTTTTATTACTTCTTTCAGAGTAAAAGACTTTTTAAAAAAATAAAACTGAAAAAAAAAAAAAAAAAACCCTGTGTGTGTATATTTATAGCAATTTTATTATTTCTTTTATTACTTCTTTTGTGTATATGTATATTTTGACCCCTCAAGTATTAGAAATTTTTAAAATTGACCCCGTGCGTGTCGGAATCGCGTGCCGGAATTTTGGACTCGCGTGTCGAAGCGTGTCAGAAAGAGTTGACCACGTGTCGGATTTTTCGACACTCGTTGACCACGTGTCGGAGCGTGTCGGGACGTGTCGGAGCGTGTCGGACACGTGTCGGAGTGTCGGACACGACACGAAGGCTTCCGGAGAGTGTCCGTGCTACATAGACTGGATCCATAGATCCGGCCCGGGTCTGTATTCTTAGAAAATTTTTTTTTAAATAAATATATATACTTTTAAATTAAAAATTTTCCTAATTTTTTTATTTTCTCTAAAAATTAAGAAAAACTCAAAAATTAATTTCTAAGTAGTTTTCTCTTAAAATGTGTGAAAATCCTTGACAAAAAAAGTTGTGCTCAAAATTGAACAAGCTTTTGCGGCTTTACAATAAGATTTTAATATTCTTAAAGACAAATGCTAAGTCGATGTTTATGTATCTCCATTTCGATTATCAATTGATTGTGCACTTTTGATATATTAATTTTTGTTTCCCTTTAGCACAATTGGGAATTGTATTTTCTTATTTTTAAGCATTAGATTCTTGCTTTTAGTTGCAATTTATTTAATACTTCATTAGTTGCTAATTGTTATTTTAATAATTGTGCACCCGCATAATTATTTCATATGTCAGTGGATAGGTTTAAAGTTGATTCTAATAACACTTAAACAACTCATTTTGGCTGAGAAATTGGTGCAATCGGGATCCCCATGACTAGAGTTTTAAATTTGGGTCTATCAACAAAAATTCAATTGTGAACAATAACTAACATGGTATGTTTGAATTACTAGTGCCAAGGTTCACAACTATTGATTTTGGTCAATTATGCGTTGAAACTATTATCAATTGCTTGAATAAATCCCTCCCTCTTTATCTGGAAACTCAAGTGGAAGTACTACGTCATCGTGCAAATTAATCTTGTAGACTCGTCCAAACTAATATTACTTTGACATTGCATTTTGTATATATCAAGATGCAAGAAATTAATATCCCATAAACTTGGCCTGTGCAAAAAGAGTTAATTTCTTTTGCATGAATCTCCTCGTCAGTGGATATGTTTAAAGTTAATTCTAATAACACTTAAACAACTCATTTTGGCTGAGAAATTGGTGCAATCGGGATCCCCATGACTAGAGTTTTAAATTTGGGCCTATCAACAAAAATTCAATTGTGAACAATAACTAACATGGTATGTTTGAATTACTAGTGCCAAGGTTCACAACTATTGATTTTGGTCAATTATGCGTTGAAACTATTATCAATTGCTTGAATAAATCCCTCCCTCTTTATCTGGAAACTCAAGTGGAAGTACTACGTCATCGTGCAAATTAATCTTGTAGACTCGTCCAAACTAATATTACTTTGACATTGCATTTTGTATATATCAAGATGCAAGAAATTAATATCCCATAAACTTGGCCTGTGCAAAAAGAGTTAATTTCTTTTGCATGAATCTCCTCGTCAGTGGATAGGTTTAAAGTTAATTCTAATAACACTTAAACAACTCATTTTGGCTGAGAAATTGGTGCAATCGGGATCCCCATGACTAGAGTTTTAAATTTGGGCCTATCAACAAAAATTCAATTGTGAACAATAACTAACATGGTATGTTTGAATTACTAGTGCCAAGGTTCACAACTATTGATTTTGGTCAATTATGCGTTGAAACTATTATCAATTGCTTGAATAAATCCCTCCCTCTTTATCTGGAAACTCAAGTGGAAGTACTACGTCATCGTGCAAATTAATCTTGTAGACTCGTCCAAACTAATATTACTTTGACATTGCATTTTGTATATATCAAGATGCAAGAAATTAATATCCCATAAACTTGGCCTGTGCAAAAAGAGTTAATTTCTTTTGCATGAATCTCCTCGTCAGTGGATAGGTTTAAAGTTAATTCTAATAACACTTAAACAACTCATTTTGGCTGAGAAATTGGTGCAATCGGGATCCCCATGACTAGAGTTTTAAATTTGGGCCTATCAACAAAAATTCAATTGTGAACAATAACTAACATGGTATGTTTGAATTACTAGTGCCAAGGTTCACAACTATTGATTTTGGTCAATTATGCGTTGAAACTATTATCAATTGCTTGAATAAATCCCTCCCTCTTTATCTGGAAACTCAAGTGGAAGTACTACGTCATCGTGCAAATTAATCTTGTAGACTCGTCCAAACTAATATTACTTTGACATTGCATTTTGTATATATCAAGATGCAATAAATTAATATCCCATAAACTTGGCCTGTGCAAAAAGAGTTAATTTCTTTTGCATGAATCTCCTCGTCATAGATAAGAATGATTTTCACTTGTAGACTCCGTTATGGACAACTTCATTTAAGTTTTTCCCTTTGTTGGTGAGAGTTGGCATTATAAACCAATTGAATCTTCTATTCTTTTTCTTTAGACTTTGAACATGCACAAAAAAGAAAATCATTTAGATAGAGGCCATATTAGTCAGAGTTTGACGTCGCGCACCTTTATATTTGCAAGCGGGCGAGGTCCATATTTACAGTCCTCTAATTAGAGGTAAAGTCCAGCAGGCCTGGAGGAGCGTTGATAGACCATTTGGTGTACATCTGATCCGATACATGTAAGTGAAGACGCTGATAGAGCATGAAGCCTCGACTTCAGAAATTGTATTTTATTTTATTTTATTTGCTTTTCTTTGACTCGTTATAGCTACGACAGCGTCAAGATACATCATATGTCTTTTGGCATTTTAAAAGCAATTTAACATGGTAAAATATTCACAATATCAGAACAAGGCATTACCAAAACCAAAGAAAAGGTCACGTCTTATTGCGTGCATCAGGCATATAAAGCCAAATGTATATCAACCATTCTATATATTTTGAGACCTATCTATTTTACATAAAAGCATCATTAAATTTAACGATTGTGTATGCATCCCATTCGTGTAATAGATTTTCCTCGTTCGGAGAACAAGACTGGTATCCACCCCTTTAAATAGCATAAAATGCTCTCACTATTGGATCACATTTAAAAAAGTAAATTAAACAATAAAAAAACATAAAAAAATCTATTAATTAAAATACTTTTGAAGAGCTCTCGATTAAAAAAAAGTTTTATCAGCCAATCATTGACATGAAAGCTTATAAGAACTCTTCTACAATGTGAGAATTTATTATCTCGATCCATTGGCAGCAGAAAAGAGTGATAGCTAGCTTCATTCTAGAGGTTCGACACTATATAAGTCTTCCTTCCAAGTAAGGATGGAAGATCATATGCTTACACTATATCCCTCAATCCCCCCAAAAAGAGGGGCTTTCCTGGCGACCTTACCTACACTTGGTAATTGAGGAGTCAAATCATTCTTTTTATCTGAAGCCCTAATCCTTTGACTGTATCGGCGTTTCGGTTGTATTTTTTCTTTCTCGAAGAATCCCCCTTAAAGTCTCCCTCTTTTACCACCGTCACAGAGAACACGATCGTCGAGCTCAAGCTCTCCAGCGCTAAATCTCTGCCCCTCTCTCTTTGCTTTTCATTCCACGCTTCGTCTAGTCCACCCACTTCTTGAAATGCATATCGAATTAAAAAAAAAAAAAAAAAAGCACCTAAATTAGTCAGCAATCCAGCTTTTTAGAATTTATCTATCCCGTTGCCTTTTTATAATACTACAATAAAGTAACTCCAAAACAGCATCACTTTGTTTATGACTACAAAGATCAGGCAACCAAAGCATCCTGGGGAGAAAACCAAGTGAAATATGAAAGTGCACCTCACTTCCTATATAATCAGAGAATTTGGGGTTGGACTTTGTTACACTAATTAATCAATTAGTGTCATTTGGATATCTAATCTTGTTCATTTAAAAAAAAAAATTTGTTAGGCACTCTGGAGTGATTTTGGACCTATCCACAAATGTGTAAGGTGATGATATAGGTGTGTAATCATTAAAATAATAATCAATAATTAAGGAAGCATTTAAATAAATAAAGAAAACAAGTATCTAGTGATAAGAAATAAATAAATGCCAATTCTTACTGAGCTAAAGGGAAACCATAATCATCATATTGAAAGCGTGCAATCAAGAGAACAAAAGAAACCTAGTGGTAAAGCCCTAAGGGTTTGATCTAAGACTTTCCCACAATTTGATAGAATACTACTCAAAAAGACTATTCTTAAGCTTTTTATTTTTATGAGGAATTCTAAAAAAATTTCAAAAATTTTCAGAATTTTTTTTTGGGAATTCTTAAATCTTATAAATTTTTTCTGTATCTTCTAAATCTTTTTTAAAATTTTGTTTTCTAATATTTTATTTTTTATTAATTTTTTTAAAAAAGGAAATCGGATTGGGTCAGGGACCCGGTCCAAACATGGGTCTGACCCGGACCCTAAAGGTGCGGGTTGGGTCAATAATCCGGACCAGCCCCGAGGCTCGGACCGAATAAACCTATTTCGCTCAAACCAAATATACCTGGCCCGGCCTCCTCTTCTAATCAAACTAAGC
Source organism: Eucalyptus pumila (assembly GCA_016097595.1). NCBI lineage: Eukaryota > Viridiplantae > Streptophyta > Magnoliopsida > Myrtales > Myrtaceae > Eucalyptus > Eucalyptus pumila. The sequence goes on from CM027848.1 coordinate 25,144,146, forward strand.
CCACTGCACAGCAGTTTAAGTCCAAGTTTTCTAAAGCCAGACTAAAGCAAATCAGGCCCGAACTTAACAAACCCATGAAAACGGAAACGGACCTAAACGCACTAACCTAAATTAAGCCCAACCTACCACCCAACCTTCACAGAACCAACGCCTCCCACTTCACCCTCTCGGTTGCTCTCTCTCCGTCCGAACAGAGACGAACGGCCATGAGCCGGCCCGTCTCTGGCCTTCGCTCAATCAATAGGACCGTCCACTGGCCTCGTCCTCCAGGCCGACGGCTCTGTTGGCCTTTTCGATCCTACTGTCGGCCAGATCCAGGCCCCATTCTCATCACCGTCCGCTGCGATACACACACGACACGGAAAAGAAACAGCGCACGACTCCACGGATGATAATGAGAGTCCACAAGCATGTCAAAGGACCGACAAACGCTTAGAACTAAACCAAAATCACGGAAAACCTACCCAAGCTCCGTTCAGGCATTTTCATGAACACATGACGGGCATCGAATGAAGGGAGGCTATTGAGTCAATCAGGATTCAACTCACACCAAGACGCTTAGCAATCGACAAGCAGAGATGAAAATGCAGCATAGCACAACATAGATGGGGGCTGGGACTAGCGCAAACCGGACCCCGACGAGGCCCGGTCCGATGAGCCGAAACAGGGCACAAAACCTGGCAAACGGGGGCGTTGGTGGCGCCCTCTACTCGGCTCGGCGGCGGCGAATGGTGGGGGGAGCTCGATAGATCGGACCACGTCCGTTCGCCTCGCGCGTCTCCGATCGGGGATCCTCGAGGAATTGACCCAAACCGGGAAAAAAAAAAAAAAAAAAAAAAAAAAAGGCAACGGGGTCTTACCACATGCTCAATGCGGCCGGGACTCGGGCGCCACTACCGGAAAACACCCGCGCGGCCTCACTCTTTTCTCTCTAGTTCTCGCTCCCTCTCGGTCACGGCTCGCTCTCTCTTTCTCTGGTTTCTCCCGAAGAAACCTAGCATGCACTCCAAACAAGCAGTCCAAGCAAGCATCGAGCACGTGAGTAATGACTAATTTAGGTGCTTGTTTATTTTAATTCTATATGCAATTCAAGAAAAGAGTGGCGAAACATAAGTTTATGAAACTTTGCTAAGTTATCTTCATTTAGGTTCGATGGTTTGTTTCTGTAAATTTTTATTGAACTGGAATTTACACGAAAATGGAAAAAAAAAAAATCTTCTGCATACTATTTGTTTATGTTGGCTATGTTGTCTGTCAAAGGATACAACGATATGTGGCAAAGATGAAGGATGAGGAAAAGAATAATAAACAGATCAAAGTGGGATATGTGTCAATTGAGAAGAGGGCCATCTATCAACTTCACAGACGCCTTTTGCTTTTGCACCAAAACACTAATCAAATTTCTTTTGATTAGGTTCAACAATAAAATTAAGATTGAGAAAAAAAAATGAAACAGTTTAGTTTGAACCAAAAGAGCTAATCATAAATATAGACTCTAAATAATTAGTATTGTTTCAGAAGAGAAAGCTCCAGAAAAATCAATAACATTGCATCAATCAGTTATTTAATCTTCATCCTTTTGAGGAAAGATAGAAATCTCATAAAAAAAAATTCATTTCTAGATGATGTCCAAAATCTTGATTTTCTGATCATCGGACACTTTTCTTATATAGATTTGATGACGGTTGGAGTTCCCAAATTGAGGCCCAGCTCATATCAATAGAGTATAATATTCCAAAATTATTTATGCAAAAAAAAAAATCACTAACAAAATTCGTTTAATACCGACCAAAAAATAATTCGTTTAATATTTTGGTGAGATGGCGTGATGAAAAACCAGCCATCAATAGAACATATGATTGCAGTCTATACTAAGGGAAGATTCCCCACATGTTTTTCAGGAGATATTTTGCCGAAATTCTCTACAAAGAATTAAACGGACTTCAAGGACAACGTCCGAATTTGGAGATCTATAAATTGGAGAAAACTCGGCCAAAAGTCATATAATCTAAAATGACAAAAGAAGTTAATAGTGAATACAATTGAGGGGTTTTTTCCGTCCATCTCTTTCTTAAGCTTGTAATGCCCACCTAGAAGGAAAAAATGTTGGAAAATCTTAAATTTATTATATTTGTGTCAATTTAATCATAAATCTTTTAACATAATATCAATTCAATCATTCATGCTAATTTTGACCAAATATTGGTAATGTGGACATTAGTTGGCCTATGTGACATAATTAGTATTAATGTTGACAAATTTTAATAATATTTTAATATTTTTTTCGAATTTTTTTATTTTTAAATATTTTTTGAATCATTTATTTATTTAATCTCTTTTTTTTCCATTCCCTTCCTTCTTCCAATAGTCGATCGCTGAGGTCTAGTGACGGCCAGAGGTGAGGGCAGCGAGCCTCACCAAAGGCCATGAGGGCGACTTTGTGCTAAGTTAGCGAGATGAGCCTCGCCAAATTTGATGAGGGTCAAGCCTCACCGGCTATGGCGAGGCCCAACTTTGACAATATTGTGCTATGTGTATGATGTATGGGAACAAGTTCCAATCACAAATATATTCTCGATAGATAATTTATAATTTATTAAAAAATCTCAACTCAAGCTCAATTATCATTCCGTTATATCAATAAGCATCTATCGCTTTTCAACTCACATACATGCACATCATCTAGATAATATTTAAGCCCCATAATCTTTATTAATGAGCCACCTTAATCATCTAAAATCATAAGTATACATATCGACGTACCTAGCAATGGCTAGTGTAAAAAAAAAAAAAAAAAAAAACTATAGAATTTCTGTATAAAATAATCGTGCTTTTCAAATTTTAAATTAATATAGTTTACTAAATTATAGTCAATTCATCATGCATGAGGACAGTTCTGCCATGTCTGTGTCGTGCCCCGGTACACAACAAAATTGTCATGCCCAATCTGACAACTAACATGAAGCATTTTTTATCTGACGGTTGGGATTGCGATGACATCCGACGAGACGAGATTTCAAGCCCCCTTAATTTGTCATGCATCATTAGGAACCTTGCGAGTTCTCCTGATGTGACCCCAGTTTAACTGTTTCCCAATGCCAAATGAAAACGAATTTCTCTGAAGTATTTTATTAATATGACTTGTTAAATGGGGGAACGTTGTGAGTTGTAATCCACTTATATAATAATAAACCAAACACGTTCTCGAGAAAATGAAAAATTAAAATTAAAAAGTCATATTCAAATTAAAAATATGTTTCAAAACCAAATAGTTGATCTCTGCAAAATTTCGTGAAAATGACTAAAAGGACACCATAGGCACAACTCTATATTATTAAGGAAATTGTCAAAACCATGTTAGAACAAATTACTTACACTAGTACACTCCACACCAGCTAAAGCCGGTAAGTAGGATGCTCTTGAATCAATAGAAATACTGCTACGTCGAGGATTATTTTCATAGATCATTACTTTATTGCAAAAAGTAAGCTAGATTTGGAGAGATCAAGTGCTTAATAATATTTCTAATTCTTCTTCGTGTAGGATATTGAATGTGCGAGAAGATACTGTCTATAGTTTTTGTAACTGGGATTTCGTTGAAGAGTGCCTGAAACACCTCTTGAGCTACTTGACAAAAATGTAAACGTCACAGTTTATTTGCTTCAGTAACCACTGTACAATGAGTCCGTATATTATTTATATATTTGATGACAAATTCCTCCACGCCTCAAAGTTCAAGATTTGCTGATCCTCTAAGCCTTTCCAAGTGCCAGAGTGGAAGATATTCGCTTTGAGCTACTCGTTTTCCCCTCGCCGAATATGTCGTAAGAGCATCAACGTCCCACATCTCTAGCTTCTTCCAGTGGGATAGATCAGGTAAGCATAGCCAGAAACTGCAGCGTCTAATTACAAGACTTTCCAGTGACTCCAGTTGGTCAAGACCTTGAATCTCAACTAGTTTCAGACAGTCCCATACTCCAAGGCCCTTTAGATTATTGAAGTCGGATAAGTTGGAAAGGTCCACAACTTCAAGAAGATTGCAATTGTCGACCTTAAGTTCATCAAACTAGAGGGAAGTTGTCCAATCTTATGCAAGTTCTTGCAATTGATGAGTTCAAGTTCTTTTATATGGCGAAGGCAACCCAAATATGAGCTTATATTGGAGATACTCGGAAGTTCCAATTTACACCGTGAATTTAGTGCTCAAATCCACATCATCGCGGCAGCTATGCATTGGTTGATAGAAGCACTGGCTTTCAGTATCCCTTCCGATAGAGGTTGAGCTGGTAAAACACAATTCCAAACTACTTAAATTCACAAGGTTGGAGATATCTGGAACTTTTTCTAAGGCTCTTGAGGACAGATGTAGACATATCAGACTTTGAGGAAGCTTTGGTACATTCCCCACACAAGTTTCTGTTAATATCAAATTCTTCAAGAATGGCAGTCTCACGATGTCACTGGGAATGGTCTCTAGCCAATTGCAACACATTCCATAAATCTCTTCAAGTTTCTCCAACATCCCAATTGTCTTGGGTAACTTTTGTATGCAACTTCCGCTCACATTCAATGCTTTCAAGCTCTTTAAATTGATAATAGTATTTGGCAACTCTGCAATACTTATGTCTGAGACATCCAACTCAACTAAACATTTCAACATTCCGATTGAGTCGGGAAGTTTCATTAGGTGGCGAGCTCCACAAATGACCAAGCGCCAAGATTTATGAGTGCTCCGATTGAGCTTGGGACCTGACTAATACTTGTAGGGAATCCCTTGAAATCTAAGAACATCTCAGTCAATGCTTCTAGAGCGCCCAATTCTTTAGGAAGGACTTGGAGACGACGACATCCATTTAGATCCAATTGCTTCAGATGTTTTAGATAACTAATGGATCGATCAATCCTTAACAAATCTCTACACCCACTTAGAATTAATATTTCTAAGAATAAATATGTAGAGAGGTCAGGAATTTCCTTTAAGTAGCAATTAGATAGATTAAGGACCTTCAATTTTGTAGCCACCTGTAAAATAATTATGTATATTCAACAAGTTTGATTTATAAAATCTTGCAAGGCATAAATAAATATATTGACCACGGAAGCTTTCCACCAGAGTAACTTATAAAAACTCTGTGCATATCAATTCCTTAGGTCAAAACCACACTTTGTCTCGCACTTTTTTCATTTCTTCCAATATTGTCCCCAGCAACAAAGAAGAAAATGGATCTGGTTTCAAATCACAGCTGGATCGAATAATAAAAAGACAAGAACGTAACCAACATATCTCTTATGAAAACATCCCTTTCCGATTTCATCATGGAATTACCGATGTTGTCCCCGACACAATCACTTATGACTTTCCTATGTCAATGCATTATCAAAACATCAATATAGAAATAATTTTATATGTCTTCTGACCATCAACTAATCTATAATTGCAGTCTACTATTTTTTGCTTTTTGTTTTTGTTTCATACTTTAAGATAATGGCGTTATTAGCTTTCACATAACCTTTGAAGAGTATAGCATCTTTGTATACTATTGATGTACTAAACAAGTCAGTTTGCATGTTCAATTTTACTAGCATCCTATGTATAGTACTGATAGTCTTATTAACCACTTATTTTTAACTTAATTTAAATATCTAATAGTGACAACTCATTGCCTTGATTAGGGAACTCAAAACAACGTGAATGTTCATATAACGTTCTCTAAAAGGAACGTAAGTCAATAAATATCAGGCGACAACAATTATTCCATTAGATGATTTAACAATTCTATAAATTATTTGTATGAATATCTAAATAAGTCATTCCCAATAATGGAGTTACTAGTAACATGGAATGTTCACCTTACAATACCCTTTAATCATGCAGCTCCCATCAATTTGAATTGAAGTCATCAGGAAAAGATTTGCCATAAATGATAAAACAACAATAGTATAGTATCAATGTAAAATTAAAAATGCAACGCAAATTAATGACAATAACCAAATCTTAACATCTTTTTTTTTTTGGTAAATTAATTGTTTACTTTAGAAAAATAAAAATAAAATGCAATCTTGAAAGATCTACACGTCAATAAAATATTGAAAGAATGAAATAATTGTGATAGAAGGTAACATTCTTTCCGTTGACCATAATGTGCACAACCCCTCTATGCCATGAATATAAAGTAATTGTTTGAGTCAATATATACTTAAGTTTCAAACCTATGGAATGAGGGATTGGTGTCATAAGCCTTCTTCAAGACAAGATTTGTTCTATGAATTAAGTCAATAAAATGTAATTAAAAAAAAAGATCAATAAAATGATGATTTACAAACCCGTGTGACACGAGCTAGTGTGACTAGAAGAAAATATAACACGTTATACCAAATTATTTGCACACACATACCTTGAGTTGAGTCCATCCACCCCAATGTTCGTCAATTTTGCTATGTGATAGGTTGAGGATGACTAGATTTTTTGGGCAAAAGTTGGTTGCCTGCATTTCTTCCGGACAAAAGTTCCAATTAAGCCATCTAAATTCCGAAAAGAGACCCTCAAAGTCTCCAGAGAGGGAACAACCAGACAATTCCAGAAATCTAATATTTGGCATTTCGATAAAGTCTTCCGATGTCAAAACAAAGTCTTGAGAACGCACGTAACACTGCCAATAGTTCGCTGCAACAGTTTCGGTTCCCTAAATTGAGGAAAGAGTCGGTTTAATGTGAGGAGTTCCAAATAGAGCGTAAAATAAAGAGAAAACAGTCCAAGGAAGATTTCTGCAATGAAAAAAAAGTAGACGAGGGTGCACTTAGATTTATACCTTCTTTTGCCGGACAATATCAAGACCTTCCTCATCATTCGACCACACCCGATAACCCTTTTTTGGGTCTTTGCAACATTCTTCATACACAATGCTCCTGCCTAAGTCCTTGAGCTGATCATGCATACATAGTTCATTCCTTTCACCAATCTTCACTAAGGACATTAAAAGCAAAACATCAATCCCCTCATCTGGAAAAAATCCACAATTGTCCCATATATAATGTGAATAACTCTTATCTTTTCCATCTAGAAAGCAAGCAATATCAAGAAATATTTGCTTTTGCAAATGATCTAATGCCTCATAACTCAACATTAATTTTTCCTTCACATCCCTATGAAGATGATATTCCATCTTTTTCAGTTTATCTTGCCAAACCGCTTCCCCTTTTCCATATAAAAGTGAGCCAATCACTTCTATAGCCAAAGGAAGCCCTCCAAGTTTTGTAGTAATTTTCTTAGATAGACTCAAGAATGCATTTGGAGTAGAGTTGCTTCTAAAGGCATGCTTTCTAAAAAGTTGGAGAGCTTCGAGCCGGTTGAGTTCCTTAGCGTCATAAATCAAACAACAATTAAATTGATCTGCAATCGATATAAAACACTTTTGTCTCTTGTTGTAACAACTATTCTACTTCCTAAACCCAACCATTCTTTCTTTGCTGCCAATGCCATGAGCTGGCTTGTATGATCAACATCATCAAGGAAGATAAGAACTTTCTTTCTGCAAAATCGATCTCCGATCATATTCATCCCCTGATCAATGCTAGAAAGTTCAACTCCTATGTCACCAATGATATGAGAGACTAATTGCCTCTGCAAATTTATAAGACCGAAACCTTTAGATGCTTCTCGGACATTTGAAATGAAGCTATGGCTCTCAAAATGAATAGATACCATCCTGTAAACAACCTTGGCAAGAGTTGTCTTGCCTATTCCGCCCATCCCGCAAATTCCGATGAGTCTTATGTCCTTAGATTTGACATTAAGTAAATCTACTAATTCATCCACTGATTCGTCCATTCCAACTAAATGATCGGGTATATGAACACAAGACACCTTAAGCTTAACTAACACTTTCCGAGCTATCAATCGTGCGAGTTCTCCGTGGCTGTGCCATGAAACACAACATAATTAAGTTAATTATAAGAATTGATGGGAAACTTATAAACTTGCACGATCAAACAATAACATGAAGTCACGAAATTGATGCTAGGCTCAGTGAACAAAAGAACAAGTACATGATTCTTTGGTTTTTGTTCAATCTAGGATACTAAGTTATAATGCTTATGTCGAGCAAGTAATCCTTGAGTCTTGAGACAATGGAGGGCAGAATTCCATGCGATATCTATCACAATTTTCGGTCCAGACGTAGAAAAAAAGAAAAAAAAAATGTGCTCTTCAAATCAGAATTTGCATTCAAGCAAAAGAAACAGAGAGAAAAGGGAAGATGGAGTTGAGTGAGTTAACCTACCCTGTATTCTTGGTGTCCCAACCCTTGATTCTAGTGACTTCCTTGAGTGCATCCGCCCAGCGCCGCACAATCTCAATACCACATTTTTGTTCATGCAGAGTTAGTGCATCCTTATACACTCCGGTTTCAAGCTTCACGTCAGAGGGTTCCACATCATAAAAAATGGGCATAACCTCAAGTTCATTGGTTTTCCTATGCTGCATCATGTGTTCTAGCTCGCGCAGGCACCAACTACTAGAGGCATAGCCTCTGGAGAAGATGGGAATGCAGATTTCCGAGTCATCGATGGCTTGGAAAATCTCGGGACCGATCTCTTCACCAACATCAATCCCCTTCTTGTCTATGAAAACACTGATACCCTTATCAAGCAGGGTATAATAGAGGAAATCTGTGAAATTAGTGCGAGTATCCGGTCCTCGAAAACTCAAGAACACCTCGAACTTATTTTCCAATGAGCCATGGCGTGTGGACCCAGTTTCCAGAGAAGGGCTCCTCTTTCTTTTCATCTCAGCTACATCTGCTAAAATTCTGAAAGGAAATCACAAAAAATTTGATATGCTTTTAACAAGGGCCAACGAAAGATGATCAGGTAGGAAAGCGAGTATCAGTTTCCATTTACGTCCTGTCCTGTCAGGGCATTGATCAAGAGAAATTGCTAGATATATGATTGAAGGATTAATCAATGACCTAAGTCCCACGAGTTCATTGGTGGATGGGAAATTCAATATGGTGCATTTCGAGCAAGATTATATTAGTTGAGTTCTGTGAAATTGAGTTTCAATTTCCGATTTCCATTGCTGGCCTGAGGCCCACCAAGGTCTAAGTAAACTGAAAATAAGCAAGGCAAGTTGACGTTACTGAATCAAATGTGATGATTAAGTTTTTCTTTTTTCTTTTTCTTTTTTTTCTAATTTATGGTAAAGTAATATGTCTAATTAATGTTAAGGAAAAGGCAGGAGACCGAACCAACCATCAAGCTTCATTTTACCTTACTTTCTTATCATTATAGACATAAGTGTATATATAGTTGGATTTCACAAATGACACATAATGAAATATAACTTAAGAAGGTAATCCTAATCCTGGCCAAAGCCAGTTGAATTTTATTAGGACCAGTTTGCTTGGTGCTTTTTAAAAAGCAAAACCTTTTTACTTTCTTGTTAAGATTTAAATGTTTATTCAAATATAAAGTGTAAGATAACATGTTATTGAAGCAAAGCAACAATTTTTCACTTCCGTTGTTAAAATCACCATTTATCTGCACGGTGGTGATGGCTAGCATGGAGCCCACTGGAGTCAAGTCAACATAATTTAGTCGTAGTCTAAGAAAATACGAAACACGTGTACCCAAACAAGTAAAAGAAAAGAAGAATTGGCACTTGATTGACATTAAGATTTCTTATATAAATCAAAATAAGAGACAAAAAATTGCCTCCTCGACAGCGAATAGCGTCAGAAGCATACCTACTATTCTAGGTTGCTTTGAGTGGCCTAATCTTTATAGTCATAGTCTTGAACTAAGTGATGCTTTTTAGTTTTTGCAGTTACTTTATTATACTATTACGAGTCAAAAGCAACAAGAAAAATAAATCTTAAAAAGCTCGATCGTCGACTATTTTAGGTGCTTTTCAATTTTAACTAGATATGCATTCTAAAAGAAGAATGGGAAAATAGAAGTTTATGAAACTTTGTTAACTGATATTCGTTTAGATTGGATGATTTATTTATGTAATATTTTATTGAATTAAATTTTACGTCTAAGGAAAATTAAAATCGTATCAAAAAAAAAAATTGTTTATGCAATCCATAACCAGATTTTAATACAAATATAATTATCAACTATAAGCAAAAATTTTCCTAACATGGAGATGCCTAAAAATTAGGCACAAATCAAGATTAGAATTGAATAATATCAAATTAGATAATCAATAATTGCAAACTATCGAATAGGTTCGAGAAATTACTTAGTTTGAAGTATTTGCTTCCAAGAATCGGGAATGGGGACGGGCAGCTTTACGTCGACCCATGAGGAGGAACGTCAGGCCCAAAGCAGCGACGATGGCAATTCAGCAAGGACACAGCAAATTGCGGACAGGTTAGCTAGAATAAAAGATGCAACGGTGAAGGTTTGTTGGTTTTGGGCAGTCTAACTGGAAAGCTGAGGTCAGCCGGACTCTCCTTGGCGGCGACAGTGTGGATTCAGTCAATGCTAGTCTGCTCTATGCAACCTGCGAAAGGAAATCAAACGTAGCAGAGGAAACAAAACAGCAAGCGGTGGCGTCAAGTGGAGTCTGGATGCCGCCTGGAATCACCGGAAACCGCCAGGAACTGCTGCTGTGACGTCAGAATAAGTCGGCAAAACTGCTGTCGCGGCTGCAGCAGGACGTGCTGAGCGCGACGAAGAGAGCCGGCAAGCGAGGTAGAGGCGTGACGAGGGGTAAGCCAGCAGGGGCCGCGGTGAATGATGAGGAGCGGCGGCGATGGGTAAGCCGGCAACAACGTAGAAAGCAAAACAGATCGCCAGACGAAAGCAGCAACGACACCGAGAAGTTTGGCAAGACCCAGCCTTACAGATCCACATCTCACCCTTTGGCCTTCGTCGAACAGATGAATGGCTTCAAGATTTCACCCATACCTCAACAAGTTTCGATCTCCTACAGTACTCTGGCAGATCTGGAAAGAGAGGAGCAACACAATTTTTCGCCAACAGAAACCGAACCCAAAGAAAATCATCAGCTTAGCCAAGGCGAAGAATCTCTGCTTTACAAATCAGGCGAACTCAAAGAAGAAAGCGCACGGTGACGAAGGCTCCTTACCTCAGAACTGGAAAAGCCCGACTGCAAACGCCCTCAAAATCAATATGGACGGGTCTTACTCCTCGGATTCGCCGGTAGGAGCAATAAGCTGCGTGTGCCGAAACAAAGATGGAGAATTAGTGGACGGATTTGTGAGATGAGTGAGATCGGCTTCGGCTGAACAGATGGAGACTATCGCAATGGTTGAAACCCTAGATGAAACGACGCAAAACCCTAGATGAGACCACCTGTGCGTGGGATTTGGAGAATTTGATCTGCAAAGCCAAAAATTTGATGATGGGTTTCAAAGACCTAAACTTAGCCTATTGTAGTAGAGAATCGGATCGGGTCGCGGACTGACTTGGAAAGGCTTGTCGTAATGGATCACTCCCTTTCAATGGGTTGTCCAGCTCTCAGAACCCTTGTGGCCTTTACTTTATTCAAATTCAAGTCTTTTCTAGTCGGACTTTCAAGCTATCTAATATATTCCTATTTTGAAAAAAAAATAAAAGACTATCATTTTTATAGTTTCTTTTTTTACTTTCTACCTTTTTTTTCTTCTCTTTCTTTTTGTCTCTCAAATTGTGAGCCGTCCTCTCTAATTGTTGCGTATCTCGGGGTTGTGCAGAAGCGGTCGTTCCAATGCGCTTTTTATACTGTTTTTTTTTTTTTGCTTTTTCTTTTTTTGTGTGAACTTTTAATCTCGGAGGGAGGACAAATGTGGGAAAGAGTGGATTAGGGATATTATTATAACATCTTAATTTTTGGGCCGGGGGTGACGGGGGGAGGGGGAGTGGATTAGGGATGAACATCTTAATTTTTGGGCCGGGGGGGTGAAAGGGTAAGGGAAACGATCTTGTACTGTTCCCACTAATACAAGCCCTTCGACTGGGATGGGAAGGATCTCAGCCGTTGAAATAGAGCCAATCTCGCCGTGATATCGTTGCAAAGACATTCTTGCAATGTCCTTCGAATTTTTTTTTTTGTAAAGTTTTTGTCTATATCCCACGAATTTACTCCAATGAATTAATTTTTTCCACCTTGGCACCTCTTAGTTCTTCTTTTAATAATAAATTTTGGCCACTCAGTGTTTTATGCATTTGGCAAAAAATTTTATGCTCTTATTGGCTCAATCCAATTTATCGAGGAAGTTCAACACCATTCACTTAAATTCACCCACCGCCTATCCAATGTAAATATATGGATTAAATAATGGATGAAAAAAATGCAATGAATATGCAAAATGCAATTATTGATTTTTGGTTAGAGATTAGGGTTGATTCCTAATTTTTTCATGCAATTAACAACTAATTGGATTGCAAAATTTTAGGTATCAACAACAGATATGCTACTAATACATTTTATCCAAAGCGAGTTCACTACAATTGTAGTGGCACCATCCACTAAAATTTCTCCATTTTTTAATGTATTTACCTCAAGGAACCTAGGATTTTTTATGCCTATAAGTATTTTTGTTTGAACGTAAGTGTTGGGAAAATAGTAATCTCATAAAAAAATCACTTGTAAGGTGGTCATATAAACTCTAAGTCCGAGGAAAGAGTATAAACAGCTCCTTTTTATTTTTATCTTAGCTACACCTCCTAAATTTATGAAACATATTACACCACGTTTTATGGTGTTTTTACAAGATCCGGGATGATGGAAAACACGTCATGATGCCTTTCAAGGAAGTTGCAAGAACTATGTGTGGAACAGGGGTCAACGAGCAATGGTCATGTAGGAAAATGAGAAGTGACAAAGCCATGATTGAAGGAAGGATTGAGAAATGGCCTAAGCCCAACGAGTGACCGGGCATATGGGGCAGAATCTAATGAAATGTCAAAGAAATGTAGACGCATGGAGTTGCATATCATAACCCAACAAGAAAACAAAATGAAAGGGTAACGGCTTCAAACTTTAATTATCATTTTTTTTTTTTTATCATCTTCAAACTTCTACTTGCATTTCTCAAAAATGCCCTAACATTACCGACTTTAATTAGAATGACTTATCTACTTTTCTCCATTTAGATTATCAATTAGTTTTGAGTCACTAACTCTTATAAGAATTACTTACCAAGTTTTTTTTTTTAATTACCAACTTTTCTTATTTTTTTATCAATTTTTCGTTCACGTTTCTTTATTGTGCCTTAAATTTACTAACTCTTCTTTGTCAACCTTTTCTTCGCTTAAGCTTTCAACCGGTTATCAGATCTCATTCGAGTTAACTATCAACGTTTTTTTTTTATTTAATTTATTAACTTTTCCATCGAGCAAGTTAATCTAGAAAAATCAGGAAGTCACCAAATAAATCGGGACTTTTCTATGTAATTAGTAAATTTTAGATGTTGACAATTAATTAGAATTTGCCAAATAATAAGAGAATTAGTTCATCAGTCAAAAAGTAATTGGGAAAAAAATAGGCGTTGGGTGCCAATTTCAGACCCACGAGGTGCTTTCCAAGAAGGACGCTCGAAAGACTCGAGAGGCAGGTTACTTGAAGGAATCGCTAAAGCAATTAGAGCTTCCTCTCCACTTATGGCCGAAACCTAGCCTTATGGGAAGCCATTGACTTTTTTACCCCAAAGACACGAATCCATTATCTTTGAGTCAGACAGTTCAACACTTGTCAAAGCCATGAATAGTTCGGATCAGTTCAGTTGGGAAATTCAACATATTATCAGCAAATGCAAGGAAAAGCTACGGGCCTTCACACATTTCCATATAGCCCATTGCTATAGAGAGGCTAATATGGTTGCAGATTGGGTTGCTAAAGCCCATAAAAAAAATCACCTACCTTGGAATTGGGTCTCATCTCCTCCCCAAACTTTATTAGACTTATTATGTATTGACGCCCCTTTTCCGGGCCTCTCCTATTTACGTACATAATGAAATGGACGCATTTCAGACCAAAAAAAAAAAGAAGGATGCTCGAAAGGTAATTTATGGAGTTTTAAGTGCAAAGTATAAGCAAAATCTAATTTAAATTTTACTCATCATTCGATTTTCTTTTCAAGCACATAAATAATATGCTTACTATTTGAATCAATAAATTTGCATTTGCCTTTTATTTTCTAGTATTAGGTTTTCCTGTTGATGAAAATTTCTGAATCCGTCCCATTCTCCATCGGAACACGAGAATATGAGAATGAGAATAAAGCAACCAACAAAAATCAAAGGAAATCTCAATCGCAGAAGGAAAAATTCACAAAACTAACCTTGAATCCTGAAGGCCAAAATATATTCTGAATCGGACAAAACTGGAAAAGATAGGGTCCGAATAGGATTCAACCAGGTCAGCAGGTGCTTGAATGTTTTAGGCTAGTTCTGACCAATAATCAGCAAGGCTCGCTGACGCGGTCACGCGGTGGACCTTTGGACTAGCCGCTAGTATGGCGCAGCAGTGAGCTAAGGCGGGACTGATGTGGAGCGACTCTGATTATAGTCAAATCAGAGACCAACGTGTGACATGAAAGGACACAAATTTATGTGAGGCAGGACGCTATGGCATGAATCAGGATAGTCAAGTCCCCTATGACAAACCCATTTGTAAACACACAGGAGAAGTTATTGTACTTAGAGTGAACTTTTATCCAAGCAAGAGGTGAAGTGTGCGATTGACTCTTAATAAATACTTAAAGGTGTGGTTTATAGTTTGGGGTGAGGAGCTAATGTGCTGTGGATTAAAGATACTGAAGAGTCCCATAGTTAGTTTATAGCAGGATTGGATTACTGTAGAAGGAAGTCGGGTCTTGCACGACAATTCTACTCTTGAAACAAGGTGGTAATTGTATTCTTGACATAACTAGTGGAATTCGACTTATTTAGGTTATTAGAGCTTGAAGAGAGGAGCAGACACATCCACGCCCAGCCTCTATAAATCTCTTTTGCAAATTTTTTTCCCTAAGTTCTTTAATTTTCACTGTTTATATTGCTAGTTCAGTTTGCTCGTAGACGTATAATTTTTTCTGGGGTAAGTTTTACAAATTTGGTTTGTGTTTCTTTAAGAGCAAATTTATCCTCCCTCTTGGTTGCTTATTTCAGCCTAACAAATTGGTATTATAGTAGGGTCCTTCTTGTAAAAGTGTCATACTTTTTGGATAAAGGAGGATGCCAATAATTGTTGGAACTAGCTCAAACCGATTACTCGACCTCCTTTTATTTAATGGTGCAAATTAGTTGTCCTTTGAAACATAGGATGGCCATGTTCATTTAATCAATGGACCACGAACTTTGATGGTTGTGCAAAATGGAACCTTTGTACCAATGAAGATAAGAAAAACCCCTAGTGCTCCCAATGATAAAATGAGTTCACAGTAGATGAAATGAAAAGAGAATCATCGAATATAAGGTTTTTGTAGTAGTCCTTAGCCCCGGCAACCGTTGCGAATGAGAAACAAAGAAAGATGCTGGTGGAAATGAGGATGAGGAAAAAGAATACAATCATGAAAACTAGAAAACTAAGCATATCAGATTGCTGGCTGCAATTGGTTGAACATCTAGTAATACCTGGATCACCATGTCGCCAATATCAAGTGAGTATTCGTTGGGAGGATTAGATTAGAAGTTCATTCAAAGCTTAAAGATTATGTTGGGACAATTAAAATGTTTAGCGCTAAATTGAAATACGTACAATAGGTTTAGGATCCAAATAGCAATATTTATTATTTTTTATGAATCTAGAACGAAACTATCGAGATCTTTGACCGATGAGTTCAATACATCAAGGACACGTACTCACTCGTATGACCTAAGAAGAGTTTATCGGCTTTTCAATGTCTTATGAAGTGGAGAAAGAAAATGAAGCCCATAGGAAAAAGAAAAAGTCAATCGCCGTAAAGGGCAGTGACGGCATCGAGGACGAGTTCTCAAGCACGGATAAGGACAAAGATGAAGTAGGTACGCTAAAACGTAAATTCAAAAAGTTCCTCAGAAGGAGAAGTTACAAAGGAAAATGGAATTGCAAAAGGCAGACAAAGCTATTAAAGCGAGAAGAAAGTCCTGGCATATTTTCGAGTGTAATCAAGCCAGCGCATAAAATCCTAATGCCTTTTACTCGAGAAGAAATTCGGCAAATCGAGGAAAGGTAAGAAAGCTTTAAATAAACATGGAGTGACACTAAAAAGTGAATCTAGTAAGGATGAAGCCAAAGCTGGAAATCTATGTTTTTTTTTTTTTTTGGTCGACAAAGTAACTAATATATTAAGCTGTAGAAATTACATCATGCATATAGTCAGCATACAAAAGATCTCGCATAAACGAAGGTGGGAAAAAAACCCAGTTGGTAGATAGCAGGTTAGCTCCATGGGCTTTCGTGGCCCGGTCCGCTACTACGTTTGCCTCCCTTTTGCAATGGGAAACCCTAAGATTAGGGCATCGAAGGAGAAGGTCTGCATTTTCGTCGAAGAGGCAACGGAGCTCCCATGGCGTCAAAGTTAGATTACGGATGGCATTCACCAGTGTTAAGCAGTCCGATTCCAGGTCTATTCGATCCATCTCCAGTCCATTCTGTATCACGAATTTCAGTGTGAGATTCAATGCTATCACCTCTATTTGCAGGGCTGAAGATGTAGAGACAGATTTCGCAAATCCATCGATTAATATGCCCGAAGAATTTCTGCACACACAAGCAACAGAAGCTTCGCTGTCAAGAGGTTGGTAAGCCGTGTCGATATTTATCTTGATTACTCCTTGATCCGGTGGAATCCATCGTAGATCTGTTGCTGACTGTGGTGAACCCCTTTTCTTCCGAGTATCATTGAAAGATCCGTTCGATCTGGCAGATGTGAGGGCCGCTTGCACCACAAGTTCGGCATTTGGTAGCTGCTGGCGAAAGATGAAAGTATTCCTAGCTTTCCAAATGTGCCACAGGAGAGAGGAAATTAATTCCAGATCTGGTAAGGCATCCACTCTTTCCATTATAGCAATTAACCAACGTTCTATCCGCTGCACTCCTGTTAATGAATATGTGATGCTGATTGCTGAGTGATTCAATACCCCTTTTGTCCATGGACAGAACAAAAACAAATGTTCTGTCATCTCTGGAGTCTGTTGATTGCATAAACAACATAGCGGATCTGACAATATATGCCTATTAAAAAGATTGGCTCTAGTTGCCATTGCATTGTTGCAAACTGACCAAAGAAAGGATCGTAACTTAGGCATTGAATTCATACTCCATATTGCATTCCATAAAGTGCGAGGAACCTGAAAGGAAGTAGAAGCATGGCTGTTATTGTTGTTGGTTTGTTGTGCTCTGAGAATATTGTAGCAGCTTTTCACTGTAAAGCTCCCGTTCTGTTTTCTTTGCCATATTACCCTGTCTTTCGTAAACTGAGTTCTTAAAGGAATAGAAACTATTTCTTCCACCGTTTGTTTGTCAAAACTCTGGCAAAGTAAGGAACCATTCCAAGTATTCTGTTCTGGAATTATAAAATCAGCAACTAGTTCAAGTTCATCTTGAGGGGCAGGCCCTCCAATAACTCCCTTCTACAGCCATCTGTCTTTGCGTATTTTAATACTAGTATCATCACCAACAGACCATAAGATGTTATCACTGATAGAGTCCCGACCCAACAGCATACACTGCCAACCCCAAGAGGGTCGTGCCCCTTTTGTTGCATGCCAAAAATCATGAGAATGAAAGTATAAGCCTTTTAGAACGCTGCTGTAAAGAGAAGATGGTTGTTGAAACATTCGCCAAGCTTGTTTTCCAAATAAAGCCCTATTAAACGCAATAAAATCTCTAAAGCCCATTCCTCCAGCATCTTTCCTTCTCTTAAGATCTTCCCATTTCTGCCAATGTATGCCAGCTTTACTGTGATTAGTTTGCCACCAGAACCTTGCTATCCTTTGCTCTATTTTTTTACATATAGCAACCGGGAGTTTAAATATAGACATCACATATTGAGGAATTGCTTGCATTACGTTTTTAATCAGAATTTCCTTTCCCCCTTTAGAAATTAGCTTCTCTTTCCAACCCTCCAGCTTTGAATGAACACGCCCCAAGATCCACGAAAACATTTCCCTCTTAGATTTACCCCAGTCAGAAGGAATTCCAAGATACTTGCCAGTTTTCTGTAATACCGGTACTTGAAGTTCCCAAGCTAGGTTCTCTTGTAAGCTAACAGGACAGTCTCGGCTAAAAAATAAGCCTGATTTATTTCTATTCACAGCTTGTCCTGTAGCTAAGCAATATTCATTCAGAACCATAGATAAATTCTGACATTCAGTGAGCGTTGCATCTAAGAAAAAAATGGTGTCATCTGCGAAGAATAAATGGGAAAGGGTGGGACACCATCGATTTAATTGTATACCTAATAGATGGCCCATGTGCACTGCATTGTTGATAAGACAGGTTAAAGCATTGGCCATTAGGATGAACAGGTATGGGGATAGAGGGTCGCCTTGTCTCAGTCCTCTGGTTGGCTGAAAATAGGGTAATGCTTCTCCATTGAACTTAATACCGAAAGAAACTGTAGTCACACACTGCAAAATCCATTTAACCCATTGAGTATGAAACCCTATCTTTAGGAGATAGTCCCTTAGGAAATCTCATTCCACCCTATCATAGGCCTTTTGCATATTTAGTTTGAGCACAGCTTGAAAATGCTTCTTTCTTTTTCTAGTTCTGATTTGATGAAGAACTTCTTGTACTACAATGATGTTGTCTTGAATTTGCCTGCCACAGACAAAAGCGCTTTGTTCCGGCGCGATAAGTTCTGGGAGCCATGGCTTGAGACGGTTAGCGAGAATCTTAGATATAATTTTATAGATGAAGTTGCAAAGGCTAATAGGGCGAAATTGATCCAATCTTTCAAGGTGTGAGATCTTTGGGATCAAAGAGATATAGGTCCGGTTATATTCAGGTAACAATACCCCTATTTGAAAGAATTGATGAACAGCATTATAGATATCTTCATGCAAAATATCCCAGTAGGTTTGATAAAACTGACCATTCAACGCGTCAGGGCCGGGTGCTTTTGTTGCCCCTAACTGGAAAGCTGCTGTTTTGATTTCCTCAGGACTGACTTCTGTGAGTAAACTTGCATTCATCTCTGCTGTCACGATATGGTCGCATAGGCTAAGTGTTGGCCTATAATCTCTATTTCCTGCAGATGTATATAAACTCCTGAAGAAAGTAGAAGTCATCTCTTTTAATCGATTGGGGTCACGTACCCAATTCTGTTCAGCATCATACAACATACTAATCCTATTGTGTTGTCGTCGTTGAATGGTAGTTGCATGGAAAAACTTCGTATTTCTATCCCCCCATCGAAGCCAATTAATTCTAGATCTCATTGCCCAGAAACTTTCCTTCTGCTGCCATAACCGATGAATTTTCTCTTTCAGGTCATTCAGTATTGCCTTATCAGAGTGGCTTGTAGGCTTATTTGTTAGGATTTGAAGCTGATTCTTGAGAGTCTTAATCTAAAGTCTGGCATTGGTGAATTTAGATCGGTTCCACTGACAAAGAGCATCGGAGACAGCACGTAGCTTTTGGGGAAAAGTCACTACTCCAAGCTGATGAGTATTCCAAGAAGCTTCAATAGTTGATCGACACTCTACATCTTGTAACTAGTAGGCTTCAAAATAGAAGGATCGGTGCCGTTTAGGTCGATGTGCTGCTACTGTGTTCAAAAGGAGAGGGCTATGATCAGAGCCAAGAGCTGGAAGAGTGAACACTTCAGCAATATAGGTAACTCTCCATTCCTTTGTACAGAGCATGCGATCTATCCTTTCCTTCACAATGTCTTCCCCATTTCTATTGTTCGTCTAGGTGAAGGCACATCCTTTGTTGCCAAGGTCCATAAGGGAGCAATCATTAAGGACTTTGTGGAAAGAAGTGATGCGATGAGGCTCAGCTGGTCCCTTCCCAACTTTCTCCCATGGATACAAAACTTCATTGAAGTCCCCTGCACATAGCCAAGGTAAGTTTTGCAGTGTACAGATTTGTCTTAATTCAGCCCAAAAATGTTGCCGAAGATGATAACTAGCTAGAGCATGTATGCAGGTGATACGCATTGTGATTCCTACTTCCAAATCGGTGCATTTTAAGTCAAGCATTGTTGTAGAGTGATGAGCTATATTCAAGGTTACTCGGTCAGTCCAAAAAAGTGCTAAACCTCCTGCCAATCCAATTGGAATTTCTAGAAAAACATCTGAGAATCTGAGTTCCGTTGTAAGTTAAGTAGCATTGTTTCCTGGTTCTTTGTTTCCATTAAAAACAAAATGTCGGGCTTTTCTTGGGTCACTAAGACCTTTAGTGCTTGAACTGTCAGGGGATTGCCCAAACCCTGACAGTTCCAACCTACTAAACTTCATTGTTCACCCGGTGGCTTTTTAGGGCCAACCACCAGGGCCCAACATGCAGAAGCATCAACTTCATGGACTGGGGTCTCTTGTAACAGTGATTCATTAAGTCCCTATTGAAACTGAGAGCAAACATCAGAGGTAATAAGTCTTTTGGCTTTCTTAATTGGGCCTGATCTCGTATTCAGGCGTGGGCTTTTAACTTTCTTGGACTAAATTGTAGCAACTACACTTTCAGGAGATGTGCTGTGCTTTTGATAGGAAGGAAGCCTGTGCTGTGGGAACTTGGTTGTCGAAGATTCCTCAACCAGAGGCTGCCATTTAAGTGGTTTGGCAACTATGATAGGTGGGTTAGTCATTGGAGTCTCCAGAGTCTGTTTGCCTTTATCTTTCTTTTCTTGAGTTGTAGGAATAGAAGCAACAGGTTCCTGTAAAGTGATCATAGCAGATGATGATTGCGGTGTCTCCGGTATGATTTCAGCAGCATCATCCTAAGAGTTATCTAAAGTGTAAAAGGTACACCAGAAGGGACTTGGTGCATTAACCTCTGCTCGTAGCCAAGCACCATATAATAGATTGTCTTTCCCATCCATTTTGCTTTCGTCATATGGAAAATCTTTACAGTACATAGCATAGTGCCCAAGTATTCCACATGAATAACAATAATGCAGTCTTTCATATCTGAAATCCAACCAAAAGTTTTTCCCCTCCACCTTGATTAGGAGCCCCGTTTTGAGGGGCTGTTGCAGGTTAAGTTCCACACGTGCCCGACCTGATCGAAGAGTAGATCCATCTTTATGCTCTACTTTAACCTCTGTCACCCTACCTATCTGTGATGCTACTTTTGTAATTATAGTCTATGTACAACGTTCTAGAGGTAATCCGAGAATTTGGACCCAAAACGCACAGGTATGAAAGTCATAGCAATGCATGGGTGTAATCGGGATCCAAGGTTTCAAGATAACCAAATGATGAGAAAATAACCAAGGTCCATTCTCAAGAATCCTCTGCTTAATTGCCTCTGTTTTAAACTTGGCTATATATAAACCAGCTTCTCCTAGGGAGATGTCTACTATATCAGTTTGCCATATACGTCGCATAGTGTTTTGAAATGCCTGAAGAACCGAAGGACTGTTGAGTATCTTACCAACCAGGGTTAAGCGACATTCCTCTAATGTTTCAGGTGGTGCAACTTCGTCCCAGATTTCCACTTGCTGTTCCGACCATAGATGACCCTGGCGAGTGCATAAAGCACCCAAACGAGCCTCCTCTTCGCTAGCTGGGCCATCCATTGAAACTCAAGCACAACTCAACAGATAAATCCAAGGACTGAGGAGAATTCAGTTTCACAAACCTAAAGAGACCTTCGACAAGAGTCAGAACAACATCTTTCAGGGACCCAGAAGGAACTAATTCAAAAAGGAAGATCTAGGGCATCCTTCGGAACATGGAAGTTTGACATGCAGACACAGAAAAGAGAAGATGGCCAAGAATCGAAGCATTAGACTAAGGAAAAACACACTTGGATGAACGGATGAGGATTGGAGAAGGGAATTTGTAGAATCCGATACTGATACTTAAAAAGTGTAATCGGTAAGACCTGTAATGGAAAAACATTGACTGGGATGTGTGGGTAAGAAGCGAAATAAGAGGAAATGAGTGTGCGAGAGAGAATCTACGCTGGTCACAACTAGAATTGTGGTTTTCCAGTGAGAAAACTTGAAGAGATACGCGGTTTTGTTTGGGATGATTGGAGAAGAAGCTACCATGGAGGTAGAAATGCTCTACATATCGAGAGAGAGTTTCCTCTTGAGGGACCTATGCATTCTCTCCGATGAAGGTGGAGTTTGAACTTGAAAGGAACAGAGCACCAACCGATTCGTCTGGAAATCTATGTTTGATGGCCAACGTTGTAGAAACTGAGGAGTTCCATGATGCATTTGATAAGTTGTTTCGTGAACTCAAAAGAGTTTCCAAACTCAATTTCGAGTAGAAGAGAGCAATTAAAGTTTAAAGGAAGAGAATGACGCCTTGAGAAATAAAACTTTTATTCTAAGAGCGAACCGATCTGAAACTGATTTTGCGTCTCTTTATGTTTATGAATGTCATTCTTGTTCTGAAATTTTAGAAACTTTATTGAAGGCTCTTGAAGAGTAGAGGAATTTATTTGAGAAGAGAAAGAGTCCAAACCGAGAATACATAGACCATTCGACAAAAGGTCACAAGATCACATGCATGTCATTCTTGTGCTAAATTAGGTCTTCATGCATATAACTGTCATACGAAAAGGATCAAGCTCATTCTGTGCGTTCAAGGCATATGAAAATGTTTTACTTGTTGAAGGTCATTATGAAATACATGGAAGGTGTAAACATAATTTTTTGGCGATAATAGCAAAGAAAAGATTACTGCTTGAGGCACCATTGGTGGTAACAATTTTCTATTGTCCGTGTATTGTTCTTACAAGAATACCTTCGAAAGGAAAGTTATGGGAATACTTCATGAGAATGTGTATATAATTTGTTCAGAGGATTTTGATCTTTCCAACGAACGTTGCAATGGAAAATTGTCTTTGGCATAAAAAATTAGGCCATGCAAGTTTTAAACAAATTTCCATCCTTTGGCAAAGGATTTAGTTCGTGGCCTATTAAAGATCAAGTTTGAGAGAGAATTTTGGTGATGCATGTTCCATGGGTTAGAAAGTTGAGTCATTTAAGTCTAAGATATATATACATACATATATATATATATATATGTATATATATAGGTCGATAACGATAATTTTAGCTATAAAGCACGGTAAAATGGGTAGACCTTTTTTTAGTCTTGATTCTGAAAGAAGGCAAGAGTGAAGGAAGAATGGATGAAGTTTAGAGAGGAAAAATGGAGATCGATGTGAGGAGAGTTTTCTGTATTGTTATTGATACATACTGAATGTACAATTCGGCAGAGATATAATACAAGCTCCATTTAGAATAAGGAAGTAAATGATCTGGCCTATCAATCTAGATCTAGATCTAATATTTAATTTACATATACATGAAGATCGTGATCAATCATGATCAATTAAGATCAAATCGAATCGGGCAATCCGCATATCTTCCAACACTCCCCCTCAAGCTGGTGGCTTGTAGATGTCCAAGACGCCTAGCTTGTTTAGTAGATATGCGTGTTGTCTCTGACATAGGGGCTTCGTGAACATGTCTGCTGGCTGTTCCGTTGTCCCGATTCCTCTTGTCTCGATTACTCCTTCTTGGATATTTTCTCATGTGAAGTGACAATCCACTTCTATATGCTTTGTTCTTTCATGCACTATAGGATTAGATGCAAGTTTAAGAGCTGCATCATTATCACAATATAGTTTCGTGGATCCATGCACTTCTACTCCAAGATCCTTAAGTAATCCTCGTATCCAAACTATCTGACAAGTGGCCTTGGCCATAGCTCGATATTCTGCTTCGGCTGAGGATAGAGACACAGTGGCCTGTTTCTTGGTCTTCCAAGAAAGTAGAGATTCTCCCAATTTAATACAATATCCAGTCACAGATCTTCGACTAATAGGACATGTTGCATAGTTTGCATCACAATATGCTGTCATCCCCATGTCACACTTTTTAGATAAAAAAATCCCAAGTCCTGGACATTTCTTCAGATATTTCACAACTTTTAAGGCTGCATCCAAATGAGAACGCTTTGGCTGGTGCATGAACTGACTAAGTATCTGGACCGCATATGAGATATCAGGTCTCGTCATTGTCAGGTATATAAGTTTCCCAACAAGTCTTTGATATCCCGTCGAATCTCTGAGGACGGGATCATCATCTCTTGATATCCCTTTATCATAGTCTGCAGTGGTCAACTTAGTGTTTCGCTCTATGGGAATTACAGCTGGCTTGCATCCTGATAAGCCTGCTTCTGATATGATCTCTAATACGAACTTTCGCTGACTAAGGGAAATTCCTTTCTCAGATCGTGCAATTTCGATTCCAAGGAAATATTTTGGTGCCCCCAAGTCTTTAATGTGGAAGGTGGCATGCAAATATTCCTTGAAATCTTCTATGGATGCTCTATCATTTCCCATAACAAGTATGTCATCGACGTAAATCATTAGATAGATAGATGACATACCTTTAACTCTGGAGAATAGAGCATAATCGTGCTTGGATTGCTTGAAGCCTGCTGTTGTAAAAGCGCTGGCAAACTTAGCGTACCACTGTCTCGATGCCTGTTTTAATCCATAAAGGGATTTACGGAGACGACATACCTTATTCTCCCCCTGTCTTCGTATGCCTTGAGGAATATCCATGTAGATTTCTTCATCTAGATCACCGTGGAGGAAGGCATTATGGACATCCATCTGATGTAAATGCCAATCTTTAATGGCGGCGACAACTAAGAATGAACGTACTGTAACATCTTTGGCAACTGGAGAGAAGGTTTCGTGAAAGTCAAAACCTTCTCTTTGGGTGAACCCTTTTGCTACCAATCTTGCCTTGTACCGTTCAATAGAGCCATCAGCACGATACTTGATTTTGTCGACCCATTTGCATCCAATTGGTTTGCGATGTGGTGGTAATGAGACAAGATCCCATGTATGATTATCAGTGAGTGCCTTCAATTCTACCTTAATGGCTTCTTGCCATTTTGGATTAGTGGAGGCTTCATCATAACTGGATGGTTCCTTGTCGTTGGATAGACGACTAATACAACATCTATGCTCCTGAGATAGTCTATGAAAGGAGACATATGAGGAAATTGGATACTGAATACCTGGAGAGTTGTGAGTAGCACAGACATAATCTTTCGTCCAGGTTGGAGGTCTTGTAGCCCATCCAGATCGCCTAGGATAATCAACTCCAGATGTAGACTATGACGTACCTGGTGAGGAAGTTGGTGCAGTGTCGAGATTTTCCACATTGGCAGTGGAATCTTCGATCGTATCTTCTTGAATATGTTCCGAAGAATTCGAGTTTGTATCAGAATTCCTTAGAACCAAAGCTGGAGGAGGATCAAAACTCCTTGGCTGTGCTACTGGTATGTATGAGAGATCTTGATATGATGTCTCGTCGGAGAGAAGATTATGAGGGCTAGAGACTGTCTCTGGACCTTCATCTAAAGATGCATTTTTAGAAAATGGAAAAGTAGTCTCATGGAAAATTACATCACGTGTTACTAAGAATTCTTTTGTTGAAATATCAAGAACTCGATATCCTTTTTGCAGATTGGGATATCCCATGAAGATGCATCGCCATGCTCGTGGGCTCAATTTATCTTGATATCCCATTGTTGCAACATAACAGAGTGATCCGAATATCCTGAGGTGACTCAATTCAGGCTTCTTCCCAAATAGCAGCTCAAATGGTGTTCGCTCATCAAGAACTCGAGTAGGCATTCGATTAATAAGATAAGCCGCTGTGGTGACACAGTCTCCCCAAAAATTTTCCGGAATGGATGCTTGAAATTTTAAGGCACGAGCAACTTCCAGCAGATGGCGATGCTTTCGTTCGACCACTCCATTTTGTTGTGGTGAGTAAACACATGAATGTTCGTGTTGAATACCATGAGAATTGAATAACAAGGAGCATTCATGACTGAAAAATTCTCTCCCGTTATCAGTACGAATCCGCTGAATAGATTTCCTGAATTGATTTTTCGATAGCAGAATGAAATTTTTCAGGTGAGAAAAGACCTGATTTTTGGATTGCATCAAGAAAATCCATGTTGCCCGAGAATAGTCATCTACTATCGTAAGAAAATAACGAGAACCATCATGATTGACTGTATGATAGGGTCCCCAAATGTCCACATGAATTAATGCAAGAATTTCACTAGTCCGTGAAGTACTAGAAGGAAATGGTGTACGAGATTGATTTGCAAGAGGACATATAGGACATTCAGGATATGGAAAGGAAGCACTGTGACCCAATCTCATATGCATAGTAAAATCTCTATCATTGGTAGTGGAATTACACAATGATTTCTTATTCAAAGAATTGCAGGAAAAATTAAAATTACTTGGAAAACTTGTCCAGAAATAGAGTCATTCAGAGAGATTACCCAAGCCCATCAGTCTGCCAGTCGAAAGGGCATGAAATAAGCAAGTATCAGCATCGAAAAATACCCGGCATGAATTTTCTTTGCAGGCTTTAGACACAGATATTAGGTTGAATTGGAATTCTGGGACATAGAGCACATTCTGGAGAACAATATGAGAACTGAGATTCACTGTTCCTGTCACTTTGACATGAGTAATACTGCCATTGGGTAATTGTACGGAGATAGGAGAATGTAAAATTTCATTCATATTTGAAAAGAATCCCTTGTTGCATATAATATGATCAGTTGCCCCAGAGTCTATAATCCATGCCTTTCTGGAAATAGAGTTAATTAAGCAATGTGAAATACCTGAGAAACTTCCCCCTTTGTTGGATAAGTCCATCTTCTGTAGTGCCTGCATGAGTTGCTGGTACTGTTCATGTGAAATAGGTTGGTCAATTTTTCGACCAGTTGGTCCAGTGACCTGATAAGCTGTGGAAATTTTTTTCTCCTTATCTCCTGGTTTTCCGTGCAATTTCCAACAATTATCAATGGTATGATTAGTACGCTTGCAATAATCGCAAAAAAATTTACCCTTTCCTTTAAAATTCTTTGCGAAATTCCTGAATGACGTGGCAAAGATCTGGCCGTCCATTCCTTTAAGCGCGATCTCCTGTCCACCGTCTGATCCAGCCACGATCTCGCCCCCCTTGGTAACTGTCCGATCTTCGCGTGAAATCTGGGCCGTTCGCCCCCTCCTTTTTAATGTAGCGTGGATCGGTATCGCCAAACCCTAAGGGGTTTTTTCTCTCCCTTTCGCGAGCTAGGGTTGTCTTGGCGGCCGCATCTCTCCGTTCACCGTGGGCGGCGAGAGCGATGCTCTCACTGCTTCTCGTGTGTTCGGTTGATGCGAGTCGCTGACTCTCTTCTTGCATTGCCAACTGGAATATACGTCCGATCGGTGGTATAGGATCCATGGCAAGGATCTGTGACTGAAAGGTGAGGTATGATTCGTTTAGGATCATGAGGAATCGCGTGGCCTTTTCTCGCTCTTTGATCTGTTTATACTGCTTGAGGGTAGATTCTGGCCCTTCAAGCTTTTCTTCTACGGCTTCGAGTTGATTCCAGAGAGACGATAGCCTGTTGAAGCAGGCCGTGACCGTCGTATTTCCTTGTTTCAACTCACTGATTTCCTGCATGAGATTAAAAATCTTTGCTTGATCTAGTTTACCATACATTTCTCGTGTATTTTCCCACATAGTTTTGGCATCTTCTGTGGGTGGAAGCCCAGCCGCGACTTCTGGGGATATACAATTCCCGATCCATGTTCGGACGAGTTGATTACACTTTCGCTAGTGTCGGGCTAGGCGTTCATCTGAGGGAATTGCGACGGTTCCGTCAAGGAACCCGTCTTTATCTTTTGTCACCAGCGCCCGCCGGAGCTCCTGTGACCACTTCGAGTAAGTTTCTGCTCCGGTCAGTTGTTGGCTTATCAGTCAAAGCTCCGGTTCGTCGGCATTGGAGACATACAGAGGATCGCCTAGTTCTGGACGTCCGGTGAACGCCGCCGTTGGAACGGGAAGGAAACCGGGCATGAAATTCGGGTAGGGATTCGTCCCTTGACCCGATTCGCTTGACCCGATCGAATGACCCGTATTGAGGTATCCCGGGTAGGGATTATGTCCCGTACCCGATTTGCTCGACCCGCCCGTCTGCTCTATCCCGATGGTTGGGCTTGCCCCATTCGAGGCTGGTGGGCCCCCATCGTAATTCCGGTGGCCCATAAAAACAGGCGATGAGGATCTTGGGCTTGGCCCAAAATAAAGTGGATATGGGATCCACTGGTATGGTTGGCCCATTGTGGGTTGCCCCAATTGGATCTGAGCCTGCGTGAGCCACCACTGCATAGGTTGGGCCTGAGTTAGCAGTTGGTTGGATACTGAGGTTTGAGCAGGGAGATTCGCAGGAAGATTCTGGATCTGCGGAACAAGGGGACTACCTTCTTCTCCGATGGTCCTGTTGTCGGCAGCCAGATTGGATTCCTGCTGAGAAGTCATTGTGAGTTTAAAAACTTCTTCCTTCGAGAGTATGCCTTATGCCGAGAATTTATCCCTTTGCAGGTTGGGAATTTTCTTCAGCAGCAGT
The DNA here is from genome assembly GCA_016097595.1 of Eucalyptus pumila. Classification (NCBI taxonomy): domain Eukaryota; kingdom Viridiplantae; phylum Streptophyta; class Magnoliopsida; order Myrtales; family Myrtaceae; genus Eucalyptus; species Eucalyptus pumila. The sequence goes on from CM027848.1 coordinate 25,172,712, forward strand.
TTGAGGCGGAAGCGTGTTCAGAAACCGAGAGGCTCTGATACCATGAAAGAAGGCAAGAGTGAAGGAAGAATGGATGAAGTTTAGAGAGGAAAAATGGAGATCGATGTGAGGAGAGTTTTCTGTATTGTCATTGATACATACTGAATGTACAATTCGGCAGAGATATAATACAAGCTCCATTTAGAATAAGGAAGTAAATGATCTGGCCTATCAATCTAGATATAGATCTAATATTTAATTTACATATACATGAAGATCGTGATCAATCATGATCAATTAAGATCAAATCGAATCGGGCAATCCGTATATCTTCCAACAGATTCAACTACGGTAAAATCCTCAATTTTCAGATTCTGTCAATTTTGGATCCCAAATCTGCATTTGATGGGATGAAAAAGGAAAATTTGTACTTGGTTGACATTAAGGTTTCTGATTATAAAAAGCGGAAAAGGTTACACTTGACAAGATGGAAAAACAGATAGAGAAAAAGGGAGAAAAAAAAAATTACACTCTCTCTAGGATGCTTTGATTGGGAAGATCTTTGTGGTCACGAACAAAGTTGTGCTTTTGGGGACTTTCTTCGTCGTACTATCATTAAACAAGCAACGGAAGAGCAACAGAGAAAATAAATCTGAAAGAGCAGGATTGTTGAATAGTTTAGGTGCTTGTGTATTTTAATTAGATATGTATTTCTAAAATCTGGAAAAAATATAAGTATTGAATCACTTCTAAACAATGTCCAAAATCAATAAAACAACTTGTTAATCTTTCGGTTTGTTTCGTGACAGAGTTTCATAGGGGATGATCATCTTAGAGAAGAAGATTTACAAGCGAAAAATCCAGGATACATGTGCACGAAGTCCATCCTTCTGGCCAAGTTCAAGCATTGCTCAGGCATTTTTAGCATTTGAATAGGTAAGGAGGCCGACGAGGTTCAAGAGAAACGACATTGCTGAGCTTGAAGTTGAACTTCGAGTCAAGGTGGCGACATGTTGTTTTTCACCAACAATATGAAACATCGTCAAATCACAACCAAACTAATAAACTATTAGAACATTGTCTTAAGTTAAGATGAGAAAGATAGGGGAGTAATCATCTAAATTAATAAACCATCGCCACTAATTAACTCAATGCCAGAGTTAGTGGGTATTCTATAATTCTTTGGCTCTAATCAATGCTGAAAAAGTAGGATGCCTCGTCCATCAAAATTATGGTAAATAATAATACCATATCTTTTGAAGATTGTGGAATAACCAAATACCATATGCAATCCGTGCTATGTGGATTGCTGCACAAATCTATGATGATGAAACAATATACCAATATTCGTGTATGAATAAACCTTCACGTTATCGTATTTGCAATAAGAATGTAGAGTTAACATAACATCTAAAAAATTTAGCCACTTATTAATGAAATAGCTAACTTGATTTTTTTTTTTTATCTTTCTTTACTATGATCCAAGTAAACATAATTTATACATCTTTATTTTAGTAAACATATTTACTCACTAATGTAAATTTTTATGTTAGTATTTAGATGGGAAATTTCTTTAATATAAAGGAGTACAAGTAGAACAAATATGGAGAGAGGGGAGGGGGAGGAACAAAAAAGTAATAAGGAGGTAGCGTGATAAGTGCAAAGAAAACGATCAAATCCCTTTTAAATTAGATACTAACTCTCAGAGAAAACATTATTATATATTTACTACTCGAGCACTTATTTTCTACTTTCAAGTTCATTTTTCCCACTTTTCAAGTTGCAAAAGCAATCGAAAGCAGATCTATTCATTACAAGAAGTCAAAAACGGCAACCTAACTCCAGAAAAAAGCTTCAATTTTGTAATTTAATTAAGTTTAAGAAATTCACGACAGATGAATTTTACCGTTTCCTTGGCATCACATGTCAAACAAACGTAACAAAACGCCAATTGCCAAATTACATTTTTCAATTTTTGCGAAGGGACGGATTATGCCACCGCCGGTGCAGCGTTGGCGCAACAGCCTGGACGCGCGGCGTATCTCTATTGGTTATCGAAGATTCCTGGGAATATAATAGCACACTCATAAAATGTAATCCATTTCCTTTCTTCCTGTCTTTTCTCCTCTCCCTTACCCGCGTCTTCGCCACGCGACAAAACCTCGACGCTGCCGCTGCTGCCACGACCCTGCCTTGCCGCCACAGTCACCGAGGCTCGAGCACAGTCGCCCCCTCTCTCTTCCCGGACAAAAATGGCGCTCCATCAACGATGACAGGCCGCTAGCTATAGAGCTAGATCTGGCCTCGTTGTCACCGGCTCGATCTTGACAGGTTATTGGGAGAGATAGAGAGGGGAATGGGGGGAAGAGAGAGAGACGCTCACAGGGGTGGTGGTGGCGGCAGCAGAGGTGGTGCAATCTCGGACTGGTCACGACGTCGTGTTGGGCGGCCACTAGCCACGGTGAAGAGCAACTGCGGTTTGCAACGATCATGAGCACGGTGGCGTGGCGTTGGAGCGGGCGGGGCAGAGATGACGAGTGACGCAAATGGCCTATTTCCACATAATTTCATGAAAACGGAAAATGAAAAGTAGAAAGTGTTTTCAAGTTAAAAATATTATCCAAAGCCAAATTGGCCAATCTCCACATAATTTCATGAAAAGATTAAGGCTAAATGATTGAGTACATAAACAAGTTAACAAATAAATATATAAATTCAATGAGAAAAGTTATACTTGAAACATTCATACATTATCTGAGAAAAATAAACCCTCGGACACTATTACTCTGCCAAAAACCAAATTATATGTTCAAGATAATTAATCTCTGGCGGTTGTGAAAAAAACGACAACTTGCTTACTCATGTAATATATAAGAACAAAGAAAATTCATTAGATTCTACCACGTGGGAAAACTATATCTACTCTTAATTTATTCGTACTTAATTGACTATTTATTCAGGTGCATAAGTATAACTCCTAGCAAATCCATATAATTAAGAAAATTGACCCATTCACGGTTGAACAAATTACTTACAGTAGTATACTCCCATACCGGCAAAAGCCGTAAATAGGACGTTCTTGAATCATTAGAAATACTGCTACATCGATCACTATTTTCATAGATCATTAATTTATTGCAAAAAGTACGCTAGATTTGTTATTGGGATTTCGTTGAAGAGAACCTAGAACACCTGTTAAGAAACTTTAAAAAATTTGAACTTCAATTTTTTGGTGCCTCTTTGTAGATCCTACCGCAGTCATCATTGTAAAATGAGTCCGCCACATTTTGACGACAAATTCCTTCAACCTCCAAATTCAGGATTTATTGATCTTACAAGCTTTTTCAAGTGCTGGAGTGGGAGATCATCTCTACGTGCTACTTCTTATCCTCGCCACCAATCTATCTTCAACTTCTTCAAGTTGGATAGATCAGGTAACCTTCGCAAGGAATTGCACCCTTTGATCAAAATTCTTCCTAGTGATTCCAGTCTGTCAAGATCTTGAATCTAGACTAGTTCCGAACACGTATTGATCAACAAGAGTTGTAGATTCTCCAAGTTGGAAAGGTCAATAACTTCAAGAAGATTGCAACTGCAAACTTTAAGTTTCCTCAAACTGGAGGGAAGTTGCACAAGGTGGTATAGGTTTTCACAACCAATGAGTTGAAGTTATTTTAGACAGCAAATGCGACCCCAATTTGAGCTTATGCTAGTGAAATTTGGAAGTTCTAATATACAAAATGGCCTGGAAGTTCTCACTTTTGGAAAAGCTACGATGGAGGTTGCATTGGTAAAACAAAATTCTAGATTCCTTAAACTTACCAGGTTGGTGATCTCTGGAGCTTTTCTTATGGCTGTTGAGGACAAACATAGACTTACCAAACTCTAGGGAAGTTGCGGTACATTCTACTCATGAGTTCAAATTAATTTCAAAATCTTCAAAGAGAAGGGAGTCTCCCAAGATCATCAAGAATCATCTCTAGTTACAGGCAATTCTCTCCATTGATCTCTTCAAGTTGCTCCAACATCCCTATTGCCTTACGTAATTTTTGCATGCGATTTCTATTCATCTTTAACACTTTCAAGCTCTTTAGATTGACAATAGTATATGGCAACTCTAATGCTTGTGCTTGAGATATCCAACTCAATTAAAGATTGCAGCATTCCAATAGAGTTAGAAGCGTCGTTACCTCGGGAACTCCACGAATGGCCAAGCAATTGAGATTTATGAGTGCTCCAATTGAGCTTGGGACTTGACTAATGCTTCCCATAAAAAGTATAGTTACGTACGAGTAGCTCAGTCAAAGCTTTCAGAGAACCTAATTCAATAGGAAGCACTCGGAGGCAAGTACAATTATCTAAATTCAAGTGCTTCAAACGTCTCAAATGATCAATAGATTGATCAATTGATAGCAAGTTACTACACTCCTCTAGAATTAATACTTCTTAGGATAAATGTACATAGAGAGGTCAGGAGTTCTCTTTAACTAGGGGCACTTTGACAGATTAAGGACCTTCGATCTCGTAGCCACCTGTAAAATGATTATGTATATTAAACGAGTTTGATTTATAGGAGTTTGGAAGATTTAAAACAATTATATAGACTAAAGGAGCATTCCAACAAAGTAACTTTATAAATACTCTGTATATATGCATTCCTCTATAATTTAAGCCAAAATCACTGTCTCACTTATTTTAATTTCTTCCAATGATGTTTCTAGTAACAAATAAAAGACAAAAGAACGTAATCACCACATCAAGGAATTACCGATTTTGTCCCCGACGCTAGTATTCATGGCTGGCTTTTCCTATGTAAATGTATCGTAAAAAAAATTTTGATGTAGAAAATAATCGTACTTGTCTTCTAATGATCAACCAATCTATAGTTGCAGTTTACTGTTTTATTTTTATTCTATATTTTGTTTCATTCATTAAGACAAGGGTGAGATTAGCTTCCACATTACCTTATTCCAAAAGTGGCTAACCCTAAATCTATAGCACAATATAAGCCCATCAGTTTATGTAATTATAGCTATAAAATTATCTCCAAAGTAATGGCAAACAGGTTGAAACCATGGCTGCCTGATCTGATTGAAATGGAGCAAAGCGCCTTTATCGGTGGACGACAAATTCAAGATAACATATTAATTGTCCAAGAAGTGCTGCACCAACTCAGAATTAGGGAAAGAAAAAGGAAGTTTCAGGCGGTACTCAAACTCGATATGCAAAAAGCATACGACCGAGTGGAATGGGATTTCTTGTGTGAGTGCATGACTAAGATGGGCTTCAATGATCGCTAGGTTTCTTTGGTCAAAACATGCATTTCGATTGTCACATTCAACATCAAAGTCAATGGAGAACCTCTCCAACCTTTGAGATTGACTAGAGGCTTAAGGCAAGGGGACCTCCTCTCTCCCTACTTATTCATTATTATGACTAATGTGCTGTCTTCACTTATACATAGAGCACTAAGCTATGTTTATCATGACACAAAAATTCCCAAACTTATACGCATATGCCACATTTTGCCAAAACTTTTTTTGTGACCAAAAATCCCCAAACTTATATCTATGCGATAAAGTTACCTCAAATTATTATTTTATGATATCAAAAACTCTGAACCTATACTCATATTAAGGTAAATGTGTCATATGGATATAAATTTATATATTTTTTTAGTGTAATAGGGTAAATTTATCATACCGGTACAAGTTTAGAGTAAATGTGTTACATAAGTACAAATTTGGAATTTTGTGTTACAAAAAATTTTGGGGTTTTGTGTCACAGTAAGTATAATTTAGGATTTTTGGTGACTTCTTCCCTAAAAATTAAGATCGTCAAAAAATGGTAATAACTCAAATTTGAACCAAAAGAGCCAATTATAAATATAGACTCTAAATAATTATCATTTATTTGAAAGAGAAAGCATAAGGAAAAGGAACATATAGGATCGATTAGTTATTTAATGGACGTCTTTGTTATATTAGTACTTGGATTTAAATCTTCTCTTTTCTTCCTTAAGCATTTTTTGGCGCAAATCTTGCCTAATTATTGGAAGGATAGAAATCATTTAAAATAATCACTTATAGCAAATGTCCAAAATCAGTAAAACAACGAAATTGTCATTCTTTCCTTCTATTTTGTGATATTATATCATCAGGGACGGCTAGCTCAAAGAAGAGATCCATAAGGCGAAAAATCAAGGGCACCTGTAGACAAAATTGGTAGAGTATTATAGTAGTTAGCAATCTGAGAAGTATAAAGAAATACAGCTACTTTTCTAAACCAAACGAGGTAAAAAGTTGGCTAGTGATTAAAATTTATTGATACCTTAATGTGATGAATGTTGGTGTCTCGATCAAGTTAAGGTCGACAGTTTCGAATAAAAGTTCGGAACTCCTTTTTCTTTTCATGGTAACTGCGTCTAGCACCAACAAAGAGTTCACAAAAGATTATTAAGACTTGGGATAACGGGAAATTCGATATTCAGCATTTCAAGCAAGTTGTGTATTAGTTGGCTTCAGTGAAATTGAGTTTCTGTTCCCAATTTCCATTATTGCGACATGGCAATGGCTGGCCTCAGGCCTACTAGAGTCAAGTCGATATAATAACTTTTGTAGGTCTAAGTCGTTGGTCAGTTCTCATCAATTTACCTAATCGATACCAATAAACTTACGGAATATTATGAAACACATATCACATGTACCCATAAAAAGGAAAAGAAAACAAGAATTTGCACTTGATTGACATTAGGATTTTTAATAAAGATTAAGATATTTTGAATATTTTGAATATCTTCTTAATTGATTGTAACTGATATTGTAACATTATGTTATTTAGATAATCTTTATATAAAGCCTATAAGTAGACTCATGAACTCTTCATTAATTTATATCAAAATATATAAAAATCCCTCAATTCTTTTTTTCTGCATTATTCTTAAATTGGTATTAAGTGAAATTGAGTTGTTATTATTATTATTATTTTTTTGGTTATGGAGGAACCAGGAACTTTGGCCGATTGCAAACAGCGCCGTAAACCTCCAGGGTGACACGTAAGCAGGAGGACCCACCACCCCTGATGTCAAAGAAAATGGCTTGAGTCATGGGATGCCTGATCATGATCAAGAGATGCATGAAGGTCAAGCATAGGCTAAAGTCAACCCTTTACTTTTAGGAATTTTTTTTTTTTTTGGTTCGGGAGGAACCGGCTTGCAGCCGACAGCCGCGCCGTAAACCTCCAGGTGACACGTAAGCAGGAGGACTCATCACCCTTGATGTCACACTTAATACACCTAGCGCCTCCCCTGGATTTTGAACCCTTCACCTCTTCGTTGAGGATCAGCAGAGCCTTATCCAGTGGAGCCACCGCGGCCAGTTAAATATTTCGGAAAATCCGCAAAGCTATATAAACCCTAAACTATGTCTATTGTGACAATTATCGTAAACTTTTATTTTTTTTTATTACCTGGGAACCGCCGTCTGCCGGCAGCCTAGACGTAAATCCAGGACGGATTGAGCCACCACCACAGACCCAACTGCATTTGAGTCTCGCAAACGTAATGCCTCTGGGATTCGAACTCCTCCCCTTTGTGAGGGGGAGAGAACCCGAAGCCAGCTATGCCACCGCGGGCGGTGGTTTGAGTTGTTATTTTCGATTTCCATTATCTGCGACATTTGGCAATGGCCAGCTTGGGCCCGCCAGAGTAAGTAAAGTGCTGGAAATTTAATAGAGGTCGAAGGCTAAGTAAACTGTAAGACATGAGAACTTCATTGGTCAGTCCTCATCAACCTACCGTGTAATTAATAATTATAATTCGAGAGAGCGACAAAACAACGGTTAAGACAAACAAAAAAACAATGGTCAGGACCAGCGAGCTGTGTGTAACGTTTTTCTTCTATTTACATTTCTTTTTGCCACGAGATAATGCTATATACCACATAAATTAACTTTGTTTGTAACTTCGTCATCCAACAAGAATCGATGTCGTCCATCGTTGATCAGCCCATTGTGAACCATTAACGCAGTCAAGTTCATCCACGAACGTGCCAATAGTGGCATTTGTTCTCAATATAGTAGTTACTTTTAGTATGCCTTATTCCAGACACAAACGAATAGCAAACTACTCGTCATCGTTATACGGAAATTGAAAAATTGGAAGCTTTATTTAAAGTGTCCACAATACATTGGTCGAGCGAATTACTTTTACAATGAACCATTAATAATAAAGGCAAAACCTTGTTCACCAGTAAGAAGCTTGTCTTTGTTTTTATATAACCAAGTCCATTAATCGACCCGTTATTGGCATTTCCATAAAATCCCAACCGACAAAGATGAAAACAAGAATGAATCTTCTTAATATTTATTGGTCTGAAAAATTTTCTTTCTAATTAATTGCCTAAGATTGTGTTGCCAAGAAAATCCTTCTAAAATGTAGATATCAATCATCGCGATGTGGGTGGATAGTTAGTGTTCCAAGTATGGTAATGACATCTAATTATGTTAGAATTCGTGTATCTCAGTTTAATACAATTGGGGATGGATAATTAGTGTAGTCCGGTATTGTAATAGCCATCTTCGGCATAGAGAGGTTGTTTAAACATGCTCTATAAATAGGACTTTACAGCGCGTCTCCGTCTTCTAAACCACTGAAGAGACCCTACAATTGAAAATGAAGAAAGTAATGTTTGGACATGAAAAGTCATCTCCCACGTCGCATGCCCATCAAAGCCCATTCCTACGATGTTGTACTAGATGTCATGGATCATAATACTTAAATAGAGAAATGGTTATTTGAATTGTTATGATCACGTGTTTTTCCTGAGGGGAATCTCGGGAGCAAGAAATTTATGGGCTTCGATAATCACCAGATATGCCTCGTAAGACTACCCCGTTTAGTAAGGACGTGCTCAAATTCCTGAGTTATTATCCATGTTAGAAAAGGAAATGTGCAGTCGAGAGATGCGAATGCAGCACAGATGTGCCGCGGCTTTCTGGATCCTGCTTCTGAACAACTTCCTTCTGTTTTCGTCGTAGCTGCGTCTACAACCAACAAAGATTTTGACAAAAGATGTGCATTTCATGGGAAATTCAGTTTCTGTTTCCGATTTCCATGGCTGGCGTGGAGCCCACCAGAGTCAAAGTGGATCTAATTTAGCAGAGTTCGAAGTCGAAGTCTAAGGAACAATACAAAACAATCTACCGTGTCGACACCAATGAACTAAACGATACGAAACAAAAGGAAAAAGGTGATTAGTCCAAGTCAATGGTCAGGATCAGCGTGCTGCGTGTTGCGTTTCCTTCTGTTTAACCTTTTTTTGTGCCATTGTCATCCAAAAAGAGTCGATGTCATCCATCGCTGATTAGCTCACTGCGAACCAGGAGACGCCATCCCATTCACCCGTGAGCATAGATAACAATGTTTTACCTACCATTGTTAATCTCTGAGAGACATATTAAATACCATGACATATTAATAGCGGCATTTGCTCTCAACGAAGTAGTCACTTTTAGTATTTCCTTGTCCAGACATAAAGGAAAAGCCGACTGAATGATTATCATCACGCGGACATTGAAAAATTGAAGCTGTAAGTCAAAGTTTCCCCTATATATATTGGTCGGGCGAATCTCTTTTACAAATGAGCCGTTTACAATTAATGCCACACCTTATTCACAAGAAAGAAGCTTGTATTTTCCTTCTTTTTTTTTAAATAATTAAGTGTATCATCAATCTACTCATTATTGGCCTTTCCATAACCCAAACTGTGAAAAAAAAAAAAAGAATGAACAATTGTTGTCACCTTCTCTCGCGAACTCCAAGACATTATTGTGACGATCCAAAAGTCTTCTAAGGGATAATCCCCAGAAAGGATCCTTTCTAAGGTCTCCCAGCTCTACAAACGTTGTCAGGTATGCGACTAAAATGATCGATTTCTTAAAGGTCTATTTTAGAGTCATTGTCAACCTTTTATAATAAATCTAATAAGTTAGATCAAATGATTCTTGATATTTTCTCGGTGCCGATCGCAAAAATTTCTGTATAAGTATGGGCTAACACTGACATAAACGGAAGAAAGAAACAGGCTGGCATATAATATGAGACAATGCTTGATGGTCCAAGTACGGCAATGACTTGGGCTTTGCATTTGTAGGCCTTGTTCCACTGGTGTTGTTGATGTGTGGAGAATGTGTTCAGATGCATTGGCTACTTCTAGTAATCTGGCCAGGAGGGGCACTCGAAAGGGGCAACGCCGGGGAATGGAGGAAATTATAGAGCATTTGTTTTTGTTATGCAATTGTTCTGAGTGTGTTTGGTTTATTCATGCTTAAGTGTGTGTGTATAGATGTGCATGCGTATATCTACTAGTATACTCCCACACCAGCGAAAGCCCAAAGTAGAATGTTCTCGAATCAATAGAAATACTGCCACTTGGATGATTATTTTCATAGATCACTACATTATTGCCAGAAGTAAGCTAGATTTGGAGAGAAAATGTGCTTAATGATATTTCTAAATCTTTGTGTAGGAGATTAGATGTGCGAAAAGATACTGTCTAAACTTGTTGAAATTAGCATTTCGCTGAAGCGTGCCTAAACAGCCGTTAAGCAACTTTAGAAAAGCGAAACTTCACACTTCATTGCCTCTTTCTAGTTCCTACCTTGGTAACCATCATCAATTGAGTCCGTATATTTTTTATTTCCTTGATGACAACTTCCTCCAAGCCTCAAAATTCAGGATTTGCTAATCTTACAAAGTTCTTCAATTATGCGCTTAGAGATACTTGTTTTCCTCTCGCCGAATCTGTCGAAAAAACATCAATCCCACTTCTTCAGCTTCTTTTAGTTGGATAGATCAGGAAGGCATAGCAATGCTTCCTATGACTTTAGTATGTCAAGATCTAGCATCTCAACCAATTTTGGACAATCCCATAGTACAAGGTCCTTGAGATTCTTAAAGACAGGAAGATTGCAATTGTTAATTGTAAGTATCCTCAAGCTAGAGGGAAGTTGTCCAATCTGGCGCAGATTCTTGAAGTTGATGAGTTCAAGTTCTTTTGGACAGCAAAGGCAACCAAAAATATGAGCTCACACACGTGATCCTCGAAAGGTTTTTCTTTTATCAGATTCCTCATAAGATGAAAAGAAGAAAGAAGAGAGAAAAAGAGGTGGGCCGGGCTTGCGCGGGAGAAAGGAAGAGAGGAAAAAGTAGGGCCGGATAGGGGGTTTGCTTTTTTTTTTTTTTGATTATAATTTTTTATAATAATGATATTTTTCTCTTTTTTTTTTGAAAAATTTAATAATTACCATTAGTAATAGAAATATTCCCAATGCTAAAACGCAATGCAATTAGTTAAATTTATTTTTTGTCTAGTGTTTAAAAATTAATTACTAATTTTCTACGAGATTAAATTCTAAGAAAAAAGGGCAAATTTTAGGTGTCAATATGCAATTTATTGCAATGAGAACTTGACACATAGACAAGACATTTTTGAGTAAATAATATCTAATTGTACTCTTCTCCTCTCTTTTTTCCCTTTTCTTATTTCATAATTTGCTCCTCCTCCATCGTGGTTGCCAACCCTGCCTAGTCACTCACCCCCGCCCCACCCCCACCCCCGGCGTCGCCCACCCAAGTGACCCAAGAATTGGGGCCGCGACCACCATACTAGACCTCGCTATCTTTTTTCCAGTAGGGGATAGAGTGAGAGAGTGCTTTCGGCAATGGCGACAATGGCCTCGCGTGATGGCAGCAGATAATGAGCATCGCCAGAGGTGTGGTGTGGGGTCGACAAGTGCATGATGGCGGCAGAGGTAAAGTGAAAAAGAGAGATATTAGGTTTAGGCTTTTTGAGTAAATTGTTTAATATTGTGTTGCCTTTTTGTCATTTTGGGTAATCGAATAAGAAAAGGATGTCTATGCTTTCTCAATGTTGAGACCTAAATTTCGTTTTTTTGCTTAGGATTTAATGTAGAAAATTAGGGATTAATTTTAACCCCTAGCAAAAATAATTTTCACTAAATTGCATTGGTTATAAACATTAAGAATACTTGTGTTACTATTATTAACTATTAAAGTCTTCAAAAAAATTCAAAAAATTTATTATTAATAGGCATATAATTTATTGATGCCACAACAAGGATTCGAGTGATTAGGTTATTTAAAAGGACAAGTTTTAACATATAGTGCCACTACAGTTGGTGGCGAACTCACTTTGGGTAAAAGTGTAGTTAATGTAAAAAAAAAAAAAAAATCGAAAAGGGCCGAGCCAGGGTTGGGCTTGCCTGGTCCTCTCTTCTCTTCTCTCCTTTTCTTCTTCACTCTAGGACTGGCCCAGTACCTCTTCCTTCCCAGCTCGGCCCACTCCTCTTTTCTTCTTTTCCTAATTTTGCCCCGTGTGGCCCATCTTTCTTATTCCTCAGCTCGGCCCGCTCATTTCTCTTCCTTCTCCTCTGTCGCCTTGGACGCTGGCCGCACGACAAACGGAACGGAAAGGGAGGGGCGACAAGCAAAGGACAGAAGGACAGAGGTGAGGACGAACGGAGGCGATGCTGCGCGTGACGCTCAACTGAGAATGTCGTGCGGTTCGGGTTTGAGAAAGGCAGCTGTCGTCGTTGGAACAGAGAGAGAAGATCTGAAAAGGAACAAAAAGAAAAGAAAAAAACATAATTTCGTAGAAAGCTATAAAAATTGTTAACACCAGTATTAGTTATGTTACGTAAAGCGGTAATATTAACTAGACTATCATATCAGTGATTTTTTAGCATTGACTACATTGAAAATTCATCAAAATATTTAAAATTAAATTGGCTATATTCAAAAAAATTTAAAATTCAAATAGCCGCTTTATAACATGTTTAAGTTTTCATGAGTCGCTAATCAACTAAAAAAGTGCAGAGCATTCAGTCAAATTTTGCACAACTAAAATTGCAGCCCCAGAAAAGATCTAATTTTTCTTTTTATTGCTTCCCAAAAAATCTGTCTGTACGTCTCTTGTCTGCAGTAACCGAATCAATATTCACATTCGTAGAAAAAGAAAACGAATAAATTGAATCAGAGCCCTCGGATTGAACAAAAAGAATCATCCAAGAACTCTGCTCTGTTCCAAGCTATGCTGAATCTGCTTTCGGAATTGGGACGAACTCCGATCATCGAACGGTTATCCAACCCTTGGAATGTTCCCAATTAGGCCTCTGGTGGCTCGCCAACTCGCCTTCCCGATCGATCACCGATGAAGAATCCGACGAGATCTCCAACGCAGCAGCATCCTCTCTAATGAATGACGGATCAGAATCCATCTCCGAGGAGGGCGAAAGCGAGTCCGATTCCAAGCTCGTTCTTGAACATTGCATCAAAACCCAGTCTTGGAAATCGAAGTGGCACCTTGGAGAGGAATCCGCGAATTCGACTACTCCGTAATCTCCTACGACCTCCTCGTCGTTGATGCAGTCGAGGGCAAGGAAGAGGTGCTTTAAGAGCATACGGACGGTCCACACCTCCTTCGGGTTCTTTGCGAAGCACTTCATCAAGGAATGGCCTACGAACTGAAGAGCACGATTTGCCGCGAGGATACGTCCTTCCCGAAAATCTTCATGGCGTCTTCTGACCCTTAACCCTCTCTCTCCCTCTCTCTCGTTGTCTCCAAATGCATCGGACGGACGACGTTAGCTTGGTTGTCGGATGAACGCGAGCTGAGGGTCCGGCCACGTTTGGACCCTCTTACTCATGCCATTGTATTTTGCTTTACATTAACGGTACGATTTTTTTTCCCATTTGAAGTAGTTTTTCTAACAGAAAGAAAAAATAAAAGGTATTGAAAGTTATTCAAAAAAATATTAAATCAATTATGAAACGATATTAGGTTAAGATAATCATGTATGTCAAATTAACTATGTCAATAATCATGATGCTAATACTTATTTATGTAGGGATTGCAATACCTAAATGTAATAATACATTTTTTAATATAATTTCAAAGGCTTACGAGGTGGTGATTCGATTAAGAGAGTCTCTTCCTTCTTTCCTATCCTCCCTAGGATCTTGAACTAAAGTTTTAGATGATAGCCTAATTATACTTAGCAAGAATTAGGTAATGATCGTATTGCAGAGTTCAAGATCACTTGCATTTTATAATGAGTGGAATTTAGATTATGCGAGATATGGATTTCTAGAGGAAAGAGTAGATATTGTTGGATGACATGTGCGCTATTTCCCACCTTTAGTACGCAATTAATTTATGAGTCTAGACAAGGGTTCAGTTTCGGGCTTCTTAATGTTCAATAATTCATATGGACATCAGAATTTTTGCTGACAAATTACGCATACAGTTTAGTAAAAAGTACAAAATAATGATAATGATAATGATACTAATAGACAAGTGAAAAATAGAAAGTCTAATTTGATTATGTGAACAATCATCTGGCCCGGTTCGTCGTAATAATAAATCAATTTGCACGCACCCAGCTTGTATTCAATTGGCACTACATCCAGAGTTAGCATTTGAATGACGACTCCATCAGAGGAGGAGAAGACGGTGAAGGTAGTAGTGCTGGCGAAGATGGTGCCAGGGGAGTGGACACCGGCAGGGAGGGTGATGAGTGGGTTTGTTTTGCTGGGAAAGGAAGTTTATTCTCGTTATATCTGCAGCGTGAGGGGTAAGGTAGTCCTTTTGCTCGTACATGTGTGGCGTCCAAATTGCAATGATTACCCGAATCAGGTCATTAGCAAGCTAATGAGGGTTGCTGCCCAAATTCCAGACTTGTTTATAACGTGTCGATTTTTTTTTTCCTACCTTTTATTTATTTATTTTTTTTCCGATTTCCATTTTGCTAAAAGCAATTAAGATAATGGGAGCTTGGGAGAACGATATACGTAGTTATTAGACTAAAAACCATGGGTTGAATCAATTTGCACCCATCAATATGTCCATTTTTAGATACTTTTGAAATGCCGTATGGATATGGTCTCAGTTGTATAATCCATAGATTACTATCAAATAGTAATGAATTCAAATAAACTGATGAATGTTAAATAAATAAATAAAGATAAAATGTGAATGTCATTTTAAACTTATCGTAAAGCCAGAAGAATTTTACCCTAAAATTTCAACAATTAATGGGCAAGAAAAACGGAAATTATTAGATAGGAACGTAGAAAACTTGTTCTGCATTTTGTTGGCTTCGAAATATATTTTGGCAAAGTGGACGTAAATTGGGACTCGAAAAGGTCAAACAAAAAGGCGATAATTGCCATTTTTATCTGACACTTTAATATTTTGTCTCCCTTCAATTCTCTCCTATTTGAACACTTGCGTCACATATTGAAGTTAATTTCAATTGTTGATTAGATGATGTTGTTACATCCAAAAAGAAAAAAAGAGAGTAGAACCTGAAATATACATGTAGAAGATAGAATACGTTTGATTCATTTCAAAGCCAAATCAAAATGCATAAAGGACCACAAAGACCATTTATGAATTTCTTCTTAAATTAATAAAATTCTCTAATTTTTAAACCATTTATAAAACACCTTAGAAAATTAAAGGGAGATGGGCGCGAAGTAAAAGAGCAACACGAAAGAATATGGCTCATCTAAAAGCCGTATTGGAACCGCAAGAAAGGAAAAATTGGCCGAGTGCCACTTAAATTGTCTGAGCGTCACTTAGAACCTTTAGTTCAAATTATCCGAATGTCACCTAAAACTTGTTGCTACATTAAGTCCTTAATTTATACCTTTTCAACATTAATTTTGGACGTAATCGAATTGATTAAAATATTTAGGGCTTAATTATGTGTATGTTTATAAAAATGCAACATCCGATCGAATTAATTAGAAGATTTAAAAGCGCGATTCAATTCTGTACATAAGGGACTAGCCTCATCGTTGACTTATCCACCAGCTCGCTTTGATTAAATAAAGAGGGACGGAGAGAGACTGAGAGCGAAAACCTTGAACCGGAATATGCCACCTGCATATCACATTCGTAGACCATACCCGGTCCATTTTAAGCACAAGCCTTTTAACTTTTGATGGGGTCAAATCATGCAACAAAACAAAACATGCGAGGCATAAAACTTCATGTTATTTTCTTTTTAGTACATCCTTAAAGGATGCTCATGAGTCACGGCCTAAGGGTAAAAAAAGAGGGAGCATCGTAGGAGATTTACTGCAATGGGGCTAAGGGTGAAAAAAGAGGGAGCATCGTGGGAGTTTTACTGCAATGGGGCTGGAGTTGCAGCTTTGTTCAGACAGCAAGTTGCTTCCTTTGAGGTAAGTTGTTGTCGGAGCAGGTAAGATTCCTAGCAAGGAAGCAAGTCCAATCTATGTCTGCATATTTAAGGTAAGTTTTGGTGACGCGGTGCGGTGCCCTTTCTTTCTAGACTTTCCACTTCTTTTCTTGTAAATGGCAGTCTCTTGGTCCTTGTTACGTATCCATTATAAAATTTGACTTCTCTGTAAAAACAATGGAGTCCAATTGGTGTTTTTTTGGCAGAAGTATTCGGACAGCCCTTCATGGTTTAGTTCTTGCTCTAGCTGTAGGTTTCCCAGCTTAAATTTGATACAATTTGATAGCAGAAGCAGTCAATTGCTGAACTGTTGGTTCTGGGCACAGATAAGAAAGCGGGACTAGAATGAACATGGTCTAATTTTGAAAGCTAGGCTCAATGCAAAATTATCAATTTATCGAGCCATCACAAGATTCAAGATGAAGAGGTCATCATCTCTTGATTTGGATGGTAAAGCTCTGAAGCGGTTTTGGCTTGAGACTCTTGTAATATTCCCTGATGCAGCGGAGGCATGTTTACTATGCTTCTGGAGAAAATTAACAATGTGCGAAGATCGATTCAGTGCTTTCCTTACTAGGTTGGTTCAAATTGTTGTCACTTAGGGTGGACAGCAGGAACGAGTGCTGCTCATTTGCCACAAGCTATTTGTACTGACTACATATGCTCAGGCACGTCTAAGAAAGGAATTATGCCTATTAGCATCATCCATTCGCAATAACTCTGATTGATCTGTTTATCCATATTATTCTATTTCTGGGACTACAATTTGTAGCAGGCCGATGCGTGGACCAATAGCCATGGAGCCATTATTGAAAGTGTAATGAAGGCAAGTTGTCCAGTGATTGAACATGGCTGAGCAAGTCTGAAGTTGTATATTGCCACTTTTTATTGAAAGTTATTGAAGGGGGCAGTGCTTCAATTCCTGGTTTACTGCGGATTCTTGTACGGACCTCTACTTTCTAGTGTATTTGCTCATATATAATTGGAATGTTACCCATGAGTTTGCTTTTTAAACTGCAAGGTTCCCACGGGAGCCCAGTTTCTCAAACTTTTCTTCCTCCATTAATTCTTGTCAACATTTCTTTTATAGAAATGGTACGGTTCAAGTTCTTCCCAAAAGCTAAAGTTAGTAGCTAGGATAAAACGGTTAAATTTTCATTGAATTGTGTCTAGAGCTCATTATGTGCATGACAAATGTCTGTCCGAGTCTGACGGAAGATGAAAGCTACATAAACCAAATGAAAGAACAGAGAGCAGCAACTCAGCAAAACGATATCATCGGGATAAGTACACTAATGGTGCCATAAGTTGTGTACGGCGCTCACTTTGGTGCCAAAAGTTTCCGTCGGATCACATAAGTGCCAAAAAATTTGAAAAATGCTCACTTTGGTGCCAACGCCGATCTGAACTACCGGAAATCTGACGTGGCATTTTTTATATTAATTTCTTATACTGATGTGGCTCCTTTGGAGAGTCCGGTCGGCAAGTAAACCACCAAACGGCGTCGTTTGGTGTCTTAAACCCCAAGTCGAAACCCTAAATCCCCAAATTGAGAGAGAGAGAGAGAGAGAGAGAGAGAGAGAGAGAGAGAGAGAGAGAGAGAGAGAGAGAGGCCATGGCGGCGGCGTTGTCTTCTTCCCCGAAGAACAACACCAGCGCAGAGAGAGAGAAGCCATGGCAGCATCATCTTCTTCTCTGAACAACACCAACAGAGAGAGAGAGAAGCCATGGCGATGTCGTCTTCTTCCCCGAAGAACAACACCAACAGAGAGAGAAGCCATGGCGGCGGCGTCTTCTTCCTCGAAGAACAACACCAGCACTAGCCACTCTTTGAACATAGCCCAATCCACCATCTCCATCTGCACCTTCCTTGTTTCCCTCGCACTCCTCGTCTTCTCTCTCTCTCTGCACCTTCAATCCCCCTTCTTCCTCCTTCTCCTCTGCCCTCGCCTCCTATTTTCCCATCAGTTCTTGGCGAGCGATGGTGGCCGAGCACGGTGGTCGAGCGACGGTGGCCGAGCGACGGTGGTCGAGCACGGTGGCCGAGCATGGTGGCCGAGCACTGTGGCCAAGCGACGGTGGCCGAGCAAGCTTGGTCGGCGAGGATGAACAAAAACAAACCCTAATTTTAATCACAAATGAGCTATACGGCGTCGTTTTTCCTAAGCCATCCACATAGGACGGCAAAACGACGTCGTTTTCTTAAGTATGATAGAAAATGACGTCGTTTAAAGAGTTTATCGATTTTTTTTTTTTAAATATAAAGCCACGTAATCATTTTGGCTGGAATGTCTCGCCAGTGGCACCAAAGTGATCGTTTTTTTTCTCCGATTTGGCACTTAAGTGATCCGGCAGAAACTTTTGGCACCAAAGTGAGCGCCGTACACAACTTATGGCACCATTAGTGTACTTATCCCCGATATTTATCTATGAGAAGAAAACACATCCTACCAGTGTTCCTCATTCATAAAAGAGTACTCCTCAACAAAATTATTCAGTAAATCCAGACATCTAAAGACAAGTTTCATGTTGAGAAGAATTAATGAAGAAATTGCAGACACGTAATTATTCCTGATCAATGCTTGGCAAAATTGCAAGTAATGATAGCTTTCCTAGAGCCAGCAATTGGCCGCGGGCGAATTTTAAAATAGGTTGCAAATGCCAGTTGTGCACCAACAAGAGACATGCCCTTAGAAATCAGATGGACAAAAATAGCAAGAGATATGTACATATGACGGTCAAGAAGATAATTCCAAGAGCATTCAGAAGGCACTTCACCAACGAGAGCTCCTTTTGGCTCCTAGTTTAGGAATATATATGGCCCTTAGAATGGAAGTTCAAGAAAATCTTGTCCTTGAAGTAGAATGTCTTCATCAGCCAAGCAGTGAATCATCCATGACAGATGGACAATGGTACTTGTAGCCAATAGTCACATCGTGAACTGCATTAGGGGAAAGAAGCTTACTCAAGTTGGAAGGGATAGAAGATAGGACTACTTCACATGTCATTCATATTTTAAATATCTAGTAGTAGTACCATTTTTGTCCGTCTTTCCCTCGAACAAGATTTGCCATACTGTTTTCTTCTCAATTCAGCTCAATATGTAGGGACTACAATTTAAGAATGTTCTCTTCTTCAGTAATAGAAGAAATCGGGACAATTTCATCCCCTACATCATTCAGGAAAGGAGAAAACTGTAATTTCATCTTATTCATGTCGAATCTTGAACCCAGTGCCTATTAAGATATAGCTTCTCAAGTTCCACATGGAAAAACTGATGAATTTGCTTCAGCATTAGAAACTCCCGACTTGGAGGAATCCTAGGAACCAATGAAGAACCTTCACCAACCATCAACATTTGCTTCCTGGTTAGAACTACCAATTAGAAAAGTACTTTTGGATCGATTTATGTGGAAGCTTGAATGTCAATATTGGAGGTCCCCATCATAAATATAAACTTGCCACTTCCTCAGTCAAAACATATGTAAATATAAGACAACCTGAGTCAAGAGACACTCGCAACTCCTGCAAGCATGTGTCACGGCCAAGAGGTTTCTGTAGCTAAAGGGCCGTGCCTTTCCGTGGAGGACCTCCTACAGTTGCTAGGATTCCCAACAAGACTTCTTCTGGAACGTCTCAAGGGTGGACGATACGGTAATTGAGCCAAATTCTAGAATTCTCCTCTCATTAGTGTTGGTAGTTGGTAGGTTTGGCGATGCGATCTCGTCCACTGGATGAAAAGCCGATCAATGGATGAAATCAGAGGGCCTCTAGTATAAGAAGGGGTGCCCTCCCCCTCATTTGTATCCATCCAACCATTTCAGCAATACAAAGGCTTACTTTTTTTCCAGAGCTTCTCTCTCTCGAAACTTTCCCTCTCTACGATTCAGGTGAAGCGAGCGAGTGTGCAATCGATCGAGTAAGGCTTGGCTTAGGCGATCCAAAAGTGCCTGAGTCGCTGCACAGTCACGATCCCAATCGATCGGCCCGTGACACATGAATAAACCCTTTTTGTCTTTGGAAGCAACATATTTTTTAGGATTGGTAGGCTACTTTCATTAGCATTTTTTTTAATACTTTGAACACATTTCTACTCACTATAATGAACATTTTAAGCTCAAGGCATATGGGGTAAGAGAAAAAATAGAACAAAGCTCATCTATGCGTTGGCTGAATAAAAAGATTCATTTTCCGAATGCACAACAAGATGCTTTGTCGATATTGTTATAAGATGCTTACGTATATAGACAATACACAAGCCTCTTAAAGTAGTGAACACATTCACCATTTTGAAACTATGGGAAAATAAAATTACCCATTTCAATGGGAAGATAGGGGTATGTCAAAGGTTTCTCATGATGTGTATGTGTCCTTGCTCTCTACACGACCCTCACACCTAGCACAATCCATAATCAATGACGAACATAATCTCTTTCAAAGAGTAATAGCCTAACAAACATTTATTTTAACCTAACAGCCCTATCTTATAATTACTCCTACAACTGCGTTTGAGCCACTTGCGTCCCTAGCGTCTTTAGCGGCGTGGACCTTCTCAAGGCTATGTCCCTGGCCACCTGCTTCCAATTGAAAAATGATCTAAAAAATTGGATCATCTCCTCCAGTGTCAGGCCTCGAGTCTCCAGCATTATTTTGTAGAAGAGAAACCGTGAGATGCATGACACCGCTACGAAGAAGATAGCCTTGCCGTGGATGATCGCCTCGTCCAGTGGTAAGAATGCCGGAGCATAAGAATGTCATGTTAAACGTATTTATACTTTGGTCACCTTCATATGCTTAGAAACTCATTGAGGGAACAAAGCATCTATATATTACTTTAAGTTGAGATGTTTTTAAATGTGACGTTTGTAATTATACTGACATTTTAAAAGGTTCCTCTTAAATACTTAAGTCAGTTGTACTTGTTTTTATCGAGAAATTTTGCTCTAAACTCATTAAAACTGAATGCACTTAATGAGCAAAGAGCACTTTTATTATCATATATTACCCACCGACCCACCGATTTTCCTATACTTTTACTTTTCTCTTGACAAAGCTTTCAAAATATTATTTGAGAAAGAAGAACATTTTCATTTAAAAATGAATGAATTTAATGTGCTTAATGTCAATTTGGTATGATATATTAGATTTTTAGCCTCTATAAAAAAAATTCAATAAACTGATTTCAATGAGTGTTTAACTAAAAACACACTTTTAATAATATCATTTAGATTTTCATATCATAAATATGATCAAAGCATGTTTCTTCTTCTCAATAAACCCAGTGGAGATAGACCTCATGATCGACAAGGCTATCGAGAGATTTTTTCTATGATTTGAAAAAGTTGAATTTTTTCCTCCTTAAAGAGAGTAGAAAGCTTTTATGAACAAAGAGAAAGTGTTGGGATTAGGTAACTTAAAATAATTTGAATATGGAATTTAAAATTAGATAAAATCTAATCCCAATCACTCTGTTATGAAGAATTATCCAAAATACTCACCAACATGAGGCATTGCTTCAGAGAGGATAGATTGTAAAATGGATGTTCTGAATGGGGTGCTCTCTACACTGACCATCGCTCCACACTGTCGCTTCGACATCTAACAATCACAAAAAAGGAGTGAAGCGGTGAGGTCTGGAATATTATTCAACTTTTATTTCTGCAGCAAGCCAACCCCTCATGGTAAGACCTTTGTCAACTATTATTTCGAGCCCTGTTTTGATCATGTTCAATAGATTGATGATTGCATTCTTTTTCCTTTTTTCTAATAGGTTAAGGCTAGTTTTTGTTAAAATTATTGCTTGCACTTTTGGTAGATCTGTAAAAAAACATATACAATGATGTAATTCTTTGATACTCCCCACATATACAACGATATAATTGCCTAATGAACCGATTTATAAGATACTTCACGCATCTGTTCGACTTAATCAAAAATCTACCTTCCCCCCTCCTTTAATTGAGAAAAAGAAAAAAATAATGAAATATTAATTACAAAGTCACAAAACATAGGATCGACATTATTTCATTGTAGAGAAACTATGTATATATCAAACAAACCATACATGCTACTTGTCCTCACACCACCAAACCATGTGTGTTACTTGTCTAGCCACTTGATTGATAAACTATGTGTATCAAACAATTACATCGTTGTATATGTTTTTTACAGATCTACCAAAAGTGCAAGCAATAATTTTTAACAAAAAACTAGCCTTAATCTATCAGAAAAAAAGGAAAAAGAATGCAATTTCAATCTATCAAACATGATCAAAACATAGCTAAAAAATAGTTGACAAAGGTCTTAGTTAGCTTGCTGCAGAAATAAAAGTTGAATAATATTCCAAACCTCACTGCTTCACTCCTCTTGTGTGATTGTTGGACGTCAAAGCAGTGACGACAGTGTGAAGCGATGGTCAATGCAGAGAACACCCCATTCAGAACTTCCCTTTTATAATCTATCCTCTCTAAAGCAAGGCCCCGTGCAGGTGAGTATTTTGAATCACTCTTCGTAATAGAGTGATTGGGATTAAATTTTATCTAATTTTAAATTCCATATTCAAATTATTTTAAGTTACCTAATCCCAACACTTTCTATTTTAACAGAGTGATTGGGGTTAGATTTTATCTAATTTTAAATTCCATATTCAAATTATTTTAAGTTACCTAATCCCAACACTTTCTCTTTGTTCATAAAAGCTTTCTACTCTCTCTAAGGGGGAAAAGATTCAACTTTTTCAAATCATAGAAAAAATCTCTCGATAGCCTTATTGATCATAGGGTCTATCTCCACTGGGTTTATCGAGAAGAAGAAACATGCTTTGATCGTATTTATGATATGAAAATCTAAATGATATTATTAAAAGTGTATTTTTAGTTAAACACTCATTGAAATCAATTTATTGAATTTTTTTTATAGAGGCTAAAAATCTAATATATCATACCAAATTGACATTAAGCACATTAAATTCATTCATTTTTAAATGAAAATATTCTTCTTTCTCAAATAATATTTTGAAAGCTTTGTCAAGAGAAAAGTAAAAGTATAGGAAAATCGGTGGGTCGGTGGGTAATATATGATAATAAAAGTGCTCTTTGCTCATTAAGTGCATTCAGTTTTAATGAGTTTAGAGCAAAATTTCTCGATAAAAACAAGTACAACTGACTGAAATATTTAAGAGGAACCTTTTAAAATGTCAGTATAATTACAAACGTCACATTTTAAAACATCTCAACTTAAAGTAATATATAAAATTAATTTGTTGAGCATGAGAAAATAGTAATGTTAATCAATTCTTAGAAATTTGACTCTGTTACGACATGTGATATTATATAAATAGAAAAAAGAATGAAGGTGAACATGATTGAATTGGTGTCTAGCCTGCAAGAAAATGTTGAGAATATTAATATCTATGCTTTAGTACTAAAATTGTTGGTTCTTCTGACTACTATGGAGTTACATGCTATTTCTAAGAAGTTACACGCATCCAAATAAAAGAGGAAGGGAAAATATTTAAGCTATAGAATTTTTTGTTATGATAGTAAGAATGGGGACATTTTTTCAAAAAAGGATTTGTAATGTTAAATATAAATAAATACATAAAAATAACATAAGAAAAATATCGATACGACCAAGTTAAAGAACACACTAATATAGAGAAACTGTTCTTAAATATAGTTATCGTCATATATGAGAACAAATATTTGAGAGGCCGTGAATGGTAATGTGAAACGAAGAGTAGCATCAATTAATAATGAAGAGTTCTCTAGTTGAATACCTCAACTATTGTAATATGAATACTTTGTAATTGTTGTAGTGAAATTCCCAAGCTATTAAAAATAGTTAATCAATTGAATTCTTGAAAAGCTTATTGGTAAAATACAAAATAAACAGATTAGTGTCGCGACCTAAATTTCGGGTGCACCATCTAAAATTAGGCTAATGGATTACGAAGCCTAAACTTAGCTCGGGCTCTCTCAAGCCCATACCAATTCGCACTTAGGTTCAAGTTCTTAACATGCAATTGATTTTTAATTATAAGTCGCTACTAATCTATTTTTTGGTGAGTTAATTAGAAACCCAAGTAAAGTAATGGGAGATTTATTTTACTTCTACGAACCATCAATTGTGAGTTCGGGGATTTGGTTACTCTAAATTTCTCTAACGCCATTTCGGTACCTTTCTCTTTTATTTCAAGAAAATGTTTTACAGGCAGCTTAAATTGATTTTAATTTACTTCCCTAACATGTGAGGTGATCATGCGGGTGTGCAAACCACCAATTTAACACCCAAGAAAGCGATAAAAAAATTATGAGACTTATCTCGTAGCAACAAAAGCATCTATAATGTTAGCTCAAAATTCACATTAAAAGCCCTAGATATAACACAATCACTCAATCTTTTTAAAGATTTTCTCTTGTTTAATGAAATTTAAACTACGTGCAATGCAATGCAATGACGTACAAAAATGCCTAACTAAAATGACATGCAACATGCAACCTATTATGTGGATTATATATCACGCGATATTTAGTAAATGACCTAATCTAATGACGGGCAATTTCTAATTAAATGGACCTAGCAACAATCACTAAATGACATGCTTTTCATGAATCTAATTCTATATGGCATGCGCATGATATTTTTGTATTTTTTATAAAAATTCGTAATTAAAAATTGCTAAAATAAAAATCTAACTAAAGTGAGTTATTATCTATTTTAAGTTAGAAAATAGACTAATCTAAATCCTATCTTAACTTAGAAATTTATCTTGACATGCAATTTAATTCAAAGATATTATCTAACCTAGATACCATCTAAACATGCATTCTAATATAATCAGAAAAGAATCTAACTATTCTATCATGCAATTCTATCTAGGAAATCAATTCTAATCTACATGATATGCAAATGCAATCTTTTTTATATTTTTGAGATAAACAAAACAATTAAAAGATAAGCACCAAATCATTCACGGTCATCAAAGATATTTTCCATCGTTCTAATTTGTAAACTATATCTAACCAAACTTGATTATTTCGCTAATAAAATCAATAAATTGATCTTAAGCCTTAAATATCAAGATATCAACTTTATTCCCGCGTGATTAGTTATTCCATCTAAAGTCTTATAGATGAAATAAAAAATTGACGTGCGGTTGTGGATTGGGCAATAAATCCTAATTAGGAATACACCTATAATTCAAATATGCACTTAAGATATTGAAAAGCACGTATTAGGCAATAAAATACCCAAATCAAATTTAGATAAGATAATTACCTAATTTCGTCAATAATGTTACCAAATTTGAATCGAACGGAATCCGCTCAACAGATGAGCGGGAAAGGGTTGCGGCACTTGATGGTGGAGGTTGGTGAGCAGGGATGCGGGTGGGTCACAGCCAATGAACCTGCGAAAGTAAAAACTTTAACGGATCGGATTGAAGAGAAGATCAATGCTGGCTCGAGCTTGACGTCAACGTCGACGGGCAGCTCGCGGTTTGGGACCGTGAACCGTGGTGGCTTGCAATTCTCAGTGGGTGGCCAGCAATAGGGACTCAGTGTGAGGTGGTCGACAGTATACACGGGGGACAGGGCTCACGGGGAGGTAGCTTGACATTGTGCCATTTATTCTTCTCCCCACTGTCCATAGTCGCCACGCATCCGAATTCTTCACGATCTCATTGCCAAAAAAAAAAAAAAGACCGTTCTTTTGCTTGCATGAAACAACATCACAAAGCCCACATTGTTATAGTAAAATCTGGATAAAACTTAAAAGGAAGACAAATCCACCACTCAGAATTATTCAAGCGAGATTATGATAGCTATTTTTGACCGTGGACTTCAAGCTCACAAGCGGTGGCCATGAAAATACGACGAGATATTCACATTGTTCGGGGGATTTTGGCCTTGCTGGACCTCGGCGAAACCGTCACACTAGATGGAATCCGCTGGAGTCTTCGTTCACTCTGAACCAGGGTGAGGGGGGGGGGGTTCAAGCATCCCTAGGGTACGCTGGTTCGCGATACAGCAGAAGCAACAGATTGTGGATCGTCGAGGGTGCGATGGCTGGTCGAGTGATTGATGCAAGGAGAAATCACGGTCTCGTTGGGGGATCAGCGGTCTGGACTCACGGTGGATCAACAATGGATTGGCAGCCGCTTTGGGGACTTGAGGAGTCCCAAGAACTTGTTCCTTCTTGTGTCTTTTCGTAAAGTGCACTACGAGATGGACTGAGCGGGGCTAGACCTAATAGATGCGCCGGGGAGCTGTGCCAATAAAAAACTAACGAAACACCTGAGGCAAAGATCGACGTCTCGAGGATCACCGAGAATGGTCTTCTTCTTTGCGTGCATCTATGGCAAGTGCTCTGTGAAGACCAAGTTTGTGCTCTCCAATGTGCCGAATGTTGATCCCAGAGAAGTCCTCCAAGTGCTGCCGCTCAGGACCTTGAAGACCCCCTCTCCCTCTCTCTCCCTCTCTCTCGGCTCTCACTCACAATTTTTATATTGTGGCTGACCTAGATTCTGTCGCCGTGTGTTTTCAATTGTGTGGCCTCCCCTTCTCTCATAATAGGTCTTGCTTTATATACGTAGGGTAGCCAAGGATCTTCCAAGGAAAGAGAGCCGGTCTTTGCTCCTTTTGTAGATGCTGAATATATTATGATCTTTATCTCTTTCCTTTTTTTTAAATTTCACATGTGCAGGAATCAAATTTTTTCTCACCCATTGCCCGCAAATCACATTCCCAATTTAGTTAGACTAGTGGCTGGCTTGATTCCATTAAAATATTGACAGTATCTTCCTCATCTTGTCTGGCAATCGCCAAAAACTCAAACGAGTATAATATGATTTTTTTTTTTTTTTGGTCAGTAAGTATAATATGATTGCTTCCTGAGAAATTCATCTTTCTTAATTCAACCCTCCAATCTATATGATATTTTTACCACTACCAATGTTCATGGCCTTGGCCAAATCCTCTCTCGTTGCGGGCTCAGTCCAATTCCTTGAATTAAATTTTAGAGCCATTAATTCAAACCCGTCCACCGGTCCAATACAAATGCAACTATAGACTAAATAATAAATAAATGCACCTAAAATTATGTGCTATGCAATATATATATTTTTTAATTTTAATTTTTTAATGCAATAGATAAATAACTAGATCGCCAAAATTTAGATGTCAACAATTAGGATCAAGCAATTAGGTAGACTTATCCAATTGAATAATTAATTAATTGAAATATGCGAATGTAGAGTAGAAACAAGTTGTAGAATGTGAAAGCATGGGAATGCGAAACGTGGAAATCTTATTCCTTATCATTTACAATTTTTCGTGCAGAGAATTCTGTAATTTTCATGTGAAAATCATTCTTTTAACTTTCTTGCGCTTTACAAGCCATAATGCCACTAGTTACTTTAGGTTAAAAAAAAATTTGAAGCATAAATTCTAAAACTTTTATAATAATGCACTTGAATCCTAAAATTTTCGTAATTTAGGTTTTGTTATTAGAACAATTTTCTTGTCCGATATGTTTTTTTTTTTTTTTTTTTTTTTCTGATTTTGTTCCCTCAATGAGTTTCTAAGCATATGAAAGTGACCATAATAGAAATGCGTTTAACATGACATTCTTTTTGCAACTTAGATTTTTTTTTTAATTTTTAAATGATTTTATTACATTTTTTTTCCTTTTTTCTTCTTCTTCATCTTCTTCCTTTAGTTGGTTGCTGGCCTTAGGTGTCAAGCCCCAAATCTCAAGCGTGCACACATCCCTCGGTGGTCAATAAAATTGCAACGTCTCAGGACGCATCGCCAATCCTTTCATTTTATTGCACATGCGGAAGCGTATAAACAAAACCCCTAACAACAAACAACATGAGATAGAAAAGTAGGATACAAGTTTCACAAACACTTTTATACACAAACTAGTCTGTCTAAAAAAGATTGGCTTTCAAAAAGAAACTCTCCTACAACTTACTAGTCGGACACATTCACTGATCTTTTGGACTCCACCTCCACAAGTTCCGAGGGCTTCGGGTCCTCCACAACCCCATCAGGAGGGTCAGCTGCACCCTCGCCCCGAGCGGCGTTGAGCATAACGGCAGGGATATCAAATCCTTGAAAGGGACCTATCCTATACCCATTGAGTTCATGGTGGAACCACGCCCTGAATCGATGAGGTACCCTCTGAGGTAGGCCCTCATCGACCTAGACAGTGGTCACAACCAGCTCATAGACCCAAGGACTCCTGGGAACATGGACGTCTATGCTCTACTCAGTAATAGCCCGAGGTTGACCAAAATGTTTCGGAGGGACCGCTATCTAAGAACCTGAAAAGATTGAGTCCACGATGGGGTGAGACAATGTCTTAGCTTGTTCACCCTTAAACCCCAACCAGGGAGGAAATACACCCAGAAGCGACCTAACCACATTACCACACAACCACACAACCATAGAGACTCACCTCGTCTCAAATCCTCCCTGCATGTCAATACGGTTCATATCATAGACATAAGCCGTAATAGAACTCAATCAATTGGAACGCCTTAACTTATATTTCAATAAACACAAGGGTTCCGATTATAAGGTCAAATCGTTATGACATGTCCCATACCGTGCCACACGATTTTGTCCCATAATCAGGCGCAATTAAAACACTCAATAATGCGTTCCAATTTTATCATGGCCTACTCGACGTTCGGCGGCCTTCCAACGTAACTAGACATCATCTCACCCCATTGAGCATGGTAACGTCTACCTCGAGATGATAATCCCGAATGAGCATCGCTCCAGAATCTACTGTGACCGGCATCCGTTGTCTAGGGGCATCCCATATAAGGGCAACGTCCACTCGACTCATATCGGGGACGGGGTCTCATATCCATCACACGATCATTTACTTACAGCCAAGGATACCGTGTATTGCACCCAAATGTCTCAATTAAAATAGCGAACTTGGCCTATTTTCTTCATATTAAAAACACATGGTAAAATAATTGTGTGTGGGTACACGGTCAATTTGAATCAGAAAAATTGATATCATCCCTTTTAAAATCCCACTGTTTGATATAGTCTTTAAAAACAATTTCGATATCAAAACCCGACATCCGATAATTTCTAATTAATTACTAAAATTTCCTAATTTTGAAATAAATACAAAAAATCACAATCACCACTCAATTTGCACAAATTAATACTCAATTAAATAAACTAAGCACACCACTATAATCAGCACGAAATTCCGGTCACTAGCTATCTCGGTATAATTTCTGGAAAATATTAAATAATTAAATAAATTAAAAAATAATTAAATAATGCAAATTAAATCCAATAAATGCTAACCTAGGCTGGAAATGCTAATGTAACCACCTAAATGGGCCTAGAATATTAATGCACCAATCTAGATAAATAGCACAATCTATTTACCCCCTAATCAATATATTCTAACCACCTAACATGCATAATTAAGCAATTAAAGCACTAATTTAAACTAACTAACCACCTAATCTCATCTTAAGCTAAGTTAATCAACTCATAAGCATAATTAACCTATTAAGTAAGGTTTAGTGAGTAAATTCATCGGTTTAGCGGGCCGGTAAGTCCACGGCGATAGCGACGCCAAGGCGGTCGAGAACCAAGCCTAAAGTGACACCAATGGAGGTCCGGACGGGCCCGGAAATGGCCCATGAAGCCCACAACAAAGCTGCTGGGCTTGGTTCTATTCTTGAAGAACTGAGTTGAACCAAGTAGTTGGAAATGGCAAGGCGGGACGGTGACGGCTGCAGCGGGGCCAGGCGGTAGCTCTGGCGGGTCCAAGCGGCTTGGGGGCGGCAGATGGTGGTTGGACGATGGCCTGGGCGACGGAGGCAGCTCAGGACAATGAGTGACGATTGTGGATGGGCGGATGGGCGTGCGGGCTGGCGCGGAAGCTCGGGCGGTGCTCGGTGGCTCGGACGGCGGCGGTAGGGATGGTCGACGGTTCAGGGGGGTGCTGGTTGGTTCATGCTTGCTTCCTCTGGTTTTTGAGCTCTCAAATGGCACAACAATGGGGAAAGTAAGGCTGAAGAAGAAGAAGAAGACTATTGCTAAGGAGGGGGTCACCCTTGCCCCACCATGCTCAGCCATCATCCTCAGCCATTATCCACACCAAAGCTTCTCTAAGAAGTCTCCCAAGGTGGCTGAAATGTTGCTCCCCCTTAACCTACGAATTTTGGAACATTTCCCCCTAAATTGAGCTCAATTCCTCTTCAATTAAGTTCAATTGGTGCTTGAAAATTCCCAATAAGGTGTCCATATCCATTCCATGATTTTTCCTCATCAAATGAACCAACTTGAACCCCAAAAATTCACCCAAAAACAGCCCTCTAATTTTCTCAGTCCAAAATGCCTAAATTTGATTTTTCGCCGAAAACTCGGGTTTGCAGAAAAATTTTCGGAAGATGAGTCAGCATTTTTAAAATGAATCATGACATGACAGAACTTTTAATTTCTGAAATCGGGTTCAAATTTGCGGTTAATGTCAATCAGACGTGATTTTAGCGTGACCTAACTTACCAGGTAGCTTTTAAGAATTTTTAGTGCAATTGACCCGTGGTCGATTATTTTCGAGCTATATTGTGCATCTTCGACTCATTGGCGACTCTTGGTTATCATAAAAATCTTGAGGTTTCAAATACGGGCACATGGTACAGAAATAACAGAAAAATCAGTTTAGTGCCATTCGACAAGAATTTTGCAATTAGGTGGAATCACCTACACTTTAATCACATACTTAAGTCGAATCGACTTATCTTCGATCTCTGATCAATTTTGATAGTGCCGTATTGACCCTTGCAGATTAGCACGTTCAAGCAGTTGATTTCTGGTTGAATTTTCAAGTCTATTGCGTTAAAGTCCCTTAACGGCTTCACTAGATAGACTAGTTATCTCGTGAGTGATCAACTTAGAGAAAAGAACTATAGGTGCGTCGATGAAAAACCCAACTCATTTAATTGAAAACAGAATCAAAAATTCGGGCTGTCACAACTCTTCCCCTCTTATAAAAATTTCATCCTCGAAATTTAAACCTATTACAAATCTTAAACAAAAATGTGGGGGTATTGTCGTCTCATCGAATCTTCACTTTCCTAGATTGCTCATTCTGTGCCGTGGTGTTGCCAGACCACTTTAACCAATGGGATTGTCTTGGTGCGCATAACCTGCTCTTTCCAATCTACAATTTGAATCGATCTCTCCATGTACGGCACTCTGTCGTCCATGTCTAACTCTTCAAAATTTAGCACGTGGGTTGGGTCAGGTTCATACTTTTTCAACATCGACACATGGAAGATGTCATGCACTTGTGCTAGTCTTGGCGGCAATGCAAGACGATACATTAGAGTCCCTATCCTTTCCAGAATCTCAAAGGGACCTACGTACCTCTGACTCAGCTTTCCTTTCTTGTTGAAGCGCGAAGTACCCCTCATCGGTGACACCTTCAGGAAGACATGCCCGCTAACTTGGAATTCCAAAGGACTTCAACATTTATCAGCATAGCTTTTCTAGCGACTCTGAGCGGTCTTTAATCTATCTTTGATAATTACAACTGCATCCACTGACTGTTGAACCAACTCTGGGCATGTGATCTTCCGTTCTTCGACTTCATCCCAACACATTGGTGTTCTACACGCTCTGCCATACAACGCTTCAAAAGGTGTCATCTGAATACTGCTGGTAGCTATTATTGTAGGTGAACTCGACGAGATGAAGCTGTTCCTCCCAGTTTCTTTTGAAGTCTAGCACACATGCTCTCAACATGTCCTCGAGAGTCTGAATCGTCCTTTCAGACTGGTGGATGGTAAGCCGTACTAAATTGCAGCTTCGTTCCCAAGGCGATTTGCAAGATTTTCCAAAAGGTAGCTGTAAATCACGGGTCTCTATCAGATGTAATTGTCACTGGCACTCCATGCAAACGAACAATCTGACTCACGTACAATTCTGCATATCTATCCAATGCAAGGTCTTTCGTACGGTGATAAAGTGATCCGACTTTGTCAGTTTGTCAACTACAACCCAAATGGAATCATTACCCCTCTGACTCCTCGGTAAGCCCATCACAAAGTCCACTGTGATGTGTTCCCATTTCCACTCAAGAATCTCGAGAGGTTGCAGAAGTCGTCCCGGCTTATAGTGTTGCGCCTTCACTTGCTGACACGTCAGACATTTGGCGACATGCTTGGCGATGTCCGCCTTCATACCAGTCCACCAATAGTGTTGATGCAGATTCTGATACATTTTTGTACTGCTTGGATGAATGTTGTATCTGCTACGATGAGCTTCTGACAAGATTTCCTCCTTAAGCTCTGCATCGTCAGGTACACACAATCATCCACGAAACTTCAGTGTTCCTTCAAGATGAAAAAATAACATAAAAAATAAAACTTTTTTTCCTCTTTTTGTTTTTTTTTCCTGTTTCATTTGGTGTTTCATTATTTCCGACGTATATCTCAGCCAAGGACCCATAAAAAAAGAAACCTTAGTTCTCATATCTTTTTGGTAGCATGGATTTTCGATCATTTGATGATTACCTTATGGCCAAACACCAAGAAGAGGCATGTCAGGGCCAAAGATGTAGGGAAGGTGCATAAAGCCCAAAAGGAAGCGGCGAAAATTGATGGTTTCCTTTGGCCTAATTATTTATGATACTTTGAAACGTCTCTGTTTTTTTTTTTTTTAAATCTACCTTACTCAATTCTATCCTATCTCAATTGATTCAATATCTTGGATGTCGAGAGTCGAGTAAAGATTGGATTTTTCTTAAATAAGGCCCATTCTATTATTAATGTTATTGTGTAAGTTCTACTTTTAATTTTCATGTATTCTTCACTTATGTACCTTTGTAATATATGCACCTTATGCTTTAACCCCCAGTTTAACCAATTGAACCTGGTGAAAAGCACTGAATTAGAGGAGAGGCCGGGTGCAATGCTCCAGTTGCAAGATTTTTTCGTTCTCCAATATTGTTTTCAATATACGAAGTTGTGGTGTGCCTCCTAGGAAATCCAATTTTTTTTTTTTTTGAAGAAAAATAAAGAACCGATGTTGGAACTAAATAGTTACATAATTAATATACTCCAAAGGGCCAGAGCCCCAAGCGTAGAATGTAGACTAGGTCTCGAGCATGAAGTGCTTAACGATTTTCATTGATCAATCTGTAGAAAATGGAACAAGAGAAAATATAATTTCTAAATATATCAAAGTACTCATGGTTCACATGTTTGTTAGCGATACATAATCACAAAGTGGAGAGTCTTTATGTTATCTACTCCTCCGATTACAAGCTTTTTCAACCATGGCAGTTGAGAGGTTATGATGGCTTTGAGCTATACTTCTCCTGGGGGAATACCTTTGGAACAACATTCAATGTCGCAGTTCTCTAGCTTCTTCAAATTGGATAGATCGGGTAAACTTTGCAAGGGACTATAGTCTCCAATGGTGATTGATTGTAGTGATTCCAATCTGTCAAGACCTTGAATCTCGACCAGTTTCCGATAGCTCCACAAAGACAAGTCCTTCAGATATTTTAAGTTGGATAAGTTGGGCAATGTATGAAGGAGGAGGCAAAGTTCAATCGACAAAACTTGTAGATTCTCTAGTCTTTCAAGCCCACCAAGATTGCTAAACTCACGGGAGGACAGTTTCAAGCATTGTAATGATCTTAAGCCTTGAAGGCCTTGAATATTGGGTATCCCAAAACTGAGACTTAACTCCAACAATTTCTACAAGTTAGAAAGATCTATACTTTGTAGAACACTGCAGTGGGAAACTGTAAGTTTCCTCAAACTAGAGGGAAGCGGTCCAATGTGCCGCAGGTTCTTACAGTAGACAAGGAGAAGTTCTTTCAGGCAACAAAGGTGATCCAAATCCGATGGTATGCTGGTGATGCTTGGAAGTTCCAATCTTAAGTACTCCAGTCTCAATAGTTTCCCAATCCACCATGGGTTGTAAGTTTTATCCATTTCCATAGCTGTGATGGACATTAAGGTGGGAATACTCAATTTCAAATTTCTTAGATTCGTGTCCAAAACTACTGCTATTGAAGAGAGACATTAAACTTAGGGGAGGCTATGGTACTATCTTCACATGAGTTTTTGTCAATTTGAAAATTCTTAAGAAACAGTCTTGCAATATCACTAGGAATCGTTTGTAATGCCGAACAATCCTCTCCATGAATCTCTTCCAGTTTCTCCCACATTCCAATTGTCGTCGGTAGCTTTGTTATGCAACTTTTGTTCATCTTCAAGACTTTCAAGTTCTTAAGATGAACAATCAAGCTAGGCAACTCAATAATACTTGTGTTTGAGATATTCAATTCAACTAAGGGTTTGTTTGTTTTGCGAAAAGCAATTTCCGGGAAAATATTTTTCCTCATTTTCCAGCTTTTGGTTCATTTAGGAAAATGAGTCAACGGAAAATGTTTACCTAGTCAACAGAAAATGTTTTCCTTCCAAAGCTTAAATTCAGAAAACGATGTCCTTTTTTAAAGTTTGAATTTCTAATTAAAGTTAGAAAAAATTTCTAATTAAAAATTTTGAATTTATTATTATTATATCTTTTCCTTTCTTTTTTCTTGTTTTCTCTTTTCTTTCTTTGCCTGTGAACGTAAACCCTAACTCCTCCTCCCCCCTCTCCTTCTCCTTCGCTCCCTCCCTTTCATCACCGCCGCCACCTCCTCCAACCCTAGCCCCTCCTATGCTCCCGTTGGCTTCTTTCCCTCCTCTTCCTCTTCGTCGGCGTCTTATGCACCTTCATTCTCCAATGGATTCGGCTCCACATCGACGACTTCGGTGCCGATGCTCTTTGGTATGCTGTCGTCGGTCATGTCTGGAGGACCGTCGCCCTTTGGAATGGCTCAGCCTGCCGCAAGCTCTGGTCCGTCGCTGTTCGTGTCGAGTTCCCCTTCGCCATTGTTTGCCTCGTTGGGGAGCTCTGCTGCTTCTCTATTCGGTGTGCCTACGCCTTCTTCCAGTGCTAGCCTAGGTTCATCCTTGTTTGCAACGTGTGCACCTGTGCCTCGGGCATGGTCAAGGCTTGCCAGCTTGTGCATGTACTTGGAGCTCGACCGAGCTTTAGTGGACGGAATCGCTACAGAGGGAGGTGAGGTCATTGGAGATGGCGGTGATGGCGGTGGACTGGAGGAAGGGGCGATGGGTTAGGTGGAGAGGTGGCTGGGAGAGAAGGAAAAAAAGGAATAAATAAATAAAAATAAATGTTTATTTAAAAATTTGATTTTTTTATCTGAGAGAAAGCATTTTCCAATGAGGTCTAAACAGGAAAGAACGTTTTCAATGATATATACCAAACAAAAGAAAACTAATCGTATTCTTGGAAAGTATTTTTCAAGAAAATATTTTCCTCAATCATTGAGTTTTCCATGAAACAAACGCACCCTAAAAATTTCAGCAACCCAATTGATTCTAGAAATCTTGTTAGCCTTGGAACTCCACAAATGGACAAGCACTCGAGATTCAAAAGTGCTTTGATTGAGCTTGGGACATGCCTAATGCCTAGACTTATTTCCCCATATGACCAATACCTTGATAACTTTTTGGTGCAGAGGTCTCTCCATCCATGATACCTTCAACTTCTACATATGACCAATCCATTCCATAAGTTCCTAGTGCAGGGGGATCTTCATCCATGATAGCTTTGACCTCTACATTTGACCAATCCTTTCCATAAGTTTCTAGTGCAAAGGTCACTCTATCCATGAACAGCTTAGTCAAAGCTTTTAGAGAACCTAATTTAGGCATTTCCCAAAGAGAACAACATCCATTTAGATTCAAGTGCTTCAGACACCTTAGTTGACCAATGGATGGATAAGTCTAGTTCAAATTCTCACACTCCTCAAGAATTGGTATTTCTGGTATTTCTAAGGATGAATGTGCTAATAGGTCTGGAATCACAGTTAACCTACGGCAATATGAAAGATTTAGGACCTTTAATCTCATAGCCACCTGTCAAATCATATTTTTTAAGAAGTTGAATTAATAGAAACTTTGCAGAACATGAGAAAAAATATTGTTACTCCATCAACGTAACCATAAACAAATATCCTGAATGAAGAAAGAGCTACATCAAATGTCATACTTTCACATTTTTTACTTAAGTTCTCTTTATGTGACATAATTTATTGAATTTACAATAGATTTGAGTCAATCAATATTGTTCAGCCCTTATATCCTCTATTTACTAAACGAAAGTGCATAATTAAGATTTTCAATCTAACTAGTATTGGAGTTTATCAAAGTATTCGTTCAATATGTTAGTTGAGAATTGTGATGAAAATGAGAGGAATGTAATATCCTATAGATTACCAAAATGAAGATTATAATATCTACATAGAAAAACACAATTAGACTTAAGTACAACCAATTAACTTAGCCCGAAAGAGTAATCCTATATAATCTAACACACCTCTCAAATGGGAAAAGTACAAAAAAAGTCTCAAACCTATGACATTGGTAATAATTTAGTCATAAACTTTTTAATTTGACCAATTTAGTCCTAAACCTTTTTACATTAATACCAATTCAAATTTTATGGTCAATTTTGGCCAACGAGCACTGACATGGACGTTGTTCGGCAAGCGAATGTTGATGTGGCAATTTTTAAATAATTTTTATTTTTTTTCCTTTTTTTCCCCTTTTCCTCTTCTTCTTCATGGCTTCTTATCCTACAGTAGCCAACAAGCCTTCAGTGGCTCGTCGGCCACTAGGTGAGGGCCGTGAAGCCCTCACCTACCGGGGGTAAGGGTTGTGGCCCTTGCCCACCGCCGGCGACCGGCCTCGCCTAGGGCCGCGGGTAAGGCGGCTTTGCCTAGATCTGGGTGAGGCCAGCCTTGCCATGGCCTAGCCACAAGTGAAGATGGCCTTGCTTGCGGCTGGTGAGGCAATGGTGGCCTTCGCTAGGCCTTAGCAAACACTGCCATGGCCTCACTAGCTGCGGGCGAGGTCATCTTTGCTCGTAGCTAGGCCATGGCAAGGTTGGCCTCGTCTAGATTTAGGTGAAGCTGCCTCGCCTGTGGCCTTGAGTGAGGCCGGTGAGGCCCTCGCTAATGGGGGGGTGAGGCCCACTAGAGGCTCATTGGCCACTGTAGGAGAAGAAGCCATGAGGAAGAAGAGGAAAAGGGGGAAAAAGGCAAAAAAAAAAAAAAAATTCAAAAAATTTAAAAAAAATAAATTGTTTACAAATTGCCATATCAGCATTCACCGGCCAGCCTGATGTCTACCTTAGAGCTGACCAGTCAAAATTGGTCGGAAAAACCGAATTAGTATCAATGAGAAAAGATTTAGGACTAAATTGGTCCAATAAAAATGTTTAAAACTGAATTGGTACCAATGCCATAAGTTTAAGATTTTTTTGGGTACTTTTCCCCTCTCAAACTCAAGAACTCAAGGTAACTTGAAAGAAGTCAATTTGAATTTGGAGAATAGATCCAAAAATGCTTAAATGGATTTGTATTAGTGAATATATCAGCACTTTGGTCAACAGATGAAGTGGAGATGAGTTGTACAGTGCCACTAGGCACATGATATCAAATGAAATGACAATTAAAGTTCATTGTATTTGGTGCGCTCATTATGTGCTATTAGGTGATTCTTACTCTTGCTGAGTAATATTGGCCTTTATTGGCATGCCAACATCTTTTCTCTAGATTCATCCCTAACCGCGGGCTCGTTTGATAAAATAGAAACTAAGTGGTGAAACAAAAACTAAGTGTTGATGTCGCGACCAAATTTTCGGGTGTGAACCACCTAGGGTTTGGCTAATGAATTGTTAAGCCTAGACTTAACTCAGACTCTCCCAAGCCCATACCAATTCGTGACTTAGGTTCAAGTTCTTAACATGCAATTGATTTTTCAATTAGGAGTCCCCACTAATCTATTTTTGGTGGGTCGATTAGAAACCCAAGTAAAGTAACGGGAGATTTACTTTATTCCTACGAACCAAAGATTTGGGTACGGGGACTTGATTACGCTAGATTTCTCTAACGCCCTTTCGGTACCATTTCTTTTATTTTGAAAAAAAAGGTTTTGCAGGCAACTTGAATTGATTTTAAACTATTTCCCTAACATATGAGGTTATCATGCGGGTGCGCAAACCACCAATTTAACACCCAGATAAACAGTAAACAAATTGCAAAAACTTACCTCAAAGCAACAAAAGCATCTGCAATGTTAAATTAAAATCCACATCAACAACCCTAGATATGATTTCTAATTAACACGCAATTTCTTTTTTTTGTTTTCACTTAATTAATGAAAATCATGCAACATGCAATGCAATATTAACTAAACGACTTAATTCTAATGACATGTGATGTGATGCAATGCGATAACGTACAAAATTATTTTAACCAAAATGGCATGCGACATACAATTTAATATGCGAACTATATGTCACGCGACATTTATTAAATGACTTAATCTAATGACGTGCAATTTCTAATTAAATGAACCTAATAACAATCCCTAAATGACGTGCATTTTATGGACCTAATTCTATATGACGTGCACATGATTTTTTATTCTAAAAATGCAATCTATCCTAGAAATTGCAACTAATTTATCCTAAGACGAATTTTATTTTTTTTATGAAATGCAAAACATAACTATCTAGATTAAAATTCTATCTAGCTTATATTAAGGATCGGGTCAGACTAAATCCTAATTTAAACTAAGATAGTGTCTTAACCTAGCAAGCTCTAACCTAAGATGCAAAAATCAATCTACACTTAAGATGAAACATGCAATTTATTCTAATATGCCATGACGTGCAAAGAATGCCCTAATTCTAATTTTTTCTTTTACGAAATTCAAAATTAAGATTAAACATTCAATTCAAATAAAAACCAACATCTTAAATGAATGCACTTTCTTTTTCTTTTTTTATGATTCAAAATAAAATCCATATTTTAAATATGCAAGATAAAAAAAACAAACCTAATTCTAATTCAGATATTTTTTTTATTTCCTTTTCCTTTTACGAAAATAAAACTGACTCAAACACCACGACATCAAATCAAGCAAGATAATGTTGATATCCAAAAATTGGTGAACCATATCTCGCGCATGAGATCGGGTTGACCAATTTTAAAATTAAATCTCGAATCAAATCTCGGGCTTGAGATTGGATTGTCGATTTTGTAAGGGATTGCGAGTCGGATTTCGGGCGCGAAAATCGGACTGTCAATCCCTAGCTTGAGGGACTATTTCATGTTGGAATATCAATCATATATTAAGGAGCAATTTCGCTAAAAAAACAAGCTATAGAAGAAAATAAAAAATAACAAAAAAAAAATAAATAAATAAAAAGACTACCTAATCCTCGTTTTCTCTTTTTCTTTTTGTTTTTTCTTTTTCCCAAAAGTGGGCACTTTGTTCGTGCGGGCCGGTCTCCGAGGCAACAAGTCGTCGGACCAGGCAAGGAAACTCCAGCAAGGGTGAATCGGCGGCGGGCGCGGCGAGGAGGTGAACCGGTGGTGGCCGCGGACGGGGACCGCAAGGGCGTCGGGTCAGACAGCGGTCCGGCTCGGGTCCGGCTGCTGGGCGACTGGCGGTGCTCGGGCTTGGCTGCAGGAGCGGTGGTGGTGCGCAGTAGAGCGAAGCAGCGAGCTCGTGGGTACCGAGGCGCGGTGGCGTCAGTTGCTGCAGAAGGTGCAGATCGGGTGGCACTCCGGTGCGGTGCCGAGCGAGCAGGAGGTCGCGGTTCACAGTCAACTGAGGGCAAATCGGCTCGATGGTATGGCTGATTTGGGGCTTCGGTGGCGTCGCGGGCGGCAGACCATAGATTCGGCTCGGGTGATGTGCAAACGTCAGTATGGCGAGACGGCGACACAGACGGAGGCTGAGGGGGTCCGGCAACTACTGCGAGCGAACGGCGGCAGGAGAGAGACAGCAACGGTGGCGTCGGACTCCGGTGGTGTTGCTGGGCGTCGACGTTGGGTCGCGGGTTGGAGCAAGCGGCGGCGTCGGAGATGGCCGGCGAGACGATCCGGTGTCGGCTGGTGCGGACGCGGGGACAGCGTGGTTGAAGCCCCCCTGTGAAGAAGACGATCCGATTCTCTCTCTCTCTTTTTCTTCTTCTTTTTTTCTCTCTCTCTCCCTCTCTCACGTCACTCTCCCTCTGCCCCCTCTGTACTTTCTGCAGGAGACTTTCACTTTTCTCAACTGGAAGAGAATTTCTTTTTCAATTTTTTGTCTTCACCCTCGAGAATAGAACCCCCCCCCCCTTTTCGAAGCCTTGCCCCCTTATTTATAGAGTGAAAAACCCAGTTTTGTTCTACCTACGAAGATTTGCATATATTGACATAATCGCTAAGGATCATCCTTCAAAACGGAGAGATGTGCTCAACAAGAAAATAGCCCAAAATTCTTTATGAAGATTTTTTAAGATAATTCACTCAACTTTTGATATGGCTTCATTATCCAAAATCTTTCAAAATCTCCCTCCTCAACAAAATATTTTTAACAACTTTTAAAAGATAAGTTAAATATTATTGTTACCCTAATGTAAACAAATAAAAATAAAAATAGTTAAAATTTAGGTGTCAACAGCTGCCCCTCTTTGAAGGTGAGCTCGTAGAGGTTGCCTTCAAAGACAAATTGAGACCTAAATTTTTACTATGCAAATGCACTGAATGACCTTTTTTTTTTTTTGATAAATGAATCCCATTTTGAAATGCAATTTATATGATGCATGGAAATGCTAATGCAGATGATAAAGGAACCTACCTAGAATGACTTACCTTCAAGGAGGGTAGAGTGATTCAAGATAGTTGGTGTTACATGTCCAGGACCCGTACCATTCTACGGTCGCCCAGAATAGTAACATGGCTTTGTAAAGAGACTGCTTTCCCAAGACTCGTACCATTCTACGATCGCCCAGTATGGCAATGTTTGATTGTGTCTAGGACCCGTACCATTCTACGGTCACCTAAACGGGGATTTACCTTCCAGGACCTGTACCATTCTACGGTCACCTAAACGGGGATTCACTTTCTAGGACTCGTACCATTCTACGGTCGCCTAAACGAGGATTTTGTTTGGCTAGGACCTGAACCATTCTTCGGTCGCCCAGCCTTGCAACAGAGCTCATCTGACCAGGACCTGAACCTTTCTTCGGTCGCCTTAATCAGACTGAATCTGGAGAAAAATCTTTGGGGGACAACTCAATTGAGTGTCAGTGTATTCAAAAGGGAATACCTGCACAATGACAAGTATTTAAGGTATGGATAGAGATATACTTACCTGGTAACATCTCTGTTCCTGGGGAAATGTCTCCTGCAAAACATGGTCATAGGAGAAGCAATATGCATTTGTAATCACAAACATGCATTAATTTAAGAGAGGTTCATGCGCGATGATTTATATCAAGCTTGCATCACCTAATTTCCATTGGGAAAGATTTCAAAAAGAATGTTCCAATCTGAACACATGCGTGTATGGATGTGTCAAATGAGGGACCTCTTAGTCTGAAAGGACTTTTCACTTATCCTCATTAAAAGGGCCATTTTATCTTGACTTTGATGCAGGATTTTGACAATCACTCTATCTCACCATTGTCATGCCAAACAAGGGTCCGAGTAATCTCGCAAGTGGTACAAACTTACCAATCTGAGAGGTCTTTAACAGGGACTGTAATGCGGGCCTGGTCAACGGCTTAGCAAAGGAGACTCTTTGAGTTGAGGCCATTGAAAAATGAGTGATATTTCACAATCATCTTGGGGTTTACAAGTCAAGAAACATGAGAAAATGAAGCAGAAATTATCTTACTTGCACTTCTTCAAGCGATGCTTTCAAACATATGAACTTTTACGTTAATTCAAGTGCCCTAATCTAAAGAGACTTTGCAAGGGACGTAACGTAGGCTAAGTTCATGGGTTGAGAAACAAAAAGATGATTAGGCCCAAAAAGTTTTTAGGGGGTTAAAGCTGGTGATCATCTTGACATTTCCACCAATTTTCTCCAATGTTGAAGATTTTCTTGACATCACAACTCCATTGATTGCAACATCTCAGCATTTTGAATTTTTTTTCTTTTTTTTTTAGTACCGCCTTGTTAAGGGATACTACTCATTACATCAAGTGTTTGATTTTTTTCTTTGAGCATTGGCCTTGCTTTTACTAGGCACACTACTTTTTCATGCCCCCCTTTTTTTGCAATTTTTTTTTGGACTTGCACAGCCTTCATCTTTTATCAGCATTGTAAACCATGCTACTTGAGTGGTTTGATTTCTCTTGCCTTGCCCCAGTGTGGGGGATGATCACCAACTAGGTTTAATATGAAACGAATTCATAGGCTCAAGGGGACTATGCAATAGATAAAGTGTATAAGAAAGAGAAAGAATTGCTCTTCGTCGACCTAAGGCACTTCAAATTATCGTATAAGTTACATTGCGAAAGCAATACTCAAAGATCGATGCAAGTGTGAGCAAGAAAACTCCTACCATTCATTTCAAATTTGTCCCAATGTGGGATGATCCTTAACAGGGATAATTTAAAAAGCTCCTTATGTGTGTGGGCTCAAAGGGCTAACCAATGGATATACCTGTAGTGTTTCGGGTAGAAAAAGAAATTGCCTCTCATTACTTCGGTTGACGTACCCCTTGCGAGATCACCCTTTTCTTCATAGGCATGGAATTTTCCACACAACTCATTGGGGGTTAGTGTATGAAGCAATGTATGGAATAGGGTTTGCCTTTCATCATTTCAAAGTATCACATTTGACACATTCAATTTATCTCACACAATTCATCAAGGAAAACATGCAAGATTTGCAACAAGCTTGGATAATTGAATTTGCAACTCGATTAGGCAATTTATTCATCATAAAATGTTTGCAATTCAAAACATGACACAGCAAATTCAATCATGGGTAATATTTTTTGACAGCATCAGAATTTACTGGAGTGGAAAATTCACGACCATCCATTTCTGCCAAGATCAAAGCACCTCTAGGAAGCACTTTCTTCACTACGTATGGACCGCTGTAATTTGGAGCAAACTTCCCCCCAGGATCCGAAAAGATCGGCAATAGCTTCCTTAGAACAAGATCATTTACCTCCAAATGTCTCGGTCGTACTTTTCGGTTGAAGGATCTAGCCACTCTCTGCTGATAAGTTTGGCCATGACAAAGAGCCTTCAGTCTTTTCTCATCGATCAAGTTCAACTGTTCAAGTCTTTGCTGCGACCATTCTGCCTCAAATAATTCCACTTGGGATAATACCCTCAGGGAAGAAATCTCCACTTCCACAGGCAAAACTGCCTCCATGCCGTATACCAAAGCAAAAGGAGTTGCCTTGGTAGAAGTACGAATCGATGTCCGATACGCCATCAGTGCGAAGGGTAATCTGTCATGCCAATCTTGATAATTCTCGGCTGTCTTAGCCAAGATCTTCTTGATATTCTTATTGGCTGCTTCAACAGCCCCGTTCATTTGAGGGCGATAAGGGGACGAATTCAGATGCTTGATTTTGAACTAACTGAACAACTCATCAACA
The DNA here is from genome assembly GCA_016097595.1 of Eucalyptus pumila. Taxonomy (NCBI): domain Eukaryota; kingdom Viridiplantae; phylum Streptophyta; class Magnoliopsida; order Myrtales; family Myrtaceae; genus Eucalyptus; species Eucalyptus pumila. The sequence goes on from CM027848.1 coordinate 25,216,514, forward strand.
AGCTTGTTGTTCAAATTTGTCCCGTTGTCAGTGATAATTGTTTTAGGGACACCATAGCGAGCAATTATGTCACGTTTGATGAACTTCACAACATTGCGAGCAGTGACACTTACAAAGGATGTAGCTTCGATCCATTTGGAAAAATAATCTATCGCCACCAAAATGAAACGATGTCCATTCGAAGCCTTAGGATTTATCGGACCAATCACATCAATGCCCCACATTAAGAAGGGCCATGGCTCAGAAAACTGGTGCAGCTCTGTTGGAGGAACATTTATCTTGTCACCATGAACTTGGCAACAATGGCAACTCCGAACATGCTGGATACAATCACTTTCTAGTGTGAGCCAGTAATAACCTAACCTCATAATCTTCTTAGCCATCATGTGTCCATTCATATGGGGGCCACACACTCCTTCGTGAACTTCTTGCATGATTTGAGTGGCTTCAGCTGCACCCACACATCGCAACAAGACTGAATCATAAGATCTCTTGTACAAATTCTCACCACTGACGAAGAACTTTGAGGCCATCTTGATAATGTACTTGCTATCAGATGGAGTGCTTCCCTTGGGGAATCCCTGTTTTTGGATGTAGTTCATGATATCGTAATACCATGGTTTTTAGTTAGGCTCTTCAGTCACTACCATACAATAAGCTGGCCTCGACAGAACCTCTATCTTCAATGGCTCGACTTCTAATCCGTCAGTGACTTGCAACATAGATGATAAAGTTGCGAGTGCATCTGCAAATTGATTATGAGACCTCGATAAGTATTCGAATGAAATTTCATCAAATTCCTTGACCAAATCTTCTAGGTACTCATGATACGGTAGCAATTTAGCATCCTTAGTCTTCCATTCACCTATGGTCTGTAGTATGATCAACGCGGAATCCCCGAACACTTTTAATTTGGCTACACCCATCTTGATTGCAGCTTGAAGCCCAATGATGCAAGCTTCATACTCGGCTGTATTGTTAGTGCATGGGAATATCAATTTCGCAGCTACTGGGTGATGCTGTCCGTCTGGGGATATCAAAACTACTCCAGTGCCCGAACCAGACAAGTTCACAGCTCCATCAAAGAACATTGTCCATGAGTCTTCATTTACACTCAAGGTACGATCATCTAGGGAACGATCATCATTATTTGAGGCTTTCAGATTCTCAGCCAATAAATCGGTGATCACTCGACCCTTAACCGACTTCTGTGGCATATATTGCACATCAAATTCTAAGATCAAAATTTGCCACTTAGCCAACTTACCCACCAAAGCTGGCTGATCAAGTAGGTACTTGATAGGATCGTTCTCAGTTACAAGGAATGTTTGGTAATGCAGTGTGTACTGTCTCAATCTATGCAACACCTACACTAGTGCAGCACAAGTCTTTTCCACATTAGAATATTTCAGCTCTGACATGGTGAATTTTTTACTCAGGTAATAAATGACTCGTTCTTTTTTGTCGATGGGACTTTCCTGTGCCAACATCGCACCCAATGACTCACTATGAATGGTGAGGTAAAGAATCAAAGGATGCCCTAGCGATGGCGGGACAAGAACTGGTGGATTCATCAAGTACTGTTTCAACTTGTCAAATGCTTTTCGACACTCATCATCCCAGTTGGCTCGTCCATTCTTTTTCAAGAGCTTGAAGAATGGCTTGGCAGTTTCGAAAAGTGGGGAAATGAATCGAGCAATATAATTCAATCTGCCCAAAAGACTTCGGACTTCTTTCACCGTTGATGGAGGTTGCAGCTCACATATGGCTTTGGCTTTAGCCGGGTCGATCTCAATCCCTTTACTATTCACAATGAATCCAAGTAATTTACCAGATGTTGCTCCAAACACGCATTTAGTGGGGTTTAGACGAACCTTGAACTCACGGAGTCGATCGAACAACTTCTTCAAGGTTTCGACGTGGCTTTTCCCAGGTCGAGTCTTTGCGATCATATCATCAACATAGACCTCGATCTCTTGATGCATCATATCATGGAATAATGCTACCATGGCTCGCTAGTAAGTTGCCCCTGCGTTCTTGAGCCCGAAGGGCATAACCTTGTAATGAAAGGTCTCCCATGGGGTGATAAATGCAGTTTTCTTCTTGTCTTCCTCCTTCATCCTTATCTGATTGTACCTAGAAAAACCATCCATAAATGAGAATAGTTCAAATCTGGCAGTACTATCAACAAGGACATCTATGTGAGGTAGCGGGAAGTCATCTTTTGGGCTAGCCTTGTTCAAATCTCGATAATCGACACAAACTCGAACCCTACCATCCTTCTTCATCACCGGCACGATGTTTGCTACCCATTCAGGATATTGCGAGACTTCAATGAATCCGACTTTCAAAAGCTTCATCACTTCTTCTTCTATCTTCTTTGAGAGCTCGGGTTTAGTCCTCCGCAACCTCTGGTTCTTAGGTGGCACGTCCGAATTAATAGGCAAACAGTGTTCCACAATTGACGGGTTTAACCTAGGCATATCAGCGTAGGTCCATGCGAAGATGTCTTGATATTCCTTCAATAGCTGAGTTAGGCGCTTGGCTTCATCTTTGGGGAGATTTGCCCCAATTTTCACCTCTTTGCTGCTTCAGTATCACCTAGATTAATAGTGATAGTCTGCTCGGATGTATGAGCCTTAGTTTTTTCATGTTGTTCCCAACTATGTTGCACGTCAATGGAATCCTCGATCGAATCTTCAGGATCATCATTATCAGCACTTGTTGCATTGGATTGGACCATTTCCACACCTTTGCATGCTATATGATCATCCCTGAAACATGAAAAAGAAGGGTCAAAAAGACAAACAGGGTAAATCATATTTTATTTTTTTTGTGAATTTTTTTGAAACTCTTTTGCAAAAGCATTTTCCGAAACATTTTGACATGAGAAAGCATGATGAAGCCCAGGCCTCAGAGTTCTCCTTGGATTTTGATTTTGTTTTATCGGCTAGATATCATCACCGGGCTGGTTTGGTGTACCTCATCATGCCCTCAAAATAAAACTTGTCATTTCATTGAAATTCATCAATCAATTACAATTTATTGAATGGAAAATGCAATTCAAGTCCTAAGAAGAAAGTGAAAAAGAAGAAATTGAAAACAATTCCTAGAAAGCAATAAAAATTCCCGCGCAGGGGAATGTGCAAAAGTGATAAATGGGTTACTCTTGTGGGCCAGGGCCCGTTTCTTCTAGAGATTCTCCATCAATGGCTCCAATGAAGAGGTCATCGAACAAACTTGAAATTCCTTCCAGGGTGTCGTCAGAGTTTTCCGTCTTTGAAGGCGTCGGATCATCCATGCCATCCCATCCACTTGGAACTATATTGCGGGGGTCAAAGTAAAAGCTGGGAGGAGCCGAATACTTCACTATATAGTCGAACTTCCCACTTGGCAGTCCTAGAGTATCCATCACTTCAGCTTCATCTTGCATCATAATTGGAGGACCAGGGAACGTCTCATGAATGTTTGGAGGTGGTAAGTTTTGCCTCCCTCGCCCTTGCTCGGGTGGTGAGTTATGCATTCCCTGTCTTTGCCTTCCAGAACTTCCTCCACCTCTTCCATGGTACCCTAACCCAGCAGATCGGGACCTCTGAGGGGCTTCAATGGGGTTTCGAATGCCCTGACCATTTCTTCCAAGACCACTGCCAGGGACAAAACCATTCCCAACCATTACTCTTCCTACCATGAGGGCAGCATCTGAAACTTCAGGAGTGGGCGGCGATGAACCTCGAGAAGCATGTATGGTAGATACTAACTCAAATGAGTGGTAGCTTGATTCGAACTCAGAATCCGGCTCTACATAGGGGATAGCCGTCTCGTGGTAAATCCGGTGGTCTTCTTCACCATACGTAGTGACCAGCTTCCTTTCAATCACAAATTTCACAGCTTGATGTAGACTTGAAGTGACTGCTCCAGCAGTGTGTATCCAGGGACGACCTAGCAGAAAATTGAATGCGGTAGGGATATCCAGCACTTGGAAGGGAATGTTGAAGACAACCGGCCCTATTTGCACATCAAGATGGATTTCCCCGATCACCTTCTTTTTCGTTCCATCAAAAGCTCTCACCGAAGTCTTCGCAGCATGTATCCTCGATGGGTCTACCTTAAGGCGATGAAGAGTAGCCAATGGACATATATTTAGGGCAGACCCATTGTCAATGAGCACTCGGGACACATGAGAAGACTTGTACTTAACAGATATGTAGAGTGCCTTGTTATGCCCCTTACCTTCAAGAGGGAATTCCTCATCAGAAAAACCAATCATGTCCTTGAGAAGGACTGATCCCACAAAATCCTCCAGCTTATCTGCCTCAACCGTTTCGGGTACATGAATTATACTTAACACCTTCATCAGTGACTTTTGATGCACAGAGGAGGTTTGGAGGAGCTCGAGCAAAGAGATTTGAGCAGGCATTTTTCGCAATTGATCGACCACATTATACTCACTTGCTTTAATCACAACAAAAAATTCCTTAGCCTCTTCGTCAGTGATAGGCTTTGCAGGTTCAGCACTAGCTTGAGCATAAGTTCGACCAGACCTTGTAACGAGGTCAACATCTAAATCATAAGACCAAGGCACTGCCTTATTGTTGACATACTCATATGGTTGAGGTATTTCGATCACAATCTCCTCATCGGCTGCATCTTATAGCGGGGGCATATCTGCGAGTGACGGATCTACTTCTTCCTTACCATCATCGAGAGCAACCTGCTCCTCCTCCCAATCGATGATGATGTGGGAAATAGTGGAAACTACACAGTTACGGTCAGCATGCACGATGATACCGTCATCCACCATTTTGGCAATTCTTTCCTTCATCGGCGATAGGGGAACATCTTCTTGATCTGAATAATATCCAGCTCTCACCAGTCCATTGTAGGCATATGCCACATGCACCTTCGAATTCTTGATCCGATTGACTTCAGGTTCTAGGATAGCATTCATTGTACCCTCATGCTCCGGTAACGGATTTTTCTGGACGTTTGGCTGAGCAGTTTGAAATGAGAAGGCCTTCGTGTCCAAGAGATTTTGGATATTGTGTTTGAGGGTGAAGCATTCATCAGTCAAATGCCCCAGTTCACCGTTATGATAGTCGCATTTCTTCACCGGGTCGTAACCGCGAATGTATTCACGATTAGGACGCTTTGGTTCACTAGTAAGCAAACCTTTCTTTCAGAGGATTGTCAGCACTTGGGATGGAGACCTAGGGAGAGGAGAGAATTGCCTTCTATTATTCGCTTGGGCAAATGATTGATGGCCAGTGGTTTGTGGTTGTCTTGGATTCATTTGGATGGCCGGGGCACGTTTGACATTTTCTTGGCTATAGGCCACATTCACATCCACAGTCGTTTCCTTCTCCTTCTTGGCAATGAATCTTTTACTAGATGGCTCAGTAAACCATCCTTCCCTTATCCCCATCTCGATTTGTTCTCCTACAGGAATAAGCTGATTGAAGCTTTCAACGTACGTACTGGCCATTCGATTACGAAACTCAGATGGGAGGGTCTTCACAAACAACTTCATCAGCTCCTTGTTGGTAGGCTCAGGAGTGATTTGAGCCGCCAGGTTTCTCCATCTTACAGCATATTCTTTAAATGACTCGCTCCTTTTCTTTTCCATCCGCTCCAGGTCTTCTCGGGAAGGTGCGATGTCCATGTTGAACTTGTACTGTTTGAGGAACGCGTCAGCCACTTCGTTCCAGGTGTCGAGCAGGTTCACATTCTTCATCACGTACCAGTTTAGTGCGGGTCCAGTCAAACTCGCATGGAATGATTGGATCATGAGGGGCTCATTTTTGACGTGCTGGGCCATGCGCACGTGGTACATCTGTAGATGAGATTTTGGGCAAGACGTACCGTCATATTTCTCAAATTCCGGCATTTTGAACTTGCTCGGCATTTTGACCTTCTCATAGACCGAGAGGTCGAATGGGAGTGAGCTTTGTGACTCCTGCAGCTGTCTCACTTTCTCTTCCAGCTTCGCAACACACTCATCCTGATCTGTCTTGGGAATGTTGTCAAGCTTGGCCTTTCCAACAAGGACTGAGTCATCTTCCAACTCGGGCATGTCGTCGTCAATCGTTTGAACCTTATTTGCTTGCTTCGGGATAACTACTTCAGGAAGAGCAGGTGCAGTTGTTGGATTCGCTTGGAGGAATTGGAGTTGATCCGTCACAAGCTGTATAGAGGCGAGTACTTGTTGGAGTTGAGTCTCCACAGCGGACATACGATCACACATTTCATTTTGGTCAGCCATTTTAGCCTTTGATCGTGTAATAATAGGCGATCGCGGTGGATCCGTTATGACCTAATATAAGAAATGAACAAAAATAAGCATTCTTATATGAAAATACGCCGATCCATGGCAATATTCTAGAACTTTTATTCATCAGTGGAGCTTTTGACAGGCCTATCAAAATAGAAATTCGAAATGTCCTAAACAAATGAACTAGGAAAGTAAATGACTCAAACTTCCTAAAAATGAAAATAGCAAGATTGATTCAAGCATTTCATTTGGCTTGATCAATATACACTCGGGACACCATTCGGCGCAATCGTTTATTCTTCTCTTGAGCTTTTTCAGCAACTCTTTTGAGGCGATTATTCTCAGCTCGATTGGTGATCTTTAACGGTGCCTCTGGTATCTTCGAAAGCAGCTCCTCGGGAATCTTGTGTTGTTGGATATACTTAGTTGAGGCATAGTACTTCCTTTCTTTGCCCTTCAACTCCTCTTCGGGCCACTTGAGTTTTCGTGGATGGCACATGTCCCACATTGATTTGATAGTGAGAATGGAATCTTCATGGCCTCGGCTTCCATCAACGAAGCTGACTTGAAGTGGATCCGCTTGTAACGCCGGGGGAAGCTCTTGCATGACTTGATACTGACGAGTCACTCTAGTCGGATAGTACTCCAATGCTCCAGTGAATCCCAATAGAGGGATTGGGCCAACTCCTCCACACGAGAGTCTCGCCACCCGAGCTTGGAACCATTTATCATGCCATAGGAAACCCTTGAAAGTTGGTTTTTTCATGAAAGCTAGCCACCTAGAATAATGGTAATCTGGTGCATGTTTTTGGTTGTTCTCAAATCTCATAATAGGGTGATTAGAATTACTAACATCATGTATATTCATTAAACCACCAAATCCCTTTATATGAGAAAGGAACCGGATTTGTAAAAGTTCAGGAGAGGAATGGAGAGTCTTATCACCACCTCCTTTGAAACGAGTGAGAGAAAGAAAAGTTTCAGTCAAGACAGTGTTTACAAAATTTTTTCCTTCTAACACTTGCCTAACTAATTGAGCAATCAAAGGGTTAATAGCATTCTTGCAGTAAGGAAATACTATAAACCCAAAGAAAGCTAAGAGAAAAATCCTACGCATTTGAAATGAGATGCCTTTTTCAAAACATTCTTTCAGAAAAGATAAAGGACATGCATTGCGGTAAGCCTTTAAAACTTTTCTTATGTCGTCTTCTTTAACTCTCAGAAAATCATATAAGGCCGCAACAAGATCTATTCCGATAGGCAGACTAATCAATTCAACTTTCAAGGACTTCCCTATGGCGATGCTATATTCTTCCAAGGTGGGAGTGAGTTCATGCTTACCGCCGAAGATAAAGGTAGAAGTCTCGGGGCACCAACAGTGGGCGAGTGCTTGGACGAGGTCGCCATGGATGTTGATATGCAGCAGTGGAAGTAGTCGACCAATATGTGACTCTACGAACTGACGGCTATCTTGATCTAACTTGTCCCACCAAGTGCTAAGCTCTTCCTTTGGAGGGAGAATAATTCGAATGTCCGGCATCCCCATTGTATATTGATCAAGATTCAGGACAATCCTAATGCCATGGACCGACAAAATAATGCGATAAAGTAAGTAAATTGCAAAGGCCAAAAATTTAGAGAACTTACTTTACCAATGATTGGCAATCACATAGACATGCGCATGGTAAGTGGCTCGATTTCTACTCTATAAGGCTTATCAAGGTGGAGCCACAAGGATGATCAGACTAGCCACGGGCTTGTGGACTATGTCGGGTCCTCATGACTCCGGCTTGGTCAAAGAGCCGACCCGGGTCGCGGGCATGCAGACCGAGGTGAGTACTCTTGACACCATGAAAAAAACTTCGGGATTGAGATGGGCGACTCGTACCGCGAGCATGCGATCGGAGTGGTATCCATCTCAATGCCATCCTAAATGATCCTATGTGGCCCAGGTCTAGCGGCAGATTGTGTGTGCAAAGTGTAGTGATAAATGCAAGGCATACACAGCAGTTTTAAATCAAACAACACTTCAACAAAAAAATAAAATAAAATAAACCATACATCCCTAACTCCAACCTGCAAGGCAAAGGTTAGCAATCACTTCCCCTTATACCTCCCACTCTACAAAAACATTTAACACCTTAAATGTTAGGGACATACCCGGTATCCTTATTGCCAAACAAAAATATTTTTTTTTACAGAAAAAGAAAAATTGGCCTAAGTCCACTAAGTGTTTTAACTCAAGTTCCCCAACGGAGTCGCCAAGCTATCGCGACCAAATTTTCGGGTGTGAACCACCTAGGGTTTGGCTAATGGATTGTTAAGCCTAGACTTAACTCGAACTCTCCCAAGCCCATACAAATTCGCAACTTAGGTTCAAGTTCTTAACATGCAATTGATTTTTCAATTAGGAGTCGCCACTAATCTATTTTTGGTGGGTCGATTAGAAACCCAAGTAAAGTAACGGGAGATTTACTTTACTCCTACAAACCAGAGATTTGGGAACGGGGACTTGATTACGCTAGATTTCTCTAACGCCCTTTCGGTACCATTTCTTTTATTTAAAAAAAAAGGTTTTGCAGGCAGCTTGAATTGATTTTAAACTGTTTCCCTAACATATGAGGTTATCATGCGGGTGCGCAAACCACCAATTTAACACCCAAATAAACAATAAACAAATTGCAAAAACTTATCTCAAAGCAACGAAAGCATCTGCAATGTTAAATTAAAATCCACATCCTAGATATGGTTTCTAATTAACACGCAATTTTTTTTTTTGTTTTCACTTAATTAATGAAAATCATGCAACATGCAATGCAATATTAACTAAACGACTTAATTCTAATGACATGTGATGTGATGTGATGCAATGCGATGACGTACAAAATTATTTTAACTAAAATGGCATGCGACATACAATTTAATATGCGAACTATATGTCACGCGACATTTATTAAATGACTTAATCTAATGACGGGCAATTTCGAATTAAATGAACCTAATAACAATCCCTAAATGACGTGCATTTTATGGACCTAATTCTATATGACGTGCACATGATTTTTTATTCTAAAAATGCAATCTATCCTAGAAATTGCAATTAATTTATCCTAAGACGAATTTTATTTTATTTTATGAAATGCAAAACATAACTATCTAGATTAAAATTCTATCTAGCTTATATTAAGGATCGGGTCAGACTAAATCCTAATTTAAACTAAGATATTGTCTTAACCTAGCAAGCTCTAACCTAAGATGCAAAAATCAATCTAAACTTAAGATGAAACATGCAATTTATTCTAATATACCATGACGTGCAAAGAATGCCCTAATTCTAATTTTTTCTTTTATGAAATTCGAAATTAAGATTAAACATGCAATTCAAATAAAAACCAACATCTTAAATGAATGCACTTTCTTTTTCTTTTTTTATGATTCAAAATAAAATCCATATTTTAAATATGCAAGATAAAAAAAACAAACCTAATCCTAATTCAGATATTTTTTTTTTATTTCATTTTCCTTTTACGAATATAAAACTAACTCAAACACCACGACATCAAATCAAGCAAGATAATGTTGATATCCAAAAATTGGTGAACCATATCTCACGCATGAGATCGGGTTGACCAATTTTAAAATTAAATCGCGAATCAAATCTTGGGCTTGAGATTGGATTGTTGATTTTTGTAAGGGATTGCGAGTCGGATTTCGGGCGCGAAAATCGGACTATCAATCCCTAGCTTGAGGGACTATTTCATGTTGGAATATCAATCATATATTAAGGAGCAATTTCACTAAAAAAAACAAGCTATAGAAGAAAATAAAAACAAACAAAAAAATAAATAAATAAAAAGACCACCTAATCCTCCTTTTCTCTTTTTTTTTTTGTTTTTTCTTTTTCCCAAAGTGGGCTTGCTCGTGCGGCTGGTCTCCGGGCAACAGTCGCCGGTCCAGCAAGGAAACTCGACAAGGGTGAACCGGCGGCGGGCGAGCGGCGAGGAGGTGAACCGTGGTGGCTTCGCGGGACATGGGGGGCACCGTAAGGGCGTCAGTCGAACAGCCGTCCGGCTCGGTCCAGCTGGGCTGGCGACGGGCGGCGCCGGGCTTGGTTACAGGAGCGGTGGTGGTGCGCGGTAGAGCGAAGCGGCGAGCTCGCGGGTACCGAGGCGTGGCGGCGTCGGTTGTTGCAGAATGTGCAGATTGGGTGGCACTCCGATGCGGTGGCGAGCGAGCAGGAGGTCACGGTTCACAGTGGGCTGCAACAGAGGGCAGATCGGCTCAGCGGTATGGCTGATTTGGGGCTCCGGTGGCGTCGCGGGCGGCGAGACCACGTCGGCTCGGGTGATGTGCAAACGTCGGTATGGCGAGACGGTGACACAGACGGAGGCTGAGGGGGTCCGGCAGCTACTGCGAGCGAACGGCGGCAGGAGAGAGATAGCAACGGTGGCGTCGAACTTCGGTGGTGCTGCTGGGCGTTGACGTTGGGTTGCGGGCCAGAGCAGGCGGCAGCGTCGGAGATGGCTGGCAGAGACGATCCTGGCGTCGGCTGGTGCGGACGCAGGGACAGCGTGGTCGAAGCCCCCTGCAAAGAAGACGATCCGATTCTCTCTCTCTCTCTCTCTCTCTCTCTCTCTCTTTCTTCTTCTTTTTTTCTCTCTCACGTCACTCTCCCTTTGCCCCCTCTGTACTTTCTGCAGGAGACTTTCACTTTTCTCAACTGGAAGAGAATTTCTTTTTCAATTTTCTGTCTTCACCCTCGAGAATAGAACCCCCCCCCCCTTTTCCGAAGCCTTGCCCCCTTATTTATAGAGTGAAAACCCAGTTTTGTTCTACCTACGAAGATTTGCATATATTGACTTAATCGCTAAGGATCATCCTTCGAAACAGAGAGGTGTGCTCAACAAGAAAATAGCCCCAAATTCTTTATGAAGATTTTTTAAGATAATTCACTCAACTTTTGATATGGCTTCATTATCCAAAATCTTTCAAAATCTCCCTCCTCAACAAAATATTTTTAACAACTTTTAAAATATAAGTTAAATATTATTGTTACCCTAATGTAAACAAATAAAAATAAAAATAGTTAAAATTTAGGTGTCAACGGCTGAAAATTATTGAATTGTTTAAGTACAAAAAAAAGTTGTTTTTATGACAGATGAACATTAAATAATAGTTTTTATTTGTTTCTTACCAATTATAGAATAGTGAACATTGTTGGAAGGTTTTTAACTATACAATTGGTAATATTACAGTTTTGATTGATTTTTTTTTCACTTAACCTTTTAAATAATAGCTTCCTCCATATTATATTAAGTGATTTATACTTAAAACAATTTATTAAGTTGTGTGGACTTAGAGGTTATCAAAAGTACTTAATGTGGTTATCAACACACGCTTAGTACATTCAATTTTGGGTTAGGTCTTATTAGTGCCTTCAGTGCACTTTGTTAGCCATATGTAATAAACAAAGATTTACATTGATAATGCACTTATTGGGCAAAATACGAGAAAAATCCTTTACAAATGATAAATTTTCTCTATATGCATGTCTAGCAAATATTTTTAGAGCACTCATTAAGAAAAACCTTTTATATTATTTTAAAATAGAATATAAGGAAGAAAAAAATATTTCCTTGAAAGTGCCAAAAAAAAAAACTTTACTATGATTACTATAAAAAAATATCTTAAATTACATTATTATCTCCATTTATTTGTCATTTAAGTTTTAATTAAGGTACTTGGGAAAGAGAAAAGAAAAAATATCCCTGAAAATTAGAAACCTCTCTTCTCATCATTTTGTACAAGAATTTGTGCACATATAAAATTTCCCATGTTTCCATTTTGGACATATAGCATATAATTGATTCTAAGAGTGAATAATTATACATAAAATGGAAAATTTAGATGATAAAAGTACAAAAGGGAACTGAGAATGTGGAGTTTTCTGGTACTTAAAAAGAAAAAAACAGTATAGAAAGAAGTGGGAATGTGGAGTCAATGAAGTACAATAGATAGGTAAAGTTTAACATGTGATTATTTTATTTCATCTTTTTTAGATTTACGCAATTGTCCTCGGGACAATTTTTTTACCAGTAAGTTTATGGCATTCGTGTAATAAAGAGGGACAAATCCCTTAAAAGTAGAATTCATCCTAACACTTCTATGAAAAAATTCCAATAAAGATCATGCAATGGGATGAACAATAACTGTACCAATTATTTTCCTTAAATCTATAACAATTTTTTCCTTAAGTAATTTATTTTCTTTTTTACACTCTATTATATACTAGAATTCATCCATGCACGTTGTGTCAAGAAAAATGAAACTATAAGGAAATATCTCATATATACTAGGGAACTCAAAACAAGTGGATGTTTATATAATGTTCTTTAAAAAGTAATGTAAGTCGACAGATATTAAGCGATGACATATTCCATTAGATGATTTAACAATCCTATAAATTACAGAAATTACGAAATATGTATAAAATTCTACAAATCATTTCTTTTATTAATTGTGGTACCCAAAATTTAGTTACAAGTAACGTAAAATGCACCCATTAACAATACCCTTTACGTGTGCAGCTAAAATCGATTTGAATCAAAGAAACTCATCAGGTATAGATTTGCCTAATGATAAAACAGCAGTAACATAGTATCAATCTAAAACTATAAATGGAATGCAGAAAAATGACCAACAACCAAATATTAACATCTCTTTTTTTTTTTTTTTTTTTGTAAGCTAATTGTTTGATTCGATAAAAATGAAAAATGCAATTTTGAAAAATCTACACATGCTACATTCTCTCCATCTCCACAACATAATATCTATGAATACTATATCTAAAGAATGAGATAAAAGTGATCGAGGGTGACATTCTTTCAGTCGACCAAAATGTACAATGGGGATATACAAGTAGCATTATCTCTCCAATCACATATTTGACATATATCAAAGTCATTGTTTGATTCAATTTACTTCTAGTGAAAGCTCAACGGTTGTGTTTCAAACCTATGGAATGAGGGATTGGTGCCGTAGGCATTCTTAGAGAACAAGATTTATTTGAATTAAGGCAACAAAATTCAAATGGAAAAAAAAAGCAATAACATAACAGTCTTCAATCACATGAGACATAAGAACTCGTGTGATTGAAAGAAAATATAACATGTTATACTTAATTATCCGTACATACCTTAAGATGAGTCCAACCACCCCATAGTTCGTCTATTCAGCTCCTCGATAGGTTGAGGATGGTTAGTTTTTTTGGGCATAAGTTGGTCGCACCCAGCATTGAAGGACCGTACTTCCAAAAAAGCCATCTCAATTCTGAAAAGAGATCCTCAGAGTCTCCAGAGAGGTTCCCACGGACCATTTTAAGAAATTTAATACTTTGGCATTTTCATAAATTTATCTGATGTCAAAACAGTGGCTGTTATAAACCTGCCAAAGTTCATACAGATCGCTTCAACAATTTCGTTTCCCTAAAATGAGGAAAAAGTCAGCTAAATGCGAGTACCAAATAATGTTTGAAATGAAGGGAAAACAATCCAGGGAAGATTTCTGCAATGAACAAAGCAAACGAGGGTGCACTTAAACTTGTACCTTCTTTCTCTTGATCGTGTCAAGAGCTTCTTCATGATTCCACAACCGTGAACGTTTTCCTAGATCTTTACAATTTTCTTGGTATACAATGCTCTTGCCGAAGTCTTTGACCTGATCATGCGTCCATAGTTGATTGTTTTCTCCAATTTTCACTAAGGACATCAAAAGCAGAACTTCAATACCCTCATCCGGAAAAAAATCTGCAGTCATCCCACATGTAATCTGCATAACTCTTATTTTTCCAGCTAGAAAGCAAGCAATATCAATAAGTACTTGTTGTTGCTGATGATCGAATGCCTCATAACTCAACATCAATTTTTCCTTCACATCCTTATGAAGGTAATGTCCATTTTTTTCAATGTATTGCTGCACTACTTTCTTTTTCCTATATAATAATGAGCCCATCACTTCAATAGCCAAATGAAGCCCTCCGGTTTTTGAAGTAACTTTCTTAGATAGACTTAAAAATGCATTTGGAGGAGAGTTGCTTCTAAAGGCATGCTTGCTAAGGAGCTCAAGAGCTTCAAGATCCTTAAGCCCCTTAGCTTCATAAATCAAACAGTGGTCAAATTGATCTTGAATCCACTTAAAACACTTTTGTCTCTTATTGTAACAACAATTCTACTTCCCGAACCAAACCATGTCTTTGCTGCTATTGGCTCCTGTGAATTACATCATCAAGGACAATAAGAACTTTCTTTATCTTGAATCTATCTTTCATCATATTTATCCCGTGATCAATGCTAGAAAGTTCAAATCCTACATTGCCAAGGATATCAGAGACTAGTTGCCTTTGCAAATTGGACAGATTAGAACCTTTTGATGCTTCTCGGATATCTGAAATGAAACTACAGCTTATAAAGTTAGTAAAAAGTTTGTGGTAAACAACCTTGACAAGAGTTGTCTTGCCTATTCCACCCATTCCACAAATTCTGATGAGCCTTATGTCCTTAGATTTGACATTCAGCAAATCTACTACTTTGTCCACCGATTCATCCATTCCAACTAAATGATCCAATATATGAACATAAGACATAAGACACCTTAAGCTTAACCAACACTTTTTAAGCAATCAACCGTACGAGTTCCCCATGGCTGTGTCAACACATACAATGGGGATAAGTACACTAATGGTGCCATAAGTTGTGTACGGCGCTCACTTTGGTGCCAAAAGTTTCTGTCGGATCACTTAAGTGCCAAATCGGAGGAAAAACGCTCACTTTGGTGCCACCGGCGAAAGATTCTGGCCTCCGGCGAAAGATTCCGGCCAAAATGATTTTTAAAAAAAAATTGATAAGCCTTTAAATGACGTCGTTTCGGTCCTCCTTAAGAAAACGACGCTCGTTTTGCCATCCTACGTGGATGGCTTCATGGAAACGACGCCGTTTAGCTCACATGGGGAAGAAATTAGGGTTTCGGCGAGGTCGGCCGTGGCCGTCGTCGGGGTTGGGGTCGGAGTCGGGGTCGGCTGCGGCCGCCGAGTGGCCATCATCGAGGTCGGGTCGGGGTCGGTCGGCTACGGCCATCGAGTGGCCATCGTCGGGGGTCGGGGTCGGGGGTTTGAGCCGCGGCCATCGTCCGCGGTCGGGCCGAGGTCGAGGTCGGAGCTACGGCCGCCGAGTGGCCATCGTCGGGGTCGGGGTCGGGGTCGAGGTCGGAGCTGCTGCCGTTGAGTGGCCATCGTCGGGGTTGGGGTCGAGGTCGGGGGTCGGCCGTGGCCGCCGAGTGCAAGGACCGTGAGGATGGCGACGGCCGGATATTAGGGTTTTGAATTGGGGGAGACACCAAACGACGTCGTTTTGGTGTTTGGATGCTGACTCAGCTCTCCGACGAGCCACGTCGGCATAAAAAATTAATAAAAAAAGGCCACGTCGGATTTTCGGCCAATTTCGTCGGAGTTGGCACCAAAGTGAGCGTTTTTCAAATTTTTTGGCACTTAAGTGATCCGACGGAAACTTTTGGCACCAAAGTGAGCGCCGTACACAACTTATGGCACCATTAGTGTACTTATCCCCATACAATGTAATTAAGTTAGTTAAAAGATTGGTGGCAAACTTGTATATATGCAAGATCTAACAATACATGAAGTTACAAAATTGACGCTGAGTGAACAAAAGAATGAATACATGGTTTTTTGGTTCTTTTCAATCTAGACAATGGACTATAATGCTTATGTAGATAAGGTAATCCTTGATCTTTCAGATAATGGAGCGTAGAGTTCCATGTGATATTCCATCACAATTTTTGGTCCGGAACACAGAAAAAGCTGTGCTCTTCAAACTATAATCTGCATTCAAGCAAAAGAAACAAAGAGACAAGGAAAAATGGAGTTGAATGCGTTAACATACCCCGTGTTCTTGGTGTCCCATCCCTTGATTGCAGTAACTTCCTCAGGCACCTTGGTACAATGCTACATGATATCGACCCCCATTTTTCTTCATCCAGAGTTAATGCATCCCCTATGCAATTCAAGGAAGTTGGAAGAACTCCATTTGGAACGGGGATCGACGAGCGATGGTCAGGTAGGAAAGTGAGGCTCGGTTCCCATTTCCATTTCCATTGTGTTGTGGCATTGATCCAGAGAAGTGGTAAAGATATAATTGAAGGATTAAGAAATGGTCTAAGCCCCACAAGTTGACATAATTTGAAGGAAGTAAACTCCAGTATGGTCGATAATCAAGGTGTGACCAGAACCGAAGCGTGGCTCGCAAAATTCATCCATACCTCAGTCACTTTCGAGCTCCTTGCTCTGCTGTTGCTATGGCAAATCTGGAAAGCATGAAACATCCTCGTATTCAGAGCTCAAAGTCCAAACCCCCCAGGCAACTCATCGACCTGGCTCTGGTGATGGTTGCATGAGACACAGGGGAAGAAGCCATTGCTCGTGTACATCACCGTGACGGCTATGGCTTCTTGATCGATGGCTTTGCTCGATTGGGGAGAGTGGCCTCGGCGTTACAAGCAGAAGACCTACCCATTGTTGAATCTGAAGTAAAAGCCGAACTGAAGTTAAGAGTTGGAAATAGAACAGTCTGATCTGGTGCAGGAGATATGCAGAGGCGCATATCAAGCGAGCTAGGAGGTGGTTGTTCTTATCACTGAAGCCCAAGCCCGTTTGATATATTTCCAAAACCTGAAGAGAATTGTTAACCTAAATTCAAAGCCCAAGCCCAAGCCCAAGCAAGAGAATTGAAATAAGGTTGCCGATTGGATGGTCAATGTATCTCACCACCCAATCTTATGTCGATTGACACCATCGTAACCGAGGTTCTACCTCACCGCCTAGGTATCTCTAATGTAGTGATCCGCGGAGCAACTACTATATGAATTATCAACCTAAATTCAAGTAATTTATCAATTTTTGTTACATAAAGTTACCAATTAGTTCTGCATTACCAAATTTTATTTGGTTTACTAATTCTCTTTATATTTACCAATTCTATTAGTTAACGTGATTCCCCAACTTGTCTCCCATAATATTACTACTTAGTATTGAGTTATCAACTCTTATTTAATTTACTTATTGACAATTTATTTGGTTCTTAATTTCTAACTTTTCTTATTGTTTACAAACTTCTATTTGCATTTCTTAGCAATGCCTTAGAATTGCCTCATTTTTTTTTAAATAGCCATCTTTACTTACTGCGACTTGCTAACTTTTTTCTGTTTAAGTTATCAACAAGTTTGGGTTGTCAACTCTCGTTTGAATTACTTACCAAGTTTATTTATTAATTACCAATTTTTCTTCTTCTTCTTCTTCTTTTACCAATTTTCATTTACCTTACCTTTCTTTATTATGCCTTAAATTTATTAACTCTTAAGAGATTTTTAATCAATGATAAGAGAAGTTAGTATTTTTAAAAAATAAATATAAATTGATAACTAATTTCTTAGAGCCCACGTGGAGCTTTCCAAGAAGGACGCTCGAAATATAATCTCCATGGTTGCTACCGGGCGGAGTAGAAAAGAGTAACACTTCTTTCCCAGCCCTCAACAAAAAGAAAAAGTTAAAGATCAGTAATCAAAGTAACAACAAACGATCTTAATCTTTCTCATTCATTTTCGTGTTTCCATTACCTTTCTTGGAAATCTAAAATCAACTGTTCTTTTAATAATTTCGAATCCTTACGTTAAATGTACATAACATAGCAAAACAGAGGAAAGAGGGGTGTGAAAATTAAAAAAGGAAAGGAAATAGTATTGGTAAGTTTATCAATGTATGTATGTATAGTATTAGTAAGAAAACAACGCATTTGACTAGCACAACTTGTAAGCCACGCATCTTTGAAGACAATCGCATTTAATCCAATCTCCCAAATCAATCTCTCTCTTTGACTTGGATTACACTTCAATCAACACATCTGTTTGAGTTCATATGATTATTTTGAACTATAGAAACATGAAAACTCTTGTGTAATTGCTTGATATTCAAGACATCAACTCTGACTTCCAATCATCGCATCCAACTCAAGCATCAATGCGATCACAAACATCAAATAGTCCTAGTTGCCTAGCAAAAACAATTGTATAATTATTCCATACTATCTTATAGTATACTATAACATTATACCACCTAATCAAGAAACCATGCCTTGGACTTTAGTAGAACCAGTTAGAATGGTTTATATAATTGAGTGAGCAACATCCATTTCTCCGAGGAAGGACCTACGTTTGCAAAAGTTGGGGGCAATTGCCCCCACTATCCTGTGAAGAATATATATATTATGTCATTTTAAAAAATAATTTTCAATAGTACCCCCACAAATTTGATGAGAAATCACTCTAAATAGTTATTTTCTCACTTTTTCATTATTTTTTCCCTCCATGATTGAGAACTGCAGTTAATAAATATATAACTTATGAAGATTTAAGTGCAAACTATAAGAAAAATCTATTAAAAATTTACTCATCATCCTATTTTAAGCACAGAACTACTATATTTAATATTTGAATCAATACATTGCATTCGCTTTTTATTTTCTATTAGGTTTTCTCACTAATAAAAATTTTTTCTGAATCCCCCGATTTTCCCAAGTGCAAACACGAATACAAGATTCCCAAGATAAATCCAAGGAAATGTCAATTCTAAAAGAAATAATACACAAAACTAACCTCAAAATCTTAAGGCCAAAATATATTATTGGACTAAACCGAAAGAGTAACGGTCTGAATAGGATTCAAGTAGGTCCATGAATGCCTCCGGCCGGTTTAGTCCGCTGATTAGCATTGTAGAAATGTTGATTGCTAGATCTGGATGCATCCAAACATCATAGGTCCAAGGACATTTAATAAGAAAAGATGTTACGGGGTTTCGGGTACATGATGATCGCACATATAACAAGTAGGCTCTGTCAAAATATGTCTCTTATATAAGTTATCTCTAGTCGCTAATGCATTGCTACGAGATAGACCCGGAGAAATGACCTTATTTTGGGCATAGTTCGGATTTTCCAGATAGCAGTCCATAGTCTGCGGGGTGGCTGAAAAGAGGATGAGGCCTGGTTAGAGATAGTGTTGTTTTGCTGGCGTCTGAGCTGATTGTAGCAATTTTTGACTGTGAAAAGACCATCCTGCCTTCCGATCCATATTAGTTTATCACAGGTGCGGTTAGGGGCGAATAGGAATGGATAATATCTCCTCCACTCTTCGATGATCAAAGTGCTGAGTTAAAAGAGGTGTATCCCATGAGTTTGTTGCAGATAATATAAAACCAGAAACCCATACAGGTTCATCCCTAGGAGCAGGACCTCCAATAACACCACTAGGTAACCAGGGATCCTCGCGAACTTTAATCTGAGTGCCATTACCAACAGACCATAAAACTTTATCAGCAATAGATTCCCGACCTAATAAAATGCTCTGCCAACCCCAAGAGGGTCTAGAACCTTTAGTAGCATACCAGAAATCCTTATCCTGAAAATATAGACCTTTGAGAAGCCTGGTATATAATGAATTTGGATTATGAACAAGACGCCAAGCTTGTTTACCCGGAGAGCTCTATTAAAAACCATAAGGTCACGAAATCCTAATCCCCCTTCATCTTTCCTTCTCTTAATGCACTCCCCGCTCTTCCAATGTATGCCTTTCTTGCTATAATCGATGCCACCGAATTTAGCTACTTTTTGATCTATTGCTTTACAAATAGTCAGTAGGGATTTTGAAAATCGACATGGCGTAATGGGGTATAGCTTGCACAACAGATTTTATAAGGATCTCTTTTCCCCCTTTTGAAATAAGCTTTTCCTTCCAGCCTTCTAGTTTGGAATGCACTCGCCCATAAGCCAAGAAAACAGTTCCTTTTTAGATTTGCCCCAATCTGAAGGAATTCCTAGATATCTTTTCGTTTGATGTAAGATAGGAACTCTAAGGGCTCCAACTAGGCTTGCTTTCAAAGCAATAGGACAATCTGAGCTACAAAACAACCCTGATTTATTTCGGTTTATAGCCTGTCCTGTAGCTATACAGTATTCATTTAGAACGGCAGCTAAGTTCTGACATTCCATAAGTTTGGCATCAAGGAAAAAAATGGCATCATCAGCGAAAAATAAGTGGGAAAGAGTAGGGCACCCTCGATTAAAAGTTATACCTTTAAGATTGCCATTCTCCACTTTGCATTCTTGATAAGAGATGATAAAGCATTAGTCATCAAGATGAACAGGTACGGTGATAACGGATCGCCCTGTCGAAGACCTCTGGTAGGATGGAAAAACGGTAGAAATTCTCCATTTAATTTGACGCTGTAAGACACTGTAGAGATGCATTGGAATATCCAGCAAACCCATTTAGCATGAAAGCCAAGTTTTAGGAGATAATCTCGGAGAAAATCCCATTCAACCCGATCATACGCCTTCTGCATGTCTAGTTTCAGCACTGCATGAAAGTTCTTTCTACGTTTTCTGATTCTTAGCTGATGTAAGACTTCATGAACCACAATGATATTATCTTGTATTTGGCGACCGCCAACAAAAGCGGTTTGTTCTGGTGCTATCAACTGTGGTAGCCAGGGTTTGAGTCGATTGGCAAGAATCTTGGATATAATCTTATAAATAAAGTTGCAGAGGCTAATAGGGCGAAACTAATCTAAACGTTCTGGGTGAGGGATCTTAGGAATTAGGGAAATAGCAGTGCGATTATACTCCGGTAATAAAATCCCTGTATGAAAAAATTGTTTCACAGCTAATGTTATGTCTTCTTGCAGGATATCCCAATGAGCACGATAAAACTGACCATTCAATCCATCGGGACCAGGAGCTTTTGTGTCTCCTAATTGGAATACTGCAGTATGGACCTCCTCACAAGTAATTGTAGCTGTTAAATGTTCATTTATCTCCTCCGTCACAATCTGATTGCAAAGATTTAGAGTTGGGCCATAATCTCTATGTCCTGAAGATGAATATAACTGCTGAAAATAACTGAGAGTCATATCTTTAAGAGCAATAAGGTCACGAATCCAGTTTTGCTGATCATCCTGAAGCATTCTGATCTGGTTTTGTTGACGTCGATTGACCGTCGTGGCATGGAAAAATTTAGTGTTCCTGTCACCCCATTTAAGCCAATTAACCCGAGATCGCATGGCCCAAAATTTTTCTTCCTGCTGCCATAACTCATGAATTTTAACTTTCAGGTCTGAGATCTCATCAGTATTTGAGTGAAGATGAGGCTGATTGGTGAGAGACTGAAGCTGGTTCTTAAGGTGAGAAAGCTGAGTTTGAGCATTCCTAAATTTAGAGCGACTCCATTTTGATAATGCAACGGAAACAAAGAGCAACTTTTGAGGAAGTGTCACCTCTCCAAGCTGGGAAAAAGTCCAAGATTCAGCAATAATGGAACGACAGTCGGTATCCTGGAGCCAAAAAGCTTCGAAATAGAAGGATTTTCGCCTTTTGCAATTAGGAAGTGCTTCCGTAGACAAGAGAAGAGGGCTGTGATCAGAGCCGAGGGCTGGGAGGGCAAATACTTCGGCAAGAGGGTAAGCCAATCTCCAATTGTTTGTGCAAAGCATTCTGTCTAATCTTGCCTTTACCATAGCATCACCTTGTCTGTTATTTGACCATGTGAAGGCACATCCTTTACTGCCAAGGTCCAGAAAATTACAGTCATTTATAACATCACGAAAAGAAACCATTCTATAAGACTCGCAGACAATTGCTGACTTTCTCCCAAGAATATAAAACTTCATTATAGTCCCCGTACATAACCAAGGAAGTGAGTTGAAATTACGATGCGTCTCAAAGCGTCACGGGTGTTGTCGAAGAGGATATCGAGCAGGAGCATGTAGGCAAGTCAGACGCATAGTAATGCCAGAATCAAGATCAGTACAGATGGAGTCTAGCATATCAAAAGACTAGTAAGTAATGTTCAAAGAGACCTTGCTAGTCCAAAAAAGGGCTAAACCTCCTGCCAAACCTACTGGCTCTTGAATAAACCCTGCTGAGAAATTGAGTTTACGTTGAATAGACAAAATCTGCTGAGTCTGGTTTTTTGTTTCCATCAAAAAAACAATATTGGGCTTTTCCTGGGTCACTAAGACCTTGAGCGCTTGAACTGTGTCGGATTGCCCAACCCCCGGTTCCAACTTATAAGTCTCATGATGCACCTGGTGGCTTTTTAGGGCCAGCCACCAGGGCCCAACATGAAGATGTGTCAACCTCGGAGATAGGAGTATCCTGTAAATCGGATTCATCAAACTGTTCCTGTAATTGATGCCGAACCTCTTGATGCAGGGAGCGTTTGATCTTCTTAAGAGGTCCTGATCGTGCATTAAGATGTGAGTGTTTAAGCTTCTTCTTCACTTGAGTAGAGCTAGCAACAGGTGGGTGTGCCAAATTATATTGCTGATCCATAGGCTGACCATCCTGAGTAGCTGGAATTGTTTCTATGACAGTAGGATTTCTAACTGATGTTTCCATAGTGCGTTTACCCTTATTTTTGTGTGCTGAAATATCAAGTACAGCATGAACAGATGGTTTCACTGAAGTAGCAGGTATGGCAGGAACCGAGTCCAGCACAGGGATAATTGCAGAAGAGCTTTGAGGGGTCTCAGGGATAATCTCTGTATCATAAAAGGTACGCCAGAAAGGACTATATTCCCGTGCCTCGGCTCTCAACCAAGATCCATATAAAAACCTGATGTCATCTAATTTAGTTTCATTACAGGGAAAAGTTTGACAGGCCGTAGTATAGTGTCCGAGTATACCACAGGAATAACAGTAATATGATAAGCGTTCATATTTAAAGTCCAACCAGAAGTATGAAGGTGCGTTTATTAGCACGTTTCATTGACGGAGTGGATTTTTGGACTAGCCACGGACGTGGCATTATGTGGAGCTAAGGTAGCACTAACACAGCGGCTCTAACCATGGTCAAATGAGAGACTGGCTAGTGGCACAAAGGCACATAAATCGAGGTGAGGCAGGTCGTTGTTGCATGAAACTGGATTGGGACAATCGGATCATTTATGACATTTCTTGTGCAGGTGCGTCGAGTATTGGATGAGGCTGTGGTTCCTAGCGTTTGACTTTCTAGTGATGGGTGATTTGTGCCAAACAACAGGGACCATGTGCTCTGGCATGTATTTGGATGGAAGTTGTGACGCGAGAACATTCTTGGCGGCCGGCGAAGCTAGATCACAATTGTAGGATAATACCTTAAGTATTTTGATGATAACAAAAGTTAATCCAAGTATCTGAACTATTCAAGCTTTATTAATTGACTTGCCCTCTTGTAATGCCAACATCAACACATGCTGCAGCACATATTGCGGTTAGACAGAATTAATTTAACAAAAAAGAAACGCATACTTTTAAAAATTTATTAATATTGACTATATATGGCATGCAAATGAAATTGTTACATTTCTATTAGACTAAGAACTAGATAACTCTTTATTCCCGCTTTAAAACACATATTCTCTCATAAGTTGAACACTGAGTAATAGTAGTGCATCTTTATTTATGGTCAACTTTTTAAATCATGGTACTTGCAGTGCTTAGACTTCTCTAAACTATTAGAGTTATATAATACTCAATCTTAACTCCCAAAAAAAAAAAAATGTGTTGCCGTATGTCAAATTTGAAGTATGGCTTATGAAATCTTCAAAGAAATATAATAAAGGTAGATATAGATAGGTCGGAAAAATGATTTTGGCTAATTAAAACAGTTGGACCTTCGTTTGGTCTTAATTTAAGTAAATTAACCCATCAATTTTTTAGTTTTATTATTTCGGCTATCTTCTTTGAGGATTTTTTTTTTCTTTTTTTGGGTCCAATCTTTGAGGATTGATAGGTAGCCAGTTTCACGTTATAAAATTGTAACATGAAATCAATTGATCAAGGGAAGACTTCTATTTGGTCTCTACGTATTGTGTATTGGACCCAGTAATAATATTTGTCTTGAACTCCGGAAAAAGAGAATGTCAACTAATACACAATCCTAATTCCAAAAAAGAAAAAAAAAAAAAAAGGAAAGAAAAACTGTGTGGTGCCGTATATCAAATTTGAAGTATGTTGTATGAAATCTTCAAAGATATAATAAAGGTAGATATAGATAGGTTGGTAAAGATGATCTTGGCTGATTAAAACGGTTGGACCTTCGTTCGGTCTTAATTCAAGTAAACCCCTCAATTTTTTGTGTTCTGTTAATATTGGAACTCAAATCTGCATTTGATAGGATGAAAAAGGAGAATATGAAAGAAGAACGTTCACTTGATTGGCATTAAGATTTCTGATAAAAGAAAAAAAATGCAAAGGCCTTTCCAATGTCAACGACGGATCTTGTACCAAAAACAAGAACAATAACACCAGAAGCACCATATAAAACTTGAAACACGTATGCAATCATTTGAGTAGCCTCCAACAAAGTTCAGTTCTTATATAATCAAATTCGCGAATTCAAGGTCTCTATTTTGAAGGAAACATAGCGTGCACTTTACCTTATCGGTGAAGCGAATCTAACTGGGAATCAAATCCGTCAAGGAACTTCCGGATGTTTTGTCGGTGAAGATCGGAGCTGGTAGTGGAGAATCGAACACAAATTAGAATCTTTTCAGATTCTTGGATCTGAAGACAGAGTCGAACAGGACAAACTCAGTGCGACGGTGAAATGGCCAACGGCATTAGCGACAGCCATTGGAATAAGCTAAAAGACGTCAAAAATTGTGATCGAATCCACTGTACATGTATGATGCCCTGTTTCCTGATACGGTTTTGAGCCCGAAGTGGCCAGCTATCGAGCTTGACGACGGGGAATTCAAGGCAACGGGGAAGGAAATCTCTCCTTTTTTTTTTTTTTTTCTTTTTTTTTTTTTTGGCGATCAGAACCCACCGTGTCAGAGCCAAACTTTTAGAAAAAACCCTGTGAGAAATGACTTGGGCTGAAGGAGAATTGGACTAGGCTTTTCTTGTGGCCTCTGCAATTTGGACAGGGACCGAATTGACCTATTATTTTATAACTTATTTTTTTTATTTGTGTATTTTGATTTGGTTTCGTTTTTCATACTTTTGATAAAATAAAATAAAAAACTACCTAATGGCCGATTTTGCTTGAAATTTCCATTAAAAATCAAGCGTGGACAATCATTGTAAATTGATCTCCTGACATTTTGATGACAAATTCCTCCAAGTCTCAAATTTCAGGATTTACTGATCTTCAAGCCTTTTCAAGTGTAGTGGGAGATCATCTCATGAGCTACTGGTTTTTCTCACCACCAACTCATCTTCAGCTTCTTCAAGCGGGATAGATCAGGTAGGCTTTGCAGGGATCCGCAGAATAGGATATCAAGCCTTTCTAGTGATTCTAATCTGTCGAGACCTTCAATCTCAACCAGTCCCGGACAATCCACTAGTTCAAAGTCCTTGAGATTTTTTAAGTTAGATAAGTTGGGCAATGTCTGAAGGAAGCGACACATCCAAAGCTTGAAGAGTTGTAGATTCTTCAGTCTTTCAAGCCCTTGAATAGCACAAATCCGATTGTTGGTTAGACGTAGCTCCAACAAATTCTCCAAGTTGGAAAGGTCAACAACTCCAGAAAGATTGCAATCACTAATTTTGAGTTTCCTCAAACTTGAGGGAAGCTGTTGAATCTGACGTAGGTTCTTGCACTGGTTGAGTTCAAGTTCTCCTGTACAATGAAGCCAACCCCCAAATGAGCTTACGCTAGTACTACTCAAAAGTTTCATATGCACTGAGCTGTAAAAAGCGTGGGGCTGTTGCTCTGATTTATGGTAGACAAAGGTTTCATCATCGTCTTCGTCGAAACATAATTCCAGATTTCTTAAAGTCGGAAGGTTCACCGGGTTGAAGATCTCCATAACTTTTTCTACTTTTTTTACGGCACTTGAGGAGAAACATAGACTTACCAAACTCTCAGGAAGCTTTGGTACATTCTCCACATGAGTTCCTGTTAATTTCAAAGTCTTCAAGAATGGTAGTCTCACAATATCACTAGGAATCATCTTTAGCTGCTCGCAATGCTCTCCATAAATTTCCTCAAGTTTCTCCATCATCCCAATAGCCTCGGGTAACTTTTGCATGTAACTTTGATTCATCTTCAACACTTTCAAGCTCTTTAGATTGACAATGGTATTTGGCAACTCTATGATACTTGTGTATGAGACATCCAACTCAATTAAACATTTCAGCATTCCAATCAAGTTGGGAAGTTTCGTAAGCGCTCTACACACCCTAGAATTAATATTTCTAAGGATAAAAATGCAGAGAGGTCAGGAGTTTCCTTTAACAAGTCACAACCTAACAGATTAAGGACCTTCAATTTTGTAGCCACCTGTCAAATGATTGTGTATATCCAATGAGTTTAATTAATAGAAGTTTTGCCGGACATAAGCAAATATATCGACTAAAAAGCATTCCACTAAAGTAACCTCATAAATACTCTATATATGCATTCCTAACTAAAGCCAAAACCACTCTTTCACACTTTTTTTTAAATTTCTTCCAATATTGTCCCCAACAATAAATTGAAAAAAGAAAGATTTGTTCTCAAATTACCCCCGTATCAAATAATAAAAAGACAAAATATAGCCAAAACTTCTCCTATAAATTGTAACATCCCTTTCTAACTTCATCATCAAATTACCGATTTTGTCCCCACCACTAATACTTATGACACTAAACTTCACGGCTTTTCCTATGTAAATATATCTTCTAAATTTCAATACAAAAGATAATCTTACATATTTTCTGACTATTGACTAATTATATTTGCACTTTACTTTTTTTTAGTTTTTTATTATTAAAATAAGGACCGCTTTAGCTTTCACATAACCTTCTAAGAGTATAATATTTATTTAATAGTATTGATGTTCTAAACAAATCAGTTTGCATGTTCAATTTTACTCACCAATTTTTATTATTTTGCTAATTTCTCTCTATTTTGGCTTTTCTTCAGCATCGCATCCTTGTATAGTATAGATAGTCACTAATTATATTTCATTTAAATGTAAACATTTATTACTCATGACAACTAGTTGCATGATTAGGGAACTCAAAACAACATGAATGTTTATAAATTGTTGTTTAAAAAGTAATGTAAATCAATAGATATTAAGCTATGACATTTATTCCATTAGATGATCTAACAATCCTACAAATTACAAAAACACGAAATATGTATGAATATCTAATCAAATCATTTCCTTAACCACTGGGCCACGTTCCTAATATGGAAGGGGGAGGTGGGGGATTCGAATCCTCACATTCTCAAGGGAGTTGGGGTGGGGACAATTTAGTTGTAAGTATGGATTTCGACTCCCTCACCCTACAAGAGGGTAGGGCAAAAGTTTGAGAGTGAGAATTAAAGTAGGAGTAGAATAGGACCGACCAAAAAAAAAAATCAAGTCATTTCCTTTATTTATAATGCAACCCAAAAATGCAGTTCTAGTAACATAGAATGTACACATTACAATGCCCTTAAATCAGGTAGCTACAATCAATTTGAATTGAAGAAGGTCATCAGGAGAAGAATTGCCATAAATGACAAAACAGCAATAAACTATTATTAATGTAAAACTATAAAATGCAATGCAGATTAATGACTAACAACTAAATCATAACATCCTTTTCTTTTTTTTAGTAAGTTAATTATTTTATTAGGTAAAAATGGAAAATGCAATCTTGAAAAAACTACCAAAGTTAAATTCTCTCCATTGACACAACAAAATATGTATGAACACAATATTGAATGAACGAATAAAAGTGGTCAAGGGTAATAGTCTTTCCGTTGACCAAAGTGTCTTCAACGGGGATATACAAGTAGCATTATCTCTTCAATCACATCGATGACGTAAATGTGAAGTAATTGTTTCATTTGATGTACTTCTAGTGAAAACACAACGATTAAGTTTCAAACCTATGGACCAAGGGATTGGGGTCTTAAAGCCTTCTTCATGACCAAGATTCATTCTATGAATTAAGCAAATAGACTTCAATAAAAATAATAATAAAAAAGAGATCAAGGATGATGATTGACAACCCGTGCAACAAAAGAGTTGGTGTGACTAGATTATATTATAACAAGTTATTCCAAATTAATTTACACACACATACCTTGAGTTGAGTCCAACCGCCCCAATGTTCATCGATGAAGCTCCATGACAAGTCAAGGATGACTAGATTTTTTGGGGAAAAGTTGGTTGCCTGCATTTCTTTTGGACAACCATTCCAAGTAAGCCATCTCAATTCTAAAAAGAGATTCCCAAAATCTCCAGAGAAGGTCCAACCCGACATTTCAGAAATCTAATATATGGCACTTTGTTTAAGTCTTCTGATGTCAAAATAGAGTCTTGGATAGGCACCTTATATGGGATACAATACATTGCAATAGTTTTGATTCCCTAAATTGAGGTAAGAGTCAGTTCAATGTGAGGAGTTCCAAATAGAGCTTGAAATAAAAGGAAACGGTCCAAGGAAAATTTTTCCAATGAAAAAAATAGTCAAGGGTGCACTTAAACTTGTACCTTTCTATTTTGGACAATATCGAGACCACATAGCTCCCACACCTGCGAGTGCTTTCTATATGGGATACAGTACACCGCAACAGTTTCGATTCCCTAAATTGAGGAAAGAGTCGGTTCAATGTGAGGAGTTC
Source organism: Eucalyptus pumila (assembly GCA_016097595.1). Lineage (NCBI taxonomy): Eukaryota > Viridiplantae > Streptophyta > Magnoliopsida > Myrtales > Myrtaceae > Eucalyptus > Eucalyptus pumila. The sequence goes on from CM027848.1 coordinate 25,245,489, forward strand.
CAAATAGAGCTTGAACTAAAGGGAAACAGTCCAAGGAAGATTTTTCCAATGAAAAAAGTAGTCGAGGGTGCACTTAAACTTGTACCTTTCTATTATGGACAATATCAGGACCACCTAGCTCCCACACCCGAGAACCCTTTCTTGGGTCTTTGTAATATTCTTGGTGGACAATGCTCTTACCTAAGTCCTTAAGTTGATCATGCATCCATAGTGTATTCTCTTCTCCAATTTTCACTAAGGACATTAAAAGTAGAACATCAATCCCCTCTTCCGGAAAAAATCCACAATCATCCCACATGTAAGTTGCATAGCTCTTATTTTTTCCTGATAGAAAGCAAGCAATATCAAGATATATTTGTTTTTGTGGATGATCTAACTTCTCATAACTCAACATTAACTTCTCCTTCACATCCTCATGGAGTAAATGATCCATCTTTTCCAATGTATCTTGCCCACTGCTTCCTTTGTTTTTCCACATAAAAATGAGCCAATCACTTCAATAGCTAAAGGAAATCCTCCGGTTTTTGTAATAACTTCCATAGATAGACTCAAGAATGCATTTGGAGGAGAGTCACTTCTAAAGGCATGCTTGCTAAAAAGTCGAAGAGCTGCGAGATTGTTAAGTTCCTTAGCTTCATAAATCAAACAATGTTCAAATTGATTTTGGAATTTACATAAAACACTTTTGTTTCTTGTTGTAACCACTATTCTACTTCCCATACCAAACCATTCTTTCTTTGCTGCCAATGCCATGAGTTGGCTCGCATGATCTACATCATCAAGGAAAATAAGAACTTTCTTCTACAAAATTGATCTTTGATCATATTCATCCCATGATCAATGCTAGAAAGTTCAACTCCTACATCACCAATGATATTATAGATTAATTGCCTCTGCACATTTAATAGACCAAAACCTTTTGATGCTTCTCGAATATCTGAAATGAAGCTGTGACTCTCAAAGTTAGTAGACAGCTTGCTGTAAACAACCTTGGCGAGAGTTGTCTTGCCTATTCCACCCATCCCCCAAATTCCAATGATCCTTACATCCTTAGATTCAACATTCAACATATTTACTATTTCATTCACTGATTCATCCGTTCCAACTAATTCATCAGATATATAAACATGAGACACCTTAAGCTTAACCGACACTTTCCGAGCAATCAAATGTGCAAGTTCTCCATAGCTGTGTCAAGACATAAAACATTATCAAGTGAATTATATGATTGGTGGCAAACTCGTACACTTGCAAGATCAAACAACAACATGAAGTTACGAAATTGATGTTGGACCCAGCGAACAAAAGAATAAATACATGATTCTCTGATTCTGATCAATCTAGGACCATAGATTATGATGATTATGTCGAGTAGGTAATCCTACAGTTTGAGACAATGGAGTGTAGAATTCCATGCGATATTCATCACAATTTTTGGTCCAGAACTAGGTAAAAATTGTGCTCTTCAAAAAATAATCCGCATTCAAGAAGACGAAATGGAAAGAAAAGGGAAAAAATTGTGCTCTTCAAATAATAATCCGCATTCAAGAAAACCAAATGGAAAGAAAAGGGAAGATGGAGTTGAGTGAGTTAACATACCCTTTGTTCTTGGCGTCCCATCCCTTGATTTTAGTAACTTCCTTGAGCGCCTCCTCCCAGCCTTGCACAGTCTCAACCCCACATTCTTTTTTATGCTGAGTCAATGCATCCCTATATACTCTAGTTTCAAGCTTCACATCGGAGGGTTCCACATCATAAAAAACGGGCAAAATCTCCAATTCATTGGTTTTCCTACGCTGCATCATGTGTTCTAGCTCACGCAGGCACCACCTACTGGAGGCATAACCTTTGGAGAAGATGGGAATGCAGATTTTTGAGTCATCGATAGCATGGAAAATCTTAGGTCCAATCTCTTCACCAACGTCAATCCCCTTTTTGTCTATGAAAACATGGATACCCTTATCTAACAGGGCATAATATAGGGTATCTGTGAAATTAGTGCGAGTATCTGGTCCTCGAAAGCTTAAGAACACATCAAACAAAGCTCCTAATGTGCCGTTGCTAGTGGATCCAATTTCTGGAGAAGAGCTCATTTTTCTTTTCATCTTAGCCGCGTTTGCTAAAATTCTGAAAGCAAATCACAAAAGATTGGAAATGCTTTAACAGGGGCTAACGAGCAATGGTCAAGTAGGTAAGCCAGGCTCAGTTTCCAATTCCATCGTGTTGCAGCATTGATCGAGAGAAATTACAGAGATGTGATTTTTTTTTAGCAGAGTGCAGAGATATGATTGAAGGATTAAGAAATGGCCTAAGCCCCACCAGTTGACTAGTGGATGGACCGAGAATCAAAGGAAATGTCCGAGACATGTAAATTTACACACGTGGAGTCGCACGTCTCAGGATGCTGGGAAATGCAACTCCAGCAAGTTTATATTAGTTTGAGACTGTGAAATTGAGTTTCTGTTTTCCGATTTCCATGGCTCACCAGGGTCAAGTCAGAGTCTAAGTAAACCGAAAATGAGGAAGGCAAGTTGACGTTAGTGTATTGCTCTAAAAAAACGTTATATTAAATCAAATCTGATGATTAATTTTTTTCATAATTTATGGTAAAGTAATACATCTAATTAATGTTTAGGGACAGGAGGAGATGGAACTTAATGATTATGTGGTTCAACCACTAATAAATAGACGTAAGTGTATATATAGTTGGGTTTCACAAATGACACATAATATAATAGTAACTCTAGGAGGTAATCCTAATGATCGGAGTCAGCTATGTTTTTCTTAGGATTTATTTGTTTGTGCTTTTTAGAAAGAAAAACTTTTTTACTTTCTTGTTGAGATTTAAAATGTTTAAAATTTAAGAAAAATTTTATGTAAATTACTTATCAATTTTCACAATTTTATATATTTCAAGGGAAATAAATGTATAATTGTGTCGGAAATAAAGATTAAACTAAACAAATTGTAAAACATAACAATTTACCGATGCAAGCTAGAAACTAGATTTCATTTTTTTTTTTTCTTGTGAGAGCGTAAAGCTTGAAATCCACCACCATATCAAGTCAACATAAAATTTCTAATATAAAAAAAGGGGAAATAAGTTAGATTATGCCCCCTCCCAAAAAAAAAAAAAAAAAAAAAAAAAGAAGAGACAAAAAATTGCTCCTCGACAGATGCAAACCGACTATTCTAGGATGCTTTGAGTGGCCTGATCTTTATAGTCATAGTCATGAACCATGTGATGCTTTTTCTTTTTTGGAGTTACTTTATTGTACTATAATAAGTCCAAAGCAACAAGAAAAATAAATCTGAACAAGTTGGATTGGTGGCTATTTTAGGTGCTTTTTAATTTTAATTAGATATGCATTTCTTAAGAAAGAGTGGGAGAATATAAGATTATGAGACTTTGTTAACTTATATTCATTTATATTGGATGATTTGTTTATGTCATTTTTTATTGAATTAAAATTTACGTAAAAGAATCATTATCAATTTTTTTCAAATTTGTTTATCAATCCCTAATGGGATCTTGATGCCTATATGTCAAATTATCAACCGTACGCACGGTTCAAAATAGGAATTTCCTAACATGGAGATGCCTAAAAATCTCAAACAAATCGAAATTAGTATCAAATAATATCAAATCAAATAATCAATAATTGCAAACTAGGCAACGAATAATTAAATCGAATTGGTTCAGAAATTACCTAATTTGAAGTATGTGTTTCCAAGAATAGGGCTTGCGACGGGGACCTTTACGGCGACCGTTGAGGAGAAACGTCAGGACCAAAGCAGCAACGATGGCGATCCAGCAATGACACAGCAAATTGCAGACAGGTTCGCTAGAACAAACGATGCAACGGTGAAGGCTTGTTGGTCGGACTCTGCTTGGCGGCTACAGTGTGGATTCGATGAATGCTAGTCTGCTCTGGCCAACCTGCGAAAGGAAATCAAACGTAGCAGAGGAAACAAAACAGCAAGCGGTGGCGTCAAGTGGAGCCGGGATGCCGCCTGGAGTCACCGGAAATCGCCTGGGACTGCTGCTGTGGCGTTAGAATAAGTTGGCAAAGCTGCTGTCGCGGCTGCAGCAGGACCGGGACGTGCTGAGCGCAACGAAGCGTGCCAGCAAGCGAGGTAGAGGCGCGACGATGGGCAAGCCGGCTGCGAGCGCGGTGACTGGTGAGGGGTGGCGGCGATGGGCAAACCGGCAACAAGGTCTCGAGAATTTCGAAGAGAAAGCAAACCAGACCGCCGGAACGAAAGCAGTAACGACACCAAGAATTAAACAAACCGGCCGAACAAAGACAATCAAATTGTTTCTTTTTACAGTATTTTTTTTCTTTTTCTTTTTTTGTCTCTCAAATCGTGGGCCGTCCTCTCTAATTGTTGCGTGTCTTATAAAGTATTCAGTGGTTAGTTTTCATCCCGTCAGCTAACGTGGCATATGTTTTGTACTGAAAGCTAATAAAAATCGCTCGAGTCCATGACTGGCAGGTAAAATAAAAAATCAAAATTTAACTTCTGTTTTTTCTCTCCCATCTTCCTGCTCCGTCTACTGTCGTCTCCATCGTTCAGTCACCGGCGCCGGCGGAGTCGCCGATGCTGTGTCACCGGCGCGTCACTATTTGCCGCCACCTCCTTCATTCGACCACTACTGCTTGTCACCGGCGTCATCCCTCGAGACCTTCCATCCACAGAGTGACAGAGCACCATCGTCACTCATGGCCTTCCATCGACAAGCCATGGCCTCAGATCTGGAGCTCGTCCTGGAGATGGAAGATCAACGAGTTCCTCCAGATCTTCACCATCTCATCTCAGATTCACCCTCCTCTCTCGATCCAAACTCAACCCAACATCGATCCACTTTCACGCTCCCTCAAAGTTTATATTTTTAACCCCAATCCCGATGCGTAGATGAAGGCTCCGACTACGTGTCGGTGACCCGAGCGAGACTCAAATGGGAAAACGCACTCTCTGCTTCGACCTCGTATGTCGCTTCGGCTGATTATGTTGACCATGGATGTCATTCTCAAGCTCAAGGAATGGTTCTCTCTCTTCCCCCACTGAGCAAGCTTTATTCTACAAAAAAGATGAAAAACAGAGGATTTTTCATACTATGGAAGGGGCGGTGCTCTTTGGATGAAAGGCCGCGAGCGACGGCTCGTTCGACGAGCAGGAGTGGTTGGCTTGACGCGGCGCCGGCAACTCCACCGGTGACCGAACGAAGGAGGTGGCGGTGGACGGAGGAGGAAGATGAGAGAGAAATCACAGAAGTTCAATTTTGATTTTATTTTATTTACCTGCCAGGTGATGGACGCGTGTCGATTTTTTACTGGCCTTCAGTACAAAAGTATATGCCACGTCAGCCTATGACGTGGTGAGAACTAACCACTGAATACTTTCTCGTGTGTCTTAGGCTTAGGGTTGTGCGGTAGCGGCGGTCCCAATGCTATTTTTATACTGTTTTTCTCACTTTTTTCGTGTGAATTATTAATCTCACTTTTCTTGTTTTAAAATAAATATATGTTACTCTCAATTTTCCTTTCCCTCTCAAACCTCACGTAAAGCTCCAAGAATCTGCTTCGGATATTCTTCGATCGTTGACCGAGCAATCCTAGCTAGATTGGGTCTGATCTTTTCTCTTTTTTTAAGACTTTCGTTTGTTTCACAAAAAATAAATAAATTTAAAAATATTTTTATAAAAATGATCATCCATATCACCTAAAATAATTGATCAATCAAAAGTATTTCAATTATACAATTATGTGAATGATAAAAAATTATTAATTCATTTTTGTAAATGATATAAATAATTATTTTTAAATAAACATTTTAAATTATTCATTTTTTTGTGAAATAAATAGAGTTTAATTTCATTATTTTTTGTTTCCTGCAATGTGCAAGACTGATAATTCTTCTTATTTTCTTCAATCTTGCCACGGTATGGTTGCAAAGACAATCTTGCAATGTTCTATGAAATTGTTTTATAAAGATATTGTCTTTCTCCCCTAAATTTACTCTAATCAATTTAATTATTCCACCTAGGCACATCTTCCATTTATAAATTTCGGCCACATACTATGGGCTTGGCCAAAATTTAAATAATGTATGAAAAAAATGAAATTAACAATGCATTTATTTTGTGGAAATAAATGATTTGGAACATATTTTTCAAAAAATATTATTTGAATCACTGACAAAAATGAATGAATGAAAAATATTTTCATCGTCTACAAAATTGCTTAGACATATACTGTCATTGACAACAAAGGCATTTTTTTGGAAAATATTTTTCAAATATCCATGAAACAAACAGAGCCTGAGCCTGATATGCAAAATGCAATTATTGATCTTTTGTTAGGGATTCATAAAAAAAATTTATGCAATTAACAACTAATTTAGTTGTCAAAATTTATATGTCAACAACAAATAATTTACCAATACATTTTTACCCAAAGCAAGTTTGCCATCAACAATAACAGCACCATCCGCTCAAATTTGTCATTTTTTTAATGCATTTACCTTGTAGATCATAGGGTTTTTTATGCATACAATTATTTTTGTTGGAATGTAAGTGTTTGGAAATAGAAATCTCATAAAAAGATCACTTGTACAGTGTCATATAAAGTCTAAGTATAAGAAAAGAGAATAAACAGCTCCTTCTTCTTTTCATCTTAGTTGCACTTGCTAAAACTCTGAAAGCAAATCACGACATGTAAAATCACACCGCATTTTAAGGGGATTTCACAAGACTTGGACAATGGGAAACGCGGTCTATATGCATTTCAAGGAAGTTGCAAGAACTCTGTGTAAAACAGCAACAAGCGATGGTCAGGTGAGAAAGTGAGGGTCGGATTCCATTTCCATTGTGTGGTGGCGTTGATTGAGAGAAATGGCAGAGACATGGTGGAAGAATTAAGAAATGGCCTAAGCCCCACAATTTGACATAATTTAGAAGAAGTCAAGTCTGAATAGTCTCAAAATATGGAGGAGAGTGGGATTGGTTGGTCAGTCGTCATCCATTTAAGGTACCATATGGACAGTAAATTCTAAGTTAGAGAATTTGTTTTTTGAGTCGCGCTTTTTGCACTCTTCATTTGGCTTAAACACTTTCCTTTTTTGTGTTTTGATTATATTATCTCTTGTGGGTCCCACCACTTATGGTACAGTTTAGTGATCTTTTTTTAGTTATTTGTTCCACTTTTATTTGTTTTTTTCTTCTTCTTTTTTCCTACAAGACCTGCTTTCCTTCTTTTTCTTTCCACATCTTTGACACCTCAATTTTCTGCTCTTGCAAATTGTCTCTATATTTTCTCTATACCAGGCCATTCTCTTCTTTTGATGCCTCTCACTCTTGCTTCTTCAACCACAAGTCTCTCTTGCATTTGCAATCCCCAAAAGAACTGCATACTTCAACAATCCGCACCCTCCTCTTCACTATCAGAGGTATGGTTCTGGCGAAAGCTTGTTTATTTTCCCTTTTAGTTTTTTTGGTAAAATGCTTGATCTTGTGTTTCAATGCATTTGGAGCGTAGCATGCATCGCAACATTGTTTGTAAATTAATTGGGCAGTTACTTTATAGTCTGTAGCATATTTGTATCCTATAGACTTTTGCTCCCTGTAAGTTCAATTTCTTACTATTGTTTCCATAAGTTCTTCATCATCAATTTTGGGATGTTGTGGTTGCTTCTCATTAATTGACTTGTTGGAATTAATGATGCCGGATATGCTTAATTTGGTTGTTGATCTCAAGGGGAATTTAGGTAATCTATTGTCTTTGACAACAATGAAGGCCAAAGACCATTTGCAATAGCAGAGAACTAAGACGTCAGCCTAGAAAAGAAGAAGAAGGAAAGTGAGATCCGTAATGAAAAAAATAAAATAAAAAGAGTTGACCAAATAATATAAAAAAGATCATTTTTGTAGAATTGTACGAGAAGTGGTAGGTCACACAAGAGATAATATGTCCAAAAAAAAAAAGAGGAGAGTGTTTAAGCCAAAGAAGGTTGAAAAAAGCATGGCCCTGTCTTTTATAGTTATTGAATACTTATTGTAAAAGTTTTCCAATGAATATGGGCTAATACTACTCAAGTAAACGAAAAAAAAAAAAAAAAAAAAAAAGGCTGTTATATAATATGAGAATGCATGATAGTATAAGTACGGTAATGAGATCAAATCCTATTGGACTTTTTATATCTCAATTTGGAGAAAAAGTATCAGAAAATTCATAAACCTATGATATTGATGTTAATTTAGTGTTAAATCTTTTAATTGTGTCAATTTATCCTAAACCTTCTAACCTAGTGTCAATTCAATCTTTCTAACTAATTTTGGTGGGATATTAGTATCGTGGATGCCAACCGACCTACATAATAATATTTTAGTAAGTTTTGAATTTTTCTCTCTTTTTCTTCCTTTCTTTTTTCTTTCCTCCTCTTCCCGGTGGCCCTCACCACCACAAGCGAGCTCACAAGGCTGCCCTAGCCTAGGTGGGGGCCGACTTTGCTAGATTTGACTCGCGAGATGGAGTAGGTTGAAAGCTTGATGTTTCTGGGTTTGTGAAGTTGAAGTCGGGAGAATGAATGGCGGGAGATCTGGACTTCAAAGCTTTACTGTAACCGAGCCTCGCCCCAAGTCCCTTGGTTTTTCATTGTCCATGAGCTCGACCTTCATAGTAACCGAGCCTCAATTAGCTGTCATATCTTCTTCTACGACGTGCAGCTCTCGGAACTACAATCTCTTTCGTTTGATCTTTGATTTCTGTCGCCCCAATAATGAACGCTATCTAATGTCATTCCAATTGCCGAAGCTCTATTCTCGCGGATTGGGGCTCGATTCCATGTGAAATTGAAGAGACGTGTGAGAAGCTTTCTTTAGTATCCCACCACTATCTCCCACTTCGATCGACCACTGATTCTTCCTTCGAATGCGGCTCACAAAAAGGAAAGTCATATTCCTTCTTCTTCGCTTTAGCCTCCTTTTTTGCATTTGGAAGACATGATTGCAGCGATTCATGCTCCAATCTACAAGAACAGAAATGCAGAAATGTCCAGGTCGGCCTTGCCAAATCTGGTAAAGCCTACCCTTGCCTAGGCGACGCCTAGTGAGGTTGCCCTCGTCCAGGTAACGGCTAGCCTCACTCTTGCCTTGGCAAGGCCAGTCCTTGTTGGCCATCGAAAGAGGAGGAAGAAAAAAAGAGGAGAAAAAAAAAAAGAAAAAAAAATCGAATATTACTAAAATATTTTTAAAAAATATCCACGCTAGTGCTGGCTATAGAATGTAGGTTGATCGGCTTCCACTTAGCAATATCCAACCAAAATTAGCTGGAACAACTGAATTAGCTTTATGTCAAAAGGTTTAGAACTAAGTTAGCACAATTAAAAAGTTTAACACTAAATTAATGCCAATATAATAAGTTTGAAACTTTTCTAATACTTTTCTCCTCAATTTGGTGACAATGTGGGGGGATGGTTAGAGTAGTCTGGTATTCTAATGGCCATTTATATCCGAGAGGCTGTTAAAATATGCTTGATAGAAAGGTCTTTACTTGGCAGTCTCCTAAAACACTAAGAGACGGTACAATTGAAAATGAAGAAAGTGATGTTCGGATGAGAAACGGTATCTCCAACGTCGCATGCCCATCAAAACCCACTCCCATGACGTTATATAAGGTCTGTGTTATGGATCTTAATACGTATATAGATAAGTGATAAGCGAGTTTATCTTCTTCTATTAAAATTTACGTATTAATCATTGCGATTACGTGTTTTTCTAGAGGGAAATCTGGTTAACATGAAATATATGAGTTTCGATGGTCGTGCCTTGTGATTGCCTTATTAATGATGAGTTCAAAATGTCGGAATATTATCAATATTAGAATAGGAAAACAGAAGCGAAGAGAAATGAACGCAACATAAAGCTAGCACAATTAATCCAATGCGATATAATGAGTTCCTTCATAAAAATTAAATCCAAATCATAAAAAGATACATGTCAACAACTGGCCTGGACATTGCCCCGCCACTAAACTGAAAAATTATGACATGCTAGAGGGTGGGACAAAATGTGAATGAAGCTGATATCGGCCAACTTAGGGTTCATTTGGTAATCATTATGTTTCCAGAAAGAATATCTGCTAAGAAATAATTTTTTATGAATTTGTCTCTTGGATGAATTTTGGAGCATTCAACGGCATTTAGTAATTGCATAAAATTTCTATTCCTGGGATAGAAATGCATTTGGTACGACTCTTAAATTTTTTATGACTCAGGATTTATTTTAGTTTTTAAATGATTTTATCACATTTTTCTCTCTTTTATTTTTTATTTATTACTTTTTTGTTTTGCCTTTTCTTCTTTTTCTTCCTCTAGTCAATTGTCAACCTCAGCCATAGCCTCGTTGGCCCAAGTCTCACCTTGGTTAGGAGAGGCCAAGATCACCCAACCACTCAACCTCACCCCGCCATTGCGAGGTTGGCATCGCCCGACTAGTTAAGGTAGCCTCGGCTTGGCCTCGTTGAGGGCTGGCAACCGATTAGAGGAAGAAGAAGAAAAAGAAGAAGAAAAGAAAAGAGGAAAAAAGAAGAAGAAGTTTGATTCTAGAATTGTTCCAAGAGCAAAGAAGCAACTTTTTTTTCACTTCTTGATTCTGCTCTAAATATATTCCCAAGAATAAATTTGCTCTTAGAAACAAAAAAATTTACCAAATGGATTTCTATTCTTTTTTCATTCTAGCGATTGAAAGAATAGAAATAGTTATTATTTAGTTGATTACCAAATAGGCCCTTACTAAATTTGATGAACTCTTGAAGTTTGTTCCAATTATTCTCCTCTAATTAGTTACTTGGCGGAGAACTTGCTAAAATGCGGTAAACTAGATCACGAGCTTTTGTGAAATTTTGACTTTTTTTTTTTAATATTATTGTTGCAACCTACCCTTTCCATCTGAAGGAGAAAGGACAATAGGTTTAGAGATGTTGCCTAAAAGATGGGCCTATGGCCCTTGATTAGGTCCCCAACCTATGCTTTGCACGACGTTTGGGTATTCAATGTTAACTCAAATTGATGCTGGGAGAATTTTCTAATAAATAGTAGTCACTAGTCTATTGGAGCCACATAAAAACTAAGTAAATCATAAGAGTGTACCTTACTTCCTATGCAACTAGATAATCTAGTCAGGGATTTGGTTACATTAATTAATCAATCAGTGCCCTTTTGATATCTAATTTTGTTTATGTCAGACATTTTAATTGATTTTGGACCTATCCACAAACGTATGAGGTTATTGAGTAGGTGTATAATCATTAAAATAACAATCAATAACCAATGAAGCATTTAAAATAAATTGCAGGAAAAACAAGCATCTAGCGATAAGAAATAAATAAATGAAAATCCTAACTAGGCTAATGGAAAACCATAATCATCATATTGAAAGTGCTCATCTCTAAGAACAAAAGAGACCTTATGTAAAATCCTAAGAGTTTGTTCAATTTTTTAACACGATTTTTTCATCAATGACTTTTCCACAATTTTAGAGAAGACTGCCCAAAAAAGACTATTCTTAAACTTTTTATGAGGAATTCTACTTTTTTTTTTTTAATTTTCGAAATTTTTGGGATTTCTTGAATTTTTAAAATTTATTATGAATTTTCTAATATTTTAATTTTGTATTTAATTTTAAAAAAGGAACTCCATTCTGGATGTGGGTTTGACTCGGAACCTAACAGTTCGGGTTGGGTCAAGAATCCATACCAGCCCTGAGGCTCGGCTGAGCTTTGATGGATGGATTCACCGCAGAGGGAGGTGAGGTCGTCGAAGATTGCGGTGATGACGATGGACAGGAGGAAGCGGCTAGGGGTGAGGTGGAGAGGTGAGTGGGAGAGAAGGAAAAAAAGAAAAATTAAATATTTATTTAAAAATTTTGATTTTTTTTTTTATTTGAGAGAAAGCATTTTCTAACAAGGTCCAAACATCAAAAAAATGTTTTCAATCATACATACCAAATAAAAGGAAAACTAATCGTATCCCTCCAAAGTATTTTTCAAGAAAATATTTTTCTTAATTATTGAGTTTTTTGTGAAACAAACGCACCCTAAGCTAGACTAAAAGCAAATCAGGCCCGAATTTAACAAATCCTAGTTGAGCCCAAAACCAATGGACATTTTTTAAACCCATGGAAATGGAAACGGGCCTAAACCCACTAAACCAAATTAAGCCCAACCTACTACTCATCCTTCACGGTACCGATGCCTCCCACTTCACCCTCTCGGTTGCTCTCTCTCCGTCGGTACAGAGACAAATGCCTTGAGCCGGCCGTCTCTGGCCTTCGCTCAATCAATAGGACTGTCCGCTGGCCTGGTCCACCAGGCCGGCTCTGTTGGCCGTTTCGAGCCGACACCGCCACACCACCTGTTGGCCACATCCAACCCCCATTCTCATCACCGTCCGCTGCGATACACACACGACACGGAAAAGAAAGAGTGCACGACTCCACGGATGACAATGAGAGTCCACAAGCATGTCAAAGGACCGACAAACGCTTAGGACCAAACCAAAATCACGGAAAATCTACCCAAGTTCTGTTCGGGCATTCTCATGAACACATGACGGGCATCGAATGAAGGGAGGCTATTGAGTCAACCAGGATTCAACCCGCGCCAAGACGCTTAGCAATCGACAAGCCGATATGAAAATGCAGCATAGCACAACATAGATGGGGGCTGGGACTAGCGCAAACCGGACCCCAACGAGGCCCGGTCCGATGAGCCGAAACAGGGCACAAAACATGGCAAACGGGGGCCGTTGGTGGCGCCCTCTACTCGGCTGGGCGGCGGCGAATGGTGGGAGGAGCTCGATAGATCGGACCACGTCCATTTGCCTCGCGTGCCTCCGAGCCGGGTTCCTCGAGGAATTGACGCAAATCGGAAAAATAAAAGAAGAAAAGGGCAACCGGGTCTTAACACGTGCTCGATGCGGCGGGAACTCGGGCACGCCCACTACCGGAAAACACCCGTGCGGCCTCACTCTTTTCTCTCTAGTTCTCGCTCCCCCTCGCTCACGGCTCGCTCTCTCTCTCTATCTCTGGTTTCTCCCGAAGAACCCCAAGCCGCCCCGCCCCCCCGGGGGGCCGTTTCAGCCAACCTTCTCCCTCTCTCTTCAAGGCCAGCGTCCTCGACCGAGTGTCTTGCCCGACGCTCGCTCTCCCTGTCCTTGTCCCCCAGTACGCCCCGTCCTCTCTGTCTGTACCCCGCGTCCTCCCTCCTTTCTCGCTAGCGTTCAAGGCGGAGAGGAAGGGAAGAAGAGACGAAGGGAGAGGCAACAAGACTGACAGCAAGCGGTCCCAATGCAAAATGGTTTAGGATTAAATTGACCAAATTGAAATATTTAAGACTGAATTAATATCAATATAGTAAGTTTATGATTTTTTTTGTACTTTCCCTAGCGATGGTACTACTATTAAACTTAGACAAAAGAGATTGTTTACTAATCCTCAATCATATTTCCTAAATATACCATTTTGAGATAAAGTTTTCCATAAAAATTTTCAGTTCTTCGTCAACTAATCAACTCATAAATTTTATTTGCTTTATAGTTATGGTAACCTTTATTATAAGCTTCATCCTCATGTACCTTTTCTACATTTCTACTGCATAAGAAATGTTTTATCCTGAAAAGTGATTTTTTGTTAGGAGAGAAAAAGTAAGACACCCCCCCCCCCCCCCCCCCCCCCCAAAAAAAACAAAAAGAAGAAGAAGAAATGTGTGGTTTAATATGTCAAATTTGAAGTAGGCTTATGAAATGTTAAAAAAAAAGGGAGTTAATGATAGATAAAAATAGGTTGGTAATGTTAACTTTAACTAATTAAAAAGGTTATACCTTCGTTTGGTCTTAATTCAAGTAAAATAAACCCCTCAGTTCTGGGGATTCATTTTTAGACGTCAAATCTGCATTTGATAGGATGAAAAAAAGAAGAAAGATTGACATTAAGATTTTTTTATCAAAAAAAGGGGGAAAGTTACCCTTGATGCACCTCATTTACTCTCCCCAGGATGCTTTCGTTGCCTGATCTTTGTAGTCATAAACAAGATGAGGCTGTTTTGGAGTTACTTTATTGTAGTATTATAAAAAGGCAACGGGATAGATAAATCCTAAAAAGCTGGATTGCTGACTAATTTAGGTTCTTTTTTTATTTTAATTCGATATGCATTTCAAGAACAGAGTGGGGAAACATAAGTTAATGAAACTCTGCTGAGTTATCTTCATTTAGGTTCGGTGATATGTTTCTGTAAATTTTTAGTGAACTGAAATTTACACGAAAATGGAAAAAAAAAAAAAAAATCTTCTGCATACTATGTGTTTATGTTGGCTATGTTGTCTTTCAAAGGATACAATGAGATATGGCAAAGATAAATGAAAAGGACAAGAACAATAAAAAGATCAAAGTGGGATATGTGTCAATTGAGAAGAAGGCCATCTATCGACTTCACCGACGCCTCTTGCTTTTGCACCAAAACACTAATCATATTTCTTTTGATGAGGTTCAACAAGAAAATTAAGATGGACAAAAAAAATATGAAACGGTTAAGTTTGAACCAAATGTGCTAATCATGAATACAGACCCTCTAAATAATTATTATTGTTTCAGAAGAGAAAACTCCAGAAAAATCAATAATATTGCATCAATCAATTATTTAATCTTCATCCTTTTTAGGAAAGATAGAAATCTCATAAAAAAATTCACTTCTAGACAGTGTCCAAAATCTTGGTTTTGTGATCATCAAACACTTTTCTTATATAGATTTGATGAGGGAAAATTGTCCAAAAAGTTCTAAACCTATTGCACTTTTACAAATTCAATCATAAATATTTCAACTTTGTCAATTGAATCATAAATCTTTTTATTTTTTACCAATTAGGTTCATATGGCCAATTTTGGCTGAAATTTGCCTACGTGGATGTCGAAGCTGATGTGGACAAATTTTGTTAAATTTTAATATTTTTTTGATTTTTAAATATTTTTTTTTGTGTTTTTTAATTTCTTTTTCCTTTCTCTTCTTTTCTTTTTTTTTAAATTTATTATTATTTCTTTCCCTTTTTTCTCCAGTGATCATCCGGAGGCCACAACCGGTGGGGATCGGTCTCGACGCCCTCATGCGAGGTCGCCCTTGTCAGGATTTGGCGAGGGCGACCTTGCCAACCTCAAGCAAGGCTCACCCTTGCCAGAGGCCAACAAGGGTGAGCCTTGCTTGAGGACAATGAGGTCGCTCCTTGCCATTACCCTACGAAGGCGACCTCGCATGAGGTTGGCGAGGTTGACCTTCATTGGCCGTGGCCTCTGGCCAGTTGCTGGAGGTTGGGCAATCGGTAAAAGGAAGAAAAGGAACTAAAAAGAAAAAAAGAAATTTAAAAAATAAAAAAAATAAAAAAATAATAATAAATTTTTTTCATGTTAGTGTTGGCCGTGCCACGTAGAATGATTGGCTTCCATGTCAGCGAATTTCGATCAATTTTGACCGAATATACTCAATTGGCAAAATATTGAAAGATTTATGACTCAATTGATAAAGTTGAAAAGTTTATGATAGAATTGATAAAAGTGCAATAAGTTTATGATTTTTTGGACAATTTTCCCGATTTGATGACCATTGGAATTCCTAAATGGAGACCCAGCTCATATCAATAAAGTATGATATTCCAAAAATTTTTATGCAAAAAAATATAATCACTAACTTTCGTTTAATATTTTGGTTAGATGGCATGATGAAAAACCAGTCATCAATAGAACACGTGATTGCAGTCTATACTAAGGGAAGGTTCCATACATGTTTTTCAACAGATATTTTGCCAAAATTCTTTACAAAAAATTGAATGGACTTCAAGGACAAGAAGGACAAAATAAGTTAGACTGAACATAATTGAGAGGACAAAATAAGTTTTTTTTTTTTTTTTTTTTTTGCATCCATCTCTTTTGTAAGCTTGTAACACCCATTTGAAAGGAAAAGTGTCAAAAAAATCTTAAATCTATTGTCTTTATGTCAATTTAGTTTTCAATCTTTCGATATATTGCTAGTTAAGCTCTTTCAGCTAATTTTATTTGTATATTATTAATGTAGACATTAGTTGACTCATGTGACATAATCGATGTTGAACTCAATAGTTTTTAATAATATTTTAATATTTTTTGAATTTATTTATTTATTAAATATTTTTTCGAATAATTTATTTATTTGTCCATTCAATTTTTTTTTTTTTTCCGTTTCATTCCTTCTTCCACTAGCTGATCGTTGAGTTCTAGGGACAGCTAGAGGTGAGGGTGGTGAGCCTTGTCAAAGGCTGCAAGGGCAACCTTGCGCTAGGCTAGCAAGGCTCCCTTGCTAGATTCGATATGGGTTTAGCCTAGCCAACCATGAGCGAGGCCCAACCTCGACAATATTGTGCTATGTGTATGATGTATGCGAACAAATTCCAATCACAAATATATTCTTGCATAGATAATTTATGTTGTATTAAAAAATCTCAACTGAAGAGCTCAATTATCATTCAGTTATAATTGAATTAATCTCATCGCTTATCAATAAACATTTATAGCTGTTCAACTCACGTACATGCACGTCATCGACGTACCTGGCAATGGCTGGTGTAAAAAGAATTACAGAATCTCTGTATGAAAAATCGTGCTTTTCAAACTTTAAATAAATATAGTTTACTAAATTATAGTCAATTCATCATCCATGAGTGACAGTTCTGGCGTGTTTGTGTTGTGCCCCTGTGCATAACGAAATTGCCATGCCCAATCTGACGGCTAACATTAAGCATTTTTTATCTGACCGTGGGATTGCGATGGCATCCAACGGACAAGATTTCAAGCCCTCTTAACCCGACGGCGGATGTCACCTTCGTCATGCATCATTTGGAACCTTGCGAGTTCTCCCTACGTGACCCGAGTCTAATTGTGTCCCAAAGCCAAGTAAAAACGAATTTCTCTGAAGTATTTTATTAATATGACATGTTAAATGGGGGAACATTGTGAGTTGTAATCCACTTAGAGAATAATGAACCAAACACTTTTTCGAGAAAATAAAAAATTAAATTGAAAAAGTCGTATTCAAATTAAAAATATATTCCAAAACCGAATGGTCGATCTCCACAAAATTTCGCGAAAAGGATTAAGAAGAAACCATAGGCCCAACTCCATATTATAAACGAAATTGACAAATTCATGTTAGAACAAATTGCTTACACACCATGCAAAGCCGGAAAGTAGGATGCTCTTGAATCAATAGAAATACTGCTACATCGATGATTATTTTCATAGATCATAAATTTATTGCAAAAAGCAAGTTAGATTTGGAGAGATCAAGTGCTTAGTGATATTTCTAAGCCTTCTTCGTGTAGGAGATCGAACGTACGAGACGATATTGTTTTTTTTTTTTTTTTGGTAAAGGTAATAAATAAATAAATAGACGATATTGTTTATACTATCTGTAACTGGGATTTCGTTGAAGAGTATTTAGAGAACACCTTAAGCAACTTAAAAATGGTGAACTTCACATTTTTGTTGCCTCAGTCACCATTGTAAAATGAGTCCGTATAATTATTTATATCTTTGATGACAAATTCCTCCACGCCTCAAAATTCAGGATTTGCTGATCCTCTAAGCCTTAACCTGTGCGAGAGTGGAAGATCTTCGGTTTGAGCTACTCGTTTTCCCCTCGCCAAATATGTCGTAAGAGCATCAACGTCCCACGTCTTCAGCTTCTTCCAGTTGGATAGATCAGGTAAACATAGCCAAGAACTGCAGCGTCCGATTATAAGACTTTCTAGTGACTCCAGTTTGTCAAGACCTTGAATCTCAACTAGTCTAGGACAGTCCCATACTTCAAGGTCCTTTAGATTCTTGAAGTTAGATAAGTTGGAAAGGTCCATAACTTCAAGAAGACTGCAATTGTTAACCATAAGTTCCGTCAAACTAAAGGGAAGTTGTCCAATCTGACGCAAGTTCTTGCAATTGATGATTTCAAGTCTTTTTATATAGCGAAGGCAACCCGAATATGAGCTTATACTGGAGATAGTCAAGAGTTCCAATTTACAACATGCAATATCAATGGTCTCTTTTGCAACATGGCGGGAGCCACGCATTGTTCGACAGAAGTCCCCTCTTATAGTCTTCCATCCGATAGAGGTTGAGCCGGTAAAACATAATTCCAAACTTCTTAAACTCACAAGCTTGGAGATATCTGGAGCTTTTTCTGAGGCTCTTGAGGACAGACATAGGCATACCAAACTCTGAGGAAGCTTTGGTACATTTCTCCACACGAGTTTTTGTTAATACCAAATTTTTCTTAGAAACTCCTGACTTGGAGGAATCCTGGGAACCAATGAATAACCTTCACTAGCCATCAACAATTGCTTCCTGGTTAGGACTACCGATTAGAAAAGTACTTTTGGATCGATTTATGTGGAAGCTTCGAGGTCAATATTGGAGGTCCCCATCATAAATATAACCTGCCACTTACTTAGTCAAAACAGATGTAAATATAAGACAACCTGAGATGAGAGACACCCACAACTCTTGCAAGCATGTGTCACTGCCAAGAGGTTTCTGCAGCTAAAGGGCCGTGCCTTTCCATGGAGGATCTCCTACAGTCGCTAGGATTCCCAACAAGACTTCTTCCGAAACATCTCAAGGGCGGGTGATACGGTAATTGAGCCAAATTCTAGAATTCTCCTCTCATTAGTGTTGGTTGTTGGTAGGTTTGGTGGTGCGATCTCGTCCACCGGATGAAAAGCCGATCAATGGATGTAATCAAAGGACCTCTAGTATAAGAAGGGGTGCCCTCCTCCTCATTTGTATCAATCCAACCATTTAAGTAATACAAAGGCTCATTTCTTTCTAGAGCTTCTCTCTTTAGAAACTTTCTCTCTCTATGATCTGGGTGAAGAAAGCGAGTGTGTGATCAATTGAGCAAGGCTTGGCTTAGGCGATCCAAAAGTGCTTGAGTTACCGCACAATCACGATCCCAATCGATTGGCCTGTGACACATGCATAAAACCCTTTCTATCTTTGGAAGCAGCATATTTTTTAGGATTGGTAAGCTACTTTCAACAGCATTTTTTTTTTTAATACTTTGAACACATTTTTGCTCACTACAGTGAACATTTTAAGCTCAAGGCATATGGGGTAAGAGAAAAAATAGAACAAAGCTCATTTATCCGTCTGCTGAATAAAAAGATTCATTATCCAAATGCACAACAAGATGCCTTGTCGATATTGTTATAAGGTGCTTATGTATACAGACAATATATAAGCCTCTTAAAGCAGTGAACACATTCACCATTTTGAAACTATGGGAAAATAAAATCACCAATTTCAATGGAAAGATAGGGGTATGTCAAAGGTTTCTCACGATGTGTATGTGTCCCTACTCTCTACACGACCTTCACACCCAGCACAATCCATAATCAATCACGGACATAATCTCTTTCAAAGAGTAATAGCCTAACAGACATTTATTTTTACCTAACACCCCTATCTTATAATTACTCCTCCAACTGCGTTTGAGCCACTTGTGTACCTAGCATCCTCAGTGGCGTGGACATTCTCAAGGCTATGTCCCTGGCCACCTGCTTCCAATTGAAAAATGATCCAAAAAATTGGATCATCTCCTCTAGTGTCAGGCCTCGAGTCTTTGGGATTATTTTGTAGAAGAGAAACCATGAGATGCATGACACTGCCACGAAGAAGAAGGTAGCTTTGCCATGGATGATCGCCTCGTCCAGTGGTAAGAATGCCGAAGCAGAAGAATGTCATGTTAAACGCATTTCTATTCTAGTCGCCTTCACATACTTAGAAACTCATTGAGGGAACAAAATCAGAAGAAAAAAAAAAACATATCGGACCAGAAAATTTTTCTAATAAGAGAACCTAAATTACGAAAATTTTAGGATTCAAGTGCATTATTATAAAAAGTTTTAGAATTTATGCTTCAATTTTTTTTTAACCTTAAGTAACTAGTGGCATTATGGCTTGCTAAGCGCAAGAAAGTTAAAAGAATGATTTTCACATGAAAATTACAGAATTCTTTGCACGAAAAATTGTAAGATGATAAGGAATAAGAATTCCACATTTCGCATTCCCATGCTTTCACATTCTACAACTTGTTTCTACTCTACATTCGCATATTTCAATTAATTAATTATTCAATAGATAAGTCTACCTAATTGCTTGATCCTAATCTATTTATTTTGTATTTTACCAATAAGTTTTTCAAGAATTCAATTGATTAATTTTTTTTTAAATAGCTTGGAAATTCACTACATCAATTACAAAGTACTCATATTTAGTTGAGGTATTCAACTAGAGAACTCTTCATTATTAATTGACGCTACTCTTCGTTTCACATTACTATTCACGGCCTCTCGAATATTTGTTCTTATATAGGATGATAACTATATTTAAGAACAGTTTCTCTATATTAGTGTGTTCTTTAACCTGGTCGTATCGATATTTTTCTGTATGTTTTTATTTGACTAAGTACTTTTCTAAACTTAACACTCCTGGCAATTTATTTGTCTAAAAAAAAAAAAAGTACTCAATTAAACTTGCCTTTAGTTTGAACCATTTTCCAAGAGAGACATTCTTTATATATATATATATATATATATATATATATATATATATATATATATATATATATATATTCAAGTGTGTGACCGTAATACATGTTATGGTGACTAGAGGAGAAAAACTTAATGAACCCAAATTTTAGGTATAATTAAAGACAAAAGGTACCGTCAACCAAATCACATGTTTGCATACTACAGAGCAAAATGGGTTGCCAACAATTTGCTTGTAAAAATTTGGATGCCCATGCCCATTCATTTTGGCATACTTATGTTAGTTTTGTGTATTTATTTATAACATTAGAAATCCTTTTTTGAAAAAATGTCCCCATTCATGCTATCATAACAAAAAGTTCTATTGCTTAAATATTTTCCCTTCCTCTTTTATTTGGATGCGTGTAACTTCTTAGAAATAGCATGTAACTCAATAGTAGTTAGAAGATCCAACAATTTTAGTACTAAAGCATAGATATTAATATTCTCAACCTGTTCTTGCAGGCTAGACACCAATTCAATCATGTTCACCTTCATTCTTTTTTCTATTTATATAATATCACATGTCGTAACAGAGTCAAATTTCTAAGAATTGATTAACATTACTATTTTCTCATACTCGACAAATTAATTTTATATATTACTTTAAATTTATATGTTTTTAGATGTGACGTTTGTAATTATATTAACATTTTAAAAGGTTCCTCTTAATAATTTCAGTCAGTTGTACTTGTTTTTTATCGAGAAATTTTGCTCTAAACTCATTAAAACTGAATGCACTTAATGAACAAAGAGCACTTTTATTATCATATATTACCCACCGATTTTCCTATACTTTTACTTTTCTCTTGACAGAGCTTTCAAAATATTATTTGAGAAAGAAGAACATTTTCATTTAAAAAATGAACGAATTTAATGTGCTTAATGTCAATTTTGGCATGATATATTAGATTTTTAGCCTCTATCAAAAATTCAATAAACTGATTTCAATGAGTGTTTAACTAAAAATACACTTTTAATAATATCATTTAGATTTTCGTATCATAAATACGATCAAAGCAAGTTTCTTATAAACCTGGTGGAGATAGACCCTATGATCGACAAGGCTATCAAGAGATTTTTTCTATGATATGAAAACGTTGAATCTTTTCCCCCTTAGAGAGAGTAGAAAGCTTTTATGAACAAAGAGAAAGTGTTGGGATTAGGTAACTTAAAATAATTTGAATATGGAATTTAAAATTAGATAAAATCTAATCCCAATCACTCTATTGCGAAGAGTTATCCAAAATACTTACCTGCACGAGGCCTTGCTTTAGAGATGATAGATTGTAAAAGGGAAGTTCTGAATGGGGTGTTCTCTGCATTGACCATCACTCCACACTGTCCTCATTGCTTCGACGTCCAACAATCACACAAGAGGAGTGAAGCGGTGAGGTTTGGAATATTATTCAATTTTTATTTCTGTAGCAAGCCGACCCCTCATGGTAAGACCTTTGTCAACTATTTTTTAGCCCTATTTTGATCATGTTTGATAGATTGACAATTGCATTCTTTTTCCTTTTTTCTGATAGATTAAGGCTAGTTTTTATTAAAATTATTGCTTGCACTTTTGGTAGATCTGTAAAAAACATATACAACGATGTAATTGTTTGATACGCATAGTTTATCAATCAAGTGGCTAGACAAGTAACACACATGGTTTAGTGGTGTGAGGACAAGTAGCATGTATGGTTTGTTTGATACATACATAGTTTCTCTACAATGAAATAATGTCAATCCTATGTTTTGTGACTTTTGTAATTAATATTTTATTATTTTTTCTTCTTTGTTCTTTTTCTCAATTAAAGGAGGGGGAAAGGTAGATTTTTGATTAAGTCGAACAGATGCGGGGAGTATCTTATAAATTGGTGCGTTAGGCAATTACAACGTTGTATATGTGGGGAGTATCAAAAAATTATATCGTTGTATATGTTTTTCACAGATCTACCAAAAGTGCAAGCAATAATTTTAACAAAAACTAGCCTTAATCTATCAGAAAAAAGGAAAAATAATGCAATCGTCAATCTATCGAATATGATCAAAACATGGCTCAAAATAATAGTTGACAAAGGTCTTACATGAGGGGTTGGCTTGCCGTAGAAATAAAAGTTGAATAATATTCCAGACCTCACGCTTCACTCCTTTTGTGTGATTGTTGGACGTCGAAGTGACAGTGTGGAGCGATGGTCAGTGCAGAGAACACCCCATTCATAACTTCCCTTTTACAATATATCCTCTCTAAAGCAAGGCCCCGTGCAGGTGAGTTTTTTGGATAACTCTTCGTAATAGAGTGATTGAGATTAGATTTTATCTAATTTTAAATTCTATATTCAAATTATTCTAAGTTACCTAATCCCAACACTTTCTCTTTGTTGAGGAGAGCTTTCTACTCTCTCTAAGGGGGAAAAGATTCAACTTTTTCAGATCATAGAAAGATCTCTTGCCAGCCTTGTCGATCATAGGGTCTATCTCCACTGGGTTTATCAAGAAGAAGAAACCTACTTTGATTGTATTTATGATACGAAAATCTAAATGATATTATTAAAAGTGTATTTTTAGTTAAACACTCATTGAAATCAGTTTATTGAATTTTTTATATAGGCTAAAAATCTAATATATCATACCAAAATTGACTTTAAGCACATTAAATTCATTCATTTTTAAATGAAAATGTTATTCTTTCTCAAATAATATTTTGAAAGCTTTGTCAAGAGAAAATTAAAAGTATAGGAAAATTGGTGGGTAATATATGATAATAAAAGTGCTTTTTGCTCATTAAGTGCATTCGGTTTTAATGAGTTTAGAGCAAAATTTCTTGATAAAAACAAGTACAACTGTGACTGAAATATTTAAGAGGAACCTTTTAAAATGTTAGTATAATTACAAACATCACATCTAAAAACATCTAAATTTAAAGTAATAAATAAAATTAATTTGTCGAGCATGAGAAAATAGTAATGTTAATCAATTCTTCGAAATTTGACTTTGTTACGGCATGTGATATTATATAAATAGATAAAGAATGAAGGTAAACATGATTGAATTGGTGTCTAGCTTGCAAGAAAATGTTGAGAATATTAATATTTATGCTTTAGTACTAAAATTGTTGGCTATTCTGACTACTATGGAGTTACATGCTATTTCTAAGAAGTTACACGCATCCAAATAAAAGAGGAAGGGAAAATATTTAAGCGATAGAATTTTGTGTTATGATAGTAAGAATGTGGACATTTTTTCAAAAAAGGATTTCTAATGTTAAATATAAATAAATACATAAAAATAACATAAGTACGCCAAAATGAATTGGCATGGGCATCCAAATTTTTTACAAGCAAATTGCTGGCGACCCATTTTGCTCTGTAGTATGCGAACATGTGATTTGGTTGACGGTACCTTTTGTCTTTTATTGTACCTAAAATTCGGGTTCATTAAGTTCTTCTCCTCTAACCACCATAACATGTATTACAGTCACACACTTGAATAAATATATATATATATATATATATATATATATTTGTGCAACTAATTATATAAAAAAAATATCTCTCATGGAAAATGGTTCAAACTGACGGAAAGTTTAATTGAGTACGTTTTTTTAGACAAATAAATCGCCTCATTGTTAGGAGTGTTAAGTTTAGAAAAGTACTTAGTCAAATGAAAACATAAAGAAAAATATTGATATGACCAAGTTAAAGAACACACTAATATAGAGAAACTGTTCATAGATATAATTATTGTCCTATATAAGAAAAAATATTCGAGAGGCCGTGAATGGTAATGTGAAACGAAGAATAGCGTCAATTAATAATGAAGGGTTCTCTAGTTGAATACCTCAACTATTGTAATATGAATACTTTGTAATTAATGTAGTGAATTTCCAAGCTATTAAAAATAGTTAATCAATTGAATTCTTGAAAAACTTATTGGTAAAATACTAAATAAATAGATTAGTGTCGTGACCTAAATTTCGGGTGCACCACCTAAAATTAGACTAATAGATTACTAAGTCTAAATTTAGCTCGGGCTCTATCAAGCCCATATCAATTAACAACTCAGGTTCAAGTTCTTAACATGCAATTGATTTTTAATTAGGAGTCGCCACTAATTTATTTTTTGGTTGGTCGATTAGAAACCCAAGTAAAGTAATGGGAGATTTATTTTACTCTTGTGAACCAGAGATTGTAAGTTCGGGGACTTGGTTATGCTAGATTTCTCTAACGCCCTTTTGGTACATTTCTCTTTTATTTCGAGAAAATGTTTTGCAGGCAGCTTGAATTGATTTTAATTTACTTCCCTAACATGTTAGGTGATCATGCGGGTGCGCAAACCACCAATTTAACACCCAAGAAAGCGATGAAAAAATTATGAGACTTACCTCGTAGCAACAAAAGCATCTACAATGTTAGCTCAAAATTCACATCAAAGCCTTTGATATAATTCACAATCACTCAATCTTTTTTAGGATTTTCTCTTATTTAATGAAATTTAAACTATGTGCAATGCAATGCAATGACTTACAAAAATGCCTAACTAAAATGACATGCAACATGCAACCTATTATGTGGATTATATATCACGCAATATTTAGTAAATGACCTAATCTAATGACGGGCAATTTTTAATAAAATGGACCTAGCAACAATCACTAAATGACATGCTTTTCATGAATCTAATTCTATATGGCATGCGCATGATATTTTTGTATTTTTTTTTATAAAAATTCGTAATTAAAAATTTGCTAAAATAAAAATCTAACTAAAGTGAGATATTATCTATTTTAAGTTAGGAAATAGACTAATCTAAATCCTATCTTAACTTAGAAATTTATCTCGACATACAATTTAATTCAAAGATATTATCTAACCTAGATTCCACCGAAACATGCATTCTAATATAATTAGAAAATAATCTAATTATTCTATCATGCAATTCTATCTAGGAAATCAATTCTAATCTACATCATACGCAAATGCAATCTTTTTTTTTTTTGTATTTTTGGGATAAGCAAAACAATTAAAAGATAAGCACTAAATCATTCACGGTCATCAAAGATATTTTCCATCGTTCGAATTTGGAAACGATATCTAACCAAACTTGATTATTTCGCTAATAAAATCAATAAATTAATGTTAAGCCTTAAAGATCAAGATATCAACTTTATTCTCGTGTGATTAATTATTTCACCTTATAGATGGAATAAAAAATTGACGTGCGGTTGCGGATTGGGCAATAAATCCTAATTGGGAATATGCCTATCATTCAAATATGCACGTATGATATTGAAAATCACGTATTAGGTGACAAAATACCCAAATCAAATTTAGATAAGATAATTACCTAATTTCGCCAATAATGATACCAAATTTGAACCGAACGGAATCCGCTCGACAGATGACCGAGAAAGGGTTGCAGCACTTGATGGTGGAGGTTGGTGAGCAGCAATGCGGGTGGGTCACAGCCAATGAACCTGTGAAAGTAAAAACTTCAATGGATCGGCTTGAAGAGAAGATCAATGCTGGCTCGAGCTTTGACGTCAACGTCGACGGGCAGCTCGCGGTTTGGGACCGTGAACCGTGGTGGCTTGCAATTCTCAGTGGTTGGCAAGCAATAGGGACTCAGTGTGAGGTGGTCGACGGTATACACGGTGGACAGGGCTCACGGGGAGGTAGCGTGACATTGTGCTGTTTATTCTTCTCCCCACTGTCCATAGTCGCCACGCATCCGAATTCTTCGCGATCTCATTGCCAAAAAAAACCCGTTCTTTTGCTTACATGAAAGAAAATCACAAAGCCCACAATGTAATAGTAAAATCTGGATAAAACTTAAAAAGAAGACAAATCCAACACTCAGAATTATTCAAGCGAGATTATGATAACTATTTTTGATCGTGGACTTCAAGCTCACAAGCGGTGGCCACGAAAATACGAGGAGATATTCACATTGTTCGGGAGATTTTGGCCTTGCTGGACCTCGGCGAAACCGTCACACTAGATGGAATCCGCAGGAGTCTTCGTTCACTATGAACCAGGGTGAGGGGGGTTCAAGCATCCCTAGGGTACGCTGGTTCGCGATACAGCAGAAGCAACAGATCGTGGATCGTCGAGGGTGGGTGCGATGGCTGGTCGAGTGATTGATGCAAGGAGAAATCACGGTCTCGTTGGGGGATCAGCGGTCTGGACTCACGGTGGATCAACAATGGATTGGCAGCCGCTTTGAGGACTTGAGGAGTCCCAAGAACTTGTTCCTTCTTGTGTCTTTTCGTAAAGTGCACTATGAGATGGACTGAGCGGGGCTAGACCTAATAGATGCGCCGGGGAGCTGTGCCAATAAAAAACTAACGAAACACTTGAGGCAAAGATCGACGTCTCGAGGATCACCGAGAATGGTCTTCTTCTTTGCGTGCGTCTATGGCAAGTGCTCTGTGAAGACCAAGTTTGTGCTCTCCAATGTGCCGAATGTTGATCCCAGAGAAGTCCTCCAAGTGCTGCCGCTCAGGACCTTGAAGACCCCTCTCCCTCTCTCTCCCTCTCTCTCGGCTCTCACTCACAATTTTTATATTGTGGCTGACCTAGATTCTGTCGCCGTGTGTTTTCAATTGTGTGGCCTCCCCTTCTCTCATAATAGGTCTTGCTTTATATACGTAGGGTAGCCGAGGATCATCCAAGGAAAGAGAGCCGGTCTTTGCTCTTTTCGTAGATGCTGAATATATTATGATCTTTATCTCTTTCCTTTTTTTAAATTTCACCTGTGCAGGAATCAAATTTTTTCTCACCCATTGCCCGCAAATCACATTCCCAATTTAGTTAGACTAGTGGCTGGCTTGATTCCATCAAAATATTGACAGTATCTTCCTCATCTCGTCCGCCAATCACCAAAAACTCAAACAAGTATAATATGATTGCCCTCTGAGAAATTCATCTTTCTTAATTCAACCCTCCAATCTATATGATATTTTTTTTATCACTACCAATGTTCATGGCCTTGGCCAAATTCTCTCTCGTTGCGGGCTTAGTCCAATTCCTTGAATTAAATTTTAGAGCCATTAATTCAAACCCGTCCACTGGTCCAATACAAATGCAACTATAGACTAAATAATAAATAAATGCACCTAAAATTATGTGTTATGCAATTTAATTTTTTTAATTTTTTTTTAATGCAATAAATAAATAACTAGATCGCCAAAATTTAGGTGTCAACAATTAGGATCAAGCAATCAAGTAGACTTATCCAATTGAATAATTAATTAATTGAAATATGTGAATGTAGAGTAGAAATAAGTTGTAGAATGTGAAAGCATGGGAATGCGAAACGTGGAAATCTTATTCCTTATCATCATACAATTTTTTGTGCAAAGAATTCTGTAATTTTCATGTGAAAATCATTCTTTTAACTTTCTTGCGCTTTGCAAGCCATAATGCCACTAGTTACTTAAGGTTAAAAAAAAAAAAAAAATTGAACCATAAATTCTAAAACTTTTATAATAATGCACTTGAATCCTAAAATTTTCGTAATTTAGGTTCTATTATTAGAAAAATTTTCTTGTCCAATATATATATATATATATATATATATATATATATATTTCTGATTGTGTTCCCTCAATGAGTTTCTAAGCATATGAAAGCATCCATAATAGAAATGCATTTAACATGAAATTCTTTTTGCAACTTAGATTTTTTAAAAAAATTTTAAATGATTTTATTACATTTCTTTCTTTTTCTTTTATTTTTTTCCTTTTTCTTCTTCTTCATCTTCTTCCTTTAGTTGGTCGCTGGCCTTAGGTGTTATGCCCCGAATCTCGAGTGCACGCACATCCCTCAGTGGTCGATAAAATTGTGACGTCCTAGGACGCGTCGCCAACCCTTTCATTTTATTGCACATGCGGAAGTATATAAACAAAACCCCTCACAGCAAACATCATGGGATAAAAAAATAGGATACAAGTTTCACAAACGCTTTTATATACAAACTAGTCTTTCTACAAAAAGATTGGCTTTCAAAAAGAAACTATCTTACGACCTACGAGTCAGACACATTCACCGATCTTTCAAACTCTACTTCCATAGGTTCCAGGGGCTTCGGGTCCTCCACAACCCCGTCAGGAGAGTCAGCTATACCCTCACTTAGAGCAACGTTGAGCGTAACAACGGGGATATCAAATCCTTGAAGGGGACCTATCCTATACCCATTGAGTCCATGGTGGAATGATGCCCTGAATCGATGAGGTACCCTCTAAGGTAGGCCCTCATCGACTCAGACAGTGGTCACAACTAGCTCATAGACCCAATGATTCCTAGGAACATGGACGTCTATGCTCTGCTCAGTAATAGCCCGAGGCTGACCAAAATGTTCCAGAGAGACCGCTATCTAAGGACCTGAAAAGATTGAGCACACGATGAGGTGAGACAATGTTTTAGTAAGTTCACCCCCTAAACCACGACTAGGAAGGAAATACGCCCAAAGGCGGCCTAACCACACAACCACACAACCATAAAGACTTACCTCGTCTCAGATCCTCCCTACATGTCAATACGGTTCATATCACAGACATAAGCCGTAATAAAACTCAATCAATTGGAATGCCTTAACTTATATCTCAATAAACACAAGGGTCCCGATTATAAGGCCAAATCGTTATGACATGTCTCATACCGTGTCACACGATTTTGTCCCATAATCAGATGCGGTTAAGACACTCAATCATGCGTTCCAATTTTATCACGGCCCAAAGGGCACGGTTTACTCAACGTTCGGCGGTCTTCTGGCGTAGTGGTGACAATATGGGGGGATGGTTAGTGTAATCTGGTATTCTAATGGCCATTTATAGTAGAGAGGCTATTAAAATATGCTTGATAGAAAGGACTTTACTTGGTGTCTCCTAAAACACTAAGAGACGATACAATTGAAAATGAAGAAAGTGATGTTCGGATGAGAAACGGTATCTCTGACATTGCATGCCCATCAAAACCCACTCCTATGACGTTATATAAGGTCTGTGTTATGGATCTTAATACGTATATAGATAAGTGATAAGCGAGTTTATCTTCTTCTATTAATATTTACTTATTAATCATTGCGATTACGTGTTTTTCTAGAGGGAAATCTGGAAAACATGAAATTTATGAGTTTCGATGGTCGTGCCTCGTGATTGCCGTATTAATGATGAGTTCAAAATGTCGGAATATTATCAATATTAGAATAGGAAAACTGCAGCGAAGAGAAATGAACGCAACATAAAGCTAGCACAATTAATCCAATGCGATATAATGAGTTCCTTCATGAAAATTAAATCCAAATCATAAAAGATACACGTCGACAACTGGCCTGGACATTGCCCCGCCACTAAACTGAAAAATTATGACACGCAAGAGGGTGGGACAAAATGTGAATGAAGCCAATACCGACCAACTTAGGGTGTGTTTGATAACCATTCTGTTCCCGGAAAAAAATGTTTGCTAAGAAATAATATTTTCTAAATTTGTTTCCTGGACGAATTTTGGAGCATTCAACGACATTTAGTAATTGCACAAAAATTCTATTTCTGGGATAGAAATGCGTTTGGTACGACTCTTAAATTTGTTATGACTTAGGATTTCTTTTAGTTTATGATTTTATCACATTTTTCTCTTCTTCCTTTTTTTGCCTTTTTTTTTCCTTTTCTTCCTCTAGCCGGTTGTCAACCTTGGCCATAGCCTCGTTGGCCTGAGTCTCGCCGTGGTTGGGAGAGGCCAAGCTCGCCCAACCACCGATGAGGCTCGACCTCACCCCGCCATTGCGAGGTTGGCGTTGCCTGGCTAGTTAAGGTAGCCTTGCTATGGCTATGAGAGCTCAACCTCGCGAAATCTGGGCAAGATTAATCATCGCCTAGCCATGGCGAGGCTTAGGCCTACAAGGCTTGGCCTCGTTGAGGGCCAGTAACCAGTTAGAGGAAGAAGAAGAAGAAGAAGAAGAAGAAAAGCAAAGAGGAAAAAAGAAGAAGCTTGATTCTAGAATTGTTCCAAGAGCAAAGAAGCAACTTTTTTTTTCACTTCTTGATTATGCTCTAAATATATTCCCAAGAATAAATTTGCTCTCAGAAGCAAAAATTTTACCAAAATGGATTTATGTTCTTTTCTCATTGTAGCAATTGAAAGAACAGAAATAGTTATTATTTAGCTGATTACCAAATAGGCACTTACTAAATTTGATGAACTCTCGAAGTTTGTGCCAATTATTCTCCTCTAATTAGTTACTTGGCAGAGAACTTGCTAAAATGTGGTAGACTAGATCACGAGCTTTTGTGAAATTTTGTCTTTTTTTTTTTTTAATATTATTGTTGCGACCTACCCTTTCCATCTGAAGGAGAAATGACAATAGGTTTAGAGGTGTTGCCTAAAAGATGAGCCTATGGCCCTTGATTAGGCGTGGGCTCTCTCCAACCCATACCTCGCACGACATTTGGGTATTCAATGTTAACTCAAATTGATGCTAGGAGAATT
Source organism: Eucalyptus pumila (assembly GCA_016097595.1). Lineage (NCBI taxonomy): Eukaryota > Viridiplantae > Streptophyta > Magnoliopsida > Myrtales > Myrtaceae > Eucalyptus > Eucalyptus pumila. The sequence continues at coordinate 25,276,625 of CM027848.1, forward strand.
TTCAAATAAAAAGTAGTCACTAGTCTATTGGAGTCACATAAAAACTAAGTGAAGCATAGGAGTGTACCTCGCATCCTATGTGCCATGCCTCGAAACTCCGAGCGCGCACAAATCCTTCAGCGGTTGATGAAACTGTGATGTCTCAAGACGCGTCACTGACCCATTCATTTAATGCAGATGCGAAAGCAAAATAATAACCCCTAACAGCAACAAACACGGGATAGAAAAGCAATATAACAAACTCACAACCAAAACACACTTTTATAAACACCCTGGTTTATATACAAAAGTCTATTTACCAAAAAGATAAGCCCTAAAAAAGGAAACTGTCCTGCGACCCCCTTGTCGAACATGTTCGCCGACCCTTCGGACTCCACAAGCTCTGATGGCGCTAGGTCCACTATAGCACCATCCAAATGGTTAGTTGTACCCTCGCCAAAAGCAGCGTTTACTATTGCAGCTGGGACCTCAAAATCTTGGAGGGGACCAACTTTGTATCCATTGAGCTTGCGGCGAAACCACGCCTTAAATCAATGAGGTACCCTCTTAGGTAGGCCCTCATCAACCCATACGGTGGTCACTACGAGCTTGTAAACCCAGACCCCATGGCCTATGGGAATAGGGAAGTTAGTAACCAGCTCCATAACCCTCCGAGGCTGACCATAATGAACTGGCGGGGCCGCCATCTAAGGATCTAAAAAGATTGAGCCCACGACGGAGTGAGACAAAATCTCAGCAAGTTCAACCCTTAAACTTTGACTAGGAAGGAAATACGCCTAGAGACAGTCTATGCAAACAAGACAGAGGACTTACTTTGCCTTAGTTCCCTCCTACATGTCAGTATAATTCATATACTCAATCAATCAATCAATTCAATTCAATTCAATCCATTCAATCGATCAATCAATCAGTTCCATCGATACAATTGATCTAGGGATCTCGATTATAAGACCAAATCATTATGACACGTCCCATACCGTGCCACACAATTTTGTCCCATAATCCGGCGCGTCAATTTCAATCAATCACACGTTCCAATTCGATTATTGCTCGCACAAGCATGAACTACCGACACACATCAGTCTTTTGGCGTAGCCAAGCTTCGTCTCACTCCTTTGAGCACAGCAACATCCACTGACACACATCGGGGACAGCATTCTTGAAGGAGCATTGGTCCAAAATCTACTGCGACTGGCTTCCGTTGTCCAAGGGCATTCCATATAGGGGCAACATCCTATCGACGCACATCGGGGATGGGTTTACTTAGCCATCACACGATCAATCAATCCCAGCCAAGGACATTGTGCTTTGCACTTGAATGCCTTAATTAAAGTAATGACTTGGCTTGATTTCTTTGTATTAAAAACATCCGATAAAAATAATCGTGTGTGGGTACACGATCAATTTAAACTAGAAAAATTGATATCATTCCTTTTAAAATCCCAATGATTGATATAGTCCTTAAAACCATTTCAGTGTCAAGACCCGACACTCAAGATTTTCTAATTAAATATTAAAATTTCGCAATTTTGGAATAATTAACCAAAATTACAATCACTATTCAATTTGCACGAATTAACACTCAATTGTATAAACTAAGTACACCATTGCAATCAGCACAAAATTCCGGTCACCGGCTATCCCGGTATAATTTTCGAAAAATATTAAATAATTAAATAAATACAAAAAATAATTAAATAATGCAATTTAAATACCATAAATACCAACTTAGGTTGAAAATGCTAATCTAATCACCTAAATGGGCCTAGAAAATTTCCGAACTTATCTAGATAAATAGCACTACCTCTTTAGCCTCTAATTAATCAATTCTAACCATCTAATATGCACAATTGAATAATTAAATCACTAATCTACACTAACTAACCACCTAATCCTTAATTAGCTTAAAATAATTATCCACTAAGCGTCATTAACTCCCTAAGTAGAATTTAGCAAGTAAATTTACCTGTTTAGCTATCTGACGAGTTCACTGCGACGGTGACGCAAAGGCGGACAACAACCAAGCCTACGGTGACATCAACCAAGGCATGGAAGAGACCTAAAACAGGCCTCGAAATCTAAGGGCCCTTGCTAACTTCGGCCTCTGTCCTTAGGCCGAAGGGTCTGCTTGAGCAGCTGGTTGGTGCGGAAATGGCAAGAAGGTGGTGGTAGAGGCTGCAGCAGTCGACAGTGGAGACGGACGGCGGCTGGAACAGCAGCGGCAACAGCTCAAGCGACCTTGACGATGACTAGGGTGGCTCGGGGGATGGCGAGGAGGCGCGACAAGGAGGCGGGACGTGAGTAGGGTAGGCGAACGTGTCGCGGGGCTCAGGTAGCGCGCAATGGGCGTGTGATGGTGCTGGCTGGCGGCAAGGGCGGTCGACGGTGAAGGGGGGGCTCTCTCTGGTTTCTCTCTGCAATTTTGAGCTCAAAAGTTGTTCAATAATGGATAAAGTAGGTTGAATGAGGAAGACGAAGCCAGCTGAAGAGAGGGGGACCCATTTGGCCAATAAGTCCATAGAAATATCTCAAATTGGTCATTGCATGCCCCCACTAGCCAAGGCTGTCATCCACAGCCAATTTGCTGCACCAAATTTCCCCTAGAGGCTTCCCAAATGGTCCAAATGTTGTCCACCCCCTTGGCTTACGAATTTTGGACCTTCCCCAACCAAATTGAGCTCAATTCCTTTCTAAATTGACCCAATTGATGTCAATAAATTCAACCAAGGTATCCACATCAAATTCAACATTTTTCCTCGTCAATTGAACCAACTTGACAGCTAGAAATGTGATAAAAAAATGGCCCTCTAATTTTCCCGATTCAAAATAACCTTACTTTGATTTTTCACCGACCTGATTTGCAGAAAAATCTTCGGAGGATGAGTTGACGTTCCTAAAATGAATCGTGACATGACAGATCTTTCAATTTCTGAAATCGAGTTTAAATTCGCGGTTAATTTCAACTGGACGTGATTTTAGTGTCACATAACCTACCAGATAGCTATTATGAATTTTTAGTGCAATAACCCGTGGTCGATTATTTTTTAGCCACATTGTACATCTTCGACACATTGGCGACTTTCAGTTGTCGTGAAAATCTCGATGTTTCAAATACGGGCATAAGGTACAGAAATGACAAAAAATCGGTCTAGTGTCATTCGACGAGAATTTTGAAATTTGGTGGAATCACCCACATTTTAATTACATACCTTAGTCGAATTGACCTATCTCCGATCTCCGATCGATTTTGACAGTGCCGTATTGACCCTTGCAGATTAACATGGTTGAGCAGTCGATTCTTGGTCGAATTCTCAAGTCTATTGCGTTTAGATTCCTATACGGCTTCACCTGATAGACTAGTTATCTCGTGAGTGATCAACTCAGGGAAAAGAACTATAGGCGTGTCGATGAAAAGCCCATCTCATTCAATTGAAAATAGAACCTGAAAATCAGGATGTCACACTATGCACCTAGATAATCTAGGGTCGAGGATTTGGTTACATTAATTAATCAATTAGTGCCATTTTGATACTTATTTTGTTCATTTAAACAAAATTGTCAGACAATTTAATTGATTTTGGACCTATCCACAAACATGTGAGGTTATTAAGTAGGTGCATAATCATTAAAATAACAATCAACAACCAATGAAGTATTTAAATAAATTGCAGAAAAAACAAGCATCTAGCGATAAGAAATAAATAAATGAAAATCCTAACTAGGCTAATGGAAAACCATAATCATCACATTGAAAGTGCGTAATCAAGAGCATTCCTCTCTAAGAACAAAAGAGACCTTATGGTAAAATCCTAAGAGTTTGTTCAATTTTTTAACACGATTTTTTCATCAATGACTTTCCCAAAATTTCAGAGAAGACTACCCAAAAAGACTATTCTTAAGCTTTTTATGAGGAATTCTACTTAAAAAAAAAATCCAGAATTTTTGGGATTTCTTGAATTTTTAAAATTTATTATGAATTTTCTAAATTTTTTCTAATATTTTTTATCTTGTATTTAATTTTAAAAAAGGAACTCTGATCTGGATGTGGGTTTGACTCAGAACCTAACAGTCCGGGTTGGGTCAAGAATCCATACCAGCCCCGAGGTGATGACGGTGGACAGGAGGAAGGGGCTAGGTGTGAGGTGGAGAGGTGGAGAGGTGAGTGGGAGAGAAGGAAAAAAAAGAAAAATTAAATATTTATTTAAAAATTTTGATTTTTTATTTATTTGAGAGAAAGCATTTTCTAACGAGGTCCAAACATCAAAATAATGTTTTCAATCATACATACCAAATAAAGGAAAATTAATTGTATCCCTCCAAAGTATTTTCCAAGAAAATATTTTCCTTAATTATTGAGTTTTTTGTGAAACAAATACACCCTAAACCAGACTAAATCAAATCAGGCTCAAACTTAACAAATCCTAGTTGAGCCCAAAACTATTGGACTTTTTTTAAACCCATGAAAATGGAAACGGGCCTAAACCCACTAAACTAAATTAAGCCCAACCTACGACTCATCCTTCATGGTACCGACGCCTCCCCCTTCACCCTCTTGGTTGCTCTCTCCCTGTCCGAACAGAGACAAACAGCCATGAGTCGGCCCGTCTCTTCCCTTCGCTCAATCAATAGGACCGTTCGCTAGCCTCATCCTCCAGGCCGGCTTTGTTGGCCACATCCAGCCCCCATTCTCATCACCGTCTGCTGCGATACACGCACGACACGGAAAAGAAACAGCGCACGACCCCACGGATGACAATGAGAGTCCACAAGCATGTCAAAGGACCGACAAATGCTTAGAACCAAACCAACATCACGGAAAATCTACCCAAGATCGGTTCGGGCATTTTCACGAACACATGACGGGCATCAAATGAAGGGAGGCTATTGAGTCAACCAGGATTCGACCCACGACGAGATGCTTAGCAATCAACAAGCAGAGATGAAAATGCAGCATAGCACAACATAGATGGGGGCTGGGACTAGCGCAAACCGGACCCCGACGAGGCCCGGTCTGATGAGCCGAAACAGGGCACAAAACCTGGCAAACGGGGGCTGTTAGTGGCGCCCTCTAACCGGCTCGGCGGCGGCAAATGGTGGGGGGAGCTCGAAAGATTGGACCACGTCCGTTCGCCCCGCGCGCCTCCGAGCCGGGTTCCTCGAGGAATTGACGCAAATCAAAAAAATAAAAGAAAAATAGGGCAACCGGGTCTTAACACGTGCTCGATGCGGCCGGAACTCGGGCTACCACTACCGGAAAACACCCGCGCGGCCTCACTCTTTCCTCTCTAGTTCTTGCTCCCCTTCACTCATGGCTCGCTCTCTCTCTTACTCTGGTTTCTCCCGAAGAACCCCAAGCCGCCCCGCCCCCTCCAGGGCCGTTTCAGCCAACCTTCTCCCTCTCTCTTCAAGGCCAGCGTCCCCGACCGAGTGTCTTGCGCGACGCTCGCCCTCCCTGTCCTTGTCCCCCAGTACGCTCCGTCCTCTCTCTGTCTGTACCCCGCGTCCTCCCTCCTTTCTCGCTAGCGTCCAAGGCGGAGAGGAAGGGAAGAAGAGACGACGGGAGAGGCCGGGCTAGAGAAGAGGAAAAAAAGAGGATGGGCTGGCCCAGCGGGGGGAAGAAAAAATAAAAAGGAAAAAGGGGGCCCGATAGGCCCAGCATTGGTTCGGCCCCACTCCTTTTTTTTTAGATATAATTTATTTTAAAAATAAATTTAATTGTTAATTTAATTTTTTTATATATACTAGTAATGTAAATATTCCTGATGTTTATATGTAATGCATTTTAATGAAAATTATTTTTTGTCTGGGGGTTAAAAATAATCCATAAATTTTTATGCGGTTAAGTTCTAAATAAATACATCGAATTTATGTGTTAATAGTTATTCTTCGTACACTCTTTTACTAGTTTGTTAAATGACAATATGTATTAGACTGATTTATCTGCCTGTCGTGGAAGAAATTAAACTGATGTTTAATGCCCTAGAGAGAGCGATTGTCGATTAGTAGCACTATTTGGATCACAAGGTCTGCCATGGTTATGTAAAGGAGTATTTATGATTAAGGTGACATATACAGGCCTTCTTCCTAGGGATTTAGTAGATCTAGGAAAAACTTCTATATGTATTCTTTATGAGTTGAACCTAGTGATGGAGAAAGATACCAAAAAAGTCATAAACTTATTATATTAGTATCAATTCGATCATAAACCTTTTAATTTAATCAATTTAGCTCTAAACATATTCGCAGTGATACCAATAAGCTAATTTAGACAAAAGAAATTGCTAACGTGAACGTTGACGATCATAACACAGCTAATGCTGATATGCACAAATTTTATAATTTTTTATTATTTTTTGAGAATTTTTTTCTTTTCTTTTCTTTTCCTTTTCTTTATACTATTGCCCTATGAGGTTACGGGCTGAGAAGCATCGACACTCTCCGGAAGCCTTCGTTTCGTGTTCGACACTTCGACATATGTTCAACACGCTCGGACACGCTCCAACACGTTCCGACATGAGGTCAACGAGTGTCGGGAAATCTAACACGTGGTTAACTCTTCCCGACACATTTCGACACGCGAGTCCGAAATTCCGACACGCTATTCCGATACACACGGGGTCAATTTTAAATAATTTCAATACTTGAGGGGTCAAAATATAAATATATGAAAAAATAATGAAAATAACAAAAATAAAGGGGAAAGAGGAAAATTCTCGCTCCTAAGTTTCTCACTTATTAGTTTTGACATTCCCACGAGTGATGATGGAACGCCTCTCTTCTCGCCGGCATCGCTCTGTCGCTCCCGCAAACTTAAAGTTGTGATTTTTTTTTGCTTCTTTCCGCCTCTTGCAAGCGTCACCTAAGAGTTATCTCTTTTGGTCTATGTCATGAACTTGTGAGTTATCTCCTACATTTTCCATGGCGAATTTAGTTATTTCCTTTTTTTTTTGTCGTACTTCGAGAGTTCTTGTCCTAGATTTTCATTTTTCTCAAATCTTGTTTTGCAGAGGAGTTCCAAGCGAGTTTATATCATGAACTCCAAACTCTATCCGGGACTATAAAAATCTCACTAATTTCTTACAAGTGTAAGAAAACATTATATGTTCCTTCAAATTTACTCTTTTGTGTTTGCAATTTTTGAATTTCTTATTCAATCTCTATCAAATTAAAATAATGAATGATATTAACAAATGTTGAATTAATATTTTTAGTATAAATTAATTCTATGCTCTTTTTATTATTTATTTTTGCATTTATATATAAAAATATATAATATATAACGTGTCGAAACATGTCGGAATCTCTATTTTTTTGAAAAATAACGTGTCGGCATGTCGTGTCATGTCGGGTGTCCGTGTCGGTGCTACATGGGTTATAAGTCAACCATTGCCAGCCAAAGGCAAGGACTGGCAACCCTTCCCTAGTCCAAGCGAGGGCCAAAACTCTCGCTTGTTGGTTGGTGAGGGCCCCATGCCCTTAATGGCTATAGGTAAAGGTGCAAAGCCCTCACTCGTGGCGAATGAGGGCTATGATGCCCTCACCTAGACTTGGTGAAGGCATCAAGGCATTAGGCCCTTGCTAGATCTAGGTGAGGCCTTCGCTCCCTCAGCTATGGCTGATGATGCATTAAGGCCCTTGCCTAGACCAGCTTGTGGCTAGTGATGGTTGGTCAATGACCTCACTAGCCAAGAGTGTAAAGAAAAATAATGAATATAAGAGAGAAAAAAATAAAAATTCTGAAAAAATATTAAAAAATTATAAAATTTGTTGACATTAGCACTGGTCATGCCACATAGAGCCACCGGCATCTACGTTAATAATTTTTAGCCTAAATTGGCTGGATGGATTGAATTAGTACCAATGTAAAATGGTTTAGGACTAAAATGATTAAATTGAAATGTTTAAGACTGAATTAATATCAATATAATAGTTTTATGATTTTTTTGTACTTTTCCCCTAGTAATGGTACTACTACTGAACTTAGACAAAAGAGATTGTTCACTAATCCTCAATCATATTTTCTAAATCTACCATTTTGAGATAAAATTTTCCATAAAATTTTCAGTTCTTCGTTAACTAATCAATTCATAAATTTTATTTGCTTTATAGTTATGATAACCTTTTCTACATTTCTACTGCATAGGAAATGTTTTATCCCGAAAAGTTATTTTTTTGTTAGGAGAGATAAAGTAAGACAACAACAACAAAACAACAACAACAAAAAGAAGAAGAAGAAATGTACGGTTTAACATGTCAAATTTGAAGTAGGCTTATGAAATGTTAAAAAGAGAGAGTTAATGATAGATATAAATAGGTTGATAATGATAATTTTAACTAATTAAAAAGGTTATACCTTTGTTTGGTCTTAATTCAAGTAAAGTAAACCCCTCAATTTTGGGAATTCATTTTTAGACGTCAAATCTGCATTTAATAGGATGAAAAAAAGAAGAAGCAAAATTTGCTCTGGATTGACATTAAGATTTTTTATCAAAAAAATGGGGAAAGTTACCCTTGATGCACCTCATTTACTCTCCCCGGGTTGCTTTGGTTGCCTGATCTTTGTAGTCATAAACAAAGTGATGCTGTTTTGGAGTTACTTTATTGTAGTATTATAAAAAGGCAACGGGATAGATAAATTCTAAAAAGCTGGATTGCTGACTAATTTAGGTGCTTTTTTATTTTAATTCGATATGCATTTCAAGAAAAGAGAGGGGAAACATAAGTTGATGAAACTTTGCTAAGTTATCTTCATTTAGGTTCGATGATATGTTTCTATAAATTTTTAGTGAACTGAAATTTACATGAAAATGGAAAAAAAAAAAAAATCTTCTGCATACAATGTGTTTATGTTGGCTATGTTGTCCTTCAAAGGATACAATGAGATGAGGCAAAGATAAATGATAGGGAAAAGAACAATAAAAACATCAAAGTGGGATGTGTCAATTGAGAAGAAGGCACCAAAACAAAACACTAATCATATTTCTTTTGATGAGGTTCCACATGAAAATTAAGATGGACAAAAACAATATGAAACGGTTAAGTTTGAACCAAATGAGCTAATCATGAATACAGACTCTAAATAATTATTATTGTTTCAGAAGAGCAAGCTCCAGAAAAATCAATAATATTGCATCAATCAATTATATAATCTTCATCCTTGAGGAAAGATAGAAATCTCATAAAAAATTCACTTCTAGACAATGTCCAAAATCTTGGTTTTGGACACGCGGATCCCTGGAGTGCTATAACTTGGCACAAATGGCATAAAGGGGCACTTAGGTATCATAATTTACGAAAGTGACACTTAATTGCCAAAATCAGAGCAAAATTGATTGCTTAAGTGCCAAACCAGCCAAAATCCGGTCAAAATATTGACATGGCGATTTTCTGGCGTAACAAGTGCAAAACGACATCGTTATGGTGTTGACGTGGTAAAAAATAATATAAAAAATAATTTAAATTTAAATTTAAATTTATTTAAAGTATTTAAAAATAAAAAAAAAATTAATATTAATTTTTTTAAAAAAATTAAAAACAAAAGAAAAAAAAAAAGAAAAGGGGGGGCGGTTAGCCGCCGCCCGCCTCCCTGCCACAGCCGGGAAGGGCCGACGATGGAGGGAGGAGGGTCGGCCGGGTCACCGGGCTCTAGCCAGGGGCTGGCGAGCCTGGCCCTCGCCTGGTTGAGCCCCGGCAACCCCGACCGACCCTCCCCCCTCCGTTACTGGCCCTTCCTGGGTGGCGGCGAGAGGCAATGTCTGTGACTAAGGGCTCTCCTTTTCTTTTTCTTTTTTTTCCTTTTTTTTTTTAAATTTTTTAATATTAAAATTTTTAATTTTAAAATTTTATATAAATTTAATTTTATATAAATTTAATTTTAAATTTAATTTAATTAATTTTATATATTTTTTTACCACGTTAGCACAAAAATGACACCGTTTTTGCATTATTTGGACACGTCGGCGTGCAAAACGGCGTTATTTTGCACTTATTTTGCCGGAAATTGTGCACGTCGCATTTTGGCCGGATTTTGGCCGAAGTGGCACTTAAGTGATCCATTCCTCTTCAAATGTGGCACTTAGGTGGCACTTTCATAAATTATGGTACTTAAATGTCCATTTGTGCCAAGTTATAGCACTTGAAGCATTTTTTTACCCTTAGTTTTGTGATCATCGGACACTCTTCTTATATATAGATTTGATGAGGGAAAATTGTCCAAAAAGTTCTAAACTTATTGCATTTTTACCAATTTAATCATAAACCTTTCAACTTTATTAATTGAATTCTAAACATTTTCATTTTTTGCCAATTAAGTTTATCTGGCCAATTTTGGCTGAAATTTGCTGATGTGGACGCTTGAGCCGATGTGGACAAATTTGTTAATTTTTAATATTTTTTCGATTTTTTAAATTACTTTTTATGTTTTTAATTTTTTTCTCTCTTTTTTTCTTTATTATTATTATTATTATTTCTTTCTGTTTTTTCTCCGACGACCGGCCAAAGGCCACGACTAGTGAGGATCAATCTCGACACCCTCACGCAAGGCCGCCTTTGTCGAGATCTAGTGAGGGGTGACCTTGTTCGCCTCGAGCAAGGCTCATCGTCGCCAAGTCCAGTGAGGTCCTAAGAAGCACCGATACTCTCCGGAAGCTTTCATGTCATGTCCGACACTCCGACACGTGTCCGACATGCTCCAACACATTCCAACACGCGGTCAATGAGTGTTAGAAAATCCGACATGTGGTCAACTCTTCCCGACACGCTCCAACACGCAAGTCCAAAATTTCGACATACGATTCTGACACGCACGGGGTCAATTTTTAAAATTTTCAATACTTGAGGGGTCAAAATGTAAACATATGAAAAAATAATGAAAATAACAAAAATAAAGGGGAAAGAAGAAAAATTTTACTCTCAAGTTTCTCACTTATAAGTTTTGATCTTCCCGTGAGTGAGGATGGAACGCTCCTCTTCTTGTTGACGTCATTCTGTTGCCCCCACATACTTAAAAGTTATAATTTTTTTTGCTTCTTTCCACCTCTTGCAAGTATCGCTTGGGAGTTATCTCTTTTGGTCTATGTTATTGGCTGGTGAGTTGTCTCTCACATTTTCCGTGACAAATTTAATGATTTCCTTTTCTTTTGGTCATACTTCAAGAGTTCTTGTCCTGGATTTTCATTTTTCTCGAACCTTGTTTTGCAGAGGAGCTCCAAGCTAGTCTATATTATGAACTCCAAACTCTGTCTAGGACTATAAGAAATTTCACTAATCTCCGACAAGTATAAGAAAACTGAACATGTTCCTTCAAGTTTACTCTTTTATGTTTGCAATTTTTGAATTTCTTGTTCAATTAAAACAATGAATGATATTAACAAATGTTGGATTAATATTTTTAGTATAAATTAATTCTATGCTCTTTTTATTATTATTTATTTATTTTTGCATTTATATATAAAAATATATATTTAATATATAACGTGTTGGAACGTGTTAGAATTCTTTATTTTTTTGAGAAATGACATGTCGAAGTGTTGTGTTATGTCGTGTCACGTGGTGCTACATAGGCGAGGTCGACCTTCGATGGCCTTTGGCTAGGGTGAGCCTTGCTCGAACCATGAATGGACCTAGACTTAGAACCAGGGAAGGAGAGTAAATTTCCTGCAAATATGCATCCCACAGTGCGCGAACAACTCCAGTTCAAGCCCTTTAGGGACAGCCTTTTAGCAGAAAACCACTTAGCCCTTTAGTTCATAGCCTAGAGACACCCAAAGATGCCATGATGGAAACGTTTCTAATCTACCCAAGCTGCATTTCTTGAAGGATCCTACCAGGCTAGAGAAGAAGAGGAATTTAGAAAACCATGGAGAGGTTTTTCACAAAGTACACAGTTTACTTCAGGGGACTCTGCCCAACACATTACATCATCTTTGCCTTATATAGGCAAAATGAGGTCACAAACCAACAAACAAGGACCAAGCTCATGGGTCCGGATACAAATAAGGGCACCGGAAATTTCCGAGAGGGAATTATTCGCACACTATGAACAGTAACTGTACTGTAAACAGTACCTTCCCTAGCCTAGTGCTACAATAAAAGTGAACAGTGACTTGCTACAGTGAAAATTGTACGGACTCAGCGGTCTCGTCCGTCATGAGCATTGTAGCTACAGACTGAGTCATCTGAGCTGTCTTCTAGGAGATGTGCCTCGTATTTCTGTTCAATGGCTTCAAGGTTTTCAGGTGAGAGGATTTGATTCAGCCTTCTTGATGAGGATGCTTGTACATGAGTCCAATGGGATGCTTCTTCTTCTGCCCAGTTTGTATTTTTGCTTGTAGTGTTGGCAGGAATGCTTTGCTGAGGCCAATTGGACGATTGTGCATGAAAAGATGTATCCATGTTTTGGAATGAGGACGAAGATCCCTGTTCGTAGGGATTCTGGGATAGAGGACCTCCAAAGCGTGCATAGGGGTCTTGAGTAGACTGGACAATGTCATCTTCACTTGTCATTTCATGCTCTTGGGACGATGCAGCTTGTCTGTATTGCTTGAGTGCTTCCTTAGCTTCTGATGCTAGGTCATAATAATCCAACGTAGTGGGTACATTATTCCAAACATCTTCAGGAATGGTTTTGTTTTCTTGGCATAAGATTCTCTGGAGTTCTTAGTACTCGTGTTCACAACATCTAACAGATCTTGGATAAGATTTGTGAATTTGAGCTTCTCGGATGTTCAAGTGAGGTTTATAGGATGTGGTTCCTATTTCCAGTGGGGCATCAAGAATATTGCCATTATTTCTGAAAAAATGCCATGGACGTCTGAAAAACAGGATGGTATGGACTTTAGGATTTGGTGTCATATTTCTCAGTTCTTTTTCTAAGTCTTGTTTACAACATGTAGGATGATAGAACCAATTAAGAAAGTCTAAGAGATTCTTATCACTTTCTTTTTCAACATTTCTTCCGAGCATGAATATCCTTGTGATGTTGGCAATGAATCTTCTGGTTGGAATTTCAAAAGCTATTGAGTACTTATTGGTTAAGTACCATAATAACGTTTTGAGTTGATCAGGGAAATCATCTTCCTTCCAGATGAGAGGATGAATGAATGGATAATTTATATTTAATCCAAAAATATAAAGAATCAAACCTCCATTGAATCTGAATAGGTCGGTGTGACATTGCCACATGAGGTTGTCCATGTTTTCAGCAAGACTATCATTCTGGATTTGTTGAACAATCTCCTGGGGATATTTCCAACTTGGCAAATCTTTGATTTTCTCGATTTTGTATTTCACACCATAGTTGAGCATATGAAAAGCATGCCTTTTGATATACATGTTGATCTCAGCTGGAGCCTTTGGTCTTGAAAAGAAATCAGCAAGCACATTCTTTTTTCCAGGAATGTGTTTGGTTTCAAAAGAGTATTTTGAAAACCATTCAGCCCATCGAAGCAATTAAGAGTTTGGAATCTGCTTCTGTTTAAACTTGGTCATCTGAGGGAAGGACGCCATGTCTAATTCTACCAGGAAATGATGGCCGATGAGATGAAACTCAAACTTCTTTATTCCATTTTTTACTGCCAGGATTTCTTTAAAAGTGGAATGGTAATACATTTCAGCTTGAGAAAACTTTCCACTTTTGTGAGCACAGAGGTGTCTCTTACCATCAATTTCTTCAAAGAGGACGGTTGCCCAGTATTCATCACTAGCATCAGTTTGAAGGATTCTTTTCCCTGTTGATGGTATTTGCAGTGGTGGGAGATTCTGCATAATCTCCTTAAGCTCAGCGACTGCTTTAGTCTGAGTTTTTCCTCAAGGTGGGGGATTCTTCTTCAGCATAGATTGCAAAGGAATCAGAAGCTTTGCAATATTTGGGACAAAATCCCTGAGATAATTGATTATCCCAATAAATTGCTGAACTTGTTTTGTCGTGAAGTTATCTTCAGGAAACTTCAGTAATTCTTGAGCAATATGTGGCCTTGGATAGTATGTACCTTTGTTAAGGTGCATACCAAGAAATTCAATTTCTGTTTGGTCAATATTCATTTTCCTTTAAGAAAGCATAATACCATGTTTTTTCACGATTTCTGCAAATTGCTCAAGGAGTTGACAGTGCGACATTCATCGGGGTAGAGCAAGATATCGTCGATATATACGGCTGCACTTGACAGGATTGGTTGGAAAATATGACACATGGCCTTTTGGAAAAGGGATGGTGCTACCTTTAAACCAAAAGGAAGAACTTTCCACTGGAAGTGCTGGTTCGGGATATAGAATCCTGTTTTGGATCTGTCTTCAGGATGGATGCCTAATTGCCAAAATCCGGCTTTGAGGTCGAATTTGGAATAGATGTGGGCTTTGGTTAAACCAGTAAAGAGAGAATCTCTAGATGGTAAAGGGAATTTATCATCTTGGAGAAAAATGTTGAGAGGTTGATAGTTGATTACCAATCTCATTTTTCCCCTGTTTTGCTCAACACGCTTATTGACATAAAAAGCTTCACAAGCCCATTGAGAATTGGAAATTTCAATAAGGCCTTATTGTAATAGTTCTGAGCATTCCCTTTGAGCTAAAGCCAAGTGTTCTGGCTTCATTCCCATATGACTCGCCTTGGTTGGATTTATATTTTCATTTTTTTTTAAAAGGAAGGCGAATAAAGAACTTTGGGTTTTCCCATAAAGGATGGGAACACTTTTGAGCGAATTCTGAATGGGATTCCAAACAAGATTCTAACAATTTTTGCATGATTGGATCTAACAGACTCATCTAGATGGAAAAGAGTCTCTGAATATTGACAAACTCAGAGAATTGGTTTTTATATCTAAGACCTTTTCCAGGAATAATGCGAAGTTGAGAGATTTGAGTCATGATATCCCACCCAATTATTAGATCTTTATTGGGGAGACTGGATCCAAAGATCTTTGTGGTTATGGAACACTGAGGAAAAAACTGGACAGTTATTGGAGTGGTTCTGACATTCGTGAAGAAAGTATCTCCTGAAGCAGAATTGAAATATCGAATGTAAGGAGTCCAGAATTCTTCAGGAAGAACTTTGGTGTCTAATATTGAACAACTTACTCCTGTATCAATGAGAGCAATAACAGTGATAGGTTTGACAAACTTTGAAGTGAGGATTTTTATAGGGAAATGGGGACAATGAGTTTGACTTGAGAATATGTCAAGATTTGATTCTGAAGACGTAGGGGAGATGTGGAAAATATCTTCAGATTCTGAGTCTAACTCACTATCACTGGAAGTTTGGTAAGAGGGAATGACACAAAGAGTTTGTTCACATGGTTCTTCATTAGCAGAGAATAGGGATTCAATATCATCACTTTCAAGAGGAATACCTATTTCATTCTCAATGTGATGAATTAGACGATTCTGACATTTTCTCGCTTGAGGACAATTTTTGGCAAAATGTCCTTTCTGGTTGCAAATGTAGCAACGATTTGATTTTTTGTGGCTCGTGCGATCTTTTCTTTTTCGTAGGTATCTCCATTTCTTCTTTTTTCGGAAATGCTTGGAGCTGTGTTTGGATTTTATCCAGAACTTCTTATAATGTTTCTTCTTCCGAGAATACTTGCCACAAGTACCATCACAGTCTTGCTTGGAGCATTTGATTTTTAACTTCTGGCGAGAACAAGCTGATTCAAGGCGCTTGTCGTCTGTGATTCAATTACCTTAAAGGCATTATTTTGTGCCAACAGAGTCTCTGATTGCCAATTTAGAACAGTTTCAGCTGCAGGAATCTTTCTCTGTCTCCCATGTTCATCCACATCAGTGGGGGTTGCTATTTTTGGAGCATGACGATATCTGTTTTGTGGGTTAATGAATTCTTCGGGAGCAGGAAATGATAGTTTAGAACTTTCTCTGATAAGAGGGGGAAAGTCAGCATCATGGATCATATCAATAGAAGAAGTGGGTGGTGTTTTTGCTGGAGCCTCAAGTGGGTAAGAATGTTTCTTAGCCCATTTTAGGATTGGCTTGTAAAACGGGGAGAGAGCTTGCTTTTTCTGAGGAGGAGATGGTGGAGGTGATCTTGGTGGATCTGGTGAGGCTTGGGATGTAGTACTGAACTCTGGTGGTGGAGGTGGTGCATAAGAAACCATGAACTGGTATTTATCACACTCACCGAGAGTATCAACGGAGGAATCTCCGTTTAAGTACCTTTGGTACACCTTATCCTTTGGCCTTTTTCGTCGAGGTGGAGGTCTTGCAAGAGGGTCTACATCATCAGGAGAATTTGTACAGTAGGAACATTGGCAAAAAGGGTCCAAAAAATAATGATCATAATTGTCTTTATAGTATTGGACAGGATGTCCATCACCATTGAAATGTCGAACAAGCTTTTTTGGATATGGTTCGGAAATAGATTCAGGAACACATGGTTCGATCATGAAGAGGGTCTGGAAGATAGAAGGACTTTCTTCCTTTTCCTTGCCAAATTTGATGAAAACAGTTCCATCTTTTTTCCGTACGAACTCTGAGTCCGTAGACTGGAAAGGCTTGTTATGCTAATGTAGCTTTTCGTAGTTGGTGATCCAAGTCTCTGGAAGGAGCTTGGCTAACATATCCTTTGGGATCTGTCTGGGAACATGAATGCAGGACGCCTGATCATTCTGCATGGAGATGAACAATGCATCTTCATTACCATTGTTGAAGTTGAAGTCAAGAGCATGGTTCTGCACTCGATAAACCATTTGGTAATGTAAAGTTGCAGCTACAGAGTCAGCAATTTGAGGGGTTCAAGTGAGCTGGATCTGAACTTTCAAAAAAGAGAGTAACTGAGGGTCTGAAAGAGCGATATTGAAGTTTGGATACAAAGTCACAAAGACTGTTCCAGCGTTCAAAGTAGTTTGAACAGTACCGATGCAAGCATGCTGGTATTGTAAAAACCTGGTATCTAACAATGCAATTCTTGCCACAACTGGCAGACCTTTATGACCATGAAAGGTAAGAGCTAAACGAACAGCTCCATAATGGACATGAGTATATCCCTGTTAAGCCCATTGTCTGGGGAATTCTGAAGGGATCTGAAGAGTAACAAAGTACTCCTTTTCAATAGTAGGAATGGGATGCTGGTCGAATTTGGAGGACTGGACGTACTCCTTCACTTGCTTTGGGGTTTGGTGGATAAGTTGGCAGATGGAACGGATAGGTGAAAATGATGAGTTGGGTTTAACAAAAGCGGAATAAGGGTTCATGAATGGAAGTTGAGTTTCAGAGATCTTGGTTTCATCACTAAGAGAGACTTCATAAAGATAATCTATCTTAGAAGCATTAGAAACACGAAATTCTGGAGGGGTTGAGGATGAAGAAGAAGGAGCAAGAGAAACGGGTGCTTCGAGGATTTCTGGTTGTGCAGACTCTGGTTGTGTTGTCATGTTGTGAAAAAATCTTTTCAGCACTGGATTCACCTATCAAGCGCATGGAATGGATACCTTAAAAACGAAACCATGGATCTGATACCATGAATGGACCTAGACTTAGAACTAGGGAAGGAGAGTAAATTTCCTGCAGATATGTATCCCACAATGGGCGAACAACTCCCGTTCAAGCCCTTCAGGGACAGCCTTTTAGCAGAAAATCACTCAGCCCTTTAGTTCAAAGCCTAGAGACACCCAGATGCCAGGACGAAAACGTTTCTAATCTCGCCAATTCCCTACAAGGGTGACCTCACTTGAGGTTGGCGAGATCGACCCTCATTGACCGTAGCCTCCGGCCAGTTGCCAAAGGCTAGGTGATCGGTTAGAGGAAGAAAAGGAAAAAGAAGAAGAAGAAGAATTTAAAATATAAAAAATAATTAAAATTTCAAAAAATAATTAAAAAATAATAAATTTTATTCACGTTAGTGTTGGTCATGTCACGTAAGACGGTTGGCGTCTATGTTAGCGAACTCCGACCGATTTTGACTAGATATACTTTTTTGGCAAAATATTGAAATATTTATGACTCAATTGACAAAATTGAAATATTTACGATTGAATTGATAAAAGTGCAACAAATTTATGACTTTTCGGACAATTTTCCTATTTGATGACCGTTCAAATTCCTAAATTGAGACCCAGCTCATATCAATAATGTGACATCCTGAATTTCAGGTTCTGATTTCGATTGGATAAGATGGGCCTTTTGTCAACGTGACTATAGTGTTTTTTTTCTGAGTTGGCCACTCATGAGATAACTGGCCTAGTTGGTGAAGCTATTCAGGGATTTTAAACGCAATAGACTTGAGAATTCGACCAAGAATTGACTGCTCGATCGTGCTAGTCTACAAGGGTCATTACGGCATTGTCAAAATCGATCAAAAACCGTAGATAGGTCGATTCGACTGAGATGTGTGATCAAGTGTGGGTGATGCCACATGATTGCAAAATTCTCATCGAACGGCACTAAACCGATTTTCTGTCGTTTTGGATACCCTGTGCCCGTATTTGAAACCTTGAGATTTTCACGATCATGGAGAGTCGCCAATGTGTCGAATGGGTTCATTGTGGTTCGAAGAAAATCGACCACGGGTCAATGCACCAAAAATTCTTAAAAGCTACTCGGTAGGCATGGTCACACTAAAAACGCGTTTGATTGAAAATAACTGCGATTGAATTCAATTTCAGAAATTGGAAGTCCTGTCGTGTCATGGGTCATTCTAAGAACGTCGACTCACCTTTTGAGAAAATTCTGGAGAGTTCGGGATTTTTCAGGGAAATCGGGATGAATGATTCGGAGAACGAGCGGAAATTCAGATTGGTCAATGTGAAGAGATATTTGGCATCTGGTGTAAGCGAATCGGTGAGTGGAAGTTGTTTGGGATTTTTCTGATTTCAAATCGGTCCTCATCTGAATTTATTTGTTTAGAAAATTGAATTTCGAAAGAAGATGAGAGAGAATTCGGGTTTGAAGGCATATCGTGAGATGAAAGATCCGACTCATCTCGGTCTTCTTTGGGATTTCAAATTGAGCAATTGATAGAGAAATTGGTCCCGGGATGACCAATTGCTAAAATTGTTCGTTGATTAAAATTTATAAGTTGGTTTTGTTTTATTTTTCTCTTTTATTTTCTTGGACCGACGCCCCACCTCACGCATTCTCTCTCTCTCTTTGCACGAACCAGGGGTGAGCGTGGTTCTCGGGTAGAACTGGGAACCGGAGAACCGCACCGCGGGGTCCGGTTCGGTTCCCGATTCTAAAGGGACCGGTTCCGGTTCCGGTTCCCGGTTCCCTTTTTCTGGGAACTAGCGGTTCTCGGTTCTGTTCCGGTTCCTATGGGAACCGGAACTGGTGGAACCGAAACCGGTCGGTGTTTTAAAAAAAAAAAAAAACCCTAGATTTCTCTCTCTCTCTCTCTCTCTCTCTCTCTCTCTCTCTCTCTCTCTCTCTCTCTCGCTCTCCTCTTTCTCCTCTCTTCCCCCCACGTGATCTCTCCCCCTCCTTTTGTCGATTCTTCTCCCCCTTCCCCTTTCTTTTCACCGCTTTTTCCTCCTCACGTAACTTCCTGTCCCCTCCCCCAAATTTTTTCTTTTCTTCTCTCTCTTTCTTTTCTCTTTCCCCCTCTCTCCGCCAACCCCTCCCCCTTCTTCTCCTCCTCCTCTTCTTCTTCTTCTTCTTCCTCTTCTTCCTTCCTCTTGCTGGCTGCTGCTTCACCCACCACCACACCGCCGCCCCACGCCCTACTTACCACCACCTCTTGGCCACCGAACCACCACCACTCACCGCTCGTCCGACGAGCCGTCTCGCCGTTGAGCTCGACGAGCTATTGCGCCGTCCGCGCCGCCCCTTGCTGCCATGAGCCGTCGCCGTGAGCCACCGCCGTCGTCCCCAAACCACCATCACCACCTCTTGCCACTGCTCGCTCGGCCTTCCGGGCTGCTGTTGCTTCGAACCGCCACCACCTCCACCAAAACCAAGCTCTTGCCCCCTTGGCCGTGGGTTGAGCCATGACCGCCGCTGTCTTCGCCGCGCTGTCCGTGCTGCCATTGGTGTCGTGAGACTCGTGTCTTCGTCGCTGTCACACTACGAAAACTTTCCTTAGGTTTTGCAACTTACTGAACTCTCATTTGCTTTACTTTCATTGTAGTTATTTGCCTTGCAAGTAATCCAAGATAGAGTCCCTGGTATGAGATTTGTGGACAAGGCTACTGATGCAATTGTTCTGCAAATGTAGTGGTTAAAAATCGATAAACCTCTCCCTTTTTTCTTTGTTTATTTGTCCGTCTGAACAGTCCACTTAATTTTAGAGTCAAAAATCAATATATCTTAAGTTGGTTCTGATATGAAAAGTTGACGTCCAACTGGGCAGTTGTTTGGCTCTTGAACTTAACAGTAGCAGTACCTTGCTTGTCTATAGGTAGAGAGAGATTCAAAGTCATTGGTTGAACTCTTGAGACACGTAGCCTTGGTACTGAAAATTTTAAAATTAGGATCAGCTGAGGCACAATCTAATTATGTTTACACATGGTCCGAAATGATCTCTGCTTGTGCTCAAGAGCTAAAGCATGGAGCCTCAATATGGAAGTAAGCTCTAGAGAAGAATGTTTCCAGTTAAATATTATCTGAAAAAGAAGGTATGTTATAGTTACCAAGAACGATAAAAGTAGTGATGACTAGAGTTTCTTTGGGCCTTGAATTTGATGTGCTGTTGTTTTCACATCATTTAGGCAAGCAGTATGTACTTGCCCTGGGAGAAGTTTACAGAGCAGTTGGAGTTCTTGGGGCCTCAGCCATGTTATACAAACCATGGATTCTTCCTAATTATAGAGATTTCTCTGCCACATCTGCTCTTTTAGATGAATGTACTACTATATGGTCTAGTTCAGGCCTTGAAGAAGCTCTTCAAAACATATCTAATCCGTTAGAGACTAGAGTTCCAATATGAGGACAGCGTCAAGGCTTTATTGGAGTCTATCAAGCATGTTTACACTCTCAATGCAGGTGTACTCTAGAAGGCTATTTTTTCTTGTGAAGAACCTATTTGCCGTTTGTCTCTATTAAATCTAGAAACTGTGCCAGGTATGTTAATACTAAACATCAATCTATTTTTTATGCATCAGGGGGTTCGTTCTGGTACAAGATCACCGTTATCATAGAATTGTAACTTTAGTCATGCAAGTACTCGATCTGCTAAGGTTATCTATTGCATCTGAAGGCTGTTTTAAAAATAAAAGTTCTCAAATGGGATTCCCAAGTATTTTCCCTAGTCTTAGGTTGTCTCTTTTTATTTTCTTTTGTGGCAACATGGCATCTTTGGCTGGCTATATACGTTGAACCTTTTTCTTGGAACCTTAATTTTGCTTCTAAAATGTTGTTTGTTGTTGTTGAGCCAGGTATGAAGATGATTTTCTAGGATGAGGAGCAGTATTTTCTCAAACTTGCTAATCTATGGGCAAATTTGATCAGCCATCATCCTCCTAAATTGCCATCTATCAAGATTCATGGATCATGAAAGGGCAGGACTAAGTCTCTCTGCTATGAGGTCGCTTGTGCTTCATGAAAAGGAAGATAACATATCCAAGTTTCCAAATGAAGTGAAGCTCTATTCTTTGGTTAGTTTGCTGTTTGATGTAGGTAAATCAATAATCAGATTATCAAATTTACTAGTCCATGAAATAATACTCATCCATTATAAAAACTTTATCGGTTCTTTTTAAAATTATCCTATGATGATCTTTCACTTCTGTTGTAATATCTGCAAGATATTTGCAGAGGGAAAGTTTCTCAGAAGAAAGATCGGTTCTGGTTCAGAAACCACTGTTGCAACATTGCCGAGAGATACTCATGTAGCTCCACCTGAAAGCTTTGTTACTAAAGTTGCTGAAGTTATTGGAAGCTGTAAAACAATGAGGGATATGGCTTTATTTTGGTGCAGGGTTGTTGAGGTAAGGCTGAACTTTGTGAAGTGTGCAAAAGAGAAATAGTACACATTCTAGAATATTAAACGCTTATGAGTATTATAGATTGTGTTCGTGTTATATTATCTTTGATGAATGACAAGTTTGTTTATTATTGCTGCATTCATTTCCATTTTTTTCAACTAAAAATGAAACAAAAAAAAAAAAACTGTTGGAACTGTTGGGCCTGAATCGACCCTAACCTGCGACGCAGTAGGTTCCGGGTTTTTTTCGATAGGTAGGTTGCTTCCAAAAATTGGCGGAATCAACTGGCACTGGCAGAGGTAGGTTCCAAGTTGCGGCCTGTAAAGAACTGGGAACCGCTCACCCCTAGCACGAACCTCCCCCCTTCCACGCACGTTTTCCTCCTTTTCTTTTCTCTCTTGGCTGACAATTTCTGTTTCTTCTTATCCCATTCCCTCTCTCATTATTCCTCTCTCTCACTCGACTCTTCTCACCCCGCACGTCTCTCTCTCTTTGTTTTCTTTAATTCGGTCAATCACGCGTGAAGCTGCCCCACCGACAGCTTTCTGTCCTCTTAGCTGTCTTCGGTCTTCCTCATCCCCATCCGCGCGAGCAGCCATGAAGCCTCCCTCACCCCTTTTATTTTTACTTTCTGTTTTTGTCTTCATTTCCCTCGCTTGGACGCATCCTCGGCTGTTCTTCATTTCCTTCGCTTGACTTCGGTTATCACGAAGCTACACGGAGCCGAAGCAGCTCACGCCTCAGCGAGCCAACCATCAGCATCGACGTCCCCAACGCTGATCGCAACAGCTCCGTTTCAGCGAACCCTTCCAGCCGCAGCAGTCCCCGTTCTTGTGTTGCACCCGTACCGCCTTGGCCACCGAATCCAGCCAAACCGTGGTCGTTCAGCGATCGATTTCACCCCGCTGAACCGATTCAGCAAGGTCAGAAGCTCGGGAGCAGAAAATCCAGCTCGAGCAGCGAGCTTGTAGGCCGACTTCGGCCCCGGTTTGACCCCGGTTGGCGGATCCGCTTTGGAGAGGATCGACCCTCGTCGCGTGCTCGTCGATTTGGTCCGATCAGCTCGTTAATCAAGTGAGTAATCTCACTAATCCCTGCTTAGTTGGCTAATTATGGTTAGGGGTTGATTAGATTTAATTAAATGCACTTAGGTGGTTAGATTAGAGTAGATTAGTGATTATTAGACAATTGTGATGCATGTTAGATATTTTGATTGTGTATTTAGCAAGTAGACGTAGTCTACTATTTATTGAAACTATCTCGAGATTTTTCCCAACCCTTAGCGGGCTTCAATTAGGCAATTCGGGCATAAATTGGATTTTTAGTAATTAATTATTAATTTTCGAAATTAATTATTTATTTATTTATTTTCCGGAAATTCAACTGGGATGGCCCGTGACCGAAATTTTATGCTGGTGATCGTGGTGAAGTCTGTTTACTTAATTGGGTTTTATTTTTGAGCTAAATTGAATTTTTAATATTTATTATTTAATTTTCGAAATTAATTAATTATTTATTTATTTTTCGGAAATTAAGATTTAGATGGCTGACAATTGAAATCTCATGCCGATCGTCATGGCGTAGTCTGTTTATTTAATTGAACTGCAATTTGTATGGAATTGATTTAATTATGAATTTTTAGGAATTATTCATATTGAGTTGATTGTTAATTATTGGATTGAGAAATCGTTGGGTATTGGTTATCACCTGAAAGAAAACACGTGGCTCGGAGACTCGGTATGTCCTGCTGGAGAATGCTTGTGGCTCGGTGACAGAGTTTGGCATCTAAAAGGGCACGTGGCTCGGTGAATTGATGCATCACTTTGGTGAGATAGCACCTAAGAGAAGGCACGTGGGCACAGGCATCGTAAAAAGGACACGTGGCTCGAGTGATCTGATCGTCACTTTGGTAAGCGAGTACCTTAGAGAATGCACGTGGGTCCAGTGTTTGAGAACGGCATCTAAAAGGACACATGGCCCAGTGATCTGATGCGTCACTTTGGTGAACTAGTGCCTTAGAGAATGCACGTGGGTCCAGTTCTCGAGAATAGCATCTAAAAGGGCACGTGGCTCGGTGACTTAATGTACCACCTTAGCAAAGAGGTCGCCTTAGAGAATGCACGTGGGCCCAAGGTTCGAGGCATGTGGTTCGGAGACTTGGAATGTCGTCCTGGAGAATGCACGTGGCCTAGCTTTTAGATACTCCTCAGTGGAGAATGATTTGTGTGACATGTAATTGACTGGTTCGATTTGTTTGGAGTAAATGTGTGCCTATTGTGAATTATACTGACTTGCAGGTGGGATCAAAGACCAAGGTAAGTCCTTTGCCCTGTGCGTGTTTAGGCAGCCTATAGTTTAATGGTTTACTAATCGGGCCTTAGTGGGGTAGAACTCGTTGAGACGTAGTCTCATCCCAATTTGGGGAAAACATTTCAGGACCCCGATGAGGAGCTGAGGAGGAGGAAACTGAGAAGGAGAACTCTGGGGTGAAACCTGAGGAAAAGAATTTTGGAAGAAGAAGATAATCCCGAGAGGGGCCTTGAGTATGGCCCGGATGGACTGAGATTCTATCTTCTTTTGAAATCTCCATTTTGATGTGAATAGAGATAGGGTAAAAAGTAGTGAAGTACTCTGGTTTGTGTTTTGTATGAAAGTTTGGTTATAAGTTTCAATATGAAAAATATGACCCTGCTTTTCTATCCCATTGATTTACTGTCTGTTGACACCTAAATTTTTGGGTTAATATTTTGCTAAATAAAAAAAAATTAAAAAAAAATCATAACCACATGGCATATAGTTTAGGCAAATTTTATATTTGGTTAAGATTTTTTTTTAGATTTAGGTAATATACACTGAGAGATGCATTTTTTACGCAAAAGGGGAATTTTTTTGATCGAATATGCAAAAAATATTGCGCAGGGTGAAATGATATATTCAATGGAATTTTACACGAGCAAAATTGGCAATGAAAATACCACGAAGATATATTTTTTGGTGTATAAAAGAGTCGCGTACGGTGGGGAAAAGAGGAGGCCACACATATTGAATATATGGCCACACAAGGTTCTCCTCTGGGTTCTCTCGGTTCAAAAAAAAAAAGAAATCAAAAGTTTAAAAGTGAAAGAGAGAGAAACCGGTGAGAAAAAGCTGCCGAGGGAAAAGAAAAGTCAAAAGGGGCAGAGGGAAGAGACAGCAGTAAGAGAAAAGAGAGAAAAGACAAAAAAAGGAAAAAGAAAAAGAGCCTTCTTCTCCTTCTTCGTGCAGTGCCCCGCCGACCCTCTGCACTCCCCTTCCGCTGTTGTCGACGTCGACAGCCGCACCTCCACCGCCTGCCGGTCACCGCCTCCACACCGTTGTTGCTACTCCTACGCCCCACACAGCCCGCGCCCAGTCACCAACCACCGCGTGCCCCTGCTCCGAGTGCTGCTGATCCATGCCCGATAGATGACACCACTACCGCTATCCTAATCTGCCCACTTAAACGCTCGACTCCAGCAGATGTGAGCTGGACCGCTACTGCCCGAGCACCACTGGTCGTCGCACCACCGTGCCCCTACACCGCGCCGTAGCATCGCGCCGCGCCTCAACGCCCTGCCGGCCTTGCCCGCAACACCATCGCCGATCGACCCACACGGCCCCGACGCCCGAGCCCCGCCTTGCGTCGCCCGTCCTCGATCGCCCGCAAAGCCGCTCCGCCTACGATCGTGACCCGACGCCCGTGAAGCCTCTCCGCCTGCAGATCCGAGCCCACCGCAACACCGCGACCAGATTCCCCGAGTTGCGGTCCATCCGCGCCCTACCGTCGGAACCGAGCACTGCGCCGCGACGCGCCCGAGATCTCGCCGCCCCTTGCTCCTCGCGACGCCACCGCTCGCCACCGATCCGCTCGCTGCTGGTCCTCATCGCCGAGCTCCGACAATTAACTCCCCGGTGGACCTCCACGAAGCTGCCAAATCGTGAAAAGGGGGAGAAAAAGAAAAAAAAAAAGCAAAATCATTTTAGGTATTTTATTCATTTTCCTTATTTTATTCTTTATTTTTTTTTTGTACAATTATTCCTTGATGCAATGATGAATTGTCCGACATGAAATTGCCTTGAAATTAGTTATTGTCAGTCCGATTTTCGCGCCCGAAATCCGACTCGTAATTACTTAAAAAAATTGCCAATTCGATCTCCCGCTCGAGATTCGATTCGTGATTTATGTGAAATTGGCCAACCCGATCTCATGCGTGAGATATGGTTCATCAATTTGGGTATCAATATTGCTTGATTTGCTATGGTGTTACTTAGATTAGTTTTCTTTTAAAAAAAATCAAAAAAATGTAGTTTTAGGGTTTACATGCTCATAATAGGAATTTTATTTCGAATTTTCAAAAATAAAAAAAAAATCAAATCAATTAATTTAGGTTGCCAGTTCATTTTTTAACTTGGATTGCATGTTTAATTATTTGGCAATTATTAATTTCCAAATTTAGAAAAAAAAAGAAAGAAAACAAAAACACAAAAAAAAAAAATCATCATGCATGTATCATGTAGAGTTAGGGTACATTTTGCACGTCATTGCATATTAGGATAAAATTGCACTTAGTTTAATTTAGATAATTTTTTAATTTATTATAAGTTTAGGTACTTTTTTAGATATATTGCATTTTAGGATTATTTTGGTTAAGATAATATTTTAGTTTAAGTTAGGATGTGGCTCGACCTAATTCCTAATATAAATTAAATAGGATCTTAATCTAATTAGGTAATTTTCACATTTCACCTAATTTCGAATTTCTTGAAAAATACAAAAAATGTCATAGGTTAAATTAGTTTCATTATTTAGGATAAAATGCATTCTTTAAAAAAAAAATTGTCATATGCACGTCATTAGGGTTAGATTCATTGAGATGCATGTCATTTAGTATTTTTGCTAGGTCCATTTAATTAAAAATTACATGTCATTAGAATTAGGTCATTCGATTAACATTGCATTACATATTGCATGATTTTCATTAATTAAGCGAAAACAAAATAAAAATTGCATGTTAATTAGAAACCATATCTAGGGTTGTTGATGTGGATTTTAATTTAACATTGCAGATGCTTTCGTTGCTTTGAGGTAAGTTTTTGTAATTTATTTATTGTTTATCTGGGTGTTAAATTGGTGGTTTGTGTACCCACATGATCACCTTACATGTTAGGAAAATAGACTTAAAATCAATCCAAACTGCCTGCAAAGACATTTTTTAAA
Organism: Eucalyptus pumila; assembly: GCA_016097595.1. Taxonomy (NCBI): domain Eukaryota; kingdom Viridiplantae; phylum Streptophyta; class Magnoliopsida; order Myrtales; family Myrtaceae; genus Eucalyptus; species Eucalyptus pumila. The sequence goes on from CM027848.1 coordinate 25,303,727, forward strand.
TTAAAAGAATGGTACCGAAAGGGCATTAGAGAAATCTAGTGTAACCAAGTCCCCGTACCCATAATCAATGGTTCGTAGGAGTAAAGTAAAACTCCCATTACTTTACTTGGGTTTCTAATCGACCCACCAAAAATAGATTAGTGGCGACTCCTGATTGAAATATCATTTGTATATTAAGAACTTGAACCTAAGTCGCAAATTGGTATAGGCTTGGGAGAGCCCAAATTAAGTCTAGGCTTAATAATCCATTAGCCAAACCCTAGGTGGTTCACACCCCGAAAAATTTGGTCATGACACTGTCTGGGGATTTATAACTGCTTCTGCATGTGCTTAATAAAAGAAAGGGTCGGCGATACATAGTCCTGTGATATTGCATTATAAAATCGACCTAGTTAGAAGGATGTGTGCGTGCCCGAGGATCGGGGCGTGACAAATAAAGAATGGTATTCCAAAATTTTTTATGCAAAAAAATAAAATCACTTTCATTTAATATTTTGGTGAGATGGCGTAATGAAAAACCAGCCATCAATAAAACATGTGATTGTAGTCTATACTAAGGGAAGGTTCCATACATGTTTTTCAACAGATATTTTGCCAAAATTCCCTACAAAGAATTAAATGGACTTCAAGGACAACGTCCGAATTTGGGGCTCTATAAATTGGAGAAAACTCGGCCAAAGGTCATACAGTCGAGAAGGACAAAAAGAAGTTAGATTGAACATAATTGAGAGGTTTTTTTTTTTTTCTTTTGTATCCATCTCTTTTGTAAGCTTGTAACACCCATTTGAGAGGAAAAGTATCAAAAAAATCTTAAACCTATTGTATTTATGTCAACTTAGTCTTTGATCTTTCGATATAGTGTCTAGTTCAGCTCTTTCGACTAATTTTGTTTGGATATTATTAATGTAGATATTAGTTGGCCTATGTGACATAAGCGATCTGACATTGACAGCTTTTACTAATATTTTAATATTGTTTGAGTTTATTTATTTTTAAATATTTTTTGAATAATTTATTTATTTATTCCTTTTTCTTTTCTTTTCTTTTCTTTTTTGTTTTGTTCCTCCTTCCACTAACTGGTTGCTAAGGTCTAGGGACAGCTAGAGGTGAGGGCGGCGAGCCTTGCCAAAGGCTGCGAGGTCAACCTTGCGCTAGGTTGGCAAGGCTCCCTCGCCAAATTCGACAAGCGTTGAGCCTAGCCGACCATGGGTGAGGCCCAACCTCAACAATATTGTGCTATGTGTATGACGTATGCGAACAAGTTCCAATCACAAATATATTCTTGCATAGATAATTTATGTTGTATTAAAAAATCTCAACTCGAGCTCAATTATCATTCAGTTATAATTGAATTAATCTCATCGCTTATCAATAAACATTTATAGCTGTTCAACTCATGTACATGCACATCATCGACGTACCTGGCAATGGCTGGTGTAAAAAGAACTACAGAATTTCTGTATAACAAAATCGTGCTTTTCAAACTTTAAATAAATATAGTTTACTAAATTATAGTCAATTCATCATACATGAGGACAATTCTGGCGTGTCCGTGTTGTGCCCCTGTGCATAACGAAATTGTCATGCCCAATCTGACGGCTAACATTAAGCATTTTTATCTGACCGTTGGGACTGCGATGGCATCCGACAGACGAGATTTCAAGCCCTCTTAACCCGACGGCGGATGTCACCTTCGTCATGCATCATTTGGAACCTTGTGAGTTCTCCCGACGTGACCTGAGTCTAATTGTGTCCCAAAGACAAATAAAAACGAATTTCTCTGAAGTATTTTATTAATATGACATGTTAAATGGGGGAACATTGTGAGTTGTAATCCATTTAGAGAATAATGAACCAAACATTTTTTCAAGAAAATAAAAAATTAAAATTGAAAAAGTCGTATTCAAATTAAAAATATATTCCAATACCGAATGGTCGATCTCCACAAAATTTCGCGAAAAGGATTAAGAAGAAACCATAGGCCCAACTCCGTATTATAAAAAAATTGACAAATTCATGTTAGAACAAATTACTTACACATCATGCAAAGCCGGTAAGTAGGATGCTCTTGAATCAATAGAAATACTGCTACATCGATGATTATTTTCATAGATCATAAATTTATTGCAAAAAGCAAGTTAGATTTGGAGAGATCAAGTGCTTAGTGATATTTCTAAGCCTTCTTCGTGTAGGAGATCGAATGTACGAGACGATATTGTTTTTTTTTTTTGGTAAAGGTAATAAATAAATAAATAGACGATATTGTTTATACTATCTGTAACTGGGATTTCGTTGAAGAGTATTTAGAGAACACCTTCAGCAACTTAAAAATGGCGAACTTTACATTTTTGTTGCCTCAGTCACCATTGTAAAATGAGTCCGTATATTATTTATATCTTTGATGACAAATTCCTCCACGCCTCAAAATTCAGGATTTGCTGATCCTCTAAGCCTTAACCTGTGCGAGAGTGGAAGATCTTCGGTTTGAGCTACTCGTTTTCCCTCGCCAAATATGTCGTAAGAGCATCAACGTCCCACATCTTCAGCTTCTTCCAGTTGGATAGATCAGGTAAACATAGCCAGGAGCTGCAGCGTCCGATTATAAGACTTTCTAGTGACTCCAGTTTGTCAAGACCTTGAATCTCAACTAGTCTCGGACAGTCCCATAGTTCAAGGTCCTTTAGATTCTTGAAGTTAGATAAGTTGGAAAGGTCCATAACTTCAAGAAGATTGCAATTGTTAACCATAAGTTCCGTCAAACTAAAAGGAAGTTGTCCAATCTGACGCAAGTTCTTGCAATTGATGATTTCAAGTCTTTTTATATAGCGAAGGCAACCCGAATATGAGCTTATATTGGAGATAGTCGAGAGTTCCAATTTACAACACGCAATATCAATTGTCTCTTTTGCAACATGGCGGGAGCCACGCATTGTTCGACAGAAGTCCCCTCTTATAGTTTTCCATCCAATAGAGGTTGAGCCGGTAAAACATAATTCCAAACTTCTTAAACTCACAAGGTTGGAGATATTTTGAGCTTTTTCTGAGGCTCTTGAGGATAGACATAGGCATACCAAACTCTGAGGAAGCTTTGGTACATTCTCCACACGAGTTTTTGTTAATACCAAATTTTTCAAGGACGGTAGTCTCACGATATCACCGGGAATCGTCTCTAGCCAATTGCAATTCACTCCATAAATCTCTTCAAGTTTCTCTAACATCCCAATTGCCTCGGGTAACTTTTGCATGCAACTTCGGCTCATATTCAATGCTTTCAAGCTCTTTAGATTGATAATGGTATTTGGCAACTTTGCAATACTTGTGTCTGAGACATCCAACTCAGTTAAACATTTCAACATTCCAATTGAGTCGGGAAGTATTGTTAGGTGGGTAGCTCCACAAATGGCCAAGCGCTCAAGATTTATGAGTGATCCGATTGAGCTTGGGACTTGACTAATACTTGTAGGGAAATAATAACTTTCTATAAGCATCTCAGTTAATGCTTCTAGACCACCCAATTCAATAGGAAGGACTTGGAGACGATGACATCCATTTAGATTCAATTGCTTCAGATGTTTTAGATGACCAATGGATCGATGAATCCTTAACAAACTTTTACACCCCTTTAGAATTAATATTTCCAAAAATAAATATGCAGAGAGGTCAGGAATTTCCTTTAAGTAGCAGCAACATGATAGATCAAGGACCTTCAATCTTGTAGTCACCTGTAAAAATAATTATGTATATTCAATGAGTTTGATTTATAAAATTTTGTAGGACATAAACAAATATATCAACTAAGGAAGCTTTCAACCAAAGTAAATACTCTGTGCATATCAATTCATTAAGCCAAAACCACACTTTGTCTCACACTTTTTTCATTTCTTCTATTATTGTCCCCAACAACAAATAAAAAAAATGGATATAGTTTCAAATCACCACTGTATCGAATAATAAAATGACAAAAGAATGTAACCAACATCTCTCTTATGAATTATGACATCCCTTTCCAATTTCATCATGGAATTACCGATATTGTCCCCACACTAGTCCTTATGACTTTCCTATGTGAATGCATCATCAAAACGTCAATATAGGAAATAATTTTATATGTCCTCTGACTATCAACTAATCTATATTTGCAGTCTACTGTTTTTTGCCTTTCATACATTAAGATAGGGGCGTTATTAGCTTTCACATAACCTTTGAAAGAGTGTAATATCTTTTACTATTGATGTACTAAACTAGCCAGTTTGCATTTTCAATTTTACTCGCATCCTATGTATAGTACGGATAGTCTTATTCACCAATTAATTTTTAACTTAATTTAAACATCTAATAGTGACAACTCATTGGCTTGATTAGGGAACTCAAACAACATGAATGTTCATATAATGTTCTTTAAAAGGCATGTAAATCAATATATATCAAGCGACAACAACAATTATCCCATTAGATGATTTAACATTTCCATGAATCACTTGTATGAATATCTAAATAAGTCATTCCCAATAGTGGAAGTTACTATTAACATGGAATGTCCACATTACAATACCCATTGATAACGCAGCTACAATCAATTTGAATTGAAGAAAGTCATCAAGAAAAGATTTGCCATAAATGATAGAACGGCAATAGCATGGTATCAATGTAAAATTATAAATGCAATACAAATTAATTACCAATCACCAAATCTTAACATATTTTTTTCTTTTTCTTTTTTTTTTTTTTGGTAAAGTAATTGTCTGATTCAGAAAAGTAAAAAATGCAATCTTGAAAGTTCTAGACATTTCAATACACTATTGAAAGAATAATAAATTGTGATTGAAGGTAACATTCTTTCCGTTGACCATAGTGTGTACAACCATTCTATGCCATAAATGTAAAGTAATTGTTTGAGTCAATATACTTCTAGTGAAAAGTCGACATTTAAGTTTCAAACATATGGAATGAGGGATTGGTGTCATAAGCCTTCTTCAAGACCAATATTTGTTCTATTATTTAAGCCAATAAAATGTAATTAAAAAAAAAAGATCAATAAAATGATGATCTACAACCCTGTGCGACACAAGAGCTAGTGTGACTAGAAGAAAATATAGCACGTTATACCAAATTATTTGCATACACATACCTTGAGTTGAGTCCAACCACCCCAATGTTCATCTATATTGCTCCATGATAGGTCGAGGATGACCAGATTTTTTGGGCAAAAGTTGGTTGCCTGCATTTCTTCGGGACAATCCTCCCAGTAAAGCCATCTCAATTCTGAAAAGAGATCCTCAAAGTCTCCAGTGACGGACCACACATTTCTAGAAATCTAATATTTGGCATTTTGATAAAGTCTTCCGATATCAAAACTAGAAATCTAATATTTGGCATTTTGATAAAGTCTTCCGATATCAAAACTAAGTCTTGAGAACGCACAAAAAAGTTCGAATAGTATGCTGCAACAGTTTCAATTCCCTAAATTGAGGAAAGAGTTGGTTTAATTTGAGGATTTCCAAATAGAGCCTAAAATAAAGGGAAAATAAAGGGAAAACAGTCCAAGGAAGAATTATGCAATGAAAAAAGTAGACGAGGGTGCACGTAGACTTATACCTTCTTTTGCTGGACAATATCAGGACCTTCTTGATTCCTCCACACCCGATAACCCTTTTTTGGATCTTTGCAATATTCTTCGTACACAATGCTCCTGCCTAAGTCCTTAAGTTGATTGTGCATCCATAGTTCATTCTCTTCTCCAATCTTCACTAAGGACATTAAAAGCAAAACATCAATCCCCTCATTTGGAAAAAGTCCACAGTCATCCCACATGTAATATGGATAACTCTTGTCTCGTCCAGCTAGAAAGCAAGCAATATCAAGAAATATTTGTTGTTGCTGATGATCTAATACCACATAACTCAACATTAACTTTTCCTTCACATCCCTCTGCTGACAAAATTTCATCTTTTCTAATGTATCTTGCCACACTGCTTCCTTTTTTTTCCACATAAAAAATGAGCCAATCACTTCTATAGCCAAAGGAAGCCCTCCAGTTTGTTCAATAACTTTCTTAGATAGACTCAGGAATGCATTTGGAGGAGAGTTGCTTCTAAAGGTATGCTTGCTAAAAAGTTGAAGAGCTACGAGATTGTCGAGTTCCTTGACTTCATAAATCAGACAATGGTCAAATTGATCTAGGAATTGATCAAAAACACTTTTGTCTCTTGTTGTAACAACTATTCTACTTCCTGAACCATACCATTCTTTCTTAGCTGCCAATGCCATGAGTTGCCTCACATGGTCTACATCATCGAGAAAAATAAGAACTTTCTTTCTACATAATTGATTTTTGATAATATTTTTCCCATGATCAATGCTAGAAAATCCAACTCCTATGTCACCAATGATATTAAAGACTAATTGCCGCTGCACATTCAAAAGACCAGAACCTTGTGATGCTTCTCGAATATCTGAAATGAAGCTGCAACTGTCAAAATTAGTAGATAGTTTATCGTAGACAAGTTTGGCAAGAGTTGTCTTACCTATTCCACCCATTCCCCAAATACCGATGAGCCTTATGTCCTTAGATTCAACATTCAGCAAATTTACTACTTCATCCACTGATTCATCCATTCCAACTAAATGATCAGATATATGCACAGAAGACACCTTAAGCTTAACCAACACTTTCCGCGCAATCAAATGTGCGAGATCTCCGTGGCTGTGTCAGAACACAAAATATTATCAAGTGAAATATAAGACTGGTAAGATCAAACAACAACATGAAGTTACAAACTTGATGCTGAACCCAGCGAACAAAAGAATAAAACACGATTCTCTGGTTCTGTTCAATCTAGGACGATAGGTTGTAATGCTTGTGTCAAACAGGTAATCCTAGGGTCTTGAGACAATGGAGTGTAGAATTCCATACGATATCCATCACAGTTTTGGGTCCAGAACTTAGAAAAAATTGTGCTCTTTCAAACTATAATCTGCATTCAAACAAAAGAAACAAAGAGAAAAGGGAAGATGGAGTTGAGTGAGTTAACATACCCTATGTTCTTGGCATCCCATCCCTTGATTTTAGTAACTTCCTTGAGCGCCTCCTCCCAGCGTTGCACAATCTCAGCCCCACGTTCCTTTTTATGCAGAGTTAGTGCATCCTTATACACTCCAGTTTCAAGTTTCACATCGGAGGGTTCCACATCATAGAAAATGGGCAAAACCTCCATTTCATTGGTTTTCCTATGCTGCATCATGTGTTCCAACTCGCACAAGCACCAACTACTAGAGGCATAACCTCTGGAGAAAATGGGAATGCAGATTTTCGATTCATCGATGGCCTGAAAAATCTCGGGACCGATCTCTTCCCCAACATCGATCCCTTGATTGTCTATTAAAACACTGATACCCTTATTCAGCAGGGTATGATAGAGGCAATTTGTGAAGGTATTGCGCGTATCCGAACCTCGAAAATTCAAAAACACCTCGTACTTGGTTCCCGATGAACCATAGCTTGTGGATCTTGTTTTCGGAGAAGAACTCCTTTTGCTTTCCATCTTAGCTGCGTCTGCTAAAATTTTGAAAGCGAATCACAAAAGATTTGACTTGCTTTAACGGGGCCAACGAGCGACGGTCAGGTAGTTTAGTCAAGCTTAGTTTCGATTTCCATTATGTTGCGGCATTGATAGAGAGATTGCAGATTTATGACTGAAGGATGAAGACATGGCCTAAGCCCCACAAGTTGACTGGTGAAATGGGGCGAAAATCAAAGGAAATGTCTGAGATTTTTAACTCTACACATGTGGAGTCGCACATCTCGGGATGATTGGAAATGCAACTCCACAAGTTTATATTAATTTGAGATACGCGAAATTGAGTTTCTGTATTCCAATTTCCATGACCAGAGTCAAGTCAAAGTCTAAGTAAACCGAAAAAAAGGAAGGTAAGTTGACGTTAGTGTATTGCTCTAGGAACGTTATATTAAATCAAATGCAATGATTAAGTTTTATTTTTTTCCTACTTTATGGTAAAGTAATATGTCTAATTAATTTTAAGGGAGAGGGAGGAGAAAGAACTTTGTGATTATGTGGTTCAACCGCTAAGCTCCATTTTACCTTACTTTATTAATTATTGGTAGATGTAAGTATTTGCGTAGCTTGGTTTCACAAATGACACAACCCCGATAATTAGATACTGCTGAGTTTTCTTAGGACTAGTTTGTTGGGTGCTTCTAGAAAGCAAAACTTTTTGACGTTCTTAGTAAGATTTAAAATGTTTATTCAAATATAAAGTGTAAGATAACGTGTTATTGCAGATCAAAATCTATTACAAATCAGAATCACCATTAATCTGCACAGCGATAATGGCTGGCTTGGGGTTCACTGGAGTCAAGTCAACATAGTTTAGTCGAAGTCGAAGTCTAATTAAACTATAATTAAGAAACACGAGTACCTAAAAAAGGAAAAGAAAAGAAGAAATGGCCCTTGATCGACATTAAGACTTTTTATATATATAAAAAAAAAAAAAAAGGGAATAAGTTACACTTGACCAGATGACAACCCAGAGAGAGAGAGAGAGAGAGAGAGAGAGAGAGAGTTGCTCCTCTATCGCGAATAGTATAAGAAGCAAACCAACTATCCTAAGACGCTTTGACCGGCCTGATCTTTATAGTCATGAACAACGCGATGCTTTTTTCTGGAGTTACTTTATTGTACCATTATGAGTCAAAAGCAACAAGAAAAATAAATCTAAAAAAGCTGGATTGGTGACTATTTTTGGTTCCTAGAAAAACTAATTAGATATGCATTTCTAAAAATAAAAAGAGTGGGAGAATATAAGATTATGAAATTCTGTTGACTTACATCCATTTAGGTTGGATGATTTGTTTATTTAATTTTTTATTGAATTAAAATTTACATATGAGGAAAATCAAAATCATTATCAATTTTTTTAAATTTTATTTATGCAACATTTTAATTTCTAAATATTGAATTATCAACTATAACCACAGTTCAAAATAGGGAATTTCCTAACATGGAAATGCCTAAAAATCTCAAACAAATCAAGATTAGTACGAATGGTATCAAATTAGATAATCAATAACTGCAAACTATCAAATTGGCTCGAGAAATTACCTAGTTTGGAGTATTTGTTTCCAAGAATAGGGACCGGCAACGGAGAGCTTTACAGTGACCGGTGAGGAGGAGCGTCAGGACCAAAGCAGCAAGGACACAGCAAATTGAAGACACGTTCGCTAGAACAAAAGATGCAACGGCGAAGGCTTGTTGGTCGGACTCTGCTCGGCAGCACCGGTGTGGGTTCGATCAATGCTAGTCTACTCTGGGCAACCTGCGAAAAGAAATCAAACGTAGCAGAGGAAATAAAACAGCAAGCGGTGGCGTAAAGTGGAGCCAGGATGCCGCCTGGAATCACCAGCAACCACCAGGGACTGCTGCTGTGGCGTTAGAAAGAGAAAGCGCAAGGAAAAGCAACATAGAGGATCAATTAGTTATTTAATCAAACACCCTTTTGATTTTAGTAGTTAGATGTAAATCTCCCGTTTCTTCCTTAAGCATTATTTTGCAGAAATCTTGCTTAAGTAGTGGAAGGATAGAAATCACATAAAATAATGACTTCTAACCAATGTCCAAAATCAGTATAACAACGTGCTGTTATCCTGAGATTTCGCACCGAAATTGGGTGGGGCCTTTCTGTTTTTGTGATATTGTTTTTGTGAGAAGTATGGAGAGATATTGGTACTTTCCCAAATCAAGCAAGATGAAAAGAAGATCACGTGTAAGGTGATCAAGAGCCCCTTTTCCTTTTCATCTTGGCTGCACGATGTAAAATCGCACCACATTTTATAGTGATTTTACAAGACTTGGATGATGGAAAACGCGGTATGATGCATTTCAAGGAAGTTGCAAGACTTTGTTTTTTAAATAACCAACTTTTCTTTTTATTTTTTAATCAAGATTTCAGTCACCTTTCTTTACTATGCCTTAAATTTACTAACCCTTATTTGTCAAACTTTTCTTCAACTAAGCTTTCAACTGGTTATTAACTCTCATTCGAGTTAACTATCAATGTTTATTTGTTTATTTATTTATTTATTTATTCACTTTTTCATTGAGTTACTTAATCTGGGAAAAAAATCGGGAAGTCACCTAGTAAATGTCGGTAATTTTCTATATGATTAGTAAATGTAAGATGATGTTTATTAAAAAAAAAAGTTTGGCAAATAATAAGAGAATTGGTTCATCAGTCATGAAAGAAATTTGGTAATTATAAAAAAAGACTTGGTTACTAATTTCTTGGACCCACGAAGAGCTTTCCAAGAAGTACCCTCCAAACGTTATCCCCACTTTCGGGGTACCGTGTGAAATGGAAAAGACTTTTAAAACTTATCTTCCCAACCATCAACAACATCGAAAAGTTAAAGATCAATTATGGAAGGAACCGCGATGACATTATATTGTATCAAACTTCAATTCTTTTCATAAATCATAAAGATATGATATTCATTGTATGATGGATATGTCAAAATTCTTCTTCTTTCTACCTTACCACCAAATGTTCATATTTGTGAGTTCCAACATGATGTTCATTAATATAAAAAAAAAATGGTTATAAAAAAATATCAAACAAATAAGGTGGTGTATATTATGTGAGCTGGTGAAAACAAGAAAATAAGAAAACGCATTTGACTAGTAGCTTTGTAGACAATGCATCTTGGAAGAATGTTGTAGAGGATCATGACAGACTTTAGAGGACAACTAATCCGGTCTTTTAAATCAATCTCTCTCTTTGGCTCGGAGAACACTTCGGTCAACACACATTTATTCAAGTTCGTATGATTTTTCTGAACTATAAAAACATGAAAAGGTTCATGTAATTGCTTGATATTTAGAACCATCAGCTTTAACTTTAACTTGAGCATCGAGGCAATCACAAGCATCAATTAGTCCTGGTCACGTAACCAAAACAGAAAAAGAAAAATTAAACAAAATTCTTGTATATTTTGAAATTGGGACAAGAGTATTAAAAGTCCGAAACTTATCACGAAAGTGCAATTTAGTTTTAAAACTTTCAAAAAGTGCAATTAAGTCTTAAACTTGACAAAAGTATAGTTGAGTCATAAAACTTTTAAAAAGTGCAATCAAGTTTCAAAACTTGTCAAATTAGTCTAATCAATTCCTTCCGTTGATTGCACTTTTGAAAATTTTAGGACTCGATTGCACTTTGGTAACAAGTTTTATGACTTAATTGTACTTTCGTAACAAGTTTTAGAACTTCCAACCTTTTGAAATTTTATACAAATAGTCAAAGTAGATTGTCAAACACTTTCTCTACATAGAGACAAAACTTGGAATCCCCAAAATGAAGACCCGCCTCATAGCATTAAAGTATGATATTTCAAGATTATTTGTGCCAGAAAACACCGCATAGGTGATTTGTGAGACGACATGATCAAAACTTGCTAATAATAGAAGTTTTGATTGCCCCTGATTAGGAGAAGGACCAATAACGTGTTTTTCAAAGAAATTAGTTTTGGATAAATGTATCGTGAGTATAACAGTTTAGTATGTTTTGTGAGATGAAATTTAATATTGGATAAATATGTTATGCGACTACTGGTTTGAAATTTCTAATTGTATTAACTGAACGATAGACAAATAGACGTCAGGAACTAATTTCTTAGAGTCCATGAGGCAATTTTCAAGAAGGACACTCAAAACATTTTCTCTTTCATTGGCACACCGAGTAAAGGGGAAAGTACTAACACTATTTTGCCCAAACATCAACAAAAACAAAAAGTTTAAGATCAGTCATGAAAGGAATCTCAAACGATCTTGCTTTTTCCCATCTATTATCGCATTTCTATGACCTTTCCTGGAAATCTAGAGTAAACTATTTTCTTTAAATAATATTTTGATTACCTACTTTTTTTAAAGGCGTCAGGAACTAATTTCTTAAAGCCCACAAGAAAATTTCATGGAAGGATGCTCAAAAGATTATCTCCTTGGTTAGCACACCAAGTGAAACAAAATAGACTAGCACTACTTTTCCTAGTCATCAACAAATGGGAAAAGTTTAAGATCAGTCATTGGAATTTCAAATGATCTTGCATTTTCACATCCATTAACGCATTTCTATGACCTTTCTTGGAAATCTAGAATCAACCATTTCCTTTAAAAAAAAAAATTGATTATCAATTGTTTCTCCCAAATCCTTATCAAAATTTGGCTAAAAATCAAGTGCGGTATGAGAGCGTACCTCACTTCCTAAATAACTAGAGATATATGATTGGGGACTTGATTAAACTAGTTATTGGAATCTCAAATGATCTTGCTTTTTCCCATCCATTATCGCATTTCTATGACCTTTCTTGGAAATCTAGAATCAACCATTTCCTTTAAAAAAAATTGACTATCAACTGTTTCTCCCAAATCCTTATCAAAAGTCGGCTAAAAATCAAGTTAGTTATGGGAGTGTATCTCACTTCCCATATAACCAGAGAGCTATGATTGGGGATATGATTGGTGCTTCACATAGGCCTCATGCCTTTACACCACAAAAATAATTTAATATTAAAGTAAATTAATATTAGATTAGACTCAATAATAAAAATTAAGATCGAGAAAAAAACTGAAACAACTCAAGTTTGCACCAAAAGAGCTAACAATATATATAGACTCTTTATCCGAAAAAGAAGAAGAAGAAAAAAGGATAGACTCTGTACAGTTATCATTTATTTGAAAGAGAAAGCGCAAGGAAAAGCAACGTAGAGGATCGATTGGTTATATAATCAACATCCTTTTGATTTTAGTAGTTAGTTGTAAATCTCCCTTTTCTTCCTTAAGCATTTTTTTTTTTTTGCACAAATCTTGCTTAAGTGGTGGAAGGATAGAAATCACATAAAATAATCACTTCTAACCAATGTCTAAAATCAGTATAACAACGTATTGTTATACTTTTGTTTTTGTGATATTGTTTTTGTGAGAAGTATGGAGAGATATTGGTACTTTCCCAAACCAAGGAAGATGAAAAAAAGATCACGTGTAAGGTGGTCTTAAGGAGCTCCTTTTCCTTTTCATCTTGGTTGCACCATGTAAAATCACACCACATTTTATCCACATTTTATAGTGATTTTACAAGACTTGGATGATGGACAACGTGGTATGATGCATTTCAAGGAAGTTGCAAGTCAATGAACGATGATTAGGTAGGAAAGCGAGAGAGAGAGAGAGAGAGTGAGAGAGAGTAGGTATATGATTGAAGGATTAAGAAACGGCCTGAAATCCACTACCGATTGGCGTGTGGGGCAAGAATTAGATGAAATGTATAAGAAAGTAGACATGTGGAGTTGCAAGTCTAACCTCGCTCGAAAACAAAAATGAAAAGTTTAACGCCTTCAAACTTTAATTGTCATTTTTTTTTAATCGTCCACCAACTTCTAGTTGCATTTCTAAAAAATGCCTTAGCATTACCAGCTATAATCTCTATTTAAATTATCAATTAGTTTTGATTTACCAACTCTTATTTAAATTACTTACTAAGCTTATTTTTTAAATAACCAAATTTTCTTTTTTCTTTGGGTTTTTTTTTTTGGTAAAGGTAAAAGGTTCTTTTTTTTTTTGGGTTAATACGCTAAAAAACCTCAAACTGGTACACATGTGACAAATTTACCCAAAACTATTTTTTTTATCACCAAAAACTCCTAAACTGGTACATTTGTGACAAATTTACCATCTGTTAGTTTTCATTAAATTTTATTGTCAAATTATTAAGTTAAATGACACGTGACATTTGATTGGTATATCAATTTGGGATTTTATGATCCGTTTGTCACAGTTTACAATTCTTTGATTCTTTTGTGATATTAATCCAATTTAGCGGAGGGTATATTTGTCACAAATTTACCAGTTTGGGGTTTTTTGCGGTCGAATAAATTAGTTTAAGAGTAAGTTTGTCATAAATGTACTAGTTTATGGTTTTTTATGGTTAGTCGGGGTAAATTTGTCACAGATATACCAGTTTGGGGTTTTTCATGATCAAAAAAATATTTTTGGGTAAATTTGTCATAGGTGTACCAGTTTTGAGTTTTTCAGGGTATTGATCATTTTTCTTTTAATCAAGTTTTCATTCACCTTTCTTTATTATGCCTTAAATTTACTAACTCTTATTTGTCAACCTTTTCTTCAATTAAGCTTTCAAGTGGTTACCAACTCTCATTTGAGTTAACTATCAATGTTTGTTTGGTTTTTTTTTTTAATTATTAACTTTTCCATTTACTTACTTAATATAGAAAAAAACTTTGGAAGTCACCCAATAAATATTGGTAATTTTCTATATGATTACTAAATGTAAGATGATGTTAATTAAAAAAAAGTATGGCAAATAATAAGAGAATCGATTCATTAGTCATGACAGAAATTTGGTAATTATAAAAAAAGACTTGGTTACCAATTTCTTAGACCCACAAAGAGCTTTCCAAGAAGTACCCTCCAAACGTTCTCCCCACTTTCGGTGTACCATGTGAAATGGAAAAGACTTTTAAAACTTATCTTCCCAGCCATCAACAAAATGGAAAAGTTAAAAGATCAATCATGGAAGGAACCGTAACGACATTATATTGTATCAAACTTCAATTCTTTTCATAAATCATAAAGATACAATATTCATGGTATGATGGATATGTCAAAATTCTTCTTCTTTCTACCTTACCACCAAATGTTCATATTTGTGAGTTGTGACATGATGTTCATTAATAAAAAGAAAAAAAAACGGTTATAAAAAAAAATCAAATAATAAGGTTGTGTACAATATATGAGCTGGTGAAAACAAGAAAATAAGAAAACGCATTTAAATAGTAGCTTTGTAAACAATGCCTCTTTGAAGAATGCTGCAGAGGATCAAGACAGACTTTAGAGGACAATTAATCCGGTCTTTTAAAATCAATCTCTCCCTTTGGCTTGGAGAACACTTTGGTTAGCACACATTTATTCAAGTTCGTATGATTTTTCTGAACTATAAAAACATGAAGAGCTTCATGTAATTGCTTGATATTTAGAACCATCAGCTCTAACTTTAACTTGAGCATCCATGTAATCACAAGCATCAATTAGTCCTGATCGCGTAACCCAAAAAAAAAAAAAGAAAAATTAAACAAAATTCTTGTATATTTTGAAATTGGGACAAAAGCATCGAAAGTCCTAAACTTAGTACAAAAGTGCAATTTAGTTCTAAAATTTTCAAAAAGTGCAATTAATCCTAAACTTGTCAAAAGTATAGTAGAGTCATAAAACTTTCAAAAAGTACAATCAAGTTTTAAAATTTGTCAAATTGATCCAATCAATTCCTTCCATCGATTGCACTTTGGAAACAAGTTTTAAATTTGATTGTACTTTCATGACAAGTTTTAGAATTCGATTGTACTTTTATGACAAGTTTTAGAACTTCCAACCCTTTGAAATTTACACAAATAGTCAAACTAGATCGTCAAACACTTTCTCTACACAGAGACAAAACTTGGAATCCCCAAAATGAAGACCTAGCTCATAGCATTAAAGTATGATATTTCAAGATTATTTGTGCCAAAGATCGCCACTTAATTGATTTGTGAGATGACGTGATCAAAACTTGCTAATAATAGAAGTTTTGATTGCCCATGATTAGGAGAAGGGCTAATAACGTGTTTTTCAAAGAAATTAGTTTTGGATAAACGTATCGTGAGTGTAACAGTTTAGTATGTTTTGTGAGACGAAATTTAATATTGGATAAATGTGTTATGTGAGTAATGGTTTAAAATTTATAATTGTATTAATCGGACGGTAGACAAATAGATGTCAGGAACTAATTTCTTAGAGTCCACAAGGCAATTTTCAAGAAGGACGGTCAAAAGGTTTTCTCTTTGGTTGGTAAACCGAGCAAAGTGGAATATACTAACACTATTTTGCCCGGCCATCAACAAAAAGAGAAAAGTTTAAGATCAGTCATAAAGGAATCTCAAATGATCTTGCTTTTTCTCATATATTATCGCATTTCTATGACCTTTCTTGGTAATCTAGAATAAACTATTTCCTTTAAAAAAAAATTTTGATTTCCTTAGGGGTTAGGAACTAATTTCTTAGAGCCCACGAGAAAATTTCATGGAAGGATGCTCAAAAGGTTATCTTCTTGGTTGGCACACCAAGTGAAACGGAATATACAGTCACTACTTTTCCTAGTCATCATCAAAAGGGAAAAGTTTAAGACCAGTCATTGGAAAAGTTTACAACAACCTCAATCTCTTCATGACCTTGACTTTGAATAATTTGTACCCTCTTTACAATGATTCCAGTCTTCAACGAATCTTGATCTACGTGTCATTATTATATTTTATCAAACTTCAATTCTTTTCATAAATCATGAAGACATGATATTCATTGTACGATGGATAGGTCAAAATTCTTCTTCTTTCTACCTTACCACCAAATGTTCATATTTGTGAGTTGCAACATGATGTATTTAAAAAAAAAAAAAAAAAAGTGATAAGAAGCGTATATGATCCCATATCATATAACATCTCTCATCAAAATTTCCTCAAAAGAAATTATATAATTGCAAAGGACAACGATAAATATTTAATCTGAATGCCCATTTTCTAAAAATTACATAGAAATGAATAATTTCATGAATTTTCATTGATTACATCGAACAATTACAAGGGAGGCAAAACCTTACATATACAAAGCTTACAAAGTGATTCGATTTTATATATAATATGAAAATGAATATAGGAAGGAAAGGAGGGAAATACAAAGGAAATTCCTTTACAAGAAAAGAGAAATGTATGAAAGAATGTCAAGTGAATATCCTAGGAGCTAGGTGGGATCATGCAGAGACGCTTGTTATCACAAGCCAAGCGTTTAACATCAATCAAGGCTTCATCTTCATGCTCCTCGACATGAGCTTGTTGAAACCCTTGAGACTCGGGAATATCAGGCAACTCAACTTCAAGATCCAGTTCTACTTGGCGATAGATATAGTTGATAGACGCGTAGTGTGTCCTAATTTCTCTTTCTAAGTCGAATTTGTCAATAGTGACCACATGATGTAAGAATCCGGAATACCAAATCCCAATAGCACCTCAAATCGCGGCTTCAACATGACCAATTTGGTTTTCCACGATGACCTCATTGTGATAATCAATATGGTATAACGCCCAATTGAAGATTGACAGAATCATTTGAAGTGTGTGATATTGAGAGAGCACTCGTAAAGAGTAATATGATGTTAGACTCGTCAATTCTACAAGGGGGAATGGGTCGTCAACTCCACTAACAAGGCGCAACTTGGCATTCCCAAGCGTGGGGTGAGTCTTTTGAGGAAATGGAACCATAGAGAGAAAGACCATAATAGAAAGAATTCATTTCTTTGGTGAAACATACGAATAGGATGATGGTATTTCGTGACATCAACGATCCTCATGTGAGGGGCAAATTCTTCAATGTGAGAAATGAGCCAAATATGGAGAAGTCTTAATGGAGCTCTAAGAATTTCTCGATCACTTGTTTTGAATTGGTAAAGAGATATGAAAGTTATGGCAATGATCATGTGTGTAAAGCAGCTAAAGGCGCATACTTGATTAACAATGTGAGTGAATAAAGGATATATTGTTTTTTGAGTATGCAAAATATTACAAAGTTGCAAAATATGAGAAGGAAGACATAAGAAATTTAATTCCTAGATTTAGGCTCAAGGCTAAGAAAATGTTGCTCAAGGAATGTATAAGGCATATAATTCGAATTTCCCCTAAGAATGGTTCTAATTTTATTAGTAGGGATATTTAGGAATTGACTTAGGAGGGAGATTGGATTTTGACTAATAGGAGGAGTAGTGAAACCTAGGGAAGCCTTGCCTAACCTAATGGCTATCTAAAACTTATCAATTATAGGGGTCACCTCATATTTGTTAAATACAAAGGTATAGGTCATGGGATTCCAAAAATGGGCAAATGCCTTCACCATCGCAATTTGGAGTTTGATCTTGAATAAGGTCATGAAGAAGCCTATGTGCTTCTCCACGTAACCTTGATGTCTCGGTTTGAGATTCTCCCATATGGCCTTGAGACTCCTCGGCATGGGAATAATGTCCAATTCAGGCATGCCCATCTAAGCCTAAACCTAAGGTGCATTCATGATTAAGGATGTATTGTTGTTGAAATATAAAATGCATAATTAAAATTAAGGAATTAGGAAAGATAACATCAATAAGAAAGGAACAATATCTTACCAACTGAACTCATGGCAATCGCAAATCACACATTGCATAAAACTTGTGAGGTTTCGATGTCTAAAGTGAGAAAACTAAAGGCTCAAGGTTCTTATTCCCAAAGATAAAAGAAGTTTACCCACCGCAACTATTGTCAGTTGATGCAACTTTTATCAATTAGGATAAGCGGGTGGAAGAATGAATTACCATGAACATTTACTTGCGGATTCCACCCATAAACCCTCTTAAGGTTCTAGATTGGGTGATCGGGTTTTAGACTGTAGTTGTGTGTACGGTGTAGTACTAAAACTTGTAATCAGGAGTTTAAAAATTAAACAATCAGCACTTCAATATAGTCCATTATTTATTCATATACCCTTACTCCACTTGCCAAAAAAAAAAAAAAAAAAAAAGGTTTACATACACTCTACCCCTTATATCTCCCACCTACAAGAATGTTGTACACATAGTCAATAACTTACCTCTTTTTCCATGCGACTTTGACATGCACACGATCTTGCACAAGACATATTAGTAAACATGACAATTATTTTTAAACGGCTTCAAGTCCTCTTAATTTAATCACCAATCTCTAGTGGAGTTGTCAAGCCTATCACGACCTGACCTCCACCGCCTTCGCCTCGGGAAAAGGAAGGGCAAAAGGTTGGATTTAGGGGTACTTGACTATGTGAGTTTTCTTAACGGTTCACATTCCATAAAGGTGTCATCACCTTGCATTTCAAGACAAACTTCTTGTAAGTTCCCTTGCACATGATCGAGAGCTCTGCCAAGCTTGTATCTTGCGTGATAACGGAAGGTGTCATGACCCTACCTCGACATTGTGGCACATCTTGATCAACGGTTTTAAGGTAGAAATGAAACCGGACATAAAGATGAGTTTAAGGGTATTTTGACAATCATGATAGCCCTCTCAAGATGTACATCCACTAAAGATGGCATTAGTTCATCTTTTTTAACTTCATAATCTTAAGTATGCTAAATCATAATCATAAACCTTTCATAAGGTTTATACCCCTCACATGAGTTTATTAAGTGATCTAGTTGTTTAAGACAACCTAGAAAACAAAACGGGAGTTGTCACTAATCTTGTTTTTGGGGGTTAGCTAGAAAATCCAATCGAGGGTTAGGAGTTATCCCTCGATTTTTACGTAACTAGATATCTAGGTTCGGGGACTTGGATTACGCTAATATATCTATTAATGCCCTTTTAGTACCTAATGGTATGTCATGTTACCTAAAGTGATCACTCGTATCTTTTTACTTTTTTGGTTCAATGATTCTAAACTAAGTGATCGGGCGTAGATGGTCATTTTTGTGCAATTCTATTTCTATAGAAAAGAAAAGATAACACACAATTGTATTTAAAGTATTAAAAAAAAAATTGCCAGGCAGTCTAGATTGGTTTTGGACTTATCCACAAACGTGTAAGGTGATGATACAAGTGTATAATTATTAAAATAACAATCAACAATTGAGGAAGCATTTAAATAAATTACAAAGAAAAACAAGCATCTAGCAATAAGAAATAAATAAATGCCAATTCTTACTGGGCTAAAATGAAACCATAATCATCATATTGAAAGCGTGCAATCAAGAGAACAAAAGAAATCCAATGGTAAAGCTCTAAGGGTTTGATCAATGACTTTCCCACAATTTGAGAGAATACTACTCAAAAAGACTATTCTTAAGCTTTTTATAAGGAATTCTAATTTTTTTTTTTCAATTTTTTTGAAATTTTTGGAATTTTTGGGAATTCTCAAATTTTATAAATTGTCTCTGTATCTTCTAAATTTAAAAAAAAAAAATTAATTTCTAATATTTTTATTTTTTATTAATTTTTTAAAAAGGAAATCGGATCGGGTCAGGGACCCACCCAGACCCTAAAGTTGCGGGTTGGGTCAAGAATCCGGACCAGCCCCGAGGCTCGGCTCGAATAAACCTATTTCGCTCAAACCAAATATACCTGGCCTGACCTCCTCTTCTAATCAAACTAAGCCCACTGCACAGCAGTTTAAGCCCAAGTTTTCTAAAGCCAGACTAAAGCAAATCAGGCCCGAACTTAACAAACCCATGAAAACGGAAATGGACCTAAACGGACTAAACTAAATTAAGCCCAACCTACCACTCATCCTTCACAGAACTAACCCCTCCCACTTCACCCTCTCGGTTGCTCTCTCTCCGTCCGAACAGGGACAAACGGCCATGAGCCGGCCCGTCTCTGGCCTCCGCTCAATCAATAGGACCATCCGCCGGCCTCGTCCATCAGGGCCGGCTCCATTGGCCGTTTCGAGCCGACACTACCACACCGCCTGTTTTCCACACCAAGCCCCCATTCTCATCACCGTCCGCCGCGATACACACACGACACGGAAAAGAAACAACGCACGACTCCATGGATGATAATGAGAGTCCACATGCATGTCAAAGGACCGACAAACGCTTAGAACCAAACCAAAATCACGGAAAATCTACCCAAGCTCGGTTTGGGCATTTGCACGAACACATGACGGGCATCGAATGAAGGGAGGCTATTGAGTCAACCAGGATTCAACCCGCCCAAGACGCTTAGCATTCGACAAGCAGAGATGAAAATGCAGCAAAGCACAACATAGATGGGGGCTGGGACTAGCGCAAACCGGACTCCAACGAGGCCCGGTCCGATGAGCTGAAACAGGGCACAAAACCTGGCAAACGGGGGCCGTTGGTGGCGCCGGCACGGCGGCGGTGAATGGTGGGGGAAGCTCTAAAGATCGGACCACGTCCATTCGCCTCGCGCGCCCCTGAGCTGGGTTCCTCGAGGAATTGACGCAAATCGGAAATATAAAAGAAAAAAAGGGCCACCGGGTCTTAACACGTGCTTGATGCGGCGGGAACTCGGGCGCAGCCACTACCGGAAAACACCCGCGCGGCCTCACTCTTTCCTCTCTAGTTCTCGCTCCCATTCACTCACGGCACGCTCTCTCCCTTTCTCTGGTTTCTCCCGAAGAAACCTAGCATGCACTCCAAACAAGCAGTCCAAGCAAGCATCGAGCACGGGAGTAATGACTAATTTAGGTGCTTGTTTATTTTAATTCTCTATGCAATTCAAGAAAAGAGTGGGGAAACATAAGTTTATGAAACTTTGCTAAGTTATCTTCATTCAGGTTCGATGGTTTGTTTCTGTAAATTTTCATTGAACTGGAATTTACTCGAAAATGGAAAAAAAGAATCTTCTGCATACTATTTGTTTATGTTGGCTATGTTGTCTTTCAAAGGATACAACGATATGTGGCAAAGGTGAAGGATGAGGAAAAGAACAATAAACAGATCAAAGTGGGATATGTGTCAATTGAGAAGAGGGCCATCTATCAACTTCAGACGCCTTTTGCTTTTGCACCAAAACACTAATCAAATTTCTTTTGATTAGGTTCAACAATAAAATTAAGATTGAGAAAAAAAAAAATGAAACAGTTTAGTTTGAACCATAAATAATTAGTATTGTTTCAGAAGAGAAAGCTCCAGAAAAATCAATAACGTTGCATCAATAAGTTATTTAATCTTCATCCTTTTGAGGAAATATAGAAATCTCATAAAAAATTTCACTTCTAGACGATGTCCAAAATCTTGATTTTCTGATCATCGGACACTTTTCTTATATAGATTTGATGACCGTTGGAGTTCCCAAATTGAGACCCAGCTCATATCAATAGAGTATGATATTCCAAAATTATTTATGCAAAAAAAAAAAAAAATCACTAACTAAATTCGTTTAATATTTTGGTAAGATGGCGTGATGAAAAACCAGCCATCAATAGAACATATGATTGCACTCTATACTAAGGGAAGATTCCCCACATGTTTTTCAGGAGATATTTTGCCGAAATTCTCTACAAAGAATTAAATGGACTTCAAGGACAACGTCCGAATTTGGAGATCTATAAATTGGAGAAAACTCGGCCAAAAGTCATATAATCGAAAATGACAAAAGAAGTTGAGTGAATACAATTGAGGGTTTTTTTTGCCTCATCTCTTTCGTAAGCTTGTAATGCCCACCTGGAAGGAAAAAGTGTTGGAAAATCTTAAACTTATTATATTTATATCAATTTAATCATAAATTTTTGGATATATTATCAATTTAATCCTTCCAGCTAATTTTGACCAAATATTGGTAATGTGGACATTAGTTGGCCTACGTGACATAATTAGTGTTAACGTTGACAAATTTTAATAATATTTTAATATTTTTTCGAATTCTTTTAGTTTTTAAATATTTTTTGAATCATTTATTTATTTAATCCTTCTTTTTTTCATTCCATTCCTTCTTCCACTAGTCGGTCGTTGAGGTCTAGTGACGGCCAGAGGTGAGGGCAGCGAGCCTCACCAAAGGCCAAGAGGGCGACCTTGTGCTAAGCTAGCGAGACTCACCTCACCAAATCTGATGAGGGTCAAGCCTCACCGGCTAT
Source organism: Eucalyptus pumila (assembly GCA_016097595.1). Taxonomy (NCBI): domain Eukaryota; kingdom Viridiplantae; phylum Streptophyta; class Magnoliopsida; order Myrtales; family Myrtaceae; genus Eucalyptus; species Eucalyptus pumila. The sequence continues at coordinate 25,326,430 of CM027848.1, forward strand.
GGCGAGGCCCAACCTTGACAATATTGTGCAATGTGTATGATGTATGGGAACAAGTTCCAATCACAAATATATTTTCGGATAGAGAATTTATAATGTATTAAAAAATCTCAACTCAAGCTCAGTTATCATTCAGTTATATCAATAATTTATTGTTGTTCAACTCATGTACATGCACATCATCCAAATAATATTTAAGCCCCATAATCTTTATTAATGAGCCACCTTAATCATCTAAAATCATAAGTATACATATCGACGTACTTGGCAATGGCTAGTGTTTAAAAAAAAATCATAGAATTTCCGTATAAAATAATCGTGTTTTTCAAATTTTAAATGAATATAGTTTACTAAATTATAGTCAATTCATCATGCATGAAGACAATTCTGGCGTGTCCGTGTCGCGCCTCGGTACACAACGAAATTGTCATGCCCAATCTGACGGCTAACGTGAAGCATTTTTTATCTAGCGGTTGGGATTGTGATGACATCCAACGGACGAGATTTCAAGCCCCCTTAATTCGTCATGCATCATTTGGAACCTTGCGAGTTCTCCTGACGTGATCCGAGTCTAATTGTGTCCCAATGCCAAATGAAAACGAATTTCTCTGAAGTATTTTATTAATATGACTTGTTAAATGGGGTAACGTTGTGAGTTGTAATCCACTTATATAATAATAAACCAAACACGTTCTCGATAAAATGAAAAATTAAAATTAAAAAAGTTATTTTCAAATTAAAAATATGTTTCAAAACCAAATAGTTGATCTCTGCAAAATTTCATGAAAATGACTAAAAAGACACCATAGGCACAACTCTATATTATTAAGAAAATTGTCAAATTCATGTTAGAACAAATTACTTACACTAGAACACTCCACACCAGCTAAAGCCGGTAAATAGGATGCTCTTGAATCAATAGAAATATTGCTACGTCGAGGATTATTTTCATATATCATTACTTTATTACAAAAAGTAAGCTAGATTTGGAGAGATCAAGTGCTTAATGATATTTCTAAGTCTTCTTCGTGTAGGATATTGAATGTGCGAGAAGATACTGTCTATACTTTCTGTAACTGGGATTTCGTTGAAGAGTGCCTGAAACACCTCTCGAGCTACTTGACAAAAATGTAAACGTCAAGGTTTTTTTGCTTCAGTAACCACTATACAATGAGTCCATATATTATTTATATATTTGATGACAAATTCCTCCACGCCAAGTTCAAGATTTGCTGATCCTCTAAGCCTTTCCATGTCACGCCCCGATCCTCGGGCACGCACACATCCTTCTACTTGGTCGATTTTATTATGCGATATCCCAGGACTAAGTATCGCCGACCCTTTCTTTCTCTTTTTAAGCACATGCGAAAGCTGTTATAAATCCCCAAACAACAATACAATGGGATAGAAAAGTAAAGTCATATTTTTCATATTGAAATCTACAACCGAACCTTTATACATGGCATATCTATTCACAAGACTATTCATAACACTCTAGTCTCACACTATTCACATTTAGACAGGATTCCTAAAAGATGACGGGATTTCAGTTCTTGTCCGATTCGTACTCAGATCATCATCAGGGTTCTCCTCCAGGTACTCCTCTTCGGTTTCTTTCTCCTCAGGCTCCTCATCAGGGTCCTGAAATGTTGTCCCACAACCGGGATGAGACTACGTCTCAGCAAGTTCTACCCCACTAAGACTCAATTAGGAAACCAATACGCTAACCAGGCTGCCTATACACGCACGGGTCAGAGGACTTACCTTGGCCTCAGATTCCACCTGCATATTAGTACAGTTCAATAGACACCTAAGCAATTACATCACAGATCGATATTTCGATCCATCGACCTAGTCGATTTCATGTCAATTCGACTATTCCCTAGTCGTTTCCCTTATTTAGTCTCCAATCATACTCACAACTTCACGAGCATAGACTACCAAATTTCTTGGCAACAAATTACAGTCCAAAGGACACGACCTATCTTTAGGTAGCAAATTACGGCCCAATGGGCGCGACCTTTAATAGGTGGCAGATTACGGCCTTATCAGGCGCGACCCCTATCGGGTGGCAAATTACGGCCTTAACAGGCGCGACCTTTAATAGGTGGCAATTTACGGCCCAACGGGCGCGACCGATTCCAAATTCGGTGGCAAAACTTGGCCCCACTAGCACAACCATACTCACAACCTTTCACAGTCAAATTCTAACTGAATACTGACACTGATCAATCTTGGGATAAATCCCCACATACTCATAAACTCACTCAATTTTCACACGATATTAACGTATCCAATGGATCTTAGCCAAGAGTATATTCAATTCGCTCTCACAAACTTCTCCACTTAATAGCCCATCAAAGCATTATTGGTGCTAAACAATCATACTCGGCCATCCGCAATTCAATTACTCAATCTTAATCAATTTAGGAATAATTCCTCAAATTGCACAATTAATTCAATTTAGCACAACGTAGAGCTCAAATAAATAAACGGACTGCACCACGACAATCAGCACGAAATTTCGGTCGTCGGCTATCCTTGCCTAATTTCCAAAAAATAAATAATTAAATAATTAATTTTGAAAATTAATAAATAAATACTAAAAATCCAATTTAGGCCCGTAATGCCTAATTGAAGCCCACTAAGGGTCGGGAAAATTCCCGAGATGTATTCAATAAATAATAGTACGTCTCTACTTGCTAATGACTAAGTCTAACCACCTAACATGCATCATTAAGTCACTAATTTAATTGTTCTAAACTAATCTAACCACCTAATTGCACTTAATTAAATCTAATCAACCCTTAAGCATCATTAGTCTACTAAGCGATGATTAGTGAGATTACTCACTTGATTAAAAGCGGGGATCGGGATACCGCAACGGCGGCGCGACGGCAGCCGAAATCGGACTTCCAACGACACCGGCGGGCTTGGACCGAGCCTTAAACTTGGGCCCAACAAATCTCAGCCCAACTAAGATTTGTTCTCGCACTGGACTGGGCTCGCTCTTGGGCTTGGGCTTGGCTGCGATTGGGCCTGATCTGAGCTTCAAGATGGGCTGGCTTTGCGGGCTTCAAAACTAGGCTGGACTCTTGGGCTGAAATTAAACTGAACTAGGCCTATCTTTGCTGGGCCCAAAAGAAATTCACTGAGCTTGGAGACTGCTGGACTTGCGTTGGGCCATTGATGCGGCTGATCGAGGCCTAGAATTGATGGGCTTCGAAGACTAAATTCCTATGGGCTCAAAATGCGAATTACAAGGGAAATGGACGCAGGCTTCTTCGGTCCTCATGGCAGCTCGACGGATGATGCTTCGTTTGGTTGATTCGGCTGACTCGGTGAATTCCACACGGTTAGATGAAGGCCGCGAGCTAGGTAGACCGAAGCTGAGAAAGACGCATGGATGCTTGGACGGCAAAGCTGGCGTGCGGTCAACGAAGAAGGAGTTCGCTGGTGCCAAGCTGCGGGCTCTGCTGCTGCTTCGGTTGACTGCTTGGACGCGTGGGCGTGGGCTTCAAGCGGTCAACCAAGAGGCTTCGGTGGCTTGTTGTTGACCGGGAAGGGCGGCTGTGGACGCGTGGGTCGGTGTTGCTTCGGTAGGATGAAACAGGCGGAGATAGGATGAACTTCGGTGGAATGCTGGGCTCAACCGTTGCTGCGGCGTTGAAAACACGTGCGGCTTCGTGGATTAAAGAAGCTGAAGACGCGCGGAGATGCTCACCAAGAGGAGTCAACGTCCGCGGGCTCCTTGCTGGGAAAATCCGCCGGTTTGATGACCGTGCGCGGGGACGACAAGCAGCTTCAATCGCTGCTTGCTTTGCGTGGACAGCTGCAAGAGGCCTTGGTGGACTCCTTCGGTGGAACTTGAAGATGCGTGGCTGAAATCAAAGTTGCTTCGATCAACAATTGAGGAGTCGGCGGAGGAATTCCTTCGGTGGATTTCGTGAGTGGACGGTTGTGTGGGCGAGTCCGTGGAGGAGCAGGCATCCAAGGAACCAAAATGAAAAGCATAAGTAAAAGTAGTCTTCAGCTGAGGATAAGCCCGCGCGAAGGAGATGGAGGCCAGCAGCTACGACGTGCTCAACAAACCAAGAAAAGAGGAAAAGATCAACGCTTATCCCCTCCATTGATTGCTTGTCCCCTAGATATTTATGCACAAATATCTCAATGCTTTCTCCTAATACTTTCATGTAATAAAATACACAAATTACTCCAATTTGAAGCCAAAATCCAACCCCCCTTCACAAGCTCCGAATTTCATTATATTTGCTTCGATTATTTCACGAAATTTCTCAATTCGACGTCCAATCTTTGAGAATAAAATCCCGCATGATTTTCTGTAAATCCCGACACTCAAAGGCTTGGTTTTGAAAGTCCTAACTCGCTTAAATTCGACCCATATGAATTTCCGTTAATTTTCCGCGACGTCTGTAAGATTTTCCGTAAAAATCTCGGAATCTCCGAAAAATCTTCTGAGACTGAATCAACGTTCCTAAAATAGTTCGTGACACCATAGAACTTTCAATTTCTGAAATCGGGTTCGAATTCACGGTTAATTTCCATTCGACGCGTTTTTAGCGTGACCTAGACTGCCGGGTAGTCTTCAGAACTTTTTAGTGCAAATGACCCGTGGTCGATTTTCTTCGAGCCACAATGAACCCACTCGACACATTGGCAACTCTCGATTGTCGTAGAAATCTCGAGAATTCAAATACGGACACAGGGTACCAAAACGATAGAGAATTCAGTCTAGTGTCGGCCGACGAGAATTTTCCAATTTAGTGGTGTCACCCACGATTAGCCACACATCTCTGTCAAACCAACCTATATCTTATCTCTAATCAATTTACATCTGTGCCGTAATGATCTCAGCAGATGAACACGGTCGAGCAGCCGATTCCTGGTCGAATTCTCAAGTCTATTTACCTTAAAATTCTTAATAGTTTCCCCAGATAGTCTAGTTATCTCTAGAATGATCAGTTCTGAGAACAGCCCTATAGACGCGTCAATGAAATGCCCGATTTATTCAATAGAAAACAAGACTGAAAATCTGGGATGTCACATTCCAAGTGCTAGAATGGAGGATATTTGCTTTGAGCTACTCGTTTTCCCCTTGCCGAATATGTCGTAAGAGCATCAACGTCCCACATCTTCAGCTTCTTCCAGTTGGATAGATCAGGTAAGCATAGCCAGGAACTGCAGCGTCTGATTGCAAGCCTTTCCAGTGACTCCAGTTGGTCAAGACCTTGAATCTCAACTAGTTTCGGACAGTCCCGTACTCCAAGGTCCTTTAGATTCTTAAAGTCAGATAAGTTGGAAAGGTCCACAACTTCAAGAAGATTGCAATTGTAGACCTTAAGATTTGTCAAACTAGAGGGAAGTTGTCCAATCTTACGCAAGTTCTCACAATTGATGAGTTCAAGTTCTTTTATATGGCAAAGGCAACCCAAATATGAGCTTATACTGGAGATACTCGGAAGTTCCAATATACCCCACGCGACTTCAGTTCTTTGTTCCACATAATAGCGGGACTTACTCATTGATTGATGGAAGCACCGGACCATGGAGGTTGAGCTAGTAAAACACAATTCCAAACTTCTTAAATTCACAAGGTCAGAGATATCTAGAGCTTTTTCTAAGGCTCTTGAGGACATATGTAGACATATCAGACTCTAAGGAAGCTTTGGTACATTCCTCACACGAGTTTCTGTTAATATCAAATTCTTCAAGAATGGTAGTCTCACGATGTCACCAGGAATGGTCTCTAGCCAATTGCAATACATTCCATAAATCTCTTCAAGTTTCTCCAACATCCCAATTGCCTCGGGTAAATTTTGTATGCAACTTCTGCTCACATTCAATGCTTTCAAGCTCTTTAGATTGATAATAGTATTTGGCAACTCTGCAATACCTAGGGGTGTCAAGAAGACCCGACCCGACCCCACCCGAACCGACCCGAACACGACCCGAACACAAAACATGTATTAACGTGTTTCGTGTTCGGGTCGTGTTCGGGTAACAAATATAAAACAAGCAAACAAAATGTGTTTCGTGTTCGGGTCGTGTTCGAACATTGTTCGACCCGAAACCCGAAACAAGTTCAAAACCCAAAAACACAAACGCTTTAGGCTTTAGACTTTAGCCCCAAAAACACGAACAATCGAACACAACTCAAGCACGAAGGCTGAACTTGAAGCACATACCTCGTCGGCTCCGCCTTCTTCTCCGACGAGTGCGCCTTCTCGTGGAGTCCGCTGCCGCCCTCCGATCGATGCGCCTCCGCCTCTCCGTCGTCTTCGCCACCCCTCGTCTCAACGCCGGAACCCTAGCCGCCGCCGAATCAGTTGATCGTCATCGTCCGTCGCCGAAAACCCCTCCCCTTCCCCTTCCCAAATCCCTTCCGGGTCTTCTCCGAACACGCGCCTCCTCTCGTTCGCGCCGACCCGCAACGCCCGGCGGAGGTGCTCCTCCGAGCAGCCGCGTACCCGAGGCCCCGGAGATTCGGTGGAGGAAGGAGCTCACTAACTCCGTCCGGCTCATCGGGATCGTCTCGACGCTCGTCGAGGCCGGGGGACTTGCCCTCCGGGAAGGTCGTCGCACGGACCCGCCTCGCCGTCCGGAAGTCCCTCACCGACACGACGTGGTAAATGCGTTTTTGCCCCCTCCTTTTTTCTCTTGTGGCAAAGGATGGGTGTTTGGGGCACTTCTTTTTCGTTTAAATTGGAATGTGGCTTTCGTTTTTTGCGGATAATGTGGTGGGTTTTAAGTGGAAATTGGCTTCTTGACTTGTATTCTGCGGGAGACTTCGGTTGGACCAACGGTGTCGGTGATGCTGCTTGGGTCTCTGTTTATCTTGAGTGATTGAATTTTCTTCGGGTTCATTGGTTTTGGTATTAGAATCGGTCCATTCTCGGTAAGTTTCGCTCGCCGACGGTCCATTCTTTCCTTTTCATCATTCCATTTTCTGCGCATCCATTCTTATATCAATAGCTCGTGTTCTCGTTGTTCTTTGGGTCTTCTTGAATCTCTATTCTTTTTGTGATTCTTCTCGAGCTTTTGGGTCCCGGTCGAGATGCTTGTTTCTTTTGGGGTTCGGAGCCGAGCGATCGGTTACGTGATCGCAAAGTTTGGATTTTTTTTTTTATCTCATTTGGTTTGTTGTTTTAATTGTTGTTGTTTCCTTGCGTCTCTTTCGGGCTTTGCCGAATCGCGATGTTCAATCACCCGGGCTTCAAGCTTGTCATTGTTGGCGATAAGGGCATGGGTAATTGTCCTTTGGCGTGCTCTGTTTTACCAATTTTGATTCAATCGCTCGTTACTTTGTATACAGAACAGGTGCATATGCTAGATGCAAGAAAACTGAAATTTGCCGGAATTATTGCAAGTTGAAAAATGTCTGTCAAGTCTGCCTTTGGACCGGATTCTTCTCACCGTCACCATCATTTATCGCACTTTGAGACCTTTGAGAAAGAAAAGGCAATTGAACAATGTGGATTAGCATGAAGCAGCTTCATCACTGCAGTATTAGGTTGGTATGTTTCTTTGGAGTATCTAGAGTGGAGCACGAGTAGTGGCTTGCTTGTCCTGTGTAGCTGGTCTTTCATGAACTTAAGTTGAATTCTGCAATTCAGCACTTCATTAATGTGGCCAGTTGGGTAGGTGTTCTTGGAATGATCCTTACTATCGCAAAATGTAATTGTCTCTTCATAAATCATGAGAATCGAAAAGGAATTTGCAGTGGTCTTATGGGTGAGTTTGATAAAAAAACTCAGTTTTATTTTGGATATGGAACCTGCCCAACAGGTTGAAGTGCCAAAGCTTTAGGTTTCTTGGGATTTTTCTTCGCTGCTCTGTTCTTCTACTTGGTGCTCTGCTATTGAGTTTTTATCGCTTAAAAAGACTTAGATTGATCACTCGCAAGAATGGATGTTAAAATCAAGTTCTTGTAATAACCTGTTTGCATAAGAATGGGATCGGGATGGGATGATTGCTGCAGAGTTTTAACCCAAACCCCAAAGAAAAGAAAGGTGAAAAAAAAAAAAAAAAAAAAAGGCAAGAAACCCAATAACCCGACCCGACCCGACCCGAACCGACCCGAAACACATTAGACCATTTAATGTGTTTCGGGTCGAGCCTGGCCGGGTCACAATGTGACCGATTGTGTTTCGGGTCGGGTCGGGTAACAACAAAACCCGACCCGACCCGACCCATTGACACCCCTAGCAATACCTATGTCTGAGACATCCAACTCAACTAAACATTTCAACATTCCGATTGAGTCGGGAAGTTTCGTTAGGTAGGGAGCTCTACAAATGGCCAAGCACTCAAGATTTACGAGTGCTCCAATAGAGCTTGGGACTTGACTAATACTTGTAGGGAAATCATAACTATCTATAAGCATCTCGGTCAATGCTTCCAAGGCACCCAATTCAATAGGGAGGACTTGGAGACGACGACATCCATCTAGATTCAATTGCTTCAGATGTTTTAGCCGACCAATGGATCGATCAATCCTTAACAAATTTTCACACCCCGTAGAATTAATATTTCTAAGGAAAAATATGCGAAGAGATTAGGAATTTCCTTCAAGTAGGGGCAATATGATAGATCAAGGACCTTCAATCTTGTAGCCACCTGTAAAATAATTATGTATATTCAACAAGTTCGATTTATAAAATTTTGCAGGACATAAACAAATGTATTGACTGAGGGAGCTTTTCACCAAAGTAACTTTATAAATAATTTGTTCGTGTCAATTCCTTAAGTCAAAATCACTCTGTCTCACTGTTTTCATTTCTTCTAATATTGTCCCCCAACAACAAATAAAAAAAAATGGATCTAGTTTCAGATCACCACTGTAACGAATAATAAAAAGACAAAAGAATGTAACCAACATCTCTCTTATGAAAACATCCCTTTCCAATTTCATCATGGAATTACCGATATTGTCGCTGACACAATTACTCATGACTTTCCTATGTGAATGCATCATCAAAATATCAATACAGAAATAATCTTATATGTCTTCTGACTATCAACTAATCTATATTTGCAGTCTACTATTTTCATCATAATATCAATATAGAAATAATTTCATAAGTCTTCTGACTATCAACTAATCTATATTTGCAGTCTACTATTTTTTGCATTTTGTTTTTGTTTCATACGTTAAGATAAGGGCGTTATTAGCTTTCACATAACCTTTGAAGAGTATAGCATCTTTGTATACTATTGATGTGCTAAACAAGTCAGTTTGCATGTTCAATTTTACTGGCATCATACGTATAGTACCAATAGTCTTATTAACCACTTATTTTTAACTTAATTTCAATATCTAATAGTGACAACTCATTGGCTTGATTAGGGAACTAAAAACAACGTGAATGTTCATATAACGTTCTCTAAAAGGAATGTAAGTCAATAGATATCAAGCGACAACAATTATTCCATTAGATGATTTAACAATTCTATAAATTACTTGTATGGAAATCTAAATAAGTCATTCCCAATAATGAAGTTACTAGTAACATGGAATGTCCACATTACAATACCCTTTAATCATGCAGCTCCAATCAATTTGAATTTGAGAAAGTCATCAGGAAAAGATTTGCCATAATTGATAAAACAACAATAGCATAGTATCAATGTAAAATTAAAAATGCAATGCAAATTAATGACAATAACCAAATCTTAACATCTTTTTTTTGTTAAATTAATTGTTTGGTTCGGAAAAAAAAAATGCAATCTTGAAAGATCTACACGTGAATACAATATTGAAAGAATGAAATAATTGTGATCGAAGGTAACATTCTTTCCATTGACCATAATGTGTGCAACCCCTCTATGCCATGAGTATAAAGTAATTGTTTAAGTCAATATATATTTAAGTTTAAAATCTATGGAATGAGGGATTTGTGTCATAAGTCTTCTTCAAGACCAAGATTTGTTCTATGAATTAAGTCAATAAAATGTAATTAAAATAAAAGATCAATAAGATGATGATTTACAAACTTGTGCGACACGAGCTAGTGCGACTAGAAGAAAATATAACATGTTATACCAAATTATTTGCACACACATACCTTGAGTTGAGTCCAACCACCCCAATGTTCGTCAATTTTGCTATCTGATAGGTTGAGGATGACTAGATTTTTTGGGCAAAAGTTGGTTGCCTGCATTTTTTCTGGACAATAGTTCCAATTAAGCCATCTCAATTCCGAAAAGAGATCCTCAAAGTCTCCAGAGAGGGACCAACCAGACATTTCTAGAAATCTAATATTTGGCATTTTGATAAAGTCTTCCGATGTCAAAACAAAGTCTTGAGAGGGCACGCCATACTTCCAATAGTTTGCTGCAATAGTTTCGGTTCCCTAAATTGAGGAAAGAGTTGGTTTAATGTGAGGAGTTTCAAATAGAGCCTAAAATAAAGGGAAAACAGTCCAAGGAAGATTTCTGCAATGAAAAAAAGTAGACGAGGGTGCACTTAGATTTATACCTTCTTTTGCCGGACAATATCAGGACCTTCCTCCTCATTCGACCACACCCGATAACCCTTTTTTGGGTCTTTGCAACATTCTTCGTACACAATGCTCCTGCCTAAGTCCTTAAGCTGATCGTGCATACATAGTTCATTCCATTCACCAATCTTCACTAAGGACATTAAAAGCAAAACATCAATCCCCTCATTCGGAAAAAATCCACAATTGTCCCACATATAATGTGGATAACTCTTATCTTTTCCATCTAGAAAGCAAGCAATATCAAGAAATATTTGCTTTTGCAAATGATCTAATGCCTCATAACTCAACATTAATTTTTCCTTCACATCCCTATGAGGATGATATTCCATCTTTTCCAGTCATCTTGCCAAACCGCTTCTCTTTTTCCATATAAAAATGAGCCAATCACTTCTATAGTCAAAGGAAGCCCTCCGGTTTTTGTAGTAATTTTCTCAGATAGACTCAAGAATGCATTTGGAGTAGAGTCGCTTCTAAAGGCATGCTTTCTAAAAAGTTGGAGAGCTTCGAGCCGGTTGAGTTCCTTAGTGTCATAAATCAAACAACAATTAAATTGATCTTGCAATCGATATAAAACACTTTTGTCTCTTGTTGTAACAACTATTCTACTTCCTGAACCCAACCATTCTTTCTTTGCTGCCAATGCCATGAGCTGGCTTGTATGATCGACATCATCAAGGAAAATAAGAACTTTCTTTCTGCAAAATCGATCTCCGATCATATTCATCCCCTGATCAATGCTAGAAAGTTCAACTCCTATGTCACCAATGATATGAGAGACTAATCGCCTCTGCAAATCTATAAGACCAAAACCTTTAGATGCTTCTCGGACATTTGAAATTAAGCTATAGCTCTCAAAATGAATAGATACCTTCCAGTAAACAACCTTGGCAAGAGTTGTCTTGCCTATTCCACCCATCCCGCAAATTCCAATGAGCCTTATGTCCTTAGATTCGACATTAAGTAAATCTACTAATTCATTCACTGATTTGTCCATTCCAACTAAATGATCGGATATATGAACACAAGACACCTTAAGCTTAACTAACACTTTCCGAGCTATCAGTCGTGCGAGTTCTCCGTGGCTGTGCAGTGAAACACAACATAATTAAGTTAATTATAAGAATTGATGGGAAACTTATAAACTTGCACAATCAAACAATAACATGAAGTAATTTACCAAAAAAAAAAAAACAATAACATGAAGTTACGAAATTGATGCCAGGCCCAGTGAACAAAAGAACAAGTACATGATTCTCTGGTTTTCGTTCAATCTAGGATACTAAGTTATAATGCTTATGTCGAGCAAGTAATCCTTGAGTCTTGAGACAATGGAGTGTAGAATTCCATGCGATATCTATCACAACTTTCGGTCCAGAAGTAGAAAAAAAGAAAAAGATTGTGCTCTTCAAATCAGAATCCGCATTCAAGCAAAAGAAACAGAGAGCAAAGGGAAGATGGAGTTGAGTGAGTTAACCTACCCTGTATTCTTGGTGTCCCAACCCTTGATTCTAGTAACTTCCTTGAGTGCCTCCGCCCAGCGCTGCACAATCTCAATACCACGTTTTTGTTCATGCAGAGTTAGTGCATCCCTGTACACTCTGGTTTCAAGCTTCACGTCAGAGGGTTCCACATCATAGAAAATGGGCATAACCTCAAGTTCATTGGTTTTCCTACGCTTCATCATGTGTTCCAGTTCACGTAGGCACTAGCTACTAGAGGCATAGCGTCTGGAGAAGATGGGAATGCAGATTTCCGAGTCATCGATGGCTTGGAAATTCTCGGGACCGATCTCTTCACCAACATCAATCCCCTGCTTGTCTATGAAAACACTGATACCCTTATCAAGCAAGGTATAATAGAGGAAATCTATAAAATTAGTGCGAGTATCCGGTCCTCGAAAACTCAAGAACACCTCAAACTTATTTCCCGATGAGCCATGGTGTGTGGACCCAGTTTCCAGAGAAGGGCTCCTCTTTCTTTTCATCTCAGCCGCGTCTGCTAAAATTCTGAAAGCAAATCACAAAAGATTTGGCATGCTTTTAACAAGGGCCAACGAGCGATGGTCAGGTAGGAAAGCGAGGATCAGTTTCCATTTACGTCCCGTCGGGGCATTGATCGAGAGAAATTGCTAGATATATGATTGAAGAATTAATTAATGGCCTAAGTCCCACGAGTTCACTGGTGGATGGGAAATTCAATATGGTAAATTTCGAGCAAGAGTATATTAGTTGGGTTCTGTGAAATTGAGTTTCAATTTCCGATTTCCATTGCTGGCCTAAGGCCCACCAAGGTCTAAGTAAACTGAAAATAAGTAAGGCAAGTTGCCTTTACTGAATCAAATGTGATGATTAAGTTTTTCTTTTTATCTTTTTTCTTTTTCTAATTTATGGTAAAGTAATACGTCTAATTAATGTTAAGGAAAAGGCAGGAGATGGAACCAACCATCAAGCTTCATTCTAACTTACTTTCTTATCATCGATAGACGCAAGTGTATATAGAGTTGGATTTCACAAATGACACATAATGAAATATAACTTAAGAAGGTAATCCTAATCCTGGCCAAAGCCAGTTGAATTTTATTAGGACCAGTTTGCTTGGTGCCTTTTAAAAAGCAGAACCTTTTTACTTTCTTGTTAAGATTTAAATGTTTATTCAAATATAAAGTGTAAGATAACATGTTATTGAAGCAAAGCAACAATTTTTCACTTCCGTTGTTAAAATCACCATTTATCTGCAGGGTGGTGATGGCTAGCATGGAGCCCACTGGAGTCAAGTCAACATAATTTAGTCGTAGTCTAAGAAAATACGAAACACATGTACCCAAAAAAGTAAAAGAAAAGAAGAATTGGCACTTCATTGACATTAAGATTTCTTATATAAATCAAAATAAGAGACAAAAAATTGCCTCCTCGACAGCGAATAGCGTCATAAGCTTACCTACTATTCTAGGTTGCTTTGAGTGGCCTAATATTTATAGTCGTAGTCTTGAGCAAAGTGGTGCTTTTTAGTTTTCGCAGTTGCTTTATTGTACTATTACTAGTCAAAAGCAACAAGAAAAGTAAATCTATAAAAGCTGGATTGTTGACAATTTTAGGTGCTTTTTAATTTTAATTATACATGCATTTCTAAAAGAAGATTGGGAAAATAGAATTTTTTGAAACTTTGTTAACTTCTATTCATTTAGGTTGGATGGTCTGTTTATGTAATCTTTTATTGAATTAAAATTTACGTATAAGGAAAATCAAAATTATTATTAATTTTTTTTTAAAATTGTTTATGCAATCCATAACCCAGATCAAATTACTGAAATAAGAAATTTCCTAACATGGAGATGCTTAAAAATCTCAAACAAATCAAGATTATTATCGAATACTATCATATTAGATAATCAATAGTTGCTACCTATCAAACTGGTTCAAGAAATTACCTAGTTTGAAGTATTTCTTTCCAAGAATTGGGACTGACGACGGGCAGCTTTACAGCGACGGGTGAGGAGGAACGTCAGGACCAAAGCAGCAGCGATGGCAATTCAGCACGGACGCAGCAAATTGCAGACAGGTTCGCTAGAATAAAAGATGCAACGGCGAAGGTTTGTTGGTTATGGGCAGTCTAACTGGAAAGCAGGGGTCAGCCGGACTCTCCTTGGCGGCGACAGTGTGGATTCAGTCAATGCTAGTCTGCTCTATGCAACCAGCGAAACGAAATCAAACGTAGCAGAGGAAACAAAACAGCAAGCGGTGGCGTCAAGTAGAGTCTGGATGCCGCCTGGAATCACCGGAAATCGCCAGGGACTGCTGCTTTGGCGTTAGAATGAGTCGGCAAAGCTGCTGTCGCGGCTGCAGAAGGACGTGCTGAGCGCGACGAAGAGTGCCGGCAAGTGAGGTAGAGGCGCGACGATGGACAAGCCGGCAACGAGCTCGGTGACTGGTGAGGGACGGCGCGGCGGTTGCGTTGGCGGAAGGACAGGAGCTGGAGATCAACACCGGCAAACAAGGTCTCGAGAATTTCGACGAGGAAGCAAACCAGAGACCGCCGGACGAAAGCTGCAACAATGCCGAAAAGTTAAACCACACCGGCGAACAAGCACAAGCAATCCCTCCTCAGTGTGTCATTTTATACAGTGTTTTTTTCCTTTTGCACTTTTTTTTTTTTTTTGTGAACTGTTAGGGCTTGTTTGTTTGGCTTTTGTTTCTGTTCCCGGGAACACAATTTTTGTTCTTTTATTCTTGAAAACAAAAAATGAACAGAAACGTGTTTGTTTACGTTTTTGTTCCAAATCTATTTTTTTGTTCCCAAAAACACATCTAGAACCGAAACATCTAGAACAGAAAACAAGAAACAAAAAAAATTTATTTCTTGTTTCTAAAACAAAATTTAAGAACATTTTTCCTCTCTCTTCTATTTTCTTCGCTCTTTTTTCTTCTTCTTTTTCTTTCTTTTTTCTTTGGCCGGTCGCCGGCCTCGGCCATGGTCGGCAACCGGCCGTCGAGGGCCGACGACGCCGTCAAGGGCCGGTGACCTCGCTGGAGCGTCGCCGGCCCCTAGCGAGGCAGAGCGTCATCGGCCCCTAATGAGGCTCGGCCTCACCTTGGGCCGAGCGAGCTTGAGCTCGCCCGGATCCGGCGAGGTCAAGCTTGCCCGGCGGCCGGCGAGGCTCGGCATCGCCGGGCCACCGCCAAGCCGGCGTCGCCAACCTCGCACCGACACAGGCAAGCTCGATCTCGCCCGGCCAAGGCGAGGCCGACCTCTCGCCGACCCGGGCGAGCTCGACCTCGCACCGACACAGGGCGAGCTCGATCTCGCCCGGCCAAGGCGAGGCCGACCTCGCACCGACCGGGCGAGCTCGACCTCGCACCGACACCGGCGAGCTTGATCTCGCCCGGCCAAGGCGAGGCCGAGCCTTGCCCGGCTACGGTGAGGCTTGGCCTCGGCGAGGGCCGGCAAGCCTTGCCATGGCCGGGCGAGGCCGGCCCTTGTCGGCCGATCGCCGGCTATGACCGAGGCCGGCGACCGGCCAAAAGAAGAAAAAAATAAGAAAATAAGAAAAATAAGAAAGAAAATAGAAAAAATAAAATAAAAATATTTAAAAATTAAAAGAAATAAAAATTATATAAATTTACCAAACGTGTTTCTATTCTTTTTATATTTCGGAACAGATTTGTCAAACGTGTTTTTTTGTTCAAAAATTATTCTCTGAAGCGAGCGAAATACTTTTTTTCTATTTCGTTCTCGAAACAATTTTTAAACAAAAATATTACCAAACGCACCCTTAATCTCCCTTTTCTTGTTTTAAAATAATTATATATTAGTCTCAATATTCCTTTACCTCTCAAACCTCACGTAAAGTTTCCAGAAATTGCTTGAGATATTCATTATCTTTACCTTTGTAATTTATTGTTTTCCTTTTTTCGTTTCCCTCAACGCGTACGACAGCGATGCATTTATGATGATGTGCCTACCTTGACTCGGGCGTCAACTTGGGGCTTGGATCGAATCCTGAGGAGATTAATCGGGTCTTGGGGACAAGTTCTTGGAAATTTACTGTGGAGGAAGGACAAATGTGAGAAGGAGTCCATAGGTATAATTATTATAATATTTTCTTTTTCTTTTTCTTTTTTTTGGGTTGGGGGGAGGGAAGGGAAGGGAAATGGCAAAGATCTTGTACTGTTCCCACCAATACAGGCCCCTCGATTGGGCTGAGAATGATCTCAGCCGTTGAAGTAGAATGAATCTTGCCGTGATGGGGTTGCGAAGATATTCCTGCAATGTCCTTCGAAATATTTTTTTTACAAAGTTATTGTCTTTATCCCCCGAATTTACTCTAATGAATTAATTTTTTCCTCCTTGGCACCTCTTAGTTCTTCCATTTATAACTTTCGGCCACTTAGTGCTATGTTAGCTTGGCCAAAATTTTATGCTCTTATAAACTTAGTCTAGTTTATCAGTTAAGTTCGAGACAATTCACTTAAATTTATTCGTCACTAGTTCTACAAATATATGAGTTTAAATAATGCACGAAAGAAATATGCAACCAATATGTAAAATGCAAGGGATCGTGGTCGATTCCTATTTTTTATGCAATTAACAACTAATTAAGTTGTCAAAGATTAGGTGTCGACAATAAATAAGCTACTAATGCATTTCTACCCCAAAGCAAGTTTGCCAACAACTATCACGGCACCATTCACTAAAATTTGTCCTATTCTACTGCATTTACCCCATGGAACATGAATTTTTTTTTATGCATACACATATTTTTGTTGGAACATAAGCATTTAGAAAATAGAAATGTCATAAAAAAATCACTTGTAAGGTGTCATATAAAGTCTAAGTATGAGGAAAGAGTATAAACAGCTCCTTTTTTTTCACCTTGGCTGCACCTACTAAAATTCTAAAAACAAATCACACCACATTTTATGGTGATTTCACAAGCCTGGGATGATCCAAAACGCGTTATGGCACATTCCAAGGAAGTTGCAAGAACAACGTGTGCAACAAGGGTCAATGGGCAATGGTCATGCAAGAAAGTGCAAGGTGGTAGAGATATAATTGAAGGAAGGGCCAAATGGCCCTAAGCCCCACAAGTGACGGGGCGCACGGGGCAAGAATTAAATGAAATGTCTGAGAAATGTAGACATGTAGAGTTGCACTTCTAACCTCGCTCGCTTGAAAATAAAAATGAAAGGGTATCACCTTCAAACTTTAGTTATCATTTTTTTTTTATTGTCTACATACTTCTAGTTGCATTTCTCAAAATCGCCTCAATATTACCAACTTTAATTAGAGTGACTTTCTCTATTTAAATTATCAATTAATTATGAGTTAGCAACTCTTATTTAAATTAGTTACCAATTTTTTTTTTCAATCACTAACTTTTCTTGTTTTTATTGTCAATTTTCATTCACCTTTATTTACCGTGCCTTAAATTTACTTACTCTTATTTGTCAACCTTTTGTTCAATTGAGCTTTCAACCGGTTACCAACTCTTATATGAGTTAACTATATATGTTTTTTTTTTTTTTTGGTAAAAAGTAATAGATATAATAAGGAGGAAATGCCAAAAGTATAAAAGATCACGGCATTAAAAACTTGCACTCAATATGAACAGTCATAATGAGTGAAAGGATGCCATGATGTAAAACACAAGGCAGTGCCCAAAAAAAGGCAAACAACAAACAAGAAAGGCACGGCATGAACAACCGGCAAAGAAACAAACACCTCAGCGAAGGAGGAGAGAGACGTTAGCTCCAGAGCACCAGCAGTTCCTTGAAGCGTCGGCTGAAACAAGGGTTGATTACGGATCCCCCGAAAAGATAATGGGATCAATGCTCCATCTCCTCTGCAACCTTCTGTTTCTGAAGCTATTCTCAACGTTTCTGAAGATGCTAGCTCTATCCCTAATCATCTTTAAAAGATGGTTCTTCATAGCTAGGACGGCAAGGGGTTGTTCTCTAATTAGGATGTTATTCCTATTTTTTCAAATAATGTGACCATATATGTTTATTTTTTTCTTAATTTATTAACCTTTTCCATTGAGTTACTTAATTTGGAAAAAATTGAGAAGTTGCCAAAAAAATATTGCTAATTTTCTATATAGTTGGTAAAGTTAAGATCTTGATAATTAAACAAAATTTGCCAAATAGTAAGAGAATTGGTTTATCAGCATGAAAGAAATTGATAATCAATTTATAAAAAAAGAAAAAGAAAAGGGAAGTTGTCTTAGACCCACGAGAAGCTTTCCAAGAACACTCCAAAGGTAACCTCCACTTCCGCGGTACCGTGTGAAATGGAAAGGACTTTTGACCCTTTTTTCCCAGCATCGACAAAAGGGAAAAGTTAAAAGATCAATCACGGAAGGAATCGCAAACGAGCTTTATTTTTTGTCCAATATTGTGCTTCTACGAACTTTCTTGGTAGTTCGGAATCAATTCTTATTGTCTTTTAAAACAACCTCAATCTCTTCATAATATTGACTTTGTATAATTTGTCCCTTCTTTACAATGATTTCAATCTTTAACAAATCTTGATATATACGACGACATTATATTGTATCAAAGTTCAATTATTTTCCTAAATCATAATGATATGATGTTCACCGTAAACGAATAAATCAAGTTTCTTTCTTTTTCTTTCTTTCCGACAAATGTTCATATTCGTGAGTTGCGGCATAATGTTAATTAATCAAAACAATTTGGTTATAAAAAAGAAAAAATCAAACAATAAGGCTGCCATAGTCTATGAACTGGTGTACTTTTTTGTCTTTTGCGAATTATTTGTTTAAAGTGATTTTGACAGAAGGGAAAACAAGAAAATGAGAAAACGCATTTAGCCATTAGTTTTGTAGACGATGCATCTTGGAAGACTACTGTAGAGGATCATAAGTCGGAGGATAGTCGGTCTAGTCTTCTAAATCAATTTCTCTCTTTATCTCGGATTACAATTCGATCAGCACACATCCATTAAAGTTTGTATGATATTTCTAAACTATAAAAACATGAAATAACATATGTAATTGCTTGATATTTAGAACCATTAGCTCTAGCTTGAACTTGAGCATCAATGCGATCACAATCATTAGTTAGTCCTAGTCTGTAGCCCAAAAAAGAAAAAAATTTACAAAATGCTTAATATTTTGAAATTGGTTTAAGCGCATTGAAAGTTCTAAAATTTATTATGAAAGTGTAGTTTAATCCTAAAATTTTCAAAAAGTGCAATTAAGTTTTAAAACTTATCAAATATAGTTAAATCCTAAAATTTGTTAAATTGGTCCAATTAAATCATTTCGTTAATTGTATTTTTGAAAGTTTTAAGATTTAATTGCACTTTAATAACAAGTTTTAGGAGAAGAGCAAACGACATAGTTTTCTAAGAAATTAGTTTTTGATAAATGCATTGTGAGTGTAATCATTTGGTATGTTTTGTGAGATGAAATTTAACATTGGATAAATGTGTTATGTGAATATTGGTTTGAAATTTCTATTGTATTAACTAAACAATAGACAAATAGATGTTAGGAACTAATTTCTTAGAGCCCACGAGGAAATTTTCAAGAAGGACGCTCAAAAGGTTATCTCCTTGGTTGGCACATTGAGCGAAGTGGAAAAGACCAACACTATTTTGCCCAACCATCAACAAAAGGGAAACGTTTAAGATCATTCATGAAAGGAATCTCAAATGAACTTGCTTTTTCTAATCAATTATTGCATTTCTATGACCTTTCTTGGAAATCTAGAATCAATTATATAAATTTTAAAAATTTCAATTATCAACTATTTCTCCCAAACCCTTATTGAAAGTTAGCTAACAACAACGAATTGCTATTCTTTCCTTTTGTTTTTGTGAGAAGTCTGGAGAGATATTGGTACTTTCCCAAACCAAGCAAGATGAAAAGAAAAAAATCACGTGTAAGGTGGTCATAAACAGCACCTTTTCCTTTTCACTGCACCATGTATAATCACACCACATTTAATAGTGATTTTACAAGACTTGAATGATGGAAAATGCGGTAAGCTGCATTTCAAGGAAGCTGCAAAAACTACGCATGGAACACGGGTCAATGAGCGATGGTCCTGTAGCAAAAAGTGAGAAGTCATGGAGATATGATTGAAGGAAGGACTAATAAAGGGCCCTATGCCCCCACAAGTTACTGGGTGCATGGGGCGAGAATCAAATGAAATGTTTGACAAATGTAGACACGTGGAGTTGCAAATCTAACCTCGAAAACAAAAATGAAAAGGGTGATGCCTTCAAACTTTAATTATCATTTTTTTCATGGTCTATAAGGGCTTGTTTGTTTGCAATTTGTTTTTGTTCCCTGGAACACAATTTTTGTTCTTTTGTTCCAGGAGACAAAAAAATAACAGAAATGCGTTTGTTTACACTTTTGTTCTCGGAAATAAATTTGGAACAAAAACAAAAAACAAGAAAACAAAAAACTCGTTTCTTGTTCCCATGAACACTTCCAAGAAACAATTTTTCTCTCTCATATTTTTTTTCTTCTCTTTCTTTTCTTCTTCTTTTTTCTTTGGCTAGTCGTCGACCTCAGCCATAGCCGGTGACCGGCCAACGAGGGCTGATGGCCTTGCCTAGCCACGGCAAGGCTCGCCGGCCCCTAGCGAGGCCATCGGCCCTCGTCGGCCGATCGTCGACCATGGCCGAGGCCAACAACTAGCCAAAAGGAAGAAAAAAGGAAAAAGGAAAAATAAAATAAAAATATTAAAAAATTAAAAGAAACAAAAAAATTATACAAGTTTACCAAACGTGTTTCTGTTCTTTTTCTATTCCAGGAACAGAAATTTTGTACTGATTCTGCAAATGCCTTTTTTTCTGTTCAAAAATTGTTCCCCGAAATAAAAATAGTTTTTCTATATTTATAGAAGCTTTAATTTTCCAGAGAACAATTTTTAAACAAAAAACGTTACCAATGCGCCCTAAACTTCTAGTTGCATTTCTCAAAAATAGCTTAACAATACCAACTCTAATTAGAGTGACTTACCTACTTTTTTCTATTTAAATTATCAAATATTTCTAAGCTACCAACTCTTATTTAAATTACTTATTAAATTTATTTTTTAAGATTTCCAACTTTTCTTTGTCTTTTTTTTTTTTTATCAATTTTCATTCACCTTTCTTAACTATGCCTTAAATTTACTAACTCTTATTTGTCAACCTTTCCTTCAATTAAATTTTAGACAAGCTACCAACTCTCATTCAAATATCAATATTTACTTTTTTTTTTTAATTTATTAATTTTTCCATTGAGTTACCTAATATGGAAAGTGGGAAGTTACCCAAAAAATATCAGTAATTTTTTATATAATTGGTAAATGTAAAATGTTGATAATTGAACAAAATTTGGCAAATATTATGAAAGAATTTTGGTAATTATAAAAAAAAGACGCCAGTTACTATTTTCTTAGACCCACGAAGAGCTTTCCAAGAAGAACGTTCCAAACGTTAACTTTTGGTGTACCATGTGAAATGGAAAAGACTTGTAGCACTTATCATCCCAGCCATCAACAAAAAGAAAAAAGTTAAAAGACGAGTCATGGAAGGAATCGCAGACCAGCTTTACATTTTCTAATTTATTATCATGCTTCTGCGACCTTTCGCTCAGTGTGCTAGCCAAGGGGAAAACCTTCTGAGCATTCTCACGAGAGGAATCTCAAAGGATGTTGCTTTTCCCCATCCATTATTGCGTTGCTATGACTTTTCTTGAAAATCTAGAATCAACTATTTCCTTTAAAAATTTTCGATTATCAACTGTTTCGCCCAAATCCTTATCAGAAGTAAGTGAAAAGCCAGGTGAGATTGAAAGTATACCTAAGAAATTTAGGATTCATAACTTGATTGCATTAGTTATCTAACTAGTGCCCTTTCAATACTTTGACTTGATTAATATGTTACCTAAATGATTCAGGCAATCTTTGACTATTGTATCAACTTATGTTACTGAATGATGTTTATGTAGAAAACGTAGACAAATCACAAACAATAAGATAAAAATAATAGTGCAAGAGAGTAAACCTGATAGAGTATCATGCAACTCTTTATTAAACTCAAGACAATGATCCCCACGAGCTAAGTTCAAATTGAGTCCAATATCTTGCTTAAAAGATCAACCTATCTAAACCTAAGCTATATCAAAGGTAACTACTATTACCCTCTAAACTAAAGGCACATTAATTAAATAAAACTAAGCTACATCTAGCGCTAAAATTAAAAAAAAAATTCATCAAAACCTGCTTCTATACTATTTTTTCTTAATTTATGTAAGTTTTCGATCCTTAAATTTTAAAATTTTCGATTTTTATTATTCTGGAAAATAAGGGACTCGGGCTGGGCCCCTCGAGCCCAGTTTGCATGTATTACTCAGTTGGACACGAAAGACGTTGGCCAGGGATAAGATTGGGCTTGTTAACAAGCCCAAACTAAATAAATTAAACTGACTAAGAAAACTCAAAACCAGCCCAGACCTATGCTAAGTCCACCCCCAAAACTCACCTATTGACTTGAGAACATTAAAAACCTCAGCGACAATTCACATAAACTATCTTAAACCGATAATAAAACTCTCCACCATCGACTGCTTCCGGTTGCCGACTCCACCATGTTCAACCACCCGACGTGACTCACAAGAACGTGATATCAACTCCCTCCCTTTCCGGTGACCACTTCCGAACACTGCCATCGTCCATGCATAGAACACAATTTCGAAGCAAACATTCATGAATTAGAGAAATTCTTAACATCATATTCAATGAATCTTCAACGAATACTATGGTTCATTCACAAAGGAAGATTTCCAGTAATCGCGGCACCAAGACACAAACGAGGAACTAATATATCTACTTCAACGCGGAGAGTATATCAAGTTTATTCGACGAACAAATAATCATGAGAATCGACATAGCTCTACTCAAATTGGGAAAACTTATCTAATCGGTGGTTCATTTTTAGAAACGATTCGAGTACATTTAGCAATTGAAAAAGCTATATACATGCATAAGGGGAAAATGACCAAAAAATTCCTAAACCTATTGCAATTGTGTAGGTTTAGTCATAAACTTATTTTTTTTGACCAATTGAATCATAAACCTTTTATAATTGTACAAATTCAGTCCATCTAGCCAAATTTGGTTAACAGGCGCTAGAGGAATTTTTTTAATAATATTTTATTTTATTTTCAAATTTTTCTTTTTTCATTTTGCTCCCTCCTTCCTCCTTTTTCCCTAGAGGAGAGGGCCAATCACGGGACTAAGGTGGCTGGCCAGTGGCAAGCTCGATGGCGAGGTCAGCTTGCCGTCGCTAGGCAAGGGCTCGCCTTGCCCATCCTTGTCCAATCTCGCTAGCCCTTCCCTTTGGCTAGTCGTTGAAAGGAGGAGGAAGGAGGGGAAAAAAAAAAAGAAGAAAAGAAAAAAAGAAAAAAATTACTAAAAATTCAAAAAAATTATTTAAAAATTGTCCACAGTCATCGGCCAGCGTCCATGTCACTGCCGGTCGACTAAATTTGATCGGATAAACTAAAAATGACACAATAGTAAAAGGTTTATCATTCAATTGGCCAAAAAAATAAGTTTAGGAATGAATTGGCACAATTACAATAGGTTTATGACTTTTTTGATAACTTTTCCCATGCATAAGAATGAGCTAGATAACACTGATTTAACTTGAGCATATGTTCAAACAGATGGTGAGCATCTCAGATGATAGTCCTATGTGCAAGTAATGTCTGGACTCAACAGTCTCGCATCAGCAAAAATCTAGTTTATATTAACGAAAATAGCTCTCATGCCAATCGTTTTTAAGGCTAGTATCAACCCAGGACTTGCACTTAGTATGTACTTGAGAATTAATTGAAGCAATGAAAATAATTAAAAGAGGGGTGAAATCCGGATGCCGGGAAGCCCCCCTCAAAGTGACGTAATAAATGCTGTCATATTTTAATAGTGGCCTTTGCTCACACCTTAATCCATAAATAAAGGAAAAGCCAACTAAATCATCGTCACAACACGGAAATTGGAAAAAGAACGAACAAAGGTGGTCACATTCATCGGAAAAGTCTTTTCCAAGGGATCATCCCAAAAAGGGGGAAAAAAAGAAGAAGAAATGGTCGATTTCTTAAAGTTTTATTTTATAGCAATCATCAACCTTTTATAATAAATCTAATAAGTTAGAGGAAATGATTTTCGATAGTTTTTTAGTGCCAATTGCAAAAATTTCTCCATAAATATGGGCTAACACTAGTGGCATAAATGGAAGGAGAAGAAAAAAAAACAGGCTGGTATATAATATGGGTTAAATTAGGGTATCGGCAACACTAGAACGGACGGCTTTGAAAGACGAAACTGCATGGATTCGATTTCACCCTTAGTTGCCGATGCTTCATGTTGGAGGACTGATCTTTTCAAATTCTCAATGCTAATATTGAAGCGATATTGGCAGAATTGCTGAATGAATTCATGCTTCAATTTGGAGGACCGATCTTTTCAAATTCTCGATGCTAATATTGAAGCGATATTCGCAGAATTGCTGAACGAATCCATGCAGCACATTTTAAAAGAAACGGCCGATCCTTTACTTGCCATTAGCCGATTGCAATGTCAAGTAATGTGTTGAAAAAGTGAAAGAATCTTTCCAAGTTGGTTGAAGAACTTCATCACTGGAATATCCCAACTGCAGTCCCCCAAACTGTCTTGAATGATTTGGCAGCAACCGTCCGATGCAGAGGGACAGCATAAGTTAGCTTCCTAATGTCAAAACATGGACAAGTTCAAAAACACCGCTGTTTTGGCTTTTCCTTTTCTTTCTTTCTCTCTTTCTTTCTTTCATTTTTTTTTTCCCGGAGGGGGGGTTGACGGAGGGGGGGAATCTTGAGTCCACGTGAATTTTAGGCCTTTGGCATCTAGGCCTTTCGAGGGTGAGTTTCCAGAAACTTTGTAGTTCCTCTTTCAAGACTTTCATATTGAGCTTTTTTCCCCCTTGAGGATGCAATTTTGTTATCCTTATGACTTTGTTAACCCCTTGCCGCACCTTGTTTTTCCATATGACAAAAATTAGTTGGCTCTTACTGAGACAAATGTTGGTATGACAATCTAACTTCAAAAGCATCGCTAAATCATCAGATAGATATTGGTAAATTATCAAAGTAGTTGATAACCTTAGAAGCATAAGGAAACATTGATACTTCTCAAAACCAAGCAAGATTGAATGTGACGAATGTTGATATACCAGTCAAGTTAAGGTTTGTAATTTCGTACAAGAATCGGTGACTTTCCAAGGCATTGGTAAGCCACAAAAGTAAATATAAGTAAGTTATTTAACTAGTTGGTGATCTAACCAATATAAATAGATGCTGGTACTTTTCTAATCCAAGCAAGTGAAAAAAGTTGATGAGTAATTAAAATTAACTGATAAATAACATAATGTAAAATGTTGGTATTTGGTAATCTCGAGTAAAAAGTATTATCTTCGAAGGCTTTGGTAAGGTAGAAAAACAGTTGTTGTTAGATTTTTAAAGAAGTTGGTGATATTTGAAGTATAATGAAATATGGATATTTTCTAGATTAAGACCCAACAAGATAAAAAGTTCGTAAGTGACTACAGTTAATTAATATCGACAAATTTGGTTCCTCAATAAGATTGGTTATTTCGAATATTAGTTAATAACCTAAAAAGCATTGGTGAGACAAAAAAATTAAGTTTGGTAGAATAATCAAGTAATTGGTAATGTTTGAAGTATAAAGAAATGTTGGTACTTTATGAAACCAAACAAGATAAAAAGATGGCAATTGACTGAAAATTAATTAGTATCTTATTGTGACAAATTTTGCATATCACTCGACTTAAGGTTGGTAATTTTGTATAGAAGATAATAGTTTTAGCAAGTTAGTAATTCGATAATTAGGTGAATTTGAAAATAATAATTAATTCTGATACTTGTCAAAACTTGTTGATAATCGCCAACGAATGACCAAGTAAGCAAGTTATCAGGTCACTCGATTTGATACTTACCAACAGTTAAAATTATACCAGTGCGGAATTAGGTTCCTATTTTCAGATCCAACCCCACGAGTATGCTCATTTGTAGAGTGAATGAAAAGGCCAAACTTAAAAAACTTTAATTGGTTTTCATAATTCTGAAAGGAAAGGAAAACCATGAGATAAAGAAATATGAAAAGTAGAAAAATAACAATTTAAAAAGGGCAAAGTGGGGCTCTGCGTCAAATTATTAAAGGGTCAGGTCGCAATCACATTACCTATGTCTCCCCTAGAACACAAAAAAGCTTAGTAGTACTAGAGCGCAAGCCTGTGCCATGCATGGGTATAAATTAAAGTACCGCGGCTGTAATCTTAGTAGAACATTAATTTTATTTATTAGTTTAAGGGAAAAATATTACATACGTAGAAATTTTTTAGATTTATTTGACGTACATAATTTGTATAGCAAGAGATATTAATCATTAGAGGTGCACCTCCTTGATTCTTTGTATGCATGAAACTGGGTCTTTTTCTGGCCAAGATAATGGCTTGTCATCTTGTAATGCCAACCTCAGCACATTCTGCAGTTTGGCCAAACTATTTAACTAAAAAGAAATGCATGTTTTTTAAAATTTTACGAATTAGTTTATTCATTAATACTGACCAGATACATAACGCTAGCAAATGTAAATGGTACGTTTATCGTAGACTGCGAATTAATGATTGTTCATTCCTTTCTAACTTGTATTCTCTTATAAGTTCAATACTAAATAATAATATCGTATATTTTTATCATCAAATTTTTATGTTGCATCCATAGTACCTGTAGTTTACTAAACTCATGATCTCTCTAAACTATTAGAGTTATAAGATATCTAGGCATTTCCAGTTTTATTTGCATGTATGAAATCAGCTTTGAAGCCATCTTCTTTGAGGATCGTCGGGTAGCGGCCATGACCTTGTGCAATAACAACCTGGAACTAATTGATCAAGGGAAGATTTCTGTTTGTACTCTATCTATTGAACCTTGTGGTAATATTTCTCATGGACTCAAAAAAAAGAGATTATTAACTATTACTCAGCCCTAATTCCTAAATCTGTCATTTTAAGATCAAATTTTGCATAAAAGTTTCAGTTTCTCTTTATTAATTGATTATTAAGCTTTATTCACTTTATAGCTTTGCAACTTTAATTTTGTGTACCTACCCATGGGCAGCGCAAATGGTATGATTGCTCTTTCTCATCGCCGCAGTCAAGAGTTCGAATCCTTTCGTTGCATTTTCATGACTAAGTGAGGGTCCTAGGAGCAGAGGGTCGTGTGATCCCCAAAACTATTAGATAAATGCGCAATTTATTATTTAAATATTCTAACGTAGAGAAATGATAAATTTTAGGAGAAAGTAAGACCCGCCTATAATGTATGTTGCCATTTGTCAAATTTATTCATCATATACATTCCAGCCGTACACTCCATCCAGCAACCATCACACTAGTAAAACCAAAACATGGGCAAAACAAGGAGCCAAACACGAGAGGGAAAAAAAAAAAGAGCGGGACATACGGCCATATACTCGAACCACAGAAAAATGAACTCGAAATGAATCGATCGAAGATGGATGTTGCGATTTTAAAATGAAATTGTCATCAAAATATTTTAAACCAGGAGACCTTCCGCGGACAACAACAGAGCTTCATTTAGACATTTCTGCAAACAGACGGTGTGCAGTGCGTCGAAGAGAAGTTACCGACCGTTCCATGGCCCGAACTCGGATCTAGACCCCTCGCGCCAAAGAAATCAACTCAGTCGGACATGGAACACTCAAGAACCGGAGAAACCAAGCCCTTCAAACGGAACAAGGCGGAGCTGAAGGGGCTTGTGTGGGTGACCGTTTAACGAGGAAGTCCCTACCCGGCTCGGAGACGACGACTAGAGGGCGAGCAAGAGGTGAACCGCGCTCCGGCCGGCTCCAAGCCAAGATCCTTGGGAAAGAGCGACTCAGACTAAACAACCAAAGAGCACTCACGAGATGCGGGCAGCGACTTAAAGGAGATACGACACCCAAAACGCCGAGAGCCCCCAACCCGAGATGGTGACAGTGGAAATTGAAGACCAGGTTCATTCCATACACGAAAACGGGATGAACCGTGATCTCACATCTTTCGACCCCGTCAAGCCCCGAGATCATCGGAAGACTGCACTGACGACGACGACGACCGGCGATTCCTTTAAAGAGCAACCAACCAGCGATTCCTTCTCCTCAAGGACGACGCCCCCGTTCTCTCTGTTGGTCGCTTCCCCGACCAAAATTCCCGCTCGACGATCGCCGCCGCTGCTGCAATGTTGACTCTGCTGTACGAGCGTCCTTCCTCGCTCGTCTCCGCGAGCGTGAAGAAAAATTGGGGAAAGAAAGAAAAGGGGGGATCGGGTTGAAGAGGGAAAAGAACTGGGCCAAAACAAAATAAAAGAAATGGGCTGGGGAGAGAAAATAAGGGAGACGGCTAAGGCCCGACCCAAACAAGCCGGGTCGAACTGGCTCCATTCCTTTTCTTTTTCTTACTATTATATATTTTTTGTATTCTCATAAGTGACAACCTCCTAGACCGGCAAAATCAGGTGTCAACAGTTATGATCAAACTGACTCTTTTCTTGGAGTTACTTTATTTTGTGCCATTATTAGTCAAAAGCAACGAGAAAAATAAAATAAAGAAAGCTTGCTTGGCGACCAATTTAGATTACGTTTCAATTTAACTAGACATGCATCTTAATAGAAGAGTTGGTAATACAGTTATTTGAAACTTTGTTAATTTATCGTCATTAGGTTTGATCATTAGCTTATGTAATTAAAACATTACATTTAGGGAAAATAAAATAGAATCTTTTACATACTATTTGTTTATGTTGGTTCTTTTGTCTCCCAAAAAATAAAGTGATAAGTGGCCAAAAGGAAAAGGATGAAGATAATGTTATAAAGAAATGAAGAGGAAAAGGAAAATAAAAAATTATATAAAGATGAAAGTGGGATATATGTCAATTTAAGAGGGGCCATGTGTCAAACTTTTTTTGTCAGTCCTACTCTAATCCTACTCTACACTCACTCTCAGACTTTTGCCCTGCCTCTTGCAGGGCGTGGGAGTCAAAACCCACTCCTGAAACTTACGCGTCCCCACCCCATCCTCCTTGAGAAGGTGGGGATTTGAACCCCTCACCTCCCCTTTCCATGTTGGAAGGGTGGCCGTTAGGGCGAATCCCAGTGGTTCCATGTGTCAAACTTCACATAGGCCTCTTGATTTGCGCCAAATAACTATATAGTACTAGATCAAATTAAATCAGATTAGATTAGACTACAAAATAAATAAATAAAAACGAAACAACCCAAGCTTGAACCAAAAGAACTAATTCTAAATTATTATCACTTATTTCAAAAGAGAAAGCGCAGTTATTTAATAATTATTTTTTTTTGAAATTAGTAGTTGGATGTAATCTCCCCTTTCTTCCTTAAGGATTTTCTGGCCAAATCTTCCTTAAGCGTTGAAAAAAATATAAATCTCATAGAAAGATCACTTCTAAGTACTAAGGTGGTCAAATGAAGGAAAATAGCCACATATACCTCGCTGGATAAGGAAAGACATTATTATATATTTATATAGATACATAATAATGCTTGAGCACATTTTCTACTTTTGAGTTATCTCTATTTTTTTTCCCAATTTCCAGTTGCAAAAGCAATCGAAAGTCGATTAATTCATATAAGAGGTTAGAAACGCCAACTCAACTTTAGAAAAACTTCAATTTTGTTATTTCTAGTTTAAAAGAAGTTTGCAAGAGATGAATTTTACTGTTTCCTTGGCATCACATGTCAAACAATTTAACAAACTACTAATTTGAGATTACGCTTTTTAATTTTTGTAATGAGACAGATCATACCACCTCTGGATGCATCGTTAACGCAAAAGCCTAGACACACGACATAATTTTATTGGTTATTAAAGATATCTAGGGAGCAATGGGGTGAGCATCGGGTCTGGCATCAGGATTTAGTTTCTTGACATACATTGATTTAAAAATGCATCGCCGGTGATTGAAGTGTGTGTATAACATCTGGTAAATATGATATAAAAAGACTCATCATGTAGTAAATATGTGTCGGATTATGCTAAAAAATTTATTTTCGTCGTAAAATATCCCAAATATGGTAAAATGATTTTATTTGTGGTAAACATGTATAAACATTTTATAAAAGAAAAGAAAAACAATTTTGCACAAAAGAAGAATCAAATAATGGTCCTCGGCATGAAGATACAACAATATAACCACTTTATCAACCTATATTTTTATAATGAAATGGTGTAATACTGATATTTTAATATAAAAAATTGATTTTTGGACAAAATAAAAATTGGACCTATTCCGATTTAAATTTTTTGGAACCAAGTCGGAAATCCACTCAGGTACTGATCACTCCTTCCTATCGGACACACATTATAAGTAATCAATTTCCTTGTTCCTCTCTCCTTTCCTCTCCCTAGCCACGTCTCCGTTGCCACAACACAATCTTACCGTTGCTGCTGCTGCCACGAGCGCGCCTTGCCACTACAGTCATTGTGCCTCGACCACAGTCGCCCCTTCTTTCTACCCCGACAAATAGGCGCTCCCTCGACAAAAACAGGTCGCAAGCCATTGAACCAGATCTGGCCTCGTTGTCACCGGCTCGATCTTGACAGGCTCTAGGGAGAGATAGAGACGGGAATGAGGGGATGAGAAGACACACCATGGCGGCAGCGGCGGCGGCGCAATCTTGGACTGGTAGCGACGTAGTGTTGAGCAGCCATTGGCCACGTTATGAGCAGGGCAGCGAAACGATGAGTGGCCATTGATGAGAGAGAAAGCAGAGGATTCGAAGAAGGAAAGAAGAAGAGGCAAAATTGAAATCCTAACCCAAAATTCTTTTCTTTTTTATGGAGTGAGCACCAAAAGGCTAATCCTACGGGAGAGAGAATCTATTCATGAGAAAGCGTTACTTCATCCCTCGTGTCCTCTGTGCAAACAAGCCCCGGAAACCGTAGAGAATCTATTCCTTTTGTGCCACTGGACGGAAGCAATGTGATCGGACCGAGACTGAAAGTACAGATTTTGCATCCGGATATTACTAGAATGGACAAAAATGGGTGTTGCAATTTCTTTGAGTCAAGAACTGACTTGTCATCTAATTACGGAGGAGCCCGTCGGTGCTCTAGGGTTTCTCCGGAAAGCCCGAACTACCATCGTCTTCCGCTTCCGACCGCCCGATCCGAGTTCAATTGTTGATGCTGCTCTTGCAATGACCATTTCATGAGATGGAACCCAGGCGTCGAAAAACGAAAGAAAAAAGCGAGTAAACCAACCTGTCGAGTGGATTCCGCCAGCAAGGGACTCTGAAGTTCGATCTGGATCGAAGATGGCAAAAGAAAAGCTGACCCAGCTCAAGTGGGCTTGCGTGTCCGACTGTCCCCATGATGCAAATTAACTGATAGATTGAATCACCAAAGCCTATCGCAAACGGTCCTGTTTAAGCCCCCGTGAACTCTGCTCTGACGTTGTTGCCTAATGAAATGACTTGTTGTGAGTGGGTGGGCTTTAATTTTATTTTATTTTATTTTATTTGTTTTCTCTAGCATATAAGAAATAAGGTGAGTTGCTTCGCTTGTAACAGGATAGTACTTAATTAAGTCGACACATGGGTGATCGAGCGACATCGACAATACTTTAAATAACTAGTTGAAGATTTCAACAATTACCTCCTCTTATTTTCTTGATCTGGAAGTTTATTTTGAATATTTTCAAGATTGCTTCTATCTAGATGAGGAATTTGATCTTTAGTTGAATTTTTTTATTATATATAATACATCTTTTTTGGTACTCAAAGGTTATTCAAAGGGATCGTAAATTTTTTGGCCACAGTTACTCAGTTTCTTGCATTGTGGCATGCAATTGAGTCTTCGTATAAAGTTTTGCTATTTGGAATTATCCTTTGTCACATCTCTTTTTGTTCACAAACTGCGGGGCCTTCCCCCCACCGAAACTCGCGATCTGTACACGTGACGGTTGCCGAGTTCCGCACCAGTAGAGAGCCACGGGCAAAAAATTCACGCCACCTCGTCACACGAAATCGAAAAGCGACGATCTGGATTGCGTGTACTGCGCCGAATCGCACGGCTGCAACTCCCCCGGTGGATGGGCCATCCCTTCGATATAGAAACCGATCCCGTACATTTGGGGCCTCCTGGTGGGGCCCACCAAGGTTGCATTCATTGTATTTGCAAATAGGCGGCGGGTATCCGTTGGATACGGCATAAAAATTTCTCGGGCCCGCGACGAATAGAAAGGCGACTCGTCAAAAATAATTATATGCCCTCGAAAAATAAAACAAGATAACCGTAACGATTCAAGCATGAATTGAGCGGGATTTGACAAGGGCCTTAACGGTAGTCATGTTTCGCATTTGCTAGCATCCATTCTTTTGAAAAGATACTCTTGGCATAAAGACACGGCAAGATTGCATATATGTACTTTAATTGGTACCATCTTTATATTTAACACCGTACTTATATGGGTATCTATTGAGGAGTATCGCATGGAATCGATTACAAATTAACTTCATCTTGATAGGTATGGGATCAAAGTGTTGTTGGCGCTACTCTAGTCGAAACTTCCATACACCCATTTTTTTTGATAAATAAGACTTTAGTAAATCTCGAGATATGTTTGTGATAGAAAGTAAGATATGCTACTACCCCAAAAAAGAGTTCAAGTTTGAGCCTATTCGTGATATCCAGTAAAAATTATTGTAACTTAAAATTTAAGTTAATGAACTAATTAAGATATACATAATGCTCCATATCATATCGAATTTATCAAGTTGGACTTCTCCAACACTTTTCTCACTGGCACTTTAACAATCTCCTCCTAAGCATGCTTCTCTAATCCATATTTCCTTCAACACCATCTTATTTTAACATGAAGTTCCACATTATTGCTATGTATTGTGGCAACCGTCTTTGCAAACTTGAGGCCACTTTGCTCTAGTTGCCCCTTTTAGATAAACTATAATGGTCATTTTCACGTGAAACTGCATTGACCATGAGATGCATAGTGGATGCTAGATACACTATCATAAGAAGATTACCAAGAAAAAGCTCAAGCCCAAACTCTTTAACATATCCAACTAGGTTTACCTTCACAAAAAAATTTGAGATAATAAGTATGGACCAACTATTATATATTAATTGATCCATATTACGTTAAATTTTCGATATTAGACTTTTTTAACACTATTAACATGTGCGTTTTAAGACACAATGTGAAGAAAACCTCCAATAAAATGTGAGAGATACGAAAACATATCTTAAAACACCTTTACTAATAGAATCATTTATGTATCCAGAAGGAATTTGCTATGTGACCTATAGTTTATAAATTTTGTATTAGGATATCTTCCAAAAAGTCATAAATCTATTATATGGCTGATAAATCAGTTATAAATTATTTAATTTGGCAAATTATATCCTAAACATTTTTGATGATTTGTCAATATATTTTTTCTGGTTAATTTTAATTAGAAATCACTAACGTGAATGTTGATTATATTGTGTGGCACAACTAGCATGATTTGAACGATTTTCACAATTCTTTTATATTTTTGAATTTTTTTTTACCATTTTCTTTTTCTTTTTTTCTTCTTCTTCCTTCCTCGTCATCAAGACCCAATGATTGGCGAAGGAAAAAGGAAGAAAAAGAAAAGAAAAAAACATAAATTTCTTAAAAAGTTATAAAAATTGGCAACATCAATATTGCTTATGCTACGTAAGGCGGTGATGTTAACTAGCTATTATATCAGTGATTTTTTAGCATAGACTACATTGAAAATTTATCAAAAAGTTTAAAATTAAATTGAAAATTCAAGTAGCCGCTTTATAACATGTTTAAGTTTTCAGCACTCTCACATGAGTCGCTAATCAACTAAAAAAGTGCAGAGCATTCAGTCAAATTTTGCACAACTAAAATTGCAGCCGCAAAAAAGATCTGATTTTTCTTTTTATTGCTTCACCAAAAATCTGTCTGTACATCTCTTGTCTGCAGTAACCGAATCAATAGTCACATTCTTAGAAAAAGAAAACGAATCAATTGAATCAGAACCCTCGTATTGAACAAAAAGAATCATCCGAGAACTCTGCTCTGTTCCTAGCTATGCTGACTCCGCTTTTGGAATTGGGACGAACTCCGATCATCGATCGGTCAGCCAACCCTCGGAGCGTTCCCAAT
Organism: Eucalyptus pumila; assembly: GCA_016097595.1. Classification (NCBI taxonomy): domain Eukaryota; kingdom Viridiplantae; phylum Streptophyta; class Magnoliopsida; order Myrtales; family Myrtaceae; genus Eucalyptus; species Eucalyptus pumila. Next base: position 25,360,729 of record CM027848.1, read on the forward strand.
TAGGCCTCTCGTGGCTCGCCAACTCACCTTCCCGATCCATCACCGACGAAGAATCCGACGAGATCTCCAACGCAGCAGCATCCTCTCTAATGAATGACGGATCAGAATCCATCTCCGAGAAGGGCGAAAGCGAGCCCGATTCCCAGCTCGTTCTTGAACATTGCATCAAAACCCAGTCTTGGAAATCGAAGTGGCACCTTGGAGAGGAATCCGCGAATTCGACTACTCCGTAATCTCCTACGACCTCCTCGTCGTTGATGCAGTCGAGGGCAAGGAAGAGGTGCTTCAAAAGCATACGGATGGTCCACACCTTCTTCGGGTTCTTTGCGAAGCTCTTCATCAAGGAATGGCCTACGAACTGAAGAGCACGATTTGCCGCGAGGATACGTCCTTCCCGAAAATCTTCATGGCGTCTTCTGATCCTTAATCCTCTCTCTCCCTCTCTCTCGCTGTCTCCAAATGCATCGGACGGACGACGTTAGCTTGGTTGTCGGATGAACGCGAGCTGAGGGTCCGGCCACGTTTGGACCCTCTTACTCATGCCATTGTATTTTGCTTTACATTAACGGTACGATATTTTTTTTCCCATTTGAGGTAGTTTTTCTAACAGAAAGAAAAAAAAATAAAAGGTATTGAAAGTTATTCAAAAAATATTAAATCAATTATGAAACGATATTAGGTTAAGATAATCATGTACGTCAAATTAACTATGTCAATAATCATGATGCTAATACTTATTTATGTAGGGATTGCAATACCTAAATATAATAATACATTTTTTAATATAATTTCAATGGCCTACGAGGTGGTGATTAGATTAAGAGAGTCTCTTCCTTCTTTCCTATCCTCCCTAGGATCTTGAACTAAAGTTTTAGATGATAGCCTGATTATACTTAGCAAGAATTAGGTAATGATCGTATTGCAGAGTTCAAGATAACTTGCATTTTATAATGAGTGGAATTTAGGTTATGCGAGATATGGATTTCTAGAGGAAAGAGTAGATATTGTTGGATGACATATGCGCTAATTCCCGCCTTTTGTACGCCATTAATGGACGAGTCTAGACAAGTGTTTAGTTTCGGGCTTCTTAACGTTCGATAGTTCATATGGACATCAGAATTTCTGCTGACAAATTACGCATAGAGTTTAGTAAAAAGTACAAAATAATGATAATGATAATGATACTAAGAGACAAGTGAAAAATAGAGAAGCTTAATTTGATTACATGAGCAATCATCTGGCCCGGTTCGTCGTAATAATAAATCAATTTGCACGCACCCAGCTTGTATTCAATTGGCACTACATTGGTAGCCTCGCTCAGCACGTTGACCACCATAGCTTTGGCACCGTCACGGAAATCTTTGAAGTCTCACACAAAGATCAATGAGAATCACGAGCTCCACTACAATCCAGACCGAGGTCAGGCAGCGTTGATCTAGACATTTTCCACAATGTGTGACTGTTAAAGCTATCATCCAGAGTTAGCATTTGAATGACGACTCCATCAGAGGAGGAGAAGACGGTGAAGGTAGTAGTGCTAGCGAAGATGGTGCCAAGGGGGTGGACACCGGCAGGGAGGGATATAAGTGGGTTTGTTTTGCTGGGGAAGGAAGTTTATTCTCGTTATATCTGCTGCGTGAGGGGTAAGGTAGTCCTTTTGCTCGCGCATTTTTGCCATTATAAGATGCGATATGATTTTCAGAAATGGATGAGGCGAAATTGAATAGATGCAAAACCAGAGCCCACATGTGTGGCGTTCAACTTGCAATGATTACCTGAATCGGGTCATTAGCAAGCTAATGAGGGTTGCTGCCCAAATTCCAGACTTAATTATAACGTGTCAATTTTTTTTCCTACCTTTTTTTTTTTTAATTTTGTTTTTTTTTTCCAATTTCTATTTTGCTAAAAGCAATTAAGATAATGGGAGCTTGGGAGAACGATATATGTAATTATTAGACTAAAAACCATGGGTTGAATCAATTTGCACCCATCAATATGTTCATTTTCAGATACTTTTGAAATGCCGTATGGATACGGTCTCAGTTGTATAATTCATAGATCACTATCAAATAGTAATGAATGCAAATGAACCGATGAATGTTAAATAAATAAAAAAAGATAAAATGTGAATGTCATTTTAAACTTATTGTAAAGCTAGAAGAATTTTACCCTAAAATTTCAACAATTAATGGGCAAGAAAAACAAAAATTATTAGATAGGAACGTAGAAAACTTGTTCTGCATTTTGTTGGCTTCAAATATATTTTGGCAAAGTGGACGTAAATTGGGACTCGAAAAGGTCAAACAAAAAGGCGATAATTGCCATTTTTATCCAACACTTTAATATTTCGTCTCCCTTCAATTCTCTCCTATTCGAACACTTGTGTCACATATTGAAGTTAATTTCAATTGTTGATTAGATGACATTGTTACATCTAAAAAGAAAAAAAGAGAGTAGGACTTGAAATATACATGTAGGAGATAAAATACGTTTGATTCATTTCAAAGCCAAATCAAAATGCATAAAGGACCACAAACACCATTTATGAATTTCTTCTTAAATTAATAAAATTCTTTAATTTTTAAACCATTTATAAAACACCTTAGAAAATTAAAGGGAGATGGGCGCGAAGTAAAAGAGCAAAACGAAAGAATATGGTTCATCTAAAAGCTGTATTGGAACCGCAAGAAAGGAAAAATTGTCCGAGTGCCACTTAAATTGTCTGAGTGTCACTTAGAACCTTTAGTTCAAATTATCCGAATGTCACCTAAAACTTGTTGCTACGTTAAGTCCTTAAATTATACCTTTTCAACATAAATTTCGGACGTAATCGAACCGATTAAAATACTCGGGGCTTAATTATGTGTATGTTTATAAAAATGCAACATCCGATTGAATTAATTAGAAGATTTAAAAGTGCGATTCGATTCTGTACATAAGGGACTAGCCTCATCGTTGACTTATCCACCAGCTCGCTTTGATTAAACAAAGAGGGACGGAGAGAGACTGAGAGCGAAAAGCTTGAACCGGAAAATGCCACCTGCACATCACATTCGTAGACCACACCCGGTCCATTTTGAGCACAAGCCTTTTAACTTTTGATGGGGTCAAATCATGCAACAAAACAAAACATGCGAGGCATAAAACTTCATGTTATCTTCTTTTTAGTACATCCTTAAAGGATGCTCATGAGTCACGGCCTAAGGGTAAAAAAAGAGGGAGCATCGTGGGAGTTTTACTGCAATGGGGCTGGAGTTGCAGCTTTGTTCAGACAGCAAGTTGCTTCCTTTGAGGTAAGTTGTTGTCGGAGCAGGTAAGATTACTGGCCAGGAAGCAAGTCCAATCTATGCCTGCATATTTAAGGTAAGTTTTGGTGACGCGGTGCGGTGCCCTTTCTTTCTAGACTTTCCACTTCTTTTCTTGTAAATGGCAGTCTCTTGGTCCTTGTTACGTTTCCATTATAAAATTTGACTTCTCTATAAGAATAATGGAGTAAAATTGATGTTTTTTTGGCAGAAGTATTCGGGCAGCCCTTCATGGTTTAGTTCTTGCTCTAGCTGTAGGTTTCCCAGCTTAAATTTGATACAATTTGATAGCAGAAGCAGTCAATTGCTGAACTGTTGGTTCTGGGCACAGATAAGAAAGCGGGACTGGAATGAACAGGGTCCAATTTTGAAAGCCAGGCTCAATGCAAAACTATCAATTTATCGAGCCATCACAAGATTCAAGATGAAGAGGTCATCATCTCTTGATTTGGATGGGAAAGCTCCGAAGAGGTTTTGGCTTGAGACTCTTGTAATATTCCCTGACGCAGCTGAGGCATGTTTACTATTCTTCTGGAGAAAATTAACGATGTGCGAAGATCGATTCAGTGCTTTCCTTACTAGGTTGATTCAAATTGTTGTCACTTAGGGTGGACAGCAGGAACGAGTGCTGCTCATTTGCCACAAGCTATTTGTATTGACTGCATATGCTCAGGCACGTTTAAGAAAAGGAATTATGCTTGTTAGCATCATCCATTCGCAATAACTCTGATTGATCTGTTTATCCATATTATTCTGTTTTTGGGACTACAATTTGTAGCAGGCCGATGCGAGGACCAATAGCCATGGAGCCATTATTGAAAGTGTAATGAAGGCAAGCTGTCCAGTGATTGAACATGGCTGAGTAAGTCTGAAGTTGTATACTGCCACTTTTTATTGAAAGTTATTGAAGGGGGCAGTGCTTCAATTCCTGGTTTACTGCGGATTCTTGTACGGACCTCTACTTTCTAGTGTATTTGCTCATATATAATTGGAATGTTACCCATGAGTTTGCTTTATAAACTGCAAGGTTCCCACGGGAGCCCAATTTCTCAAACTTTTCTTCCTCCATTAATTCTTGTCAACATTTCTTTTATAGAAAACGGTTAAATTTTCATTGAATTGTGTCTAGAGCTCATTATGTGCATGACAAATGTCTGTCCGAGCCTGACAGAAGATCAAAGCTGCATAAACCAAATGAAAGAACAGAGAGCAGCAACTCAACAAAACAATATCATCTATGAGAAGAAAACACATCCTGCCAGTGTTCCTCATTCATAAAAGAGTACTCCTCAACAAAATTATTCAGTAAATCTAGACATCTAAAGACAAGTTTCATGTTGAGAAGAATTAATGAAGAAACTGCAGACACTTAATTATTCCTGATCAATGCTTGGCAAAATTGCAAGTAATGATAGCTTTCCAAGAGCTAGCAATTGGCTGCGGGCGAATTTTAAAATAGGTTGCAAACGCCAGTTGTGCACCAACAAGTGACATGCCCTTAGAAATCAGATGGATGAAAATAGCAAGAGATATGTACATATGACAGTCAAGAAGATAATTCCAAGAGCATTCAGAAGGCACTTCACCATCGAGAGCTCCTTTTGGCTCCCGGTTTAGGAATATATATGGCCCTTAGAATGGAAGTTCGAGAAAATCTGGTCCTTGAAGTAGAATGTCTTCATCAGCCGAGCAGTGAATCGTCCATGAAAGATGGACAATGGTACTTGTAGCCAATAGTCACATCGTGAACTGCATTAGAGGAAAGAAGCTTACTCAAGCTGTAAGGTATAGAAGATATGACTACTTCACACGTCATTCATATTTTAAATACCTAGTAGGAGTACCATTTTTGTCCGTCTTTCCCTCGAACAAGATTTGCCATACTGTTTTCTTCTCAATTCAGCTCAATAAGTAGGGACTACAATTTAAGAATGTTCTCTTCTTCAGTAATAGAAGAAATCGGGACAATTTCATCCCCTACATCATTCGAGAAAGGAGAAAACTGTAATTTCATCTTCTTCATGTCGAATCTTGAACCCAGTGCCTATTAAGATATAGCTTCTCAAGTTCCACATGGAAAAACTGATGAATTTGCTTCAGCATTAGAAACTCCTGACTTGGAGGAATCTTGGGAACCAATGAACAACCTTCACCAGCCATCAACATTTGCTTCCTGGTTAGGACTACCAATTAGAAAAGTACTTTTGGATCGATTTATGTGGAAGCTTCGAGGTCAATATTGGAGGTCCCCATCATAAATATAAACCTGCCACTTCCTCAGCCAAAACAAATGTAAATATAAGACAACCTGAGTCGAGAGACACCCGCAACTCCTACAAGCATGTGTCATGGCCAAGAGGTTTCTACAGTTAAAGGGCCGTGCCTTTCCATGGAGGACCTCCTACAGTTGCTAAGATTCCCAACAAGACTTCTTTCAGAACATCTCAAGGGCGGGCGATACGGTAATTGAGCCAAATTCTAGAATTCTCCTCTCATTACTATCGGTAGTTGGTAGGTTTGGCGGTGCGATCTCGTCCACCGGATGAAAAGCCAATCAATGGATGTAATTAGAGGGCCTCTAGTATAAGAAGGGGTGCCCTCCCCCCTCATTTGTATCCATCCAACCATTTCAGCAATACAAAGACTCATTTCTTTCCAGAACTTCTTTCTTTAGAAACTTTCTCTCTCTACGATCCAACTGAAGTGAGCGAGTGTGCGGTCGATTGAGCAAGGCTTGGCTTAGGCGATCCAAAAGTGCTTGAGTCGTCGTACGGTCACGATCCCAATCGATCGGCCCGTGACACATGCATAAAATCCTTTCTGTCTTTGGAAGCAGCATATTTTGTAGGATTGGTAGGCTACTTTCAGCAGCATTTTTTTTTAATACTTTGAACACATTTTTGCTCACTAAAGTGACCATTTTAAGCTCAAGGCGTATGGGGTAAGAGAAAAAACAGAACAAAGCTCATCTATCCGTCGGTGAATAAAAAGATTCATTATCCAAATGCACAACAAGATGCCTTGTTGATATTGTTATAAGATGCTTACGTATATAGACAATACATAAGCCTCTTAAAGTAGTGAACACATTCACCATTTTGAAACGATGGGAAAATAAAATCACACATTTCAATGGGAAGATAGGGGTATGTCAAAGGTTTCTTATGATGTGTATGTGTCCCTACTCTCTACACGACCCTCACACTCAGCACAATCCATAATCAATCACGAACATAATCTCTTTCAAAGAGTAATAGCCTAACAAACATTTATTTTTACCTAACACCCCTATCTTATAATTACTCTTGCAACTGCATTTGAGCCACTTGCGTCCGTAGCGTCCTCAGCGGCGTGGACCTTCTCAAGGCTATGTCCCTGGCCACTTGCTTCCAATTGAAAAATGATTCGAAAAATTGGATCATCTCCTCCAGTGTCAGGCCTCGAATCTCCGGCATTATTTTGTAGAAGAGAAACCCATGAGATGCATGACACCACCATGAAGAAGAAGGTAGCCTTGTCGTGGATGATCGTCTTGTCCAGTGGTAAGAATGCTAGAGCAGAAGAATGTCATGTTAAATGCATTAAATGCATTTCTATTCCGGTCACCTTCATATGCTTAGAAACTCATTGAGGGAACAAAATCAGAAAAAAAAACATACCGGACCAGAAAATTTTTCTAATAAGAGAACCTAAATTATGAAAATTTTAGGATTCAAGTGCATTATTATAAAATTTTTAGAATTTATGCTTCAATATTTTTTTAACCTTAAGTAACTAGTGGCATTATGGCTTGCTAAGCGCAAGAAAGTTAAAAGAATGATTTTCACATGAAAATTATAGAATTCTCTACACGAAAAATTGTAAGATGATAAGGAATAAGATTTTCACATTTCGCATTCCCATGCTTTCACATTCTACAACTTGTTTCTACTCTACATTTGCATATTTCAATTAATTAATTAATTATTCAATAGATAAGTCTACCTGATTGCTTGATCCTAATCTATTTATCTTGTATTTTACCAATAAGATTTTCAAGAATTCAATTGATTAACTATTTTTAATAGCTTGGAAATTCACTACATCAATTACAAAGTACTCATATTTAGTTGAGGTATTCAACTAGAGAACTCTTCATTATTAATTGACGCTATTCTTCATTTCACATTACCATTCATGGCCTCTCAAATATTTGTTCTTATATAGGACGATAACTATATTTAAGAACAGTTTCTCTATATTAGTGTGTTCTTGAACTTGGTCGTATCGATATTTTTCTATATGTTTTCATTTGACTAAGTACTAGTCTAAACTTAACGCTCCTAACAATGAGGCGATTTATTTGTCTAAAAAAAAAGTACTCAATTAAACTTTTCTTTAGTTTGAACCATTTTCCAAGAGAGATATTCTTTTTATATAATTAGCTGCACATATATATATATATATATATATATATATATATATATATATATATATATATATATATTCAAGTGTGTGACCATAATACATGTTATGGTGACTAGAGGAGAAGAACTTAATGAACCCGAATTTTAGGTACAATTAAAGACAAAAGGTACCATCAACCAAATCACATGTTCACATACTACAGAGCAAACTGGGTCACCAACAATTTGCTTGTAAAAAATTTGGATGCCCATGCAGATTCATTTTGGCATACTTATGTTATTTTTATGTATTTATTTATATTTAACATTAGAAATCCTTTTTTGAAAAAATGTCCCCATTCTTACTATCATAACAAAAAGTTCTATCACTTAAATATTTTCCCTTCCTCTTTTATTTGGATGCATGTAACTTCTTAGAAATAGCATGTAACTCCATAGTAGTCAGAAGAGCCAACAATTTTAGTACTAAAGCATAGATATTAATATTCTCAACCTTTTCTTGCAGGCTAGACACCAATTCAATCATGTTCACCTTCATTCTTTTTTCTATTTATATAATATCACATGTCGTAACAGAGTCAAATTTATAAGAATTGATTAACATTACTATTTTCTCATGCTAAAAAAATTAATTTTATATATTACTTTAAACTTAGGTGTTTTTAGATGTGACGTTTGTAATTATACTGACATTTTAAAACGTTCCTCTTAAATATTTCGATCAGTTGTACTTATTTTTATCGAGAAATTTTGCTCTAAACTCATTAAAACTGAATGCACTTATTGACCAAAGAGCACTTTTATTATCATATATTACCCACCAATTTTCCTATACTTTTACTTTTCTCTTGACAAAGCTTTGAAAATATTATTTGAGAAAGAAGAACATTTTCATTTAAAAATGAATGAATTTAATGTGCTTAAAGTCAATTTTGGTATGACATATTAGATTTTTAGCCTCTATAAAAAATTCAATAAACTGATTTCAATGAGTGTTTAACTAAAAATACACTTTTAATAATATCATTTAGATTTTCGTATTATAAATACGATCAAAGCAGGTTTCTTCTTCTCGATAAACCCGGTGGAGATAGACCCTATGATCGACAAGGCTATCAAGAGATTTTTTCTATGATCTGAAAAAGTTGAATCATTTCCCCTTAGAGAGAGTAGAAAGCTTTTATGAACAAAGAGAAAGTGTTGGGATTAGGTAACTTAGAATAATTTGAATATAGAATTTAAAATTAGATAAAATCTAATCCCAATCACTTTGTTGCGAAGAGTTATCCAAAATACTCACCTGCACGGGGCCTTGCTTCAGAGAGGATAGATTGTAAAAGGGAAGTTCTGAATGGGATGTTCTCTGCATTGACCATCGCTCCACACTGTCGTCACTGCTTCAACGTCCAACAATCACACAAGAGGAGTGAAGCGGTGAGGTTCGGAATATTATTCAACTTTTATTTCTGCAGCAAGCCGACCCCTCATGGTAAGACCTTTGTCAACTATTTTTTAGCCCTGTTTTGATCATGTTTGATAGATTGACGATTGCATTCTTTTTCCTTTTTTTTTTTGATAGATTAAGGCTAGTTTTTGTTAAGATTATTGCTTGCACTTTTGGTAGATCTGTAAAAAAACATACACAACGATGTAATTGTTTGATACGCATAGTTTATCAATCAAGTGGCTAGACAAGTAACACGCATGGTTTGGTGGTGTGAGGACAAGTAGCACGTATGGTTTGTTTGATACATACATAGTTTCTCTACAATGAAATAATGTTGATCCTATGTTTTGTGACTTTGTAATTAATATATCATTATTTTTTCTTCTTTGTTCTTTTTCTCAATTAAAGGAGGGGGGAAGATAGATTTTTGATTAAGTCGAATAGATGCGGGGAGTATCTTATAAATTGGTTCGTTAGGCAATTACATCATTGTATATGTGGAGAGTATCAAACAATTACATCGTTGTATATGTTTTTTTTACAAATCTACCAAAAGTGCAAGCAATAATTTTAACAAAAACTAGCCTTAATCTATCGGAAAAAAGGAAAAAAAAAATGCAATCGTCAATCTATCGAACATGATCAAAACAGGGCTTGAAATAATAGTTGACAAAGGTCTTACCATGAGGGGTTGACTTGCTGTAGCAATAAAAGTTGAGTAATATTCCAGACCTCACCGCTTCACTCCTTTTGTGTGATTCTTGGATGTCGAAGCGACAATGTGGAGCGATGGTCAGTGCAGAGAACACCCCATCAGAACTTCCCTTTTACAATCTATCCTCTCTGAAGCAATGCCCCGTGCAGGTGAGTATTTTGGATAACTCTTCGTAACAGAGTGATTGGGATTAGATTTTATCTAATTTTAAATTCTATATTCAAATTATTCTAAGTTACCTAATCCCAACACTTTCTCTTTGTTCATGAAAGCTTTCTACTCTCTCTAAGGGGGAAAAGATTCAACTTTTTCAGATCAGAGAAAAGATCTCTCGCTAGCCTTGTCGATCATAGGGTCTATCTCCACTGGGTTTATCGAGAAGAAGAAACCTGCTTTGATCGTATTTATGATACGAAAATCTAAATGATATTATTAAAAGTGTATTTTTAGTTAAACACTCATTGAAATCAGTTTATTGAATTTTTTTATAGAGGCTAAAAATAAAATATATCATACCAAAATTGACTTTAAGCACATTAAATTCATTCATTTTTAAATGAAAATTTTCTTCTTTCTCAAATAATATTTTGAAAGCTTTGTCAAGAGAAAAGTAAAAGTATAGGAAAATCGGTGGGTAATATATGATAATAAAAGTGCTCTTTGCTCATTAAGTGCATTCAGTTTTAATGAGTTTAGAGCAAAATTTCTCGATAACAACAAGTACAACTGACTTTACGACTGAAATATTTAAGAGGAACCTTTTAAAATGTCGGTATAATTACAAACGTCACATCTAAAAACATCTAAATTTAAAGTAATAAATAAAATTAATTTGTCGAGCATGAGAAAATAGTAATGTTAATCAATTCTTAGAAATTTGACTCTGTTACGACATGTGATATTATATAAATAGATAAAGAATGAAGGTGAACATGATTGAATTGGTGTCTAGCTTGCAAGAAAAGGTTGAGAATATTAATATCTATGCTTTAGTACTAAAATTGTTGGCTCTTCTGACTACTATGGAGTTACATGCTATTTCTAAGAAGTTACATGCCTCCAAATAAAAGAGGAAGGGAAAATATTTAAGCGATAGAATTTTTTGTTATGATAGTAAGAATGGGGACATTTTTTCAAAAAAAGATTTCTAATGTTAAATATAAATAAATACATAAAAATAACATAAGTATGCCAAAATGAATCCGCATGGGCATCCAAATTTTTTACAAGCAAATTGTTGGCGACCCATTTTACTCTGTAGTATGCGAACATGTGATTTGGTTGACGGTACCTTTTGTCTTTAATTGTACCTAAAATTCGGGTTCATTAAGTTCTTCTCCTCTAGTCACCATAACATGTATTATGGTCACACACTTGAATATATATATATATATATATATATATATATATATATATATATTTGTGCAGCTAATTATATAAAAAGAATATCTCTCTTGGGAAATGGTTCAAACTAAAGAAAAGTTTAATTGAGTACTTTTTTTTTAGACAAATAAATTGCCTCATTGTTAGGATTGTTAAGTTTAGAAAAGTACTTAGTCAAATGAAAACATATACAAAAATATCGATACAACCAAGTTAAAGAACACGCTAATATAGAGAAACTGTTCTTAAATATAGTTATCGTCCTATATAAGAACAAATATTCGAGAGGCCGTGAATGGTAATGTGAAATGAAGAGTAGCGTCAATTAATAATGAAGAGTTCTCTAGTTGAATACCTCAACTATTGTAATATGAATACTTTGTAATTGATGTAGTGAATTTCCAAGCTATTAAAAATAGTTAATCAATTGAATTCTTGAAAAAATTATTGGTAAAATACAAAATAAATAGATTAGTCTCGCGACCTAAATTTTAGGTGCACCACCTAAAATTAGGCTAATGGATTACTAAGCCTAAACTTAGCTCGGGCTCTCCCAAGCTCATACCAATTCGCGACTTAGGTTCGAGTTCTTAACATGCAATTGATTTTTAATTAGGAGTCGCCACTAATCTATTTTTTGGTAGGTCGATTAGAAACCCAAGTAAAGTAACGGGAGATTTACTTTACTCCTGCGAACCGGAGATTGTGAGTTCGGGGACTTGGTTACGCTAGATTTCTCTAACGCCCTTTTGGTACCTTTATCTTTTATTTCGAAAAAATGTTTTGCATGTAGCTTGAATTGATTTTAATTTACTTCCCTAACATATGAGGTGATCATGCGGGTGCGCAAACCACCAATTTAACACCCAAGAAAGCGATGAAAAAATTATGAGACTTCCTTCGTAGTAAAGAAAGCATCTGCAATGCAATGACGTACAAAAATGCCTAACTAAAATGACATGCAACATGCAACCTATTATGTGGATTATATATCATGTGATATGTAGTAAATGACCTAATATAATGACGGGCAATTTCTAATTAAATGGACCTAGCAACAATCACTAAATGACATGCCTCTCATGAATCTAATTCTATATGGCATGCGCATGATATTTTTGTATTCTTTTTATAAAAATTCGTAATTAAAAATCGCTAAAATAAAATCTAACTAAAGTGAGATATTATCTATTTTAAGTAAGAAAATTAGACTAATTTGAATCCTATCTTAACTTAGAAATTTATCTCGACATGCAATTTAATTCAAAGATATTATCTAACCTAGATACCATCTAAACATGCATTCTAATATAATCAGAAAAGAATCTAACTATTCTATCATGCAATTCTATCTAGGAAATCAATTCTAATCTACATGATATGCAAATGCAATCATTTTTGGGATAAACAAAACAATTAAAAGATAAGCACCAAATCATTCATGGTCATCAAAGATATTTTCCATCGTTCGAATTTGGAAACGATATCTAACCAAACTTGATTATTTCGCTAATAAAATCAATAAATTGATCTTAAGCCTTAAAGATCAAGATATCAACTTCATTCCCGCATGATTAATTATTCTATCTAAAGCCTTATAGATGGAATAAAAAATTGACGTGCGGTTGCGGATTGGGCAATAAATCCTAATTGGGAATACACCTATAATTCAAATATGCATGTAAGATATTGAAAAGCACGTATTAGACAATAAAATACCCAAATCAAATTTAGATAAGATAATTACCTAATTTCACCAATAATGTTACCAAATTTGAACCGAACGGAATCCGCTCGACAGATGACCGGGAAATGATTGTGGCACTTGATGGTGAAGGTTGGCGAGCAGCGATGCGGGTGGGTCACAGCCAATGAACCTGCCAAAGTAAAAACTTTAACGGATCGGCTTGAAGAGAAGATCAATGCTGGCTCGAGCTTGACGTCAACGTCGACGGGTAGCTCGCGGTTTGGGACCGTGAACCGTGGTGGCTTGCAATTCTCAGTGGGTGGCTAGCAATAGGGACTCAGTGTGAGGTGGTCGACGGAATACACGGTGGACAGGGCTCACGGGGAGGTAGCGTGACATTGTGCTGTTTATTCTTCTCCCCACTGTCCATAGTCGCCACGCATCCGAATTCTTCGCGATCTCATTGCCAAAAAAAAACCGTTCTTTTGCTTGCATGAAACAAAATCACAAAGCCCACAATGTTATAGTAAAATCTGGATAAAACTTAAAAAAGAAGACAAATCCACCACTCAGAATTATTCAAGCGAGATTATGATAACTATTTTTGACCGTGGACTTCAAGCTCACAAGCGGTGGCCACAAAAATACGACGAGATATTCACATTGTCCGAGAGATTTTGGCCTTGCTGGACCTCGGCAAAACTGTCACACTAGATGGAATCCGCAGGAGTCTTCGTTCACTCTGAACCAGGATGAGGGGTAGGGGTGAGCATGGTCCGGGTTAGTCCGGGCCACCCCCTAACCCTAGGACCAACCCGTACAGTGTCGGTCCTCAATTTTTAGGACCGAGGACCGACCCTATTGAGCCTGGGACCAAGGACCGGACCGACCCAATGGGTTTGGTCCGGTTCCAGGGTCAACCCAGGACCGATCGATAATTTTTTTTTCGTCTTATTTTTTATACTCCTTAAAAAAGCAAACCTACAAATTTAAATTGCACATCCATCGACAATGCGGCATTGTGCAACTAAGCTATAAATAGCAATATATATTTAACAAATTTAAGATGACACAATAATAGAAATTTTGTACGTGTTAACCATTCATCGAGATATGGGACAAGATGGAAAGTTATTGTAATCATCTATCTTTAATATTCATAACACCATATGCAAAAGCGTTTTCCTGCATTTGATCATGTAGAGTCCACTCAACCAAAAAATGAGATTCACACCACTTAACTAGCAAATCACCATAACAACTGCAGTACTACTCTACTCTTCAAAAACTTCTACCATTTGACACAAATTGAAAAGCAAAGTGCAGCTGAAATTCATTAGTAAAATACAATTAAAACATAAAAAGTTCAAAAAGCTATGAATATATAACTTCACATCTTGTTAATTCACTCGAACTTCTAAACACCTGAAAACAAAACAAATGACACATAATTAATACTCAGCAAAAGTTTTAAATTGAAATTACTATTAGTGTTATTGATAGAACATCTCAATATAATATAATATAACAGACATTTTACTTAGGTTTGTATATATAAAAGAATTATAAATAATATAATATAATATACAGGGTTGGTCCAGGGTTGGACCAACCCAAAACTCTTAGGACCGAGGACCAACCCGTACAGTATTGGTCCTGGAATTTCAGGACCAAGGACCGACCCAGTCCCCTTAAAAACCGGACCAGGACCGGCAGGGTTGGGCCGGTCCAGGGTTGGTCCAGGGTCGACCCTAGACCGCTGCTCACCCCTAATGAGGGGGGTTCAAGCATCCCTAGGGTACGCTGGTTCGCGATACAGCAGAAGCAACAGATCATGGATCGTCGAGGGTGCGATGGCTGGTCGAGTGATTGATGCAAGGAGAAATCACGGTCTCATTGGGGGATCAGCGGCCTGGACTCACGGTGGATCAACAATGGATCGGCAGCCGCTTTGAGGACTTGAGGAGTCCCAAGAATTTGTTCCTTCTTGTGTCTTTTCGTAAAGTGCACTACGAGATGGACCGAGCGGGGCTAGACCTAATAGATGCGCCGGGGAGCTGTGCCAATAAAAAACTAACGAAACACCTGAGGCAAAGATCGACGTCTCGAGGATCACCGAGAATGGTCTTCTTCTTTGCATGCGTCTATGGCAAGTGCTCCGTGAAGACCAAGTTTGTGCTCTCCAATGTGCCGAATGTTGATCCCAGAGAAGTCCTCCAAGTGCTGCCGCTCAGGACCTTGAAGACCCCCCTCTCCCTCTCTCTCCTTCTCTCTCGGCTCTCACTCACAATTTTTATATTGTGGCTAACCTAGATTCTGTCGCCGTGTGTTTTCAATTGTGTGCCTCCCCTTCTCTCATAATAGGTCTTGCTTTATATACGTAGGGTAGCCGAGGATCTTCCAAGGAAAGAGAGCCGGTCTTTGCTCCTTTCGTAGATGCTGAATATATTATGATCTTTATCTCTTTCCTTTTTTTAAATTTCACATGTGCAGGAATCAAATTTTTTCTCACCCATTGCCTACAAATCACATTCCCAATTTAGTTAGACTAGTGGCTGACTTGATTCCATCAAAATATTGACAGTATCTTCCTCATCTTGTCCGCCAATCGCCAAAAACTCAAACGAGTATAATCTGATTACCCACTGAGAAATTCATCTTTCTTAATTCAACCCTCCAATCTATATGATATTTTTTACCACTACCAATGTTCATGGCCTTGGCCAAATTCTCTCTCGCTATGGGCTTAGTCCAATTCCTTGAATTAAATTTTAGAGCCATTAATTCAAACCCGTCCACCGGTCCAATACAAATGCAACTATAGACTAAATAATAAATAAATGCACCTAAAATTATGTGCTATGCAATTTAATTTATTTAATTTTAATTTTTAATGCAATAAATAAATAACTAGATCGCCAAAATTTAGGTGTTAACAATTAGGATCAAGCAATCAAGTAGACTTATCCAAGTAGACTGTGCAGATGATAAAACATGTAAAAAATATTGTCAAAGTCTGAAGATAGTCAGAAGACTGAACGTAACATATGTCCAAAGTATATTATGAAGATTTCCAGACTTCTGTGTTAAAGTCTAAAAACTGCCAGACTTTAGTGTCAAAGTCTGTTCTACATCAGAAGTCTGCCAACTCTGACAAATTCCAGACTGAACGTAAATGAAGAACTAGAAGACAGACTCTATGCTGAAGTTGAACTTATTCAAACTGTGTTCAGATCTTAAGGCTAAATCTGTTCAAAAGCAGAATATGTTCAGACTCAGATTGTAAAGTCTATTGCTCTCAGATTTTACATCCAGATTCGACATAACGTAATACAAGCCTAATTATATAACGGCTAGTGATCTGGTTTGGATTCTATATCAAGATTGATTTGATTGACTCAATCTAATTGATTGACGATTGGATATTGAAGACAAGAACTTTCTATACGAAGAAGCTCTACTTGTGGAAACCAAGATTCTGTTTGTATGGGCGATCAGAATCAATTTGGGATTCTACTTTTGTTACTCAACGGCTACCAAATCTTCTAGATACAGACCTGTCCAACGGGTAGATTGGAAGACGATCCTCAAGATACTACTACTAAATGTTTGTGATCGTGAGAGAAATACCAAAAGAGTGACTTAGTGAGATAGTGTGATCTACTACTAAGTGTTTGCACTCAAAGTTGTAATCTCTTGTTAATTGCATAGTGGAATCCAGCCAAGAAGGTTGTTAGTGTGGGAGAGTGGACGTAGGCTTGGTCTAAGCCGAACCACTATAAACCTTGTATTCTTATTCTCTTCCCTGAATTTCTTTATTTTGTTCGTACTTCTATTTAACTGCTAAAGTTTGATCTCGCTCATAATCTGCTGCTCTTCAGACTCGGTTTCAAAAGTCTGTTGTTATTCAAACTCGGGTTAAAAGTAAAGGTTTTCACTGTATTTTGCAGAATCTGTTTTTACACCAATTCACCCCCCTTTAGGTGTTCATACTAGCACTTTAAGAAACAAGTTGTAATATGTGAAAGCATGGGAATGCGAAACGTGGAAATCTTATTCCTTATCATCTTACAATTTTTCGTGCAAAGAATTTTGTAATTTTCATGTGAAAATCATTCTTTTTTACTTTCTTGCGCTTTGCAAGCCATAATGCCACTAGTTACTTAAGGTTAAAAAAATTGAAGCAAAAATTCAAAAACTTTTATAATAATGCACTTGAATCCTAAAATTTTCGTAATTTAGGTTCTATTATTAGAAAAATTTTCTTGTGTGATATGTTTTTTTTATTTTTATTTTGTTCCCTCAATGAGTTTCTAAGCATATGAAAGCGACCATAATAGAAATGCGTTTAACATGACATTCTTTTTGCAAATTAGATTTTTTTTTTTAATTTTTTAAATGATTTTATTACATTTTTTTCTTCTTTTTTTTCTTCTTTTCTTCTTCTTCATCTTCTTCCTTTAGTTGGTCGTTGGCCTTAGGTATCACGCCCGAACCTTAAGCGCGCGCACATCTCTCGGTAGTCAATAAAATTGCGACGTCCCAGAACGCGTCGCCAACCCTTTCATTTTATTGCACATATGAAAGCATATAAACAAAAATCCTGACAGCAAACAGCATGGAATAGAAAAGCATAATACAAGTTGCACAAACACTTTTATATACAAACTAGTCTGTCTACAAAAAGATGGGCTTTCAAAAGAAAACTGTCTTACGACCTACGAGTCGGACACATTCACCAATCTTTCGGACTCCACCTCCATAGGTTCCGGGGGCTTCGAGTCCTCCACAACCCCATCAGGAGGGTCAGTTGTACCCTTGCCGAGAGCGGCATTGAGTGTAACGGTGGGGATATCAAATCTTTGAAGGGGATCTATCCTATATCCATTGAGTCCATGGCGGAACCACACCCTGAATCGATGAGGTACCCTCTGAGGTAGGCCCTCATCAACCCAGACAGTGGTCACAATCAGCTCATAGACTTAATGACTCCTGGGAACATGGACGTCTATGCTCTGCTCAATAATAGCCTGAGGCTGACCAAAATGTTCTAGAGGGACCGCCATATAAGGACCTGAAAAGATTAAGCCCACAACGGGGTAAGACAACGTCTCAGCAAGTTCACCCCCTAAATCCCAACTAGGGAGGAAATACGCCCAAAGGCGGCCTAACCACACAACCACACAACCATATAGACTCACCTCATCTCAAATCCTCCCTGGATGTCAGTATGGTTCATATCACAGACATAAGCCGTAATAAAACTCAATCAATTGGAATGCCTTAACTTATATCTCAATAAACACAAGGATCCCAATTATAAGGTTAAATCGTTATGACACGTCCAATACCATGCCACATGATTTTGTCCTATAATCAGGCACGGTTAAGACAATCATGCGTTCTAATTTTATCACGGCCCAAAGGGCACGGTCTACTCGACGTTCGGCGATCTTCTGGTGTAGTGGTGACAATATAAGTGGTGACAATATAAGGGGGATGGTTAGTGTAGTCTGGTACTCTAATGGCCATTTATAGCAAAGAGGCTGTTAAAATATCTTTGATAGAAAGGACTTTACTTGGCGTCTCCTAAAACACTAAGAGATGGTACAATTGAAAATGAAGAAAGTGATGTTCGGATGAGAAATGGTATCTCCAACATCGCATGCCCATCAAAACCCACTCCTATGATGTTATATAAGGTCTGTGTTATGGATCTTAATACGTATATAGATAAGTGATAAGCGAGTTTATCTTCTTCTATTAAAATTTACTTATTAATCATTACGATTACGTGTTTTTCTAGAGGGAAATCTAGAAAACATGACATATATGAGTTTCGATGGTTGTGCCTCGTGATTGCCTTATTAATGATGAGTTCAAAATGTCGGAATATTGTCAATATTAGAATAGGAAAACTGCAGCGAAGAGAAATGAACGCAACATAAAGCTAGCACAATTAATCCAATGCGATATAATGAGTTCCTTCATGAAAATTAAATCCAAATCATAAAAGATACACGTCAACAACTGGCCTGGACATTGCCCCGCCACTAAACTGAAAAATTATGACACGCAAGACGGTGGGACAAAATGTGACTGAAGCTGATACCGGCCAACTTAGGGTGTGTTTGGTAACCATTCTGATTCCGAAAAAAAAAGTTTGCTAAGAAATAATTTTTTCTAAATTTGCTTCCTGGACGAATTTTGGAGCATTCAACGACATTTAGTAATTGCACAAAAATTCTATTTCTGGCGTAGAAATGCATTTGGTACGACTCTTAAATTTGTCATGACTTAGGATTTCTTTTAGTTTATGATTTTATCACATGTTTCTCTTCTTCTTCTTCTTTTTTGCCCTTTTTTTTCTTTTTCTTCCTCTAACCGGTTGTCAACCTCGGCCATAGCCTCGTTGGCCTGAGTCTCGCCGTGGTTTGGAGAGGCCAAGCTCGCCCAACCATCGACGAGGCTCGACCTCACCCCGCCATTGCGAGGTTAGCGTCGCCCGGCTAGTTAAGGTAGCCTCGCCATGGCTATGAGAGCTCAACCTTGCGAAATCTGGGCAAGATTAATCATCGCCTAGCCATGGCGAGGCTTAGGCCTACAAGGCTTGGCCTCGTTGAGGGCCGGCAACCAGTTAGAGGAAGAAGAAGAAGAAGAAAATAAAAGAGGAAAAAATAAGAAGAAGCTTAATTCTAGAATTGTTCCAAGAGCAAAGAAGCAACTTTTTTTTTCACTTTTTGATTCTGCTCTAAATATATTCCCAAGAATAAATTTGCTCTCAGAAACAAAAAAAATTACCAAATGAATTTATGTTCTTTTTTCATTCTAGCGATTGAAAGAATAGAAGTAGTTATTATTTAGTTGATTGCCAAATAGGCCCTTACTAAATTTGATGAACTCTCGAAGTTTGTGCCAATTAGTTACTTGGCAGAGAACTTGCTATAATGTGGTAGACTTTATCACGAGCTTTTGTGAAATTTTGACTCTTTTTTAAAAATATTATTGTTGCGACCTACCCTTTCCATTCGAAGGAGAAATGACAATAGGTTTAGAGGTGTTGCCTAAAAGATGGGCCTATGGCCCTTGATTAGGCGTGGGCTCTCCCCAACCCATACCTCACACGACGTTTGGGTATTCAATGTTAACTCAAATTGATGCTAGGAGAATTTTCTACTAAAGAGTAGTCACTAGTCTATTGGAGCCACATAAAAACTAAGTGAAGCATAGGAGTGTACCTTGCTTCTTATGTGTCATGCCCCGAAACTCCAAGCGCGCACACATCCTTTGATGGTCGATGAAATTGCGACGTCCCATGACGCGTCGCCAACCCATTCATTTTAATGCACATGCGGAAACGAAACAATAACCCCTAACAGCAACAAACACGGGATAGAAAAGCAGGATAACAAATTCACAACCAAAACACGTTTTTATAAACACCCCGGTTTATATACAAAAGTCTATCTACCAAAAAGATCAGCCCTAAAAAAGGAAACTGTCCTACGACCCCTTAGTCGGACATGTTCACCGACCCTTCGAACTCCACAGGCTCTGATGGCGCCGGGTCCACTACAACACCATCAAGATGGTCAACTGTACCCTTGCCAAAAGCGGCGTCTACTACTGCAGCTGGAATCTCAAAATCTTGGAGGGGACCAACTCTGTATCCATTGAGCCCATGGCGAAACCACACCCTAAATCAATGAGGTACCCTCTTAGTTAGGCTCTCATCGACCCAGACGGTGGTCACTACGAGCTCGTAGACCTAGACCCCATGGCCTCTGGGAATAGGGAAGTTAGTAACCAGCTCCGTAACCCTCTGAAGCTGACCGTAACGAACTGGTGGGGCCGCCGTCTAAGGACCTAAAAAGATTGAGCCCACGACGAGGTGAGACAAAATCTCAGCAAGTTCAACCCTTAAACTTCAATTAGGAAGGAAATACGCCTAGAGACAGTTTATGCACACAAGACAGATGACTTACCTTGCCTCAATTCCCTCCTGCATGTCAGTATAATTCATATACTCAATCAATCAATCAATCAATCAATTCAATTCAATCCATACAATCGATCAATCAATCAATTTCATTGATGCAATCAATACAATGATACAATCGATCCAGGGGTCCCGATTATAAGACCAAATCGTTATGATACATCCCATACCGTGCCACACAATTTGTCCCATAATCCGGCGCGCCAATTTCAATCAATCACACGTTCCATTTCGATTATTGCTTGCACAACTTTTGGCGTAGCCAAGCTTCGTCTCATTCCTTTGAGCATGGCAACATCCACCGACACACATCGGGGACAGCATTCCCAAAGGAGCATCGGTCCAGAATCTACTGCGACCGGCTTCCATTGTCCAAGGGCATCCCATATAGGGGCAACATCCTACCGACGCACATCGGGGATGGGTTTACTTAGCTATCACACGATCAATCAATCCCGGCCAATGACATTGTGCTTTGCACTCGAATGCCTCAATTAAAATAATGACTTGGCATGATTTCTTTGTATTAAAAACATTCGATAAAAATAATCATGTGTGGGTACACGGTCAATTTGAATTAGAAAAATTAATATCATTCCTTTTAAAATCCCACTGATTAATATAGTCTTTAAAACCATTTTCGGTGTCAAGACCCGACACTCGGGATTTTCTAATTAAATATCAAAATTTCGCAATTTTGGAATAATTAACCAAAATTATAATCACTACTTAATTTGCACGAATTAACACTCAATTGTATAAACTAAGCACACAATTGCAATCAGAACGAAATTCCGGTCACCGGCTATCCTGGTATAATTTCCGAAAAATATTAAATAATTGAATAAATACACAAAAATAATTAAAATAATGCATTTTAAATACCATAAATACCAACTTAGGTTGGAAATGCTAATCTAATCACCTAAATGGGCCTAGAAAATTTCCAAACCTATCTAGATAAATAGCATTACCTCTTTAGCTTCTAATTAATCCATTCTAACCATCTAACATGCACAATTGAATAATTAAATCATTAATCTACAGTAACTAACCACATAATCCTTAATTAGCCTAAACTAATTATCCAATAAGAGTCATTAACTCCTTAAACAGAGTTTAGCAAGTAAACTTACTGGTTTAGCTATCCGATGAGTTCACTGCGATGGCTACGCAAAGGCGAGCAACAACCAAGCCTACGGCGACATCAACCAAGGCTCGGAAGAGACCTAAAATGGGCCTTGAAGTCCAAGGGCCCTTGTTAACTTCGGCCTCTATCCTTGGGCCAAAGGGGTTGCTTAAGCGACTGGTTGGTGCGGAAACGGCAAGAAGGTGGTGGCGTAGGCTGCAGCAATTGACAGTGGAGACGGACGGCAGCTGGAACAGCGGCGGCGACGGCTCAGGTGACCTCGACGACGACCAGGGTGGCTCAGGGGATGGCGAGGAGGTGCGAGAAGGAGACGGGATGCGAGCAGGGTAGGCGGATGGCTCGCGGGGCTCAGGTGGCGCGCAACGGGCGTGTGATGGTGCTGGATGGCGGCAAGGGTGATCGACGGTGAAAGGAGGGCTCTCTTTGGTTTCTCTTTGCAATTTTGAGCTCTAAAGTTGTTCAACAATAGACAAAGTAGGCTGAATGAGGAAGAAGAAGCCAGTTGAAGAGAGGGGGACCCATTTGGCTACAAAAGTCCATGGAAATATCTCAAATTGCTCATTGCATACCCCCACCAGCCAAGGCTATCATCCACAGCCAATTTGCTGCACCAAATTTCCCTTAGAAGCTTCCCAAATGGTCCAAATGTTGTCCACCCCCTTGGCCTACGAATTTTGGACCTTCCCCAACCAAATTGAGCTCAATTCCTTTCTAAATTGACCCAATTGATGTCCATAAATTAAACCAAGGCGTCCACATCAAATTCAACATTTTTTCTCGCCAATTAAACCAACTTGACAGCCAGAAATATAACAAAAAACGGCCCTCTAATTTTCCCAGTCCAAAATCACCTTACTTTGATTTTTCGCCGAAAATTTCGGTTTGCAAAAAAATCTTCGAAGGATGAGTCGACGTTCCTAAAATGAATCGTGACATGACAGAACTTTCAATTTCTAAAATCAAGTTTAAATTCACGATTAATTTCAATTGAGCGCGATTTTAGTGTGACCTAGCCTACCATATAGCTTTTAGAAATTTTTAGTGCAATTGATGTGTGGTCGATTATTTTCGAGCCACATTATACATCTTCGACACATTGGCGATTTTTGGTTGTCATGAAAATCTCGAGATTTCCAATACGGGCATAAGGTACAGAAATGACAGAAAAATCAGTCTAATGCCGTTCGACGAGAATTTTAAAATAAGGTGGAATCACCCACACTTTAATCACATACCTCAGTCAAATCGACCTATCTCGGATCTCTGATGGATTTTGACAGTGCCGTATTGACCCTTGCAAATTAGCATGATCGAGCAGTCGATTCTTGGTCGAATTCTCAAGTTCTATTGCGTTTAGATTCCTTAACAGCTTCACCTGATAGACTAGTTATCCTATGAGTGATCAGCTCAGGGAAAAGACTATAGGCGTGTCGATGAAAAACCCATCTCATTCAATTGAAAAATAGAACCTGAAAATCAAGATGTCACACTATGCAACTAGATAATCTAGGGTCGAGAATTTGGTTACATTAATTAATCAATTAGTGCCATTTTGATACTTATTTTGTTCATTTAAAAAAAATTGTTAGACAAATTAATTGATTTTGGCCTATCCACAAACGTATGAGGTTATTAATTAGGTGCATAATCATTAAAATAACAATCAACAACCAATGAAGCATTTAAATAAATTGCAGGAAAAACAAGCATCTAGAGATAAGAAATAAATAAATGCAAATCCTAACTAGGCTAATGGAAAACCATAATCATCACATTGAAAGTTTGTAATCAAGAGCATTCATCTCTAAGAACAAAAGAGACCTTATGGCAAAATCCTAAGAGTTTGTTCAATTTTTTATCATGATTTTTTCATCAATGACTTTCCCACAATTTCATAGAAGACTACCCAAAAAGACTATTCTTAAGCTTTTTATGAGGAATTCTACTTTAAAAAAAAAATCATAATTTTTGGGATTTCTCGAATTTTCTAAATTTATTATGAATTTTCTAAATTTTTTTCTAATATTTTTTATCTTGTATATAATTTTAAAAAAGGAACTCTGATCTGGATGTGGGTTTGACTCGGAACCTAACAGTCCGGGTTGGGTCAAGAATCTAGACCAGCCCCGAGGCTCGGTCGAGCTTTGGTGGACGGATTCATTGCGAGAGGGAGGCAAGGTTGTTGAAGATTGCGGTGATGACGGTGGATAGGAGGAAGGGGCTAGGGGTGAGGTGGAGAGGTGAGTGGGAAAGAAGGAAAAAATAAAAATTAAATATTTATTTAAAAATTTTGATTTTTTTTTATTTGAGAGAAAGTATTTTCTAACGAGGTCCAAACATCAAAATAATTTTTTCAATAAGTATATTCCAAGAAAATATTTTCCTTAATTATTGACTTTTTTGTGAAACAAATGCACCCTAAGCCAGACTAAAGCAAATCAGGCCCGAACTTAACAAATCCTAGTTGAGCCCAAAATCAATGGACTTTTTTTAAACCCATGAAAATGGAAACGGGCCTAAACCCACTAAACCAAATTAAGCCCAACCTACTACTCATCCTTCATGGTACCGACACCTCCCACTTCACCCTCTCGGTTGCTCTCTCTCCGTCTGAACAGAGACAAACGGCCATGACCCGGCTCGTCTCCGGCCTTCGCTCAATCAAGAGGATCGTCCGCTGGCCTCGTCCACCAGGCTAGCTCTGTTGGCCATTTCGAGCCAACACCACCACACCGCCTGTTGGCCACATCCAGCCCCCATTGTGGCATCCCAAAATTCATGGCAATCTCTAGAAGCATTAAAGCCTATGAATAGGTGATGGAAGTACCCTTAAGTTGAATTGTAGCCATTTGATCCATAATTTGCAATGAGATTTATGGCCAAGCTTTTAGTGGATAATTAATTTGATAGGAAAGAAAATTGTATCATTGGCCATGTGTTTTATAAATTGAAATTTATGGATTTGTGATTACAAGTTTTATGGCCATATGAATTTATAATTTGATATTTATAAGAGAGAATTAAGGTAAATTACTAAAAGTAAACATGGACTCAATTAAGAAAATTTTAGGCCATTTAAGTTTGGACTTTTGGCCCAAGAGTGTTGAGCCTAAAGTGGGCCAAAAGGCCGGCCCATGAAGCCCCATTGGGCCATCGACCAAGATGACCCCAAGCCCATCCGGATGAAGCCCTCTTGCATGGAAAAATGCCAAGTGTCCCTTCCTAGTAGCCAAGTGTAGCAAGCCATGCATAATCAAATGATGGCTAAGATGATGGGAAGGAAATTAGAGAGTGAAGGGGGGGCGGATTAAGCGAGAGAAAGAGGAGAGGAAGAGAGTCGTCCAAGAGAGTGAGGAGAGAAAGAGAGAAAGGAAAGAAAGAAAGGAAGAGAGAAGAGACCATGCGTGCGAGAGAGAGGAAGGAGGGCCATTCGCCGATCGTCCGCCTAGCTCGCCGCCGTTCGTTCGCCGCCTTGCCCGCCGTTTGTCGCTGTTTTGTGCTTAAATTCGAGGCAAGTAGAGTCCTAAAACCTACCCTTTGCTTGCTGTGTTGTGTGTGTAGAAGATGGTAAATTTTGGTTGTGGTAGATGTGATGAAAGGTCGAAGCTATGGGGAGAAATTCGTTGGTCTAGCATGCTGGTTTCTGGAAAAATCAGTCCGACCCTTCACCAGTTTGTGAGCTGCATGCGACTTTTTAGTTGGAATCTCACTTTGATATCTTCGTGAAATTTATAGAGAACATCTTGAGGAATAACATACTAAAATTTGAGACAAAACGGATAAGGATTTCCTGGTGAAACGATTTTTCTTTGAAGAGATTAGATCTGGAATTTGTTGTGCTGACCTTTAGTGATTTCGTGGACTGTAAAGTAGCTTTCTTGCGAAAATCTCACTTTGAGTTCTTAATGAAAGTTGTATTGTACTTCTTGAGGTAAAAAATATAAAAAATTTAGAGGAAATAAACAAAAATAGGTCGGTGAAATCGTTGTCCTTTGAAGAAACTGGATCTGGGAAAATGCTACCTCGACCTAGTATGATTCTGTGATTTTTATAAAATCATACAGTTAAAATTTGATCGTGTGTCCTTAATGAAAGTTGTATAAAATATTTTGAGGTATAACATACTGAAAATTTAGAAGAAACGGACATATGTAGATCGGTGAAACGAGTTTCCTTTGAAAGAAGATAATCTGGAAAAAGGATACCGAGAACAGGGGGAATTAATCGTCTATATCTATTAATCTAGAACGACTTGGGTTTCTATTTCTTCACGAGATATTTAAATTTAGGACTTGCCTATAACATATCAAAATTTCAGAATTTTTTGAGTTCATTTGGATATTTAATTTAAATTACTTCCGAAACTGTGCAAGCTGAAGTGTTAAAATTTTGAAGACTGTGATGCATGGACCGTACTGTTTTGTGTGAGATTCTTTGGGTATGGTGTTTTTCATGAGATATCTGTCTTTAGGTCTCCTCTATAATGTGTCAAGTTTTCAGAATTTATTTATACCATTTACTAATTTTTCTAGAGTTTTAACCAAAGGAGTGTATTCTGTTTTATCTAAAAATTGATGTGTTTTCATAAATAAATGAATTTTTCCATGTGATGCAATGCTTTGAGTGGTTGATCTTGCCGCATATGTGATGATATATGGCATGTTATATGGTATCAAAAAGCTAGTTGAGACTCTTGATATTGATGCATCAAATGCCATGTTGAAATTGAGATTCGTATGTGAATATAAATTGAGATAATAACAAGACCGTTGGGGGTGTGAGCCGACGATGCCTCGGGAGTTTCGGGATGCCCAGAGTGTGGGTGTCGGATGCCCGGAGTGTGTGTGCCGGATGTCCTCGGGAGTTTTGGGATGCTCGGAGGTGTGTGCCGGAAGCCTCGGAGGTGTGTGCCGGGGGGATACCTCGTGATGCTAGTTGGGGTACGAGATGCCCGGAGTGTGTGTGCCGGATGCCCGGAGGTGTGTGCCGGAGGTTCTTCGCGATGCCAGGTTGGATGTGAGCAATAAATTGTGGGATGCGAACATTGGTCCCTGGAAAGAAAAATGATATGAATCTTGGTGATATAAATTTGGCATGCTTGATGATACATGTATAAGTGCATGATGGTATATGCACGTTGCATGATGATATGCATGGCTGTTCATATAAGTACAAATGCATGGTGATATATATACATGGCTGCAATGTAAGGTATGCTTGAATGCATGAATGATATGTGTTTTATTCATGATAGCTTGATTGTTCTGTTTGATGCACTGTGTAGTGTGGCGGATCTTTACTGCTGAGTGGTTGTAATCACCCCTTTTGGGGATTAACATTTCAGATTAGAAAAATGCCTCTTTCACGAGTTGTGCGTGGTACCTTTTATGGCATACCTACTGACGTCAAGGTGGAGTGCACCAAGCATTCCTGTATTAGTATACCTGGTCTAGAGTATGTCCGAGTTCGAGTATTGGTGATGTACGACGTGGGTTTAGCTTATGGCCCTATCATCCAAGAGTTTTTGTCTGTTCACGTTCGACGCAATGGGGAGATGCTAGGGATGTTACCGTCACCGCCGCCCGATGCACTGGGTTGGGTGTGATGGCACATAGGACTGGTGGGAGCTGACGCTTTCTTTTTGGTGATAGCCGACACTTGTCGATGGAGGGATGTACATGTTTCATATAGGGTCGAGTTCTCTTTTTGGGATAGCCAAGTATAGTTAAAAATCTTGGCTTTTTTGTATCGACCCGAAATGTCCATCATGAAAATATAAATAAAAGTGAATCGGCTTTATCTTTTCTTCTGGTGCATAGTTGGTGTGCATTGCATTATTGTTATTGGAGGGAAAGATTGTGAGACTTGTTTATGCTTCTGTTGATGAACTGTGCTGGGATCTTTACAAAAAAAAAAAAAAATGGAAAAGTATTTTACTGATCAACCCCCCATGAATTATGGTTTCACTTAAATTAAAAATGTTACCTTACTGGTATGTAGTAGGATGTGTGATAAGTAATCTATGGTGACCCTAACGGATGCGACACACACACGACACGGAAAAGAAACAGCGCACGACTCCACGGATGACAATGAGAGTCCACATGCATGTCAAAGGACCGACAAACACTTAGAACCAAGGTCCGTTCAGGCATTTTCATTAACACATGACGGGCATCGAATGGAGGGAGGCTATTGAGTCAACCAGGATTCAACCCGCGCCAAGACGCTTAGCAATCGACAAGCGGAGATAAAAATGCAGCATAGCACAACATAGATGGGGGCTGGGACTAGCGCAAACTGGACCACCACGAGGCCCGGTCCGATGAGCCGAAACAGGGCACAAAATCTGGCAAACGGGGGCCATTGGTGGCGCCCTCTACTCGGCTCGGCGGCGGCGAATGGTGGGGGGAGCTCAATAGATCGGACCACGTCGGTTCACCTCTCGCGCCTCCGAGCCGGGTTCCTCCAGGAATTGACGCAAATCGGAAAAATAAAAGTAAAAAAGGGAAACCGAGTCTTAACACGTGCTCGATGCGGCCGGAACTCGGGCGCGGCCACTACTGGAAAACACCCGCGTGGCCTCACTCTTTCCTCTCTAGTTCTCGCTCCCCCTCACTCACGGCTCGCTCTCTCTCTCTTTCTCTGGTTTCTCCCGAAGAACCCCAAGCCGCCCCGCCCCCCCGAGACCATTTTAGCCAACCTTCTCCCCTCTCTCTTCAAGGCTAGTGTCCCCGACCGAGTGTCTTGCGCGACCCTCGCCCTTCCTGCCCTTGTCCCCCAGTACGCCCCGTCCTCTCCATCTGTACCTCGCGTCCTCCCTCCTTTCTTGCTAGCGTCCAAGGCGGAGAGGAAGGGAAGAAGAGACGAAGGGAGAGGCCGGGCCAGAAAAGAGGAAAAAAAGAGGATGGGCTGGCCCAGCAACGGGGAAGGAAAAATAAAAAGGAAAAAGGGGGCCAGATAGGCCCAGCCCTTGCTCCGGCCCCACTCTTTTTTTTAGATATAATTTATTTAAAAAAATTAATTGTTAATTTAACTTTTTTTTATATACTAGTAATGCAAATATTCCTAATGTCGACATGTAATGCATTTTATGTGTTAATAGTTATTCTTCCTACACTCTTTTACTAGTTTGTTAAATGACGATATGTATTAGACTGATTTATCTGAGGTATAGCTATAAAGCCTATCGTGGAAGAAATTAAACCGATGTTTAATGCCCTAGAGAGAGCGATTGTCGATTAGTAGCACTGTTTGGACCACAAGGTCTGCCATGGTTATGTAAAGGAGAATTTATGATTAAGGCGACATATACAGGCCTTCTCCCTAGGAAAAAATTCTATATGTATTCTTTATGAGTTGAACATAGTAATGGAGAAAAGTACAAAAAAAGTCATAAATTTATTATAGTAGTATCAATTTGGTCATAAACCTTTAATTTTGACCAATTTAGCTCTAAACATATTCTCATTGGTACCAATTCAATCCATTTAGCTACTTTAGGCAAGAAATTGCTAACGTGGACGTTGGTGATCATAGCATAGTTAATGCTGATATGCACAAATTTTATAATTTTTTATAATTTTTTGAGAATTTTTTTCTTTTCTTTTCTTTCTATTTTCTTTTTCTTTACACTTGTTACCATACGAGGTTACGAATCAACCATTGCCAGCCACGGGCAAGGACCAGCAACCCTTCCCCGGTCCAAGTGAGGGCCAAAACTCTCGCTTGTTGGTTGGTGAGGGCCCCATGCCCTTAATGGCCACAAGCAAAGGTGCAAAGACCTCACTCATGGCAAATGAGGGCTACGATGCCCTCACCTAGACTTGGTGAAGGCGTCAAGGCGTTAGGCCCTTGCTAGATCTAGGTGAGGGCCTTCGCGCCCTCACCTATGGCTGACGACGCATTAAGGCCCTGCCTAGACCAACTTGTGGCTAGTGATGGTCGGCCAATGACCTCATTGGCCAAGAGTGTAAACAAAAATAATGAATATAAAAGAGAAAAAAATAAAAATTTTGATATCAAAAATTTATAAAATTTGTTAACATTAGCATTGGTCATGCCACATAGAACCACCGACATCTACATTAATATTTTTTAGCCTAAATTGGTTGGATGTATTGAATTAGTACCAATGCGAAAGGGTTTAGAACTAAATTGATCAAATTGAAATGTTTAAGATTGAATTAATATCAATATAGTAGGTTTATGATTTTTTTTGTACTTTCCTAGTAATGGTACTACTATTGAACTTAGACAAAAGAGATTGTTTACTAATCCTCAATCATATTTCCTAAATCTACCATTTTGAGATAAAGTTTTCCATAAAAATTTTCAGTTCTTCGTTAACTAATTAATTCATAAATTTTATTTGCTTTATAGTTATGGTAACCTTTATTATAAGCTTCATCCTCATATACCTTTTCTACATTTCTACTGCATAGGAAATGTTTTATCCTGAAAAGTGATTTTTTGTTAGGAGAGAGAGAGTAAGACACCCCCCCCCCCAAACATCAAAAAACAAGAAGAAGAAGAAGAAATATGTGGTTTAATATGTCAAATTAGTAGGCTTATGAAATGTTAAAAAAGAGTGAGTTAATGATAGATAAAAAGAGGTTGAATTAAAAAGGTTATACTTTCGTTTGGTCTTAATTCAAGTAAAGTAAACCCCTCAGTTTGGGGGATTCATTTTTAGACGTCAAATCTGCATTTGATAGGATGAAAAAAAGAAGAAAGATTGACATTAAGATTTTTTATCAAAAAAAGGGGGAAAGTTACCCTCGATGCACCTCATTTACTCTCCCCAGGATGCTTTGGTTGCCTGATCTTTGTAGTCATAAACAAAATGATGCTGTTTTGGAGTTACTTTATTGTAGTATTATAAAAAGGCAACGGGATAGATAAATCCTAAAAAGCTGGATTGCTGACTAATTTAGGTACTTTCTTATTTTAATTTGATATGCATTTCAAGAACAGAGTGGGGAAACATAAGTTAATGAAACTTTGCTAAGTTATCTTCATTTAGGTTCGATGATATGTTTCTGTAAATTTTTAGTGAACTGAAATTTACACGAAAATGGAAAAGAAAAAAAAAAGAATCTTCTGCATACTGTGTGTTTATGTTGGCTATGTTGTCTTTCAAAGGATACAATGAGATGTGGCAAATATAAATGATAAGGAAAAGAACAATCAAAAGATCAAAGTGGGATATGTGTCAATTGAGAAGGCCATCGGTCGACTTCACCGACGCCTCTTGCTTTTGCACCAAAACACTAATCATATTTCTTTTGATGAGAATCAACAAGAAAATTAAGATGGACAAAAAAAATGAAACGGTTAAGTTTGAACCAAATGAGCTAATTATGAATACAGACTCTAAATAATTATTATTGTTTCAGGAGAGAAAACTCCAGAAAAATCAATAATATTGCATCAATCAATTATTTTATCTTCATTCTTCATGGGAAAGATAGAAATCTCATAAAAAAATTCACTTCTAGACAATGTCCAAAATCTTAGTTTTGTGATCATCAGACACTCTTCTCATATAGATTTGATGAGGGAAATTTGTCAAAAAAGTTCTAAACTTATTGCACTTTTACCAATTTAATCATAAATCTTTCAACTTTGTCAATTGAATCTTAAATCTTTTCACTTTTTACCAATTAAGTTCATATGGCCAATTTTGGCTGAAATTTGCTTATGTGGATGCCGAAGCTGATATGGACAAATTTTGTTAAATTTTAATATTTTTTCGATTTTTAAAATATATTTTTTTATGTTTTTAATTTCTTTTTTTCTTCTCTCTCTTATAATTTATTATTATTTCTTTCCCTTTTTTCTCCGGCGATTGACCAGAGCTGATTGAGAGGTTTTTTTTTGCATCCATCTCTTTTGTAAGCTTGTAACACCTATTTGAGAGAAAAAGTATGAAAAAAAATCTTAAACCTATTGTATTTATGTTAATTTAATTTTCAATCTTTCGATAGTTCAGCCCTTTCAACTAATTTTGTTTGGATAGTAGTAATGCAAACATTAGTTGGCCTATGTGACATAACCGATGACAACATTGATAGCTTTTAATAATATTTTAATATTTTTGAATTTATTTATTTTTTAAATATTTTTTCAAATCTTTTATTTATTTATTCCTTCTTTTTTTTTTTTTTTTCATTTTGTTCCTTCTTCCACTAGCTGGTCGCCGAGGTCTAGGGAAAGCTAGAGGAGAGGGCGACAAGCCCTGTCAAAGGCTGCGAGGGCAACCTTGCGCTAGGCTGGCAAGGCTCCCTCGCCAGATTCGATTGAGGGTTGAGCCTAGCCGATCATGGGCGAGGCCCAACCTCAACAATATTGCGCTATGTCTATGATGTATGCGAACAAGTTCCAATTACAAATATATTCTTGCATAGATAATTTATGTTGTAATCAAAATTCTCAACTGAAGAGCTCAATTATCATTCAGTTATAATTGAATTAATCTCATCGCTTATCAATAAACATTTATAGCTGTTCAACTCACGTTCATGCACATCATCGACGTACCTGGCAATGGCTGGTGTAAAAAGAATTGCAGAATCTCTGTATAAAAAATCGTGCTTTTCAAACTTTAAATAAATATAGTTTACCAAATTATAGTCAATTCATCATACATGAGTGACAGTTCTGGCGTGTCCGTGTTGTGCCCCTGTGCATAACGAAATTGTCATGCCCAATCTGACGGCTAACATTAAGCATTTTTTATCTGACCGTTGGGATTGCGATGGCATCCAACGGACAAGATTTCAAGCCCTCTTAACCCGACGGTGGATGTCACCTTTGTCATGCATCATTTGGAACCTTGCGAGTTCTCCCTACGTGACCCGAGTCTAATTGTGTCCCAAAGCCAAGTAAAAACGAATTTCTCTGAAGTATTTTATTAATATGACATGTTAATGGGGGAACATTGTGAGTTGTAATCCACTTAGAGAATAATGAACCAAACACTTTTTCGAGAAAATAAAAAATTAAAATTGAAAAAGTCGTATTCAAATTAAAAATATATTCCAAAACCGAATGGTCGATCTCCACAAAATTTCGCGAAAAGGATTAAGAAGAAACCATAGGCCCAACTCCATATTATAAACAAAATTGACAAATTCATGTTAGAACAAATTACTTACACACCATGCAAAGCCGGAAAGTAGGATGCTCTTGAATCAATAGAAATACTGCTACATCGATGATTATTTTCATAGATCATAAATTTATTGCAAAAAGCAAGTTAGATTTGGAGAGATCAAGTGCTTAGTGATATTTCTAAGCCTTCTTACGTGTAGGAGATCGAACGTACGAGACGATATTATTATTTTTTTTTTTTGTAAAGGTAATAAATAAATAAATAGACGATGTTGTTTATACTATCTGTAACTGGGATTTCGTTGAAGAGTATTTAGAGAACACCTTAAGCAACTTAAAAATGGTGAACTTCACATTTTTGTTGCCTCAGTCACCATTGTAAAATGAGTCCGTATATTATTTATATCTTTGATGACAAATTCCTCCACGCCTCAAAATTCAGGATTTGCTGATCCTCTAAGCCTTAACCTGTGCGAGAGTGGAAGATCTTCGGTTTGAGCTACTCGTTTTCCCCTCGCCAAATATGTCGTAAGAGCATCAACGTCCCACATCTTCAGCTTCTTCCAGTTGGATAGGTCAGGTAAACATAGCCAGGAACTGCAGTGTCTGATTATAAGACTTTCTAGTGACTCCAGTTTGTCAAGACCTTGAATCTCAACTAGTCTCGAACAGTCCCATACTTCAAGGTCCTTTAGATCTTGAAGTTAGATAAGTTGGAAAGGTCCACAACTTCAAGAAGATTGCAATTGTTAACCATAAGTCCTGTCAAACTAAAGGGAAGTTGTCCAATCTGACGCAAGTTCTTGCAATTGATGATTTCAAGTCTTTTTATATAGCGAAGGTAACCCGAATATGAGCTTATACTGGAGATAGTTGAGAGTTCCAATTTACAACATGGCGGGAGCCACGCATTGTTCGACAGAAGTCCCCTCTTATAGTTTTCCATCTGATAGAGGTTGAGCCGGTAAAACATAATTCCAAACTTCTTAAATTCATGAGGTTGGAGATATATGGAGCTTTTTCTGAGGCTCTTGAGGACAGACATAGGCATACTAGACTTTGGGGAAGCTTTGGTACATTCTCCACACGAGTTTTTGTTAATACCAAATTTTTCAAAAATGGTAGTCTCACGATATCACCAGGAATCGTCTCTAACCAATTGCAATTCACTCCATAAATCTCTTCAAGTTTCTCCAACATCCCAACTGCCTCGGGTAACTGTTGCATGCAACTGTGGCTCATATTCAATGCTTTCAATCTCTTTAGATTGATAATGGTATTTGGCAACTCTGCAATGCCTGTGTCTGAGACATCCAACTCAGTTAAACATTTCAACATTCCAATTGAGTCGGGAAGTATCGTTAGGTGGGTAGCTCCACAAATGGCCAAGCACTCAAGATTTATGAGTGCTCCGATTGAGCTTGGGACTTGACTAATACTTGTAGGGAAATAATAACTTTCTATAAGCATCTCAGTCAATGCTTCCAAAGCACCCAATTCAAAAGGAAGGACTTGGAGACGATGACATCCATTTAGATTCAATTGCTTCAAACGTTTCAGATGACCAATGGATCGATGAATCCTTAACAAACTTTTACACCCCTTTAGAATTAATATTTCCAAAAATAGATATGTAGAGATGTCAGGAATTTCCTTTAAGTAGCAGCAACACGATAGATCAAGGACCTTCAATCTTGTTGTCACCTGTAAAAATAATTATGTATATTCAATGAGTTTGATTTATAAAATTTTGTAGGACATAAACAAATATATCAACTAAGGAAGCTTTCAACCAAAGTAACTTTATAAATACTCTGTGCATATCAATTCCTTAAGCCAAAACCACACTTTTTCTCACACTTTTTTCATTTCTTCTAATATTGTCCCCAACAACAAATAAAAAAAATGGATACAGTTTCAAATCACCACTGTATCGAATAATAAAATGACAAAAGAATGTAACCAACATCTCTCTTATGAATTATGACATCCCTTTCCAATTTCATCATGGAATTACCGATATTGTCCTCGACACTAGTCCTTATGACTTTCCTATGTGAATGCATCATCAAAACGTCAACATAGGAAATAATTTTATATGTCCTCTGACTATCAACTAATCTATATTTGCAGTCTACTGCTTTTTGCTTTTTGTTTTTGTTTCATACGTTAAGATAAGGGCGTTATTAGCTTTCACATAACCTTTGAAGAGTATAATATCTTTTTATACTATTGATGTACTAAACTAGCCAGTTTGCATCTTCAATTTTACTATGTATAGTACCAATAGTCTTATTCACCAATTAATTTTTAACTTAATTTAAACATCTAATAGTGACAACTCATTGGCTTGATTAGGGAACTCAAAACAACATGAATGTTCATATAATGTTCTATAAAAGGCGTGTAAATCAATAGATATCAAGTGACAACAATTATCCCATTAGATGATTTAACAATTCTATGAATCAATTGTATGAATATCTAAATAAGTCATTCCCAATAGTGGAGTTAATAGTAACATGGAATGTCCACATTACAATACTCATTGATAACGCAGCTACAATCAATTTGAATTGAAGAAAGTCATCAAGAAATGATTTGCCATAAATGATAGAACAGCAATAGCATAGTATCAATGTAAAATTATAAATGCAATACAAATTAATTACCAATAACCAAATCTTAACATCTTTTTTTTTTTTGGTAAAGTAATTGTTTGATTCGGAAAAGTAAAAAATGCAATCTTGAATGATCTAGACATTTGACTACAATATCGAAAGAATAAAAAATTGTGACTGAAGGTAACATTCTTTCCGTTGACCATTGTGTGTACAACCCTTCTATGCCATAAATGTAAAGTGATTGTTTGAGTCAATATACTTCTAGTGAAAAGTCGACATTTAAGTTTCAAACATATGGAACGAGGGATTGGTGTCATAAGGCTTCTTCAAGACCAAGATTTGTTATATGAATTAAGCCAATGAAATGTAATTAAAAAAAAAAAAGATCAATAAAATGATGATCTACAACCCCATGTGACACAAGAGCTAGTGTGACTAGAACTAGAAGAAAATATAGCACGATATACCAAATTATTTGCACACACATACCTTGAGTTGAGTCCAACCACCCCAATGTTCGTCTATATTGCTCCATGATAGGTCGAGGATGACTAGATTTTTTGGGCAAAAGTTGGTTGCCTGCATTTCTTGTGGACAATCCTCCCAGTAAAGCCATCTCAATTCTGAAAAGAGATCCTCAAAGTCTCCATAGAGTGACGGACCACACATTTCTAGAAATCTAATATTTGGCATTTTGATAACGTCTTCCAATATCAAAACTAAGTCTTGAGAACGCACAAAAAAGTTCGAATGGTATGCTGCAACAGTTTAAGTTCCCTAAATTGAGGAAAGAGTCGGTTTAATATGAGGATTTCCAAATAGAGCCTAAAATAAAGGGAAAACAGTCCAAGGAAGAATTATGCAATGAAAAAAGTAGACAGGGTGCACTTAGACTTATACCTTCTTTTGCCAGACAATATTAGGACCTTCTTGATTCCTCCACACCCGATAACCCTTTTTTGGATCTTTGTAATATTCTTCGTACACAATGCTCCTGCCTAAGTCCTTAAGCTGATCATGCATCCATAGTTCATTCTCTTCTCCAATCTTCACTAAGGACATTAAAAGCAAAACATCAATCCCCTCATTCGGAAAAAGTCCACAATCATCCCACATGTAATATGGATAACTCTTGTCTCGTCCAGCTAGAAAGCAAGCAATATCAAGAAATATTTGTTGTTGCTGATGATCTAATACCACATAACTCAACAGTAACTTCTCCTTCACGTCCCTCCGCTGACAAAATTTCATCTTTTCTAATGTATCTTGCCACACTGCTTCCTTTTTTTTTCCACATAAAAATGAGCCAGACACTTCTATAGCCAAAGGAAGCCCTCTAGTTTGTTCAATAACTTTCTTAGATAGACTCAAGAATGCATTTGGAGGAGAGTTGCTTCTAAAGGCATGCTTGCTGAAAAGTTGGAGAGCTACAAGATTGTTGAGTTCCTTGACTTCATAAATCAGACAATGGTCAAATTGATCTAGGAATTGATTAAAAACACTTCTGTCTCTTGTTTAACAACTATTCTACTTTCCGAACCATACCATTCTTTCTGCCAATGCCATGAGTTGCCTTATATGGTCTACATCATCGAGAAAAATAAGAACTTTCTTTCTGCAGAATCGATTTTTGATCATATTTTTCCCATGATCAATGTTAGAAAATCCAACTCCTATGTCACCAATGATATTAAAGACTAATTGCCGCTGCACATTCAAAAGACCAGAACCTTATGATGCTTCTCGAATATCTGAAATGAAGCTGCAACTGTCAAAATTAGTAGATAGTTTATCATAGACAAGTTTGGCAAGAGTCGTCTTGCCTATTCCACCCATTCCCCAAATACCGATGAGCCTGATGTCCTTAGATTCAACATTCAGCAAATTTACTACTTCATCCACTGATTCATCCATTCCAACTAAATGATCGGATATATGCACACAAGACACCTTAAGCTTGACCAACACCTTCCGCGCAATCAAATGTGCGAGTTCTCCGTGGCTGTGTCAGAACACAAAATATTATCAAGTGAATTATAAGATTGGTAAGATCAAACAACAACATGAAGTTACGAACTTGATGCTGGGCCCAGTGAACAAAAGAATAAAACATGATTCTCTAGTTCTGTTCAATCTAGGATGATAGGTTGTAATGCTTCTATCGAGCAGGTAATCCTAGGGTCTTGAGATAATGGAGTGTAGAATTCCATACGAAATCCATCACAGTTTTGGGTCCAGAACTTAGAAAAAATTGTGCTCTTTCAAACTATAATCTGCATTTCAAACAAAAGAAACAAAGAGAAAAGGGAAGATGGAGTTGAGTGAGTTAACATACCCTATGTTCTTGGCATCCCATCCCTTGATTTTAGTAACTTCCTTGAGCGCCTCCTCCCAGCGTTGCACAATTTCAGCCCCACGTTCCTTTTTATGCAGAGTTAGTGCATCCTTATACACTCCAGTTTCAAGCTTCACATCAGAGGGTTCCACGTCATAGAAAATGGGCAAAACCTCCAGTTCATTGGCTTTCCTATGCTGCATCATGTGTTCCAGCTCGCACAAGCACCAACTACTAGAGGCATAATCTCTGGAGAAAATGGGAATGCAGATTTTCGAATCATCGATGGCCTGAAAAATTTCGGGACCGATCTCCTCCCCAACGTCGATCCCTTGATTGTCTATGAAAACACTGATACCCTTATTCAGCAGGGTATGATAGAGGCAATTTGTGAAGGTATTGCACGTGTCTGGACCTCGAAAATTCAAAAACACCTCGTACTCAGTTTCCGATGAGCCATAGCTTGTGGATCTTGTTTTCGGAGAAGAACTCCTTTCGCTTTCAATCTTAGCTGCGTCTGCTAAAATTTTGAAAGCGAATCACAAAAGATTTGACTTGCTTTAATGGGGTCAACGAGCGACGGTCAGGTAGTTTAGTCAAGCTTAGTTTCGATTTCCGTCATGTTGCGGCATTGATAGAGAGAAATTGCAGATTTATGACTGAAGGATGAAGACATGGCCTATGCCCCACAAGTTGACTGATGAGATGGGGCGAAAATCAAAGGAAATGTCTGAGATTTTTAACTCTACACATGTGGAGTCGCACATCTCGGGATGATGGGAAATGCAACTCCACAAGTTTATATTAATTTGAGATACGTGAAATTGAGTTTCTGTTTTCCAATTTCCATGACCAGAGTCAAGTCAAAGTCTAAGTAAACCGAAAATAAGGAAGGTAAGTTGACGTTAGTGTATTGCTCTAGGAACGTTATATTAAATCAAATGCGATGATTAAGTTTTATTTTTTTCCTACTTTATGGTAAAGTAATATGTCTAATTAATTTTAAGGGAGAGGGAGGAGAAAGAACTTTGTGATTATGTGGTTCAACCGCTAAGCTCCATTTTACCTTACTTTCTTAATTATTGGTAGATGTAAGTATTTGCGTAGTTTGGTTTCACAAATGACACAACCCCGATAATTAGAGTCTGCTGAGTTTTCTTAGGACTAGTTTGTTGGGTGCTTTCTAGAAAGCAAAACTTTTTTACGTTCTTAGTAAGATTTAAAATGTTTATTCAAATATAAAGTGTAAGATAACGTGTTATTACAGATCAAAGTCTATTACAAATCAGAATCACCATTAATCTGCACAGCGATAATGGCTGGCTTGGGGTTCGCTGGAGTCAAGTCAACATAATTTAGTCGAAGTCGAAGTCTAATTAAACTATAATTAAGAAACACGAGTACCTAAAAAGGAAAAGAAAAGAAGAAATGGCCCTTGATTGACATTAAGACTTTATATATATATATAAGGGAATAAGTTACACTTGACCAGCTGACAACCCAGAGAGAGAGAGAGAGAGAGAGAGAGAGAGTTGCTCCTCTATCGCGAATAGTGTAAGAAGCAAACCAACTATCCTAAGACGCTTTGAGCGGCCTGATCTTTATAGTCATGAACAAGGCGATGCTTTTATCTGGAGTTACTTTATTGTACCATTATGAGTCAAAAGCAACAAGAAAAATAAATCTAAAAAAGCTGGATTGGTGACTATTTTTGGTTCCTAAAAAACTAATTAGATATGCATTTCTAAAAAAAAAAAAAAAAGAGTGGGAGAAGATAAGATTATGAAATTCTGTTGACTTACATCCATTAAGGTTGGATGATTTGTTTATGTAATTTTTTATTGAATTAAAATTTACATATAAGGAAAATCAAAATCATTATCAAATTTTTTAAAATTTATTTATGCAACATTTTAATTTCTAAATATTGAATTATCAACTATAACCACAGTTCAAAATAGGGAATTTCCTAACATGAAAATGCCTAAAAATCTCAAACAAATCAAGATTAGTACAAATGGTATCAAATTAGATAATCAGTAACTGCAAACTATCAAATTGGCTCGAGAAATTACTTAGTTTGGAGTATTTGTTTCAAGAATAGGGACCGGCAACGGAGAGCTTTACCGTGACCGGTGAGGAGGAACGTCAGGACCAAAGCAGCAAGGACACAGCAAATTGAAGACACGTTCGCTAGAACAAAAGATGCAACGGCGAAGGCTTGTTGGTCGGACTCTGCTCGGCAGCACCGGTGTGGGTTCGATCAATGCTAGTCTACTCTGGACAACCTGCGAAAAGAAATCAAACGTAGCAGAGGAAATAAAACAGCAAGCGGTGGCGTAAAGTGGAGCCAGGATGCCGCCTGGAATCACCAGCAACCACCAGGGACTGCTGCTGTGGCGTTAGAAAGAGAAAGCGCAAGGAAAAGCAACATAGAGGATCAATTAGTTATTTAATCAAACATCCTTTTGATTTTAGTAGTTAGATGTAAATCTCCCGTTTCTTCCTTAAGCATTCTTTTGCAGAAATCTTGCTTAAGTAGTGGAAGGATAGAAATCACATAAAATGACTTCTAACCAATGTCCAAAATCAGTATAACAACATACTGTTATCCTGAGATTTCGCACCGAAATTGGGTGGGGCCTTTCTGTTTTTGTGATATTTTTTTTGTGAGAAGTATGGAGAGATATTGGTACTTTCCCAAATCAAGCAAGATGAGAAGAAGATCACGTGTAAGGTGATCAAGAGCACCTTTTCCTTTTCATCTTGGCTGCACGATGTAAAATCGCACCACATTTTATAGTGATTTTACAAGACTTGGACAATGGAAAACGCGGTATGATGCATTTCAAGGAAGTTGCAAGACTTTGTTTTTTAAATAACCAACTTTTCTTTTTATTTTTTAATCAAGATTTCGGTCACCTTTCTTTACTATGCCTTAAATTTACTAACCCTTATTTGTCAAACTTTTCTTCAACTAAGCTTTCAACTGGTTATCAACTCTCAATCGAGTTAACTATCAATGTTTATTTGTTTTTATTTATTTATTTATTCACTTTTCCATTGAGTTACTTAATCTGGGAAAAAAATCGGGAAGTCACCCAGTAAATGTCGGTAATTTTCTATATCATTAGTAAATGTAAGATGATGTATATTAAAAAAAAAAAGTTTGGCAAATAATAAGAGAATTGGTTCATCAGTCATGAAAGAAATTTGGTAATTATAAAAAAAGACTTGGTTACTAATTTCTTGGACCCACGAAGAGCTTTCCAAGAAGTACCCTCCAAACGTTATCCCCACTTTCGGTGTACCGTGTGAAATGGAAAAGACTTTTAAAACTTATCTTCCCAACCATCAACAAAATGGAAAAGTTAAAGATCAATTATGGAAGGAACCGCGACGACATTATATTGTATCAAACTTCAATTCTTTTCATAAATCATAAAGATATGATATTCATTGTATGATGGATATGTCAAAATTCTTCTTCTTTCTACCTTACCACCAAATGTTCATATTTGTGAGTTGCGACATGATGTTCATTAATAAAAACAAATTGGTTATAAAAAAATATCAAACAATAAGGTGGTGTATATTATGTGAGCTGGTGAAAACAAGAAAATAAGAAAACGCATTTGACTAGTAGCTTTGTAGACAATGCATTTTTGAAGAATGCTGTAGAGGATCATGACAGACTTTAGAGGACAACTAATCCGGTCTTTTAAATCAATGTCTCTCTTTGGCTCGGAGAACACTTCGGTCAACACACATTTATTCAAGTTCGTATGATTTTTCTGAAATATAAAAACATGAAAAGGTTCATGTAATTGCTTGATATTTAGAACCAT
This sequence comes from Eucalyptus pumila, assembly GCA_016097595.1. NCBI lineage: Eukaryota > Viridiplantae > Streptophyta > Magnoliopsida > Myrtales > Myrtaceae > Eucalyptus > Eucalyptus pumila. The sequence goes on from CM027848.1 coordinate 25,402,743, forward strand.
CAGCTTTAACTTTAACTTGAGCATCGAGGCAATCACAAGCATCAATTAGTCCCGGTCACGTAACCAAAACAGAAAAAGAAAAATTAAACAAAATTCTTGTATATTTTGAAATTGGGACAAGAGTATTGAAAGTCAGAAACTTATCACGAAAGTGCAATTTAGTTCTAAAACTTTCAAAAAGTGCAATTAAGTCCTAAACTTGTCAAAAGTATAGTTGAGTCATAAAACTTTCAAAAAGTGCAATCAAGTTTCAAAACCTGTCAAATTAGTCTAATCAACTCCTTCCGTCGATTGCAGTTTTGAAAATTTTAGGACTTGATTGCACTTTGGCAACAAGTTTTAGGACTTAATTGTACTTTCATAACAAGTTTTAGAACTTCCAACCTTTTGAAATTTTATATAAATAGTCAAACCAGATTGTCAAACACTTTCTCTACATAGAGACAAAACTTGGAATCCCCAAAATGAAGACCCGCCTCATAGCATTAAAGTATGATATTTCAAGATTATTTGTGCCAGAAATCACCGCATAAGTGATTTGTGAGACGACATGATCAAAACTTGCTAATAATAGAAGTTTTGATTGCCCCTGATTAGGAGAAGGACCAATAACGTGTTTTTCAAAGAAATTAGTTTTGGATAAATGTATCGTGAGTATAACAGTTTAGTATGTTTTGTGAGATGAAATTTAATATTGGATAAATATATTATGCGACTACTGGTTTGAAATTTCTAATTGTATTAACCGAACGATAGACAAATAGACATCAGGAACTAATTTCTTAGAGTCCATGAGGCAATTTTCAAGAAGGACACTCAAAACTTTTTCTCTTTCATTGGCACACCGAGTGAAGTGGAAAATACTAACACTATTTTGCCCGGCCATCAACAAAAACAAAAAGTTTAAGATCAGTCATGAAAGGAATCTCAAATGATCTTGCTTTTTCCCATCTATTATCGCATTTCTATGACCTTTCCTAGAAATCTAGAGTAAACTATTTTCTTTAAATAATATTTTGATTACCTACTTTTTTAAAGGCGTTAGGAACCAATTTCTTAGAGCCCACAAGAAAATTTCATGGAAGGATGCTCAAAAGATTATCTCCTTGGTTAGCACACCAAGTGAAACAAAATAGACTAGCACTACTTTTCCTAGTCATCAACAAATGGGAAAAGTTTAAGATCAGTCATTGGAATTTCAAATGATCTTGCTTTTTCCCATCCATTAACGCATTTCTATGACCTTTCTTGGAAATCTAGAATCAACCATTTTCTTTAAAAAATTTTGATTATCAATTGTTTCTCCCAAATCCTTATCAAAATTTGGCTAAAAATCAAGTGCGGTATGGGAGCGTACCTCACTTCCTAAATAACTAGAGATATATCATTGGGGACTTGATTAAACTAGTTATTAGAATCTCAAATGATCTTGCTTTTTCCCATCCATTATTGCATTTCTATGACCTTTCTTGGAAATCTAGAATCAACCATTTCCTTTAAAAAATTTTGACTATCAACTGTTTCTCCCAAATCCTTATCAAAAGTCAGCTAAAAATCAAGTTAGTTATGGGAGTGTATCTCACTTCCCATATAACCAGAAAGCTATGATTGGGGATTTGATTGGTGCTTCACATAGACCTCATGCCTTTGCACCACAAAAATAATTTAATATTAAAGTAAATTACTATTAGATTAGACTCAATAATAAAAATTAAGATCGAGAAAAAAAACTTAAAAAACTCAAGTTTGCAACAAAAGAGCAAACAATATATATAGACTCTTTATCCGAAAAAGAAGAAGAAGAAAAAAGGATAGACTATGTACAGTTATCATTTATTTGAAAGAGAAAGCGCAAGGAAAAGCAACGTAGAGGATCGATTGGTTATATAATCAACATCCTTTTGATTTTAGTAGTTAGTTGTAAATCTCCCTTTTCTTCCTTAAGCATTTTTTTTTTTTTGCACAAATCTTGCTTAAGTGGTGGAAGGATAGAAATCACATAAAATAATCACTTCTAACCAATGTCTAAAATCAGTATAACAACGTATTGTTATACTTTTGTTTTTGTGATATTGTTTTTGTGAGAAGTATGGAGAGATATTGGTACTTTCCCAAACCAAGGAAGATGAAAAAAAGATCACGTGTAAGGTGGTCTTAAGGAGCTCCTTTTCCTTTTCATCTTGGTTGCACCATGTAAAATCACACCACATTTTATAGTGATTTTACATGACTTGGATGATGGACAATGTGGTATGATGCATTTCAAGGAAGTGGCAAGTCAACGAACGATGATTAGGTAGGAAAGCAAGAGAGAGAGAGAGAGAGTAGGGATATGATTGAAGGATTAAGAAATGGCCTAAAATCCACTACCGATTGGCGTGTGGGGCAAGAATTAGATGAAATGTATAAGAAAGTAGACATGTGGAGTTGCAAGTCTAACCTCGCTCGAAAACAAAAATGAAAAGTTTAACGCCTTCAAACTTTAATTGTCATTTTTTTTAATCGTCTACCAACTTCTAGTTGCATTTCTAAAAAATGCCTTAGCATTACCAGCTATAAATTTGAGCAACTTTCCTACTTTTCTCTATTTAAATTATCAATTAGTTTTGAGTTACCAACTCTTATTTAAATTACTTACTAAGCTTATTTTTTAAATAACCAACTTTTCTTTTTTCTTTGGGTTTTTATTTTTTTTGGTAAAGGTAAAAGGTTCTTTTTTCTTTATGGGAGATTAATACCCTGAAAAACCCCAAACTGGTACACATGTGACAAATTTACCCAAAACTATTTTTTTTTATCACCAAAAACCTTACACTGGTACACATGTGACAAATTTACCCAAAACTATTTTTTTTATCACCAAAAACCCCAAACTGGTACATTTGTGACAAATTTACCCTCTATTAGTTTTCATTAAATCTTATTGTCAAATTACTAAGTTAAATGACACGTGACAGTTGATTGGTATATCAATTTGGGATTTTACGATCCGTTTGTCATAGTTTACAATTTTTTTTATTCTTTTGTGATATTAATCCAATTTAGCGGAGGGTATATTTGTCACAAATTTACCAGTTTGGGGTTTTTTGCAGTCGAATAAATTAGTTTGGGAGTAAATTTGTCATAAATGTACCAGTTTATGGTTTTTTATGGTTAGTCAGGGTAAATTTGTCACGGATATACCAGTTTGGGGTTTTTCATGATCAAAAAAAATATTTTTGGGTAAATTTGCCATAGGTATACCAGTTTGGAGTTTTTCAGGGTATTGATCATTTTTCTTTTAATCAAGTTTTCATTCACCTTTCTTTATTATGCCTTAAATTTACTAACTTTTATTTGTCAACATTTTCTTCAATTAAGCTTTCAACTGGTTACCAACTCTCATTCGAGTTAACTATCAATGTTTATTTGGTTTTTTTTTTAATTTATTAACTTTTCCATTGACTTACTTAATCTGGAAAAAAATTTGGGAAGTCACCCAATAAATATTGGTAATTTTCTATATGATTACTAAATGTAAGATGATGTTAATTAAAAAAAAAAGTATGGCAAATAATAAGAGAATCGGTTCATTAGTCATGACAGAAATTTGGTAATTATAAAAAAAGACTTGGTTACTAATTTCTTAGACCCACGAAGAGCTTTCCAAGAAGTACCCTCCAAACGTTCTCCCCACTTTCGGTGTATCGTGTGAAATGGAAAAGACTTTTAAAACTTATCTTCCCAACCATCAACAAAATGGAAAAGTTAAAAGATCAATCATGGAAGGAACCGTAACGACATTATATTGTATCAAACTTCAATTCTTTTCATAAATCATAAAGATACGATATTCATTGTATGATGGATATGTCAAAATTCTTCTTCTTTCTACCTTACCACCAAATGTTCATATTTGTGAGTTGCGACATGATGTTCATTAATAAAAAATAAAAAAAAAGACGGTTATAAAAAAATATCAAATAATAAGGTTGTGTACATTATGTGAGCTAGTGAAAACAAGAAAATAAGAAAACGCATTTAAATAGTAGCTTTGTAGACAATGCCTCTTTGAAGAATGTTGCAGAGGATCATGACAGACTTTAGAGGACAATTAATCCGGTCTTTTAAATCAATCTCTCCCTTTGGCTTGGAGAACACTTTGGTTAGCACACATTTATTCAAGTTCGTATGATTTTTCTGAACTATAAAAACATGAAGAGGTTCATGTAATTGTTTGATATTTAGAACCATCAGCTCCAACTTTAACTTGAGCATCCATGTAATCACAAGCATCAATTAGTCTTAATCGTGTAACCCAAAAAAAGAAAAGAAAAATTAAACAAAATTCTTGTATATTTTGAAATTGGGACAAGAGCATTGAAAGTCCTAAACTTATTACAAAAGTGCAATTTAGTTCTAAAATTTTCAAAAAGTGCAATTAATCCTAAACTTGTCAAAAGTATAGTAGAGTCATAAAACTTTCAAAAAGTACAATCAAGTTTTAATATTTGTCAAATTGGTCCAATCAATTCCTTCTGTTGATTGCACTTTGGGAATAAGTTTTAGAATTTGATTGTACTTTCATGACAAGTTTTAGAATTCGATTGTACTTTTATGACAAGTTTTAGAACTTCCAACCCTTTGAAATTTGCACAAATAGTCAAACTAGATCATCAAACACTTTCTCTACTCAGAGACAAAACTTGGAATCCCCAAAATGAAGACCTAGCTCATAGCATTAAAGTATGATATTTCAAGATTATTTGTGCCAGAAATCGCCACTTAATTGATTTGTGAGATGACGTGATCAAAACTTGCTAATAATAGAAGTTTTCATTGCCCTTGATTAGGAGAAGGGCTAATAACGTGTTTTTCAAAGAAATTAGTTTTGGATAAACGTATCATGAGAGTAACAGTTTAGTATGTTTTGTGAGACTAAATTTAATATTGGATAAATGTGTTATGTGAGTAATGGTTTAAAATTTATAATTGTATTAATCGAACGGTAGACAAATAGACGTTAGGAACTAATTTCTTAGAGTCCACAAGGCAATTTTCAAGAAGGACGGTCAAAAGGTTTTCTCTTTGGTTGGCACACCGAGCAAAGTGGAATATACTAACACTATTTTGCCCGGCCATCAACAAAAAGAGAAAAGTTTAAGATCAGTCATAAAGGAATCTCAAACGATCTTGCTTTTTCCCATATATTATCGCATTTCTATGACCTTTCTTGGTAATCTAGAATAAACTTTTTCCTTTAAAAAATTTCGATTTCCTTAGGGGTTAGGAACTAATTTCTTAGAGCCCACGAGAAAATTTCATGGAAGGATGCTCAAAAGGTTATCTTCTTGGTTGGCACACCAAGTGAAATGGAATATACAATCACTACTTTTCCTAGCCATCATCAAAAGGGAAAAGTTTAAGACCAGTCATTGGAAAAGTTTACAACAACCTCAATCTCTTCATGACGTTGACTTTGAATAATTTGTACCCTCTTTACAATGATTCCAGTCTTCAACAAATCTTGATCTACGTGTCGTTATTATATTGTATCAAACTTCAATTCTTTTTATAAATCATGAAGACATGATATTCATTGTATGATGGATAGGTCAAAATTCTTCTTCTTTCTACCTTACCACCAAATGTTCATATTTGTGAGTTGCGACATGATGTATTTATAAAAAAAAAAAAAAAAAGTGATAAGAAGTGTATATGATCCCGTATCATATAACATCTCTCATCAAAATTTCCTCAAAAGAAATTATATAATTGCAAAGGACAACGATAAATATTTAACCCGAATGCCCATTTTCTAAAAATTACATAGAAATGAATAATTTCATGAATTTTCATTGATTACATCGAACAATTACAAGGGAGGCAAAACCTTACATATACAAAGCTTACAAAGTGATTCGATTTTACATGTAATATGAAAATGAATACAGGAAAAACTCAAAGGAAAGGAGGGAAATACAAAGGAAATTCCTTTACAAGAAAAGAGAAATGTACGAAAGAATGTCAAGTGAATATCCTAGGAGCTAGGTGGGATCATGCAGAGATGCTTGTTATCACAAGCCAAGTGTTTCACATCAATCAAGGCTTCATCTTCATGCTCCTCGACATGAGCTTGTTGAAACCCTTGAGACTCGGGAATATCAGGCAACTCAACTTCAAACTCCAGTTCTACTTGGCAATAGATATAGTTGATAGACGCGTAGTGTGTCCTAATTTCTCTTTCTAAGTCGAATTTGTCAATAGCGACCACATGATGTGAGAATCCGGAATACCAAATCCCAATAGCACCTCGAATCGTGGCTTCAACATGACCAATTTGGTTTTCCACGATGACCTCATTGTGATAATCAATACGGTATAATGCCCAATTGAAGATTGACAGAATCATTTGAAGTGTGTGATATTGAGAGAGCACTTGTAAAGAGTAATACGATGTTAGACTCGTCAATTCTACAAGGGGGAGTGGGTCGACAACTCCACTAACAAGGCGCAACTTGGCATTCCCAAGCCATCGGACATGCCATTGGATTAAGCGTGGGGTGAGTCTTTTGAGGAAATGGAACCATAGAGAGAAAGACCATAGTAGAAAGAATTCATTTCTTTGGTGAAACATACGAATAGGATGATGGTATTTCGTGACATCAACGATCCTCATGCGAGGGGCAAATTCTTTGATGTGAGAAACGAGCCAAATATGGAGAAGTCCTAATGGAGCTCTAAGAATTCCTTGACCACTCATTTTGAATTGGTAAAGAGATACGAAAGTTATGGCAATGATCATGTGTGTAAAGCAGCTAAAGGCGCAAACTTGATTAACAATGTGAGTGAATAAAGGATATATTGTTTTTTGAGTATGCGAGAATATTACAAAGTTGAAAAATATGAGAAGGAAGACATAAGAAATTTAATTCCTAGATTTAGGCTCAAGGCTAAGAAAATGTTGCTCAAGGAATGTATAAGGCATATAATTCGAATTTCCCCTAAGAATGGTTCTAATTTTATTAGTAGGGATATTCAGGAATTGACTTAGGAGGGAGATTGGATTTTGACTAATAGGAGTAGTGAAACCTAGGGAAGCCTTGCCTAACCCAATGGCTATCTAAAACTTATCAATTATAGGGGTCACCTCATATTTGTTAAATACAAAGGTATAGGTCATGGGATTCCAAAAATGGGCAAATGCCTTCACCATCGCAATTTGGAGTTCGATCTTGAATAAGGTCTAGAAGAAGCCTATGCGCTTCTCCACGTAACCTTGATGTCTCCGTTTGAGATTCTCCCATATGGCCTTGAGACTCCTCAGCATGGGAATAATGTCCAATTCGGGCATGCCCGTCTAAGCCTAAACCTAAGGTGCATTCATGATTAAGGACGTATTGTTGTTGAAATATAAAATGCGTAATTAAAATTAAGGAATTAGGAAAGATAACATCAATAAGAAAGGAACGATATCTTACCAACTGAACTCATGGCAATTGCAAATCACACATCGCATAAAACTTGTGAGGTTTCGATGTCTAAAGTGAGAAAACTAAAGGCTCAAGGTTCTTATTCCCAAAGATAAAAGAAGTTTACCCACCGCAACTATTGTTAGTTGATGCAACTTTTATCGATCAGGATAAGCGGGTGGAAGAATGGATTACCATGAACATTTACTCGCGGATTCCACCCATAAACCCTCTTAAGGTTCTAGATTGGGTGATCGGGTTTTAGACTGTAGTTGTGTGTACGGTGTAGTACTAAAACTTGTAATCAGGTGTTTAAAAATTAAACAATTAGCACTTCAATATAGTCCATTATTTATTCATATACCCTTACTCCACTTGCAAAAAAAAAAAAAAAAGTTTACATACACTCTACCCCTTATATCTCCCACCTACAAGAATATTGTACACATAGTCAATAACTTACCTCTTTTTCCATGCGACTTTGACATGCACACGATCTTGCACAAGACATATTAGTAAACATGACAATTATTTTTAAACGGCTTCAAGTCCTCTTAATCTAATAACCAATCTCTAGTGGAGTCGTCAAGCCTATCATGACCTGACCTCCGCTGCCTTCGCCTCGGGAAAAGGAAGGGCAAAAGGTCGGATTTAGGGGTAATTGACTATGTGAGTTTTCTTAACGGTTCACATTCCATAAAGGTGTCATCACCTTGCATTTCAGGACGAACTTCTTGTAAGTTCCCTTGCACATGATCAAGAGCTCTACCAAGCTTGTATCTTGCATGATAACGGAAGGTGTCGTGACCCTACCTTGACATTGTGGCACATCTTGATCAACGGTTTTAAGGTAGAAATGAAACCGGACATAAAGATGAGTTTAAGGGTATTTTGACGATCATGATAGCCCTCTCAAGATGTACATCCGCTAAAGATGGCATTACTTCATCTTTTTTAACTTCATAATCTTAAGTATGCTAAATCATAATCACAAACCTTTTCATAAGGTTTATACCCCTCACATGAGTTTATTAAGTGATCTAGTTGTTTAAGACAACCTAGAAAACAAAATGGGAGTTGTCACTAATCTTGTTTTTGGGGTCAGCTAGAAAATCCAATCGAGGGTTAGGAGTTATCCCTCGATTTTTACGCAACTAGATATCTAGGTTCGGGGACTTGGATTACGCTAATATCTCTATTAACGCACTTTTAGTACCTAATGGTATGTCATGTTACATAAAGTGATCACGCGTATCTTTTTACTTTTTTGGTTCAATGATTCTAAACTAGGTGATCAGGCGTAGATGGTCATTTTCGTGCAATTCTAGTTCTATAGAAAAGAAAAGATAACACACAATTGTATTTAAAGTATTAAAAAAAAAATTGCCAAGCAGTCCAGATTGGTTTTGGACTTATCCACAAACGTGTAAGGTGATGATACAAGTGTATAATTATTAAAATAACAATCAACAATTGAGGAAGCATTTAAATAAATTACAAAGAAAAACAAGCATCTAGCGATAAGAAATAAATAAATGCCAATTCTTACTGGGCTAAAAGGAAACCATAATCATCATATTGAAAGCGTGCAATCAAGAGAACAAAAGAAATCCAATGGTAAAGCTCTAAGGGTTTGATCAATGACTTTCCCACAATTTGAGAGAATACTACTCAAAAAGACTATTCTTAAGGTTTTCATGAGGAATTCTAATTTTTTTTTTCAATTTTTTTGAAATTTTTGGAATTTTTGGGAATTCTCGAATTTTATAAATTTTTTCTGTATCTTCTAAATTTTAAAAAAAAAATATTTTCTAATATTTTTATTTTTAATTAATTTTTTTAAAAGGAAATCGGATCGGGTCAGGGACCCACCCGAACCCTAAAGGTGTGGGTTGGGTCAAGAATCCGGACCAGCCCCAAGGCTCGGCCCGAATAAACCTATTTCGCTCAAACCAAATATACCTAGCCCGGCCTCCTCTTCTAATCAAACTAAGCCCACTACACGGCAGTTTAAGCCCAAGTTTTCTAAAGCCAGACTAAAGCAAATCAGGCTCGAACTTAACAAACCCATGAAAACGGAAACGAACCTAAACGCACTAAACTAAATTAAGCCCAACCTACCACTCAACCTTCACAGAAACCAACGCCTCCCACTTCACCCTCTCGGTTGCTCTCTCTCCGTCCGAACAGAGACAAACGGCCATGAGCCGCCCCGTCTCTGGCCTTCGCTCAATCAATAGGACCGTCCGCTGGCCTCGTCCCACCAGGCCGTCTCTGTTGGCCGTTTCGAGCCGGCACCGCCACACCTCCTGTCGGCCACATCCAGCCCCCATTCTCATCACCGTCCGCCGCGAAACACACACGACACGGAAAAGAAACACCGCACGACTCCACGAATGACAATGAGAGTCCACAAACATGTCAAAGGACCGACAAACACTTAGAACCAAACCAAAATCACGGAAAATCTACCCAAGCTCCGTTCGGGCATTTTCATGAACATATGACAGGATCGAATGAAGGGAGGCTATTGAGTCAACCAGGATTCAACCTGCGCCAAGACGCTTAGCAATCGACAAGCAGAGATGAAAATGCAGCATAGCACAACATAGATGGGGGCTGGGACTAGCGCAAACCGGACCCCGACAAGGCCTGGTCCGATGAGCCGAAACAGGGCACAAAACCTGGCAAACGGGGCCGTTGGTGGCGCCCTCTACTCGGCTCGGCGGCGGCAAATGGTGGGGGGAGCTCGATAGATCGGACCACGTCCGTTCACCTCACTCTTTTCTCTCTAGTTATCGCTCCCTCTCGGTCACGGCTCGCTCTCTCTTTCTCTGGTTTCTCCCGAAGAAACCTAGCATACACTCCAAACAAGCAGTCCAAGCAAGCATCGAGCACGTGAGTAATGACTAATTTCGGTGCTTGTTTATTTTAATTCTATATGCAATTCAAGAATAGAGTGGGGAAACATAAGTTTATGAAACTTTGCTAAGTTAGCTTCATTTAGGTTAGATGATTTGTTTCTGTAAATTTTTATTGAACTGGAATTTACACGAAAATGGAAAAAACGAATCTTCTGCATACTATTTGTTTATGTTGGCTATGTTGTCTTTCAAAGGTTACAACGAGATGCGGCAAAGGTTGAGGATAAGGAAAAGAACAATAAATAGATCAAAGTGGGATATGTATCAATTGAGAAGAAGGCCATCTATCAACTTTGTCGCGACCAAATTTTCGGGTGTGAACCACCTAGAGTTTGGCTAATGGATTATTAAGCCTAGACTTAACTCGGGCTCTCCCAAGCCCATACCAATTCGCGACTTAGGTTTAAGTTCTTAACAGACAATTGATTTTTCAATTAGGAGTCGCCACTAATCTATTTTTGGTGGGTCGATTAGAAACCCAAGTAAAGTAACGGGAGATTTACTTTACTTCTACGAACCAGAGATTATGAGTTCGGGGACTTGGTTACACTAGACTTTTCTAACGCCCTTTCGGTACATTTCTCTTTTATTTCAAAAAAAAATGTTTTGCAAGCAGCTTTGATTGATTTTAAATCTATTTCCCTAACAAGTGAGGTGATTTTGCGAGTGCGCAATCCACTAATTTAACACCCAGATAAACGATAAATAAATTGCAAAAACTTACCTCAAAGCAACGAAAGCATATGCAATGTTAAATTAAAATCCACATCAACAACCCTAGATATGGTTTCTAATTAACACGCAATTTCTTTTTTTGTTTTCTCTTAATTAATGAAATCATGCAATATGCAATGCAATATTAACTAAATGACCTAATCTTAATGACATGTAATTTCTAATTAAATGAGCCTAGCAAAAATACTAAATGACATGCATCTCAATGAATCTAACCCTAATGACGTGCATATGGCGTTTTTTCTTTTTCCTAAAATAATGCATTTTTTCCTAAATAATAAACTAATTTAACCTATGACAATTTTTTGTATTTTTTCATGCAATTCAAAATTTGGTGAAATGTGAAAATTGCCTAATTAGATTAAGATCCTATTTAATTTATATTATGAATTAGGTTGAGCCATATCCTAATTTAAACTAAAATATTATCTTAACCAAAATAATCCTAAAATGCAATATATCTAAAAAAAAGTACCTAAACTTATAATAAATTAAACAATTATCTAAATTAAACTAAGTGCAATTTTTATCCTAATATACAATGACGTGCAAAAGATGCTCTAATTTTACATGACATATGCATAATGACTTTTTTTTGTGTTTTTCCTTCTTCTTTTTTTTAAATTTCGAAATTAATAATTGCCAAATAATTAAACATGCAATCCAAGTTAAAAAAACTAGCAACCTAAATTAATTGATTTGATTCTTTTTTTTTTTGAAAATTCAAAATAAAATTCCTATTGTGAGCATGCAAACCCTAAAACTACATTTTTTTTTTTTTAAAGAAAACTAACCTAGCTAACACCACGGCAAATCAAGCAATATTGATACCCAAATTGACAAACCATATCTCGCGCATGAGATCGAATTGGCCAATTTCACATAAATCACGAATCGGATCTCGGGCGGGAGATCGGATTGGCAATTTTTTTAAGTAATTGCGAGTCGGATTTCGGGCGCGAAAATCGGACTAACAATCACTAATTTCAAGGCAATTTCATATCATGAAATTTCAATTTCACATTAAAGGAATAATTACACTAAAAAGATAAAATAAAATAGCAAAAATAATAAAGCAAAAAAATAAGATAAAGAAAATACCTAAATTTTCTTTTGCTTTTCTCTTTTTTTCTTTTTTTTCTAAAAAAAGAAAAATAAAAATAAAGCTGGTGGCCGGTCCGGCGAGGGGAGATCGCCGGCTAGGGTTACGGCGAGGGGTTCCGGAGGACGGTGCGGCAACGCGGCGCGGCACTAGGGGCTGCGGGATCGACACGGGGCGGCGCAGCAAGAAAGACGCGGACGGTGTCGCGAGTGGCGTGGCAAGATCGAGACGGCGTCGAGCTGCGGGCTTCGGGCGGCGCGGTAGTCGGCTCGACGGTAGCGTCTGCGGAGGGGGCTGCTGCGGGGGGCACGGATCTGCAAGCGGAGCGGCTTCACGAGCAGATGGGTCACGAATCGAGGAGCAAGGCGTCGCGGCGGGGCGGGACGCCGGATCTCAGATCAGCGAGTGAGGCTCGGCGTGACTTCGCAAAGGATCTCGGATCTGCCGGCGTCGGGCGGTGAGGCGACTCTTCGAGATGGCGACGCGGCGGCACGGGGAAGGTTGGCTCGGGCGGGCGCGATTATGGGTCGCCGGTGGCTCGGCGGCCGGCGCGGGCAAGCGGCACGGGCGACACCCCCCACGAGGAAGATGAACAGGTCGCAAGGGGTTTTCTTTTTTTTTTTCGGTTTTTCTCTCTCTTACCTCACTTTTTCACTTTTTGCTCTTTGTGTCTTTTTTTTTTCGACAGAAAAGAACTCCCCCTGCTCCCACCGTACGCGACTCCTTTTATACACCAAAAAGTTGTATCTCCATGGTATATTTCATTGCCAACTTTGCTCGTGCAAAATACTATTGAATATATCATCCCACCACGCGCAATATTTTTTGTGTTTTTTTTTCAATATTTCATTCGAGAATTTCCTTTCTGGTCAAAAATACATCCCTCGATGTATATTGCCTAAATATATGAAAATCCCAACGGAATATGTGAAAAATTTTGCACTCGCCGTCGGTCCAATAAACAAAAATGTTCCTAAACTATATGCCATGTGATTTTTTTTTTTTTTGGTAAAAATTAACCCTAAAAATTATGCAAAAATTTAGGTGTCAACAGCTGCCCCTCTTTGAAGGTGAGCTCGCAGAGGTTGCCTTCAAAGACAAATTGAGACCTAAATTTTGGTAATGCTCATGCAATGAATGATTTTTTGTTGGAACATGAATTTCATTTTTAATGCAATTTATATGATGCATGGAAATGCAAATGATAGATGAACCTACCTGAAATAACTTACCTTCGAGGAGGATAGAGTGATTCAAGATAGTTGGTGTGACATGTTTAGGACCCATACCTTTCCACGGTCGCCTAGAATAGTAACGAGGAGACTACTTTCCTAGGACCCGTACCTTTCTACGGTCGCCTTGACAAAAGAAAATTGATTTTCCAGGACCCATACCTTTATACGGTCGCCTGAATAGGGAAATTGCTTTTCCAGGACCCGTACCTTTCTAAGTTCGCCTGTTAGAGCAATAAATGTTCTCTAGGACCCGTACCTTTCTACGGTCGCCTAAACGGGGATTCGCTTTCCAGGACCCATACCTTTCTACGGTCGCCTGAATAAGGAATCATTTTCCGGGACCCGTACCTTTCTACTGTCGCTGAATGAGGTAATTGCTTTTCCGGGACCCGTACCTTTCTACGGTCGCCTGTTAGAGCAATAAGGTTGTCTAGGACCCATACCTTTCTACGGTCGCCTAAACTGAGGTTTTGCTTGGCTAGGATTCGAACCTTTCTTCGGTCGCCTAACGTTGCAGCATAGATTATCTGACCAGGACCCGAACCTTTCTTCGGTCGCCTTAATCAGATTGAATATGAAAAAATCTTTGGGGGACAACTCAATTGAGTGTCGATATGCTTAAAAGGGAATACCTGTGCAATGACAAATATTCAAGGTATGGATAGAGATATACTTACCTGATAACATCTCCGATCTTCGGGGATACGTCTCCTGCAAAACATGGTTGTAGGAGAGGCAACATGCATTTGTAATCATAAACATGCATCAATATAATGGAGGTTCATGATGATGGTCCATTAATCTTGCACCACCTAATTTCCATCCTGAACACATGAGTGTCATGAATGTGTCAAATGAGGGATCCTTTGGTCTGAAAGGACTTTTTCTCTCATCCTCATTAAAATGGCAATTTCATCCTGACCTTTGATGCAGGATTTTGTCAATCACTCTATCTCACCATCGTCATGCCAAACAAGGGTCTGAGCAATCTCGCAAGTGGTACGATCTCACCAATCTGAGAGGTCTTTAAAAGGGACCGTAATGTGGGCTTAGTCAACGGCTTAACAAGGGGGACTCTTTGAGTCGAAGATTTTTGAAAAATGAATGATATTTCACCATCATCTTGGGGGTTTACAAGTCAAGAAACATGATAAATGAAGTAGAAATTGTCTTACTCGCACTTCTTCAAGCGATGCTTTCAAACATTTGAACTTTTACGTTAATTCAAGTGCCATAATCTGAAGAGACTTTGCAAGGGACATAACGTAGGCTAAGTTTATGGGTTGAGAAACGAAAGGATGATTAGGCCCAAAAAGTGTTTAGGGGGTCAAAGTTGGTGATCATCTTGACATTTCCATCACTTTTTCAATGTTGAAGATTTTCTTGACATCACAACTTCATTTATTGCAACAACATTTGAGTTTTTTTTGTTGGGTACCACCTTGTTGGGGATATGACTCAAGTGTTTGAATTTTCTCTTTGGGCATTAGCCTTACTTTTACCAGGCGCACTGCTTTTTCGTGCCCCTCATTCTCATTCATTTTTCTTCACTTCTTTTTCATGGGCATTGGCCTTGCTTTTACCAGGCACACTGCTTTTTTATGCCCCTTAGTTCTATTTCAATTTTTGCGCATAGTACATGCGTCAAGGAATTACACTTTGGATGACACTCGAACTTTCAAGGGTCTTCATCTGTCTTTTGCCTTGCCCCAGTGTGGGGGATGATCACCAACTGGGTTTAATGTGAAACGAATTCATAGGCTCAAGGGGGCTATGCAATGGATAAAGTGTATAGGATAGAGAATGAACTGCTCTTCATCATCCGAAGGCACTTTAAATTATCATACAAGTTACACTGCGAAAGCAATACTCGAGGATTGATGCAAGTGTGAGTAAGAAAATTCCTATCATTCATTTCAAATCTTGTCCTAGTATGGGACGATCCTTGACAGGGATAATTTAAAAAGCTCTTCATATGTGTGGGCTCAAAGGGCTGAATAATGGATATACCTGTAGTGTTTTGGGTAGCAGAAGAAACTGCCTCTCATCACCTCAGTTGACGTACCTTTTGCGAGATCACCCTTTTTTTCTCGTAGGCATGAAATTTTTCCACACAACTCACTAGAGGTTAGTGTATGAAACAATGTATGGAACAGGGTTTGCCTTTCATCATTCCAAAGTATCCCATTTGACACATTCAATCTACTCACATAATTCATCAAGGAAAACATGCAATATTTGCAACAAGTTACACAATTGAATTTGCAACTTAATGAGGCAATTTATTTAAAATGCTTGCACTTCAAAACATGACATGGCAAATTCTATCATGGGTAATACTTCTTGACAGCATTTGAATTAACTGGAGTGGAAAACTCACGACCATCCATTTCTGCCAAGATCAAAGCACCGCCATGAAGTACCTTCTTTACCACATATGGGCCACTGTAGTTTGGAGCAAACTTCCCCCCAGGATCTGGAAAAATTGGCAACAGCTTCCGTAGAACAAGATCATTTACCTCGAAATGTCTCGGTCGTACCTTCCGATTGAAGGATCTGGCCATTTTCTGCTGATAAGTTTGGCCATGACAAAGAGCCTTCAGTCTTTTCTCATCGATCAAGTTCAACTGTTCAAGTCTTTGCTGCGACCATTCTGCCTCAGATAATTCCACTTGGGATAATACTCTCAGGGAAGGAATCTCCACTTCCACAGGCAAAACTGCCTCCATGCCATATACCAAAGCAAAAGGAGTTGCCCCGGTAGAAGTACGAATCGACGTTCGGTATGCCATCAATGCGAAGGGTAATCTGTCATGCCAATCTCAATAATTCTCAGCTGTCTTAGCCAAGATCTTCTTAATATTCTTATTGGCCGCTTCAACAGCCCTGTTCATTTGAGGGCGATAAGGGGACGAATTCAGATGCTTGATCTTGAACTCACTAAACAACTCATCAACAAGCTTGTTGTTCAAATTTGTCACGTTGTCAGTGATAATCGTTTCAGGGACACCATAGCGAGCAATTATGTCACGTTTGATGAACTTCGCAACATTGCGAGCAGTAACACTTGCAAATGACGTAGCTTCGATCCATTTGGAGAAATAGTCTATGGCCACTAAAATGAATCGATGCCCATTGGAAGCCTTCGGGTTTATTGGACCGATCACATCAATGCCCCACATTGAGAAGGGTCATGGCTCGGAAAACTGGTGCAGCTCAGTTGGAGGAACATTTATCTTATCACCATGGACTTGGCAACGATAACATCTTCGAACATGCTGAATACAGTCACCCTCTAGCGTGAGCCAATAATAGCCTAATCTCATGATCTTTTTAGCCAACATGTGCCCATTCATATGAGGGCCACACACCCCTTTGTGAACTTCTTGTATGATTTGAGTGGCTTCAACTGCACCCACACACCGTAACAAGACTGAATCATAAGATCTTTTGTACAAATTCTCACCACTGACGAAAAACTTTGAGGCCATCTTCATGATGTACTTCCTATCAGCTGGAGTGCTTCTTCGGGAAATTCCTGCCTTTTAATGTAGCTCATGATATCGTAATACCATGGTTTTCCATCAGGTTCTTCAGTTATGATCATACAGTAAGACGGCTTCGGCAAAACCTCTATCTTCAAAGGCTCAACCTCTAACCCGTCAGTGACTTGCAACATAGACGACAAAGTTGCGAGTGCATCCGCAAATTGATTATGAGACCTTGGCAAGTATTCAAATGAAATTTCGTCAAACTCCTTTACCAAGATCTTCTAAGTACTTGTGGTACGGGAGCAACTTGGCATCCTTGGTCTTCCACTCACCTAAAGTCTGTAATATGATCAGTGCCGAATCTCCAAATACCATTAACTTGGCCACACCCATCTCGATTGCGGCTTGAAGTCAGAGGATGCAAGCCTCATACTCGGCCACATTGTTAGTGCATGGGAATATCAATTTTGCAGCTACCGGATAGTGCTGTCCATTTGGGGATATTAGAACTGCCCCAGTACCAGAACCAGACAAGTTTACAGCTCCATCAAAGAACATCTTCCATGAGTCTTCATTTACACTCAAGACACGGTCATCAAGGAAACCGGCACCGTCATTAGAGACTCCTGAATTTCCAGCCAATAGATCGGCGATCACTCGACCCTTAACCGACTTTTGTGGCATGAATTGCACATCAAATTCGAAGATCAAAATTTGCCATTTGGCCAACTTACCCACCAAAGCTGGCCGATCAAGTAAATACTTGATGGGGTCATTCTCAGTTACGAGGAATGTCTGATAATGTAGTGTGTATTGTCGCAATCTATGCAATACCCACACCAATGCCGCACAAGTCTTTTCAACATCAGAATATTTTAGCTCTGATACAGTGAACTTCTTACTCAGATAATAAATGGCTCATTCTTTTTTATCCACATGACTCTCTTGAGCCAACATTGCACCCAATGACTCACTATGAATGGTGAGGTAGAGAATCAAGGGATGCCCTGGTGATGGTGGGACAAGAACTGGTGGATTCATCAGGTACTGCTTTAACTTGTTGAACGCTTCTCGACACTCATCATCCCAGTTGATTCGTGCATTCTTCTTTAGGAGCTTGAAGAATGGCTTGGCAGTTTCAGAGAGTTGGGAAATGAACCGGGCTATGTAATTCAGTCTTCCTAAGAGGCTCCGAACTTCTTTCACTGTTGATGGAGGTTGCAATTCGCATATGGCCTTAGCCTTGGATGGGTCAATCTCAATCCCCTTACTGCTTACAATGAATCCGAGTAATTTACCGGATGTTGCCCCGAACACGCATTTAGTGGGATTTAGCCGAAGCTTGAATTCACGGAGTCAATCAAACAACTTCTTCAGGGTTTCTACATGGCTTCTTCCGGGCTGAGTCTTTGCAATCATATCATCAACATAGACTTCAATCTCCTGATGCATCATATCATGGAATAGTGTTACCATGGCTCGTTGGTAAGTTGCCCCTGCATTCTTGAGTCCAAAGGGCATGACCTTGTGATGAAAGGTCCCCCATAGGGTGATAAATGCAGTCTTCTCCTTATCTTCTTCCTCCATTCTTATCTAATTGTACCCGGAAAAACCATCCATAAATGAGAATAATTCAAATCCGGCAGTACTATCCACAAGGACATCTATGTGAGGTAGTGGGAAATCATCTTTTGGGCTAGCTTTGTTCAAATCTCGATAGTCGACGCAAACTCGAACTTGACCATCTTTCTTCATCACTGGGACGATGTTAGCTACCCATTCAGGGTATTGCGAGACTTCGATGAACCCCACCTTCAAAAGCTTCATCACCTCTTCTTCTATCTTCTTCGAGAGCTCGGGTTTAGTTCTCTGGAGCCTTTGCTTCTTAGGTGGTACGTCCGAATTAGTAGGCAAGCAATGCTCAACGATCGATGGGTCTAAACCAGGCATGTCAGCATAGGTCCATGCAAAGACATTTTGGTATTCCTTTAGTAGCTGAATTAGGCAATCGGCCTCGTCTTTGGGGAGATTTGCCCCAATTTTAACTTCCTTGATTTCTTCGGTGTCACCTAAATTAATAGTGACAGTCTGCTCGGATGTGAGAGCCTTGGCTTTTTCATGTTGTTCCCAGCTTCGCTGCACGTCGATGGAATCTTCATTCAAGTCTTCGAGGTCATCAATGTCAGCATTTGTTGTATTGGATTGGACCATTTCTGCACCTTTGTATGCCGTAATATTGCTCCTGAAACATGAAGTAACTAAATTAGAAAGAAAAACAGAGTAATCTATATTTTCTGTTTTTTTTATATATTTCTTTTAAAAAGCAAAAACATTTTTTTAAAATATTTTGACATGAGAAAGCATGATGAAGCCCAGGCCTAAGAATTCTCCTTGGATTTTCTTTTTCTTTTATCGGTGGATATCATCATCGGGCTGGTTTGGTGTACCTCATCATGCCCTCAAAATAAAACTTGTAATTTTATTGATATTCATCAATCAATTACATTTATTGAATGGAAATGCGATTTTCAAGCCCTAAAAAGAAAGCAAAAAAGAAATAAATAAAAAACAAGCCCTAGAAAGTGATAAAAATTCCCGCGCAGGGGAATGTGAGAAAGCATAAATGAGTTACTCTTGTGGGCCAGAGCCCATCTCCTCTGGAGGTCCTTCGTCAATGGTCCCTATGAAGACGTCATCGAAGAGACTAGAGATTCCTTCCAATGCATCTTCGGGGTTTTCCGTCTCCGGGGGTGTCGGATCATCCATGCCACCCCATCCATCTGGGACAATGTCGCGAGGATCAATGTAGAAACTAGGAGGAGCCGAATGCTTCACCAAATAGTCGAATTTTCCGCTTGGCTGCCCCAGGGTGTCCATTATTTCTGCCTCATCATGCATCATCATCGGAGGATCAGGGAATGTCTCACGAATGTTCGGGGGTAATGGGTTTTGCCTCCCTCGCCCTTGGTTAGGGGGCAGATTCCGTCGTTCCTATCTTCGTCCTCCAGAACTTTCCCCACCTCTTCCATGGTACCCTAATCCAGCAGCACGGGACCTTTGAGGGGCTTCAATGGGGTTTCGAATGCCCTGGCCATTTCTTCCAAGACCGTTACCAGGAGCGAAACCATTTCCAACCATTACTCTTCCCACCATGAGAGCAGCATTTGAAACTTCAGGAATTGGTGGTGGTGAGTCTCGAGAAGCATGAATAGTGGATACCAACTCAAATGAGTGGTAACTCGATTCGAACTCAAAGTCTGGCTCTACATAGGGGATAGTTGTCTCATGATAAATCCGGTGATCTTTTTCACCATAGACAGTGACCAGCTTCCCTTTGATTACGAATTTCACAGCTTGATGTAGACTTGACGGTACAGCTCCAGTAGTATGAATCCAGGGACGACCCAGCAGAAAATTAAAGGCATTAGGGATATCCATTACCTGGAAAGGAACATTGAAAACCACCGGCCCTATCTGCACATCGAGGTGAATCTCCCCAAGTACCTCCTTCTTTGTACCATCAAAAGCTCGAACAGAAGTCTTTGTAGCATGTATCTTGGACAGGTCCACCTTAAGGCGATGAAGAGTGGCCAGTGGACATATGTTCAGGGCGGACTCATTATCAATGAGTACTCGGGACACATGAGAAGCCTTATGCTTGACAGATATATAGAGTGCCTTATTATGCCCTCTACCCTCAAGAGGGAATTCATCATCGAAAGGCGATCATGTCCTTAAGAAGGATCGATCCCACAAAATCTTCCAGCTTTTCCTCGACCGTTTCGATTACACGAATTTCACTTAGCACCTTCATCAGCGACTTTCTATGCACAGGGGATATAAGTAGGAGTTCGAGCAAAGAAATCTGGGCGGGCATTTTTTGTAACTGTTCGACCACCTTATACTCGCTTGCTTTAATCACGGCCAAAAACTCCTTAGCCTCTTCATCGGTGACAGGTTTCGTGGGTTGAGCATTGGCTTGAGGATAAGTCCGACCAGACCTTGTAACGAGGTCAACATCTAAATCATAGGACCAAGGGACCGCCTTATACTCATACGGCTGAGGCATCTCAATCATTATCTCATCATCGGATGCATCTTCTAGTGGGGGCATATCCACAAGTGACGGATCTTCTTCTCCCTTACCATCATCGAGAGTAGCCTGCTCTTCCTCCCAATCAATAATGATATGAGAAATAGTGGAAACTATGCAGTTATGATCAGCATACACAATGATGCCATCATCCACCATTCTGGCAACTCTTTCTTTCATCAATGATGGGGGAATATCCTCATGATCTGGATAATATCCAGCTCTCACCAATCCATTGTAGGCATCCTTCACGTGCACCCTTGAGTTTCTGATTCGACCGGCCTCAGATTCCAGGATAACATTCACCCCACCCTCATGCTCCGGTAGTGGATTTTTCTGGACATTTGGCTGAGCAGTTTGAAATGAAAAGGCCTTCGTGTCCAAGAGGCTCTGGATCCGGTGCTTGAGGGTGAAACATCCATCAATCGAATGTCCCAGTTCACCGTTATGATAGTCACACTTCTTTGTCGGGTCGTAACCACGAAGGTTTTCGCGGTTGGGACGTTTTGGTTCACTAGTAAACAAACCTTTCTTTCGGAGGATTGTTAGCACTTGGGATGGAGACCCAGGGAGAGGAGTGAATTGCCTTCTATTATTCGCTTGGGCAAATGATTGACGGCCAGCGGTTTGTGGTTGTCTTTGATTCGTCTAGATAGCCGGGGCGTGATTGGTACTTTCTTGGCCATAAGCCACATTCACGTCTACAACAGCCTCTTTCTCTTTTTTGGCAGAGAATCTTCTACTTGATGGTTCAGTAAACCATCCTTCCCTTATCCCCATCTCGATTTGTTCCCCCACAGGAATAAGCTGATTGAAGTTTTCAACATACGTGCTGGCCATCCGGATACGGAACTCAGATGGGAGAGTTTTGATAAACAACTTCATCAGCTCCTTGTCAGTAGGCTCGGGGTGATTTGAGCTGCCCATTTCGCCATCTCACGGCATACTCTTTGAACGACTCGCTCTTCTTTTTCTCCATCCTCTCAAGATCCTCTCGGGAAGGTGCAATATCCATGTTGAACTTGTATTGTTTGAGAAATGCATCAGCCACTTCATTCCAGGTGTTGAGAAAGTTCACATTCTTCATGACATACCAATTCAATGCCGGCCCAGTCAAACTCGCATGGAATGATTGGATCATGAGGGGCTCGTTCTTGACATACTGGGCCATACGCACGTGGTACATCTGCATATGAGCTTTTGGGCAAGAAGTACCATCGTATTTCTCAAAATCTGGCATTTTGAACTTCTTTGGCATCTTGACTTTCTCGTACACGGACAAGTCGAACGGGAGTGAACTTTGTGACTCCTGCAATTGTTTCAACTTTTCTTCCAATTTCGCAAAGTGTTCATCCTGCTCCATCTTAGGAATGTTGACAAGCTTAGCCTTTTCCACATTGATCGGGAATGGATCATCTTCTAGCTCAGGCATGTTATCCTCACCCATTTGGGCCTTGTTTGCCTGCTTCGGGACAACTATCTCGGGGAGAGCGGGTGGAGGACTCGGGCTCACTTGGAGGGATTGAAGTTGAGCTGTTATAAGCTGCATGGAAGCGACTAACTGTTTGAGTTGATCTTCCACGGAGGACATGCGATCGCGCATCTCGCTTTGGTCGGCCATTCTTGCTCTTAATCGCATGATAATGGAAGAGCATGGAGGATCCGTTATCACCTAATTTTAAGAAATGAACACAAATAAGTATCTCATATGAAAATACGCCGATCCATGGCAATACTCTAGAAATTTTATTCATCAATGGAGCTTTTGACAAGCCTAGAAATTCGAAATGTCCTAAACAAATGAACTAGGAAAGTAAATGATCCAACTTCCTAAACATTAATCTAAAAATGAAAATAGCAAGATTGATTCAAGCATTTCATTTGGCTTGATCAATATACACTCGGGACACCATTCGGCGCAATCGTTTATTCTCCTCTTGAGCTTTTTCAGCAACTCTTTTGAGGCGTTTATTCTCAGCTCGATTGGTGATCTTCAACAGCGCCTCCGGTATCTTCGGAAGCAGCTCCTCAGGAATTTTGTGTTGTTGGATATACTTAATCGAGGCATAGTACTTCCTTTCCTTGCCTTTCAACTCCTCCTCGGGCCATTTGAGTTTTTGTGGACAGCACATGTCCCACATCGATTTGATAGTGAGAATGGAATCTTCATGGCCTCGGCTTCCATCAACAAAACTGACTTGGAGTGGCTCTGCTTGTAACGCCGGGGGAAGCTCTTACACGACTTGATACTGACGAGTCACTCTAGTCGGATAGTACTCCAATGCTCCGGTGAATCCCAATAGAGGGATTGGGCCAGCTCCTCCACACGAGAGTCTCGCTACCCGAACTTGGAACCATTTAGCATGCCATAGGAAACCCTTGGAAGTTGGTTTTTTCATGAAAGCTAGCCACCTAGAATAATGATAATCCGGTGCATGTTTTTGGTTGTTCTCAAATCTCATAATAGGGTGATTAGAATTACTAACATCATGTATAGTCATTAGACCACCAAATCCTTTTATATGTGAAAGAAACCAAATTTGCAAAAGTTCAGGAGAAGAATGGAAGGTCTTATCACCACCTCCTTTAAACCAAGTGAGGGAAAGGAAAGTTTCAGTTAGAACAATGTTTACAAAATTCTTTCCTTCCAACACTTGTTTAACTAATTGAGCGATCAAAGGGTTAATAGCATTCTTGCAGTAAGAAAAAATTATAAGCCCAGAGAAAGCTAAAAGGAAAACCCTTCGCATTTGAGATGAAGTGCCTTTCTCAAAACATTCTTTCAAGAAGGATAAATGACATATATTACAATGAGCCTTTAAAACCTTTCTTATATCATCTTCCTTAATTCTCAGAAAATCAGATAAAGCCATAACAAGATCTATTCCGGTAGGCGGACTAATCAATTCAGCTTTCAAGGACTTTCCTATGGCAATGCTATACTCTTCCAAGGTGGGAGTGAGCTCATGCTTACCGCCGAAGATAAAGGTAGAGGTCTCGAGGCACCAACAATGGGCAAGTGCTTGGACGAGGCCGCCATGGATGTTTATACGCAGCAATGGAAGCAGTCGACCAATATGTGACTCTACGAACTGACGGCCATTTTGATCTAACTTGTCCCACCAAGCGCTAAGCTCTTCCTTTGGAGGGAGAATAATTCGAATGTCCGGTGTCCCCATTGTATATTGATCAAGACTCAGGACAATCCTAATGCCATGGACCGACAAAATAATGCGATAAAGTAAGTAAATTGCAAAGGCAAAAAATTTAGAGAACTTACTTTACCAATGATGAGCAATCACATAGACATGCGCATGGTAAGTGGCTCGATTTCTAATCTATAAGGCTTATCAAGGTGAAGCCACAAGGATGATCAGACTAGCCACGGGCTTGTGGACTATGTCGGGTCCTCATGACTCCGGCTTGGTCAAAGAGCCGACCCGGGTTGCGGGCATGCAGACCGAGGTGGGTACTCTTGACACCATGAAAGAAACTTCGGGATTAAGATGGGTGACTCGTACCGCGAGCATGTGGTCGGAGTGGCAAACATCTCAATACCATCCTAGATGATCCTATGCGGCCCAGGTCCGGCGGCAGGTTGTGTGTGCAAAAGTGTAGTGTAAATGCAAAGCATGCACAACAATTTATATCAAACAACACTTCGTTCATGAAAATAAACCATGCATTCCTAAACCTCCCTGCAAAATAAAGGTTAGCAAACACTTCCCCTTATAACTCCCATCCTGCAAAAACATTTAACACCTTAAATGTTAGGGACGTAAATGGAATCCTCGCTGCCAAACAAAAAAAATTTCAAAAGAAAAGAAAAATTGGACTAAGTCCACTAAGAGTATTAACTCAAGTCCCCAGTGGAGTCGCCAAGCTGTCGCAACCAAATTTTTGGGTGTGAACCACCTAGAGTTTGGCTAATGGATTATTAAGCCTAGACTTAACTCGGGCTCTCCCAAGCCCATACCAATTTGCGACTTAGGTTCAAGTTCTTATCAAGCAATTGATTTTTCAATTAGGAGTCGCCACTAATCTATTTTTGGTGGGTCGATTAGAAACCCAAGTAAAGTAACAGGAGATTTACTTTACTTCAACGAACCAGAGATTATGAGTTCGGGGACTTGGTTACGCTAGACTTTTCTAACGCCATTTCGGTACCTTTCTCTTTTATTTCAAAAAAAAATGTTTTGCAAGCAGCTTGGATTAATTTTAAATCTATTTCCCTAACATGTGAGATGATCATGCAGGTGCGCAATCTACCAATTTAACACCCAGATAAACGATAAATAAATTGCAAAAACTTACTTCAAAACAACGAAAGCATCTACAATGTTAAATTAAAATCCACATCAACAACCCTAGATATGGTTTCTAATTAACACGCAATTTCTTTTTTTGTTTTCTCTTAATTAATGAAATCATGCAATATGCAATGCAATATTAACTAAATGACCTAATCTTAATGACATGTAATTTCTAATTAAATGAGCCTAGCAAAAATACAAAATGACATGCATCTCAATGAATCTAACCCTAATGACGTGTATATGGCGTTTTTTCTTTTTCCTAAAATAATGCATTTTTTCCTAAATAATAAACTAATTTAACCTATGACAATTTTTTGTATTTTTTCATGAAATTCAAAATTTGGTGAAATGTGAAAATTGCCTAATTAGATTAAGATCCTATTTAATTTATATTAGGAATTAGGTTGAGCCATATCCTAATTTAAACTAAAATATTATCTTAACCAAAATAATCCTAAAATGCAATATATCTAAAAAAAAGTACCTAAACTTATAATGAATTAAAAATTATCTAAATTAAACTAAGTGCAATTTTTATCCTAATATACAATGACGTGCAAAAGATGCTCTAATTTTACATGACATATGCATAATGACTTTTTTTTGTGTTTTTCCTTTTTTTCTTTTTTTTTTAAATTTCGAAATTAATAATTGCCAAATAATTAAACATGCAATCCAAGTTTAAAAAAAAAAAAAACTAGCAACCTAAATTAATTGATTTGATTCTTCTTTTTTTTTTGAAAATTCGAAATAAAATTCCTATTGTGAGAATGCAAACCCTAAAACTACATTTTTTATTATTTTTTTTAAAGAAAACTAACCTAGGTAACACCACGGCAAATCAAGCAATATTGATACCCAAATTGACGAACCATATCTCGCGCATGAGATCGGGTTGGCCAATTTCACATAAATCACGAATCGGATCTCGGGCAAGAGATCGGATTGGCAATTTTTTTTAAGTAATTGCAAGTCGGATTTCGGGCGCGAAAATCAGACTAACAATCACTAATTTCAAGGCAATTTCATATCATGGAATTTCAATTTCACATTAAAGGAATAATTACACTAAAAAGATAAAATAAAATAGCAAAAATAATAAAACAAAAAATAAGATAAAGAAAATACCTAAATTTTCTTTTGCTTTTCTCTTTTTTTTCTAAAAAAAGAAAAAGAAAAATAAAGCTGGTGGCCGGTCCGGCGAGGGGAGATCGTCGGCTAGGGTTCCGGCGAGGGGCTCCGGAGGACGGTGCGACGGCGGCGCGGCACCAGGGGCTGCGGGATCGACACGGGGCGGCGCAGCAAAGACTGGCGGACGGTGTCGCGAGTGGCGTGGCAAGATCGGGACAGCGTCGAGCTGCGGGCTTCGGGGCGGCGCGGTAGTCGGCTCGACGGTAGCGTCTGCGGAGGGGGCTGCTGCGGGGGGCACGGATCTACAAGCGGAGCGGCTTCACGGGCAGATGGGTCACGAATCGGGAGCAAGGCATCGCGGCAGGGCGGGACGCCGGATCTCGGATCAGCGAGTGAGGCTCGGGCGCGACTTCTGCAAAGGATCTCGGATCTGCCGGCGTCGGGGCGGCGAGGCGACTCTTCGAGATGGCGACGCGGCGGCACGGGGAAGGTTGGCTCGGCGGCGACGCGATTATGGGTCGCCGGTGGCTCGGCGGCCGGCGCGGGCAAGCGGCATGGGCAGACACCCCCCCCCACGAGGAAGATGAACAGTCGTGGGGGGTTTTCTTTTTTTTTTTTTTGCTTTTCTCTCTCTTACCTCACTTTTTCACTGTCTGCTCTTTGTGTCTTTTTTTTTTTTCGACGGAAAAGAACTCCCCCTGCTCCCATCGTACGCGACTCCTTTTATACACCAAAAAATTGTATCTCCATGGTATATTTCATTGCCAACTTTGCTCGTGCAAAATCTTATTGAATATATCATCCACCACGCGCAATATTTTTTGTGTTTTTTTTTTTTCAATATTTCATTCGAGAATTTCCTTTCTGGTCAAAAATACATCCCTCGATGTATATTGCCTAAATATATGAAAATCCCAACGGAATATGTGAAAAATTTTGCACTCGCCGTCGGTCCAATAAACAAAAATGTTCCTAAACTATATGCCATGTGATTTTTTTTTTTTTGGTAAAAATTAACCCTAAAAATTATGCAAAAATTTAGGTGTCAACAAACTTCACAGACACCTCTTTCTTTTGCACCAAAAAAATAGTCAAATTTCTTTTGATTGGGTTCAACAATAAAAATAAGATGGAGAAAAAAAAATGAAACAGTTAAGTTTGAACCAAAAGAGCCAATCATAAATATAGACTCTCAATAATTAGTATTGTTCAGAAGAGAAAGCTCCAGAACAAGTAATAATATTGCATCAATCAGTTATTTAATCTTCATCCTTTTCATATAGAAATCTCTAAAAAAAATTCACTTCTAGAAAATGTCCAAAATCTTAGTTCTGTGATCATAGGACACTTTTCTTATTTAGATTTGATGGCCGTTGGAGTTCCTAAATTGTGACCCAGCTCATATCAATAAAGTATGAAAAATCACTAACTAAATTCGTTTAATATTTTGGTGAGATGGCGTGATGAAAAACCGGCCATTAATAGAACATATGGTTGCAGTCTATACTAAGGGAAGGTTCCACACATGTTTTTCAAGATATTTAGCCGAAATTCTCTACAATAATTAAATGGACTTCAAGGACAACGTTTGAAGTTGGAGTTCTATAAATTGGAGAAAACCAAAAGTTACATAGTCGAGGAGGACAAAACAACAGAGGCTGAGTATTGTTGAGAGGTTTTTTGCGTCTGTCTCTTTTGTAAGCTTGCAATTCCCATTTGGGTGCTATTCCTAAAAGTTTCCAAGAGTAATCAACCCATTTCTGACACGCGAGAGAATTGATTGTACTTGTCATGAAGCACTTATCTAGGTGAAAAACAAAATGTGCGAGGGATTTTTTTGTAGATACCTACATATGTGATTTATAATTTGGGAAGAAGAATATCGTGCTATGTGTATGAGGTATGGGAACAAGTTCCAATTACAAATATATCCTCGCATAGATTATTTATGTTTTATTACAAAATCTCAACTCAAGGGCTCAATTTATAATTGAAGTAATCTCATCACTTATCAATAAGCATCTATCGTTGTTCAATTCATGTGCATGCACATCATCCAAATAATATCTAAGCCTCTTGATGTTTATTAATGAACCACCTTGAACATCTAAAATCATAAGTATACATATCGACGTAACTGTTAAAAGAATTATAGAATTTCTGAAAAAAAAAAAAAAAAAACTGACGCTTTTGAAATTTTTAGTGAATATAGTTTACTACATTATCATCAATTTCTAGCGTGTCCGTGTCGTGCCCCTGTGCACGACGAAATTGTCATGCCCAATTTGACAATAAAATATTCAGTTGTTGCTAACCATCACGTCATCTGCACGCGTGGCACGCATGATCCATTAAAATGGTGACACGTGTTGAGTGAGTTGGAAATTAAAATAAGAAAAAATGAGAACTTTACAGGCGGCTTGTCAGTGCGATGCTCTCTCCTCAATAATTTCGCGGCACTCTCTCTCCTCTTTGCGTCTTTCTCCCCAGCTCTCTTTCTCCTCCTTTATTTCAAATTTCGTTCGAGACCCCTCCCTCCTCTAACTCTCCTCTCCTCTCGTCTCCTCTCTGTGTCTAAAAATCTGACGACCACCTCCGGACGACCACAGCTAGACGCTCTCTTTCAGTTGCTGGGAAACGACGGAGGCTTGGTGGCATTGGGTCGGAGGGCTCTATGGCACGAGCTTCCCTCTGAAGAAGGGGTCGTCGGAGAGAAATAGACACGAATGTTGGCGTCTGTGCAGTCGTTACACTAGTCGGCCGACCCAGAAGAGAACGAAGTCGAGCTCCCTGTCGACGTCTTCGTCGTCCTCCGTACTGGCACGTCGTAACCCGCACGCCAATTCCATCTCTCCTATTCCTCCTCCTATGCGGATGCTGCCTTCATCCATTGAGATGATTAGTTTGAGCATCACCCATCGGTAAGCCCTTTGCTCTTGCCTACTGCTTAAAATTTGCTGCCCTTACTGTTGGGACGATTAGTTGCCCTTGATTTCGGGCATCCTAGAGAGAGAAAAATGCTTGAGCAGAAAAAAAAAAAAAAAAAAAAAAAAAAAAAAAAAAACAAACATTCTAGTTCCAGATCCTTTTTCGTCGCTGCTGTCCAACGTTGCTCGCCTTTGCCAGTTGTTGTTAGCCATCGGGTCTAGGGTGGGTACAAAACCATCCTCGTTCTTCTCTGTTTTGTGTCCGGAAACATTGAAGAGGCAATACCGTGCTTGATTGTTGTTCATAGTTTGGATTAAAACATTGCCTTCGGTTTGAATGTGAGACCTGTGTTGACAGTGCACATGACCTGTTCGATAAATTGTTCATGAGATGTATTTGCAAAACAATACTTTCTATCGTCGAATCCAAAGGTTAATCGTTGTAGTTTGCATGTTATAAACTGATTAGTGGTCATTTGGGGTAATTTTCATGAAATTTTTATGACGAGATTCTCTTCTGTCTTTTTCCCCTTTTTTGAGAACGGAGAAAACATCTAAGCATTTTCATAAGCAGTTTATTTCATCATGTTTTTATGATCATGCGAAACTTCTATAACCTAACAAAAGATTGCAAGAATGGAATTAATGCATGCTGACCAGGTTGGAGAACACTCTTATTGCTTCTTCTTTTTGTTGTTTCATATCTCTTGCTATGCCTTTTGTCTTTCAATCCTATGTGCAGTACCTTCTTTGCCTATCCTCTATTTTAGGCAAATGGCAACTTGTCTACTGGTGGTAAAATTGCCATAGCCATATCGTGTCTTGTTGTGTTCTCTATGCTGCTTTTGGTGGTAATACACATGGTGCATAAGAAGGGGAGGCATGATTGTGACTTTACACTACTGTTATCTCCAAGGGTTGGTTTTAGATAGACTTAGTTTGAAAACTAAAATAACACTGAGATTTTCTGAGTAACAAACATGATTGATCAAGTGATTGTATGACATCTACAGCTCGGCTGAATGGAGCGCTGGAACAAAAGCTAGCACAGTCACCAAAAACTGTTATGGCGAGACAATGCCGATGAGCAGAATTGCATATCTAGGCAAATACCTAGAGCAGATGAGACTTGTAGATGAAGTACTTAAGACATGCATAGTCCATCAATGTCGGCATATCTTCTTGACATAACAATGCTCTCGGCTTTGCGGAAAGACAGACACACTTCTATCTACTACGGCAAACTGTGCCCAAAGTAAAGAGCTTGCCCAGATCGTTATGCTGACTGCAGCCATTGGCGCCTTCCCGGCTTGCCTAATACTTGGAACCAACTTTTTTACAGGGCTTTGTTTTACTAATTTTTCACTTGTTATAATGTACGCTTACTGGCAATTGTAACAATTTACTTCTCTGCCTCCCCTGACAATTTGATGGGAGAATGTGAATATGAAAATGTCTCCTTTGTCATGTAAAGATGACTAAAAGCATATTGCTTTTGCTCGGACTAAGGTGGCTCGTTTCTACTTAGCATTTACCTAGTTTTTTTTTCCCTTTTTGCCATAGCATCTACCTAGTTAACTAGTTATGTTATGCTGGATTTTGGCAGATCATCCTTTTTATGATGAAAGAATCATATATTATGTTGCACAATTTCATGGTGTGAGAGTTTTGAGCCTGATGATTTTGGTAGGACTGGAATTTACAAGTTGGATCTAATTTCTTCTCTTGATTTTGCTTAACAATAACCACATGCACATATATATAGGAAAAATCACTGAAGTAAAGATTGGAAAGAAAAACTTAAGTGTGAAATCATTATGCATAACTACATGTTCAGGAGGGCAAGAACATTGTTGGCTAAGAATAAAAATGATTTGGCAAGCTAGTTGTCGTAAAGAGGAGCACATAGTTTATACTGAAGTTCAGATACAAGCTTTGATCATCCCATGACACAAATCTCTCGCTGCTTAAAGCAAACTTAACAGGATTTTGAAACTAACGTCAAGAAGCTAGAGAATATAACTCACTGAATTCTAATACATCCGGAATTCCAATACATCACATCCAAACTAGAACACAACTATTTACATAATATTGACATGAGTTGACTAGTAAAGCTTGCAAAATGAAGGTGGCGTAGTACTGCCATCCATAGAAAAGCAAATACTAGTTCTGGATTGCTAGTCGCGGAGCATTAAATTCCATCATACTCTTTGCGTCCCCTCCAATTTCCGAATGCATCATTTCGGCATTACTGGCGGTCACATGCTTGTCAAAAGGTGAAAGGTGAACCCCGACTGCAGCCCTACCAAAAGGATCAACGTTATTCAACCATGCGGCATCCCACTCAATAGCCTTCGCATTGCTGCATGCTATACTCAGCCCTTGGGGAACAGTCAATCTTGCTGAGTTCTGCATTACCGGCCACCACATGCTTCTCTAGAACTACCAGATTTGTGATTGGGGGGGGGCTTTGAGACACCCCGTATACAGCATTTAACATAAAATTATCAGGGCAAATATGAGATAATTTCCCATTTGGTGAGTCTTCCAGTTGAAAAAAGCCCTCTCTTCCCACATCAATTTCGTTGTAACCTACTAGGATTTTAGCACATCCTTTTTCTACTTCTCTCGCCTAAATTAGCATAATTGGAGTACATGATGTACATTCAGGAAAAGTCGATGTACATTCAAGAAAAGTCAGAAAGTGCACATGCTTCAGATGAAGAACAGATAACAGATACAGAGAGGCAAGTGCTTTCAAGCATTCAACAACTTGGAATTTCCAAGAACAGGGAAATTGCATGAAGCCGAAGAATAGTACAAACAGATTCAGCAAGTTTATGGTATTGAATTTCAGCAACTATATGAAGTAACAGGTACATGTAAGATGAGCTAAGATGAACTCAACCTTCTCTCTCAGAAGAAAGGATTGAAAGACGAAAGGCATATCAAAAGTTATGAAACAACGAAAAGAAGAAGCAATAAGAGTGTTCTCCAACCTGGTTAACATGCATTAATTCCATTCTTGCAATCTTTTGTTAGGTTAGAAAAGTTCCGCATGATCATAAAAACATGATGAAATAAAATGCTCATGAAAATGCTTAAAGCTAAACTGGTGTCAATGTTTTCTCCATTCTCAAAAAGGGGGAAAAAGAGAAGAGAATCTCATGACAAAAATTTCATGAAAATTACTCCAAATGACCACTAATCAGTTTATAACATGCAAACTACAAGGATTAACCTTTGGATTCGACAATAGAAAGTATTGTTTTGCAAATACATCTCATGAACAATTTATCGAACAGGTCATGTGCACCGTCAACACAGGTCTCATATTCAAACCGAAGGCAATGTTTTAATCCAAACTATGAACAACAATCAAGCACAGTCAATGTTTCCGGACACAAAACAGAGAAGAACGGGGATGGTTTTGTACCCTTCCTAGACCCGAAGGCTAATGGCAACCAGCAAAGGTGAGCGACGTTCGACGGCGCAGAGCCAAAAGGATACGGAACTAGAATGTTCGCTTTTTTCTACTCAAGCATTTTTCTCTCTCTTACGGATGCCCGGAATCAAGGGCAACAAATCGTCCCAACAGTAAGGGCAACAAATTTTAAACACTAGGCAAGAATAAAGGGCTTATCGATGGGTGATGCTCAAACTAATCATCTCAATGGACGGAGGCACCATCCGCTTAGGAGGAGGAGGAATGGGAGAGACGAAATTGGTGTGTGGGCAACAAAGAAGATGACAATGCCAGTACGGAGGACGACGACGACGTCGACACGAACACCAACATTCGTGTCCGTTTCTCTCCGACGACCCCTTCTTCAGAGGGAAACCGATGACTTCCAACCGACGAGATTTCAAGCCCTCTTAATTCGACGGCCGATAACGCCTTCGTCATGCATCATTTGGAACCGTGCGAGTTTTCCTGACGTGACCCGAGTATAATTGTGTCCGAAAGCCAAAACGAAAACAAATTTCTCTTTAGTATTTTATTAATATGACATGTTAGGGGGAACATTGTGAGTTGTAATCCACTTGAAGAATAATACAACAAAGATGTTTTCGAGAAAATGAAAATTGAAAATTGAAAAGTCGTATTCAAATTAAAAATATGTTCTAAAACGAAATGGCTGATCTCCACAAAATTTCGTGAAAAAGATTAAGAAGACACCATAGGCACAACTCTAGGAAAATCAAAAAATAGTCCTGCTTTTGTATCGACGTGCATTAAATTCGATCTAAACTTTTTAATTGGGCCAATTTAGTCTAAACCTTTTACATTAGTGCCAATTCGATCCATCCATTAATTTAAGCCGGAAATTGCTGACGTGGCCGCGGCGGTCTTACGTGGCGCCACGTGAACAAATTTGATAATTTTTTATAATTTTTTTTCAGATTTTTTAAATTATTTTTTTGTTATTTTATTTTTTTCCTTTTTTTCTCTTTTCTTTTTTTTTTTTCCTTTTTTCCTTACCCTTGGCCGGCGAGGTCGCCCGGCCGGCCGACCATCGCCGGCCACAAGCTGGTCGGGCGAGGGCCCCCGCGCCCTCGCCGGCCCAGCGAGGGCCGCCGTGCCCTCGCCGTCCACAAGCGAGGCGACGGCCCCGCCCGATCCGAGCGAGGGCGAAACCCTCGCCCGTTGGCCGACGAGGGCCTCTGCGCCCTCGTCGGCCACCGGCGAGGCGCGGCAGCCCTCGCTCGTGGCGGGCGAGGGTGCGGCGGCCCTCACCCAGATCCAGGCGAGCTGCGTCTGCCCCATCTGGAGCTCCGTCGCCTCCGATCGCGACATGGTCAACCGAGCCTTCGCGGCCCCCGGAGGTTGAAGGAGGTGGTCGGCGTCTCGAGCTCGGGTAGCCACGGAGGGATAACGGCGTGGGAAAGTTCGCGATCTCGCACCGAATTAAGCGCGGCGATAGCGTCGCGAGCCTCGCTTGGGCAAGCGAGGCCGCCGTGGCCCTCACCCGGATCGGGCGAGGCCACCGCACCCTCGCCCGCCACGGCGAGGGCTGCCGCGCCCTCGCCCGGATCGGGCGGGGCCGTCGCCCTCGCTTGTGGCCGGCGAGGGCGCGGCCGCCCTCGCCGGTGGCCGGCGAGGGCGCGGCCGCCCTCGCCGGTGGCCGGCAGGACGCGGGGCCCCTCGCCCGACCGGTTTGTGGCCGGCGATGGTCGGCCGGCCGGCGACCTCACCGGCCAAGGGTAAGGAAAAAAAAAAGAAAAAAAGGAAAAAATAATAAAATAACAAAAAATAATTTAAAAAATTATAAAAAATATAAAAAAATTATAAAATTTGTCCATGTAGCGCCACGTAAAACCGCCGGTGGCCACGTCAGCAATTTCCAGCTTAAATTAGCCGGATGGACTGAATTGGTACCAATATGAAAAGGTTTAGGACTAAATTAGTCAAATTAAAAAGTTTAGGACTGAATTGGTACCGATACAAAAGGTTTAGGACTATTTTGGTACTTTTCCCCACAACTCTATATTATGAAGAAAATTGTCAAATTCATGTTAGAATAAATTACTTACACTGGTACACTCCCACACCAGCAAAAGCCCGTAAGTAGGATGTCCTGGAATCAATAGACATACTGCTACGTCGATGATCATTTCCATAGATCATTAATTTATTGCAAAAAGTAAGCTAGATTTGTAGAGATCAAGTGCTTAATGATATTTCTAAGTCTTCTTCGTGTAGAAGAATGAATGTACGAGAAGATATTGTCTATACTTTTTGTAACTGGGATTTCGTTGAAGAGTGCCTAGGACACCCGTTGAGCAACATAACAAAAATATAAACTTCACAGTTTTGTTGTTTCAGTAACCATTGTAAAATGAGTCCGTATCTTATTTATCTCTTTGATGACAAATTCCTCTCAGCCTCAAAATTCAGGATTTGCTAATCCCACAAGCTTTTTCAGGTCCGAGCGTGGAAGATCATTGCTTCGAGCTACTCGTTTTCCCCTCGCCGAATGTGTCGCAAGAGCATCAATGTCCCACTTCTTCAGCCTCTTCCAGTTGGATAGATCAGGTAAGCATAGCCAGGAATTGCAGCGTTCGATTTTGAGATTTTCTAGTGACTGCAGTTTGTCAAGACCTCGAATCTCAACTAGTTTCAGACAGTCCCGTACTTTAAAGACCTTTAGATTCTGGAAGTCACATAAGTTGGAAAGGTCCAAAACTTCAAGAAGATTGCATCTGCTAACCCTAAGTTCCGTCAAACTAGACGGAAGTTGTCCAATCTGACGCAAGTTATTGCACTCGAGGAGTCCAAGGTCTTTAATATAGCAAAGGCAACCCAAATATGAGCTTATACTGGAGATACTCGGAAGTACCAAAATACCATCTGCCACGTCTAATTCACATTTTAGAATAGAGCGTAAGTCACGCATTGATGGATGGAACTCTGCGCTTTCAATTTTCTTTCTTATGGAGGTTGAGCTGGTAAAAGCTAAATAGAGACTTCTTAAACTCACAAGGTCGGAGATATCTGGAGCTTTATGTGAGGCACTTGAGGACAAATGTAGACACACCAGACTCTGGGGAAGCTTTGGTACATTCTCCACACGAGTTTCTGTTAATATCAAATTCTTCAAGAATGGTAGCCTCACGATATCACCAGGAATGGTCTCTAACCAATTGCAATCCACTCCAAAAATCCCTTCAAGTTTCTCTAACATCCCAATTGCCTCGGGTAATTTTTGTATGCGAGTTCGGCTGATATTCAATGTTTTCAAGCTCTTTAGATTGATAATGGTATTTGGCAACTCCTTAATACATGTGATTGAGACATCCAACTCAGCTAAACATTTCAACATTCCAATTGAGTCGGGAAGTATCGTTAGGTGGGGAGCTCCACAGATGGCCAAGCACTCAAGATTAACAAGTGCTCCGATTGAGCTTGGGACTTGACTAATACTTGTAGGCAATACATTACTATCTATGA
Source organism: Eucalyptus pumila (assembly GCA_016097595.1). Taxonomy (NCBI): domain Eukaryota; kingdom Viridiplantae; phylum Streptophyta; class Magnoliopsida; order Myrtales; family Myrtaceae; genus Eucalyptus; species Eucalyptus pumila. Next base: position 25,439,103 of record CM027848.1, read on the forward strand.
GAATCTCGGTCAATGCTTCCAGAGCACCCAATTCAATAGGAAGGACTTGGAGACGATGACATCCATTTAGATTCAATCGCTTTAGACGTTTCAGATGACCAATGGATCGATCAATCCTTAACAAACTTTCACACCTCTCTAGAATTAATATTTCTAAAAATAAATATGCAGAGAGGTTAGGAATTTCCTTTAAGCAGAGGCAATTTGTTAGATTAAGGGCCTTCAATTTTGTAGCCACCTGTAAAATAATAATGTATATTCAATGAGTTTGATTTATAAAATTTTGCATGACATAAACAAATATATCGACTAAGGAAGCTTTCCACCAAAATATCTTTATAAATACTCTGTGCATATTAATTCCTTAAGTCAAAACCACTCTTTGTCTCGCTGTTTTCATTTCTTCTAATATTGTCCCCCAACAAATAAAAAAAATGGATCTAGTTTTAAATCACCACTATAACGAATAATAAAAAGACAAAAGAATGTAACCAACATATCTCTTATGAATTATAACATCCCTTTTCAATTTCATCATGGAACTACCGCTATTGTCCCCAACACTCGTACTTATGACTTTCCTATGTAAATGCATCATCAAAACATCTATATAGAAAATAATCTTATATGTCTTCTGACTATCAACTAATCTATGTTTGCAATTTACTAATTTTTGCTTTTTGCTTTTGTTTCAAAAGTTGAGAAAAGGGCGGTATTAGCTTTCATATAACCTTTGAAGAGTATAATACCTTTTCCTACTATTGATGTACTAAACATGTCAGTTTGCAATTTGCATGTTCAATTTTACTCGCATCCTATGTGTAGAACCGATAGTCTTATTCACCAATTATTTTTAACTTAATTTAAACATCTAATAGTGACAACTCATTGGCTTGATTAGGGAACTCAGAACAACGTGAATGTTCATATAATACTCTATAAAAGGAATGTAAGTCAATAGATATCAAGCGACAACAATAATTCCATTAGATGATTTAACAATTCTTAAATCGCTTGTATGAATATCTAAATAAGTCATTCCCAATAATGGAGTTACTAGTATCCTGGAATGTACACATTAGAATACCCTTTAATCATGCAGCTACAATCAATTTGAATATAGAAAGTCATCAAGAAAAGATTTGCCATAAATGATAAAAGAGCAATAACATAGTATCAACGTAAAATTATAAATGCAATGCAAATTAATAACCAATAACCAAATCTTAACATCTTTTTTTTTTCTTTTTGGTAAACTAATCGTTTGATTTGGAAAAATAAAAAATGCAATCTTGGAAGATCTACACATGTTACATTCTCTCCATAAACACAACAATATATCTATGAATACAATATTGAAAGAATGACATAATTGTGATCGAAGCGAACATTCTTTCCGTTGACCATAGTGTGTACAACTATTCTATGCCATAAATATAAAGTAATTGATTTGAGTCAATATACTATTAGTGAAAAGTCAACATTTAAGTTTCAAACCTATGGAATGAGGGATTGGTGTCATAAGCCTTCTTCAGGACCAAGATTTGTTCTATGAATTAATTAAGCATATAGAATGTAATTCAAAAAAAAAAAAAAGGATCAATAAAATGATGATCTACAACCCTGCGTGACACGAGCTAACGTGATTGGAAGAAAATATAACACATTGTACCATATTATAAACCAATCATATACATGATAAACCCAATATATTTGTTAATTAGAGTATTTAGATTTATTCACTATCATCTCAAATTACACCCATGTTACTATGTTATGTAAAGATGTTAATATGCTGTTCAATGAACATCAATTATTAATTTAAGTACGTTAATGAAGTTCTTTTATCTTATCAATGTAAAGGGCAGCGTTTCCTATTTAATGTTTAGGGAAGCAGGTAACGAAAAGTTGCCATGGTGTGGCTCAATCACAAAACTCCACTCTACGCACTTCTTTAATTATAAATGTGTGTAAATGTACTAGTTACGTGAAGTTACCATAGAAACTTGTTGAGACTGTTTGGTAAAACTTCGCAGCAATTGCTTCAGTTGTAAAAAGTTGGTGTTGCGGTTTTACAAAGTAATTGGAAAATGCCTCTCAGTTGCAACTAAGTCAAAGCTATGGAACCTTATAGAAGCTTTTAGAAAGCTGACGCATCCAGCTTTTGATGTGCTACAGCTTTAAATTTTACATTGCCACACCTAATGGTTAGAATAGTTTACAATACAAAATTACAGCATTAGTGCAATTACAATTCAGCTACCAAAAGAGACATATTTAACATATGTTAAACTAATTTTGTTTCGATATACTTCTACCTATTAGGAAGCAATTGAGTTTGAAAACATTAAAAGAAGCTGAATATGGAGGTCGGAAAAGGTATCTTAGGGACATCCTTCAACAGCTAGATATCTTCTTTCACTTTAATAATAAGATAACCCTCAACCGGTGTAACGCACGAACTTGTGTGGAAATAAAAAGGTAAGCAAACATTGTACCTAAAAAGTTGCCCATACCTTGAGTTGAGTCCAACCATCCCAGTGCTCTGTTATGTCACTCCGTGAAAGGTCCAGGATGAGTAGTTCTTTAGGAAAAAAGTGGGTAACTTGCGAAATTGAGGAACATTTCTTCCAAGAAAGCCATCTTAGTTCTGGAAAAACGTCCTTAAAGTCTCCGGAGAGATTTCCGCTCCTCATTTCAAGATATCTTATATTTGGCAATTTCTTAAACTCTTTCGACGTCAAAGAAATCCCATCAAAATCCACACAAATCGCCTCAACAGTTTCAGTTCCCTATAACGATGAAAAAGAGTCTTCCATCAACCCATGTGAAGTACAAAATAAGCAGGAAAAAAATTATATTAGGCAGATTTATGCTATGAAAAAGTTACAAGCGGTTGCACTGAGCTTTACCTTCTCTCTGGTGATCATGTCCAACGCATCTTTAGGATTCCACACTCGCGAACGCTTTCCTGGATTTTTGTAATTTTCAGCAAGTACAATACTCCTACCTAGGTCTTTAAGCTGGTCATGCATCCATAACTCATTCTCCTCTCTAATTTTTACTAAGGACCTTGAAAGTAGGACTTGGATTCCCTCTTCTGGAAACAATCGACAGTCATCCCACATATAAGTTGCATCTCTCTTATTTTTTCCAGCTAGGAAGCAGGCAACATCAAGAAAGATGTCCTTTTCCGTGACATCTAAAGCCTCATAACTTAACCTTAAATGTTTCAGCACATCCTCACAAGGATATATTTCCATCTTTCTTAAAATATCTTTCCACACTGCCTCTTCTTTTCCATGTAACAATGAACCGATCACTTCAATAGTTAAAGGAAGCCCCCCTGCTCTTGCAATAGCTTTTCTAGATAGTTTGAGAAAGTCACTTGGAGGAAAGATGCTTCCAAATGCATGCTTGCTGAACAGTTCTAAAGATTCTTGACTATTCAGCCCTTCCACTTCATGAATCAAACTATTCTGAAATTTAGACAAAACATCTTTATTTCTCGTTGTAACCAGAATTCTACTTCCTGAACCAAACCATTTCCTCTCTGCTGCTAATGCCCTTAGTTGTTCCCCACCATTTACATCATCAAGGATAATAAGAACTTTCTTTTCACTAAAGTATTTTTTGATCACATTTTTCCCTTCATCAATGCTGGGAATCTCAATTTTCTGTTCCCCAAGGATATCACGCACTAGTTTCCTTTGCACATCTAGAAGACCAAAACTCGAACTTTCTGATGCTTGTCGAACATTGTGGATAAAGCTACTACTTTGAAAACGAGCTGACAACTTCTTGTAAACGATCTTCGCAAGAGTTGTCTTGCCTATCCCACCCATACCACATATTCCAATGAGTCTTATCTCCTCAGATTCAACACTCAACAAATCTATAACTTTATCCACTGATTTGTCGATCCCAACTAAAAAATCAGGGAGATGTACTGGAGACACGTCAAGCTTACCAAAAACTTCAAGAGCTATTTGTCGTGTGAGTTCTCCATGGCTTCATATCATTAAAGAGAGTATTATGAAGTTACCGTCAATGATATGAGTTAGCCACAAAATGTGGGATATAAAGAGAAAGAAATAGTACATGACTTTCCAAATCGATTCACTCATTGTGATAAGATAAAATGGATATTTAATAGGTGATGACCAAGACCACGAAATGAAAAGTGATCCCTTCCAATATTCATCGCATATTTTTTTATTGGGAACCGAAACAGGGGGCTGTTCCAGGTTTTCTGGAATTGGAAATTGAACTAGTCCACCAAGTAACCGGTTCGGAACTGAACCGGCCCCTTATGTTTTCTTCTTTGTTTTGCTGTTTTTTTTTTTTTTTTTTTCAATTCCCTATATAAGTAAACTTGTAATTCACATTTTATATTGTAACTGGTAATTTTAAGAACCAACCTTTTCATATAACAATTGAGCTGTGAGGCGATAGATACAGAGAGTCGAGAAATAAAGTTTTGTTTGGATTCGTTGTGCGGGCTGGGAGTGAGTTGAGTTTTAGTGTGGGTGTGGGCTCTCTTATGCTTGAGTTTAAGGTGGGCTGGGCATGGTCGTTCTGAGTCCACCTAGATTTATAGTTGCAATATAAAATCTAATCTGCACAGTCGTTTTGAGTCTAACCTAGATTCGTATCATATGACAATAATCAATATTTGATGTGTTTACACTACACGATGCTAACTGACTGAATCTTAAATCTACCTTCTATAAAAACTAATTTTATCCGGCACCCTCCTTGAAATTAATTAATTCATGCTTTGAAGTAAATCTCTTGCTTTTCCCTCTATTATCCGGCGTGGCATTATTCCATTGCCCCAAAAGTTGCGAACTCAAGGACGGTGAAAAGGCCAACCAATTCTTTCTCTTACAGACACATCCTAGAACCTTTTGGCGACTTCCTCCAACCACTTGAAGTTTTTGGATGGGAGAACTTTTTGCCGCGAACTTTCTTAGTTTCATGTTAAGTATAAAAAAAAAAAAAGATACATAATGCACCCAAAAAAACTGTGATGTAGAAACTGTTAATATACTGAATTACATGGTATCATATAAATGGGCGTTTAGAATTTTGGGAATTGTTTGAGGATCTCATCTATAGACTGATTCAAAGCTGACTCCACCCAAAAGCCAATATGGTCCGTTAGTACTCTTTCGAATCTAGTCAAAGGATAGGAGCTCCATCAAAACTAGCTACCCGTGGAAAGAAATTTACAAGACCCGTCCGGCCCCGCCCATATCCAATCTAGACGGATTGGTTCGTGTTATGAAGCTTCACGTTCATACTGCTCGACAAACATTATTCAATGGGTCCTCGCTTCAAATCCGAAAAACATAAACCGACCCCTTTTAAATTGAAAAAAAAAAAAAAGACACCGCGAATTAAATCAGAACTGAAAGTGGAAAAGGAAACTTAATTGGGGAAACAGCAATATCTGAAAGAGGGTGAGGAAGCAGGGCACCAAAATAAATGAAAAAGTTTACAATCTACAAGTGGAGTCACCGATGGGCATCCACCGGCCGCAGAGAGACATTACGAGCAAATAGATCTACTACTATGAGGTAGGAGTGTCAAAAACCGAACCGAACCGAACCAAATCGAAAAGTTTATTTTTTTTTTTTCAGTTCGGTTTTCATTAAAAACCAAAACTTTTTTAACCAGCTCGATTAACCGAACCAAACCAATTAAATCTAAAAAAAATTCATTTTATTTTTAAAAAAATCATTTTTTGATTTTAATTTTTTTTTTTTCTTCTCCTTTTTCATTGGAGCTTTGCCACAGGCCAGCGAGGCTCCAGCTCACCAGATTCCAGTGAGGTTGAGCCTCGCCAGTTTGTGGCGAGGCTCCCTCACTTGGTCAGGCGAGGCCAAGGTTGCCTGACGTCGGATCTGGCAAGGCTCAAGCTTGCCGGCGTCTAACCTTGACCTCGCCACAAGTCGGCGAGGCTCTAGCTCACCTCTGACCGTGGCTGGCAACCAGCCAATGAGGAATGAGAAGAAAAAGAAAGAAAAATGAAAAGAAAAGGAATAAAATATAATTAAAAAATCAATTTTTTAAAAAATAAAAAATTAGTGAAAGGGGTGCATGTAGGGAAAAAAAAAAAGCAAAATGTAAAAATTGAAAAAACTGAACTGAACCGAACTAGGATTTCAGTTTCGGTTCGGATCGATTTCGATTCAGTTCAATAAATTTTCTTATCGATTCGGTTCAGTTCAATTTTCCAAAAAAACCAAACTAAACCAAACCATTTACACTCTTACTATGAGGTCACCTCGCTATGATGATCTGTCTCGTGATTTTCCACAATTGAGCATGGACTGTCTCGGGAAGATCAGTGGAGTCTCAAGAATATCCTTCTTTCGCATTTTTTTTTCAAGTTTTTCCATAGTAGTTACAGTGTGTAAAAGTGTAAAGTCCAAAAAAAAAAATTGGCTATTCAAATTATGATCAGTATTCAAGCATAAGAAACGGAGAGAAAATGGAAGCTGGAGTTGAGTGGGTTAACATACCCTGTGTTTTCGGCTTTCCATCCTGCGATTTCAGTGACTTCCTTGAGGGCCTCCTTCCAGCCCTGCACAGTCTCAGCCCCACGTTCTTTTTCATGCTGAATCAATGCCTCCCTATATACTCCAGGTTCAAGCTTCACAGCAGAAGGTTCCACGTCATAGAATATGGGCTTGACCTCCAGTCCATGGGATTTCCTACGCTTCATCATGTGTTCCAGCTCGCGTAGGCACCACCTGCTGGAGGCATAGCCTGTGGAGAAGATGGGAATGCAGATTTTCGAGTCATCAATGGCCTGGAAAATCTCATGGCCGATCTCTTTACCGGGGTCGATCCCTTCATTGTCTAAAAAAACACGGATACCCTTATCTTGCAGGGCATGATAGAGGGAATTTGCGAAATTCAAACGAGTGTCCGGCCCTCGAAAACTCAAGAACACGTCAAACAAAGCTCCCGATGCACCGTTGCCGGTGGATCCAATTTCCGGAGAAGAGCTCCATTTTCTTTTCATCTTAGTCGCGTCTGCTAAAATTCTGCAAGCAAATCACAAAAGATTTGATATGCTTTAACAAGGGCCAATAGGCGATGGTCAGGTAGGTAAGCCAAGCTCAGTTTCAGTTTCCGTCGTCATGTCGCGGCATTAATAGGGAGAAATTGCATATATATGATTGAAGATTAAGAAACGGCCTAAGCCCCACAAGTTGATTGGTGAGATGTGGCGAGAATGAGAAATGTAACTCTACACAAGTGGAGTCACACGTCTCGGGATGCCGGGAAATGCGACTCCAGCAAGTCTATATTAGTTCGAGATATGAGAAATTGATTTTCTTTTTTCCGATTTTCATGGCTCGCCAGAGTCAAGTGAAATTCTAAATAAACTGAAAATTAGGAGGGCAAGTTGACGTTAGTGTATTGCTCTAGATACGGTATATCAAATCAAATGTGATGATTAAGTTTTTTTTTTTTAATAATTTATGTTGAAGTAATATGTCCGATTAATGTTAAGGGGAAGGGAGGAGATGGAACTTTGTGATTATGTGGTTCAACCACTAAGCTTCATTTTACCTTATTTTCTTAATTATTGATAGATGTAGGGCTCCGTTCATTTTATGGAAAATGTAGTGTTTCTGGAAAATGTTTTTTAGGAAATTATTTTCTTAAAAATATCAATATTTTGGTGTTCGGCTCAAACTTGAAAACTTTCTATCATTCGGTATGGAAATTTCGATTTGATTTACCTTCGTGCATTTCTTTTAATTATTTTTTAATCTTTTTAAAATCGAATTTGTAGTTTGTAATTTTTTTTCCTTTTTTTTTCTTTTTCTTTTTTATTTTTCTAATCCTCCTTCTTCTTCTTCGGTTGCCAGCGACCAGCCAAAGGCAAATCCGAGCTTGCCTGAAGTCAGCAAGCTTGAGGCTTGCTTGTGGCTGGCAATCGGCCGATAAAGAAAGGAAAGAAAAAAGAGAAAAAGAAAGAAACAATAATTAGAAATTCGAATTTTTTAAAAAAAAAAAAAAAAAGAAAGAAGTGTGGGCTATAGATAAGAGAGACTGAGTAAAATGTTTTCTCTTACTTGAAAAGCAGAAAACATTTTCTCTCTATTTAGAAAATATTTTTCAGTTGATGGAAAATGTTTTCCCTCACCAATTTATTTTTTATGAAATGAATACCAGAAAATTTGAAAAATATTTTCTTAAAATTATTTTCACGAAACAAACGGAACTTAAATATATGCATAATTTGGTTTCACAAATGACATATAATCCCGATGGTCAGAGTGTTTTCTTAGGACTAGTTTGTTTGGTGCTTTCTAGAAAGCAAAACTTTTTTACTTTCTTGTTAAGATTTAAAATGTTCATTCAAATATAAAGTGTAAGATAATGTGTTATTGAAGCAAAGCAACAAATTTTCACTTCCGTTGGCCGACAAATAAGAATCACCATTTATCTGCATGGCGATGATGGCTGGCCTGAGGCCCATGAAGTCAAGTCAACATAATTTAGTCCAAATCCAAGTCGAAGTAAACTAAAAATATGAAACATATGTATTGCAAAAAGGAAAAGAAAAGAAGAATTGGCACTTGATTGACATTAAGATTTCTCATAAAAAAAAAGGGGGAAATTTACCTGAAAAGATTGTAACAAAAAAAAAAAAAAAAAAGGACAAAAAATTGCTCCTCGATCGCGAGTAGCGTCAGAAGCAAACCGACCATTTTAGGATGCTTTGAGTGGCCTGAACTTTACAGTCATAGTCATGAACAAAGTGATCCTTCTTTCTTTTTTTTTTTTGTAGTTACTTTATTGTACTATTATCGGTCAAAAGCAACAAGAAAAATAAATCTCAAAAAGCTGGATTGGTGACTACTTTAGGTGCTTCTTAATTTTAATTAGATATGCATTTCTAATAATAGAGTGGGAGAATATAAGATTATGAAACCGTGTTAACTTATATTCATTTAGGTTGGATGATTTGTTTATATAACTTTTTATTGAATTAAATTAACGTAGAAGGAAAATTAAAATCATTATCAAATTTTTTAAAAATTGTTTATGCAATCCACAAGCCTATCTCATTACGTAAATATCGAATTATCAACTACACGCAGTGTTCAAAATAGGGAATTTCCTAACATGGAGATGCCTAAAAATTAGGCACAAATCAAGATTAGAATTGAATAATATCGAATTAGATAATCAATAATTGCAAACTATCAAATTGGTTCAAGAAATTACCTGGTTTGAAGTATTTGTTTCCGAGAATCGGACCGGGCGGGGAGCTTTACGTCGACCGGTGAGGAGAAACGTCAGGACCAAAGCAGCAACGTTGGCGATCCAGCAAGGACACGGCAAATTGCAGACAGGTTCGCTAGAACAAAAGATGCAGCGGTGAAGGTTTGTTGGTCGTACTCTGCTTGGCGGCGACGGTGTGGGTTCGATCAATGCTAGTCTGCTCTGAGCAACCTGCGAAAGGAAATCAAACGTAGCAGAGGAAACAAAACAGCAAGCGGTGGCGTCAAATGGAGCCGGGATGCCGCCTGGAATCACCGGAACCGCCTGGGACCGCTGCTGTGGTGTTAGAATAAGTCGGCAAAGCTGCTGTCGCGGCTGCAGCAACACGTGCCGAGCGCGACGAAGAGTGCCGGCGAGCGAGGTAGAGGCGCGACGTTGGACAAGCCGGCAACGAGCGCGGTGAGTGGTGAGGGACGGCGCGGCGGTTGCGTTGGCAGAAGGACAGGAGCCGGAGATCAACACCGGCAAACAGGATCTCGAGAGTTTCGACGAGGAAGCAAACCAGAGACGGCCGAACGAAAGCTGCAACGACGCCGAAAAATTAAACCACACCGGCGAACAAGCACAAGCAATCCCTCCTCAGTGTGTCATTTCATACAGTGTTTTTTTCCTTTTTCACTTTTTTTTTTTGGTGAACTGTTAGTCTCTCCTTTCTTGTTTTAAAATAATTATATATTAGTCTCAATATTCCTTTACCTCTCAAACCTCACGTAAAGTTCCCAGAAATTGCTTGAGATATTCTTTATCTTTACCTTTGTAATTTATTGTTTTCCTTTTGTCGTTTCCCTCAACGCGTACGACAGCGATGCATTTATGATGATGTGCCTACCTTGACTCGGGCGTCGACTTGGGCGTCTACGTTGGGGCTTGGATCGAATCCTGAGGATATTAATCGAGTCTTGGGTACAAGTTCTTGGAAATTTACTGTGGAGGAAGGACAAATGTGAGAAGGAGTCCATAGGTATAATTATTATAATATTTTCTTTTTCTTTTTCTTTTTTGGGTTGGGGGAGCGAAGGAAAGGGAAGGGAAATGGCCACGATCCTGTCCTGTTCCCACCAATACAGGCCCCTCGATTGCGATGAGAATGATCTCAGCCGTTGAAGTAGAACGAATCTTGCCGTGATGGGGTTGTGAAGATATTCCTGCAATGTCCTTTAAAATATTCTTTTTACAAAGTTATTGTCTTTATCCCCCGAATTTACTCTAATGAATTAATTTTTTCCACCTTGGCACCTATGAGTTCTTCCATTTATAACTTTCGGCCACTTAGTGTTCTATTAGCTTAGCCAAAATTTTATGCTCTTATAAATTCAGTCTAGTTTATCAGTTAAGTTCGAGACAATTCACTTAAATTTATCTGTCACCGGTTTAATGCAAATATATAGGTTTAAATAATGCATGAAAGAAATATGCAACTAATGCCTTTGTTTGTATTTTTTTTTGTGTTTTTAAACACTTTTTCTTTTTTTTTTTTCCTGAACAAAAAAGGAAAAACGCCAAGTGCGTTTCTGTTCCTTTTTTGTTTTTTTCCCGCGAACAAAAAAGAAACAAAACAAAAAAACACAAATTTTGTGCTTTCGTTTTAACACAAATCAGAAACACTTTTTTTTTTTTTTTTCTCTTATTTTTTGTTCTTCTTTCTTTTGGCCGGTCGCCGGCCTCGGCCATGGCCGGCGACCGGCCGACGAGGGCCGGCGGCCTCGCCCAGCCACGGCGAGGCTCGCCGGGGACGGCGAGCGTCGGCCTCGCCATGGCTGGGCGAGCTCGAGCTCGCCCAGATCCGGCGAGGCCGACCTCGCCCAGCGGCCGGCGAGCCTCGGCCTCGCCGAGCCACCGCCAGGTCACGCCGACCTGGCGGTGGCTCGGCGAGGCCGAGGCTCGCCGGCCGCTGGGCGAGGTCGGCCTCGCCGGATCTGGGCGAGCTCGAGCTCGCCCAGCCATGGCGAGGCCGACCTCGCGCCGGCCTGGGCGAGCTCGATCTCGCCCAGATCCGGCGAGGCCGAGCTCGCCCAGCGGCCGGCGAGCCTCGGCCTCGCCTGGCGGTGGCCCGGCGAGGCCGCGCCTCGCCCGCCGCTGGGCGAGCTCGGCCTCGCCGGATCAAGGCGAGGCCGACCTCGCGCCGGCCTGGGCGAGCTCGATCTCGCCCAGATCCGGCCTCGAGCTCGCCCAGGCCGGCGAGGCCGAGCTCGCCCAGCGGCCGGCGAGCCTCGGCCTCGCCTGGCGGTGGCCCGGCGAGGCCGCGCCTCGCCCGCCGCTGGGCGAGCTCGGCCCTCGCCGGCCGGTCGCCGGCCAAGGCCTTGGCCGGCGACCGGCCAAAAGAAGAAAAAAAAATGAAAAAGAAAAAAGAAAAAAGGAAAAATAAGAAAAAAATAGAGAAAATAAAAGAAATAAAAAAATTATCCAAATTTACCAAATATGTTTGTTTATTTTTTATTCCCTAACAAGTTTACCAAACGCGTATTTTTGTTCAAAAATTGTTCCCTAACATAAATACTTTTTTTCTATTTCGTTCCCTAACAATTTTTAAACAGAAACACAACCAAACGCGCCCTAATATGCAAAATGCAAAGGATCGAGGTCAAATCCTATTTTTTATGCAATTAATAACTAATTAAGTTGTCATAACTTATGTGTCAACAATGAATAAACTACTAATGCATTTCTACCCAAAGTGAGTTCGCCAACAACTATAACAGCACCATTCGCTAAAAATTGTCCTCTTCTAGTGCATTTACCCCATGGAACCTGGAATTTTTTTATGCATACATGTATTTTTGTTGGAACATAAGCGTTGGGAAAATAGAAATGTCATAAAAAAAAAAATCACTTGTAAGGTGGTCATATAAAGTCCAAGTCCGAGGAAAGAGTATAAATAGCTCATTTTTTTTTCACCTTGGCTGCACCTACTAAAATTTTGAAAACAAATCACACCACATTTTATGGTGATTTTACAAGCTTGGGATGATACAAAACGCGTTATGGTGCATTCCAAGGAAGTTGCAAGGACAACGTGTGGAACAAGGGTCAATGGGCAATGGTCATGCAGGAAAGTGCAAGGTGGTGGAGATATAATTGAAGGTTTGGCCCTAGGCCCCACGAGTGACGGGGCGCACGGGGCGAGAATCAAATGAAATGTCTGAGAAATGTAGACACGTGGAGTAGCACTTCTAACCTCACTCACTCGAAAATAAAAATGAAAGGGTAACACCTTCAAACTTTAATTATCATTTTTTTTTATCGTCTACAAACTTCTAGTTGCATTTCTCAAAATTGCCTTAACATTACCAACTTTAATTAGAGTGACTTACCTACTTTTCTCTATTTAAATTATCAATTAATTTGGAGTTACCAACTCTTATTTAAATTAGTTACCAAGTTTTTTTTTTCAATTACCAACTTTTCTTATTTTTATTATCAATTTTACATTCACCTTCCTTTATTGTGCCTTAAATTTACTAACTCTTATTTGTCAACCTTTTGTTTGATTGAGCTTTCAACTCGGTTACTAACTCTTATATGAGTTAACTATAGATGTTTATTTGGTTTTTCTTAATTTATTAACCTTTTCCATTGAGTTACTTAATTTGGAAAAAATCGAGAAGTCACCAAAAAAATATTGGTAATTTTCTATATAATTGGTAAAGTTAAGATCTTGATAATTAAACAATATGATAAAAGTAAAGTGCAAGAGAGTAAACTCAATAAAGTATCATATAAATGATATGCATGGCCTCGTTATAAAGCCCTGGGACAACAAATCCTGTGAGCTAATTGAGTCCAATAACTTGCCTAAAAAAAACAACCTATCCAAACTTGAGCAACATAGATAACCACTACAGCCCTCTAAACTAAAGGTGTGCTAAATAAATAAACTAAGCTACATCTAGCGCTAAAATAAAACAAATTAATCAAAACCTGCTTCCATACTATTTTCTTATTTTTTGTAAGTTTTCGATTTTTAATTTTTTTAATTTTCGATTTTATTATTCTGGAAAATAGGGACTCTGGCTGGGCCCCTTGAGCCCAGTTTGCTTGTAAGATTAAGTTGGACTCCAAGACGTGGGCCAAGGATAAGATTGGCTTGTTAAAGCAAACCCAACCAAACAAATTAAACTAACTAAAAAAACTCAAAACCAGCCCAGACCTATGCTAAGTCAACCCCCAAAACTCACCTATTGACTCAAGAACATTAAAAACCCCAGCGACAATCCACATAAACTATCTTAAACCGATCAAGAACGCTCCACCATCGAACGCTTCTGGTTGCCGGCTCCACCACGTTCAACTACCCGACATGACTCACAAGAACGGTGATATCAACTCCTGACCTTCCCTCTGCGGGGCAACCGCTTTCGAACACTCATTGTTCATGCATAGAACACAATTTCAAAGCAAACATCCACAAATCAGAGAAATTATTAACATATTCAATGAATCCTCAACGAATACTGTGGTTCATTCACAAAGGAAGATTTCCGGTAATTGCTGCACCATGACACAAACGAGGAACTGATAGATCTACTTCAACGCAAAAAGTATAGCAAGTTTATTTGATGAACAAATAATCATGAGAATCAACATAGCTCTACTCAAATTGGGAAAACTTATCTCATCAGTGGTCATTTCCAGAAACGATTCAACCACATTTAGCAATTGACAAAGCTGTACACACGAATAAGAATGAGCCAGATAACATCGATTTAACTTGAGCATATGTTAACAGATGGTAAGCATCTCGGATGACAGTCCTATGTGCAAGTAATGTTTGGACTCAATAGTCTCGCATAAGCAAAAGTCTAGTTTATATTAACAAAAATAGCTCTTATGACAATCGTTTTTCAGGCTAGTATTAACGCAGGATTTGCACTCAGTTAATACTTGAGAATTAATTGAAGCGATGAATACTATTAAAAGAGGGATGAAATCTGGATGCCGAGAAGCCCTCCTCAGAGTGACGTAATAAATGCCGTGACATATCAATAGTGGCATTTGCTCTCGATATAGTAGTTAATTTTTATACACCTTAGTCCATAAATAAAGGAAAAGCCAACTAAATAATCGTCACAATGCGAAAATTGGAAAATTGAAGCTATAAATCAAGGTGTCCATTATATATTCGTCAAGCCAATTTCTTTTACAATGAACCATTTATAATAAACGCTACACCTTATTCACCAGAAGGAGGGTTGGCTCTGTCTTCATCAATCAACTCATTATTGGCCTTTCCATAACCCAATCTGTGAAAAATAAAGAATGCACAAATGTTGTCATGGTCTCTCGCGAATTCCATAACATTGTTGTCATGATCCAACAAGCATTTTCTAAGGGATTATCCCCAAAAAGGGGGAAAAAAAAGAATGGTTGATTTCTTAAAGTTTTATTTTAGAGCGATCATCAACCTTTTTATAATAAATTTAATAAGCTAGAGCAAATGGTTTTTGATAGTTTTAGTACCAATCGCAAAAATTTCTCTATAAATATGGGCTAACACTAATCGCATAAATGGAAGGAAAAAAAGCAGGCTGGTATATAATATGGGTTAAATCAGGGTCTTGGCAACACTAGAACAGACGGCGGTGAAAGACAAAACTGCACAGATTTGATTCCGCCTTCAGTTCCCGAGGCTTCAATTTAGGGGACCGATCCTTTCAAATTCTCAATGCTAATATTGAAGCGATATTGGCAGAATTGTTGAACGAATCCACGCAGCGCATTTTAAAAGAAACAGCAGATCCTTTACTTGCCATTAGCCCATTGCAATGTGAAGTAATTGTTGAAAGAGTGAAAGAATTTTTCCAAGCGTTGGTTGGTATTTGGCTGCTCTTCTCGAAGAACTTCATAACTGGAATGATTTGGCAGCAACTTTCGGATGCAGAGGGACGGCATAAGTTAGCTTTCTGATGTCAAAACATGGACAGTGCCAAAAACGCCTGTTTTGGCTTTCCTTTTTTTCAGGGGGAAATCTTGAGTCTTCGTGAAATTTAGGCCTTTTGAGGTGAGTTTCCAGAAACTTTGCGGTTCCTCTTTCAAGACTTTCAAATTGAGCTTTTTTTTTTTTTTTTTTTTCATTTCTAAGGATGCAATTTTGTCATCCTAATGAATTTGTTAACACCTTGCTGCACCTTGTTTTTCCATATGAGAAAAATTAGTTGGCTCTCACTTAGACGAATGTTGGTATGACAATCAAGATAAAATTGATAATTTCAAATGAGAATTGGCTAACTCCAGAGGCATTGGTAAACCATTAGATAGATATTGGTAGATTATTAAAGTAGTTGGTAACCTTAGAAGCATAAGGAAATGTTGACACTTTCAAAACCAAGCAAGATTAATGTGATGGATGTTGATATACCAATCAAGTTGAGGTTCGTAATTTCGTACAAGAATCGGTAACTTTTTAAGGCATTGGTGTTGACACATAAATTTTGGTGACCTGGTTATTTATTTATTGCATTAAAAATTATGGATTAATTTTTAACCCCTAAAAAAAATTAATTAATTGCATATCATATAATTTTAGATGCATTTATTTATTATTATTGAATTTGCATTGGAATGATGACAGATGGGTTTGATTTAATGATTCTGAGCTTTAAATTGACAAGTTGAACTAAGCCCATGAAGAGAGCTAATAGACCTAAGCTCATATTCTCGAGGAAATATTATGAACTCATCTTTATGAGATTTCAAATTTGAGAAAAATCTTATTGCAATTTTGAATCTTTGACAATATGTGATAAGATCGGTGGAGAATATTCATTTTTGCAAAGGAAATCTAGAAGAGATGTGGAATATTGTGTTCGGAAAAAAATTTCGTTGATGTTGATTTGAAGAAGAAAATAAAACCCTAGTCATTGGCCTATAAATAGGTTGCTACACTACAGAAGAAGGGAAGGGCCACACATATTGAATACACAGCCACATTAAGAGATACGGAGAGTGTGTGAGAGAGAATTTTTCTATCATCCGTAGGGAGCTTTTGACTAAAAAAGAGCAAAGGAGAGAGCTTGGAGGGGGAGAGGTCTTGTACAAGTCCCTCACAATAGCGCCTTCATCGTCGCACTGGGCCACATTACGGAAAAGATACGGCCACAATTGAGAGAGAAATAAGAGAGAGGAAGCGTCTTCTTCCTCAAGCGTGTCTCCTCAGCCGAATTGAGCCCGACGTTGTTGCTTCCTCTTGGTCCCACGACCTGCTTTTCTATTCTCTCTATTTTACAATTTATTTCCAGATTTTCTAGCAAGTTGTCAACGTTGGAAGCCTCGACGAAGTTGTTGTATCTTGCATCATAGGATAACCCGCTAGTTTGTCCGAGTTGTGGACCATGGCAAGAATCCACCAAGCCAAGCATCGCCCTAATGGGAGAACAGTAACAATTCGAACAATATCGAATTAACGCAGCGGAATAAAATAATCTCATTTTGTGTAAACCTAATAGGAATCGATATAGTAGAGTAAAATAAATACCAAGCACGCGAACACAAGACGATTTTTTTACGTGGAAAACCTCCTCGATGTGAGGAAATAAAAAACCATTGGACCAAAGTCCATCCGAAAATCTTTACTATCAGCAAAATTGGGTGAACAATTTTCTTCTCTAGCAAATACTAGAGGTACATAGCAGCAAAGATCTCAAGAACATAATTCTTGGCAATAAATATGAATTTCACAAGAGATCAATGATAAATCAGACCAAAAATGCAGGTTTTGATCAATCCACAAAAAACCTAATGGAGGCAGCTTCAAATGAAAATCAAACCGTTCAGATTCGAGAAGATTGCGCCACAAACATGCTGACAAAATTTCAGCTCAATTAGACTACAAATCGACCTCCGATGCCAGCTTGATGTAAATAAGATATTGTCTCGACCCCTAGAATCAGCTCAATTAGACTACGAATCGACCTCCGATGCCAGCTTGATGTAAATCATATATTGTCTCAACCCCCAGATTTTCTGCTTTCTCTTTTTCTTTTGTTACTATTTCCTTTGGCGGCTACTACTCTCGAGATAGTGAGAAACCCTATTTCTCTATAAAACTTATTATATGTGCTTATGAGCCAACTTATTGGACTTGCAACTCATTGGGCTTCCTCCACATAGGAGTGAATCTAGCTAACAAATCTCCCCCTCACGACAATGTGGAGGGATTTACCATCCCTGCTATCAATTGGCAATGTTTAAGCTTCTCTCTTGATAGAGTCTTCATCATCATATCAGAGCCATTACGATTTGTATGAATTTTCTCAAGTTCCAACGACTTTTCATCTATAACATCCCTTATTCAATGATATCTAACATCAATATGTTTCGATCTAGAATAAAAAGATGAATTCTTACCAAGATGAATTGCGCTTTGATTATCACAAAATAACACATACCTCTTTTGCTTGAACCCAAGTTCTTCTAAAAATTTCTTCATCCATAGCATCTCTTTACTAGCTTCAATTGCTGCAATAAATTCAGCTTCGGTTGTAGAAAGTACAACATACTTCTGCAATCTTGATTTCCATGACACTGCTCCATTCGCAAAAGAAATCAAATAACCAGAAGTAGATTTACGAGTATCAATATCTCCTGCTAAGTCGGAACCTATGTATCTAACTAACTCAAGTTTCCCGGTCCCGCAACTAAGTTTCAAATTTGAAGTTCCCTGAAGATACCTCATAATCCACTTCACTGCATTCCAGTGCTCTCTACCTGGATTTGACAAATAGCGACTAACAACGTCAATTGTGTGCGTTAAGTCTGGGCGTGTACATACCATCGCATACATTAAGCTTCGTACAGTTGAGGCATATGGAACACTTTCCATATCTTTCTTCTCTTTATCAGTCGTAGGACTTTGCTTCATATTTAACTTAAAGTGGGTAGCAAGAGGAGTACTAACCACTTTAATCTTGTCCATGTGAAATTTCTGAAGAATCTTCTTGATATATTTCTCTTACGACAAAAACAACTTCTTAGCATCCCTGTCTTGGGTAATTCTAATGCCAAGAATCTGCTTCGCCGAGCTCAAGTCTTTCATAGCAAAAGACTTGCTCAGCTGTTTCTTCAATAACTTAATTCTTGAAGCATTCTTGCCAACAATCAGCATACCATCAACATAAAGCAAGAGAATAATAAAGTCATCATCATAAAATTTTTGGATAAACACACAGTTATCTGATGAAGTCTTCTTATAGCCTTGTTTTGTCATAACTGATGCAAATTTTTTATACCGCTGCCTCGGTGCTTGTTTTAGGGCATAGAGACTTTTCTTCAATTTGCACATATAATCCTCTTTCCTTTTTACTTTAAAACCCCCAGGTTGTTTCATATATATCTCTTCCTCCAAGTCACCATGTAAGAAGGCCATTTTAACATCCATTTACTTAATTTCCAAATCTAAGGTAGCTACCAAGCCAAGTACTACACGGATAGAAGACATTTTCATTACCGGAGAAATTATATTATCAAAATCAATACCCTTTCTCTGAACGAATCCTTTAACAACCAATCTAACTTTATATCATGGTTGTGAAGTATGTTTATCTTGCTTCAACCTATATACCCACTTGTTCTTTAAAGCTCTTTTACCTTTAGGTAACTTCATCAACTCAAAAGTATGATTATCATAAAGTGACTGCATCACATCTCGCATAGCATCAAACCAATTGCTTTTATTCTCATCTTCTACTGCTTTTGCATAGCACTCTGGTTCACTTGCATCAGTTAATAATATATACTTATCTTCAGAATACCTGGTGGAAGGTCGTCGGTCTCTAACGGATCTTCGAATTGGAACATCTAGTGGAACTTCTAATTGAGCCTCTAGTTCAGGAATAATATTATCTGTTCAACATGTTCAGGAACATGTGTATTATTTGGAACATTAACTTCATGCTGCTCTTCATCAACCTGTGTATGAATATTTGTAAAAAAAACTGGATTCAATTCAACCAAATTATCACCAACCTATGGTACTGAAATCATCTCTGCTTTCTCAATATCCTCTATCATTTGATTTTCCATAAACACAATGTCTCTGCTTCTTACAATGTTCTTTTCAACCGGATCATAAAATTTGTAGCCAAGCATATCCTGTCCATAACCAATAAATATGCACTGTCGTGTTTTCACATCAAGTTTAAACCTCTCATCTTTGAGAATATGTACAGATGCTTTACACCCAAAGACACATAAATAATCATAAGAAACATCTTTGCCTGTTCAAACTCTATTAGGAACATCAAACTCTAAAAGAACGCATGGAGTAAGATTTAATACATGCACAACTGTACTTAAAGCCTCACCCCAAAAGAATCCAGGTAGCTTTGACTATGAAAGTAAGTATCTTACCTTTTCAACCAATGTTCTGTTCATTCTCTCAACTAAGCCATTTAACTAAGGCGTCTTGGGAGGTGTCTTTTGATGTCGAATACATTTTTGTCTACAATATTCATCAAAAGGTCCAATATACTCTCCCCCGTTATTAGTTCTGACGCATTTCAATTTTTTTCCAGTTTGTCTCTCAATTGAAGCCTGAAATTGCTTAAAAATCTAATACTTGATCTTTAGTTTTCAAGGTATGAATCCAAATTTTCCTTGAAAAATCATTTATGAAGGTAACAAAATAAAGAGAGCCACTAAGTGATTTTTTTTTCATAGGACCGCAAACATCATAATGCACTAAATTTAGTATACCTGACTTTCTTGAAGGAGGGGAGCTTTTAAATGCAACTTTGTTCTGTTTTCCTGCTAAACAGTGAGCACACTTCTTTAGCGCCGAACTTTTCAATCTTGAAAGGAGCTTCTTTTTAGCCAATATTGATAAACCCTTCTCACTGATGTGACTAAGCCTCTTATGCCATAACTCAGCTGCATCTTCGCTGTCTACTGTATTAATTTTGTCTGTGGACAACTTTGCTTGCATAATGTACAACGAATAATATTTTTCACCTCTAGCCACAACAAGAAAACCTTTGGCGAGCTTCCATTGACCATTACTGAAGGTATTGCAATACCCCTCATCATCCAACTTGCTTGTAGAAATCAAATTCAAACAAATATGAGGTATATGTTTAACATTATTTAATACTAACCTTGTGTCATTGCTGGTTTCTAGGCACACATCACCGATGCCTACAGTTTGAGCTAGCCCATTGTTTCCCATCTTCACTGATCCGAAGTCACCCGACCTATATGATGTAAAGAAATCTCTATGAGACGTAACATGAACAGATGCACCACTATCGATTACCTAACTGATCTCATGAGATACAAAATTCACCATATCACCATAAAAAATAATGAGAAAGTCTTCTTTAAATGCAACAACACGATTGTCGTCACTGATATTATCACTTTTCTTCTCTTTACCTTTCTCCTTTTGTTTCTCCCTTTTTAACTAGCGACAAAATCTCTGAATATGTCCCTTCTGATGACAATAATATCACTCAACATTAGCAAATTTATTATACTTACCTCTACTTTTATCTTGACTTTTATCTCTATTTCTCGGACCTTGAGACTCACTTCTTCCCATTTTCTCAACAACCAAGGCATCGGAATGTGAGGAGGACGATCCTTGTGTCTTCCTTCGCATATCTTCATTCAAAATACTACTATTGGCCAAATCCATGGTAATCGTACCATCCAGGGCAGAATTAAACAAAAATATTTGAAACGTCTCTCATGAGTCCGGCAAAATACCAAGCAACCATAGTGCTTATATCTCATCATCAAACTTGATTCCCATCGCAGCCAACTAATTTATAATTCATTGAAAAAAAATTTAAATGATCAGTCAAACGAGTACCATCTTGATATCTCTGAGCCATCATCTGTTTTATAAAAAATAACTTATTATTCCCAGTCTTTTGAGCATATAACTGTTCGAGCTTATTCCATAAACTGCGTGCATGTGTTTCCTCAATAATATGGTTCGAAACATTATCATCTACCCATCGCCTAATATAACCACACACTTGACGATGAAATATAGACCATTCAGCATCAGTTTTATTCTCCGGTTTCTTCTCAACAGATACGGGCAAATAAAAATCTTGCACATATAAAAGGTCTTCCATCTTCTCTTTCCAAATATGATAATTTGAACCATTCAGTGTAACCATTCTACTCATATTTGTTTCTATTATTTAATACAAGGTAGAAAAATCAAGCAATAACCAAAAGCTTTGATACCACTATGATGGGAGAACGGTAACAATTCGAACAATATCGAATTAACGCAGCGGAATAAAATAATCTCCCCTCTTGTGTAAATCTAATATGAATCGATATAGTAGAGTAAAATAAATATCAAGCATGCGAACACAAGATGATTTTTTTACGTGGAAAACCTCATCGATGTGAGGAGATCAAAAATCACGGGACCAGAGTCCATCCAAAAATTTTCATTATCAGCAAAATTGGGTGAACAATGTTATTCTCTAGCAAATACTAGAGGTACATAGCAGCAAAGATCTCAAGAACATAATTCTTGGCAATACATATGAATTTCATAAGAGATAATGATAAATTTGACAAAAAACGCAGGTTTTGATCAATCCACAAAAAACCTGATGGAGGCAGCTTCAAACAAAAATCAAATCGTTCAAATTCGAGAAGATTGCGCCACGAACATGTTGACAAAATTTCAGCTCAATCGGACCACGAATCAACCTCCGATACCAGCTTGATGTAAATTAGATATTGCCTCAACCCCCGGATTTTTTGCTTTCTCTTTGTCTCTTGTTACTATTTCCTTTTGCGGCTACCACTCTCAAGATAGTGAGAAACCCTTTTTCTCCATATAACTTATTATATGGGCTCAAACCATTTTTGGGCTTGCAACTCATTGGGCTTCCTCCACATAAAAGTGAACCAAGCTAACACGCCCAGAGCACAAGACATGCACCACCATGCCGAGTGTCACAGTGATCCAGGAGTCCCACCAACGAACGCCCAGCGATTCTAGACGAGCTCCTGCAATTCCGGAGAGCGTTCAAGCATCCCCGCGGCATCTCTAGTCCACAGTCGTGCTTGCAAACTTGTTCTCGAGCTGAATCTCTATTCTGCAGGTCATTCACCATATTCAGAACAGCCTTGTGGGAAGATTGCCCCTAGAGCTGCAATCAATAAGTCCCATCCGTGCTTGCACGCTATCATCAAGCCTCTTTGTTTGGTCATGCCAAATTCTTAGTCCTCGTCGGCCACGTCTATAGCCATTATTCACCGTGTTCATGAGCATCCCACGGTGACCATCCCCACTCCTGCTGTCCGACAAGTCCAAATTTGGAAACACATCCGAGTGACATCAAAAGTTAGCTAAGAATTTTGGTTAATTTGGTTCCCATATATTATGTTGCCATTCCTTGAAATATTCTAATTTTGGTTGAATTCCTTGATATGAAAAAACGACAGCCACAATTAGGAGGAGATGTAAAAAAAAGAAAAAGTTTCTTGCTTTTTTTTTCTCTTTGTAGGTCAACAAAAGATCAATACAAGGGAACTCGATACCCTGAGAGACGAAGCAAAGCGGTGATTTTTGGCTTGGTTTGTCAGTCCTTGCAGCACCCTCTGACAACCGCGCTCCTCCACCCGCGGCTGCCTTCCACCGTAGCAAACCGTCTTCGAGCCTTCCAAGCCGTCGTTTGCTAGACCTCTTTAGAGGCCCAAAATCCCAATTAGGTAGATTTATTTATTTATTTATTTGTTTCTTTATCCGAAGTATTCCTTGATGTATCCGATTGAAAAACCCTAATATGTCATGATATTCACAACTCGATAAGCCTTTTAAATTAGGGATTGACTGTCTAATTTTCGCGCACAAAATCCGACTCGCAATCGCACAAAAAATCTTCAATCCGATCTCACATTCGAAATTCGATTCGCGGTTTTGTATAAAATTGGCTAATTTGATCCCATGTGCGGGATATGATTCGTCAATTTATGGATATCGATCATATCTTGCTTGATTAGCCGTCGTGTTATTTGAATCAATTTTATTTTCGTAAAAAAAAAAAAACCAATTTTTTTTTTGAGTTAGATTAGGTTTATTGTTTTAGAGTTATTTTGCATAGGGAATTTATTTCGAATTTTTAAAAAAATATAAATCCAAAAAATGCATTCATTAAAAATGTTAGTTTTTTTAAATAAAATTAAATTGCACGTTTAATTATGTGTCAATTTTAATTTCGAATTTCATAAAAAGAAAAAGAAAAAGAATTAGAATTATGGCATTCTTTGCTTGTCATTGCATGTTAGGATAAGATTGCATGTTTTTTTTTTAAAATTAATTATAGGTTTAGATAATTTCTCCCGATATATTGCATTTTATGATTACCTAGTTAAGATAATGTTCTAGTTTAAATTAGGATTTAGCTTAACCTAATTCCTAATACAAATTGGATGATATCTTAGTCTAGGTAGATAATTTTTGCATTTTTCTAATTTTTAATTTCATGGAAAATACCAAAAAATTGTCTTAGAGTAAATTCATTTCATTCTCTAGGATAGATTGCATGCTTTTTAAGATAATAGAAATATCATATGCACGTCATATATAATTAAATTCATGAAATGCATGTCATTTAGTGATTGTTGCTAGGTCCATTTAGTTAAAATTGCCCGTCATTAGAATTAGGTTATTTGGTTAAATTGCATTGCACATAGATTAGATTTTATTAAACAAAAGAAAATCCTAAAAATTTGGAGTGACTGCGTATTAATTAGAAATAATATTTAGGACTGTCGATGTGAATTCTGATCTAACATTGCATGAGGTGAGTCTTGCAATTTATTCATTGCTTTTTTTGGATGTTAAATTGATGGTTTGCGCACTTGCATGATCACCTAAATTAAAATCAATTCAAGCTGCTTGCAAAATATTTTTTTCAAAATAAAAGAGAAAGATATCGAAAGGACGTTAGAGAAATCTAGCGTAACCAAGTCCCCGAACTCAGAATCTCTCGTTGTAGGAGTAAAGTAAATCTCTCGTTACTTTACTTGGTTTCTAAACGACCCACCAAAAAATAAATTAGTGGCGACTCCTAACTGAAAAATCATTTACATGTTAAGAACTTAAACCTAAGTCGGGAATTGGTATAGGCTTGGGAGAGCCCGAGCTAAGTTTAGGCTTAGTAATCCATTAGCCAAACCCGTTCACTCAAAATTTTGGTCGCGACAATTGGTAAGCCACAAAAATAAATATAGGTTCATTATTTAACCGGTCAGTAATCTAACAAATATAAATAGATGTTGGTACTTTTCTAACCCAAGTAAGTGAAAAAAGTTGATGAGTAATTAAAATTAACTGATAACACAATGTAAAATGTCGGTATTTGGTAATCTCAAATAAAACTTTAATTGGTTTTTATAATTCTGAAAGGAAAGGCAACCATGAGATAAAGAAATGTCAAAAGGAGAATCAAACAATTTAAAAAGGGGCAAAGTGGGGCTCTGTGTCAAAGTCCCAATCGCTTTACCTATGTCTCCCGCAGAACACAAAAACACTTATTAGTACTAGAGCACAAGCCTGTGCCATGCACGGGCATAAATTAAAGTACCACGGCTGTAATCTTAGCCAGAACATTAATTTTATTTATTAGTTTAAGGAAAATAAATATTACATACATAGAAAAAATTTAGATTTATTCAACGTACATAAAATCTGTATAGCAAGAGATATTAATCATTAGACGTGCACATCCTTGACTCTTTGTATGCATGAAACTGGGCATTTTTCTCTCCGAGATAATGGTTTGTCATCTTGTAATGCCAACCTCAGCATATTCTGCAGTTGGACAAAATTTATTTACCTGAAAAGAAATGCATGTTTTTAAACTTTTACAAATTAGTTTATTCATTAATACTGACCATATACATAACGCTAGCAAATGCAAATGGTAGGTTTATCATAGTCTGCGAACTGGACGATTGTTTATTCCTTTTTAACTCATATTCTCTCATAAGTTCAATACTAAGTAATAAAAATGTATATTTTTTATCGTCAAATTTTTGTATTGCATCTATCGTACTTGTAGTTTACTAAAGGTATTATTTCTCTAAACTATTAAAGTTATATGATATCCAGGTGTTTCCAGTTTTATTTGCGCGTATGAAATCAGCTTCGAAGCCATCTTCTCTGAGGATCGTCGGGTAGCGGCCATGACCTTGTGCAATAATAAACTGGAACTAATTGATCAAGGGAAGATTCTTGTTTGTACTCTTATCTATTAAACCTCGTAATAATATTTCAAACAGGACTCCACAAAAAAAAGACATTATTAACTAATACTCCAACCTGATTCCTAAATCTGTCATTCTAAGATCAAATTTTGCATAAAAAGTTTCAGTTTTTCCTTTATTAATTGATTATTAAGTTTATTTGCTTTATAGTATTGCAATTTTAATTTTGCATTTCATTTTCATGTACATTTTCTACATGTCCATTGCATTGGAACTGATTTGCCTAGAGTGTAAAATTTTATGAGACTACCACAAATTGTTTTAAAAGCTTAAATATGAATGCGTCATTTATTATTTAAATATTGTAAAGTAAAGAAGTGATCAATTTTAGGAGAAATTAAGACTTGCCCAAAATGTATGGTGCCATTTGTCAAATTTGAAGTATGGATCTTCAACAGATGTTTTAATGATAGATATAGATTATCTGGTAAAGGTAACTTTAGCTAATTTGAAAGGTTAGACCTTCGTTTGGTCATAATTCAAGTGAAGTAAATCCCTCATTTTTTGGGGTTCTGTTAATTTTGTATCTCGAGTATGCATTTGATAGGATGAAAAAGGGGAAAGAAGAAACATATGCACTTGATTGACATTAAGATTTCTGATTTAATAAGAAAAGAAGGAAAAGTTACACTTGACAAGATGACCACTCCAAAGAAAAAGGAAAGATAAATTCACCTCCATTGTGAGTTGCGTCAAAAGCAAACCTGCTCTCTCTAGGATGCTTCGATTGGCCTGGTCTTTGTAGTCATTGTTGTGACTTACCATTTCCGTCCAAAAGGGAAAAGAAATAGATTTAGAGATATTGCCTAATTCAGGCCAATGACCCTTAATTGAGTGTGGAATTTTATTTTTTTAATTCTTAACTTAAATATTTTTATACCTCACGTAACGTTTTCTTAATTTCTAAGATTTCATTTTTTTAACACATATCTTAACAACCTATAGCCCATTGGAGTCAATTAGAAATCAATCGAGACAGGGAGTATCGTCTTAATTCCTACACAATCAAAGATTCTAGAGTTGAGGACTTGATTGCGTTAATGTCTATGAGCACCCTTTCGCTCTAGCTTGGAAGGTCATTACTTAGGCAGTCACATGGTCTTGACTATCGATTATAGTCCTAAATGCATCAAAGTTGCTAAATGATCCTACAAATGTTTTTGTAGGGTTCATTTTCATCAAATTCTAAACTAATCCTAACCTATTCTAGGAAAGCGATAAACAAACAATTTATTGAAAGATGAAGGAGTAAGTAAACGCCCAAATATTGAAATGACTTTTAAAGTAAAAGCGAAAAAGAAAATATGATACAAATCGAGCAAAAAATATACATAGCCATGTTGTAATCCCCAAGACATTGTCCTCATGAGCCGATCCAAATCAAGTTTAATTACTTTCAAAAGGGTACTCTACTAGGACTAAGTTACATGTACACTAATTAAACTAAAATAAATTAAATCTAATGCTACAACTTAAAAATTTCATGAAAACCTACTTCCAAGCATTTTATGAATTTTTATGAATTTTTTAATTTTTTATAATCCCGAAAATGGTGAATCGGACTGGGTCCTTGAGCCCAGTCCAAATAAAGACAGAATTCTAGCCTCGCCGAGATGGGCTAAACAGCGCAATTGAGTCCATCCTCAAGCCCACTCCAATTCTAACCGCCCTAAGCCCGATTTCTAAAGACTCCTAATTAAGCCCATGTTTGTTTAACTTAAACCAAGCCCAAATTAAGAAGACTCATGACTAGCCTGCTCTTCCAGCAAAAGCAACACCACGCCCATGCTAAAGCCTCTTTCAAATAAGGATGAATTAAACCCAGGTCCATGTTAAACCCATTTATCATTGTAGAGCCCATACCTTAATTTTCTATTCTTCACACTCACTCTTCACATTCAACTCGTCCATGGAAACACCTCTAAAACTTCCCCTCTTTTGGCTCCTCCTCTAGCTTCCCCATACTATTTACTAAGAGCATGTTTAGTAATCATCTTATTTTTTAATTTTTTTTTTTTTTGCTCCCCATAACAAAAAAGAAATAAAATCCATTTTGTAACGTTAGTTATTTTTTTTTTTTTATTATAAGTTGTTAGGAAAGAGACGTGGAACAGAAACAAAAAGGAAAAAAAAAATCTATTTTATTTTTTGATAATAAAAATGAAAAAAAAAATTTCTAAATAGAAATTATTTTTGGGTATAAAAATATTACCAAACACACTCTAAACTTTATGTGTCCATTGTTTTTAGTTAGTGGACCGAGAGCTCATTAAATTTTACACACTAACTCATGAACCTCAAGACTCATAATTTACGAACAACGCAACAAAATCTCAAGCCACAAACAAAAGAGACTTCACTACTTACTACCGATCATTATGTCAATTCATCATATACATTCCAGCCGTACACTCCATCTAGCAAGCATCACGCAGGTAACACAAAACATGTGCAAAACGAGGAGCCAAACGCAAGAGAAAAAAGAAGAGAAAAAAAAGGCAGGATATACGGCCATATACTCGAACCACAGAAAGATGAACTCGAAATGAATCAATCGAAGATGGATGTTGCGATTTAAAAATGAGATGGTCATCAAAATGTTTTAAATCAGGAGACGTTCCCCAGACAAAAACAGAGCTTCATTTAGACATTTATGCAAACACGCGGTGTGCAGTGCGTTGAGGAGAAGTTACTGACCGTTCCAAGACCCATACTCGGATCTAGACCCGTGACGCCAAAGAAATCAACTCAGTTGGACATGGAACACTCAAGAACCGGAGAAACCAAGCCCAGGTCGTCCTTTAAACGGAACAAGGCGGAGCTGAAGGGGCTCGTGTGGGTGACCATTTAACGAGGAAGTCCCTACCTGGCTCGGAGACGCCGACTAGTGGGCGAGTTCGAGGTGAACCGCGGCTCTGGCCGGCTCCAAGCCAAGATCCTTGGGAAAGAGCGACTCAAACTAAACAACCAAAGAGCATTCGCGAGATGCGGGCAACGACTTAACGAAGATACGACAACCAAAACGCCAAGAGCCCCCTACCGAGATGGTGACAATGGAAATAGAAGACCAGGTTCATTCCATACACGAAAACGGGATGAACCGTGATCTCACATCTTTCGACCCCGTCAAGCCCCGAGATCATCGGTAGACGGCACTGACGACGACGGCAGCAAGAGGCCTACCTTGAGCAAGGACCGTCGGAAATCACCATCTTCACCCTCTCAGTCTCTCCCTTTAAAGAGCAACCAAACAGCGATTCCTTCTCCTCGAGGTCGACGCCCCCGTCCTCTCTGTTGGTCGCTTCCCCGACCAAAATTCTCGCTCGACGATCGCCGCCGCCGCTGCAATGTTGTCTCTGCTGTACGAGCGTCCTTCCTCGCTCGTCTCCGCGAGCGTGAAGAAAAACTGGGGACAGAAAGAAAAAGTGGGGTATCGAGCTGAAGAGGGAAAAGAACTGAGCCAAAAGAAAATAAAAGAAATGGACCGGGGAAAATAAAAGAAGGGAGACGGCTAAAGCCCGACCCAGACGAGCCGGGCCGAACTGGCTCAATGTCTTTTTTTTTTTTTACTATTCTATATCCCATAAGAAGTGACAACTTACGAGACTGACCAAATCAGGCGTCAACAGTCATGATCGAACTGACCCTTTTTTTTTGGGAGTTTCCTTATTTCGTACTATCATTAGTCAAAATCAACCCCAGAAATAAATTAAAGAAAGGTTGCTTCGGGAACAATTCAGGTTGCTTTTTAATTTAACGAGACATGCATTTTAAGAAAAGAGTAAGTAATACCGTTATTCAAAACTTTGTTAATTTATATTCATTTAGGTTGGATCATTGGCTTATGTAATTAAAAATTATATTACGGAAAAAGAAATAGAATCTTCTACATACTATTTGTTTAAGTCGGTTCTTGTCTTTAAAAAAATAAAGTGATATGTGGCCAGAAGGAAAATGATGAAGATAATGCTATGAATAAATGAAAAGGGATAATCTTTAGCTGCGTGCAAGTCTCTCCATGAATCTCTTCAAGTTTCTCCAACATCTCAATTGCCTCAAATAACTTTTGCATGTCACATGAGTTTATCCTCAACACTTCCAAGCTCTTTAGATTGATAATGGTACTTGTAAACTCTACAATGCCCGTTCTTGAGACATCGAACTCAGCTAAAGATTTCGGCATTCCAATTGAGTCAGGAAGTGTTTTAGCTTTTTGGCTCCACATATGAACAAGCACTCAAGATTCACCAATGCTCCGATTGAGCTTGGGATTTTTCTAATGCTTCCATGATGGTTACCTATGAGTAGCTTGGTCAAAGATTTTAGAGAACCTAATTCAACAGGCATCATTTGGAGCCAACAACATACATTTAGATTCAAGTGCTTTAGTTGTTTTAGACGACCGATGGATTGATCAATCTGTAACAAATTCTCACACCCCACTAGAATTAATATTTCCAAGGATAAATATGCAGAGAGGTTAGGAGTTGTGCTTAACCAGAGGCAATTTGACAAATTAAGGACGTTCAATTTCATAGCTACTTGTCAAACGATAATGTATATTAAGTGATTTTGATTAATATGATTTTAACAAGACATAAACAAATATATCATCTAAGGGAGCATTCCATCAAAATACATTTATAAATACTCTATGTATATCCATTCTTCTCACATGGCTGCGGTCCTACTATTACATTAATAACTATATTTAGTTTATTGTCCAGAAAACTTATTTAGAAAGTTCTTTTCGAACATTAACAAAAGGTACTCGTTATAAAATCTCTCTTTTATTCCCTAAGCATTTTTTGGCACAAATCTTCCTTAGGCATTGGCAAGATAGAAATCTCATTTTAAAAAATTACTTCTAAACAATGTCCAAAATCAATAAAACAACGGACTGTTATTCCTTCATTTTGAATGAGCTAGAAGAGCAAATCATAATGCGTTACCGTGGTGGCTTGAAATCTAAGATTGAGAACGTCATCCAATGACCAACCTCATTGGATGTTGAATGACATCATTGTTGGATAAAACTTCCTTATTTGTTTTGAAGCTGACAAAACATTTTTATCAGTCTAGTTTGAAAACTTGCAGACTCTTTCGACAAAGTTTAAAGACTGCCAGACTCAAGATTTAAAGTCTGCTCTCATTGACAGTTTCTAGATCGACGAAGAAGACTTATTCAGAATCGAGTATTTCTTTAAGGATTTGATTCGAGCGGTTGAAGAAGATCTCACGGCTGGAGATAGCATCTCAAGATCTATTATTCGTTTTGAATTTAATTCGAGTAATTTGGATTTGTTGAATGGCGAAGCATACTTGGAAGGTTCTACTTATGAAAACCTAGATCCTGATTATATGGACGAGCAGGATTGGTGGGCTATTGTCATATTCATTAAATAACTCGAAATCTTCCCAATTGATTCTGTCTAACGGGTAGATTGGAAGAACTCATTTGGAAAGTGCCAACGGTTATGAAGGCATGGAGGAGTATATAAGGAAGACGCTCTGGTTATTTGAGTGTGTGCGCGATAGATAAATTCCAAAGTTTGAAACTCCTTGCTCTCTGCCAATTCATTTGTTGAGCGTAATCTTGTACTCAAAAGAGAGTTTATACATTTGTGAGACCTTGAGGAGGTGTAACAGAGTCTTTACATTGTGGAATCAAGGACGTGATACTGTAACGACTCTTTTGATTCATAGTGAAATCCAGTCGGTGGGCTCTCAATGTGGGAGAGTGGACGTATGCTTGGATTAAGCCGAACCACTATAAATCTTATGTTCTTATTCTCTTCCCTAAACTCATTTACTTTGCTCGTAACTTTATTTAATTGTTAAAGTCTCATTTTCTTTTTAAAGTCTGCTGTTAATTAGACTCAGGTTAAAAGTAAAGTTTTATCTTATACTCTTCAAAAATTTATTTTCGCACCTATTCACCCCATTTAGGTGCTCATACTAGCATTTACAATCATCAGTTTGACATTGAATTATGAGAAACAATCGATGAAGAGCAATTTTCGCTTTCCACGAGATAAGAAACTCACTTCTATTCAAGGGAGCGAACCTTCCAAATTTTCGTCAGCACAAGGTTGGTTCCTCCCAAGCCAATGCAAGAAAAGAAGAAGATGGCAATTCCGTTCGTTCGAACATTACTGCTTTGACTTTGCTAAAATGTTTTAGATGACACGGATTTGGACATACTGCATCTGATTGTGCAAAGATGGTATCCTTTTTGGAAGAAGAAATGTTTGATGAGGGGGAACCTGAGGGACCGCTATAAGAAGAAGAAAAAGATGTGACATATGCTGACCAGTGAGAAGATATTGTTGTAGGATGTTCGTGAATGCCACTAACGATGAAGCTGCAGGTTTGTGAATGTGTCTGATGGCATATAATGGTGAACTTAGGTGATGCAGGCGCTCCAGTTGGAAGGAAGACTCAAGACAAAAATAATTTGAAAGTGGGGGAGTTTGATGTGTCCTGGGAAAAAAGATGCCCTCTCTCTATTTTTCCCTTTTTGTTCGTCCCTTCGCTCTCCCGCACGCCTCTACTCGCGTTTCTCTTTTTGTTTCTTCTTTCTGCCCGAGAGAGCTCTTTATCTAACGATTTTTTTGAGAAGGAAAATGTGGAGCAGACCTTGCTGAGAAGCTCCCCCTCTCGTGAACGACAGTAAAGGCATCATGAGAAGAGGAGAGAGAGAGAGAGACTCCCTCTCTGACTATAACCACGTGAACGTTCAAAAGGTTCCTCTTATTCACACTCCACGATGCTTTCTTTCATGTCTTGTGCCCTGCCTCTCCTTTCCTTGTTTATGTTCTGTCTTTTTCCAGCTTATTTCTCTACCGCAAAAGTCCCTCTTTCCAGCTTACATTCAGTCCCAATTCCAGCTTAGTCTTCGGCCTGCAGGTGGTCATCTTTCCT
This sequence comes from Eucalyptus pumila, assembly GCA_016097595.1. Taxonomy (NCBI): domain Eukaryota; kingdom Viridiplantae; phylum Streptophyta; class Magnoliopsida; order Myrtales; family Myrtaceae; genus Eucalyptus; species Eucalyptus pumila. The sequence continues at coordinate 25,471,578 of CM027848.1, forward strand.
TACCGAATCCAGCTTTGTTGCTGTTGAGAAAACTCCTAATAGGTTTTGATGTTAACAAAACTATTAATAAGTTCTAATAGTTACCTTGAAGTATATTGATCCAAGTAAACATCTTGGAATGAATCTTTACAAAGTCTACTTCAAGCGAAACTCATTCAGACCTTCACTCAAACAATTTTACTAAGGGCACGTTTAGTAACGCTTCTGTCCTCGGGAATAATTTCTTATCAGAAATAATTTTTTTTCTATTATTCTCGATAACAATTTCTAAGCATTTTAAGGCGTTTGGTATTTGTCCAAAATTTTTATTCTCATAATAGAACTGCATTTGGCACCATCTTCAAAATTTCTACTCCAAATCATTTTCTTTTAATTTTTTTAATAATTTTATTACTTTTTTTTCCTTTTTTCTTCTTTTCTTTTCTCTTCTTCCTTAGTCGGTTGTTGGCCTTGGGATGATTGGCAATCAGCCGAAAGAGGGCCAGCGACCTCGCCCAGGGTCGCTAGCCCTCGGCGAGGCCGAGCTCGCCCAGCCGTTGGCGGGGCTCAACCTCGTCAGGCCACCGCGAGGTTGGCCTCACCTTGGCAAGGCAACACCAACTTTTGGGGTGGCTCAGCGAGGTTGAGCCTCACCAGCAACTGGGCGAGCTCGACCGAGCCTCGCTTGGCTAGGTGAGGCTCGTTGGTGGCGAAGGAGGCCCCGACGAGGCTCGGCCTCGCCAGATTTGGTAGGGCCGAGCTCGTGGGACCTTGCCCTAGCCTGGCGAGCCTCCAACGAGCTCGCCTAACCAATCGTCAGCGATTGGCGGCAGTGGTGGAAAAATGAGAGAAAAACAAGAAGGAAAGAAGAAGAGAAAAGAAAAGAAAAAAAATATGGGTTGGCTTAATTCTAAAATTGTTCCCGAAACAAAGAATCAACTTTTTTTTACTTCTCAATTCTGATCCAAATCTACTTCGGAGAACAAAAAAATAGAAATTTGTTCTAGGAAACAAAAATTTTACTAAACAGATTTATGTTCCAAATCTACTCCCGAGAACAAAAGAATATAAATTTTCACAGTTTAGCCAGTTGCCAAACGTGCCCTAAGAAACCAAGGCTTAGATCGAAGGAGACTAGCTTAGAACGAACTATGTCCGAGAAGAGATATAATGGCTAGTTAAATGGTTTGGATTTCACACAACTACATATGATTGACTCAATTGAAATTGATTGGCAAATCAATCCCAAGACAAATTCTTTCTAAACGAAAAAGTTCTTTTTATGGAAACCCAAAATTTGGTTGTATGGGTGGGCAGAATCAAATGGGGATTCTATCTTAGTCACTTAATGGTCATCAAATTTTCTTGCTATAGATCTGTCCAATGATGGATTGGAAGATGATCCTTTAGAGATTGTCCAATGGCTAGATTGGAAGTGGAGGAGTATATAAAGAGACCATGGTGCCAAGGAGCAAAATATAGACGGGGCCTAGAATCTATAATTCCAAAATTTGAGTAAACTTCAATCATACACTTTTCTTTCGTAAACTTCAATTTTGTTGTCATGAGAGAAATAAAGAAAGAGTGATTAAGTGAGATAATGCGATCTATCACTAATTGTTTATACTCAAAATTGTAATATCTTATTGATCATATAGTGAAATCTAACCAATAGGTTGTTAATGTGGGAGGGTGGACATAGGCTTGATCTAAGCCAAACCATTATAAACTTTGTGTGTAATTTTTCGAATGTTTACTCTCTTATTCATTACCATTATACTCTATTGCATACTCATAGGTTGCTCTTAAAGTCTATTCTACAGTGTAACAGACTTTGAAACTCGTTTCGGAATTTGTCCCTATTCGGACTTTAATTTTGATTCGTTCTATTCCACTTTAAATTGTCAAGTTCTTGAGAATCACCTATCCACCCCCACTCTACGTGATACTTGCTAGCCATCTCAGTTGCAGCCAAGTCGTGACAGTCCCCAAATTAGCTTTGTGTTCTAGTTGGTTTCATTCTAGTAGTCTAGTAAGTTTTGCCATCTCAAAGTCTAGTTCAATTTATAGTTCAATTAGGACTAGGTGCTGTCACGACTCTCAGTTGCAGCCAAGTCGTGACAGTCCCCAAATTAGCTTTGTGTTCTAGTTGGTTTCATTCTAGTAGTCTAGTAAGTTTTGCCATCTCAAAGTCTAGTTCAATTTATAGTTCAATTAGGACTAGGTGCTGTCACGACCCCCCCCCCCCCCACAAGTGAGGGGCCACCCTTGTGTAGACGGGTAGAGATAATTGTTCACGAGACGTTCCAAACAGCGCATCACAAAAAGGTGACTTGAACCATCCATGAGGTCCATCGATTGAGAACGCAGACTCCAAGTCCATACCTCACTTGACAAGATATTGTTTTATAAGTTCTTTAAACATCCTACATATTGTCTAGGAGTCACCGTTAGCCTCATATCGGGATTGGCTATAAAGCCCATGGAGAAGCGGGAGGGTCATCTCGATTTCTATGAACCGAAAATTTTAGATTTAGAGATTTAGATTAAGTTAACATTTCTATTAGCGTCATTTTGGTACTTAACTTGTCAGGATGTAATCTAAATGGTCATGCATTTGTTATTACCATTTTCATGGTAAAGAGGTCTAGAATCCGCTAAGTGATCATGCAACATGCTTTTGTAGGAAGGTTCATTTAGAATTTCTACACAAATTTTAATCTAGCCTAGAAAATGAAATTAACAAATAGAATATTGAAAAGCAGTGCCTTAACGAAATAAAAGATCTAGCTATTCTAAGTGCAATAATGAACCCGCAACTTGTCGGGTAATTATTACAAATTCGAATAAAAAACTCAAGACATGATTGAGTAAAAATGAGACCGGATTGGACATCGGTCTTTGGCCTTCAACATCGTGACTTGCGGTTGTCATCTCCTTCATGGACCGCCTATCCGGTGTCGGTTTTGTACTCAGCCAATCCATTTCAAACAAATGATATGCAAAGAAACAATCAAGATCACCCATTCACCAAACAATGAATTGGCCTTTGCTTTCATGCACTTCGACCATCCCGACCCCTATCGACTAAGATTGATTGGTTAATAGTTAATGATAATTGGTCACAATTTGCATTTACAAAACAATGGTCGATATCAATTGACCCCCTAACTTTGTTCTATTTAACCCCAATTGGCTACCCAATCGATCATACATTGCACTTACTCATTCATCTAACAAAGACATGCATATGCACTAAATAAGGCAAGCATTTAGGTCATTTGATCTTGATTCACAAACAATCAAGCAAAGGGAAGTGAACCAAAATAGGGTCACTTATTCTATTATTAGTGAAATTCAGGCCGATTAGATTGGCAATCAATTAAATGACCAAACGACCTTCAATTGAATGATTCAGGTTCATTAGAAAGCTTGAGAAATGTTCTTCAAAAGTCATGAATACCGCTTTTCCTAATCCGGGTCCTATTGGCCGTTTATACCAAGTGCTCTCTTTCCGACTTTCTAGGAAAATTTAGGAAAAATATCAAACAGCTTTCAATCCCTCCAAATTTTATATAAAGGTAGTTCAGACTGTTTTTGGAAAATTTCTTGTTTGTCCTTAAATGAGAAAAGAATATCAAGAGCCCCATAACTTTCTTACAACGCTCATTTAAATGTCATAACTTTTTTTTTTCTCGCTTGAATGCTACATCTGAGCAAAATTAATCACTTGAGTGTTAATTCTGGCAAATCATCCTAAGTGGATTATTTTAAAAATTTAAAAATTTTTTTATTATATTTCTTTTGCTTTTTTTTTTTTTTTTTTTTTTTTTTTTTAAGGTTGGTGAGGGTCACTGGCATTGGCCTCGAAACCCTCGCCTAGTATGGCTACAAAGGCCTTGGGCAAGGGCATTGCGACTTCGCTGGACGTAGGCGAGGTTGTGAAGGCCCACGCTGGATTGGGCAACCTCACCTAGCCTAGATCTGGCAAGGGCCATGTGATATTGCTAGTACGAGTACCTAGAGGGGGGTGAATAGGTATATAACGGATTTTTCTTGATAATTGCGCAATACTTAGACAGTTGAAGAATTTGCGATAAGTAATAATCAACGTAAGACTAAGTAAAGGAAAGAGAGAATTGAACACGCGGTTTATAGTGGTTCGGCTTGATTCAAGCCTACATCCACTCTTTCGCACCGATTTGACACCAATTGGCTGGATTCCACTATGAACAAAGAGATGTTACAATGTTGATCTTCCTTGATTTCTAGGTGTAGATGATCTACCACACTCGCTCAAGGTATCACCAAGTATGGACACTCTCTGTGTATACAATTTTGCTCAGAATGAATCGACTAATAATCAAGATGCTTCAGACTCTGGAATTTCTCTATCGTTCAAGTACTCAAACAGCTAGAACGTCTTCCTTTTATACTCCTTTATGCCATCATACCCGTTGGCACTTTCCAAAGGAATTCCTCCAATCTACCCGTTGGACGGAATCAATCAAGAAAATCATTCGAGCTATTAAAGGAACCTGACGATAGCCTATCAATCCTGTTCGCCCATACAATCAGGATCTTGGTTTTCAAGAATAGAACATTCCAAGAATACTTCGTCGACCATCGGATCTTTAATTGATCTAGAAAAGAATCCGTTATATTTATCCAACCAAAAAGATCTTCTCCAGAGAATAGGATTAAATCCTTAACCATATACTTGACTCGGATTTCCTTCGTCCTTTGGATCGAAAGATCATCAATGAGAATAGTCTTGAGTCTTGAGTCTTGAGTCTCAGGTCTTGAATCTTGAGTCTGGTGATCGAAAGTCTTCGGACTTTAAACTAGACGATCTGCAGATATCCGGACTAGACGGATAGAAACGTTTTGTCGGCTTCAAAATATTCCTGGAAAGATTTCTCCAACAATCTCCCCTTTTGATGGTGACAAAACTTTCCCTATGTAGATTTGAATCACTTTGACCTGCAAAAACAATTCTCAAGCAATATGGCTATCTCATAAAGATTTAACAAAACAACCGGACTCGCATCCACGGAAAGTTGGTTAGTCTTTCATGAGTAATACCATATAACAACACTTGATATAAATGCAGACAGTCAAGCATCAAAATCCACAGCCAATTCAGTCAAATTCAAGTTCACACCCAAGCTCACTCAAGTCATACTCAAAAACAAACATATTCAACCACAAAAATAAATTTAAATTCAAAGAAAGTTGGTTGGTTGGTTCAAATTGCTTCTCCCTCTTTTTGTCATCATTAAAAAGGTGAGAAAGGAGTCAGGTCTGCTTGGGAATGCGCACGATCTGGAAATCTCCCATGGACTGGACTACTCCTTCTAGCCTCTTCAAGTCTTCCCTTAGTTGAGCTACCTCCTCTCCTTTGGCATTGGCTTGAAGTTGTAGAGCGAGGTCTTTCATTTTGTCCTCCAGGGTAACCGAAGATGCTTGTCCAGCATTCTTTATGGTTTGAATCTCACAGTCCAGAGCATAGATTTGGCCCCGCATTTCCAAAAGAACATCTAGAATACGACGAAAATCTGCAGAATTGTCCGTCTGTGTACTTGCATTTGCTTTCTCAAATGGAGTGAATGCAGACGTTGGTGCTTCTGTATAGTCTTGCAGATTTGGTGTTGACGTATCATGTCATTCTTCAGGCAATTGAGAAGCCTGAATTTCTTCTGGATCTGCTGGAGATTGTCTTAGACCTTCACTATTGACAGCATGAGGTGTGGACCTTTGCTCGCCAACTCCCCCTGTCTCTAGGACATCAAAAGGGGAAGAGTGATGATCATGCTCTTACGTATCTTGATTCCCCTTCTCTCCGCAGTTCATTCAGCAGACTTTTCTTGCTCTTCTTCTCCTTCTTCTTCAGCCTCTTTCTCCCTCTCTTGCTGCTCTTCTTCTTCTCTGTTCTTGGCTTGCTCCTCTTCTTCTCTCTGTTTCTTTTGATATTCTGTCGATTGGGGAACAGAACGTCTGGTCCTTATCAAGGCAGTGATTGTGAGATCTTCCTCCTCATCTTCATCCTCCAAGATGAGAGTTCTCTTCTTTTTGGATGGGGCACCAATGGCCTCCTTCCCTTTTCGCTTTGAAGCAGACGGAACTGGAGTCTTCACTCTGAATTTCTCCATTGCCTTGGAAAGTTCTTGCAGACGCATCTTCGTTAACATCTTCAAACCTACCACCATCTTATCGCACGGTCGAACACAAAGTGTGTGTGGCGGTTCAATATTCATGTGTCTGAAGATCTTGGTCACCAGACCTGGGTAAGGCAATTGTCCCTTGTCCTTCGACATTGCTCTGTACATGTGAAAGAGAATAGTGTGAGGAAGAGAGAACTTCATCCCTGAGTTGATTGCGTACATCAATTTTGCCTCTGAATTAGATACATCAGTCTTTGATGTAGACTTGGGCCTGATGCAATTTATCACAATTTTGTGCAGCATGATATTGATGGCACGCATCCTTGAATAGATGATTTTTCCTTCTGCATCTCTATCTTTGACCAGTTCCAATGAGGCACGAGCAACTGAGACTTTGATTGGTTGATAACGTCCTCGTTCAACTCCAATTATGTCCGCCAACATGTCCACGTCTAACACATAATCCTGATCTCGAACACCGAATGATATTCTATTCGCATCTATAAAGCTGAGATTCGAATAGAAATACGCAGTCAGTTGTGCATAACCATCGTGGTATCGGTGCAAAAACGTTCCGGTTGAAGCGGATCAACTTCTCCCTTAAGTTCACATTAACAGCATCCAAGAAATCGAAATCGACACTCCTAGGGTTTATCACCCCTCGTTTTAGCAGTCTGAAAAACAAATTCTCCTGATCCTTTGATTTGAATAACTCCATCCTCTTTCCCTTCACCTTTGCGGCAATACCCATTCTAGGTTGAAAATCAATGAACATTTTATCATCGTCGTTCCCATCAGTCAGATTCGGTCCCGACATACGAGGGTCACTGGGAATATTCGCAAGTGCTTCCTCTGCTTTACCTTTGGGAGCAATTCCCAAATCCTCCATTGTTTTAAGAAAGATATACTCATTCCCATAATGCTTATCTTTGAGAAAATCATCCACGTATTTCAACGGTGTCCCAGTACTTTTCAATGCACAGTAAAGTTTGTAAATAAACGAGGGTTTTTGGACTCTTCTTTGAGTCAAGTCCTTGATTATCTCTTCCTCTCGGTTGTTGACCCGCATCATGTGGGGTAGATGGCGTTGAGTGACGTGGTGGTGAGTGAGTCGGGTTCTGTTGCTGACTCGATAATTCTTCCTCTTCGGTGAGATCGAAATGGGTAGGTCCCTCCTTCATCCTCTGTGGTCCCCTGTTTGCGATTCTTGAAGACTTCCTCGAAGAAGACATCCTTTCTTGTCGCTGAAAGATTCCTTTACTTGCTTTCCCAAGAGAAGATGACAACTTTCTCGAAGATGAACACGAAGTAGAAACCGGATTGGGAGGAGAATGCTTTTTAGGGTTTTGAAGATTGAAAATGAAAACTGTATATATAGAACTGAGTTTTGAAAAGGGAAGTTCAATTGGCACAAGGAAAGTGTACGAATACCACTTTTCGAAATCAATAACTGCCAAAATTAATCCTTTTGAAAAGACAAGTTTTCGTTTTTCACGAAGACTACAAAATAACTGAACAAAAGATTATACCTTTTCGAGTTTAAATAAAATAACAACTTACAGTCTATAGTCATCAATGTCTGAGTCTGAGAGATTTAGAGTCTGAGAGATTAGAGTCTGAGAGATTTGAGTCTGATGGAGAGTCTCTAGACTTTAACTTCTTCGAGCTTCAAAATGTTGAGTCTGGAGCGGATAAAATCGAATTGATTTTTCTCCAAAGGTTTTGTGAATATATCTGCTAGTTGACTTTTTGAATCAACAAATTGAATCGAGATTTCTCCATTTTGAATATGATCTCTAATGAAGTGATGTCGAATCTCTATATGCTTTGCTCTTGAATGAAGAATTGGATTTTTGGTGAGATTGATTGCACTGGTGTTGTCACATTTGATTTATGTGCATGAGTCTTCAATCCCAAAGCCTTGTAGCTGTTGTTTTATCCATAGAATTTGCGAACATCAGCTTCCAAGGGCTACATACTCTGCTTCTGTTGTTGAGAGAGCTACAGTGCTTTGTTTCCTTGAAAACCAAGACACCGTCCCTTCCAAACAGCGCAAGTTCCTGAAGTACTCTTTCTATCGACTGCGGCCGGCTAGATCAACGTCGAATATCCCAAAGATTAAAGTCTCCCTTCTTAGGATACCAAAGACCAATGCTTGAAGATGAAGCAACGCATTTAATAATACGTTTTGCAGCACTGAGATGGGATTCTCTAGGATCTGATTGAAACCTAGCACAGATGCAAACACTCAACAAAATGTCAGGTCTAGAAGCAGTAAGATAAAGAAGTGAACCGATGATGCTCCCCGCATGCTTTTGATCAACTTTCTTCCCTTCTTCATCTTTGTCTATCTTCAAAGAACTTGACATTGGTATGTCGGTCTTCTTGCAATTTTTCAATCCAAACCTTTTGACAAGATCATTAGCATATTTTTCTTGGTAAATGAAAGTTCCTTTCTTCAATTGCTTTATTTGAAGACCAAGAAAGAATGTTAATTCTCCCATCATACTCATTTCAAACTCATCCTGCATAGAATTAGAAAATTTCTTGCATAGACTTTCATTAGAGGATCCAAAAATAATATCATCCACATATATTTGAACAAGTAAAAAGCTTTTGTTTTCCTTTTTGATAAATAAAGTAGTATCTACTTTACCTTTGACAAAACCATTCTGTAATAAGAACTTACTCGATTAAATCGTAACAAGCTCGAGGTGCTTGCTTTAAACCATACAAGGCCTTTTTTAGTCTGAAGACTGAGTCTGGCTTCTTTGGGTCTTCAAACCCAGGCGGTTGTTCCACATAAACTTCCTCTTGGATAAATCCATTTAGGAAAGCACTTTTGACGTCCATTTGGAATAACCTGAAATTTTTATAACAAGCAAACGCAAGTAATAGACGAATAGCTTCTAACCTTGCTACAGGAGCGTAAGTCTCATCATAGTCTATTCCTTCTTCTTGCGTGTATCCTTTGGCCACGAGTCTTGCTTTATTTCGTATGACTTTTTCTTTTTCATTCATCTTGTTTCTGAACACCCATTTGGCTCCAATAACAGTTTTACCTTTTGATTTAGATGTCAATTCCCAGACATCATTAATGTTGAACTATCTGAGCTCCTCTTGCATAGCTTCGATCCAGCTTTCATCAGATAAAGCTTCTTCTATGTTTTTTGGTTCAATTTCAGAAATGAGAGCCACAACACTAGACTCTTCACGTCTTTTGGATCTGGTTCGAATTCCTTCATTAATTTCGCCGATAATGAGATCTTTGGGATGACTGGACTTATGCTTCCGATTCAAGTTGATTTGTCTCGGATGATGATCTCTTTCTTTATTTGAATCTTCATGAACATCTTGATGCTGGTCTTCCAGAGTCTGAGACATTTCTTGAGTTGTGAGCTTTGGAAGGTCTGGAGTAGATTCAGACTCTTCATACTGAGTCTGATTGGATTCATCTTGCGTAGAGTCTTGAAATTTGACATTCATTGACTCCTCCACCGACTAGCTCTTCTTGTTATAGACTCTGTAGGCTTTTCTTGATGTAGAATATCCAAGGAAGATGCATTCATCTGATCTTTCTTCAAACTTACCAACTTGATCCTTTGCATTTTTCAATATAAAGCATTTGCAACCGAACACATGAAAGTATGAAACAATGGGCTTCTTACCTTTGAATAATTCATAAGGGGTTTTCTCAAGAATAGGTCTTAGAAAGACTCTATTGATGATATAGCATGCTGTTGAAATAGCTTCAGCCCAAAATCGTGAAGAAATTTTACTTTCAATTAAAAGAGTTCTAGACATTTCTTGAAGAGATCTATTCTTTCTTTCCACAACTCCATTTTGCTGAGGAGTGTATGGAGAGGAGAAAACATGCTTAAATCCAGATTCATCACACAATTTTGTAAAATCTTGATTTTCAAATTCACCTCCATGATCTGTTCTTATACTAGAGATAACACACCCTTTTTCATTTTGAACCTTTTTAGCAAATTTTTCAAAATACGAAAAGGTTTCTGACTTACTTGCAAGGAAATATACCCAAGTAAAGCGGGAGTAATCGTCCACAATTACTAGGCAATATCTCTTACCTCCAATACTCTGGGTTCTGGTTGGTCCGAAGAGATCCATATGCAGCAACTGTAGTACATGATTAGTAGAGACATGATTTATTGGCTTAAATGAATTTCTTACCTGCTTTCCCAGAATACACGGTGTGCATGGATCGGACTTTTGATATGGTAATTTGGGTAGACCTCGAACAAGCTGCTTTGATGAGATTTTGGCTAATTGCTTCATATTGACATGACCAAGCTTTTTGTGCCATAAGCTTGCTTCATCTTGAATTGAGATTAGGCACTGTGATTCATTTAATTTCATGTCTAAGAGGTAGATATTTCCATATCTTCGACCCATGAAAGACTGAGTAGAGTCTTTACTGATTCCATAGCAAATTCCTTCTTGAAAGGAGATCTTGAAACCAGTATCACACAATTGGCTAATGCTGAGAAGGTTATAGTTGAGTCCTTCCACTAGAGAAACATTGCTTATTGTGAGATTTCCAATTTTCACAGCCTCCAAATCCCACAATGCTTCCTTTGCCGTTTCCTCCAAATGAAACATTTCCACCGTTTACTTGAACAAGCTTTATGAAGCACTTTGAGTCTCTTGTCATGTGTCTTGAACATCCGCTGTCAAGATACCACTTTACCTTTTTCTTGACGTAGACCTGCATTTGAAAAAAGAGTCTTAAGCTTTCTTTGGTACCCAAATTTTCTTGGGTCCTTTGGTGTTAGTAGGATAAGCATTATTAGGCCATACTTTCTTAACAGGCTTCCAAACCATAGGACACTCTTTTTCAAAGCGATCCTGACTATTACACTTTGAACACCTTAAAGCATTTCGACCTACAGACTTTACAAAAACTTTCTTGAAATGATTTTTGTAAGCCTCTCTCGACGGTCTTTTCTTAATTCTTTCTTTTACTTTAGGAAAATCAATCAGGGGAATTGTTTCTGCTGTCATGCCTAGACCAGACTTATTGAAGTAAGGTCTTTGAACTGAAAGAACTTTTTCAAGCTTTTCGGATCCTATCGAAAATTTCTTTGAAATATTTGATAAGTCCGTTTTTAAGAAAACATTTTCTTTCAAAAGATTATCTTCTTTTTCTTTAAGAGCAGAAACATTCAAGTCTAAACTTTTAGCTCTTTCTTCTAAAATGGTTTCCTTTTGTCTTAGAGCTGAGTTTTCTTTTTTAAGTTCGAAAATCCTTTTGAGAGAAGTCTTAAGACTAAAACACAGTTCATCAATGTATTTAGAAACTTTGACAGGAATTTTAAAATCACTTACCTCAAATTCACTGTCTGAGTCTGATCCAGAATCTGAGTCTGAGTCTGAATGTGCCATCAGACATATGTTGGCATATTCATTATCACTTTCTTCACATTCTGTATCACCTCAGTTTCGGCTTTGAGAGCTTTTCGAAACTTCTCGGCTTTTCCTCTTTTCTTCTTCGAAGAGGACAATTGGGTCTGATGTGTCCCTTTTTCTTACATTCGGCGAGACTACATCTTTGTTTGGTTCCTCATCATCAACAGACTTGGTCTCTTCTCTCGGAAACTTTGTTTCTTTGAGTTGAACCTTCTTCCTTTTCTATTCAGTTTTCTGAATCTTCTTATCATAAGAGCAAGCTCCTCGTCGTCCATATCATCTCCCGAATCTCGTATCATCGAATCATCATTTGATTTTAATGCAATGGATTTCTTACCTCTTGGATCTTCGTCTTCATTAATTCGTTCCACTTCATAAGACTGAAGAGTTCCAATTAGCTCGTCGACAGATAGAGGCATAATTCTTTGCGTCTCTCTTATTGAAGTCTGTATATGATTCCAATCCTTGGAGAGTCCACGCAGTAGCTTGTTCACCTTCATGGGATCAGAAATTTTTTGTCCTTGGTTCTCAAGACCATTGACAATATCTGTAAAACAACTAAACATGTCAGTTATAGATTCTCCTGGTTTCATTTTGAAGGCTTCATATTGACCGAGGAGAATGTTGATTCTGGTCTCCTTCACTCGATCTATTCCTTCATAGGTGATATGTAATCTGTCCCATACTTCTTTTGCTGTAACACAAGAAGATATTCTGTTATATTTAGTTGGAGACAAGGCACAATATAAAGAGTAAATTGCTTTTGCATCGAGTGCTTGTCTCTTGTTTATCTCTTCCTGAGTCATTCCGCTGGTCTCAACAGTTTCTTTCCCTCTTTTAGAGACGATGCAGCGGAGGAGTGATTCCTCTTTCCACAACGTCCGTTCCGAGGATCCTTTGATCGTAGGAAAGCTTTCATCTTGTTCTTCCGGATGTTGTAATCCTTTCCATCAAAGTAGGGTGGTCTCGGTATTGCTTTGCCCTTCCGCCAGACCCCGGTGCTAGCATACTAGCCATGGATCTTTTACTCTGAAGTAAAACACTTCAAATAAAGTAAGAACACGAGCTCTGATACCAATTGATATTGCTAGTACGAGTACCTAGAGGGGGTGAATAGGTATATAACGATTTTTCTTGATAATTGTGCAATACTTAGACAGTTGAAGAATTTGCGATAAGTAATAATCAACGTAAGACTAAGTAAAGGAAAGAGAGAATTGAACACGCGGTTTATAGTGGTTCGGCTTGATTCAAGCCTACGTCCACTCTTCTACACTGACAGCCAATTGGCTGGATTCCACTATGAACAAAGAGATGTTACAATGTTGATCTTCCTTGATTTCTAGGTGTAGATGATCTACCACACTCGCTCAAGGTATCACCAAGTATGGACACTCTCTGTGTATACAATTTTGCTCAGAATGAATCGACTAATAATCAAGATGCTTCAGACTCTGGAATTTCTCTATCGTTCAAGTACTCAAACAGCTAGAACGTCTTCCTTTTTATACTCCTTTATGCCATCATACCCGTTGGCACTTTCCAAAGGAATTCCTCCAATCTACCCGTTGGACGGAATCAATCAAGAAGATCATTCGAGCTATTAAAGGAACTCGACGATAGCCCATCAATCCCGTTCGCCCATACAATCAGGATCTTGGTTTCCAAGAATAGAACATTCCAAGAATACTTCGTCGACCATCGGATCTTCAATTGATCTAGAAAAGAATCCGTTATATTTATCCAACCAAAAAGATCTTCTCCAGAGAATAAGATTAAATCCTTAACCATATACTTTGGCTCTGGATTTCCTTCGTCACTGGATCAGAAAGACTGTCAATGAGAATAGTCTTGAGTCTTGAGTCTTAAGTCTGGAGTCTTGAATCTTGAGTCTGGTGATCAGAAAGTCTTCAGACTTTAAACTAGACGATCTGCAGATATCCAGACTAGACTGATAGAAACGTTTTGTCAGCTTCAAAATATTATGGAAAGATTTCTCCAACACCATGAAGGCCCTACTCGTAGCCAGTGAGGTCAGGACCAGGGCCTTCGTGATCGGGGGGAAGGGTTTCGCAATCGCATGAGTTGCTGGTGACCCTTGCCGGCCCAAAAAGACAAAGGAAAAAATGTAAAATAAAAATTCAAAATTAAAATAGAATAATAAATTATTAAAAAAATTAAAAAAGAATCCACATAAGTGTTAACGAAACCATGTAGGACAACCTTCACGTTGGAGAAAATATTCAGTGGTTTGCAAGCGCCACGTCACCCGCCCACATGGCATATACTTATCTATGTGGATCCACTAATAAAATGACACGTGTCATATGAAGTTAGAATAAAAAAATTACTTTCTCTCTCCTCTAGGGCTAGTTGCAAGCGACAGTAGGCTGAGCGGCCATTAATGGCTCCTCTGTCTCTCTCTTTCTCTCTGCTCCTCTCTCTCTCTCTCTCTCTCTCTCTCTCTCTCTCTGTTGCACAGGTCTTTTCTCTCTCTCTCTCTCTCTTCGTCTTTCTTCCCAGTCCTCACTCACCTCAAGCCCTCATGCCCTTGCCCTCTTACGCTCCTTCTTCCACTTCCACTTCATTCATCGCCATCGTCGCCTTTCGGGCTTTGACGATAGAAACCACGAGTGGCTCGGTTTCGATTTTGGGTTAGGCATGTCGTCACCAAAGTGGAAGAAATTTGTAGCTATTGGGTCGCGAGCCCTCTCGGCCCTCACACCTCACACGCCGCTCACTTCGTTTGTCGCCATCGTCGCCTTTCTGGTTCCGACGATATAATCTACAAGTGGGTCTGTTTCATTTCTGGGCTCAACCGCATTGGCACTGAAGCGGAAGAAGTTTTCAAGTGCTGGGTCCCGAGCCCTCTTCGCCTTCACATGCCGCTCGCTTCGTTTGTCGAGGTCGTTACTTTTCTGGCCCGGGCAATAGAAACCATGAGTGGGTCATTCTTGATTTCAGGTCGGGCATGATGCTAGCAATTTTGAAGCCAAAGCAGAAGAAGCTTGCGACTGCTAGGTCTCGAGCCTCTCCGCCTTCACAGGTCGCTCACTCGCGTGTCTTCACTAGATAGATTAGCGTATCCCCTTGCCATCGCTATCGGATTCTCTCCCACAAAAGGTAAGAATCGCCATGCTACTCCTATTCACTTAAGGATGAAACCCGTGAAGTGTCGTGTCCCAAAATATGTGATGTTTGTGATGTTTATGTGTAGTTAACGTGATTTATTGTCTAAATTTTGAGCCTAAACAATCTAGTTGAGTCGCCCACCATCCATTCGATGAAATGCCTGAACTAGGTCCACTTTTTTCAATTATGGGTTTACTCTGTTTTGGCTTTTTCCTGCGGCAATTGACGAAGTTTGGTTTGGTGATAGTCCAACGAGTGACTAAATGTTGTTTAGTGGAGACGGATATCGGCCAACATTGATTGGCATGGCCAAAGATGAAGTCCAACGCCTTTGGTTAGATTAGAGTTTCGATTAAACTCCCTTGCCTTCATAAGATAATAACATAGACATGATCGACAATAAGAGTTTTTTTTTTTTTTTTTTGTAGCTAGGAGGTTTGTTGGTTGTGTGACCTGCTAATAAGGTTTTTCTTTCAATATTTTGTAACTAAGTGGATATGTTAAATAAACTAGAAAGGTTATTGCTAGTTTGGTTACAAGGCTTGTTGCTTATCTATTACATTTATTTGTTATTCCAAAACTGTTGGTTGGATTACTTTTGTTGATTAAATTTAATCTAATTTTGATTATATGATGCTATTGCTAACAGGAAAACTATCTATGGCTTTTCATTTTGTTTTCAAGAGTTCAGTCCTGTCATAATTCTTTTGTCTTCACATACCAAAATTTAAGTTTGCTTTATTGGGGTTTCTCTTCAAGAAGTCTACACTTTACTATTGGCTATCATGAATTAATGGGCTCAAAAGTGCCGCTGATGAAACCATTTTTAGTATTGAAGAAAGTAAAACTTGTGGATGCAGAGCAAAGCTCTAATATTGAGTTAGCCGATTCATCGAAGGTTGAGCTAGGAGTTGTTGGCATTATCAGGCATAAGATATTGTTCAAGACCACGCCAAAGGTCATTTTCCGTAAGCACTTCTATGCTGCTACTTTTATTAATGACAATTGAGAGTATAATTGATTATTGGAAATGGAAGCTTGATTATTTTTTCGAAGTGATTGTTGCTGAAGATTGTGAAATATTGAAGGAGATCGGCATGCAAAACAATTTAAAGTGACAATTTTAGTACACAATAATTTACTTAGAAATGTATTATGATTGCTTGATTGTTTTGAAGAACCTGTGATCTCAATGTGACTTTTAGATTGTATTCCGATCATTTAGGACTGCACCTCCATTTCTATGATGATAAATGTAAACTTTGCATTTTTTGTAGGTCAATCATCTATTAGATTTGATATTCCACAATTTATACATCAACTAGGAAGTGTTTCTTTGATAGTTTGTCAGGTGAGCATTTCACCATCATGATATGTGGAACGAAATTATAATTCTTGGTAAGGAATTTAAGCTTTGCATTTATTTGTTGATTTATGGTTGAAATTGGTTTCCTCCCTCCCCCCTCTATGGTTGAAATTGGTTTCCTTCCCCCCCCCCTCTATTAGCAATGCTATTGATTCCCTTGATAAGTTGAGGTTCTTGAGCGTTACTAAGCCTGCTGTTCTTGCAGATATTAGTGATTTGGAGATAAGAATTAAACCAAATCCTGACAATGGAACCATCATGATAACGTAAGTCTATTATGGCTTATAGATTAATATGGTTTTATTTTATAATAACTAAGGAATTCATAGGATGTGGATGATGATGTTTGATAGTTCAGAGATAATGGTATTGGAATAACAAAGGGGAGCTCATTGACCGGGTATTCTCAAGGTGTGAATAAGTTATTCTCCTCTCTGTACATATTATAAATGCTTTAACTCGTATGTTGTACCTCAACTTTTTTTTTTTCTACTTCAGTTTCAGAAAGAGAGAGGTGCTCTCACATAGCTAGGTGCGATTCTTATTTATTTAAAATTTCAATTTGGCTTAAAAGAATGTCTATTGTTTATAGGATTACAAGGGAGCTTATTTTCAAGATTACAAGGAAGCGGCCTTAAGGTTGTCGCCGTGAGACTGGGTTAGAAGCGGATGTTCACAAAGTGTAGTGAGAATACTATTTTACGTCTATTTCATGAAACCCACTTATAATCCATCATAATTGAGATAAAGTATGCATACACTGACACTTTTGGACTAACTTATATTTTTACTAATATTCAATAGATAATTCGTAGACCTTGGTAGCTAATTGGACTTGTTCTCGAGATAAATGGGTATGACTTATCTCTTTAGAATTTAAATTTTTTTTGAATTTATCTTTCTTCTTTAAATGATGAGTTTTTTTTTTAAAAAAAAAAAAAAACTTGTAGAGGCTGCAAAGGATAATGTCATCATCCATAATGTTGATAAAGATTTTGAATTAAAATTGGCATGACATTTGCTAATGAGGACGGAGTTTATAATACATATAATGCATATGCAATTTGCAAAGGATTTTGAGTGCGAAAATGATAAAAGACAAACAATAGTAAATGAATATTGTGAGCTTGCACATTTCTATGTAATTGTGAATGATATTCTCCACCAATTTTGCCTTATGAACAAAGAGATGTATATAGGACTATGAAAAGAACTGTCTGTAAAGTTTGCATTAAATTCAAAATTGAAGAGGGAGTTTGGGTAGTTGTCAAATTTGAGGATGTTCATAATCATCCTTTTGTTGATGATAAACAAAAACACTTAATATAGTCATATCGGCATATAACGAATATTAATGGAAATATTTTGACTTCTTTGGCTGGGGCTGGTGTAAGGGCTACAAAAGCGTATCCGTACATTAGTGGTGAAGCGGGAGGACAAGAGAATGTTGGCTTTACACTACGGGATTGTCAAAAAAATTTGCAATCAAAGAGAAGAGCCTTGATTACTGCGGGAGATTGTCAAAATCTTATTAACCATTTTAATTATTTACAATTAAATGGAAGCAATTTTTTTTTATTCATTTCAGTTGGATCAAGAGCAAAGATTAACCAATTTTTTTTTGTCCGATGGTGTATCCAAGCTGGATTATGAAAGTTTTAGAGATGTTGTGGTATTTGATTCTACTTATCGTACAAATAAATACAATATGATATGCGCACCTTTTGTTGGGTTGAATTATCATTGGAAAAATGTTCTATTTGATTGTGCATTTTTATTGGATGAGACTATTGCTTCTTTTGTGTGGGCTTTTCAATCCTTTTTAGAGGCAATGGGTAATAAAGCACCCAAAATTATTTTCATTGATCAAGATTCTACAATGGCAAATGCCATTAGAACTGTTTTTCCCAACACTAGTCATCGTTTATGTGTATGGCATATTTGGGAAAAATGTTACGCATCATATTGCACATCTTCTTGGAAAGCCGGGCTTTCGTGATAAATATTGGCATAAGCTTTTATAAAAGCGCGAGTTAGAACTTAAAATGGAAAACACTTGGAAAGCTATGTGTTATGAGTGGAAGCTTGAGGACAACAAGTGGTTGGATAATATATATCGCCTACATCATAAGTGGTGTCCTGCATTCGGCCGAGATACTTTTTCCGCGGGAATTAGATCCACCCAAAGAAGTGAAAGCACCAATAATGTCTTTCAAGATATGGCATGTAAGACTATGACTTTGTCTCAATTTGTCAATCATTATGAAAAACAAGCAGAAAAAAATGTGCAACTTTGAAGTTATTAATGATTTTGAGTGTGCTCGAGGAATACCGCGGATTATGGTTGAAAGTAGTGGAATATTGAAACATGTTGCACATGTCTACACGCATGTCATTTATAGAAAGTTCCAAAATGAGTTCTTGTATTCTTTGTCTGAACATGTTCTTAAATCAGAAATTGATGGACCGTTACACACTTATATATTGGGAGCTGAAAATAGTGAAAGAAAGCATATTGTCTATTTTTGTCCGGGTGATTCAACCATTACATGTAGCTGCAAGTTATTTGAAATGCAAGGATGGTTGTGCACGCATACTTTATGTATCTTGACACATGTTGTAAATGTTACAAGCATTCCATTACAATACATTTTAAAGAGGTGGACAAAAACTACACAACATAGTCATTGCAATGATGCTGGAGAAAGCTCTCGTGATGCGGGAAAGTTAAAAACATTGCGCTTGAAAATGTTAATGCAATTGGGTTTTAATGTTATGAACATCAGTGCAAATCATGATGTTACAGAGAAGATTGCAATTATAACCTTAGTGGATCTTCACTCTCGTATAGTGAACAAAATGCAATATCTCACAGGTAAAGATGACATTAATTCTTTGTTGGAAAATGATGAATCTAAATATGCAGCAAATTGTGAAATTCAAGTACTTGATCCTCTTTGGAGAAGGCCAAAAGGAATAACAAATACTCGGTTGAAGAGTACTAGTGAGAAGCAAAAGAGAAAGGAATCCTCATGCACAGGAGGCACCTCAAAATATGTGCGTGAGATGAGAAAAGCCTTTTATCTCCTTTTTTTTTTTTTTGGTTTTTTTAATGACTCAGGGAACCTCGTACAGCCAGCAGCCGACGGGCAAACCCTGGGGCGACCCTAGCGGAGGATCCACCACCTCGACGTTGCGCTTAAGATCCCGTGCATTCCGCGGGATTTGAAACCCTCCGTCTTGGGTAGACTTCATGGGGGCTCTTATCCAGCTAAGCCACCGCAGGCGGTGGTCTTTTATTTCCTTTTTGTACCTCTAATATGGTTATATTTAAGTTGTGCATGGCATGTTGTGAGAAATACATCATTTTTTTTCATATTTTTTTTATACTAATCTTTATGGTTTGAAATTTGTCCTTTTTTTTTTTCCTTTTTTATAGATGAAGACAGTAGTCTTTTTTGTTTAGCAGATGAAGACAACAGCCTTTTCTTGCAAATGAAGACAGTAGTCGTTAATTGATGGAGTAGCTCCCCACAGCCCCCTCCCCCTTCCCCAAAGCCCTCATCGGTTGCAGGTGCTGGTCAGATCCGTCTCTAGCACATTGCCTCCTTGAAGACCCTCGCTGGGTTGCAGTTGCTGGATCCCAAGTGCCTTTTGCCTTTTCTGTCACCTCCAAAGTCTCATCGGCAGCTACGATTCGTCAGCTTTGCCATCACCTCCGTGCTCAACTATGTGATATTGGAGAAAATATTCAATGGTTGCTAATCACCATGTCACCGTCCTACGTGGTGTGCGCAAGTCTAGGTGGCTCCACTAATAGGTCGACACGTGTCCTTAGATTTAGAGCAGCTGGAAAATAAGGAAGTCAAAAAGTCAGAGGATTTCTTTTTCTCTCCTCTGCTGCGGCTAAAAAGAGACTCAGCAGAAGCATTAATTAACTAAAAATTCTTCATCTACAAAAAGAGAAGAACTAAGAATTCTGCTCTTTGTTGATGTCATAAAACACTATCAATTAGCGACTGTTGTCTTCATTTACAAAAAATGGCTGTTGTCTTCATCTGTTAAACAAAAAAGACTATTGTCTTCATATGCAAAAAAAGGAAAAAATATACAAATTTCAAATCATAAGGATCAGTCAAAAAAACAATATGAAAAAAAAATGATGTATTTCTCACAACATGCCATGTACAACTTAAATACAACCATATTAGAGGTACAAAAAGGAAATAAAAGGCTTTTCTCATCTCACACACCTATTTTGAGGTGCCTCTTGTACATGAGGATTCCTTTCTCTTTCGCTTCTCACTAGTACTCTTCAACCGAGTATTTGGTATACCTTTTGGCCTTCTCCGAAGAGGATCAAGTACTTGAATTCCACAATTTGCCGCATATTCAGATTCATCATTTTCCAGCAAAGAATTAACGGCATCTTTACCTGTGAGATATTGCATTTTGTTCACTATACGAGAGTGAAGATCCATCAAGGTTGTTGTTGCAATCTTCTCTGTAACATCATGATTTGCACTGATGTTCATAACACTAAAAGCCAATTGCATTAACCTCTTCAAGCACAATGTCTTTGACTTTTCCGCATCACGAGAGCTTTCTCCAATATCATTATAATGACTATGTTTTGCAGTTTTTGTCCACCTTTTTAAAATGTATTGTAATGGAATGCTTGTAACATTTATAACATGTGTTAAGATACATAAAGTATGCTTGCACAACCATTCTTGCATTTCAAATAACTTGCAGCTACATGTAATGGTTGAATCACCTGGACAAAAATGGACAATATGTTTTATTTCACTATTTTCAGCTCTCAATATATAAGTGTGTAACGGCCCATCAATTTATGATCTAAAAACATGTTCAGATAAAGAATGCAAGAACTCATCCTGGAACTTTCTGTAAATGACATGTGTGTAGACATGTGCAGCATGTTTCAATATTCCACTACTTTCAACCATAATCCGCAACATTTCTCGAGCACACTCAAAATCATCAATAACTTCAGAGTTGCGCATTTTTCTGCTTGCTTTTTATAATAATTGACAAATTGAGACAAAGTCATAGTCTTACGTGCCATATCTTGAAAGACATTATCGGTGCTTTCACTTCTTTGGGTGGATCTAATTTCCACGGAAAAAGTATCTCGGCCGAATGCAGGACACCATTTATGATGTAGACGATATATATTATCCAACCACTTGTTGTCCTCAAGCTTTCACTCATGACACATAGCTTTCTAAGTGTTTTCCATTTTAAGTTCTGACTCGCACTTATATAAAAGCTTATGCCAATATTTATCGCGAAAGCCCGGCTTTCCAAGAAGATGTGCAATATGATGCGTAGCATTTTTCCCAATATGCCATACGCAGAAACAATGACTAGTGTTGGGAAGAACAGTTCTAATGGCATTTGCCATTGCATGATCTTAATCAGTGAAAATTTGGTGTTTTATTACCCATTGCCTTTAAAAACCATTGAAAAGCCCACACAAAAGAAATAATAGTCCCTTTCTTACCTTTTACCAAAAAAAAAAAGAAGAAGTAATAGTCCCATCCAATAAAAATGCACAACAAAATAGAACAATTTTCTAATGATGATTCAACTCAACAAAATGTGCGCATATCATATTGTATTTATTTGTATGATAACTAACATCAAATACCACAATATCTCCAAAACTTTCATAATCCAGCTTGGATACACCATGGACAAAAAAAAAATTAGTCAATTTTTGCTCCTAATCCAACTGAAATGTATAAGAAAAATTGCTTCCATTTAATTGTAAGCAATTAAAATGGTTAATGAGATTTTGACAATCCCCCGCAGTAATCAAGGCTTCTCTTTGATTGCAAATTTTTTTGACAATCCTGTAGTGTAAAGCCAACATTCTCTTGTCCTCCCGCTTCACTACTAAGGTACGAATACGCTTTTGTAGCCCTCACACCAGCCCCAGCCAAAGAAGTCAAAATACTTCAATTAGTATTCGTTATATGCCGATATGATCATATTAAGTGTTTTTGTTTGTCATCAACAAAATGATGATTATGAACATCCTCAAATTTAACAACTACCCAAACTCCCTCTTCAATTTTGAATTTAATGCAAGTTTTACATCCAGTTATTTTCACAGTCCTATATATATCTCTTTGTTCATGAGATAAGATTAGTGGAGAATATCATTCACAATTACATAGAAATGTGCAAGCTCGCAATATTCCTTTATTATTGTTTGCCTTTTGTCATTTTCGCACTCCAAATCCTTTGCAAATTACATATGCATTGTATGTATTATAAGCTTCGTCCTCATTAGCAAATGTCATGCCAATTTTAAATTTAAAATCTTTATCAACATTATGGATGATGATATTATCCTTTGCAGCCTATACAAGTTTTTTTTTTTTAAAAAAAAAAACTCATCATTTAAAGAAGAAAGACAAATTCAAAACACATTTAAATTCTAAAGAGATAAGTCATCCCCATTTATCTCGAGAACAAGTCAAATTAGCTACCAAGGTTTACGAATTATCTATTGAATATTAGTAAAAATATAAGTTAGTCCAAAAGTGTTAGTGTGTGCATACTTTATCTCAATTATGATGGATTATAAGTGGGTTTCATGAAATAGACGTAAAATAGTATTCTCACCACACTTTGTGAACATCCGCTTCTAACCCAGTCTCACGGCGACAACCTTAAGGCCGCTTCCTTGTAATCTTGAAAATAAGCTCCCTTGTAATCCTATAAACAATAGACATTCTTTTAAGCCAAACCGAAATTTTAAGTAAATAAGAATTGCACCTAGCTATGTGAGAGCACCTCTCTCTTTTTGAAACTGAAGTAGAAAAAAAAAAGTTGGGATACAACATACGAGTTAAAGCATTTACAATATGTACAGAGAGGAGAATCACTTATTCACACCTTGAGAATACCCGGTCAATGAGCTCCCCCTTTGTTATTCCAATACCATTATCTCTGAAATATCAAACATCATCATCCATATCCTATGAATTCCTTTGTTATTATAAAATAAAACCATATTAATCTATAAGCCATAATAGACTTACGTTGTCATGATGGTTCTATTGTCAAGATCTGGTTTAATTCTTATCTCCAAATCACCGATATCTCTAAGAATAGCAGGCTTAGTAATGGTCAAGAACCTCAACTTATCAATGGCATCAATAGCATTGCTGATAGGGTCTGTGATGATATATGATTGACAATTTCAATGGGAAGACAAAAGTATCAAATTTGAGAATTGAACCTGGTCCTCGAGCGAGACACGTGTTAATAGTCATTAGGGGACTATTGAGCGTTCACAATCCAAGTAAACCACGAGATGGAGAAATGGAAGAGGAGCTGAAAACATTAAAGTAAAAGGGCAAAGCGAGGCCATGTGCTAAATGAGTAGAGGGCGTAGCAAGTGATCTTAATCGTCGAGAATGCACATTCTTGACTCTTTGTATGTATAAAACTTCGTAATTTTTTTACCAAGAAAATGAGTTGTCGCCTTGTAATGTCCACATCAGCACATTCGGCAGTTGACAAAGTTAATTTAACTACAAAGAAATACGTATTTGTAAAAAATTGCGAATTGATTTATTCCTGTCATCTTTTACCCATACTGGAGTCACGCCTATAATTGTATGTAAGGAACCAAATCAGATCCAAGAAACATGGACGTTGTAAAGAGCAAGACATAGCAAATGTCACCTGGAAAGATAAAAAACAAAAAAACAAAATCATGCCGACACTTTAGAGTGCATTTGGTAACATTTTTTGTTTTGAATAACAATTTCTTTTTACAAATAGTTTTTCTTTTATTTTTATTCCCTGAAATAATTTCTAAATAAAACATGTTTGCTAATTATACAAAATTTATATTCTCTAAATAGAAAAAGAATAGGGATGCTTTTTAATACGAATCAATTTTTTTTTTTATGTTATAGAATTTCTTTTAATATTTTAATATTTTTTTTATAGATTTTTCCTCTTTCTTTTCTTTTTTTCCTCTCTTCTTTCTCCTCCTCTAGCCAGCAACAGTGGCGGTGGTGGCAGCTAGTGGCCGGCAAGTCTCCACTGATCGATTAGAAGAGGGAAAAAAATTTAAAAAAAAAAAAAAGAAAAAAATGAAAAAAGACTTTTTTCTAGAAATTATATTCGATAACAAGAAGTTATTTTTTCATTATTCGATAACAAGAAGTTATTTTTTCATTCTTTTTATTTCTATTCCAAATCTATTCATTGACCTATTTTTTATTCTGTGGAATAGAAAAATAAAAATAATTGACGTTATAAAATTAATTTCTATTCTTTTTTTATTCTGAAAGAAAAAAACAAACAAACAAACAAAAAGGTTACCAACGCCCTTATTGCCCAGAACCGTGAGAAACCATGGGAGACTGAAAAGGAGGGTTCGGAGGAAACAAGGGAAACAGCACGGTTGAAAAAATGGTTTTCCCTTTTTCCCCCTATGGTGGGTCCCTTGTGGGCCACACCCAGCTCCTAAGGAGCTCATTTGCACAAAGCAAGGAAAGGGTTTCGAAGGAGTCGTACAGAGAGGCCTTGTTCCCCTGGTGGTGTTGATGAAAAGCGGTTTTTGGAAATGAATTTGTTGGCAGAGTAGCGGCGCTTTGGATGTGGAAGCAGCTGAGGCCATGGCTTTAAGAGCAGAGGATTGTTGCTTAGCTCGAGCATGGAAGTGGCAGAGTGTGGGATTGGAAGCTGATGCTGCGGCTAGTGAATGATGTTTCTCCCTATGGATTCAGGTTTTTCGTCAAAACTCATTTAAGATGGTGCATTGGGCAACACGTTTGCAAAGTCCTTTGAACCTCTCAAGGTTATTGGGTAAATGTAAATTGTGGTTGGCAAATGTTTTGAAAAGTTTTGGGAAGATGCAATTGCACCTATAAAGTTCTCCAAAGGGCTTTAGCTCAACACATGAGTAAAAAAAGTTTTGAAAATGAACACTTTTTTGCATGCTATCAGCCCAGGTTTAATGAAAATGTTAATTTCCCATCTTATCCAAAAGCCAAATCAAATGCACCCCGAGATTCTGGTTTGGTAATCTGCCACCAATTTTTGGAAGACTGATTTTTCAACTCATTGAGGCTTGGATCTCTAGCAATAGGGTCTGCGATGAGAAAATGAATTGTCAAGAATCAAATGGAGTACACTGAACTCCCCCAAGATTTCTAAAAATGGCTTGGTACTTCATCTGTGGCAGCTCAAGATCAAGTGGAATACAGATTTAGAAGAACTGAAAGATGCTGAATATTCCAAAGTGTGAAAACCCACCATTTGAGAGCCTGCTAATGATGCATAACTACGATGATCGCCGCACATAAGCCCCTCCCATAATGAAATGACGAAGATGCTGAGTTCAACCCGCAACCTTCGAGTTGGTGTATTGAGAATATATCCATATTCATGTTCAGATCGTAGGACGTAGTAAATACCTCATGGTATGATCAGATGATATTATTGGCGGCCTGAGTAACGGGGACATGCTTAGCAGTCGGTTTAAACACACACCAAGAGCACCTTCACTTCCTTGACAACACGTGCAGCTAACGTATTCTCTCTCTGTTCATTCACTCTCTGCCCACAACCTCACCCTTGCACGTAATTTTTCACTTCCTCCATGTTTTGCTTTTGACTCTCGATTTTGTGCCTTAGGAGAATTTCAACTTCGATGTCTTCAGGGGAATACCACATGGCTTTTCTTTCCAATCTTCCAGTTCGAACCACATGGCAGATCCCATGTGATGCTCGATTTAGGTTCTATTTTGGAGCTGAGGAAAGTCGACCGCATGACATTGCAGCTGAATTCTCGTCATGTTGTCTTTTGTCGGCTGAAGACCCCATATCTCTTCCTGCTGCAGGTCTCCTTTGTTTTGTTGGCAGCATGCTCCGCTCTCTGTTTTACTCGGGCAGTTTCCCTGATTTTTCTCATATGCTCATGTCCCCTTTGCTTTACTTTTTTTTGGGGAAAAATAGATTCCTAGGAAACTAATCCCATTTTAGAACATGTACAATATACTTGAGTAATCTTAACTGCAAGAACAAGCTCTAGTTTTTTGAAAATATGTAAAAACGACCTTTTGGCAACAATTTATATTTTCTTAATAGGGAAAAGGAGAGGAAAGTATCTCCCTGAGAAAAAAAAAATGTTACAATGATTATTACAAAGAATTTTTAAATTACATGAGTATCCTCCTTGTCATCAAAGATTTCATTAAGGTACTTAAGGAGAGGAGAGCAAATATCCTGAAAAACGGGAACTTCTCTTCTCATCTTTTTACAAAAGAATCTATGCACGTTTAAATTGTCTGTATATCCCATAATGATATATTATATATGATTAAGTTTGAGACTATTTAATCGTACATAAAACATACTTTTTTCTTCTAACTGTAGAAGAGGACAACAGGAAAGAGACCAATTAAAACTGATGGTTAAAGATGATCATCATTTTACATGTAAGGTCAATGAGATTAGAGCCAACTAAATTTAGCCTAGTTGGTCAGTATTTCATATTAAGGAGAGAAAGGGGTTTATTCCACCATCTCCTTAACGCCGTGTGTCGATAGATATTTAGTCCGAACTTATCCAGTGTTAGGGGTAGATGCCCTCCCGGTACTGCAGGAGGAGCTTATTTGGGATGGCGCAGGTAACGTTAAATGAGATTTGAAAATGGCAAAGAAATTTGGAGCAACTCTAAGTAAATCTTTGATTTAGGAAGGCAGCTTTTTATTGGCCAACTAAATGTTGGGCCAAACAACATCTGCAAATGCCAACAGTACAACATAAACGAAGACTGGAATCACAACCTTGGAGCGTCTCGCTATGGAGACAAAGCAACGACTGACAATGCCACTGAAAATCGATGCATTTATTTTTATCTTTTTGGCAATTTGTGCTTATTCTTCTCCTCCATTAGACGGAACATCTTCAAAGCTATAACACGACAGACGGGAATTATTGAATGAGTGTGTTCGGGGTGCTAAAACTTCAACCCAGAGCTGTGCAACTTCTCTTCCATGACACTATCTATTCTCTCCCCCATCTCCGCACTCATGTAATTCACCCAATCTCCGACCTCGCCTCTCCTGAAGAATGACTTGTTCTCTGCTCCAGTCCAAAGGCTCCCGCTCTTGTTCACCTCCAACGTGCTCAAATTGTCAAAACTACACATCCTCAGTATTCCCTCCACAATCCTGCCTCTCAGCTCTTCTTCACTGAATGGACACCCCACGAAATCAGCCAATCTCCTCACATGAACACATGGGTCCTCTTTCATCTCCTCATACTTCATGAAAAAACACCTTCTCAGGCATCTCCAAGCTCATCTTGTGGTAGCCTAGCACATGGTCCCAGTAAGGTCCGTACATGCTCAACCCTTGACAAAACTTGTCGAGGCACTCAGGGAGAGGAGTCTAGCCACCGTTCTCTTTGAGCATCATTTTCTTGGTGAAGTGCCATAGCGAGATGAAGTTGTCCTTAGGGTTCCTACACAGGTAAACCAGCTTACACTTGGAGTCCCTCACTGACTGTGGAAGTGAGGAATAAGGTAAGTGGGTGGCAAGGAGCCTCGGGGATGCGAAAGTAGCGTGATCAGGATCTTCTTGTTGGAGATAGAGCTGGAACTCCAAGTAGGGCACGAGGTCGTGGGGGTTTCGGGTTAGGAGGGGGTGGCATCGTTTTGAGTTGGGGTCGGAGTACTTGGCACGGTTCAAAAGAGCAAAGAGGATAGCCTTTAGCCAGGTGGTACTAGATTTCGGGCTGGTGACGAGGATGATATCAGAGTTGTGAGCTTGGAAGTGTTTTTGACAAGTTAGGACGCCGTCGAATAGCCAAGAGGGGAACCAAAAGCCCTGGTACAAGATTAGAGAGGGGTTGTCCCAACCTTTATCCGAAGGGAGAGAGGAGATCAGGTCTGTGCATGCTTGAGAGGGTTGTGAGGATTGGATCTTCGTGGTGGTGGTGGTGGTGGTGATGGAGGAGGAGGTGCGGTGTTAGTGCGAAGGATTACTCTTGCTAGCCAGCTATAGGGTTCAGTGAGTCAAGGGTGGGTTGATGTTTCGCGTCACAAGGACCTTAAATAAAGGCTTCTCGCATGAGAAATATCGTTGCTGGGATGAGGTCTGGAACTCAAACCAAAAACTTTCCTAATGATGGTATTGGGCGTCCCTTATAATTTCTACATTAATTGTTGTCTGATTACATCTCTCTATAAACAAGTTTGAATTCAACACTTTATTGCTCCTAGCATTATTAATGCTTCCATATAGTTGTCACGGCCCTTTTTTTGACTCAATCTTTAGGAAAGGAATTAGTTTAGAGATAATGTCCGAAAGGTGGGCTTACGGCCTTTAATGGGGCACGGGCTCTTCGAAACTTTTACCTTAGGATATGTTGGATTAATTTTAAGGTTCAATTAACCCTAAACGATTTTATGTGAGTTGGGAGTCACTATTAACCTATTATGATTAGCTAGAAATCAAGTGAGATAGGCAAATAGAGTTTACTAGGTCCGAAGATTTGATTACAATAATAATTATTATTAGTGTCCTTTTGGTACCTCTAACTTGATTGATCATTCATCTAAGTGACCAAACAGTCGTAATTACCCATTACAAATCCTAAAGGCCATCCAAACCACTAAGTGTTCATGCAATTGTTTTTTAGGGGTTTATTATGATCCTAAAGTTTGTCCTAACCATTCTAAAAAGCAAGAGAACAACCAATGTAATAAAAGTGCAGGAATTAACACCCAAGTATTGAAAAGTTTAAGTAAAGTACAAGAAAGAAATCCTGATACTTTAGATAAAGAATATACATGGCTTTGTTCTAAGCTCCAAGATATGATTCCCATGAGCTTGACCCAATACCAAGTCAAGCCAAAATATACATGGCTTTGTTCTTAAGCCCCAGGACATGATCCCATGAGCTTGAGGCTAGAGACTAGACTAATCAACTAAATTAAGGCGAGCATAGTATTCTACTCCTTTTATTTGATGAAAGTTCTAGAATAGACCATGCTACCCATTTCATTGATGAAGTTTTCTAAGTCCAAGTTGACTTTTTATTTTCTAGTTAAACTTATTTTGGTTAGGTCTAGCATTAATTCCTAAATTTATTAACTAAACTAGACTGATTGATTCTAAGCTAAACTAGCGAGCCCCAAGCAAATTGCCACCAAGGACCACCACTCCTATCTCTCGGCCATCGGTCTTCATCGTCAACCTCATCTTTTTGTTTCATGCAATTACTCAATCCATTTGCAAGTTCACTCAATCCACACATTAGCTGATCCCCATGAACTAAGAAGCTAGAGATTAGACTAATCTAAACTAGATTAAGGTGAGCCTAATATTCTACTCATTTTATTTAATGAATTTTTTAAAACTAGACTATGCTACCCATTTCATTGATGAAGTGATGATAAGTCCAAGTTGACCTCTTATTTTCTAGTTGGACTTATTCTGGTTAGGTCTAGCATTAATTCCTAAGTCTGTTTACTTCTGGCCTAATTCATTATAAACTAAAGTAGTGAGCCTCAAGGTAATCGCTACCTATCAACACCTAAAATTTGATGACATAAAAAATTAGGGATTGACTCAACTCCTAGAAAAAAAAATAGTTCTCATTAAATTACATAGTATATTGATATTAAGGCATTTGTATTAATAATAATAGAATTTATCAAAAAGTTGAAAAAAATAATGTAAAATATATTTCAAGAAAATAGAGAGCAAAATTGGGCCGGGGATGGGCCAGCTTGGCCTCCTCTCCTCTTTCCCTTCTCTTCCAGCTAGGCCCAGCCAGCCCATTTCTTTTTCTCTCTTCCATCCCAACCCCTTCCACTTTCTTCATCCCCACTTCCTCTCATGCCGTATGCAAATAACAAATCACTCTCCCTAATTTGTTATTGGTCGAAAGGGTTGAAGTCGGCCGGTAGGCAACGACCTAGGCGGGGATGTTGCAAGTGGGGTGGACGCGAGGTGGCCGGTTCGTGGCCGCCGTTGTGGTCATCCGCGGAGGCCATTGGTTCCGGGGGATTGGGCGCCCGATGGTCACCCCGTAGTGGTTGTTGTTGGGGCATCACCGGCCAAGCTCGGGTCGAGCGCTTGACCCGAGTTGACTGGGGCGATGCCAGTATGCGCCCTCGACCGGGCTGAAGGCGAATGACGCTGTGCACGTCAATCGTCTCCGTCGCGGCACGATGCATGACATCGAGAGAGCAGGGTCAATCGGGTCGGGCAGTGGGCTGAGTTTAGTCTTTTCTTGACTTTTGTGGGTTGGGCCAGACGAATTAGGGTTTTAGCTGCGCTTCATTTTAGAATTAGTGTGGGAGGCAAGGCCTTGGTTTAATATTGGATAGTTGGGTTTTAGGGGATTGGGTTTAGGTATAGTTTAGGGCTTAGTATAAGAGCATGGCCCTCGTTTCGGCCCAGCTCGGTGAGACCTGAGTCGGGTCTTGACAGGACCGGATTCATAGATCCGGCCCGGGTCTGTATTCTCAGGAAAAAATTATTTAAAATAAAATAAAATATATATATACTTTTAAATTAAAAAATTTCCTAATTTTTTTATTTTCTCTAAAAATTAAGAAAAACTCAAAAATTAATTTCTAAGTAGTTTTCTCTCAAAATGTGTGAAAATCCTTGACAAAAAAAAGTCGTGCTCAAATTGAACAAGCTCTCTTGACTTTACAATAAGATTTAAATATTCTTTGAGATAAATGCAAAGTTGTTGTTTGTGTATCTCCACTTCAATTATCACTTGATTGCTCACTTTCAATATATTAATTGTTATTTCCCTTCGGTACAATTAGGAATGGTATTTTCCTTAGTTTAAAGCATTAGATTCTTGCTTTGCCTTGCAATTTATTTAATACTTCCTTGATTGTTGATTGTTATTTAATTGATTGTATATCCATATGATCACCTCATATGACGGTGAATAGGTTTAACATTAATCCAGACTACTAGACAAACATTTTCTTGAAATGAACAAGATTATGTACTTAAAGGGTATTAGTTAATTCATTAGTGTAATCAAGTCAATGGCCTTAGATTCTCTAGTGTAGGAAGTGAAGTATATTTCTATGCTCTTTCTATCCGATCTCAATAGACTAGTGACGATTTTTGATTAAAAATTCTCTTTGGCATCAATTTGACTTAACATTAAATATATTAATATTGCATGATGTATGGACTTAAAAGAGCTGACACCTAATTGAAAATTGTGAGCCCACTTTTAAAGTAGTATCCCAAACTTATGTCTTTTTTTCCTTTGGACCGAAAAGGTAAGTTGTAACAGTACCAAGGACTACCACTCCAAACTCTAGGCCACCGATCTTCATTATCAACCTCATCATTCGTTCATGCAATCACTTAATCCACGTATTAGCAAATATACTCAATCAATCATCTAAGAAAATCAAATTTCGAATTGGGATTTGATGTCAACATGAATTTTTATAATCTCTCCCACTTTTAGTTAATTAAAGTCAAATGATTACTAAGCCCCATTTGCAAATCCTCAAATGGCGCGCTAGGTCACTTAATGCATGATTAAGATCTAATCACACTTTTCTAACTACCCTTCCAAAGAACATTTATAATAGGTACAATTGAAAGCAATCACTTTTCAATTCGGTCACAAACAAGGTCAAATAAACACGCATTAAAGTTAATTAACCTTATAAACCACAAAATCAATTAATTGACCAAAAGGTATTCTCCGTATTACCCCTGATTCTTACCTTCTAAATTTTAATTTGATTAAAAGTCTAAACGAACTCCAAATCAAGTGATTCCAACTCTAAATTAAATATTAGGATATCCTCTTCAAATTTCATTAAGTTCACTTTTTTTAATTCTAGCCCAAATAATATAGAAAATTCGATTTAACGTGACTGCTCAAAATTTTACATTGTTCAGACCTGTTCTTTTAAAATCTGGGAAAATTATTAATCGACCACCAAATGATGCCAAATTTGACAAACATATAGCTCATTGCATTCTTAACAACTTTAATATTTTAAATTTTGTAAAATAGCGCTCAAACTATATGAAATTACACAATCTTCCTTGAGGACTCACTCAGTATTAGTTTTTTAGGCCAATTCCAACTTTGACCTTGTTCCATTAAATTGACCAACTTATCCTAGGTAAAATTTAATGAAATTTTGGATATATTCATTTCAAGACATCTCCTACAACTTTCATGTTTTGAGATTTTATAAAATAGTCCTCCAACTATTTATTAATTGCAAAACAAAATTTGTCAATCTAAGACTTATTTTTCAAATCTAACACATGATTATTACGATGATTTGGACTTGATTTTTACAGCCTTAATAATTTTCAAATTTCATGAAATTTATATGAAATTAAAGCTAAGAATCTCTATTACAAGTCTCAAGAAGACAAATTTCTAATTCTTCACTGATTTTTCCATAAAAATCATTGAACACCGGAAGGTCAAAATGGCTTCGTATTTTCCAGAAACTATTCAAACCTTCAACTCAATCAACACATGATCCTAAACATTGAAAGTTGGTTTCTTAATTTTGTTTTACTTTTCAAAATCCATTTATGATCCATATTTAACTTTTACTTGAACCATACATGACCCATTAAACTAAGAGTTATAATATGGGGCTATGACCCATTTTGATAGCTCTACTTGTCCCACATTGAAAAGATATAATGGCAATAATAATAATAATAATAATAATAATAATAATAATAATAATAATTAATCAATTAAATTATAAAAACAACCAAGTGTCCTAATGAAATAATACGACTGTTCACAAAGAAGTTATAATTTTGAAATTTTATTTTTCTGGTTGCAGTTATTTTAAAAATTGTATCTGTTCAAACATAACTTCTTAACCTTTAGAAAATTGTGTCCATTTAAATATATCTTCTTGTCTTTAACTATTAATTACTAAACTTGTTTATTCAATACTTATCTTCTTCTTCCATTTTGGCTTTTCCAAAAGAGAAATATATTTCCTTTTGAGAGTTTTTGCCACTGTTTTTATTTATTTGATTATTTCCTTTTGAGAGTTTTTGGAGAAAGATCAGAATTGTTATTTGGAAATCTCATTTGAGACTTTGTTCCATGTTGGAGTATTTTTACCAATAACCATTAACAACGTTTCAACGTTGGTGTTTAATCTGCGGGACAATAAGTACGCTCGATTAGTGGTGTGTCTTTGATCGGTGATACATGTTCTTCCTAGGCTCGTCTTCCGCATTAGGACAAATAATTTCTTAAACTTTGTTCCATGTTGGAGTATTATCATGCCTCAAAGTCCAATTCCATTTCTTCCCATCCAAATATATTTATAATTTTACCAACACATGGTTGAGGAGAATTTACTTCAATTAGATAGAAATCTTCATACAAAGAACTATGTAAACACTCATCGTACCTGCAATTTGACGAACCCCTACCAGCATCACAATGGCAAAAAACTTGAATGCTTTTCCGCTAAAATCAGTCTTGTATTCTCACGCCCATCCCTGTCATGCCATTATCACATCCGAATCACGAACACCAGCGAAAAAAGCAATGCACGGAGAACTCGATAAAAAAAGTTTCAGAGAGTGAAAGTCCAAACGTACAACATTTTTGTCGATACTTATTAGTTGATTTACTTCTTTATTAAAATATCACGTTATTTAAGTGTCATATAAATATTAAAACCTTAACAAAATAGACAAGAAAACAAATTTCTCTTGAGAATGGAGATCCTTTCAAATTATGAGTGCAATTTACTGCAATGAGAGGCTGACATATAGACAAGGCATCTTTGAGTGATCATATATAATTTTATTCTTTTCCTCTCTTTTCTTTCCTTTTCTTATTTCCAATTTGCTCCTCCGCCACCATGGTCGCTGACCCTACCTAATCACACAAACTCCCCCACCCCCTCCTTTCCTCCTCCTGAATTATAAGTATATAACATTGCCCATTTACCGCAATGAGAGGTTGACAAATAAAATAGGAATCTTTGAACTGAATATAACTATCTTATTCTTTTCCCTTTTTTTTTTTTTATTTCCCAATTTGCCCTCCTCCACCGCCATCACCCACCCAAGCGACCCTGGCCGTGACCCCATACTAGACGTCGCTATCTTTTTCCAGTAGGTGACAGGGTGAGAGAGCGTCTTCGGCAATGACGATGGAGGCCTTGTGTGATGGCAGCAGAGAACGAGCAGATGTGGCGTGGGGGTTGAGGGGAGCATGATGGTGGCGGAGAGAATGTAAAAGAGACAGATATCAGGGTTAGGCTTTTTGAGTAAATTCTTTGATGTTGTGTTGCTTTTTGGTCATTTTAGGTAATTGAATAAGAAAAGGATCTCTGTGCTTTCCCCATAACAGAGGCTTAAAAATGGAGCTCTCTGCCTTTCTTTTCTCTCCATGACACTCTTTTAACGGATTCAATTAGGAACAATGATCAAGGAGATGATTTTCTCCCTCTTTTATTTCCTTTCTTTCTTAATGCTGTTTCAGTACTTTCTTGCATGTTATGGTGGGCGTAGCTGTGCTAAGCTCTTTTATTTTATTTTATTTTATTTTTCTTTTTACATCCAATACTGTGCTTTGACAAGGATCCACTTGTTGAGGATGCACCGCGTCGGTTATGTACTACATCGAACACCGTTTCCCTAAGTTACTATGGACATAAATTAATCCAAACACATTCACATGGAGCACAACAAGGTTAAGACTAGAGACCTCAAGAGACCATTTAAATGGGGATCATAATTCTTCTAAAAAAGCTTGTTTGAATGATCTATGTAGTGCATAGCACGTAAAGTGAGTAGTATTATTACTATTCCTTTAAGATAGAAGGAAATTCCCACAATTAACATGATGAGCTTACTCGAGTCCTCGAAATCATGAGCTTGAGACTAGAAATGCAAATGTTTAGCTTAGCATGCTAACTTTGCTCTCCATCAGAAGGTATGGATGGAAGCCGGACGCACTTGGAGTAGGAAAGCCTATCTAAGATCTTGTTGTTTTGTCGGCGCTTACATAAATGATTGCTTGCTTACCAAGACATCAAAGAAAATAAATTTTCCCTCTCATCATTTTATACTATAATGTGTGCACATCTAAAATTGCCTGTATTTTCCATGTGTTTTTTTTGTTCGGGAACCTGTTATATAATATATTACATTGATCCTATGTGTATTTAATTCTACATAAAATGGAAAAAAAAGTTAATACCACAAAAAATTCCAACGTAAATTTGTCATAAATCTACCTTAGATTAATTTTTTTACTACCAAAAATCCGATATACCTGTGATAAATTTACCAATGTTACTAACCACAATGTATCAAATAACAATGCATATCTTGATTCCAAAAGTTAAAATTTTCTTTGATTTAGATTTGATATTTCTAATTTTACCGTCAAATTGTTAAATTAGATGACATGTAACAGTTAACGAATATACTAATTTGGAAATTTATCCTTCCTTTTTACAGTATACTATTTGTGATATTTAATCCAATTTAACAAAAACTAACAAATGGTAAACTTACCTTAAATATACCGATTTTGGATTTTTGTGGTCAATTTATCACAAAAGTATTAGTTTAGAGTTTTTGGAGATCAAATATTAATTTGGTACAAATTTGTCATAAGTTTACCTTTGGATTTTTTGTGGTACTAGGCTAGGAAAAAATAACAATAAAATAGAAAAACGCACTTTTTTTTTCTTTCAATCGTAGAAGCAAACATAAAATTATCTTAAAAACCGGGGGCGGGGGGAGCAATTAAATATAATGGCTTAAGATGATCAAATTTGAGAGAGAGAGAGAGAGAGAGAGAGAGAGAGAGAGAGAGAGAGAGAGCAATTAAATTTAATGGTTAAAGATAATCAAATTTTCAACCGTAAGTCCAATGAGACGAGAAGAGGTTAATCTCTCACCTCCTTAACTTGCTCCATCAATGGAGGCGTGCGTGCTGATGCCACCTTGATCCCATTTTCGGACGTAGAGGCCCGACTCTCCATCGCGTATTTAGTTTAGTTCGGACTTTTCAAAGAGATTAGGGAGTGGCGAAGAAATACGGTGGAAAACCCAACCACGTGCAACGCAGACAGCGCAAAAGCGATATCTTTGATAAAGATCTCGACACGCAAACTCACTGCGTTTGACCCAACATCGCAGAGAATCCAAGCAACTCTCTCCCTCTCTCTCTTCCACCACTCTCTCCCTCTTGCTATCATCAGCGATCACTGATCGGTACCCTTTTGAGTTCGCGAGGAGCTAGTGCATGGCGGGCAGTGGGGCGTTTGCAGAAATCAAAGATGGTGATGGGGTGTTCCGCTACTACTCCGACGGCGAATGGAAGGCATCGGCTTCCGGAAAGTCCGTGCCCATCATCAACCCCACCACTAGAAGCACTCACTTCAAGGTCCAAGGTACCCGCTTCTGAACTCCAGTGGTTCTTCTGTTAGCCTCGCTCAATTTGTCAACTTTTTATTAGTGTTTAGCTGGTTTGAGTAATTTTTTTCGGTTGGTTTCCGAATTCCAATAGCCTGTACACAAGAGGAGGTGAACAAGATCGTAGAATCAGCAAGGGCCGCGCAGAAATTATGGGCCAAGACTCCTCTGTGGAAGAGAGCTGAGCTGCTCCACAGAGCTGCGGCGATCTTGAAGGAGCACAAGGCTCCGATCGCCGAGTGCCTCGTCAAGGAGATCGCTAAACCCGCCAAGGACGCCGTCACCGAAGTATGTTTCCCACTGTATAAACTTTACAAAAACTAACTCTGGAAATGAAATTTGAATTCACAGCACTTGCTTGTATATTTGGAAAGTTTCAATCTTTGTCGGATACTTCTCTTGTGTTCGAATTTGGAAGCATAGGGCACCGATAACTTCTCTTTGCTTTGCCTTGTGATAATATGAATTTGAAGGTCGTGAGATCTGGGGATTTGATATCGTATTGCGCAGAGGAAGGGGTGAGGATGCTTGGAGAGGGGAAATTTCTGGTGTCTGATAGCTTCCCAGGGAATGAGAGACCAAGTACTGTCTCACTTCTAAGGTAAATTTACACTTCTCTCAGTCGGTTTTACAAATGTCCCTGTGGTTTCTGACCAATTCTCTCTTAGTTTGCCTGTGAATCTACAACTTAACTCCATGGTTTGTTTTTGCTGTCCATTTATCTCTGCTTAGATAGGCACTTCGCATAGTTCTTTTTTTTAATATAAATAAGCTGATGGACTTGTTTATGCCCTGTGCACTCTTCCCATAGAAAACATAAGATGGATTAGAATTATTAATAGACGCTTCATTGACTTCTGCCCGAAAAAAGAATGAGGAAAATTTAGTCATGGATCTGTGAACATTTTTAATTTCGTGTACACCTCATGCTGGGTATATTCCATCCCATATGCCATTTTTCATTTACTTCTCCTTTTATGTCTTCATCTTCACAGTCCTATGTCTCTTTCATAAGCAGAGGTCAGGCTGGGGGGATACTTTTACCATAAATGAACTTGATTGCTGTGGATAATTGATCCATTAAATATGAGCATATTTGTAAGCTTGAGAAATTTAATTCTCATGCATATTTTGTCTTGGGTTACTGAAGAAAGTATGTTTTGCGAATTAATTGAACACAAGACCATATACGCTGAAAGCTTCTCCAGATGACTGAATAGCTGAAGGGTACAATGGATCTATACTGAATCATGCCATGCCTTCGCCTAAACTAAAATTTACTAAACATGCTTCACCAGAGGTTCCTCACGTCTCATCCTAATACATTTGAAAAGGTGTCAGATTGCATGCGTTAAACGTATGTAGTTAGCAGAATTGAATATAACTTTGGGAAATCTTTTTTATTTTTTTAAACTAAATTTTAGAAAATCATTTTGCTAAGGTAAACTAAAATTGGCAATAGATGGATGATGCAAAGTCTGGCTTCAAATGCTACAATCTAAAGGAAGAAAATATACCATTGTGCCATGTTTCACCTTTCATTGACAGTAATGGATATCCTTGAAGCAATAGTAATTGGATTTAGTACTCCATGCAGGTCATACTAATCAATCATGTCTTAGTTCCTATAGAATTGGATTTCTCATGAAAATAACATCCAGCTCTAATATGTGTTAAACAAGGAGTGCATGTTGTTGTAATAAGTAGTTATTTGCTTAGACAAAATGGTGGTTATTTTTTGTTCTTATTAGTCCTTTTCTTTTGTGATTTATGTTTGTGTCACTTGATAGAGTTGGTTGATCCTTACAAACAGAATGATAGTTTCATGAGAAGTGGCACCAACTAGTCTCCTGTCTGCGTGTATACAGCTGATGTAGCCATTGAGGAAACCTCAAACCCAACTTAAAATGAAAATGGCTTGCCATATCTCAGCAGTTAACAGTCCCCAATTTTAGGCCATTAATTTAAAGTTGATGGAAGTTGTGAGCCAGAGGACAGTAAAATAACATTGTCAAGAAGACACTTGAGTGCAGGGGAAGGAGGTTTTTATATGTCCTTTTAGATCAAGTAGTGTTTACGAAATCTCACCAGTACCGAACTGAGGTCGATGTCAAAACTGATAGAGGATTAAATCTGTATCTGGTTTAACAATAATGCAAAGGAAGGATCTAGATCTATAGTTAGGATATAAGTTATATCAAACCATGGTAATTTTATGTACTATTGTGTTTCTGAGAAATGAAGCTTTTCAGAGATTTGACTCTCCTTAGTTTGCAGATTCCGTTGGGGGTTGTTCTGGCTATCCCTCCTTTCAACTACCCAGTCAATCTCGCTGTTTCTAAGATTGCTCCTGCACTTATTGCTGGAAACTCAATAGTTCTGAAGCCACCGACCCAGGTTGGTTGATGCTGAGGATCAATCTTGATTGCTCTTCCCTGTTTCATCTCATAATATTTGAGGTGGTTGTCTGTCCACCAACTGTTCATAAAGACCGACATGCTAAATGAACTTATGCCTTATACTTAAAGGGTGCTGTTGCTGCACTTCACATGGTACATTGCTTTCACTTGGCTGGCTTCCCCAGAGGACTCATCAGTTGTGTAACAGGAAAAGGTTCTGAGATTGGCGACTTCCTCACAATGCATCCTAGTGTCAGTTGTATCAGGTGATTCTTTCTACATCATTGCACATCATGTCCAAAAGGTCCTTGAATTTTTCAGAGTGAACTGCACCATAAGAGAATTATTTTGCAAAATAACTTCTTGTTGGAATGTGGGGGAAGATTTGTTTCCATCCCTCAAATTTGTCCGCATCAAAATGCTTTATGAGGGGGTGCAGCTCTCTTCAAGCTCAAGATCTATCATTTATCCGTCTTTAGGCATGTTGCAGTTGCATGATCTGACGGGGCAACCCTTCTTCTCAGTTTCACAGGTGGGGACACTGGAATAGCCATCTCTAAGAAGGCAGGCATGATCCCACTTCAGATGGAACTGGGTGGAAAAGATGCATGTATCATTTTAGAAGATGCTGACATAGATTTGGCTGCGGCTAACGTTGTTAAGGGAGGCTTCTCTTATAGGTAATCTTTATTGTTCTCTAATAGGCAATTTTAAACCAAGAATGCGTTTCTTTTCTCAGCTATCACCACGTGCTTAAATTTTCAGTTGAGCTTATAAGTTCTAGATCAATGCAATACAAGATCTGAATCATTCATTTATCTAACTGGAGTAATGTTGCTTTGGTTGCATTTGTTGCCAAAGGAGATATCTTGACATTATATTCTTTTTATAATCAGTGGTCAAAGGTGCACAGCAGTGAAAGTGGTCTTGGTTATGGAATCCGTAGCTGATAAACTTGTCGAGAAAGTGAATGCTAAAGTGCAGAAGTTGACCGTAGGAGCTCCTGAGGATGACTGCGATATAACTCCAGTTGTTACGGAGTCTTCAGCCAACTTCATTGAAGGGTTGGTGATGGATGCTAAGCAGAAAGGAGCGACATTTTGTCAAGAGTACAGGAGGGAGGGTAATCTCATTTGGCCTCTTTTATTGGATCACGTTCGACCCGATATGAGGATAGCATGGGAGGAGCCATTCGGTCCAGTTTTGCCAGTCATCCGAATAAACTCTGTTGAAGAAGGAATTCACCATTGTAATGCTAGCAACTTTGGTCTTCAGGTTTGACACTTGTCGTTATCCTTATTATTATCATCACTGGCAGGTGTATTCTCATTAGCCATACTTCTCTCATGTACGGATTACAAAACTCTTTACCAGAAAATAATTTCCGTTGATTGTGACAAATGTCTGTTTTCTGCACAATGTGCACGTGTTTACAGGGGTGCATCTTCACAAGAGACATAAACAAGGCGATACTGATTAGTGATGCAATGGAGACAGGAACTGTTCAAATAAATTCTGCCCCAGCTCGAGGACCCGATCACTTTCCTTTCCAGGTAATTTTCGTTCTTTGTCACTTTCCTTTCCAGGTAATTTTCGTTCTTTGTCAAACAAAAAGAGGAAAATCAGCATAAAAATACCAATAGGTCGTTTTGTAATGAGTGCAACGTCATGGAATATTAATAAGCAAGGGTAGAATGCCTTTTCTGGGTCCTTTGGGCAATGGAAGTTTGGATGAACTGAACGATGATTCAGATGCAATAATCTTACTTTATAGCCCGTCTTTGAGGATTGAATCACCAATGAAACCGCCCCTGTTAGCGTCAATCTGGTGAAGAATCTAGTCTAGACAGTCCTTTAGTTTGTGTGTGAAATAACTCAGCCTTCTTAAAAGATGAACGATGTTGCGGCAGGGCTTGAAGGACAGCGGAATTGGTTCCCAAGGCATTACCAACAGCATCAATATGATGACGAAGATCAAGAGCACCGTTATCAATTTGCCGTCACCTTCATACACAATGGGCTAATTGGTTGCGACTCACAGGTCGGAGCAGGTGGCGCCGATTGCCTTCTACTGTGATGTATTACCCGCCATCGTAGTCGGTGAACTCGATCCGTTTGTGCTGGTGTTATATATAGACATGCCTAGAAAGCGAGCATAATAAAGTCTCCGATGACTACAGTGTAAATATGCCGGCGGCTCCTTGACTGTAGCCATCCATCATTCGAGCCTGTAATCATATCAGTAAACACGGTGAATTTATGTGTACTCACCACTTATTACAATATTGCCTAACATATTAAAATAATGTAAAAGACATTTTCCAAAGTCGTTTGTATTGGTTGTTAAAAATCTCACGATTTCATCATTCGATCTAGCGAAATGATTTTACGAACCCTGGCGATTGTACTAAGAAACCCGATTTTATGATCCTTGATGATGAATTTCCTTTCCATTTACGCTTATGCGTAAAACTGCGATGCAATTATCCAACTTTCATGAGATTGTGTGGGTGGATTTCAGGGAGAGAAATAGTTACTTGATCATCAATAATATTTCTTTCATGACTGTTCAATAATTCTTTTATCGTCAAAACAAATTTAGGGTAATATTTCTTTCGGACATATTT
The DNA here is from genome assembly GCA_016097595.1 of Eucalyptus pumila. Classification (NCBI taxonomy): domain Eukaryota; kingdom Viridiplantae; phylum Streptophyta; class Magnoliopsida; order Myrtales; family Myrtaceae; genus Eucalyptus; species Eucalyptus pumila. The sequence goes on from CM027848.1 coordinate 25,513,173, forward strand.
TTCTCAAAATAGTAATTTGCTTATGCTATTCCATCTTTCAATCTTTGTAAGACGAGTGCCAGACTAAAAAATTATTTATAAACAAAGAAAATATATTCATGAATCTAACATAATAATGTTTAAAATATTAAACATTTAAAGAAATAATAGGGATGAGTACATTGGAAATCCTAAAATATAGAGTTGAGCAAAAGAGCCGGATTGAACTGACCATTTCCTAAAATGAGGAACTAGTGAATATTGGTTTGGTTCTAGGTGTGGACCAGCCACCCAAACCCCACCCAAACCATCTTGACTGGAGCTTTTTTTTTTTAAATTAAAATCTATAAGGTTACGTTTGGTCATCTGAACTTTTAGTTAGGGTTAGATAGGACAGAATATTAAATTCAGAGATTTTGTTATATCCTATCATCGTTTGATGAATTGCATAAAGCTGGATTTTTTCACATCCTATTTGTTCATTATTTGATGTGAACAATATATCGATGCAATGAACCTAAAAATTGCATGAACAGAGATTGTGAGAATCTTGCATAGCACCCTTGCCTGCTTCATTTTTATTTTCTTTATTTATTTATTAATTTTCCTCTCTTTTTTATTTCTTTTCTTTTTTCTCCCATTCTATCATTTTCTAATAAATTTTTTTATTAATTAGTAATATATTGAATTTGTATTATAAGATAGAAATAAATTCAAATATATAAATAAGAATAAGAATAAATAAAAATGAAATTGTTGTTCCTCCTCTCATAATGAGAATGTGTATAACCCTATTCCGAGCCGGTTCAATATGGAACAGACTTATAACTATGGGATCGACTCAATCATTAGATTATAGAGTATAAGTTCATAACCCTAGCCCATTTCCATTTTGGGCGGAACAGATCTACTCATTTTTTTATTCCAATTAGTAAGAAGGATCTTAAACTAAGAATTAGATTCTAGCAGCTAAAAGAGGGTTCATTGATATATTTTTAGATAATAATAGATAGAATAATGCTAGTAAAGAGTCCGATTGAAACCAATAAGTATAGACCAACCTATCATCCACACCAAAATAAATGATGCTTTTTTTTATTATAAAAAAAACCTACTAGTGGAGGAAGACCTCCTAGGGATAAGAGACGTGGGGATGAAGAGACAGCTAAAAAAGGATCTTTCATGTATAATCCTACATAATCTCCAATGTTATCAGTTTTGGTAATAAACCAAGTAATGCGATGCAAGCAAAAGTTCCTATATTCATGGAGATATGGAACAACATATAAGTCATCATACTTGCATATCCACCATTTGAGTCTCCAACAATTATTCTAGTAATTACAATATTCGATTTGACCATGGAAAAATATTCAATCATACATTCCACGATTGTTTGATTAATAGCAATGAGATTCCCTAATATCATGCTAAGAATAACTAGGATTTCTAGAAGAATATGTCATTTGTTTGATGAGAAATAAAAAGAATATTGAAAATTTGAGTAGCTAAAGCTGAAGCAACTACTTTCAAGGTAACAAGAAGAAAATAATCAATTTAGCAACTGATTTTTAGAAGAAGATACCATATACCCTACGTCAAGATTCCATCAGATGATTTTTAATTAAAAAATTGTTGTTTTTATTTCACTTAATTCAAATGGTTACCATGTTAACATCGTTTATCTTCCATATTCTATGGAGGAAAATTTTTAACGGTATTGACAGAAGGTAAATACGTCATACATGTATAAGTTTGGGATTTATTATCACAAAAAAAAAAAAATCAGGTAATGTGATGGTAGACATAATTTTGGGTTTTTGGTGGCTTTTCCTTCATAATAAAGTAGACATTAAGAGCAATTTTATCCACCTAAAAGTATTTTACGAAGTATACAATAGGAATTATAATGTGTTCTTAACTATTTCCCATTATTTTTTTTTTGTCTCATCATAGTCAAATAAAATCTTCTTCAAAGTTATGTTATTGTCGAACAAAAAAAAAAAAAAAACTATGTAACTGATTCAATAACTTATTAGTTTTTGGATATGCCTACTCATGCATCTTATACATACAAATTAGTTTATAGCAAAATAATTACTTGTGCATTCTGCCGATTATCATACAAAACAATAATTTGGAGCATGAAAATTTTAGTATAAGTACACATAAAACCAAATCATTAGACTATGAAGCAAATAATTGCTATAAAATAAAAATTCACAAACATAGTGTAAAATATCATATAGCGCAAATATTATACTATTTCTGAAATGCATATAGAAAAATAAAAAACTTTGTCTACTAGTTAATAAGAGAAAAACGTGAAATTATGTTATTATGCTAAATAAAAAAGTATTCTTAAAAGCAATGAGTTATAATTAAATTAATAAAACAATGAAGAGAGAGGGGAAGAATGGGGAGCAATAAATCGGTACATATATGTCGATGCGACTTTTTATGAAGAATGCATCAAACCTTTTCTTGCAATAAGGATAGTCGAATTCTTATAATATATAATTTAAGGTGGTACATTCAAATACAACAATTTGAGAAGATTTTGTTATAGCATATTTGTATAGATGTTTCTTTTGATAAGAAATGTATCCTTATAACTATATCCAAAAGAATGTACCACGATCATTGAATGTTTTTTTCTCCTAGCTTTTTCGAATGATATAGATCAACCAAGTTTTTGGCTTTTCAAGAATCACCATATCCCAAGATATCATCACAAATTAAAATCACTTGATCTAATGTATGGTAATAATTTCAATTGTTTCAATTAGTAGTTCACTTCTACATAAGAGGTACTATTGTGAATTTAGCATTTATAATTCAAGACCTTAATCAAACAAAGAGAGTCAAGAGAGTCACACCAACATTGTCAATTTATAATGAAAGAGCCAACCAACTATTGTCATGACTTTAAATTTAAACTCTTAAAAGTCCAATACTTTGTCATTCAACAACGTTCAAGTACATCATGACTTCCTTCATCTGGGGGGGAAAATGTGATGTATTTATCATATGTAAAGAATCAAAAGAATATTTATATAAGTAACGGCGTTGCTTGACTGCATGTAGATCGGTTGGATCGAGGGAAAATTTGAAATGATTGCATAATTTATCAATGTCATTGTTATTTATATATAAAACCCATTATAAAATTCCGGTGCATTAACTATAGAAAGAAGAATCTTATTTATTAAAGAGTTTGTCATTATCTTAATCTTTTTTTAGTGTAATATCTCGTTCAAATATTTTTATCTAGAAATTATTACTGATTTAGCAATGAGTTTATTACTTGTTTTTCTCTACAAAAAATGTATCTATCTATTTTAGGTAAAAGGATTATGATATTACCTCCCTTTCAAAAGTCTACCTATATCCATACATATAAATACAGTTTGTATTTCTAGTTCTTCGACAATCCTTGCAAACTTCATTAATTCATTTGTGAAATCAATACAATTCTACCATATGATTTTAGTAAAATTTTCAAGTAACTCAATTGATAATGGCTTTTGCAAATATGGTATGAATATTTGTGAAGTTGGAAATTGTGTATCTAAGAAGGAAGTAATCATTCTTGTCCAATTTTCAATGACAAAACCATGGAATCTACATGGTGTAAATTTAGAAGAATATTAACCACAAATGTCGAGGATAGAAAGACTTTCTTGCTTCATCCAAAAAGTTATCAATCTATCATGAATAATATATATATATATATATATATATATATATATATATATATATAAAAGAACAAAGTATTTCTACTCAAAATATAAACCATATATACAAAAAAGAAGAAGTGTAAACCACAAAATTTACATGTTTATTATTCCTTGCTAATGTACAAATTTAGATTAACTGAAATTCGAAATGCCCATATAAGTTAACCATTTACCTTTTAATTTATAGATATATCCATACCCAATTTGACCTATTCGATTAAAAGAAATGTTACTCAATTTATTATAAATATTTATTTATTTTTTTAAATTTTGAGATTACATGAACTAACAAATTTTTGATATTTTAACAGTTAATGCATCACATAGCATCACATCAAAATTGCTCAATTGTACGATTATGGGAATGGTTTTAATTGATTCACTAAATAGTTTACTTTTGCATAATGAAACATATTTAGTAATTATGATCCTAATTTTCTCAACAAAGAAAGTAACATATTTACCAGTTTAGATAAATATTAAACACAAATGTTGGGGACAAACATTTCCATTCCTATGGTATTCTTGAATAATCAATTATAGGAAGACTATTTTTCTCTCATCCAAATATATCACCTCTATTAAGAAAAGGGTCAATATCATGTAAAACCCAAAATTAACATAAAATGTGACAATTTACCTCAAACTAAAATTTTCACTATAAAAAAATCAAAAACTAGCACACCTGTGATACATTTACTCCAAATGGTCACAAAAACCTTAAACTGATATACTTATAATAAATTTAGCCCAAAGTAATTTTTTTATCAATAAAACTTCAAATTAGTACATTTATAACAAATATATCATGTGTTAAATTGAATTAATATCACAAAAAATCACAAAATCAGTACAACTGTGACAAATAGAGAGTGAAATCTTAAATTGGTACATTAGTCAACTGTCACGTCTGATCCAACTCAATAATTTGACAATAAAATTTAATTGATAACAAATGATAAATTTGTCACAAGTATATCAATTTTAAGTAAATTTATCAAAAGTGTATCGATTTAAGATTTTTTGTGTTCAAAAACTTAGTTTGGGTAAATTGGTCATGGGTATAGTTGTTTTAGGTTTTTCATAGTATTGACCCTTAAGAAAAATAAAAAGAACAAGTATTTCAACTTAAAATATTAACCACAAAATATTCATAATTATTATTTTTTGATAATTTATAGGGTTAACACCCTAAAAAACCCCAAATTGGTGTGTGTATGACAATTTTACCTCAAAATATTTTTTTATTATGAAAAATCTTAAACCAGTACACTTATGATAAATTTAACTTGATTGACCACAAAAAACTCTAAATTGGTATATTTATGACAAATTTATCCAAAACTAATTTATTAGTCAGCCAAAAATTATAAACTAGTACATTTGTGATAAATATACATTATGTTAAATTGGATTAATACCACAAAAAAATCATAAGAATTGTAAATTGTGACAAACGGAAAGCAAAAATCCAAACTGGTATACTAATCAATTGTCACGTGGCATTCAACTTAATAATTTGATGGTAAAATTTAACAGAAACCAACAAAAGGTAGATTTGTCACAAGTGTACTAGCTTAGGGTAAATTTGTCAAACATGTACCAGTTTAGAGTTTTTGATGATCAAAAATTTAATTTGTGGTAAATTTGTCACAGGTATACCAATTTGGGTTTTTTTAGAGTATTAACCCTAATTCATAATATATAATAACTGAAATTCGAACTACCCTTGTAAGTTCATCACTTGTCTTTCCATTTACCCATATGTGCAGGTTAAAAGAAATTTTACAAAATATATGTGAATAAACTATAATATATTGTGAAGTCATTCAATATTATTTTTTCATTCTCTCATTGTTATTCTAGATAAGTTCTCATTCAAATTATTCACTTAGAAACAACTTTTTTAATGGTAAAACTGTTAACTCGTCATTATTGGAGAAACTATCCATGTGTAGTATGTTAAGAATAAGCACCTGATATATCCTTTAGAATAAAATAACTTTGCATGACGACATCATAATAAATGTTTTACAACCATCGTTATATCTGTTTTTTTTTTTTTAAACTACATAAAATTGGTGAATTTTTAATATTTAAATAGTGATTGCATCACATACTATCACATCAAAACTACTCAATCTTAAGATTATAGTAATGCTTTCAATTGGTTTAATGAATGGTTCACTTTGCATAAAGACAAATTTACAAAATTTTAAAAAGTATTGGCCGCAAATATTGAGGATGAATATTTTTATTTCTATTGTACTATCGAACAATCAATTATAACAAGACTATTTTCTCTCATCCAAAAGTTACCAATCTATTCTACAATAAAGAAGAACAAAGTATATTTTGAGAAAGTACGAACCACAAAATATTCGTGATTATTATTGCATGATAATTGGCGAATATATTAAAAGAAATTTCACCCTCTATTTTTGGACTAAATATAATAATTTCTCAATAATTCAGTATTTTTTTTATAACTTCCCTTATAAAAACTAATTTTAAGTATAACCGTTAATTTGTCATTGTTCGTTAGAAACCTATCCATGTGTAGTATACCATGACTAACATACAAATTTTCTTTTGGGAGCAAATAACTCCGTACGCCAACATATAAACAAGCTTTCCAATATCATTGTTATATTTTATATTTCTAACTTTTTGAAACTCCATAGAACAGACGAGTTTTCGACATTTGAACAATCATTACGTCACATGCCATACATATCAAAATTACTCAATCTTGTGACTACGGTAAAGCATTTAATTGATTCAATTAATATTTCACTTCTAAATAGGGTGACATAGTTATGAATTTAGGAATTATGATCCTATTTTTCTCAATTAGGAAAGTAACATATTTACAAATTTAGAAGAATATTGACCACATACATTGAGGACAAATATTTCTATTTCAATTGTACTGTTGAACGATACTTTATAGAAAGACCTTATTTTCTCTCGTTCAAAAGTTACCAATCTATTATGAAATAAAGAAAGAACAAAGTATTTCTACTTAAAGTATGAACTACAAAATGTTGGTGATTATTATTGCGTGACAATTCACAAATATATTGAAAGAATTTTACACAATAGTTTTGGACTAATTGTAATACTTCGCAAGTAATTCAATATTATGTCCTTATTCTCTAATTATTTCTCGGATAAGTTCCTTTTTAAACTTTTTCACTTAAAAAATTTATTTCAACTATAAAAAATGTTAACTTGTTATTATTCGGAGAAACCTATCCATGTGTAGTATGTTAACATACAGTGTTTCCTTCGGAAACATATAACCATGTATGCTCACTTATTAATAAACATTTTGCAATCATCATTAAATTATAATTTTTTAAAAGTTTTTCTATGTAGAATAGGAGAGTTTATATGTGTATATATATATATTTGAACGGTCATTATATCACATACCATCACATTAAAACTACTCAAGCTTAAGAAATAGTTCACTTTTGTATAAAGAGACATTTACGAATTTTTATGATATTAATTTTCTAAGAAAAGGATACTAAAAGTATTATAACTTTTATATGATGCTCATTTTAGTATCAAGACTTTCGCAGAACTGCTCAAGTACCAAAATGGAGAAAAAGATCATTTAAGTACCTCTCTAGTGATAAATTCTGATCAAAAGTCTTACGTGGCTAATTTAATAAATAGTTTTCTCATACTTGTTTTTTTTTTTTTTTTTATATAGAAAGAAGTATATCCAATGTGGATGATGACTGATCTCTTTTGATTAGGTTCTCTCTCCATCCCTATGGCAAAACACTTCAGGAATTTCTTCATTTTTCATTGTCATCTCATCATTGTCATTCATTCATTCATTTATTCACATAAAACATCAACCATCATATACTCGTCGGAGCTTCTTCAATTTATCCATTGCCTTTGATTGTGTAGGAACTTTTTCAAGCTATGCCAAAGCATCAAGCTTAGGCGCAAGACCATCACCACTTATGTCAATACTTCTAGTTGCCAAAAAAACTCTCTCCTTATATAGACTCATCATGATTCATGACCATCACCAACAACCATTGTAACCTCAATTCAACCCCTATATGAGGAATATAATTATGATAGTAATCAACAAATCATGCAAAAAAAATAAAATAAAATAAGGAATGATCACCTAAGGATAAAAATTCAATTTTATCTTAGCAGACAGTGAAGTTTTGGAAAAGTGGAAACGGACTGCGGACGAAGAATCACAATGGCCCAAGTTGTAGATAGGCCCAATGGGTCTCATGCCCATCATAGACTGCCCAAATGAGCCCATGAAGGCCAACTAAGCCTACACTTAATCTTTTGGAAGCTTATACATTAATTATCCATGTGCATGAATAGTGTTTTATACTATAGTTTAATTAAATCCCTAGAGTACCTCATTTTAGAAGCATGTTGGCTTAATGAGGCAAGGATTGTTGTCCTCTAAAGGAGGGGTAGGCACCCATTTGAAGAGGGGAGAAGGAAGAGACCAATTTAGTAAGTTTCCTTAGTTCATTTCTAAATAGAGCATATATTTGAAATCTAGCATCAATTGAAGAATGGATAGGAGGATTTCAAGAGCTCTTGGTGTCCATTCAAAAGACTTGGCCAAGAGTAATTTAGGAGATTTTGTACTAATCTCATGAAGATTTTGAGGAAACTTGGAAGAGAGGCTCATTTCCCTCACTCATTTCTTTCTCTCTCTCCCCTCACTTTCCTCTCTCCCTCACGTGATTCCCTCTATCCCTCTTTTTCTTTCCCTTTGACAGGCCACTGCATGGTCATTGCCTGCCATTGTTGTTGCCACCCTCGCCATCATCATGTCCTCACACCGTCGCCCCCACTGTCCACTGCTTTGAGGCGCCATTGCCGTTGCCGTTGCCGTTGCCATTGCCACCCTTACTGCTATTATGTCTTCATGTTGTCGCCCCACCGTCCACCACCGTGAGCCACCGTGCCATTGTCATCGCCACCACTTGCCGTCAAAGCTTGAAAGTTAGTTTAGTGAGTGATTTCCTAAACCTTATTTAGGATAGTAGTTATGTTTGGGATTTGGGTTAGAATTAATGTTAATAATAATTGAAGTAAGAGATAAATGGATAGAGTGATAGCTTATCTTGAAATGTGATAAGTACTTGTGATAACTTATCTTAAAATATGACAAGTATTTGTGATAACTTATCTTGAAAATTAATAAGTATTTGTGATGTCTTATTTTGAAAAGTGATAAGTTATTTTGATAAGTAAACCCATGGTATGATATTGTGTGGAATCGAGGGGTGATTGCAATGAGAATGAAACTTAGTAACATTTGTTATAATGTATTGTTTGAAAAGAAAATTTAGAAAGGTATGATGGGATTGATTTATGAAGTATCATGGTAAGATGTCATAATAGGGGAATGAGGTTATTGTATGATTATTTTGATGGATAAATAATCAATGGGTGATCAAGTGAAATTATTTTATGGCATTTTTGTATGTAAAAATTGCTAGTGTATAACGTGCGAGCACTAAACACTCTTGCATTGGCTAAATTGGAAGATGAAAATCGGCTTGAGTGGTTGGTGTGCGCATGTTATCACTTAAATGGTTATGTATTCATATGACTACAAGGGACGATGCCCGATGGATTTTGCTTGCCTAGCGAAGGTTCAAATGCCTTCCACGAATGGATTTTGGAACAATGCTCTTAATTGAATGCCGTCTTCGAGTGAGGTCAAGATGTTTCCATACTCGATGGGACGGGACGATACTCGGTTATGCAGAAAGACCACCAGCACGAGTGTCAATTGTTGCTGAGAGTGATTGTAATAATCTAGACTCACGTGGGAGTATTGTGCATAGAAGTAATAATGGTTGTGTCTGGATTATTATTTGCATTTGTCATGTGCCTATTGGAATTGTGGACCCACCTGAAGAATTATTTATATAATTATTGGATGCATTGTCAGTGTGTTGTATAGTGAGTTGCTCATTTCATGTTTATAAATGATGTAAAACAAAAGTTTTGCTATTGATTTGCCATTGATAATTAAGCCGCACGTATAGGTTGTCTCCAAGGCAAAATACTCTCCCACGCAAGGTTTAGGACCTTACTTATTGAGTTTTCTCACTAATTATGGTTTAAACTTTTCAAGCCTTAACCATGGACAGTCCATTTTGCCAAATGTGTTTCGGGTGCCCGTGGATCAAGACACCCAGGTGATCCCCTTCTTAATAGAGGGGACTAACATCATATACGAGAAGTTTGTAATCGCCATCTTGGTGAACGAGGAGTTGAAGAATTCAGTGCCCCACCGGTTTGTGGTATGGCACGTATGGTTTGGAGGCGAGCTCTTCAACTCTTTTCGGGGTTTTAACAGGCTACCTAATGAGAGATCCAAGGGTATCTCATGAGTAATGGACGTCGCCAATAGCTGTGATATCTTGATTTTCAAGTTCTGCTTTCGATTGAATAAGTTGGACTTTTCATCGACACACCTATAGTTCTTTTATCTAAGTTGGCTACTCACGAGATAACTAGCCTATCGGATGAAGCCGATAAGGGATTTTAACGTAATAGACTTGAGAATTCAATCAAGAATCGACTGCTCAACCGTGCTAGTCTGCAAGGGTCATTATGACACGATCGAAATTGATCAAAGACCGGAGATAAGTCGATTCAACTGAGATAGGTGATCACCCATCAGATTACAAAATTCTCGTCGATCGGCACTAGATCGATTTTTCTATCATTTTGGTATCCTGTGCTCATATTTGAAACCTCGAGATTTTCACGATAACCAAGAGTCGCCAATGTGTCGAAGAGGTACATTGTGGCTAAAAAATAATTGACCGTGGGTCAATTACACTAAAAATTCATAAAAGTTATCCGGTAGGTTAAGTCACGCTAAAATCGTGTCAGATTGAAATTAATTGCGAATTTGAACCCGATTTCAAAAATTGAAAGTTTTTTCATGTCACGAGTCATTTTAGAAACGTCAACTCATCATTCGAAGAATTTTTGGCTAGCTCAGGATTTTTACGGAAAATTAATTCGAACGATTTGGAAAAGAACGGAAATTCGGATGGGCCAAATTGAAGGGATTATTGGCTTCCAAATCGAGTTGCTTGGTGGTGGGAACTTGCGGAATTTGTGTGGGCTTATTCATCAACAAAATTAGACATCAAATTGAAGAAATTGAAATTCTATTGATGAAATACGTAGGTTTGAGGGGCAACTACATTTTGGTTCTCAATTTAGCTCTAGTTGATAAAGTTTTGTGAAGAAATTGGCCCTAGGGTGACCAATTGATGTTGTGGGCTGAAGATAAGGGGGACAAAAGGGATAAGCATGTGGATTTTGGGGAACCAAGCATTGATTAAGTGTGATATTTTCTTTGACTTTGCCCTCCCTCTCTCCAAGCTTCCTGCGCACGCCATGTGACATCCTGATTTTCAATTATGGTTTCGATAGGATAAGTTGGGCTTTTCGTCAATGTGACTATAGTATTTTCCTCTGAGACGACCACTCATGAAATAAGTAACCTATCTGATGAAGCCATTAAGGGATTTTAAATACAATAGACTTGATAATTCGACTAGGAATCGATTGCTCGATCGTGTTAGTCTACAAGGGTCATTATGGCACAAATAAAAAAAAAAAAGTCGATCGGAGATCGGAGATAGGTCGATTCGACTAAGATGTGTGATCAAGCATGGGTGATTTCACCTAATTGCAAAATTCTCGTCGATCGGCATTAAATCGATTTTCTGTCATTTTGGGTATTCTGTCCATATTTGAAATCTCAGGATTTTCACGACCACCGAAAGTCGCCAATGTGTTGAAGAGATACGTGTGGCTCGAAGAAAATCGACCACGGGTCAGTTGCACCAAAAATTCTTAAAAATTACCCGGTATGCAAGGTCACAGCAAAAGTGCGTTTTAATGAAAATTACCGCGAATTTGAATTCGATTTCGAAAATTGAAAGTCATGTCGTGTCACGAGTCATTCTAGGAACGTTGGCTCAATTTTGAGGAATTTCCAGCGAGTTTGGGATTTTTTACGGAAAATCATTATGAACAATTTGGAAAATAAACGTAAATTCAAATTGGCCAATTTAAAGGGAATTTTGGCATCTAGTGTAAGTGCATTGGTGATAGGGATTTTTGTGGGCTTTTTCCTCTGTCAAATCGGATCCCAATTGGAGAAGTTTGTTTGAAAATCGGATTCCGAGAAAAATAAAATAGAATTTGGATTTGAGAGAAATTTGTGGGATGAAGGGACTATCTTATCTTGATCTTCGTTTAGACTTCACATTGCGCATTTGGCAAAGAAATTAGCCCTAAGATGACCAATTGGCAAAGTTATTTTGAAGTTGATCAAGATTTATAATTTTTAGTTTTTATGTTATTTGTTTCTTCTATTTCTTTGGACCCACGTTTTTCTTTTCCCCCACACCGCACGCGTCCTTTCCCTCTCAGCTGCACAAATTCTTTTTCTCTCTCTCCCAGTTCATGCTCCCACCGACGCCCCTTTGCAGAATTCAACCCCATTTTCCTTATTTGACCAAGTCTATACTTATCCAACCATTAAATATCCCTTTCTTTTGTAACATGGACATTTTTCCTCCCTCTGCACGTGTTATTTCTCTTTTTCTTTGGCCGGGACAATGTTCACCAAGATCGACGAAAGCCGCTTTCTTCTGTTGCTGTCGTTGTCCATTTCCCTCGCATATCTACTGCCCCACGGACGCCCCCATCAAACTCCATGGATTTTCCTTCCTTCCATGCGTTCCCACCAGCCCAACCAACGCTGCTCCTCAGGTGTTAACGCCCTCAGCTCATGAACACAACCCACCCATTAAAGGGCTCATTAGCTATCGAGCTTTCTTCTTCACCCTTGTCTTTTACGGGCCATCCACCTTCGATCCACCAAAGTGACGAGTCTCATAGCTCAGCCCGTCTGTAGCGTTCTGGCGGCCAGCAAGTCCTGTTCCCTCAAGTTGGCCCAATTCACAACTGTTTCGACCTTAGCCCGTACTTTGACCCGCGACCGCCAAACCTAACCCGTGCTGTGCTCAAATCAGCCTTGTGGCAGCCCGTTCAACCTTGATCAGTAACAAAATCAGCAAGGGTTTGTGAGTTTGGTGGCTCATTTTCGAGCCCGTCCCGACCCCGGTTGGTGGACCCATTTTGGAAATGATTGAGCTTCGTCGCGTGGTTGTTAATTTGATCCGAGTTGACCTTAATTCAGGTGAGTTTTGCTCACTAATCCTCACTTCGTAGGCTAATGATGCTTAAGAGTTGTTTAGATTTAATTAAGTATGATTATGTGGATATATTAGAGTAGAATAATTAAATTAGTGCCTTAGCAATGCATATTAGGCAATTAGTTAGAGTAGTTAGCAAGTGGATATGCTTTATTATTTATTGAACAAATCTCGGAAATTTTCCGGACCCATCTCGGGTTTCTAATTAGGCATTACGGGTTTAAATTTGATTTATTGCTATTTATTTAATATTTTTGTAATTAATTAATTAATTATTTTTTGGAAATTAGGTTGGGATAGTTGACGACTGAAATCTCGTGTTGATCTCAGTGGTGATCTTTGTTTATTTAATTGAGTATCTGATTGTGCAAATTGAGTGAAATGGTGTGGATGAGTATATTATTTTAAAGTTGGATGATTTTGGTAATTAAGTGGGAAATTGATTATGCAATATATTACATCGGCTCAATGATTAAAGATGTCATCTCGGAGAGAGGTGCAAGGATATGTCAGCTCGATGGCTGAGGATGTCATCTCGGAGAAAGACATAATTTTGGTTTGATGATTTAATCTGTCACATTGGAGAATGCACGTAGCTCGGTGACAAGTAATATCACCTCGGAGAATGCATGTGACTCGGTGACTAATTATATCACATCGGAAAATGCACGTGGCTCGGTGATAAGAAATATCACCTCGGAGAATGCATGTGGCTCGGTGATTGGTTCTATCAGTTGAGACTGGATAGTAATGGCTAGGATGACTGGGAAATTGTTAGTTTGACATGTAATCGACTAGATTGATTAATCAATAATTTGATCTAATGTTATGAATTAATGTGATGTGTATATTTAGAATATACTGATTTACAGGATGGAACTGAGGCCAATGTAAGTCTTTTAACTCGTGTGGTGCTTAGGTAGCCTCTAGAGTGCATTGGCTTCCTAATCGGGTCTTAAGGGGGTAAAACTTATTAAGACGTTGTCTCATTGGTTATTGTATAACCATTTTTAGGTGCGCAGATGGCGACTCCCCCTGGGAATCTTGGTTGTCCCGTGAGAATAACCGAACAAGTCACCGTTTTCCCTGATCCCAGAAGTGATTGGACCTATGAGTTGGTAGTGACCTTAGTTTGGATTGTGGAAGTCCCACACCAGGAGGCACCTGATCAGTACACAACTTGGTTTCATACCACTCCCTACGGTCTTAGGTTAGGTCCCCTTAGAGGTTTTGATATCTCTATTGAGGTGATTGATGTTGTCCAAGAGGAGGGTCCGGCAAACCCGCTGCCTGAAGGTGATGTGGAGGACCCGTCATCTTGCTTGAATCCCGTGGACTCTGAAGGTTTAGCGATTGGGTCTGCATAGTTAGTCCTAGGACAATTAGTTTTAGGAATCAACTTTTTGGTAGACCTTATAAATAACATATAGTAATGCATATAAATTATTCTGATATGTAAAAAGGTGTGTTAGGGTTTTCAAGGAAATGTGGCCCTATTTTTCTATCCCATTGAATTGTTGTCTGGGGATTTTATATATACTTCCGCATGTGCATTTAAATGAACATGGTCGGCAATACGTCTTGGGACATTGCTATTTAATCGACCAAAGAGAATTGGCACGTGCTCGGAGGATCGAGCATGACACGCCAGCTTTGTCGACTCCCCCTCCTTCGCTACTCCGGCTTTCATTTTCATTTCCCTGTAACTTCAGCTTCTTTCATTTTCTTTCTCTCCATCAAAGCTCCCTCCCTCACTCACATGTTGCAACTCCACCGAAACTGCTCCATCGTGGTCCATCTCAACCGCCCACGTCCATCCCCTCCCTCATTCATTTCTCTTTCGTCTTCGTGTGCTGTCATCTCCACCGAGGCATCCCTACAGCACCACACGTCCGAGTCTTCATCCTAGTCGGTCAACCACCAGCAGAATTCCCCAGCTCGCTGCTAGCACGATCAATTCAGCCCCCAATGTTGATCGTTGATCTTCATGCCAGTAGCTGCCACGAAGACGCCGCCCAGCCCATCTAGCACCGTCCCGAGCTTTAGTAATTCAGCCAAGCTTCAGCCCAGCTCCCGTCTCCCCGAATCTCCATTTTGTTGCCGCATGTCTATGAGCCCAACAGCCCATGCCTCTCCAAGCTTCAACCGCCAGCAGCCCCTTCTTGTTGTTTGTTCGGCCAGTGTTTCCCTTACAGCTCAACCAAGCCAAGCTAAAGCTAGCTCAGTCAAGAACCGAAACCAGCAGCTTTGTCATGGGCTTTGTGGCCTTTTTCGACCTGGTCCGAGCTCCCGTTGGTGCTACCGTAAGCTCGTGTTTCGACCGCCGTCACGCCGCCATTGTCGTGAACCGATTTTCGTACTAAACCGATGAGTTTACTCACTAAACTCTGCTTATAGAGTTAATAACGTTTAATGGGTGTTTAGTTTAGGCTAATTAAGGTTTAGGTGGTTCGTTAGAATGTATTAACCATTTAATTATTCATTTATGCATATTAGGTGGTTAGAATTGATAGATTAGAGAATAGACAGATTGTATTAATTATCTAGATTGGTTCAGAAATTTTCCGGCCCGTCTCGGTATTTAATTAGGCTTTTCTGGCCCAAGTTCCTATTTATAGCATTTATTGGTATTTATTTAATTAATTTTGGTAATTATTTAATTATTTATTATTTTCCGAAAATTAGATCGGAATAGCTGGTAACTGAAATTTTGTGCTGATCGCAATGGTATACGTGGTTTATTTAATTGGATGCTAATTTGTACAAATTGATTGATGATTATAATTTTGAGGTAATTATCCCAAAAATTAAGTAAGTTCAATAATTAATTAGAAAATACCGAGTATCAGTTTACAACGCCAAAAATGTGTTTATGAACTATATAAAATAGTAAGATTTTCTAAAAGAAAGATATTGTGTTTTTAGCTCAGGTCGATCGTGTACCCACACACGATTATTTTTGTCAGGTAATTTTAACACGAAGTAAATAGGCCAATATATTATTTTAATTGAGGAATTTAAGTGCGAAGCGTAATGCCCTTGGCCTCGAGTGAATAATTGTGTCATGGTTTATAGTCAAGGCATGTTGACTATTGAAAGTTGATTTGATGTGTGTTGCGTTGAGGGAACCTAATGGATTATGAGCAGATAAAAGACTAAGTACTACATGAGGACGGGACTTCGTGTGAGTCACCTCTAGTGCCTTATACAATTGCTTATTGTAATCAAGGGCTAAGTGTTACATGGTGACTTGAGTCACATGAGAACTACCTCTAATTCCTTGCAGTATTGTCATGCATAGTGAAGGGTTAAGTGCTATACGATAGCAAGATTTTATATGAGTTACCTCTAGTGCCTTATACTATTGAGTCTGGTATTGAGTCTATATTGAGTGGGAATGTTGAAATGGAATGTTGAGAGTGAATATCGAGTATAGACGGAACCATTAATATGATTTACCCGCATATGATTATGGGACAAAATTGTGTGACACGGAATGTGACGTGTTATAACGATTTGACATTATAATCAAGACTCTTGTGAATTGATTGATTGATGGATTGACTAAGATTGAGTGAGACGTTCCAAATGCTCGAGTGTTGTTACTTCACTTATGTGATTTATGAATTGTGCTAACATGCAAGAGGGAACTGATGCAAGGTAAGTCTTTTGTATTGTGTGCATAGAGTGCTTCTAGGCATATTTCCTTCCTAGTTGGGGTTTAAGGGGTGAACTTGTTAAGATATTGTCTCACTCCATCGTGGGCTTAACTTTTCAAGTCCCTAGTGTGAAGAACCCGGAGCTCGAGGTGGAAGGGTCAGAAGCATAGGTGCCTTAGAAATTCTTTTGAAGATAGACCTTCTGTACTTAGACCCTAGAGTTGGTCTCTATTTGATTTGAAATTTGTTGTCCCACTTTTCTATCTCATGTCTATTATTGTCAAGGGATCAGTAAATTCGTTTCCACATGTGCATAAAAATGAATAGGTCGGCGACGCATCCTAGGACGTTGCAAAATTTTATTGACCACCGAGGGATGGGCACGCGCTCGAGGTTTGGGGCGTGACAACGACTCCATCAATGACGCGAAGTCAAACCCCGACATGGAGTCCGATCCCGAGCCCAAGCCATGGTACTACAACATGGACATATACTAGGCACATAGGGCAAATGTCACTTTTCGAGATTGCTCTCATAGGATAGAGGAGTTCTATTAACCCCCAACCCCTTTTGGCAAATTAGAAAGAATTCGCATTATGGACTTGTAATTATTAAACCTTCGATGTGCTAAGTTGATGTGTGTGTGTGTGTGTGTGTGTGTGTGTGTGTGTGTGTGTGTGTGTGTGTGTGTGTGTGAAAGTGTTTGTTATTATGTTTTTCTTGCTATCATATTGGTGTATATGATTGGGCGGACTTGATTATGCTTCTACTTACATTTAATCGAAAGATAAAATGAATGAGTCGGCAATACCTCCTAGGACGTCACAATTAAATGACCAAAGGAAAGAAGAGATGACGCGTGTTCGAGGATCAAGGCATGATGACCACCATTATTAGTCATTAGAAAAACAAGTATAGAAGTGTTAAATATATTAAAGATCATAGGACTAATAGTATTCGAAACCCCAGAGCAAGTACACTCATATCATATTTATCTCAAACTAATTTATGTTTCCCCAAAACTCCCAAATCGATATACTCATAGCACATTTACTCAAAATTAATTTTTATGTCACAAAAAATCTCAAATAGTGTATCCATGTCACATTTACCCCCAAACTAATATATCCATGCCTTAATTACCATTAAGGATTTTTTTTTGGGGTAAATGTGACTCAAGTATATTGATTTGGGATTTTTATGACAAAAATATTAATTTGTGACAAATGTGCCACTAGTATATTAGTTTATGAGTTTTTATGACACAAAATTAGTAGGGGATTAATGTGGCACGAGTGTGCCAATTAAGGTTTTGAATGGTATTAACCCAAAAATTATATCTTTTATTTCTTTTTCATTTTCTCGGTTCCTTCTTCTCCTTCTTCTAGAACCTAAGCTCGGAGAAGGAAGAGATAAAAGGGCCTTATGGAGAATGTGGTTGAAACATGAATTAAAGTAGTAGATCTTCTAGCCCCTTATCGGCGTGGAGGAAAAATAATTAGTCAATAATATTGCTAAAGCTCATGGGGGTATCCATAATGGAGGAGTAGGTGAACATACTTGTGAAGGAAATAATCTTTACATGAAAATGAAAGATCTATTGTATATGAAATATATGGTTTCCAATGAGAAGAAATTTCTCATTGGTAACATATAGTTATTCATTAAGTAGGGAAATCCTATTTTCAAAGTCAAAATCTTATGCTTATACTCTTGCAAAAATGGACTAAGAGGGTTAGCTATCCCATCCAATTTTCATAATTAAATATTGTCATTGTATAGGTAGATCTCATTGTGGATGAATATTTTATGGATTCATTATTCAATTTAAATATTGATTAAAACTAAAAATAAGAATTTTTGAATGAAATGAAAATAAATAAATAAAAAATAGAAGTAATACGAAGTAAGGATCCTTTTAGGAAGTGATTGGTCCACCCGGAAAAAAGGGGGTTAAACTCTAGTTCTTTCACTTTCATTCATTGATTTACTCGTTCTTCAGATAGAGATTGAAGAATCTCTATCTCACAACAAGCTAGGAAATTAACAAACGACCCATTTTAAAATATAGGGAGGGGATCGACATCAAGAAGTTATGGAAATTTTTTCTTTAAGAATTTATTTGATTTAGGAAACAAATTCAATTTCATCATATGATTTGATAAAATATTTTGAATCTACGTCAAATTGGTTGATAATCTCAATCAAATGAATTTATTCATATTTATCAAATCTTATTTAGACCGTATACTATCTAGGTAGGTCAAATATTTCATTATTGAATGAACCACACTAGGCATTCAGAGTCCATTACATAGATTTCTATAAATAGAATCTATAGATAGAAATATCTATATAATATATATAGATAGATCTTATATGCATAGTATGAACTGATTCAGGAATTTAATCAAATGGATCGTTTTAACTCAGTGGTAGAGTAACACCATGGTAAGGCATAAGTCATTAGTTCAAATCTGATAAGGGTTTTTTTTTTTTCCCCAAAAGACTCCTTCGCTATTATTCATATATGAATGGAAAATAGATGTATTGTTGATATTTATGGGCCCATGATGCAATGCCATTCAAAATCAAGATCTTGGAATTGGACTTAACAATCAATTCATAACCTTTTAAAAACAACCAATATCTATTCGAACCCCCTTTACTTGTAGGCGTACATCTTGGATCTGTTGATTATGTTATGGTAGGAGTCCTACTTATGGCGACTTGGTTGAACTGGGAGAAGTTGTAGGTATTATTACGAGTCAATCTATTGGAGAACCAATGACTCAACTAACATTAAGAACTTTTCATACTAGTGGAGTATTCACAGGTGGTACTACCAAACATGTACAAGCCCCTTCTAATGGAAAAGTCAGATTCAATGACGATTTGGTTCATCCCACACGTACGTGTCATGGGCATCCTGTCTTTCTATGTTCTATATAGACTTGTATGTAACTATTGAGAGTATCCTATCTTTCTATGTTCTATAGACTTGTATGTAACTATCAAGAGTGAATTTATTCTACATAATGTGACTATTCCACCAAAAAGGATTTTTTTTTTTTGGTTCAAAATAATCAATATGTAGAATCAGAATGAGTGATTGCTTAAATTGGCACGAGAACATACACCTTCAATTTGAAAGAGAGGGTTCAAAAACATATCTATTTTGAATTAGAGAGAAAAATGCACTAGAGCATCGATGTGTACCATGCAACTGAATTTACATATAGTAATATCCATCTTTTACCAAAAACAAGCCATTTATGGATCTTATCAGGGGGTTTGTGCAGATCCCGTGGAGTCCCTTTTTCACTCTACAAGGATCAAGACCAAATGAATCTTCATTTGATAGAAAGAGATCAACAATTCCATGAGCTTGGGCTTCTGTTGCTGACATAAAAACATCCCTTTCCATATCTTCATATACAACCCATAGGGGTTTGCCCGTTCTTTGGACATAAACTCTTGTGATGGTTTCGCATAGTTTCAGTAATTCTTCTTCTTTTAGGATAAATTATCCCGTTTTTGCCTCATAAAAAGAACTCGCAGGTTGATGTATCATTACCCAATAATATAACAATTGGTTCAAGTGATATATGTGTAACTACTATATAGATTTTATAACATATCGATTTATTTTCTATGGATATGGATCCATTTGGTTTATTTGATTCTTGCTCGAGTTAGATGATGAAAAATTGTCATGTCCGGTTCCCTCGGAGGATGGATCTATAAGAATTCACCTATCCCAATAACCAAAAAAAAAAAAAAAAAAAAAAAAAAACCTAAGTTAAATGATCATGTATTTCTTTTTCATTTTCCTCTCACACATGCATGCGCATTCTTCATGATTGCAAAAGTGTAGCTTGGCCATGCCAAGATTAAATTAATTAAATGAGACAAAACGAAATGGCAAAGAAAAATTGATCAAGGACAATAGGGAACAAAGATTGCATTTGTAGACAGAGGCAAAAAAAAAAAAAAACCCAAAATAAAATGGCCAAAATAAAATGCTCTCTCTCTCTCTCTCTCTCTCTCTCTCTCTCTCTCTCATCCATTATACTTCTAAATTCAACTAGTGGATAAGAAAACGAAGGGAATCTCAAACAAAAAGTCATGGATTTTGGAATATAACTCATATCCAATCACCATAACTCTTGATTTTGCCCCAAATTGCTTCGGTTTGAATGAATGTTTGATGAAGAGATGAAATGATTTAATTTGACCAGATTAGGATTCATATTTAGGGTAAAACATGTAGACGACGTTGTATAGGGTTATTAATACTGATTGAGCATGCCGACTGGCTACATCAATATGAAAAATTGATAAAATATTGCCAAGTCAGATTTCCAACATCTCAAAATTGGAGTTAGCACTTAAATGACCTATTGAAAAACTTTGGTACCAAAGTTAGCATCGAAAGTTATGGCACTTCTAATGTCTTTCCTCCCAATCTACTCAACTAAGAAAGTTCTTTATTTACTTATTTAGAAGAATATTGACCACAATGTTGAGAACGAATATTTCTATTTGGATTATACTATTGAACAATCAATTATGGGAAGACTTTCCTTTGTTTAACCCAAAAATTACCAATTATTTCTATTCAAAGTATAAACCACAAAATAATGGTGATTATTGTTGAATGATAATATACAAATATATCAAAAGAAATTCTACCAATATTTTTAGATGAACTATTGTCGCAACTTAACCTTGGGTGTACCACCTAGGGTTTGGCTAATGGACTACTAAGTCTAGATTTAGCTTAGGATCTCTCAAGTCCATACTAATTCGTAACTTAGGTTTCAGTATTTAGCATGCAAAAGATTATTAGCTAGAAGTTGTTACTAATTAGTTTATGGTAGATTGATTAGATACCTAAGTAAAATAACAGGATAATTATTTTACTCCTATGAATAAGAGATTGTGGGTATGTGGACTAAGTTATACTAGATTTCACTAGTACCCTTTCGGTACCATTTTTTTTTACTTTCAAAAATATCTTTACAGGCAGTCTAGATTGGTTTTAGCCTAAATCACTTTCATGCAATGGAGTGATCACACGGATGCTCAACAATTATTAAATACTCAATGAATCAAATAAATTGCATCAAAATGATTAAATACACAAAGTAAACAATTATTTTTGGGATTTTATCTTATCTTGAAATTAAAACTTACCTATATAACATGCACTTTAACTACATGACCTAACTCTATTGACAATCAATTTCTAATTAAATGAACCCAAGCATGCAAACTATTTGACATGCATAAAATATTTTTTGTATTTTTTTAATTAAAATTCAAAGTTAATAAAAGCCCTAATTAAACTATCTTAAATGAATAGTTATCTAATCTTGTTTAGGGATTAATTTGACCTAAACCCTATCCTATCTTAGAAAAACTATTTTAAAGATGCAATATTATCTAAACATGCAAGCATTATTTAGGACTCTATCTATAAAAGAAAATGCTATCTAGAATCTATTCTAAGCTATTCTAGAATTATCTAAAGATGCAATCCTATTCAAACTAGGCAATATTATTGAGAAATCCCATATATTCTAACATGCAATCTAATCTTTAAAAAAAAATGCAATCCTAATTTAGGAAACTATCCTATCTAATACACAATTTGATTTTTTTTTTTTTTGGGTGTTTTCCAAAACAAGCAATTTCCAAGTATAAGCATCCTATCCAATCCACTCAAGATATTCATCAAATAAAGGTTTAAATAATTAAAAAAAATAAATTGTCTCATAGATTAAATTAACAATTATTCTAACCCTAAACATCACAACACTCAAGAAAAATCAAAATAATTAAAAATTGATCTGAAGTCTCACGGATCAAATTAATATTTATAATGATTTTAAAGCCAAAATATCATCAATGAAAAAAAAAATCAACATAATTAAAAATTGATCTAAATTCTTACAAATCAAATTAGTAATTATAGTGATTTTTTGCCAATAATATCCTATTGGATAATGCCTAATGCCTTAATGAAATCACTATTAGAATCAAATATTCCAATTTAGGCAATAATATCGAGATGAAATTTAGTTCAAGAAAATTACCTTATTTAGATTATTTGTTTCCAAAACGGGACCAGCGTGAAAGAACTCACGAACGGCAATTTGTGTCGAGATAGACTCAGTGGGGATGGGCTCATGATAAAGGACAACAATGGTTGGGGCTTTCCGGCGAGATGCGTGCGACAGTGGTTTGGCTAATGATTTATTATATGGCTCAACTCGCATTGGTAGTGGCAATGCAAGAAGAAGCCACAAGGGACGCCAAATAAACCTATAAAAGTAGAAAGTGATTGCAAGAAAAAGGATTGCGAGCACCGTCGACTTGAGATCACGGTGCAACAACAACGGCACGGAGTAGAGAATAGCCAGTCATCTCCGACTGCTAGAATCGTGGGAAGTGACAGTAGCTCGTTAGGTTCAACAAGAGGAGGGAACAACGCCATTGTCACCGTTCGTGGATTGGAGTTTATTGGAACAGGAGCTTCGGTGCAGCAACGGGAGGTGGTGCAGATCACGGGATGGAACAGCTACGGATTGTCTCGTCGGGCTGGTCAAGGCATCGAGATGTGTTCTAGCGAGCGATGGGTTGCAAGCGTTGGCGATAAGGGCAAGTGCGGCGGTGCTCGGGGCGGTAGCAGCAACAACGTTTGGGACGGCAGCAATAGCAGCGTTCGGAGCAACAGCAATGGCGAAACAACGACCACGAGTATGAGTAGCTATTGTCGGGAATGGCATAGCTAGTGAAGATGAACCCAACTTTTCTTTTCTTCTTTTTATTTTCTCTTTTCCTTTTTTTTTGTGACTTTTCTCTCACTCACATTGCTCCTCTGCACTTGTCAAAGAAAACACCTCACCCACTTGTAAGAGAAAAGACCTCACCTTCTCTCTCTTGGACGCCTTTTCTTCTCACTTTTTCTTCTTTTCTTGCCTTTGACCTCTTAGAATTCTAGCACTCTCCCCCCCCCCCCCTAGTGAGTCTGCTTTTATAGGTAAGGATGAGATGGCTTTTTTAAGGAAAAGAATAAATCTCCCCCTCCTTAGAATATATTATATCATGATCCTTTCCTACTCTTGTAGCCTTTCCTTTTGCCCACGCCAATGGATGATTGAAGACCAAATTTTACTTTCCTCTTTTAGCATGAAAATCTATTTTGCTTGTGTTTGTGGATGCACGAATACATATTGCTCAAATATATGCTCCACGTGCAACATCTTTTCTTCTCCTTCTCACTTTAGATCTCACCACGAATGAATATATGCACAAATATTTGATGCAAATTTTTATTCCTTCTTGCTTTATTTCTTATTTTCAATAAAGATATATCGCATCGAGGAATCAAATATTCTTAAGCTCATTCGTTCAATTCCATTCACCATCACTGATCCAATACGGATGCAATAATAAGAAAATTAAATGCATCTAAAATTATATGCTATGCAATTAATTTTTTTTAGGGCTCAAAAATTAATTCCTATTTTTCTATATAATGAATAAAGACGCGCATGACAACCATTCTGTTCCAGAAATAGTTTCTGGAATATAAATAGATTTTTCTATTTTTATTTCTAGAAGAGTTTCTAAGCAAAAATAACCGTTTGATAACGACGCAAAATTTCTACTCTAAAAATAGAAATTTGTTTGATAACAATACAAAATTTCTTCCTTTCGGATGGTGGCGAACCGACGGATAGCACCGGTGGCGAGCGGCGGCCGGCGACCGGCGACCGGCGGCAGCAACGGATGAAGAACCAGTTGACGAACGATGAGAAAATTTTTTATTTCTCATTTCTGTTTCAAAAATAGAGAAGTAGAAAATTTCTATTTCTGATTTCTATTCCAAACCTATTTTTGGAATATAAATCTATTCCAGAAATAGAAAAACAAAATAAGTTTATCAACATATTTCTATTCCAAAAACGGTTCTGGAATAGAAAAGTTGTTTCTGGAACAGAAATAGGTAGTTGTCATACATCTCCTAAACGACTGGGTCGCCAAAATTTAGGTGTCAACAACTGCCCTTCTTAGAAGGTGAACTCGTAGAGGTTGTCTTCGAATACAAATTGAGACCTAAATTTTGACTATGTACATGCAATGAATGATTTTTTGTTGGAAAATAAATCCCATTTTAAAATGCAATTTATATGATGCATAGAAATGCTAATACAAACAATAAAGGAACCTACATGGAATGACCTACCTTTTGGGAGATAGAGGAATTCAAGATAATTGGTGTTACATGTCCAAAACCTGTACCTTTCTACGGTCGTCCAGAATATTAATGGCGTTTTGTAAAAGAGAGTTACTTTCCTAGGATCCATACCTTTCTATAATTGCCTAGTATGGCAATATTTGGTTGTCTAGAACCCGAACCTTTCTCCGGTCGCCTTAATAGAAAAATTATTTTTCCAGGGCTCGTACATTTCTACGATTCCGCTTTCCATGACCCATACCTTTCTATGGTTACCTAAATGGAAAACTGTTTTTCCAAGATCCGTATCTTTCTACGGTCGCTTATTAGAGCAACAAATATTGTCTAGAACCCATACCAATTTATGGTTGCCTAAACAGAATATCACTTTCTAGGATCCGTACCTTTCTACGGTCTCCTAAAATGAGGTTTTGTTTAACTAAGATCCGAACCTTTCTTTGGTCACCTATTAGAGCAACAAATATTGTCTAGGACCCATACCTTTTTACGATCATCTAAAATGAGGTTTTGCTTGACTAGGACCCAAATCTTTCTTTGGTCACCTAGCATTGCGGCATAGATCATCTGATCAAGACCCGAACTTTTCTTCAGTCGCCTTAATCAGACTGATAGCTCGATCGAGTCGAGTGTTAGTGCACTTGAGAGAGAATACCTACACAATGACAAGTATTTAGAGTGTAGAGATATACTTAATGATATCTCTGATTCTTGGGAATATGTCTCCTGGAACATAGTCATAGGAGAGAAAAGAAGGTTAATTTGTGAAGGTTTCTCATCTCCTGGTAAAAAGAAATTGGAATATCGAGGACACATCTCGAATATTCATGAAGGTTTCTCACCTCCAAGTAAAAAGAAATTTTGGAATATCTAGGACGTGCCTTAGATATTTGTGAATGTCCCTCACCTCCTGATAGAAAGAAATTGAAATATCAAGGATACACCTAAGATATTCATGAAGTTTTATCACCTCTTAGTAGAAAGAAGTTTTGAAATATCTAAGACATACCTTAGATATCCTCTTGGTAGAAATAAGTTTTGGAACATTGAGGACACACCTTGAATGTTCGTGAAGGTTTCTCACCTCATAATATCATGAGGCATTATGAAAAAAACCTGAATATCAGGAGCAATTGGGTCTTTGAGAAAACATTACCTATCAGACATGATTAGAGCAAAAATGCATTCACCAAAGAAATAAGCAATTAAGGCTATTTTGGAATGCACACTTCAAAATCTGCTGAAGTTTTATCAATTCAATGAAGATTTATGCATAATGACTTTTGCATCATCCAAATTTCCACTAGAGAGAATTATCATTCAAGACAATTTTCACTCATGACATCGATTACTAAGAATACTAAAAGAGAGACTTCCAGATAGAAAGGATTTTCACTCGCTCTCATTTAGAATGGCTATTTTATGAGAATCACTTCATCTCACCATCATCATATCAACAAGAATTCGAGTATTCTTGCAAGTGATACAACCTTACTGATCTGAAAGGTCTTTAACATGGACCATAATGTGGGCTTGGTCGACGACTTAACAAAGGGGACTCTTTGAGTCAAGGCTATTGAAAGAATAATTCTGCAATCATTTTCAGATTTACAAGTCAAGAACCCTGCAAAATGAGAAAGAAATAATCTTGTTCACACTTCTTCGAGCAATGCTTATAAACATATGAAGTCCCATGTTAATTCAAGTGCCATAATTTGAAGAGACTTTATAAGGGACATAACTTAGGTTCACAAATTGAGAAATGAAAGGATCGTTAGGCTTAAAATGTGTGTAAAGGGTGAGAGTTGATGATCATCTTGGCATCGCCACTAGTCTTCTTCTTTACCATCGAGGATTGTCTTCATAATGTGCTCTACTAACTATAAAAACTCAGCATTTGTGTTCTTTGAATGCTATTCCATGAGGGATACAACCTTTTATAATTGATAGTCACCTATCTTGACTCTTTTTTTTTTTTTCATTTTCATCTATGAGCATTAGCCTTGCTTCTATCAGGTATATCACTTTTTCATGCCCCTCTTTTTTGTAGGCATTAACTTTGCTTTTATTAGACACACTACTTTTTCATGCCCCTAGTTCTATTTTTTGACTTTCGACAAACTGTCTACAACATACACTGAACAACCACGCTTTGATTTATTTTTAAGGAATGATTTAACATTTAGACTCTTGGGGTTCTTCATCTTCTATTGGTGCATTGGACCATGTTGCTTAAATGATTGTCTTTTGGCTTGCCCCATTGTGGAGGATGATCACCAACTGGGTTTAATGAAATTTGCAGACTCGAGTGGGCTAAACAATAGATATAAGTATGTAGGACAGAGAAAGAAATGATTTTCGTCATCCTAAGGCACTTAAATTACCATGTAAATTCAAATGTAGTAGAATACTTGAAGATTGGTGCAAGTGAGAGCAAGAAAATTTCCATCCATTTTTCTCACCTCATGGTGCCTCTTCACTTGTAATTTGCCCCGATGTGGGGTGGTTCTTGATAGGGGTAATTTGAAAAAAAAAATCTTCACAAATGTATGGGGCTCAAATGTGTTAAGTAATGGATCACCTATAGTGTTTGGGATAGAGAAATGAACCGCTTCTCATCACTTTGGCCATTATACCTTTCATGAGTTTATCTTGTAGATATAGGACTTTCTACACTCATCTCACAAATGTATAAGTAAGGGACTGTGTATTTGATAAGGCTTGCCTTTCATCATTTTGACACATCTCATTCAGCATTCTTAAGCACTTGATGTCACTCCGTTGAATTGTCCATCTCGGGTAATCTCAACATGAAATTAGTGAGTCAAATTGGTAAAATCACTATGGAAATTCTCTCTTCAAAAGAGTCTAGCAACTTTAAGCATAATGAACTTTTGTGACTTCAAAACAGATAATTTACCACACTCAAAATATGATTTTAAGCATTTGCTCAGGGGATTGCCCCCACATAGGAACAACCTCCTTGGATTGCCCCCTATAAATCAAGACTAAAAAATCCAATCTTTAATTTGATAAAGACTCCCTTCTTGCTTTTGCCCCTTGCACAAGAGAACATGCATGAATATTATACTATGCAACATCAAAGTAAATTCAAATTGCACATCCATTTTGACTCGGATTGAGATTTTATCTCGGTCATGTCACTACTAGAATCTGTAGTGCCCCCATTCGTCATCTGCATGGAAAAGAACAAAGTGTCATCTCCTAACATTAATTATGTTCAAGAATGAGATGTACCTCTTTCACCAAAGATGGATGGTCCTCTTTTTACTTGCCCCTCATTTTCTTATTAATGTGCAAAAATGAAATTCCGTCAAGCATGAAAATGTAAAACACTTTGTTTGGCTATTCAATATGGATATTTCAAGTGGTATTAAGATGTGACCACATTAACTCTTTAGAAATGTGTTCTCAAACTTGTTGAGTAACAATTGAGCCAATTATTCTATCATTGCAACCTAATGTGCCTTTTTCAAATGCTTTCTCATCAAGCCAATAAAATAATGTTTTGAAACATGAAGTCAATGAGTTAGAAAATTAAATAGGGCTAATCTAATGCATGCTTTTGGGAATGGCTTCAAAAATAATTTTTTTATTCTCTTTTTTTGGGGGGGGGGAGGGGATTTTTGGATGAGGAAGCATAAAAGCCCAGTCCTAGAATTCTCCTTGGATGATATTTTCTTTTTATTGTTGAATATCATCACTTGGCTAGTTTGGTGTACCACATTATGTCCTCAAAACAAAACTTGTAATTTTATTGATATTCATCAATCGAATTACATTTATTGATATTCAAGCACTAAAAGAAAGCAAAATAGAAGAAATTGAAACCAATCTCTGAAAAGCAATAAAAATTCCCACGCAGGGGAAAGTGCAATTGAACATGTCCCTAATTAAATAAGGAAAGTGAACTACTTAGGACCACGAATCATGTGTGCTTGAGTTCTTCACCCTCCTTAGTCTTGTGATGTGAACCCTCCAAGTCGGATATTCTTCCTTCCATATATGTCACTACTCTCTTCATTGTGGCATCAAATTCAAGTACCTTAGGAAAATGAGATGGTTCAAAAATTATATTGGCTCTCTTGTTCGAGTCACAATTTCTCATTGGAGATAAAGTGTCTATGTTATCACAGTACTTTTGCTTGACGATATTAGTTACAATATCAGACAATTCATTGACTTGACTTTGGAGATGTATAATTCGCTTGTTCATGTCATTGTCAATATCAACGATACGATTCGACACCTTATTTTGATCCATCATTTTTGCTCTTGATCATGTACGAATTGGTGAACATGATCACTCCATTATCACCTAATTTAAATGAATGAAAATATGTAAGCACGAGGTGTATATAGAGAGCCAGTCCATGACAGTAATCTAATCTATTTTTTATTTGTTTTTTTTTTCATTTATTCATTAAAAAGTTTGTACAAGAAGTGAATTTCCTAAAAAAGAACTAGAAAAATAAAGGGATAATTGCAATAGAAGTCCTAAAACTTATAACAAAAATGTAATTGAGTTTTAAAACTTGTAAAAAGTGCAATTAAATCATAAAACTCATCAAATTGGTTTAATAATTTTTAACAAAAAATGCTAACGTGGCATTTAAAACGAATTTTTATTTTCCATGTGGCTTTTTAAAATTATTTTTAATTCAAATTAGATTTAAAAACTAGAAAAGAAAAGTTAATATATTTAAAAAAACAAAACAATTCATAAAAAAAAAAATGGCCGCCACTTCCGCCGCCGCCCATCACCGGCCCCTCCAACGATGGGCGGTGGTGAAGGAAGGTGCCTGCCATTTTTTTTTTTTTTTTTTTTTTGAACTGTTTTTTTAAATAAATTTTAGCTTTTCTTTCTGGTTTTTAAATCTAATTTAAATAAAAAAAGCACATGGAAAATAAAATTCATTTTAAATGCCAAGTCCATACCATGTTAGCATTTTCCGTTAAAAAGGTGGACGGTGTTAACTTTAAGACTCGATTAAACCAATTTGACAAATTTTAAGACTTGATTGCATTTTTTACAAGTTTTAGGATTCAATTGCATTTTCGTTACAAGTTTTATGACTTCAATTGCACTTATCCCAAAAATAAAAATAGGACACCATAGCAAGAACCAAATTTCCTAAACATGAACTAGGAAAAACCAAAATTTGAAACTCCCTAATAAGAACAATAAAGACATAAATTGAAAACAAATTCTCTAAAGTTTTTTGTTGTTTTTCAAACAACTCACTCCATGGCAATTTCCTCATTCCATTTCTAACCGACAAAGGAATTAAATCAAAGATTGACCCAGATTGTTATGGATGGACCAAAAACACAACAAAATAAATTACATGGTATAGGGATAGAATACTTACTTCACCAAGAAAAATTGACGGCAACCACACAGACAAGTACATGAAATGTGGGGTTTGATTTCTATTTAGATAGCTTAACTAAGTGGAACTAAGAGGATGATCTGACCGTTGCATCTTGTGTTCAAAATGTCAGGTCCTCTTAACTCCGGCTCAATCGAATGGAATACCCTATAGTCACGTAGTTTTGTGGATAAGGACAATCACAGACGACACCATAAACTTTCACGGAAAAGAAGATCAACCTCTACATAGCAGTTTCGCTTTCAAGGAAGTGTCATTCTTGACACCATCCTAAATTCCTATTACGGCTCAATCCGGCGGCATGGTTATATGCAAAAGCAATAAAACATGCACAACAATGAAGACAACACTTCTAATTAGGGAATATAAATCATTCATTCCAACACCCCTACAAGACAAGGATTAGTAAAGACTACTCCCCCTTATATCTCTCAATCTGTAAGAATATTTAATACCTTAGATGTTAGGGACATACCTAGAATTCTCGCTGTCAAACAAAAATATTTTTGAAAAGAAAAGAAAAATTGACCTAAGTTCACTAAGAGTTTTAACTCAAGTCTCCAGTAGAGTCGCCAAGCTATCGCAACTTGACCTCGGGTACACCACCTAGGGTTTGGCTAATGAACTACTAAGTCTAGATTTAGCTCGGGCTCTTCCAAGCCCATACCAATTCGCAACTTAGGTTGAGTATTTAGCATGCAAACGATTATTAGTTAAGAGTCGCCACTAATCAGTTCATGATAGGTTGATTAAACACCTACGTAAAATAATGAGAGAATTATTTTACTCCTACGAACAAGAGATTGTGGGTACGGAGACTTGATTACACTAAATTTCACTAGTGCCATTTTGGTACCATTCTTTTTACTTTCAAAATCTTTGCAGATAGTTTGGATGGTTTTAGCCTAAATCACTATCGTGCAATAGGTGATCACACAGATGCTCAACAATTATTAAATAATCAATAAATCAAATAAATTGCACCAAAAGAATTAAACACACAAAGTAAGCAATTATGTTTGGGATTTTATCTTATCTTGAAATTAAAACTTACCTATATAACATGCACTTTAACTACATGACCTAACTCTATTGACAATCAATTTCTAATTAAATGAACCCAAACATGCAAACTATTTGACATGCAAATAATATTTTTTTATTTTTTTATTAAAATTCGAAATTAATAAGAACCATGATTAAACTATCTAAAATGAATAGTTATCTAATCTAGTTTAGGGATTAATTTGACCTAAACCATATCCTATCTTAGAAAAACTATTTTAAAGATGCAATATTATCTAAACAAGCAAGCATTATTTAGGACCCTATCTATGAAAGAGAATGCTATCTAGAATCTATTCTAATCTATTCTAGAATTATCTAAAGATGCAATCCTATTCAAACTAGGCAATATTATCGAGAAATCCCATATATTCTAACATGCAATCTAATCTAAAAAAAAAAAAACGCAAGCCTAATTGAGGAAACTATCCTATCTAATACACAATTTGATTTTTTTTTTTTTTTGGTGTTTTCCAAAACAAGCAATGTCCAAGTATGAGCATCATATCCAATCCACTTAAGATATTCATCAAATAAAGGGTTAAAATAATTAAAAATAATAATATGTTGTCTCATGGATTAAATTAACAATTATTCTAACCCTAAACTTCACAGCACTCAAGAAAATCAAAATAATTAAAAATTGATCCGAAGTCTCACGGATCAAATTAATAATTATAATGATTTCAAAGCCAAAATATCGTCAATGAAAAAAAATCAACATAATTAAAAAAAATGATCTAAAGTCTTACAGATCAAATTAGTAATTATAGTGATTTTTTGCCAATAATATCCTATTGGATAATGCCTAATGCTTCAATGAAATCACTATTAGGATCAAATATTCCAATTTAGGCAATAATATCGAGGTGAAATTTAGTTCAAGAAAAATACCTTATTTGGATCATTTGTTTCTAAAACTGGACTAGCGCGAAAGAACTCACGAACAGTAGTTTGCGTCAAGATAAACTCAGCAGGGATGGGCTCACAATAAAGGACAGCTATGGTTGGGGCTTTCCGGCAAGATGCTTGCGACAATGGTTTGGAAGATGATTTATTATATGGCTCAACTCGCGTTGGTAGTGGCGATGCAAGAAGAAGCTGCAAGCAAGGGATGCCAAATAAACCTATAAAAACATAAAGTGATTGCAAGAGGAAGGATCGCAAGCACCATCGACTCGAGATCGCGATGCAACAACAACCGCTCGGAGCAAAGAGCAGCCAGTTGTCTCCAACCACTAGAATCGTGGGAAGCGACAGCAACCCATTAGGTTTAGCAAGGGGAGGGAGCAACGCCGTTGTCACCATTCATGGATTGGAGTTTGTCGAAATAGGAGCTTCTATGCAGCAACACGAGGTGGCATGGATCACGGGATGGAGCAGCTGCGGATCATTAGACTACTCACGGCGTCGAAGGGCTAAGGCACACGGCTATCGGAATTGCAGCATCGTCGGGCCGATCAAGGCATCAAGATGTGTTCCGGCGAGCGGTGGGTTGTGAGTGTTGGCAATGGGGGCAAGTGCAGTGGTGCTGAGGGTGGCAGCAGTGGTAATATTTGGGACGGCAACAATAGCAGCGTTCGGAGCAACGGTGAGGTATGGGTAGCTACCGTCGGGAATGGGTTAGCCGAAGAAGATGAACCCAAATTTTCTTTTCTTCTTTTTATTTTCTCTCTTCCTTTTTTTTTTTTTTTTTTTTTTTTTAACTTTTCTCTCACTCATGTTGCTCCTCTGCACTTGTCAGAGAAAAGACCTCACCCTCTCTCTTGGACGCCTTTTCTTCTCACTTTTTCTTCTTTTTTTGCCTTTGACCTCTTAGAATTCTGGCCCATCCCCCCATCAAGCGACTATAGTGAGTTTGCTTTTATAGGTAAAGGATGAGATGGCTTTTTTAGGGAAAAGAATAAATCCCCCCCTCCTTAGAATATATTATATCATGATTCTTTGCTACTCTTGCAGCCTTTCCTTCGTCCCACGTCAATGGATGATTGAAGACCATATTTCACTTTCCTCTTTTAGCATGAAAATCTATTTTGCTTGTGCTTGCGGACGCATGAATATATATTGCTCAAATATATGCTCCACATGCAACATCTTTTCTTGCCCTTCTCACTTTAGATCTAGCCACGAATGAATATATGCACAAATATTTGATGCAGATATTTATTCCTTCGTGCTTTATTTTTTGTTTTAAATAATGATATATCACATCGAGGAATCGAATATCTGTAAGCTCATTCGTTCAAGTCCATTCACCATCACTCATCCAATGCGAATGTAATAATAAAAAAATAAATGCATCTAAAATTATATGCTATACAATTAATTTTTTTAGGGCTTAAAAATTAATCCCTAATTTTCTATATAATGAATAAACGACCGGGTCGCCAAAATTTAGATGTCAACATCTATGATATTTTCTTAAATAATTCAATAATATATTTTTTATTCTCTCATTATTTTTTACATAAGTTTTTTCATTTTTTGAACCACAAAGAAATAGTTGATTTTAACATTAAAAACCGCTAACTTCTTATTTTTCAAAGAAACCTATCCATGCGAAATATCTTACGAATTAACATTTAACATTCCCATTGGGAGGAAATACTTACCCTTGTATACCGCATGCAACTGAGTATTCCTAGTTATCAATAATTTTTATCTAACTACATAGAACAAATGAGCTTTTGATATTTAAATAGTCATTGTGTCACACATTTTCATACCAAAATTTTTCAATCTTACAATCATGGTAACACGTTCAATTGATTTGACGAATAGTTCATTTTTACATGAAGTCATATTTACGAATTTAGTAACTAAAATCATAATTTTGAAAACAAAAAAAGTTAACATTAAATTCAAATGTTCAAGTAAAAATCTGGCACCCAAAAATATTATACTCCATTTGCAAAGTCTATCCATTTTTTTATGCATAAAAAATAAAGACAATTATATTTTCAGTTCTTCAACAATCATTGCAAAGTTCATCTACTTATCTCAAACATATGACTTTAGGCAAATTTTTAAGTAACTTAATGAATAATTGGCTTTTTGCAAAAATGGTATATATATTTATGAATTTAAAATTGTGTTTCTAAAAATAAATTATCATTATTGTCAAATTTTCAATGGCAAAACCGTATAATCTACAAGATGGAGATTTTGAAGTATATTGACCACCAATGTTGAGGACCAATATTCTACTTCTATTGTACAACTGAACAATCAATTATAGGAAGATTTTTTTTTCTCTTGTCTAGAAATTACCCGTTTTAAAGAAGGAAGAGTTAAAGTATTTCTACTCAAAGCATAAACCACAAAAAAAAATGTTATTTGTTTGATAATTTACAAGTATGAATTAATTCAAATTCGAGATGCCCATGTAATTTCACCTCTTGCCTTTTCATTTATATCTATGTATACATTCAATGCAATTTATCCATTCAATAGCTATTTTACACAATATTTTTAGACAAACACTAACAACTTCTTAAGTTATTCAATGTTATCTTTGTATGATCACATTATTTTTTAGATGCATTCCGCTTTAAAGTTATTTAGTTATAAGCAATTGATTTTGACAGTAAACCCATTAATTTATCATGTTCAGAAAAACCTTAGCCATGTGTAGTATGTATATGAATTAATATATTATATTCCCTAAAAAATACAGCCGCACATCGATATATAAATTGGCATCCTTCAATAATTGTCAAATTTTAATTTTTTTGACTTATTTAACTGTGTAGAACCTGGGAATTTTTTATTACTGGAATAGTCGTTACATCACCTACCATCACATCAAAAATACTTAATCTTACGGTTATGATAAACCTTTCAATTGATTGATTGAATAATTCAATTTTGAATGAAGAGGCATATTTACAAATTTAGTAATTTAAATTCTAAATTTTTCATATAGATAAGGTAACATTAAATTTCAATCCTTAAACGAAAATATGGCAACAAAAAATAAAACCCTTCTTTTGAAAAGTCTATCCATATTTCAATGCATATAAATAAAAACAGTTGTATCTCCTATTATTCAACAATCATTGCAAAGTTCTTAGATTCACTCCAGCGTATGATTTTTAGTCAAATTTTCAAGTAACTCAATTAATAATTGGCTTTTACGAAATTGGTATATATATATATGAATCGAACAATATGTTCCTAAGAAGGAAGTAATTCCTCTTGTTCAATTCTTTTTTCAATTAATATAGGGCTTGTTTGGCAAACTTGCCAAACAGTTTTTGATTTTGTTCTTTTGTTCCTAGGAGTAAATTTGAAACAGAATTGTGTTTGGTAAAATTTTTGTTCCAAGAAACAAATTTTTATTTTTTTGTTCTCGAAAGTAGATTTGGAACGAAATTGAGAATAAAAAAAAGTTGATCATTTGTTTTTTAGAACAATTCTAGAATCAAGTCCAACCTATTTTTTTCTTTTTCCTCTCTTTTTCTTCTTGTTCTTCTTCCCTCTCCCTTGTTCTTCAAGTGCTGCCGCCGCCATTGCCGTTTGTCACCGCCGCCCCCCGTCGTCCGCCGCCGCCGGTCGCCAGCGAGCTCACCGATGGCCAGGTAAGGCTCGCCACCACCGGCGAGCCCCGCTTGGCCAGGCGAGGCTCGACCTCATCCAGATCTAGCGAGGCCACTCGCCCAACCAACGCTCGGCCGACGAGGCACAACCTCGCCGAGGGCTGGCGACGCTCCAGTGAGGTCGTCGGCCCTCATTTGGCCGGTTGCCAGTCATCCCAAAGCCGGCAACCAGCCACCTTGAAGAAGAAGGAGGGGAGAAAGAAAGGAAAAAAAATTATTTAAAATAATAATAATAATAATAATAATAATAATAATTTAAAGTAGGAATTAAAATTTCGCTATA
Organism: Eucalyptus pumila; assembly: GCA_016097595.1. Classification (NCBI taxonomy): domain Eukaryota; kingdom Viridiplantae; phylum Streptophyta; class Magnoliopsida; order Myrtales; family Myrtaceae; genus Eucalyptus; species Eucalyptus pumila. The sequence continues at coordinate 25,549,446 of CM027848.1, forward strand.
TATAGAATACATATTTAATTTTGTATTTTAATTTATTATATAGTGTTTATATTTATAGTTTATACTATAATTTATTATTTTTTATTTTATAAAAATTTGATTAGTTAATATTTGGGGAATGCATTTGCAAAAATGCAAATACCTTTGGGCGAAGGGAGTTTTTCGAAATGCAAATAGCATTTGGTGAATTGTAATTCTAAAGTATATTGAGAAACAACTTAGACTAAAATACCATTTAATAAAATTTGCATTTATAAAAGACTTTTATTAAATTTAAATCCGGCCACTAGACGGCTGGATTTGGCGGTCGAATGGCCAAATCTAGCCCCTGGACAGCCGCCAGGGTCGGGCAACCCTAGGCGACCATCGCCTGAGGCCGCGTGACCTTAGGCGGCCGCATGGGTCACGCGATTCAAGCTATCAGTCGCCTAGGTCGCGCGACCTAGGCATCGCCTGAGGTCTAATGATAGTCGCCAAGGTTGGGCAACCCTCAAGCGGTGGTTGCCGGCACATGTGACCCCTTGGTCGACGGTTGTCGACCTCCAATCAGCTTACGTGCGGTGGTTTTGGTGAAAATGAACAATACTTGAGACTTGCATTCTGAATATACAACTTCCCAAAGTACCTTAGAGCTACATTGAACTAAAGGCCCTTAGAGTCATTTGGAGATGTAATTGTATCTTGCCAAAGTCGCCCAAAAAATCAAACCAAACGTATTTGCATTTGGCCAATGGACTTTAAAGTCCCAAAGCCCTTTCCAAATGCCGAACCAAACAGGGCCATAATTAATCAATAGAATTTCTATGATTTGATAGAATTTTAGAATGGAATAGAATTCTAAATTTGAATTCTTTTGAAATTGAAAATATAATAAAATATAATATGATTTTTTCACTCATAAGAAAATAATTATATTTGTGAGTGGACCATGAGAATTCGATATCAAAAAAGGTAATTGAAAAAGAATTGGAATAGAAATTTTATGCAATTACCAAATGTATTTATGTTCATTTTCTATTCCAAAATCAGAAATTTTATGCAATTATCAAGCGCGTTTTTTTGCTTAGAAATTGTTCCCATGAACAGAATAAAGAAAGAATCATTTCTGATAAGAAATTGTTTCCAATAACATAATGGTTACCAAACGCGCCCATAATCTACACAATAAAGATTTATAAGAATATTGACCACTAAAGTTAGGGACAAATATTCCTAATTCTATTGTACTATTGAACAATCAATTATAGGAAGATATTTTTTCCTCTTCTCTAGAAATTTCCCATGTACCATTAATGAGAGAGAGAGAGAGAGAGAGAGAGAGAGAGAGAGAGAGAGAGAACAAAGTATCTCTACTTAAAGCATAAACTATGAAATATTTATAAGGGTTAATACCCTGAAAAACCCCAAACTAGTACACATGTGATAAATTTACCCTAAACTATTTTTTTGACCACCAAAAACTCCAAACCGGTATACCTTTGACAAATTTACCCCAAACTGATACACTTGTGACAAATTTACCCTCTGTTAGTTTTCTTTAAATTTTACTATCAAATTATTAAGTTAAATGACACATGACAGTTCACTAGTATATCGATTTGAGATTTTATGCTTCGTTTGTCACAGTTTATAATTTTTGTGATTTTTTGTGGTATTAATCCAATTTAACGGATGCTATATTTGTCACAAATTTACCAGTTTGGGATTTTTTGCTGTTAAACAAATTAGTTGGGATAAATTTGTCATAAATATACCAGTTTAGAGTTTTTTATGGTCAGTCAGGGTAAATTTGTTACAGATGTACCGGTTTTGGGTTTTTCATGGTCAAAAAAATAGTTTGTGATAAATTTGTCGCAAGTGTACCAATTTGAGGTTTTTCAGGGTATTAACCCTATTTGTAAATGTTATTTGTTTGATAAATTACAAATATTAATTAATTGAATTCAAAATGCCTATGTAAGTTCACCTTTTGTTTTTTTAATATATAACATTCGAGGCAACTTATCCATTCAATAGATCTTTCACACAATATCTTTGGACGCTCTAATATTTTTTGATGTTATTTTTATTGTCTCATTTTTTTAGATGTGTCCCATTTTAAACCTATTCAGTTAGAAATATTTGATTTTAACAATCAAATCATTAACTTATAATGTTTCAAAAAAAACGTGTATATGTGTAGTTCGTATTGAATTAACATATAACATTCCCTAAAAAAATACCTCCATATGCCAACATAATTTACCATCCTTTGATCATCGTTAAATTTTTATTTATTTCGACTTATTCAACTACGGAGAATATGTGAACCTTCAATATTTGAACAATCATTGCATCACACATCATCACATCGAAACTACTCAATCTTACAATTATGGTAATGCTTCAATGATGATATAGCAAATAGTTTGTCTAAAGGGCATATTCACAAATTATGTAACCAAACTCCCAATGTTTTCTTCTCCATAAAGAGAAATTAACATTAAGTTAAAACCTTTAAATGAAAATCCGACAACCAAAATATAAAAACCTCATTTTGAAAAGTCTATCCATATTTTGATGTATATAAATAAAGTTGTAGTTCCAATTCTTTAACAATCTTTGCAATGTTCATCGATTTATCTCAGTATAGGGTTTGCCCCAATGACCACCCTTCCAACATGGAAGGAGGAGGTGGGGGGTTCAAATCCCCACATTTTCAAAATGATTGGAATTGAAACGATTTAGTTTCAAGTGTGAGTTTTGACTTCCACGTCTTACAAGGAAACGGGGCAAAAATCTGAGAGTGAGAATTAGAATCGAAGTAGAATAGGACTGACAAAAAAAATCCAGTATATGATTTTTTGGTTTTTGCAAAAATGGTATATATTTATGGATTTGGAAATTGTGTTTTTAAGAAGGAAGTGATCATTCTTATCCAATTTTTAATGGCAAACCATATAATCTATACAATGACGAATTATAAGAATATTGACAATCAAACTTGAGGATCTTTTTTTTTTTTTTTTTAATTGTACTAATGACAATCAATTGTAAGAATGATTTTTTTTTCCTTCTTTTGTCTATAAATTACCAATGTACTATGAAAAAAAGAAAGAATAAAGTATTTCTACTTGAAGTATAAACTACATAATATTAGCAATGGTTATTTGCTTGACAATTCACAAATATAGATTAATTGAAATTCGGAATTCCCATGTACCCCTCTTGGTTTTTCATTTATATTTATGTACATGTGCAATGCAATCTATCCGTTCAATAGATAAATTACACAATATTTTTAGACAAATTATAATATTTCCTTAAATAATTCAAAATTAATTTTAAGAAAAAATTCCGTTTTAAACTTGTTCACTCAAAAACAATTGATTACAATTGTAAAAACAATTAATTTATAATGTTACAGATGAACTATCCATGCATAGTAAGTTATGAATTAACATACAATATTTCCTTTAGGAAGAATATTAGTCCCGTACACCAGCGGCATTTAAATATAGGTCCCGCGATCACTATTAAAATTTGATTTTTTTTTTCAACTTATTCGAAATGCACAGAATAGGCAAACTTTCAATATTTGAATAGCCATTTTACCACACATCACTGACATCAAAATCTAACCCAATCTCGCGATTATAGTGTCCTTATCACTTGCTTTGACAAACCTTCCCACCATTTTTTTTTCATGAAGAGGCAAATTTTATGAATTTAGTAACCAAAATCCCAATTTTTTTCATAAAGAGAAACTAACATTAAATTAAAACCCTTAAACAAAAATCTAGCAACCCAGATATAAAACCCTTCTTTTGAAAAGTTTATTCACATTTTGATGCATATAAATAAAGACGGTTCTATTTCCAATTCCTCAATAATCTTTGCAAAGTTCATTGATTCATCCCAACATATGATTTTAGTCAAATTTTCAAGTAACGTAATAAATAATTGGCTCTTGCAAAAATGGTATATATATATATATATATGAATTTGGAAATTGTGCTTCTAAGAAGGAAGTAATCATAATAGCAACCCATATAATCTACACAATGAAGAATTAGAAGAATATTGACAACCAAACTTGAGAACGAATATTTCTATTTTTATTATACTATTGAACAATCAATTGTAAGAAGATTTTTTCTCTCTTGTCTAGAAATTACCAATGTACTATGAAAATAGAAAGAGTAAAATATTTATACTCAAAGTATAAACCATATAATATCGGCAATTGTCATTTACTTGATAATTCACAAATATAGATTAATTGAAATTCAAAATTTTCATGTAACCCCTTCATGGTTTTTCATTTATATTTATGTACATATGCAAGGCAATCTATCCACTCAATAGATAATTTACACAATATTTTTAGACAAACTATAATATTTCCTTAATAATTCAAAATTATTTTTAAGAAACAAAATTTCATTTTAAACTTATTTACTCAGAAACAACTAATTTTAACGGTAATAACCGTTAATTCATAATTTTATAGAGAAACTATCCATGCATAGTAAGTTACAAATTAACATATAATATTTCCTTTTAGAAGAAGATCCACCCATACACCGCTGACATCTAAATACAGGTCTCGTGATTGCCATTAAATTTTGATTGTTTTTTAACTTATTCGAACTGCATAGAACATGACTTTTGATATTTGAATAACCATTTTGCCATACATTGCCAACGTCAAAATCTAACTCGATCTCCCGATTATAATAACCTTATTATTCAATTTGATGAGCCCTCCCATTTTTGGGTTTTGCAAAAAGAGGCAAATTTTACGAATTTAACCAAAATCCATGTTTTTCATAAAGATAAATTAACATTAAATTAAAACCCTTAAATATAAATTTGGCAACCTAAATATAAAACCTTCCTTTGAAAAGTTTATCCACATTTCGATGCATGTAAATATAGACAGTTGTATTTCCAATTCTTCAACAATCTTCACAAAGTTCATTGATTCATCCTAACATATGATTTTAATCATATTTTCAAGTAACTTAGTAAATAATTTGCTTTTACAAAAATAATAGATATATGTATGAATTTGGAAATTGTGTTTTTAAGAAAAAAGTAATCATTCTTCTCCAATTTTTAATGGCAACCATATAATTTATACGATGAAGAATTAGAAGAATATTGACAACCAGACTCGAGGGTGAATATTTCTATTTCTATTGTATTATTGAATAATCAATTGTAAGAAGATTTTTTTTTTCTTCTCTTGTATAGAAATTACCAATGTCTTGTGAAAAAAGAAAGAATAAAGTATTTCTACTCAAAGTATAAATCACGTAATATTAACAATTGTCATTTGCTTGATAATTCACAAATATAGATTAATTGAAAATTGAATTTCCTATGTGATCGCTCTGGTTTTTCATTTATATTTATGCACATATGCAATGCAATCTATCCGTTCAATAAATAAATAGTTAATACCTGAAAAACTCTAAACTGGTACACATGTAACAAATTTACCATAAACTATTTTTTCGATCATGAAAAACCCCAAACTGGTACACCTGTAACAAATTTACCCCGACTGACCATAAGAACCCTAAACATTTATGATAAATTTACCCTAAACTAATTTATTTGATCGCAAAAAAGCCCCAAACTGGTAAATTTTGTGATAAATATACCCTCTGCTAAATTGGATTAATATCACACAAAAAATCACGAAAATTGTTAATTGTGACAAATAGAGCGTAAAATCCCAAATTACTATACCGGTCAACTATCACATGTCATTTAACTTAATAATTTGATAATAAAATTTAACGAAAACTAATAGAGGGTAAATTTGTCACAAGTATATCGGTTTGGGGTAAATTTGTCAAATGTATATCAGTTTGGGGTTTTTTTTTTGTCAAAAAATAGTTTATGGTAAATTTGTCATAGATGTACTAGTTTGAAGTTTTTCAATGTATTAACCCATAAATAAATAACACAATATTTTTAGACAAATTATATTATTTCCTCAAAAAATTTAAAAATATTTTTAAGAAAAAGATTTCGTTTTAAACTTATTCACTTAGAAAAAACTTATTTTAATGGTAAAATCGTTAGTGTATAATTTTTCAGAGGAATTATCCATGCATAGTAAGTTATAAATTAACATATAACATTTCCTCCAAGAAGAAGATTCGTCCCATTCGTTGTCAACATCTAAATATGGGTGCCACGATCGCCATTAATTTTTTGTTTTTTTTTTTTACTAATTCGAATTGCATAGAGCAAGTGGACTTTCGATATCTACATAGCTATTTTGCCATGCACCGCCGACATTAGAATCAAATCTACTTTTGTGATTATGGTAATCTTATCACTTGATTTGATGAACCCTCCCACTTTTTCTTTGTTTTTTTATTTTTTTTGCATAAAGAGGCATATTTTACGAATTTAGTAACCAAAATTCAAATTTTCCATAAAGAGAAAGTAACATTAAATTAAAACCTAAAATGAAAATCTGGCAACCCAAATACAAAAGCCGTCATTTTTAAAAATTTATCCATATTTCGATGCATATAAATAAGGGAAATACCTTTAAAAACTCCTAAACTAATACACGTGTGACAAATTTAATATAAATTAATTTTTTTTAACAATGACAAATCTCAAACTGGTACACATATGATAAATTTACCTCAATTGACCAAAAGAACCTCAAACCGATATACTTGTGACAAATTTGCCTCAAACTAATTTATTCGATTGTCAAAAACCCTTAATTGATACATTTGTGACAAATATGCCGTCTATTAAATTAAATTAATGCCACAAAAAGTCACAAAAATTATATGACTATGACAAACGGAGAGTAAAATTTCAAACTAGTATATCAATTAATTGTCACGTATCATTCAACTTAGTAATATGACAGTAAAATTTAACGCAAACTAATAAAGGGTATATTTGTGACAAATATACCAATTTGTGGTAAATTTGTTAAAGATATACTAGTTTGGCATTTTTAATAGTCAAAAAATTAGTTTGAGGTAAATTTGTTACAAATGTACCAGTTTTAAGTTTTTTAAGGTAGTAACCCTATAAATAAAGACCTTTGTGTTTATAATTCTTCAACATTCTTCACAAAGTTCATTGATTCATCTCAACATAATTGGCTTTTGCAAATATGGTATATATATTGATGAATTTGGAAATTGTCTTTCTAATAAGGAAGTAAGCATTCTTATCCATTTTAGTCAAATTTTCAAGTAACTTAATTGATAATTGGCTTTTGCAAATATGGTATATATATTGATGAATTTGGAAATTGTCTTTCTAATAAGGAAGTAAGCATTATTATCCAATTTGTAATGGCAACCCATATAATCTACACTACAAGAATTAGAAGATGTTGTCTTGACAACCAAACTTGAGGACGCATATTTCTATTTTTATTGTACTATTGAACAACCAATTGTAAGAAAGAACTTTTCTCTCTCTTGTCTAGAAATTACCAATGTACTATGAAAAAAGAAAGAATGAAGTATTTCTAGTCAAAGTATAAACTTCATAATATTAGCAATTGTCATTTGCATGATAATTTACAAATATAGATTAATTGAAATTCAAAATTCCCATGTAACCCCTCTTGCTTTTGCATTTATATTTATGATGCAATCTATCTTTTCAATAGATAAATTACACAATAATTTAGACAAACTATAATATTTCCTTAAATAATTCAAAATCATTTTAAGAAAAAAATTATGTTTTAAACTTATTTACTCAAGAACAACTGATTTTAACAATAAAAACAATCGATTTATAATTTTTTGGAGGAACAATCCATGTATAGTAAGTTATGAATTAACATATAACATTTCCTTTGGAAAGAAGATCGGTCCCGTATGCCGCCGACATCAAAATACAAGACTTGCTATCACCATTAAATTTTAATATTTCAACATATTCGAATTGCATAGAGTAGATGGATCTTTTTTATATGAACAATCATTTTGTCAAACACTACTAACATCATAATTTAACCTAGTCTCATGATTATGGTAACCTTATCACTTAATTTGATGAATCCTCCCACTTTTATTTTTTATTTTTTTTTATAAAGAGGCATATTTTATGAATATGGTAACCAAAATCTCAATTTTTTCCGTAAAGAGAATTAACATTAAATTAAAACCCTTAACGAATATATGACAACCCAAATATAAAACCTTCCGTCTAAAAAGTCTATCCTTATTTTGATGCATATAAATAAAGACGGTTGTATTTCTAATTCCTCAAAAATCTTTGCAAAGTTTATGGATTCATCCCCAACATATGATTTTAATCAAATTCTCAACTAACTCAATAAATAATTGGCTTTTGCAAAAATGAATTTGGAAATTGTATTTATAAGAATGAAGTAATCATTCTTATCCAATTTTCAATGACAAGCTCATATCATCCACATGATGAAGAATTGAAAGATGACAACCAAACTTAAGGATGAATAATTATGTTTTTATTATACTATAGGACAATCAATTGTAGGAAGATTTTTGTTCTCTTGTTTAGAAATTACCAATGTACTATAAAAAAAGAAAAAATAAATAAAGGATTTCCACTCAAAGTATAAACCACATCATATTAGTAATTATCATTTGCTTGAAAATTCTCAAATATAGATTAATTGAAATTCAAAATTTCCATGTAAATTCACCTTATTTTTCATTTATATTTATGCACATATGCAATGCAATCTATCCATAGATATTTTACACAATATTTTTAGACAAATTATAATATTTTCTTAAGAAGTTCAATGTTACCTTTTTTTTATTGTCTCATTATTTTTAAGTTAAGTTCTATTTTGAACCTATTCACTAAAAAAAAAACTGATTTCAACAAATAAACAGTTAACTTATAATTTTCAAAGGAACTATTCATGTCTAGTAAGTTATGCCATGTTTGGTAAGTTATGAATTAAACATAACATTTCCTTTAGAAAGAAGATCCATACGTACGCCACCGACATCTAAATACAAGTCTCATGATTGCTGTTAAATTATAATTATTTTAACTTATTCGAATTGGGTAGAACATATAGACTTTTGATATCTAAACAGCTATTTTGCCATGTGCTGCCGACATCAAAATCTAACTTTATATTGCAATTATGGTAGCCTTGTCACTTGATTCGACGAACCCTCCCACTTTTTTCTTTGGGTGCACAAAGAGGCATATTTTTACGAATTTAGCAACCAAAATCCCAATTTTTTTCATAAAGAGAAATTAACAGTAAATTAAAACCCTTAAATGAAAATCTACTAACCTAAATATAAAACCCTCCTTTTGAAAAGTCTATCCATATTTCTACTTATATAAATAAAGATAGTTGTATTTCCAATTCCTCAACAATCTTTGCAAAGTTTATGGATTCATCTTGAGCATATGATTTTAATCAAATTTTAAGTAACTTAATAAGTAATTGGCTTTTGCAAAAAAAAAAAAAAAAGGTGGATGAATTATGAATTTGGAAAGGTATTTCTAAGAATAAAGTAACCATTCTTATCCAATTTTCAATAACAAGCCCACACTATCTCCGTGATGAAGAATTAGAAGAATATTGACAACCAAATTTGAGGACGAATAATTCTATCTTCATTGTATTATTAAACAATCAATTATAAGAAGATTTTTTTTTCCTTGTTTAAAAATTACCAATGAACTATGAAAAAATGAAAGGATGAAGTATTTCTAACTAAAGTATAAATCACATGATATTGGCAATTGTCATTTGCTTGATCATTTACAAATATTGATTAATTGAAGTTCAAAATTTTCTTGAAATTCACCTCGTTTTTCATTTATATTTATGTGCATATGCAATGCAATCTATCCATTGAATAGATATATTACATAATATTTTTAGACAAATTAAGTATTTTCTTGGGAAATTTAATGTTAATTTTTTTATTATCTCGTTAGTTTTCAGTTAAGTTCTGTTTTAAACTTATTTACTCAAAAACAAATGATTTCAACGGTAAAAACCGTCGACTTATAATTTTTCTGAGAAACTATCCATGCATAGTAAGTTACAAATTAACACATAACTTTTCCTTTGGGAAGAAGATCTATACGCCGCCAACATCTAAATATGGATCCCATAATCGCCGTTAAATTTATAATTATTTTAACTTATTCAAACTGTATAGAACATGTGGACTTTCGAAATTTGAACAGCCATTTTGCCACTAACCGCCGACATCAGTATCTAACCCAATCTCATGATTATGGTAACCTTATCACTCGCTTCAATGAACCTCTACTTTTTTTTTTTTGGGTGCAAAAATGGACATATTTTACGAATTTAGCAACCAAAATCCCAATTCCTTTTCATAAAGAGAAAACCGCTCATATCATCCACACGATGAAGAATTGAAAGAATATTGACAACCAAACTTAAGGACGAATAATTATTTTTTTATTGTACTATTGGACAATCAATTGTAGGAAGATTTTGGTCCTCTTGTTTAGAAATTATTAATGTACTATGAAAAAAAAAAAAAAAAGTATTTGTACTCAAAGTATAAACCACATTATATTAGTAATTGTCATTTGGTTAAAAATTCCCAAATATAGATTAATTGAAATTCAAAATTTCCATGTAAATTCACTTTGTTTTTCATTTATATTTGTGTACATATGCAATGCAATCTATCTGTTCCATAGATATTTTACACAATATTTTTAGACAAATTATAATATTTTCTTAAGAAATTCAATGTTACTTTTTTTTATTGTCTCATTATTTATGAATTTGGAAATTGTATTTATAAGATGGAAGTAATCATTCTTATCCAATTTTCAATGACAAGCTCATATCATTCACATGATGAAGAATTGAAAGAATATTGACAACCAAACTTAAGGACGAATAATTATGTTTTTATTGTACTATTGGACAATCAATTGTAGGAAGATTTTTGTTCTTTTGATTAGAAATTACTAATGTACTATGAAAAAAAGAAAAAATAAATAAAGTATTTCTACTCAAAGTATAAACCACATCATATTAGTAATTGTCATTTGCTTGAAAATTCTCAAATATAGATTAATTGAAATTCAAAATTTCCATGTAAATTCACTTTATTTTTCATTTATATTTGTGTACATATGCAATGCAATCTATCCGTTCCATAAATATTTTACACAATATTTTTAGACAAATTATAATATTTTCTTAAGAAATTCAATGTTACTTTTTTTTATTGTCTCATTATTTTTAAGTTAAGTTCCATTTTAAACCTATTCACTAAAAAAAACATATTTCAACGATAAAAACCGTTGACTTATAATTTTTCGGAGGAACTATCCATGTTTGGTAAGTTATGAATTAACACATAACATTTCCTTTAGGAAGAAGATCCGTCCGTACGCCATCGACATCTAAATACGAGTCCCACGATTGCCGTTAAATTATAATTATTTTAACTTATTTGAATTGGGTAGAACAGATAGACTTTTGATATCTAAACACCATTTTGCCATGCACCGCTAACATCAAAATCTAACCCAGTATTGCAATTATGGTAGCATTATCACTCAATTCAACGAACCCTCCCACTTTTTTTTGGGTGCACAAAGAGGCATATTTTTACTAATTTAGCAACCAAAATCCCATTTTTATTCATAAAGAGCAATTAACATTAAATAAAAACCCTTAAACGAATATCTAACAACCCAAATATAAAACCCTCCTTTTAAAAGTCTATCCTTATTTTGATACATATAAATAAAGTTAATTGTATTTCTGATTCCTCAAAAATCTTTACAAAGTTTATGGATTCATCCCCAGCATATGATTTTAATCAAATTCTCAAGTAACTCAATAAATAATTGGCTTTTTCAAAAATGGTAGATATATTTATTAATTTGGAAATTGTATTTATAAGAAGGAAGTAATATCATTCTTATCCAATTTTTAATGACAAGCTCATATCATCCACATGATGAAGAATTGAAAAAATATTGACAACCAAACTTAAGGACGAATAATTATGTTTTTATTGTACTATTTGACAATCAATTGTAGACAGATTTTTGTTCTCTTGTTTAGAAATTACCAATGTACTATGAAAAAAAGAAAAAAATAAAGTATTTCTACTCAAAGTATAAACCACATCATATTAGTAATTGTCATTTGCTTGCAAATTCTCAAATATAAATTAATTGAAATTCAAAATTTCCATGTAAATTCACCTTATTTTTCATTTATATTTATGTACATATGCAATGCAATCTATCCGTTTCATAGATATTTTACACAATATTTTTAGACAAATTATAATATTTTCTTAAGAAGTTCAATGTTACTTTTTTTATTGTCTCATTATTTTTAAGCAGTTCCGTTTTAAACCTATTCACTAAAAAAAACATATTTCAACGATAAAAACCGTTGACTTATAATTTTTTGGAGGAACTATCCATGTTTGGTAAGTTATGAATTAACACATAACATTTCCTTTAGGAAGAAGATCCGTCCGTACGCCATCGACATCTAAATACGAGTCCCACGATTGCCATTAAATTATAATTATTTTAACTTATTTGAATTGGGTAGAACAGATAGACTTTTGATATCTAAACAACCATCTTGCCATGCAATGGCGACATCAGAATCTAACTCAGTATTGCAATTATGGTAGCCTTAAAACTTGATTCAACGAACCCTCCCACTTTTTTTTTTTTTTTGGGTGCACAAAGAGGCATATTTTTACTAATTTAGCAACCAAAATCCCAATTTTTGTCATAAAGAGAAATTAACATTAAATTAAAACCCTTAAATGAAAATCTGGCAACCTAAATGTAAAGCCCTCCATTTGAAAAGTCTATCCATATTTTAAAGTATATAAATAAAGATAGTTGTATTTCCAATTCCTCAACAATCTTTGCAAAGTTTATGGATTCATCCCTAGCATATGATTTTAATCAAATTTTCAAGTAACTCAATAAATAATTGGCTTTTGCAAAAGAAAAGGTGGATAAATTATGAATTTGGAAAGGTATTTCTAAGAATGAAGTAATCATTCTTATCCAATTTTCAATGACAAGCACATATTATCTTCATGATGAAGAATTAGAAGAATATTGACAATCAAACTTTGAGGACGAATGGTTATATCTTTATTATATTATTAAACAATCAATTGTAAGAAGTTTTTTTTTCGTTGTCTAAAAATTACCAACTAACTATGAAAAAATGAAAGGATAAAGTATTTCTAACTAAAGTATAAATCACATAATATTAGCAATTGTCATTTGCTTGATAATTTACAAATATTGATTAATTGAAGTTCAAAATTTTCGTGAAATTCACCTCATTTTTCATTTATATTTATGTGCACATGCAATGCAATCTATCTATTCAATAGATATTTTACACAAGATTTTTAGACAAATTATAGTATTTTCTTGTGAAACATTAAATTTTTATTATCTCATTAGTTTTCAGTTAAGTTCCATTTTAAACTTATTTACTGAAAAACAAATGTTTTCAACGGTAAAAACCATCTATTAGTAACTTTTCAGAGAAACTATCAATGCATGGTAAGTTACAAATTAACACATAATTTTTCCTTTGGGAAGAAGATCTATATGCCGCCAACATCTAAATATGGATGCTATGATCGTCGTTAAATTTATAATTATTTTAACTTATTCAAACTATGTAGAACATGTGGACTTTTGAAATTTGAACAGCCATTTTGCCACTAATCGCCGACATCAGAATCTAACCCAATCTTATGATTATGGTAACATTATCACTCACTTCAACAAACCTCCACTTTTTTTTTTTTGGGTGCAAAAACGAATGTATTTTATGAATTTAGCAACCAAAATCCCAATTCTTTTTCATAAAGAGAAAGCCGAATTAAATGGCAAGCTCATATCATCCACATGATGAAGAATTGAAAGAATATTGACAACCAAACTTAAGGATGAATAATTATGTTTTTATTGTACTATTGGACAATCAATTGTATGAAGATTTTTTGTTCTCTTGTTTAGAAATTACTAATGTACTGTGAAAAAAAGTAAAAACATAAAGTAGTTCTATTCAAAGTATAAACCACATCATATTAGTAATTGTCATTTGCTTGAAAATTCTCAAATATAGATTAATTGAAATTCAAAATTTCCATGTAAATTCACTTTGTTTTTCATTTATATTTGTGTACATATGCAATGCAATCTATCCGTTCCATAAATATTTTACACAATATTTTTAGACAAATTATAATATTTTCTTAAGAAATTCAATGTTACTTTTTTTATTGTCTCATTATTTTTAAGTTAAGTTCCATTTTAAACCTATTCACTAAAAAAACCAATTTCAACGATAAAAACTGTTGACTTATAATTTTTCGGAGGAACTATCCATGTCTGGTAAGTTGTGAATTAACGCATAACATTTCCTTTAGGAAGAAAATCTGTCCATACGCCATCAACATCTAACTACGAGTCCCACGATTGCCATTAAATTACAATTATTTTAACTTATTTGAATTGGGTAGAACAGATAGACTTTTGATATCTAAACACCATCTTGCCATGCACCGACATCAAAATCTAACCCAGTATTGCAATTATGGTAGCCTTATCACTCGATTCAACGAACCCTCCCACTTTTTTTTTTTTGGGTGCACAAAGAGGCATATTTTTACTAATTTAGCAACCAAAATCCCAATTTTATTCATAAAGAGTAATTAACATTAAATTAAAACCCTTAAATGAAAATCTGGCAACCTAAATGTAAAGCCCTCCTTTTGAAAAGTCTATCCATATTTTAAAGTATATAAATAAAGATAGTTGTATTTTTAATTCCTCAACAATCTTTGCAAAGTTTATGGATTCATCCCTAGCATATGGTTTTAATCAAATTTTCAAGTAACTCAATAAATAATTAGCTTTTACGAAAGAAAAGGTGGATAAATTATGAATTTGGAAAGGTATTTTTAAGAATGAAGTAATCATTCTTATCCAATTTTCAATGACAAGCGCATATTATCTTCATGATGAAGAATTAGAAGAATATTGACAACCAAACTTTGAGGACGGATGATTCTATCTTTATTATATTATTAAACAATCAATTGTAAGAAGTTTTTTTTTTTCATTGTCTAAAAATTACCAACGAACTATGAAAAAATGAAAGGATAAAGTATTTCTAACTAAAGTATAAATCACATAATATTAGCAATTGTCATTTGCTTTATAATTTACAAATATTGATTAATTGAAGTTCAAAATTTTCGTGAAATTCACCTCGTTTTTCATTTATATTTATGTGCACATGCAATGCAATCTATCCATTCAATAGATATTTTACACAAGATTTTTAGACAAATTATAGTATTTTCTTGTGAAACATTAATTTTTATTATCTCGTTAGTTTTTAGTTAAGTTCCGTTTTAATCTTATTTACTGAAAAACAAATGATTTCAACGGTAAGAACTGTCGACTTATAATTTTTCGGAGAAACTATCCATGCATAGTAAGTTACAAATTAACACATAACTTTTCCTTTGGGAAGAAGATCCGTACGCCGCCGACATCTAAATACGGATCCCATGAACGCTGTTAAATTTATAATTATTTTAACTTATTCGAACTGTGTAGAACATGTGGACTTTCGAAATCTGAACAATCATTTTGCCACCAACCACTTCAACGATTATGGTAACTTTATCACTCGCTTCAACGAACCTTCCACTTTTTTTTTTTTGGGTGCAAAAACGGACATATTTTACGAATTTAGCAACCAAAATCCCAATTTCTTTTCATAAAGAGAAAGCCCCGTTAAATGGCAACCCACAAAATGGAAAAATCTGACAATCCCCGAAAACGAAAAAGCCCCTCCCATTTTCGGCCCCAAGGGAGAGCGCACAGAAGGAAATCCCGGGGGCAGCGAGAGGAACAGCTGGGCAGCGATCCGACGGCGGAGGCGGCCCAGCGTGGGCCCGGGCGAGTGGATCGGACGGCGGATCCGATCCCCCCGATTCAACTCCAGTTCATAGACCCCGGCGGAGTCCGAGCCCGGGCCTCGGCGGACTCACCTATAAAACGCACCCGAAGGTGGCCCCTCCAAATCCTCCATTAAAAAAAAAAAAAAAAAAAAATTCTCTCCGGAGGACTGGAAAGAAAAGGTAAAAAAGAAAAAAAGAAAAACAGAAAAATCCTCCGGAATTTCGCTCCCTCCTTCCTTCCCCTCTGGCCGGAAGCTAAGGAAAAAAAAAATCGAAAAAGAAAAAACCCTAAAAACTCCCCCCCCCTTCTCTCTCTATCGCGCTCGCTCGTGGTCCGTGCTGGTGCCCGTGCTCGAAAATCTGGTCCTTCGTTCGCTCTTTAGCTTCTTCGTCTTCACTCGATTTCGATCGCTTTTTTTGCTGTGGTGTGCCTAGGGTTCCGGCTCTGCGGTTGGGGGCGCGGGCGGGCGGGGGCGGTTCGCGAGGTCGATGTGAAGATCGGCCCGTCCGGGGAGCGGGGGAGAGTCGGTTCGATTTTTCTCGGGCGGTTTTTCGAGCGGGGGGAATCGCGAGAGGAGGCCAGCCATGTCGTCGTCGTCGTCCGATAGGGAGCTGGAGGAGCAGCTGGCGGAGGCCGGGCGGATTCTGCTGGAGCCGCCGCCCGCCGTGGACGAGCTCCTGCCCCTTCTCGACGTAAGCCCCTTCCCCCTTCCCCCTTCCCCTTTCTTTTCGCCCTGTTCTGATTGCTCCGGTGTTTTTCTTTTTTTTTTTTTTTGGGGGAGGCTCGTCGTTCGGTGGCGCGACTCGATTGGTTGGTTTTCCGGCGAATGTCGTGCGCGGTTTCGATTTGTGGGAGCCGTACTTAGGGCTTTTCCCTGGAGATAACGGTTCGTCTTTCGTTTGGCTTGGTTAGGCTTTTCGTCGTGCATGGTGTGGTCGGCATGCATTTGGTCGGGAATGCTTGTTTTCGTCGGTAATTGCATGGGGGTGGGGATTGGGCCGGGGGGGGGGGGGGGGGGGGGGTTCGATTGTGTGAGAATTGTGCTTGTCGATTACGTGCCGTTCGTGAGTGAAGAGATGTTTCTTGCTTCGTGAGGCCTCGAGTGAATGTGTTGATGGTTTGCTGATTGTTAGGAGCAATACTCGTACGTAGTTTGCATGGATGTGTCGTTACGGTAAGAGAAGGTTGGATTGAGTAATCCTTGTTGTTTTAGGTAGGATAGCCGATATGACCGTTGGTATCGATGAAGAGGTGTCGGTTGATTATTTCCTGTTGTGTCGACATTTACGGTAGGAGAAGCTTGAAATCGCTAATCCTCGCGTCGTCATCGGGTAGCCGTTGTGACTGTTAAGGCTGTTGAAGAGGTGTCTGTTGTGGATCTTAGTTATATATGTTGCTGTCAATTGATGTTTCCTGTTATGCTTCAATCGTTACATTAAGAGAGGTTGAATAGACTAATCTGTGCTCTTTAAGTAGGAAGCCGTTATGAGGTTCGTATCTTTTGGGCTTTCAATTTGAGCTTTCCGTATTACGTAGAGTAGGTGCCCTTTTGAAACTTACTCGAATTTATTGCGGCTAGTTGATAATTTCCTTCGAATTGAGTATGTATGACGAATTTTTGAGGAAGAACTTTAAGGAATATTTCGATTCAGTAAATGTACGCCTGACTACAATCAGAAGGTATACCTATTAAATATGAACACAGGCAATTTACGCAGTTGTTTTATCTTTTCCTTTCTTCGGAAATTTGCATGTTGATTAAGGTAACACCAGCATGCGGGAATTGGTATTTTCCATTTTCATGCATCAATTGATTGCTGATTTTGTCTGCATTGTTTGGACATTTCGGCGACTGTGAATTTGTGACTGGCAATTTGCATGTATCTCGAAAACTGATCTTCTTATTTTGTTATGCTTGGCAGTGAAGTTATTTCTTTCCTATTCATACATCCTTCAATAAGGTGATTTGAGTATTTGATTGTTGTCTTAGGAAACTTTTATATTCTATTTAGTGGTGCCCTTATGTTTGCATCCACGTCCTTCGTTTTTGAAACTTAGTACTCAGGTAACTTTCTGCATGCTTCTAAGAAGGATAGAAAAGAGTCAATTTGGTTGATGGTGCTTTACATATTTCAAATTGTTCATATTGTGCATGACTTAAAGTAGATGGTACTACAGACTACTAATTCGCCTTTATTTTGCTTTAACCTGGCAAATGAAGCGAGTTGAAACTTATCTCTCAAGAGTAGAACAATCTCCAAGCAAATCAATGCAAAAGGCGCTTAGTTCGTCGCAGAAGGCATTAGTGGAAGATGGACTTTTCAGGCATGCAGATGTTGATGTTAGAGTTGCTGTTGCCTCATGCATTAGCGAGATAACAAGGATCAGTGCACCAGAGGCTCCCTATGATGATGACCAAATGAAGGTAATAAAAGATCTTATATTAATGATGTTCCTGGATCATAGTGGCCAAATGTTTGGTGACCTAACCTTTAAGCTGTTTTAATGTGAATTTGGCACACAGGAAGTATTCCAGTTAATCGTGTCATCCTTTCAGAATCTCTCTGATAAGTCAAGCCGATCATATGTGAAAAGGGCCTCAATTTTGGAAACTGTTGCAAAGGTCAGGTCCTGCGTTGTGATGCTGGACCTTGAGTGTGATAACCTGATACTGGAAATGTTCGAGCATTTCTTAAAGGAAATAAGGTACGTCAATGCCTGATCCAGGCTTCATGGATAGTTGGACATAGCTGGTCCTCAACTGTTCTCCTTTTCTCTTTTATGGATTTGGATGATCATTTTCCATGGTGGCATCTGTATAATCCTGCATAATGAATTCTTACCTGTGCTGACACAGAATCATATAGGCTTTGGAGTTTGCGTCCTTTACCAATTAAAGTTGGTTCATTTTAGTTGTAAAGCTGCAATGAAAAGTTTGATTGCAGTTGTGTCTATTGACAATTTGATGTGTTTTCAGCTTTTTGCGTCTCTTTTTTCTCCTCTCAGTCCTTTGGTCTTCAGTCGTCTCACTTTCCATTTTATGATGTCCGTTTGGCATATTTATTGTTTGTATCGATGCCATTTGTGTGCTTGGAGGAAGTGTTGGATCTATCTGTTGTTGAGTTGATTGAGTGCATTGCGTGTCCCTCTAGTCCGATGGGGATTTCAGAATCAGCCCTGTTTGCTGGTATCCTGAAGCTAATATATGTATTTTGGTAGTTTTAATTTCACCTAGTATAACTGCATATATACTTGTGCTTTTAACTAATGTTCAACAAACAACATTCAGGGAGCACCATCCAGAAAATGTCTTTACATCAATGGAGACAATTATGACACTGGTTATAGAAGAAAGTGAAGATATTTCACCAGAGCTTCTCTCTCCTGTCTTAGCCAGTGTAAAAAAGGACAATGAGGTAAACTTCTTTTCAAGTCAGCTAGATCTGTTTCTTTATTGACTATCCTCCATAACATTAAAAATTACACTGTTTTTCAGGATGTGCTTCCTATTGCAAAGAAGCTTGGAGAGAAAGTGCTTGAGAAGTGTGCCGTGAAACTGAGACCTTACCTGGCCCAAGCATTGAAATCGTCCGGTGTTGTTTTAGATGATTATAGTAAAGTAATTGCTTCCATATGTCAAGACTCAAATGGTGCAGCTGAGGAAACCAATGTCCATGATGATGTAAGTGAAAATAAGTTCTACCATAAATTTGGCCGTGTTTGGTTTGTAAGTTGTTCTTGGATTTTATTTTCTCACGGTTAGATCTACTCTCCATCATCAACTAGATATTCTGATGCCATTATTTAGTGGCATCTCTCTGTTTTCTTATTTTCTGCTCTGTGTTGGTGACATTACTTGCATAAATTCTTTAAACGTCCAATTTATGCTTTGTTTAGATGGAAAAAGAGAGGTTAGCTGAAGAGCCTTCAACTCTAGATGTTCCTGCACCTGGTGAATCTCCAAAAACAGTTGTGAACAATGGTTCGACCCAGCTGGACAAAGATGATTCTTCGGTAGATCCCGTGTCTTTGAATAAGGAAGAAGAAAATAAGGAGAGTGCACCCAAAACCACTGATGCATCGAGCAATGGTGACCTTGATCAATTGGACAACAAGAAGGCACAGAAAGAAGAATCCAAGCCAGAACCAGCTAAGAAGAAAAGAGGAAGAAGAACTAACATGTCATCTAGATCTGCGAAGCCATCCAACATTGCTCGGGTTGATGACAAGGATGCTGAAATAGTTAAAGACACTGAGAAAGAACCTGGCAATGATGCTCCAAGTCTGCCTGATGAAGATCTTAAATGTGAGGCAAAAATACCGTCGCAAAGTGAAAAGGAGGGCGTGTCTGAGCCATCTACTGATAAAGCGGCTGATGATGAGTCCAAACATGATGAGTCCAAACATGATGAGTCCAAGGTCTCTGCTTTGCCTCCCTTAACTGAGGAGATACCTGATAAAAGTCAGCCCCAGGAGGCTGGATCACCAAAGGATAAAGAGGATTCAGCTGAAGAAGTGAAACCATCTTCTGTTGACATTTCCAAAAAAGAATCTGCAGGAACGGCTGGTCTTCAAGTAGAAACAGATACGAAAAGAGTGGATGATAGCACTGATGATGTGTCCAGCAAGGAGAGAACTATAACTGTGGAGGAAATGTCCAAGGAAGATGATGCAACCAGTGGATCAGATGTAAAAATGTTGAAGCAGCCAGAGAAGAAAGTGAATGCAAGCACCAGCAGTGGGGAAGGTATCTCTAGAAAGAAGCCAGAGGACAGAAGGAAGAACACCAAAAGTAGATTGGCTTCTGAGAAGAATGTCAAGAAATCTACTGGGAAACCCGAGAAGAAGGTACCTCCATATTGAAGTTAGTCTATAATTTTATATATCTCTTCACTTGGTTAGTGATGAATACTTTTACCTATCAGGGAACTCCTTCCTCCCCTAAGGGGGTGAAAAAACCAGTTAAAGATGAGAAGTATCTGGGTGAGACCTCTAAGGACAACTTCAAGAGGAAGCGTAGTTCAGGCAAAGAGGAGGTATAATATGCACTCTGTCTAACCATGTATTTCGCATTTTCAACCTTTTCTTCTTTTGCATTTGCTAGTTTTAGACATGAAGGGCTTGAGTAGGGAAGATCTTAGGAAGAAAGTTAGAATCTTAAGTGAGAAGAATTGAAATGGGTGTTGATATGTGTGTGTGTTTGTGTGTGTGTGTGTGGATTTTCATCATCACTAGACAAGTTTTGTACTTAATCTTGTAAACTTCATATTGCTAAGCTTCGATTTTTACACAATGTCAACTGAGATTGATGATTTGCCAACGTCGTGTGTCTGTCCTGGCTTGTTTTGAATAAGCTTGTGTGTCTCTTTTAGGGGTATCATGACTTACCAAAGGTGATGACAAATTCAGTATATATGTGCTTTTAAATGGAGAAAATGAGGACTTCTATGGATATCTGTTAACCCATGAGTCTCAACTGCTGTTACATGCCTTCAATTTGGATGCATTTGTGATGCTATGCTCATTGGATGGTTCTGATCTCTGTCCTTTCTCCCACCATCTCTGCAAGCTTCTGTTGTACTTAAAGTGGATAGTAGAAGTGTGTATTTCTCATTCCTCCCCCAGCTTTCCACCACAACCGGCACTAACAGAAAGACCATTTCATAGGATTGATATCTGGTAGTGATATGATTTCTGATTGGTTGATCATAGGTGTCCCAGGATTCTGACGCTAAGAATTATGGAGCGGATCTGATTGGCTTGAAGATTAAAGTTTGGTGGCCTCTTGATAAACAGTATGTATAGGTTTTCTGTAGTCTTTCTCTATGTGCCTGTTCTATTTTGCTAAGTCAAATATTTTAAGCGTTGGCTCTACATCTAATTATACCTAAAGCTGGTTCATATCGCCTCAGATATGCTTCTGACTATTTCATAATCTTTCAGATACTATGAAGGTGTCGTTAAGGCTTTTGATAGTGTGCGAAAGAAGCATAAGGTGAGATGGCAGTTATGGTTATTAAAATGCTCTTTTCATCTCGTATTAGAGGTTGGGGGTATTATGTCCAGAAGATTACAACTGCATACTTTTACAGGTTATCTATGAGGATGGTGATATGGAGATATTAAATCTTGAGGAAGAGAAATGGAAGTTTGTTGAAGGTGATTTTGGAGATAAGGTGGGTACCAATGGATTTGACAACATTGACCTCATAACCTCAATGTTGTGTCTTATGGATAACTGACTGGTGGTTTTCTCTCCACAGGGCCAGGTTGCTGACCGTGATAGTTCGGATGCTTCACCGGAAATGTACGTCGCTTTGTCTTCTTTCCCTGACTTCTTGTTTGAGGAAATAATACATTTGACATTGTGGAAATTTTTATTTGATGGAAATTAAGGATTCTTGATTTAGAGTTTATTTTGGGAAGGCTGTGTCAATACTTTGGAAATTGATACTTGAGTAGGATGCACGAAAATCCAACTTTCTAGTCTGAATTTCGGGGTGGCTTTCCTTGTAGTTCGTGAATATAATATTCTTCCATTTTTTTCAAAAGCTCTTGGAGCATTCCTTTTTTAAAATGAAGATGTTAGGGAGTTGCCTCCTGTTTTTGTAGATGGATGCTGTTGTCTCTGTCTTAATTCTCTTCTTGAGGACTTCATTAATATATCATTTCAGCATGGATAGCTTGTGGTACTTAGATCTCTATATTTGCTTCTCCAGACATGCGATTGCTGTATCTCGTGCACATTGTTCCATGCTTTATTCTGTACTAAATTCTGTGCACCAGTGTACATTCTATAATAGTAAATAGTATTGTACTGATATCATCTGGTTGCTTAATTCAGGCCTCTGAAGAAAAAGGCAAAACTGAAGCCTGGGCTGGCTTCAGCGAAGAAAGTGAAGATGGATATGCCATCAAAGAAGTGAGTTAAATTTTACAGACAAGACTTTTATTGTCCTTAGTTTGTTACATAACCATTTGACGTTTTGTTACATAACCATTTGACGTTTAATTGCTAGGAGTGGAGGTGTTTCTTCTGGCAAATCCAAAGCTCCCGCTGCTACAACATCTGGTCACAAGTCCAGGGAAGGCAGGAAAACAGATGGCAATTTTGAGAAAGACCGAACCCCTAAAAGTACTGGTAAGGCGACTTTGAAAACGTCTGGGAAAGCGAAGGAAACTGAACTTATGACTCTCAAGACTGGCAAATCAAAAGCCAATGACTCCAGTGCAAGAAGTGTTCCGACTAAGTCTGACCGAGAAATCCAGAAAGGTGACAA
Source organism: Eucalyptus pumila (assembly GCA_016097595.1). NCBI lineage: Eukaryota > Viridiplantae > Streptophyta > Magnoliopsida > Myrtales > Myrtaceae > Eucalyptus > Eucalyptus pumila. The sequence continues at coordinate 25,572,713 of CM027848.1, forward strand.
GTCCGTGCGAGCCGATAAGAGTACTTCCAAGGGGAAAGGTCCGAGGAGTTTTGGCAAGGCTAATACCAGTAGTTCTGGGAAGCTCAAACTGGGTTCACCCAAACCCAAAGAGGATGAAATTGAGGATGATGACTCAGAGGAGACACCTGAAGTCCCTCTAAGTAAGAAAGCAAGGCTGTCGGAGTCTTCAAAAGCACAGGGAGGCAAATCGAGCACTGGGAAAAAGCGTCGAAAAGGAGCTTAAAATCTGAAGAGGGGGCTCATTGCTGACTGAATAGAAGGTGTTCCTCGAGGCACCGGTCCATCTCTCTGGAACTTTTTAGGATTTTGCATGTTGGATCCTCCCGAGCTGTGCAGTATTTAAGCAAAACATTCTCTTGGTGGTAGTTAATATTATGGCCAGCATTATATTCAGATAATCTAGATCTTTAGTGGTTGTAGAGGGTTAGCTTAGTTTTCCTTTTGCTGTTAGAGAGGAATGCTTTTGTTGGAACTGATTGCAGAGCGCATTGCTTAGCTTTGTTTCCTTTTGCAAAAAATGGGGTTATTTACATATGGCATTAGCTTCTTGTTGCTCGACTTTAAGAGGCTTTTCTTTGACCGAAATGTATTATTAGCGTGCCTTATGATTGATAAGAGTTACGGCGGAATTATACATCCAGGTCCTAGAACTTGCTTGTTGAATTTGCAAAGGCAGGACTGGGGTGGGTACGTGGGTGTTAGCTATTTTCAAACCCAAGAGTTCATATCGCATTCGTTCCGAGTTCTACTTATGACGGGCTCAGGAACAGAACAGCAAGTGGAATTTCCAAACTAGAAAGGATTTGTTCTACGCTCGCTCCCTTGGAACTTCCACCTAGACGGGAGAATTTCGAGTTATGTTTCTGAGACTGGAAAGGATTGTTCTACGCATTCTCCCCTGAACTCCCACACCTTAAGACGGGATAATCGGCACTTGGCCTAAAAGCATGGTACTTCGGTCTCAACCGCTGTCTTCTTCCTATCGTTTTGTCAAGCTAAGGCTGTTTGAGAATTTGTTGTCTAAAGGCAAGTCCATGTGAGAGCTGGAGAGAACTTGATATGAAATCGCGGGGTCTCGCGGGTTTTCTGTTTCAGAGCTGGGCTATTCGTTCATTGTCTACGAAGTTGGGCTGTGTTCTTGTTGTATAATAGTTGGCAAAAGATCGAATTCGACGTTCCCCGAATCCTTAGATGACATGATTGTAAAGGGCTCCTCGGTCCATGTTGGTCGAGATGCCTGGGTTTTCCTTGTGCGCAGCTTGTTAGCGCTCTTACCTTGTGAGCTCTTCAGTGATAAAAATGCCATTTGCATCGCCCGGCGTGAGTCGTATCTCCCTGCATCAGGTTATGTTCTTATTTCAAGATGCAACCTCTGCTCCAAGCGGAGAGGTGGAATATGTTTCACTGGAGGAAATCAGTATGCTAGACCTCGTATCGATGGCGGGCTAACTATGACTGGTCTCCAACTTCTGCGGAGACCAAAGATACTCCTACGGATCCAATTCATTCTTTAGCATCGCCGAACCGATAGTGATTCCTAAATATTCGTAAATTTTGTTGACATTGCACCGCAACGAACAATAATTACCCTGCTATTGCGAAAATAGGCATAGAGCATGACTTGAATGAAACGAGTCTAAGAAGCTGATCCATCATGTGCATGATACCGGAAGAGAAAGCACCGGATGACGGCCTTTGTCAATTACATTTCCGGAAGCTGGTCGCTGAGGCCAGAATCGCATGACACAACACATAAATCTGGAATATGCTGGCGCGCTAGATATTTATTGTTCGCTCGTTTCCGGATTGGAAGATCTGGGATCGATGGGTACTTCGTCCATCAGTGTGAACACGACATAGATAATATATTTATAATGACCCTAGGGTTCTCTACCTGTCGAGGTCGAAAGGGGGGTGGGTTTTATGCCTTGGCCTTTCTTGATAAATCGAATATTTTCTTGGGGTGGTCCAGTCTAGTAGCCCCAATTGTGGTCCTCCAACTACACCCCGAAGCCTCCTTTATTGTTCTTTTTTTTTCTCCTTGTTTTTGGGATGATTTCATTTCATCCTTTCAAAATTTCGTTTTCTGGGGCTTGTTGTCAGGGAAAAGAAAACCCTAAGGAGGACAATACACATCAGGAAAAAAAAACTTGGGTCGATTCTCTAGATTTTCCTTGTTCTATATTGAGTAATGAAATTAGTTGGTATTTTATAATCCCGCGAATTTATCTAAAGCGAGCTTCCTCCTTACTAAAAAAGATAATATAAAGATTAGCGTTTTTTAGAGTAGATATTTGAAATATTATTTATTTACAAGAGGTTTTCTTGAAGTGCGCTGAATCATGAATGGTCCGAACATAGAAATAACTGAGCTCTTGTTATGTTAAATGTTGACCAAATACAGGAAATCCGAGACCTCATGCTTCTTGCATTGCAAAGTGTCATTTTATCCCATCAAGCTCTTGATATTACATGAAACTTTCATGAGTGTCAGTAAATCTGAATGAAAGACCCGGTCTAGCAGGGAGGGACCATGATAAGCCTTTGGACAAAGGGATCATGGACAAGCACTAAACACAGGAAGAAACTTCTGCAATGTTGCCAACAATAGAATCGTGGGTACAACCCCGTATACCCGAAGTGGAAAAAGGCAAAAGTATAAGGGGAGAGCGGCTCGATGCTCTTCAGAACTATAACATTTTCCATTTGTAGCCCATTTGCCCATCATCTTTTGGTTGGTTCCTTTACTCGGAATAGGTTTGACAGTCACCGCATTTCATGGCCAAAAGACAATGTCGTGAAATGAAACAAAAGCTTCAATTGTGGTCCATGGCTCGTGCATGCGGTCCTCTCCACTACCCTAATACCGACAATTTGATGTCCTCCGTCCAATAAATTTAGCTTTCGTATGTGACAATTATAATACAAGATAGCCCCAAGTTAAATTGCACCGAGGAAGATTATATTCTATCAGAAAAAGACCTGATCCTCTCTCTCTCTCTCTCTCTCTCTCTCTCTCTCTCTCTCTCTCTCTCTTACTCTTTCTGATCTGAAAATTTGAATAGGCATTTGTCGAAATCCTCAGCACCTTGGAGACTTAAGTGATGTAGGAGTAAGTATCTCCCTTGAAACGGACAATATAAATCATGTGAATATTGCTTTCAATTCAATTACTTTACAATTTGCTGCTGCCAGCAATTTACTTCTTATGAGTGGATTAGCGTAGGTCTTATCCCATCCTATGTGCTTGGTACAACAATTTGGAGCCGTATTATCTTCGTCTTGCTTGCCTGGGAGTGCATGAGAACCGGGCCATGTGAAGTTCGACTTCTTTTACTGAAAATTACAAACAAAATAATCCTCGTATTAAACTTATGGTAATCCATAATTAGAAAATGTCAGTCTCTAATCTTTTTTCGTTTCTTCTCTTCTATTTTCACCCTGAGTCAATCATAACCAATCATGCCTGATTCACGGGGCCACACCCTCAAACAAAGTACTCACGACAGTTGCAATTCGAGGTGAGTGAAGCAAGCCACAAGTCTCGTATCCTATACAAGATATAGATGGGAAAATTTAATATAGGGCGGTTAGAATCCTCGTTAGGGTGCGCCTTGCAGATTTGTAGCAATTTGTATAAAAACTATTTAAGGGGTGACTCTCACAACTTAACACTCATTTTTGTCCGGCCTTCCAACACTGCTTTGAGCTACTTTTAACTACCCACTTGATCTATTTGCTTTAAGTGATGACATGTAATCGAAAGTTTTTATGAGTCAAATGACAAAATCTGTCGTCATCCAACGTGAAATCGGCGGGCGGCACATTGGATCGCGCGGTCTATGCCTCCCCAAGTGCATTTCTCTGACAAATCAAATAATCTTTCACAAATGCTGTGGACTTTCTCTGAGCTGCTCATGGTGACTACATTTTGGGAAGGCCAGGCTTGAGTCGTCTAGGCTCGCCCAATAAGAGTGTTAACAAAAGAAAATTTTCTAAAGGATTCTAAACTAAATGATGTAGAAATGCAATGGATGGGATTTAAAGGGCTAGTATAAATATAAGCCCCAAAGATAAGGATGTAAAATCACTCTGATTCATTCGTAGAAATGTTGATACATTGGGTTAATGAGTTTTTTCAAAACACTTGCTAAGTATATCTAATTTAAGATGTTTTGGTTTTTTAGGCCTAATTTAAGATGATATGATTTTTAAGACATTTTGAATAAATTTTTTTTGGTCGAAAGTAATATTTCATTCATTTTTATTAAAAAAAAAGAAGAAGAGAGAAACAACTTAATTTAAAACCATCTGTGGGCACGTTAGTTGAGAGTCTTTCCTTCATCGCCGAGATCGAGAGTTCGAAATCCGCAGTTGCTAACAATTTAAGTGGAGGGCCCTAGCGGTGGGATGTTGGGCTAGTCTTCCCCGAGGTATAGGGGCCCGGCCCTTCGGTGTCGTCTAGGCACATAGGTCCCATGGTGGAATTCTCGATTACAAAAAAAAAAAAAAACTAGTGAAAAAGTTAACTAAGCATGGATCTAACTGTAAGAGCAAAATCTTTCACGAAGCTCCTTCAATCTTGTATGAAACTAAACTTGTACATTAACAAAATCCAAAGAAAGCGAAATCACAAAAATATACACATAAAATCCCCAAATCTAGACTAGGTAGAGATAGAAATCTTCCCAAAACAGGAGAGACAAGCCTCTAGAAATTAGATTAGAAAAGAAAAGCTCCCTAATTGGAAGGAAAGTAAGGAAAAGAAAATAGATAATCGAATCATTTAAAATACAAAGGAGGGGAGGGAGAGATCTAGCTCAAACCCTCTCTTCTATGGAAGTTGGGGTTGTGTGGAGATGAGAGGAAGAAGAGAAGAGGTAGTAGGTGGCTAGAGTTTCCCTACCTGAGACCATGTTATGTTGACCATTTCGAATATTGATAAACTTTAATCGGTCAAAGATTACTTGAATTTCATCGTGTCTTCTTAACATGTAGTACGAGAGTAGTCGATGAATTGATAATTGTGAAATTCTCTTTAACTAATTACTCTAGAAGCGTTTTAGAAATAACAAAATCCTTTATAGCAAATGGGTTTTAATAACAAGTATTTTTGGAGTATTTACTAAATGTGTTTGATGCGGTTTCAAATTACTGAATTTTAAATGTCCATATTACGGGCATCATCACCAAACTGAAAGCTATATATACTTCCTTATTTGGTTTAGCAAAATCCATATAAAAATATATGCTGAGTACTTTTATAAAAGTCACCTGCTAGCTCATCGCAGGCAAGGCCTGTCCCCCGGATTGACGCAGTCCCATCCTGAAACGCCCGATTGCCAAGACAGCCACACCTCCCAACCGAGCATACATGCACGAGGAATTGACGACACCAGTCACATCGACGGCTAGAAATCAACCACCAGTGTCTGGTCTTCCCAAGAAATACATCCTGCGGAAAGGAGAGAGAAATGAACAGGGAATTTGGACAATTTTTCGAATGATCAAATAAAAAAAAAAAAGTGTGTTTTCTTCAGGCGATTTCATGTAATTTATCTTGTCACATTCAAAATATATTTTTCAATATCTAACAAGTATTTATATACTGACGATTAAGAAATAAAATATGGCAGAGAAAATGACTTATTTTCACAAGTGTCCAAAACACTTGTTAAGCTATTTCGATACGGACTATATATAAAAAAAAAGAAAAAAGAAACTCGATATGAAATAGTCCAATTTTCAAGATATAAAATTTCTTTAATCCGTTATTTAAAGGGTCTTCAGAGGAAAACTTTTTTTCCCCCTTTTTTGGGCAATTGGCAACGGAAGTGACCCTTTATTTTTGGTTGGTAAGTGACCATTCAAATCGCTCCGTTTCCTCGTTTAACCGGAAGGGGCAAAGACGAGAGCACGCTCTCTCCACAGTCCGAACATTTTCTCTTTACCTTTTTCGGTGGTTTTGCCATTTTGGGGCCATCGCCGTCGATCACTGTACGATTCATTCTGCGACATCTGGTACGTTATCCCCGAAACCTGTCGACACCTTGCATGTGTGTTTGTGTGCCTGTTGAGAGTGGGGTCTGGTTCTGTGGCTCCTGTTTTGGGTTTTCTTGATGGGGGCAAAACCCTAGTTGTCATTGACAGGCGATGATGGATCTCTCTGATGTTTAGAGACTCCTAAAGTAACTCTCCTCCAGTGGGTGTCTCCACCTCTCCACAGATCTGATTTCTCCTTTTCTTTTTCTTCTTCTGCTGAATTCTGTTTCATTGTCTCACTGTTTTCTTGCATCATCACTTTGTTAGGGTTGATATGGGGCATCCAAGAACTTGACAGAAGAGAGTGAGCACACAGAGGTAATTGTATAGAGGCTATACCTTTACTTTTGCGTGCTCATTTCTCTTTCCGTCAAGCTTCCGTTGCCCGAATTTTCGCCCCCCCCCCCTCTCTCTCTCTCTCTGTGGGGCTGTGGCCGTAGCTGTGGCCGTGGTTGTGTATGCGGGTCTCGCGATGAGCCAAAAAAGAAAAAAGAAGAAAAAAAAACTGATAAGACGCGACTGGTTCACATGGGTTCTGTGACCTGGGTTTGATTAAACTGTGAAAGCTTTTTCCTTTGTTTCCTTTTGGGTTTTTTAAGCTTGAAGATCAGCAACAGTTAGCGGCTTCAGAGAGCGTGACTTTCGATGGGGGGATTAATTCCCTGTACTGTGCGGATTTAACGGAAAAATTCATATTTTATGCCTGACCCTTCAGGTAATTAATAATCTCCATTTTTATTTATTTATTGCATTATTCTGGTCTTGGACTCAGAGAGGAATACCCTGTCCTTCGACTCTTTTGATTTTCTTGCATGCAATATGGAACAGGGAACGCATGACATAATTGCTATACATGAGAATGCTTATTCTCATGTCTTATAATCAGCTCTGGTTCTTAGTCTCCAGCTAGATAAAGTGGCTTTTTACAGCGTTGTTCAGATTAATATGCAAGAGAACCTTCTTAGCTAGTTCATACTCCCTTTTCCATTCTCAATAGCAATTGGATTTGGAGAAGGACAACAGTTCTAGAGCCATCAAACTGTGGGATGAGAGACTTTGTGCGAACAAGATATAGTCTGATGATCAAGCCACCACTGGAATATATCTTGGCGAGTATGTGGATTAAATTCATCGTTTATCTCTCATCTCCTCTAGGTTCTTGCAGATAATAAATGCTTCTTCGGAATCCCGTTGAAAATAAATGGGTGAACGAATTTATGGCACCAAGAGAGCAACTGTTTACCGTCAGTTTGATTTTTTTCCTCATCTGTTTGCGCGGCTAATTTTGTTTGTGTTAATAATGAGAGGCAGTTTTTCATCTTTTTTGATGGATTATAGCTTGATAGGAACCTAGCCATAGGAGTCCCGTAAGGAAACTCAGTCTAGTCTTTTCGTTCTTTTAACTCATTTCTTTCCGACATTTGATGGTTTAAGGCTGATAAGGATGATGAAGGATTGAGCTCTCTCTCTCTCTCTCTCTCTCTCTCACGTGCGCGTGCAAAATATGATAGCCTTGGGGAGGTGCCACATTGACTATCAAAGCATCAAGATTGAGCCCTCTACCATGAGCCAACGGTGAATGCCATTCACAAACAAGCTAGGGCCAACTGGGTGGTGGGGGCATTACTTCCACGACTTGGGAATCTTCTTGAATCTTGGCATGAGTAGTTATCCAAGGATGATTTGGAGTCAAGTCTCTTAGGTATTTAGATGGTGTTCAGCTTAAGTATGACTTCTGTAGAAATGGTTCTTCTCAAGCTATGAAACTTAGTTTATGTGAGGTATTTGATAGAATATTCCATGTCTTCATTTAACAACTTAAACTTTTAGAATAGTTATTATTGATTCACGAAATCACATATGATATCAAAGCAGTAGATTTTAAGTCCAAATTCTTTCATGCCCCTATTGCCTCCCTAATTATATATTTCAACTCTTACTACTAGGCAAAAAGATTAGATTAAATGTGAGGAGGAGTGATTGAAATATTTAAATATTAAATCACGTATTTATCTAAGAATTAATACTCTTAGAATAGTATGTAGTGGTCCTACAAAATCTCATAGTATTGAACTTCTTCAATGTGTCTTGGGGATCATAATTTGAGATATATAATTTTCATGGATAAGAATAGAAGAATTCCAGAGAGAAAGATTATTTATTTATTTTTGATTGATTTAACTTTGTTCCTCTAAATTCTTTGTTTGTTTGCTGCAAGAGTTTGTAGATTCCTGTCTACGATTTGGCACCCCCTAGTGTGTCCCTTATACTTGCTCTTTAACGTACATCAGCTGAGATGTCTTGCAAACTAAAATAGTTGTTTCTTCCAAGAAACATGCTTGACATATACTGTTTTTATCATAGAAGGAATCAAGAGTTCAATTTCCCCACTCTTATACTCATTTTTGTAATTTTCTTGCATATTACTTGTGTTTATTCTCTTATTCTCTTGAGAATGAAAATATGTCCTGGTTTTACAAGCAAGTCATGGCTTATATACAAGGTAGGGTTTCTTGAGAAGCAAGACAAAGAAATGAAAGATAATGGTATTGGCACAATAGAGGTATCTATGAGGTTGCTCTTCCATTGCCAGACATTATATCATGGTGGCAGCCAGGTTTTACTAGTGGGAGGTGAATGGGCTGTAGGTACTTTATGAGCAAACCTTCTGGTGAATGTGTTTGATTGTGCTTAAATTTTCATGATTTATGTCACATTGAGTTTTTGGCTTTACTAAATTTGCATTCTCTGATATGGAAATCTATCAATAAACAGTTGCTTGTTCATTTTGTGATGGTGTGTTATATTCCATGATTTATGACATCATACATATATGCGTAGTTCTACACTTGGATGATCACTTTGTATGTTAGAGATAGTTTTATGTGGCACTTTTGCAGAAAAAAGGAGATGCTTTGTTGCTTATCCTATCTGCTGTTCCTACATATCACATGTTTCCTGTACATTTAGTGTTCCACTTGTAGCTTGTCTAGTCTTTTGCTCCTTTACATCACATGTTTCCTGTTCAGTTGGCAGCTCACTTCTGGTACTTATAGAGTGTCATCATGGTTGCATAATTTGCTGATGCATACATTGACCAAAGAGACTTTGATGGGAAATTTGTGGTTTACCTGCTTATTAGAGTTTGTCGATATCATTTGCCTATGGCCAACTACATTAATCAACATAAAATCAATCCTTCGAAGGCGTTTGTACTTATTTCTTTTCATCTTTCACCAATCAATCACTTTTACAATGTGGATATATTTTTATGGAACTATCGATCTGTCTTTCCTTTTCACCATTTGTTTTAATTGGGTCTTTTATCCTACTTTGCTAATTTGTGGGGGGCCTTTCAAATTCTCATTTCAATGATCTAATCCATGATATGATTGTTGAACTGGTTTCTTAGTTTTCATTTGCTTGTGCAATTATTGAACTTTGGAGCTCTACCATTTGGCAGAATGCTCAATGATAACAAGTATGAATCCCAGAGAGCAGCTTCTTGAATCCTTAACCGATGGTGGTATTAATACATCACATGTAAGTTGTTATGCATTATTCAGGTGAAGAAATGGTGCTTCTTTAATGCATTCAATTATTTTTTTTCCATTGTTGTGTGCTTCTGTCTTATTTTTTTTTTCTGGTGTAATTGTTGGGAAGGTTTTGTTTTGATTATTATTTTTCTCCATCCTGCTAGTTCTGACTGAGAGTCATGGGATGCTTCTATATTCCATCCTGCTAGTTCTGACTGAGAGTCATGAGAGTCATGGGATGCTTCAGTATTGCATGCTTTTATTGGAACGCTGTCGCTAATTACTCCATGAAATTGAACAGTATTGGTCTTATTCATGAAAACTTGTGTTCTTACTTTTGGTATTGCTGCTTAAGGCTCTCCTTTTCCTTTCTTTGCCTTAACATCTTATTTTGATTCTTTTATTTATCTACAGATGGGGGACTTTTTTCTTATTGCGTATCCCCTTCTATATCTTATATTTAGTTCTATAGGTCTCAAATAAAAGTGGTGATTCTGCAAGAAATTTTAGTACTTAATCACACGAGTGCCTTTGGGCTCTAGTCTTATGTGTTACCTCTTCATTCCGAAAGTGAGTGAATTATGAAGAATGCGGGCGTTTTTGCTTCCATTTAGTGGGTACATGGATGAGCGAGAGGAGGGAGGGGGGAAGGGGGGTGATGTCAGGTTCAATGGCTGGAGGCTGGGTGGCTCAAGGCGGTGTTGTGCATGTGACGGTGGTGGGTGGGGTTCCAGTAGTTTGGTAGCTTCGTCTCAGTACATATAACGAGGTGTAGGAGGAACATCTCGCATTACAAAAATTGCATGGATATTATGTTCTTTTATTGTTTCTTATTTGCTAATGAAACTTCTTAGTAATTGGAAAGAATAGCATGTACACCAGAGGCATAGAACATTAATTACACAAGCCCTTGCTGTATCCTTTAATATGTACGATCCTTTGGTAATATGTTTCGAGAGATTTGATCTCTAGCATTTTCATTAGCTTATCTTAGATTTGATGTTCTATTACCATGTGTAACATTGCATAATAAAAATCTAGGGTGATGATGTCAAATCCATCTATCTGCATACATATTCTACGGAAATGCTAGGTTTACCAGCAGTTGGCATTACTCTCGTGGGTGCACCACCCAGCATGCCCAGGTGCGAATGTTATTCATTAAGTACTTTTTCCTAATCAACCTTAACACCTATTCTCGTGACTAATTTAGTTTTCAAATTTGGTAATTTGTATATCATATATTGGTCTATGCAGAAAATTGTAATAGTTGGATGGGAGACTGACTTTGTTTAACAATGTTAATCAGTATACGATGGAATTTAATATGAACTTGAAGAACTTTTGTGAAATTAGGAAAGTTGCTGCAAATCATTTATATGTTAGAATTCATGCATGCCCAAGTAGCGGAGAAGTCTAATAAAATGGAAAATGGGATGGATAGCAATGAAAATAGTGTATGGTATGCAAGTGTTGCTCTTTGAAAATTCAACTTTATGTAATTGTTGGTTTTCCTCATAACTTTACCATATTTAATAAGAGGTACTTGAAAGAAAGAAAATAAAGTAATTACCTGAGAACTGTGCTTCGTATTTTATATTTAGTACATTTAACAGTAACTGTTTACTAGATAAAACCTATGTGACCAGTGAAAAAGGTTATGATGTTATTTTAATATCTTAATGCTATGTCTGAGACACCATCATAAAGAAAATTACGAGAGAAAACATTACAAATTTGAGATTTCCTCCTCTCTCCTCTCACAATATTTTCAATTTTTTTTTAAATCTTTTTGCACCCAAAATATTGATTCCATTCATTTTCTCCCCTTTTACAAACAGATTTGAAAGAAAAAAAAAATACTTTCTCCAAAAGTCCCATGAGATATTCTACTAATCGAAGGAAAATATTGTGCGTCATATCCCTTGGGCTGTGTATATGTAAATAATATATGTAGCTTTATCTCGTGTAAATTATAAATGTAAGGCTGGGTCCCCTTTTTGAGCGACTTAGGGGTTTGCACTGTCTTGGACGACGTATTGAAGGAGAATATCAATCTTTTGAATGGTTGTATGGATTGTTGTATTGGCAGCTTTATGCATGATAATGCTCTAGGCAATTGCGCTACATTAATTGCGGTCAAATTGTTAGTAGCTTTCCCGGATATATTATTTTTAGTTTGGTCTCTTCCAAATTAATCAGGAATAAATTGCTATGTCAATCTACTCTTTCATCTAGTCGGAGACCCAAAAAAGGTCCAAGGGCTATTCCAATTGAAAAATGGATCATGGAAATTTCTCTATACAATGACTAAGAGAGCTGCCGAAAATAGCAAATCCACAAAAAAAAGAGTTGGGTTGAAGATCACTTCCTGCCTGGTGCTCAGAAGATCGCTTCTCTCCTGATTCCTAAAGTAGAATCAGTTTGAACGTAGACTAGGAACCTTGTACATACCTTATCCAAGATTGAATGTAGCTATCTAAGTAAGGGCCGACCCATATCTATTCAATTGCGTAGTGGGAGAGGACGAGAGCTCCTTTGGCATTGTTCGAGGGTTTACGAATAGGGTGAAGCTGAAACTGAGAGGGAAAGTAATTCACATCAAAATTACAAATTGGAATATCTCGGCCTTGTCCAAAACGGTGGCCGAAAGATGTTTGTGGCAATCTAGTTATCCTTTCTTTTGAAAAAGGCTTCAAAAGATAGCGTCAACTACCATATGATAGACCGTATTTGAACGGTGGACTAAATATAGCGAAGCCCGTGTATCTATTACCGACTTAGAATTGGCTCGAGGCAACCAACTTCTTTGACCGTTCGGCGCTAGGTAGGTGTCGACCGCACAAATTGTCTTGGGCTTTGCTTCGTGGATCAAGCATATAAATTTCTGGTCAAATGCATAGGCCTATGTCGCCGAACTCGTGCGTTAAGAGACATTTGCAGCACCTCACCCTCGGGTCCGCGTTTGAGTTTGGCTTGAAAAGAAGAGAGATTAAGGGGAAAAAGATGAATCCTGGTTCTCGTCGGGTATATGTTCGAAAATTGTAATGTACTATCTCTTTTTCAGATATTCCAATGTTTCGGTTCCTACGAGGTCCAGTTGCAATTGAGAGATTTTAGGTCTTCTTTTGGTATCTTGGTGCGCTTTATCTAATAAAGAGTTGCGAGTTCATAAATAAATAACATGTGGCGTCTTATGACAAGCTTAGTTGGATAACTAGGATGCCATAAGTTTTCTTTTTTTGTTTTTTTTGGTGGTGGTCAGAAGGAAGCCATGAGTTTACTATGTAAAATTCTCGGACGCTCACTCGATCCTCTGATGAAATTCGATGGATCCTCTACTTTTAGCATTGGGTACATGCTCTTAAGGTCCTAAAATTGATGAAAGAATAATCAAGTTCTAAGATTTTTCTAGACAGCACAATTGAGTGATGGAATTTGTTCAAAAAGTGTAATCACATGATTTCGTTAATTTCATTAATTTTGAGTTTGCAAAAAATATGGAATGACATTCTAAAATAGGTTGAGGAATAATTGGTGATGATGTGGGGCCACCTAAAAACCAAAAATAGAGGAGAGATCGGGGCAAGCCCTCGCACGACGGAGGCACCGTCTTGTAATGGCCGACCCTCATCAAAATAATGAAAAGCTAAGAGACATAGAGAACCAAAATCTATATCTACTTCTTTCTCTACGACAAGTTTGCAGCCTCTACTTTTAAAAACAAATTTGCATCCTGAATTTTGCACATAGATACCAATTTGACATTGTTTAGCAATGTATAGTTGTTTAGAAAATTGTCATTTCCTCTAGAAAAAACAATTCCATCCTCGTCCTAAATAAACACCCAAACCAAACCCTAAGATTGGCCACCAACACTGCCAATGCTACCTCCTCCTCCCACCCCATCTGATGACTCTATCTCATCCCCAATCATAGTGTCAAAGGCCAGAAAATTTACAAAAATAAAAAATAAAATGATAAACCTATTGTACAATGGCAAATTTAGTCTTAAATATTTCAATTTGATCAATTTAGTTATAAATCCTTTAATGATTTGCCAATATAGTCATTTTCAGCAATTTTGGCTAGAATTATTAATGTAAATGTTGGACATCCTATGTAGCATAGCCAGTGACGGTTGGTGCTAACGTAAGCAATTTTGAAGTTTTTAAAATTTTAAAATTTTTATTATTATTTTTCTTCTGTTTTTTTTTCTATTTATTTATTTATTATTTTTCTTCTTCTTCTTTCCAAATTTGGGCCAGCATGGGCTACCAATCCTTGCCTGGTTTGGGTTAAGAATCGCAGCCCTTGCTAGTCATAATTGAGGGCATAGAGAGGGTCGCAGCACCCCTGCCCAAGCTAGGTGAGGGTTGGCCAGCAAGGTCAACAGCTAGAGCTAGAAAAAAAATGAAGAAAAAGATTTGAAATATTAAAAAGAAAAGAGCACAATTTGTCTACGTTAGCGTCAATCGTGTCATGTAAGATAACCATCATTCATGTTAGTAATTGCTGACCAAAATTGGTCGAATAACTAAATCAGCCATAATTGAAAGGTTTATGAAGAAATTAGTAAAATTAAAATATTTATGACTGAATTAATCATTGTACAATAGGATTATGATTATACCTTTTCAGTAATTTCCCTACTGCCGGCCCCAACCTGTCTACTTGCTGTGAGGCCGACGACCTCATCGCAGCTATTGTCAACCACAATTTAGGTCGCAAGCCTCCACCTCGGCCCTGCACAACCTTGATGAGGTCGTCCATGGATGACCCCATGTATAGTTTCGGCACAGAGTGACAGAGAGACATATTGCAGAGATGGAAATCGCAAAGCCCAGTGAAAGAGCAGACAGGCAAGGGAAGCTGGCGACAGTTGCAAGAAGGGGGCTTACGGCCGCAGCAGGTTGGAATTTTGGCTACAATAGACGGTGGTTGGCGGTGGAATAGAGATGGGCAATTTTGGATGATGGAAGCCAGGGTCTTGCGGGAGATTACGGAGGATGTCGCGCTAATCAAGCAATGACCCTTTGGTCTTTACTAGCGATGAGGTTTGTTCTAGGATGCAGAGGTGTATTTTTCATATTAGAGGATGTTAAAAGGTATATTTGTTAGCAGTTGGGATGATTTGTAATATTTTCTCAAACTTTATGCATATTTTGGTTAAAATTTACCGTTCTGACCCTCTTAATGTGAAATTATCGGTACCTTTTTGTATTAAACCACGCATGCAGATTTTATGGGATAATTACTAAATATTCTAAAAATTTAAATTATTAAATAAATACATGGTTTAATGTTTAGATATTATCAATAGGTGGATGTGGGTAAGGTCCTAAAACGAAAGTCTAACTCGAGGAAAGTTCAAGGCGACGCCTGGCGACATTTCAGGAATGTCAAAGCCACATCCAATCACTTCAAGGTAAGCACCAACCATCGTGGTCTTCCTAGACAAATCTAGGCCAGGTACAGTTGATGCGCTGTCCATAAATTCAGCAAGTTAGGAACGAGACCCCATCGCTTGGTGATCGTGACAATCCCACCTATGAAGTCAGCTGATTGCGATGCCTGAACCTGTCTCATGCGTGAGGATGAAAAGGTGTTAGATTTGGGATAGATCTCATTCCATATCTCTCTAGATAACGGAGAAAATTTTACCTAATTACTTTTAAATTTATTATATAAATATCAATTTAATATTTCATTTTTATATTTTATCAATTTAACTTTATAAATTATGTGAATTTCAATATTTTTCTTTCTAGTAACTTTTCATCGAAAATCGATAATGTTACGATTTGCCATGTGAGACGGCTAAATATAGTTGGATTGTCACATTAACTATTTTTTCGGAGAAAATTGATCGAAGGGATTATATTAAAATTTTGCATAAAGCTAAAAAATTAGATTGAATTGACATACATGTAATAGGTTTAAGACTGATTGAACAATTTCTTCGAACAATGGCCACTTGATTTCAAATCTATATATTTTGACTATCAAGCTATAAATCTAGCCTTACTTAGTGAGCTGACTATAACCATGACCATTTATTCGGATCCCTTGTATTGCGGATTTCAAATTTAGATAATTTACATTCGTAAAATATAAATTATGATAATTTAACATTAAAGATAAAAAGACAATGTGTGGTTTAGGAATCCTAGATTAGAAGGTCGATTTGAGATGGGGTCTATTGAAGAAGAATATTAGACGACAATTATTAATTGTGTTATAGGGTTGGTAAAATTGTATTAGTAATTCTAGGTGTTTTATAAAAAAGAAAAAAAAAAAAGGAAGGATTATTTTGAATAGTTCCTCAAGTTTGGATCTACTTGCATCCCAGAACACTCAAAACTCCTACGAGACTTGTTGGGTTGTTAAAACAAGCCAGCTGGAATTAGGTTGTTTCGAGTTGCCAAATGAGTATAATTCATGCCTAGAAATCATTATGTTTAGTGACATATTGAAAAAGGAATGTCTAGTGTGTGTATATATATAGTTGGTTTTATTAATTCAAATTACTAACATATAATTAAATTAGTTAAGTGTACTTATCTTGTTAAATTTTCATAGGAAATTCACCTAATCCAATCCCAATATCGCACATATCGACTTATCATAAGAGAAATTTTTATTTATCTTTTCCTTTTCCATTCCCAATTTTTAAATCAACTCTGTTTTTCTTTTCCAATTACCTTTTTTTTTATTCGGGGAATTATGATAGTAGAAATAGTCTTCTATTGACAGATGACATTTGAACCTGTCACAACACGACATCAGGCCCACTAACGAACTTCAATAAAATAAAATAAAAATAAATGGGTACAAAATCGGCCGACATAGCCGGGGCTCCACAAGTGGCAATAACATGGGCCTCATGGGGCCCACAGAGTTTCCAGGAAGTTGACTATTTATATACATATACGTATACTTATATTGATTTGTTAAGTTTTGGCAATATATCTCCAAATAATAACGTCCATGTGATGAAAAAAAAAAGTAACAAAGAAAGAAAAATTAAGCAGAGGGTGAATTGGAAAATAAATAAATAAATAGTCATAGGGGGTAAAGACTTACCTCCATATTGCCTGGACATCCGGCAACAATCTCAATTAAGCACAAATCGAAATTGTCTAGACTTTGCTTTTGCGTTTTGGGTCTTTCCAGACTCCATCTAAGAAAAAACCAATTAATAATATATCTATGATTTCTTCTCCATCCTTAAATATCTTATTGGTTCGCTAAATTTCATGTAAAAGTTCAAAAGAAAATCATTTTACTTAACCAAGGTCTATATAGAAATAAACCCTCTTCCATATCCATCTGTTAAGACATCTTCATTTACATCCGAGGATGAATCGTGAAAGAAATTTTATCTCTTGTGGTGCGTTGGTCGTCGTGCATATGCATACATGTTGAAATTAAACTCTTCGCCTCATAATTAATGAGCACAAATTCCACTACGCCACAACTTTGTCTTGGTGGTCGAGATCAAGTCTTTTCCTTACAAGTTATAACTTACATTGCAATTCATTAACTCCATGCTATGCTCCAAACGGAAAGTCCATTCGGATTATGTCTATGTCGAAAGCTTTATGGTGCCAAACAAGGTGCGCAAAGAATCTCGCCAACCAAGTTCAACGATATGATATGGACAGATATAGCAACTTGTCAATGCATTCTCATCCGGTGAATTATTGCCATCGCGATGTGACCCGAAGATTTTCATAGTTAGCTTAGTTAGGAAGTAATGCCGCAAATTGTTCACCATACAACAGTGGATTTCTAGTAGGATCTGGAATTGCACAGTGTATTAATTTTGGTTTAAATGCTATCCTTTTAACGGCCAGCTTGGTTGCAGCGATGGAATAAGATTATAATGTAATAATTTTTATGTTGTAATTTAACGGAATTGTAATAACTCTTACGTTGTTTGGTTTAAATAATGTGATATCTATTTCACTGTTGGGTTCCATAATATAACATATGTCTTAAGAGAGGAGCTCTAGAATCAGAATTGGAGTTATCATAACCAGTCATCACTTAAATAGTCAATCATGAATTTTTTGATGAAATAATTTATCTATGATTATCATTAAAGTTAAGCACATAGAATATAATTCTATTAAAATAAACATTATAGTATGGTAATAATCACTCTAATAGCCAATCATGAGTGTGGCCCTATTCTATGTTATTTCAATCATACTATTAGTTATGTGATAAATAATTAACTTAATTATAATAATTTATTAAATGATCAAATTTATATCATAAAAAGCTTGAGCATATATTAATATAATAAGTAATTAAGATAATCAACCAATGTTGAACTAATTATTATATTATGAGTAATTTTTAATGTAATAGATAACTATGTATTATTGATAATTAATATTTATTATTACATAAATCATTTAATTATTAATTATTATTTTATTTGATTAATGATATTTTATGTGATTATGCCAAAATAAGTATCAATGGCATTACAAGTACGTAAAAAAATCTTAATCAATTATTATTTTCATAAATTTAGTTATTAATTAACAATCTAATATTGACAGAGTGAGTGGGAGAGAAAGGATTTGCATGTCATGCACAGATTCAGGGCATATATAATAACAATGATCGGATCATCATTATCAGATACTGTCGCTGCTGCAGAGGCTTGCACGGTTCACCTCCATCGGGACCGCCAATAATAGAGAGAGTTGCCGTCGGTTTCATGGCACTGGTAATGCTTTTGCCCGTGGATTTTCTCTGGTACATCTTTCTCTTGGATAGATAAGGTTATTTATCCAATAATTTGTGCGCATTATTGAAGACAAAGGACGTCATTCGGATAATCATCGAATTAAACTACTTAAAAGAAGAGCTACGTTGCAATTATAATTCCTTCTTACGGTGTGTTTATTCGAGTGAGAAAATTTTTTACTTATTAAATTTTTGAGGTTTTATGCTTTTGGTCTATTGAAAATGATCGTTCGACAAAAAATCATTTATAGTTAAAGAGAATATACATGTTTAAAATTAGAAAAATGAATTTTCAAAACTCAAAAGGGAAATACATTTTTTTATTATAAGAATATTTCCGAAACAAACATATCCTAAGTCGTAATTTATCGGACAACTGATGTCCTAAGTCATAATAATTCGATAATCCTTAGTGACGATGATAAGCCAAGATCTTGAGTTGGTTAGGGGGGATTTTCATTATGATTCAGCTAATATTTTAATTAATTTATGTTCTTGGCAGGTACATAAAATGAAGTTGACTCGATATATCAATTTAAAGTACTGAAGTTTGAAAAAAAAAGATGCACTAGTATTAGAATATTAAATCAAAATAGAATGAGTACTGAACATACCTTACTTGTGAAATAAAATTAAGGGTAGACAAATTGCTGAAAGTAAAAAGTATCTAGAGTAAGTAATATTAAGACTTATAATTCTGAAAAATAAAGTATCGTATATACCTTAATTCATTGATGGATGTTAAAAATTGAGGAGTACAAAAGCGAAGAACCAAATAGTTGATTTTACTCTATAAACGATTAAAATCCTTACATTTATTTTAATTTTTAAAGTTAACCGAGGAGACAAAAATGGTGGTAAAATTCATAAATATATTTTGTAAAGTTTCCTATATGTGAAAGACACGGAAAGTTAGTTACAATAGTTCGTAACCCACAAATATTTTGGTCATCAAATGTTACTTGGCCAACTAATTTTTGTTGCTTTTGTAGGGAGTGGCCCTACTTGCCTCCTGTCTCCGTGGTTAATTAGCGCGAATAACTTGCTTTTGACGGAGTTTGAAAGGTAGATACAACTAAATATGACGAGGGAAATTTGGCTTAGGTTGCTGCCTAACAGCAACACTGAACGAAAAACACTATGGTGAATTAAATATTACAAGACTACAAATGATAAGGCAGATTGAATATACATAGAATGAGATAACTGTGCAGGATACGTACATATGTGAACGTGTCTTTTTAAGATGGAATCAACGTGTATTTCTTTTATTTGACATGTATAGGATTGAATTGATCTAATACAATGATTCAAGACAATAATTTCTTTCCATGTTATAATTTGACTTGATGAATATGAGGGAATTTCGACAATTTAGTTCTAAACTTTTTAAAAATTTGTCATTTTAATTCTTCTAGCTAAATTTGATTGAAAATTGCCGACATGACTATCTAGCTAGTGTTGACTGCTCTACATGGTGTGATGATGCTGACGTAAATAATTTTTATAATTTTTTTTTTTTTTACTTTTTTCACTTTTCCTTTTGTTTCTTTTTTCTTTTCTTTTTCTTTTTTTAGCGTTTTCCCCCTTTTCACTCTGTTGGCCTTAGGTGAGGGCTGCCCCTTGGGCCTCCGGCAAGGGACTCCCTTGTGTGGGCTAGCAAGGGTCGCCCTTGATAGATTTAGTGGGGGCCGCCCTTTGCTTGGTTGCCCTTGTTGAAACCATCACCCAATCTAGTGAAAGGCTGCCCTTGCTAGCCTAGGTGAGACCAATGAGGGTGAACCTCGCTCGATCCGACAAGGGTGGCCCTTGCTAGCCTAGGCTTGAGCATTCCTTGCCTAAGGCCAGCGACCTCTACCAGTCATTGATGAGGCTTGGTGATGGTTAGGAGAGGAAAAAAGATAAAACAAAAAAGAAAAATAAAAGAAAAGCGAAAATAGAAAAAATCCAAAAATCTTCAACATCAATATTGGTCATGTTATGTAAGACGGTACTGACTAGACTACTGTATCAACGATTTTTAGTTAAAATTACTTGGAAAGACTAAATTGGTAAGTCATTAAAAAGTTATGATTAAATTGGTAAATTTGAAAACCTTATGACTAAAGTGACCACTATAGAATATATTTAGGATTTTCAGACAATTTTTCCATATATATGATATGTATACAAGTCAGAATACTCCAAGGACTTCCAAGAAAGAACCTCTTAAGGTGGCCAATAGTTTTAGGAGCTATATTTTTAGGGGGACTTTAATCCCTAAGAAATCATTGTTTTTTACACTTGTTCCTATCAGACATATTATATGGAAATCATATTTGATATGGATAGGTCCCAACCATGTGTTACTACTTCTATTAAAATAGACATCACGATCCACATCTTCAACTTTAGAAGATCCAAGCTCATAGGGTAACCTTGTAACCAGGAGAGTTGCCTAGATCCTTGATGTCTGGTTACAAGGTAACCTCACCAGGCAATTGAGAGTTTAACCTCCCATGTTAGGGCCGCCCTGCTTGCCTAATAATTCAAGTGGGCTGACATGACTGTTATTTATTTTAATGTATTGGTGCCCATGTGCTTAACACCCCCAAATTCCCTCTCATATACTTTTCTTCCTAATAAAAAGGAAATACGGAGGATTCCTATGGAGAGTCACACCCCTTGGGGGTTCTCCCCCTTCCATGAACCTTTTAAGGGTATGCTCAAATCCAAAGAAAGTCAATTATTACTACCGCATGCGGTGGCTCAGTTGGATAAATGCTCCCATGATCTTTTGCCAAAGAGAGGAGTTCGAATCCCAGCGCTTAAGTGCGACGTCGGGGTGGTGGGTCTTCCACTAGTGTCGCCTCAGGGTTTACCCCCGTTACCCCGTACCTGTCGAACTGTTCGTGTTAGTACGGTGCGTGGGGTCTCTGAGTCATTAAAAAAAAAAAAGATAGTCAATTATTTAGGAGCCATTTTTTTAGGGGGGCCTTTAATCCCTAAGAAAGTTTTTTTTTTTTTTTCTTTTTTTTTTGCATCTGTTCTTGTGAGACATATCGTATGGAAATCAGATTTGATATGGATAGGGTCCAGAACCACGTGTTTCTACTTCTGGTAAAATAGACATAATGATCCATATCTTCGACTTCCAAAGATCTAAGCTTATCGAGAAAAATCAACTTCAACTGGAAGCCTAGAAATGGACCCATCGTGCATGCCTCACTGGAACTCGCCCCTCGGAGATGTCAGATCACGCCGAAACTGCCCATATTACCCGCGACGAAGGTTACCGAGCCCGACATGCCAAAAATTACCGGAGGACGTAATTCAAACATCACTTGGGGGAACGGGCTTAAATAATAACTCTCATTCATTCGTGCCAAGAAAGTGAAAAATAAAAATAAAAATCATTCATTAAGCTAAATTTCTGGCTTGAGCGTCTGAGGATTTCGGAAACGCCAGACTTTCTTTCCTGCTTTTTTCAGGAACGGGGTGATAAGAAAACAGGAAAAAAACAATCATACAATTAAAAAAATTGCAAAAAACTTTCATGCCAGCACCGGATGTGCAACGAAGGAGGATCGTGCTAGTTAGATCACTATGTTAGTGATTTCCAGTTAAAATTGATCAAAAATACTAAATTGATAAATCACTAAAAGATATATTGCTAAATTGACAAATTATTAAAAGATTTGTGACTAAATTGATTAAATGTCAAAAAATTTAAGACTAAATTATTAAAATTGAAAGGTTTACAATAAGTTTAGGATTGAATTCGAAAATTTTCTCATGTATTTGGTATATACGGGTTAGCATACTCCAACGACTTCCAGGAAAGAACCTCTTAAGATGGCGAATAGTTTATGAGCTTTTTTTTTTTTTTAAGGGGCAATTTACTTCCTAAGAAAGCATTGTTTTTTGCACCTGTTCCTGTCAGACATATTGTATGGAAATCCGATTTGATATAAATAGGGTCCAAAACCATGTGTTAGTACTTTCAGTGAAATAGACATTACGATCCATATCTTCAACTTTAGAAGATCCAAGTTTATCCAGAAAAATCACTTCAACAACGTGAAGCCTAGAAATGTACCCATCGTGCATACCTCATTGGAACTCTCCCCTCGGAGATGTCAGGTCACGCTTAAACTGCCTGTATACCCGCAACAAAGGTAACCACCGAGCCTGACATGCCAAAAATTACCGAAGGACGTAATTTGAACATTACTCTGGGGAATGATTTGAACATGTTTTTAAAGATGATAGTTTGTGTTTCTTAGAGAAATGAATGAATAAAATATATTTTAATTGTTCCGTAAAAATATCTAGACATAAATTACTGTTGACAATAATTTTTTTTAATGAATAATTATTTCAAGCAATCAAATCATCCATTTTTGTAGAATAAACAGAGTCCAAGTGTGAAAAATTAAAGTAAAAAGTCTCAACTTATACCGTGTCAAAATTGAATTGTTAGATGCCACTAGCGATTTATTATTTAGTTGGGTCCATTTCGGTGACCTCTCTAATGTGCTCGGTCTTGATGCGTTAGAAAGCTGCATATATAATACAACGTCATGATGGTTTACTTTGTATCATCATCATTATCATCAACAAAATACATTCTTTAGGAACCAAACTTGTATTTTTCATATTTTCCTCGACAAAAAAAATGCATTATTGGAGATGATAACATTTTTTTTTCAGCTACGGAGCGGGCAGGCTGTCCTATGTTGTTAAAGAAGTGATTAATCGATTGATAAACCTAGGAAAATTTCATTCTGGGAGCATTTAAGTTCTAGAGAATCTGCCGAATCATCTTGCTAAAACGATATCTCAACTATACAAGAGAATGTCAATGCCGCAAAGACGGGCCAACGTCTACAGATTACGTCTCATCTTGGCAACTTCACTAGCGACTAGGACACTACTGCTTAGTCGCTAGTAAAGCTTGTTATTTTAGTTTAATTGTATAGGTATTTTATAAAACATGGATTAACCATATAGGCTGGTCTTGTTTTAGGCTATGTTTGTTTTGTGAAAAATGAATAATTTGAAAAATACTTTTTTAAGAATGATTTCTTATATTGCTTAAAAAAATTAACCAAAAATATTTTCATTGTTAGACATAAATTGTTATTGATAATGAAACATATTTTAGTGGCTAATTATTTCAAGTGACATAAGCGATCATTTAAAAATAAAATAAAAATAATATTTCCAAATAATTCATTTTTCACTAACCAAATGAGTCATAGTTGTTCATTATTTGCCACCTTAGCTAATCAGGTCAATTCTTTGTAAGATGATTGAAGTATCTGAACTAACTAAATTGGATAAATTTGCAAACTCGCCTCTCTTTGAAGAATTTATTGGCTTGACTCTTAATTTAGTGGAGTCTAGGGAATTTTAAAGGAAATTTTTTTGAGATTAATATAGATTAAAGTGGTTGTGGTTGTGAATAGTAATTGCATGAGGGAGAACCATAAAAAAATATAAATCCTAAATCTATTACAATTTATGCTAATTTAATTTTAAACTTTTTTTTTAATTGTGTCATAAATTTTTTGTATTTATATCAATTCAGTCAATTAGATCAATTTTGGTCAACTAGTGTTAATGTGAATAATTTTCAATAATATTAATATATTTTTTTCGAATTATCTACTTATTTATTTATTTACTTTCTTTTTCCTTTTCATTTTTGTTTCTCTTTCTTTCGTTTTTTCTTCTTCCCTTCTTTCTTCCCCCTTCGAGTCTCCAAACCTCGGTGATTGACCAGAGATGAGGGCTATGTACACTTCGTTTTGTTCTGTAATTCCATTGGCTTAATCGACCATTATGTCATAAAATAACAATAAAGTCTAAAAGACGTTAAACAGTTTCGTTATTCTCTAGACAAATAAGTACATGTTTTGTACTACATCATTGCACTTCTCTTATCTGCCTGATTAATCCCGTGCATTGCACGGGGTAATATTCGAATTTTTCTTCTAAAATAATTGGCGTGTCTTTAAACTTTCTCTATCGTCTACCTAAGCCTGTATGCGCAAACCATTAACTTAATGTCGTTGAGTCATCGATCTTACTCTTACTCACTAGTTTTACACTTTTAGCTGAAATAATTAGTTAAAAGAAAGCTGGTCACGAAATGAAAATAATTATTATATGCCAGAGCATGTAGATATTAGTGCGAGATTGATAATAGATAATTCAATGCCTCATTTGAACGATTTTGAGAATTTTTCTCGTGATGGTTTGTGATTTTTTTTTGTTTTTTTGTTATGGACATATTTTTGCCTTTTTAACTTTTTATTAGATCGCTGTCAATGTAAAATATAATTTATGCATTCACCATTGGATGATTGACATATGAAAGAACTAAATTACAGAGCTCACTCGAAACATATATACCACTTATCCGATTGTGTTATGGATCCAATAATAATAATCTCAATATTCCCTTTTATATTCTTTGAATATTTTTATTGAGATGAAATTGATTTATCAACAAATTCTTTGGAAAGGTCATCAGGCAAACTTGTTGGGGGTTGAGTCGAGTTCCTTGTGATGGGATAGATTAATGCAATACAAAAGTCGTCAACCGCCTTGCTAATTCAATTTCCTAATAAATTATTCAATATTTGATACTATCTAAGATCTGAATCATTAATTTTGGACATATTTGTTAGTTTAGAATTACTTTCTTGTTGAACTTTTGTTTAGGCTGCCTATGAATTATGGCTAACAGAATACTTATTTTTAAATGATGAATTGATCTTGTTTTTGGGAAGGAATAAAACCTATAAACTAAGAAATAGCTTTAGCCATGGATATCGCTGGAGACAGTGGAGACAATCGGCGTTTCTATCTCTTTCCTTTGCGTCTCTTTAATTGCTTCATTTCTTTTTTTTTTTATCGTCCTCTTAATCATACTCTACACTCACTCTTGGAAACTTTGCGCCTTTGCGGAGCGTGGGAGTCAAACCCACTCAAACTTACGCGTCCCCACCCCTTCCCCCGAGAAAGTGGGGATTTGACCTCTCACCTCCCCCTTTCATGTTGGAAGGGTGGCTTGGGCTTTGCTCCATTTCTTTTCGCGCCATCTAATTTCTCTTACATTTTTACAATTTCCAATTATTTACACCACATAAATTCTGTTCTTCATCATTTGGCCTCAGAGCAGTGTCTCCTCTACAAGACCACAATAGATTTTTCTTTTACCCCAATAGGCTTAAGTAACCCTAAAATGATCAAAAAAAGAATGCAGCTCCAAAATCCATTAGGATAAATTCTATTTGTTTTGTGGAAAATGAATGATTTGAAAACCATTTTCCTAAAATAAATAAGTCAAAAATACTGCTTACAAAAGTAATTAAAAATAAATTATCGTCGATAATGAAATTATTTTTGATTGATCAATTATTTCAAATGATACAAATTATTATTTTTAGGAAAATATTTTTCAAATTATTCAATTTTTTATAAAATAAACAAATAGATACTAAATAAATTTCAAATTTTCTTATCCACTAGTATCCGGAAGTCAACATCCCTATATACCCCCAACAACATTTCTTTCTTTTCTTTTCTATTTTTTTAATTTCCTTTTCCATTCTATTCTAATTTATTTTTTCTAATGACATGTCCCACACCTTCAAGATCAGAAGATCTTTGGTGTTGGGCCACATATTTTACCTCATTATGGGGTTGTTGGATCCTCATAGGTCCCTCCATTCAGACATATGGCATCTCTGCAATAACGAAGATATTCTAATTTATAAAACGTACCGCAATTATAAAACATATAATATTTCTCAAAAGGCGGGTGCATTGCATCTTTACTTGAAATTGAAGTAGACTAGCGCCAAAGCAGCCTCTTCAACTTTATTTTTACATTTTTTATGCCTTATTTTATGGAATCTTGGGGCCAGTCCTTTGGCTTATGCTCCATGATATTATTGGGGCGCGGATGCAAATCAATCCGACGGTCAGCGACCCACTCTCTTCCAGGTGGAAGGTCTTCGACCGTTTGACAAAAATCGAGAGAATTATGGGTGAATAAATATTTCTTTATAAATGGGCTCCATCGTAGAATTATTAAATTGAGAGGAAACTGTTCACGTAACAATAAGTTATTGTACGGATGCTAGTTAAGTTTTGAACTTTTTAAGTGGTAATTTAATCCTAAATTTTTATGAAAACTTAAAATATATTTATTTTGGTCAAATTTGTCATTAATTGATGACAATAGGATGATCGAATGACTGAATCATCATGTTAGTCATTTTCGGAGTAACTTGACTATAACGTTAGTCATTTTCAGGCAACGGACAAAATTAAATTAGTAAAATTTAAAAATTTTAGTATTAAATTGATATATATATATATATATGATGATGTTCATGACTAATTGGGTATTTTTTTTCTGTAAATTTGATTTATAAAAGAACGGATTATTACAATGACCAACACATCAATAAAAATAAAGCCACACTCAATAAGAAATATTTCAAGTTTTGATTTCTTTATATAACACTAGCAAACGAGCATGCACCGTACGATTTTAAAAATGGAAAAATTAAGAGGTTGTTTGGTAACTTATATATAAATATATTTTTTAATTTTTTAAAGAGAAATTTTTTCATAGGAAAACACTGTTGGATGGTTACGGTTAAACCCAGTTCTTGAATACACACACACACACACACACACACACACACACACACACATTCTCCTCAAAGCAGAAATCTTTTATTTTCATAATTTTAGATTAATGAAAGCAGAAAGTGATTCCGTTGTTATCTATGATTTATATAAATGTAAGGAAATTTTGACGTCTCCTTTAAATATATAAAATGATAAATAATGTATTGCACATCCATTGCACTTTTTTATATTCAACTATAAATAATAAGCAATGTGTTTCTTTTGTTTATTTTGATAAAATAATTTTTCTTTTTTTGATGTGGCATTGATACTTATATTAATCAGACGGTTTATGAGCGAAAGGTATAATGAACTAATGAGTAACGGCACAAAAAATCACAACTAGCAGTTATACATAACACACGTTGTTAAACGAAAATGGCATTAAACGCATATTTATTATTTCATGTAAACGAACGTTGATTCCAATCAACGTTATAATAAACCAAAAACATGTTAAAATATTTTATTGTTTATCAATGAAAAAAAAAATGCGTGCAAACAAGACCTAAATATAATGAAAAATATATATTTTTAAAAATTTGGTCCGTTTATGGAGATAAATACGTTTTTTGTAAAATAAGGAAATTTTGGTCTGTTTAGAATTTGAAAGTCGTGTGTATTGGCAATTGCAGACTTTCTTTTAGTAAGTTGCTTTTAACAAGTACCTTAGCCACGATAAATCCTTCTAATTGCAATCCACTTGAAGAATAATCAAGTTTATAATCAAGATTAAAATCACCTGAACATTGCGTTCTATCTTACTCAATGGCCGATGATATTGTTGAATTGCCGGCCAAGAAATGCGTTGGAAAGCAATACGCACTAATTGCCAAAAGCGCCAAGCCGAAGATCGATCTAATTCTTTACCAAACTTAATTAAATACTTCCTTTGTTTGGCTCCAAAAATTGAACGTGAACGGTTGTCCTATTGTTTTTTTTTAATCTTTTCCTATTTTGACAAAGAAGAAAAATCAAGATAGTCCAATTCAAAAGAAGGAAGAAAATGCATAATTAAAGGACAAATAACATCTAGCGTATTAGTTTTTTCAAAGAAATCATCATAAGTTATGCCAATTTTTTTTCCACGCTCTCGTAAGTGTCATGATTTTGACAGTTAATTGCTTAAGTATTATAATTTTTAAAAAATGTTCATGACAAGTGTCATGATATGTAAAATTTTCGACTTTTGTGGTAAACGTTTTTTCAAAAGGTAGGGCACTCAATTCCTCTATGAAAGTCGGTATCCCTATTTCAAGGAAATAAAAAAAGAAAAAGGACAAATTCCCTATGCGTGAAATCAAAGTCAACTCTTTCTTTTGACCGTTTGTATTGTTCCTATTGACTTTGCTTGCCCGGGAGACAATCTGCAACGGTTCATTTAAACGCAAACTCATTTATCTATTCAAACTAAGCTCCTGAGAGAATTTTATATTAATTAAAACCCAAGTGCGACCTTTCCAAGCGCTAGCTGCTCCAGTGCAACTGTTTCTTCGTGTCATATTCCAAGATGAGCGCACTTTTCGTGGTCGGCAACCAATTTGAATATTCTAATAATTGTAGGAAAACATCTTCACGCACCGGCTGACAAGTGCTACTGGAGAAGGAGAAAACAAAAATCCCAAATTGGAAGAATAAATGGGGGAACATTTCATAGCTACGATCTGGTCATAAAAGCTCAGCATTTAATTCCCCTTTTATGCTAAAAAATGAATTTGCATCTATCAAATGATATTGAGCCTATTTCTTATCTCTTTTCGAGAAAGAAGTGGGCTATTTCTTTGCAAAATTGTGCTCAATTTCATAGATGGCAATTCCGCCAAAATCTCTTGTTAGTTGGCGGAAGAATCCGCCCGAATTGGATTTTTTGAGGAACATATCGAGAGAATCCTTCCGTCCCAAGGAATACCTATTCTATATATAAATAGAAAGTGATTTCATGTAAAGCTTCTATCAATAAAAATTCCATAAAAAGCCCAATATTCTATGATGGGTAAAAATGCAATTCAACTTTGGATTACATCTCTTGACACTTTAAATCACGATTCTTTAATTCTCTAGCACTTTTCACACATAAATATAAACAATTTTTTCTTTTTAATTTTTGGTAAGTAAAAATCTTTCTTATTTCACAAAAGTTTGACTCAATTTCCTAAATCGACCGAAATGTCAAAGCATTTTTCAATAATCCATAACTTGTCATATGGTGAGTTAAATCCTTCTAATTTCATGGAAATGCAAGATCATTTGTCTAAATCAACGGAATTTCCTAACATCCCAATGCAAAATTTCCTTGATCGAACCTGTTTTCAAAATTCCACAATAGCTATCGCAAATTGACCAAATTGGAGTTCTTTTCACATGCAATGTCTATACCCTTTTTGCTAGGGACAGTAGCCCAAAAATGATGGAGGACAGAAGACTAAGAGGGTCCGGCCGAACACATGTACCCACGTCGTGGGAGCCACAAAACTTGACATTATGGTGCAATGGCCCAACTCCTGTATCCCCGAGAAAATAAACCCTAGCCACTAAAGAAACGGAAGATAGGTCAATACAAGCCTGCACAACACCAAACTCAAACTGATCACCGAATTATTAAAAAATTCCCGGCAATTTTTTTTTTTTTTTGGAAAAACGTTGCATATCCAAAGAATCATATATTGTTACAATTAAATTTTACTTACTTTTTTCGCTATTTGATTCCTTCCTAATAGAGATTGACACGGGCGAAGTTTCCCATGTTCCAAATCTCAAATAGTATAATTCCGATACCAGCATAGGTACCTTTTCTAATTCTTGGTCTCTACAAAAAGAAACAAATCGAGACGCTTTAGAGAACCGTGATTTATGTTTAGGTGCCGTTGCAAACGAAATCATAGAGAAACCCCACAAACGGCACTATTATTGCCCTATTATTTTGTGCTGTCTAGCCCTGGAGAGCCCTTAACTTAGTCATATAATCATTAATAAAAGATTCAATAAGGCCATTATTTAGGGGTTTTAAAGTGTCTTGGCTGTGACCTTCCGATCCAAGAATCAATTACGTGGCCTCGATTGTCCCGCATTTACGTGGCCTCTCCACTTTCCAGGTTCTGCTGCTGCATACTGAACTCTCTCTCTTGAGACTTCCATTCTGTGTGCTCTCTCTCTCTCTCTCTCTCTCTAGAAAGACCAAAAGAACCCAACTTGCTTTCGTTCCCTCTTTTTTCCAACTCTCTTTAATGCCCTTCCAATCAAAACCCTCCTCCATATAATCCCTTCTCCTTCACTCCCCTGCTTTCTCTTTTTTCAATGGGATCTCTCAGGATCACCATCTCCTCCCTCCTCTCATGGATTCCATTGCTCACTACTGCCTCAGTCAACTCCTCCTCCCAAAACCTCCACCGGTGTCGACCTTAAACTGTTGACAGAAACCCAAGAAGGAGGAGGAGGAGGAGGGAAAAACAGAGCCAAAACAGGGGTCTTTTCCTGTCCCGGAGAGACCGAAAGGCTCACACGGCCCACGGGTGTCTATACCCTTTCTTCTTTGCTTGGATCCGAATGGCAATGGAGGAGAGCGAGAGGAAGCTGATTTTCCAGAAGTACGAGATGGGCAGGTTCCTCGGGAAGGGAACGTTCGCCAAGGTCTACTACGGCAAGAACCTCCAGACCGGAGAGAGCGTCGCTATTAAGGTCATCGGCAAGGACCACGTCCAGAAGGGAGGCATGATGGAGCAGATCAAGCGCGAGATCTCCGTCATGAGGCTCGTCCGCCACCCGAACGTCGTGGAACTCAAGGAGGTCATGGCCACCAGGACCAAGATCTTTGTCGTGATGGAGTACGTTCGCGGCGGCGAGCTTTTCGCCAAGGTGGCGCGCGGGAAGCTGAAGGAGGATCTCGCCCGCAAGTACTTCCAGCAGCTCATCTCCGCCGTCGACTTCTGCCACAGCCGCGGGGTCTCGCACCGTGACCTGAAGCCGGAGAACCTGCTGCTTGACGACAACGGGGACCTCAAGGTCTCCGACTTCGGCCTCTCGGCCCTGCCGGAGCAGCTCCGCCAGGATGGGCTCCTCCACACACAGTGCGGCACGCCGGCCTACGTCGCTCCGGAGGTCCTGCGGAAGAAGGGCTACGATGGGTCAAGGGCCGATATCTGGTCGTGCGGGGTGATTCTGTACGTCCTCCTGGCAGGGTTCCTGCCATTCCAGGAAGAGAACTTGATGCAGATGTATCGAAAGGTATTCAAGGCTGAGTTCGAGTTCCCGCCATGGTTCTCGACGGACACAAGGCGGCTCGTGTCGAGGCTGCTTATGTCCGATCCTGAGAAGCGGATCACGATCCCTGCAATAATGCGTAACCCCTGGTTCCGGAAAGGATTCTGCCGGCCATTGGCTTTCTCGATTCCGGACCCGGAATCGGAGAGGCCACCAGGCGAGAGAGAAGAAGAGGAGGGAAAGCTGCCGAATTCAGAGTCGATTAAATCCAAAAAGGTCGTGTCGCCGAAGTTCTTCAACGCATTCGAGTTCATCTCATCAATGTCTTCGGGCTTCGACCTGTCGAGCCTCTTCGAGACGGAGCGGAAGTCTGGGTCCGTATTCACCTCCAAGTACTCGGCGACTGCGATCATGTCAAAGATCGAGGGGCTCGCGAAGGAGTTAAGCTTCAAGATCGCGAGCGTGAAGGACTTCAAGATAAGCCTGAAGGGGCCGGTCGAGGGGCGAAAGGGGCGGCTGTCGGTGACGGCGGAGGTCTTCGAGGTGGCACCGGAGGTCGCAGTGGTCGAGCTCTGCAAGTCGGCGGGGGACACGTTGGAATACGTCAAATTCTGTGAAGAAGATGTTAGGCCGGCGCTCAAGGACATAGTCTGGTCGTGGCAAGGGGACAACATTTGTCACTGCAATGAAACCGTCGCTGAAGGCGAAGAACTGCAGAGGCAGGCGTTGATTGCCTAATGACAGGTCCTAACATCGTCATTAATTTTTGGTGGTTTCGCCAATTTTACTCACCCTCCTGTGCTTTTCTGTGGGCATTTGAGTTTGATTTTGGTACCCTCTTTCGCTCTGGGACAATATAACTGTCCATGTGATCTTGCTGTACATAGTTGTGGGTGAAGAACGGATTGTGGGTTTGGATTGATATACATGAATAGCCAGTTGTACTAATTGAAGACAGTTCCCAAAGGAAATCTCTGGGTACTTTTTTCATTTGTATCTAGCGAAGGACCGGGAAAGATACCTCGGCCCGTCGCTCCTTTTCAAGTAGTTGCGTGTTACGACCTTTCAATTTAAGAAATGTGAAAGATGTATTTTCAAGCATGAAGTCGGTACGAGGATGGATTTATTTTTCGAAAAGACCATAGAAGCTCCAAGGAAAGAGCTCTGCCTGCCCCATCTGCAGAACGTCTTCCAAAAGAGACGGAATGTGACCTGGGTTGATGGGAAAAAGCTGGCCTTGGAACGTTCAGGTGGCGTCATACCTAGAAATTAATCGAGTTAGTTGGTAGGTAAAGAGTCAATATTAGGACTCCTTTCCCCCCACGAGGGCCCGTGTTTGGTTGAATTCCTTCCTCCAGGGGCAACAATCTGAGGATTCTTCTGGTGCACAAACAGACAAAAGAAAAAGCAAACCTTAATTGGCCTTAAAATGCCTGTTTGCAGCGAATAATGTTTTCCTGTGGAATCTGAAGGGGTGGTTCCAACTGAAAGGTGACCTTTACTTGTGTTCTCTCCATATTTTTTGGAAAATGATCCTCAGGATCTGAAATTGAGAAAGTGTAGTTTATTTACTAAACATTTAAGGAAGAATATTCCAATTTCTAAAATATCAGTGCATGAAATTTGAGAAGTTTGCTTATTTGGTTGCTAGATAAGTGCCAGGGGACTCATCAACAATCCCCACAATAAATTTACTTTTAAGGCATGTGAATCTCCTCTAATTATGAAATGTCGGATCATTATATTTCCTTTTCTTGTTGATCCCTTCTTAGGGATATTATCAAAAAATAACTAAACGTGTTACACTGGTATTAATTCAGTTATGAACTTTTCAATTATGCTCAATTATGCATAGTGAGTCCTAAATCATTTCATATTTTGTTAATCAACTCCATTTGATGAATTTTGAACACAAATCCTTAATGTGGTATGGTCGATGTTTACATGAATATTTTCAAATAATTTTTAAATAATTTTGGATTTTATATATTTTTAAAAATTTTCATTAATTTTTTATTTTTTTGGGGACTTAGGGCCAACAAGGGTTGCCGGTTGACCCTTGCTCGATTTGGGGATTACGGCCTTGCCCAAATTGGTCAAGGGTTGGGCGCCTCACTTTTAAGGGTGAGCATCGGTCTAGGGTCAACCTTGGACCGACCCTGGATTGGCTCAACCCTATTGGTTTTGGTCTGGTTCTTAGGAAGAGTGGATTGGTCCTTGGTCTTGGGATTCCTATAGCAATACTGTGCGGGTTGATTATCAATATTAGGAGTTTAGGATCGATCCAACTCGGACCAACTCTAACTATATACTATTTATAGTTTTTTTTAATTGAGTAAACCTTAAAACAAAGGGCGTCAACAACATTAAATAGTTCTTTAGTAAGGAATCCAAGTAATTTTACACCGTTCTTTAATATCTTAGATTTTTAATGTCTTTTACGGCATCAATAGCCATAATTTATGAAGGAGGAAAATGTTGTTATGAAGATTCATCACAGTGTCCAAAAGGGCATAAATAGCTCCTTAAGACATCCTCCTTTAGTACTCTTGCTCTTTTATTTTATTTGTCTTCTTAGTCTGCAATTTGCTAAAGTCAAAAGAAACATTTTCTTCGCTTGCCACTCGATACTCGCCTTGCTTGCTTTTGATCACTTGTGCCATTCGTCACTCGATGCTCACCTTGCTTGTTACTCGCTGCTTGCCCCACTTGACGCTCCCCCCACTTGACACTCGTCGCTCGCCTCTCTTAGCTGACTTTGCTCATCACCAAATCCATCCGATTAGTCTGATCCTCGGTTGTCTTTTTAGAGAATATAAAAAATGAAATAGAAAAATTATCAGTTGGTCTCGGATTGACCTTGGAACTAGACTGAAACGCATTGGGTCAGTTTGGGTCTCGGTCCCAAGCTTAATAAGGTCAATTCTCAGTTCCAAAAATTGAGAATCAATACTGTGTGGGTTGATCTCAGGGTTAAAGGGTGGATTGGCCCAATCTGGACCATGCTCACCCCTATTCATTTTGGCTGGCAAGGGCATCGTAGCCCTCGCCTAGGCTCTCGGCGAGGGCATTAAGTGAGAGCTCCCATGCCCTCGCCCGCCATAGTGAGGGCTCACAAGCCCTCATCGACTTTGGCTATGGTTGATGAGAGCTGCAATATCCTTGCCTAATGCTAAAAGGGTCGGACGACAACCTTTGCCGACCTTAGTTATAAAAATAAAAAAAAAAAAAAAGTAAAGAAAAAAGAGAAAAATTAATTAAAAAAGGAATTATTAAATATTATTAAAATTGTAGACGTAAACGCGACTAGTGCCACCTAGGATGGCTAATATCCATGTAGGTGATTTTCACCAAATACTAATCGGATGGATTCAATTGGCAAAATTTGAGAAGGTTTAAAATTTAATTAGTACAATTGAAAACTTAATAATTGAATTGACACAAATACAATAATTTCATGAATTTTTTGGTAATCATCCCTCTCTTATCATATTAAGCTGTTTCTCATAATTTTCTTGCTGTTGATTTATTTTGGATTGCGTTACAATTTTGTTCCAAATAATCACAAACAGAATCAAATGTTAGGTATACATATCTCTCCTCTACATTACATATCTTTGGCCTTGGGACCAGTTTTCGGATGTCGTCTTGTGGAATATAATTGGGAGAAAGTGAGTATACTTATTGTATGGTATCATCGTGAGGTCCACACAAAAATTGACTAGGAATGTGAATCGAAGACGACAGTTATGCTCAATCCATCCCTCTGATCGGTGACAAACATTCCTTGTACATCTGATCGGCAGTGAATGGACTTAATCCAAACCGTTAGATTCGACAAACCCCACCTGGTCTCATAGCTAATAGAAGTCCGGTTCAAACGGACGAATTTTCCGGTTCGCCTAATGCACTAATTCAATCCTGAGGACCGCATATCCCTTTGGACTGGTAGCTACAAAATGCGACACGGCTTGAGAACCTAACGGGATCCAGTCGGCCAATGGAGCTCTTGCAAGAAACGCAACACGAGACCAGACTCGTGTGGACCCTCCACCCAAAACCATACAGAACTTCCGACGGGCGATGCTGTCACATCCTCAAAAGCGTGACTCACCAAGGAAACAAGCTCTCCATCTGCTTAGTCGATACAGAATGTGGAAAGAAGTGGAAGTCGCTATGCTTTCGCTTTCACGGCTTCTTCTCCATTCCTTCCTCCACAACACGCGTCCGCGGAACAGGCTGTGAAATTTCTAGAAATAGGAGCAAATTGCCAAGCGACCAGTCCTTTCTTTTCTTTGCTTTGTGTATTTTCTTTTATTAATCCTTTCTTGTGACGCGTTTGGAGGAAATAGAGAGGGATTTGTACAACCTTTTTGTTTAGTCATATGATTGCTTGGAGTTTGTAATATTGATCAATGATTAGGGTTTGCTCAACTCTTGCACCGAGAGTTGTTCAACTACACCATCGATGTGCGGTTCGTCTTTTCTTAATGAACTCTATCTAGGGTTTTGTCTTTTTGTCTCAATAACGTTTGAATACTTCTCAAATTGGTCACAAACCCTATAATATGTAGTGAATGAAATCTAAAAGCCGTCCCACTTAAGTTATCGGCGCACCGGTTTGGCTTCCAACAGACTTTCAGTACAACTTTTATAAGTTAACGGGGCACTCATTAGGTTACCAACAGACTCTGGATGTTACCTTTATTATTTCCTCTTACATTTAAATCATCTACTCTTGAAAAGCAAATGATATTCCATCTTGATTACAAATTTACAATCATACAAGCACCTCAATTGGAAACTCTTCCATCAAATCTAACAATCACCGAAAGATTAGAAGTCATATAAGGCCACAGACTGATTATTTATGTATGTGATTAGTAAGTATTCACACAAAATGTAATTGTTATTTGTATATATATATATATATATATAATGAGAATTATTCATCGTACATTGGTCTACATATGTCAGTATACTTCCCTCGTATTTGTTTTACAAAAAAACACTTTGTCCCAGTGAAACAGGAAATTTGGAAATTCTTTAAAAAAAAGGAAGAAAAAGCCCATTTACCTCAATCTTTTAGCTTAAATAAAAATGTTAATATCACGAAAAATATAAGATTAGTACACCTGTGATAAATTTATCTTAAATTTATTTTTTAACTACCAAAAACCCTAAATTGGTACATCTGTGATAAATGAGAAAATGACCAAAAAGTTCTAAACCTAAATTCAATCTTATTATTTTTTTTTTGCCAATTTAGTCTTAAACCTGCTAGTTAAATTCATTCAACCAATTTTGGTTGGCCGGCATTAATATGGTGCTAACATGGATTTTTTTAAATAATATTTTAATAGTATTTTGATTTTTTTAATTTTTTTCCTTTTTCATTTATTTTCTTTAGTTTTTTCCCCTTGCACTTAGGCCTAGGATACCCTCGTTGGCACTAGGCGACACCCTAGTTGGCTCACTCACCTAGATTAGGTGAGATTGCTGCGGTGCTTGCCTAGGCAAATTTGGGTGAGGCGCCCACGCCCTGGTCATTGAGGGCATCCCAACCCTCAAAAGCCCAAGGTTAGGGGAACAAATTAAAGAAAAATATAAAAATTCAAAAAAATTATTAAAATATTATTTAAAAAGTCCATGTTAGCACTGGCAGTGCCCTATCGTATTAGTCGATCAAAATTGACAGATGAACTTAACTGGCATAAATGCAAAGGGTTTAGTACTTAATTGACAAAAAAAAATTAGTAGGATTGAATTGGTACAATATGACTTTTGATAATTTTTCCTATGACAAATTTACTATTAAATTGCTGAGTTGAATGACACATAGTAGTTAATAGGTGTACCACTTTGGAGTTTACCCTTCGTTTGTCACATATGTATTACTTTATAGTTTTTTGTGACATTAACCAACTTAAGAGAAACTAACGGAGAGTAAACTTGTCACAAATATATCGATTTATAATTTTTTATGATAACAAAATTAATTTGGGATAAAATTGTAATAGATATATCGATTTAGAGTTTTTGACGGTCAAAAGATTATTTGGGAATAAAGTTGTCACGGCGTATCAGTTGGAGGTTCATCATAGTATTAAGCCTAAGTATAATTAACTTCAACACTTATCTTTATTTTCTCTTAGTACCAATTTTATATAGGCTGTACTTCAAAGTTTATGGCTAGTTTCAAAGAAAGTTTTAATTAGAAACTTTATAATACGATATTAATCATTGTAATGCAACTGCAAGCTCTGATTAGCTGTTTAATTGTCTACATCCATACGTTTGGATGTAAAATCCAAAGTTCCCTCCATTGAGATGAGGGCTAGGACCTCCTTCTTGATGCGAAGTTGGATTCGTTCAAATCCATCCATCAAAGCTCCAATAAACCTATTGCTCCGACCTTCTTAGTGCATAATCTTGACTCCATTGATTAACGACGGATCTCAAGAAGGGTCCTGTCCTGCACCAATCTCTTGAGTGCATAAATTAAATCGAAAGGGTCTGTCGACAAGCTTTCCTGAGTCCCGCTTGTTAGGCACACTTACTGAGACCATGTTCACATTTCAAAAGCATTGATTATACACATAGCAAAAGTTTCAAGGTACTCATTAATAAAATCCTGCATCACGCTGGTGTCACTTTGATGGTCATGTTTTTCCAACCGACGAGACAACCTCGACCTGTACCACGGTTGTCATTTCTCATCAGGATAATTTTCATCGCAATTTCTAGGTCAGTTCCACATTTTTTTTCTTGAAGAGACAACATCATCCCTCATTTTATATTCGTCTTTGTACGTCCTGACCTTATCCTTGTTCGAAAAGTCGAACAACTGATCTAACTAGTTATTCGAGAGGTCCGAGCGTCAAAGATAACCAGAGAGTTTTGGGACTTCTCGTGATTTTAGACACCTCGTGAACTATGAACAGATTGTCAGAACTTGTCGAGTAGCTGAATCTAACGGATCGGCACGACGGGCGGTGCTGACGAAAAAGGCAGCATTTATAACCTTATCCATTGAATAAATGCACTTACACAGCCCGCACTTCGTTTGAAATACTTAATAAACTATTTTTCCGTATACGAAAGTTGAATGGAAATCGAAATCTTGCTATGACATTGCTAAAAACATCAAATTATCAATGCTACTTCACAATTTCATATATGGTGAAGATCTACCAATACTATTTCACAATTTCATATTTAGTGAAGATCTATCTAAGATTTATTCAATACTCGATGCTCATTTAGTTATTGTCAAGTAACATTTCATTTTACATTTTCACTGCTTAAAATGGAAAGCATTTATAATTTATAATGCTTATTTTTCAGTTTTATCAAGTCCCCGGTTATACATCCCCGTCTGTTATGTATTAGATCTCCACTCTCTTCTTACCTCTTGGTGACAACATGGAGTCAACACTTCATTTATAACACGAGTAATATATCGAAAAACAATAGATGTCCGTGTTTCTTTTACTTGATTAATATATCAAATAGGCAAGTTCTTTTCTCCACGTCGGTAGTTAATGTAGAGGAAGATTTTTTCTTTATATAGCCAACATCTATCATCATTGATTTGAATAATTTCATCAATTTTTGAATCTATAATACGCAGTCAATGGTGGCAAATGTGAGTTATGGAAAACATAAATGGTGCACAACATGTGTGGTATATACCATTTTAAAAACTCCTTTCTTATGTATTAGAACTTGTATCTTCAACTCCATATGAAGTGGCAAAATGTTCAAAGAGCACCATGATACTAATCAAAAGAAGAATGTTGCAAATAGCTAGGGCTACATATGCTTTTGTGTTAAGGGTAATTTGTTCCAGGGTAAGTGGATTTTAAACCCAGAATCTAAACCTTGTTAAAATCGTTTATCGG
Source organism: Eucalyptus pumila (assembly GCA_016097595.1). Lineage (NCBI taxonomy): Eukaryota > Viridiplantae > Streptophyta > Magnoliopsida > Myrtales > Myrtaceae > Eucalyptus > Eucalyptus pumila. Next base: position 25,611,873 of record CM027848.1, read on the forward strand.
TTTTTGAAACTTGGAACCTACTATATTTGTCTTAGAACTGACACTAGAACTATCCTGTTATTATTATTATTTTTTTATTTTAGGATATAATTGAGGACCTACTTTTTTTGTTCCTTTTTTTGGTTTCATTTTTTTTATAGCAAATAACATAAGCAACAAAATAGTTCATAGTTATAGATAAATGAAGAGAAAGTGAGTAAAGGCAAGTTAGGAACGAGCAAGGCTCAAACAAGTGAGCCCAAGAGGACTTGAATAAGTGAGGGCGAGCTGTGTCAAATGAGGAGGAGGGTGAGTTACAAGTGAGAGAAAGAGTCGTGAAATGTTTGAGTAAGGTTGGAAAGAACTGACAAAAAAGAGAGGGATAAAGAAAAAATGTTAAGAGAAAAATGAAGTTTTTTAGGCTTTGTGAAACTAGTTTTAAATTCAGTACAATTCCCAGATGATTCTGTGCTTGGAACTAGTGTTGGAGTTATTTCATAATAGTCATGGAAGGAGTTGGTGGTTGATTTATAAGTGTGAGAGAAATCATTATCCCTTGACATAGTTTTTGGGGTGAGAGAAGTCCAAGATTATCCATTACTAGTATAGAGCCCAGGTTACCAATAAGTTTGAATCCAGCAGTCACACAAAAATGACATGAGTTGTTGCTTTGATCAAGGGTGCAATGTGTCATTAGGAGATTGTTGGCTGTGAAAGGGGCTAGTGATCAGTTTACAAGTATGAGGAAAAACCTTATCCTTTGAGTTAGCTTTTGAGATGAGAGAAGCTCAAAACCATCCAACAATCGAGAACTAGATCGGTTTTTAGGGTGATTTGATCTAGTTCTCGATTAGAACCGATCTAGTTGTACATTGCTAATTTGCTTATATTCATAAATGTTCATCTATTGAATTTCCAACCGACTTTAGATATTATCTTCATACTTTTCTCTTACATTTAGATTATCTAACCTCAAAAAGAGAATGATGTACCATCTTGATTACACATCCTCATCAGGATAGTCAAAATCATATGAAGACCTCAATCGCAAACTCTTCTATCTAATTTAACAATCACGAGAAATAAGAACTTATGTGAGATAACAAACCGGTTATTTAAGTATGTGATTAGTAAGCATTCACACAAAAAGTAATTGTTATTTGTATATATCTACATATGATGAGAAATATTCATCATACATTTGTGCGCATATGTCGGCGTGCTTCCCTCATTTTGGTTTGACAAGGAACACTTTCTCCCAGGATGACTTGGAAACAGTATTTCACCGAAACGGGAAATTTGGAAAATCCTGGATAAAGGGAAAAATAAAAATAAAAACAAAAGCCCGCCACTTCAATCGTTTAGCTTAAATACAACGAACTTCAAAACTTATTCAGGAGACCCACAATCTTTATTTTCTTAATATCATTTTATATAGGCTATGTACTTCAAAGTAAGTTTTCATAGTACCTCTATAATATGCGATATTAATCATTGTAACGCAAATGCAAGTTTTAATTAATTGTTTAGTTGTCTTTATCCATACGTTTGGATGTAAAATCCGAAGTTCCCTCTATTGAGATAAGGGGTAGGACTTCCTTCTCGATGTGAAGTTGGATTAGTTCAAATCTATCCATCGGGGCTCCTATAAGCCCTCACCTTTGACCTTCTCAGGACATAATCGCAACCCCATTGAATAGCGATGGATCTAAGAAGGGACCTGTGCTTGCCAAATATGATCTTAATAACGACATATTTTGTCTGCGAGTTTCCTATGGCGTGCTTGTTAAGAATACTTATTAAGAGGATGTTTTCGATTCAAAAGCATTGATCACACAATATTTGAGAATAATAATGCATGCATTGAAGAATTGCAATGTTTATTCATTATATGCTATGCAAAAGCTCTGGGACACTTATTAACAAAATTTTGCATCATATCGGTGTCAATTCGATACTCATATTTTTTGACCCAAAGAAGCAACCTCAACCCATACTTAGCTTGTCTTTTCCTATCACGAACAATTTCATCATAATATCCAGGTTAGTACGACATACATTTTCCAAAAATAATAGGGAATGATTCCATAAAAATGTATCAATTTTAGGTCAATGGACAAATCTGGCCAAAACTTTTTTAGTCTAATGAAAAAGCACAAACTTTAGGTCGATGGTTAAATCTGGCCCGAACTTTTTTTTGTCTCGTAAAAAAACACAAACTCTAGGTTAAGTGATACTACCGGCCAAGGTGGCTCCGCTGGGTAGGTTCCAAACCTCCAAACGGAAGGTCCAGAGTTCGAAGCCCCTACAACGCAAGTTGCAAGGAGACTGGCGGATCATTAGGCGATTTAAGCATGGCGTTTTTTTTTTAGGTTAAGTGATAATTCTGGCCCAATTTTTTTTTGTCTTATAAAAAAACACAAATTTTCATTCCTATGCAAAATCTAACCTCTACCATTAACCTTCTATTTGAAGTTAACTTTATTTCAAAAGAAAATGTTCTAGCCATGAGATTGTTTCATTTGTGAAAATCTACAACTTCATATATTACGACAAAATGATAAAGTCTAGTCAGAGAAATTTAATATGGAGATTTTTTTACTTGCTAGTGAAGTATAAGAGATGACATAATTTCACTGTTATTCTTCAACCTGTAGCTCAAATAAGAACACAATGGTTGGTGTTAACCAGCAAGTACACATTGATTTATTGATAAAGATAATCAATGAATATAAGTTATGAGGGTCAGATTTAGGATTTAAGTGAAAGTTGGTATTTTTGTTTCAAAATAAAAAAAAAAATGGGTTATAATTGTCACTCGATCTAAAGTTAATACATTTTTACGTGACAAAAAAAAGCTTAGGTCAAATTTGTCACTTGACCTCAAAGTTTGTGCTTTTTACAAGACAAAAAATAAATTAGGTAAAATTCACAAATCGACCTAAAGTTGGTATTTTTTTTTTTTTTTGGGAATTAACCCTCTTATTTATATATTTCTCTTTCAATGTCCAGACCTTATCCTGGTTTAAGAAGTCAAATGACTGATCTACAAATGACTGGTCCAAGTGGCTCAATAGTCAAAGATTTCTAGAGAGTTGGGCTCTGCGGGATTTTCGGTATCTCGTGAAAGCATAAACAGATTGTCAGAGCTTGTCGACAAGCTGAACCTAAGGAACCGGCACGAGATCCCGTGTTAACAAAAAAGGCGGTACATGTCACATCAGCTTATCCATTGAATAAATGCACTTACGCTGTTCGCACGATAGTACTTTTTGAGGTGAACGCAACTGAATTGGAATTGAAAAGGGGAGGGCAACTGATGCGGCCTCAAAGACTTTCTTTTAACAACTTAAGACTTCGAGGTGATGGGGCAAGAAAATTGACTCAATAAATCGACCTCGTTGCTAGGTGATGTTCGAGTTTGTTACAAATCTAAATGGTAATCGGCCTTGTAATAGAGGTCGGTAACAGATGACAAAAGACTTAAAGAAATAGAGCAGCCAGAGACAATGCTAAGTGATACACTATGGTGATAATTGACAAGTCAATCAATGTACAAATTTGCCTCAACCATTGAAAAATTTCTGATTTACCATGATTTAGATTAAATGTGGCACTAGTGTGTAAGAAATCCTTTTTGATTAAAGAATTATCATTTGACAAATTTAAAAAACTATGTTTCTTGAATGCAAAAGGTATCAAAATCGTGCCATGACATTGCAAAATGCATAAAATCTTCCAATACTATTTCCCTATTCCATGTTTGGTGAAATCTGATTTTTATTCAATGCTTGATGCTCATTTAGCCATTGTCAAAGTAACATTTCATTTTTCATTTTCACTGCTAAAAGTGGAAAGCACTTATAGTTTTCGATGTTTATTTTTCAGTTTGGTCAAAACTCACTCCGGTTATATATCACAAATCTTCTACTCTCTCCTTGCTTCGCGGCGACCACATGGAGTTAACACTTCATTTATAACATGAGTAATATACCAAAGAAAGAAATCCGCATCTCTTTTACTTGAATAATGTATCAAACATGTAAGATTCTTTGTCCATGCTGACGGTTAATGTAGAGGGAAATTCTTTATTTATACAAACCAAATCCATCATTATAACTACCCAATCATTGGCGGTAGAATGTGAGTTATGGAGAAAAAAAAATGGTGCACGACATGTCTAGTATATAACATAATAAAATATATCTCTCTCTTTCCTTATGTATTAGAACTTGTATCTTCAACTCTCTTCTAGCCTCAATATTTATATGGAGTTGTGAAATGTTCAAAGAGCACCACGATACTAATAAGAAGAAAAACAATGCATATGACTAGTGACGTATACGTGCCTTTGCTTTAGGAGTGATTGGTTCAAGGTGGTAGGGTTCATACTTGAAACTTAGAACCTATTCTGTTTGCTCTGAAACCGACCCTACAACCTACCTTATTTATTTATTTGGTCCAATTCCAGAGTCTATTCGAGAACCTATTTTTCTTTCGTTCATTTTTTGATTTCATTTTGTATATCAAAATAATATTAGCAATGAAATGGTTCAAGGTAATGGCAAATGAGGCTGAGTGAGTAAAGGTGAGTCAGGAACAAGCCAATGTTGCACTCAAATAAGCAAGGGCAAGCTGTGAGCAAGCGAGGAGGAGGAGGAGGAGGAGGAGGGAGGGAGGGAGGGAGGGAGGGAGGGAGAGAGAGAGAGAGAGAGAGAGAGAGAGAGAATCATGAAGCATCTGAATAAGGTTAAAAAGGACAGAGAAAAAGAGAGAGATACGTAAAACGATGCCAAGAGGAAAACTAAGGTTTTTAGGCTTTATGAAACTGGTTCCAAATTTAGTCTGGTTCTTGAGTAATTCTTCACTTAGAATCATGAACCAAATTAGTTCCAAAAATTTAGAACCCATAACCATAAAATAGACCGGTTTTTAGTGCAATCCAATCTGGTTCTCAAGAAAGATTGATTAGGTTGCATAGTCTGACTTTGTGCATATTCATAAATGTGCTTTTCTAATTTTATTTTGATAACGAGGAAGCTTGATGTGTAAAAATAATATGTAGATTTCGAGTCCTCTAGCAATGGAGCAACGAACGCCCCTTAGATTCGGAGGTCCCATGGCCATGCTAACCCTCCAATTGACTTAACAAAGGCTTTATGGCTGTGAGCTTCACCATTGGCGGTATAGAGAGATGGGGGAAGGGAAAGGGGGGGGGGGGGGGTCAATGAAGATTTCACATTTTCATATTTTCAGGGGGAAGGGAGGGGTCGCCATAGGATGGCGGTAGTAGTTGTAAGAGTTTTTCAAATATGAGTTACATTAATTGATAGTGTAATTTACCATTTTACGGGATTGGTCTAAGGTGAAATAGAAAGTATATTAATTAGTCTAATATGAGATTGGTTAGTGTATGTTAAGTTGAGTTTAGCCCGTAATGAAATGGCTTTACTAGAAATTTTATAAATAGTGCTCAAGTCTCTCCTCTAATCCTAACACACATAATTATTCTTACAAATGAGCATTTACTAAGCGCCAAGGATAAAGGGCTATCTCATTGAGTTAGTGATACAGATGGCAATAGAGAAGTCCTTGAGTTTGGATCATTGCTATTCTCCATCAAGAATCATGGTCCAAATCAGGTGTATTAATCTCTCTACATAATTATATATACATTCTTGATTCTAGTTATGGAGATCTAGAGTTGCACTTTCGCATCTAACATGTGGTATTGGAGTAGCCACAACCTAGAACTTGAACGCATAATTTCTTACCCTATTTTCATGATTTTTTTTTTTTTTGGTAAGGTAAGAATATATTGACATAAACCAAAGGGAAAAAGCAACGAAAAATCCTGAACTTTGTCCAAAATAATACATTTACCTCAAACTTTTTTTTTTGTGACATGAAAAACCCCGAACTTTTCAAACCGTGACATATTTACCCAATCAAGGGCATTTTTGTCTTTTTATTCTATTTTTTCTTCTTTTTCCCTCCACCGACCATGGCAGAGCCGGCGGAGGGAAGCCAGCATCGAGCGAGGGCGGCCCTCGTCGGTGTTGCCTGACGTCGGCGATGGCACCCCTCGCTAGATTTGGTGAGGGCCGCCCGACGCTGGCGAGGGTAGGGACACCCTCGCTCGACCTCACCGGCGTCGGGCGAGGATGGCCCTCGCCAAATCTAGCGTGGGCACCCCTCGCCAGACACAGGCGAGGGCCGCTCGACGCCGGCGAGGGTAGGGACATCCTCGCTCGACCTTGCCGGCGTCGGGCAAGGACGTCCCTCGCCAAATTTGGCGAGGGCCGCCTAACGCCGGCGAGGGCCGCCCTAGCCTGACGCCGGCGAGGGTGACCCTCGCCCGATGCCAGCGAGGGTAGCCCTTGTCGGACGTCGGTTGGCTGGTGGAGGGAAGAGAGAAGAAAAAAGAAAAGGAAAAGACCAAAATGCCCTATAATTTTGGGGTAAATCTGTTAAATAACAAAAGTTCAGGGTTTTTGGTGTCACAAAAAAAAGTTTGGGAGTAAATGTGTCACGGCTGGCAAAGTTCGGGGTTTTTCACGTTACAAAAAAAAGTTTGGGGTAAATGTGTCACTTTGGGCAAAGTTCAAGATTTTTCGTGACTTTTTCCCTAAACCAAACTATACAACTCGGAAACTGGCATAAAAAACGTACACTCAACAAGGCAACAAGCCAGGTCGAGTGGAAGGATGCTAGGAAAAGGAAGGAAAAAGCTACCAAGGTAGCAATAGGAAGCCAAACGACATCCACGAAAAAGCCAAACATAAAGAAAAGCTACTAGAAAAAACAACCAGACAAGCGAAAATAGGCAAAAGGAGTCAACGGCCAAGAACAACACCAACCCTCCAAAAGAAAAGGCAATGAGACCTTGACACGTTGGTAGGCGATGAAACAGCAAAGGCCGAAGCACTTAGTCCGCAAAGATGACCGGGTCAATACCCCAAATTCGTTGAGTTCTTCTATTTTTCGGAGTATCCGTCACCTGGCTAAAGGAGATGGCTTTTCCCCTCACAACTTTAAGTAGGTGGTTCTTCATGGTAGGCACATCGAGAGTCTTTCCCCGAAAGAGAATGCCATTCCTAGTTATTTTTCATGATTTTTGTTCAATAAAAATAAATTTTAATTATAAAAACAAAACAGCCTCGTCGAGATAAGCAAAACCGTGGCCGACGCACGATTGGAGGAGGTCGCAAGTGCCTCCATTTGTGGTCACGTGCTGCCATGCTTTCCCATAGGCTCTCACGTGCAGCCACGCTCGACAAGGCTAGCATGTGCTAGGGCTGATGTCATAATAACGTTAGCCACAAGAGTCGCTGGTTTGGCCTTACCTGTTGACTTGACTTGATTGACCATTGACCAACCCTGGTTGACTTAACTTAGATCTGACTCGTTGACTTGTTTGACCTAGTTCTCTGTTGATCGGACCATTCCAATGGTAAAAACAATTGGGATAAGTCTTAAAGGTTGTTAGACCTAACCGTTGTGATGAGTATTTTGACAAATATGATAGTGCTGAATAGCTAAAGGGCCATTTGTCAAATAGTTGGAAGATTTTGAGTGGCAACTTAATTTACTATGCTCGAAAATTTTGAACAAAATAGTATGGCTGAAAAGCATAATCACACCATAATAGACATGATCATGGGTATAATTAGTAGAATTAATTTATCTAGTTTTTTGTGGGCTAATGCTTTGAAGCAGCCTTTTCACATACAAAACTATGTTTCTACCAAAATTATTCCATTAATGCTCTTTAAGTGATGGACTTAATGTAAATATAAATTGAACCATCTTAAGGTTTGGGATGTCCTGCAAAAATGAGATTATATAATCTAATGTTAAGTAAGTTGGAATCCAAAATCAGTCGGTATTATTTTGTATCTTACCTAGATCATTTAAAGGGGTATCAATTTTATGACCTAAGTGAAGGTACAAGAATTATAGAATTACATATGGTAAAGTTTCTAGAGTTCAACATAACTACATAGGATAGCTTCTCTTAAACTATTAATGATAATAATATGATGGAGATCACTGTATCTTTGTTCTTACCTATATAGATAATTGTGAAATTTCTACACCACAAAATAAGTTTGTTGAGGTTTGGGATATTGTTCTTGAGATAGTTCATGATATAATTTTTCAAGTCTTTTAGGTGTAGAATGAAGTGATTGTAGCTCTATTTAGGAAATTTGTTAGGGAAAGGCATTCCGTTGTATTATTAGGTGAGAGCATGACTATAGTATTTGCTGTATAGTTGATCTAGTGACTTATATAAATGCCGTCTCTTGTCCTCAATCAGATTTGTGGTTAGATGCAATGGAATACAAGATGCAATCTATGAAACATAATAGTGTTTGGGAACTTGTTGAGTTGCTTGCAAGGTTGTAAAGTCATTAGCTGCAAATGGGTGTATAAGACGAAAAAGGATTCCGGAGAAAGATTGGAGAGTTTAAAGCCAAACTTGTAGCCAAGTGTTGCACTCAGAAGAAAAAGGAGTGGACAACAAAGAAATTTTTTCTAGTCTTTTCTAAAGATTCTTTCAGAGTAAACATGGCATTGGTAGCTCATTTTGATATAGAGTTATGCTATAGTATGTTAAACTATCTTTCCAAATAAATTCTTTGGAGCAACTTGAAGGTTTTGCAGTAGATGATTCAGATAAGCTTGTGTGTAAATGGAAACGTCTTATTTATGGCCTCAAGCAAGTTTCTATACAATGTTCTTAAAGTTTTATAGTGTTGTCACTTCGTTCAATTGAGAAAAAAAAAATTAATGTATATACTGGAAGGTTATTGGGAGGAATAATTTTCCTTACACTCTATGTACATAATATCTTATTGTAAGCAGTGATCTTGAATTACTGTATAAGATAAATAAGATATTATTAAATAATTTTGATATAAAGGACCTTGATGAAGCATCTTTTTTCCTTGACACTGATATCTATAAGGATAGTTCTTGTTGTCTATTGGGTTTATATTAAAAGACATTTATTAATCGTATTTTGGAAAGTTTAGTATATATCGCTACAAGTTAAGAATTGCTCTTGTCATTAAGGGTGATGAACCGAATTTATCACATTATCCTCATTGAAACATTGAAAAAACCCAATTGAAGGATGTGCCTTGTGTTAGTGTACTTGAAAGCATCATGTATGCTCAAAGTTCCACTAAACCAAACATCGTTTTTGCGATATGACTTCTAGGTAGATATTATTTAAATCTAAGACACGATCACTATATTACTACCAAGGAGGTTCTGAGGTATTTAAAGAGGACAAAATATTATATATTGATTTATAGACATATTCAGGCCCTACATTTAGTAGGGTATTTGGATATAAACTTTACCAATTATTAAGATGACATGAAGTTGATGACAGAATGCATTTTTATATTAGCAGGCTGTGCATTAAATATAAATCTATGTTATCCTCTACTATGTAAATGAAGTTTGTAGTATGTTTTTCGGTGGTTACTCATGTTATTTGGCTTTGAAACCTCATTAGGGAGTTGACTGTATTTAACTTTGTGGATAGAACTATACTATTGTATTGAGATAATAACTTTACAGTTTTGTTTATTAACAATAGAAGTCTCAAGGGATCTAAACATATGACGATTATGTTTTTGTCCATAAAGAAACTATACAGAATGGCGATGTTACAATAGAACATATTTTCATAGATTAGATGGCTGCAGATCTACTAGCTAAAGACTTTCATTTAGCATTATGATTGATTATTATACAATTTCAATTAATAAAGCCTAAGTGAGAGAATGTAAGAGTTTTCTTAATGTGGGCTATATTAATTGATATTATAATTTACCATTTTACGGGGTTGGTTTAAGGTGAAATAAAATGTTTCTTAATTAATCTAATATGAAACTAGCTAGTGTTGACTGAGTTGAGCCCAGCTCGTAATGAGAGGACCTAACTGAAAATTCTATAAATAGTACTCAAGTTTCTCCTTTATATCTAACACACATAATTATCCTCACAAATGAGTGTGTACTAAGCGTTAAGGGTGAGGGGCTATTTCATTGAGCCAGTGATCAAAGAGTAATAGAGAATAAATTCTTGAGTTTGGATTGTTGCTATTTCGCATAAAAAACGATGGTCCAATTCAGGTGCGTTAATCTCTATACGTAATTATATATTTATTATTGATTCTAGTTATGTAGATATGGGGTTCTAATATGTTAAGAGGGAGCATATCTAACATTGGAGCTCACACGAGATAAAGAGATTATTAGGATACACATGTGAGTTGTGTTAGAGATGTCCCACATTGGAGAATTAATGATGTTGGGTAGTTAATATATTTTAGTTAGCCCATAACTCTTTGGCTTAAGCTTTTGAGCTAAGGTGGGTCCAACCGGATATATTGACGACCTTGGATTTTGGGTTCCCTTTTGGCAATCTCCTAAGGTTAATGTATCAGACTTCTACTGTGCACTCCCAACAAATGATATTGGAGCCAATGGTTGCGGTTTCTAGATAGATGAGCATTGTGGTGTAGCAACATGGTCTCCTAAGTTGGTGCAAAAGAATACTTAAATTAAAGGGAAACATGCCTAATATTGAGTTCACATGTGGGGGGCGGGAGATTGTCATGATGCACGTATGAGTGAGTTGTGTTAGAAAAGTTCCACGTCAAAGAATTGATATGGTGTAAGACAATTAATATATCTTGGTTAACCCATAACTCAGTGGTTTAAGCTTTTGAGCAAAGGTAATTCCAACTGGATATATTGATGGACTCAAACTTGGGTTCCCTCTTAACGATCTTCCCAAATGAAGTTATTGAATTTCTATTGTGTGCTCCCAATAGTAGTAACTTAGTAGCAGAAGGTATTAGACTTCTAGTGCGCTTTTCCAACAACAGTAGCTTAGCAGCAGAAGTTGACCAAGGCGAGGGGCGAAGTTGCGGCCGCGTAATGGCAAACTCGTGTCTATGGTCGATGGCCGAGTAGATCTGGTGTGAGTGAGCACAAATAAAGCGTCTGCATATCGTCACGGGAAAGACTAAAACGGGGGACGATGATCGGCATCTTCTTTTTGATTGGCAGGTTATTAGTATGGCTGGTGAACTTCAAAATTGAAAAATTATTAATACGAGACGTGATTGGAAATAGTTTCTTCCAACATAAGTGAAGATAGCCATTCGTTATAAAATGCCGCGTGCCAAAAAGGACACGTAACATTTTTCAAAACCAGTAGTAAAAGTAAGAGAAAGACAAAATTCTTTCGAAAACCCTCATTTCGAATTATTCAATAAGTCAAAGCTCACTTCATGTCTCATAAAAGTAGGAATAGAACCTGGCCAGGCTGCTGCAAATTCCAAATTAATCCTTCCTGCATAAAAGTTTTAAGATATGATTTTCCTTGAAACGAGCAACGCAGGATTAAGATAAAGCTTATTAAAGTAGCCAGTGAGTACAAAATCTATTGTACGGATATCAATTTAATTATAAAATTTTCAATTTTATTAATGTAGTCTAAATCTTTATGTGTAATTTCAACATGGTCATTTCGGTCAATTTCGTTGAAAATCGCTAACATAACAGTGTGCATGTAAGATAGTCGGTATTGATTGGACCTTATATTGACCAAAATAATTATATTGGAATTTCGAGCATATGTTTAAGAATATAGCAAAATTGAAAAGTTTAAAATAAAATTTGCATTCCAATCATCTTATCATGCTCACATCATTCATAGAAACTAATTGTCATAGCAATGAATACAGGGAAAAGCCAGTCACACAAACATGTATGAATACACAAGTATCAAACTCTACTACCTACCACCGTTTTGGGTATTTCAATTGGGCATTATTTTGACTAAAGAGGGCCCATCAACTATTTCTTTATGCAGTGAAAACGACTTTATTTAATCCTTCTCCAAGATCAGAAGTTTTATGTCACTACAGTGCTCTTATGTTGCAAGATGTAGACAAAGGAGATGGCCACCTTTGTCAACTCCGTGTCGAAAATATCTCACTTATTTTACTCATAATGGCAAGCACGGTGCAGATAAGCACATTGGACTATTTTCTCCGCTGTCCGTTTTCACGACACGGCGTTTTGCATGGACATATGCTAAAGACTAAATGCTATTTTTGGGAGAGTCGGGGAAGAAAATTTAAGTGGAAATAAGTGTACAAAAGGTCAAAGTTTTCCTCCATCCTTACTCAAAATATATCCACCATTTTCCACCCAATTTTTTCAGCTCCCGAACGTGGAATAAAGTCACATGATTTCAAACTGACTTTCATAACAATCGCACAATTTCTTTCGAAAAAATTATCTGAAAAGTCATAAACCTATTATACTTTTGTCACATTAGTTCTAAAACTTTCAATTTTATTAATTGAGTTGTAAATTTTTTCATTTTTTACCAATTGAGTTTATTTAGTCAAAATCAACCGGAAATTGCTAATATTTTTAATAACATTTTAATAATTTTCGAATTTTTACCATTTTTTCTTTTGTTTTTCCTTTTCTTTGCTTTTTAAATTTTTTTGGAGAGGGTCGGTGAGAGTTGCTGGAGGTCCTCTTTCCAAAAACCTCAAAAAAAAAAAAAAAAAGGTAAAGAAAAGGACAAAAGGAAAAAAATATATAAAAAGTTCAAATAATAAAAAAATATAAAAAATTCAAATAATTATTAAAATATTATTAAAAAATATTTACGCCGTCGAAGCCAATTGTACCATGTCAGGCTGCATTCATGTCAGACGGCTGGCGTCTACTTAAGTGAATTTTGGTCAATTTTGACCAAATGGATTCAATTGATAAAATTGAAATATTTATGACTAAAAATCTGTTTAAAAATTTTGGACAGTTTTCCCAATTTCTTTCTATGAAACCTTTCATTTTAAAAATGTTTGGACCTTGAGTTTTGACTCTACGTAATCACTTTGCACTCTGACACTAGTTACGACTTACAAAATCATAATTTTCTTTTTGAAAAATAACTCGGCGCAAATCTCAAATTTCCGGACCTACTCAAAACCCATAAGCTCAACTCAAACCTAGTTAGCCACCACCAGTTGCCGCCGCCATGATCCTCTTCGCTAAGCTCGCCATCGGATGTCAAGACCTTAATTGTCGCCACTTCCGACACTTCCTCTCTCTCTCTCTCTCTCTCATCACTTATGACCTTGAGAAAGGTCGTGCCAGGCAACACTGACCTTAATTGAGGTCACCGTCTCTGTTGAAGGCCTGGACGACGTCCATTAGGTGGGGGCAAGTCGTGACCGTAGTCGTCCATGCATGGGGTTCCTATGAGAATAGGGGATGAAGAAGCGAGTTTTGAAAGAGCGGTGCATGGAGGAGGTAGAGATTGGATTAAAGGCATTGGAGGTTGAGATTGCGTAAGCGGCACAAATGGTGGTTGGGGGTGGCAGGCTGACGGTCAGGCGAGCTAACGATCAATGCGGGCGTGGCCGTGGGTTGGGATTGGTGATGGAGGTGTGTGGGTGATGGGGGAAAGGACTTGTGAATGTTTGGTGGTTTGGAGATTTTTAAAGCGACGGTAATTTGACCTTTTCAATGTGAAATTTTATTTGGAGGTATACATCAAAAGCAGGGATATGTAAGTGGAATCTAGGGAAAAGCTCAGGTATTTTTTGGAATATTCCTCGTGTTATGTCCCATTGACTCTTTCTTTTGATTTATGAACTCCTAACTCTCTCGTATCTTTCAATGAAACAATCGTATGTCATGGACAAACATTCTAGTCAGTAGCCACCATCAATCTCTTACTTTCTGTCCCGCATAAAATGGAGAAGATATTGAACTACGTGTGGTTTCTGGCGGTGACTTGTTGAATAAAAAAATCTTATGAAAGCAACTATTGCAAAACATGTGCAGGAACGAAGAAGATATTGCTTATAAGATAGGAACACTATTATTCACTAGACATTTCACATTTGTTTGTACTCACCCTTTGCCGTTGTATAGCTTGATTTAAGTGTCTCCCCTCTCATTCACATCGGAGCACGCAAGAAGAATCCAAAATTTTGTCATTAAACTTAAGCTTTTACAGGCTGCATCTTCTATAGAAAATTAAGGTCATGATAACGTGTTTATGAATGGCAAACAATTTTCTCGGCTTTTCATCTAAGATTGAGACTGGGTTAGGTTTGACTCTTGGAAATTACATATAGTAAATAATAAAGTATATTTTAAAGGTACATTGGGAATCAACTTTAGTTAGATGCTGTTTGAAAAAACAAAACTATACTTTTACAAGAATTTTACTATTAAAAAACAAAAAATTTAAACCTTTTACCGTATGTCAATAAAGGGCTCAAGTTACTGGTGAGCTTGGTTTGGCATTGGCACCATTGCCTTAGGTCGCATGAATCGACTGGGGTTGCAAGATCTCAAGTGGCTTTTCCCTTAGGCCTAAGTTCATGCAACCTCAAACGAGGCTCATTGGCGGCAGATCGAGCCCACCAACAGCATCGCACAAGGTGAAAATGGTAGGGATAAATATGATGTTTTCAAAGTTTTGCGAGGGTAAAGTTGGAAAAAAATTAATTAGCATTTTGGAAATAATAAAAACCCAAAATTAGATAGGACTTGCATTGGGCTAGGGGCTTCGGAAATGCAAATGCATCAACTATCTAAAAATATTATGGAACACTATTGGCATTTGTGTAAGGGCTTTAGAGCCCCAAGTCCATTTGCAAATTCCGACCAAACGCAGCCCAAATGTAATATCTGTCAAATCCACGTTTTAATGTTTTATCAATAACGAAGTTATGATTCAATTATCATATCTTTATCTACATTCACATGTTAAATATTGGTCCATTTATAATTTGGAGGCTCATTTTGAAACTAGAGCCCAATGTGTCTTAGTAAGCCCATCAAAAATTGAATATACCACAAACAAGTATCAAATGAGCTTCGGCTTATCTTCTCATATCTTAACCTTATTTAAGTGGTGATCCTCGACTTGTTTTGTGTGTCAAGATTTACTCAACCTTTTTTCTTCCCTTTAGTTTCATGAACCTTTTTCAACATTTGTATTTTTATTAATTTATTTAATAATCTAAAACTGTTGTTATCACCTTAATAATTAACACCATGTGTGTCGAGATCGTTCAGTTTAGACGGCAAAGGAGTTTGCTCTTTTCCTTTTAGTCTTGGGTTCAAGTCTCGTTAGGAGCATTTTAAAAATAAAATCTTGAATGTACCGAGTTAGTATGGATATTGCACCCTTAAAATCACCTGGGGATCTAGATTGGTTGAGGTGCACAAAAGTTGGTACAAACACCACTTGACCACCGAACCTCTAAAGGAAAAAAAGGAGTTTTGTTGGTCGAAGTTTATTTCGTTCATTTTTTTAGTCTTTCTTTTTTCCATTTCTTGTCTCTCGTTCTCAACTAATCCCTTTTCAGATTATTTGTGCATAATTATTTGTTCTTTTTCTCTCTTCATTTGTTACTTTGCACATTTGTAAGGTAAGATTTCTGTCATCTATATTCTCATACGTTATCTCCATACCAATATGCCAACTTAATCTTTCCATGCATGATGAACATCTTTAGTGATTTTCTAGAAATGATCAATCTCTTTTGGGGTGAGTTTCTTGTAGGCCTTTCTTTACTTGTTTAGAGTTGCACTCACCCTTCTTCGTTTCTTCAAATTTAATATATATGAGTTCCCTCGACATCATCCCAAACTTTCTGCATTTTTTATCAAAATTTTGAAGTTGTTCAATGTATGCTCATCCCATTATACGAGGCACGTTTGCAATTTTGTAAACGAATGTAGGAATGTCAAGACATTTGACAAGAGATTCGACGTGGAGATTTCCAAAAGTGGATAATGGGCCACAATACTGAGCATCGATTCATGGGCCGAAGTGTTGGATTGAGTGTTATAAGGCCGCTATAATTGGATGACTCCAGGTTCCAGAAAACCTTCTGATCGTTGTATGTTTCCCGAACAATTTACACGAGTATAAATGGATACCCTATTTGACCGAGATGAAAGTACTTTTGGGTTCATATTTATATTTAAAGTAAGAGTAATCTAGATATGATCAATTTGTCCACTTGAACTCTCTCGTGAAATTTTATAATTATCTCTAACATCTCTTATACTCAAATCTCGAGCGTGTCGCTCCGTTTAGACATCATTTTGAAGACTTAAAAGTTCGAGTTCCTTTCTGGGTTGTAATTGGTCTGCCTAGTGCACAACTGCTTGCAACTGTTGCTTTGAGTTCCCCAATGAGTCAACAATGCTAGGCAATCAAATGGCATGCTTTAAATCAATTTGATTTCCAACTCCTAAAACTTTTATTTTATTCGGTATTTGGTGATGCTCAATTTGCCCGAATAGAAACAACAATCGATCTAAGAGGTGGGATGAACCGGGGGAAAAGAAATTCCAAAAATTTCTGCTGCTTAAGCAAGAGCACATCTGTAGAAGAGAGATGAACTAGGGCAACATGGACAACAGCGGCCGTCAAGAACAACCATTGTCCAGCGGCCTCGTTCAATAGGCGACGACCATAGTGTTGGCGGTGTCCACGTCTCTCTCTCTCTCTCTCTCTCTCTCTCTCTCTCTCTCTCAGGGCTTCGCTCCTTCATTTCGTTTTTCTATACGTATCTTCACCGATGAAAGAAAAAAACTTTGACCACTTCCGATGGGGTCCTCATGAAAAAATTCTAGATGACTTTTTTGTTTGTGGTGGCCATTGCTATTCAACATCACATTTATCTACCTTGCATCATGATTGATGGATGCTCTAGAATGCATATATGATATAAAGTGGACAAGCTGTCGATCTTGACATTCTATCTAAGCCATCATTTTAGATTTTCCCCCTTGACACTCCGCAATATCTCTCTCGGTCTTGAACTTGACGTTTCTCCAGTCCAGTTTGGGGACTTTTCAGTTCTTCACGAACATCATTATATTATTGCCGTTTCCTTCCTCCTTCAATTTTCTACCTTACAAAGAGAAGTCCAGGAAGCCAACCAATCCATCGTTAGCAATTTGGTGGAAGTGTATTCAGTATTATATTGACACGGCCAAGACTCTGTGGTGGATTCTTTGTTAACTGAAGAATCAGCAAGAAATAAACCAGGGAGATATACTTATTTGATTGATGTGAGGATGGTGACAATCAATGTTGACTACATCATCTGACGTTCGTATCGATTTTGCTGTTGGCAAGAAGAGATTGACCACCACCGGTGATAGGGATGTTTAATTGACTTAGAATCCTTCACTTATGATTTTTTTTTGGGCACACTTTCATAAAAACTTTCATTATATGTAGCGACTCTATAGTACAAGAACTAAGGGGTGTCCATCCTACACGTCTGAAAAATAAAAGGGATGAGTCGAACCCCAACAAATGAAATTTCTAATTTTAAGTTAGAAAAATCATCTTATCACTGCACTTGATATACACAAAATAAAGACATAATCCTCTGATAAGTATGATACACATATAAACAGACTTTACTTTTCATGTTCATTTATCATAGAAGTTGTTAACCAATAGAACGTCCATCCTAACTCATGCAAGTGCACACTATGTTTCACATAATGATTTGGTTCTACATATAACAATATATTTTATTTATTAATGCTTCATCCTCTTGAATACTCCCGGGGCATTTCGACACATGGTGCATCTCAACTTCAAGGCAACCCGCAACTTCCATCACAGGGGTATCTCAACTCTCGAGACATCCCAAAACACTCTTCGAGACATCTCGACACACGGGGCATCCTGCAAACTTCCATTACGTGGTATCGTCACTTACCGCTATACGGGTGAAGAATTCACATTAATTTCTTTCATGCCATGATATATACATACTCACAAGTATAACATACATATTTCAACTCAATTTAATGCATTAACTGAATAACCACTTATCTAATAACATATAATCATATTCTGATTGTCAAAATATGGACATTTAATGAGTACATTTTGAGTTTGGACGTTGAGAAGGTTCTGGACATTAAAAATATAGTAAATCAAATGGGTATATCTTGAGTTTAAACATTGAGCAAGTTCTAGACATTGAAATCTAGTAAATCAAATGGGTATGTTTCGAGTCTAAGCATTGAGCAAGTTCTTGACATTAAAATCTAGTAAATCAAATAGGCATGTTCTAAGGCTGGGTGAACAGGTACATTCTGGTCATAAAGTCTGAACAATTAAAATGGTAAATTCTAGCTTGGTAAAAAGCTCATAGAACAAAAAAAAACAGATCCAACAATGAATAGACCTACAAATGAACAAATTTAGCAATGGACAGAATCAATAGATGAGTGGATTTAATGAGAATTAGATTCAAATTCAATAAAGTCTTCCTGAACCAATAAACAGACTTATGAATGAAAAGATTCACAAGTTAGCAGATTCAGCAAGTGATTAGATTCATCAATGAACAGATTCGAGCAGACTCACAAATTAAGAGATTCCGTCTTAAGAAATTCTAGCATAAACAAGTGAAACAAATAGATTATGACTGGAGAATTCCAACAAAATGTAGCAAAACAACCATGTAATGGATCATTGAGATAACTACGACAAAACGACTAGATAAATAACTACTCAAAATGAAACAAAAAGAAGCAGAACGAACATGCAATGACTTACCGAGACAAAGATGGCATAATAGCTAGATTCTAACTATGCAAAATGAGGCATAAATAAGTAAAACAAACATGTAATGAGTTACTGAGATAAATATGGTAGAATGACCAGATTCTAACTATTTAGAATGAGGTAGAAAGAAGCAGAACAAGCATGCAATAGGTTACCAATACAAAGATGGCAGAATAACCAGATTCTAATTATCCAGAATGAGGCATAAATAAGTAGAATGAGCATGCAATAGGTTACCAAAACAAAGATGACAGAACAAGTAGATTCTAACTATCCATAATGAGGCAGAAAAAAAGTAGAATGAGCTTGCAATGGGTTAGCAAGACAAAGATGGCAAAACAACCAAATTTTAACTACTAAGAATGAGGCAGAAAGAAGCAAAACAAACATGAAATGAGTTATCAAGAAAAATATAGCAAACTGAGCATGTTTTGACTACCTAGAATCACACAGAATGTACCATAACGAGCCAAAACAAAGTAGAATGAACTTGTAAGAAATTATCAAGCCACTTAACAACCACCATACCCACATCAAGACTTTACCTCTCACCCAACCAATCAAAATAGAAGTAACTAAGTAAATTTAAGCTAACTTAACATTAGAAATTTCAGTTACCTCGAATGAACGCAAACCATGAATTACCAATTGTCTTTACCACCTTGATTGCACTTGAATACGAAGCTTTGCTAAGTGGAAAGTGGAAAATAGCACATGCAGCTTCTGTTTGAGTTTAAGGGAGCGAAGTGGATTCTTTGGCAAAGAATATAGTCTTTAAAACCATTTTTGGTGTCAAAACCCGACACCTGAGATTTTCTAATTAAATATTAAAATTTCACAAATTTGGGTTAAATAACCAAAATTCCAATCACCACTTAATTTGCACAAATTAACACTCAATTGCATAAACTAAGCACACCATTGCAATCACTATGAATTTCCAGTCACCGACTATTCTGGTATAATTTCCAAAAAGTATTAAATAGTTAAATAAATACCAAAATTAATTAAATAATGCAAATTAAATACCATAAAAACTCACTTAGGCCGGAAACGTTAATCTAACCACCTAAACGGGCCTAGAAAATTTCCAAACCTATCTAGATAAATAGCACGACCTCTTTAGCCCCTAATCAATCCGTTCTAACCACCTAACATGTACAATTGAATAATTAAATCACTAATCTACACTAACTAACCACCTAATCCCTAATTAGCCTAAACTAATTATCCACTAAGCGTTATTAACTCTCTAAGCAGAGTTTAGCAAGTAAACTCATTGGTTTAGCGGGCCGGTGAGTCCACGACATCGGCGACATAGAGTTGAGTGACACTCGAGCCTGCGGTGACACCAACGAATGTAATCTCAAATTAGTGATTCGGGAGATTTGTTTCTCCATATTATCAAGGGAATGTAATCTCAAATCTGACAAAACCAATCTAATTTTGGAAAGAAGACGATTGCGTGATATTCATTTTTTCTTTACCGAAAGATTATCTACTTTAAGGTTAATAAATCAAAACCTTTATTTGAATAATTGGAGTTTGAGGTCAAAGTTTCGCTAAATAATACCACAAATGGATTATGAAAGTATTGCAATTATATCTAACCGATTCATGGAACTCCCATGATATTGCAATCTCAAATATCCTTGGCCACGGATTAACCCATGCAGTGCCTGGCGAGCGGAACTAGCTAGGTCAGTTTTCCTTTTATAGTTGTTCTAGTGAACAATACGACGAATAGCTCTTTTATATGAGATCGTGCCATGCCCAGCTTTGCTTGAGCGTCTAGTCCATCGAGTAAGATAGCAAATCTCTTTAGGCTCAACAATTGGTTTGGCCCTGTTATGGCCTCGTCAGGAGAGTAGCACTAGCTTTTGACCAGTTTGTGCATATGATGCTAATCCCGTCTTCAGAGCTTCTAAGTAATATAATCATTTTATCCTAGAACTAGCACCAACTATCCCGACGCCACTCCCACGAACTAGTTGAGTTCATTCGCTCCGCATCCTCACTCCTCACTCGATAACCCCAACCTTCGCTCCCAAGGGTTCGCCGGTATGGGAGAACCACGAACCGTGACAATATCCTATGAGCCTATCTACAATCAAATCTATGCATTTGTATCCCTAGATTAGAGAAAAATGGGGAATTTAATTTCTAGCCTAGGACTTAAAGCCAACTTAAAAGGAAAAAAGAAGATGAAAGAATAAAAAACAGGTAATTTTGATTAAAAGGCCTACTTTTTATTTGGGATACGTTTATGAGAAATCCCAACGCTTGTTACGGAAGTGTAATCAAGTTCTAACTTTTAGAAAGAACAATTAAGTCTTAAAACTTGTCAAATTGGAACAATCAAGTTCTTATATTAATTCCGTTCAATTTGGCTAATAGAAAATGCTGATTGGCTTATTTTAATGCTTTCTCTCTTCTACATGGTGGTGCTAACGTAACCAAAACAAGTAGGATAACCCAAAACGACGTTGTTTTTGGTCCAAATTTAATTATTACTATAAATATTTATTAAATTAATTAAAAAATAGTTAAGGTAGCAAGCCAGTGAGGGGCCCTCATTACCATCACCACACCATCACTAGAAAGGGTCGACAACGGTGGGCAAGGTTGGTCGGGGCCCAGGGTTGTCGGACCTTGGCTAGTGACTGACGACTTTGGTTGGTTATAGGAGAGGGCCTGTAGGCCCTTGCCCATATCGAGCCAAGGGTTGCCACTAGATATAATGGGGCTAGTGGTCGGTGACTTCACCCCAGCTAGCAGCTGCCTTTGACTCAATCTAGGCAAGGGTCGACAATCCTCACTCGATTTGGCGGAGGGCCACAACCCTCACTTGTGGTCGATTAGGGTCATTGGCCACTAGCTAGGGCTTGATGACCCTGGACAACCCTCACCCACCATCGCCAACCCCATTTGGCGTTGGTGGGGTAATAGTGGTGAAGGCCTACAAGGCCTTGTGCAGGCCCTCCCTATTTATTTATTTATTTATTATATAATTTTAGTTTATTTATAAATCTAATAAATATTATTACTAGAAATCAAATTTGGACCAAAATGACGTTAGTTTTGGCATATTTTTCTTGTTAGTCACATTAGTGTCATGTAGAAGAGAGAAAGTAATAATAATAATAATAAAAAAAGCCATGTTAGCATTTTCCTATTAACCATATTTGATGAAGTTAACAGAAGGATTTGCTTGTAACAATTTGATAAATTTTAAGATTTGATTGCACATTTTTTTTGACTCAACTGCACATTGTATTTCCGTGATAAGTTTTAGGACTTCTAGTGAGACATATCCCTTTTTTTGGCTGGAAATTAACATTTCATTTACAAAACGTTACAAATTGGAGGTAGTACCTACATTAGGATGATAAATAGAAGAAAACTCTATTAATACTATATTTTTAGCTCTAGGTGGGAGATTGTGGAAAAGAAAAGAGGATGTGATGCTTAGATTAAAAACCAATTTGCAAGCGCATGAGCAGCTCCATTGTTAAGTCTACAAGTTTAAGGCAAGCTCCAATCTAGTTTGTGTTAAAGTAGGAAGGGAGAATCTACAACGATGCTTTTTTTAAAAATCAATTTACAAGTTTAGTTAGTAGATTACCATCTTCTTTCAAATCTTATTGGTGAGCTTAGGAATTTACCAGCATTGTGATGAACTTCCAAAAGGTATAGTATGATACGAACTTTTTACAAACTTTCACCAAGTTATATTTTGTCTAGAAATTTAAGTTGGAGGTTTTAAGCCAAGAAATTTAGAGTGCCATAGGTGCAAAAGATGAAAAGGATCTTCATGTATTTTCACGAATACAAATAAAATATGTTCTTCCTCTATTACATTGCATAAACATAATGAAGCCCCTCTTGCCCCAAGATAAGGATCTTGTGGATATTATTATAAAAAATGAAGTTCTCTAAATTTATCAGGCAAATCGACGCCACATAAGTAATTAACTCCAGTTGTATGTCGGAGGATATATTCTACGTACTCACAACATGATTATGACATCATCCTTGCGCTCAGCTCACGTGGCCCCAGCTCAATGAACCTCATGACCTTTAATTGGCTTGTTGGCCAAAAAATCTTGGGTCTTTCGAGAATACATTGGGTGCCATTGTGACGTCACATCATAATTTCACTAGTACATTTAAGGAGCGACACGTATGTCGCTCACAAGTCCATCTGTCTTCTCTCTACCATCAGCAGTTTTTCTTCTCTCGCACCTTTGTTTCTCTTATATTTTTATTGTCTCTTCTTTTTTCTTTTTTCTCCTTTCTTTCCCTTTAGCTTGAGGCTGGCACTTAGCCATGGCCACGTGACCAGCTAGAGGCGAGGGCCGGTGAGGGTGTCGCGGCCCTCATCAACCACAGGCGAAGGTTACCATCGCCAAATTTAGTTCGCTGGATCCAGAAGTTGTGTTGGAAGGCAACAACATCGGAGCAGCAAGGGACCTTGATGATGCAAGGGTTGAGGGAGGGCTCGGGGTGGCAGATGATGCGAGGCTTTGGCTTGTTCTTGGAATGGGACGGAGGGAGGGAGGGAGTGGGTCTGCTATGTGGGTGGCAAACGACCTATGGAGGGAGGCAACGGCATCAAAGTTACAGGAGAGAGAGACTATGGATGTAGGGGCTGAGGGAGAGCTCAAGGTCGCAGGTGATGACAGCGGGGGGATTGGTCTTGTTCTTGGACCTAGGGGTTGGCCGTGAGGGTGTTGGATGAGGCGATGGCGGAGGCGGATGAGAGAGCAAAGTTAAGTCGACGGGAGGGAGGGCGAGAGAGTAGCGTGTGACTTACAAGGGACGGAGAGAGAGACTATGGAGAGAGGAGAGAAGGGAGAGGTTGCGGGTTACATGACATGTGGGCTGTGAGCAACACGTGTCGCTCGCTGAATGGATTAGTGCAATTCCACGTGGGGTCACAATCGCACCCAATGTTTTCGCGACTCTCTGACCCAAAACCACTTTGAAACGAGGACAATGCTGTCAACATCGCTGCCTCGCTAGTCTTCCCAACAAGCCATGGAAACTTTCAGAAACGGAGTCCTGGTCCGGTAGACTTTTTAGGGCAAAGCCAAAATGATGATGGAAAACCGCGTTTGCGCATTTCGAAGTCAATACACGAACCGGACAATGCTTGTCGCCGTATTCATCTTTTTCTGCGAAGATTCGAGTTGCATCGTCATCAATTTCTAGATTCATAATGGCAGATCTTTCCCCACGTTTCGGGTTACTTGACTGGGAGAGAACCTTTTTTCCCCCATGTATGAGTGTATGATAGAAAATAGGGGTGTGTTTAATTTGAGTGAAAACTTTTGTGACGGCCCAAGCACGGGTATGTCTTCTGTCCCACATCGCTTAAGAATAAGTCTTAGGGTTAGTTTATAAGGCTTATGTCCTTTTAATCTATGTGACGTGTTTCACGTACGCTTCCGCTACGTTAAAACTAAATCCGTGAGGGAATATTGGGTTGGGATGAGGGAATCTCCGAGAGATGGCCCTCTGCCCCTGCATAACGAGGGAATATTGGGTTGGGATGAGGGAATCTCCAAGAGATGGCCCTTTGCCCCTGCATAACGCGTTTTAAAGCCGTGAGGACGAAGGCCCAAAGCGGACAATATTACACAGTGGGAGGCTCAGGTCCTTACAACTTTTATTATAAAAAAATACTTTTCAAATGGAATTATTTTTCAGAAAAAATTCTCCTTTTCAGATTAGGGAAATCAGTTTTTCTAACTTTAACTATATAAATTTTCATTAACCGTAAAATTTTTTTTGTTAAGTGGTCATTTTCAACAAATCAAATGCGTGAAAGTCTAAACTCAATTTGCAGGAAATTTTTTCACGCAAATAACCATACCCTAAATTTTATTATTCTCTTATAGTTTAAAGTTTTACATCGACAATAGCTCACTCAACTCAGAGTCAAGAGATGTCGCTTGGTTCCTGCCTTTTTGCATCTATATGGGTTTTCCCTTCTTTATAAGGCATCAATTCATGTTTCTTCTTTCACCTATGTGTATCGAGCTTGTCTTATGTCTCAACGGTCCGATCGCTAATTTAGGTGGAAGTTAGTACATGAGAAATATGTGAATCCTTATTTTGGCACTTTAAAAGATCTGATTCATCTTCTTTATTGGTGATGTGAAGATCTAGGCTTATATGAGAAAAATGAACATATTTCATCGGTTTATTATTCACTAAGTTCTTGCGTGATGGGATTCATAAACCAAGAAATCGACTCAATTTATCGTTTCAATCTCTTAGTTATCACTTATATACTATCAGGTTAGTCTCTGAACTTTAATTTGTGAGATCAAGGTACTCTTTAAGCCCTCAAACGGTTTTCCATAATCTAAGAGTCAATTTACAATATGTTTATAATGACATAAATGAAATAATGCACTAATGAATCTTGAATAGCAAGAGTCAATTTGTTATTGGAATTACCAACAAATCTTGAATTGCATGGTGATAACCGTGCTGACAATTTGTTATTGACTTTATTTGAATAGTATAATGAATTATTTTAGGCAAGATGATGAATATGTGAGTTTAGTGATTAGAGTGAAATTACAATTCAAATTGGGCAATGAGGGAAGAAAATTTACCCTAAGCTGAATTTCAACCGCAGCAACAATGTGTATGTCGACCATAGGTTGAGTCCAACCCTGGGTCAACCACCTAATGTGAATCCACAGAAAAGTAGATATACATGGCATTGCGTGACGAATGATACAAGCAGGTGTCACACCACGTCTTGTATAAGCCCTCAAGTCTGCTGATGAATGTTGTAAGAAAATATCTAGTTTTCGACCTTTCACACCGTGAGCAATAGATCATCCATGACCACGTCAGGCGCAAGCAAGCCCTCCCGTTTAAACTGACTAGGAAGCATGTGAAAACGTTCTTTCTCTTTTTCATCGTATGGAGAAAGAATTGATGATTCAATTCGAAATCATCACATAATCATCATGATCTGGAACCGGACGAGCATTCCTTATGCGTGTGATTGGGATACACCCATATCCTAAGGGCAAATCCAACATGGGTCGATTAAATAATTTGCTTAACCAAGTGGCCAAAATACCTAAATCTATCTAAAAGAATGTACAAATTATTGCTCAAAGTTAACCAAAACAATCCAAGCTGCCAAAAGCAATTTTTGGTTGCGCTCCGATTGGTCTTGGATCCTTTTTCGGTCCAAACCTGAGCTTGACTCTTATTTTTCTTCTTCCTCATTATTATTTTGCGGTTTGCTTGAGGTCGACTAATGCCATCATAAACGATACTTCGCGGAAACTCTCTTGACGCTTACTCCTTTCTTGTTTTGCAATTCTTTATTTGTTCTGTCTTTTCCATCCACCCTATAAGTTCAAAATAAATTGCAACACCATTCTTGCGTCCGTCCCTTCATCTACTATTTTGGAAGATTTCTAAGTCAAAACTTCATCACTTCAGGTTTTCTTTTTCTGGTTCTTGATGGCGTCAACTGCAAGTCCGATGGAATCGAATTGGATAGTGGACACTTCCCTAGATCTTAACACATCGTATCCGGTGAGATGAACCTATATTTGCGAAGATATGCAGTGATTAATCTTATCCGCTTGTTTTTTGGTGAAAAGAAATGAAATATCTTTAGATGTTCAGCTCACAGTCTTTGTCTTCTTCCTCACGGTTCTTTAAAATCAGAAGAAGGAAATTGTTCCAGAAAATGATAACTCTCGAGGAGGGCAACAAGAAGATCTGGTCGTTAAGCATGAGGTGAGTTCATCTACAATAGAACTTGCATCAAGACATACGAATGATGCTAGAGATAGTTGTGAAATATGAAGATCTTATGGCTAACATACGCAGTGAACATCCAGAATGAGAGCTAAGAGTCTCTTCTTGAGTATATGGTTTGATCATCAAAATTTTACAGCAAATTCCACTCCAGATCTTGGGTCATCATTGCTTTTGTTAATGCGAATGTCACTGAAATTGGAATCCAGGGAAGCGACTAGAGTAGCCCAGAATGTGTCTGTTAACCGACCTATTCAACCGTGTAATGGACATGGGTGTTTCACGCAAAGTGCTTGGCGAAATTTCCAGCTATGTATTGCTGTTCACCAGCCTAAATTTCAAGTACGTTTAGAAAACTCCGGTTGAGGTCAAGAGTGCACAATAGGGAAAATGAAATGGTAAGAGGCAAAGTCAAATTATACCGACGCTTTAAGAAAAGTGGAGCTGACTGGCCTCATTTAAAATAAAGAAGAATCGATTTCTAAAGAAAATGAAGTTGAAGAAGCCCTGAGACCGATTCTGAAAACTGGAGTATTTAGATACAAAGATCAAACCTGAGAGATGATCTGTTTTGTTGTGTGTAGGCTGGTGTACTGGTCGAGGAGTATCACCGAATTAGCCACGAGAACAGGAAGTTGACCGAAATGCTGGCCCATATGCACGAGAGCTATAATGTTCTGCATAACCAATTGATTGTCTTGCGAAATACGAGTGCATCAAGAAAGAGGAAGCATGAGGCTAATGTCACCACAGAAAGTTGTGGTTACGATGAAGATCAAATCTTCAAGAAGCCAAGGGACACCTTCAAACCCAAGATCTCCAAAATCCACTTCCAAACTGATGCGTCTGACATGAGCCTAGTAAGATCTTAGTTTCAACTAAGAACAATTTTTTTTTTTCTTTTTGTGTTCGTCTAGCCTATAGTTGGCATAAAGAAATTCATCTTCTCTCAGTACGAAGTGATTCCCAACATATTGGTTTTTTTTTTTTTTTTTTTTTTTTTTTTTTTTGCTTTATCAATTTGCACTTGCTAAAGGTAGTGAAGGATGGTTGTCAATGGAGGAAATATGGTCAAAAGGTCACAAGAGACAACCCATGTCCAAGAGCTTACTTCAAATGTTCCTTTGCCCCAGCTTGCCCTGTTAAGAAGAAGGTAACTCAGCTTGGTTAGGCTTCTTAGAAATTATATTCTGGAGACCACACATGGTCGCGGTCCAGAAATAAATCAAAATCAAGAAATCGCATGTACGGTGAAAAGTAGCTGAATGAATTCTATCTCACTCTCATGCTTTATTTGCATCTTCAGGTACAAAGAAGTGCTAGTGACCCATCTATCCTAGTGGCCACATATGAAGGCGAACACAACCACTCGAGCCCGTGTCGGTCGGCGATTCCACTTGGTTCTGACAAACAGGGACTGAATCTGGGCGCCCCTCCATTTCCGTTGCCCTCGAAGTTGAGATCTTCTAGTCCTAGGAGTACTCCTGATTTGATAAACCTGGGTTTTGACACACTACCCGCAAAAAGGGGCCAAGAAACAGAAGAGGCGGTGGCATGTCAACAGCTTTTGGTGCAGCAGATGGCCTCTTCCCTGAAAAGAGATCCCAATTTCATGGCAGCACTCGCGGCTGCGTTATCGGGAAGGATATTCGAACAACCCCGGATGGAGTAATGGTGAATGGACAGGGCATTGCTGGAGTTGTCTATTTAGCATAATTTACGTATAGTTCGAGCCTTGAATTTAACGGTTGGATCATGACGATGGTCAGCATATAAGCTACTTTTGTGTATTGGCTTAGAAAGCAAGTTGATCTGCTTATGAGCTTAGCTTGAGTTCGGCAAATAAGCTACTTATACTCGAGAAGATTGTTTAGAGGTTTAGTCGAATTTGAGTAGCTTGCATATTAAACTTGTCTGGCGATTTAACGAAGGGTTCGCCTGTTTATACTATATCTATTCTAGTCGATTTTTACTTCTTGCATTTGCCATTATTAACTACATTAACAATGGCACGCATGCAAGCTTTTAAACTGTTGTGCATATGTGAATTTAATCTCAACCTTTTCGATTTCTATTATCAGAAATTGTCCACATCAAATGCCGATTATACCATGTAGGACCATTGGCAATGACTGGACCGTTATGTCAATACTTTTATAAATAAATTGCTTAGATTGGTCACATTAGAATTCCTTGATAATGTTTAGAATTATACTAGTGAATTTAAAAAGTTTAAAATTGATTTGACATTAATATTATATGTTTAGGATTGGTTTGGTAATTTTCCCATTGTCTAATACTATATGAGTAGTTCTAGTGCATATGGGGAAATCTATATGTATGGTCGGGGCCTGTAGGAGTGATTAGTTTTAGGGTGGGTAGGTTTCGAACTTAAAACTAGAAACCTATCATGTTATAATCGGTTCTCAGATTTTGAAACTTGGAATTTATCATATTTCCTTGGGAATCGGCTCTAGTTATTACTATATTTTTCCAAACTAATTCTAGGGTCTACACTAGAACCTATTATTTTGTTATTCATTTTTCTGGTTTCATTAATAGCAAAATAATATGATTAATAAAACGATTTAAAGTAAGATGATCAATTGAAATCTCTATTTGCTGAAAGCAACAATCCATAAAATGAACACATAGTCATGTATAATTATATACACTATAAAGTTCAAATATTTAATGTAAAACATATATTATAAAACTTCATTCCTCATTTATCCATATAAATATTGCTCAAAATTCTAATCACTTGACAAAACAAACGACAAAGTTTAATTTGCAATAAACTTATATAAAACTTCAGCCTAGAGGATCAAAATAGAGGAAATGGATTTTTTTTTGGGGGTACTTTTTCAGCTATATGAAACCGGTTTTGAAATTGGTTCCGAAGTTAGTTTGGTTCCCGAGTGGGTCTTCACTTGAAACTAGGAACCAAACTTGTTTTGAGGGTGGTTCAGTCCACTTCCTTAGTAGGGGAGGATGGGTCCGGTTGCCCACTCCTAAAGGCACAACTATCTGCTCAATTTGACAATTCCAATTTTTGTGTGCAATCTTTCCTCGCATGTTCTGCTTCCTCCGCTTGCTTTTGTCTTTTTTTGTCTTTTTTTTCCTTTGCGAGTGCTTCCTTTCACTTATAAATGAAAAACTTTGCACTTGGAAAAAGAAAATGAAATTCTCTATTTACAAGTGGAACTAAAAATCATTCATAAAGTTGGTGACTAATGATGTAGGTTGATAAAGGCCAAGAAACTTAGAAAGGACAAGGCACGGAAAAAAAAAGTTGGGAGTTCATTAAAGAAATGCTGTCTCTTTGGATGGACTTACATATAAATTAAAAAAATATCTCCATATTAGGGGATATTACCAAACTTTCCAGCCAAAATTTGGAATCTTCTTTCATCATCTAGTTAGGATAGAGGACTCTACCTTCACCTTCTTATAGAAGTCCAAGGAAGAGTTCAAGCAACATCCCTCCCTACCTTCTTTTATTGGAATTTTCTTCATGTTCCGCGGACAATGAGGAAATGTTTTTTGCTTTTGACACAAGCAACACTTATCTAATTATATGTGTTTATTATAAGATGACGATAGCGACTGAATATTCACATGTATTATGAAATATAATGCTCATATGTGAAAAAAAAAAAACGAAAAAGGATTCTCTAACAGTGAATAACACGGAATAATACTGCATGAAGAAAAAACTAACTAGTTAACAAATCTCAACGGTTAAAAGTGCATGTCACATCGATTGACCTTAGGAATTTTTTCTAAGATCTGGATTCTCACGTAGTTCTAGAAATACGTTCTCTCTTTATTGATTGGTCCCACCTAGAACAAGAAGTCAACAACCAACGAAAAGGAAAAAGAGAATTCGGACTGTTTCTACGTTGATCATTGTAGGAAAAAAAAAAAAAACACGCATAGCCGCATGTGTTGACTTCGCCAACGGTATTGCACACTTCTTGGTCTGGTCTTCGTCTCGCTTCTTGTTACTTGTTCTTGTTGTCCAAGAGAGGAAGGTGGGGCCCGTGGCCAGCGGGGCAGCGAAGGCCCTCACCCAGTCTGGGCGGAGACCTTTGTGGCTGGTGAGAGTTGTTGACACGGAAAAAGCATTTAAAAAAAAAAATTGGAAAACAAAAAAAAAAATCAAAATTTCAAAAACATATTAAAGCATTATTAAAAATTATCTATATCAATACCGATTGTAGCACATAAGATGACCGATGTCCACATCAGTGGTTTCCACCAAAATTGGCCAAATAGAAGTAAAACTTAAAAATATTTAAAACTTAATTGACAATATTAAAGTGTTTATGACTAAATTGACAATGTTGAAATATTTAAGACTTTTTGGATAATTTTCCCACCTTACAAAATCAAAGAAAAACCTAGATAGGACAACTTTTGTTCTATTTGGTATTTGATGGCGCCCCATATGTCCCTAATAGAAAAGAAAAAAAAGTGATCTAAGAATTGGGATACACCAGGGAAAAAGAGATTCCAGAACAATCCTGCTGCTCAAGCACGAGCACATCAGTAGAAGACAGATGAACTAGGGCAACATCGACAACCGCGTCGCTCAAGAATAACCATTGTTGAGTGGCCCCGTTCCAGAGGTATCGACCGTGGTGTTGGCCGTGTTCACAGCTAGCTATCCCTCTCTCAGCTAGGGTTTCACTCTTTCATTTCATTTTTTTTTTTTTTTAAGTATCTAATCCAATGAAACACGGACCACAAAAAAATTCCAACGGGGTCCTCAGGAAAGCATCCTAGATGCCTTTTTTTTTTGTTTGTGTGGGCATTGCTGTTCAACGACTCATTTATCAATCTTGCATCATGATTGGCGAACGCTCTAGAATGCTTATATGATGTAAAGTGGACAAGCTCTCGATCTTGACATTCTATCTAAGCATCATTTGACATTTTCCCCTTCACACTCCGCGGTCTCTCTGTAAGTCTTGAATTGAAGACTTTTCAGTTCTCCACGAACGTATTATGTTATTGTCGTTCTCTTTCTCCTGTACTTTTCTACCTTACAGAGAGAAATCCAGGAAACCAGCCAAAACATTGTTAACAATTTGGTGGAGATGTATTCAGTATTATCTTGACACGACCACGGCTTTGTGGTGGATTCTTTGTTAACCCAAGAATCAGCAAGAAATAAACCAGGGAGACATAGTCATTTAAATGATGTGAGGATGGTGATGTCAAGTGTTGACTACATCATCTGACGTTTGTATCGATTTTCCTATTGGCCAGAAGAGATTGACCACCACCGGCGATAGAGATGTTTAATTGACTTAGAATCCTTCATTTATGATAGTTTTTGGGACACTTAGCATATCTAAATTTTTTGGCTTGATTAATTTCTACAAATGTACGGTAATCACTCCATACCGTAATCACTCCGTCTTATATATTAGGTAAAGGCCTCATTTACAAGGTAGCTGGTGCCGTCAAAGTGGGAGATTTTGTAATTCGAATTTAGGATCTTTCATGTCCAAATCAAGAATTTAACCACCAAGCTAATCCCTTAGGAGCGCATTTGGTGACTTGGATACGGATCCAATAGAATAAAAATTATGGTTCTTGGCATTTGGGGACACATGCATGGATATTGTCACAAATTGAGATGGAAGCCAAAAAGAGATTGAAGAAGAAGAGGGATGTCATAGAAGAGGAATCGTATATTGTGCACTTCATTGATTGTGTATTCAATATATAAGAGGATGAATATATAATACAGAAAGTATTCGATAAAAAAGGCAAGACTACATTCTTCTAATCCAGGTATATCAAATCTAATCTTAGATTGATTCAATCAATCAATTACCATCTCGAATATATCAACCATAATCTGGACAAATCTTCGATGTCTTGAGTATATCTTCTAACATTTTCCCACGAGCCGGTGGCTTTTATATGTTCAAGACACCTAGTTAGTTGGTTTGGAGATATGCATGTTATCTTTGACATAAAGATTTGGTGTATATATCCGCAGGTTGTTCGGTGGTCCCGATTCCTCTTGTCTTGATTATATCTTCTTGAATTTTCTCTTGGGTAAGTGACAATTGACTTCTATGTGTTTCGGTCTCTCATGTACCATGGGATTTGTCTCAAGCTTGAGTGCGGAATCATTGTTACCAAATAGCAAGGTCAGTCTCTTGACTTGTACTCCGAGATCTAGAAGTAGGCCTCGTAATCAATATTCAAAGTTTGATGTAGAAACTAGTGATAGACCTTCGACTCATCGGAAAAGTCACATAATCTGCCTCACAATAAGCTGTCATCTCCACATTGCAATTGCAAGAAAGAAGAATCCCTAGTCCTGGACATATTTTCAAGTACTTCACAACCTTCAAATTAGCATTCATATTAGACTATTTTAGACTATGCATGAATTGACTTGGTGTCTGGACCACATAACATATGTTTAGCTATCGCGACCTCTTTTTTCGGCGCCAGATTAGGCGGGCACCAGCGGAGGTTAATGGCTTGGCTAGGTCTATTAGGCTTAGCTTAGGCTCTCCCAAGCCCACCAATTCACGACTTAATAGTTTTATTTTCTTTTTAATCTATAAGTTAATTTTGAAAATGAGTCGCCACTAATCAATTTGGGATAGGTCGATTAGAAACCCAAGCGAAATATTGGGAGAAATATTCACTCTTGCGCAATTAGAGAAACTAAAATTAGGGACTTGATTACACTAGTTAATCACTAACGCCTTTCCGGTATCTAATCTTATTTAAACTCTAAAGTTTTTTGGAATTTCAAGGGATTTTTATGCATTTGTGGAGAAAAACATTTTTGACCTTTTTCCTTACCAAAAAAAAAAAAACACATTTTTTTATCTTTTTTTTTTAACATAAAAAGCATTTTTTGGTTTTTTTAATCTTTTTTTAAAATATAAATCACTTTTTGACTTTTTCTGATTTTTTTTAGGAAAACATAGAATCTTTTTGGGTTTTTCTGATTTCTAAAAAGTTAAATTATTTATTATTAAAATATTATTTTTTATAATACTATAATATTATATAAAAAATGACCTAGGTCGGATTCACGAGTTGGGACCAACCCGGTTCGTTAAAACTAGTGGCTTGCGTTGGATTCCCGGATTGGGTCCAACTTGGATCGCTCTCGAGTGGCCCGAATGGGCCTATAGCATGAGCTTGGCCTGGAACTTCCTTTTTCTTTTCAAACAATCCAAGCTTGAACCAACCAAGCCCACTTTCTATCAAAAGGAATGCTCGGCCCAATAATTAGCCGACCCACGCATGTTGGCCCAAATTGGCTAGACCCTACCCGGGTGAGGTGCCCGCGTCCGACCTGACCTCGACCCGACACAAGGTCGCCTCCTTCTCCGCCTATTTACGGCACCGATGGAGGGGCTGGGGCATCACCGGGAAATAGCTTGGTGTTGATGACGGCGGCGACACAGTGGACGATAGTAGCCAACTATTCAATGGGATTGACGCCGGGGTACACGACATGGCAGCAACAAACATAGAGCTACTTGGTCATTTGAGACCAAGATGC
Source organism: Eucalyptus pumila (assembly GCA_016097595.1). Classification (NCBI taxonomy): domain Eukaryota; kingdom Viridiplantae; phylum Streptophyta; class Magnoliopsida; order Myrtales; family Myrtaceae; genus Eucalyptus; species Eucalyptus pumila. Next base: position 25,645,888 of record CM027848.1, read on the forward strand.
AGGGTGTGCGGCGGTGGAAGGGGGGTGACGTCAATGGAGGCGAGCAGAGCTTGTTGCTACCTATCCATGGTGAGCAGGGCTAGTCAACCTGATGAGCCTAGTAGTAGGGCCAGTCGATTTGATGAGCCTAGTACGACATGACTCCAATCGGCATGGCACGGTAGAGGGGAACTCCATGACGGGGGGCTTTGCTTCATGCCAGGCTTCGAGCATTAGAACAACGACGATTCTGTGTTGGGGGGCAGCAACAACTAGCGTCGGGCTTAGGGCTTTAAGGCGGCCGGGCTTGTGGCTAGTTGACAAGGCAGCAGGTGGCACCACGGTGGTGACAGGTGGCGGGGAGTTAGTCCTGCGATTTTCCTCTCCCTCTCTCTCCCATGGTTTAAGCCACCTCTATTCAAATCTAGGCTCACTTGCTTTTAGGCCTCCCCTAAAGTCTCTTGTGGGAAGCTTTCGAAGCTTGCATGCCTTCGATCTCCCTCGACGACGTGGTTTTTGGCTTTCCCTTGATGGATCTATTTATAGGCAGAGGGGGGCCGATCGATGGAGCTTTAGCCACCAGTCCTTGTACGCCGACCGACCTTGGTGCAGCCAAACCGGCATCTCCTCAGCCACCCACTTGCTCTACTTTGAAGACATGTCACATTCGCTACGTGAGACCTGCAGAGGTGGAAGAGGAAGGAGGAAGGAAGAAGAAGAAGAAAAAAGAAAGAAAGGGGGGCCAGGCCAAGGAAGAAGGAGTAGTGGGCCTTGGGCCCACGCGAAAAAGGAAAAGAAAAAGGTGTTGGGTTAGGCCCAGCCCAAAGCCCCTCTTTTTTCTCTCTCTCTTTTTTTTTAAAATTTATTATGAAATATCCAAAAGAGTGAAAGCAAAATAAAAAAAGGAAAATAATGCTTAATGGATGCCAAAAAAAAAAAAAAAAAATTAAGGCCTAAGTGATGCGAAAATCATTTTTTCTATGGCCAAATTGGTCCCTAATTTTCTATACAAATTAATTTAAAATACGTAGCTAAAATTTAGATGTCAACAGCTGTCTCTCTTTGAAGGTGAGCTCGCAGAGGTTGCATTCAAAGATGAATTGATACCTAAATTTTGTCCATGCATATGTAGTGGATTATATCTTATTTGAGATTGGGTGTCCTATGTAGAAAAAAGAACAATATAACATATACCTACTAAGACAGATAAAAAGATACTTGTACTTACTTATCGGGAATGAGTGAGATAGGGCGTGAACCTCAAATTTGGCAAGTATTAGGGCAATGATCTTACTTGATGAAGTAAGGAAGTTGCTTTTCCAAGACCCAAACATTTTTTCGGTCGCCTTGCTAGGAAATTGCCTTTTCAGGACTCGAATCATTCTTTGATCGTTTGTTAGAGCAATAAGTTGTTTGTCTAGAACCCGTACCTTTTTTCGATTGCCTTGATGAGAAATTGCTTTTCCAAGACCCGAATCATTCTTCGGTCGCATGTTAGAGTAATAAGTTGTTTACCCGACCTTTCTCAAGGCATCTGTTTATTGGGTGCCTGATCTTTGTCAAAGACACTGGTTGGTTACCTGACCTTTCTTAGGGGATGCGCCGACCTTTCTCGGGGCATCTGTTTGTTAGATGCCTGATCATTGTTAAGGACACCGGTTGGTTACTTGACCTTTCTTAGAGGATGCACCGACTTTTCTTAGGGCATCGATTGATTACCCGACCTTTCTCAAGAGATGCGCCGACCTTTTTCAAGGCATCTATCTTGGAGGATACTTGGACATTCGCAGGCATTGAAAGAGTACTTGGACATTCACAAGTATTAAAAGAGTACCTGGATGTTTGTAGGCATTGAAAGAGTACCTAGACATTTGCAAGTACTGAAAGAGTACCAGGATGTTTGTAGGCATTGAAAGGGTACTTGGATGATCACAAGTACGACTCTAGAGGATACCTGGTCATTCACAAGCATTGGAAAGGTACTTGGATGCTCGCAAGCCTTGAATACTCGGGAAGGTCTCTCGCCTTTTGGTAAAGAGAATTTGGGCAATATTTAGGATGAACTTGGGATATTTGTGAAGGTTTTTCACCTCTTGAAACATGGAACATCGAGGACATGCCTCGGATACTAGTGAAGGTCTCTCACCTCCTGGTAATTGGAATATCAAGGACGCGCCTCGGCTATTCGTGAAGGTCTCTTACCTCTTAGTAGTTGGAATATCGAGGACACACCTTGGCTATTCGTGAAGGTCTCTCACCTCGTGGTAATTGGAGTATCGATGACGCACCTCAAATATTCGTGAAGGTCTCTCACCTCCTAGTAATTGGAATATCAAGGACGCGCCTCAAATATTCATAAAGGTCTCTCACCTCCTAGTAATTAGAATATCGAGGATGCACCTTGAATATTCATGAAGATCTCTCACCTCCTGGTAATTGGAATATCAAGGATGCGCCTCGGCTATTTGTGAAGGTTTCTTACCTCCTAGTAACATAAATTTGAATGTAACATGAGGCTTACTTGGATAGCCGCATGCACTCGAAAAGGCTGGAACACTTGGGTAACCGCAGGAACACAAAGCAGTGGAATACTTGATTAGCTACTAGTTTTTAATGATATAATTTGAGGACAACTCGGACAAATCGAGTGTCACAGGGAGGGAGTACTTGGACGGTGTCAGGTATTCAATGACAATGGAATACTTGCAGTCACTAGTATCCATACTATGGAACAGGTCGAGTGTCGATGAGAGAGAGTACCTGAATAGTGGCTGGTATTTAAAGACAATGGGATACATGGACAATCGCAAGTATCTAAACTCTAAAGATAACTTGAACAAATCAAGTGTCGATAGGAGGGAGTACCTAGATAGTGGTAAGTACCCCAAAGGCAATGGGATACTTGGATAGTCGTAAGTATTCAAACTCAAAAGATAACTCAAATAGGTCGAGTGTCAAGAAGATAGAGTGCCTAAATAGTGGCAAGTACTTAGAGACAATGGGATACTTGGACAGTCGCAAGTATCCAAACTCAGAAGACAACTCGAATAGGTCGAGTGTCAAGAAGAGAGAGTACTTGGGCAGTGGTAGGTATTCATAGACAATAGGGATACTTGGATAGTTGCAAGCACCCAAAGTCAGAAGACAACTCGAATAGGTCAAGTGTTGATAAGAGGGAGTACTCGTACAGTGGTGGGTACTCAAAGACAAATGGATACTTGGATGGTTGCAAGCACCCAAATTCAGAAGACAACTCGAACAAGTCAAGTGTTAATAAGTTAGAGTACCCGGATGGTGGCCGGTACTCAAGGGTAGGATAAGGGTAGATATATGCTTACCTGACGATATCTCTGATCTCTGAGAGTATGTCTGCTATCTGCACAATAGGCACACATGATCATATATATTGTAGATTCATGAATTTAAATGTGATTCATGCATGACAATTTTGTCAATTTTGCATCATCTGAGTTCCACTGAGGAAAATTTTGAAAGATAACCTGCATTCATAATGTAGATGTCTTGAACATGCCAGATGGGAGATTTCAGTTTGAAAGGATTTTTCGTTCACTCTCATGGAAAATGGTTGTTTTATCCTGACGATTGATGCAGGATTTATAAAGACCACACTATTTCACTGTCATCATGTCAGCAAAGGTTTGAGTATTCTCACAAGTGGTATGACTTTACCAATATGAGAGGTCTTTGTCGGGACTATGATATATGCTTGGTCAACGGCTTATCAAAGAGAACCATCGAGGTCATGAAAGAAATGCAGCACAATCATCTCCGAGTTTATAAGTCAAGAACCCTGCAAAAAGAGATTGAATAATCTTGCTCGTACTTCTTTGAGCGATGCTTATAAACACATGAAATCCTACGTTAATTAAAGTGTCCTAGTCTGAACAGACTTTTACAAGAGGGATGTAACGTTGGGTTGGTTAATGTGTAAAAGGGTGAGAGTTGGTGATTGCCTTGGCATTGTCACCGGTCCTTCGTCTCACAACTGGGAATTTTCTTCATGGAGGCTCCATTAATTGAATCACAATAGCCACTCTATTTGGGAGTACCAATAGGGAAAATTCATTTTTTGTTTAAGGGCATCGACCTTGCTTTTACCAGGCACATTGCTTTTTCATGCCCTTAGTTTTTTGTTGTCTAAGGAACTGGCCTAGGCAAGTTCAAGCAAAACACTGCTAATAGACTCTTGGGTTCTTCATCTTTAGTCAGTGCTCCGAATCACGCCGCTTGAATGACAGTAATTCTTGCTTTGCCTCAATGTGAGGGTGAAATTACAGATTAGATTGGGTTATACAATGAGTACAAGTACATAGAGAAAGAATTACTCTTTGTCATTCTAGGGCACTTAAATTATCGTGAGTGTTCTATATGTAATAAAGACAACTGTAGATTGATGTAAGTGTGAGCAAGAAAATTTCTATCCGCTTTCTCATCTTTTGATGCCGCCTTGCCTCCGATCTGCCCCAGTGTGGGGGTGGTTCATGAAGGGGGTATAAAAGAAACTTCACAAGTGTATGAGGCTCAAAGAGAGTAAGTAATGGATGATCTATTGTGTTTAGGGTAGAGAAATGAAATGCCTCTCACTGTTTTGGTTATCAACTATTTGCAAGAGAACTTTTTACCTTGCAGACATGGAATTTTCTGCACTCATCTCATAAATGTATAGATAGGGAACTGTGTGTAGGATATGGCTTGCCTTTCGTCATCTTGATGTGCCTCATCAAACATGTTCAATCAATCTTATATTTTTCATTCAACTGTCTATTTTGATAATCCTCAGTGGAATCAATGATCTAGATAAACAAAAACATCATGCAAAATCCATTTGGAAAAGGCATGCAGCATTTTAAATATGAGAGATTTTGTACAAATAATTGAATTTACTCAAAAAATTTATTAACAACATTAGAGCTATTTATTTGATAGAATTGTATTTACAAATATGTTAAATTTTGAATATCAAGTGAGTTATTCACAAATGGGTGTCGACGAATTGCCCCTATTCAATAGGCAGATGACACGAGAATAATCAGCCGGTGTTGGGTGTGGCATCCCAGAAATTCAAAACCAAGCCATAAGGTGTGTTAAAGTCTTTAATTAGGTGGTAGAATTTCCATGGCTTATGTTTTAGCCATTAGTCTTTTAATTTGATGATTAGTGCTTATGATTGTGGAAATTTAAATTTAATAGATTAATAATCTATGCTTGGCCATATGATTCATAAATTAAATTTCAATAATTAAAATATCCCAAGACTTTGGCCAAGATGAAAATTGGAATTCAAAAATATTTATAGAAGAATTTCAAAAAAAAAAGAAGGGAAAAAGAGGTTAAAATTTGATTGGGCCTTAAGCCCAAGAGTGGAACCCTAATGGCCCAAGTTGGCCGGCCCAATAGAGGCCCAAAAAGGAGTGGTCGACCAGCCCATTTCATGGCCCAAGGTTGGCCCAAGAAGAAGGCCCATTAACCTTGCATGTCATCCAACACTTGTCCTCTCCTTGTTGCCACTTGTTCTCCTCATGAGAACACTTGTCCCTCATGCAAACCTAGAGTGCATGCAATATAAAAGCCACCAAGAAAGGAGAGAGAATGGCTGGTTAGCCATTTGGCCAAGAGAGAAAGGGGGAGAGAGAGAGAACCGTGCGAGAGAGAGAGGAAGAGGGTGCGGCCGAGAGAGGGAGACCGAGAGGGAGAGGAGGCGGAGCCGAGGAGAAGCCGCCGTGTCCCGCCGTCCGTCCGTCCGCCGTACGCCGTTGTTGTTCATCCTAGAGGAAAGTGGAGTCCTTTAACTTCTCTTGTATGTGTGTATATGGTTTTGCATGTTCGGTTTTGAGTGTGTTTGTGAAAGAAACCGAGGTAAGGGTTGGTTGTTTTCAAGCCGTGTGACTGTTCTTTCTCGGTTTGTGTAAGTCAGTAGCTTGTTCGAGCTTGCATGTGTGTTTGGAGTCCGATTTTGGATTCGGTGTCTTCATGGAAGTTGTAGCTAACATCTTTTAGTATAACATACTGAAATTTCGTGGAAAATGATGAATATTTAAGGGGTTAAAGCTTCATCTTACGGAGATCCCAGATCTATGATGTTTTCACTGACTTCTTGTTGGATTCTTGGTTGAATGTTGGTTTTTGATGAAAATATGACTTCGATGTCTTCATGAAAGTTGTAGGTAACACCTTAAAATACAACATACTCAAATTTGAAGAGAAATGAACCAGTATAGCCTAGTAAATCGGATAGATCTTGGAGACGATGATTCTGGTGATGTGTTCCGAGACACCCGAGACTTGATGGACTTAAATGGTGACCATAATTTGGTTATTTGACCTAGATCTCTTCATGAAAATTGTAAAGGAAACCTTGATACATAACATATCCGAATTTAAGAAGAAACGAAAGAGAATAGATGGGTGAAATATTAGTATTTCGGAGAGGTGTATTCTGGACGATGCGGTAAGGGTTCCAGAAGCTTCGTGAGGTTGAATAAAATAATATATAAGAAATTTGACTTGGAGTTCTTCATGAAAGATGCACGAAAATGTCTTGACTATCACCCTGTAAAATTTCGTAATTTTTGGGGGCCGAATGGATATTTTAATTGAATTTATTCGGAAACTGTGCATTTGGTTTAAATCCGAGAATCATAGGATGTTTTGGGAAAATTGTGGAATTTCGTAAAAAAATTCATATTGGCCATGAATTTTGCAAGTAAATATCATCCTATGGGTTTGTTTAATAATTTCTTGGATTTATGTAATTTTGGGAATTTATTGATATTAAATAATAAAATAAATAAATAAATAAAATAATAAAAAATAATAAAAAAATAAAATGGATTCTTATTTGGCCATGGATTCAATTCTATTTGTGTGGCATATGTGTGATGAGGTCTTTGCACATGTGTTGGATTGAGATGCATATGTGATAAAGTCTCGGTATGCGTATGACATGGTCCTTGTACATGTATTGAATTGAGATGTGTATGGGATAAAGTTTTGGCATGTGTATGACATATGAATTGAGATGCAAGTGTGAATTCCATGTCAAGTGTGATTTGTATGATACCATGCCAATTGCCATGTTAAATTGAGATTAAAATATTGGCAAATGTGGATGATGGGAAATGAGGAAATGGTTGTGGTGGAGGATGATGGCCGGAATGTATAGAGATACATTGCCGGATTTCCCGGAGTGTCGGGATGCCCGGTGGTATACGGTACGTAATTCCGGGGAGGCCTGGTGGTATGTCGGTACATAATTCCGGAAGCCCCGTCGGAGGTCTTTGCCCGAAGGGAATGCCTCGCGATGCCGGGATTTGGGTGCGAGATGCCCGGCTAGAAGGGTAAAGGCCGAGGTCCGATTGTATCTTGGATACATGCCCGGAGGTTCCTCGTGATGCTAGTTGGGATGCGAGATGCCCATAATGTGGGGGGCCGGATGCCCGGTTGTATCTTGGATACATGCCGGGAGGTTTTTCTCGCATGGGATGCGAGTGTAAAATATAAGATGAAATTGATGATATGTGATGTGATATGATGATCACCCATGATATGATATGCATGATGATATGCATGATGATGATGACGACGATGATGATATGTGATGTGATATGATGATCACCCATGATATGATATGCATGATGATATGCATGGTAATGTTAATGATGATGATATATGATATGGCTCGAAGACATGTATGATGAAATGATGCGATGATGATGATGTCATGTATGATGTAATGATGCCCTGACATGTATGTTACAATGATGATACACATGAATGTGTTATGAATTGATATGATGATGCATGATAGTATGCGCATGGCTTCAAGGTAAGTGACGCTTGCAATGCATGCATGATTTGCTTGATGCATTGAGTTGTTATTGGATTTCCCTATCTGCTAAGTGGTTGTACTCACCCCTTTTGGGGACCAACATTTCAGATTAGTAGATGGTTTGAGCGGTTGGATATGATCGCGAGGAGAAGGATAGCAAAGGAGGGAACCTTTGGACGCCGACACTAGTTGATGGACCTTAAGCATACGATTGTGGGAGAAGATGTCGGTCATCTTTTGAAATATAGCCAAGTATAGAAAGACTATGGCAATTTTGATGTATCGACTAATGATATCCATCAAGTTATGTAATCAAAAGTGTACGGCTTTTACCTATAAATGTTTAGTTGGTGTGCATCAATTTCTGAATGTAGGGAAGGGAATTGTTGGATATGCTTCCGTTATGTAAATTGCGCAAGGGACCGTTAATAAAAGATGTAAACCCCCATGGTTGTATGGACCCCCTACAATAGAAACGGTATCAGAGTGATATGTTAACAAGGAAAGTGAAAGGTAAGCGAACTGTGGCGACCCAAATCGGATCGGGGGCTGTTGAGGGGTGTCACATTGGGAATTTGATCATTGATTTGACATGCCTTTCTACTTTTGCCCTTGCAAAAGAGAAGATGCAAAAATGGATCAATCAGTAGTGCCAAAATCAAATGTGAATTAAGGCCTGAAGGGTTTCTGTCATTTGCTTTGGTGATACTCGGGATGTCATTTTGCTTAAGAGAATTTGTCAGAGTCTGACATGCCTCTCATTAACTTGTTATCGTATTTTTGACGGTCGGGTGATCCTACAATAGCTCTGAGGAGTTGAACAACTGGGAGCGATACAACATTAGCCTTCCTTGGTTTGTTAATGATTGAATAAACCTGAAGTACGAGAAGGACATTAAGTCCTTCATCTTTCGTTTCGTTAGGTCACCTGCTCTCCCATTTTTGTAGATGCAAAAGAAGCAAAATTTTATTTGTTTTTACATATACGGCAGCTAGTTGCCGCTTTTGAGGATTGGACCTCAGACGCCTCTAGACCATTTCAATTCCCATACCACTAGGCCACGGCACTGGTAGTGTTCATGGAGCACTTATTTTTTCATTTAGCTAAACTGGCTTCTAGATGACATGTCCTTTTACACAAAGATGAATTCGATACGGGTCACTTCCATGTACTAGCTTGGCCAATATTAATTTGTCCAAAATTAACCATTGAGTTTGGTTCTTGAATCCCAATGCTTCCTGTTAATAGTGAAAATAGGTCGAAAGAGAATTTAGAGATGGGGAGTATTGGAAACAATACCTAATTACCCTTCACCAGAGTTTGACTTTGATAACTTCTAGGGATATTTGAATGCTGATGACAGCCTTTTTTATCATGACACAGTTCGATGTCTCTTTTGATTGGCTCTCCTCATTTGTTGTCATGTATGCACGATTGATGGTCGTTGATTCGTCTTCAACGCCTTCCTTCTGTGGGATTTTTCTTTTGTCTTTGATCATATGAACATTAGCAGCATTGGGCAAAGCCATGTACCTCAAGCTTTTATGGAATCTGAGATAAGCAACTAAAATCTCCAGTTTTCTAATGGCAATCATTGCTAGGGAGAGTATGCGTCTGGAGCAAGAAGTGAGGTTTCTAGGTTCTTAAGTCATCATCTGGAATAAAGGGCTAGAGATCGCCTTAACTGTTTGGATTTTTTCCCTGTTGATAGTAACCAATTCAAAGGAAGAGAAGAAATTCCTTCCCTGTGCTTCTTGGCTTGTCGAAGCTGAAAATCTCATCCATGAATATGCAACGTCTAGTTGCTCGGGCATGTTGTGCGAAAAAGATATTGCTTAAACTTGAGACAGAGTTGTGTAGGTGTGAGGTGGAGTGCATAGAGCTCTAAGAATGGCTCACAAAATGGGAAGGCTGAGAGTAGCATGGAGTAGTTGCCCTGCCTTGATCTACCATGTTATGCATGCTTCGAGTTCAACCGTATGCTTGTGCCTATTACGTCCTATCTTTCATTTCATGTAAATAGAAGAGAGAGGACGTTATTTCCAACATTATGTTCAGGGAATAAGACATATTTTTTTTTTTTTGGAACAAGATGATCTTTTTCTATTTGCCCCTACTTTCTTGAAAGAAAGTTTTTGAATTCGGTGAGTTCTCATGATGTGCCAGTTTTAAATGCCCCATGTTACCCTAGGTCAAAGGGAATGATATTCTGAGACACAAAGTGAATAAGTCAGAAAAATAAACAAGATTAAATTTAACATATTGTTTTGACAAAAGCTTTTGTAATGAAATATTTTTGTTTTCAAAAGTATATATATATATATATATATATATATATATATATATATATATATATATATATATATTTGGGGGGGATGAAACATGAGAAAGCCCAGCCCTCAATATTCTCCTTGGATGATATTTTCTTTTCATGGTTGGATAGCATAACCGAACTGGTTTGTAATACCACCTCATGTTCTCAAAACGAAATATTAGAACTATACATTAGATTACTGGAATGGAAAATGCAACAGTAGCACACTAGATAGGATAGACAACATGAGATTATAAAAACAACCAAAACCCATGAAAACTCCTATGAAGATGAGTACTTTGATAGTGTTGGTCCTGAAATCAAGTGCCTTTAAATTCTTCGCCCCAGTAGACTTGAAGTATTCGCACGAGAGGATCACTTCATTGAAGTTACGGAAGTGCAATCCATGCAACCAAAAGCAATGCTTACGGAGTAATGCTTTTATGAATAACTTTATCATTTCTTCATCGGCTAGCTGAGGGTTGGTTTGAATCACGAAAGCCTCCCACCTTTCTGCATATGCTAAGAAATCCTCAATTAGTCTTCTTCTGATGCAAACCAAATCCTCCTAGGGCGTTTAGCTCCAATCTTGCTTTGGTATTGATGTAGGAATGCGGTAGATAGCTTATCCTAGTCCCTCATGAGGTGCATCTTTGCCATGAAGAACTATTGTAATGCGGACCCTGTGGCCTAACCATTGCAATCCGATTGCAGCCCCGACTCATTTCAATGTGGAAATATTGCAAGTGGGTCATGGGATAAGTTGTGCAGTTATACTTGTAGAGATTAGGTATCTCTGTTTCTCTGAGAGTTGTAATCCTATGGAGACAAGATGGACCTGCCGTGTCTTGGTTAGGCCACTGGTTTTTCCATTGCATTATGGTGGTGAATTCTGCTACTTCAGGAAAGATGGGCTCTATCGAGATCATTTTATTGCTTTCTTCTAGGTCAAAATTTCCAACCGAGGATGAGGCGTTTATGTCATCCTTGTGGTCGAACAATAAATTTAATAGCCCATTAAGAGACAAGTCATGACGGACGAATGTTCCCTCTTCTAATAGGCTTTGGATCCTATGCGTGGGTGGGAGGCAGTCATTCAATGAATGCCTGATTTCATCTATATGGGGGATGCTTGAAGTCTTGGTGTGGCGGTCCATTGGTTGTCAAATTTTGCCTACGTTGAATGGTAGGCGTTGGCTCGAATTGCTTACGCTTTCTTTTCTTGACTCTTGGTTCTAACTTTTTGAGTAAAACCCTTCGTTTCGCCAGGTGGACTTTGTTAGGAGGACTAGGAGATGGTGGAGCTTCACTCCCTAGGTTGATGAGGGTCGGCATTCTTTGGACCCTAATTCTTGTAGTAAGCTTGAGAAGCTGCCCTGCCGTGCTTCAGTTTTGAGTAGTGTTGACTTCGTCTGTGGGTTCCTTGCCTTTCCTAGTGGAAAGCTTTTCAATAATATGATACTATTCGGTCATCCATTTATCATGCAAGGCTACATTGATATCTTCTTCTATGGGCTGTAGGTTAGATTGGGTGGTCGGGCTCCTCCTTGACACAGCATATGTTCTTAAAAACATATTATCCTTCGTCTCTGTGACCATTGGCTCTTCATGAGGCGAGGCGATGTCAATGTCAATGTCAATGCCATATTCTTGGCGGAAAGCATTAGTCAGCTCCCTCCAAGTCTTAAGGAGACTAACCCTTCTTATAATGTACCATAGCAGGGCGAGGTTAATCATATTTAATTGGTACGATTGAATCATCTTTCGGACCAAGTAAGCCTGTAAATAGGCCTCTAAGTAAGATGTATTAGCATACTTTTCGCATTCAGGCACTTTGAGCTCTTCTAGGATCTTAACACTAATACAATTAGACAAATTAATGGGATCTTGCCCCTGCAGCTGACTTAGCTTCTTCATGATCTTTATAAATTGTCTGTCGTGTTGGTCATCCTCCGGTAAATTTGCAAGTGTCATGAGTGTGTTTAAAGCAGCTATGAGGTTAGGTTTGGCCTGAGTGGACTCCATTTGCCTCGAGAGTTGTCGAAGGAAAATTGACATTTGTCCTACACCGTATTCAATGTTAGTGAGGCAGTTTTGTACATCATTCTAATCGGGCACTATTTCCAAAGGCCATTCACAAGCGATTGGTAGTTGGCAACTCATAATTACCTTGATGTCACAAAAACAACGAATGAGTACGAGAGTAAATAAAGATTGACCCATGGCAACAGTCCAATTGTTTTTATTTGTCAAAAGAGGATTTCACAAACAACATACTTCTAATATCTAAACTTGAAATTAAAATGACAGAGCGAAATACTAGGTATTAAACAAAAGTCCCTAAACAATGGGACTAAGACAAAAATTTTACAATATTATCACTAGAGGGCACATGACTGCTATTTTATATGCGACGGAGAGCCTTGTTTTTACGAAGATGTTTGCTTCCTCAGACTAGCTTTGAGACGTGTACCCAATTTATTCCTAAATCCCTTTGCATATGCTTTACTTACTCATGTGGACTGATTTTGTGGGTTAGGTGGACGTAGTCTTGTCAAGATACGATGGTTGTGGATGTAGGACTCAGAGACATGATGGGTCTTTTCCTGTCCCTCAAGCCCTTTGGGTACCACGATCCTCTTGCAATAGCACTTGGTCCATGTTTCCTCGATGATGATAATCTCGAATGCATAGTCACGGCTTTGATGGGTGAAAAAGAGCAGAGAGATTTTCGTCTTGAAAGGCAGCAGGATCTCTTGAAAGGTTCCATACTGTCACGCCACCTTATATGGGTAATAAGGAGTCGCGCCGATGAGGCTGAGCAACGGAATTTGATTACAACATTTGTAAGCAAAGTGAGTTCTCTTTTCGTGGAACCAATCAGCACACCATAGGAATGCCTCAAGAGCGGGGTCCCTTAGGAAATTTATCCAGTTAAACAGCTTTGGTTGGGAATGTATGGTCCTAAAACCACAAATCTCCATAGTGGATTTTCAAAATAATTTATATCCGACAATTCAATAAGGCATCGAAATTCACTTAGGTGAGAAAAGAACCAGATATGTAAATTTCGGGGAGGCCTGCATGATTTTTTCCGTGTTTTCTTCAAAACGATTGAGGGATAAGAATGTTTTAGCTAAAATCATGTTGACATGATTTTGCCCCCTTAAAACCTAATCAACCACCCATGCCACCGAGGGACTTATGGCCGTCAGAGAAAACTCTCTTACTTTGAAGTTGACAAAACATTTTCATTAGTCTAGTCTGAAGATTTCAAGACTCAACTGTTAAAGTTTGATGAACTCTAGACTTTGTCGTTAAAGTCTGAAGATTGCAAGACTCAAGACTCAATGTCAACCCACATTGGCAGTTTCTAGACCAATGAAAAGAAGACTTATCTAGATGCAAGTTTATCTTTAAGGATTCGGTTCCTACGGTTTATAGAAGTTCTTACGGCTGGAGATAGCACATTAAGATCAATTATTCTTATTGGAATCAATTCAGATAATCAAGATCTGATGAAAAACGAAGTATACTTAGAAAGTTCTACTTATGAAAACCTAGATCCTGATTGTATGGGTGAGTATGATTGGTGGGCTATCATCACATTCCTTAAATAACTCGAGATCTCCTTGATTGATTATGTCAAACGAGTAGATTGGAAAAAATCCTTTGGAAAGTGCTAACGGTTATAAAAGCATGAAAGAGTATATAAGGAAGACGTTCAAGTTATTCGAGTGTGTATGTGAAAGAAAAATTTCAAAGTCTGAAGCTCTTAGTTCTTTGCTAGTTCAATCGATGAGCTTAAGTTGTACTCAAAAGAGAGATCAAACACTTATGAAACCTTAAGGAAGTGTAGTAGGGTTTCTACACTGTGGAATCAAGGACGTGAGGTTGTAAAAAAAAAATTTATTCTTAGTGAAATCCAGCCAGTAGGCTATCAGTAAGAGAGAGTGGACATAGACTTGGTCTAAGCCGAACCACTATAAACTTTGTGTCACAATTCTCTTTCCCTGAACTCTTTACTTTGATTCATCGTTTTATATAACTGTTACATCTTCAGTCTATTATCCTCACAAGACAAGTTAATCTATTAAATCTCAAAAAACTTCCTAGAATCTATTCACCCCCTCTAGGTGTCCTTACTAGCATTTTCAATTGATATCAGAGCTTGTGTCCTCATTTAATTGAAGTGTTTTTACTTCTTAGTTAAAGATCTATGGCTAGTATATTGGCTACAGAATTGGTTGAAGGCTAGAGTAACACCAGATCTCCTTACTTTGATGGAAATGAATATAGCATATGGAAAAACAAAATGAAAGCATTACTAAGATCGAAAGATCCTGTGGAATGGGATGTGTTAGAAAAAATGAATCATTTCTAAAGCCGCAACAATTTCAGAAAGAGGACAAAAAGTTACAGACGCTAGCGAGATGACACAAGAAGAGATAACCAAGAGACAAGCTCTTGATGCTAAAGCAATTTACTGTTTATATTATGCTTTATCTCATACTGAGTATAACAAAATTTCTTCTTGTGAAACAGCCAAAGAAGTTTGGGATAGGAATGAAAATGGTGAGATTTCCTCTGCTTGAGTGAACTCCTTTGGAGAGTGGATAACTCCTTTCGGTTTCTTTATCCTTGGAGCGTAGATCACTCCTTGGTGGTGAGCCAAGAAGCCCTTTATCCTTGGCTGGTGGAATCTTTAGGCCTTGGTGGTGAGCTTCTCCTATCCCAAAGTGCTTTATCATTGGCTGGTGGAAGCTTTAGGCCTTGGTGGTGAGCTTCGTAGATCTCAATCCTCATCCTCGGTTGGTGGCGTGGCCTTTATACCTTGGGAGGAGATCATTCTATCTTTTCTTATTCCTCTTTGTTTCTTTACCGTATACACTACTCCATACACTTAACCACAAAAATCCCAAAAAAAAAAAAAAAAAAAAAAAAAAAAAAAATCCGTTCTTGAATCACTCACCCCATCACGCATCAAAATATTGGTATACTGATGAAGGAACTGATTGAGTGAAAGAAACAAAAATCAATATTCTACTCAAACAGTATGAAGCCTTTAAGATGAAGCCAGGAGAATCTATCACTGACATGTTTAGTCGTTTTACTGAGATTGTAAACGGTCTAGAGTATAAGGAACAACTGATCTCAGGACCAATGAAGATTAACAAATTGCTGCGTGGACTCTCCAAAGACTGGAATCACATGAAGACTTCAATAAGGGAAATTGAAAGGATCATGCCACTTTTTGTAGACAAGCTGGTTGGCACACTTCAGTCTTATGAAGTGGAGCAAATCAATAAAGAAGAAGATCCTAAGGGTAAGAAGTCAATTATTTTAAAATCTAACAATGACTCTAATGTTACAAACTCTGAAGATGATATGGACGATGAAGAGTTAGCACTTGTGATAAGGAGGTTCAAGAATCTGAACAAAAATGGAAGAAAATTCAATGGAAAGAAGCAAAGCACTCAAAAGTTTTAAAACAAATCTACTCAGGATGATGAAGCCAACAAAGATGTGATTTGTTATGAATAAAAAAAAAATGGACACATCAGACCCAACTGTCCTCTGTTGAAGTAAAAGAAGGGAAGAGCTGAGAAATACAGAAAGATACTCAAAGTAAAGATATGAAGTGATACTGAATGCGAAGAAAGATATGAAGATTATATCAATATCTGTCTAATGGCAAAATCAGAATCAGACTCAAACTCTGAGATAGATTCAGACTCAGACTCAGATAGCAAAATCAAGGTAAGCAATTTAAAAATTTCTATTAAAGTCTCAAAATACATTGATGAAGTTTGTTTTAGTCTCAAAACCCCTCTTAAAAGGATTTCCGAGCTAAAAAGGGAGATTTTTATACTTAAGCAACAGGAAAATTCTTGGAAAGAAAAGTTTGAAAATCTAGACAAAAGTTTTGTTGTTTTAAAAGAAAATGCAGACTCTCTTTTAGAAAATACTTTTCTAAAAAGGGACATTTTAAAAATTTCAAAAAGGTTTTCAATAGGATCTGAAAGTTGGAAAAGATTCTTCCAGTACAAAGACCTTATTTCAACAAATCAAGCTTGGAAATTACTTTAGAAACTATTCCTCTAATTAATTTTCCAAAAGTAAAGGAAATAATCAAATAAAGACCTACAAAAACTTTTTTATAGAAACCATTTTCAAAAAGTCTTTGTAAGACCCGTTGGCCGAAATGCTCTTAAATGTTCAAAATGTATTTGTTTCTTAAATGCAAATGATCGAATTAATAAGTTTAAAGAGAAATCAGACAAATGAATTTTCCTTGCTACTCAACATCAAGCAAAGCTTATAGAATATTCAACAAGAATACTCAATCTGTGGAAGAATCTATAAATGTCAAATTCAAAGACTCTTTGCAGAATCAATTGATTCGGACTCAACCTGAAAAATCTGAACCTTCTCCGGACTTTACAAAGTCTACCTCCCCTGAAGTGGCTTAGATCTCTGAAGAACAACAACGAACGGAAGTTGAAGAATCAACTGAAGTAGAAGATCAGCAAACTGGCAGACCGATTAGCAACTGGAAGCACAAGTCTAGTCATCCCAAAGAACTCATCATCAGTGACATTGATGAAGGGATTCACACCAGATCCAAAAGGCAAGAAATGTCTAGCGCCGTGACACTTATCTCTAAAATGTAACCAAAAAACATAGAAGAAGCTTTAGCAGACGAAAGCTTGATTGAAGCTATGCAAGAAGAACTCAGACAGTTCAGTATTAATGATGTCTGAGACCTAACTCCAAAACTAAAAGGTAAATCCATTATTGAAGCTAAATGGGTTTTCAAAAACAAGATGGACGAAAAAAGAAAGGTGGTTAGAAACAAAGCAAGACTCGTGGCCAAATGATATAAGCAAGAAGAAGGGATAGATTATGATGAAACCTACGCACTAGTAGTAAGGTTAGAAGCAATTAGATTATTGTTTGCTTTTACTTGTTATAAAAATTTCAGGTTATTCCAAATGGACGTCAAAAGTGCATTGCTAAATGGATTTATCAAAGAAGAAGTCTATGTGGAACAATTTCCCGGATTTAAAGACCCAAAGAGACCAAACTCAGTATTCAAACTGAAAAATGCTCTATATGGACTAAAGCAAGCACCTCGAGCATAGTATGACAGGCTAAGTAAGTTTTTAATTCAAAATGGTTTTGTCAAAGGAAAAGTTGATACTACCTTGTTTATTAAAAGAGAAGGTAAAAACTTTTTACTTGTTCAAATCTATGTTGATGATATCATATTTGGATCACCTAACGAAAACCTGTGCAAGAAGTTTTCTAAGTCTATGCAGGATGAATTTGAGATGAGCATGATGGGTGAACTACCTTTCTCGAATTACAAGTGAAACAATTAAAGGAATGAATTTTCATTCACCAAGAAAAGTATGCGAAAGATCTCGTTAAAAAATTCGGATTTGAGAATTGCAAAAAGATTGAGATACCAATGTCAAGTTCTTCAAAATTGGACAAAGACGAAAGAGGAAAGAAAGTTGACCAAAAGCTTTATAGGAGCATTATTGGTTCACTTCTTTATCTTACCGCTTCTAGACCTGACATTTTGTTTAGTGTTTGCATTTGTGCAAGATTTCAATTAGATCCCCAAAGAATCCCATCTAAGTGCTGCAAAACACATCATCAAATACGTTGCAACTACTTCAAATTTAGGTTTGTAAAAACCCAAAGAATGAGACTTTACTCTCTTTGGATATTCAGACGCATATTTAGCAAGTTGCAGAGTTAATAGAAATAGTACTTCTAGTACGTGTTAATTGCTAGGAAACAGGACAGTATCTTAGTTCTCAAGAAAACAAAGTATTGTAGTTCTTTCAACAACAAAAGCAGAGTATGTGGCTCTTGGGAGTTGCTGTTCTCAAATCTTATGGATAAAATAACAATTGAGAGACTTTGGAATCGAAGACTTGTGCACCGAGATCAAATGTGACAACACTAGCGCAATTAATCTCATAAAGATTCTAATTCTTCATTCAAAGGCAAAGCACATAGAAATTCGACATCACTTTATTAAAGATCTGTTCAAAATGGAGAAGTTATGATTCAGTTCATTGATTCAAAAAATCAACCGGCAAACATATTTACAAAACTACTGGAGAAAAACCTATTCGAGTCTATTCGTATCAAACTGAACATCACATCTCTTATCTAGTAAAGTCTAAAGATGCTCACACTCAGAGGTAAAGTCTGAAAGTGTTTAGACTTAGAAGACCAAGAGTTACGACTGTAAGTTATTTCGGTACTAGCAATTTAATTTTTGGTTAAAGACTTGAAAATGTACAGTCTCTTTTTAATCGCTAATTGATAGAAATTATCTTTCCAAAGTTTTTGAATTTATGGCATTTTCAAAAAGGCAGTTACTCATTTTTAAAAAGGCAATTATTTATTTTTAAAAATGAAGTTATTCATTTTCAAAAAGGTATTTTTATGACGATTCGTTTGCCTCGCTTCACTTGCTTTATATACAGTTGAAATTCATCTTATCCGTTCTCACTCTCAAACCCTAACATTCTAAACTCCCATTTGCTTTCACTTTTACTCTCGATTAACCCAAAAAGTTCTCACCTTTTTGAACAAGTTTAAGAATTCCTCCCTTGAAGCGACAATGTCTTCAAGAAAGTCTTCAAGAATCGCAAGTAGGGGACCACGTCACATGCCTAAGGGTCTTATTCACTTCGACTTGACCGAGGAAGAAGATTCTCCTCATTAGCAACAACAAAGTAAGCAACAACATTCTCAACAACGTTAATCTCCTCCACCACCTCAACCAGAAGAAGAAATAGTGGAAGAAATTGAACCTGTAAGAACGTTGAGACCTAATGTTGCTTTCTTGTTTTACTCTAAGTTGAAGGAATGAGGTACTGTGATGTCTTTGATTGACGAGTTTCTTAGAGAAAGAGGATTAAAAAAATAAAACCTTATTTTTGCGAGAAATGGAAAAGTTAGGTGTTGTAGAGAAAGGGACGGCTGAAAGAACCTTTGCCAATTTTCCAAGTGACCCACGTTTTGGTACTACTAATCAACCACAAGAACAGGACAACGATGAACGGATGTTTGCACATTTTCAGACTAGAATGGGAGTGGCTATTAATGCTGTTGATGATGGAGCGAGCATTTTCCGCTCTAAGGAGCACAAGAAAATTTATCTGAATCTGCTGAAAAGAGGGGTGATGAACCCTAGGAGTATTGACTTTGATTTTCTCAATTCAATTAGAGTAAATCTGCGAGAGAAGTTTGCATTTCTTCGAATGGAGAATTTTTGTTATGAATCTACAATTGCGTATCTTGAACTCACAGCATAATTCTATTCGAATTTATTCTTTTTGGATGTGAATAGTTTCTCTTTCACGATAAGGGATAAGAAGTTTTTGGTGGATATGGACACATTGGCTGACATAATTGGGGTGGAAAGAGGGTGTTTCCAACCAATTAGTGTGTCATTTGCTCATGCTACTTTGGAATTGGTATGAGACAGGGATGTTTATCGTAAGAATTCCTATTCGAGGATGAATGTCTCAAACATTTTACTGCACAAAATTATGATCAACTGCATCCGTCCAAAATCTACATCAAAGACTGATGTCTCTCGTTCCAAAGCAAAGCTGATGTATGCCATCAATGTTGGTTACAAATTCTCTCTACCTCACACCATCCTGTTTCATATGTACAGGAAATGGTAAAAGACCAGGGACAACTACCTTATTTTTCTCTTATCATGCGCCTTTTTAGATATTTTAAAATTCACATTCTCGTACATTTATGTTTGACAAACATCACTCCAATGGTGATTGGATTTAAAATGGTCACCAAAATGCGTCTGAAAGAGCTTAACAGGGTGTTGGAGCGCATGAAGGAGAAGTCTCAAGTTAAGATGAAACAAGACTCTACAGTGGCCAAAAGGAAAGGTAAGGAGCCCATGGATGCTTTAGCAAAGAAGAAGAGAACTCTCATCTTGCAGGATGAAGAAGATGAGAATTAGATGACTCTTTCGGCCTTAAGGTACTTGAAAAGTTTCGTCAACTTTCGCGAAACTAGAGAAGAGACTTTGAGAAGAGATGAGGAAAGGAAGAGGAGAAGAAGCAGAAGAGGAAGAAGGAAGAAGAGAATGAGAGGAAGAAGAGGCTCGAGATGACTCTTTTGAGCCTACTTTGTCTGTATCATTGTCAAGCAACTCTGAAAAGACAAGGAATGGAACCGCTGGTGAGAAAGCAAAAGAACAACATCACTCTCTTGCTGAAGTAGGACATGAAGAAGAATATACTTCTCCTCCTAAAGGCACACAAACAAGGGGAGTTACTGAAAAACAAGGTATTTATTCGCCTATTCTCACTAGTGATGTTAGTCAGTCTGCAGCAGATCCAGAGGATGTATATGCTTCTCTCCATCCAGAACTAGAATTTGCGGAATTCACTCCACCTCATAGTAGACAAACTGCTAAAGATCCCTCCAATCTCAGAACTCCATGAATTGATTCGGCTGGACCTAGTGCCTCATTAACTCATTCAACGGATTTTTCATGCATAATGGATGCTCTGCTGGATTTAAAGAATGGTCAATATGGTTTGAATTATGAGATAAAAGATCTCAAAAAAGCTTTCTTGGCTACTTCTGTTTCATTACAAGATCCGTTACTTACTCTGAAAACTCAAGTGCAAGATCATGTAAAGGGTGAAGATTTCTAGCAATTGAAGAAGACTATTGGGAAGTTTGGAAAGATAGTGAGCTCTATGGGAGAATTCCAGCTTGTTCGCCTGCCCAAATAGCCTTGACTCAAACCCCACTATTTTCAAACAACTCCTTTTATTTATTCTCCACTTTTTGCTGTTGACAAAAAGCGGGAGAAGTTTGATGCAGATTTGATTTGGTTTGGGTTATTTCACCTTTGAACTTATCTTTGTTTGGTTGTGGATTGGACTTTTTGACTTTAGACTGTTTGATTTGATTTTTTGATGCTTGCAGTAACTTAGGCTGTGACAATGATTATGGAAGGATAGTTATTTTGTAGGACTAACATGTTTTTAGTGGTTGCAGAATCGTTACTATTCATGTCCTAATCTACTCATCTTTTATGAGATATCTTGCTTTGTTTAAATTTTGTTTTGCAGGTCAAAAGTATTCAAATCTGCAGGAAAGTTTTGTCACCATAAAAAAAAGGGAGATTGTTGAAGAAAACTCTCTTATTTTGAAGTTGACAAAACGTTTCCATCAGTCTAGTTTGAAGACTTCAAGACTCAACTGTTAAAGTCTGATGAACTACAAACTCTATCGTCAAAGTCTGAAGACTGCAAGACTCAAGACTTAAAGTCAACCTATGCTGGTTTTTTCTAGACCAACAAAGAGAAGACTTATCCAGGTGTGAGTTTATCTTTAAGGATTCGGTTCGTACGATTTATAGAAGTTCTTACTGCTGGAGATAGCACATTAAGATCAATTATCCTTATTGGAATCAATTCAAATAATCAAGATCTGATGAAAAGTGAAGTATACTTGGAAAGTTCTACTTAGGGAAACCTAGATTCTGATTATATGGGCGAGCAAGATTGGTGGGCTATCATGACATTCCTTAAATAACTCGAGATCACATTGATTGATTCTGTTTAACAGGTAGATTGGAATGACTCTTTTGGAAAGTGCCAACAGTTATAAAGGCATGAATTAGTATATAAGGAAGACGCTCAAGTTATTCGAGTGTGTGCGTGAAAGAATTTCAAAGTCTGAAGCTCTTAATTCTTTGCTATTTCAATTGTTGAGTTTAAGTTGTACTCAAAAGAGAGATCAAATACTTGTGAAACCTTGAGGAAGTGTAGTAGAGTTTCTACACTGTGGAATCAAAGACGTGAGACTGTAAAAACTCTTTTGATTCTTAGTGAAATCCAGCCAGTAGGCTGTCAGTGCAGGAGAGTGGACGTAGGCTTGATCTAAACCGAACCATTATAAACTTTGTGTCACAATTCTCTTTCCATAAACTCTTTACTTTGATTCATCGCGTTATATAGTTGTTTATAGTCTTTTACATATTCAGTCTATTATCCTCACAAGACGAGTTAATCTATTAAATCTCGTAAAACTTCCTAGAACACCTATTCACCCCCCTTTAGGTGTCCTTACTAGCCTTTTCAATGGCATCTTTTTTATGGGGGAAAATTATGAACCAAAAAAAGGCTAGGAGGAAAATCTCACTTTTTAGGATCACGAGTTGATTTTCAAAACAAGTAGTAAAAAACGCTAGTGGGCAGGTATTGTGGTTAGTTTTAAGAATTTGCCTCATAACATGAACTTTAGTTCCTAAAAGTCACACTAACCCACACAGTGGGTCTATACCTAACAAGCTTACTCTCAAGAGACATTCCAATGATGATGTTGTATTCTTCTAGAGTTGGGGTTAGCTTGAACCCACCAGACATAAAAGTGGATGTCCTAGGGCACCAGAAATATGCTATGGCCTTTATGATTTTAGGAACTAAGAAGGTGTTAGGTAAGTATAATTATGATGTTGAAATGTTCCCTATATGACTAACTATAATCTACGAGTTATTTGTTTTAAGAATAGTAGGTACTTGTGAAGCAAATGATTTTGACATAAATAAATTGGAATCAAAAGTCATGTGATTACAGTAGGCAGAATCAAAGAACCACGAATTAGGAGTAGCTGGAGTGATTGACAAAGCAGAAGTGCTAGGGATAGAGAGGCTTAAATTACTAGATTCTTGAAAAATAGAACGAAGATCCTCTGATGATAGAGTAACGAATGAGTCTTTGGTGGAACCATCAATGGTGACAGTAGAAGATTGACATGTAGGTTGAGGTGGACCTTTGTACCAAGATCAATTATTTGCCTCCGTAGGATGCAATATGACCATATCGATGATGGTTATTGCAATATTGTCTGCATGAGGAGGAAGAACCAAGAGTAGCAAGAAACGCAAAGCATTGCACCTTCAAGGTAGCAAGTCTAGTCTCTTCAGTCAACAAGTCTGAGACAATTGCTTCAAGACAAGTAAGTGGATCTCGATGTAGAAGGGAAGCTCACACAAGTTCAAATTCATCGTTAAGTGCTAGCAAAAATTGCATGACCCACATGTGATTGTGATATTCGGTGAACTTACAAACATCAGAATTTGCATCCCATTGTAGTTTAAATAATGCTAGTTGATCCCATATAGCATGCATTGATGATAAAAAAATCATTAATGGACTGACTTGACTCTTGATGCATGCGATGTAGATTCCCTAATAGTTGATATTGACGGGAAATATCTATAGTAGAATATTGGCTGGCAAGTAAATCCCAAGCTTCCTTGACCATATTAAGACTACTAAATTGAAATTTGATCAAGGGAATTGAAGTGTTCCGAAACCATGTAAGAATTTGATGGTTTTTACTATTCCAGTCATCCAAGTGTTCCTTAAATTTGTCCACAATTTCACCAATAGTTTGAGTAGGTTCACCAATAGCACCAGTGACATAGCGCCAAAGTCAACGTCCTTTCAAAAAACTTGATATTTCTTGAGCCCATAAAATATAATCAGGATCATTCAAAATTGTCTAAATGGGTATTGAAACTTCTAATTTTTCCATAATGTGCAATAAACTAGTATAAACTTAGAAGATTATATAGTAAGTTCAAGAAAAATTGATACTTCAAGAGCTAATATGCAAAAATTAAGGCATTGAAAGATTTAGGATGTCAAAATAGGTAAACCGATTAGATCAACGCTGGTCAACAGAAGTCAACACTAGTCAACGGAACTCAGTGATGGTGAACATGCGGCCAATAGTCAAGGGCAGAGTCTGACGTGAAAGATGATGTAGCAATCGCATGTGAGATGATGTGGCAAATGACGTGTCGATTACGTGGTAGATCGCATGTTGATGACGTGGCAGATGACATGTTCATGACATGGAAGATGACGTCACTTTGAGGCTGGCTTGATGGATCATGTGAGATGCACCTGGCGAGTGAAGACCACTCGCAGAAGCTTGCGGCGGCGTGTGAAACATTAGACGACGACTATCTTCCCAGATCCTCACTGCCCATGCGAAGTAGAGGCGAATGGTGGTGTTGGGTTGCCAAATTATGGTATGACATATGTCAGAACAGCACCGAAATGTGTCAGGGTCGTTGAATCCGAAAATATGGTGGCGCGTGACTGCACATGAGAGCCTATATGGGTGGCGAATGGCGATGAAATTTCAAGGTCTGGCTTTTTGAAGGCGGTGAGTCCAGTGGTGATGTTGATTTTGTGAAAGAAACAATAGAAGGTTGCAATACAGGACTCAGCAGCAGTGGATTAACCAAAAACGGACACCAGGCAACAGATTTATGTTCCTACAGACACCTCCTTGTAATGGACTCAATGGGGCTCTTAATCTATAATGGCTCTAATACCATGATAAATGTAAAGCGGAAAATAATGTTGTGGAATTTTATATATGTTTCATTAAACTACACATGAGCCTATTTATAGGCTTTACAGAATGGTTATCTATAGTAACATAATATTATAATAGAGATTACAATCAATCAGTATTAAGATCTAAAAGATAACTAGAATCAAACATATGCTCCGAATCAGAATCATGATCTAAGAGATATTTTGATCTAACACCCTAAATGATGTGTCCTTCTCTTATAGTTTGAAGTTTTAGAACAAAGACAGCTAGCTTAGCTCAGAGTCGAGAGATTTTGAGGCTTGTTTCTTGCATATTCATGTCTATATGGGTTTTCCCTTTTTTAAAAGGTAGCAATTCACATTATTTTTTCACGGAAGAAGTACACCCCAAGTACCAAAACTTGGCACAAAGGGACACTTAAGTGCCAAAAGTTAGGAAAATAACATTTAAGTGCACTTTTTTTGAAAAGTGAGACACTTAAGTACTGCTTCTAGTGAAGCTTGTCGGAAATCTTACGTGGTAATTTTTTTATTATTTTTCTACTTATGTGGCTCGTTGGAGAGCTGACTCAGCAAAGAACCGTAAAAACGACATCGTTTTGGCGTAGATTTGAATTTTAATATAAAAATTAATTAAACTAATTTATAAAAAAATAATTAAAATAAATAAATAAATAAAGCCAAGAGAGGAAGAAGGCAGCTCGGGGTTGAGCCCTCGTTTATTGAGCCTGTATAATGCTTCAATAGTCAATCGACTATGTTAGGGGGAATGTTTTTTTTTTTTTTTTTTTTTTTTTTTTTTTTGTGCTTTGGAGGAACCAAACAAAGCCAACAAAATGCCGCGCGTAAACCCCCCAGGTGACACTTAAGCAGGAGGACCCACCACTCCTGAGTCACACTTAATATACCTAGCGCCTCCCTTGGGTTTTGAACCCTTCACTTCTAGACTGAGGATCAGTAGGGTCTTATCCAGCGGAGCCACCGCGGCCGGTGGTATGTTAGAGGGAATGTTCGTGCATGGGAAATATGTGAATCCTTATTTTGGCACTTTGAAAAACCTTACTCATCCTTTTTATTAGGGATTTTTTTTTTTTTTTTGGGTCTGTTTAGTGATTTGAAGATCTATGTTTATGTGAAATAAATGATCTTTTTTCATGGTTTGTTATTTACTAAGTTCTTGCGCAAGGATTCAAGAGCCAAATGATTGATTGAACTTTCTGTTTCACTCTCTTAGCTATGACTCATATATTACACTATGGTTCTTGAACTTTAATTCGTAAGAACAAGCTAGTCTTTAAGTCCTTAAATGGTTTTCCATAATCCTAGAGTCAATTTACAAGATGGTTATGGCAACATAAATGAAGGAATTCACTAACAAATCTCAAATAGCAGGAGTCAATTTGTTATCCAATTCAATAACAAATCTCGAATAGTATAATGAATTATTTTAGGCAAGATGGTGAATATTGTGGGCTTAGTGATTGGAGCGAACTTACAAGTTAAATTTGGCAACGAGAGAAGCAAATTTATCCTAAGCCAAATTTCAACAGCAGCAACATCGTGTATGTCGACCAAAGGGTGAGTCCAACCCTTGGTCAAAACCTAATGTGAATGGGCATAAAAACAGATAAGCAGGCGTCACGCCGCATCTTGTACAAGCCCTCGAGTGTGCTGATGAATCTTGTAAGGGAAAATCTAGGTTTATACCTTTCACGCCATGAGTAACAGATCATCCGTGACCTTGTCGGGCCCAACGAGCCCTCCCGTTCGAACGGACATGAGAACACGTGATAATGTTGTTTCTCTTTTTTCTTTTTTTAATTGAACTAATCCAAACCTATTATACAAATATTAATCCAATCCTAATCTATTCAATTTTGCCAATTTAGGCCCAAACCTTCGCATAAAATTCAAATATAGTCCTTTCAGACAAGTCATTGTTAGCTATGGACCATATTAGAATTTTGCACAGATGTTTAGGACTCAATTTAGAAGATTGAAAATTTTATTGAATTAGCATATATACATTAAGTTTAGGACTGACTAAATTAGCATATGTACAAGATAAAGGACTGTCAAATGAACTTCAGATCATCACACAATTGCCATAATCTAGAATCACATGAACATTCCTAGTGCGAAACCTCTCCACTTCTTATGCGCATGATTGGGAAACACCCTTACCCTTAGGGAAAAACCAAGATAAATCGAACATATAATTCGCTTAATTAAGTGGTCTTATATTGCCTAAATTTATCTAAAAGAATGTACAAATTACTGCTCCAAGTCTACCAAACCATTAAAAGTCAAGTCAATAAATAAATCCAAGCTGCAAAAGAGCTACTTCTTCATTGGGTTCGTTTGATTCTGGAATCAAGTAGAATAATTCTTTCGGTCCAGACCTGAGTTTGACTCTTCTCTTGGTTTTCTTCTTCCTCGTCATTATTTTCCGGTTTCCTTGATGTCGACGAATACCGACATAAAATGTGCCGTTCAAGAATTCTATTATGAACGATACTTCGCGGCAATTCTCTTAACGTGTCAACCTTTCTTGTTTTTTCATTTTTTTTATTTGCTGTCTTTTTCACTATAAATTGCAGCACCATATTTGTGTCCGTCCCTTCATCTAATGTTTTGGAAGATTTCTGAGTTAAAACTTCATCACTTCAGGCTTCCTTTCTCTCGTAATTGACGGCGTGAAGTTCAACTCCATTGCAATCGAATTGCATAGTGGACACTTCCATAGAGCTTAAGACATCATATCCGGCGAGATGAACCTATATTTGCAAAGATATGTAGTGACTAATCATATCTGTTTGTTTTATGGTTGTTAACACCCAAAAATACCCCCTGCTATTACGTGCGAATCATGAGGGATAAAAGTCTTTGAAATTATCCTCGCTGACATGTGAAGGCTGCGATTTACACCAGCCTAGCCTAGGGTAGTCATGGAAACAAAGGATGGCTAGGGATTTCAAGAGTCATTGGGCTGGATTTCAATGGACTTACGAACAGAGATACATGATTCGATAATAAAGCAGTTGATTGTCTCGTGTCCAAGCCAAGAGACGCTATTGAAGACATAGTTTCTAGATGGAATTGATTGCAAAATTTGGGCAGGAACAGTTGATGCTTAAAATGGCACCAAAATTAAAGGAGCGATTAATGCTTGCTCAATAAGCCATGAGACCATCATTGAATGGGTCAAAAAGCAACAAGATATGGATAAGGCAGTTCAATAAGGAACGCGGAATGACTTTTAAGAAGGAAGCAATTGACCATCTACAGTTATCAAAATGACCTATAAATACCACAGGCAATTCAACATAGAGCCCCCCCTAGGAACAACACACAAAACTACTGTTTATCTTACCTTTTTATCTTAGCCTAGTCTAGTTTAGTTGCAGTTTAAGATTCCCGTCATAATTTCAATTCCGGTGAGTGTTTATATCCTAACTTACTGTCCAACATCATTGATTAAATTCTGGCGTTATGTCATCATATCCATCTAGGAGCAATGTCTACTACGTGTTGTTACCAACATTCAATGTTGTCGATTAAATTCCAACATTGTGTCCTTATATTCACCTAGGAGTAGTGTCTACTAGGTGTCACTCCCAATGTCCAACGTCATTGATTAGGTTTTGATGTTATGTCCTCGAAACTCATTTCGAAGCAGTGCTTCCTAGATGTTTTTGTTAATATCCAATGTTGTCGAACCAGCTTCAACATTGTACAAACCACTTTGATTTTAATGGATTTTCATTAGTATATTAAATTGAATTTGGATCAAACTTTTAATTGGATTTCGATATTGGTTATTATTGATTTTGACCTCATATTAAGCGACTTTATAAGATTCAGAACTATATAACATATTGCTCCGTTGGCATTTGACCATTGCTATCCAATACTAGCACAAAACCTAAGTATCCTCTAATAAAAATCAAATTATAACACTTAGTGAAAGATACTTCGATGTAGGATCCAAAACCGGCGAAACACTGGTGAAAGAAAATGAAAGATCTGTAGATGTTCAGCTCAAAGCCATTGCCTTCTTCTTCGGGTTCTTTCAAATTAAAAGAAGGAAATTGTTTCAGAAAATGATAACTCTCAAGGAGGGCAACCAGAAGAGCCAGTTGTTAAGCATGAGGTGAGTTCATCTACAATAGAAGTTGCATCAAGACATACCAATGATGCGAGAGATAATTATGACATATGAAGATCTTATGGCTAACATTTGAAGTGAACATCCAAAATGAGAGCTAAGAGTCTCCTCTCAAGTATATGATTTGATCGTCAAAATTTTACAGCAAATTCCACTCCAAATCTTGGGCATCCGCACGACACAATTGCTTTTGATAATAAAAATGTCACTGAAATTGGAATCCAGGGAATCAATTAGAGTAGCCTAGAATGTGCCTGTGAACAACATATTCAACCGCTATAATGGACATGAGCGTTTCCCACAATGTGCGTGGCAAAATTTCCAGCTATGTATTGCTGTTCACCAGCCTATATTTCAATTACTTCTAGAAAACTCCGGTTGAAGTTAAGAGTGCACAATAGGGGAAAATGAAATGGTAAAAGGCAAAGTCTAATTAAACCTATGCTTCCAAAAAAAGTGTAGTCAACCGGCCTCATTTAAAATAAAGAAGAATCGATTTCTAAAGAAAATGAAGTTGAAAAAGCCTTGAGATAAACTTTGCCATTTGTTCCTCCCCGATTTATTGTTCACGGATGCTCTCTAGAGTGGCAATTTTTGCAATGTTCCTGCTCTATAGTGCGCAACTGATTCCCGAAACTTTGATCGGTGGTTGAGGCTGATTTTTGGAGGGAATGACTGTCTAGCAGCCCCCTTCAAGCCCTCAAAAGCAATCGCCCTGGTACATTCTCTTTATGATGCGATGCTCCTGCTGGTTTAGGGTTTGAGCGGTCTTCTGTGGGTTTCTGCTTCGTTAGTTTCTCTACTGTGATGGCTAGCAAATCGGTGTTGGCCCACAACATTGGAGATGGTCCTAGTGGTAGAAGCTCGTCCCCCTCCGCCCAAGCCCATTTGTCTTATGTTGGTGATGAAAAGGTGGCAAGTGGCCCGTCCCCCGCAAGCCCCTACTGGGCCTAGAGGTAGAAGCCGAGCTAGGCCGAGCTCTATACACCCTCAACCAAGAGATCAGCAGAGAAGGGATTCAAAAGCCCCTCTTGCCTATTCTTGGGCTAGTGTCGCGAGTGTTCCAGCGAAGGGATATGACCTGGAATTCATTCCTCCTTCCTTTGTGAATAATAAATCTATTGTTGAATTGTTTGCTAATATTCTGGAAGCTGCTAATCCTAAGTGGCATGAATGCCTTGTGGGCTATTTTATTGGGAGAAAGCTACCTTTCAAACTAACTGAAACAACCCTTAAGAATGTTTAGGGTCCGAAACTGGTGGAAGTGATGGCAAATGGCCATGGGTGGTTCTATTTCTTCCGTGTTCCCGATGGTGATTTCCATAGGAAGGTCTTGAAAGGAGGGCCTCTCACGGTTGCAAGAGTTCCATTAATCTTGCAACAATGGAAACCCACACTAGAACTTAAGAAGGATAGTCTTTTGACTGTTCTGGTGTGGATTAGGCTAAGGAATCTTCCCCCTTGCTTTCTAGTCTTCACAGGGGATCAACACCGTTGCTAGTGTGGTTGGAAAACCACTTTATATCGACTTGCATACTGAGCAAATGAAGATGCTCGCCTTTGCCAGAGTTTGTGTTGAAATCTTAGCTAACCAACCAAAGTGTGAGGCTGTTGAAGTTGTCCATCATGGTGAATCTTGTTCAGTGGTCATGGAGTATGAGTGGAGGCCAATTGCATGCCCAAGCTGTGGCACTTTCGGCCGTAAGTGTGCAGCGCCCTTCGATCTTTCAACTATTGAAGTTGTTGCCCAGCAGGTTCCTATTGGCGTGTCCCTTGCTCCTCAGGAATTGGCCTTGGCCCCAGCTAGTGGTGCAGTTAAAGCTCCTGGTGCTATGGTGCCAATAGGAGTCAGGTTGTGGGTGGGAGGGATTTACGTCCGCTACACAATAGCAGGTCTAATGCTAGTTGCTCTAATGTTGGACGGAAGCAAGTCCGATCCATGGACAATCTTGTTGCTCCTGAAGTAGGTCCTCTCCCTGCTCCGGCGATTGCAGAGCCTCCTCTAAGGGTTGAGCCAAGGTGGAAGCAAGTAAAGGGAAAGAAGAAAAAGCCTCCTGTAGTGAAGGTTACTGCTCTATCTAGTCCGATACTTCCCAACGTAGGTGGGCAGTCCCTGAAACTAAAGGATTCCGTCTCTGGGAAGGTTATGTCTACAACTTCTTCTTGTAAGGCCCAGTCAGGTTCGAGGAACCTTCCAAAGTTAGATGATGCTCGTTCCATCTCGGTTGAGGACAGGGTTGACCCTACCGGCACTTTCGTAGCCCCGGCTAGCTCAGGTGATTATCTCGGTGGCTCAGCGAGCATCTTCAACAGCTCGGATGATGAAGACCATCTCTCTCCGTGTCCCTCTTCTTCGAGAGCCCCTCCTATTCTTGCAAAGCATGAAACCATGTAAAACAAGTTGCTAACTCTCCACCCGGATCCGCCCCCTTCTGCTCTACCTGCTCCGACATCCAGTTGATGTAAGTCTACCAAGAAGAGGTAACCCTCCCTTCTTGCTCTTTTTTGGGAATGTATATAGCTTTTGGGAACATCAGGGGTCTCATTGACCTCATCAGGTGGGCTGAAGTCAAGAGTTTGATCTCTTCAAATAATCTTTGTTTTGTTGGGCTCCTTGATACTAAAGTCACGGAGTCTCTCTTCCAATCCATCTCTTCGAACTTGTTGACGGGGTGGAATTGGTTAGTTAATTATGAATTTTCCCCTCATGGTAGAATTTGGGTTGGTTGGAACCTTGAGTTGGTCAGTTTTGAAGCCTCCTCTATTAATGCTCAGGCGGTTCATGGAAGCCTGAAGTTTCTTTTGTTCGGTTTGGTTTGCTGCATTTCTGTGATCTATGGCGAACATACCTTTATAGGCCGACGGCCTCTTTAGGCAGATCTCATCCAAAAGAATAACCTCTTGGAGGATTTGGCCTGGCATGTGGCTGGCGATTTTAACGCCATCAAAGACCCATCTGATCGGATTAGTAGTTTAGATACTCGAATTCCCTACTTTGATGAGTTCAGCCAATGCTTAGCTCAGACATAGCTAGAAGATCTCAAGTATGTTAGTCTTCGTTTCACCTGGTCCACTTCCTCTGGAACTAGTCATAAGCTAAGGAAGATAGATTGGGTACTGGTGAACACGAAATGAAGGTTGGATTTCTCATTCTCGGAAGCTTCTTTCCTCCCCCTGGGTATCTCTGATCACACCCCCATGGCTGTCAAAGTGATGCAATCGATTCATGGGAGGAAACCTTTCAAGTTTTTTTACTTTTGGACAAAGCACCCGGCTTTCCATTCTATTGTCAAGCAAGTATGGGAGTGCCCAGTAGAAGGTGTTCCCATGTATAAACTAATTTGCAAGCTGAAGGCCTTTAAATGCTGTCTTAAGTTGCTCAATAGAGAGTTGTTCTCCAATATTTCTGAGAGGACAGCAGAAGTGAGAAATGCTCTTTGCTTACCCAAATTGGCCTCCAGCAGGACCCGACTAGTGATGCTCTTGTAGAACTGGAGAAGTCTCAACGTCGAACCTTTGTGGACCTACGAAGTTAGGAAGAGTCCTTTTATAGGCAAAAATCCAGAGTCAGGTGGCTTCAGGATGAAGACCGGAATACCAAGTTCTTCCACCATTCCGTCAAGAAAAGACAACTAAGGAACAAGATCCTCTCTGTTATGGATTCCTCCGGCTCCCTGGTCACAGAACCAGAAAATGGTGCAGCAAGTCTTCGTCTTCTATTTTAAAGACCTTTTGGCACCACATGCCGTCCCTTCAAGGCCTTCTTTGCAGGAGCTACAGGAGGTCATTTGGTGTCCACTTACTGGTGAGCGGGTTAGTGCCCTCTTTCATCCAATTTTTTATTTCGAGATCCGCAATACCCTCTTTTCTCTAGCTTGAGGCAAGGCACCTGGACCGAATGGGTTTAGTGTTGAGTTCTTCAAAAGTAATTGGGAGATAGTAGGGCCATTGGTTCTAGGGCTGTGAAGAATTTCTTCACCTCAGGCCATCTCTTACGGGAGGTAGGCAACATTATTCTAGCTTTGGTGCCTAAAGTTTCCAATGCATGTCCAATGCATGTGCAATTTTCGATTTTAGGTCCATTGCTTACTGCAATACCATTTACAAAGTTATCACCAAGATTTTGGCTAACTGAGTAGCTGTTGTTCTTCATGACTTAATAAGCCCCTCCCATAATGCTTTTGTCAAGGATAGGAGAATCAGGGATAATATTCTTTTGGCTCAGGAACTCTTTGCCAGTTTCCACCTCGACCCTTATTTGCCCAAGTGTGCAATTAAGGTGGATTTCCAGAAAGCACATGATACGATTGATTGAGATTTCCTCGAGCTAACTCTTACTACTTTTGGTTTCCCTAAGTGGATGATTCAGCGCATCATGGTTTGTGTACGTACTCCGAAGTATTCAATTTCGATTAATAGGGAGTTGCATGGGTTTTTCTCTGGTGGCCGAGGCCTTTGGCAAGGGGACCCTATGTCTCCCTATCTATTTACATTGGTGATGGAGGTTTTATCTGGGGTTTTGAGCTCTCGCACTAGGCTACCGGAATTCAATATTTTTGGAGGTGCAAAGCTTTGAACTTATCCCACCTTTTCTTCACTAATGATGTCTACCTTTTCTGTCAAGCAAAATTTGGCATCAGTTTCTCTTTTAATACGAGGCCTTGATACCTTCTCATCCTGGAGTGGGATGAGGCCAAATATAAACAAAAGTGAGGTTTTTCTTGTGGGTGGATCCTCCTCCTTATAGAATCATATTCTTCTAGCCCTTGGCTTCCAGGAAGGGAAGCTACCGGTGCGATATCTAGGGGTGCCCATTATCTCCTCGAGGCTTAGGAAGGCAGATTGCATTGCCCTTATTGACCGTATCACATCCAGGGTCCAGTCCTAGGCCCAGCGGTTCCTCTCCTTCACAAGACGACTCCAATTGATTAGGTCTGTCTTTCACTCTATCCAAGCTTTTTGGGCTAGTGTGTTTATCATTCCTTGTTATGTGTTAGACTGCATAGAACAAATTTCGAGACAATTCCTCTAGAAAGGCCCTGGCCTTGGTGTTGGTGGGGCTAAGGTCTCCTGGGAAGATGTGTGTCTCCCGAAGGATAAGGGCAGACTAGGTATTCGCAGGCTGCGTGATTGCAATAAAGATGCCATGCTCAAGTATATTTGGATTCTGTTTACAAACAAAGAATCGTTGTAGTGCAAATAGATTCACTCCACCTTCTTCAAAAGAAAAAAAAAAAAATTGGAGACTCTCTTATTTGTAGCTCGGGGCTCTCTAGGCAAGCGACGGTAGCGGACCTTTTCTCCCTTTCTGGTTACGCCATCAAGACCTTCTTGGAGACGTGGGATTTTTCCTTCCCTACACTATCTCAAACCCCTGATCTGTTTACCTAGCTTGGGAACTCTTCTGTTGTCTTCTCAGTTGCCTTAGCTTGGGAAGCCATTAGGAGGAAGAAGGACTATGTCCCTTGGGCCTCGCTTATTTGAAACAATTCAATCGCTCCGAGATTTCAATTCAACCTCTAGTTGATTACTAGAAACTGTCTACCTACCCAAGTTCTCCTCCTCGCTTATGGTAGACTTGACAGTGCGTTGTGCGCCTTTTGTAACTCTAGGCCCGACTCTATCGACCACCTTTTCTTTGGTTGTTGCATCTCGGCTTCTCTTGCTTTTTTCTGGGCTGCTAGATGCAATCTTCAGTGGCGAAATAGGTCTTGGTCAGGGAATCTCCAATGGGGTTTGAAGTACCTTTTAGGTAAGGATTTCTTCCACTGTATTGCCCGGTTCTCCTTTGGTGCCATGTGCCATTTGATATGGAAGAAGAGAAATAATATTATTTTTAGGGGAGAAGAGCTGGTGGTGTTGGCTTTGAAAAACCATCTCATCAAAGTGGTCAGGGACAAGGCTTTGACCTTCAGGAATGTGGTGGATAACCCAAGAAATAGGAGACTCCAACGTAGGTGGGGTTTCGACCGCTCCGTTTTCTCTTCTACAGCCACCGAGTGTTGGATGCCTTTGTTGCCTTGGTTGTTGTTCCTGATGCATTGCTTCGCTGGTGCTATTTCCGAGCTTGGAGCTACATTGGAGGATTGGGTTTGCTACATTCCTAGTGTTTTGCTGCTGGAAGCTTCTGTTTGCGATGCTGGTGACTTCGGAGGGTTGGTTTGTGCCGCTGTTTGGATCTATCCACTTGGTGGCTGGCTAGCTTTCGTTTGTTGTGCGGAGTTGCAGTGGATCTCCTTACTTTGAAGGCTGCCATTCCTTTCTTCTTCCTTCCTGCCTTAGTGGCGGATCTTTTGCTGTTCTTTGTACCTGTGGGTTAGGCTGTTTCTTTGTTTTGTCTGCTGCCTTGTTTGTGGCTGGCTTTCTTTTACTTCGATTCCCTTCTACTCGTTCTGACTTGTCACTATGAGTGAAAGTTTTTGGCGCCGGATCTTTTGTATAGTTGGTTAAAGCTCAATATATTCTTACATTTACTTTAAAAAACAAAAAAAACAAGAAGCCCTAAGACCGATTCTGAAAACTGGAGTATTTGAATACAAAGATCAAACCTAAGAGATGATCTGTTTTGTTATGTACAGGCTGGTGCACTGGTCAAGGAGTATCACCGAGTTAGCCACGAGAACAGGAACTTGACCAAAATGCTGACCCTTATGCATGAGAGCCACGATGTGCTGCACAACCATTTGATTGTCTTGTGAAATAAGAGTGAACTTGGTGCACGAAGAAAGAGGAAGCATGAAGCTAATGTCACCGCAGAAAGTTGCAGTTACGAGGAAGATCAAATCTTCAAGATGCCAAAGGACAGCTTCAAACCCAAGATCTCCAAAATCAACTCCCAAACTGATGCGCCCGACATTAGCCTTGTAAGATCATAGTTTCAACTCAAAACTTCCTTTTTTCTTTTTCTTTTTTTTGGTGTTTCTCTAGCCTATAGTTGGCATAAAGAAATTTATCTTTACTCAGTACGAAGTGATTCCCAACATGTTGATTCTTTTTCCATTTATTGTTGCTTTACGATATTGCACTCGCTACAGGTAGTGAAGGATTATCACTGGAGGAAATATGGTCAAAAGGTTAGAAGAGACAACCCATCTCCAACAGCTTACTTCAAATGTTCCTTTGCCCCAGGTTGCCCTGTTAAAAAGAAGGTAACTCAGCTTGGTTAGACTTCTTAGAAATTATACTTTGGAGACCACACTCGATCACAGTCCAAAAAATCAAGAAATCGC
Organism: Eucalyptus pumila; assembly: GCA_016097595.1. NCBI lineage: Eukaryota > Viridiplantae > Streptophyta > Magnoliopsida > Myrtales > Myrtaceae > Eucalyptus > Eucalyptus pumila. The sequence continues at coordinate 25,681,864 of CM027848.1, forward strand.
ATGTACAATGAAAAGTAGGCCAAACGAATTCAATCTCACACTCATGCTTTATTTGCATCTTTAGGTACAAAAACCTGTTGATGACCCATCTGTCCTAGTGGCCACATATGAAGGAGAACACAACCACCTGAGCCTATGTCAGTTAGCGATTTCACTAGGTTCTGACAAACAGGGACTGAATCTGGGCGCCCCCTCTGTTGACACCTCAATTTTAATTAGGTTAATTTTATTAAGTTTTTATTTTATTTTGTCATTTCGGATAAATAAGATAATTAATAAACAAATAACAAAGCAAAAACAAAAAAAAGCAAAGCAAAAGCCCAGCCCATCTTTTTTTCTTCTCCTTCCGCGTGGCCCCTACGGCCCATTTTCCTTCACCCCCGGCCCGGCCCCTTTCTCTCTTCTTCTTCCTCCTTCCCTTTCCTTCGCCGTTGCAACTCACGCGCGTGAGGGAGGCCAACGCGCGACGGACGGCCTACGGCTGAGGAGTGTAGGGCAACGTCGGCCGGAGAGGATAAGATCGCAAGCGCCATTAATGTTGAGCAAGCTTCGCTGGAAAGCTCGATGGGACGCCGGTTCAGCCGAGCGGAACCGATGGGCAAGCCGGAGGCCGGCGACCGAGCCCCTCCGTCAACCGGATTTCCTTCGCCTATAAATAGGTGGCCGCAAGCATCGTCGGAGGGCGTGGCGAGCTTGGAGATCCTTCACTGAGAGACATCGGGAAGGATCGAAGGGCGAATGCAGGAGAGAGCTCGAGTCGCGAGCTTAGCCCACCCTCCACCGAGAGACTTCAGGGAAGGCAGGCAGCAAGCGACTTCGAGAAGGTCAGATCCGGCCGATGGAGGCTCAGATCTGGCTTGAGTGAGAGAGAATCGAGGCTGAGGAAGCTCCGGCCGAGATATACGCCACAGATCTGGAGTTCCCGCCGCTGCGTTCCCCCTCCGAAGTGGTTGCCGTGGATCGATCCGCCGACGCCACACCGGATCCGAGAGTCGAGAAGTTGCCGCCGTTGCCCTGTCATCGTCACCACTACCATTCACCGCCACCAAGTATCCGCCACCTCCGGTTGCGTAGCCGTTGTCATCCCCCCCATCTCTCGAAACCCCTCAATCTTCGGATCTCGGCCTCAGTAAATCAAGGGTTTTGTCGCGTCTCCTACTGTCGCGCCACGAGCCCCGCCGCCGATCCAGTTGAGTGGCCAGCCGCTGTCTTTGCCGTCACCGTAGCCGCCGTAGCCGTCGTTGCCACCGTTGCCGCCGTCGCCGCCGCGTACCTCAGCCTTTCCCCCTTGGCGCCGCGGATTCGCAAACCCTAGGGTTTGCGATTTTCCGAGTCGTCGAGTTAGATCCGGGTCTCGGAACCGGGTAGGGTTTCGCGAGATTCGGGGGCGGCGGGAGCTGGGTCGCATAGTCGGTCGAGCCGGTAGGGTTCGCGGGAGTCGTCGCGGAGCAGCCGTCCGAGCCGGGTCGTCGAGCCGGCCGATCCCTCCCAAAACGACGGGCCACGACGCCGTTTCGATAAATAAATAAAAATAAAAAGAAAGAGACGAAAAAAAATCCGAGTCGGGCCCGCAACGCGGGCCCGTCCCTCGTTGGATCGGCCGGCCCGGCCGACCCAACCCACGAATCCGACCCGGCGGACCCAACCCACGAATCCGACCGGGTCGCTTTTTATTATTTTAATATAAAATAATATTTTAAATAAATAAATAAATAATAAATATATTATCTTTCGAAAAATAAAAATAAAATCAGAAAATGTTTTATTTTAAAAAAATCGAGAAAAATCAAAAAATAATTTATTTTCCAAAAATATTTTATTTTCCGAAAAATCAAAAAAATCAAAAAAATTTCATATTTTCCAAAAAATGCCAAAAATCCATAAAAAAAAGCCAAAAATTCATGAAAAAGCCAAAAAATTCAAAAAAGCCAAAAAGACTTGTATTTTTCCAAAAAAATATCAAAAAATCCCTTTTGTGTCCAAAAATTAGAAGATGACTCAAAAAATGTTTTTCCTCCCAAAAATGCATGGAAAATCCCTCGAACATCCAAAAACCTCGGGTTTAAACAAGATTAGGTACCGAAATGGCATTAGTGATTAACTAGTGTAATCAAGTCCCCGATCCTAATTTCTTTGGTTGCGCAGGAGTGAGTATTTCTCCCGATACTTCACTTGGGTTTCTAATCAACCCACCCCAAATCGATGAGTGGCGACTCCAATTTAAAAATTGATTTACAGGTTAAAAACTTAGACCATTAAGTCGTGAATTGGTGGACTTGGGAGAGTCCGGGCTTAATAAATTCAGCCGAGCCATTAGCCTCCTTAGGCGCTCATACCCGATTGCGGGCGCCGAGAAAAAAGAGGTCGCGACAGCTTGGCGACTCTACTGGGGACATTTGAGGACTTAGGCCATTTTATCTTGTTTAAACCCTTTACTGACTTAGGTTTTTTTTTTTTTTTTTATATATATGCAGGTCAAAAGCTTAGAAATTTATTTTAATTTTGCGTAAAATAGATTATCTTATGATTATAAACTATTGTGCATGCTTTACTGTTTCAACACTACACATGGCACACACAACCCGGCCGCCAGACCTGGGCCGCCATAGGATTTCTAGGATGGTGTTAAGAAAAATACGACCTCGAACGCGAGACTGCGATGTAGAGGTCGCCTTTCTTTTCCCCGAATTTCTTAGCCGAGGTTAAGAGGGTATGCTGCTAATGCGAGACTGCGACAGGCAGATATCCTTTTAATCTCACCAATCATTCTAAGTTAGAAATCGAGCCGCACACCCCATCTGTATGTCTTTGTGTTTGCCATTTTATTTAAAAGCAAAGTGATTTCTTTACTTTTTACTTAGTCTTTTCTGGCTCATGGAAAAATAGGGTCAGGTTGTGTATTTCCCTTTCTTATATGCGATGGGAAGATTTGATATCCAGTTCATTCCTACCCCAAAGGGAGAGCTTCTCAGATGGTGGAAACAGTTAGATCAACTCGGCCAAGAATGCGTCAAAACAAGAATCGGTCATCTCCTCCCATTGCTCCAAATCAATATCCATTCTAGGGTCATGCAAGCATTACCACATTTCTGGTGCCCTGAAGCATCCACCTTCATGTTCGGCAAATTTGAACTGACTCCGACTTTAGAAGAGTATAGTCTCGCCATAGGAATGCCCCTGGGAAGCGAGCTTGCCATGCCACCAATCGGCATTGACCCTATGGTTAGTCTATCGCGGTTTCTAAAAAATCATTCGGTAAGAGAAATTGTTCAAGCCAACAACAATGCTTTTCTGCTGTCATCTTTAACCGAATGCTTTGAAAAACAATCAATGACCCAAAAAGCCAAGATCTTCCTTTTAGCATTCTTTGGTTTTATTATTTTTCCCCATCGAAAGAATGCTATAAATCATTTAATCACATGGGTGGTAAATCAAGTCATTTTTGGAGCAGGATATGTGAACATGGTTTTAGCCGAAACGTTTTTATCCCTTAATCGTTTTAAAGAAAAAAAAGAAAAAGTCATGAGGGCCGCCCCAGAAATTTTACAAATGTGGTTCTTTTCCCATATCAAAAGATTTGGGCACCTCATGCAGATATTTGAAATCAACGAGTTTAAACACGCATTACAAAAGTTTCAAACCTTGGAAAAATATTCTCCCAATGAAGAGTATTCTCGGTAGATTAACTTGCTAAAAAAACCCGGTCCCTAAGACATTCCTATGGCGAGCTAAATGGTTCACTGCAGGAGAGGCGCGCTTTGCACTTAATTATTACAACCCCATCCCGTTGTTGGGCCTCTCTGAAGCCACCTCATATTATCCATATAGGGTGGCTCGTCAGTACAGGGTCCTCCAGGAAATCCCGCCACCGCTCAAATCAGGACTGTTCTAAATCTTTTTCACCCGTACAGACTACAACTACTTGGAGGAGATCCGCATAATTCAGAACGCATGGAGTAGATGTCACACTGAAAGGATTGTTGTGCCCAGAAGGTTAAAAGGACATTAAAAAGTTCATCATGCATCAACATTCTACATCCTCAACCATATAATTCTCAAAGAGCTGGGACCAGTAATCCCCGATGTAGTTGATAAACTTACCCTGCATTGACGAATCGAATCTCTTGAAAAGAGCTTGGAGACAAGCAGGAGACACGTATCGAAGCTAGTACAAAGAAGCAAGCAGCTCCACAAGACTGGAACTTCCCAGCGCATATAAAAATGGGCGGCGGGACTTTTGATGTGAATATTTCTAATGTGAATATCTAGGGTCGTTATGACTTGTGTAAGAAGCCCTTTTGGCATTGTATAAATCTCTTGTTAATAAATAAGAATGACTCGACCCTTGCTATGAGCTAGTTTTCTATGTGTTTCCCTTGTTTACATTTTCTCCATTTTATGTGCTGACAGGTAATCACATCATAGTCGTATTTGCCAAATCCAAAAGCTAGAATGGCTGAAGAAAACGTACCAAGCCGTGTCAATATTATGGAAAGTGAAATGAAGCAAGTCTTCAATGTTCTTCAACAACTCTCAAAGCAGATAGATTCCATCCAAGGCAAATTGGCTCCCGCCCCAGCCTCAATCGAAGTATTGTTACCGCAATTGTCTACCCGAGGTGATCAAGGAAGAGATACTGATGATAACATGCCCGAATTGGAGGATGATACGCACCAAATCATGGTTGAGAAAGCAAAGCCCAACAATTTGTCTAAGACTGAACATGACAAACGCCTTGAGAAACTTGAAGAGAGGCTAAAACAATTGCAGGGCCTTCAAGATCCTACTCCAACAGACCTCTCCATCTACTCTAAGGTCAAAATGCTGGAAAAATTCAAAATGCCTGAGTTCGAGAAATACGATGGCACGACCTGCCCAAGAGCTCACTTGCAGATGTATTTGGTTCGAATGACCCAATACGTTAATAATGAACCTTTAATGATCCAGTTGTTCCAGTCAGGTCTAATAGGTCCCGCCCTGAGGTGGTACATCAAAAAGAACATAAACCTCATCGAGACATGGAGTGAAGCAAGTGAAGCATTTCTCAAACAGTACAAATTCATAATGGACATTACCCCTTCTCGTGAGGATCTTGATCGCACGGAAAAGAAAAAACAGGAATCTTTCAAAGAATATGCTATTAGATGGAGGAATCTCGCCGCCCAGATCAGTCTTGAGCCAACTGACTTCGAATTGAGAAAAATGTTCATCAAAACCCTCCCTTTCGAATACCGCAATCGGATGGTGACTACGATCGCTGAATCATTCAATCAACTCATTCCAGTGGGAGAGCAAATTGAGACAGGTTTAAGGGACGGCTAGTTCACTGAGCCTGCACCTGTCAGCAAAAGGCTCAACATGAAAAAAGATAAAGAATCCTTGATTGATGTCAATGCCACCTACACTGCAAATACCGGTCATCTCCCGATTGTTCAGACAAACACAGGCCAACAACAGACTAATAGCCGTCCACCCCAGCGCTACAACAACCGAAGACAATTCACTCCGCTTCCTGGATCTCCCTCCAAGGTTTTGGTAATCCTTCGAAACAAGAGCCTCCTTTCAACTAAACCAAGACGACCAAACGTTGAAAGCTTCTCCAGCTATGACCAGTCCAAAAAATGTGAGTATCACATGGGAGAAGTAGGCCATTCAACTGATGAGTGTTTCGTCCTTAAGCATCGAATCCAGAACCTGCTGGATACTAAGGCCATCTCATTCCAAACCGCGAAGCCGAATGTCCAAAGCAATCCGTTCCCTGATCATGCTGACAAAGTAAACATGATATTCAGTTTCGAAGCCAGTCAGATCAGAAATGTCAATGCACATATGGTTGACATCTATCGAGGGCTAGTAGAAACCGGATATTATTCGGATGATGAAATACCACCCTTTGCAATAATGGAGGAAAGGGTATTAAGAATGATAGAGGCCGGAATAATCATGTACGCCGGCCACACCAGCATAGTTTCTACCATATCGCAAGTCCTCATCAACTGGGAGGAAGAATTTGCCGCGCTAAATGCGGAAAAGGAGAAGAATGACTCAACCTCACCTGAGAGCGTCTTTGAAAGGAAGGAAGCCATTGTTCAAGCATCAACAGCAGAAACGGCTATAGTCATCGAGATCCCCCAACCTTACAAGTACGAGTACAACAATGCAGTACCATGGTATTATGACCTTGATGTTAGTTTAGTCACGAGATCTGGGCGAACCTATGCTCAAGCAAATACTCAGTCTGCTAAGCCCGTCACTGATGAAGAAGCCAAGGAGTTTTTGGCCGTAGTTAAGGCCAGTGAATATAATGTGGTGGAACAGTTACGAAAATCACCAGCATAGAACTCTCTGCTGGAATTGCTTCAGACATTTGTCAAGCACCAAAAATCCCTTATGAAAGTATTAAGTGAAGTACATGTCCCTAAAATGATTGAGCATGACAAACTCGAGGAATTTTTCAGTACCATCCTTCTAAAGGATCAAATAGCATTTTCTGATGAAGAAATTCCTGAGGAGGGTAGAGGACATACCAAGGGCCTCTACATATCAGTCAAGTGCAACGCATCTCACGTCGCTCGAGTACTGATTGACAATGGATCTGCTCTTAACATATGTCCACTAGCGACACTTTGTCGCCTTAAAATAGAGAGATCATGGATCCAGGTACCCAAGACTTCTGTTCGAGCATTCGATGGAACAAAGAAGGAAACAGTGGGAGAGATTGAGCTCGACATTCAAATTGGCCCAACCATATTCAAAATTTTGTTCCGTGTGATGGATATCCCCACTGCGTTTAATTTCCTCTTAGGGCGCCCATGGATCCACGTCGCAGGAGCAGTACCTTCGAGCCTCCACCAAAGTGTGAAGTTCGTGGTTGGAGGAAAACTGATCACGGTCCGAGGGGAGGAAGATCACCGCATCTACCGTGAGACGGCCATCCCTTATGTTGAACCTAGTGACAAAAGCGAAGCTAGTTATCAATCGTTCGAGCTCGTGTCTACTATACATCAAACTCGAGGGACTTTGCCCCTCGTCCCCGAGATATCAAGTGCTGCAATCATGGTAGGAAAAATCATGATAGGACATGGTTTCCTTCCAGGACAAGGGCTTGGTAGGAGAGGCCAGGGCATTCGTCAGCCTATTGAAGCTCGGAGAAGACCCTATACTATCGGTTTGGGATATTCCCCATATAGAAAAGCAAAGAAAAAAGTCGGCCTTGTATATCCCCGTCTCGAAGAAACTTTCCCAGGCCCAGCCAAGATGATGCATGAGGAAGAGGAAGTGGATACTCCAAAATGGTTCAACCCCGAAAGCGTGAAATTGCCCATAATCCGAGAAGACACAACTTGGCCCTCACTTATAAAAAAGGAGGGGCCAGATGACATGACCACCATGTTCGAGGACATTTTCATAGGTGCCATTGAGGAAGAGCAATTAGAAGAGACAGGCGATAACTTCTCGTTCATCCAACTTCGACACCAAGTCGAAGAATTACGCGAGACTGTACACCATTTGACAGAAAACTTCGCTCAAGCTACCCGTACATTCCGTTCTCGTCACAATGAGGAGCTGGTAATAAATGAAGAGGACCCTACTGACACGACCTGGCGAGGGGCACGGCTACCCTTATCCCCAAGAAGCACTCGGCCATATTCGCCCCTTCCTAAATCAATGTCCATTATTTTTCCCATCCTCCTAGAGCAAGGGATAATCGGCAGGGAACTGAGCAATCCTACTCCCGAGTACTTCATTGATTATGATCCATCCAAGCAATGTGATTATCATTCGGGAGAATTAGGACACTTGCTAAATGATTGCACCATCCTGAGAGACAAGGTTCAGGATCTTTTGGATGCTGGGGTATTCACGTTCCGCTCTCCGTGGCTGTGTTTTGGTAAAGATCACCTCCTCGTGGTACCCAGCACCCGTACCATGTTCCATGAGCATGCTAAGAAAGCGCGTGCGGGAAAGGCAATCATGGACACTTTGGGCCAACCAATGGTAAATTTGACTACTATGTCAATTATTCAATCCCCCAAAGTTTCTATGATCATCATCACAACATCGTCCCTGATGGATGGGAAGGCATGAATGATCTGAAATCCGCAAATCCGGGAGCACAGGGGGACGTGGCTGGCGACTGGTATGAAGACTTCTTCGTGGGTGCTATTAACGAAGGACCGTCAGGGGAAATGGGTGCAGACCCGCTCGAGTAGAATCTTTTTAATCCCTCTGCATACTCCCCTACGTGGGAGCCTGTACATATTTTTTTTAATGTCTAGCTTGTTTTCAACATCAGTTCCACTCAAGGAACTATTTTTTGAAATCACCCTGTAAATCCGTCTACTAATAAATAAAGTTGAAAACATTTTGAGGGCATGAGGAGACACACCAAATCGGCCCGTTGATGATAGCCAGCCGTCAAATGAAAGAAGAAATCTGAGGCCCGGGTCTCCTCATGTTTCCTTGTCCTAAATCTTCAAGCACAATTTATCACCTTTTCAAAAGAAAGAAGCATGCATGCTACTAACCTTATTTGTTCCCTTAGCCTATCTACTCTATGACACAGGAATAATCTAGCGGCAGGCGAGGGTATGGGAACGGTCTAGACCAACACCATAAGTAGCCATGATAGCAATTCTGATGACTCAGATGGTAATTTTGATGATTCCGACGAAATTCAATGGAATTGGAAGCACCACGAAGAAGCAAGGCCCCCTACTACTGAAGACACCATCATTGTCAATTTAGGCAAAAAGAGAAAGATCCAAGGGAGATAAAGATTGGTGCGAACCTTCCTGAAGAAGAAGCTGCAAGCTTAATTGCCCTCCTAAAGAGATATCAAGATGTATTCGCATGGTCTTATGCCGATATGCCAGGCCTTGATCCAATGATCGTGGAGCATAGCTTGCCAACCAACCCTGATGTAGCCCCCAAGAAACAACGGCTAAGAAGAGTTAAGCCTGAATTGTCAAAAAAGATTGAAGAAAAAGTAATGAAGCTTCTGGCAGTAGGCTTCCTCGAAGTCTCGCAATATCCTAGTTGGGTGGCAAACATTGTACCAGTGAAGAAGAAAGATGGTCGAATCCGGATTTGTGTCGACTACTGCGATTTGAACAAAGCCCAAAGGATGATTTCCCGCTACCTCACATAGACGTTCTTGTGGATAGTACTGCTGGATTCAAACTTTTCTCTTTCATGGATGGGTTCTCAGGATACAACCAAATAAAAATGAAGGAGGAAGACAAGGAAAAGACGGCTTCATTACTCCATGTGGGACTTTTCACTATAAGGTCATGCCTTTTGGCCTGAAAAACACTGGAGCAACTTACCAACATGCTATGGTCACCATTTTCCATGACATGATGCATAAAGAAATTGAAGTATATGTCGATGACATGATCGCCAAAACCAGACATGGAGAAGACCATGTGAAGACCCTGGAAAAATTATTCGATCGACTTTGCCAGTTCAAGTTGCGCTTGAACCCAGCAAAATGTGTGTTCAGAGCGACTTCTGGCAAATTACTTGGATTCATTGTGAGCTGTAAAAGGATAGAAGTGGACCCATAAAAAACTAAAGCGATATTTGAGATGCCTCCTCCCTCGACTGTGAAAGAAGTCCGGAGCCTCCTGGGAAGATTAAATTACATTGCGCGATTCATTTCCCAGCTTTCTGAAACTACAAAACCTTTCTTTAAACTTCTCAAGAAAGATGCACAAATCGAATGGGATGATGACTGCCGACTAGCATTTGAAAATTTAAAGCGATACCTGATGAAACCCCCAGTTTTAGTACCCCCGACTCCGGGACACCCTTTGACCCTCTACCTTACTATCAAAGTGAATCCCTAGGTGCAATGTTGGCACAGAAAGGACCCCATGATGGGAAGGAACGAGCCATTTACTATTTGAGTAAAAAGTTCACCACGTCAGAATAAAACTACCCCAAATCAGAAAAAACATGCGCTGCATTAGTATGGGTGTTGCACAGACTCCGGCAGTATACCTTGCATTACCAAACATTCCTTGTAACTGAAAGTGATCCAATCAAGTATTTGCTCGGTTGCCCGGCCTTGGTGGGAAAATTGGCCAAATGGCAAATCCTGATCTCAGAATTCGACATCCAGGTGATATCGCAAAAATCAATTAAAGGTCGGGTGATTGCTGATATGTTAGCAGATTGCCCTAAAGAAGTACGCGAGATCATTTCCCAGATGATCGAATTTCAACAGTAGAAGAGAACACATGGACTATGTTCTTTGATGGGGCTGTAAATTTGTCAGGTTCAGGCACTGGGGCGGTCTTGATATCCCCAAATGGGCAACATTATTCTGTGGCTGCAAAATTGATGTTTCCATGCACCAACAATATAGCTGAATATGAAGCATGCATCCTCGGCCTACAAGCGGCTATTGGAATGGAAGTGTCAAAACTAAAAGTGTTCGGTGACTCTGCCTTAATCATCCTCCAGACTGTGGGCGAGTGGAAGACAAGAGACGCCAAACTAGTGCCTTATCACAACTACTTGGAAGAATTGGTAGGAGAATTCCGGGACATCTTGTTTGAATATCTACCTAGAATTCATAACCAGTTTGCTGATGCACTAGCAACACTATCATCTATGTTACAAGTAATGAAGGGGTTAGAAGTAGAGCCTTTGAAGATTGAAGTCTTGACAAGACAGGCCCACTGCATGACTATAATTGAAGAACCCGACGGGAAACCCTGGTATTACGACATCATGAAATACATCCAGAAACATGAATTCCCTAAAGAAAGCACTCCCTCTGATCAAAAATACCTTATGAAAATGGCTTCGAGGTTCTTCGTCAGCGGTGAAAATTTGTACAAAAGATCATACAACTCAGTCCTGCTAAGGTGTGTGGATGCAAACGAAGCCACACAAATAATGCAAGAAATACATGGGGGAGTATGTGGTCCTCACATGAATGGATGTATGTTGGCCAAGAAAATAATGAGATTGGGTTATTACTGGTTCCCCTTAGAGATCGATTGTGCTCACCATGTGCGAAGCTGTCATCGTTGTCAGATCCACGGGGACAAGATAAATGTCCCTCCAACTGAATTGTATCAGTTATCTGAGCCGTGGCCATTTTCAATGTGGGGCATTGATGTGATTGGCCCAATCAATCCAAAGGCATCAAATGGGCACCGGTTCATTTTGGTCGCAATTGACTACTTCTCAAAATGGATCGAGACCGCATCCTATGCAAGCGTAACTGCACGAAACGTTATGAAATTCATCAAACGTGACATAATCGCCCGTTATGGCGTACCGGAAGCTATCATCACTGACAATGGGTCAAACCTGAACAACAAGTTGATTGATCAATTGTTTTCTGAGTTCAAAATCCAACATCTGAACTCGTCCCCTTATCGTCCACAAATGAATGGAGCCGTGGAAGCCACCAACAAGAACATCAAGAAAATCCTATCCAAGACAGCTGAAAACTACCGCGACTGGCATGAGAGGTTACCCTTCGCACTAACAGCATATTGAACTTCGATTCGAACCTCCACTGGGGCAATGCCTTTTTCCCTGGTTTACGGCATGGAGGTGGTTTTGCCTGTGGAAGTAGAAATCCCTTCCCTGCGAATTTTATCCCAGGCAGGATTGTCCAAGGAAGAATGGACGCAACAAAGGCTCGAACAACTGAATATGGTCGACGAAAAATGACTGAAAGCCCTCTGTCATGGTCAGTGTTACCAGCAAATGGTAGCTCGATCGTTCAATCAAAAGGTACGGCCCAAGCACTTCGAGGTAAATGAGCTAGTCTTGAGAAAGAAGCTACCAATCTTTCCAAAGCTCGGAGGCAAGTTCGCCCCAAATTACAGGGGTCCTTATGTAATAAAGAAGATACTCCCTGGAGGAGCCTTGATTCTGACTGAAATGGATGGGCGGGAATTCTCCAAACCAGTTAATTCCGATGCTGTAAAAAAGTACTACCCTTGAAAGATGTTCATTGTCTGGCATTGCCAAGCACTTCTCTATCAGAATGAAAATGCTTATGCACCTTTATATATGAGTGATGTATTTACATCATCAAAAAATGTGTGTTTGACTCAATGAGGAAAAATGAATGGTAATGACCAGCCTTTAAGGAAGTGTAAAAAATCAAGAAGCAAACTCGATGGCATAACTCGAGCAAATTAGCATTACCCAGGCAGACGCGTAAGAGTAATCCCTGTCAATTTTGCCCAGCTCGGTGTAAAGGATGCATCATTCAGGAACCAGTCTGGTTAAAAGAAACCTTCTGTCCCGGTCAACAATCTTAGAATCTGAAGCCTCACTTCTTGTTCCGCACATGCTCTTGCAAGAAGTAATTGCTATTAGAAAACTGGAAGTTTTGATTGTCCATCTCAAATTCTATAGAAGCTTGAGGTACATGACTTTGCCTGATCAAAGGCAGAAGGAAAAATTCCACAGAAGGAAAGCATTGAAATGTAAAAGAGACCGTCAGCAACTTTCCTAAGAGCCAGCACAAATAAACTCCGGGGGAAAGGTAATTTGGCATCATTTCTAACACTCACTCTCTGAACTCATATTGACAGGAGGCATTGGAATTCAAAAGCCAGATCAAATGGTTAAACAGGGCAAACCAAGTGATCCAAGCAAGGAAAAAGAAACAAAGATGCCCGATCAGATTCCCAACCCCGACTGATCATTCATGTGTCATATCCCTAATCAATAGGGACAACCATCGACACCCCTTTGAGAATAACCCTTTTGATGTTCAAAGCTTAAACAACACCATTCTACTAATCCTTAAAGCTGTCAACAAGGTCTTTTTGAGCAAAAACCATTCATCTGTTTTGAGAGTACAAACTCTCTCATGTTTAAAATGCTGCATGTCTTTTCCAAATAGATTTTGCATGAGGATTTTGTCTGTCTAAATCACTGATTCCATTGAGAATTATTAGAATAGACAACTAAATGAAGAATACAAGATTAATTGAGCATGCCGGATGAGGCGCGTTAGAATGATGAAAGGCAAGCCATATCCTACACACAATTTCCCCCATCTATACACTTGTGAGATGAGTGCAGAAGATTCCATGGCTGCAGGGTAAAGAGTTCTCTCGCGAATGGTACGATAACCAAAATAGTGAGAGACATTCCATCGCTCACCCCATTGAGCCCCATACATTGGTGAAGCTTCTCTCATACCCTCGTCAAGAACCACCCCACACTGGGGCAGAGCGGAGGCAAAGCAGCATCACAAGGTGAGAAGAGGGATAGAAATTTTCTTGCTCGCACTTGCATCAATCTTCGGGTGTCTTTATTGCATATGAACACTCGCGTTAATTTAAGTGCCCTAGAATGACGAAGAGCAATTCTTTCTCTACACACTTGTATTTATTGTACAACCCAAGTGAGTCTGTAATTTTACCCTCACATGAAGGCAAAACAGAAGTTACTGCCATTTAAGCAGCATAGCCCAGAGCGCCTACCGAAGATGATGACTCAAGAGTCTAATAACGGTGCTTCAATTGAACTTGCTGAGGCCAGTTCCTCCAACGACAAGAATGAAAAAAACATGGGCATAAAAAAAAAAAAAAACAATGTACCTGGTAAGAACAAGGTCAATGCCCATAAAAGAAGAACTGGAATAAAAATAAGGGCATGAAAAAAAAGCAGTGTGCCTGGTAAAAGCAAGGCCTATGCCCACCAGTCAAAAACGCAGCCAAGAAAAGTTGTTGTTGTGGTCCATAGAACCTCCATTCGACAAGAAAGACTAGTAACAAATGCCAAGATAGTCACCAACTCTCACCCTCGTACATGTGAGCCAAGTCTACGTTACATCCCATTGTAAAAGTCTCTTCAGACTAGGGGCACTTTAATTAACGTAGGATTTCATATGTTCATAAACATCGCTCGGAAAAGTACGAGCAAGATTACTCTATCTCTTTTCGCAGGATTCTTGACTTGCAAACCCGGAGACGATCGTGCGGCACTCCATTCATAAGCCTTGACCTTGATGGTCCCCTTCGATGAGCCACTGACCAAGACTTCATCACAGTTTCAACAAAGACCTCTCACATTGGTAAAGTCGTACCGTTTGCGAGAATACTCAGACCCCTGCTGACATGATGACAGTGAGATAGTGTAGTCCTTATGAATCCTGCATCAATGGTCAGGATAGCCTTTTCCATGAGAGTGAGCGGAAAGTCCTTTCAGACTGAAAGTCCCTCATCTGGCATGCTCAAGACATCTACATTCTAAATGAAGGTTGTCTTTCAAAATCTCCCCCAGTGGAAATCAAAAGATGCTGAGTTGACAAAATTATCATGCATGAATCTCATTTGAACTCATGAATTTACAGCATATACAATCATGTGTGCATACCGTGCAAATAGTAGACATACTCTCAGAAATCAGAGATATTACCAGGTAAGCATATCCCTGTCCCCATTTGTCTTTGAGTACCCACCACTTGCCGGGTACTCCCTCTTAACGACACTCGACCTGTCCGAGTTGTCCTCGAAGTATTGATACTTGTGACTGACCAAGTATCCCTTTATCGTTGAATACCTACTGCTATCTAGGTATCCCTATTGTCTTTGAGTACCGGTCACCGTTCGGATACTCCCTTCTCCTGACACTCGACCTGTTCGAGTTGTCCCCAGAGTATTGATACTTGTGACTGACCAAGTATCTCTTGGAATACCTACTGCTGTCTAGGTATCCCCATATCGTCAAGTACCCACCGTTGTCTAGGTACTTCCTTTTCATGACACTCAACTTGCCCGAGTTGTTCTCAAATAATAACAGCTGTTCAAGCATTTCACTGCTTTGTGTGCCTGCGCCTACCCAGGTATGCTTTCTTACACTTGGACCAACTGAGTGGTCCCGGGTTGTATCATTAAATACTTATGTTCATCCAAGTATCCCAGTACTTTGTACACCTGTGGCTATCCAGGTGTTCCATCCCTTTTAAGTGCCTGCGGCAATCCAGGTAAGCCTCGTGCTACATTCAAGTCCCCTTTACCAGGAGGTGATAGACCTTCACGAATATCCCAGGTACACCCTCGATATTCCCAATTACCAGGAGGTGAGAAACCTTCATGAATATCCGAGATCCATTCTCAATATTCCCACTACCAGGGGGTGAGAGACCTTCACAAATATTCCAGGTACGCCCTCGATATTTCCTGATTGCCAGGAGGTGGGACACCTTCACAAATATCCAAGGTATATTCTCAATATTTCCAATTATCAAGTACCCCTTCGATACTTGTGAATGTCCAAGTATCCCCCAAGAATTCATAATTGTGATCATCCAAATACTCCTTCAATGCCTATGGTCAGCCAAATACCCATTTCGACGCCTGCAAAGGCTTAAATATCCTTCATGTTAGTACTTGTGAATATCCAGGTTCTCTTTGATATGCTTGTGAATGTATAGGTATCTTCCAGAATTGATGCCCTGAGAAAGGTCAGCGCATCCTCCCGAGAAAGGTCGGGTTCCAACTGGTGTCTTCGACAGAAGTCAGACACCCCACAAATCGATGCCCTTAGAAAGGTCGACGCATCCTCCCGAGAAAGGTCGGGTACCAACTGGTGTCTTCGACAGAAGTTAGACACCCCACAAATCGATGCCCTGAGAAAGGTTGGCGCATCTCCCGAGAAAGATCGGGTACCAACTGGTGTCCTCGATACAAATTAGGCACCCACAAATGAGATGCCCTGAGAAAGGTCGGTGCATCTCCCGTCAAGGCAACCGAAGAAAGGTTCGGGTCCTAGACAAATCATGGATTGTTTTAACAGGCGACCGAAGAATGGTTCGGGTCCTGGACGAGCAGTCTCCCGTCACGGCGACCGAAGAATGGTTCGGGTCCTGGAAGAGCAATCTCCTGTCAAGGTGACCGAAGAAAGGTTCAGGTCCTAGACAAATCATGGATTGTTTTACCAGGCGACCAAAGAATGGTTCGGGTCCTAGAAGAGCAGTCTCCCGTCAAGGCGATCGAAGAAAGGTTCGGGTCCTAGACAAATCATAGATTGTTTTAACAGGCGACCGAAGAATGGTTCAAGTCCTGGAGAAGCAACTTCCCGTCAAGGCGACCGAAGAAAGGTTCGGGTCCTAGACAAATTATTGATTGTTTTAACAGGCGACCGAAGAATGGTTCGAGTCCTGGAAAAGCAACCTCCTTATATCACCAGGTAAGATGACGCTTGATACTTGCCAAAACTCGGGGTTCACACCTTATCTCACTCACTCTCGGTAAGTAACTACAGGTATCTTCTTATCTGTCTTAGTATATGTAATGTTATATTGCTCTTTTTCTATATAGAACAATAGGTTCCAAATAAAATATAATCTACTACGCATGCATGGATAAAATCGAGGCATCAGTCTGTCTTTGAATGCAACTTCTGCGAGCTCACCTTCAAAGAGGGGCAACTGTTGACACCTCAATTTTAATTAGGTTAATTTTATTAAGTTTTTATTTTATTTTGTCATTTTCGGATAAATAAGATAATTAATAAACAAATAACAAAGCAAAAACAAAAAAAAGCAAAGCAAAAGCCCAGCCCATCTTTTTTTCTTCTCCTTCCGCGTGGCCCCTACGGCCCATTTTCCTTCACCCCTAGCCCGGCCCCTTTCTCTCTTCTTCTTCCTCCTTCCCTTTCCTTCGCCGCTGCAACTCACGCGCGTGAGGGAGGACGACGCGCGAAGGATGGCCTACGGCCAAGGAGTGTAGGGCAACGTCGGCCGGAGAGGATAAGATCGCAGGCGCCATTAATGTTGAGCGAGCTTCGCTGGAAAGCTCGATGGGACGCCGATTCAGCCGAGCGGAACCGGTGGGCAAGCCAGAGGCCGGCAACCGAGCCCCTCCGTCGACTGGATTTCCTTCGCCTATAAATAGGTGGCCGCAAGCATTGTCGAAGGGCGTGGCGAGCTTGGAGATCCTTCACTGAGAGACATCGGGAAGGATCGAAGGGCGAGCGCAGGAGAGAGCTCGAGTCGCAAGCTTAGCCCACCCTCCACCGAGAGACTTCGGGGAAGGCAGGCGGCAAGCGACTTCGAGAAGGTCAGATCCGGCCGGTGGAGGCTTGGATCTGGCCTAAGTGAGAGAGAATCGAGGTTGAGGAAGCTCCGGCCGAGATATACGCCACAGATTTGGAGTTCCTGCTGCTGCTGTTCCCCTCCGAAGTGGTTGCCGTGACCAATCCGCCGACGCCACACCGGATCCGACAGTCGAGAAGCTGCCGCCGTTGCCCTGTCATCGTCACCACTACCATTCACCGCCACCAGGTATCCGCCACCTCCGGTTGCGTAGCCGTTGTCGTCCCCCCCCCCCCCCTCTCTTGAAACCCCTCAATCTCCGGATCTCGACCTTAGTAAATCAAGGGTTTTGTCGTGTCTCCTACTGCCGCACCACGAGCCCCGCCGCCGATCCAGTTGAGTGGCCAGCCGCTGTCTTCGCCGTCGCCATAGCTGCCGTAGCCGTCGTTGCCACCGTCGCTGCCGTCGCCGCCGCGTACCTCGGCCTTTCCCCCTCGGCGCCGCGGATTCGCAAACCCTAGGGTTTGCGATTTTCCGGTCGTCGAGTCGACCCGGGTCTCGGAACCGGTAAGGTTTCGCGAGATCGGGGCGGCGGGAGCCAAGTCGCGATCGGGTCGAGCCGGGTAGGGTTCGCGGGGAGTCGGGTCGCACAGAGCGGTATCGGGCCGGGTCGTCGGGCCAGTGGATCCCTCCCAAAACGACGGCCACGACGCCGTTTCAGTAAATAAATAAAAATAAAAAGAAAAAGACGAAAAAAATCCGGGTCGGGCCCGCAACGCGGGCCCGTCCTCGTTCAGATCGCTGGCCCGGGTCGGACCCAACCCACGGATCCAACCCGGTCGGTTTTTATATTATTCTAATATAAAATAATATTTTAAATAAATAAATAAATAATAATATATTTTATCTTTCGAAAAATAAAAATAAAAATCAGAAAATGTTTTATTTAAAAAAAATCAAGAAAAATCAAAAAATAATTTATTTTCCAAAAATATTAAAAAATATTTAAAAAATATTTTATTTTCCGAAAAATCAAAAATATTTCATATTTTCCAAAAAAAATGCCAAAAAATCCATAAAAAAAAAGCCAAAAATTCATGAAAAAGCCAAAAAATTCATAAAAAGCAAAAAAGACTTGTATTTTTCCAAAAAAAATACCAAAAAATCCCTTTTGTGTCCAAAAAATTAGAAGATGACTCAAAAAATGTTTTTCCTCCCAAAAATGCATGGAAAATCCCTCGAACATCCAAAAACCTCAGGGTTTAAACAAGATTAGGTACCGAAAGGGCATTAGTGATTAACTAGTGTAATCAAGTCCTCGATCCTAATTTCTTTGGTTGCGCATGAGTGAGTATTTCTCCCGATACTTCACTTGGGTTTCTAATCAACCCACCCCAAATCTATTAGTGGCGACTCCAATTTAAAAATTGATTTACAAGTTAAAAACTCAGACCATTAAGTCGTGAATTGGTGGACATGGGAGAGTCCGGGCTTAATAAATTCAGCCGAGCCATTAGCCTCCTTAGGCGCTCATACCCGATTGCGGGCGTCAAGAAAAAAGAGGTCGCGACACCCTCCAATTCCATTGCCCTCAAAGTCGACATCTTCTAGTCCTAGGAGTACTCCTGATTTGATACGCCTGGGCTTTGACACGCTATCTGCAAAAAGGGGCCAAGAAACAGAAGAGGCGGCAGCATTTCAACAGTCTCTGGAAGAGCAGATGGCCTCTTCCTTTAAAAGAGACCCCAATTTCACGGCAGCTTTCACAGCTGTGATATCGGGAAAGATATTCGACCAAGCCCGGATGGAGTGGTGGTGATTGGACAGGGAATCGTTGGAGTTGTCTATTTAGCATAATTTACGTATAGTTCGAGCCTTGAATTTGACGGCCAGATCATGACGATGGTCAGCATATGAGCTACTTTTGTGTATTGGCTGTGGAAGCAAGTTGATCTGCTCATGAGCTTCGTTTGAGTTCGGCAAATAAGCTACTTATACTCGAGAAGATCGTTTAGAGGTTTAGTCGAATTTGAGTAACTTGTATATTAAACTTGTCTGGCGATATGACGACGGAGAGTTCACTTGCTTATACTATATCCATTTGAGTTGATTTTTACTTCTTGCATATTATTAACTACAATAACAATGGCACGTATGCAAGCTTTTAACCAAATTCAGTTTCAAACTTTTTAGATTTGTTAACAAAATCCTAAACCTATACTTCTAATGTAGTTATTTTGATCAATTTTTACCTAAAACTATTGATGTGGCAATTTAATCAACTCCAGTCGTCCTATGAGGCACAACCAACAACTGACATAGGGAACTTAAGCAAAATGAGTCATTTACTTAGTTGTTTCAAATTTTCAGATTTATTTTTTTGTTAGCTTTCATTATTACTACCGTTCTTCTTTCTCTCCTCCCCTATTTATTCTTTCTCGTGATGAATTGCTCAACCGCAATGCCAATCGGTTCGTAGTGCCACTGGCCTCACCAAGCCGTTGTCATTGCAAGCGCCCTCAGCACCACCTACCCATCCTCTCTCTCTCTCTCTCTCTCTCTCTCTCTCTCTCTCTCGACCGACCGACCAACTCTACGCGCCCTCCAATCAAGATTATTCGAGGTTGCCTAATGTTGGCAGCTTTAGATCGGCCTCAATCGATGGTTGTCAAAGGTCAATGACTTCAAATCGTCATCAATCTCTCTCTCTCTCTCGATCTCTCAATCGACCAACTCCTTACGCGACCTCCAATCAAGATTATTCGAGGTTGCCCAATGTTGGGGGCTTTAGATCGGCCTCAATCGATGGTTGTCAAAGGTCAATGACTTCAAATCGTCATCAATCAGAGCTCATAGGAGGTGGCTCGGTCATGACTTTTTGCCCATGGTGGCATGGCAACAGGCTCACAGCATATATGAACAGTAGACGGGATGTCGTTGAGAAGGCATGGACATGGCAATAGGGTGGACGGTGGAGACAACAGCCATGGGTGGAGTACGACTTCGACAATTAGGGAGAGAAAGGAAAAGGAAAGGAGAGAAAGAAGAAGAAAAGTAACAAAGACAAAAAGGAAAAATTTAAATTTTAAAAATTAGGCAAGATGATGTTGTAGTAGCAAACACTGTTTATGCCATGTACAACCATTGACAATGATTAGACCGTCAAGTCGGTATTTTTAAAAAGAAATTGGTTAGATTGACTATATTAGAATTTCTTGATAATGTTTAGTATTACACTGATAAATTGAAAAGTTTATAATTGAATTGATATCAATATAATAAATTTAGGATTGATTTGGTAATTTTCTCATAGTCAAATATTATATGAGTAGTCCTGGTGTTTTTGGGGATATCTATATACGGTTGAGGCATGTAAGGGAGATTAGTTCTAGAGTGGATAGGTTCAAACCTAAAACTTGAAACTTACCATGTTTTAATTGGTTCTCAATTTTTGGAACCTAGAACTTATTTTGTTTGCCTGAGAATTGACTCTAGAACTTACCTTATTTTTCCAAGCCAATTTTATGGGCTACACTAAAACCTACTTTTCTGTTGTTCATTATTTTGGTTTCATTTTTTTATAGCAAAATAATATGAGTAATAAAACATTTCAAAGTAAAAAGATGAACAATAGAAGTCCCTATTTGTCGAAAGCAACAATACATAAGATGAATATGTAGTCATATATGCATAATTATATACAAAAAAAAAAAATTCAAACACTTAAAATAAAATATACATTATAAAACTCTATTCCTCATTCATCCATATAAATATTGCTCCAAATTCTAACCACCCGAAAACTAAACAAACAACATAGTTGAATTTGCAATAAATTTATATAAATCTTCAGCCAATAGGTTAAAAACAAAGAAACTAGAGTTTTCTCTTTTTTCTTAATTACTTTTTATAGCTTTATGAAACTGCATCCCAAATTGGTTCCAAAGTCAATCTAGTTCGCAAGTGGGTCTTCACTTGGAACTATGAACCTAACCTATTTTCAAGGCATTTCGATCCACTTCTCAAGTAGGGTAGACCCCGATTGCAAACTCCTAAAGGCATGGCTATCTGCTCATTTGTTTTTGTGTGCCTTCTTTATTTCGTCACATGTAGTTCTCCCACCACTAGCTTTTGTTTTTTGTTTTTTTTCCTTTTCGTGTGTGCTTCCTTTGACTTTCAAATGAAAAACTCCGTGTGACATCCCGATTTTTCTCAAGTTTATTTTCAGTCAATTGAGTCGGGCAATTCATCTGTGCATATAGCTCGTTTCTCAAAGTTGGCCACTCACGAGAGAACTAGTTTATTGAGCGAAGTAATTAAGGAATTTTACCGCGTCAGACTTGGGGACTAATCACCCTCGGGTCGGATGCAAGAAAATTTCCCCAAAAGCTACTCAGTGGACTAGGCGCGCTAAAATCGCACCAGAGTGAAATTAACCGTGAAATTGAAATTGAATTCTGAAATTTGAAAGTCAAAGGGTGTTGCAAATCTTATTAGGAACATTGGATTAATTCATGGACTTTAATTTAGACTCAATTAGAAGAGAATTGATGGGAATTGAAATAATTAAATTTGCAAGAACTTGGACCCCGTGCGGAAAATGAATTGGACCTATTGGAAGATGTTGTGAAGATTTGAGTTAGTGGAGAGTGACATCAGCGGGTGATGTCATGGTGGAGGCCAAAATTAAGGAGAGCTTGACAAGTGTCGCAAGGCCAATTGGCTCACCAAAAGTGGGGTGTCCCATCCACTTCATCTTCAACCTCTAGCACCTTGGGAAGGGGAATTCGAAATTGGGAGGGGGAGAAAGGATCCGGCGAACTTGCAGCTGGTCCGTCCGCCCTTCGTCGCGTCTCCGTCGCCGCCGTCTCGCCCGCCGTCGCACGCCGTCGCCGTTCGCCGCTCGTTCGCGTGTGAGGCCCCGGGTGCGAGCTCGTCGCGTCTCCGTCGCCGCCGTCTCCTCGCCCGAGCTGCTGGTAGCCGACCGCCGAAGCTTCCGTCGCCGCCGACCGTCCGCTCAAGCCCCCGCCGGTTGCTGCTCAAGCTGTCGCCGGTTCTCCTCCGCCGTTCTCCGCTCGTTCGCCGCCGTTCCACCATCTCTCAAGCTCGGTTAGTGCTGGAAAAACCAGCAAGATCTAGCATCTTCCGAGCTCATTTTGGTCCCCTATTAGTGCTCATTTGGTGTTGATCCGTATAGGTTTGTCGTCGGCGTCGTCGTGCTCTTCGCCAGAGACCCGTCGGAAAGCGATTCCGGTGAGTTTACCTCACTAATCCGCGATTAGCGAGATAATGATGCCTTAAGTATGCTTAGTTTAAGTTGATTGAGATTAGGTGGATAGATTGGCTTAATTAGTTATGGATTATATTAAGGTAAAGTGTGTTTAGTTTAATGGTTAAGTATGTTTATTTTTGAAATAAACCTTGATGTGACTTAAAGGAGTTTATTTATGATTTAAAGAAATGCTTCGAAATTGTGGGATTATTTAATAATATATCTTATTCCGAAATTCATTAAAATATTATATAAAAAAAAAACTTGAAAAATTTATTTTGACCCTAATTGCTCAGAATTTCGTGCCGATCGCTGCTGTATGTTTAGAATTTGAAATTGATGTGTGAATATTGCAACTTGATTGTTGATTGTGAAAAGAATGGAATTTTATTTAGAAAATCCCAAGTGTCGAGTCCGGCATTGAAATTTGATTGTTCATGGTTAATGTCGTAATTAGATTATGTGGGTGAAATGGAAAATATCTAAGGATCGGTATCAAATTGTCGTGTGCTAGTTGAAAGGCTCGGGTCGCAGTAGTGGCTAGGCCGACTGGATCCTTATTCTAAGAAATGCCGTCGGGAGAGTGACGTGGCTCGGGTCGCAGTAGTGGCTAGGCCGACTGGACCTTTGTTCTTCTAAGAAATGCCGTCAAGGGAGAGTGACGTGGCTCGGGTCGCAGTAGTGGCTAGGCCGACTGGACCTTTGTTCTTCTAGAGATGCCGTCAGGAGAGTGACGTGGCTCGGGTCGCAGTGGAGGCTAGGCCAACTGGATCCATGCTCCTTCGGGAATGCCGTCGATGTGTCGACGAAGTGCGCTCCAAGGTGGGGAGGCGATGCCTAGCTAGATATCAGTAGATAGCCGAATCGCGAGTAGGCTTTGCCCTGGTGTGACAGTGGATAATGATGATTTGGAAATGCTTGCTGTGATTGGGAAATTGAGTGAAATTGATTGAGTTCCGATAAATTGCCTTCTTGTCATTACTTGTGCTTAAGTGATATGAATTGTACTAACCTGCAGGGAGGCTCGAAGGCGAGGTAAGTCTTCTTGATGTCGTGGCTAAGCTACTTCGGGGCGTATTTACTTTCTAATAGGGGTTTAGGAGGGGTGAACTTGCTGAGACAAAGTCTCATCCCGGTTTGGGGAAAAATATTACAGGACCGTAGATGGCGGGACCCCCAGAGAAGAATGGCCTCCCAGTGCAGATCATCGAGCATGTGCGCAGCGCCCCTGATCCTGGGAGCCATTGGGTCTATGAGCTGATCAGGGCTACCGTGTGGATCGAGGAGACTGAAGATGTTAGGGTGCCCCATAGGTATAGGGCTTGGTTCCGTTTTGGGGCCAATGGTTTTAGGATTGGTCCGCTTGACGGTTTGACATTCCCCGTTGTGATGGATGCTCTTCTAGGAGAGGGTGTGGCTGACCTTCCCGATGGTAGGGTGGACAACCCATCATCTCCGGACCCCGCACCGTCGACGTGGAGGATGTGGGATCGTCGAACGAGTCCAATTAGTAGTTACTGGGACCGTTCTTCTTTTTGGTGGGCTGATCCTTGTTGTGTAGGCTAACCCTCTTTTGATGCACATAGACTCTGACCCATTTTTGGTGTATAGGCCCTGGATCCGGTTGATGTATGTAAGCCCTGGTTTGTTGATGATATATGAAAGTATGTTGTTTGATTTTGAGTTGATGTTCCTGCTGTCCTATCCCGTATGCTTTTGTAAGGGGTTTCTTAGTACGTTCCGCTTGCGCATTAAAAAAAAAAAAAAAATCAGGGTCGGCGACACTACCTGGGAATGTCGCATTTGCATGACCATGGCGGGTTGTTCACGTGTTTCGGGGTTCGGGGCGTGACAACCCCGTTTAAGGCCCTTAAACGGGGACAAGCTTTCGGTCGGCTACCAGCAGCTCGGGCGAGGAGACGGCGGCGACGGAGACGCGACGAGCTCGCACCCGGGGCCTCACACGCGAACGAGCGGCGAACGGCGACGGCGTGCGACGGCGGGCGAGACGGCGGCGACGGAGACGCGACGAAGGGCGGACGGACCAGCTGCAAGTTCGCCGGATCCTTTCTCTCCCCTCCCAATTTCGAATTCCCCTTCCCAAGGTGCTAGAGGTTGAAGATGAAGTGGATGGGACACCCCCACTTTTGGTGAGCCAATTGGCTTGTGACACTTGTCAAGCTCTCCTTAATTTTGGCCTCCACCATGACATCACCTCTTGATGTCACTCTCCACTAACTCAAATCTTCACAACATCTTCCAATAGGTCCAATTCATTTTCCGCCGGGGTCCAAGTTCTTGCACATTTAATTATTTCAATTCCCATCAATTCTCTTCTAATTGAGTCTAAATTAAAGTCCATGAATTAATCCAATGTTCCTAATAAGATTTGCAACACCCTTTGACTTTCAAATTTCAGAATTCAATTTCAATTTCACGGTTAATTTCACTCTGGTGCGATTTTAGCGCGCCTAGTCCACTGAGTAGCTTTTGGGGAAATTTTCTTGCATCCGACCCGAGGGTGATCAGTCCCCAAGTCTGACGCGGTAAAATTCCTTAATTACTTCGCTCAATAAACTAGTTCTCTCGTGAGTGGCCAACTCTGAGAAACGAGCTATATGCACAGATGAATTGCCCGACTCAATTGACTGAAAATAAACTTGAGAAAAATCGGGATGTCACACTCCGCACTTGAAAAAAGAAATTGAAATTCTCTATTTATTAGTGGAACTAAAAATCATTCATAAAGTTGGTGACTAATGATGTAGGTTGATAAAGGCCAAGAAAATTGGAAACGACAAGGCAAAGGAAAAAAAAAAATTGAAGTCCATTTGAAAGACATCATTTGCACAATTATTAGGGGATATTACCAAACTTTCCCGACAAAATTTGGAATCTTCTTTCATCATCTACTTAGGATAGAGGATTCTACCTTCACCTTTTTTATAGAAGTCCAAGGAAGAGTTAAAGCAGCATCCCTCTCTACATTTATTGGAATTTCCTTCACGTTCCGCAGACAACGGGGAAATGTTTTTGGGTCCTCGACACGAGCACCACTGATCTCACGATATGGGTTTATCATGAGATGACAATGGCGACTAAACATTTACACATGTATTATGAAATACAGTGCTCATACCTGGAAAGAAAGAAGAAGAAGGAAAATGATTCTTGAACATTAAATGTCAGCCATTGAACATTACTGCATGACGAAAAAATCAACTAGTTAACATATGTTTGAAAGTGCATGTCACATCCATCGACCTTAGAAATTTCTTCGAAGGTCTAGATTCTCATGTAACTCTAGAAACACGGTGTCCGAATAGTACGTCCACAAGGTCCACGGTTTGGGTTCACGGCATTCGGAGGCCATTCCTAGAGTTTATCTTCCTGTGGAAGGATTGTCGCGATGGGGCCTTATTTTTCTTTCTCAGGAAACATCCCACAGACTTGGAGCAAG
Source organism: Eucalyptus pumila (assembly GCA_016097595.1). Lineage (NCBI taxonomy): Eukaryota > Viridiplantae > Streptophyta > Magnoliopsida > Myrtales > Myrtaceae > Eucalyptus > Eucalyptus pumila. The sequence goes on from CM027848.1 coordinate 25,707,625, forward strand.
AGACAGCTGCGCCAATTGGAATTGCGCATCGAGTCGGTCAAGCGCGGCCAAGAACAACACGACACTGATTGATTCTCTCTTTCTTGATTGGTCCCACCCAGAACAAGAAGTCAACAACCAACAAAATAGAAAAGGAATTCAAGGATGTTTCTACACTGACCATTGTAGGAAAAGAAACACGCATAAGCCGCATGTGTTGACTTCACCAACGGTAACTTCTTGCCCACTTCTTGGTCTGGTCTTTGTCTTGTTTCTTGTTGTTGTTGTCCAACAACGGGTAAGGGGGGATGGTGGACCCCGCCGGCTGCGGGAGAGGATGCCAGAAAGCACTGAAAAAAATCAAAGGAAAAAAGGAAAAAATAATATTAAAATTTTAAAAAATATATATTAAAATATTATAAAATTAACTACGTCATTATCAGTTGTCTGCATAGGACGGCCAATATCTACATTTCCAGCGAAGTGCTTTAACTAGTAAATTTTAAAATTTTTAAGATTGAATCAACAAAAATGTAATAAATTTAAGATTTTTTGAATAATTTTCCCTCGAGCTATATAGATGGGATAACTTTTATTCTATTTGGTATTTGATAAAACTTCATATACCCCTAATAGGAAAAAAAAAAAAAAAAAAAAACTTGTCTAAGAGTTGGGATAAACCAATGAAAAAGAAATGCCAAAAAATTATGCTGCTCAAGCACGATCACATCTGTAGAAAGACAGATGAACTAGGGCAACATCAACAGCAGTGCCGCTCAAGAACATCCATTGTCGAGTGCCTCGTTCCGCAGGCATCAACCGTAATGTCGGCGATGTTCACAGCTCTCCCTCTCTCTGTTAGGGTTTTGCTTTTTCATTTCATTTTTCATATCTATATAATCCGATGAAATATAAAATGGAGACCACCAAAAAAAAAAATCCGATGGGATCCTCATGAAAACATCGTAGATGCCTTTTCTGATTGTTGTGGGCAATGTGATTCAACATCACATTTGTCAATCTTGCATCATGATTGATAGACGCTCTGGAATGCATATATAATGTAAAGTGGACAAGCTTTCGATCTTGACATTCTATCTAAGCATCATTTGAGATTTCCCCGGTCACACTCCGCAATCTCTCTCTAAGTCTTGAACTTGACGTTTCTCAGATTCAATTTGAAGACTTCTCGGTTATCACGAACATCTTTATGTTATTGCCGCTCAATTACTCCTTTACTTTTCTACTTTACAAAGAGAAGTCCAGGAAGCAAGCCAAACCATTGTTAAAAATTTCGTGGAAATGTATTCAGTATTATCTTGACACGACCAAGACTTTGTGGTGGATTCTTTGTTAACCCAAGAATAAGCAAGGAATAAACAGAGAGATAAACTCATTTAAATGATGCGGGTATGGTGATGTCAGTGTCGATCACATCATCTGATTTTTGTATCCAATTTTCTATTGGCCAGAGGAGATTGACCACAACCGGTGGTAGCGATGTTTATTGAGTTAGGATCCTTCATTTATGATTTTTTTTGTTCGCACACGGTATATTTAAATCTTTCGGCTTGACCAATTACATGGAAATCTCTCCGTCCTTTATGTTAGGTAAAAGCTTCATCCATAGGATGGTAGGTGCAGCCAAAGTGTTACCCCATGTGCAAGATTTTGTAATTGAACTCAAGATCTTCCACGCTCAAATCAAGAGTTTAACCACCAAACCAATCCTTTAGGAGCGCCTTTGCTGACCTCGATAAGGACCTAATGGAATAAAACTTATTTTACCTGACATTGGGCGACACATTTTGGACAGTGTAAACAAGGACATGTTAAAATAAAAAGCCAGATAATCTACCCTACCTCTAGAAGTTATCCCACTCACTTTGATTTAAAAATTATACAAGCGTAAAAAAAAAAAGAGAGTATATATGAACAGTGCTAAGTCTATGCCTTGAAAACTAACGGGGCCACCATATGCCGCTTTTGACCACCACTCAATGGTTGTCAATGGTGGTCACCTGAAAGTTTCATTGTCTGTCGCGAGCTAGATGGCTAGATTTACGTAATTTTTTCGGCAACCCCTAGTAGCGGGTTGCACCTTGCGGCTATAGCGACCACCTTATGTTGTCGTCGCTCACCGGTCCTCTTGTGAGCTAGATCCAATCCCCATCCATGGTTAGCAATCACGTCGTCATGGTGGTCGCAGGGTGGTCGTCGGCGGAAACTGCGACCACCATAGGTGGTAGCTTTGTACGCAAAGTAGGTTAGATTTTTTCTGTTTTTCAAGTTATCAATTTATTTATTATTATTTGTTCAGTCATAATTTAGATTATATCCGAACAATATCAAACAAGATATAGGATATAACAAATCTCTCACCATTCTAATCCTATCTCAATCCCAATCCTGACAACAAACACAGATTGGAGATTTGAACTTTCTTGATCTAAATGGGAAGTTGATTTGATAGTTCAAATAGGAGTCCATTTGTTCAAAGGAAAACTATTTTCGAGCTATTGTTTTCTGAGTTACAGTGTCTAAGAGATGAAAAACTAATTGATCTACATAAAACCTTGTCCATGGATTGAAAACAAGAAGTTAAAATTGGGCAAAATAATTTTTCTTTTTGGCAAGAAGTAAATCACTTTCCATAAACCATCGAACAAGTGAAATAGAAAATATTTTCCTTTATCAATAATTTTTTGGTGAAACAAATACACCCAAGATGTAACATGCACGTGGAGATCTAGTACTCTTCCTAAAATGTTAAGACATATTCCAATGTTCGTGATTGGCCTGACCTAACAACTTAAGTTTGGAGGACTAAATATAACTTTGAACAGAATAAATTTTATCCTACCATATCCTAGGTGAATCACCCCAATGAACATATTTGTGTTGGCCGATGAAGCCAAACTTTTTTATAGTAATGGCTTTTTTGTCTTTTTTCTTCATTTTGCTTTTAGATTAAAAACTACACCTCATACATCAGCTGTGTTGGCCGATGAAGCCAAACTTTTTTTATAGTAATGGCTTTTTCGTCTTTTTCCTTCATTTTTTTTTTTTTTTAGATTAAAAACTACACCTCATATATCAGCTATTGAGATCTAGTAGCTTTGAATGCCAGAGAAGAAAAAAGATAATTAAAAAAAAAATAAAGAAGAGGCAATGATGACAAAAAGGAAAAAAAAAAATGCAGGCGTGCGTGGCAAAGAGAGAAGAAAAGTGGTTTTCTCTTCATGTGTGTTCTCAATCTCTTTAACTTGATCTTGTAAGAAGATTACCATTATGTTCCTACTTTCTTCAAATTCTAATGGATTCACAAGACGCCTCTATATGAAAATGTACCCAAGTTTGGATGAATTATGATAACAAATTTTCTAGTGTGTTGTTTCGATTGTGTTTATTCATTTCGTAATTAGTGACGGATTAGCCGTTTCGTGAAATTTTACGCTCGTTCTCGTGGATGGATTTACACGTGAATTTGATGGCTTTTATGTGCAATTGGTTGTTTGATGGTACTTGTCGATTATTATTGCAACACTCTATGTTTTGGGCATTTAAATAGGAAAATACCAAGTGCTAGTTATTGATGCCAATTTTTATGTACTATATAAAATCGTGGAGTTTTAAAATAGGAGCGTACCACGTTTGACGATTCGTCTTTCAATACGTGACCACGCATAATTATTTTTACCAAAATTTTTAATATGAAGAAAAGTGGCCAAGTCTATTATTTGAAAACAAAATATTTGAACGTAAAGCAAGGTATTATTGGCCAAGTATGTGCTTATGTGGTTATCGAAACTCGTCACCCAATGGGAGTTCGGGAGGCAATGCCTGATTAAGTTCAAATGCCCCACGTCAACAGATGCCAATCGTGGTAGAGGCTGAGCCGATGCTCCTTTATGAAATGCCGTCTAGGTGGGTAGTGCTAGACATTGTCATGCCTAACAATAAGGGATATTTGTAGTTTTTGACTTGACAGATGTCTAGGTAGAAAATAGGTTCCCTCATGTACATAATTAAGGCAAAGTATAGGTTTTGCTATTGATCTGCTATCAACATATTTGGATCAGGTAATTGTAAGGTTTCGATGCGAAGCATTCGCCTCTATGAGATTTAGGTTATTTACTTATTGAGCTTTCAACTCATTTATTATTATTCAACTTTTTCCAGGCCAATAGGTATGGATCTTCTGCCTCACCAATTCAAGCATTTCGGTGTACCCATGAGCATAGAGGTCATCATCATGGAAGGGTTTAGGAAGAACGCTACTCTTTGAAGGATTACCACCACTATCTGGGTTGACGAGGGGTATCACGACCTCGTTCCACATAGCTACTAAGCCTAGTACACTTGGTTCGACGAAGATCTCTTCACACCCCTTCATGGGTTCCATGGTCCATCCAAATTGGAGGAGAACATTGGCCCGCTAGACGATTTAGTGGATGATGCTTAGGTAGCAGGCCCTTGTAGGGGAGCCGCTTTTGGTTAGGTCTCGTTAAAGGAGATAGGCTTACCCTGAATCTTGTAACCTCTCCCCCATATATCTTTTTGCATGGGGATGACTAATTGGAATGGCCCTAGGAATATGGGCTCCCACATGAAACATATATATAACATATAAATTGTGTAGTATATATGCCTGTTTTCCTTACTATCCATTGTCGTTATTGATCGGATGATGGAGATTACACGCTTTCATATGTTTTTAATGAAAATATGAAATTAATGAGACAGTGACATCTCTTGGGACGTCACAAATTAATCCTGACATAATGGATGTCGTGTTCTTGTGGTAAGGGTAAAGTTCAAGGCATGATAATACACACCTTTTCTTTCTAAGTTCGAAAATGTCAGTTTTCAAATGATTCCATTGTATATGACAGAATTGAGAAAACTTATGAATAACCCATCTATATCCCCTAGTAAAGGGGCTAAAGTCGGGCTGAGTCGACATATTTCAAATGTTATCACTAGCAGAGAGTTGATATGCCCTATTTTACTTATTTTCTTAATTTTTCCTTTTCAAGTTAATTCATCATTTGTATATTTTTGGTTTGGGTTAGTTAGATGTCACATGATCGTGGTAATGCTTTATATCACTCATTTAGGAAAAAATAATCGCATTTGATTAAAGTGCATCAATTTCTAAGAAAAAGATCCTTAAAAATTTAAGGGTTATGTTATCTTCATTTTTAATTGAAAGAAACTTCCTGACAGAGTTAGAATTAAATGCATTACGTTATTATAATCAAAATTCAATGAATTGTTTTAAAGATGCGCAAAGTCCAATGTATAGTTAGAACGTTGATATAAAAAAGTTGGCAAGGGTTTTTCTTAATGTTTGAATTGTAAAGGTGGCATCGTGGCAAGTACAATATCTTTTCAATCTGACAATTGATGTTGGTGGGATTAGTGACTTCCTCGTCACATCAACAGAAAAATTATTTTTAAATGGCGCAATGTTCTCATGACTTGACCCAATTGCAAAGTCCCGTGCAAAGTCCATAATTTTACTTGACCAAGACTTCATTTCCCGTCAATTAGCCCTAAAGAAAAGCAGCAAAGCAACTTTTGTATAACACGACATAGCGAGCGTTGCACGCAATAATTAAAGAACATGGACACCTCAAATCACGCCAAGATGTGACATGGGAAAGTAGCATATCTTCTAATACCATTGTCACGTAAATTAATGTCATTTTCTTGACTTATTAACATGTTCAAAGTCTCCTATTTAGTTTTTTTTTTTTTTTGAGGTCCTTTAATGCATTATTATGCTTAAGCCAAAATACATGTTAAAGACACGAATGATCTGAAATAGAAAATCAACAGAAGAAGACTATTGAAGACACTAGTCATCTTTTATTATTGTCATTAGCCTCCTCAAACCACGATCTATGATGGGAAAGTAATTTCACATATAAAGTACTTGATTACTCAATCAGCTTGTTTAAGGTCGATATGAAAGAGACTAGCCATCTTCCAACGTGCGTGATTCTTGATTTTTCCAATCAGTTTCCTCAAGAAACACGCTTGCAGCTGCACGCAAGAGTCCCTCAGGAAATTGTAATGCAATTGAATTTCACGTGCAATAGAAGTATAAGAGGCAACGATAATGACGTCATGTGCATTCATCATGGTTCGTTCCAGAGGCGACAGAAGATTGACGTCATCAAATGCAAAGGTCTTGATTATAGGGCAGCAAAGGAATCCTTCATATGTATATTGGCAAGAGGGCGTGGAATGGTCGTGAGATTTGTTTTGTAATTAAGTTTTGATTACTTTTTATACACTATTAGCAGCAGATGAAGACGTGGAGAGATTAGTTGGGAAGTGCCCGTCGAAATCAATGCCTTCGTCATCAATTCGTGCGTCAACAGCCGTTACAGCTGTGCATTGTCTTGCCTTTCGGACCGGTCACAAGAATAATTCACATTTTTATATTGAGTTCAAGAGATTTTCATGGGGCCTTCTGGGACAGGAACAAATCGGGCTGCTTATATGTCTAATTTCTCTGAAGGAAAGATCGACTAAACCTCTCAAATCTCGTAGTCAACTCTAGCTTCTTCTTTTTTTTTTCCCGATCCTACTGCTCAGTATTATTTCCTTACTAAACATCCTAAAACTTATCACGAAAATAAAATTAAATATTAAAACTTGCAAAAAGAGCAACTGAATTCTAAAAAATATCAAATTAGTGCAATTAAGGCATTTGGTTAACACTAAGTTCTAAAAATTATCAAATTAGTGCAATTAAGTCATTTGATTAACTCCGTCCAACTTTGTCAATAGAAAATGCTAACATGGTGTTCTTTAATATGTTATTTCTTGTATGTGGCAATGTCGTGGATAAAACATGAAATCTGAGGCTAAAACAATGTCGTTTTGGTCTAAATATGATTTTTTTATATTTAAATTAAATTAAAAAATATGTAATTTTTTTCTTTTTAATAAAAAAGGAAAGTTGGAAACTAGGCAGCGAGGGCTGGGAGCCCTTGTTGCACCCAAATTTGGGCTATAGGCTCTCACGAACAATCAGAGAGGGTCGCTAGCCCTTGGACGAGGCCTAATGACCCCTACCATCACCAATCCTTCTCTGCGGTAGCAAAGTGGCAACAACATAACTAAATTTTTTTTTAGCTTAGTTTTGATTTAATTTAAATAAAATATGTATAGAAAGTTTTTTGACCAAAAAGACGTTTTAGCCTTGTCATCTCACATAGGAGAGAGAAAATATTAGAAGTTCTATCAGCATTTCCATCAACCAAGTTGAACAAAATTAACAAAAGGACTTGATTATATCAATGTAACAAATTTTATGACTTAATTGTACTTTAAGCAAATTTGAGAACTTCTAATATATTTATTTCTTTTTGAAAAAATATATATATAATGGTGAAAATTTTAGCATGATCAAGTTTACTTTGTTCTCTCGTGCACTTGTAGCTTGAAATTGACCTAATGATTGACATGACCATCTTAATTTGATGTAGGAGTGAGAAATTCTAGGTTCTATACATGTTCCTCCCAGAATCTAAAACCTATTTAATGAAACGGAACATCTGGAATTTACCATGTATATTCAAAAACTTAGAACATATTTTGTCATAAATTTTAGAGCCAATTCCAAGATTTACTTGAGTTTCACCTATATAGAAATTGAATGATTGTATCGAATTATCGTATTTAATTACCACACTTGCTACTACAATTCACCGACCATTATTTATATTTAGATATACGAAAATATATAGAATATTAATAAAGTAAAAGTCTCAATTATAAAATAAAAGATTAGATTATATAGGACACTGTAGGATCAAATGAAACCATAGGTAAAAAAAAATAAATAAATAATTATTTCTAGTTCTAAGTTACAAGTTTCAAGTTAGAATTCTTGGTTCTACCAATCTATAACTTGGAATCTATCTGTTGAAACAAGCTCTCAATTTTTGGAATTTAGAACCTATTTTGCATACTTGGAGATTGGAATTGGACAAGTTTCCACCAATCCAGTTCTTAGGTTTTAGACTCTACTCTATAACCATGCTCATCCCTAATAATGCAAAGGCAATTTTGTTGTGCTTAGAGGCACCATACTACAAAATGGTATACATTTCTATCATTTGATAAGAGGAAAATACCATTTTTACCGATTTTTACTTTAAAAATGATCATCTAGTAAAGATAAAATAGCTAGCCCTCAAGCAGTTTATTCTTTATAATCTCCTATGCTTAGAATTCAAAACGTAATACCATACTTTAAAATTTTATACGAGTTTGCATAATATCCTTAACTTACTCATTAGAGAATTTTTTTTTTTTTCTAAATTATAGTTTGAACATAGTCTCTAGTCTTAGAAAAAGGATTTAAATTTAGAAAGAATACGATTTTTTTTTTTGTTAGTCCTACTGTATTTCTATTCTAACCCTCGCTCTCAGTCTTTTGCCTCCCCTCCTGAGAAGGTGAGGATTCGAACTCCCCACCTCCCCATTCTATATTGGAAGAGTGGCCACTTGGACAAACCCCAGTGGTAAGAAAGAAGACGATTGCGTTGTATTAATTTGTTCTCACTGAAAGGTTTCTATTTAGAGGATAATAAATCAAGACCTATATGTCTTTGAATTGGAGGGTAAGGCCCATTGAATTGGATCGTGAGACCACGGTTTGGCTTAATAATACCACGGATGGATTCTGAAGCTATTGCGATTACATTTGACCAGTTCATTCAGCTTGCATAATATTTTATGAAATTATAGGTAGTTGGGTTTTTGCGTATGTACGCCTAGATTTTTATTTTTTATTTAAAAAAAAAAAAAGAGGAAATCTAATTGCCAGTCTAGGACTTCAAGCCAACTTGAGAAATAGTAAAAGAGAATTCATAAAAGAAGGCCTACTTACCAACTAAGGAATGTATCACTCCGTTCGAGAAAACGTGTCTTTGAAAGGGAGAGCGGACGCATGAAATTAGACCTGCCGACTTTTCATGCCTTCTTATTAATATCTCTTGGATAGTGTTCACGGTTCTCACACTGGTCAAACTTCAAAGTTCATACCATAATTCAACCATTGCCGCCCATTGAAAATTAAAGTTTCGACTACGATTTCAATCGTCAACTCGTTCAGCTGATAATTTGTCCGATCCACGAATTTCTCTCGCAGTTTTCCTTAGTCGGCTCCAACCCATTTGAAGATTTTCTATTGTCTCAAGGCGTAATATACTGAAGATGAATAAACATGTCTATGAAGCATCCGCATCAGACCTGACTTCTATTGCGAAGATTCAAATTGCACACGATATTCATTGATGTTTTAGCATTATTTCACAATTTTCCAGTTTCTAATACTTTCCAATAAAGAAAACCCAAATGTCGAAAAATCATAGATAGCCGTGTCAACACTACCATGAATTTATCATCTTCCAAATTAATCGAAAGTTTAATTTCAAAATTTACAAGTGCAGTTAAAAAGTTATCAATACTCATGAATAAATTACCAATTTCTTCAAAACTTTGCAAGTATTTTTAATAAAAATTTTACCCATAAGCATCTCAATAAATTTGTAAGTAACCTTCTTTTTAAAATTTTACAATTGTGGTTCAAAAACTACCAACACTGTTACCAATTTCTTTCAAATTTTACAAGTGTTGTACGTAAAATAGGGATGTAAAAAAAAAATTGGCCTAAACTAAACCGAACCAAAAATTTCATGTCTTTTCGGATCGGGTCTCCTTCCTGTACGAGTAATAAGTAAGAATGCATGGATATCTCCACTGTTTGGTTCAACGTGAGCTAACCCGAGACACATCAAACATACATAGAACAGGAAATCTAAAACCCTAAACAGTCCCTTCCCTCCCTCAGCACCTCTATCTCCTCGCTCACCCTCTCCGCCACGAATATACCAACCTCCAAAAGATATAGTATGATACAAACCTCTTACGAGCTTTTCCAAGTTATATGTTGTAGCGAAATTTAGGTTGGAGGTTTTCAGGTAAGAAATTGTGAGTGCCAGTCGGTGCAAAACATGTCAACATCGCTGCCTCGCATTTATTTCCACAAATACAAAGTCTCTGGCCCGAAACCTCTTTGAAACGGGAACAAAGCTGTCAACGTTACTGCCTCCCATGTCTTCCTAACAAGACATGGAAACTTTTAGAAACAGTCTTGGTTCAGTTGACATCTCAATGATAGTGAAAACCGTGTTGCGCCTTCCAGACTCTTCAACAGACGATACACAACTGTGTCGCCATATCCATCTTTTTCTGCGAAGATTCGAGTTGCATCATTTTTTTCCAGATTCACTTGTGGGAGATTATTGTTCACAATTCTGATTACTTATCTTGGAAATAACTTCTTCTTCTTTTCTTTCATTTTTCCCTTTTTCGCATTTTTATATATAAGATAAAAAAAAATAAGGAAGTGTTTGTTTCGAGGAATATTGATTTTAGGAAAATGTTGTTGCCATTTTTAGATTAGAAAATTCATTCTCCTAACTTTAAACATGTACTTTTTTTATTAATCATAAATGGTTGCCATTAATTGACTTTTAACAAACCAAACGCGTAAAAGTTTAGAAAATTGATTCACGGGAAATTTATTCATTCAAATAAATATACCCTAAATATTGTCACTCTGTTATAGTTTATATTTTTAGAACAACGAGAGCTCACTCAACTCAGAACAAGAGAGGTCACTTGCATTTCGGTTTCTATATGGATTTTTTTTTTTTTAAATGCAACCGTTCCTATTGTTCTTTCACCTAAGTATATCGAGTTTTATAATGCTCTAGTAGTGCTATCGACTAATTTATGTGGAATGTTAGTAAATGAGAAATATGTGAATCTTATTTTGGCACTTTAAAAAGATCTAACTCATCCTCTTGATTAGTAACGTGAGATCTATGTTTATGAGAGAGAAATAAACATATTTCATCAAGTTGTTATTTACTAAGTTCTTGCACAGGGATTCATAAGCCAAACGATCGATTGAACTCTATGTTTCACTCTCTTAGTCATCACTCATATACGATAACTTTGGTCCCTGAACCTTAATTTGTGAGAGCAAGCTACTCTTTAAATACCACATACATGGTTTTCCATAATCCTAGTGTCAAGTTACAAAATGGTTATGGCGACATCAATGAACAAATTCAATGATGAATCTCGAATAGAAAGAGCCAATATTTTATCGGATTCACTAACAAATCTCGAATCGTTTGGCAATAACTGTGTAGACAATTTGTTATAAATTTTATAAATTTTAATTGAATAAAATGATCAATTATTTTAGGCAAGATGATGAATATTGTTGCGTAAGTGATTAGAGTGACATTACAAATCAGATTCGGCAATGAGAGAAACAAATTTGCCCTGAGCCAAATCTTAACCGCGGCAACTTTGTGTATGTCGACCAATGGTTGGGTCTTACCCAAGGTCAACCGCCTAATGTGAATTGGCAGCAAAATGGATAAACACGGCAACGCGTGACGAAAAATATAAGCAGGTGTCATGCCACATCTTGTATAAGCCGTCAAGTGTGCTGCTGAATATTCTCAAGAAATATCTAGGTTTATACCTTTCACACTTTGAGAAATTACATGTTAGGCCCAGACAAGCCTCCTTTCAAACGGACTAGAAAACACGTGATAATATTGTTTCTCTTCTTTTTATTGGTCCTAAACATATTACATGCACGACAATTTGTCAATTTTCGCCACTCTCGCGATTTCTCGTGAAAATTGGCTAGAAGAATCACATTGGAATTTTGCACATTTTAGGACTAAATTTTGTGAGTTTATGGCTGAATTAGCATTTACAACCAAAAAATTTTGGATTGATTGAATAATTTTTCCTGTTTATATTATAAAAAAGAATGAATTGATAATTGAACTCGAGATCATGACACAATAGCCATAATCTAGAAGCGGATGAACATTCCTAGTGCAAAACCTCTCCTCTTCTTATGCGTGTAACTTGGAAACACCCTTACCCTCAGGGCAAATCCAGGATGGGCCGAACATATAATTTGCTTAATCAAGTGGTCATATTGCCCAAACGTCTGTAAAAGAATGTGAAAATTATTGGTCGAAGTTAACTAAAAGTCAAGTCAATAAATAAATCAAAGCCGCGAAAAGCAAACTTCTTTGTTGGGCCCCGATTGATATTGGCATCAGCTAACTTTTTTTTTTGGGTCCAGACCTGAGCTTGACTCTTTTCTTATTTTTCGGTTTTCTAGAGGTCGACAACATAAAATCCGCCTCGTTCTAGAATTTTGTATTCCAAACGATACTTCGCGGCAACTCCCTTAACGTGTAAACCTTTCTTGTTTTTTCATTTCTTTATTTTTTCTGTCTTCTTCCCTCACCCGACAAGTCCACTATAAATTGTAACGCCATTCTTCTGTCCGGGACCTTCATCTGCCGTTTGGAAGATTTCTGAGCTAAACCTTCATCACTTCAGGTTTTCTTTTTTCTGGTTCTTGAAGGCGTCGAGTGCAAGTCCGATGGGATCGAATTGGATAGTGGACACTTCCCTAGAGCTTAACACATCGTATCCGGTAACCTATCTTTCCGAAGATATGCAGCGATTAATCTGATCTGTTTGTTTTTTGGTGAAAAGTAATGAAAGATTTTTAGATATTCGGCTCACAGTCTCTGTCTTCTTCTTCGTGGTTCTTTCAAAACAGAAGAAGGAAATTGTTCTGGAAAATGATAACTCTCGAAGAGGGCGACCAGAAGAGCCCGTCATTAAGCATGAGGTGAGTTCATCAAGACACGAATAATGATAGAGATTTTTAAGAAAGTATGATATGAAGATCTTATGGCTAACGTACGCAGTTAACGTCCGGAATGAGAGCTAAGAGTCTCTTCTCGAGTATTTGATTTGATCTGTCAAAATTGTACCGCAAATTCCGCTCCAAATCTCGGGTCATCTGCATGACACGATTGCTTTTTTTTTTTCTTTTTTTTTTTTGGTTGCTGGAGGAACCATTTTGGCCGACGGCCACCATGTAAATCTCCAAGTGTCGCTAGCGGGGAAACCACCACCCCGACACCACGCTTAACTCACCACACAGCACTTCAGCCTCCCTGCTTCGCAGGAGTTTCGAACCTTGGCCTCCTCGGTGGAGGACAAAGGATCTACCATCCACGCTGCAACAGCCGGTGGTCATGACACGATTGCTTTTGTTAATAAGAATGTCACTGAAATTGGAATCCAGGGCAGCTATTGGAGTGGCTGAGAATGTGTCTGCGAACCAACATGTTTGCCCTTTAAAATGAACATAAGCGTTTCACGCGAAGCGTGTGGCGAAATTTTCAACTATGTATTGCTGTTCACCAGCCGAAATTTTCTAGTACTTCTAGACAACTCCGGTTGAAGTCAAGAGTGCACAAGAGGGAAAATGAAATGGTAGGAGGCAAAGTCAAATTAAACCTGCGCTTCAAGAAAAGTGTATGTGGCCGACCTCACTTAAAATAGAGAAGACTCGATTCCTAAAAGAACGAAGTTGAAGAAGCCCAGTGACCTATTCTGAAAACTGAAATTTGAATACAAAAAAAATAAAACCTGAGAGATGATCTGTTTTGTTGTGTGTAGGCTGGTGCACTAATGGAGGAGTATCGCCGAGTCAGCCACGAGAACAGGAGGTTGACCGAAATGCTGACCCTTATGCACGATAGCTACAATACCCTGCAGAACCAATTGATCGTCTTGGAGAATAAAACCTCCGACGGTGAACTCGGAGCATCAAGAAAGAGGAAGCATGAAGCTAATATCGCTGCAGAAAGTTGCAGTTACGAGGAAGATCGGATCTGCAAGAAGCCAAAGGACATCTTCAAACCCAAGATCACTAAACTCCACTTCCAAACTGATGTCTCCGACATGAGCCTTGTAAGATATTAGTTCTTTTGTGTTTCTCTATATTATAGTTGGCATAAAGAGATTCATACTGATTCTTTTTCCATTTATTTTTCCTCTATTAATTTGTACTTGCTACAGGTAGTGAAGGATGGTTATCAATGGAGGAAATATGGTCAAAAGGTCACAAGAGACAACCCATCTCCGAGGGCTTACTACAGATGTTCCTTTGCCCCAACTTGCCCTGTTAAAAAGAAGGTAACTCATCTTGGTTACTCTTCTTAGAAATTATATTCTGGAGACCACACTTGATCGCAATCCAAAAATAAATCAAGAAATCGCGTGTTCGATGAAAAGTGGCCAAACAAATTCAATCTTACTCTCATGCTTTATTGCATCTTCAGGTACAAAGAAGTGTTCATGACCCATCTGTCCTTGTGGCAACATATGAAGGAGAACACAACCACCTGAGCCCATCTCAGCCTGCGATTCCACTAGGTTCTAACAAACAGGGACTGAATCAGGGCACCCATCCAATTCCATCGCCCTCGAAGTCAAGATCTTCTAGTCCTAGGAGTACTCCTGATTTGATTCGCTTGGGTTGTGACACTCTATCTGCAAAAACGGGCCAAGAAGAAGAAGTGACCGCAGCATTTCAACAGTTTCTGGTGCAGCAGATGGCCTCTTCCTTGAAAACAGATCCCAATTTTACAGCAGCACTTGCCGCTGCGATATCGGGAAAATTAGTTGACCAAGCCCGGATCGGGAAGTGGTGAATAGACAGGGCATTGATTTGTCCGAGTTGTGTATTGAGGATGATTTATATATAGTTCGAGGATTAAATTTGACGGTGGGATCGTGCTGATAGTTGGGTTTTTTACTAAAGACGCGAACATCTCATCTTTTAAGTATTGGCAAAAGAAGCAAGTTAATCTGCGTATGAGCTTAGTTTGAGTTCGGCATACAAGCTACTTGTACTCGACTAGATCGTTTAGAGGTTTAGTCGAATTTGAGTAGCTTGCATGTTAACTTGTCTGGTGATTGGAACGACGGAGCGTTCACCTTCTTATACTACATCTATTTGAGGGGACTTTTACTCCTTAAGTTTGTCATTATTCACGACAATAACAATAGCTCGCATGCAAGCATATATGACCAAAACTAATCTAATTGAAAAATTATCAGGTCGGTCTTTTTAACATATGATATCAACGTCAATACAGTCTTATACTTTCCAATTTTGTTAATGTAATCTTTAACATTTTCATGAAATTCCATTGTATTCATTCTAGCTAATTTTCGCTTGAAAATGCTATATGGTAGTTCAGTTCTCGCCAATCGTCCTATACACATACACAGCACAACTGATGTCTATCATAAAGAACTTAAGTGAAGCCATTTGCTAAAAATTTTCAAATTTTCAGAACTGTTTCTTTTTCTTTTCTTTTCTTTTCTTTCATTGTAAGTACTCATCTTCTTTCTCTCCTCCCCATTCCTTCTTCCTCGTGATGGATTGCTCAGCCGCAATGCCGATCTACACCCTTTGTCCGTATTGCCACTGGTTTCTTCTCTCTCTATTAAATGTCATCACACATTCTCTCCCTCCCTCTCTCCTTACGCGGCCTCCAATCAAGGTGATTCGAGGTCGCCCGAGACTGGTAGCTTTAGATCGGCCTCAGTTGATGTTCGCCAAAGGTCTATGACCTCAATTCATCATCCATCAGAGCTCCTGGAGGCTAGGCCACAGATTTTAGGTAGAGAGAGACAAAGAGAGGTGGTTCGGTCAAGGGTGATCGCCCATAGTGGCATTGCAACAGGCTCACGGTGGAGATGAGCACTAGACGGGATGTGGTTGAGAAGGCATGGACATGGCAGTAGGGTGGACGGTGCTGACTATTGCCATGGGTGGAGCACAATATCGAATTTAGAGGGAAAGGATAATGATTCAAATAGTCTCTAAACTTTAATTCAACATGTAATGCGGTCATTGAAATTTCAATTTATTCAATATTATCTTTGAACATTAGCTCAATATGCATTGCCGTCCACGAACTTTTAACTTGTTTAATGTGGTCCATAAACTTTTGATAAATGTTGAAAATAGTCTTTAAATTATATGAAAATAACCAATGCTATCCTTCCATCAATTTAGTTTATGGACAACATTGAATATTTTCATATAGTCTACGGACTATTTTAAATATGTACCAAAAGTTTAAGAATCACATCAAATAAATTGAAAGTTCAGAGATGATATTGCACATTAAGCTAAAGTTCATAAATTATATTGCAAGGACCACATTGCACATCTATTAATAATTTAATGACCATTTGTGTCATTTTATAGAGAGAGAAAAGAAGAGAGGAGGAGAGAAAGAAGAAGAATCACAAAGAAAGACAATTTAAAATTTTAAAAATTTTAAAATTAAGCAAAATGATGTCATTAAAAAAAATTATCCATGTTAGATTGGTTGTGCTACATAGGACTATCGGTAATGATTGGACCATCACATCAATATTTTTGGGCAGAAATGATGAGAAGGACTATGTTTGTATTCCTGGATAACATTCTAGAATACATGGGTAAGTTGAAGAGTTCAGGATTTAAACTAACATCAATATAATATGTTTATGACCAATTTGGTAATCTTCCCTTAATCTAATATTATACAAGAAGTTTCGGTGCTTTTGGAGAGATCTATGTATGGTTGAGACGCGGCCCTCTATCTACTCATTCAACTTGTTCAAATTTGTCATTTCAATTATTTTTCTTTTCCCTATTTTTTATTCTGTTCTATTCAAATCTCTCTACATCGAGCCCCACCTAAGTAGGTAGGGAATCGAGCTCCTCATCTCCCCCTTCTCATATGGGAAGAGTGACGACTAAGTCAACACCCAATTGTTTATTTTTCTTTTCCCTTAACATTTCTTTATTCCTCACATTTTCTTCTCCCTCTACTGAGTTTCACTTTTTTTTTTTGTCTGCACTTATTTTCACTTTCAGGAAGGTTATCGACGGTAAGGGATGGCCAGTAGGGGTAACATGGCCCAAGCTAGTGGCCGACGACCCTCGCCTAGGCCTTTAGCCTCCTCACCTATGATCGATGAGGGTGGCCGGCCACCCCCACCCTTCACTGGCAACTGGCTGGGGCTTAGCAACCCTTGCCACTCATCCCTTCGCCCCTTGTCCTTGCCCCTCATCCGTTCGTCCCTTGCCTTTGCCAACCACTGGTTGAGGCCTAACAACCCTTGCTGACCATCATCCTCAACTTTAGTTGGCCCTTCTTGGCTTTGATGGGGCAACGGTGGTGAGGGATGCAAGCCCTCGCCCTATGATTTCACACATCTTCTTCCTCTCTTTTTTAATTTGTAAGATTTTTAAATGTAACTTATTTTCAATTTAATTTAAGCAAATTTTGTATTAAAAATTATATTTTTGTCAAAAATGATGTTGTTTTAATCTTATGTTTAATGTTTTAGCCATGTAATCATTATGTAGGAGAGAAAAAAATATTTAAAAAACAACCTTGTCAGCATTTGTTAGTTAGGTTAGACAAAATTAATGGAAGAGCTTTATTATACTAATTTGATAAGTTTTTGGAATTAATTGAACTCTTTGTATATTTTAGAGCTCAACTGCACTTCCGTGATAACGTTTAGGACTTCCAATATACTTATACCTTAATGAAACTATATTGTCTTATTGGTTGGACTTACAGATGAGATAAATAAATCTCCATGACTTTATATACCCATTTGAAAGACATCATTTGTACAATTATTGGGGATATTACCTAACTTCCCCAACAAAATATCGAATCTTCTTTTCTCATCTAGTTAGGATGGAGAATTCTACCTCGACCTTTTTATAGAAGTCCAAGGAAGAGCTCAAGCGACATCCCTCCCTACCTCCTTTTATTGGAATTTCCTTCACGTTTTGCTGACAATGGGGAAATCATTTTTTCTCTAGACCCAAGCACCACTGATCTCGTTAGACGACAATGGCGACTGAATATTCACATGTATTATAAATTTGACAGAGCTCATACATTAACAAAAAGAAAAAAGAAGAACATTGATTCTAGCCGTTGAATGACATCGAGCGATGAATAAACAACCAATCAGTCAACAAATCTTAACCATCAAAAGTGCATGTCACATCGATCGACCTTAGGAATTTCCTCGAACGCTGGTATTTGCATGTGGTTCCAGAAACAGGGCAATCCGACAAGTGCAACCACGAGGTCCATGGCGGAGGGGTCGTGGCAGGCGGTGGCCATTCCTAGGGGTCGTATTCCTGTGGATGGACAGTGGCAAGGGGGACCCCTTTTTCACTAGGGAAACATCCCCCACAAACTTGGAGCGAAGAGACGTGGCGCCAATTGGAATCTCGCCGGATCGGTCACGCATGGCCAAGAACGACACGACACTCATCGATTCTCTCTTTCATGATTGGTCCCGCCTAGAACACCAAGAAGTCAACAACCAACGAAAAAAGGAAAAGGAACTCAAGGATGTTTCTCCATTGACCATTGTAGGAAAAGAAACGCGCATCAGCCGCATATGTTGACTTCACCGACGATCACATCTTTCCCACTTCTTGGTCTGGTCGTCGTCTTGTTTCTTGGTTCTTGTCCTTGAGAGAGAGAGAGAGAGAGAGAGAGAGAGGTCCCGTTCCTATGGCTTGACTTCTTGACTTTTGGGCTTCTCAGGACTTTTTGCAGTTTTTTGCCGGAGAGAACACGAAACGCGGGCAATCAGCGCAAGCCCCTCCAAGGAGAAAAGACTGACCGAGAACAAAGCAAGGTCCTTGTCTAAACCTTCATGTTTTTTCTTGAATGAGACGTCGGAAATTACTTGAAAATTTGAATGATGGACGTCGCCACATGCATCATTCCTTGCAGATACGGCTCTTCCTTGCTCGCTGACGACAAGCATGTGCTGGTTCCTTGTATCGATCCAAGCTTTCGAGATCGCTAATTGCGCGTTTATTACGGGGGGAGAGATAGCTCTCTCCTGCGGTCAATTTCTGTTTTCTCCAAATTTGCATATTTCTCACACGATTGTCTCCTTTCCCTGTACCGATCAATTAGATCAATTACTCGTATGCTTCAGCGTAAGAAAAGAATCAATGAGTTGATTGAATCCACGGACAATATTGCCTAGACCAAAAGAAAAAGGGACAATAATTTCAACATTTATATCCTTTTATTTTGTATCCATCATCTTAAATTGTCCACGAATATTTCAGTGAACTTACATATGGTTGACTTGAGCTTGGCTTCGTCGTTTCGCAGATCCCAATGTGGAGCTCCAATTAAGCTAATGTACCAACACTATTGGATTCCCAAGCAATGCCTCCTTATTAGAGGGAGTAATCATCCAAAAACTACCTGATTTTTAGATGACTCTGAAACTTGGCATCCAAACGAAGTCATTTGAAATAATGTTCGAAGATCAAAACTGCATAATTGCTTGGCTATTCACCATTGATGAAATTCTCGTGGCAAAATTTGCTTGATACACAGAATGAACACTAAACGAATTACCAAACAAAAAATTGGATAAAGAACAAGATCATTGCTGATGCTAACACTTTTACAACAAAATCAGATATATGGTGGTTGGGCCAATCGAGAAGCAAATTAACTATTATTTACCGGGCGGATCTGTATCGCCCAAATGGTACCATAGCATGATGGCTACGTTGATAAGCTTGTTACTCAGGAAGCGATCATGTTTTCTGTCAATATGAGAAGCTACTTTTGTCTTCTCTACGGCTTGTTCTTGCTGTCAGATCTATTCCTATCTGCCACGAATGTCAGTTCGGATTGCACATTTCACTATGTATACTTGCCAGCCATTCACCTTGCACACGTATTGAGAATCTCTCTCAAGTGCAAAAGCATCTTCTAATCCTTGAGATGAGAATGCACTTTCACACTGTCACAGTTTGATAGACACCACTTATTTTCGATATGCCAAGTCCAGACCAAGCAGTTGCCAAGGTCGCCTATTCTCACTTTGCATTTTGCAATTCCTCAAATGATCTTCCAACACTTCAAGCTGCCTCAAGAGCACCCGTCTTCACTTTAGGTGTCTCAGCCTCTTTCTGCATTTTCCTCTTTTCAAGTTCTAACTGCTTGCAGTTTTCGTCATGTGCCCGTATAAACGTTCTGACGAAATTGAGCAGAGTCGACACAACTGCCAAGAATTCAAGAAAGCTGAAATTGAATAAAAGCTAAAGAAGGAATATTAGATGACACAAAACTTGACAGCCATGTGTCTAAATGAAGGAAGTTTGTAATCAGAAAGAATGATAAAGAAGTGCATGCAAGAAATCAAACTTCAGGCTCTTCAGGGGAAGAACAAAAAGTATTCATTGAAGGATCCTCAAGATATCTTTTCAATGCATGCATCATTATGGTGTGAAGATTATTTCTTTTGATTGACACATCATTTTTCTGCCTGATCTGCCGAAACAAGATGCAGTTGGGGAAAATGAAACGCCCTCCTGTCAAGAATCTACCTTAAAAATGTCCTAATAAAATTAATCTTTCCACCTCTTTAGCCTGAAATTTTATTGTGCAGATGCAAATCACACAAAGTTGAGAGTTATGCAGCTATTGGTAAAATGCCAGTTTCTCACATTCTCCTCAGACAAATTCCAGGAGAAATACTGAAACCTCACTGATTACTGAAGCTTTAAAGCTATTTTACCATTGATCCATAGCTCTATGCAAAATACAGATACTTGCAAAGCTATGTAACATAAAAAGTGCACTTCTTATCCAAACATGTCCTCGTTGGCAAAGTTTGCAATGGACCAACCCAAACCTCCCAACATATGAGCTCAAAAAAAGTAAAGTGCTTGCACTAGAGATGCAAAATGGCACTCGGTAAAACCAGAAAATTAAAATAACCTTGCTCAAATGGGCAACGAGCTGGATCTTCCCCAAAATAGAGGGCCAATGCATCTGCACTTCTACCCTGAAAAGATTGACAAATGCAAGTTCACTTAGTTGTCAATGAATATTATTCATCTCAATTATACCACATCATTACCTATAAGCATTTTGAACAAACAATGTAGATACATACCACACTCGAATAAAGCAAAGCCAACGACCTCACCTCCGCCTCAGCAATTCCTAGAAACTCCTTCAGATTCTGAAGGTTCCAATGTAAAAAGGTGAGGTCCTGTACAAGGAAACGAAAGCAAAGACGAGAAACCAACACATGCCTAAAATGGCAAACGATTCTCTTTCCATTTTCAAATCAAACAAAGAAATAACTCAAGCACAAACCGATAGTTAGTTTCCATTGATGGTCTACGTGAATGTTCTTGGGATATTACTTATAATTCCTTTCCTTAACAATACAATGGGATTTTGTTCAATAGTCTATTGCCATTGCTCTAACCTATCTGGAAGCCTAAAACCCAATTTGAGATAATAAAAGATATCTTATAGTCTTCATTTACCTACACACCATTCCTGGAACTCATATTTTCACTGAACTAGTAAAAAGTAGGCTAGTGTCAAACTCACTTTACTGAGCATTGAACAGAGCTAGAGTTCATCACATGACTTTGGTCATTACATTTGCACTTAATGTGATGGACATGTAACGTGCTACTGTTATCAAGTTCACAATCGATATTACTGGTTCAATAGTCAAATTACATAAGCTATGTCATGTCAAGAAAACAAGTTGCACCTCTGATTCAGTGAATGACATCACAACCAATTAGGTCTCTTGCAATATTAGCATACGTTGCACCAACAACGATGCCCTTCAGCATGCCCCTGTTAGCCTTACCACATTGAGGAAAATAAATCCCGGAGATTGATGACAAAACTCGGTGCAAATTGCACATATGACCAGGATGCATCATGCCACTTACATGCATCATGCTGTCCAATACTCCACTTCAGGACCACCCCACACATAAAATCAAGTAGGACAGAATGAGCAGATGCAGAAAATAACCTCACAAAAGTTTTTTGATACAGGTCCATCATTTTCAGAGGCAGCCAATTCCTGCACAACTTTTTCAAGCCCCTTACTAATGGCTTGCATTTCTTCTGCCAAGAACTTCAATTGTATCTGCAAATTACAAGTTATTGCCTTTAATGCAAACACAAAATACAACTTTGTTACATTAGAAATGAGGAACAAATAAGCACCTTTGTTGAAGCCTCTAGATGTGTAAGGTCTTTGGGAAAGTCTATAACTTCTGGCAGCTTCTCCGCAAGCACCTTAAGTTTGTCCAACAAATTGATTAAAACAAGGCCAATGGCACTTACCAAGCTAAAGTATTAGGGAAGGGGGCAAAGTTCAAACTATGTTCATCAGAAGCTGAATTTAAGATAACCCTTATTGGAGCCAGCGCAGAGATGTACAAAGAAAATTGACCGTTCAAAAGGAGATAATATATTCTTGTTCATTGGATAATACCCAGAGCGTGAACATATCAATGTGTAATGAAGCAAGAAAAAACTAAAATCAGCTGCTTTCTATTGTCAATGATCGGGATTCTTGCAGTACCATCTCATATAATTAAATAAAATTGAGCTTCATAGAATTATGTCGCTTTTTCTTTATTTTGCACATAGCAAGGGTAATTTGACATTTACCCAAATGAAGTACTAATTAAAGAAAAATGCAATAGGTGGATGAGATTTCTCCTCACTAATCCGTATAAACAAGCAGATGTAAGCATATCATCTGCTAATTTAGTCGATCTAAGCTGTCTCTCTACCAGAAACACTTTAAAAAATTATATCAACCTGTTATTTCTGTAAAGGATCATGCTAAATGTACTACGAATTCTATCAAAACTTACTAAGTGATTTGCCAAGTTTCATGTGGATATTGAAATTAGCGAGACCAGTGAAGTGAATGATTGGCTTCTTTAAACAGCCAATAAGAAATTGCACCAACACTTAGTAAAAAGGTTCTTAGTAAAATTTCTTAGTGCATTACTCTTTCATAAATTTATAACCTTTCATCATAGCTGTACTCAGTACTACCCCCATAGTTTTCTTCTAAGAAATCTCTCATTATTATTATTATGGTGATGCTCTAATTCCCACCAAAAGGGCAAATAAGAATGGAAAACAAAATCTTGCAATTTCATAATACATGAGTTCCTCCGTTGTAAGACGTACTTGGAAGGTGTTCCCCCAGACCAGTTGATCATGAATATTTGACTACATTGAGCATAAAAAATAACGCTGCCAGTGCAGGTCTATCTCAGTAAACCTTCTCGGTACAGGCAAACATGGAGAGGCACAATACTCATAATATCTTTCCACGATCTTTTTTACTGATTACAAAGTTCTGTTCTAGTAAGAACTTTTTAAGTATTATGCTGAAGTGTTTCAGAAGCACTCTCTCTTTAGCTTAATGCATAATACAGGATGCATGTTTGCCTTGTGCATCACCTCTTATTTATCTAATTGGTCACAGCCTAGATCAGGAAAGTTCAAGCAAAGAGCTAAGAAAACAATAATCAAGTTTTTTAACTCCATTAGTTAATTTTAACTGCTCCAACCCAACCACTTCCAGGAAATGTCATTCAAGTCAATGAACTTGAAACTAATAAGGGTAAAAAAAATATCAGTTAAATGAGGGGAATACCAGGGGTTCTACCTTACAAAGATAATGCATGAGAGTTATCTTGTTGTTCTTGGCTCGTGTATCAGTGAGTTTAAGGAGGCTATCCAATCGGAATCCAATTGCAGAACCTACACAAGTCAGAATTATATCAACAAAATTGTTAGCAGGTAGAAGCTGAGTTTCAGAGAAATAATGCAAAACAAAGCTATAATGCCATAAAGTTGAGCCAAATTAATCAATAAGTTAAGATCACTTCCCCTATCAATCTCAATAGACACATGCTCAGCACATAAACACATAAGTGATTCACATGCCATGTACTTTAATGTGAGAAATACTGCTTGGGCAGAGTAATGAATCATGAAAAAATAAACTAATGAGGTCAATTACTTGAGCTGTTATTGCACATAGCTACCCAAGAGAACCAAAAAGACAAATAGAATAATTTACTTAAAGTAGAAGAGAGAAGAGCAAAGGCTGTTACTACAACATTAAAATATTAAAACCATACCTTCATACTCTTAAGCTTTTAGAGAATTTGGTTCTTCTTCCACAGAATTTTATGTGGTATCAAAACAAAAGGTTCTGAGTGAAGATCTATACATTGTATTAGAAAAAAGTTTCAAGTGAAAATCTTCCTGGACTCTTATTTGCCTCCCCAATTATATATATTTTCACTAGCAAGTTGCTCATGCAGTTGCATTGATCGAAGACTATTTTTTATATCATTTTAGTATTGGGTTGTCAATTTACTTTGCATTATTGATACTGTAAGGTAATTATTGGATACATCTAATGCTTTACAAAGTTTATTGAAATTGCCTTGTTTTTCCTTCAACGAGTCCAAACACAGACCCACGTATTCAATAATTCTTGGCAAAGCAAAAGAGAAATTAACAACGCGAAGTTGTAATGCTTTTTATCATCATTTAGATGTTCAAATTCAGGCTTTTTTCTTTCTACTAAAGCATGAGTGGTAATGCTTCTTTGCTTTTAATCAAGGCGGTTGGCAGTGTTTCTGATATAGTGCAGGATTAACAAAATAAGAATCAACTTATACATTTTGCTTACCCCGTGCAGTTCCTTGGTTTAACGCATTGCCCAAGGAAAGAATTGTCTGCATAATTCTCTTTAGTTTGACTGAGTTCCTGATCTGATCAGATTGGAGAAGAGTTATATTTATGCAAATTGTTAAAGCTTTCGCTAGAAGAGATAGAAGATGGAAGGAGAAAAGGCTTGCCTCTTCCGATGCAGCATTCACAACATTCAAACTACTACTCAGATCTGAAACCTGGAAAGATGAAGTAAACCAAACAAAGCTAGAAAGAGTATAGAACTAAAGTTTGTAAATGAGTGGCACAGCTAAGCCACAAATAAGAATCTAACCTGGGAATGAAATTGTATCTTAAATGAGAAAACCCTAAGCTTGGCCTCTACTCGCGGAACTTTCATCAATTCTAGGAAGAACTGTCAATAATAAACAAGACAGTTGAAACCAAAGTATTTGTTATTACATGAATATATGCAAGAGGTTTGTTGCACGATCATGAACATCTACAAAACCAGAACCACCAAAAAAGGAAAGGAATCAACTTATCATCAATATACCAAAGTATCTTCAAAAAGTAAGGAGATGGATACCAATATCAATGCTTGACAAGGATTCCAATTTTCAAGTAAGCGTTTGCAATTAGCAATCAATATTCACCATATTGACAACAAAATGATTTATAACTACAGCCCATGCCAATAGTATTGTTTAGTATGGATCCATACGGATCTGTATGGTAAGATCTATCCTAGGCCATTCATCATCACAATATCTTAAGGAAGGCAGTTTTGGAAGAATTATCTTGTACGGTGCTTGTTTCTATCATATGGATTCTACGTGGAGAAAGGACGAAAAGGAATGAATGAATGAATGAATAGAATCAGTTCTGTAGAAACAGAACAGCACTTTCCTTTTCTTCTGGATTTTTTAAACTGCTTTGCTATCTAAACTGTCCTTTCTCCAAAAGCCTTTGTCATATAATCCATATATATTTGAGAAATGCCATCAACATTCCCCTTATATGAAAGCATTATCAAATGACGCAAAATGGTATAGCCAAGGAACTTGACTTTTACCAGATTTGCAACCATGGAGATTCACATTCAACAGTGGTTTTCAGTTTCCCTAAAGGTGATTTCCATTTAATAAAATGATTTGCTATAGCCTTATACTGAATGGTGTCTTATAATCATTATAAATATTTGCAAGAAGAAAGTTTGAAGAACAATAAATAGTGGACATGAAGCTGTGATCTTGTGTTTACTCATATCACAATTAGCCAAATGACGATGAAAATTGCCAACCTGCTCGCATTTGCCCAGGGCTTCCTTGTCTCCATTATAACCCTTGAATAGGAAAACAATAAGCCATAAAAGAAATGACTGAAATAATCAATATGCAACAACTTCATTTTCAAGGATAAAAAGGAGAGAATCATGTTGACAGAGTACATATATCATAAGGTACCTTGAGTAACTCAATCTCTTCTTTTGTTGGGCAGAACTTTATAAGGTTATCGACCTGATCCACATCTAATGCTGAATCATCTAGGGCAAGGACAAAACTCTGCATGACGTTTGAATGCATGTGCATCAAATGAGAAAAGGACACGTGAAAATTCCTCCAGTAACCATATTTTGCTAAGTTTTGATAAGAGCTATCTAGGAAGAGAAGCAGCCATGTCAATCAAAATGAGATTTGATACAACTTTCAGCCAAGGTTGAAGTAAATTCCATCAGTTCATTATTGGTTTACACAAATTAGATAGCAAAAGCAGTGTCAATGCAAATCAAACTATTGCCAAGTCACTAATTTTTTATTAGCAAAATAACTTCTGCTAGCCATGGTTCTAAATGGTCACGAATTTTAGTATACTACCCAATATCCATCATACCTCAGGCAGGGTCAACACAGCATTACCAAAAAACTCCACTGTTTGGGGTACATCTATCTTTCCTTTCAGGGGAAAAAAATCATAATTCAGAGCTGCAATTTAGCATAAGTTGAAGTTATTGTTTCTTCAAACTGCCTTCATAAGATCTGTGAGAATCTCCTATATGGGAATGCACAATGCGATGTGTCAATCAAGTTTACTGTAAGGATGGCAATAATTTAAGTTACCGTGCTAGAGGTTCTTTCTTATTAGTGTCAATTTTTGTTAACACTGAATGTCAAAATTTTAGTCTTAACAAGTTATATACGCGTCAGTTCATGTTGACATTCAAGTCATTGGGTTAAAATATCATCTTGCATTCCATTCCAATTTTCTCTCTCTCAGTATGTTCAGGTAAGTTTTCCCACTCAGGTCATATTATCTTGCCTTGTTAGACTTTGCCAGCCCAGTTTTCTTCCCAAGAGTAAACATCACCTGGTATCCCTCTACATTCTGCTACATGCCAAACAGAATGTGTTCTGTAGGAAAATTTACACCATTCAATTAAGCAAAAGTCATCTTATTGTCATCTCCCTGTATAAAACCACGGCAGCCCATTATGGAACATTACTCAAAATTTATGGATTACAGATCTTTATCATAATATAATTAATCTCAATCTGCTATGATGCCACACATGAATACAAGTAAAAGCCGCCCATTTAGTTAACAACTGGAGAAGGGATCAGAAACACATCATTTCTCAGAAAGATGATAAAACCATCAGTTTCCTTGATAACCTGATAACAGCATCACCTCATCAGATAAACTTTATTTCTCACAGAAACACATTTCCAGCCCAACTTTTCAACTTCTTGACATATATCAGATAGTGTAATGATTAGCTTATGATATGACAACACCTTTTCATATGGAAGGGAAATATCTAAATCACGGCACCAATAGACTCCACAGAAACACTTTTTCCCATCCAGGCTCTTGACTTCCAAATAATTGCTTAATTATTTCAGATTTGGCTTACCATCAAATCGGGCAAGGGAACTTTGACCTTTGTAAGCATAATCTCACAGTTGTATGCCCTCCGAAGATCAATCTGTGAGAAACAGTCTTCTAACTTCATCAGAAATCTTACCAGCAAAAAACCGCTGACAAGATAGTAAAAAAGTAATAAATATGCAGAAGACCATAAAACATATGTGTCCATCCTATAACACAAGAATTATCTCTTGTTGGGCAATAAAGGCAGTGGCATTGGCAGCTGCCAAGATACATTTTAACTTATAAGTTACGTTAAAAATTGCCAAGAATCTACTTCCTCCTCAAACCAACACGCAGCCAATTTGGCAGCTGCAGATGATCTTAGCTTACTGTAGCCTCATTTCCATCCAAGATTACCAATACTCATCAACCCAACAGATACAATAGGGGAATTTTCTTCAGAATCATCATGCAAAACTTGTAAAAAAAGGGATCAGCAAAATTCAGCAGACATCAGGTCAATGAGATCCGCTTGAACTTAAGATGATACGAGGTTGGTTATGGTTACTTAAAACAAATAGCAAATAGGAAGTCAAGCAATTAGTGTATGGCCAACAGATGTAGTAGGTATAAGACATACAAACAATGGAAAAGATGTTCGAAATTACATAATAAGACAGCAAAAGCAGAAGTACCAGTTGAATTTTATCAGATTTACGTCCAGAAGCACGACTTGATTTTCCATGAGTGCTATCTGAAGTTGAAGCTACTGAAAAAAGGCTTTCGATCTCTGACATGTCAAACTCTGGAGCCCTGTATAAGATTAACAAATAGATATAAAAACCTTGGGAAAAAAAAGAATAAAGGCTGCATGGAAATTGGCTAATGGGTAAAAAAAAAAAGAGAAAATTGAACAGTTCTCACTTTAAAGAATCATCTGACTTTTGCGCCTCCGCCCATAAGCTTCCCTGCATAGCCCTGGTTAGTTTTAACCAATGATAAGGCTTCAGGTTTGCTTTTTTTTGTTGAACCTGGTTTCTTGGACCTGAACGTGATAAAATCCGCCCCTTTGGGTGAAATGGTGCAGTTGGAGGATTAGGAGTTGCAGGTACAGGTCCAATATTCCCTCCAGTGAGAGGTTGTGGAGGGGGTGGTGGAATGGTTGCAGAATTCTTAGAAATGGATGCTTTCTGTGTCAAACCAGGAGGAGGTGGAGGAGGTGGTGCCGAAGGTGTTGATATAGAACCTGACACAGGTCCAGAACCCAGAGGAGAGAGAGGTGGAGCTGCTGGAGCTGTGACAGTTGAACCTGGCAGAAAGCTAGACTGAGGTGGGGGAGGGGGAGGTGTAACCATAGAACCTGGCAGAGGTGCAGATCGAGGAGAGGGAAGCAGAGGCACAGGAGGCGCAGCCATAGAACCTAAGGCTCTGCCAGAATAAGAAGGAAGTGGAGGGGTAGGTGGAGGTGCTGGAGGTGTACTCACAAAACCTGAAGCAGGGTCAGAACGAGAAAAAGGAGGTGGAGGTGTAGTCACGAAACCTGAAACAGGGTCAGAACTAGGAGGAAGTGGAGGTGGATGTGGAGGCGCAGTCATGAAACCCGAGGCAGGTTCAGTACGCGGCGGTGGTGGAGGTGGAGGTGGAGGTGGAGGCACTAGAGCTGCAGACCCAGAACCCAAGGCAGTACGAGGATGTGGAGATGGAGATGGAGATGGAGGTGGAGGTGGGGGCGGGGGCGGGGGTGGGGGAAGGATTGGGGGCTTGGAAATAACTGCCAAGCTCTTTGTGGAGGGCACCCTGGAAATGAGGGAAGCAGCTGATGCAGAAACTTCAGATGCTGGAAGGGGAGGAGATGGAGAGGAGTTATTGCCAATCAATGATGCAACGGTTGAAATGACATGGGTTGGAGAAGAGGCATTTGAAGACAAGCTTTTTGCAATGTTGGATAAAGATTCCACTTGGGATGGAGAAGCCAGAACAGGAGGAGAAGGAAGCAGAGATGAGATCTTGGTAGCAGGAAAATCAAATGGTCCTGATAAAGAGGATTGAGGTGAAAGATCGGATAAAATTGATGACCGACCACCATGCTCAAGTGCATTGTCATCTAATGGAGATAGGGTTGGCCCAACGGTTTCACTTAGCAAGGAGTCTTCTGATTCCATGGTTAATTGAGCATTTTGAGAAAGCTTATCTACAGCTGTGTGTGGCCCAACTGAATTACTAGATAGAGGTAGCTGCCGTGGCAGTACCAGTAATGGTTGTGGCAAAAGTGGATTTAACACTGTATGGGAATGCATTGGCCTAGATATGCTTAACATGGGAGAGGAAATAGCTGAGATAGACGATTTTGTCAATGGATCGATGATTTCATCAGTCTTGGAGGCAGCATGGTCTTGCAACAAAGCTGTAATGCCGAGAGCTGAAGGTGCACTATGATACC
The DNA here is from genome assembly GCA_016097595.1 of Eucalyptus pumila. Classification (NCBI taxonomy): domain Eukaryota; kingdom Viridiplantae; phylum Streptophyta; class Magnoliopsida; order Myrtales; family Myrtaceae; genus Eucalyptus; species Eucalyptus pumila. Next base: position 25,737,463 of record CM027848.1, read on the forward strand.
TTGACACAGGAATAGACAATCCTTGCGATAAATTAGCATTCAAAACGGGAGCAGACAGAGAACTGCGAGATAATCTTTGTGAAATAAGCTTTGCTGGATCAGGTCGCTGGGCAGAAACCTGTGTTTCTTTAACCTCAACCTTTTGAACAATTAAGCCAGCATCTTGAGATGGTTCCAAGGTAGAGATGGGTCTCTGCTTGAGGGCCTGTTCTTCTTGCGCTTCCACTTTTGTGATAGTTGTACGATCATCTTCAGATGGTTCTGAAGGAGACATTGAGTGTTTCACAGGGGCTTCATCTCCACTTCTGTCTGCAGGTTCTTTCTGCGTTTTGGTTTCCTTCATCGGACTTGAGTCCAACAACAAATTTGTTATATCATACTGAGCACCACCACTTTTCAGGTTTTCAGAAAGGACACTTGTTGCCTGGATTTGGTGGAGCACATTAAGTGCTACATCTGCTTTTGGATCAGTCCAGTCCACACTGCTGAAAATTTCTCGTACTTTAGCAAATGCTTCCACAGGCAGGCCTTCTTTCTCCTCATTACTGGGCAACTCAACTGGGATAAGAGAAGAAGTAGCATCCATGTCCGAGAAAAGAATCTAACAAAATCAAATTAAAGAACACGAATTGTTGTAAGCAAAACAAGTTCGCATCAGTTTATAATTAATTTAGGGTACACGCCATACCTCTGCTCTAAAATCCTTGGGATACTGATCTTTGGAATTCCATAACACATCAATTTCATCACGGTTAAGCATCAAGATATTTGCCCTTATGAAAGCTGTGTTAAACATCACTCTGAACATCATTTCTTCATGATCAAGATCATCATCCAGGCTAATACACTCAAGGACAACATCACCTTGAATGTAGCAATGGATATCAATTTTAACTATCTCACAGTCTGCCTGCATTGGGATATATGCATATTACATTCATGTTGTGCTGACTTTATTATGAAATGCAAGCATGGATCAGCACTAATGTAGTTGATGTAATTAAAAAAAAAAAAAGAAAAAAGAATAATGATTGAGGACTCTCCAGTGGCCCTCATAAAGTGCCTGGAAGCAAATAAAATTGGCTCTACCATCATGGGAGGAAATGGATACGAATGAAACAATTCTCTGAACCAAGACCACCACAACATGGTTGTATACATTCATGCAGTTAGAGATACAGCAGTTTTTCTTGAAGTTCCAAGTTCAAGCTCCCATCATGCCGTTACTTAGACTTTCTTTGACTCTGTCTCCACTCTAAATACAAGGTGTTTTAGTGCATGAGACTCCTGCATTGTGTCTGGGGAGGTTGAGTGTATGCCTTTCCCCTGCTTCTGTAGAAAGGCTGTTTCCAGGTATGGCATCCAAGTCACAATGGTGTGACCTCCAGGCTATTCGCAAGACTCAATAGGCTCTAGATGATGTATAATTTTGACCATAGCAAATCAGAGACAAGAAACTGAGTTTAATCATAGATTGGCATGTACTCAGCATGAACTGTCCATTTTCGTATAAACAAATCCTTTTCATTCGAATTAGCTGCTCATCATCAAGAAAATTCAAAGAAAATTTCTGCAGAGAAGAGAAGCATGAAAGCCATTTAAAAATTGAAGAAGTATCACTAATAGTGCAGGTGCATCAGCTGCTCTCCCACAAGCGAGGTTGCAATCCAATTTTTAGGGTCTAAGGCAGGATTTGAGAATCCAAACAAAGCACAAGGAAATTAAGACATAGCGATAATAGTAGATGATGAATTCTGAAATATGATGATATAAGGTTATTCCATGAAGCAGAATAAAAGCAAAGCTACCTGCTTGTAATGCCTAACAAGTTTGCTCCGTTTTGGTGTCGAAAACAGGACTTTGGGAGTTTTATCAGCGATCATAAATGGGTCCTGTCCAAATATCCTGAAGATGGGACGGCAGCCCCCTTCAGCATCCAAAGTAGGAATTAATCTTAGTATAATGCAGTCTAATGTGAGAGCCCTATCCAGTGGAGGCCACTCTGAGCCAACATTTCTTCTTGATACATACTGCAGATATCTCAACTGTGAAGGCAATGGATTGAGAGGTGACATCAGTTGCAAGAGTTCACGAGGCGCTTGCTTGTAAACCATATCCAATGTTTTCTGCTCTCCTGTATATTGCTTCCTATAAATTAGAAGTGCCGCCAACATGAATGCCAAAACTGGCCACCCACCTCTTTCACAGTGCATCAGTAGCACATTCTGTTGCCCAAGTAACAACCAGCTCTCGGAGGATCTTAAGAAGTGATGGATCATCTCCATTGTAAGTACGGGGCAACCTTCATAATGTCGAGGGTAATCCATGACAGTCATATCATATTCAGACAATAATTTGGCAATATGGCTTTGGTTCTCTCCTTCCCGGAAATTGAACACCATGAAAGAGGCATCAGGGGAATGGTCACAGAGCTCACTTACTACACCTCCAATGTATACTTTATATTCATCCTCCTCCAAAGCATCAGTGGTAAAACAGTAATCAAACACTGCAGTTACAATTCCACCATAAATGAACAAGACTGGTGAATATTTTTCCTAGAGAAGATGATAAAAAGCAAGATACATCTGAAAAGATAACAGGACACAAATGAATCAACTCCCTAGAGGACCAATGGTGAATCCGCAGGTTACGCACATCTCAGAAAAATTGAGGACAAAGAACTGTGAGCTATGTTGACAATGATTAGAATTTACTTAAAAAGGATAGGAAAAAAGAACATCAAGCGAGGGCCTGCAACAGTCCTTTATTGCAGGAAATCCATTCATGGCAAGACAACTACACCCTTTCATTGTAGAAATCCTTTCAGCGCAAGTTACATTAGAACGCATCATCCATGTAGAATACGTAGACAGTTGATCTCTACACCTTAAAGTCACAAAAAGAAACTACTCGACCAGAGATGATGCATAATTGCAACCTCATGAGTAATTCCTTTTCACGAGTTTTATTTGAATTCCTGACAAACAAAGAATCCACCGTTAAAGGAACAACTGCACTTCCGTAGTCCACAAGACTAGACTCCCTCAGTTCCCCAACAGCACTTAAAAAGCAAAATTAAGGAAGAATTAGCCTTATGCATTTCAGTTATAAAAACCATCAGAGAAACTCTTTCCCCAGGCAGTGGTAAACAATTGGCATGTCCCATGGGCTCAAATTTAAGGTAATTTCTTATCATTCCACAAATACATATGTCTCATTAGACCAAGCAGATTCTGCCACCGCTGGCGGGTACGTGCACAAAACAAAATAGCTTCTCCGAATACCTAATAAGATGGTGATAGCGGGAAAAGAAGCAACTAACAATTACCATACAAGCTATCTCCTTTAACACCACTTCAATCCATCGACAACCAACAGTCTAAAATGAACTGAAAAGAAGCTCCTAAAAGTGAAACCTACCAATAATTCACCCTACAAAGAAAAGCTCACCGTAAACTCTTTCAGAAATCTCCAAGAGCCCATCGGGCGGCTTCTTGTAAAAGAACTTCCTGAACAACCCCATTGCCTATCGAGGGCTATGAACCAAGAAAAGAACACATTCAGACGCCCAAATAGCACAAGAAACGAAAACCCATGTCGGCCATATATACTCGGATCGCAGGAACGATGTCACGGAGACAGAGACAAGACGAGAACGTCGAGACACGACAATGATGGCCTTGGAGGCAGGGACTGCGAACGGGTGGAGGGGGCATGTGGCATGGATTGTTGCCGGGTCTTTAAGGTTAAAACTCCCTTCTTCTGGGTACAAATTTTTTGGCTTCGCATCCACACTTTCGCTTTCTCGCGTCAGCGAGAGAGAGAGAGACTTAGCTTTCAATCCATGGAAAGTGAGAGACCCAGAAGAGAGAGAAGGGTGGGGGTGGAGAGACCGGTGGGGATATCATTCAGTTTTCAGAGAGGAGAGAGAAACTGTGATACGGGCATGGGAAGATTAGGGACGTCATTAGGGGAATGCGGGGAACAAAGATTCGAGCTTTGTCCCTGTCTGTAATGCGAGTGTGACGTCGTTGCTTTCTGTTCTATTGTTTTTTCTCTCTTTTTTCCGGCCCTTTGTTGTTCTTTGGTTTTTTGCTTTCCTTTATGTTTATTCCTCAGTTGAGGCTGACAATGATGTATCCTTTTGTGTTTCATTTTCTGTCTCTCCGAGGCATTACATCACCTTTTCTGTGGACATGCAAGCACACCATCCCTTTTTTCTGCATTGGCACGTCCCATCAATTTGTTGTTGCATGATTCCACCATGGATAATTTCTATCATATTTGAGATATCCTCATTTGAAATTCACATTAGTTCATGTGAGTTCTACATTAAATTCTTATATTTTGAGAGCGGACATGTATCGCTTGTTACATCATGTCTAATCCTGATCGCATGAAGTGACCAAACCGACAATTTTTAGAGCTTTCTAAGGCTTTCTCAATGGGAGAAGTTGCAATCATTCTTTGACTTTTGAAAGTATTTTTAATGTTTGTATAAATTGTTTAGTAATTTATCGGATATTTATAGAAAAAAAATTTATACCTTCATTTGTAAGTTTAGACTTTAAAAGTTAAGAAGAAGATATATAGTTTAAAAGAAAGTTTCTAAAAGGACATTCCAAACTCAATAAACACAAAATTAAAGCATAGTTACAATATTGAATTATTTGACTTGATTTGTGTATTTGAATGAGAAAAATACCAAAAAAATCTAAACTTATTACATTAATACCAATTCAGTTCTAAGTATTTCAATTAGATCACTTTGATCATAAACCAAACAATTTAGTACATCCTCCAATTTAGGTCACAAATTGCTTGCGTAAATGTTGATCATCCTACATGATATAAATGACGCTAATGTGAACTATTTCCAAAAATTTTTAATATAAATTTTTTATTTTTTAGAATTTATTATTACTTTTTTTTTCTTTACTTTCTTTTTTTTTTCCCAATGGTGGACCAATGAGGTTGCCAAACAATTCTCATTGGCCACAAGCAAGGTTCGCGCAAGGGCTCTGCCCCTTACAAGACCAAGCAAGGGCATCTCGACCCTCACCTAGATTTAGGCAATGGCATGAAGGCCCTTGCCCAAACCTGCCAACCTTTGCTTGTGGTCAGTGATCTTATCGGCCTAAAGAGTAAAAAAAAAAGCTTACAAAATTTAGAATTTTTTTTTTAATCTAGAAAAATATCCATGTCAGCAATCCAACTTAAATTAGCCGGATGGACTAAATCAGTACCAATATGAAAGATTTATGTATAAATTGATCAAATTGAAAGATTTAGAATTGAATTAGTACCAATGCAATAGATTTAAAATATTGGGGCTAACAATACAACCTAAAGAGGGGTGAATAGGTTGTTTTAAAAGACTTTGACAATTATGCAAAAATTGGTAGCTATTACACAAAGATCAAGTTTCTCTAAAATTCTTATAAGAGAAAGGTAGTAAAACTAACAATATGTCAATACTCTTAATTCAAATATAATAGCATTGAACTCGGAGATATGAAATTTAAGAGAAGCACCTTCAACCATATGAAGAGTGAAGAGTTGTTGCTTGAGTCTTAACCGATTAGTAAGGGATTTTGTCAAAAAAAAAAAAAATATACTCCATAATTTATTCCATAAACCTGCAGCTATTTTTTGATATAGTGTCTCTTGCAGAACTTGATTCGTGAGACACAAATGAATAGCAATCTCGGCCTTTTCATCCAATTCTTCCCATGTTTCATCTGACATGTTTTTTTTTTTTTATTTCTTCCTTACCCAATTAGAGTTTTCTTGAAACCCTACTACATAAAAATGGCCAACATAAGAACCTATGGCAGGTTGAAAATGTTGCTCCCATCAAACTCCTCAATTAAAATTTCGTAGTTGAACTTAAAGCAATAACTAGAAAGATCAAGGAAAAAAAAAAAAACCCCAAGGCTTTGATACCATATTGTAATGGCATATGTGGAAACTATAACAAAATTAAAATTAAGAAGAATAAAAGAACACTAGATTTATGTGGAAACCCCTTGTAGAAAAAACCATGAGGAGAAGAGAAGCAAAATCCACCATAAAAATTAAAGGAATACAAAATCTGGCTATGAAAAACTAAAGACTCTTTTTGTCCTAACTTCTTGACCTAATAACTTCAGAAAAATAATATTTATAATGACCCCAAGCCCATAAAGAATTTAAGACATACTCATCAAAAACTCTATAAATGGATTTCAAAATCTTCATTCCAAAGAAGACGCGAAAACACCCACATCTCCTCTCTTCAAGTTTATGTAAGTGTGCCGGTTTCAAGAAATGTTCGATAGAGTCTTGTTCGTATAGTACTAATACCAACGGATTCGAGGTATTTTATCTTGGGAGATGAAGTTGTGAATATGCTTAGTATCGTAGATGGAACTGATCGTCTTTAAGAGACTCGGTTAGCCGTACCTCACCTCTAATTCTTGTTCGTTTTGTTATCACTTTCTCGAATTATTTTTTTGGTTATAACAAACAATGTTACGTGTTCTTCCCCCAATACGTTTCTTCTTCTCCTCTTATATTTTTCCAACAAGGACTCCATTGAAAAAGTAGGGGAAGAAAAGTTGATGTTTTTCCATGGTGGGAAGCCAAAGCTTCATTGCTTTCCTATTCGTTCCACGGTGGCTCATGCCATGATCACACCACCAGCATCAACCATACTGACAGAGTCCACCTTTAGTAGGCGGACGGATCATTACGGGGCAATAGGCAAAGATAGAGTGACATAAATGTGGAAATGACCGTCATCCGCACCTCTTGGCTTGGAGAGAAAATGATGTTAGAGGAAAATGCTCAACAACACACAGCAACGAACAATGACGCAATCATCAAAGACATGGTGACATGGTTATATACATCGATCTAACCGTTGAGATTATTTCGTGTCGTGCCCCCACGCACGACATTCCGTTGTGCCCATGCTTCTGGTCGAAACTAAACATTGTCAATCTAACCATTGAGATTCTTAATGGCATTCAATGGGTGATACTAAGTCACTTTGATTCGATTGTTAATGTCATGCGGCCACTTAGGATGATGAAAATGTTGTTTATGCTATCACGATGTTCTCAGCAATTCACGTCTAGTGCAATTTCATCCAATGACATATTTTTACTAGGCACTGTTAATATATAACTTATCCTATCTAGCTATATCTGGAGGGTTTGTTAGGAGCAAATACAGTGAGAAACTATACAGATCACAAGTGTACAATTGTCATTTCATAGTAAATGCCCTCAAACTCTCACGTCCAACATAATTCATATCTTGAAATGTTCGAGTGAAGATGTGCCATCAAGTCCTTTTGCATAGTAGTGAGTGACTAAGTCCTTCATCGCGATTTCTCGATATATCGGGCGATTTTCTTCTTATAGCAGCTCCATAATTAGGCCATACAACCTTTAAGTATTTTTTAGAGGGAGATGCTTGAGGAAACATGCCACTGAAATTCTTGGCCTGACGTTCTTGGCTAGAACTCTGTGACTGACACTTATGAACTCATCGTTCGAGATCAGCTGCAAGGTGGAGGAGGAAATAGTGAAGTGATGATGAGAAGATCAAAAACTAAACACTTTGAAATGACAGTCTACTAATTGAGATAGACATGCCAAAGTAAACCCTTTTCCCCTAAGTGTCCATGGATCATGATGCTAAATTGATTAAAAAGACTTAAGGTTCATTTGTTTCGTGGAAAACAACTTCCAAGAGAATATTTTCTAGAATTTCCGGTGTTCGGGAGGTAGAAAATGAGTGGTCAAAGAAAGTATTTTCAGGTCAATTGAAAATCTCCTTCTAAAATTGTGGAAAATGATTTTCTCTTCTGAAAAAAGGAAATCATTTTCCCCATCCTTACCTTGCTCTTGCACAATCTTGTTTTCCCCCTCTTTCCTTACTCAGTTACTCAGCTGCCATTTTTGCCTTCTTTCTCACAAAACCTAGGGTTTATGATCTCATCCTCCTCGTCCTTTGACATTGATGATCAACAACAACATAGCGCCCCCTCATCTGGCGGTGCCCGATCTCCGCCCTCACGAAACCCAGGGTTTTTGATCTCGTCCTCCTTCTCCTTCGATGCCCATGATCAACAAGGGCCAAGCACCCTCGGACGAAGGATGAGGGTATCTCTTCTCATACTCCTCCTCCTTCAATGTCGACAACCAACAATGGTCGAGGGCCCTCTTGGTTGGGAATACTAGATCTCCACCGCCACTGCCTCCTTGCCCCTTTGCAGCACTCGACTCTAGTCATTTGGGGTTGGCTAGAAATTAAATGAGATATAGGAAGTTTGCCTCATATCCTACGGAACCAAAGATTCCAAATTTGAGGATTTGATTACCTTAATATTTCTATCAACATCCTTTTATACCTATAACTAGGAAGGTTGTTATCTAAGTGATCATGCATTGTTTTTATTAATTATGATCCTAAAGATATTAAAAGCGACCAAGTATTCATGCATATGTTTGTGTGGGTTTGTTTTCTCTTATTTTTAAACTAATCCTAATCTAATCTAGAAAAGAAATGAACAATTAATATATTTAAGTGTAGTGTGATAAAGAAACACTCAAGTATTGGAATGACTTTAAAGTAAATGCGGAAAAGAAAATTCGATACAAATCAAGCAAATAATATATCCATTTGGTCATGTTTAAGCCTTACGACATGATCCTCCATGAGCTAAATTCCAATTAAGTTCAGCTTCATTTCCAAGAGAAAAGTCAACTAAGGCTAAACCATATCAAACTAAACTAAATTTAGTGCTAAAGCTTAAAAATCTAATAAAGGCCTATTCTAAGAATTTTCTAATATTTTTTATTTTCGAATTTGTCTATTATTATTTTTAAAAATTTTAATTTTTTTCAAAAATTATTTAATTCAGAAAATGGGCCAAACTCTAGTTTTGTGGGCCTCGGACCTAGGCTAGGTAAAACACAAACGATCTAAAAGAGAGAATGGGCTCATGTGCTAAAGCCCAACTCGGCTACGCAGCACCTCAAAACCAGAACTAAGCCCACTCCAAACCTGGACCCACTTAAACCAAATAAAACCCAAACACACTCCTATAATCGGATTTATGCCCTAATTCCACTATAGCTCATGCCTCTGGCCACCCCAGGCCGTGAACGAGAAATCCAGACCAGACTCTGTCCCCGCCCATTCTTGGCCTTCGCCGAATCACGAGCACCACCAGACAATCGCTCACCACCATCTTGACATATTCCCGTGTTTTGTCGATTTTGAATCCCGCAACAAAATATTTTTCACCGAGTGTTATATTTTATTTTTTATTAGAAGAGACTTAGGTTTCGTGCTAGCATTGGTAGAGAGGATAAAATACTAACGGCAATATATACTAATATATATATATATACATATATATATATATATATATATATATATGGTTCCGAATCTAATGGAGTCGCTTAGTACAAGCTTAAAATTAATGATAACTAATGTTGAAATCTAATCAATAGTTTGATCCAAATTCACTTCAACATACTAATAAAAGCCCATTAAAATCAAAGTGGTTTATACAATATCCAAGATGATTCGACAACACTGGACATTAACAACAATATCGGGAAAGCATTGCTCTTAATTGGGCTTGAGGACACAACATCGAAACCTAAGCGACGACGTTGGACAGTTACAATATCGAAATCTAATTGACTACGCTGGATGATGAAAACAATACTCGGTAAGTATTGCTCCTAGATAGATATGGACACAACGTTAGAATCCAATTGACAACGCTAGATGGTAGGATAACATTGGAACTTAATCAATAGCACTACCTAGGATATAGACATTCGCTAGAATTGAATTTACGATGGAAATCTGAAGCTATAGATAAACTAATCTAGGTTAAGATAACTAAAAGGGTAAGATAAGGGAATTTTGTGTGTTGCTCCCGAGGGGGGCAGGGGAGTGCTTTTGTGTTGGATTGCCTACAATATTTATAGGCCAATTTGGTAAGCGTCAATAGTCGGTTGCTTCATCCATAAAAGTTACTCCATGTTCTTTGCTTAACCGCTTTATTTATATCTTGTTGTCTTCTGACTTGTTTGACAATACTCACATGACTCGTTTAGTAAGTATTAACTGATCCTTAGACTTTACGTGCCCTTTTAAGCATCAACTATTCCCACCTGAATCTTGACATCAATTCCATCCGAATTCTATGCCTTTAGTGGTATCCCTTGACTTGGACATGTGGCAATCAACTATTTTATTGTCGAATCCTGTATCTCCACTTGTAGGTCCATCGAAACCTAGCCCAAAGACTCTTGAAATCCTTGGCCACCCTTCGTTTCCATGACTTACATGGGCTGGTTGATGTTAATCACAGTCTGCATGTGATGGAGAGGATGATTTTGAATATTTTCATCTCTTGTGATAGTAAGGGTAATTTTGGGTGTCAAGAAATTAAAAACAAACTTCACCTCCGACAACTACCATCATCCTGGCAACTTGAACACCAAACCAGTGTCAAGTCTTACCTATCACCACACCATCACTGCTGCCTACGTTCATATACTACTTGGCTCCTGTGCATCGACTACCATTTTGACCACCAGCTGTCCATCTCTCGCACATTCAGCCACGACACAACCAAAACAAAAAGAAAGAAAGGACAAGAATAACATAGCAGCATTGAACACCATGGAAATGTGACGTTCAGAACAGAGAAACATTGAAATACATGGGTTATTCTCGGTTTCGGACTTGGATTTTATAAAATAAGGTTCCTGTTGTGATTTCAACGTGTGGCGAACACTTCAGCAAACTAATTTAAGCAACTCTTTCACGGAAAATGTATCACAACTTCATCGAGGCATCATCGAATAGGTTATGTGCGGCTGGTTATGTAGCAGAACATGGCCATTTTTAGAATTGGAACTCGGGTCTAAACCCAAACTGACACGGTAAATGCTCAACCCCAAAGGAATCGACTCAGTTGGACACAAATCGGGTAGGAACCAAAAGAAACGAGCTCAGCCCATCCTTAAACGAAACAGGGCTGAGCAACAGGGGATTGGGAGAGAGAAGATCATTCGAGGGACGCTATCCACGGGTGGTCATCGTCCGGCGACGGTGGAGGTGGCCAGTCGGGCAAGACGAAGGAGGTGGGCGTGGAGTTCCGCAGGGAAAAAACTCGAGAGCTATCTTCTCCTTTCTCTTCCTCTCCCCTTTTGTGTCCGTAAGAGACCCCCCTCATGAAAAAGGCCTTTTGATTATAAAGGTGGGATCATGTTAATATTCCCCTTCTTCATAATTTCTTTCCTCTCAATTTTACAAAATGTGGTGGGTGCTCCCTCTTAGCCGCCACCTTTATTACCTCTAAAGAATATGATAGGCTTTATATAGGGTTTCGTGTCCTTGCGTCACTTGGCGTGATCACGAGATGTGTACAGTTAAGTGATTAGATCTTCTGATGTCAAGTATCGTGTTCCAAATTATTGACCGGCTTCATAGGTTGGAATTTTTAAATTCAGTCCGAGATACTTAAATTTCGCTGTCTGTAAATCAAATATCTAAAAAAATAATAAATTTAAGACTAATGAAATTCTAATAATTTTTTTAAGGTTGATTCTTTGTCTTTCGTTTGACCAAAAAGTCAGCCTTAGTCCAATTTTATGAAAATTTGAAATCTAAAGGTCTAATTTTTATGTCTATGTTAAATCGACACCTATACAGAATGAAAATACTAAGGAAGCCTAGCTAAATTTTTGGTCAAGAAACAAGACTCGCCACAATTGAGAATCTTGAACCGCAAATGCTTACAACTTGACTATCCAGAAAATTCAGGTGTCACCAAAACTCAATAGATACATAAAATAGGGAATAAGTATACTTCAAGTGCCAAAAGTTGGGAAAGTGATACTTAAATGCATTTTTTTTAAAGTAGAACACTTAAGTGCCACATATGGCGAATCTCGCTGGAAATCTTATGTGTCAATTTTTTATTATTTTGCTCACCTATGTGGCTCGAAGAGCTAACTCAACAAAAAGAAGGAGAAGAAGCAAAAAAAAAAAAAAAAACAATGTTGTTTTGATACGGTTTGAATTTTAATATGAAAATTAATTTAATGAAATTATAAAAAATTAATTAAAAATAAAAAATAAAAAGCAATAATAAATAAATTTAAAAGGGTGGGGGGAAGGAGGAAGATGATGGCTGAGGGTTGAGCTCCGAGCTCCGCTACCTCCCCATCGTCGCCAGCCCTCGGCTGGGGTTGTCGGGCCTTAGCCTTTCCCCCCCACCATCGCCGGCCCTTCCTAATGACAGTGGGGAGGTGGCAGCAGTGGCAAGGGCTTAGCCCGTAGCCTCCTTCTTCCTCCCTCCCCACCTTTTTCTAATTTTTTAATGTTTTAAATAAATTTAATTTTTAATTTAATTTAATTAGTTTTTATATTAATTATCCACCATATCAACAGCAAAACGACGTCATTTTGCATTTGTCTAGTCACGTCAACGTGCAAAACGACATCATTTTGCACTTATCTCGTCGGAAAATCTCTACGTTAGCATTTTGGCCAGATTTTCTCGTCGTTGGCACTTAAGTGATCTATTTTACTCCTATTTTAGCACTTAAGTGTCACTTTTCTAACTTTTAACACTTAAATGTTCGTTCGTACCAAGTTTTGACATTCTAGATGTCTGGCACTCCCTAAAATAAATTGGTTTTTCAAGTGAAATCAAATCCACACTTGTTGTATGTCAGTGCATTGGGTGGATAATAGAATAGGTACTACTTTCACTTTGGCTATCAAGGTGTCTATCAAGTCAAATACGTCTTGTGTTTAGATATGAATTATAATTTACTCAAAGCTAATTGCGTTGGCATTTGCTCTTCAGGGGCTTCAATTTTCTTGCAAGCTGAACCACCGTAGAGTCATACTCGAGATGGATACCACTTTGGTTATGTTCCTAACGTGTTTCGCTAGAACTTTTTCCACAACGAAATATCTTTCAAAGAAAGTCGTTTTTGAGTTTTTAATTAAATGAGACAGGTTGTGCACATCACTAGAAAATGAGATATCAACAACTTCAATTCAAACAGAACTATACAAACACAAATAGTGCTGGGAGTTAGACAAGGTTTGGAAAGTACAATTATTACAATTGAACAAGACATAGGCAAATTATGCCGGAATTAAATCAACGACAGAGCTTGAGAACACAAAGATATTACGCAAGAATTTAATCAACAACGCAAGATCAAGGATAAAGATACACGTCAGAATTTGATCAACGGCACGGATTTGGAAACTATAGCTAAGAAACATGCCCAAATTTAATCAACGATGTGAGTATGGAAAATGAAAGTACAATGTAGCCAAGTAAAGAAAGTTGAAGGATAGTAAATTTGTTTGATTTATGTAGGAGGAGGCTCCAAAGAGTACAATATGCCTATTTAAAGCCTACAATCAACGGTTATTAATAAAGGTTACAAGAAGAAGTTACAGAGGGAGGTTACAAAGAGAAGTTACAAATGGAGATTACAAATAAAGTTTTACGCATGGTTATGTTGACTCCATTATCTTTATGGTTGTTTTATTCTACTACATCGACGGTTAATTCTTTAACTATTACATTTGAAATTATCGACTTTATTTTTTTTATTTCAAATTGTCGATTTTTCAAATTATCACATGTCAATAATAACAAAAAATTGGATATTTTTTGTGCAAACAAACACCTCCTTTGTAAGAATTTTTTTAAATTAGGTAATCATGAATCATCATGTGTCCTCTTATCATTGACAAATTTGATTTTTTCTTGCCAAGTTTTATCTTGGCTAGATTCATCATATAGCTTATATCTTTCAACGAAAATCACATTTTGTGTAAAGTCTTCATGTGGCCCTCTATCTCTGTCTTTAAGTAGTTACTCATACTTAGACACTCTTGTTACCAATTGGAATAAATCAACTAAATTTTGACCTTTGAATTTGTATCTAAGATTGAATTTCGATTCACTAAAACCCAAATTTCTCAATTGTCTCTCTGGGAGTAAAGTAATGCATCTATTCCTAGCCCTCTTGAATCTAGCCACAAATTTATGTATCAATTTATTGTTCTACTGCTTGCTACAAACCAAATCTAAAATAGACACATCACGGACGAAGCTACATAGTTGAGTATGGAACGATGTTTCCATTTGCTCTCAAGTATGACTAGAATTGGTCATCATAGTAGTATACCAAGTAAAAGCAATCTTGGATAGTGATAAAGGAAACAATCTCAACCTCTGACAATCAACTTGAGACGCATCTCCATATTGCGCAACAAATCGACTAACATGTTCAATTGTCAATTGATTGCCCTCATTGAATAATAGGTAGAAGTCACTTCATACCTCTGAGAACGGATTGCATCCATCCATTTTGGATATGACTTTCTATATACAGGCTTGACATTCTCGACATTGTAGCTTAGGCGTTGCATTGCTTGATCCACTAAGAACTAGACTTGCTAAGGGTAGGGGTGAGCATGGTTTGGGTCAGGCCGTGCCAACAACTAACCTAGGGACTAATCCAAATAGTGTTGGTCCCTAATTTTTGGGACCAAGGATCAACCCTATGAGTCTAGACCAAGGACCAGATCGACCCTATGGGTTTGGTCTAGTTATAGGGTCAATTTAGGACCAACCAATTATTCTTTGGTTTCATTTTTTGTAATCCTTGATGGGAAAAACATATTATTTCAAATTACATTTTCATCAATTATGCGACATTGGGCAACTAAACTATGAACATCAATACATATCAAACATAAATATAAGATAAGGTAACAACAGAAATTTCACATTTGTTGAAAGGAACTAACCATAAAAATGAACACTTGAGATAAGCAAGGAGAGACTAGCGTTGAGTGGCAAGGCGATTGAACAAAGGCAAGCAATAAGGCAAGCTAGGCAAGCCATGATAAGGAGACCTAGGCTGAAGCGAGTGAAGAGGGTTTCTTTTTCTTCTTTTTTTGGTCAAATAAAGGCTAGGTTTCATTTTACTATCTAATTTACATGGCAAATTGACCTGCGAAGAGAACAAAAAAAGAGACGTTGGAGTTTAGAGTAGACAAAAACATATAATATATAATTTATTAGATATATAATATAAAATATATTTTTTAATATAGGGTTGTCCGATTGGACTAATCCTAAACACCTAGGACCGAAGACCAAGTGTAGGGTCTAGGGGTCTCAAGATTAAGGACTGACCTAGTCCTCATGAAACTGGATCAAGATTGGCTAGATTGGGCTAATCTAAGGTCAATCCAAGGTTGACCTTGGACTAGTACTCACTACTCACCCTCAATTGTGGGTCTTGATCGAGGACTACTTGACTAGGCTACCCCTTAGGTAACCGTGGCACTCTAAACTAATTATTAATTGCTACATTAGATTTTGGGGGAACATATGCTGGATTAGGCACAACCATCACTTCCACTAAGGGTCTTTGACTGTCCTACCTGTTAGGCAGAAACTAGTGTCTTCGTTCAATCTCGAGATGAAGAGGTATCGGGGCTACAATAGCTCACCGACCTACAAATCATCATTAAGAAATTTCCAAAGATGTTACCTGAACATTGAGTGGAAGGAAAAAACCATGGGCAATGGAAGCCCGTCATGTATTTTTTGAAAGAATTCTAGGCTAGAGAAGCTCACCGTGTTATGATTGAGAGGATAGCTCCATTGGGGAAGATTGTCATGTAGAAAAGGTTATGAGCTGCAAAAGCTCACTGTACATGTAATTTGTCAAAGAAATTCTGAGATGGTATATCTATATTTAACGGAATATGTCAAAGATCCAGTAGTAGAAGCATACTTGGTGTGACATCTTGAAATTTGACCATGTTTCGAATATATGAAATGGTTATTTTGTCGACACGCTTATGGTTATTTTACTCGGAACTGATCACTTACGAGTTAACTAATATATTAGGTGAAACCGTCTATGGATATAAATGTGACAGACTAGAGAATTCGATCAGAAATCGACCGCTCAACCATAGTAATCGGCAAGGGTCAATACAACACCATTATAAATCGATTAGCGAACGGATATAAGTCGATTCGATGGAATTACATAGTCAAATTGTGAGTGATTCCGCATGATTACGATATTTGCGTCAAACGGCAATAAACCGATTTTCTATCGATATTATATTCGAAATACGTAATTGAACCCTCACGATTTTATGACAACCGAGGGTCGTCTATGATTTGAAGATGCACAAACATGGATCGAAATTTATTGACCACGAGTCAAATGCACTAAAACTCCTAAAGCTACTCAGTAGATTAGGTCATACGAAAGTCGGGTTTAGTCAATTTTAACCATGAAATTAAATTCGGTTTCGGGAATTGGATGTTCGAGTGTGTCACGATTTATTTATTGGATGTCGTCCCATCTTTCGGCAAATTTTGATCCGGGCAATGCATGTCTTCAACATTGACGAAGAAGATGATGAATAGGAACAACCATGAGTGGGATCAAGAAGAAGATGAATAGGGGAAAAGGAAAAGCAAAATATAACATTTTTTGGACAAAAATAATCCTCACTGGGCCATTGGAATATGCATCGGAGATGCATATGTTTGTTTGCCGGTGAGTCAGATCATTCTTTAAGACTAAATAACTACTTCAGGTCTTTATTTGAAACAGGCTTTATTTCAGATATACTTTTGAAAAAATGATGATACTTTAGGTCTTTATTTGAGATTTTTTTCTTTTTTGTAATAGAATTTAGAGATTTTTGATATAATTAAAGAAATTTCAAGTTGTGGAGCCTGTGAAAAGGTCAATTATTTAAAACATGACACTTGGTGCCATCATAATTTATTCATGTGAGCTCATGTCCCACCGGGATCGTCTTAGGCGTCGGAAGGACGCGAAACCCTAAAATAAACCTAGGTTTTGCTTTCGGTGGGAATGGAGGCAACGGCACAAAGGGACGAAAAATTAAAGGCCCCTTTTTATTTTTTATTGAAATGGTTTCTCACGTTCAAAAGGAGGAGGGGGCACTCCACTAAGGGTGAGCATTAGTTTATGATCAATCATGGCCAACTCTAAACCGGCCCAACCTCTCGGTCCATAAGGGAATTGGATTGGTCATTGGTCTTAAGACTCTTGGATTTTACATAGTATAGGTTGGTTCTTTGGTCCTTGGAATTTAGGATTGGCCCAACCTGAATAAATCCTATATAATATATATTATATCTAATATATTATTATAACATATGCTTTTGCCTTCTTTAAATTCTAGCACATCCTCCCTTATTTTTTTTTTTTTACAATTTAATTTGTTTGTAAATTAGAAAGTAGAAAGAAACTCAAATTAAATTCGACAAAAAATAAAGATAGAAATAGAAACTTGCTTCACTTGCCTTGGTTTCACTCATTTGCCTTGGCCATGCTTGCCTTGCTCACAACTGGCCACTTTTCGCTTGCTTCACTCACCTTGTCACTTGCCTCTGTTCATTTACTCACCTCGTTGCTCGCCGCTATTCTCTTGCCTTGCATATTCGTTTTTAAAAGTGTAAGATTTTGTTATTATCTTACTTTATATTCATGCTTGATATGTATTGACATTCATAATTTAGCTACTTAATATCGCATTGTTGATAAAATCTTTTAAGGAATATCGAAAAGAAAAAAAAAAAGAAAAAAAAGATTGGTCCGAGCTGACTTAGAGCTGGATCAAAGGACCTATAGGATTGGTCCGATCTTTAGTTCTAAGCTCAATAAATTGGTCATTGATTCGAAAACTTGAGAATCAAAACTAAATAAGAAGTTGGTCCTGAGTTTGGTACTGGACCGGCTTACCCTTAAATTCCACAGGCCGGCGGACACCAACATCTTGGGTTTTAACCAGTGAAGCAAGGGCTTCTCCTTCCCCTCATTCCATCCTCTCAATTTCTGGTTCCCACCCAACTCACTCCGTCGAGCAATCCACAGTAAAAAATCCCATATTTTTTCCAGAAGTTGGAAAAGATTATCACAACGTTGAGCGCAGATCTGTCTCGTCTCCTTCCAATCTCTGACGATCCCAGCGTGGGCGAGGTGTCAAAGTTACGGATACTGTTCTGCAGGCTTCGCGGGGAGCTCGACTGAAGGCGTGGGCGATAGGAACAGAGAAAAAAGGAGCGACAGAAAAAGCTGAGTGAGGGGGGTTCGTTCGGAGCGGGGACAGAGAGGGAAGGAGAGAGAGCGACTGAGGGTGTGAAACCTGAGAGCGAGAGGGAGCTTTCCGGCAGCTCGGCCACGCCCAAGCCCCGTTTGACAACTCCGGCCGACGTCATCGAGGCCACAGCTCCCGTTTACCCCCGCACCACCAAACTTCTGGTGAGTTTCTTTTGGTTTCGGCCCTTTTTCCAGCTCGGGGACATCGGGGGAGGCGGTCGGCCATAGGTCGGCTCATCTCGAGCTCCCCCCATGACTGCCGTCTTCGAGCGGGGTAGGGATCTCCTCGTTAGACGCTCACCCACGCAAAGGCCCCCTCCAGCTCCGCCTTCTTCCGTTTAAAAGACAAGCCGGGCTCGGTTTATCCCCGTGTCCAACTGAGCTGATTTCTTTAGTGTTGTAGGTCTAGATCCGGGTCCGAGCCTTAGTTCGGTCATTTGATTCTCCTTAATCCACTGCACACCCTGTGTTTGACAAAATGTTTAAACCAAGTTGTGCCCATTTTTTTTCTCGATCTTTAGTTGCTTCGAATGTGTAGTAATAGGGTTCCTTAATGGTGGTCTTTAATCACCATGGTTTGACATGCTTTTTTGTTCTTTTCGAGTCTTGTTTGGTGCATCTATGGTGTTTGCCTGATGAATGTGGACTAAGTCATGAGCGAGAATAGATTATGGTCGGCGATACGGTGAAATTTCATTCAATGTTTGAGATGGCGGTCCATGAGTAATGTCTTCTTTTGTTGGTCCTGAGTTTTAACGTTGAAGGTGGATGGGTTCACGTTCTGGGGTGGATGAAGAGAATCGAGGAAGAAGGGAGGTCCTCACGTTTCGGATAGGGGGGCGTAGAAAGAAAAATAGAAAGTGGGCTTGAACTAAGTGTTGATAAATCTGGGTTGGGCTTAAGATAATTGAATTTGGACTCGATTCAGGCCATGGACCGATAGGCCTTGAACCATTGGGCTCGCTTCTTTTATTAGTGCAGTTGATATCACTAGTCAAAACCCATGAGCCCGCATCTGACCTTACACGCGGACTGGGCCCGGGTCCCTTTTTCAAATTGAAAAAAATAAAAATTTTAAATTTTAAAAATAATTTCCATTTGATAAATTTCAAAAATTCCGAAAAAGAATTATTTCTCAAGAATTAGGAAAATGGCTTAAAAAATAGTTTTTTTTTTGGGTAATTTTCTCTTAAACTGTGGGAAAACCTTTGATTAAATATTGTGTTCAAAATTTGGACAAGCCCCCCCCCCTCAAGGCCTTACCTTAGGATTTCAATTGTTTTAAAGACAAACGCCCTTACTTGTATACTTTGACACGATGATTATGGCTTCCCTTTAGCCTAATTAGGATTGGCATTTATTTATTTCTTAGTGTTAGATGCTTGTCTTCCCTTACAATGTAATTCATACCCCATTTGGTTGTAGATTGTTATTTTAATGATTATGTATTCACATGATCACTTCACACGTCAGTAAATATGCCTAAAATCAATTCAAATTGCCTAACAAAAATCTTTTAAATAAATAAGATTAAGTACCGAAAGGGTACTAATTGTTTAATTAATGTAATCAAGTCTTCAATCGTAAATTCTCTAGTTGTGTAGAAAGTAAAGTACATTTCCATACTTTACTTGATTACTAGCCGACCTCAGTAGGTTACTGACGATGTATAGGTTGAGGAGAGCTCACGTCTAAAACATTGGCCGTAAGCCCCTCTTTTATATAATACCTCTAAACCTACTTTCCGCCTTATCGAGACTAGGTCATGAACGAAGGGCACTACAGGGGGGTCAAGAAGTATAAAATTTGAGAATAATACGAGGAAGTTGTATGGTGCGGTGCAACCGTTAATGTTTGAATGAAACTCTCTATTTTTACTTGCACTTGGAATCATGTGACTAGCCAATAACATCGTATTGGATAGATTCACATCGCACTATTAATTATTTGTGAATAAAAATAGCTTTCATCATAAATTGCTTGTGAAAAATTTCATGAGCTACATTACTTACGGTAAAAGGGGGGATAAAGAGTAGAAAGCACCAAAAACATACATATTACCATAGTAGGTTGAGAGCGACAGGCATAACATGTTCACATTCTCTAAAGCAAAATTATGACTCCCAACATTAACGAGAATACATGATAACTAAGCTTCAAGATAGACTACTTGAATAGGATGACCACATTAAGTAGTCTTCAGGACGGCAAGATCACATAGGACAATAGAACGGTGCTCGTCAATTGCTTTGAATGTCGTATATGGCAAGTCATATTTAAGGTAGAGGAGAAAAGAGGAAACTTAATATTTTTAGCATCAGGAATTTTAGTTAGTCATAAATCCAAACTTGTTAGACTCATTAGAAGTTGTGTTATCAATTAGAGTGATGCATTAATCACCAATCTAATGACAAATTAAATTAATAACAAGAATCACTAAATCTGTAGGTAAACTCTTGCTCTAGCATCTCTCTTCACAAACAATTAGACTAAATTTCCTATAATAGCACGTACTAAATCACTTTTTTCCGTCGATGTCAATTCTATCAAAGTATAAATACTCATATAGTCATACAAACCTAACTAAACTATGAAGTAAAAAACCCAGCTCAAAGTTATTCCATTTTATAACTGTAAGATGATACTATAGATAACAACCTACAACACTGGCATGGATCAATATAGGAAAAGCTTACAAGTTTGCGTAGCATTTGCACATGAGGGCCCTGTCTTTGTAATGATGACCACCCAGCACCCACTGCCAATCTTCATATTAACTTGAATTAATTAAAGAAACAATTAGAAAGAAAATAAAGATTTGGCGAACTAGATTCTCCTTTTTGACGATTTTATAAAATTTTAAGTTAAGACGTGTTTGAGAACTTAGGTTGGCATATCATTGATACCCATTCTTTGATATTCCATGCAAAATCAATTATGAAACAATCTTTTTTATTTATTTATTATTATTCCAATTGACTCTGCTGTTATATGCATTATATATGGCATAAGATACTAGCTGCAAGCTTAAGCTAGCTAGGGGTGTGTTTATTTTGGGGAAAGTGTCCTTTGGAATTTGATTTTATGAACTTTCACCCGTTTGGTTCATAGAAAATAACTAGTCAACCAAAAACACTTTCCGGTTAATGAAATATTCATGTATAAATTTAGAAAAGTGAATTCTTAAATCTAAAGAGGTGAAAACATTTTTCGGAGTTGCTAATCTCAAATTTTTCAATTTTTAATTTTCTTTCTTTTTTTCCTTCCTTTTCTTTTTATTTCTTACTTACTTGGTCGTCGGGCCTTAGCGTCCGACCACAAGCACGGGCTAGCGAGGCTCATGCTTGTGGGCACGAGGTTGACGGTTGACAAGATTTGGCAAGCTTGAGCTCAAAATCACCAACCTCACGCAAGGTCAAGCCTAGTTGGTTCGTGCCTATGCTTCGAGCTCGAGGCCAGCAAGTTTGAGTCTCACTAGATCTTGGCAAGCTTTGAGCTTGAGCTCGCTTGTGGTTGTCACTAGCCAATTGCCGCAGAGAAAGGAAGAAAAAGAAAATAAAAGAAAAGACAAGAAAAAAAAAAATTAATTAATTTTTAAAAAAAATTAATATAAAAATATAAAAAATTATTTAAAAGTTTGGAATTTTTTTTTGGCCTAAGATAAAGTCATGAGATTGAAATCATTTGTTAATAAGACCCAAATATATATAAAAAAAAAAATTCATTTTACATTACTAAATAAAGAAAAATTAATTGTATTCCTATAAAAGGCTTTTCCAATTTTTTTTTATCATTAAATTTTTCGTGAAATAAATGCACCCTACATTTGTGTGTATACATACCAATTGAAGTATCACGACATTTGGCCAAAAATATGAAGACAGAGCTGGAGAGAGAGCTATTACAAGTTGATTCAATCCCTTATTGGGTATGATTTTAGTTCCAGGAGAATCTAATGCGCCAAATTCCCAAGGCTTTCGGCTGGGTTGAATTTTCATATGTTTCTAGCAATTGAATAGGTCATTAGATTTATATCAATTGGCTTATATACAATATTAGTGGAATGCCAAAATATAGTAGAACGGATGTTCTGTACAATTTCCTTACTACGGCATGCTTAATAAATTTTAATACAGAAAAAAGAGAGATTAATTTGATTAGTAATGTTATAATTACAAATAACATTCATAAGTGATTAATAAATCTCGTGTATATTTAGGTAACTTGATATATATATATATATATATATATATATATATATATATATGTCAATAGATTTATTGTGGATGAATTAATTTTTCTAATCATTCAAATAAGAATTATAAGGGGCACGGGATCATATAAATGTGCAAAGAATTCCAAGGTTCCATTTATTCGAGGGAAAATTATTTTTGAGAATTTTTTTTTTTAATTTTTTGGTGTTTAGATGATGAAAAATTAATCAATCTACACAAAACAACAAGCTTAGATAATGGGGAAATGACTTCCCCACTTGGCAAGGATGAAATCATCTTTCTTAAACAGCAAAATAAATGAAAACTAATTATCTTTTTAAAAACGGATTTCCATTGTAAACATTTTTATTTACCGTGAAGTTTGCACCGAAACATCCTAAATTTTGTTTTCACGTT
The DNA here is from genome assembly GCA_016097595.1 of Eucalyptus pumila. NCBI lineage: Eukaryota > Viridiplantae > Streptophyta > Magnoliopsida > Myrtales > Myrtaceae > Eucalyptus > Eucalyptus pumila. The sequence goes on from CM027848.1 coordinate 25,760,321, forward strand.
CCTCTTCTATCCTCGTGCCTAACTAATGAACGTGGACTTGTAGCACCCTGCCGTTGACCTCCTTGTGATGAACGAAGAAAATGGGATGTGCAGATGACAAGAACAACTGAACCAAATAGAGGGGACGAAGACGGAAGAAAGCTGTTGTGCTCGGGTGGGGGAACTTTGTACCATGATCTTCATGCTGTTTACCGCGCTCGTGATATTTTCCACGCAAATGGAGCCTTTTTGCTGACCGAGGCCTTCGACTCGTCATCGGTCCCAATCGCAGTCGCTGAATCGCCATCGCGAGCTCCGTGGATGGCTACGCCGGAGGAGAAGCGAATAGACGAGGTGCTGTCGCACCTGATCGTGCTGTCGGAGCAAGTCCGCTCGGCCGTGGACGAGGCCGAGTCGTTCAAGTCCGAGTGCTCCGTGCTGGGCACGCAGGCCGACCGCCTCTCCGACATGCTCCGCTCCCTCGCCCGCTTCACCGCCTCCGCTCCGTCCCTCTACGAGCGCCCCATCCGCCGCGTCGCCACCGAGGTCTCCAGGAACCTGGAGCAAGCCCTAGCCCGAGCTCTCAAGTGCAAGCCCCAAAACATCGTCCGCCGCGTCGTCAACATGACCAGTGCCGCCAATTTTAAGAAGATCACGTTCCTCGACGCTTCCCTCCGGGACCTGAAGTGGCTGCTCAGTGTCTTCGATACGGAAGGTGAGGGTGGTGATATTGAGGTCTCGGTGCCTCCGATTGCGAGAAATGATCCGATTCTGGCTTGGGTTTGGTCCTACATCGCCTCGCTTCACATGGGGCCCCTGCCTGTTCGAATTGAGGCTGCAAATCAGTTGGCTTCGCTCGCGCGTGACAGTGACAGGAACAAGATGGTTATCGTGGAGGAAGGCGGCCTGCATCCGCTGCTCAAGCTCCTGAAGGAGAGTTCAGCTCCCAATGCTCGGGAAGCCGCCATGACTGTGCTCCGCTACTTGGCCAATGATCAGGGGCGAGTGCAGGCGATTGTGAATGAACTTGGGGTTGACACTATACTGCAAATCCTTCCTTCTCTGTCTGGAGTACGGTCAACAATTGAAGACCAGCAGTCCCAGCCGCCGCCTGACCAGATCATCAAAGCGAATGATGATTTGTCTAAAAGGACACGGTGAACTTTTAGAAACTGTCAAAGTTTAATACTGCATGGGCTAGGTTCTTTATGACAACATTACCAACATACAATCCATTGCACCTTTTACTATGCACGTTTCATTCAATGAACAACACAGCAAGTAGAACCCGTTGCCCTGACTTAATTATTACAATGTGTCCTAGTCTGCAAAGATAATGTTTCTCGACCGGAAATTGCCTGTTATGTCCTGCATTATGATGAAGTAACACGGACTTTTGGTTTTACATGAGTGTAATTCTAGCGTGTCAAGATGCTTGATGTGAAGCATATGGATTAATCCTGTTGCAATATGGCCTTACTCTGGATATTCTCTTACAGGAATCTGCCCGATGGAGGGGTGCTGGAAATTTCCGACAGAATCTATGGTGAGCTTTCACATATTCAGTATCAATATACTGCCATAGTTTATATGCGCAGTATTGCCAGATTCCAGGATTCTATGTATGCTTCTTTATTTTAGTGGTCAGATGCACTAACAGCCTGTAGTCTTATTTTCTAAGATTTTCCTCCTCTAGGTGAATTAGTCGAAAACCTATGTATCAACAAGGAATGAACGAAGGTCATAATATGTCAAAAGAATTGTACAAGCTTGTGTACTGTAGTATTTGGTTCTTTTCCCATTTTGGTCGTAACATGGGCTCTAGGCACATGAAACAAATACCGACTAAAAATTCCAGGATCGATGACTTTGTTTCTTTGCAGAAGAGGCATAAAGTTTCTGTAGAGGAGTTAGTTGCTAGTCAACAAACTGTGATTAGATAGCTGCTCAGCACAAGCATTATTTTCCACAGAAGAATGTCATCACATTTCATATCACTGCAATTGCAAGTTCATTTCTTGTGTCAGCTAAAAGGAGATGCTTGTTCAAATCCACATATAAATGGTACCATTGGCACAACCCAGCCCTGCTTCAACCTGGGAGCATCTTTATGCTCATGTTAACCAACTTCCAGCAACTGTGTAGCCTCAGTAGCTTTTGAGGGTGCATTGATGTTGTTTTGACCAGCCAAATGGCATTGGAGCTCAACTCTGATAAGAAGAGATCAGCTCAGGCCGGATTGAAGAGAAGAAGACCCATAAATTATCAATAATTGTTAGGCTATCAGAATATTAAGACTAACCCAAAACCAGAGTAGGTCAGTCCAGTGCCCAATCCGCAAGACCATAGCATTGAAAAACTTAAGAAAACACAAAAAATGCTATTTTGTTTGAATGGCTGGAAAGCCTAGAATTAGAAAGAAGTATCCTTCGATGGAGCTAATTATCTACAAGCACTTTCTGTATTTGCTTCCTTGTTAATCCCAGAGGCTCCTGTGGGTGCTACTGACTAGTCATAAATGCATATTTCGCAATTCCCAATTGTACTTGCTGGTGAAAGTTCATAAGCATTCAAGATGTTCATCTGCAGAAGATCCTCATTAGGTGCTTATCCTTCGAGTTTAGGGGATCATTTCATTAGTTTAATTGGCAGGTCTCTTGATATATCATTCACCCTACACCTCTATGGAAATGATCTGCAGTAGATGGGTTTCCTAACCTTTTCTAGTCACTATTTCCTGGAAGTTTATGAATGTGTTTTTGTGGTTAGTTTAACAACTTTTGACAGCATAGCAAGTCATCATCCACAATTTGGAAGCTTCCTTGCACGAGTACTTCATTTGACCTCAATCATTTCATGGTCTATCAAGTTTATACTGAGCCCAAAGGAAGAACACACTTGATAATAGATGTCTCCTGTTAACTTTATCTATTTTTTACACCAATATTATGCACATAGTGATTTACGTATGTGGATGTGGATGCAGTGTTTGATTACTGTCTTACTTGCGATTGGTCTTTTTCTGGCCAAATTACCGCGGACTGGTTGAAGGATGATGGATATAAGTTTTACATGAGAGACATAGTTGCAAAACTCCAAGACCAATTTTCTGCAGCCTCTTTCATGGTGCTCAATTTTGGAGAGCAAGATAACCAAAGCCAAATGGCTGAAGTGTTGTCTGAATATGATATAACCGTCATGGAATTCCCTCACAATTATGGAGGTTGCCCTATACCGAGAGTGGAGATTATCCACAACTTCTTGATATCTGCCGATGAATGGCTGTCATCTGATACGCAACAGAACGTGCTGTTGATGCATTGTGAAAGGGGTGCATGGCCAGTTCTGGCATTCATGTTGGCTTCTCTCTTGTTATATAGGAAGAAGTGGGATGGGGAGCAGAAAACACTTGATATGATTTACAAGAAAGCGCCCCATGAACTCTTCAGCTGACGTCAACACTGAATCCATTGCCTTCCCAGCTGAGATACCTCCACTATGTTTCCACACAGAATGCTGGCTTAGCTTGGCCTCCACAAGATAAGGCACTTGTGATAAAAAGTGTTGTACTAAGGTCCACTCCTAATTTGGATGCTGAGGGGGGATGTCGTCCTATTGTTAAAATACTGGGACGGGACCCCTTTATGGTTGCTGATCAAACTGCCAAAGTTCTGTTCTCAACACCCAGAAGGAGTGAATATGTTAGGCATTACAAACAGGTAATTCTGATTTTGTTGGCAATCCATATAACCTGAAATTATTCATGAGACCTTGATTGCATGTGTCTGTCAGGTTTGATTCCACTTTTCTCTCCCATGTATTGTTTGGCTTCCGGTACCAAACTTTTTCACCTTAGATGTTTGTAAAACCTTGCTGGATTTGTAGATAGGAGCTGTAAGCAATGATGGTTATCTTAGTGTTTTGAATGTCTTAGTAACAGAGTGTTAAACTGTGAAATCAAGCTGCAAAAGATCACTGTATATCACATTATGTTGTAAGGCAAGTATGCTGCATATTGAGAACTTGCCTAATTTCCTCTAGGCAAAAATGATGCATTTGTTGAATCCCTGGTACGTATAATGTAACTCTAGTGTATGACTAGTGTGATTTCTTGAGTGTCTCATTTTGAGCCTATAAACATCAGCATGCTTATGTCCAGTCTAGTCAGAAAGATGAGTTATCGTTCATTAATTTTTTCCTTTTATAGGCTATCATTCTTTTATTTTGCTTTCCTGGTAACAGTGTTTTGCTTTATTTATAAAATGACTACAACTCTTTGAGAAATACAAGTATATAAGAGAAAAAAATCCCCTCTCAAGCACTGATTGTATGCTACATGCCTCATCCATCAATCTATTTTGATGTGTGAGTTCACCCATACACCATGAATGCTTAACCAATATTATGGATATCAAGCTAGTTCTCTATTTTAATTGTTCGTATATTTAAGTGCAGGCAGATGGTGAAACAGATAAATTGGACATCCATTGTAATGTTCAAGGCGATGTTGTGCTCGAGTGTATGAGTTTGGATGCTAATCTTGAACATGGAAAATCAATGTTTCGTGCAATGTTTAATACTGCATTTGTATTGGATAATGTTCTGAAGCTTGAGTTTGATGGTATGGATGTCCCATGGGATCGCGAGGATCAATATCCAAAGGAAATTATGGCAGAGGTACTGGTTAGACGTCAAACTAATCATCTGTTATTTGACTTCATTTTTTAATTCTGGAAAGCAATTCATGTTTCTCATCTGTGTATGAGCAGATTGTTTTCTCGCAAGTGGATGCTGCTACTTCGCCTGTAATAGTTGATTTGTCCAGTGAGGAAAAGGAAAACCAGAAAGAGAAAAGCATGGGGAAGATTGAACCTGAGAAACTGCCAGCTGAAGGGAAAGTGGTCACTTCTGTCGGTGACTCAGCATCCTCATCGGCTATCAACAATGGCAGTGTAGAAGCAACTGCTGCAGTTGTCTCCAACTCGGTGCAAATCCCTGATTTGACACTGCCAAAACAGGAAAAAGTATACCAGCAGGACGGCTCACAATCATCAACCTCCATGTCATCCGGATATGACTATGATGTCTTCTTGAGTTTTAGGGGGCCAGATACTCGCTCAGGCATTACAAATTTCCTCTATACCAGATTGCTAGGTGCTAGAATCCACACATTTAAGGACGATGAAGAACTCCGAGTTGGAGAGGAGTTTGGTCCTGAGTTGCTCACAGCTATCAGCCAATCAAAAATTGCAATTCCCATCTTTTCCAAGGGCTACGCCTCTAGTAAATGGTGTTTAAATGAGTTGGTCCAAATGGTGGAGTGTAGTAAAACAAGGAGACAGAAGATTATGCCCATTTTTTATGACGTTACTCCGGCAGAGGTCCGTCATCAAATTGGGTGTTATGAAGAAGCCTTTCTTTCGTATAAGGAGAAATTTGGTGTGAACGTCAGTAAGTGGAAAGCTGCTCTCAACCATGTTTCCTATCTAAATGGATGGGTCAATTCGAAGGACAATAGGTATGTCATTTTGTGGGTTATCATTTTGGCGCAGTTTTTCCAAAATATTACTTTGTTCTTCTAATTATGTTTTCATTTTCCTTCCATAATATTAGAGGTGAAGGAGAACTGGTAGAGGAGATTGTCGAGAAGGTTATAGATGAGTTGAAAACGGCTTATCTACTGGTGACAGACTGCTTGGTTGGAGTTGAAAATCATGTGAAGGAAATTGATACAATGATGTGTGGTGATTCGGAGGATATAAGAATTCTTGGAATCCATGGTATGGGGGGTGTAGGAAAGACTACTCTTGCCAAAATTATCTACAACCGGCGATTACATCATTTTGAAGCTTGTTGCTTCCTTTCCAACATCAGGGAGACTTCAGAGCTAAAGGGCATCGAAGGTTTGCAGAATCAACTAATCTCTGACATTCTCAAGAAGAAATGGGCAAACATTAGCAATGTTGAGGAAGGAATCAAGATAATAAAAGAAAGGTTACATGGCAAAAAGGTTTTGTTGCTACTTGATGATGTTGATCAAATGACTCATTGGGATGCACTGATTGGAAAACCTGCTTGGTTCAGTTTAGGAAGTAGAATTATCATAACTAGTAGGAACAGAGACATTATTGATGTTCTTGAGGTTTGTTATCCATATGAGCTTATGAGTTTGGACTTCAATCAATCTCTTCAACTTTTTTGCAAACATGCTTTTGGGAGAGACTATCCTTTGGATGAGTATGTTGCTTTCTCCACTGAAGTGGTCAAAAGTACAGGAGGTCTTCCACTTGCTCTTGAGGCTATAGGTAAACTACTTCGGCACAGAAGCAAAGATGTTTGGGATGTGATATTGAAGAAATTGAAACAAGTTCCTCTCAGTGAAGTAAAACGAAAGTTAAAAATAAGTTATGATACCTTGGATGATTGTCAAAAGCATATCTTCCTTAAAATAGCTTGTCTTTTCACTGGATTTGATCGAAGGATAGTGCTCCACTCATGGAAAGATTCTAATCTTTTCCCAGAGGAAGGTCTTGAAGTCCTCCAACAAATTTCTTTGATAAAAATCAATGAAGACAATAAGTTATGGATGCATGATCAGTTAAGAGGCCTTGGTAGAGACATTGTTCGTCGAGAATGTGATAAGGAACGGAAAAAAAAGACTCAGTTGGGGAACTATCTAGAAGGTTTGGATGTGGTGATGGAAACGAAGGTAAATTTGCATTTCATTTACTTTATCCTCATCAAGCAGATGAATTTCGGGCATTTACACTGTGAGTGTTTGCTCAATTCTATGTAAGGGAAGTTTTTTTTTTTTTTTTTCTCATCATTATTGTTGTAACTTGTTTTTTGTTTATACTAATGTTTAGATTTATCATCCGTGTTCCTAAAAAATGATTATATTTGTTCAATATAATATACTTAAGCTTTTTTGTTTTACTATCTCAGGGAACAAAAAAATTTGAAGCTCTCTGCCGAAAATTTGACGCTCAGTCGCTCTACAATTTTGTAAATGAAGAAGTTGAGAGGATATCTAATCTAAGATACCCTGAAGTGCGGATTTTCCAGGACAACTGGCCTTCAAATGATGGAGTATATGGAGATTCGACATGTTTACTATTGAGTAAGATAGGTATTTGTGTTTGTCAGCTAGGTAGACAATTCTTTTTGCCGCCCTTCAACAATGACAATAACAGACATCCAAACAAGAGTTGATTAGGTCATCCTCTTATCATGAACTAATTAGAGTTTTACTGATTGTGCACACTCCATAATCTTCTTGCACTTGATAAAACCAAACAGCATTCTGGGAGGTCGAGCCAATGGTTTTCTCAATGCTTGCCGAGAGGATTAACAAAAGCTGAACATCTAGAGTGTCAAAACTTGACACGGGGATACTTGATTGCAAAAAGTTTGGAAATATACAGGTAAGTGCCAAAACTAGAGCAAAATAGATCCGTTTAGTGCCGATGACAAGAAAATCTAGTCAAAATACTGACGTGACGGTTTTTTGATGAAGCGAGTGCAAAATGATGTCATTTTGTACACTATTTTGTACATTGATGTGGAAAGAAAAGCAAAAATTGATGTTGTTTTGACTTGGTTTGAATTTTAATATAAATATTAATTAAACTAAATTCAAAACTAAAATTGATAATTAAAAAGAAGAAGAAGGAGAATAAGAAGTTTCAAGTGTTGGGCAAGGGCTGTGCAAGCCCTCATCGCAGCCTTGCCATTGTCGCTGCGTAAGGTCGGTGATGGTGAGGGGAGGGTTGGCTAACATTGTTGGCCTTGCTCAAGTGAGTGATGACCATTGGCTCAAGCGAGCAAGGGCCGGCAACCCCTTGCCCAAATCTGGAGGGAGAGTAGCAACCCTCGCGTTAGATCAAAGCGAGGGCTTGAAGGCCCTCGCTATTGGTCAGCCAGGGTTGTTAGCTTTTGGCTAGGGCTTGACATCGCCGATCGACCCTCCTCCCATTGTTGCTGGCATTTCCTAGCGACGATGGTGAGGGGGCGGTGAGGACTTGCATAGCTTTTGCCCAACACCTACAACTTTTTCTTTTTCTCTTTAAATTCAAATCAGGGACAAAACGATATCATTTTGACTCTTCTTTGTTGATAAAACATTGCCATGTAGGATTTCTAGTTATGGTTGTCGGACTTGGCACTTAGATGTCCCAATTTATAAAGAGAAAAGAAAAGTGGTACTTAAGTATATCTTTCGTAACTTTTGGTACTTAAGTGTCCTCTCAAAGTGGTACTTAGGTATATCTTTCGTAGCTTTTGGCACTTAAGTGTCCTCTCATATCAAGTTTTGATACTTGCATTGTTCTTTTGTCGATGATTAACCATTTTGCTGTCTCCATGTGGAAGACGCTAACTTATGACATGACTCGCATTTTAGGTAAACTCATTGGTTGCATTTATGTTGTGTTATGGATGGGGACAACTTAAATAGTCATAAGCACTCGTTCCTTATATGTAGAGTGAGGTAAAGAAAATATACCTATGATATCAAAAACTTTTTAAACGAAAAATATCTGCATGCGTGTTAATTCACAAAAAAAAAAAAAAGGCCCAAAATACACGTGGAGTTAGCATTTGATCAACCTAGCTACATGAAATTAGCGTCTAATCAAGTTCGCTTATCCAAAAATCAGCTAAATGGTTGCGTTTGGACTCATGGAGAGATATATAAAGCAATTTCAATGAATTTTGTTCGAGACAATACCACTCAACACATTCGGTGAGTCCAACAAAATGCATTAACACACCACATCATTTTGATTATTTATTGACATTCAGGTGATCTTTACATATTTTCAATATTTTTGTTTAGTTGATATTAATAAACCAAAATATACTTTTACGACGGTAACAAGTTCCAAATATTGTCTGCATCACGCTTTAAGATATATCTTATTGAATCTTGATTGTTAAATAAAAAATTGCACACTCTTTTTAACTTAATATAACATTGTTCTCATTTCAATATTTTGCTAGTTTGATAGTAACGATGGAGAATAACTCAAAAAGTCTTAAATTTATTATACGAATATTGGTAGTTCTAAACCTTTAGATTTTCCAATATAATATGTTTTGCTGACTTAGGTCAGAAATCGCTAACATAGTAGTTTAACTAGTGCTAGTCATCCTATATAACACAGCCTACGATTAGACACATACTATACCACCCAAAATGACATAGTTTTAAGAAAAGTTATAAATGTTTTTGTTCTCTCTCTTTTTTTTGGGGGGGGGATTAAGTGTATCTGAGGCCTTAAAACTTGTTATAAAAATGTAATTAATCATAAAAATTTTAAAAAGTACAATCAAGTTTCAAAATTTGTTAAATTAGTACAATCAAGTCCCTCCATTAACTCCGTAAAAATTTGCTAACAGAAAATGATGACGTGTTATTTTTTATTTGTGAAGACACATGGTGCCAAATTAGAAATTATTTTTGATATATTCAAAAAATAAAAGAAAAAATTATAAAAAAGAAAAAGAAAAAGATCATGAGAGAAAAAAGTGTAGAAATTAAAAAGCATAAAAAAGCTAGCTCTATTTTTTTTTTTTAAAAAGAAATTAACAAGAGAGGGAGAGAATAGAAGACTCGGTCTCCTTGGGTTGTTAGTGAGGGCCAGGAACCCCTGTTGGGTGTTCGCAAGGGTCGGTGAGCGCTGCCGACATTGGTCGCTCGGAAGCAAGGCCTTGCAGGCCCTTGTCTGCATCACACATTGGTGGCTGCGTGACATGGGGACTGGGGGAGGGCTTGCAAGCGTTTTGTATGAGAGATCTGATACTTATTTGTGAACGAAACGATGGTTTGGCATGGAAGACTCGTGTTGTATGGCGATAATTTCTTGAATTTATATCGCTACCATCTGGGGCTGCCGGCCCAAAATTTTAGCTTAGTGTTTGCTAGAGCTGAACTGGATCTCAAGATTGCTCATTTTCTGTTCCGACCCTAACATCGACATCGCTCCAGATTCTCAAAAAGGTGTTCACAAATCATACGAGTTAGGTCCCACGATATGGTTCCATAAAGATGAGATCTTGAGGGGTGGTATTGGCGGCGTTGTTGGTGAAACGGGGTCGCACCCATTGTCAAGGCAAAGCTCTCTATACAGCCTCTCCCTTGATGAGCTCCTCAAGAGCATGTGGAGTGTAGAGGGAACAATTGTTCACGGGGCTAGGAAGTTTGCAAATTCCTGATTTCGATTGCACACTTTGCAATTAGGGATCACAAGCATGCTAATGAAACAAAAATTGGGTCATGTTCTCATATCATGTCAAGAATTGTTACTCATACCTTGAACATTCCCAAATCATAGTTGTGACCTTGAATTAACTTACTAAGTTGAAATAAGGTAATGTTCATTTTGGCCCGTCCTCTACCTAATCTTATGAATTTGTCCTTTTGCATAGAGGCAAGCACTTTCTTAGGAGGTATACATTATAGAAGTCTACTGGGAACCACTTTCCTATGGCCCCGGTGACCACTCTCTGCCCTTGTCAAACCAGTTCGTTATAGGCCCATGAGCTTCTGCATGGTTCAACCTTGAATCACACATCTATTGGAGGGGATCTCACTCTAATATCATATTGTGACATCCCTAAATTAACTCATTCATGTATTGTCTGCTTTGGCTTGTCCCATACTAAGCTTCACAGTTTTGTTCTTTGATATACAAATGGCCACTTTCCTAAGAGGTCACTCATTCTGTTAGTGCTCCACTTGAGCATACGCAATTTTGGAATTCCAAATCTAACCATTGATGTTATGTCAAAAGGAGCTTTCGCGAGTTAATTTCAGTTTTCACACATATTTCATAATTGTTTTCCCCTTGTTTGGTGCATAGTTCGGTTTATTCTTGTCTTATTTGCCATCATAGAAGCCTACTAGGAGTCGTTCCTTGTCCAAGCTCTTTCGTCCTAATGACCTCTCCTCGTCTTCATCAGACTGAGTCTTTACAATAGCAACAATAGTGGCATCTTACATATGATAATAAAAATATTAACTCAATATTGAATACGTAAAATGTGTTGGTTTTATTCAAATGAAATCAAATCCACACAAGTTGTATGTTAGCACAATGGGCGGATAATAGAATAGGCACCAATTTTCACTTTGCTTAGTTCCATACATCAATTTGTTTACACACAATTATAATTTACTCAATCCTTGCCTCACAATCCCAATAATGTTGAAATCATTAGGTAGAAAATTTGCTACATGTGAAGTCCTTCACACACATGCGCGCGCACATATTTGATTCTCCATTCAATCTTTCCAATAAAGACACTAATGGAGGAAGGCAAGTGCTTTGGTGGCTTTACTAATTGCATTTGCATTTCCTTTGCTATCAAAACCCAGCTCTAAGCACTTGTTCAAGGACCTCAGTTAGCTTGCAACCTGAACCATTGTAGAGTCATTCTCTAGAAGGATTCCACTATGATTATGTCCTTAATACGAGTGACTGGAGAATTACCAAAAAAGTCCTAAACCTATTGCAATTGTACCAATTCAGTTGTAAGCTTTTTTTTTTTTTGGCTAATTTAGTCCTAAACTTTTTATAATTGTGCCAGTTCATCCGGCCAAAATTGACCGGCCGGCATTGACATAAACGCCAACCGTTCGATGAATGCTGACGTGGCATTTTTAAAATTTGAATTTTTGAATTCTTTTATTTCTTTTTTTTTCCCCCATCTTGCCTTCCCCTAGCGCGTCGGCCGGAGGCAAGGGTCGGCGAGGTCAGCCTTGCTAGCCAATGGCGAGGCTCGCCCCCGCCAGCCGGAGGTGAGGGTCGGCGAGGTTGGCGTCGCCGGCACCTCGCCAGCCACCGGCGAGGGCGAAGCCCTCCAGATCTGGTTTGGTCAGCCTCACCGGCCATTAGGTGAGGCCTCGCGAGATTCGACGAGCTCGGCCCTCGCTAGATTCAGCGAGCTCGACCCCCGTCGGCCCTCGCCTCTGGCCGGCCAAGGGAAGGGGGAGATGGGGAAAAAAAAAGAAAAAAAAGAATTTAAAAATTCAAAAAATAAAAAAAAAAAAAAATATATTGAAAAAATAAAAAATATTGAAAAAATAAAAAAAAAATATTGAAAAATTGCTACATCAGCATTTGCTAGCCAGCTATCCCCTGCTGGCGTCCACGTCAGCGTCGGCATGCCAATTTTGAGCGGATGGATTGAATTGGCACAATTATAAAAGGTGTAGGACTAAATTGGCCCCGAACAAAGTTTAGGACTGAATTGACACAATTGCAATATGTTTAGGACTTTTTTGGTAATTCTCCCTATGACTGACAAGTGAATCGTTTGGGTCATCCAAGGTTTCCTAAGCAAATTCGCTTAGTCATCTAGAGGCAATGGGAAGTCAAGTTGCAAGTTTCTTATAGAGAGAGAAGTACTTGGGCTGGTTGGACTGCAAACTATGTTGTTAGATCCTGAGAATCTATGATTTTCCATGATATTACTCCATGCAGTTTATCTGGTTGTTTGATAGGAAAATTTGACTGGCAACTTGATGCCTCATTCATGTACGGTTGTGCCTTACCAATGTAGTGGTCTCTAAGCCCCCTTTTCTCAAAACTAGGGAAATCACCTGGCTTGAGTTCTGTAGCGGAAATGGGTTTTTGCAATGTACAAGTCCATTGAAATTGAATGATGGGTTCTATCAGTAAATTTTCAAAATGGACACAGTTAAAAGTACGGTGAAATGATATAAATACATGGAAGATCTTCACAACCCTTCCATAGAAAAGTCATGCACGTCACTAAAATCATATGAATTGCCAACTCATCAAATTTCCAAAAACAATGTGGGGTTATTGCTTGTTTGACTCCTTCTCATCGTTGTTATAGACAACTCTATAGTACTCTATTATTTTCTATTCATATGGTATTTTATATCCAAATGGAAGGGCAATAGAAAAAAGAAAAAAGGAAATAGTATCACGGTCAAATGGGAATATTCAATATTCATAGCTATATAAGACATTATTATAAGAGTATGCTAATGATTAGAAACCTAAAAGAAAAGTGAAATATAATGAAGCAGAAGAGCGCAGTTTGTGGTGGAGTCTCAGTCGAGAGAAAAATAGAAGTGACAGACTCCTTCCTCGGCTTCGTCCGGCCTCTGCGTGCGTGCTCTGCATCGTAGGGGTTGCTGAAGCAGCGATCAAGAGAGGGTGTGTTTCTTTTGGAGAGGGAAAATCGTCTGTGTACCACTGAACGGGATCGATTCACCGAGAGAATTGGGCCCGGAGGAATTGACCAATTAAATTGTTACGGTGATGGGCTTGGGGTAATGAACTTATGAGCCTGAGCTGGTGTTAATGGACTAGGCTAAAGTGAGCGAATTAGACTTAACATATAGGCTAAGGCAAATGAGTTTGGGTTCTTTTCTCTTTTTATCTATTACTATTTTTTATTTTGTGCTTTTACTATTTTTACAAAAATGTATGCTTGGCTCGTTGACAAGTGTCACGTACTCTCCCACAAAAATCAATGACGTCCGTGTCACTGTTGGACCATACGACCAGCGATACTCTACCTATTTGATACGTAGTTCGGTTTATTCATTCCCTTTATGCTGCCTTAAAAGTCTATCAAGAATCACACCTTGTCCGAGCTTTCTCATCCAGTGATCGCTTCCTACCCTCATCAGATCAACTACGAGCATAGTCTTCTCATGAATCACATGTTCATTAGAAGGATACTACTCATAGCATACATAACAACCCAATTATTTCCAATTGGGCCAAGCCAATTAAAGGAACACTATGAGTTTCTACATAATGTGATCACCATTTTGGTTAATGAATAATATCACGAGGCCCCAACTATTCGATATGGACTTGGGATGTCAACAAAGAAGCACAAGAAAATAGCTTCGGGATGCCTTGACCCCATAGAAAGAAAACGCCCAACATTTGGAATTCGTGAATTTGGTGGTTCGTAGCTTACTTTAACCGAAAATTTCAACAGATTCTAGTTCTTTTGTCTTCACCGGTGCTGCTTCGGCGAATTTCTAAATAAGTATTTTGTGAAGTTGCATTGCGTGGTTTAATCTAGAGGAAAAGTTCATATTTTATGGCATGGCATGTATTTTGAGGACTAATGAAAACTTGAATTATTTCGTGGCATCTCATTTTATAAAATTGGATCAAGCATCGGATGAATTTTTGAGTTGGTTGTCATTTTGGTTGGACATGCATTAAAAAAGTTTGTATGGGTAAATTATATCTACTCTCATTTTGACATGTTGGTTTCTGATGTAGGGGTACGAGATATAGTGCTCATGGTCAACCTATATATTGGTATATGTTATATATTCACAAATTACCGAGTTTAATGATATCTGACAATTAATTGAGGTATCGGTTTATGATTTTTTTATAAATTGAGAGTAAATTTGTTATATGTGTATCAATTTAGAGTTTTTATGGTTAGTCTAGAATAAATTTATCACATGTGTACCAATTTAAGATTTTTTTTATAGTATTAATCCTTGAATTAATCTGTTTTTCTTATGGATGACATACGAAATTTCCCCCTTTTTTTGGGTTGAATTACGATATGATAAACACTGATTTTTTTTTTTTTTTTTGGGTAGAACACAATATGTGATTCTTGGAAAAAGAAATACAAATTACTTTATCCTAAAATACATAACACCCTAAATTAGAGATTAGCAAATGACATGTTCCGATAAAAAAGACCATCATCGATGACGAGAAGATCCTGACTAATAACCCATTAAACTTGTCATAGAATAGCCTTATTCTAAATGCGTTGTGACTTATTAGTGAATTCAGCATCCCGAGCCAGAAAACTTTCGGTCTCGAATTTGCAATTTACAAGAATGAATCAAGAAATTAATTAAAATTGCAAACCGGGATTTGGATAAGGTATGTTTGACTTCAATGGATTAATTCAAAAACCGCGATATATTTACTGGCGGCGGCATTAGTACGATTAGTCACGTGTAGGTCCCCCGAAAAATTGAAGACAATGCATGCATTCTTTTGTCTAATGCACAACTCAAGAAGGGTCAACGAATACGACAAGACAACTAAGGTTTCAAATGGGAATACTTGCAACTTGGCGAGCTGGCAATCTTTTGTCTTATGGGCGACGTACGAAGCTTCTTCTTTTTCATTTTGTTTTCTGCAAACAAAGGGCCAAGGTCCACAAAGATGGCGAAGACTATACTAAGCATGTGATTACTACTGCTCTCAGTAGTGATTTAGTTATTTATTAGAGAGAGACCTCTCTGATTACCAATAGCTTCCGAGTTAAAATATAAATGTAGAACTACTACCCTTTAAAATTACATTAAGTAGTTATGAAGGCTTGATACGAAAGATTGTAGTGTGTATCCGAAATACGTGATCTCATTTCATCTAGCTAGATAATTAAATAATATGGACATCCACAGACCCAGTGGCTGGGGTGGAATAAACCCAGATGCACCGGATGCATTCAAGACTTGCTCCTTCTTGACGCGCAAACTCCCAGCGGTATTGCGTAGAAGGCAACGACTAAGCACACGCAGATTTAGACTACTAGAAGCGAAAAGGAAAAGGTCCACTTGGAGGAATTAATGGAATGCTCATTCAACGGATTAATGCCTAGAAGGCAACCACCAAGAACCTTGCTAAGTCCAGGTCAATCCACCAGTTTATTATTCCAATTCCATCAAATATATCAATTCGGTTGAGGAATCAAGACCACAAGAAGGCAATGACTGCAGAATGTATTGGAGTCAATTAACAAGTGCGTACATGAGATATTCAAGATTGGAAGGCTCTCCAGGTTTCCAATATGAACATGGAAATTAAACGAAATGACTCACGATATTCTTTAAACTCAATCAAAGCCTATGTGGCCCTTCATCTTCCTGCTTTGCTTCCTGCTGATCCTACTTTTCAACCATTGGGTGCCCCCGCACGTGCTGCCATCCCTTCCAGTCCCAGCTTGCATTCTCTATGTGGGTGATATAGACCACTATTTACACAATTTATTCACACAATTTTTCCGTTTACTTGTGAAGCACCAACATCAATCTTGGGATCTAAAGATGAGAGAATCAAGGCCGCCAGTTTGATCAAACATGGAAAGAAAGTGGCTTCATTAGTGGTATCTTGACAGCAAATCCTCGAATCCTCAATACCGATTGAAATACTGATGCTTTTGGCCTTACCAATGTATTGAAGCTACTAAATTTTATACAAAATTACCAACTGCAATTTAAGTTTTTAAATAACTTATCTCCGACTGAATTATGAACTACCTTTGGTTATATGAACTCGTATTCCAGTCACATATCCACTTGTATTTGGTTGTTCGGAAATTATTATGATCATTTGCCATTTTGATTCGTGGATATCAACCTACATGTTCAATTAAATAGATCTTATACATATGAACTATTCAAATAATCTATCCAAGGACTTAGGATGTTCCAACAAGGAAGTTGTCAGTCAACTTTATTTTACCAACGATACTAACAGTAACCAACACTTTCATGCACTTACCGGCACGGTAAATCTTACCCTCACAAACTTGCTTTTTCATATGAACAAACTGCACCTATTTGTGAATTTAACCTTGACTATCTTAGAGTTGGAGAAAAAATACTGAAAAAGTCTTGAAACCTATTACATTAGTACCAATCTAGTTATAAACTATTCAAATGGATCAATTTTGTCCTAAACATTTTCACATTGTTGTCAATTCAATCAATCTGACTAATTTAGATTAGAAATTGCTGACGTGAACGTTAGCCATCCTACATGACACAGTCGGTGTTAACATTGACATTTTTAATAATACTATGTAGGCCAATTAAGAGTGAAAGACATAACATGTTCTCATGCTCTAAGCAAAATTATGACCCCTTGAAAAGTAAACTTTAGGATGGACTACTTGAATGGGATGACCACATTAAGTAGTCTTCACAACACCGATCGATCATTACAGGGGATGCATTGATCACATTGGACTCTAGATGGCACTTGTCAATTCCATTGAATGACATATATTGCAAGTCATATTTAAGGTAGTGGAGAAAAAAGGAAACTTAATTCGTGTAGCATCATGAATTTTGATTAGTCATAAGCCCAAACTTGTTAGACTCATTAGAAGTCATGTTATCAATTGAAGTGATGCATTAATTACCAATCGGATGACAAATTAAATTAATAACAAGAATCACTAAATTTCCATAAGTCAGCGCTTGCTGTAGCACCACTCTTCACAAACAATTAGACTAATTTTTTCTATAATAGCACGTCCTAAATCACTTTGAGCTTGAGCTCACCTGTGGTTGTCACTAGCCAATGGCAGCATAGGAAGTAGGAAAAAGAAAAGAAAAGAAAAAAAAATTAAAAACTAATCTGTTAATAATTTGTTAATAAGATCCAAATATATAAAAAAAAAAAAAAAAAACCATTTTATGTTACTAAATAAAGGAAAATTAATTGCTGACCAAGGCCTTCGACTCGTCATCGGTCCCAATCGCAGTCACTGAATCGCCATCGCGAGCTCCGGGAATGGCTGCGCCGGAGGAGAAGCGAATAGACGAGGAGCTGTCGCGCCTGATCCTGCTGTCGGAGCAAGTCCGCTCGGCGGTGGACGAGGCCGTGGCGTTCAAGTCCGAGTGCTCCGAGCTGGGCAAGCGGGCCGACCTCCTCTCCGACGTGCTCCGCTCCCTCGCCTGCTTCACCGCCTCCGCTCCGTCACTCTACGAGCGCCCCATCCGCCGCGTCGCCACCGAGGCCTCCAGGAACCTGGAGCAAGCCCTAGTCCTAGCTCGCAAGTGCAAGCCCCACAACATCCTCCGCCGCGTCGTCAACATGACCGGTGCCGCCGATTTTAAGAAGATCACGTCCCTCCTCGACGCTTCCCTCGGGGACCTGAAGTGGCTGTTCAGTGTCTTCGATACCGAAGGTGAGGATGGTGGTATTGAGCTCTCGCTGCCCCGGTTTGCGAGTAATGATCCGATTCGGGCTTGGGTTTGGTCCTACATCGCCTCGCTTCACAAGGGGTCCTTGCCTGTTCGAATTGAGGCTGCGACTGGGTTGGCTTCGCTCGCGCACGGCAGCGACAGGAACAAGATGATTATCGTGGAGGAAGGCGGCCTGCCTCCGCTGCTCAAGCTCCTGAAGGAGAGTTCGGCTCCCGATGCTCGAGAAACCACCATGACTGTGCTCCGCTACTTGGCCAATGATCAGCGGCGAGTACCGGTGATCGGGATAGAACTCAGGGTTGAGACTATTCTGCAAATCCATCGCTGGCTGTCTAAAGCACAGACGATAATTGAAGACCGCCAGTCACAGCGACCGCCTGACGAGATCTTCAAAGCGAATGATGATTGGCCTAGAAGGACACGGTGATTTTTTAGAAACTGTCAAAGTTTACAACCGCATGGGCTAGGTTCTTTATGACAACATTACCAATTTACAATCCATTGCACCTTTTACTATGCATATTTCATTCAATGAGCAACAAAGCAAGTAGCTCCTGTTCCCCTGACATAAATTATTACATTGTCTCCTAGTCTGCATAGATAATGTTTCTCGATCAGAAAGTGCCTGTTATGTCCTGCATTATGATGAAGTAACACGGATTTTTGGTTTTACATGAGTGTAATTCTAGTGTGTCAAGATGCTTGATGTGAAGCATATGGATTAATGCTGTTGCACTATGGCCTTACTCTGGATATTCTCTTACAGAAATCTGCCCGATGGAGGGTTGTTGGAAGTCTTCGACAGAGTCTATGGTGAGCTTTCACATATTCAGTATCAATATACTACAATAGTTTATATGCGCAGTATTGTCAGATTCAAGGATTCTATGTATGCTTCTTTATTTTAGTGGTCAGATGCACTAAACAGACTAGTCTTATTTTCTAAGATTTTCCTTCTCTAGGGAAATTAGTGGAAAACCTATGTATCAACAAGGAATGAACGAAGGTCATAATATGTCAAAAGAACATACAAGCTTGTGTACTGTAGTATTTGGTTCTTTTCCCATTTTGGTCGTAACACGGGCTCTAGGCACATGAAACGAATACAGACTAAAAATTCCAGGATCAATGACTTTGTTACTTTGCAGAAGAGGCATAAAGTTTCTGTAGAGGATTTAGTTGCTAGTCCACCAACTGTGATTAGATAGCTGCTCGGCACAAGCAGTATCTTCCACAGGAGAATGTCATCACAATTCATATCACTGCAATTGCAAGTTTTTTTTTTTTTTTGGGTAAAAGGTAAGAGGTATATAGACTTAAGCACAAAAAGCTATTCAGCTGTACAGCAAGGGGGGGCCCAGCACCAACTCACACTCAGAAGGACAGAAAATCCAAACGAGTGGAAGGGGGTCGGGGTCGGGGTCGGGGTCGGGGGGGGAGAAAAGGGGAGGGAAGAACTGTGAGAGAGATACAATGCAGAAAAAAGCAGCAGCAAAAGAAGGCCAAAACAGCGGCCAACAAAGGAGACAAGGGCAAAGAGCACACAACACTGGGGCCCGCACAAGGAAAAGACACAGAGCGAGCTGGTGTTGTTGGGGAACCCCGCAAAGAGGTTCGATTTTGAGGATGTTATGAGGGCCAGTAAGCAGGAATTGGGGAAAGGGACGTTCGGGATGACTTACAGGGTTGACCTGGAGGATGGAACAGCCACGGTGATCTTGAAGATGCTTGAGATTGTGGACTTGTCGGCCGAGGATTTCCGGGACAAGGTGGAAGCTATTGGTGCGATGGACCACGAGAACCTGCTCCCTTTGAGAGGCTACTACTATAGCAAGTACATGAAGTTCCTCTTGTATGATTACATGCCCCGGGAAAGCTTGTTCGGCCGATTACATACATACAGACAATGGGGACGGCATCCCCTGAGCTGTGAAGTCAGGCTTTTGATTGCCCTTGGAGCTGCCCGGGCCATTGAGTACCTGCACGCCCACGATATTCACTCCGGGAACATCAAGTCATCAAACATCCTCCTCACGTCATCTTACAAGGCCTGGGTCTCTGATTACAGCCTCGCCCTCCTCGTAAGGCCGACCCTGGTCTCTGATTATGGCCACTCTTCCCCAACACGGCTGATCCTGCTGGGCAAAGAAAACACAAAAGTGGTAGATGTGTTTGACTTCGGGCAGCTGCTTCTGGAGCTCTTGACGGGGGAGCGAAACCCGCTGCTTCTCCTCGAGGAGCAAGCTCGAGGTCCAGATCTTCCTAAGTCGTTTGAGGTCGCTCTTCGCGACAAGATGATTGCTAATATTTTTAATAAGGAGCTTATGTCGTGCCATGAATTTGAGGAGGGAATGTTTAAGCTGTTGAAGGTGGCGATCAGTTGTGTATCCCCATATCCACATGAGCGACCTCTAATGTGTGAAGTACGGAGGAAGATCGAGAAGTTGAATGATACGAATGCTCGGTGAGTTGATATAAAAAAAAAAAAAAAAAAAAAAAAGTCAAAAATGCTTCGTTGCCTAGCTTTGTCGCCTAACTTCATTATGACCGCATTTGGCAACTTGAATTCACTTTAATATTTTACAATGTTCACCATAGACAAGTTAATTACCGTGGATGTCAATGTCAAACTAAAGAGGAGTGGGGAAGGAGGGAGAGACCCCTGTGAGTTTTGCATGTTTGATGCAATTAAGAACGGCAAAGGAGTTTCTAGGTCCATTATTTACTTGGATTGTAGGAAAAAACTATTAAGGTAACTACCTTCTAATAATCTTTCATGCAACAAGAGAAGACTCCCACCCAATATAAATGAATCAATGATAGAAAGCTTCCCCAAGCCCAAATTCTGGTTTTCCCCTTCATGATATGGGTGCTATACTAGCTCTTTCAAGATGCTTGACTAAAAGAATTTTGATTTAATTTTCATGCACAATGACCTTACTCAGTAGATACGTTTGCAGGGAACCACCGGATTGGGTTTTGGAAGTTTCTGAAAGAGTTTACGGTAAGTTTTTTATATGTTCAGTATTGGTCTCTTGATATTTGAAAGTGCAACATGGGCAGGGTATTGTATTCTGCCTACTTTCTTTTGTTTTAGTGCTCTGGATTCACTGAGCACGATTCTCCTATTCTGGAAGTGCTTTCGTCCCTAGAGGAAGTAAATAGTAGAAAACAAAAGTAGGGGCCATTCATAACAGAAATAATTTAGCTCACTAAGATGCTTCTACTAAAGCATTAGTGGCATACTGTACCATAATAATTTTGACATAAGCATTAGTTCTTTTTTTTTTCCTGGTATGAAACTGGGCTCAGGGACCA
Organism: Eucalyptus pumila; assembly: GCA_016097595.1. NCBI lineage: Eukaryota > Viridiplantae > Streptophyta > Magnoliopsida > Myrtales > Myrtaceae > Eucalyptus > Eucalyptus pumila. The sequence continues at coordinate 25,781,592 of CM027848.1, forward strand.
CAAAAATCAGAATGGATTTCATGGTCTAGGATAAGAAGGAAACTGTTTTCTGCAGAAGCAGAGTTCTATCTGGCTGGAGTTCTACTGAGCTGAACTCATTGCAAACGGAATTTGGCAAGCCACCTTGCATAAGCATTACCTACCTAATAAATTGTTTCGTGTGTGCTTGCAGTCGCTTTTGATCAACTTTGTCTACCAATTGTGAGTCCACTTCTAGCATCACTCAGCAGAAACTCATGTACTGGGCAGTGACTAATTCGTGCCACAATCTACAGCTCTTCTATGACCGCTGAGAGCTACCTATTGAAAAGGAGAGCTCGTATAAAAAGTCTACACATACATTGCTTAACAAATCTCTGCCTTTCATGGCTTTTGAGGTCCATGAATCAGTTTTACTTCCATTGGGATTCAATAAACTTGCATGCTATCCTTTGCAGGAAGACGGCTTACTCTTATGTCAAGTACATTAATTCTTGTTGATATTTCCTTCTTCAATCTGAGGAATTTTTCGGTACAAGAAATGTCCAGTAATTATTAATTCTAGATTGCCATATGAACTAGCTAGTAACTAGCTAGTAAATCTGGCCAGCATGTCAAGAAACTGAATTTTCCTTTTCAAATCCTCACAAGTCTGTATTTATCCTGCGTACTCATGGAATAGTGTTCACTATTTGTGTCATCAGATTTCAGAAAAAAAAAAAAAAAAAAACAATCATACTGCACATCTATGCGAGTGGCCTTGTCAAATTACTCTTTTCATGAACTCGTCTTTTGGTTTGTCCATTACCTAAATCATGAAGAACTAGGTCATGCTAACACGATTTTGCACATATCTTAGATTTGTATTTCATTTTTCCTGATGATTCATTATTGTTGTCGCCAAGGGAATAATGCATTTCATAGCCTCACAAGATTTTAAAGGGAATAATGCATTTTTCCCGATGATTCATTTCTTGAAAAAAAAAAAAAAAATATTCCCTTGCTGACAGATTTCTCCTATTAACTGAATCTATGTACATATATCATTGTTATGCATGTTATGATTTGCTGTGTGTGGATGCAGTATTTGATTGCTGTCGTGCAGTGGATGTGTTGAACAACAAGAATCATCAAATTTTGATTGAAGGAGTGGCAGGTGAGGTGCGACAGCATTTTCCTGATGCCTTCTTTAAGGTGTTCAATTTCAGGGAGCAAGGGAGCCAAAGCCAAATATTTGAACTGTTGTCTCGTATGCCTGTCACGAACTACCTGATTCATCATGGTGATTGCCCCATTCTTGCCATGGAGATGATCCTTCACTTCCTCATATCTGCCGATGCATGGTTATCACTTGATAAACACATGCTGTTGATGCATTGTGAAAGAGGTGGATGGCCAGTTCTGGCATTCGTGTTGGCTGCTCTTCTGTTATATAGGAAGAAGTCCAATGCTGAAGAGGAAACACTCCACTTGATTTACAAGAAAGCTCCTTTTGATCTCTTGCATCTGATTTCGCCCTTGAATCCATTGCCCTCGCAGCTGAGATACCTCCACTACATATCCACATCAAACGTGGACTCAGAGGGGCGCCTACCAGATAGGGCTCTTACTTTAGATAGTGTGATCCTAAGGTTCGTTCCCTGTCTGGATGCTGAAGTGGGATGTCATCTTATGTTTAAGATATTTGGTCAGGACCCCCATAACCTTACAGATAGAACTCCCAGAGTCCTGTTCTCAACACCTGAAAGGGGAAAAGATATCAAGCACTACAAACAGGTGAGTATAATTTATTTCTGGTTCAAAAAAGCTTATTTCCCTTAATTCTTGTCATTTCATATTTTTGTCAGATAAGACTCTCCTTGCTCTCAAGTGCGTGGTGGATCCTTCCGGAAAATGTTTCTACCTTGCGAGTTTGTCAGACTTTGTTGGTCATGTTACTGTGATTTTTTCTAAATAGAAATTGATGAAATCGACGACTACCCATATCAATTGTTGATAACTTAACCTCGGAAATATGATTATATGCGTCTGACCCAGGTACAGAGTCGGTTTTGCTGTCTTGTCAGAAGGATAAGTTGTCAATTTGTATTTTCCTTTCTCCCAATCCCATTGTATAAAACCTTGGGTGTATAAGATTCACTCTGATCTAATTATGTTCCACCTGCCACACCCATCAATTCATCTGCATGTGGGGGTTCACTAATGCACCCATACACACAAATAAAGATTTAATGCTATTCTGATGCCCGTAATCATGCTGTTCGTATGTGTCATTGCAGGCTGACCACAAACTGGTTACAGTGGACATCCATTGCCCCATTCAAGGTGATGTTGTGCTCGAGTGTATGAGTCTAAGGGCTGGTCTTGAACATGGAGAAATATTGTTCCGTGTCATGTTTAATACAACATTCCTATGGGAAAATGTTCTGATATTAGGGCTTGATCAAATGGATGTGCCGTGGGATCGCCAGAATCAGTATTCCAGGGATTTTAGGGCAGAGGTATTCCTTCATTGTTATATTAAGCATCTTTCATGTGACTTTATTTTGGTTGAAAGTAATTCGTCTTTGCTTATTCATGTTTTGATTAGATTACTTTCTTGGAAATGAATCCTGCTGCTTCTCTAGTTTCTGTTGATTCATCCGGTGATGAGGAGCCAAAAGAGAATCAATTAGCTAAAGGAGCCAAGAAAATTGAAGCCCAAGAACTGCAGGTTGAAGACCAAACAGTTTACAGTGCGTTACTATCTCGAGATGCTCAGACAAGCCACGACGATAATGAAGTTAGAGAATGGCCAATCCGGTCCAATACTGCTTTTCCGACCTCAATTCTCGAGCCAAAGCTTTCCTCCCAGTTAGAAGCTTCAGTGCATGCAGCTCTTGACGGATCTCTTGCAAGTTCAGACTCTGGCTCCTCTTCACTATCTCAAGATGGATCTCTCGTAAGCTTCAGCGCAACGCTCACCAAAAAGAATATTGAACCCCTGCAATCCCACAGACAGCATCTGATCTCTTCTCTGGAACTATCTCAAGATGTTCACTCTGGTAACACATTCTCACTAGAAGCTTATTCTGTATGCTTTAGAATCAAGGTAGAATGTTCCACATCAATTTCATGTTGGCCAGAGAATTTGTTGAATTAAGAATCGATGAGGTGGGAAGGAATAAGTTTAAGGAAATTGATAATTAATGAAATCAATTTCCTTAAAGTTGCCTTGTGTTCTGCAATTGCTTAAATTCTCTTTATGACCATTATTGCCTAACATTTTTTGTTGAACAGGTGAGAACATGGAATCTGTGAGATGGGAAGGAATAGCAGCTGCGACAGGAACAAACATGGAGGTCACTTCCGTCGGTGACTTAGCATCCTCATCGGCTATCAACAATGGCAGTGTAGAAGCTACTGCTGCAGGTGTCTCCAACTTGGTGCAAATCCCTGATTTAACAGTGCCAAAACAGGAAAAGGTATACCAGCAGGACGACTCACCATCATCAACCTCCATGTCATCTGGATACAACTATGATGTCTTCCTGAGTTTTAGGGGGCCGGATACTCGTTCAGGCATTACAAATTTCCTCTATACCAGGTTGCAAGGTGCTAAAATCAACACATTTAAGGATGATGAAGAGCTCCGAGTTGGAGAGGAGTTTGGTCCTGAGTTGCTCAAAGCTATCAGCCAATCAAAAATTGCAATTCCCATCTTTTCCAAGGGCTATGCCTCTAGTAAATGGTGTCTTAATGAGTTGGTCCAAATGAAGGAGTGAAGTAAAACAAGGAGACAAAAGATTATGCCCATTTTTTATGATGTTACTCCGGCGGAGGTCCGTCATCAAATCGGGTCTTATGAAGAAGCCTTTCATTTGCATAAGGAGAAATTTGGTGCGAACGTCAGTAAGTGGAAAGCTGCTCTTAACCATGTTGCCAATCTAAATGGATGGGACAATTCGAAGAAGAATAGGTATGTCATTTTTTGGGTTATCATTTTGGCGCTGTGTTTCCATAATATTACCTTGTTCTTCTAATTATGTTTTCCATTTTCCTTCCATAATATTAGAGGTGAAGGAGAACTGGTGGACGAGATTGTCAAGAACGTTATAGATGAATTGAAGATGGCTTATTTACTGGTGACAGACTGCTTGGTCGAAGTTGAAAATCATGTGAAGGAAATCAATGCAATGATGTGTGCTGATTCTGAGGATATACGAATTCTTGGAATCCATGGTATGGGGGGTTGTAGGAAAGACTACTCTTGCCAAAATCATCTACAACCGATTGTTGCATCATTTTGAAGCTTGTTGCTTTCTTTCTAACATCAGGGGAACTTCAGAGCTCAAGGGCATTGAAGGTTTGCAAAATCAGTTAATCTCAGACATTCTCAAAAAAGAGTGGTCAAACATTAGAAATGTTGAGGACGGAATTAAGATAATAAAAGAAAGGTTATACGGTAAAAAGGTTTTGTTGCTACTTGATGATGTTGATCAAATGACTCATTGGGATGCATTGATAGGAAAACCTGCATGGTTTGGTTTAGGAAGCAGGATTATCATAACTAGTAGAAACAGGGATATTGTCAATGCTCCTGAGTTTTATTATCCATATGAGCTTATGAGCATGAACTTCAATCAATCTCTTCAACCTTTTTGCAAACATGCTTTTGGAAGAGATTACCCTTTGGATGACTATGTTGCTTTCTCCACAGAAGTGGTCAAAAGTACAGGAGGTCTTCCTCTTGCTCTTGAAGCTATAGGTAAATTACTTCAGCGTAGTAGCAAAGGTTGGGATGCAATATTGAGGAAGCTAAAACAAGTTCCTCTCTATGAAGTGAAACAAAAGTTGAAAATAAGTTATGATGCCTTAGATGATTGTCAAAAGCATATCTTTCTTGAAATAGCTTGTCTTTTCACTGGATTTGATCAAAGGATGATGCTCCACTCGTGGAAAGAATCCAATCTCTTCCCGGAGGAAGGCCTTGAGGTCCTTCAGAGGATGTCTTTGATAAAAATTGGGAAAGACAACAAGCTATGGATGCATGATCAGTTAAAAGGCCTTGGTAGAGACATTGTTCGTCAAGAATGTGGTAAGGAACAAAAAAAAAAGACTCGGTTGTGGAATTGTGTGGAAGGTTTGGAAGTGCTGATGGAACCTAAGGTAAATTTGCATTTCCATTACTTTATCCCCATCAAGCTAGCAAATTTCATGCCTTTTCACTGTGATTGTTTGTTCAATAATATTTAAGGGAAGTCGTTTTTTTTTTCTCATATTACTGCTGTAACTTTTTTTCATTTATACCAATGCTTAGATTTATCTTTCATGTTCAGGAAGACAATTATACTTGTTCAATATGATATTCTTGCCCTTTTGTTTCACTGTCGCAGGGAACACAAAAAATTGAAGCTCTTTGCCAAAAAATTGATCCTCAGTTGCTCTACAATTTTGCAAACGAAGAAGTTGAGAGGCTATGTAATATATGACACCTTGAAGTAAGGGTTTTCAAGGATAACTCGTCATCAAATGATAGAGAATATGGAGATTTGAAATGTTTGCTGCTAAGTAAGATAGGCATTTGTGTTTGTCAGCTGGGTAGACGGTTCTTTTTGCCGTCCCTTTAATAGTGAAAATAAACAAACATACAATATATACATTGTATCTAAACAAGAGTTGATTAGGTCATCTTCTTGTCATGAACTAATTGAAATTTTACCGAGCACAATAGATCAACATGAAGGTCTCTTGACAATATGTCAATACTCATTGTGCGCACTCAATATCGTATCTTCTGAAATGCCATTACACTTGATAAAATTGAACAGTATCCACAAAGGTCGAGCCAATGGTTGTCTCAGTGACCATTTCTGTCTACATGTGGCAGCCTCATTGATCTTCTCAAACTTACGACATGACTCGTATTACAAGTACGCACGCTGGTTGTGTTTTTGCAGGAGAATTGCCAAAAAAGTCCTAAACCTATTGCAATTGTATCAATTCAGTCCTAAACCTCTTTTTTTTTTTTTTTTGCCAATTCAGTCCTAAACCTTTTATATTTTTGCCAGTTCAGTCCTTCCGGCAATCTTTAATCGGAATAATCTGATGTGGAATCCCAATTAGCGGCAGTCGGCGTTGCCGATGCTGACATGGACGCCAAAGATGCAAAATGGCGACGTTTTGCTTATAAAAAAAAAAAAAAAAACAACAACAAATCAAAAAAGCCACAAATAGCGCCGTCCTTCTTCTTCTGCGTTTCCTTCCCAAAATTGACGTGAGGAACCCTAGTACGAGATCTTCCCCAGATTGAGCGTTGCTTTCTTCTTTAGATATCGAAATTTTTGCACCAAATCAAAGTTGATGCTCAATCCACGCTTTCTCAACATTGTTCTCCTCACTGACGTCAAGAACCCTATTCTCTCCCAAATCGAATTTGCCCAACCGAAAGAGCCCAAAAATCTCGCAGATTTTGTCTAGATTCCTCATGCCAAATCATTCTTTTGTTGTCGTGTTCATTGATCGAGCGCCTTTTGCCTGACACTTTTGCTCATCCATCACAATCATAGACACACCCGTATTGTGAAGACCCGATTTGGCCACAACCCTGTTGCGACCCGACTCACCCATCACAAATCGCAGCAAATAGAAGGAGGAGTTGTGGTCCTGGTTCAATTTTGTTGTCGACGAGTGTTGAACGAACACGACAATAGCGAAAAATAGTCAAAATGTATGTTGTGGTGGTCCCAAACTTATTGCGTTCTCCTCGTCTTATTTTATATTATCAATTTGCGTTAGTTTTTTTGGCGTGTATTGTTGTTGGTTGGGAAAAGAATGTTTTTGCATACTTATTGGCATGACACCAAAGAATTGTTATGTTCCTTAGAAATAATGAATCGTTCAGTTAGTTCAGCTGCGTCCTTCTTCATTCCAAGATGAGAGGAGAGGGTGTAGGAATCCAAGGAAGTTCGTGTCTCACTAGTTGCTGTGCGAGATAAAACCTATATCTAATTTTTTACTTGTAATTATTTAGTAAGAAAGTCAACTTGGTCCACTGAGGATTTTAATTTTGACGAGTCTTTCCAATTGAATTCTTTCTCCCTCGACCTGCTTCGAACCATATCATGTGAAAATTCTAGTCCTTTAGACCAGCTGTAACCACTTTTCTTCTTGGTTGTTGGACTTGCAAGTGTAATAGAACGTAATAAAGATCTACAAGTCAGTGATTCTCCGAGCCGCCCAGTTTTCCAATAGTCTCTAGCACTAATTACAGAGAAATTAGTTAAATTCTCAACTGTACCAAACCTCCAGGTGTGATTGCCTGGAGCAAAACCATTGAGATTCATAGACAAGTAGCACGAGTGTAAGACAAACCCAAGTAGCACAAGTGTAATCATCAATGATGGTCAAGAAAAAACGAGACCCATCACGATGTGGAGTGTGATAGGGTCCCCAGATGTCCATATGAAGTAAGGAAAAAGCACTGGTAGCTCTTGATGTACTGACGGGAAATTGTTTTCGAGATTGCTTTGCTAATGGACATATTGGGCATTGAGGATAAGGAAAACGCATAGAATGACCCAAACGTTGATGAAAAACAATATCTTTATTACTAGTAATAGCATTACAAGAAATGCTTTGACCGGTAAAATCAAGATCTTTTTGGAGACTGGTCCAAAAATACAATCCTTCTGCGACACTACCCAAGCCCATCAAACTGCCAGTCAAAGGGTCCTGAAAGAAGCAATTTTTCGAATTGAATACAGCCCGGCAAGAATTATCTTCACAAGCTTTTGAGACTGATAAAAGATTGAACTCAAAATAGGGTATGAAAAGGACATTTTTGAGAACAATGTTTGGACTGAGCTGGACTGTTCCAATTTTACTGACATGAATAATGTTTCCATTGGGCAGACGTACAGATGTTGAGGAATGTGGCCTTTCTTGGATACCAGAAAATAATTGTTCATTGCATACTATGTGGTCACTAGCACCTGAATAAATTATCCATGCATCAACTAATATTGAATTTGTCTTGCATAAGAAAGTACCTGAGAAACTTGCAGTCTTGTCATTAGTGGACAACTGATTTAATGCCTTCATAATATTCTGGTACTGATCTTGGGTAATGATCTGATTTGCACCATCAGTCCTTCGTGCTGAAACTTGGTAAGCAGCAATTTCTTTTTCCCTTTTATCACCTGGCTTTCCATGTAACTTCCAGCATGTGTCAATAATGTGATGAGGACGTTTACAATATTCACAGTATTTACCCTTATTTTTGAAATTTTGCCCTGCAGATTTTGTGGATGATGTGGCATGTTGTGGACCACCGGATGTTCTATACGCGGGTGCTGACGTGGCGAAGTAGGGACCATTTGATTCGGTCGAGTGAGCGGACAGTTGAGGATCGTCCAATCTTCTCTGTTCCTGGCCATTGGATCCGGGCGGATAAGTGGAGGAATAGGAGCCGTCAGATCTTCTCCCAGCATCCCAGCCGTTGGATCGCAAATTAGGGTTAGGGTTTATTTCCCCAAATCGGTTCCCGCAGCCCCAAATTCTCCTCCTTGCCCGAAGCTCTCTGTTCCTCCGGTGAAGCCTCGACCTCCACGGTGCGGCGCCTCCGTTGAGTTGAGACCCCTTTGGAAAGCAGCAAGGGCGACTCCTTTGCCCACTCTTCCGTGCTCGGCTGCGGCTTGCCGCTGGCTTTCCTCTTGGACGGCCAGTTGGTAGATCCGGCCGAGCGAGGGCATGGGATCCATTGCTAAAATATGCGAATGGAAAGATGAGTACGTGCCGTTCAAAATCAGTAAGAAACGAGTCACTTTCTCCATCTCTTTGATTGCTCGGTATTGCTGCAGCGTGGATTCGGGACCCTCAAGGCGTTCTTCGGCCGCTTCCAGCTCGTTCCAGAGAGCGGAAAGTCGGTTGAAGCAGACAGCAACTGACGAGTTCCCCTGCTTCAGGTCCGAGATGGCTTGAGTGATGGTGAAGAGCTTCGCCGGATCGAGCCACTCGTACATTTCTCGAATGTTCGCCAAGATCGTTTTTGAGTCCTCGATCAGTGGAAGCCCTGCCGCGACATCTGGAGTGAGGCAATTCCCAATCCAGGTACGAACTAGCTGATTACATTTTCGCCACAGGTGTTGCTGTCGTTCGTCAGTCGGGTAAGGTATGATTCCATCTATGAAGCCGTCTTTTTCTTTTGTCACGAGTGCTCGCCGAAAGTCTTGAGCCTAGGTGTTGTAATTTTCTAATCTGGTGAGTTGTATATTGATGAGTCGCAGCTCCGATCCGTCGGCCGACGACGTGTAGAGGGGGTCGCCAGGCTCGGGACGTCTGCTGTTGAAGGAAAATCCGTACGGTAAGAAAGCGGATTGAGATCCGGGTTGAAGAACCGGATAGGGATTCTGTGGAGTCAATCCGGGTCCGAAACCTAGTCCCGATCCACCACTGGAACGAGTGTCCTGTGATGCACTATTTCCTTCGGGTCGAATTCCGAATCCCGACTCATTTCCTTCTCCAGGTAAGCTCTATTGAGCCAATGCGTGACTAGGTCCAGCAGGCCATTGGCCATGAATTGGATACCAGCTAATGTATGGCCATTGTTGAATAGGTGTTAGTAATGGAGCCGAAAGCTGTGGCTGGAAATTATGGGTTTCATCAATTTGGGTCTGAACAATCTGATCTTGTGGCAGATTTTCAGTAGGATGGTTGAGCGATTCCTCCACAGGTGAGATCACTTCTTGGTCGTTGCTGCTGCTCGACTTGTTGCTTTGATTTCTAGCCATGGGTATTTGAACAATTGAATTCCTAATCGGTGTGTCAATCTATTTTGCAGAAAGAGATTTTGCAACAACAATTGAAAAACTACCAAAGGCAATTCAGATTATTTGCGGAAGCTAGATCAGAACGAGGCGCTCTGATACCATGACAGGAATGGAGAGGAAAGGTGATTTTTGTGTATTTCTGTATATTCAATGTACAAGTATGATCCTCCACTTATAATGTTAGTGAGAGGAAATAATATGGGAAATAAAAAATACACCGATTACATAATGATTCCATTTTCCTATTTTACCAAGCTAATCACTAACAGACTGATTCAATCACTGATACTTGAATTGATACTCAGAATCGGTATCTTCATATTTCCAACACTCTTATTAATTCATATTATTTTACATGCACGAAATATTGCACATGCTCATATTATTATTCGATACTTGTCATGTTCTTTTGATAGGAGGATATACCATCACGTATGTCACGACGTCCCATGACCCTCGTAGTATATCATCAAGGAGTTTGACTAATGGATTATTAAACCTAGACCTAACTTAGACTCTCTTCTAATTATTATGGAGTCGCCACTAATCTATTACTAATGGATTGATTAGAAACCCAAATAAAGTAATTGTAAAATTACTTCACTTCTACGAACTAGACAAATTACAGATTAAATGAGTTCGTAGACTTGATTACACTGGATTTCTCCAATATCCTTTTGGTATATTTTCTCTTTTATTTAAAATATATATATAGATAGTCTTTGTAAGAACATACACATAGATCGAGAGCCATTCGTTGGCATCTTTCTTGTTTCTACAGAGTGGTCCAGGCCGTAAGTCCCTGAGTGGCTGTTAGACCGTTGGTTTAGCTCTGTAACGGTTTTGAAGACGGAATAGTTCCGATCTTAAGTATGAGCTTACATAGAAGATCTACATCTTCCTCTAGTTCTCTATCACAAATGGACTCAGATCCAAGTCCTATACATAGAGAAGAAGTAAGGATAGAAGATTTCAACAAATCTATAGAAAATTGGGAAATTCCTAAAATACAGCTTAAGGAAATATACAAGTAATCAAAATTGAAGTTTTTCAAAAATCAGACTATGTCATAACTACTGAAGAAAGAGATGTTCCTCTTTCTAATTCTTATGAAAAAATACATCTTTTGAACAAAGAGTCCATTCAAAAGCATAAACAAAAATACAACTACATTCATATAGGACTAGTCCAAGTAGGAGTCAAACCTCTTACTAAAGAAGGCCTTAATACTTCCATTCTCTTAGTCTTACTTGATGCACGTCTTTTAAACTACGATGAATCCATTCTCGCATCTGTAGAGACAAGTCTCTGCAAAGGACCCATACATTTTGACTGTTACCCTAATTTTTCTGTATCCCTCAAAGATAAGAACATTCTTAGAGCCCTAACACTCCAAATCAAAACCCATAATTACAAAGTGGCAGATGGTTCTATTCCTTTAGCCCTTGTTTATAGAATTCATTATAAAGCCATGTCCTCCGCCTTTGGAGAAAATGCTTTCAAACATAGTCCCCGAGGAGAAACACTTCTCCTCCAAACTGACATTTCTAGAGCTAATACAACAATTCCTAGGTCTATTAATTGGAACCAAGTTACTTTACCAGAACAATGGGAATTAGAAAACCAAATTCCCCAATAAGTTGTTCAAAATACAGATCCGACTAATGTCATTCAACATCCAGAAGGAAGAGTGACCATTAGATTTCCTAGAAGATCTTTCGATTCAAGATCTAGTCCTTCTTTTTATAATTCTTATACAAGGTCCATAGATCTTAATCCTAATCTTCCTCCTATAATCACCATTCCTCCTAGTACGCACAGAAACACTCCTCCTCCTAGTATACATAGAGATACTCCCACACACGATACAACACCTTTACCTCCTTCCACCAATATAATTAATCAATAGACACCTCCTGAACCAGAAATTAGTGGTTTAGATAATAGATCAGGGATTTCCAGGCCAGTTTATCAACAAAACCAGCCTGAACCAGTCCTAGAAAGTACAGACTCCCCTCATCATTCTCCTACTTATTCTCAAATGATAGATGCTGAGCTTAATGTTTTAGAAAACATTTTGAACCAAACAAAACTTTTCTTAATAAAGAATTTAATTCTGAAGACAACAAACAAATCGAGAGAATGGTTCTTCAAAACCTTTGCGACAAAGCAAAAGACGTCAAACAAAAATATTACGACTACATATACGAATATGAAGTCCATATATTCTTCTTTGATTGGTTAGAAGAACAATTCCTTGAACCAAAAGAAATACTTGTTTTAGATCATCATTATAAGTGGAAACTTGATAATGGTGAAACCATAGAATCCAATCATCCACCCCTTAGAAGAATAAAAATACAACATGGAGAAAGTGAGGTTACAGCTACTCCTTTTAGGCTTCCGGATCAAGGAGACTCTCTTTATACTCACAAAGTCATTGAACAAAACAATTACACTAATCAACATTTGGCGACCATAGGAAAACAGTTGAATAGAATAGAATCCACCATTCGGAATCCTACTCAACTCGTCACACCACAAGTAGACACTTTCAAAAAACCCATTTTCAAAGTCTTTGAATTCCCAAAAAACCTTAGCCCGGAGTTTGCCAAAGCCATAGAACAAAAGAAAAAACTCCTAGGAAAAGCAAAGCTAGAACCTACTCCTATTATAGACACCCCTAAATTCCAGAATCTTATCATTAAAGACACCCCCGACCAACCCACTATCGGACATTGACCAAACAATCTGGTGACTCTGATAATGAATCGGTCACTGAGATTAACAGACTCAACTGGAGACAACCTCAGAAGCTTTATTATAGTAGGGCTACTCCACCTGACATTGCCCAAGAAGAATCATCACAGAAAATACAAAATAAATACTCTCCTGATGCCATTTATGAATGGAATATAGATGGTGTTGCCGAAAGCAATATCATGAATATTCTTAATAACATGGTCATGCTTGCCAATGCCTACAAAACCCAGCAAGATGTTTCTGATCATGTTGTTGCTAATCTTTTAGTAGCCGGATTTACTGGACAACTAAAAGGTTGGTGGGATAATTATTTGACTGATGAACAAAGAATACAAATTTTAACTGCCTATAAAATAGATGATTTTGGTCAACGCATGGATGATGACCAAGGACATCTCATCCAAGATGCGGTGAATACTCTTATCTATTCCATTTCACAACACTTCGTAGGAGACCCTTCACATATTAGAGATAGGAATCAAGACCTCTTATCCAATATGCGTTGCAAATCCTTAGGAAGGTTTAGAGAATACAAAGAACTTTTCCTTCAAAGGGTTCTCATCAGACCTGATTGCAATCAACCCTTTTGGAAAGAAAAATTCTTAGCAGGATTACCCCAAATTATAGGTGATCAAGTTAGGGATAAAATTAGAGAAGAATACAATGGCCAAATACCTTATGATCTTCTTTCTTATGGTGAAATAATCTCTTATGTTTACCGTCAAGGAACACAAATGTGTAATACTATCAAATTACAAAGACAGCTCAAGGAAGAACAATCTCTCACCAATAGAAGTCTAGGAGATTTCTGTGCTCAATACGACCCTTCTTATAATGAAAAAACAAAACCAAAATGTAAGGGAACTTGTCCTTCTAAGAAAGAAACAAAGAAACACCACAACAAATCTCAACCTCGTAGGAATAAACAAAGACACCAGAATAACCCAAACAGACCTCATAATGATAGAAAAAATTTTAAAGACATCAAATGCTATTCTTGTGGTAAAAAAGGTCATATTTCAAAATACTGTAGGATTAATAAAAAATTAAATGAACTCTCTCTTGATGACAATACTCTTAACCAGTTAAATAACATATTCATAGAAAATGGTGATACTTCTTCTGATGAACTTCTTGAGGAAGAAGGTCTTTAGATTAATGAAATAGATTCCTCTTCTGATTCTGATTATGAAGACGCCTCTCCTGAAAAACCCGTTCCTGAAATAAACATGTTAACAAAAGAGGAAGAATTTCTCCTTAGCACTGCTGATAAGATTACTGACCCAGAAGCCAAGAAAGAATACTTAGACAGACTTCATTCTTCCCTAAATATTACCTCCAAGCCCAATACTTCTTACAATTTAAAAGACATCTTGAATAGAAACAAAAAACCTCAGTCTAGACCCGTTAATATAAATGACCTCCAAAATGAAATAAAACAACAAAAATTAGAAATTCAAGCCTTGAAAGCAACACGCTTAGATATGAAAAAAGAGATTTCGATATAAAATCTCTCGTCATAAAAGGAAAAACAAAATTAGAAGACCAAAACGAAATCACCAATACATCTGATATTCCAGATCCAGCCTTCCTTATGTTATTAACAGAAATAACATCTAGAAAATGGATAATAAATATTATGATAAAAATCAACAATGAGTTTATTATTTAAACAACAGCACTCTTTGATACAGGAGCTGATCTCAATTGTATCAAGGAAGGCCTTGTTCCAACAATATACTTTGATAAAACATCTGAATCCTTAAAATTAGCCTCAGGAGACAAACTGAATATACAATACAAGCTACCCGAAGCTCTAATAATAAAAGATCAAATGTCTTATAAAACCTCTTTTCTTTTAGTTAAAAATATGAGGCAACAAGTAATTCTTGGAACTCCTTTCATACAACTAATACAACCTTTTACAGTTACTAACGAAGGTATTGAAACTCATGCTCTAAACAGAAAAATCACCTTCAACTTCATAACAAAACCACAAAAGAGAAGCCTAAATATTTTACAAGAACATTCTATTTCAGAAATAAATTGCCTCATAAAAGACAAAGAAAATCAACTTGAATTCTTAAAAGAAGATTTAGAATTCAAAAGAATAGAAGAAAATCTTATAAAACCAAACATCATAGAAAAAATAGCTTCCCTACAAAAACACATAGAAAAAACTATATGCTCTACTCTACCCAATGCTTTTTGGGAAAGGAAAAAGCATATCGTTGATTTACCTTATGAACATGACTTTTCTGAAAACAAAATTCCTACCAAAGCCCGACCAACACAGATGAACCAAGAAGTTTTGAAATTTTGTCAAGCAGAAATACAAGACCTCTTGAATAAAAAACTCATAAGAAAAAGCCAATCACCTTGGAGTTGTTCTGCTTTCTATGTCAATAAAAATGCTGAACTAGAAAGAGGAGTTCCCAGGTTAGTTATTAATTATAAACCTCTTAATACAGCTCTTAGATGGATAAGATACCCTATACCCAATAAAAAAGATTTGCTAAACAGGCTTTGTAGATCAAAAATATTTTCTAAATTTGACATGAAATCAGGATTTTGGCAAATACAAGTCAGTGAAAAGGATAAATACAAGACGGCCTTTACAGTCCCTTTTGGCCAATATGAATGGAATGTTATGCCATTCGGCCTCAAAAATGCCCCTTCAGAATTCCAAAGAATTATGAATGAAATTTTCAATCCTTATTCAGAATACATCATAGTTTATATAGATGATGTTCTAATATTCTCTTCCAATATAGAACAGCATTTCAAACATTTATCTACTTTCATAAAAATAATCATACAAAACGGTCTTATAGTCTCTCCTACTAAAATTGCACTCTTCAAGACCAAGATTAGATTTTTAGGCCATTACATCCATTTAAGCACCATCACTCCCATAGAAAGATCAATCTCTTTTACTGATAATTTCCCAGATGAGATTAAAGACAAAACTCAATTACAAAGGTTTTTGGGTAGTCTCAATTATATTCTAGATTTCTTTCCCAATATAAATATCCTTTGTAAACCTTTACATCAAAGGTTAAGAAAGGATCCTCCACCATGGACCTCTGTCCATACAAACATTGTCAAACAAATAAAATTGCATGTAAAAGATATACCATGCCTACATCTTGCTGACCCTTCCACTTTCAAAATAGTAGAAACAGACGCGTCAGAATTAGGATACGGTGGCATTCTCAAACAAGTCAATAACAACAAATAACAAGTTATTCAGTTTATATCAAAACATTGGAATTCCACTCAACAAAATTATTTGACAATCAAAAAAGAAATACTTGCTATAGTCTTGTCTATATCAAAATTCCAAGGAGATTTATTAAATCAAAAATTTCTCTTGAGAATTGATTGCAAATCAGCCAAGGACATTTTACAAAAAGACGTTTTAAATATTGCATCAAAACAGATTTTTGCCAGATGGCAAGCCATACTCTTAGTATTTGATTTTGACATTGAATTTATAAATGGTTCTTCAAATTCATTACCTGATTTTCTCACAAGAGAATTTTTACAGGGAATACCAATATGCCAAGATCCAAAAAAGACAAAGATAAAGGCAAAGGCAAAGCCACTGCCGAACCCTCCAATACACCACCAAAGCCAAAAGGCTTAACATCCGTCAAGACATGGCTCCAAATGGCAGAAAACAACCAAACATTCTTACAGCAAACACCTTTGACAACATAACCCATATCATCTAAACCCATGCTAGCCCTTAATCGCTTAGCCAACATACTACCAAAAGAAACAATATTGCTACTTGCCCAATCTTTACAAAACGTAAAGAAAGAGCCATCCAAAGTGCCATAGAGGTAAGTAACAATCCTTCCCCGCTTGCTACACAAAAACAAGCGGAATACAAAAGAATTTCGAATGAGGTGGTTATTAAGCCTCGTGCAACCCCTCCTTCTCAAAGATCAAAATTTTTCCCCAAAACATCTTTTCAAAAAATATTGACTGTGGAAGATGGATTCTTCGATAAAGATCCAATCAAATTTGCAGAAAACATATTTCCAAAAATTGGCTTTTCAAACCTCACAATACAAACAAAACCCTTGCTTATTATGAGCAAATTTTAGTGGAAACAGAATCAGCAAGATTCACTCACTTTGCTGACAAAACCAATACAGAAAATATCCTTTATTCCACTATATCCATCGCAAAGTCATACACCCCTCACATTGGGGAGCCTCACCCCATACACCCAGAAAATTCCAAACCAGGACTTACCCAAAACCTGCCATACTCCTCCTCATATACATACGGGACTACCAACAAGCTTGGTGGAACGTCTTTTTCAGACAGAATACAAATTTCCAACACACCTGGTTATTATTCTTCAAAGACAACTTCCCAAGACAAAGCTTACCAAACTGGTTTGACTCCCGGTGGGATCTCTTTGGTCCTTTGGACATAATATTACACCCCACAAACAAACAAGGATACAAGATTTTCAGTGAACACTTCATACCAACACCTCATGATATAAGGTTCCCATGCCTTATGCATTTCTTTATAATATTCAGAATCTCTTGGGTAACAGCCTGGGAATTTGAATACAATACATCCAATAAACCGGGTGTACCAGTACTTGTCCGAAAATACAAAACAAAATGATGGGATGGATTCAGATTTCTTGATCAAGGATTCGAAGCTGCGGTTAAAACATGGCTAAATAGCCAGAAAACCCAAATAATCGCATCCCCATCAAATACATCGTTTTTACAGGAAAAATCCATGGCAAGTGCAGCACTTGCAGCAGTCCAAAACAGAGATGAATATTGCAACATCCTCAGGACAATGCTCTCAGAAGCGGAAGAATCACAATGTGGATCTTCCAAATCTCAATACAGTCAAGACGGATCCTCCCAGTCACATCACAATGGAAACACTAATGAAGACGACTGCTACGGGATCAATCTGGACAGAGATTAAAATTCAAAGACATCACATGCAGATATCTTTACAAGCGGCGCAAAGGCTACACACTGGAGCGTAGTAGACATACACTGTTCATACACTGTTCACTGTTCACTATTCACTTACACTGTTCACTCAGTACTGTTCACTTTTACACTGTTCAGCATTGTAGCACTTTCACTGTAGCACCCTCTATAAATACATCCACTCAACATAGAAGAAGGGAGCTCGAAATTTTCCAGATTTCTCTCTTCTTCTCTCTCTCTCTCTCACTTGTAACCCATCCTCCCTTCCATCTCCATCCTCATCTCTTCCATCTTCAAGCTCTCTTACCTTGTATCCCCTGGTTTCAAAGTAAGTTAGTTTTTCACATACATAGTTTTATACAGGGTTACCAACTTACATGATAGTTGGTTAACCATTTCATGTAATACAAACATCAATACTCCCTGGAGTGCGGATTACCGCCCTAGTGGATGACTTGATGCTTTAGTTTCTGCATCCTTCAATACATGTAATTTCAGCTTTTCAGCTTTATATAATACAAGTTCATACCACCTTCATGGTTGGTTTTTATTTATGCATACTCTTACTTTATATTTTATATATTGCTTTTTGTCTTTACATTATTTTTAATTCTCGCGATTTTATTTAAGTCATTTACTTTCTTGTTCTTGATTATCATTTCCTTTTAGTTACATCATTTCCTGCTTTCATATAGATCTGTTAATCTCTTATACTTCCTTGTTCTCTCATATAGTACTCCGATCCTAACCCATTTATGGTATATATATATATAGGGTGATCATGTAGGTATGCAACATTATTTAACACTCAATAAAGCAAAGAAGTAAATAAATTGCAAGCATAGGGAGGTAATACTTATCTCGAAGCAACAAAAGCATATGTAGTGTTTGGTAGAAAATCACATCAACATCCTAAATGTGATTTTTAATTAACATGCAATTTCACTCAAATATTATGCAAACTATACTATATGAAATGCATGTTACTAATCTAACATAACATGCGACGTAACTCATCTAAATGTCCTAATTCTAAGGACAATTAAATATATTACTCTAGCATGACACACAATTTCATGAACCTAGACATACAATTTCTAATATGACATGGAATTTAATTAAATGACCTAAACATATAGATCAATACATGACATACAAGCAATGACACAGCATATATGGTGATGTGGTGCAATGACATACCATACAATGACGTAGCATGATGACGTGGCATAGGATGAATGATATGGCAGGATGGCACACTGCAAGACGCACGTGACACGTAGTGTTATGCTCTCTTGATCTCGATTAATCATGTGATTTTTGGCCATGGGCCTGACCAAAATTTAACGCTTTCATGGGCTCAGTCCAATCTATTAAGTTCAAGACCTTCACTTAGACTCATCCACCATTGGTCCAATTAATATGCAAATGCAATTTAATTAATATTTTTGCTAGGGGATAGGGTTGAGCATTAATTTTTTATGTAATGAATTACTAAATGGAATGTCAAAATTTAAGTGTCAACAAGTATAAATCCACATTACATAAAACTCCACGTATAGAGAATTTGATTGGTGTGAATAATTTGTTATAGTTTTGTGCGTATTATTACTTTTGTAAAAATTAATGTCGGCACCATCAAAAGTAAATTACCGAGTATATCTCGCGTGTGAATGTGCCATGTGGCTCAATCCACCACGAGCTTTAGGTAGCTAGCAAATCTCCAGTATGTATGCATATATTGCTGATGCATATATTGATTCTATCTTGCACTGTGGCAAATCAAGTTTCAAAATTACTTTAGTATGTCTCTTATAATATTTTGACTTAAGATTATGACAACTTTTTGAAAGAGTTAAAAATGTAAAGATGTCCATCATTACAAAAGTTAACAAAGGGTAAAAAAACTATATTTGTAGAGAGTTCATTACATTACTTTGTTATTTTAAAATTGAGGTATGACCAAGTGCATAGGTTGTCAACAGTTCAGGTTGTAAGAAAATTCAAACCAAATCAAACCGTTGAGGTGTGGGCTTGCTACGACCCAAATTGTGATCTGAATTGAATACTATCCGCTTCTGTTTGGATTTTCAGTATTTACTTTTTAAATTTCTTTTTTTAACCCTGCCCAAACTCGCTTTCCTTCTTTTTTTATTTTTTTTATTTTTCTTCGCAAAATCTCTCTCATCTTCTTCTTCTTTATCCTCTAAACCGGACTGTGTCTCTCTTCTTTATACCCCACCACCACTCCACTAGGTCCACCACCGACACCCATTCCTCCCTCACCTTCAGTCTCCAAACCTTCTTCTCTCTGCCTCTTCCCCAAGTCCCAGCGCCACCTCCGTGTCCTCTCGACCTCTCCTAACAGCCACGATCAAGGAATCTCGCTGGCTCTGGGAAAAAGCAACGGTAGCTAGCGAGGAGGAGTAGCGGTGGCTCCGCGAGGAGCAGAGGTGGGCTTGCGAGACGGAGTCCCTCCTTGACGAGAGATCGCCCGGTTAAAGCTCCGGATTCATCCTAGAGCCCGGAATTCAGATTCGGGGAGGAAATTCGAGGGAGTTGACGGACGTGGTTCCACTGTTGTAGGCGTTGCAAGAGAGGAATTTGATCGCAGAGAGCGGGTCGAGCGCGAATCTGATGCTATTGGACGAGAAAGAGGAGAAAGCGGTGGAGGAGAAGGAAACTGCAGCAGAGGAGAGATGAAGATTAGTGTTTCTCGATGGCGATTTAGAGAAAGATGAAAGAAAAGAGAAACATTGTGTAAATTGTTGGGTAATTTTCAGTTCGATTCAGTTAACCATACCGAAAATATGAATGGTTACTTTTTTTATTATTAGAATAAAAAATGGACAAAAATGCAGTTCAGTTTGATTCGATTTCGATTTCGATTCAGTTTTTCGATTCGATTCTAACACCGCTAATAATAAGTAATGACTTTCATAATTAAAAATCTGTATGATTACCTATAGTGGCAAAATATGTCATATTTCTTTGGTAAATGTATGAATTACATAATGTGATTGCTCAAATTCAACAAATCAGTAGGGGTGTGCAACGGGAACCGCCCGAACCGGGAACCGGCCGGACCGGACCGAACTGGTGGGTTTTGGGCGGTTCCCACGGTCGGCGGTCCGGTCCCCAGTTCCTAATCTTGGAACCGGTGGCCGGTCGGTCCGGTTCCCGGTTTCAAGGTGAGAACCGGACCGAACCAGACCGACCGGACCGAACCAAATTTTTTTATATATAATTTATATACATAGAATTAATAAAAAATATAAACATGATAACTTATTGCAACCAAAATTGCAATTTGAGGTAGCAACCTCTTATGTGACCAAGAGACCATTAAAATCCTTTTTGTTACTCTGTTATTTATAGAAAAAATCTCCTTGATAGTTTCGACGTGGGACTAAGACTTCAAGAGATCCCGTGAATCACACAAGTGAAGTTTGAATATTTTGCACGTGGAACACGTGTGATTAGTTTTGTTGAATTGCCCGATAATCGAATTGAATTGATCGGTCAAGAGCGCGGTCACTCTTTAGTTCTTTAGTGCAAAAAAGTAGAGTTGATTTTTTTGGACCGGACCGGACCGGACCGGAACCGATGGTCCGGTCCGGTTCCCGATCCTAGGACCAAACGGTCCGGTCCATGGTTCGCAATTTTGGGAACCGGTGCTCCCGGTCCGGTTCCCGGTTCCAAGGTGGAACCGGACCGAACCGGGGACCGATCACCCCTACAAATCAGTGATATGAATATCACTTTAAATTGTGCTTAATAAAATGCTCACTAAAAGTGGAACAATGCAGAAACATCTTTGTTGGGGAAGCAAATAATATTATAAGATTAAAAAAATTCATCATCACAAAAACAAGTGAGACAAGAGAGAGTGTTTCACTTCCTATGTAATTAAAGAACTTTTAGAGTTAGGGATTTGATTGCACTAATAATTTATATTATTGCTTTCTTGATATCTCAAACAATCATTTTCATCAATTATGAACCCTAAAAGTCTTTTAAGTCGCTATGTGTTCATGAAATTGGATTTATTATGGTCCTAAGAATAGTTCTAACCATTCTACTAAAACCGACAAATCACAACAAATAAAAGAAGTATAAAAAAAAACTGCGCTCAATTGATCCAAGAGAGCAATGAAAAGACGAGTAAAGAGCGAGATGTAAAAGGAACTCCATACCAATCAGACAAAGAATATAACATGGCCTTGTTATTAAGCCTTAGGAAGCCAATATCATGAACTTAGTTCAAATCAAAATTAATTTAAAAAAAAAAACTAATTTTCCTATCTCTCAACTAGAGAAAAAATCATGATTTATCCTAAAACATGTATACACCATTTAAATGAAACTACACCAATTTTAATACTAAAATCCGACAATCCAGTCAAAGCCTATTTTTCTAACTACTTTAAAAAAAACTATTTTTCCAATTTTTTATTTTCGGAATTTCTTTTTTTTTTTTTATAATAAAGGAGACATCGGCCAGGCTCTTAGGCCCAATCAGAATATGGATCACGAGTGGATTTCTCGGGTCTGGAACACAGACTCCGAAGGGCTTAATCAAAGTAAATCCACATCAATCAAATGAAACCCAACTCCCAAGAACTCAGCCGAAACTCTTAACAAAAATTCCATAGCTGAGAGAAAAGTTACCGCAAAAGAGTTGAAATCCAGTCCAAGACATGTCCAGAAACTTTCCCACCTCGTCTGCACGCATTAGGAAACAATGTCAGTGAGAAAGAGAACAACCCACAAAGAAGATCAGCAGGGACAAATTTGGGACACGCAGCTTCCACCCACAACCGTCTCCGACCATCATAATGAAATACTAGTACAGAACATGAACTGCCTTTCACCGTTTCTCTTTGATTTTACCTATCGGATACATGAACTCTGTCTTTTCTCACTTTGCTATAGAGTGCAACATGCGCGCGCTCTTTTTTTTTTTAGGTAGCTCTGCGTAAGACTTTTCTGAATTACGTTCATGACCAGCAAAAACCAGTTTTAATCCCATGAAAATACTTCAAAGACTTACTCGACCACACGACCTCACTCATGGCAAAGATTCATTTACCTAACATTCATCCATATCCAGCGAGAAGACTAACGAAGTAAATCAGAATGGAAGACAACATGAACACATGAGATCAGACAAAAATGAAATAATCGCGGTATTTGGGGGTCCCGGTCCTAGACTAAATTCATAGGAATCAGAGATGGAACGAGTAAATCAAACGTGTATATTACAATATGACCATGAGATTGACATCCGGATTTTTATATTCAGTAAGACACTTTTCAAATGTGTAGACAATTTCGTTCGTGGATTTTCACAAACTCATTGTAAGCAACGAATTGGAGGATGAAACGAAGCAGGAATGCAAGCAAGATCGAAACTTAAAATGTCACTGGGATAACATAAGTCATTAGAAGTCATGGATATGGCCTCCAATACAGCAGATTCGAACTTTGACGAAATAGAGCACGAAGCCTTACTGTAGCGAAGGGCATTACTGATTGCGATCGATTGCTTAACTTGCCAGAGGAGGTCTAAGAAATATTGGTGAAAACAATTGGCGCTGGCGAGAGAGTCTCGAACCAACTTAAAGTACTTCACGCTCACTGGCTCAGAAAGATGACAGGCTCCTGCGCGACCAAGGTCAACGAAGAAAGTCTGCGAAACAGAGAAATCAGTGAGAAATTTTTCTAAGAACTTCCTACAACTCGAAAGAAATTACTCTCCCAACGCGAGACCGAATTTCCCCTGCTGCCCAGTGAGTGATTGCAGCTTGAAGAAAAGTTCGTTGTCTAAGAAGGATGGCGGACCTTGAAAATGAAGGCTCCGGAAACGTCAACACCGAAGGTCGAGGCCAGCGAAAGAGAATCGAGCGAGCACCAGGCACTTCGGGCACTTTGATCAGAAAACAGGGGAGAACCGAGGCGCAGTCGGCGAGGCTCGGAAGTGGCTGACAGCATCGCTTGACGGTGGGTACGACCATTAATAATAGCCTGAATCGACGAAGATGTTCTGCAAAAGAGAGAAATCGGTCAGTATACTCTCTAGGAACTTTTCACGTTTCGAAAATTACGATCTGTCATGGCGATTCTCGGTCGATGCTCGGAGACGAGCAGCCAATGACTTCTGGAAGTGTGGTCAGTGGAGATCGGACCTGGTAGTGGGGAATCGGTTACAAGCTACGGACGTCCGCCCACGGAAAAGAAAGTGGGTAACGAACTGACTCTGCTATTCACGTCCAGCTCAGCATTGTGGGAGCTTTGCTCGAGCTCTTTCGCTTCCCTCTTTTCAATCCGTCATTCACCGTTTCGTGCTGATGTAATGCAATTTTAACTGGTCGCTCTATTTGTATTTAATATCAAATTTTCTCGTTCTTTTTTTTTTCTATTATTTTTTTAAATATTTTATTTATCAACTAGGTATCAACATATATTTTTAAATGATAATAGCAAAAATTAAAATATTAACTCAATAATTGATGCACAAAACATATTGGTTTGATTTGAGTAAAATTAAATCCATACTAGTTGTATGTCGGCACGTTGGCCAGATATTATTTACTATTCTCACCTCAATCCTAATGTTACATGCTGAGTCCTTCACACACACATGTATATATAAGCACATGCGAGTATCCATTCAATCTTTCCAATAAAGATTACTGACGCATGGAGGAGGGAAAGCACTTTGGAGGCTACGCTAATTGCATTGGCATTTTGCTTTCTCGAGGTGGTTCATCAAGTTCTTTGACAGGAGATATGATTGGCAACCTTGATGCCTTGTTCATGTACGGTTATGCTTCCTAATGCAATAGTCTCTAAGTCCCCTCATTTCAAAACTATGTAAATTACTTCTGAAATGAGTTTTGTTGTGGATATACTTTTTGCAATGCACAATTCAATCGAAATTAAATGATGGGTTCTATCAGGAAATTTTCAGAATCGAAACATTTAAAAGTATGGTGCAATGGTATAAAAACATGGGAAAACTTCATAATTCTTCCATTAAAAAGATAGGCGCATCACTAAAATCATGGGACAATTGCCAACTCGTCAAACCCCCAATAATAGTGTGGATTTCTTGCTTGTTTGGCTCCTACTTTTTTTCTTTTTTCTTTTTTGGGTCAGAGGCTCCTACTTATCATTGCTGTAGATAACTCTGCTGAATTCTGCTATTATATATTAATATGAATATGTTTATAACAAGTCAAGAAGTTTTATATAACCTACTACAAAGCTTAACCGCCTATATGAGGTTAACATTCAAATAAATGGTTATAACCGCATGTCCACAAGTTTAGGCTTCATGATTGCACATCGACCTTATCCACAAGTGGTTACAACTCTTCAAGTGCCATTGGACTTAACTATTAATCGGTATATCATTTAGTTGTTAGTTTTTACATTCAACATTTATCCAAATTCATTAATAAAACCATAGTCATTGACAAACATCTCCGCTGTCAATAACTCATTGACAGTATAATCATACTTAGCACGGAACTCTATATCCATTTGAGTTAGTGTCATGTCGATTAAAAATACCCGGCCATTTTAAAATGTCAAGAGTAACGTATTTCATATTCATATGGAAGGGCAACAGAAACAAGAAAAATATAAATATTACAACAAAAATTGGGTATATATATAGTCTAATTGACTCCAGTATGTCCTTCCTCATGTGGAACACACGTCAAATTACCCTATTTGGATACGGGCATATCTAATAAATTGCACACTTCCAAACCCCTTTATCTTATTACCAAATATTATCTAAAATTGAAATAGAATGTCTTCTATTATCGTTAGGTGTCTTGATGAACTTGCAAGTGTAAGACAAGCGATTAACAATTTATAGCGCCCCCTAATATAAATAGTAAATAGCGAATTTATATGTGTGCATGCTACCATAAAACATTAATTAATGAAATTTTGTCAATGAAGTTCGAGTAAGAATTGAAAAATCTCATGAGTTATATAAGCATCAATATTTGGAGTAAGCCAAACAAATTATATATCTTTCTAACATAATACATTCCACTGGATATTTTGAATCATGTATTTTGTCTTTTCAAAATAGAAAACACAAAAAGTTATACTTATCCGTCCACGAGTATGTATGTTCACTGAAGGTAAGTTATCGCAAGTTAATTAATGCAGCTCGAACACAGTGTTACCACATATCATCGTACATGTAATTGAAAGTACTTCTTAAAGATGTGGTCGGCCGGGGCGAATTTAAACTTCATACTCAACTCCTTTGTTAATGAAGTTCAATCTCCGGCAGTAATCTGCAATTATCAATTCAATCCTATTTTTGATCTTCAGGAGATAAGCCCAGATTGAATAATTTCGAAATCTGACTGGAGAAGTTGAAGTTAGAAAAGAAAGCGACATGTTGTTCTCATCAATAAGGATATAGAGAACGACTCACGTTCGAAGGGGAGACCACACGGTCAATATACACGGGCCACATGAGAGCTTCACAGAAAGCACGCGATAGAAAAACACGAGGGAATAGGGAGAGAGAGAAATCGGGGGGAGTGAGTCTTCTCTCTGTGCTTCACCTAACCAGCAGAATATACACGGATAGAAGGAGAGAGAGAGAGAGACGGCCAAATTTTTTTTTTTTTTTTTTGGTCGGTTCTATTCTAATCCTATTCTCGCAGACTTTGATGGCCAAAAAATTGAAGAGGAAAAAAAAAAAAAAAACGTGAGATAGGGGAAGAGCACTAAGCATCCCCTCGGCGGTGTAGTTGCTGGGTGCCTCATCATCACTGCGCCTCCTCCCACGTTTCTTCGTGAGTTTTCTCATCACGACCGTGCCTCCGCTGCAGCGACACGCCAGCCTTCAAAGACCTCCACAGCCTCCAGCGAGCCTCGCTGTAACGCTTGTCCTCGCGCCTCGCTGCAGTCCGATCGTGCCCAGCTCTTCACCAACGCTTCAAGCAGGTCCTGCTCCCGGCCCCGTCCTGTTTTTGGCGAGCCCTGACTAGCGCCGACGGCCAATCTCCCCCCGCACACAACCTTGACCCAGCTGTTGATCCCCGCGACGCCTCCTGTTGCTGACCGAGGAGTCCCAGAAAACGAGCTCAAGCTCGTGGCTGACGATTGGCGCTCCTGCTCTTCGTCCCTGCTCTGACCAAGACTCCTCTGCTCCAGCCAGCCAAGCGACCACGAGGACCTGCCGCCCAGACTGTACCAGCCAGCGATCCCGGGCAGTTTCTAGTAATTCTAAGCGATTTCCGGCAGGTTCCCGGCGAGCCCGGCCTCTCCAACGACTAGCACAGCGTCCCAGCGGTTCGGCGTGCCTCAATCAATTTGGACGGCTCTCGGAAGTCCTCCTTCGAACACCACAGCGACGCCTACGAATTTGCAGAAGCGATCCTGACGAAAACGTCACCTCTCCACCACTGAGGCCACCATCCGTGCGTTACCGCAGTGACCGAGGGCAGTCGCCGCCAAGTCCTTGGCTGCATCTCAAGGCGGTCTTGCCGAGCCATAATCGCTGAGCCCGTCTCGGCCACCAGCGGGCCAAGCACCAAACCAACCACCGCCTATCGTCTGATCCCTCACGTCGGTAACCTCCGCGAGGAGCCCAGCCGAGTATACCGTGCGCTGCAGCCATTTAGGTAACAATTTTTATCCAATTCGATTTGAATATTTGATTCCTTAATTCAGATTGATCATTATCTAATATATGATATTTGAGATCTTAGGCATATCGATTGAGGCTTGATTTAATTACTAATTTAATCTGTAAATATATTGGATCATTTTTTAATTATTTTAACTTGGGTAATTATGTTGCCTAAGATTGGCATAATTTTTTATTTAACGAGTTATTTTTTAGATTATCGTAATCTTTAATTTGAAATTTTCGCAGATTGCATATGCGTCGTTGAGATTTTATCTTTAATTTAGATAACTGCCATGTTTTAAAAATACCAAAAATTCAAAAAAGATTGCATTGCATATCATATCATTTAGATTTGATTCCATGGATAGAATTGCATGATAGGATTAGATTATAATTTTTGAATTAAATTGGATAAAAATATGAAGATGGAATTAGATAGCCATCACAAGTTGATTCAATCTCTTATTGATTCAATCTCTTATTGGGTATTGTTTTAGTTCCAAGACAATGCAGTGCACCAGCTTCCCTAAGCTTTCAGATGGGTTGAGTTTTCATCTGTTTCTAATGATTGATTAGGTAAAATTAGAGTTATATCAATTGGCTATATACAGTATTAGCATAATGCCTAAATATAGTTGTTTGGATGTTCTACACAATTTCCTTACTACAGAGAAATATTAAGATTAATTTTGATTAGTTACGTTTTATTTACAAATAAAATTAATAAATGATTAATAAATCTCGGATATATTCAAATAACTTGGTGTATATACCCATGTCAATGGATTTATTGTGGATGAAGTAAGTTTTCTAATCATTCAAATAAGAAACCGGCTAAGCCAATTTTTAAGGGCAAGTGGGCATGGGACCATATAAATGCACAAATAATTTTAAGAGTTCGTTTGTTTGAGAGAAAACTGTTTGAGAAAAATTATTTTTCGACTTTCCAGTATTTAAATGAAAAAAAAATTAATTGATATACGAAAAACGTTTTTCATGTACTAAAAATAGAAGTTTAGATTAGGGAAAATGACTTCTGTTCCGGCAAAAAGAAAAATCACATACTCTAAATCACAAAACAAATCCAAATTGATTTTTTAAAAATAATTTTCATAATATATATATATTGTCATGAAGTTGGAACAAACAACGTCCTAAATCTTTGTTTTTACATTCTCCTCAATCTTCGTGCCAATTAATGGACGTGGACTTGATGTAGCACCGTGCCGTTGACAAACTGGCAATAAACGGCGAAAAACGGGACGAGCAAATGACAAGAAGAACCATCCCAATGAGAGGGGGAGAAGAATGAAGAAGGCTGTTGTGCTTATAAGTGGTGAAGCCAGCGCCTAACCAAACGTGTGCTTTGCAGTTTGTATCCATTGGATAAGAAGTGACGCCGATGGACGACCTGTGGCGAAGGATCGGCACCTGGAAAAGCCGCAGTAAATCCGCGCCAGACATAAGTGCGACCCAGAACAAGCCGCAAGAGTCTAAGCTGTCGAGGAACGAGCTAGTGTTGTTGGGGAAACCCGCGAAGAGGTTCAATTTGGCGGACGTTAATAGGGCCAGTAAGCAGAAATTGGGGAAAGCACCGCTCGAGAGGACTTACAAGGCTGAACTGGAGGACGGGATCACCACGGTGGTTGTGAAGATGCTCGGGGATGTGGTCTTGCGGGCCAAGGAATTCCGGGACAAGGTTAAAACTATCAGGACCATGGACCACGAGAACCTGCTCCCTCTGAGGGGTTACTTCTACAGTGAAGACCAGAAGTTCCTCTTGTACGATTACATGCCCCTGGGAAGCTTGTCAGACCAATTGCAAAACAGAGAGACTCCCCTGAGTTGGGAAGTCAGGCTTTCGGTTGCCCTCGGGGTTGCCCGGGCCATCGAGCACCTGCACGCCCAAAATAGCCATCACGGGAACTTCAACTCGTCCAAGGTCCTTCTCACGCCGTCCTACGAGGCCCGGGTCTCCGATTATGGCCTCGCCCTCTTCCCAACTAGAGCCGGCGGGGATGGGGCCAACCAAGCCAGGGCAGGTCGGGCCAAGAAAAAAGGGCGGATGTGCATGCCTTCGGGGTGTTGCTACTGGAGCTCCTGGAAGTAATGTCGCCCTCCGACACTTTATACAATGGTCGAGCAGATTTTCTTACGTCGGTCTATACGGGGGTCGAGAAGCTGTTGAAGTTGGCGATCGATTGTGCATCAGATGGAGTTAATTCACGTGACGGCCCCCGGACTCCGATGTCAGAAGTACGGAGGAGGATCGAGGAATTGTGTAAGCTCGGGGGAGAGCGAGATTGGGAGTCACAGCACGACAAGGTCATCAAAGGGACCAAGGATATACCTTCTTGGCTTATTCCCAACGCACAGGTAGACAGGGACTCGCAACTCTACCAATTCCGCAAAGTCAAAAAGGATATGCATACTCGGTGAGTTGATTTAGAGACTTCCAAAAATGCTTAGTCGCCTAACTCCATCATGACTGCTTTTAGCAACGTGAAATCAATTTTCATTTACAATGTTCCCTGTAGGCAAGTTAATTACTGATGAAATCAATGTCAATCTAAAGAAGAGGAGTGGGGAAGGAGGGAGAGAAACGAGTAAGTTTCGCATCATTGATGCAATTAAGAATATTAAGGAGTTTCAGGGCCATTGATTACTTGTATAGTAGGAAAAAATAGTAAGGTTAACTACCTACTAATAATCTTTCATGCAATAAGAGAAGGCTATGCTCAAAATAAGCTTCCCCTAGCCCAAAGATATGTGTGACGTTCCCTAAAAATATGTCTCAATCTAACTGGGATGACTTCTGGTTTTCCCTTCACGAGGTGAGTGTTATTCTAGCTCTTCGAGAAGCTTGACTTGAAGAAATTTAATTTAATTGAACAATGGCCTTACCCAGCAGATACTTTTCGCAGGAAACCACCGGATGGGGTTCTGGAAGTTTCTGACAGAGTTTATGGTAAGTTTTTAAAAATGTTCCATGTTGGTCTTTGATAATTTGAAAGTGCAACAGTGGCAGGGTGCCGTATTCTCCTACTTTCTTTTGCTCTAGTGCTCTGAATTCATTGAGCTGGATTAATGCCCTCTACTTTTCTATTCTATGATTTAACTTCTCTTGGGACAAAAGTACTTTAACAGTAGGAGAATTAACAGGAAGCCTCTTTTGTTTGGCAAGAAATACTTTAGGATACTGATATGCTTCTGCTCAAGCATTAGCGGCATACTGTACAGTAGTAATTTTGCAGAAGCATTAGTTTTTTTTTTTTTTTTTTTACAAAAATTAGGCTCTAGGGCCATGAAATCAAGGATGGATTTCATAGTCTGAGATAAGAAACAATCTGTTTCCTGCAGAAGCAGAATAATATCTGACTGAAGGTCTACTTTGCTGAATTCATTGACGGTGATTAACAAGCAATCTTGCATAAGCATTACCTACATAGAAGATTCCACATCGATTTCATGTTGGCCAGAGAGTTCGATGAAACTTTCAAAGTTAAAAATATGCTGGCTCATGAACCAATGAACTATCTTGACTTGAGCAATGTCTCAAATTTATGCATTTAAATTTCAATCCCACTGTCAGTTTGAGGTATCATACAACACAAACTTGGAGCAGAGAGATCACTTCTCGATGAGTTCAATGTTCTGGTTAGTGCTACTATTTGATGCATCCATGATAACAACCGGAGAATCTTCTATCTTTTTTGGCTTTTAATGGGTGAAACCTCTTTGGAACAGTTACGTAACTCTTCGGGCAACATTTCATAAAACTGTACCAGGATTCCTTACGATCGAAAAATTTTCTCAAGCAAGTCCATTTTAGAGTCTAGCTTATCTGCCAATTTATAGTAGGCATTTTTGAAATTTTGGTGGCAAGCTCATTTGGGATTTAGCAAATGAATTGAGCAATTATGGGCCATGACCCTTGACTGCAGAGCTTCTTGACTACATGGTTGGAGCATATTCATGGCATCAGTTCACATTATTTTTTCTAAGTTTCTTCCTAACTATTGTTAAGTTAACAAACCTAGGAGATATCTTTTATAGCTAGTGAAACTCTGCAACAGGATTCAATGTCATTCTCTTCCTGAACAGCAAAGTCCTGCTAATGTTACCTGTAATTCAATTTCTATACAATTGGTTATAGGTATTCGCATATTGTCTATCACATTGCCTATGCGACTATGACCAATATTCTCTTATGCCTTTCTGGCATATTGTTACATGAAAAACAGGTGAGAGCACTCAATTTCACGGGTGCAAAGAAGGAATGGCAGCTGTAACAGCAACCAAATTTGAGATAACTTGTGGTTGGGAATGTGCATCGTCATCAGCTGTTAGTAGTGACAGTATAGAAGCCACTAAGGAACTCGTCCATAA
Organism: Eucalyptus pumila; assembly: GCA_016097595.1. Lineage (NCBI taxonomy): Eukaryota > Viridiplantae > Streptophyta > Magnoliopsida > Myrtales > Myrtaceae > Eucalyptus > Eucalyptus pumila. The sequence goes on from CM027848.1 coordinate 25,813,187, forward strand.
TTCAGCACAAATCCCTGAAATGACAATGCTGCAAGAAGAAAAATCTTGCCAGCTCGATGGCGTCATATCATCAACCTCCCTGTCATCTGGATCTCACTATGACGTTTTCTTGAGTTTCAGAGGACCTGATACTCGATCGGGCATTACAGATTTCCTCTATACAAGTTTATTAGCTGCCGGAATCCACACATATAGAGATGATGACGAGCTGAAAATTGGAGAAGAGATCGGTCCTGAGTTACTCAAAGGGATCAACCATTCAAAAATTTCAATTCCCATACTTTCCAAGGGCTATGCCTTCAGTAAATGGTGTCTTAGTGAGTTGGTACAAATGGTGGAGCGTAGCAAATCAAGAGGACAGAAGATCATGCCCATTTTTTATGATGTTACCCCCTCTGAGGTCCGTAATCAAACTGGGTCTTATGGAGATGCCTTTGTTTCGCATGAGAAGCAATTTGACAATAAAGCTATCAGCAAGTGGAAGGCTGCTCTCAAGAAGGTTGGCTCTCTAAAAGGGTGGGACATTAATTCAATGACCATAAGGTACCTCGTTTTGTGGTTTCTACTTTTCGGATTCATCATAGCTTCTATGTAATGTTCAACGAAACTTTTTCTTCATACTTCTAATTCTTTTGCTTTTTTACTTTCCCAACATAAGACGAGAAGGAGAGCTTGTAAACCAAATTGTCCAGAAGGTTATAGCTGAGTTGAAAAAGGCACGTGTGCTGGTAACTGACTGCTTGGTCGGTGTTGAACATCACGTGAAGGAAATCAATAGAATGGTATGTGGTGATTTAAAGGACAGTCGAATTCTCGGAATCCATGGTATGGGGGGTGTAGGAAAGACCACTCTCGCCAAAATCATATACAACCAGCTACTACATCAGTTTGAAGGTTGTTGCTTTCTTTCTAATGTTAGAGAAACTTCACAACTAAAGGGCATTGAGTGTTTACAGAATCAACTAATCTCTGACATCCTAAAAAAAAAGTGGCCAAACATTAGCAATGCTGAGGAAGGAATTAAGATAATAAAAGAAAGGTTACGTGATAAAAAGGTTTTGGTGCTACTTGATGATGTTGATCAAATGAATCATTGGGATGCACTAATAGGAAAACCTGTATGGTTCGGTTTAGGAAGTAGGATTATCATAACTAGTAGAAATAGGGACATTGTCAATGTTCTTGAGGTTTGTTATCCATATGAGCTTCTGAGCATGAACTTCAATCATTCTCTTCAACTTTTTTGCAAACATGCTTTTGAAAGAGATTACCATGATTATGTTGCTTTCTCCACAAAAGTGGTCAAAAGTACAAGAGGTCTTCCTCTTGCTCTTGAGGCTGTAGGTAAACTACTTCTGTGTAGAAGCAAAGACGTTTGGGATGTGATATTGAGGAAGTTGAAACAAGTTCCTCTCAAGGAAGTGAAAGAAAAGTTGAAAATAAGTTACGATGCCTTGGATGATTGTCAAAAGCATATCTTTCTTGAGATAGCTTGTCTTTACACTGGATTTGATCAAAGGATAATGCTCCACTCATGGAAAGAATCCAATCTCTTCCCAAAGGAAGGTCTCGAGGTCCTTCAAAGAATGTCCTTGATAAAAAAATGGGGAAGACAACAAATTATGGATGCATGACCAGCTAAAAGGCCTTGGTAGAGACGTTGTTCATTGAGAATGTGATGAGGAATGGAAAAAGAAGACTCGGTTGTGGAACCATGCGGAAGGTTTGGACGTGGCGATGGAACCAAAGGTAAGTTTGCATTTCAACTACTTTATCCCCAGTAAGCTGACAAATTTCATGCATTTTCGCTGTGATTATTTGCTTACTAATATTTAAGGAAAGTTATTTTTTATCTCATGATTACTGTTGTAACTTGTTTTTGATTTATACCAATGCTTAGATTTATCTTTCATGTTCAGAAAGACAATTATACTTGTTCAATATAATATACTTGCCCTTTTGTTTTACCGTCGCAGGGAACACAAAAAATTGAAGCTCTTAGCCGGAAATTTGACCCTCAGTCGCTCTATAATTTTGCAAACGAAGAAGTTAAGAGGCTATGTAATCTAAGATACCCTGAAGTGAGGGTTTTCCAAGATAATTGGCCATTGAATGATAGAGTATATGGAGATTCGACATGTTTGCAACTAAGTAAGATAGGCATTTGTGTTTGTCAGCTAGGTAAACAGTTCTTTTTGCCATCCCTTCAATAGTGAAAACAATGTACACATTGCATCTAAACAAGAGTTGATTAGGTCATCCTATAGTCATGTACAAATTGGAGTTTTACCAAGCAAAATAGATCAACATCAAGGTCTCTTGTCAATACGTCAATACTCATCGTGCACACTTGATAAAACCGAACAATATCCTCAAAGGTCGAGCCAATGGTTGTCTCAGTGCTTGGAGAGTGGGTTGACCATTGCTATGTCTCCATGCAGCAGAGTCATTAATTTTCTCAAACTTACGATATGACTCGTATTATAAGTACACTCTCTGGTTGCGTTTTTGCTATATTATAGGTGGAGACAATTTCAATAGTCATAAGCACTTGTTTTTAATATATAGTGGGTAAAGAAAATATACCTATTATATAAAAAGGGTATAAACAAAAAATATGTTCCTGCTTGTTATTTCATCAAGAAAAAATGAGCTGAATACATATTAATTTGCATATAATCAGCCCATCTACATTTGGTAATCAAAATTAAGACTTCATACTCATATTTTTAATTTTCGTCATAGAATCGCTCACCTAAAAGTTAGATAAATGGTTTACATATTTGGACTCATTGAGAGAAATATAAGGCAATTTCAATAAATTTTGTTCTAGAAAATATCAAACAACACATTCGGTGTATCCAAGAATGCATCAACACACCACATTATTTTGATTATTTATTGACATTTTGGTGGTTTTTTTCATACTTTCAATATTTTTTGTTTAGTAGATGTTACTATTCCAAAATATATTGTTACGGTAGCAACAAGTTCAAAGTATTGTTGGCATCACACTTTAAGATGCATCTTGTCGAAATTTTATAGCAGCATCAAACATCTCATACTCCTTTTAATTTAATTTTTTTCTCATTAAGACGTTAAATTATGGAACCTTCAATATTTCACTAGTTTAATATCAATGTCAGGGAAATTACTCAAAAAGTCTTAAATTTATTATACAAATATCAATTCAGTCCTAAAATTTTTAAATTGATAAATGTAGTCCCAAACCTTCTAAGAATTTTCCAATAAAATTTGTTCAACCAATTTAGGCCAGAAATCGTTTACATAGCAATCTAGTCATTGTTGACCGTACTATATGGCATGGCTGTCGATTCGATGCATACAACATCACTCAAAACAATAATGAGACATTTTATATATTTTTTTCTTTTTTCTTTTCTTATTTTTACTGTTTAGTGTTTCCCGGTAATGAACAGAAGTGCTCCATTGACTGCTCTTCTTCTTCATCACTTCATGTCCCCTCCACCCTCCTCTGTTTGCCGTCAAGCTCAGCAGCTCCAAATCTCGACCAAACTCCTCCGTGACATCAAGCTCGAGTCCAAGATCTTGGTTGGAGCTGAGATGCACATCAAAGTGCGAGCTCCAATAGTTTCATGGGGTTGAAACTCCTTTTTCATTCTATCGTAATTCATGGGGTTAAAACTTCTTTTTGATGGGGCTCGAGCTTTTTCATTACCAACTGAAGTGCTCGATCTTTTTCATTACCATTTGACCTCTGTTTAAGACTTATTTTTGAACTTTTTTTGGGAAAATTACTAAAAAAATCTTAAGCATTTTGCATTTTTGCCAATTCAGTCATAAATCTTTTATTTGTGTCAATTGAGTACTTAACACTTTTATTATATGAATACCGGTTCAATCCTAAAATTGCTGACATGAACATGCAACCATCCTATATGACACAACCAATACTGACGTGGACATTTTTTATAATTTGTAATAATCTTTTTGGTTTTTTTTTTTTCCTTATCTTTTTTATTTATTTATTTATTTATTTAATTAGTTTTTGGTCAACGATCCTGAGGGCGTCATGGCCCTCGCTATAGCCGGCGAGGGCTTGGCAGCTCTCATTATGGCCGGCAAGCACTTGGCAATTCTCGCCCACTAAAGTGAGGGCACGTGAAACCTCTCTAGACCTAGTGAGGGCTGCCAAGACCTAAGCTGGCCCAAGTTTGGCAAGGGCTCATGCGCCCTCGCTTTGGCTAGAGAGGGTCGATGGCTTCGTGACCCTTGCCTAGAGCTGGTGAGGGTCACAATGTGCTCGCCTAGAGCCGATGAGGTTTGCCACCCTCACTCCAAAAAACAATAAAAAGTAAAGGAAAGGAAACAAATAAAATAATTATTAAAAAATTATTTTAGAATATCCACATAAGTAATTTCTTATCAAAATTGGCTAGACGGACTCAATTGGCAAGACGTAACAATGTTTAGGAGATAATTGACATAATTAAAAGATCTAAGACTCAATTGACATAAATGCAAGCTTAGGACAATTTAGTAATTTTACTGAACTTTGTTGGGTTTCCTGTTATGTTGGACTCTTCTTTGATCGACCATGGGGTTTCTGGTCCTATAATGGAGAACCACATTTGGGCGTTCGAGCTCATTGTCGTTGCAGACCTCAAGTCGCCAAATTTGGGGGTCGAGGTCGATGCCTTGGTGGAGCTCAAGGCATCAAGATCTGGAGGTAACTCGTTGTTGGGCATGGCGAGGTTGAAGTCAAGCTGTGGGTAGATGCGGGGCTTGGTGGCGGCGGTGAAGACACAACAAGGGCGGATCAAAAGTACTTGGAAGAAGATGATCAGTAAAAAAAAAAAAAGTTACAATTAAAGAAGTTATTTTGAGCAAATTTTCCCCCGTCATATTGTTGGCACATCACGTGGGACATTCCACGCTTACTAAATCGCCACGTCATTGATTTTCATACTAAAATGGCTGGATAAACTATATTGGAAAGTCATTAAAAAGTTAGGACTACATTGATCAAATTAAAAGTTTAAAATGAATTAATATTCGTACAATATATTTATGAATTTTTGGTAAATTTTCCTATTAATGTCTATATAACATATTAAATATATTAATACAATTAAATAATTAAATTAAATAATACAAACATGGAAAAGTTAACTAACTCGAAGCAATAGCAAATATATCAACAACAAAGTGTTGGCAACAAAAATTTCACAAGAAAATGAATTATTAGAATATTTTATTCTGATAATAAATTAAGGAATTCTAGATATGCATTCTAGGAGAAAAATAGACAGTGAGTTTCCTAAAAATACAAATTGAATATTGGATATTTCGGTAAGACGTCCAACAATTTCTTTTCCAATTCCATATATTTTAGTTTCTTTTGTATGGAAATTATCCCTAGTTTTTTTTTTAAATTACCATTTAATATATGGAACTGGAAGCTTGAATACCTCTAATTCTCCATAACTAGGGAGAAGTGGAGAAGAGACAGAAATCGTTCCACTCTCAAGAAGATTCTTAATTGTTTAATCGCCTTTTAATACACCAAGTCCATGGCACAAAGGTGAAGCTTCCGACAAACTAAAGAAAGCTATCAAGCGGGGAATATTCGTTCTTATTTTATTCTTTCGTGCTCTTATTAATTCATATTATTTTACATGCATGAAATATTGCACATGCTCATATTATTATTTGATCAATATTGCAATCTACTTTTCATGTTTTCTTTTGATTGGAAGATATACCATCACGTATGTCATGACATCCCATGAACCTCGTGGTATATCACCTAAGGGTTTGGCTAATAGATTATTAAATCTAGACCTAACTTGGACTCTCTTCTAATTATTATGGAGCCATCACTAATCTATTACCAATGGATCAATTAAATATCCAAATAAAGTAATGGTAGAATTACTTCACTTCTATGAACTAGACAAACTAAAGATTAAATAAGTTTTGGGATTTGATTACACTAGATTTCTCTAATACATTTTTGGTAAATTTTCTCTTTTATTTAAAAAAAAATTCAGGCAACTTACATTGATTTTAAATTACTCATAATATATGAGGTGATCGTGTAGATATACAACATTATTTAACACTTAATAAAGCAAAGAAGTAAATAAATTGGAAGCATAGGGAGTTAAAACTTATCTTAGAGCAACAAAAGCATATGTAGTATTAGGTCGAAAATCACATCAACATCCTAAAAATGATTTTTGATTAACATGCAATTTCACTCAAATCTTTTTTTCAGATTATGCAAACTATACTATATGGGTTTTCATTTATTCAAATGCAAAAATATATTATTCTATACTATATGAAATGACATGGAATTTAATTAAATGACCTAAACATATAGATTACTAATCTAACATAACAATGACGTGGCATAGGATGAACGACATAACTTATATAAATGTCCTAATTCTAATGACAATTAAATATATTATTCTAGCGTGGCACACAATTTCATGAACCTAGACATGCAATCTAATATGACATGGAATTTAATTAAATGACCTAAACATATAGATCAATACACGACATACAAGCAATGACATGGCATATATGGTGATGTGGCACAATGACATGCCATACAATGACGTGGCATAGGATGAACGACATAGCAGGATGACACACAATGAGACGCACATGATACGTAGTATTATCCTCTCTTGATCTCAATTTTTCATGTGATTTTTTGCCATGGCCTTGACAAAAATTTAATGCTCTCATGGGCTTAGTCCAATCTATTAAGTTCAAGACCTTCACTTAGACTCATCCACCATTGGTCCAATTAATATGCAAATGCAATTTAATTAATATTTTTGCTCAAGGAGGGGGTTGAGCATTAATTTTCTATGTAATGAATTACTAAATGGGACATCAAAATTTAGGTGTCAATGAGTATAAATCCACATTAAATAAAAATCCACATATAGAGAATTTGATTGGTGTGAATAATTTGTTATAGTATTGTGCGTATTATTACTTTTGTAAAAATTAATGTCGGCACCATCAAAAGTAAATTACCGAGTAAATCTCACGTGTGAATGTGTCATGCGACTCAACCCACCACGAGCTTTAGGTAGCTAGCATTGCTGATGTATATATTGATTCTATCTTGCACTGTGGCTAATCAAGTTTCAAAATTACTTTAGTCTCTTATAATATTTTGACTTAAGATTATGACAACTTTTTGAAAGAGTTAAAAATGTAAAGATGTCCATCATTACAAAAGTTAACAAAGGGTAGAAAAACTATATTTGTAGAGAGTTCATTACATTTTAAAATAGAGGTATGACCAAGTGTATAGGTTGTCAACAGTTCAGGTTGTAAGAAAATTCAAACCAAATCAAACCGTTGAGGTGTGAGCTTGCTACGACCCAAATTGTGATCTGAATTGAATACTATCCGCTTCTGTTTGGATTTTCAGTATTTACTTTTTAAATTTCTTTTTTTAACCCTGCCCAAACTCGCTTTCCTTCTTTTTTTATTTTTTTTTTTTTCTTCGCAAAATCTCTCTCATCTTCTTCTTCTTTATCCTCTAAACCGGACTGTGTCTCTCTTCTTTATACCCCACCACCACTCCACTAGGTCCACCACCGACACCCATTCCTCCTCACCTTCAGTCTCCAAACCTTCTTCTCTCTGCCTCTTCCCCAAGTCCCAGCGCCACCTCCGTGTCCTCTCGACCTCTCCTAACAGCCACGATCAAGGAATCTCGCTGGCTCTGGGAAAAAGCAACGGTAGCTAGCGAGGAGGAGTAGCGGTGGCTCCGCGAGGAGCAGAGGTGGGCTTGCGAGACGGAGTCCCTCCTTGACGAGAGATCGCCCGGTTAAAGCTCCGGATTCATCCTAGAGCCCGGAATTCAGATTCGGGGAGGAAATTCGAGGGAGTTGACGGACGTGGTTCCACTGTTGTAGGCGTTGCAAGAGAGGAATTTGATCGCAGAGAGCGGGTCGAGCGCGAATCTGATGCTATTGGACGAGAAAGAGGAGAAAGCGGTGGAGGAGAAGGAAACTGCAGCAGAGGAGAGATGAAGATTAGTGTTTCTCGATGGCGATTTAGAGAAAGATGAAAGAAAAGAGAAACATTGTGTAAATTGTTGGGTAATTTTCAGTTCGATTCAGTTAACCATACCGAAAATATGAATGGTTACTTTTTTCATTATTAGAATAAAAAATGGATAAAAATTCGATTCGATTCAGTTCGATTTCGATTTCGATTTAGTTTTTCGATTTTATTCCAACACCACTAATAATAAGTAATGACTTATATAATTAAAAACCTATACGAATACCTATAGTGGAAAAATATGTCACACTTCTTAAGTGAATGTATGAATTACATAATGTGATTGCTCAAATTTAACCAATCAGTGATATGAGTATCAATTTAAATTGTGCTTAATAAAATGCTCAATGAAAGTGGAACAATGCAGAAGCATCTTTGTTGGGGAAGCAAATAATATTATAAGATTAAAAAAATTCACCATCACAAAAACAAGTGAAACAAGGGAGAGTGTTTCACTTCCTATGTAATTAAAGAACTTTTAGGGTTAGGATTTGATTGCACTAATAATTTCTATTATTGCTTTTTTTTTGATTCAGGAGGAACCAGAATTGCAACCGATCTGGCCAGTAAACCCACAGCGGGAAACCACCACCCCGACGTCACGCTTTAAGTCACCATTAAGATTAAGATGCCCCTGTCACAGGGATTCGAACCAAGGCCTCCAACGTGGAGGTCCAAGGCCCTACCATCCACGCCACCGCGGTCGGTGGTCTATTATTGCTTTTTTGATATCTCAAACAATCATTTTCATCAATTATGAATCCTAAAGGGTCTTTTAAGTCGCTATGTGTTCATGACATTGGATTCATTATGGTCCTAAGAATAGTCTAACCATTCTACTAAAACTGACAAATCACAACACAGAAAAGAAGTACAAAAAAAAACTGCACTCAAATTTAACCTGGCCTTGTTATTAACCCTTAGGAAGCCAATATCATGAACTTAGTTCAAATCAAATTTAATTTTAAAAAGAAACTAATTTTCCTTATCTCTCAACTAGTGAAAAAATCATGATTTATCCTAAACCATGTATACACCATTTAAATGAAACTACACCAATTTTAATACCAAAATCCAACAATCCAATCAAAGTCTATTTTCTTTAACTACTTTTGAAAAAACTATTTTTCCAAATTTATATTTTAGGAATTTTTTTTTATTTTTTGTAAAGGAGACATGGGCCAGGCTCTTAGGCCCAATCCGAATATGGATCACGAGTGGATTTCTAGGGTCTGGAACACAGACACCGAAGGGCTTTGTCAAAGTAAATCCACATCAATCAAATGAAATCCAACTCCCAAGAACTCAGCCGAAACTTAACAAAAATTCCATAGCTGAGAGAAAAGTTACTGCAAAAGAGTTGAAATCCAGTCCAAGACATATCCAGAAACTTTCCCACCTCGTCTGCACGCATTAGAAAACAATGTCAGTGAGAGAGAGAACAACCCACAAAGAAGATCAGCAGGGACAAATTTGGGACACGCAGCTTCCACCCGCAGCCATCTCCGACCATCACAATGAAATACTAGCACAGAACATGAACTTCCTTTGACCGTCTCTCTTTTTTTTTTAGGTAGCTCTGCGTAAGACATTTCTGAATTACGTTCATGACCAGCAAAAACCAGTTTTAATCCCATGAAAATACTTCAAAGACTTACTCAACCACACGACCTCACTCATGGGAAAGATTCATTTACCTAACGTTCATCCATATCCAGCGAGAAGACTAACCAAGTAAATCAGAATCGAAGAAAACATGAACATATGAGATCAGACAAAAATGAAACAATCGCGGTATTTGGGGGTCCCGGTCCTAGACTAAATTCATAGGAATCAGAGATGGAACGAGTAAATCAAACGTGTATATTAGAATATGAACATGAGATTGACATCCGGATATTTATATTCAGTAAGACACTTTTCAAATGTGTAGACAATTTCGTTCAGGCATTTTCACAAACTCCTTGTAAGCAACGAATTGGAGAATGAAACGAAGCAGGAATGCATGCGAAATCGAAACTTTAAATGCCACTGGAATAACATAAGTCATTAGAAGTCATGGATATGGTCTCCAATACAGCAGATTCGAACTGTGATGAAATAGAGCATGAAGCCTTGCCTTAGCGAAAGGCATTACCGATTGCAATCCATTGCTTAACATGCTAGAGGGGGTCTGAGAAACGTTGGTGACGGCAATTGGCGCCAGCGAGTGAGTCTCGAACTAGCTCAAAGTATTTCACGCTCACTGGCTCAGAAAGAGGACAGGCTCCTGCGCGACCAAGTCTGCGAAACAGAGAAATCAGTGAGAAGGTTTTCTAAGAACTTCCTACGACTCGAAAGAAATTACTCTCCCAACGCGTGACCGAATTTCCCCTGCTGCCCAGTGAGTGATTGCAGCCTGAAGATAAGGTCGTTGTCTAAGAAAATGAAGGCTCCGGAAACATCAACAACGAAGGTCGAGGCCAGCGAAAGAGAATCGGGCGAGCGCCAGGAACTTCGGGCACTTTGATCAGGAAACAGGGGAGAACCGAGGCGCAGTCGGTGAGGCTCGGGAAGTGGCTGACAGCATCGCTTGACGGTGGCTACGGCCATTATTAATAGCCTGAATCGACGAAGATGTTCTGCAAAAGTGAGAAATCAGGAAGGATACTCTCTAGGAACTTTCTATGATTCAAAAATTACATTCTGTCATGGCGATTCATGGTCGACGCTTGGAGCCAACGACTTCTGGAAGTGTGGTCGGTGGAGATCGGACCTGGTAGTGGGGAATCGGTCACAAGTTACGGACGTCCGCCCACGGGGAAGAAAGTGCATAACGAACTGAGCTTTGTTCGAGCTCTTTCGCTTCGCTCGTCTCAATCCGTCATCCTTGGTTTCGGGCTAATGTAATGCAATTTGAACTGATCGCTCTGTTTGTATTTAATATCAATTTTTCTCGTTCTTTTTTTTATTTTTTCTATTATTTATTTTTTTTAAATGTTTTATTTATCAACTAAAATTCAGGTATCAACAGACATTTTTAAATGATAATAGCAACAATAATATCTTAACTACATATGAAAATAAAAATATTAACTCCATAATGGATGCACAAAACATCTTAGTTTGATTTGAGTGAAATTAAATCCATATTAGTTGTATGTCTGCATATTGGGCAGATATTAATTTACTCAATCCTTGCCACAATCCTAATGATATTGAAATCATTAGCTAGAAAAATAGCTACATACGAAGTCCTTCACAAACACACATATACATATACACACATTATTATCCATTCAATTTTTCCAATAAAGATTACTAATGAATGAAGGAGGGCAAGTACTTTGGAGGCTTTGCTAATTGCATTGCCATTTGCTCTTCTATCAAATACTTGTATTGATTGTATTGCGAACCATGCTATTAGATCTGGAGAATGTATGGCTTTTCATGATATTCCTCCGGGTGGCTTATCTAGTTATTTGATAGGAGATATGACTGGCCCCTTGATGCCTCGTTCATGTATGGTTATGCCTTACTCATGTAATGGTCTATTAAGCCCCCTTTCCTCAAAACCATGGAAATAACTTCTAAAATGAGTTTTGTTGCCCATATGAGTTTTGCAGTGTACAATTCCATCGGAATTGAATGCTGGGTTCTCTTAGGAAAATTTCAGAATGAAACAATTAAAAGTATGGTAAAATGGTATAAATACAAGGGGAATCTTCATGATCCTTCCATAAAAAAAGTCATGTGCATCCCTAAAATCATGGGGCCGTTGCCAACTCGTCAGACCTCCGTTGACAGTGTGGATTTCTTGCTTGTTTGGCTCCTACTTATCATTGCTCTAGATAACTCCACAGAAAACTGTTATCATATATTAATATGAATATGTTTCTAACAAGGCAAGAAGTTTTACATAGCATACTGCAAAGTGTAACTACCTATAAGAGGTTAATATCCAAATTAACGGTTATAATCACATGTCCACAAGTTTAGGCTTCATTATTACACATTGACCTTATTCACAAGTGATTACAACTCTTCAATTGCCATTGGCCCTCAACCGTTAATCCGTATCTCAGTCTTTAGTTTTTATATTCAGCATTTATCCAGATTTATTAAGTTAAAACCATATCATGGTCATTGATAATCATAGTCATTGAAAAAGATCTCCACTATCAAGAACTCATTAATAGTATAATTATACATAACACCGAGTTCTATATCTATTCCTGTTGGCATCATGTCGATTAAAAATACCTAGCCATTTTTGGATGTCAAGAGTAATGAATTTCATATTCATATGAATGGGATACAGAAACAAGGAAAAAAAATATCACACCCATAAATTGGGGAAATTTAATTTTCATAGCTACATCAAACAATATTGTAAAAGTATACTAAGATTCAAAAACTGAAATAAAAGTGAAATTTTTTAACACTTTGCATAAATAGTATTATAAGTAGGTAAAAAAGAAAAAAAAAACAAACCACCAGATCGCATCACTAAATGTACACTCTCATTACTCTCCCTCCTATGCTCCCCTCAAAACCCTCGTTTCATCTGTTTCAATTTATATAGTCTCATTAATTCCACCTTGTACCCTATTTGGATACAGGCATATCTAATAAATTTCACACTCCTGAACCCCTTTATCTTATTGCCAAATATTGTCTGACATTGAAATAGAATGTCTTTTAATATCTTTAGGCGTTTCCATGAACTTGTAAGTATAAGACAATCAATTAACAATTTCTGTAAATACAATAGCGAGTTCATATGTGTGCGTGCAACCATAAAAATATCTCATGAGTTATATAAGCATCAATATTTGGAGTAAGCCAAACAAATTGTATAGCTTATAAACATACATACTTTCCACCGGATATTTTGAATAATGTATTTTGTCTTTTCTAAACAGAAAACACAGAAAGTTATACTTATCCATCCACAAGTATGTGTGCTCACTGAGATAAGTTATTACGATGTAGACCTCCGTAATAATGTATCCACTTTCGTCAAAACTATGTATTACGACTCCTCCCAAAATAATGATTGTTGTAGTCCTTTTGCCACTACATTGGCTCTTGTTATGTGATAACGCAGTTATGACTATTTCTAATATAGTGCCATAAAATATTTCAAATACATTTGATGTGTTCGGTGCCCTCTCTCTCATTAGTCAGACTTTGGTCAACCTTAGGACAACTGTTTGATTTGGAAAAGATAAGGCAAAATTTGAGGTGCCGGCATGTTTTGCACAAATGGTTCCTACATTTGAGATTTTTTCTTCTAATTGCATGACAGGGACAAAGTCATCGAGTTTCCCTGCCCTCAAGAATATGGCCCTTAATTATTTTTTAAATATTTTTTCTCCAAATTTGAAAAGAAATAGCATTTTTATATTATTAATTATACTTTACTCTTCATATCATAAGTGCTTCACGATTATTGAGGTACACATGAAAGCTGTGTTAGAAAAACATATCTCACATCGGAGATTTGATGTGGTATGGAAATAGTTAATATATGTTAGTTTACCAATAGTTTATTGATTTAAACTTTTATGTGAATATAGATCTAACTGAATATATTTATGGGCTCGGACTTGGGCTTGTGGCTTATGTTGCTCGGCCCTATAACAATAATGAAAAGAAAATTTCATATCCTATGAAAAAAAAAAACTCATGAAAGTTGGCTCATTCTTTCGATGATCCCAAGGTGAAGGTGGCTTCTACTACTCGTCCCTACAACAATAATGAAAAGGATAAACAACTCATCAAAGTTGGCTCATTCGTTCCATCCGGTCTAAACTAAATACGAACCTTTATGTCCATATACAATTAGAAATTTGGGCTTGGCATGTCTCTGGACCTAGGCTTTGAAAGCTCGGAAAGCTCAGTCCAAAGCATAATATATTTTAAAACCCCTCAAAGTATACACATTTTAATTTAAAAAATATGTTATTCGAACCCTAGAACCCATTGAAAATCCTCAGACGTATTCTCTTTCTCTCTGGTATAGATTTCTTTCTACCGAAATTAACAAATAAGAAATATACCTAAAAAAAATAATCTGGGCAAGCTCAAACTGGGCCGGATGGAATTAGTACAACGTCCTGTGCCCACCACTCCAAGAAGCTACCTCATGCCAAAGAAACAAGTGGCGTTTAAGACTTCATGATGCACTTCCGGACTACCGTCGCCGTTTCCCTTCCTTCTGATTCCGTACGGCAAATAGGCCAAATAATTGGCCTCATCTGTCTTCTCATTTTTCCCTATCGTGGGAAGTCACTTTGGCGACTTTTGATTGGTGAATGGGAGCGTTTATTTCAACGAAATGGTCACCTTGAAAACAAAAATATTTTGGAACTTTCGCGGTAAAATCATAAAATTGATTGATTGATTGATTTTAGAACTTTAGACTTTCGAAAAAATTATGGGAAAGCATATGAGATTAATGGAAAGTAGAAAAAAAATCATGGTGGAGACTCTTATAGTCCGTTGTCTACGTCCAAGACATTTTTGACTATTGATATGTTGATCATGAGGGAAAGAGCAAGAAGAATACCTAGAACACTCGTCAAACTGCCTTATTTGGATACCGACATAGCTAATAAAATTCACATATCCATTCCCCTTTATTTTATCACCGAATAACATATGATGTTGAAATAAAATATCAATTACTATCTCCGAGCCTTTTGATGAATTTATAAAATAGACAATTAACAATTTATTCCTCTCTGTTCCTAGGTACATGTGTCACTCGCTAAAGGTCAATTTTTTACGATGAAAACCTTCGTCATAATGCATCTACTTTCATTAAACAATATATTACGACTCCCCCTAGTCATTTTGTGATAGCAGTAGCTCTCGTTAAGCGACAGTTGCCGCACCTTTACGACATGTTACGACTATTCTCATAAAATGCCTATTCCAATTTACATAATATTTTTCCATTAAAATTTTCAAATACCCTTTTCTCATTGGTCAAACCATGGAAAATTTTTGGGGAACCCTAGGAAGATAAGCCAAAGTTCAGGGTGTTGACATGTTTTGCACAAATCGTTCCTACAGTTGGCGTGTCTTCCTTCTAATCACTTTCAGTCACAATTTTTCTTGCCCTCAAGAAAAAAAAAGAAGATTATATGGCCCTTTTTCGATTTTCTCAAAATTTTGAAAATGAAAAAATAATTTTACATTAGAAATTACAAGAATATATATAATATTTTTTTTATACCCAAGAACCATGCGTAGCCGGCCCGTGATGTAAACCTGAAGTAACGCTAGTGGAGGACACACCACCCCGACGTCACACTTAAGACCCCAAGCGACCGTTGGGGGATTCAAACTCCTTCCCTTCGTGAGTGAGAGAGAGTCCAAATTATCGCGCCAAAATTACAAGAATATATTATATTTCACTCTTCATATCAATATGAGATCTGTGCTACACAACACTAAACACACGACACGCCGACATATCATTTCTCAAAAATAGAAAATTCTAATACATTGGGACACGTTATTATTGATAAATATTTTAATTTTTAATTAATTTGATTCAAATTAAAATAAATAAATAAATAACAAGAACTTATAATGAATTTGCACTAATAATATTAATAAATATATTTATAGAAAATTTGAAAGATATATTCATAATTAATGCTTAACCATATTTGAGAACATAATTTTAACTTTAACAAAAATTATAGATAAAACTAATGACTAACAAAAAAATATAATCAAATTTATTTAAATAAATCCATGATCTTTTATAATCATCAAAATTTATCATTATTTAACATTCAATAATTTTATTTTTTGAAATCATTTTTTAACTCATTTATTTATTTTTATAACAAAAATAACTTTGCTGCTCAAAAGTTATTCCCCTCAAAAACTTCTCAAAATTATTTTCCTCTCTTTTTACCTCTACACGCTCATCCCCAAAACTCATTTGTCCTCCCTCATTTTTCTCTCTCCAATCCCCCACGCCACCCCCAAAATCCGAGCACCCAATATTTTCTCCAATATTTTCTCCCCCTTTCGGTTTCTTCCCTACTCTCTCTCTCTCCCCCTCCCCCACGACACCACCCGCCCCCATCAATCATCCCCAACCCACGCCACCACTTGCTTCCCCGCCCCCATCAATCAACCCCCCAAGCTGTCTTCTTCTCCTTTCGCACGCTCTCACACTGGGGGAGAAGGGGGTTCGCAGAATCAAGGGCGACGATACCCCCGGCCCAACTCCGTCTCCAGCGTGCAAGAGCCTGACCTCGATCAGCGATCTCTAGGTCCGCGCGATTCAACAAGTTGTGGACGAAGTGGACGAGGAGTACCAGAAGATATCTGAGCAGACCAATAAAACTCGAACATCTTTGAAGCCTCGCCGTTGGCCTTCTATCGCAACGTCGCCATCGCAGCCCGTTGGATCACCTGCTCTTCCTCTGGCCCTCCCTCGCTGTCTTGGTGTTGCCTCCGCTCCCCGGTCTCGCCTCCACCCTCCATTGTCTTCTTCAACGATCCTCTCCCTTGGATACGCGCGTCGGAATGTTTCAAGAAAAGTTGACCACGTGTTGAAAAATCCGACAAGTGTCGAACATGATACGGAAGCTCTGGCGACGTGTCCGTGCTTCATAGGTTGTGAGTGCTTCATAATTGTACAAGTGCAAGTCATGTTAAAAAAACCAATCTCACATTGAAGGTTTGATATGGTACGGAGAAGTTAATATATGTTAGCTCTTCCATAACTCATTTGCAAAAATCCTTCAGTGAAGGTAGATCAAATTTAATACATTGATAAGCTCGGATTTGGATTCATCTTGATAATTTCCTCAGGTGAAATTATTGCGCTTTTGCTATGTGTCCCTATAACATAATAAAAAGCAAAACTTGCACTCCAAAGAGAAAAAAACGAACTAGTGAAAACTAGCTCAATCATTTCTTCTAGCCTAAACTAGTTCCAAACTTCATGCCTATACTCAATTGGAAATTTGGGCTCGGGTATGTCTCTAGGCCTAACTTCAAAATCTCGAAAAGCCTCCTCCAATTCATTAATATATTTTGAAAAGCCTAAAACCCCTTGAAAATCCTCAAAGGCATTCTGCTTCGCTCTTGTGTATACCGAAATAAACAAATTAGAAAAGGCTCTGAAAATTATTTGGTACAAAGGCTCAATCAGGGCAAGATCGAACCCAAAATTATTGGCACGAAGGCCTGTGACAGCCCCTGCAGCCTGCAGGAAGCTATCTCATGCCAAAGAAACAATTGGCGGTTAAAATTTTTTAATGCACTTCCGATCCACTTTCGCTGTTTCTCTTCTTTCTGATTATGTACAGCAAATATGGCAAATAATTGGCCTCATCTTTCTTTTCGTTTTTCCTTTTTGTGGAAAGTCATTTTGACGGCTTTTGATTGGAGAGTGGTGGCTTTTATTTCAACCGAAGGGCCCCTTGGAAAAAAAAAAAATATTAGGAACTTTCGACACAATTATTCAGAAAACTGATTAATTATAGGAATTTAGACTTTCGAAAAAGTTGGAAGAAAAGCCGTGTGAGATCAATGAGAATGTGGAGGGTAAAGTATAAAAGAAACTTCATGGAAGACACCTAAAGTCCGCTACCAGTGTCCAGGACACTTCCAACTAGTGATATCGTTGACCAGGAGGGAAAGAGCAAGAAGAAGACCTAAAGCTAACAAGACTAAAGAAGAGAAATAAGCGGTCTCATGGTGCTATAGCATGGCATAGTGTTGGTGAAGGTTCAGTAATGGGAAAAACCAGGGGAGATCAACGAGAAGTAGGTGAATATAAAATAGAAACCGCATGGAACTCTCCTAAATTCTATTATCAATGTAAACATAACACATATCATATAACATAACCTTGCAAGTCACAACACGACTCACGTTTGTAAGAGTTTTCCTAATGTGGACTACATTAATTGATATTGTAATTTACTATTTTTACGGTTACCGTAAAACAGGGTTGGCCTAAGGTGAGATAGAAGGTTTATTAATTAGTCTAATATCAGCTGGCTAGTGTGGGCCGAGTTGAGCCTGGCCCGTAATGAGGGGGACTGGCTGGAAACTCTATAAATAGTGCTAAAGTCTCTTCTCTAATCCTAATTCTCACATGTATCCTCACCTAAGGGGCGTTTATCTAACGCTAAACGTAAGGGGGGCCGCCTCATTGAGCCAGTGATACGGAGGGTAATAGAAGAAAATGACTTGATGCATGGATCCCCTTGATATGTGGGTAATCCCTTTTCTGCTTCCGCTTTATGTTCGATGGATCCCAAAACGGGTGCGTTAATCTTTCTATTCAGTTATGCATGTTCTTGTTCTAGTTATGGAAATCTTGGGATGGTGCAATTTGCGTCCTACATGTGGTATCAGAGCAACCATAACCCTAGAACTTGAATGAATAAGTTTTTTGCCTTAATTTGTGATTTTTGAAATTTTTTGTTCAATAAAAATAAAATTAAACCATAAATTCGGACTGGGCTCGACAATACGAGCAAGAAGGTCGGCGGCGCGACACCGGGGGAGGCCTCATGCGCCCCCACGTGCAGCCACGCGCCGCTAGGGCGTCGGAGACACGCCCCACGAGCCCTCACGCGCTCCCACGCGCGGGGCGCGGCTCGCGCGTGCGGGCGTGTGAAGCGTCGGATCGGTGCGTGGTCGGCGGCGTTAGATTCGTATGATCATCATCTACGTTGTGGTGTATTTATTTTACATGTTTGATGTTTTTATGGATGTGAAATTACATACAAAGCCATAAATACGTGTATTTTTAGTGTATTTTTGCGTATTTTTCTTGTATTTTCTGTGATTTTGGAAATACAAGTGTGGGTTACAGATATGTTATCACATAGACATTATAATGGTGTAATTCATTAATAAAAATCAAACTTTATTATAAATTGAAGCTGGTTTAATAAGATACAATCAATATGAGATACTATTTGAGTTATATATTGAGGTGATTAGAAACTGTAAATGTTATGAAACTTTTGTTGCTCATGCATACTCCTTTATATGCTGGTAACCTTTGAATGATAGACATCTTAAGAACTCGTGACTAAACTAATTGTACTGATGAACACATCTACTGAATGTGGGTAATGCATGTCAATTAAGTTACTGCATATTGTACATGAACTCATCTGGTCACTTGTTAATGTCAATCAAGTTGAATATTTTTTTATAGTTAAGGAGTATGACAACATTTATGCAGAACAATAGTATCTACTGTTAAATTTTAGATATTTGGTTATCTGGTTTGACTCAATTAATAGGCCATTGGTTGATTACAATGATAATTTGTTACTTAAAAATTGGCTAATAAATCAGTTGTTGGCCTTGGAATCATGTTTTATCTTATGAAACTCATGAACAATAGTTGATCAGCTATCAAGCTTATCAATCTAGAGTACATGTATTGCTATTGATATTAACTTGTGAGAGATATTCTAGATTGGCATTCTTTTAATGTTGTTCTAGTAATTAGTATTGGGGTGCACAAGAGATGCTTGCTTCTATGTTATGAGAAGTTTCTTGTATTGTTGTGATCAGTAATTTCACTGGAGTCTGTCTTTCAGGTTATATATATATATTAATCTTTTATTAATTAATAAATCAATGTAATTAGCATGATATGTGATTTTGGTGATATGTTGCCCCTATTACTAAAGTTAAAATCACATGTATATGGTGTATGTGAGAAGTAAAGTTTATATCCCTTGTATGAGAGAGTTTCAAGGATTCAATTGAGTAATGACCGCTAAAGTGGCACGCTTGATTGTGTTTGAGAAATTTCGGTCTTGTATAATGATTGGGATGTCTCCTGGTTTAATGCATGATCATACTCCCAAAGGAGGTGATTGCGTATTAGTTCATGGATGGATACATGATGGTGTGGTGGAGGAGTGATTGATCATAGTGATTCATATGCCCAAAGGTGATGAATTCACGAAGATTGAAATATATTCTCATAACCGCTATAATGTGGGGAGTGTACAACTGCATGTCATGTATTCTGCTCAAAGGTGATTATATGATTATGCGTGTAATTTTCTGGATGTATACTTGTACGTCAAGTTATACGGTACTCACATGATGTTAATTATACACATTGCTTGTTTTTCAGTCACATTTTCTGTAATTAATAACTCTACTATTATTGAGGTTTTTTTTTTACTGCTTCAAATTTTAAGTTGTTGACATATAATTTGTTACTTGAAAAAAGAGCAATTGAATTTACTTACTGTCCATGAAGCGTTCCATTCTATAACATTTAAAAAGAGGTTTGCTTGTGCACTGCATTGCTATAAGATGATGGAAGCCTTAGTTGCTTGAAATTATATCTTGTATGATATTGAAATTATGACACATATGCAAAGATTGTGTTTAAGTCCTAATGACATATACATCTCGTATATGGTTAAAAGGGAAAATGACAGAGATAAAGAATAAAACAATTACAATTAGTCTTAAAAGGTTGTCAGGCTTAATAATGGCCGTAAGTATTTTGACAAGTATGACAATGCGAAATAGCTTAAAGGGTTATTTGTCAAATACTTGGTAGATTATGGGGTGGTAACTTAATTACTATACCTGAAAATCTTGACAAAAAGATTTGGCCAAAGGCATAAATGCACTATATTGAACATGGTGATGAGTATGATTAGTAAGACTAATTTATCTGGTCTTTTATGGGCTGATATTTGGAAAGTAATCTTTTCACATACAAAAATAGTTTCATAACTTTTAAGTTATAGACTAGACATAAATTACTTGAATCATATGAAATTTAAAGGTGTCATGCAAAAGTGAGGTTATCTAATCCAATATTAAGTGCGTTGGAATTCAGATCCATTTAGAATTATTTTGTATCTTACTCAGATTGTTCAAAGGGGTATCAATTTTATGACCCTAAAAAATGTACAAGTATTATGGAATCACATACTGTAAAGTTTCTACAATTCAACGTAATTGTAGAGGATAGCCGCTCTCAAACTATTAAGAATAATAGTACGATGGAAAATCACTGTGTCTTTGTCTTTGCCTATATAGATAATTGTGGTACAGACAATTATTGAATCTCTTATACCATAGACTAAATTTGTTGAGGTTCAAAGTACTATTCTTGATATAATTTATTATGAAATTTCTGGCAAAAGAATAGCCCAAGTGTCATAACTTGGCACGGGAGGACACTTAAGTGTTATAACTTCAAAATGGTACTCTTGAGTGCCAGTTTCGAAGTTAAATGGAACACTTAAGTGCCACTCCGGCGAAAATCCGGCCAAATGGCTTACGTGGCAACTTTCTAGCGAGTTTGGTCCAAAACGGCGTCGTTTTGCATGCTGACGTGGCGGAGAAAATACAAAAACGACACCGTTTTGTGTCGACATGTAAATAATAATATAAAAAGTAATTAAATTAGATTTAAACTTAATTTTATTTAAAATATTCAAAAAATTTAAAAAATTAAGAAAAATTTAAAAAATTAAAAGGGGGGGGGAAGTCGAACGGGGCGACCGAGGGCTGAGTCTTCGCCGCCTCCCCGCCGTCACCGGAAAGGGCTGGCGATGGAGGGGGGGGGGAGGGTCGGGCTGGGTCGTCGGCGCCCGGCCGACCGGGACGGCGAGGGCTGCGAGCTCGGTCGACCCTTCCCACTTTGTCACCGGCCCTTCCCGGTGGCGACGGGAGGCGGTGAGGGCCTCGCGACCCTTGCCCCACGCGAGCCCTCCCCCGGATCGGGGCGAGGGTCACGGCCCCGCCCAGATCTAGCGAGGGCTTGCGGGCCCTCGCCACCTCCCCGCCACCGCCGAGAAGGACCGGCGACGGTGTGGGGAGGGTCGGCCGGCCGACCGGCGGCGCAGGGCCCGCGAGCCCTCGCCCGATCCGGGGCGAGGGTCGTGGCCTCGCTGCGATCCGGCAAGGGTTCGCAGCCCTCGCCGTCGGTCGGCCGGGGGCCGGCGACCTCGGCCGACCCTCCCCCTCTGTCCGCCGGCCCTTCCCGACGACGGCGAGGAGGCGTTAGTGGCTCAGCCCTCACCCGCCTGTTCGACCCTTAAATAAAATTAAGTTCAAATCTAATTTAATTAATTTTTATATTATTATTTACACGTCGACATGAAACGACGTTGTTTTTACATTTTCTCCGCCACGTCAGCGTGTAAAACGACGCCGTTTTGAACCAAACTCGTCGGAAAATTGCCACGTCAGTCATTTGGCCGGATTTTCGCTGGAGTAGCACTTAAGTGTTCCATTTTACTCCGATATTGGCACTTAAGTGTACCATTTCAAAGTTATGGCACTTAAGTGTCCCTCCATGCCAAGTTATGGCACTCCAGGTGTCCCAACCTCGAAATTTCTTAAACTTCTTAAGTGTAAAATGAAGTGGTTGCAGCTTTATTAAGGAGATTTGTTAGGGAAAGACGATCAGTTATACCATCAGAATATATGGTCTATTTGTGAGAGCTTGATTACAATATCTACTATATGGTTTATATAATGACATATTTATAAATGTCGTTTCTTATTCTTAATCAAGTATGTGATTAGATGCCATAAAAGGTAATATACAATCTATGAAACATTATAGTGTTTGGAAACTAATTTACTTGCCTAAATATCATAAGTTCATTAGTTACAAATTGGCGTACAAAACTAAAAGAATTTCAAAAAAAGATTGTGGAATTTAAAGCCAAATTGGTAGTTAAAGTTTTCACTCTAAAAGATGGGTGGATAGTTAATAGTGAAGAAATAAATATTTCTTTTTAGTATTTTTAAAGATTCTTTTAGAGTGAACGTGGCATTAATAATTTATTTTGATATGGAATTACGCCAAATAGATACAAAATCTATATTGTCAATTGGAGGATTTTGCAACAGATGTTTCAAGTAAACTTGTGTGTAGACTGAAAAAGCTTATTCATAGTTTTAAGCAAGTTTTCAAACAATATTATTAAAGTTTTATAGTGTTATTATTTTGTTTAATTGGGAATAAAGTAATTCAATATATTGTAAGGTCAGTGAGAGGAAATTTATTTTTTATCATACTTTATGTACATGATATTTTGCTTACAAGTTGCAACCTTGAGACATCTTATATCCTTTGTACTGAGGTTTTTAAGGATCGTTTTTGCTATATTATATTAGATTTTCTCGGAGGACATTTGCTGATTGTATATTGAAAATATTCAATATACATTATTGTAAGCTAGGAATTGCTCCTGTTGTTAAGGATGATGGACTGAATCTATCACATTGTCTTTATTTAGATATTGAGAAAATCTAATTAAATGATGTACCTTGTGTCAGTGCACTTAAAAATATAATGTATGCTCGAATTTGCACTAGACTAAATATCGTCTTTGTGACGGGACTTCTAGGAAGATATCAGTCAAATCTAGGACGCGATCACTAGGTTGCTGCTAAGAAGATTTTAAGGTACTCAAATAAGACAAGATATTATATGTTAATTTACATACATGTTCAATTCTTGTAACTAGTAGGGTATTCAGATGTAAACTTTGCTAGCTGTTAGGATGACATAAAATCAATAATGGAATATATATTTATGTTAGTAGGAAGTGCAGTAAATAAAGTTTTATGTTATCTTCTACTATGTAAGCAGTGTTAGTAACATTCTTTTAGGTTGTTACTTGGGCTATTAGGCTCCAGAACCTCATGACAAAGTTGATCGTTTTAACTTTATAGATAGACCCATACAGTTGTATTGAGACAATAAATTTGTAGTATTATTTATTTACTATGAAGGTCTCAAGGGCTCCAAATATATGGTGATCAAAATTTTTGACCAGAATAAAACGTTACAAAAATGTGATGTAATAATATAACATATTTCTACAGATCATAAGGTTGCAGATTCACTAATTAAAGGCATATGCCCATGTGTATTTGAGTGTCATGTCATTAGTATGGGCTCAGGAGTATTATGAAATGCTGTTATTTAATGGGAGCTATTTTGGCTTTACTTTGATAAATGTTTCATCTGTGTTCATTATACTTTGTAACGGTTTGATATGTATCAACTTTTGCATTCAATAAAATATTTCTAAATGTGTTGTTATTATGTTGAATACATATTGATAAAGTCTCAAGGGATTGTATAAACCTTGAGTGAAGGCTAGGGGCATTCGGGCATCCGGTTATTAGCCTTGTGCATATGTCTTGTTATACATAAAGAAAGGTTAATCATAAGGATAAGACATATGTAGATTCATTGGAACCATAAAGTATTTTCTAGTGGCACAAGTTTTTGTGACACCTAAGGTAAGAGAATGGTGACTGACAAATGAGATCTCTTTATGAGAGATGTTATCCATTTGCCACACTACCATATTGAATCTATATCAATAAAGTTGAGATCATTCGTGACCATGAAAGGCTCTGTGTGTATACATGCAGTTACCGTTATGATTCGGTGTTTAAGACTTTATGAAATAAGATTAACTATTAAGAATTATCTCTAGACCAATGTGCGCATATAAGGTACGATTTCAATTAATATAGTCCAAGTGGGAGAATGTAAGAGTTTTCCTAATGTAGACTACATTAATTGATATTGTAATTTACTGTTTTTACGGCTACTGTAAAACAATGTTGGTCTAAGGTAAGATAGAATGTTTCTTAATTAGTCTAATATGGGCTGGCTAGTGTGGGCCGAGTTGAGCCTGGCCCGTAATGAGGGGGATTGGCTGAAAACTGTATAAATAGTGCTCAAGTCTCTCATCTAACTCTAATTCTCACATGTATCTTCACCTAAGGGGCATTTACCTAACGCTAAACATTTGGGGGGGAGGGGGGCGCCTCATTGAGCTAGTGATACAGAGGGCAATAGAGGAGAATGACTTGATGCATGGATCCCCTTGATATATGGATAATCCATTTTCTGCTTCCGTTTTATGTTCGATGGATCTCAAAACGGGTGCGTTAATATTTCTATTCAGTTATGCATGTTTTTGTTCTAGTTATGGAGATCTTGGGATGGTGCAATTTGCGTCCTACAACGTCATTATCAACGGTTCTAAAAGTTATGTGGGCTTTGAAGAAGGGAGGAGAAAAACAACATTTAAGGATATAAATTGAGCAGAAGATAGAGAAGCTGTCTGGCACGACGCAAGGGCCACAAAGTCCAA
Organism: Eucalyptus pumila; assembly: GCA_016097595.1. Taxonomy (NCBI): domain Eukaryota; kingdom Viridiplantae; phylum Streptophyta; class Magnoliopsida; order Myrtales; family Myrtaceae; genus Eucalyptus; species Eucalyptus pumila. The sequence continues at coordinate 25,838,434 of CM027848.1, forward strand.
AGATGATTTATGTCATTTTCCTTGACTAATCTTGTTTGCAAGCAGAAGACTACCAACTCGGTCCATATAATACAAAATGCCTCATAAAATATGTCATCTTTTTTTTTTTTTTTTGCCTTTTTAATTTCATATTCATTAAATGAGGCAGTTATTGACTTGACTTGATTTAAGTTTTTCTTTAATTGGGGAGGAGGCGGACAACTACAGGGAAACACGAAATATGCAGTTGCAATGTATCTTTCAGCCTATTAATTAATGTAAAGGCTTGCTCCAACAGCTCTCTTCTTGTCTTCTCTTAAAGGACGCAGCTTAGTTTAATGGTCTCATGAACCAACCACCCCCCCCCAAAAAGAGGCTTAATGGTTCAACAACGCATCCCCATAGGCACAATAAAAGCACTCATTAGTGGTATTAAAAAAAAAAACCTCAAAGGCGGTGTTAAGATTTGGCATGTCATAGCGTGTTGGAAGAGAAGAAAAACAAACAAACTTGGAAGGTGAATTGTGTGTAATAGAAAGTGAGAGTCAGAAGAGAAGAGGAGACTAGGTTTTTAACATATTTACATTTTGATCCATCATTTATTGAAAATTTTAAAAATTGATCTCGTGCATGTCAGATTTCTAAATCATATATTGGAATTTCGAACTTGAGTTCGAAGAGTGTCGAGAGAATTAACCAGGTGTGTAATTTTCCGACATGTGTTGACCGAAGGTTGGAGAGTAATCAGATACGTGTTGGAGTGTCCGAACGATATGAAAGCTCTCAGAGAGTATTAGTTTTTCATAAACCAAAATATTGTCTTCCACTTCCTTTTTCATTAGTTTGTGGCAACAAATTTTATCTAGATGCCTTTGTTTCGAGGGAAATTTTCATGATAAAGGAAAATACTTTACGAGAAATTATTTTTTAGAAAAGTGAATAATTTTCATTTATTTGGTAATATATGACCGAAAATTTTTTCTAGTATTTGGATCTCTTTATCTCATGACAAAAAAAATTGAATTTTTAAATAGTTATTTTATTTTTTCCCTTTTTTCTTCCCTTCTGTCAGTCACCAAGCCTTGCGACGGTCGATTACCAGCCATAGGCGTGGGCCAACAAGGTTGAGCTTGCTTGTGGCTAGTCATTGACCTTTGCCATGGCTGGTGATTGGCTGAAGAAGAAGAAGGAAATTGGAACGGAGAGAAAAAGAAAAAATTAAAAATAAAAAGAAATATTAAAATATAATAAAAATAAAAGTACAATAAAAAAATGTTCAAATATTCGATATGAGCAATTCAAAAAAATGTTTTCATCTATTTAGATTTAGAAATTCACTTTAACAAGTTTATACGTGAATGTTTTTGTCAACCAAAAAGTGTTTTCTATTAATTAGTAGGCTAAACGGGTAAAACTCTAGAAAATCAATTCAGGGACAAGTTTTTTTCTAAACAAATGCATATTTAGATTTCATTTGTTTTGCGAAAAAGATATTTTGAAAAAGCATTTTTTTTTTAATTTTTCGACGTTTGATGCACAAAAAAATAATTTTATTAAGAATTTTTTTTTTTTTGGATCAATAAAAGGACAGACCGCGTCGTGCACTTGCCCGCTCCTTCACCGTCCTCTTCCTCCTCCTCTCCGCCTCTCCCCCTACTTGATTTTTCATATCTCTCCGCTTCCATAGTACGTCCTCTTCCTTCGCCTTATTGCTCCTCATTTGTATTTTCTAGCGCAGTCGGTTGAGCGAGGCTGGGTATATTCCTTCTATTGAGTTGATTCACACCTCTAGATTAGTCAACCAAAGCTGCACTTGGTCGTCTCTATCTCTCGGTAAGTCCATTGCTTCGCCTGGAAATCCTTTAGTTTCTTGGGTGTTCGTTTATCAAGAATTGGTGGCGTGGACTTGTCGATTTCTATGGTTTAGGTTGGTTGAGCTCGGGCTATTGAATGAGACATCTTAATATTCTGAAACGTCCTTTATGAAATCCTTGACCGCTTGGGAGTTGTTTGAAAGTAATGATCCGAAGTGAATCACATTGTATTCTTGCATACAAGTTCATTGGCCAAAAATTCATTCTACCTTCTCGATAATATGCCTAATTGACGTCAGAATATACCGAGTTCAACAGCCATTTCATTCATTGTTTAAACCTTACACGATTAGATTATTATATTTTAGGCGTCCATTTTTTTTTCAATGCTTGATTCGAGAGTTGGGATATTATATTCCAATCAGAAATTGACTCGTTGAGGCCTTATTATAGTTTTTGTTTTTGGTTGCTGGGAGAAACTGTTTTGGCCGACGGCCGCAACGTAAACCCCCAGGTGTCGCTAGCGGGGAAACCACCACCCTGACGCCACGCTTAAGTCACTACACTTCAACCTTCCTGCTTCGCAGCGGCTTCGAACCTTGGCCTCCTCGGTGGAGGACAAATGATCTACCATCCACCCTGCAACGGCCGGTGGTGAGGCCTTATTATAGGTTGTCATTGCTCAAATGGGTTTAATGATATAATAATCCAATTAGAACTAGTATTTGGTTGGTATCAGAATATGCGACGATATGGGTACTGCACTTGTCAGTGTTAGAGTTTTTGGTCTGAGGTTTTGCCAAGCTTTTGGTTTGAAGTGTTTAAGTGTACAGGGAAAACCATGGAAGGATCAAAGAAAATAAAAGAAGGTTTTCCTTACCAAACGCGGAAAATCTTTTCCAGTTCAATGTTAGTTTCAGCCAAACAGGGGAAAGTATTGTTATTTTATTGGAAAATGATTTCCTAGATAATATTTTTTTGAAACACCACATAATCTGTGAAACAAACAGGGCCTTAGTAATGTTCAATTTCTCAAAGCTCAACTCTAGTTGTATCGTTGCTTAATTCATTCATATTCTCTGCAGCTAATTGCGATGGAAAGCCCCGACTTCATCAATGATACCGTTGCAGCTAGTTCTTCTCGGACCCATAAGCTGATGCAAGAAACCGAAGCAGTGCAAGGGTATGATTACAAAGTGTTCTTGAGCTTTAGAGGACTGAACACGTGCACGGGTATCACCGACTTTCTATATACCAGTCTTAAAAGATGCGGGAGTCCGAACATATAGGAACGATGAAGAGCTTCACATTAGAGAAGATATTGGCTGTGAGCTTTTGAATGTAATTGATCAATCAAAAGTCTCCATCCCCATCTTCTCAAAAAAAAAAAAAAAAAAAATCACATTTAGAATTTCTTAACAAAAACATGGGAGAAACCAAGGATAGAAATCGTGTGGGAGAGTGAAATATATAAATGTGATATAGGGGAGGTAACCTTACCAAAAAAAAAAAAAATAGGGGAGGTAGATGGGGATTTTGAAAGATTTGAACTATCTCATGTTTTTTAAAATATTAAATTGTTAATGAAAGAGTGATTTAATATTTAACTATTTATCATTAATCTCACAAGTCAGTGATTTTAGAAGTCGTCTGGCCTTCAAAGAAGGGGAAGAAAAGGAAAATTGAAAATAAAAATTGAGAAGCAGACAGAAGCTAGATGTGCAATGCAGCCGTTGCTGTTAATGGAACGCTGTCCTTGCTATTGAACTTCAAGGGTGCAGTTCTAATACCACTTGTAGAACTCAAGTAGATATTCCAACTAAAATTAACACTCTTTTTTATTAGAGGAAAAGTCATAAAAGATCTCAAATTTTGCCAACTGTGATATATTTAGCTTAAATTATTTTTTATGATACTAAAAACCCTAAACTTGTACCTATATGACTATTTACTCAAAACTTTTCATTATTTTCTTCAATTCTACAATTGCTTTAGTTTGGTATCTTTCCGGTGTGCAACATATTTACCACAAACTTTTTTTATAGCACCAAAAACCTAAAACTTCTTTTTGTAACATTAAATTTTGTGGATAAATGTGTCACATGTATAAAAATTTGTGGTTTCTGGAGTCATAAAAATATGTTTGGGGTAAATGTATTATAATGTATAATTTTGGGATAAATGTGTTATATAGATATATATTTGAAGTTTTCGATACCATAAAAAGGTTTGGCAAAATATGTCACAATGAATATTGCTTATTGTTTTTGGTAGCTTTTAATTTTTTTATTATTACAAGTGCAGTCCACTTACATAATACGCATATCTCTAAGTCCAACATTTACCAAGCGAGTTGGCAAGGGCAAATTTTCCACGTACAGGTAAGGAAGCGACAGCTTAGAGTTAGTTGTCAAAATGGTGACTCACTTTATTTCATGAAAAGCTGCGTGGAGAACTCTAAAAAGAGAGAGGGCGCTCTGTTGGTTATTGGTGGATTTGAAATGGCTTTCTTCTTGCTCCAACGCCACTATTCCTTCTAGTGATATCGTTGACCAAGAGGGAAAGAGCAGGGAGAAGACCTGGAGCTATCGAGGCTGAAGAGCCGAGGAGACAGCAGCTGTGTCATGCTGCCATAGCGGGGCATAGTGTGACGGGATCATACTCGGGGTTTCTTTTTTTGTGGCTACAATGTCGGGAACTCTTAGTGATCTGTGGCGAAGGTTGGGTGACAGGTGGAGTAGAGCAGCAGGAGCAGACAATCCGCCATCCGGGCAGCAGGATGCGGTAATTTGGGGTGAGAAGAAGCTGATCTTCTTGGACACTTCGGCGAAGGAGTTTGATCTGGAGTCCCTGTCGAGGGGCAGTGCTGAGATTTTAGGGACAGGGGCTGTCGGCACGTCTTACAAAGCAGTCCTGGACGACGGGAGGACGGTGGTTGTGAAGAGGCTAAGGGATGTGGCCTTACCCATGGGCAAATTCAGGAACACGATGAACGTGTTGGGAGCAATGCGACATGAGAATCTACTCCCCCTGAAGGCTTACTCTTACAGTAGAGACGAGAAGCTTCTGTTGTTTGATTACGTGCCCCTAAGAAGCTTGTACGGACTTTTGCATGGAGGCATAGGGCCGGAAAAGACCCCGCTAAGCTGGGAAATCAGGCGCGGCATCGCTCTTGGAGCCGCCCGGGCTATAGAGTACTTGCATTCTCAAGGTCCCAATGTCTTCCATGGAAATTTCAAGTCGACCAATGTCCTCCTCACCGCATCTTATGATCCGTTAGTTTCCGATTATGGCCTGACCCACATCCAGGCGCCTCCACAAGGCCCAGCGAAGGCTGCTGACCGTCAAAAGGATGATGCCTATAGCTTTGGGGTGTTGCTTGTGGAGCTTCTAACTGGAAAAATGACTAACGGGACCGATCTCGCAAAGTTGGTTAAGCCCACCACCGGAAAGCACTGGACTTTTGATGTTTTCGATCCTGAGCTGGGAGATTACCAGAATTTCCGGGATGAATTAATGGGACTGTTGCTGGTGGCGATGGCTTGTGCATCCGACCTCCCTCAGAGGCGCCCTTCGATGTCTAAAGTACGTAGGATGATTGAAGACCGGCAGTCCCGAGCACTGCCTGACCAGATCATCGAAGAGAACGGTCATTTGTCTAAAAGGACAAGGTGAGTCGATTTATTTAGGAACTGCCGAAGTTTGGAACTGGTATTGTCTGGGCTTTTTTTTTGTTGATAGTAAAACAAAGTGTCCCTCATCGAAACACATAAAACTGTGGAACAATGTATAATTGCAAGGTTCTAGTGATTGTGGACCATTGGTTTAATAGGTTAGTCCCTCCAATAACTGTGTGCTTGGACGGAAAATGGTGTTAATTAATAGTGAATTACTAAAATTGCTATGTAATATACTCATTTCAAAGATTTTTGCTCAGTAACCATTCAAACATTACTATCACATCAATTGCTATTTGGTAATTTTATTTTGAGATTTTGTTGAATTCTGGAGGATTTTTTTACTGATAACCATTAGCAACTTTACAGGGCAAATAATTGCTTAATAGCAGTGTATTCATGGCTCAAAATCTGATTCCATTCTCCCAATCATTTTTTCTAAAATTTTTATGACAACATTACCAACATAAATCTATTTGACCTTTACTATGCACATTTGATGCAATGAACAAGACAGAGAGTAGCTCCCATTTCCCTGAGCAAATTATTGTTTTCAGACTTACAATCTTTCCTAGTTTACAGAGAAAATTGTCTCCGCCATAAAGTACGTGTTGTGGAAATAGAAGTAACATGGACTTTTGGTTTTCCCTGAGTGCAATTCTAGTGTGCATTGTGGCCTTACTCTGGAAATTCTATTATAGGAATCTGCCTGAAGGAGGGGTATTGGAAGTTTCAGACAGAGTCTATGGTAAGCTTTAACGTATTCAGTATCTGTATGCTTACAATAGCTTATGTTGTCAGATTCCAGGATTCTATGTATGCTGGTTTATTTTAGTGGTTGGGTGCGATAGCAGCCTCTAGTCTTTTATCTAAGATTTTCCTCCTCTAGGAGAACCGTAGTACTTCAACAATATGGGAATTAGTGGAAAACCAGAGTGACAACTGGGAATGAACTAGGAATATAATATGTCTAAAGATCAGAGAAGCTCGTGTACTGTAGTTTCTGGTTTTGTTTTCCCATTTTGTTCACAAAACTGGACTCTAGGCTTGTGAAACAAAAACAGACTAAAACTTCTCGGACTGACAACTTTGTTACTTGGCAAAAGAAACATAAATTATCTATCTAGGAGTTGGGCTGTCGCATCTTGTCAAACTCTGATCAAACAGTTTCTCAGCACAAGCATTAACTTCCATTAAAGCGAGTAATCGCATTTCATATCACTGCTGCTTGCGAGTTCATTTCTTGCCCCAGCTAAAAGGAAATACTTGTCCCTATCCACATTTAAATGGTTCCATTCACACGACCCTCAGCCCTGCCTTAACCTGGGAGCATTTCCATGCTCATGCGAACCAACTTCCAGCAACTGCATAACCTCAGTAGCTTTTGAAGGTGCACCAATGCTTTATAGACCGGCCAAATGGCATTGGGGCTCAACTCCAATAAGAAGAGTTTAGTTCGGGCTAGATTGAAGGAAGAAATCCCAAAAATCGTCAATGATTGTGAGGCTATCAGACTGTTGAAACTAACCTGAAACCAGAGTGGGTCAGTCCAGTGCCCAGTTTGAAGACCATAGCATTGAAATACAAGCTATCTTGTAAGCTTTTTTAGCTAGACAAAAAAGAGCCACATCTTGAAAGGGCAGAGAGCGGGGGGCTGGGTCTCTCCTCAGTGGGCCAGCATCACTTGGTTAAGTAGGCGCATGAACTATTCGCCTAGATTTTTAAAATACAAATAGATGCTATTTTCTTTGGAAGGCTGGAAAGCCTAGAAATAGAAAGAAGTAGACCTTTGATGGAGCTACTTAGCTACAAGCACTTTCTGTAATTGCTTCCTTGTTAATCACAAAGGCTTTTGTGGGTGATACGGCCTAGTCATAAATGCATATTTCGCCATTCCCAAATGAACTTGCCAGTGAAAGGTCATAACCATTCAATAGGTTTATCTACAGAAGATTCTCATGAGGTGCTTATCCCTCAATTCAGGTGATCATTTCATTAGTTGAGTCATCACTTCTCTGGAAATATCAATCACGCTTCACCTCTATGAAAATGATCTGTGTAGTTCATGGGTTTCTCACTGCACAAGAAGCTTTCCTAGTCACTCTTTTCTGGAAGTTTATGAGCTTATTTCTTTGGTTTAGTTTGAAAGATATCTTGCATGAGTATTTCATATTACCTCAAGAAGTAAGCTATTTCATAGTCTATCAACTTTATACTGAGCCCAAAGGAAGGACACATTTGATGATGGGTGTCTCCTGTTAGCTTCATCTGCCTCCTTACAGAACATAATGATTTGCATATGTGGATGTGGATGCAGTGTTTGAATACTGCCTTAGCACAGACTGGTTGAAGGATGATGAATGTGAGGTTCACATGAGAGGCGTAGTTGCAAAACTCCAAGACCAATTTCCTGCTGCCTCTTTCAAGGTGCTCAATTTTAGAGAGGGAGAAAACCATAGCCACCTGGCTAGAGTGTTGTTTGAATATGACATAACTGTCATAAAACTCCCTCAAAATAATGGAGGTTGCCCTATACCAAGAGTGGAGATTATACGCGACTTCTTGAGATCTGCTGATGAATGGTTGTCATCTGATGCAAAAACTAACATGCTGTTGATGCATTGCGAAAGGGGTGCATGGCCAGTTTTGGCGTTCATGTTGGCTTCTCTTTTGTTATATAGGAAGAAGCAGGATGGGGAGCAGAAAACACTCAACATGATTTACAACAAAGCGCCTCATGAACTCTTGCAGCTGACGTCAACACTGAATCCGTTGCCTTCCCAGCTGAGATACCTGCAGTATGTTTCCATGCAGAATGCCGGTTCTGACTGGCCTGCACCAAATAAGCTACTTGTGATAAAGAGTGTCAGACTTAGTTCAATTCCTCATTTGGACGTTCAATGGGGGTGTCAGATAATAGGACCGGAACCCTTTATATTTGCCGATCAAACTCCCAAAGTTCTGTCGTCAACACCTTACGAACAGGTAATTATGTTTTTGTTGGTAGTATGGATAATCTAAAATTGTTCATGAAATGCTGTTGTATATTTTTTCCAGTTATGACTCCATTTGCTCTCCCTTGTATCGATTGGCTTCTGGTACTGAACGTTTTCACCTTAAATGTCTGTCAATCCTTGCCGGATTTGTGGATAGGAGTTGCAGGCAGTCACAGTTATCTTTGTGTTTTGAATGGCTTAGTAAGAGAGTTCTCACTTTGTTAGTCTGCTAAATCAAGCTGCAAAAGATCATTGTTGCACCGTTTTGCATTTCACTTTCTGTAAAAATGGCAATTATGCCACATTTGAGAACTTGGCTAAGTTCCTCTTCGCAAGATGATGCATTTGTTCTAATCTTTAGAACGTAGTCAATTGTAACTTTATGACTTGAGTGCGAAGACTAGAGAGTCTCGTTTTGACTCGATAAACATGATGCATGCTTATGTCCAGCCTAGTCAGAAGGATGAGTTGTCATTCTGTTATTTTTTCTTTTTTAAACGCTACATTCTTTTGTTTTACTTTCCTGGCAATAGTGTTTTGCTTCATAGTACTGACTAAAACTCTCTGAGGAATACAAGAATATAAGAAAATAAATCTTCCCTCTCAAGCACCAATTTTATGGCACATGTCTCATCCATCAATCCGATTTGATGTGGGAGTTCACCCATGCATCATGGATTCTTTAGCAAAAAATATAGATATTATGCTAGTTCACTATTTTAATTGTTCATAAATTTAAGTGCAGGCAGAGGGTGAAAAGGTTAAATTCGATATGCTTTGTTATGTTCGAGACGATGTTGTGCTTGAGTTTATGAGCTTGGATGCTGATCTTGAACATGGAGAGTCAATGTTTCGTGCAATGTTTAATACTGCATTCATATTGGAAAGTGTTCTGAAGCTTATGTTTGAGGATATGGATGTGTCGTGGGATCACCAGGATCAATATCCCAAGGAATTTATGGCAGAGGTACTGGTTAGATGTCAAATTAATTGTCTGTTATTCAACACTTTCAATTTTATCCGCAAAACCAGTTCATGATTCTTTTCTGTTCATGAGCAGATTGATTTCTCCCAAGTGAATGCTGATGCTTCACTGGAATGGGCTGATTTGTCTAGTGATGAGGTGGAAAAGGAGAACCAACTAAAGGAAAGCATGAGGAAGATTGAATCCGAGGAACTGCCTGCTGAAGGGTGAGCTGTCCACTCTATAACACTATCTTATGATGCTAATACAAGTCCACTCTATTGCACTATCATTTAGATTTTTTTTTTTTTTTTAACCACATTACCAACATAAATTTTTTTGATCTTTTACCATGCACATTTGATGCAATGAATAACGACAGCAAGTAGCTCCCATTCCCCTGAGCAAATTATTGTTTATAGACTTAAAATCTCTCCTAGTCAATGGAGAGAAAAAAATTTCCACCATACAGTACGAGTTACGTAAAATGAAGTAACATGGACTTTGGTTTTATGTGAGTGCAATTCTAGTGTGTACTATATGGCCTTACTCTGGATATTATATTATAGGAATCTGCCCAATGGAGGGATGTTGGAAGTTTCAGACAGAGTCTGTGGTAAGCTTTAACATATTCAGTATCTGTATGCTTACAATAGTTTATATTGTCAGATTCCAGGATTCTATGTATGCTCGTTTATTTTAGTGGTTGGGTGCAATAACAGTTTCTAGTCTTATTTTCTAAGATTTTCCTCACTAGGAGTGCTGTAGTACTTCAACAATGTGGTAATTAGTGGAAAACCAGTGTGAAAACTGGGAATAAACTAGGGATATAATATGTCAAAAGATCAGAGAAGCTTGTGCACTGTGGTTTGGGTTTTGTTTTCCCCATTTTTGTCATAAAACTGGACTCTAGGCTCATGAAGCAAATACAGACTATTACTTCCAGGACTGACAACTCTGTTACTTTGCAAAAGAAGCAATTACTTTCTGTCTAGGAGTCGGGCTGTTGCATCTTGTCAACCAACTCAGATCAAATAGTTCCTCAGCACAGGCATTAGCTTCCATAGAAGCATGTTATCACATTTCATACCACTGCTGATTGCGAGTTCATTTCTTGCCTCACCTAAAAGGAAATACTTGTTGCAATCCACATTTAGATGGTACCATTCACACGACCCACATCCCTGCTCTAACCTGGGAGCATTTCCGTGCTTGTGTAAACCAACTTCCAGCAACTGCAGAACCTTGGTGGCTTTTGAAGGTGCACCTATATTTTATAGACCAGCCAAATGGCATTGGGGCTCAAGTCTGACAAGAAGAGTTCAGTTCAGGCCAGATTGAAGAAAAGAAATCCCTTAACCCATCAATGATTGCTAGCCCATCAGATTTTTGAGACTAACCTGAAACTGAATTAGGTCAGTCCAGTGCCCAATTTAAAAGACCATAGCATTGAAATACTAGCTATCTCGCAAGCCTTTTCAGCAGGACAAAAAAGGCCCACATCTTAAACAGGTAGAGATCGGCGGGTCTCTTCTCAGTGGGCCTGCTTCACTTGGTTAAGTTGGCGCATGAACCATTCGCCTAGACTTTTTAAAATACAAATAGATGCTACTTTCTTTGGAAGGCTAGAAAGCCAAGAAATAGAAAGAAGTAGGCCTTTGATGGAGCTACTTAGCTACAAGCACTTCCTGCAATTGCTTCCTTGTTAATCACCAAGGCTCTTGCATGTGCTACTGTCTAGTCATAAATGCATAATTCGCCATTCGCAAATGAACTTGCCGGTGAAAGATCATAGGCATTCAATAGGTTTCTCTGCAGAAGATTCTCATGAGGTGCTTATCCATCAAGTTCAGGTGATCATTTCATTAGTTGATTTATCACTCCTCTGGAAATATTAATGACGCTTCACCTGTATGGAAATGATCTGTATTTCATGGGTTTCTAACTGCACAAAAACCTTTCCTAGTCACTCTTTTCTGGAAGTTTATGAACTCATTTCTTCGGCTTATTTTGGAAGATAATCTTGCACGAGTACTTCATTTTACCTCAAGAAGTAAAGCTATTTCAAGTCTATCAACTTTATACTAAGCCCAAAGGAAGGACACATTGATGATAGGTGTCTCCTGTTAGCTTCATCTGTCTTCCTACAGATATCTTATGCACATAATGATATACATATCTGGATGTGGATGCAGTGTTTGAATACTGCCTTAGCACAGACTGGTTGAAGGATGATGAATGTGAGGTTCACATGAGAGGCGTAGTTGCAAAACTCCAAGACCAATTTCCTGCTGCCTCTTTCAAGGTGCTCAATTTTAGAGAGGGAGAAAACCATAGCCACCTGGCTAAAGTGTTGTTTGAATATGACATAACTGTCATAAAACTCCCTCAAAATAATGGAGGTTGCCCTATACCAAGAGTGGAGATTATACGCGACTTCTTGAGATCTGCTGATGAATGGTTGTCATCTGATGCAAAAACTAACATGCTGTTGATGCATTGCGAAAGGGGTGCATGGCCAGTTTTGGCGTTCATGTTGGCTTCTCTTTTGTTATATAGGAAGAAGCAGGATGGGGAGCAGAAAACACTCAACATGATTTACAACAAAGCGCCTCATGAACTCTTGCAGCTGACGTCAACACTGAATCCGTTGCCTTCCCAGCTGAGATACCTGCAGTATGTTTCCATGCAGAATGCCGGTTCTGACTGGCCTGCACCAAATAAGCTACTTGTGATAAAGAGTGTCAGACTTAGTTCAATTCCTCATTTGGACGTTCAATGGGGATGTCAGATAATAGGACCGGAACCCTTTATATTTGCCGATCAAACTCCCAAAGTTCTGTCGTCAACACCTTACGAACAGGTAATTATGTTTTTGTTGGTAGTATGGATAATCTAAAATTGTTCATGAAATGCTGTTGTATATTTTTTCCAGTTATGACTCCATTTGCTCTCCCTTGTATCGATTGGCTTCTGGTACTGAACGTTTTCACCTTAAATGTTTGTCAATCCTTGCCGGATTTGTGGATAGGAGTTGCAGGCAGTCACAGGTATCTTTGTGTTTTGAATGTCGTAGTAAGAGAGTTCTCACTTTGTTAGTCTGCTAAATCAAGCTGCAAAAGATCATTGTTGCACCGTTTTGCATTTCACTTTCTGTAAAAATGGCAATTATGCCACATTTGAGAACTTGGCTAAGTTCCTCTTCGCAAGATGATGCATTTGTTCTAATCTTTAGAATGTAGTCAATTGTAACTTTATGACTTGAGTGCGATGACTAGAGAGTCTCGTTTTGACTCAATAAACATGATACACGCTTATGTCCAGTCTAATTAGAAGAATGAGTTATCATTCTGTTATTTTCTTTTTCAAACGCTACATTCTTTTGTTTTGCTTTCCTGGCAGTAGTGTTTTGCTTCATAGTACTGACTACAACTCTCTGAGGAATACAAGAATATAAGTAAATAAATATTCCCTTCTGAGCATCAACTTAATCGCACATGTCCCATCCATCAATCCGATTTGATGTGGGAGTTCACCCATGCATTATGGATTCTTTAGCAAAAAATATATCATGCTAGTTCACTATTTTAATTGTTCATAAATTTAAGTGCAGGTAGAAGGTGAAAAGGTTCAATTCAACGTGTTTTGTTATGTTCGAGACGATGTTGTGCTTGAGTTTATGAGCTTGGATGCTGATCTCGAACATGGAGAGTCAATGTTTCGCGCAATGTTTAATACTGCATTCATATCGGATAGTGTTCTGAAGCTTATGTTTGAGGATATGGATGTATCGTGGGATCACAAGGATCAATATCCTAAGGAATTTATGGCAGAGGTAGTGGTTAGACGTCAAATCAATCATCTGTTATTGAACAACTTTTTTATCCACAAAACCAGTTCGTAATTCTTATCTGTTCATGAGCAGATTGATTTCTTCCAAGTGAATGCTGATAATTTGCTCGAATGGGCTGATCTGTCTGGTGATGAGGTAGAAAAGGAGAACCGATCGAAGAAGAGCATAGGGAAGATTGAACCCAAGGAACTGCCTGCTGAAGAGCGAGCTGTCCACTTTATGACACTAAATTATGATGCCAGTACAAGTCCTGAAGAGAATGAAGTTTTAGAACTGCCAATACAGTCTAATATTGAGCCCACATCAACTTTGCCACAAGTGCCAAATTCGCTGTCAGAAAGTTCGGCTGATTCAGCTCTTGAGGGAACTTTTGAAAGTTTTGAATTAGCCACAAAATCACCCTACACTTCACCAAGTGTTGAGTTGGATCAACAATCTGGCACGGCTGTAGAAGGGAATGGTCTTTCATTCTCACTGTCTGATGTCACAGGTTCATTTCCTTCTTCCTCTGTACAGTCTCAGACATCCTTATTGGCTTTTGCACCACCACCTCCTCCTCCCCGATCAAAAGGGGCATCATCATTGAACAGTATAAAAAAAGTGCCCTTTAATCCCCTTCCTCATGCCCCTTCTCCTAACTTGCTTGTTTCAGGAACTCCTCCATCATCCCCTGTGAATAATTCGCCTCAAGCTTCTTGTAATCCTCCCCCTCCTCCTCTTCCCCTCTGGCTAATTGTACCATGTAATGCTCCGATGATAACTACCACATAATTTCCTTCTCGATTTTCCTTTGAAACAGATGAAAATCTTTGAAAGTGTAATGGAAAATCACTTTGGACTCAGGATTTCAGGAGTTGTAGCTTCTGTCTGCAGGGGGAGGCTTCATATTACCATGATTTATAACTCGAAAGAAAATTTCTATTGAACGAAATTAATTTTTCTAATGCTGCAATTTCATGAATTCTCTTTAGGGCCATTATTGCTGAACCTTTTTCGTTAAACAGGTGAAAACACAGAAATTGTGAGGGGGGAAGAAAAAGCATCTGTGACAGAAACAAACATGAAGGTAACTTCCGTCAGTGACTCAGCATCCTCATCGGCTGTCAATAGTGGCAGCGTGGAAGCTACTGCTGCAGGTGTCTCCAACTCAGTGCAATTCCCTGATATGATGCTGCCAAAACAGGAAAGACTATATCAGCACAATGACTCACCATCATCAACCTCCATGTCATCTAGATATGACTATGATGTTTTCCTGAGTTTTAGGGGGCTAGATACTCGCTCAGGCATTACGGATTTCCTCTATACCAGGTTGCGAGATGCTAAAATCCACACATTTAGGGACAATGAAGAGCTCCGAATTGGAGAGGAGTTGGGTCCTGAGTTGCTCAAAGCCATCAGGCAATCAAAAATTGCAATTCCTATCTTTTCCAAGGGCTACACCTCTAGTAAATGGTGTCTTAATGAGTTGGTCCAAATGGTACAGTGTCATAAAAAAGGGAAACAGAAGATTATGCCCATTTTTTATGATGTTACTCCAGCAGAGGTCCGTCATCAAATTGGGTCTTATGAGGAAGACTTTCTTTTGCATGAGAAGAACTTTGGTGCAATAATCAGTGAGTGGAAAACTGCTCTCAACCATGTTGCCCATCTAAAAGGATGGGACAATTCGAAGAACGATAGGTATGTTATTTTCTAGGTTAGCATTTTGGCACAGTGTTTCCACATTATGACCTTGTTCTTCTAATTATGTTTTCCCTTTTCTTTCCATAATATTAGAGGTGAAGGGGAACTAGTAAACGAGATTGTCCAGGAGGTTATAGAGGAGTTGAAAACACCTAATTTGCTGGGGACAGACAGCTTGGTCGGAGTTGAACATCACGTGAATGAAATTGATAGAATTCTATGTGGCAATTCAGAGGACATAAAAATTCTTGGAATCTATGGTATGGTGGGTGTAGGGAAGACTACCCTTGCCAAAATCATCTACAATTGGCTGTCAAATCATTTTGAAGCTTGTTGCTTTCTTTCCGGTGTTAGAAAAACTACCCAGCTAAAAGGCATTGAGTGTTTGCAGAATCAGCTACTCTCTGATATCCTGAAAAGAGACTGGCGGAACATTAGTAATGTTGAATATGGAATTAAGACAATAAATGAAAGGTTGCTTGGCAAAAAGGTTTTGGTTCTACTTGATGATGTTGATGAAAGGATTCATTTGAATGCACTTATGGGAAGGTCAATGTGGTTGGGAAAAGGAAGTATATTAATTATCACCAGTAGAAACACAGATGTCTTCAATGTGCTTGATGTTTGTTGTAAATATGAGCTTACTGGACTGGATGTCAATCAATCTCTTCAACTTTTTTGCAAACATGCTTTTAGAAGAGATCATCCTTTGGATGGATATGCTACTCTCTCCAATGAAGTGGTAAAAATGACAGGAGGTCTTCCTCTTGCTCTTGAGGTTATAGGTTTACAACTATTTGGCAAAAACAAAGATTATTGGGATGTCACTTTACAGAAATTGGAAAAGGTTCCTCATATGGAAGTTCGGAGCAAGTTGGAAGTATGTTATGATGCTTTGGATTATAGGCAAAAGAAGATTTTTCTTGATATAGCTTGTTTTTACATTGGATGTGATAAAGGGACTGTGCTTCAAAAGTGGACTTTCGATCTCTTCCCAGGTGAAGCTCTTCAGGTCCTTCAGCAGAGGTCTTTGATAAAAATTGGAGAAGACAATAAGTTATGGATGCATGTTCAGCTAAGAGACTTTGGCAGAGACCTTGTTTCTGTTAAGTTACTTTAATTGAGTTATTTTTAATTTTTAGAGTTTTATTTCTCTTTTACTTACATAAGGGTATTATGGTCATATACAATTTATATTTAATATAAACACAATGGGTGTAGGTTTTCTGTTACATAGAAAACTACAGCCCTCTCTTTGTTTCTTTTACGTTCTCCTTCTCCTCCTCTTTATTCCTTCTCTCTTCCTTCTTTCTCTCTTTCTACTTGCTGCGGGTTTTCTGATAAGCTTTGTGACATGGTGTCAGAGCAGATCTAACTACCTGATTACTTGATCCTATTGCTAGTTTGAGAGTCTCCTAGTAACCCTACTTCTTCTCTAGTGCGCAGCCACCTAAAGCTTCAATTTTTATCGGCTTTCTCTTTGAGTCTCAATATGTATGAGATCAGAAGATATCAAATTCATCAGGTTTGATTTGTAAACATGGATTACAACACTTACTGATCAGCAGATTCATGAATCAGAGTACTTCATTGATTATGGTTGACTGAGCTTGCTGGGGTTCCCTTTGGTTAACTGATGGGGCCAATTACATCTTATTATACATTAGTGTTGCTGTTTTGTTTCTTACACTAAAGTTTCAGCCTTCTTGATTAAGTGGTAGATATATTTATATTGAGACTATCATCATGAATGATACTAAGGCTTCTACAAATAGTGTTAATGTTCAAATTACCACTATTAAATTAAATGGATCTTCCAATTACTTGTTATGGGCCCAAGCTATGAAGGTCTATATTAATGCCAAAGGGAAACTCCATTATCTTATTACAGACCCTCCTATTGAAAATTCTAAAGACTATAGTGATTGGATGAGAGAGAATGATACACTTTTGGTGTGGTTATGGAATAGCATGGAACCATCCATCGTTGCTAATGTCATGTTCCACACAACTACTAAGGGATTGTGGGATGATTTTATGGAGAGTTACTCACAAGACAAAAATATGTCTAGAGTTTATGACTTATATGAGAAGATCTTTAATTTTAAACAGGGAGACAAGTCTCTTGGAGAGTATTATAGTGCTTTGAAAGGTATGTGGGAAGAACTTAATATTTATTAGCCCATCACTATTGATATTGAGAGACTTACGATACAGCGAGCTGAATTTCAAGTGGCCAAATTTTTATCTAGCTTGAATGCCGACTTATAGCCTGTGAAGAGTCAGCTTTTTGCTGGAGAGAGAGTTCCTTCTATGAATGAAGCATTTTGTCGAATTCAACACATTGGCCCTTCATCTTCTACGTCATTTAAAGACAATTAAGCATTTGTGGCTAGTAGTGATGGTCATGGTCGTGGTGGTTTCTCCAATAGAGGTCGTGGTTTCGAGGGAGGTTGTAGTCGCGGTGATGGACGTAGTAAAGTTCTAATCGAGATAGCCGTTAGTGTATATACTACAGAAAATCCGATTATATTGTTGACACTTGTTGGGCCAAGCATGGCAAGCCTGAGTGGGCTCAACGAATAATTATTGCAAATGCTATTGTGTCTGAAGGGAGTGCTAGAAATGTGTCTTACAATGACATGAATCCATCTATCCCACCTGGGGGTAGTTCTTCTGAGTCTACGACTCGAGATGATATGGTTGCACAACTCATCAAGAGTGTCCAACAACTAGAGGCTTCTAATTTCTCATCCAATGCCACTCTTGCGCGTACAGGTAACATGGCCTCTTTCTCTACTTTGTTTCCTAGCACCCCTTGGGTCATTGACTCAAGGGCTTTTAGTTATATGGCGGGTAAGCAAGAACTATTTTCTTCCCATCATAATTCTAGTCCTTCATCAAAAGTTATTTTAGCTAATGGTTCCTCGACTCAAGTGGTTGGATCATGGATTGTTTCACTTATACCTTCCTTATCTTTGTCCTTTGTTTTACATATTCCCCAACTTCCTTTAAATTTGTTATCTGTTAGTTAGTTAACTAAAGCTCTTAGTTGTTCAGTTACATTTTACCCATCTTATTGTGTTTTTTAGGACCTTCAGACAAAGAAGATGATTGGTGGAGGGCATGAACGTGACAAACTCTACTATCGAATGGTGTCTCTATTGCTAACGCCAATGGTCTAGCTGCTAGTTCTATGAACCCCCTATTATGGCATTCTCGTTTAGGGCATTTATCTTTATTTAAGTTACAACAAATAATTCTTGAGTGTAAATCAATTTCTATTCTTGAGTGTGAAGCTTGTGAACTTGGGAAACATCATCGTAGTTCTTTTCCTATTCGTAATGATTCTCGTGCATCTACTTTACTTGAACTTGTTCATTTGGACATATGGGGACCTTCCTGTATTGTTAGTAGAAATGGTTATAAGTACTTTGTTACTTTTGTGGATGATTATTCTCGTTTAACATGGCTCTATATGCTTCATGACCGTTTTGATTTTTTACATGTTTTCCAATTATTTCATCGTGAAGTTACTAATTATTTTAATACATCTCTTAAAATTTTGCGAACATATAATGCTCTTGAATATACACAAAAATCATTTTCTTTGTTTTGTTCTAATCTTGGCATTAAACATCAAACAAGTTGTACTTATACCTCTCAGCAAAATGGTGTGGCCGAGAGAAAGTACCGTCACCTTCTAGAAGTTGCTCGTTCACTTTTATTTCATATGTGTGTGCCAAAATCATTTTGGAGTGATGCTATTCTTACCGCATGTTATCTCATAAATCGTATGCCTTCCACTATCCTCAATTATCAGTCACCAACTAGTGTTATATTTCCTGACAAGCCGTTATTCCCTCTTCCCCGCGCGTCTTTGGGTGTGTTTGTTTTGTTCATAACCTACGTTCCGGTTCTGATAAACTATCTCCTCATGCCACTAAATGTATTTTTCTCGGGTATTCACGTACACAAAAGGGATATCGGTGTTATGATCCAATAACTTGTATCCAATATTTTAGTGCTGATGTTACTTTTTTCGAGGGCACACCATACTATTCTACTGAGGGTAACTAGTTTTTAACTGACATTGTAACTGATCCTCCTATCCCACATCTTATCCCTTTAGATTATGTTAGTTCTTCTTCAATATCTCCTCACTTGCAAGTGTATCAGCAGTGAAAGCAGTCTCCGGCACCACCAATTTCCAGCTCTTCCATGCCCTCCATTCAATCTTCCTCCTTGTCTCCTGGTCCGGACGATCTTCTGATTGCCCTTCGCAAAGGTACTTGATCGTGCACACAAAAATCCTCTTTGGCTTACCCTATTGAGCATTATGTCTCTTTCACATCTTCTTTTTCCATTACATGACTTTGCTCTATTATTACAAACTCACACAATTCCTACTTCTACCACTGAGGCTTTGTCTCACCTTGAGTGGAAGAAAGCTATGGATGTGAAAATGGAAGCTCTGGTGTCTCACTAAACGTGGTCATTAGTTGATCTTTCTCTTGGGAAAGATGTGGTGAAGTGTCGTTGGGTATACACTATCAAGTACAATCCAGATGGCTCAATTGAGCATCTTAAAGCTTAGCTCGTTGCTAAAGGTTTTACTCAAACTTATGGAGTGGATTACTTTGAGACTTTTTTCCGCTGTGGCACGTCTCAATTTTGTTTGTGTTATTATTTCTCTTGCTACGAATTTTGATTGGCCATTATATCAATTGGATGTCAAGAATGCTTTTCTTTATGGCAATTTGTCTGAAGAAGTATATATGGAGCAACCTCCTGGGTATGTTGCTCAGGGGGAGAATCGTAGTAAAGTATGTTAGCTACATAAGGTCATTTATGGGTTGAAATAGACTTCAAGAGCATGGTTTGAAAAATTCAGTTCAATAATTTCCAGATGCGGTTTCCACCAATATTATTCAAATCATTCTATTTTTGTTCGCAAGAAGAAATCGAGGGTGGTCATTCTTGTAGTATATGTGGATGATATAATTGTCTCTGGTAGTGATGTGACCGGTATTTCTGAGGTTAGTTCTTTCTTTAGCAACAATTTCAGATTAAAGACTTGGGAACCCTTAGATATTTTCTGGGTATTGAAGTTTTACCAAGTAAAAAATGTATTAATTTGTCTCAGTGAAAATATGTTCTTGATCTTTTGTTTGAGACTGGTACACTAGCTTCCATGCCAGTTGATACTCCTATGGATCCAAATCAAAAGTTTGGAGTTGATGATGGAAATTGAATTGAAGACAAGCAACAATATCGACGTCTGGTTGGGAAACTAATTTATCTTACTGTTACACGTCATGATATTTCTTTTGCTGTTGGTATAGTGAGTCAATTTATGGAGTCACCTAAGAAGGCTCATTGGGATGACGTCTGTTGCATTCTTTGATATCTTAAAAGCTCTTCTAGTAAGGGACTAATTTATAAATATAACGGTTCTTCCACTCTTGTTGGCTATTCTGATGCCGATTGGACTGGGTCAACAAATGATCGACGGTCTACAACTGGGTATTGCACCTTTATTGGTGGTAATTTGGTTACTTGGAGAAGCAAGAAACATACTACTATTGCTAGGTCTAGTGCGGAGGCTGAATATTGTGCTATGGCACATACTGTGGATGAATTGTTGTGGTTGCAATCTCTTCTCCAAGAGCTTGGATTTTCTTTTAATCAACCTATTGATATGATGTGTGATAATCAAGCGGCTATTTATATTGTTGGGAATTCTGTTTTTCAATAGCGAACTAAGCATATAGAAGTTGACCGTCACTTTGTTCGTGATGCTGTGAAGCAGAAGTTGGTTTCTACTCCTTACGTTGCCTTTAGAGATTAGCTTGCCGATATGTTCACCAAAGCATTATTTCGTCCTGCTTTTGTTGCTGGTTGTTCCAAGCTGGGCATGGGTGACCTATATGGTCCAGCTTGAGGGTGTTATGGTCATATACAATGTATATTTAATATAAACACAATGGGTGTAGGGTTTTTGTTACACATAAAACTATTGCCATCTCTTTGTTTCTTTTACGTTCTCCTCCTCCTCCTTCTCTCTATTCCTTCTCTCTTCCTTCTTTCTCTCTTTCTACTTGTTGTGGGTTCTTTGATCAACTTTGTGACGGTTTGCCAAAAACATAACAAGGAATTATAGAATAGACCAATTAAAGTTGTCATGAGGAAGCATCCAACATTGTGGTGAGAAAGAACATACCTCTTTTGCTTTAAACCCCAACGTAAGCCTAGTCTTCCTTGAGTTTGTCATGCTTATATGTCAAACATCTTTAGATGTTTCAAACTTGACAGAACTTTCAGAACTTCAGGTTGACTCTTCTGCAGTGATAGAGATTTAAGGCCATGACGGTTTAAAGAAGAACTTGAAGAGTCTAGAAGTGAAAGAAGTTGAATCGTTTGAGAAGTTACCTAACCTGACTCACCTGAAGAAGCTACGAAAGCTTGATAATAGAAACCACACCAAACCAGTTGAATTGCAAGGCAGATTGGAATACTTGGAATAACTATGCATCCTTGTGTGTAGATCCTTGGAGAAGTTAACCAGATGTATCAACAATGAAGCATTGGAAAGAAATCAACATTCTTTAATGCGAGAGGATAAATGTATAAGCCACCCTTGAATAAAATTGTCCAAATGCGTCATTTAGCTGTTGGTTACATAACACTTGTACTTGACAATATCCTCCAAAGAATCCATTGGCAATTGGAAGAGATGCTACTAGTGGATGCTTCAATTGAGGAAGAACATTTATTTGACACTGCGGAGGATATTGTGAGTGAAAGCTCTCTCGTATTGGAACCTTGTCCTCCTATTCTCTTGTTAAGCAGAGATAGTACAAGTACTACAGACATTATCAAGTGGTGGGCAACGTCAAGGAAATTGTTGGGCAACATAAGTACCAAATTTTGTTGAAGAGTCGTATGCCAGAGTAAAACGGAGGTCCTAGACACACTGAAAGGACGATATGTAAGATAGTAGGTGTGTGACTGATTTTTTTTTTTCTTTTTGGTGAAAGTAAGAAATATATTGGGGACGGTCAAACTGTACAAACAATCGGCTTCAAAAACTTGCACTAAAGATGAACATGCTCATCTTGAGTGAAAGGAAGCCGAGGAAGATGCCAAACGGTAGTCAAAAGAAGACCAAGAGCACCAGTGCAAAAATGACAGCCAAAACGCCAAGAGGCATCAACACACCTGCCCAGACTGTGACCGATCCAAGGAGGAGAAGATAGCAGGGTCCAAATCCCATGAACGTTGCAATCTTCTATTTCTGGGGGAATCCTCCACATTCTTGAAGGTAAGAGCTTTATCTTAGACGACCTTAAGGAAGTGCTTCTTCATACCCAATAAAGAAATTGGCTCGCCCCTTAAAGGAATATTGTTCATGTTCTTCCAAATGATATGGCAAAGTGCACCAAAAGAGAAACGGGCAATACATTTATAAAACTCCTTACCAGAAAGCAAGGTCATGACCCAATTGAGAGTTTCCTCCCAAGGCTTGTTACTCCAAGGAAGCCTGCATCTAGTCACCCAAAAGAAGGTGAAACTCGAAGTAATGCAACACCCAAAAAAGTGATAATCGATAGAGTCAGGCACCTCATTGCAAAAAGGGCAGGAAGCAGCATCAATCCTACCATAAGACATAAGGAGAGACTGTGTAGGTAACCTCCGCTTGGTGATGAGCTAAAGGTTCAGCTGGTATCGAGGTAGGATGGCATTGTTCCAGATGAACCCATGCCAATTGACTCTATCATTCTTCCGCCTTATAAGCTCTCAAGCTGAGGCCACCAAGAACACGCCCAACGAGTCCTCCCTCCAACAAAACCGATCCATGCCAACCGTCAAGGAGGGAAACGACGAACCCCAAGCCTCGATCTCTGATCTAAAAGCCTAGCCATCCTCAAAGAAGAGGTCAACCACTATAGCCTACTTAGAAAGAACGAAGCTATAGATGAGCGAATAAGTGAAAATTAAATTCAAATGACCCATCGGGTGCCAATTATCAAACCAAAGTGACATGGATAGATCATCTCCTATCCTCCAGTGGAAGTGGAGCCAGAACTCTATCATGAGTTGTAGAATTTTCTTCTAAGCCCAAGAACAAAAGGTCGGCTTCTTCACCACCCAAAAATTCCTCATTTTTAAGAAGGTTGAGTGAATCCACATGCACCATAAAGACTATTTATCTGAAAATAAGATTCAAATATGTTTGAGCATTGCCACCTTGTTACGCTCACGTAACCTTTGGATTCCAAGCCCCCCCCCCCCTCCAATTTAGGAAAGCAAACGTCCTCCCAAGATACTTTAGCACCCCCTCTGCCTAATTGAGGTCCTTTCCAAAGGAATTGCTTAAGAATCCGCTCAATCTTATCCAACACAGCTGTAGGAAGTATAAAGACACTCGCCCAGTAGGCCTGAATGGCATGGAGAACCGACCTGATTAGTTGTAAACGACCAGCAAGGGAAAGGAACTGAAGAGTCCATGATTGCACCCTGGAAGTGATGTGCCTAACAAGCTTAGCGCAGTCCACTTTCCCCAGCCTCGACATGATTATTGGAACTCCCAGGTACCGAACTGGGAGGGACCCCTGGTGGAAACCAAGCTCTAGCAAGATATGATCCCGCAAGGTTGATGAACTGCTAGAGAAGAAAACCTCGCTCTTCCTCGAGTTCGGATGCAGGCTACTCCATGAAGAGAACCGCTGGAGACCTTCTTTAAGCATCTTGATAGAAGGCAAGTGACCTTCGCAGAAAAGAAAAACATCACCTGCAAAGAACAAGTGCCAAAGGCTAGTAGGCTTACACCTCCATAAGAATTTAAAGTCTGGCTGATGCAAGCACCTTCCAAGAATCCCAGAGAGCATCTCCATAACCAACGTGAATAAGTAGGGAGATATGGGATCCCCTTGGCGCAATCCCCTCCCACTAGGAAAGAAACCATGAAGCTCCCCATTCAGTACAATGAAAAACCGATGAGTCCTCATACAGATCATGATGAGGTGGACCAGCTAATCAGGGAAATGAAAAGCAAGGAGCACATTCTCAAGGAACCGCCAATCAACGGTATCATACGCCTTCCTAAAGTCAACTTTTATAGCACACTTAGGAGTATAGGGTTCCACATGAAAACCAGTGAAAAGCTCCTGCGCCAAGAGGATATTGTCCTTAATACGCCGTCCCTTGACAAAAGCACTTTGAGAAGGGCTCACAAGGTCTTTAAGTACTGCAGCAACCCTATTCGCCAACACTTTGGTAATAATCTTGTAAACCGTGTTGTAGCATGCAATAGGTCTGTAGTCATCAACCGTAGTCGCATTGGGAACCTTTGGAACCAGCACCAGAGTGGTGTTATTGATTTCCTTTAGGATCCTCCCCGAAGTAAAAAAGTCCTTCACAGCTTCCGTGACCAGCTAGCCCATCGTATCCCACTTCTCATTGCAGAACTCCACCGTGAAGCCATTCGGACTGGGCGCCTTTCCCTGAGCCAAGGAAAAGAGGGTGTCCCGAACCTTGAGGTCAGACACCGACTGAGCAAGAAAAGTGACCTAGTCATCATTTAGTTGAGTGTGGATAACCTCCAGAATTACTGAGATCGACGGGGACTCGTGATCCAACCGAGGCAAGAGAAGATCACGGAAGTACTCCACAAAATGCTATTGGACTATATGAAGATCAGTGATTTGGTTGCCTAAAGCATCCACCACAGAGAGAATTATGTTCCTCACTTGTCTCTTGTTTACATAATAGTGAAAGAACTTCGTATTACAATCACCTTCCTTGAGCCATCTGTTTCTAGCTTTATGCTTAAAGAATGACTCCTCCTGAGACTGACATTCCACTAAGGAACGACGATGAACCCTCTCCAGGTCCCCAAGAACCACACTGGAAGGATCTTGAAGTAGGCCAATTTAAGTCTACTTCAAAGCTTCCCTCGCTTTGGAAGTCCTAGCGGATATATTGGCAAAGGAATCTCTATTCAATTGCTTGAGCTGGCCTTTGAGGGCCTTTAGCTTGCGTACAAGTCTAAACATAGGCACCCCTGAAACTGGAGCCTCCCAAACTTGCTTCACAATTAAGTCAAAATCCGAGTGTTGCATCCAAAAATTAAAGAACTCAAAGGGCCTACGTCGAAGAATCGGGTTCTCTACCTTAACCACATAAGTGAATTATTAGAAATCCCAGGTGCAAGAAAGGAAGCCTTCGAGTAGGAAAAGACCTGGCTCCAACAAGGGTTTACGAAGACCTTATCAATCTTCCTCACCTTTCGAGAGGATCCTGAAGAAGTCGACCAGGTATAACGGCACCCCACATACCTAAGGTCTTCCAACTCCGCCTGGTCAAGACATTGTCCAAACTCGTCGAAGTACGGCAATCAAAGGTTTGAACCACCCAGTCTATCAAAGGGATCCTTGATCGCATTAAAGTCTCCCATAACAAGCCAAGGCACATCCTGCAGAGAATAACTTCTAGACACCAAATCCGCCCACAGCAGTTGTCCGAGAAGTAAAGGAGTACTTAGCATAAACAATAGAAACAAAATAGGTCATGCCAGAATCCAACTAACAAAGCTCCCCATGAATCACCTTATCCGAGACCGAGAGATGTTCAAAGGAGACCGCAGAAGGATCCCAACCAACCTAAATCCTACCCCTATCGGAATACTCTAAGTTAGCTCGCCAACACCAGTTCACTCGCCAATACCAGTTCACCAACAAATTTTCATAAATGATATTAAAGATATGTTGACACCTAAATTTTTGCATAATTTTTAGGGTTAATTTTTACCCAAAAAAAAAATCACATGGCATATAGTTTATGAACATTTTTATTTTATTGGACCGACGGCGAGTGCAAAATTTTTCACATATTCCGTTGGGATTTTTATATATTTAGGCAATATACACCGAGTGATGTATTTTTGATAGAAAGGAAATTCTTGAATGAAATATTGGAAAAACACAAAAAATATTGCGCGTGCTAGGATGATATATTCAATAGTATTTTGCACGAGTAAAGTTGGCAATGAAATATACCACGGAGATACAATTTTTTGGTGTTTAAAAGGAGTCGCGTACGGTGGGAGCAAAGGAGGCCACACATATTGATACACACGGCCACATGTAGGGATATACGTGAGAAAAGAGAGAGGTAAGAACGCGAGTTCTCTTGGCCAAGTTTTGGCCAAGACCCACGTCGTCACTGCCCCACGCTCTCATCATTCGTGACAACTTGTCGACGAGCCACAAGCCTTGCCGTGCTGAGCTCGTTGTCTTCAACCTTGACGATGCTGCTGCTCTAGTTTAGCCGCGTTGACGACGAAGCTATTGTTCATTCCACGATAACGCTAAGTTGCTGATCTCACTGCCCGCATCACCTGTGCCGCACCACTTGTCCTCAGGAATCAACGAAATCCCATCTTCATCATGCCTTTTCTTCTTCGACAAGATCAACACGTGTAAAGAAGACAGAAGGAGCCATTACACGAGAGAAAGTCCTCATATTCAGAGGTCAATAGTCAACAAAGATAAGGGCCGCACAATTGATACATCCATGCAATTGAGCGGGAGACGTTCGTTGACTATAGGTCAAACGGAGCCCAGAACGCAGCAAATTCCAGTGCTGATCCGATGAAGTCAAACCAGCGGACTCCAAGCGGCGTCACAGCAAATTTGTTATCGATTCCAACAGCGCCCTCGGCTTCTCTAGCAAGCACTCAGACCTTCAAGCGTCAATTGAGCCACCAGTGGACTCCCGAACGTAGATCTTGGGGCCTTACCAAGTTGCTACCTTGGCGAAATTTCTTAGATGATTACACGGTATCTAACTCTTGGCTTTCTTCGGCAGTTTGTTGGGGCAACTCAAGTCCAATTCAGTGAGCCTCAACACCACCAAAATCCAGTCCCGACATCCAAGTCTGAGCTGTGAGCCTCGCCAAGCATTACCATATTACTCGCGAGTAGCCGTAGCTGTTCGAGGATTGGAATTTGGGAGCCAATATTCGGAATAGGTAAAAAATTTGTCTATTTTGATTTCTGAAAATTCCGTTTCCTTATTTGATATATTCATTGATGCACATGATTGAAATCCCTAGCATGATATTTGCAACTCGAGGAGCTCTCAAATTAGGGATTGATAGTCCAATTTTCACGCTCGAAATCCGACTCGCAATCCCTTGCAAAAATCGACAATCCGATCTCATGCCCGAGATTTGATTCGCGATTTAATTTTAAAATTGGTCAACCCGATCTCATGCGCGAGATATGGTTCACCAATTTTTGGATATCAATCTTATATTGCTTGATTTGCTGTTTTGAGTCAATTTTATATTCGTAAAAGAAAAAATCCAAAAAAAAATTGATTTAGGATTAGGTTTGTTTTAGAATATTCCTAGTTTTAGGGTTATCTTGTATGTTTAGAATTGCAATCTTATTTTGAATTTTTAAATAATAAAAAATGCATTCATTTAGGAGTTAGTTTTCTTTAATTTAAATGGCACGTTTAATTATTTGGCAATTTAAATTTCGAATTTTACAAAGAAAAATACAAAAAAAAAATCATCATGCATGTATCATGTAGAATTAGGGCATCCTTGACACGTCATGGCATATTAGGTTGATTGCATGTTTAAGTTTTATTTAGATAGATCCTTTTAGATAGATTGCATTTTAGGTTAGAGATTACTTGATTAAGATAAGACTCTAGTTTAAATTAGGATTTGGCTTAACCTAATTTCTAATACAAATTGAATAGAATCTTAATCTAGCTAGATAATCTTTGGATTGTTCTAATTTCGAATTTCATGGAAAATACAAAAAAAAAAAATTGCCTTAGAATTAATCAATTTCATCTTTAGAATAGACTGCATTTTATTTATATCATATAGTTTAAGTCATATTGTCATGCCATATCATTACATGTTAGATTAGTAACATTGCATTGCATATAGATTAGATCCTCATTAGGAAAAGCGAAAACAAAAATTGGGTAATTGCATGTTAATTAGAAACCATATCTAGGGTTGTTGATGTAGATTTTAATTTAACACTGCAGATGCTTTCGTTGCTTTGAGGTAAGTCCTGCATTATTTAATTGCTTTCTTGGGTGTTAAATTGGTGGTTTGCGCACCTGCATGAACACCTCACATGTTAGAGAGATGGTTTAAAATCAATCAAAAATGCTTGCCAAACATTTTTCAAAATAAAAAGAAAGGTACCGAAAGGGTGTTAGAGAATTCTAGCGTAACCAAGTCCCCGTACCCATAGTCTCTGGTTTGTAGGAGTAAAATAATTCTCCTGTTATTTTACTTGGGTTTCTAATCGACCCACCAAAAATAGATTAGTGGCGACTCCTAATTGAAAATCAATTGCATGTTAAGAACTTGAATCTAAGTGGCGAATTAGTATGGGCTTGGGAGAGCCCGAGTTAAGTCTAGGCTTAACAATCCATTAGCCAAATCCTAGGTGGTTCACACCCGCTCGAAAATTTGGTCGCGACAAGATATTATGAGGAACTTTGGTCTCCACAACCCCAATCAAAGATAACCGGTTCGCCAAGACAAGATTCCTCACTTTCGCTTGCTTAAGAGGGGCAACAAGCCCCCTAATATTTCAACATCATATATACATATTTACAGAAGGAAAAGGAGGTAGAATTACCTCTTTTTAGAGAAATTGCGCTGAGTAGAAGGCGGAGCCAGCCGGGTTGCTAGAGGAGGTGGATCTGGCGCTAAGGCAAGAAGCTAGTCCTGCAAAGTTGACGGAGGAGGATCCGGTGCCCGTGAAGGCCTCTTTATCCACTGCAGTTACCTTCGGAGAGGGGCATGGGGAGAGTAGATCATCATCCAAGGATGATAGAAGGGTGTCCGAGCCCCCTGCCACCTCGGTCGGGCTAGCAAAAGTAGGGTGACAAGGCTTTAAAGGGCTGACTATATCATCAGAAGCAATTAGGGCAACTTCAACCTGCTCCGAAAAAGTCAAAGGTCCCCTAGAGGATCTGCATGTGTAAGTTCCCGAAAGTCTCTTCTCCACAGTTGTTATTTTGAGCATCAAGGGCCTCCCCTCTTCGCTTATGGTCGGAATGGAGGAAGAGCTCTTTAAAGGAGGGTGAGACTTTTTCTTCTTACTCTTCACCTGTTTCCATCCTTGCTCCAAAGTCACAGGAGCTTTCGGGTCCGGGGCTGATGGCCAAAGCAGGCTCTAAAGGAGTAGGAACAAGGAGGTTAACCTTTGGGACAGTAGGAGGTCGAGAGGGTTTAGTGGCAGCATTGCAGTTGTGGCCAAATACCCCACACTTGAGGCATTCCACAGGCTTCCATTCATACTCAATAGCTATGATTCTAGAGACCATTCACATTAGCTTCCACTGTCGAAACTCTTGGGTGGTTTGCTTGGATCCCAACGCACACTCTGGCGAAGGAAATCATCATCTTTCCCTTAGTGCATTGATCCACATGAAAGGTTTTCCAATGGAGCTATCTATTGCGCTAATTGCCGGTGCGAACTAAAGGTCGAGAGGAAAGTTTTTGAGCCTTATCCACACCGGGACGGATGAATGCTTGCTCTTTTTTAACTCCAAGAGTGGTTTCCATTTCTACAATATGAGTGGGACTCTAGTAATAGTGATGGGTCCCTCCCCTAGAATCTTCTTCCTGAACAATGGGTCTGAAACATGGAAAAAGTAGAACCTTGGTCGTCGGCCAGCACATCTACCAGCTTCGGACCCCATGTAATCTTCAAAGCTTGCTCGACAAGTTGAAAAGGGAGTCTCTTCCCTACATAAAACCCAACCAAGAACTCATTCCACTTGGGATCAGCGGCCTGTAACACCTTAGCAAACAAATTAACAACCGCTTTCTCCCCCACAACAGTCGGAAGAATATAGGATAGTTCGTAGCCTTTCGCGGCCAACCAAGCCACATTGGCCCATGAACTGGCTTGGGGAGGTCTTGAGGAGCTTGTTGGCTTACTTGGGGCCCTCTTGAAAGGAGCGTGGGTACGGCTCCGCCCTCTGGAACGCCCCTCATGAGAAGGCCTAGCAATCGGCCCACGAATAAGTCCGTCTCCAGTCGAGAAGGTCCCCCCTTTAAACCAAGAAGGCTGAGCCGACTTACTGGCTACACGATCTATAGAATTATGAGGAGGGGACCTCGGGCCCTTCCCCTTGTCCACACTTAAATGGGTCTCCGCCGAGGACAACGCCATTGAGCCCAACAAACCCTAAAACAATCCAACCAGATCTCTACAGAGAAGCCGGATGAAGAAAGTCCATACCACGGCCTATCTTCGGAGAGGAGGGACGTTTAGGGACCACCACACCACCGTAAGACCCCGGCCCAACATGAACAGCTCCTGCGAACAGAAGCTCCAGCAGAAGTCGCGTGAACCAGGGTGAAAAGGGCCAAAAGGAACTCCACTTGCGGAAGGAAGTAGGGGAATCCGTTCGGTGAGAAGATGGGTGATGGAAAGAGAGGGAAAACCCCCAAAATCAGAGCCAAAGGCCGGCTGAATCGAGCAGGCCGAGTGAGATCAAGTCAGCGTGAATAGGGCCAAAATCGCCCCCTAGAGAGAGGAAGATGAACAATATAGCGAGAAAGACCAAATGACCAGCCGTGTGAGCAACTGATGTTCCATTTCAGTTTCTTGAAAAATTATGGACTTTATACAAATGCTATAGTGACTTATGTTATTACAAATTTTGAGCCAGACCAATAATTGTATCTATTTCTTACCGTTGGAGATAGGAAGCCATCCCCATCTGATGTAGGGTCATGGTCAATGACAGAGAAGCATCAAATCACAGTGCATGCAATTTATAATTCACACATGCTCATGTGAATGATGAAACCAAATCCCGGTACTCTGGATTTATTAAATTGAGCGACAATTGCTCCGGTTGATTACACTGTTGGAAAGCGATGTGACATGCATTATTTATCTTAGTAACTCCCTCAAACGGATGCTTACAAGATGATGGGAGCTACAAAACCACATAAATGATGAAGGTAGAAACCTATGCAAAACAAGAAAGAAATGCCACGAATGAAAGGAGAGGGTGAAAAATCGATGTTAAGACTTTTCAGTTTCTTAAATGTTCTACTGAGTGCACAAACCATTTCAAAAGTATTAGTTATTAGAGATCGATATGATATCGAACTCATGTCAAACTCCATCCTCTGGATGTTAAGCTGCGCAAGAAAATAATAATTGAGCAAATGGAGAAACTCTTTCCACTTCCTACAATTTCGTTTCTGTTGCAACTTATTAGATCTGTCTAAATAAAAGAGGAAGCAATGGATGCAGCTTATATGCCCCACTTGCGCCAGTGAATGTGTAATGTCTTTATTTTCTAATATCTTGCTATCCTTGGTTTCTAACTTTCATCGCAGTTAGACTAACGAAAGGTACAGGAAATTCTTTGAGGAGACAACTGTGCATATAAACAGAGAAGATCACCATGTTCGCTAGACAGCATCTAAGTTCCGTCCATGACGGGTGGATTCACTCATTACTATCACGTAGATCTGGTTTTTTATTGACTGCTGCAAAAAACGTGACGAGATTCACATCGTATTCCAGGTTGTGATGTATCTTCTCCGTCTCATAGAAGAGACCGTAGTGGTAAACCATCAGAAAAGTATATAGTCGGGGCCATGAACATATCTCGAGCTTGTCTGCCTTCTTGTTGCCTTCGCCAACTATCGACAGCATGTCTTTGTTCTCAAGACCGCATCTTCTTCAGACTGATGTGTACCCATCTAACCGTATTGTGTGTTACCTAAAAATCTTGGATTGGAGATGTAGCCCTTTCTTCGGTTGAGATTCATGGTAGATGATTTCAGTTTAATTTATCATCACCTCATGTCCACAATGGATGCAATTTGATGATCAAGCTCTGTAAAGAAAAAAAAAATGCTAACAGAACACCAAAGTACACACCTATCAATATCACATTCAAATTGATAGGTATAAATGTTACAATTTTTCCATATGTTAGCTTCATCCAAGAGGAGGGGAGTAGTAGGCAACGACTTATCATTATTTGTTTAAATGAAAAAAGTACAGGTGTTCCTTATTTGTGGCTTTCAGGAAAAAGGGTCAATTTATCAATTGCACTTCAAATGTTATTGATCAAGTGCATATGCTAAACGCCATGCTTGTTCCAAATATATAAGTGAGAAGGTCCTTTGACTCTTCAATTCCCTTATGTTTTTCAGGGATTTTCAATCCCTCATCTTGCCATAAATTGGGGGTCAAGTTGAGTTTGGGTCGGGTTGTTAATGAGCAAGCCCAAATTGATCCGTTTAATCCGTTTATGATCCATTTTATGGATAATGTAAATTTTTTGACTCATATCTGACCTAACTCGTATTGTTAGAATATTTCCATATTTAACTAATTTAGGAAAATTATTCTTACAATTTTTTTAAAAATTGTATTGCTAAAATACTTCTAAGCAATACAAATATTAATAATTGTATATTCTATATTTCTTCTCGTGTGTATTCAATTTGAAAGTTTCACCGGAAACACTGCAAATTTATGGACCGAATTCCCCAACTCAGATGGTATTTTTGTTTCAATTTCATTATTCAACAAGAAAAGAAAATGTTCAGCAATAAATGGAGTTATCCCATTCTCTGTTTCTAAATTTCTGTTTCTTTTTTCTGGGTTTCTTTTGATTTGTTGCTCTGCAGCCGGTGCTCCCGTGGGAATCTGCTATGGCCGGATCGCGAACAACCTCCCTCCGCCTCGTCTGCACGCATTAGGAAACAATGAGAAAGAGAACGACACACAAAGAGGATCAGCGGGGACAAATTTGGGACACACAGGTATTATGCTTCCACCCGCAACCATCTCCGACCATCAAACAGTGAAATACGAGTACACAACATCGTGAACGTCCTTTCACCGTCTCTCTTTGATTTTGCCTATCGGATATATTAACTCTGTCTTTTCTCACACGCACACTTTGCTATAGAGTGCAACATGCCCACACTTTCTGTTATAGGTAGCTCTACGTAAGACTTCTCTGAATTGCGCTCATGACCAGCAAAAACCAGTTTTAATCCCATGAAAATACTTCAAAGACTTACTCGACCGCACGACCTCACTCATGGCAAAGATTCATTTACCTGACATTCATCCATATCCAGCGAGAAGACTAACGAAGTAAATCAGAATGGAAGACAAAAATGAAACAATCACTGTATTTGAGGGTCTCGATCCTAGACTAAATCCATACGATCAGGGATGGAACGAGTAAATCAAACGTGTATGTTACAATATGAACATGAGATTGACATCCAGATTTGTTTATATTCAGTAAAACACTTTTCAAATGTGTAGACAATTTCGTTCAGGCATTTTCACATACTATTGTAAGCAACGAATTGGAAAATGAAACAAAGCAGGAATGCATTCGAAATCGAAACTTAAAATGTCATTGGGATAATATAAGTCATTGATTGCGATCGATTGCTTAATTGGCCAGAGGAGGTCTAAGAAATGTTGGTGACGACAATTGGCGCGGGCGAGAGAGTCTCGAACAAACTTAATGTACTTCACGCTCATTGGCTGAGAAGAGGACAAGCTCCTGCACAACCAAGTCTGCGAAACAGAGAAATCAATGAGAAGGTTTTCTAAGAACTGTAGGCCGTCTAAATGGCTTCCCAAGATCGACATAGCTAGAAACTCGAATATCCTAAGGTTGAAGACGAAGATTTGTGTACCTGATTTTGAATTCATAGTTCTTGGAGCAAAACAACAGCAATGCAAGCTTTTAACGCCGAAGATCTTCTCCTCTATGATCCTCGGTTCCTGGCTCGATGAGACCGCCACTCACAGCTTGCCTTATGTGAGTTGAGAGAGAATATTTGGAAGAATTAGGGCTAGAGGAGGGACCTTAGCGCTATTTATAGAGTTTTGGACGGGCCCTCTCATCACGAGCCGAGCTCAACTCGGCCCACATAAGCCAGGCCCATATTCGACTGTTAAGAAACTTTATATCCTACTTTATTAGATCAACTCCGTAAAAACGGTTTATCATGAACATGCTCTACTATAATATCACCATTCTGTACCATTTCCTTTATGGTCAAAAACTTGACCTCCATATGCTTAGACCCTTTGAGACTTCTGTTGTTATTGACAAATAACACAGCAGAATTGTTATCATAATATAACTGTATGGGTCTATCCACAAAATCAAATATGATCAATTCCTTAATGAGGTTCCGAAACCAAATTGCTTGGGTAGCAGCTGAAAAACATGCTATAAACTCTGCTTGCATGGTAGAAGAAAATATAGATTTCTGTTTCTCACTTTTCCATGATATTGCACCTCCTGCTAACATAAATATATATCATGTTGTCGACTTCCTATCATCCTCACAACCAGCAAAGTTTGCATCTGAATATGCTAACAATCGCAAATCATTGACATATCTATACATCATCATATAATCTCTTGTTCTTTTTAAGTATCTCAAGACCTTTTTGGTAGCAACCCAATGATCATGTCCTGAATTCGACTGATATCTGACTAAAAGCCCTATTACAAAGGCGATGTCTGGTCTAGTATAAACTTGAGCATACATAATACTTCCAAGTGCATTAGCATAAGGTATGTCCTTCATTTGATCTTTTTCAAAATCTGATTGAGGACATTGTGAAAGACTCAATTTGTCACCCTCAACAACAGGAACAGTTCCCAGTTTGCAATCCTGCATGTTGAATCTCTCCAAAATACGATCAACATATGCATTTTGAGATAAACCTAACATACGACAAGAACGATTCCTATGGATTTCAATGCCAAGAACGAAAGATGCCTCACCCAGGTCTTTCATGTCAAAATTCTTCGACAACATTTGTTTTGTTTCATGCAGCAATCCAATATCGCTACTTGCAAGCAAAATGTCATCCGCATAAAGTATAAGAAAAATAAATTTCCTCCCACTGACCTTGCAGTATATGCACTGATCTACTTTGTTCTCAACAAAACCAAAAGAAGTAACAACATTGTGAAACTTCAAGTACCATTGTCTGGAAGCTTGTTTGAGACCATAAATAGCCTTCTTCAGTTTACATACAAACTTACTTGAATCATTTGCTGCAAAACCTTTAGGTTGCACCATATAAACCTCATCATCAAGGTCTCCATTTAGAAAAGCAGTTTTAACGTCCATCTGGTGTAATTCCATATCAAAATGAGCTACTAATGCCATGATCACTCTAAAGGAGTCTTTAGAAGAAACTAGAGAAAAGGTTGCTTCATAGTCTATCCCTTCTCTTTGAGTGAAGCCCTTGACCACAAGTCTAGCTTTAAATTTCTCAATCTTTCCTTTTGAATCTCTTTTAGTCTTATAAACCCACTTGCAACCTATGGGCTTACAACCTTCTAGTAATTCGACAAGCTCCCAAACACCATTATATTTCATAGATTGCATCTCATCTCTCATTGCATCCAATCACAAATTTGATTGAGGACGGGAAACGGCGTCTATATAAGTCACTGGATCTGTAATGCAGCCTATATCGTAATCATGTTATCCTAAATAGACTATATAGTCCGGTGGTATAGCTGAATGCCTTTCCCTAGTAGATCTCCTAAGTGGAGTCACTAGGTGCTCATTTTGAATATGAGGTACTTGAAGGACTTCATCTGTGGTCGTTTCATTAATAGGATTCTCAGCATTAACAGGTTCAGTTTGTGGCACAGTAGGCTCCATAATTGTCTGCGTAGGTACGGAGAAAGACATAGCAGGTCTCATCATGTTGGCATGTTCACTAATTTGTGAGCAATCATGTTTTTCAGCTACATCAAATTCTAGAAATTTGGCCGTTTGTGATTCTATAATCCTTGTTCCTCCACTTGGATTATAAAACCGATATCCCTTCGAATATTCTGATAAAATATAAAGTATCATCGAGTGGTTTTGGCCTCCAACTTACCTAATGTTGGATTATTCAATCTTACTTTTGCAGGACATCTCCAGACCTTGAAATGATTCAAACTTGGTTTGCGTCCAGTCCATAACTCAAAAGGAGTCGATGTAACAGCTTTGGTGGGAACACGATTCAATATATAAATGGTTGTTTTTAAAGCCTCACCCCATAAAAAGTTAGGCAAATTAGTCCTACTCATCATACACCTTACTATATCCATGAGAGTACGATTGCGCCTTTCAGCCACTCCATTCTGTTCAGGACTTCCAGGCATAGTGAACTGAGCCACTATCCTAGAATCCTCTAAGTATTTAGCAAATAGTCCTTTAATTTGCCCAACATCGCCATGTCTACCATAATATTCTCCGTCTCGATCAGATCTAACCACCTTTATTACCTTTCCTAACTGTTTCTCAACTTCAGTCCGATAGATCTTGAATTTATCAAGAGATTCAGACTTTTCCTTAATCAGAAATAGGTAACCATATCGAGAATAATCATCGATAAACATGATGAAATAAAATTTTTTACACAAAGTTGCAGTATAGGGTCCACTGATATCAGTGTGAATGACTTCTAGTAAATCAGAACTTCGAAATGCGGTTTTCTTCTTTATCTTAGTCATCTTTCCTCTACAACAGTCTATGCAAGTCTCTAGGTCACCTTTAAGAGTAGGTAGGATGTGTGTCTTTATCAGCCTTTCTACTCTTTCTTTAGATATATGACCTAGTCGTTTATGCCATAATGTATAAGACTGTTCCTTAGGTAGAGGTCTTTTGGGAACAATATTTTCAACTGTATTAGCAATGTATATATCATTGGGAGATAAACACAATCTGTACAATCCATTGAACATGTTGCAGCACCCAACCTTATTTGAACTAAAGAACATAGATACAGTATTGTTCTTTATTTCAAAATAGTAACCACACATGTCTAAACATGATGCAGAAACTAAGTTCCGTCTAAAGGAAGGTACATAGAAAGTGTTTCTTAATATCATATTAAAACCAGTATTTAAAATCAAAATGACATCTCCTAGGAACTCAATGTCGATCTTGTCATTATTTCCCACAGTGAGCTTTGATTCATCTTGATTTGGTGTCCTTATGTTTGTGAATCCCTGTATGGTAAATGCAACATGATTAGTCGCACCACTATCTAGCCACCAAGAACTGGATGGGGCTTCAGATAGGTTGGATTCACAGACAAGTGCCAAAGAATCATTACCTTTATGCTCATTTTTAGACAACCAAGCTTTATAGTTATTGCAGTATTTCTTTATGTGTCCCCTCTTTCTACAAAAGTAGCAAATGACACCCTCCTTTTTAAAATGTGCCTTTCTAGGAGCCATAGTGGTGGAGGGGCCAGCAGCTTCAAGATTTCCCCTCTTAGGAGCTATATAGTTAGAAGCCCCTATGGCTTTAGGATTTCCTCTATGATGTGCAATCCATTTACCCTTCCTACTAGCAGAATTAGAGGCATACAAAGCAAGATGCCCTCTTTCTATCTTCAGTTTCTCTTCTTCTGCCACCACTCTAACTATAAGGTCATTGATTGACCAAGTCTCATTTTGCGAACTATAGTTCGTCTTGATAATTCTAAAGTCAGGGGAGGAAGAGTATTTAATGCTTGATGCACAATGCAAGCTTCAGGGATATCAACCTGAAGAATTTGGAATTTTGTCTGAAGATCTACCATCCTAAGCACATAATCTCTAACTCCAGTCGAACCATCATACTTCATATTAAAGAGTGATTGCATAAGTGTACCTATCTCAGCATTGGAAGAGACACGATACCTAGCCTCCAAAGCTTCCATCATTTCCTTAATAGTACAATCAGTTGGTAAGCCACTCATTAAATGTTCATGAATTGACCGTTTCATAATAAGCAAGCAAATTCTATTACTCTTTTCCCACGTAGCAAAATGTACTTTCTGGATTTCTGTACTAACATCAGTAAAGTCTGCCGGCCTATCCTCAGTAAGAGCAATATGAACATCTGTCAACTCCATCCCAAATAGAAAATCCTCTTTCCATTTCTTGAAGTTTGATCCAGTAAGAACTTCAATCGTAATGGAATTGCCATTTACAGAGAATGTGACTGATTATGCAAGCAATACATATAATTAGCATCATGTGAGTGCTAAACACACATCTCAAGAGCTACATACATCATCATATAAGCACATTTGGGCAGAATACATGACATGCAATTGTATACTCTTCACACGACAGCGGTCCATGAAAATATATTCTAACATTTTGCGAATTCACCACATTTGGGTGTATGAACCACTAGGGTTATTCAACCATATGCTGTACATGTATCCCTTCATAAACTAATGCACAATCACCTCATTTGGGAGTATAATCACGCATAAGATCAGGAGACATCCCTTTACGATTTGCGAACGATGTTTCTCAAATTCAATCAAGTGTGCCACTTTGACGATCACAACCCAACTGAATTATCGAAATTCTCTCATATCAGGGATATAACTTTATGACTCACATTTACCTTTCACATGTGATTTTAGACTTAATGACAAGGGCTATTTGTCACTAAAATCACAAGTTATGCTAATTGCATTGCTCCATCCATTGATACATACTACTAATAAATCAACACTACACATATTCCTCAAGTGATGATATAATCATAGGCATGCAATTGTATTTCCAAAACCACAGAGAAATACATGAAAATACGCCAAAATTACCCCAATAATAACGTGCCTTAGGGTTTCACATGCATTTTCATATCCTTAAAGGTATCAAAAAATACAAATAAGCACACCACAAGATAGGAAATGCACATACGAGCATGCCGACATCAACCACGCACCCAACGAAGGTCACATGCCCACTCACGCGCCGCTAGAGTGTGCGGCACGTGAGCACCACAGGCTGGCGTACCGATCCGGCCCGAAAGATGGTTTACCGGTCCGACCAATCAACAGTCAACCGGTCAACGGGTTGAACCGGTCAACGGTCAACAGTGTTAGGTCAACCCGGTCAACAGTCAACCAGGTCGGGTCAACCGAGTCCACCCAGGTCGGGTCGACCCGGTCAACAACCAGTCAGGTCTGTGGTGACATCATCGTTGACGTCACATGCCACGTGGTGGTCGCACGTAAGGCGGCTTATGTGACGTCATCACTGACACGTGTTGGTGGTGGCAAAACCGCTAAGGTGGTTCGCGCGCACAAAGCCGAGTGTTGGTCCACGCGTCGGTGCGCATGCGGGTGCGTGAGGTGGCGCGGCGACGCGTGGGACTACCTCCGAGCTCCATCTCGGCGCGTGGAGGTGCATGCGGCCATTTCCGGCATCGTCTAGAGGTGTTCTACCCACCAAAATGCTCATCTTGACAAGGAGAAGCCATATATGCAATAAAAAATCACTTTCATAGAACCAAAAATCATGAAAAACAAGCAAAAGGATCCGAGCTTGAGTCAAGTCCGAAATGGGTATAGGCAGCTGATTTTGCCTTTGTTAGAGGCATGCTACGCCCGAAAACAGTCGGCAATGAATCCGAATACACAATCAATAGTTAATTTCAACAAATAAATTCTCCAATATGTTCGAGTTCTAGTTTATGCCGGCTCTAATACCAAATGTAGGCCGTCTAAATGGCTTCCCAAGATCGACATAGCTAGAAACTCAAATATCTTAAGATTAAAGACGAAGATTTGTGTACCTGATTTTGAATTCATAGTTCTTGGAGCAAAACGATAGCAATGCAAGCCTTTAACGCCGAAGATCTTCTCCTCTATGACCCTCGGTTCCTGGCTCGATGAGACCGCCACTCACAACTTGCCTTATGTGAGTTGAGAAAGAATTTTTGGAAGAATGAGGGCTAGAGGAGGGACCTTAGCGCTATTCATAGAGTTTTGGACGGGCCCTCTCATCACGAGTCGGGCCCAACTCGACCCACACAAGCTAGGCCCATATTCAACTGTTAAGAAACTTTATATTCTACTTTATTAGATCAACTCTGTAAAAGCGGTTAATTACAATCTCAATTAATGTAGCCCACATCAGGAAAATTCTTACAAGAACTTCCTACAACTCGAAAGAAATTACTCTCCCAACGCGTGACCAAATTTCCCCCGCTGCCCAGTGAGTGATTGCAGCTTGAAGATAAGGTCGTTGTCTAAGAAGGATTGCGGACCTTGAAAATGAAGGCTCCGGAAACGTCAACAACGAAGATCGAGGCCAGGGAAAGAGAATGGGTGAGCGCCAGGCACTTCAGGCACTTTGATTAGGAAACAGGGGAGAAGAGAGGCGCAGTCGACGAGGCTCAGGAAGTGGATGACAGCATCGCTTGGCGGTGGCTACAACCATTAATAATAGCCTGAATCGACGAAGATTTTATGCAAAAATGAGAAATCAGGCAGGATACTCTCTAGGAACTTTCTATGATTCAAAAATTACATTCTGTCATGGCGATTCTTGGTCGACGCTCGGAGACGAGCAGCCAACAACTTTCGGAAGTGTGGTCGGTGGAGATCGGACCTGGTAGTGGAGAATCGGTCACAAGCTACGGACGTCCGCCTAAGGGGAAGAAAGTGCGTAACGAACTGACTCTGCTATTCACGTCCAAGACAGAGTTGTGGGAGCTTTGCTCAAGCTCTTTCTCTTCGCTCATCTCAATCCGTCATCCTCAGTTTTGTGCTGAGGTAATGCAATCTGAATTGGTCTCTCTGTTTTCTATTTAATATCAATTTTTCTCGTTCTTTTTTTTTTCAATTGTTTATTTTTCTTTTAAAAATGTTTTATTTGTCGACTTGAATTCAAATATCAACTAACATTTTTAAATTATAACGGTGATGGTGAAAATAAAAATATTAACTCAATAATGGATGCACAAAATGTATTGGTTTGATTCAAGAGAAATTAAATCCATACTAGTTGTATGTCAGCATGTTGGGTGGATATTAATGTACTCAATCCTTGCCTCAATCCTAATAATATTGAAATCATTAGGTAGAAAAATTGCTACATGCCTAGTCCTTCACACACACACACATGATTATCCATTCAATTTTTCCAATAAAGATTACTAATTGATGGTTTAATTATTTAATGTGATGGGCCTAAGTTGGCTCGTCCGCCCATGTTGGGCCTAAAAGCCTGACCCACAAAATTAGGGCCCATGGATGGAGGGATACGTTGAAGAGTTATAACTTTTTGGGGGACGTCTTTTGCTGAAGGAACACGTCTTTTGGAGAAGACGTATTTAAGGGGAGAAAAGAAAAAGAAAACACACCTTTTGGACGTACGTGCGTTTTTCTTTTCCCTTCTCCCAAAACCAACGTAAGTTTCTCCCCCTTGAACCAACAGTACGCCTCTTGGTAGATCGGGATCAAATTCTTCCTCGAACTTCAGCATTAGTGTTTAATCTGTGGCTAACAAGGTACGCTCGATTCCGTCGTGTGCTTTAGGATCGGTAATACATGTTCTTCCTGGGCTCGTCTTCCGCATTCGTTTTAGGGATTCGATCTAGTGTCGAATCTGGTTTTAGGGAATCAATAATTTCCAACATTGGTCTTAGAACCGTAGTTCTTGTTTCCCGATCCTTTTCCATGTTTTTCCCGACCCCTTTCATGTTTGTGGATGATTTTTTATTGATTTTTTGTGAAATTAATCGGCCGACATAGATCAGGCGGAAAAACCCGACACCCGAGCACTGTTTACCCATTTTTCGACTTTCTGTAAGTCGAAATTTTTTTTCTAAAAGCGTAGGATCGAAGCCCTCGTCGAGACGAGAAAAACGAGTGGCGGATCACCGCAGGAGACCATCGGACGCGCCGCCACGCACGGCCGGAACGAACGGGGCACGCGCCGATTCGGTCCCCCGCAGGCGCGTGCGACACACGTACCGTTTCGGCCGAAGGCGCATGCGACGCACGCGCGAAAGCCGGGCACGTGCCGCGCACGCGCCGGCTGACGTCTGCGTGACGTCAGCCCGCACATGCGCGCGGCACATTCCGGTCGGTTTGTCCGACCGGTTCGACCGGCCAACCCGCCAACCGTTGACTCTGACCGTTGACCGTTGACTTTGACCGTTGACTTGGGAAAAATAAAATAAAAAACAAAACAAAACAAAACAAAAGCAAAAACAAAAAGGGATCTGTTTCTTTTTTTTCAATTATGTCTATGTGGGTTATAAGTAATCCTTTTTTTTCTTTTATTCTGCATTTGTTGCATGAATCATGGAAAATTATGTATTTTCCCTTATGTTCATTATGGATTATAAGTGATCCATTTTTAGTTCTGCATTTGTTGCAGGAACTATGATGCGTTATTCACGGATACCTGCAATCCCAAGAACGGACGAAGGAAGTGCAAGACTTAAAAGGCTGATGTCAGAGTTAGCAAATTATCGGTGGCATGACGGTGATTTACTATCACATGTGGTCAGGGTCAATCAGATGATACAAGAAATCATCTGGAATGGTTATCTTATGCCAGATTTTGAGAAGGTGCCGGCTTTGATGAACACTCTTCCACCTGAATGTCAAGCAGTGTTAGATCGCTTATGGGAGGTCAACGTGGTCCCGGGTTATAGGAGGCTAGTAGTAGCTTTTGTAAAAGAGTACTATAGGATTGAGTTAACCAAAACTTCAACCCTTAGATTGAGCGCCACATGGAGCAGAGTGAATGCACCTTGGAGGCGACATGATAGCTCTCAAAAAGTTTTTTCATGGTTGGCAAATGTGCCTTCAGATTTCTTAGATATTTTGTCTAATAGATTAGAAGGGACATTC
This sequence comes from Eucalyptus pumila, assembly GCA_016097595.1. Lineage (NCBI taxonomy): Eukaryota > Viridiplantae > Streptophyta > Magnoliopsida > Myrtales > Myrtaceae > Eucalyptus > Eucalyptus pumila. The sequence goes on from CM027848.1 coordinate 25,881,149, forward strand.
CCTATTTATTTCTTAGATTAGTTTGAAATGTTTTTGGGTGTAAATATCTCTTTCTATGTTGATATTTTTCTTTGTATATATTACTTAGTGTAGTGGATAGTTGTATTATGTGAAAGCATTATTATTCTATTGGATGTCAAATATTATTTATTTTCTGTTATTGTTGACTATTGTGGGTAGTTCATAGAAGTTTTTGTAACTTTATAGAATTTATTTTGTATAAGACAATTATATTAATAATAGTTTTAAGTTAGGATTTTTGGAGGATGATTGGAAACATAGTGACCTTTTGATTCTGAAACCTTACTTGAAATTATTTATTGATATGATGGGTCTGTGCAAAGTGGATGCATATATGATAGGCATTAATTATTTGTGCATATATGTCTGATGTGTTCAGATCGATGGTTTCAGCAACTAAGAACGTAATTGCTGATATGAACGGCAACAATTGTGAAATATTGAATATGAAGATTCAATATGTGCTGGAAAAGCAAGAAGCACTAGAAGCTCTTGACCATGTTATGGAAGATCTTGAGAATGCCGTGCGCCACCTTGAGCTAGTGGAGGACCGTCTAATGGCATTTAAGCCGAAAATAGATATTTGCAATGCTGGTTCTAGCTCAGAAAGGGCTTTGAGCTCTAAGCGCAAGCATATTGATTCGTCCAATATGTGGGAATGCAAAGGATCAAGTCCTTATTGCAAGAAATCAAGAGTTAACCAACACAAGAGAGGAAAATGTCCTCAAGTGAAGAAAATGTCAAGGGTGAGGTGTTACAATTGTGACAAGAAATGTCACTATGCTCGTAACTGTTGTGAGCCGAAAAAGGTAAACACCTCTTGTACATTTGAGAACTTTGCTTATGTGTCAAGTTTTGTATCATTAGCTGAATCCAATCCTTCGTGGACTGTAGATTCAGGAGCGACAGACCATGTAGCGAAGGATAGAGTATCTTTCGTGGAATTCCGACGATACCAACTGGAACTCAGTGGATCTATGTGGGAAATAACTCCAGAGCTAAAGTTAAAGGGATTGACACCTACCAATTGAATATGTGTGGTGGACGCACCTTATTCCTACATGATGTTCTATATGCTCCGGAGATTCGTCAAAATTTAGTGTCTGTTTTAGTGTTGGTTAAGCTTGGTTTTAATATGAACTTCCATAATAGAGGTGTAGATTTGTATTTGGATACAAACTACTATGGTTGTGGTCATTTTATGGATGGTTTTATTGTACTAAATATTGATTGTGGTGATGTCAATATTAGTTATTCCCTTTTTCACGTCTTCCACTTCATATGATAATTATGTGAATATGTGGCATGCTAGACTTGGTCATATTGGCCAACAACGTATGAATAGACTAGCCAAAGAGGGCTTATTGGGCAACATTGAAAAATTCAATTTGCCCATATGTGAGCATTGCATAGTAGGGAAAACGACAAGGAAACCATTTGGCAAAGGTAAAAGAGCTGAATTTTCTTTGCATTTAATCCATTCTGACATATGTGGTCCAATGAATGTGAGAGAAAGGCATGGGGCTGTTTATTTCATCATTTTTAGTGTCTGTTTGGGTGTTGGTTAAGCTTGGTTTTAATATGAACTTCCATAATAGAGGTGTAGATTTGTATTTGGATACAAACTACTATGGTTGTGGTCATTTTCTGGATGGTTTTATTGTACTAAATATTGATTGTGGTGATGTCAATATTAGTTATTCCCTTTTCACGTCTTCCACTTCATATGATAATTATGTGAATATGTGGCATGCTAGACTTGGTCATATTGGCCAACAACGTATGAATAGACTAGCCAAAGAGGGCTTATTGGGCAACATTGAAAAATTCGATTTGCCCATATGTGAGCATTGCCTAGTAGGGAAAACGACAAGGAAACCATTTGGAAAAGGTAAAAGAGCTGAATTTTCTCCGCATTTAATCCATTCTGACATCTGTGGTCCATTGAATGTGAGAGAAAGGCATGGGGCTGTTTATTTCATCACTTTTATAGATGATTATACTCGATTCAGATATGTCTATTTGATTTCTCATAAATCTAAAGCATTAAGTTGTTTCAAAAGGTTTATGAACTTGATAGAAAATCAATTAGACAAGAAAATAAAAGTATTAATATCCGATCGAGGTCGAGAATTTTATCTGATGAGTTCAGAAAATTATGTGATGAAAAAGGAATAGAAAGACAGTTGTCTATTCCATATACTCCTCAACAAAATGGTGTTGCGGAGAGAAGAAACAGAAACCTACTGGAAATGGTTAGGTCCATGATGGCGCATGCTAACTTACCTATCACTTTTTGGAGTGATGCGTTGTTAACTGCAGCCTATATACTTAACCGGGTGCCTTCCAAATCGGTTACTTCCACTCCATATGAGTTATGGACAGGTAGAAAACCGGACTTAAGTTTTCTTAAGCCGTGGGGTTGTGCTGCCTATACTCATGAGCCATCTCACAAGTTTGGGAAAGGGTATGTGTTCATAGGTGAGCAAGAAAGTGGGAGTATAACTGAATTTGAATCACGAGATGTCACATTCTTAGAGGATGAATTTCCTAAGAAGGGCGAAATAGGTGAGGATTACTCCTATTTGAAACCTTGGATCAAGATAATGAACTTAATGGAGTTCGTCCAAGTGGGAGTAACATGAGAAGTGATGAATCTAATTCAACTCACTCTCAATTACAACCACATGATGAGATGATATCGTCATTATCTAATCCGAGTGGGAGCATGATGGGGAATGATGTGCAAAGTGTACAATCTCTCATACGGCGAACAAGTCGCTAAAGTATTCCCCGTCGACGTTTTGACATTGAAGGGAAAACTTTTATAATTGCTCCACAAGATGAGGATGAGCCAAGAAATATTAATGAGGCTCTAAATTGCCCTAGTAAGGAAAAATGGATTTATGCAATGGAAGAGGAGATTGAGTCAATGAAGTCAAACCAAGTTTGGAAATTGGTTGATCTTCCAAAAGGACGCAAAGTTATTAGGAACAAGTGGGTTCTCAAAATAAAGCGAAAAGCTGATGGCTCGATAGAAATGCATAAGGCTCGCCTTCTGGCGAATGGGTATAATCAACAGGAAGGAATTGATTATGAAGAAACATTTTCTCCTGTAGTGAGATTTACCTCGATTCGCATTATTCTGGCAATAGTGGCAAGTATGGATCTTGAGTTACATCAAATGGATGTAAAGACTGCTTTTCTCAATAGAGAATTAGAGGAAGAAATATATATGGAACAACCTGCTGGTTTCATTAAAGAAGGCCAAGAATGAAAGGTATGTCGACTTTTGAGATCAATATATGACCTTAAGCAGTCATCGAGACAATGATATATACGTTTTCATAATGCCATAATGGCATATGACTTTACAATGATTGATGAGGATTATTGTATATATATTTAAAGATCCGAGGATCAATTTGTGATCATATCATTATATGTTGATGATATACTAATTGCCGGAAGCAATATGGAGTTTGTAAATACTGTGAAGAGTTAGTTATCTTCCAACTTTGAGATGAAAGATATGGATGAAGTTGCATACATTCTTGGAGTTAAGATTTCAAGAGATCGTTTGAAGAGGTCGTTATCTCTTTCACAAGAAATATATATAAATAAGGTTCTTGAACGATTTCGTATGTAAGATTGTAAACCCATTGATACTCCCATTGCAAAAGGTGAAGGATTGAGCCATAAACTGTGTCCAATAACTCCACAAGAGAAGGAACAAATGAAATATGTTCCTTATGCTAGTGCTGTTGGGAGCTTAACGTACGCTATGATGTGTACAAGACCTGACATATGTTTTGCAGCTGGAATGGTGAGAAGATACCAATCCAATCCAAGTTAAGCATAATGGAAATCCGTTAAGAGAATACTGAGATATCTAAAGGGAACTACTGATTATACGCTGAGTTATTAAGGAAAGGATCTGCGACTCTAAGGCTATTCTGATGCTGATTGGGGATGAGATTTAGATGAAAGGAAATCTACTTCTGGATTTGTTTTCTTACTGAATAATGGTACCATATGTTGGAGCAGTAAGAAACAAACGTGTATATCCTTGTTCACGATGGAAGTTGAGTTCGTGGCATTATCAGCAGCAGTATAAGAAGGTGTTTGGCTTAAGAGATTTTTTGGATAATTTAGGTGTTATTGAGAAAGCTGCAAGTCCATTATTGGTTAACTATGATAGCCAAGCAGCTATAGCGTACACCAAATATCCAAAATATCATGGCAAGACCAAACACATATATACCAAGTATAATTTTATCAAGCATATAATTGCACGAAAAGATGTGAACTTACAGTACATATTACGCATAGAATGGTAACAGATCCTATGACAAAACTAATACCTAGAGATGTGTTTTGTGGCCATATGAAATCTCTAGGATTGTGTAGAGGCTGATGTACTAAATATTGTAATTTCCCTAAGTATTCACATTTGATGAATTTGTGTTTTCATCATTAATGCCTATGAATCTTTGTTTGATCTTTATGTATCTTAATGCTCAGTGCATTACATTAAGTTAAGAAAGTATGTCGAACAGATAAAAGATTAGCCCACTCACACAAGTAATCGCATCTATTTACTATGTGATAAATAGAGATGAGACTGTTTTTAAGCTTATTATCTAGGTGATAATCGAGAGCTCAAGCTTAAAAATACATTTGCCGCCTTAACTGGGTGTTAAGATGATGACATAATATTTGCTATGTCCGAAAGTAAAATAACCCACATATTTTACTTTATCTGTCTATGATGCCAGATGTGAGTTCTGATGAATTTTGTGAATAAGTAGATACGTGAACTCAAGTTAGATATTGAGTATATCTGAACTATCATCTGTACGGTATTGAAGGTGTAGACATACGCTCTATGGGAAATGAGTTAATACCGTAATATGTATTTCATACTATGTATGCATGAAACGACCAATAAGAATGGCAAAAGTTTGATCTCAACTTTTATGTCATGTGAGACTCTTGAGAAAAAGAGTTCATCAATTTTAGTACTCTCATGACTTTTACTTATTCTCAAGATTTCCATTTAGTATTTGCTATCTTAGGATGTTGCCAATGGTCATGAGTTGATTCGATCTAATGGGACATTTCTAGAAAAGCAAGCTGAACTGAAATTGAGAGTTTAAAGGAAAGAGGAAGATCGAATTTAGAAAATCACATTGTAGTTTTGTATTCACTAGTTAACCAATTATGACTGTCTTTGGGATAATCATAATTGTGAATACAATATATATATATATATATATATATATATATATATATCATTGTTTAAAAGAGACCAAGAGATATATAAATGTGATCGATCGATTTAGGGTATTGCATACTAAATCTACTCAGAGTGTGATGCCCATTATGAGCTGCTATATATTCCTAACAGATGTATGGCAACGAGCTCTCAAAGTATGCTGGTCACACTGATTATTCACCAGTATGAATGTTGAAGAGAGGTAAAGAGGATCCTGATCGGCCCACCATGTGCAAGTGGGAGATGATGGTTTAATTATTTAATGTGATGGGCCTAAGTTGGCCCGTCCACCCATGTTGGGCCTAAAAGCCTGGCCCACAAAATTAGGGCACATGGATGGAGGGATACGTTGAAGAGTTGTAACTTTTGGAGGGACATCTTTTGCTGAAGGAACGCGTCTTTCGGAGAAGACATATATAAGGGGAGAAAAGAAAAAGAAAACACACCTTTTGGACGTACGTGCGCTTTTCTTTTCCCTTCTCCCAAAACCAACGTAAGTTTCTCCCCCTTGAACCAACAGTACGCCTCTTGATAGACCGGGATCAAATTCTTCCTCGAACTTCAGCATTGGTGTTTAATCTGTAGCTAACAAGGTACGCTTGATTTCGTGGTGTGCTTTAGGATCGGTGATACATGTTCTTCCTGGGCTCGTCTTTCGCATTCGTTTTAGGGGTTCGATTTAGTGTCGAATCTGGTTTTAGGGAATCAGTAATTCCCAACACTAATGAATGGAGGAGGGCAAGTACTTTGGAGGCTTTGTTAATTGCATTTCCATTTGCTCTTCTATCAAATACTTGTATTGATTGGATTGTAAACCATGCTATTAGATCTGGAGAATGTATGGCTTTTCATGATATTCTTCCATGTGGCTTATCCGGTTATTTGATAAGAGACATGACTGGCCCCTTGGTGCCTCGTTCATGTACGGTTATGCCTTACTAATGTAATGGTCCATTAAGCCCCCTTTCCTCAATACTAGGGAAATAACTTTTGAAATGAGTTTTGTTGCGAATATAAGTTTTGCAGTGTATAATTCCATCAGAATTGATTATCTCGGGAAATTTTCAGAATGGAAACAATAAAAAGTATGGTAAAATGGTATAAATACAACGGAAATCTTCATAATCCTTTCATAAAAAGTCATGCGCAATTGCGCATCACTAAAATCATGGGGCAGTTGCCAGCTTGTTAGACCTCCAATGACAATGTGGATTTCTTGCTTGTTGGGCTCCTACTTATCGTTGCTATAGATTACTCCGCACAACTCGGTTACCGTTGCTATAGGTAACTCCACAGAACTCGGTTATTATGTATTAATATGAATATGTTTCTAACAAGTCAAGAGGTTTTATTAGGATCGTGCGTTGATTCAGGTTTGAGTCGGGTAAAAAATGGTCCAACCCATATTGACATATTTAATCCGTTTTGATCTATTTTCATGTAATGTAAATTTGACGACCCATACCCAACTTGATCTATATTATCAAGACACATTAATATTTAACTCAATCTAGGAAAAAAAAAAAGTGAAAACCCTTAAATTGAAATACTTTTGAAAAATTCTTGATAAGAAAAGGTTTGATTAGTTAATAATTGACATGAAAATAATATTTTTTTATAACAAATCTTCTAGGATGCGAGAATGTGTAATTTCTTAATTGTGATTCTCCAAATTAAAAATTATATTATAATGTTTTTTTTTTTGGTAAGTAAATTATTTTATAATGTTTAGAATTTCTATTTTGATATTAATTGAATTTCGATCTAGACAACATCAAACTCCCTCTAAAAGTACTTCTTCAATATGTATATGGATATCACACACACACACACAAACATGTATGTTACTTGAATAAAAACTTCACATCAAATTTAAAAAAGTAAATTAAACAATACAAATTAGTAAAAAAAAAAAGTGAAAAACCTTAAATTGAAATACTTTTGAAAAATTCTTGATAAGAAAAGGTTTGATTAGTTAATAATTGACATGAAAATAATATTTTTTATAACAAATCTTCATTTAAAAAAGTAAATTAAACAATACAAATTAGTATAAAAAAAGTGAAAAACCTTAAATTGAAATACTTTTGAAAAATTCTTGATAAGAAAAGGTTTTATTAGTTAATAATTGACATGAAAATAATATTTTTTTTATAACAAATCTTCTAGGATGCGAGAATGTGTAATTTCTTAATTGTGATTCACCAAATTAAAAATTATATTATAATGTTTAGAATTTCTATTTTGATATTAATTGAATTTCGATCTAGACAACATCAAACTCCCTCTAAAAGTACTTCTTCAGTATGTATATGGATATCTATCTATCAAAAATATTTAAAAAATCGAATTTTTAATTATTTTTGTAAAATTGAATTTTTTATTGTTATTTCTTTTCTTTTCTTATTTCTTTCTTTTTCTTTTCTTCTTCTTTTCTTCTTCTTTTCTCTTTTCTTTCTTCTTCTTCTTCCTTCTTCTTCACCCTTGTTCCTCCGCCGGCGGCAATCGGCTCGAGCTCGCTAGCCCAACCTTTCGTTGCGATCGACGAGCTCACAGCTTGCACGGATTTAGGCGAGTTCGAGCTTAGCCAAGGCGAAGCGAGCTCGCAACTTGGTAGATCGGGGAGAACTCGAGCTCCGTCATGGCCATGGCTCGCTAGATCCAAGTGAGCTCCGGCTTCACTAAGGTCGGTGACCTTGTTGCTAGCTAGATTAAGGCAAGCTCCGACCTCTCCAGTCGTTGGTGACCTTGAGCTCACCCGAGGGCTACGAGCTCAAGCCTCGCTTGGCTGGGCACCGACCATCACCGTGCCGCCACCGGCCAAGGAAGGAGGAAGAATAAAGGAAAAAAAAAAGGAAAGAAAAAATAAAATATACAAAATAATTATAATTTTGATTTTTATAAAAAATATTTCTATAAAGTTAAAGCGAGAAGTGGGATTGGAAATGGATTTTAAGTCCAACCCATTTAAGGCCCATTTAACTAGTCTCCTTAAAATGTAAATGACTCATATATGACTAATTTCAAAATGTAAGTGATCCATATATGATCAATTTATGATTTAAATGGGTCAAACATGGGTCCAAGGCCCATTTTAACACCTTTAGGTTTTATATAGCCTGCTACAAAGCATAAACAAGATGTTAATATTCAAATAAATGGTTATAATCGCCAGGGGTGGCAAAAACCAAACCGAAAACTAAATTAAATCAAAAAATTCATTTTTTTTATTCGATTCTTGTCCAGTTCAGTTCTTATTAAAAATCGAAACTTTTTAATTGGTTCATTTTTTTATCGGTTTGGTAAACCGAACCAAACTGATAAAATCTAAAAAAATTATTTTATTTTATTTTAAAAAATCTTTTATTTTAAAAAAATTCTTCTTCTTCTTCTCCTCCTTCTTCTCCTTCTGCTTCTTCTCCTTCTTCTTCTCCTTCTTCTTCTCCTTCTCTTTCTGCTTCTTCTCATTCTTCTTCTCCTTCTTCTTCTCCTTCTCTTTCTGCTTCTCCTTCTTCTTCTTCTCCTCCTCCTTCTCCTTCTGCTTCTTCTCCTTCTGCTTCTCCTTCTCATTCTCCTTCTCCTTCTTCTCCTTCTGCTTCTGCTTCTCCTTCTTCTCCTCCTTCTCCTTCTCCTCCTCCTTCTCCTTCTCCTCCTTCTTCTCCTTCTTCTTCTTCTCCTTCTTCTTCTCCTTCTGCTTCTCCTTCTCCTTCTCCTTCTTCTCCTTCTTCTCCTTCTTCTCCTTCTTCTTCTTCTTCTGCTTCTTCTCCTTCTTCTTCTCCTTCTTCTGCTTCTGCTTCTCCTTCTTCTCCTTCTCCTTCTCCTTCTCCTCCTTCTTCTTCTTCTCCTTCTTCCTCTCCTTCTCCTCCTTCTTCTTCTTCTTCTTCTTCTTCTTCTCCTTCTTCTTCTGCTTCTCATTCTTCTCCTTCTCCTTCTGCTTCTCCTCCTTCTCCTTCTCCTCCTTCTGCTTCTTCTTATGCTCCTTCTTCTTCTTCTTCTTCTTCTTCTTCTCCTTCTCCTTCTCCTTCTCCTTCTCCTCCTTCTCCTCCTTCTGCTTCTCCTTCTCCTTCTCCTTCTTCTTCTTCTTGAGGCCAAGCTCAAGCCTTGCCAAATTTGGCCACATGGGCGGGGCTCGAGCCTCACCGAAGGTCACTAGATGTCGGCAAGACTTTGGGGACCTCTGGCGAGGCTCGAGCCTTACTGAGCTCGCTGGATCTGGCGAGCTCGAGCTTGCTACAATCAGTCGAGCTCGGCCTCGCCAGATCAAGTGAGGCTTGACCTTGTCGAAATATGGTGAGCTTGAGCCTCATCGACTTGTGGCAAGGCTTGACCTCAACGGAATATGGAGAGCTTGAGCCTCATTGACTTGTGGCAAGGCTCTAGCTCGCCTCTGGGCCGGTCAACAGCCGCCACTGGGTTAGCAACTGGCCAATGAAGAAGAAGAAGAAGAAAAAGAACAAAAAATAATTAGAAAAAATCGATCTTCTATGTAGGAAAAAAAAAACAAACACAAAAGTAAAAACCGAATTAAATCGAACCAAACCGAACCGGGATTTCGGTTTGGTTTCAATCGAATTTTGGTTTGGTTCAATAAATTTTCTTATCGGTTTGGTTTTTTTGGAAAAAACGAACCAAACCGAACTATTTACACCCCTACTAATCGCAGGTCCATAGGTTTTTTTTTTTTTTTGTCAGTCCTACTCTATTCCTACTCTACACTCACTCTCAGACTTTTGCCCTGCCTCTTGCAGGGCGGGGGAGTCAAAACCCACTCTTGAAACTTACGCATCCCCACCCTATCCCCCCTAAAAAGGTGGGGATTTGAACCCCTCACCTCCCCCTTCCATGTTGGAAGGGTGGCTACTGGGGCGAATCCCACTGGTTAGGTCCGTAGGTTTAGTTTTCATGATTGTACGTCAACCTTATCCACAAGTGGTTACAACTCTTCAATTGCCATTGAACTTAACTATTAATTGCTATCTCACTTAATCTGTAGTTTTTATATTGAACATTAATCCATATTTATTAAGTAAAAATCATATCATGGTCATCAATAATAGTAGTCATCAACAAACATCTCCGTTATCAATAACTCATTGATAGTATACTCATACTTAACACCGAGTTCTATATTTATTTGAGTTGGCGTCGTGTCGATTAAAAATACCTGAGTAACATATTTCATATTCATATGGAAGGGCAATGAAAACAAGAAAAAAATAAATATGACAATAATAAATTGGGGAAATTTAGCTTTCACAGCTACACAAAATAATATCATAAGAGTATGCTTAGATTCAAAAACTAAAATAAAAGTGAATTTTTTTGAACACTTTGCATAAATAGTATTATAAGTAGGTAAAAAAGAAAAAACCAAACCGCCAGATCGCATTGCTAAATGTAGGTTCTCATTAGGACTTTGCTAGCATGATAGTCTTTGGGGTACTATGAGAATAACAGTCTATTGTGGATTACAAATTATTGAAGAAATGAGTCATATAACAATTTATAATTATTTGCAATTTGATTTTTTGTGATCCAAAATAAATTTTTATTGTCACAGTACATCAAAGACTATCATGCAATCATTTCTCTTCTCATTACTCTCCCTCTTATGCTTCCCTCGAAACCCTCGTTTCATCTTTTTTAATTTTTATAGTCTAATTAACTCTAGTTCGTCCTTCCTCATGGGGAACACACGTTAAATTACCCTATTTGGATTCAGGCATATATAATAAATTTCACACTTCCGGACCCCTTTATCTTATTACCAATTATTATCTAACATTGAAATAGAATGTCTTTTATTATATTTAGGCATTTCGATGAACTTGTAAGTATAAGACAATCAATTAACAATTTATGTAAATACTAAAGATCGAGTTCATATGTGTGTATGCAACCATAAAATATCTCATGAGTTATATAGGCATCAATACTTGGAGTAAGCCAAACAAATAATATAGCCTATAAACATACGTACTTTCCATTGGATATTTTGAATCATGTATTTTGTCTATTCAAAACAGAAAACACAAGAAATTATACTCATCTGTCCACAAGTATGTATGTCCACTGAAGGTAAGTTATTACGATGGAGACCTCCATTATAATGTATTCACTTTAATCAAACCATACATTACGACTCCTCCCAAAAGAATGATTGTCTTAGTCCTTTTGCGACGGCATTGGCTCCTGTTAAGTGATAACAACGTGTTATGACTATTTCTAATATAGTGCCTCTTCCAGTCTGCATGATAATTTGCCATAAAATATTTCAAATATATTTGATGTGTTCGGTGTGCTCTCTCTCATTAGTCAGACTTTGGTCAACCTTAGGACAACTGTTTGATTTGGAAAAGATAAGGCAAAATTTGAGGTGTCGACATGTTTTGCACAAATGGTTCCTACGTTGGAGATTTCTTTCTTCTAATTGCATGACAGGGACAATTTACCGAGTTTCCCTGCCCTCAAGAATATGACCCTTAATTATTTTTTAAATATTTTTCTCCAAATTTGAAAACAAATAGCGTTTGTATATTATTAATTATACCTTACTCTTCATAAGAATACAAAGATCATAAGTGCTTCATGATTGTTTTAGAAAAACATATCCCACGTGAGAGGTTTGATGTGGTGTGGAAAGAGTTAATATATGTTAATTTGCCCATAATTCATTGATTTATATTTTGGTATGAACATAAATCTAACTAAATATATTGATGGTTTCGAATTTAGGCTTCCTTTTGATGATCTCCACAAGCCAAGGTGGCTTATGTTGCCCGTCCCTACAACAATAATGAAAAGAAAATTTCATATCTTACTAAAAAAAATAATAATAACTCATGAAAGTTGGCTCATTCTTTCGATGATCTCCCAAGGGGAAGGTGGCTTTTACTGCTCATCCCTACAACAATAAAGAAAAGAATAAACAACTCATGACAGTTGGCTCACTCGTTCCGTCCGGACTGAAATGAGTACGATCCTTCATGTCCATATATTCAATTAGAAATTTGGGCTTGGCATGTCTCTGGACCTAGACCTTTTTTTTTCTTTTTGGTTGGACTGGACCTAGACTTTGGAAGCTCAAAAAACTCAGTCCAACGAATAATATATTTTTAAAAACCCTCAAAGCATGCACATTTTAATTTAAAAAATAGGTTACTCAAACCCTAAAACCCATTGAAAATCCCCAGACGTGTTCTCTTTCTCTCCGGTATATATTTCTTTCTACCGAAATTAACAAATAAGAAATATATCTAAAAAAAAAAAAATAAGCCGGGTAGGCTCAAACTGGGCCAGGCGGAATCGAAAACTGTTAGTACAACGGCCTGTGCCCACCACTGCAAGAAGCTACCTCATGCCGAAGAAGCAAGCGGCATTTAAGATTTTATGATGCACTTCCGGACCACCATCACCATTTCCCTTCCTTCTGATTCTATATGACAAAAAGGCCAATTTAGGTGCGTTTGATAACTATTATGTTCCCAAAAATAATTTTTAAGCATTTTAAACTGTTTGATAATTGTCTAAAATTTTTAATCCTGAAATAGAATTGCATTTGGTACTATTCTCAAAATCATTTTCTTTTAATTTTTAAAATAATTTTATTACTTTTTTTCCTTTTTTTCCTTTCTTCTTCTTCTTCTTCTTCTTCTTCTTCTTCTTCTTCTTCAAGGTCGCCAGTCATTGGCCTTGGGATGATCGGCGACCGGCCAAACAAGGGCCAACGACTTTCACCGAAGTGTCGACGGCTCTTGGCAAGGCCGTGCCTCGTCGGCCGATCCTTGTCAGCAGCTAGGCAAGCTTGGCCTCGCCAGATCTAGGCGAGGACGAGCCTCACTAGTGGTCGGGGGAGGCCCACTTGGGCGAGCTTGCCAGACCTCGCTAGACCGGTCACCAGCGATCGGTAGCTGTGGGCGACAGTGGCTAACGGTGGTGGCGGAGGGTAGTAGTGGTGGCAGTGGTTGAAGAATAAGAGAAAATGAAGAAGAACAAAAAGAAAGAAGAGAAAATAGAAAAAATAGGTTAACTTGATTCTGGAATTGTTCCTGAAATAAAGAATCAACTTTTTTTATTTCTCGATTCTACTCTAAACCTCTTCCCGGAAACAAACAATTTACCAAATTGATTTTTGTTCTAAATCTACTCCCAGGATCAAAAGAACATAAATTTTCACTGTTTGGCAAGTAGCCAAACATACCCTCTGTCTTTTCATTTCTCCTCATCGTGGGAAGTCACTTTGCCGACTTTTGATTGTTGAATGGGAGCGTTTATTTCAACGAAATGGTCACCTTGAAAACAAAAATACCGTGGAACGTTGGCAGCACAATCATAAAATGAACCGACTAATTCTAGAAATTTAGACTTTAGAAAAAGTTGTGGGAAAAGGATATGAGATCAATGGAAAATAGAAAAGATATCGTGTGGAAAACTCCCATGGTCCGCTGTCAGCGTCCAAGACATTTTCTATTAGTGATATGTTGACCATGAGGAAAAGAGCAAGAAGAATACCTAGAATACACGTCAAACTGCCTCATTTGGATACCGGCAAAGCTAATAAAATTCACAAATCCCTTCCCTTTTATTTTATCACCGAACGACACATGTTGTTTTAATAAAATATCCCTTACTATTTCCAAGCCTTTTGATGAATTTATAAGAGAGACAATTAACAATTTACTCCTCTATGTCCCTAAGTACGTATTTTGCTCACTATATGAAAACCTTCGTTATAAAGCATCTACTTTCATTAAACGATATATTATGACTCCCCCTAGTCCTTTTAGGATAGCAATAGCTCTTGTTAAGCGACGGTGGCCGTACCTTTATGACATGTTACGACTATTCCCATAAAATGCCTCTTCCAATCTACATAATAATTGTTGGAAGTTTGTTTGTAAAAACAAACTAAGTGCATTTTCCTTGTCCCACATAGAAAAAAAAAAAAGTTGGAGGAAGTGGGCCAATTAATAAGTGTGAGGTTTCCTTTGTGTACCTAAAAGAATGATTTGGTGTGGGCTAGATCTCACCATACCCGAATGTAGGTGTGTGATTTTGGTTCGATTATTTGGCGCTCTAATCCCTTTGTTGTTTTTTTTTTTTTTTTTTTTTTTTTCATACGGTGATCTTATTAACTTTAATCAATTCAAAAGTTGTTTTTGTTTATTTGAGAATTTTAGGAAATTAAAAAATAATAATAAATATTAATTTCAAAATTTATTAAATAATAATAATTTTTATTATTTTATTCCAAATGCCTTTGTTCATCTGGGCAATTTTCAAAAAAAATACATTTGTTTTCACGAAGAGTTATCTACGTTTTAAGAATGTTTTATATATACATGAGTTTTCAGAAGAAAAGAGTGATCTTTTTCAAGTCTTCTCTTTGAAAAAAATTACAACCATCTTTTCAATTATTTTCTAAAGAAATCCTAGAGAAATACTAGAATTGCTATCCAAGATTCTCATTTGAGACTTTGTTGTATCCTGGAGGATATTTACGGTGACCATTAACAACTTTGTGAGGCAAATAAATCTTTAAAGAAAATGATATCACACCTCAAAGTCTAACTTCATGTTTCTAAAAATCCGTCTTCATTGTTTTACCCAATTGAAGCCACAATTTCCCAAAATAATTTCCCATTAAATTTTTCAAATACCCTTTTTTCTCATAACCCTAGGAAGATAAGCCAAAGTTGAGGGTGTTGACATGTTTTGCACAAATCGTTCCTGCAATTGACGTTTCTTCTTTCTGATCACTTTAAGTCACGATTTTTCTTGCCCTCAAGTTTATACGGCCCTTTTTCAATTTTTCTAAAAATTTTGAAAAAAATAATAATTTTACATTAGAAAATACAAAACATTTTATATTTCACTTTTCATATCAATATGCGGTCGTGAGCGCTTCATAATTGTACAAGTATGAATCATGTTAGAAAAAAAAAAACAATCACATTTGAGATTTGATATGGTATGGAGAAGTTAATATATGCTAACTCTTCCATTACCCATTTGCAAAAATCCTTGGGTGAAGGTAGATCAAATTCAATATATTGATGAGCTCGGATTTGAATTCCTCTTGATAATTTCCTCAGGTGAAAGTATTGTGCTTTTGCTAGGTGTCCCTATCACATAATGAAAAGCAAAATTTGTGTTCCAAAGAGAAAAAAACCAACTAGTGAAAACTAGCTCGGTCATTTTGTCTAGCCTAAACTGTTCCAACTTTCGTGTCTATATTCAATCGGAAATTTGGGCTCGGGTATGTCTCTGGGCCTAATCTTCAAAATCTCGCCAAGCCTACTCCAATCCATTAAAATATTTTGAAAAGCCTAAAACCCCTTGAAAATCCTCAAAGGCATTTTGCTTTGCTCTTGTATATACCGAAATTAACAAATAAGAAAAGTCTCTGAAGATTATTTAGTACAAAGGCTCAATAAGGGCAAGATCGAACCCAGTATTTATTGGTACAAAGACCTGCGACAGCCCCTGCAGGAAGCTATCTCGTGCCAAAGAAACAAGTAGTGGTTAAGATTTTTTAATGCACTTCCCATCCTCTTTCGCTGTTTTTCTTCTTTCTGATTGTGTACAGCAAATATGCCAAATAAGCCCTGTTTAGTAAAAAATTTATGTTACTCAAAACAACTTTTTCTGTTTTTTTTTTTCAAGAAACAAAAAAAGAATAGAAACATGTTTAGTAAAATTTTTATTCCCGGAAAAAAAAATCTAGTTTCTTGTTTCCAAGAACAATTCCTAAGAATAAAAAAAAAACAAAAACAAAGAATTTATTTTCTCTTTTCTTCTCTTTTCTTCTTCTCTTTCATTTTCTTCTCCTTCTTTTTGGGCGGTTGCAAGCCTTGCCATGGCCGACACCGGTGATTGGCGGACGAGGGGGGCAACCTTGCTGAAACCTTGCGCAGCCACGACGAGGCTCAACGGCCTGAGCCTTGCGCATCCACAGCGAGGCTCAGCCTCCCCAACAAGCGCGAGGCTTGGCCTCGCCAGGCTAGGGCGAGGCCAACCTCATGCCACCTAAGTGAGGCCAAACCTTGTCGGTGGCCTAGCAATCACCGGTCACCACCATGGCCGATAATCGGCTGAAAAGAAAAAGAAAAAGAAAAAAGAGAAAAGAGAAAAATAAGAAAATATAATTAAAGTATTAAAAAATGAAAGTAAATAAAAAAAATTAAAAATTCTACTAAAGCGCATTTCTATTCCAAGAAAAAAAAATTATGGAGTTATCGAGACGCGTTCTTTTGTTCATAAATTGTTCTTGAGAACACAGAATAAAAAAAAAAACCATTTTTGATAAAAAATTATTTTTCGGAATAGAAGTAGTGCCTAACGTGCCCTAATTGGCCTCATCTTTTTTCTCGTTTCTCCTTTTTGTGAAAAGTCACTTTGGGGGTGATTGTAGAGTCGTAGCTCTTATTTCAATGAAAGGGCCCCAAAAAGAAATAAAAAAATTGTTAGGGAACTTTCGACACAATTATTCAGAAAACTGATTGATTATAGGAATTTAGACTTTCGAAAAAGTTAGAAGAAAAGCCGCGTGAGGTCAATGAGAGCGTAAACGGGTAAAGTATAAAAGAAACTTCGTGGAAGACACCTAAGGTCCGCTGCCAGTGTCCAAGACACTTCCAACTAGTGATATCATTGACCAGGAGGGAAAGAGCAAGAAGAAGACCTAAAGATAAGGAGACTAAAGAAGAGAAAGAAGCCGTCTCATGCTGCCATAGCATGGCATAGTGTTGGTGAAGGTTCGGTAACGGGAAAAAGCAGGGGATCAATGAGAAGTAGAGTGGGAATGTAAAATAAAACCGTATGGGACTCCTAAATTTCGCTATCAATGTAAGTATAACGCGTATAATATAATATGACCTTGCAAATCACGACATGACTCACGTCATTGTCAGCAGTTCTAGAAGTTGTGTGAACCTTGAAGAAGGGGGGAGAAAAATAAAATTTAAGATAAATTGAGAAGATAGAGAAGCTGTCTGGCACGATGCAAGGACCACAAAGTCCAATGATCATTTATATCATTTTAACTAATCTTGTTTGCAAGCAGAAGACCACCAACTCGCTCCATTTAATAAAAATGCCTCATAAAAGATGTCATCTATTTTTTGACCTTTTAAATTTCATATTCATTAAATGAGGCAGTTATTGACTTGACTTGATTTAAATTTTTCTTTAATTGGGAGGACGCGGACAGCTACAGGGAAACACGAAATATTCAGTTGCGAAGTATTTTTCAGCCTATTATAATGTAAAGGCTTGCTTCAATGAGTCTCTCCTTGTCTTCTCTTAGAGCAACTAGCTTAGTTTAATGGCCTCATAAACCAAAAAAAAAAAAAAAAAAAAAAAGAGGCTCAATGGTCCAACAACGTGTCCCCATAGGCACAGTAAAAGCTCTCATTAGAGGTACTTTGACAAAGGGGTTGTGACGATTTGAGGTGAGCCAAAATTTAAGTAGTATCGATACCGACATGCGACACGCCAAACGTTATTTCTAAAAAAATAGAGAATTTCAATATGTTGCGATGTGTTGTATATTAAATGTATATTTTGATATATACATGATAAATTATCATTTTTATGATTATTTTAATCAAATTTATTTGATTTAAATTCACAAATAAATAAATAATAAAAAAGAGCATATAATAAATTTACACTAAAAATATTAATCCACAATTTGTTAATATCATCCATTGTTTCAATTTGAAAAATTCAACTCCATTTCAATAATTCATAAAACTTGGAGGAAAAAAAAAAAACAAAGAATCCACATTCTAGACTTGCATGTCGAGTGTATCGAAAGAGAAGTGAAAAAAAAAATTGGGAGATGGATTATGTGTTATGGGAAGCAAGAGTCGAAAGATAAGAGAAGATTAGATTTTCTTATTTTCCCTTTTATTATTTTGTATTATTTTTATTTTTAAATATTTACATTTTGATGTTTCATTTATTGAATTTTTTAAAATTGTCGGAATTTCGAATTTGCGTGTTGAAATTCCAGACTTGAATGTCGGAGAGTGTTAAAAGAGTTAACCAAGTGCCGAATTTTTCGACATGTGTTGGTCAAATGTCAAAAAGTATCAACATGTGTCGGAGTGTCGGACGTACACAAAAGGTCCCGAAGATTGTCTATATTGTCTTCCACTTACTTCCTTTTTCATTAGTTTGCAATAATAAATTTTATCTGGATGCCTTTTTTTTTTTTTTTTTTTGGGAAGGTTTCATGATAAAGGAAAATACTTTACAAAAAATCATTTTTCGAAAAAGTGGATAATTTTCCTTCATTTGGTGATGTATGACTGAAAATATTTTTTAGTGTTTGGATCTCTTTATCTCATGGCAAAGAAAAAGTGAATTTTTACATAATCATTTTATTTTATTTTAACCTTATTTTCTCTTTTTTCTTCCCTTCCATTGGTTGCTAAGCCTTGTGACGGCTGGTTATCGGCCATAGGTGTGGGCCGACAAGGTCGAGCTCACTTGTGGCCGGTCATCTACCTTTGCCATGGTGGCAATTGGCTGAAGAAGAAGAAGAAGGAAATTGAAAAGGAGAGAAAAAGAAAAATAAAAAGAATATATTAAAATATAATAAAAATAAAGTAAAATAAAATAAAAATATTAAAATATTCGAGATGAGTAATTTCGAAAAGTGTTTTCATTTATTCAGATTTAGAAATTCACTTTAAAAAAATTATACATGAATGTTTTTGTTAATCGAAAAGTGTTTTCTATTGATTAGTCATTTTCCACGAACTAAAAGGATGAAAGTCCGCAAAATCAATTCATGGAAAATAATTTTCTCTTAACAAACGCTTTTTAGGCTTCCTTTGTGAAAGAAATATTTTTAAAAGGTATTTTTAAAATTTTCGAGGTTCGATGCACAAAAAATAAATTTATTAAGAAATTTTTTGGATAGGTATTTTTTAAAATTTTCGAGGTTCGATGCACAAAAAATAAATTCATTAAGAAATTTTTTTGGATTAATAAAAAGACAGACCGGGTCGTGCACTTGCCCGCTCCTTCACCATCCTCTTCCTCCTCCGCCTCTCCGCCTCTCCGCCTACTTGATTGTTCATCTCTCTCCGCTTCCATAGTACGTCCTCTTCCTTCGCTTTCTTGCTCCTCATTTGTATTTTCTAGCGCAGTCGGTTGAGCGAGGCTGGGTATATTCCTTCTATCCAGTTGATTGACACCTCTAGATTAGTCAACCAAAGCTGCACTTGGTCGTCTCTCTCTCTCGGTAAGTCCATTCTGCGCCTGGAATTCCTTTAGTTCCTAGGGTGTTCGTCTGTTAAGAATTGGTGGCGTGGGCTTTTCGATTTCTACGGTTTAGGTTGGTTGAGCTCGGGATATGGAATGAGACATCATAATAATCTGAAATCTCCTTTATGAAATCTTTGACTGCTCGGGAGTTGTTTGAACTTTATGATCCGAAGTGAATCATATTGTGTTCTTGCATACAAGTTCATTGGCCAAAAATTCATTCTACCTTAATTGACGTCAGAATGTACTGAGTTCAATAGCCATTTCATTTATTGTTTAAACCTTGCACGATTGGATTATTATATTTTAGGCGTCCATGTTTTTTTATTTTTTCATGCTTGATTCGAGAGTTGTGATATTATAATCCAATTAGAAATTGACTCGTTGAGGCCTTATTATATAGTTTATCATTTCTCAAATGGATTTGATGATATGATAATCCAATTAGAACAAGTATTTGGTTGGTATCAGAATATGTGATGATATGGGTGCTGCGCTTGTGAGTGTTAGAGTTTTTGGTTTGATGTTTTGCCAAGCTTTTGGTTTGAAGTGATTGTGTACAGGGAAAACAATGGAAGGATCAAAGGAAATAAAAGAAGGTTTTCATCACCAAACAGCAGAAAATGTTTTCCAGTTCAATGTTAGTTTCAACCAAACAGGGGAAAATATTGTTATTTTCTTGGAAAATGATTTTCTAAAAAATATTTTGTAAAAGTACCGCATATTTCGTGAAACAAACAGGGCCTTAGTAATGTTCAATTTCTCAAAGCTCAACTCTAGTTGTGTTGTTGCTTAATTCATTCATATTCTCTGCAGCTAATTGCGATGGAAAGCCCCGACTTCATCAATGACACCGTTGCAGCTAGTTCTTCTTGGACCCATAAGCCGATGCAAGAAACCGAAGCAGTGCAAGGGTATGATTACGAAGTGTTCTTGAGCTTTAGAGGACCAGACACGCGCACGGGCATCACCGACTTTTTATATACCAGTCTTACGGATGCGGGAGTCCATACATACAGAGATGATGAAGAGCTTCGCGTTGGAGAAGATATTGGCCCCGAGCTTCTGAACGCAATTGATCAGTCGAAAATCTCCATCCCCATCTTCTCTAAAAATTATGCCTCCAGCAAGTGGTGTCTTAAGGAGTTGGCTCAGATGGTGGAGTGTAAGAAGACAAAAGGACAGATAATCATGCCTATATTCTACTATGTTGAACCATCGGAGGTTCGAAACCAAACTGGAGGGTATGGGGAGGCATTCCTTGGACATGAAAACACGAAGCAAGTCGATGATGAGACCATCCAAGTGTGGAAAGCTGCTCTTAGTGAGGCAGGAGCTTTGAGGGGATGGAATGGGACTAACAGGTTTGTAATCTTTCATCCTTTTACCAAAATCATTATCTGCTCAATAATGTCCCATGTGTGCTGTATTGTAAACAACATGAACGCAATATCAAAAGAGGATGAAATTGTGATCTGAAATTATAGAAAAAACAATCACATTATACCATCAATCGCTCGTAGCCATTCTAAGTTCAACTTAACCTTGTCCAAATGACACCTTTTCAGTCTTCTTTTTTTTTTTTTTTTTAACATGCACTTTATTACATCATAGAGTAGTGATTTGATAACTCGAAAAGCTATTAAAAAAATTCTCCGCCGTGTCTCATTTGGATAACTATATAGTGTCAACTAAGAACAAATTTCATAAGAGAAGAAAGGGTCATGCAAGGAAACTTGCAGAAAACAAACTGAATTGCCTAGTGAAGGTATCAGGACGAAGAAGGGAAGTCAGTCTTCTTTCTTGATATGTGGAAACATTACTGCCTAAAGAGGATGTAATTGATTAATTTTTTGCCAACCTAGCAAATTAATTCCTTGAGGTATGCTTAATAAATATCATATATGACAGATAAAACGATCTGCAAAATTTTCTCATTAGTTTAAAATATATACGTGATTAGGAACTTAATATATATGCGAGTAGCTTCATTATTAAGAATGTACATTAGTTGAACGAAGTAGACGGTAGATGCCAATACTACAATCAAATTTGAGAATGTTACAATTTCCGTAGTTCTTTTACACTGTCCTTTTTTCCTTAACCAATGAATTGTGCTTAGTTTATGCTCATTTACACTTCTTGTCGCATGCCATGGATCCAACTGCTGTCTTTGGGCTAATTCATCCAGCAAGAGACTAATTTTAAATTGTAACATCATTCCCCCAATTTTAAGCATAATAATCTGATTCTCTGTTTCCCTACCAATAACATCTTTCCTTTATTCTTTGCATTGCTATTTTTCCTCTGAAATAGTTCTCTCAACTTTTTTTCCATGACTATGACCAATATCTTAAGCCCAAGGATATAGAAACTCTCTGTCTCTCTGTCTCTCTCTCTTTCTCTCTCTGTGTCTCTATCTCTCTCTCTGAATAAGTATGACACAAACTGAAATTTTTCATGGTTTGCCTGAAGCTTAATAGTAACCCGCAAGAATCGTTAACAGTTGTCCCGACTCACTCTTCTGTAGAGTGAAAAAACATGCGTACATAGGTTAAGTACCTTGGAAAGCACCTGTAAAAATCATCTGCAAGTAACGAGTCTACTTTCTTCTTATCAGGAAGACATTGTTTGATTAAGCAATATCTTTGCCAGTTGCGTGATTGTTCTAGTTCTGCTTAATGTTTGAGCATCTGCCTAGCTTGCATATATCCTGTTTAATGCAATGTAGCAAGTTCATTAGTTATTCCACTTCTTGCATCCTGTGTCTTTGACATCATATTGTATGGATTACTAATGTAATAGAAGTCTTGTCAATTTAACTTGTTATTTTTTCCTTTGACTAATTTCACTACTTAAATCATTAGGCCTGAGGGACAACTAGTTAAACATGTTGTCAATATGGTCCTCAACGAGCTGAAGAAGGCTTATTTGGTGGTTAGTGACTTCTACGTTGGTGTTGACGACAGTGTGAAAGAAGTTCTGGGGATGATAGGCACTGACAGCAATGATGTAAAGATCTTGGGAATGCATGGAAAGGGTGGCATTGGAAAAACTACTCTTGCGAAAGTAGTCTATAACAAACTGTGTCCGGATTTTGCTAGCCGTTGTTTCCTTGCTGATGTTAAAGAAAATTCACATTCAAAAGGAATTGTGTATTTGCAGAATCGACTAATTTCAGATCTCTTGAAAAAGGCACATCCATGTATAAATAGCATGGATGAGGGAATAAGGGCGATCGAAGAGAGACTTTCGAGTAAGAAAGTTCTTGTTCTTCTTGATGATGTCGATGACCAGAGTCAACTAACTGCACTTCTGGGGAGGGGAGGTTGCTTTGGTCCAGGAAGTCGGATACTCATAACAACAAGAAATGCAATTGTTCTTCGTAATTTGGAGGGACATTTGACTTACTTAGTTAATGGTTTGGATCTTGATAGATCCCTCCAGCTATTTAGCAAGCATGCTTTCAGAAGAGATCACCCTCCAATTGAAAAATTAGAACAATCCAGAGAAATTGTTGAAATTGCCCAAGGTCTTCCATTGCTACTTGAGGTCATGGGTTCAACTTTATCATTATGTGGACAGAGAAAAGAAATGTGGGATGATTACTTGGTGAAGTGGAAAGAAGATCACATTGAGAGAATCGAGAGTAAGTTGATGGTAAGTTATGAAGCATTAGATCCCAGTCAGAGAAAAATATTTCTCGATGTAGCTTGTCTTTTTGATGGATTTGATAAGAGTACGGTGATTTATATGTGGAGAGACTGTGGTTTATGCCCAACCGAAAGTCTTGAAGTTCTTCAGTTGATGTCACTCATTAAAATTGGTGAAGATAATAAGTTATGGATGCATGATCAAGTCAAAGATCTTGGTAGAGAAATTGTTTCTCAAGAAAGTGAGGGAAATTTAGATAAGCAAAGTAGGCTGTGGAATCACAACGATGCGTTGGACATACTACTGAGGGAGAAGGTACGTCCTTGATCTGAACTCTTTTGTGCACGGAAAATCCCATGTAGTAATTCCCGAGTCAGAACAATCACAATTTATTCTACATATGCAGTTTTCATATTTCCACATATTCTAGAAAATATTAGATAAGCTCAATTATATGGATACCATTTGCCTTAAGTTCAAAGAAATATTAGATTTCTCTTTAAATTTGTTAACCATGTTCTTCTTTTCATATATTTTCTTGTTTGCTCATTTAGAGAAATGGAAAGCTCGAAGCCCTCTATTTGAACTTTGAGCATTGTTCAGAGTATCGTTTCACTCTTAAAGGATTTGCAGCGCTACCAAATCTAAGGTTCCTTCATGTTGATAGCCATTACAATGCAGTTACACGTTTTCTCTCCCAAGTTATTTTTTGGTATTGTATGATCTCTTCAACGAGCGAGAACCAACTCCTTCCAAATTTAAGATGGCTCTCTTGGCCTGATTTTCCTTGGCAAGTGCTCCAGATAAGAGATTTTTCTTTGTGTAATTTAGTCGTTCTTGATTTTTCAAGGAGTGATATCACTAGCGATTGGGACGGATGGAAACATATCAAGGTATCTCAGCTCTAGATAATTCTTATCATTGTTTTAATTTTGTTGATGTAACAGATTTACCGACAATCGTCTTATTTTTGGTACAGATAGCAGAGAAATTAAAAGTTCTTAATCTTTCGAGGTGTGAGCACTTGACCAGAACACCTAATTTCTCCGGATTTCTGATGTTGGAGAGATTGAATCTCGAAGAGTGTAAAAAATTGGCTGAAATCGACTTGTCAATCGGTCAATTGAAGTGCCTGGTTTTCTTGAACTTGAACTTCTGTAGGGATCTCCGTTATCTACCAATGGAGTTGGGTGAATTGCCAGCTCTCACAGAACTTTTCCTTGATGGAACTTCAATAGGAGAAATCCCGAGTCGGTGGGGTATGGAGAACCTGGAGAATCCCCATGTTCAGATTTCGTCGTCAGCGAAAGTAGGGGATTTACTCAATCGTCTGACTTCTTTGTCGAAGCTTTCTTTGGATGAGACACTAATTACTCACCTTCCCGACGACATTGGAGCGCTAACAAACCTCCGCAGGTTATCTTTGAATGGATGCTTAGAAATACACAGACTTCCATGCTCCATTATTGAATTACAATCATTGACTGAGTTGGATCTGTTGGAAACAGGAATCAAAAAGTTCCCAGAATCTCTGGAAAGTTTGAAGAATCTAAAAGAATTGAAATTATCGTGCCTCAATGGGTCTGGGAATATCTCCCCACCTAAGCTTCCCACGAGCTTGACTTCTCTGGCAATCTTGTGTCCAATGCTGCTACCAGTTCCTGATCTTTCAAGCCTGATAAATCTAAAAGTGCTATTATTATTAGTGGGAAGATTATCTGGTTCAATTGAGTTTGCGCAAATGCTAGATCCCATGCCTTGGTGGATTGGGAGGTTATCCAAATTGGAAGTCTTGACACTGGCGATCCCACACTGGACTAACCTATCTCCTGAGTTTGGATGGCTTCCTCACTTGAAATCGCTTCATCTTTATCGTTGCGACGCTCTGGAATGCATTCCGCAGATTCCCTCAAGTGTCTCAAAGCTTCATCTCGTAGATTGCCCGTCACTTACCACACTCGATATCTCAAATTTGAAGAATCTATCGGAACTATATGCCCTTGCCACACCTCTGGAGGATCTTTCTGGGCGTGAAATTTTAGACAATTTGATAGCATGTAAGATAGAAAAAACCAAGAAGCGTCGTAGCAGGACATCGGAAAATAATTTCCTGCGAATGGTATTTGAACGGCACGGATTGACAAAACTTTCGGCATTGATACTCTAGATTTGCCTCAGGCTCAGAGATTATGAGTTACATGTCAAGGATGCATTTCCAAGATTGTGTTGAAAGATATCCTACATACACGGATTTTTGGGTACGTGTGAAAGTTCTTTTTCTCCCTACTCTCTTTCGAGAACCACGCAAATGAACATGTTAAAGTAATATGGGCATTCTTCGACCAAAAAAATAAAAACGGTAATATGGGCATTTCCTCAGCCTTGCGAGGTTGAGGGAACGCCTGCTTACGAGCTTTATGCGGCCTAGCATGTTTCTAACTCTTGTAAGTATTTTACTAATAAATCACCAATTGCATGCTTCGCTAATAAATAAAAATAAGTACATATCTATTTATAGATTCTATTTAGATCAATGATCGAACATATACAGAAAGTAAGATTCTATTTTATTCTCAAATCTCTTATGCAAATATTTAAATTTTGGCTCACATAGACTTGCCATTCATACCATAAAAAAAACTAGAGATCGAACTCAATATCCAAACAAAAATATCCAAGTTATATTGCTTCACGTTTTCATTCTACGTTTCTTTGCATTAGCATCTAGCATTGACCCATTTAAATCAGACCTGTTACAGGGAGTTGGAGGTGAACCTGATTAGCTGCCCGGTATGATGTGCTTAAATCCAAGTTTGGTGTGTGCAATGAGCTTAAACTTAAGTTCAACTTGAGAGATAAGCTCGAGTTTGAGCTTTCCAACATCTCTAGAGCTTAAGTTTAATATAAGAGATGAGCTCTGAACTTAACCATTCCAACTTTTTTTGGAGCTCAGATTGAAGTCCGGCATGGGAGATGAACTTAAATCAAGTTTCCTACATTTTATGAGCTCAGGAGTAACTCAATGAGCTAAGGTAAGTGAATTCCAACATTGTGGTAGCTACAAGATACTGGGAAATAAAAGTCAATTCCAAATTTATGGGAGTTTTGTCCTAATTCCAAGACGATGGCAGCTTGTTTTCCAGCATCATCAACATCTTGTCAAAATTCCAGCGTACTATGTCTATGCCTTAATTTCAACATGTTTTGTCTTAATTATTGGCACCTGAATTTCGCTGAAATTTATTTTGAGGAAAATTATTCACAAATGAGGGATTTATGATATGATACCTTGGGCCTAACCATTTAAGCATCAAGACCAATGATTTCATAGGGTTTCTTTCAGAGACTCTAGAAATATTTAGGGTCTCTCTCTGTCCTCTGACAAATTTTGGTGCACAATTACGGCAACGAGAATCTGTGTTCTCATCATAAGGGCCTTTTGGTCTTTTTCGTGGGGAATTATATATAAAAAAAATGTCCTTTGGTTTTCGTTGTTGGGAATCGGTCTCTAGTGGGGATCCCATTTGCCCTTCTCCTCCTTTTCGTCGCTTTTCCTAAATACTATGAGTAGGGCTTGGAAGATTGAAAATGTTACTTGCACCATATTAGAATTGGGTTTCTTCTCATTTTCCTTCAAATCAAAAGCTAAAAAATAGAAAGTGCTAGACTTCGGGCTATGGTCTTTTTCCAGTAATCTTTTAGTTCCACAGCAATGCAACCTAGATACTCTAGAAATTGGGTTTCTAATTTCTTAATAAATACATATGGACGGATAGGATCATTTTTGTACATTTTCTTAATTAGATACTCATTTAGGCCTTGATATCACGTGCGACTGAATTGCTTCAACCCATACATGGATCTTTACAATTTTATTGAGAATAAATTGCGGGGAGTGCATGCATTAGGCATTTTGAATCCCTCAGGAATTTTCATATAAATATTAGAATCTAATGAGCCATATAAATATGTCGTCACAATGTCCACAAGATATATTTCCAATCTTTTAAAGAGTACTAGGCTAATGAGAAAACAAAATATAATCATATCCATTACAAGTGAATATGTCTCATTATAATTAATCGCGGGTCTCTAGGAGAATCCTTGAGTAACGAGTCGGGCTTTATACCTAACTACCTTATTTTTCTCATTTCATTTCTAGATAAATACCCATTTATATCCAATGGGCTTTACATTATCAGGGATACGAGTTACAGATCCAAAAACCTCTCGTTTAGCTAGGGAAGCTAATTCAGCCTTAATTGCTTCCTACTACTTAGGTCAATCTTACTTTTGATGACATTCATTAATAGATTGCGGCTCACAATCATCATTCATAATTTTATGAGCATTTGAGAATGCAAAAGCATCATCAATGATGCTTTCAATTCGATTTCAAATTTCATTACAATATGTAATAAAATTCTCAATGTTCCCAAGGTTGGTATTTCTTTCATGGGTTTGTGTCTCTTCAGCAACAATACGCTCTTTGGGAGCAAGCACGACGCCAAGCTCTTTTAGAGTGGATTCCTGATTCTTTCCCCTTCGTTTTTGAGGATTAGTATCTTTGATCCTATCGGTCTACCACACTTCAAATGCGGGGTATTTTGATTCATTTTAAAATATTCTTCAAGAACAGCCATCCTAGCTGGAGTATTTGCAGTTGGAATATGAGATTCCGTTACCTTAGTAGCATCATTAAATGCATTAAGAAATTTATTGGGCATAACTTGTAAATGGATTATGCGATGTACCTCGTTTTCGCACTCAGTCCTTAGGTCTAATTGAGACAAAAAAAATTTCATTCTAAGAGAAAACCTTAACTAGTTTTTTTTTTTTTTTTTTTGTAGTCATGGAAGTTATAGGTATCCCAATTGATAGAAACCTAGTCTCATCAAAATGACAATCTGCAAATCTAGCAGTAAAAGGATCACCGGTAGTTGGTTCTAAGAATCTAATTATGGATGGTGAATTAAACCCAACATAAATGCCCAAATGGCGTTGGAGACCAATTTTCATTCCTTTTTTTGCAGTGATATAGGCATCTATACTACATAACCAAATGTGTGTAAATGTGAAATATCTAGTTCATAACCAATAATCATTTGAAGAGGAGATTGAAAAAGATTAGCAGTTGGGCGTAATCTTATTAAAGCTGCTGCATGCAAAACTGCATGGGGTTGTTGAGATTCGTTCTCAATAATATAGCATGGGCAATAATTTGGATATGTTTAATCAAGGATTCTGCCAATCCATTTTGAGTATGAACATATGCAACCAAGTGCTCAACCTCGATTCCAAGTGAAGCACAATAGGTATCAAAATTGTTTGATGTAAATTCACCAGCATTATCTATCATTATGCTCTTAATTGGATAATCAGGGAATTGTGTCTGAAGTTTTATAATCTACGCAAGTAAACATGCAAATGTGACATTGCGCGTAGGTAATAGACAAATATGGGACCATCTACAGGATGCATTCACTAGTACCATAAAATACCGAAACGGTCTACTTGGTGGTTGTATTGGTCCACAAATATCACCATGAATTATTTGTAAGAATAAAGGGGATTCAAGATTAACCTTTGTTATAGAAGGTTTGATAATGAGCTTTCCTTGTGAACATGCCTCACAATTATAATCTTTGGATAATAATATCTTTTGTATCCTTTAAAGGGTGTCATTTTGCATTTTGAATTATTCTACGTATCATTGAAGCGCCAAGGTGACCAAGGCAATTATGCCACAGTTCAAACTGATCAGAGTTTACCAATCTAAAGGATATGGAGGCGTAGGTTTCAACAGCCTTAATTATGACACAATACAAACTCATAGAAGAAGCTTCTAGTTTCTCATGGATGGTCTTCAGGCCCATCTTATAAGAAGTAATATCAATATATTCATTATTTTGTTCATAAATAGTCTTAATATGGTACCCATTACGGTATACATCTTTGAAACTGAGCAGATTCTTTTTTGATCTACTGCTTAGAAATGCATGCTCAATATGTAGGATGGTGCCATTTAGCAAAACAATTATGACATTCCCAAAACCATCAATAATTGGAATAGGTTCGGATATTGTATGGATTTGTGTTTTACGCAATGTTATACTCTAGAAAAAGTGTCTATTATGAAATATAGTATGTGTTGTTACACTATCAAACAAACAAACATATTCCTTTTTCTCGATATTTTCCATTTACATTTATGTCGAAAACTTCAGGTGTCAAGTATTATAAAATTTGCATTTTAGTTGTAGAGTCAAATAAAATAATAAATATTATATAAGGTTCATAAGCATATCATAACCATATTAGAGAATAATAAAAAGTAATATATTTAAAGCAAAACAACTAAAAAAGAAATTGTTAGAATCGTAGAATTCGAAGTTCAAATTATCATCCACCAGTCTGATACCTCATTAAAGTAATCAGTTCTCAAAGAAATCAGCGACATCTAGAGATGCATTTGCTACTTTAGGAGCAAGAAAAGTCCTATCAACAGAGAAATTGTTGGCCTCAACAGTGATGATGGCAATAGGATTGATTTCAATGACATGAGATTTACCACGCTTGCTCGTATTTTTTAAAGATGCCTAGTATAAATCAACAAAGTACTTTGGCATACGACAAGTACGTAATCGGTGCCCAATCATGCCACAACGATGATAAATACTTTTATTAATCAATTTCTTTGGCTTCTTTTTTTTGCCATAATTCAGGCCAAAGTTAGATTTCTTAGGGTGGTTAAATTTCTTGTCATCCCTTCTAAGATTATGTTCTTGTTTGCGCTTATATCCCTTAAAATGGCCAGTATTGTTCTCAGAATTAGCATGTGCTTCAAGTAATATTTTTGAGCTAATAGGTCTAAGATCATGATTTTTTAGCAGCAATTAATTAGTTTGCTCGGTAGTGGGGAGCACAGAAATTAATTTAGAGTATGTGGCAAACTGACGCTGTTGGTATTGTTGTTGTAATACAATATTCGAAGCATAGAAGGTGGAGAAAGTTTTCTCTAAAAATTCAGCATCAGCGAGTTTGATACCGCATAACTCAAGCCGAGAAATAATATCAAATAAAGCGGAATTATAGTCAGACACTGATTTAAAACTTGCAGTCTAAGATTTTGTCAGTCATATTATGATTGAGGGAGAATAAGAGTCTTGGTATGATCATACCTATCATTCAACTTCCTCTAGAAGATCTGAGGGTCTCGAACGGATAAATATTGAGTCTGCATGCTCTTATGTAAATGACAACGAATAAAAATTAATGCATTTGCTTTATCTTTTGCATTTGAGGTTCCGTCCTCTGTAATTGCATTAGCAAGATCTTGCTATTGGAGGTGCATTTCTCTGTCAAGGCACCATGATAAATAATTCATTTCACTCATTTCCAGGATGTGAAATTTGGGCTTTTCAATATTTGCTATAATCCTTGCAAAAATAAATCCTTAAATTAAATTATCCACCGCTACTTTAGGAGCAAAATGATACTTTTAGATTTAAAATTGGCTTCGGGCCAAAAAAATATAAATAAAGAATTGATAGGAGAAGATGGAATATAAGTTGATTAATAAAAGGGTTAATACCCTGAAAATCCCCAAACTGGTACACTTGTGACAAATTTACCCAAAACTATTTTTTTTATCATGAAAAACCCTAAACTGGTATATCTGTGACAAGTTTACCCCGACTGACTATAAAAAACTCTAAACTGGTACATTTATGACAAATTTACCCCAAACTAATTTATTCGACTGCAAAAAACACCAAATTAGTAAATTTGTGACAAATATATCCTATGCTAAATTGGATTAATACCACAAAAAAAAATCACAAAAATTGTAAACTGTGACAAACGAAGCGTAAAATCCTAAATTGGTATATCGGTCAACTGTCACGTGTCATTTAACTTAATAATTTGAGAATAAAATTTAACAAAAACTAACAGAGGTAAATTTTTCACAAGTGTACTAGTTTGGGTAAATTTGTCAAGGGTATACCGGTTTGGGGTTTTTGGTGGTTAAAAAAATAGTTTGGGGTAAATTTGTCACAAGCGTACCAGTTTGGGGTTTTTCAATGTATTAGCCCTTAATAAAAAGAACACATACCTTGCAAAAATTATTTACTCAGTTGGTAGATCTTCGTGTTGATAACTTGTTGTAAAATATTGCGTTGCAAATATATAATAGAGATAATAAAGAGATTGAGTAGAGAAAGTCAGAAGAGAAGATTTTATTTTTACTATGTCACACTATGTCTATGACAAAAACTAAGCTCCTATTAATAAGAAAATAATGATGCACTTATCATTAATATCAATGTTTTGAATAATACATACATTATATAGGAAGATAAATATTCATTGGATAAGGAGATGTACTAAAAATGCATGATACAAATGTACCATAATAAGTACATTAGATAAGATGAATATAATAAATATTCATTCCTTTATTTCATAACATTTTTCAATTTTTTATTTTCGGAATATATAAATAAAGGAGACAACGGCCAGGCCCTTAGGCCCAATCAGAGTATGGATCATGAGTGGATTTCTCGGGTCTGGAACACAGACACCGATGGGCTTAATCAAAGTAAATCCACATCAACCAAATGAAACCCAACTCCCAAGAACTTAGCCGAAACTCTAACAAAATTTCCATAGCTGAGAGAAAAGTTACTGCAAAAAGTTGAAATCCAGTCCAAGACACAACCAGAAACTTTCCCATCTCGTCTGCACGCATTAGGAAACAATGTCAGTAAGAAAGAGAACAATCCACAAAGAAGATCAGCAGGGACAAATTTGGGACACGCAGCTTCCACCCGCAACCATCTCCGAGCATCACAATGAAATACTAGTACAGAAAATGAACTTCCTTTCACCGTCTCTCTTTGATTTTACCTATCGGATACATGAACTCTGTCTTTTCTCACAACACACTTTGCTATAGAGTGAAACATGCACGAGCTCTTTTTTTTTAGGTAGCTCTACGTAAGACTTTTCTGAATTACGTTCATGACCAGCAAAAAC
This sequence comes from Eucalyptus pumila, assembly GCA_016097595.1. Lineage (NCBI taxonomy): Eukaryota > Viridiplantae > Streptophyta > Magnoliopsida > Myrtales > Myrtaceae > Eucalyptus > Eucalyptus pumila. Next base: position 25,913,421 of record CM027848.1, read on the forward strand.
CAGTTTTAATCCCATGAAAATACTTCAAAGACTTACTCGACCACATGACCTCACTCATGACAAAGATTCATTTACCTAATATTCATCCATATCCAGCGAGAAGACTAACGAAGTAAATCAGAATTGAAGACAACATGAACATATGATATCAGACAAAAATGAAACAATCGTGGTATTTGGGGGTCCCAATCCTAGACTAAATTCATAGGAATCGGAGATGCAACGAGTAAATCAAACGTGTGTATTACAATATGAACATGAGATTGACATCCGGATGTTTTTATATTTAGTAATACACTTTTCAAATGCGTAGACAATTTCGTTCAGGCATTTTCACATACTCATTGTAAGCAACGAATTGGAGAATGAAACGAAGCAGGAATGCATGCGAAATCGAAACTTAAAATGTCACTGGGATAACATAAGTCATTAGAAGTCATGGATATGGCCTCCAATACAGCAGATTCGAACTTTGACGAAATAGAGCTCGAAGCCTTACTGTAGCGAAGGGCATTACTGATTGCGATCGATTGCTTAACTTGCCAGAGGAGGTCTAAGAAATATTGGTGAAAACAATTGGTGCTGGCGAGAGTCTCGAACCAACTTAAAGCACTTCACGCTCACTGGCTCAGAAAGAGGATAGGCTCCTGCGCGACCAAGGTCAACGAAGAAAGTCTGCGAAACAGAGAAATCAGTGAGAAATTTTTCTAAGAACTTCCTACAACTCAAAAGAAATTACTCTCCCAACGCGTGACCGAATTTCCCCTGCTGCCCAGTGAGTGATTGCAGCTTGAAGAAAAGTTCGTTGTCAAAGAAGGATCGTGGACCTCGAAAATGAAGTCTCTGGAAACGTCAAGAACGAAGGTCGAGGCCAGCAAAAGAGAATCGGGCAAGCGCTAGGCACTTCAGGCACTTTGATCAGGAAACAGGGTAGAACAGAGGCGCAGTCGGCGAGGCTCAGAAGTGGCTGACAGCATCGCTTGGCGGTCGCTACGGCCATTGTTAATAGCCTGTGTTGGGAATAACGGATCCCCAAAAATCGGATTCGACACTAAATCGAACCCCTAAATCAATGCGGAAGACGAAGCCTGGGAATGACACGTATCACCGATCCTAAAGCACACCACGGATTCGAGCGTATCTTGTTAGCCACAGATTAGACACCGACGCCGATAGAGGAAGAGAATTTGTCCCTTGTTCGATCCGATGACGCCTTGAAGGAGAAAAACAGTGGCCTTTGCTTACTGTTTGTTTTTAGGAGGGAGAGAGCGTTGGAGAGAAGAAGACGTGCATTTTTTCCAAAACGTGTCATCTCTCCTCTCTCTCTCTCTCCCTTTTATAGCTTCCCCCATCCACAGGCCCTATTCCCGTGGGCCAGGCCTTTTGGGCCCAGCATGGGCGGACGGGCCTTAAGCCCATCATCAATTAAAACCATCATCTCCCACTCGTACATGGTGGGCTGAACAGGATTCTCTTTACCTCTCTTCAACATTCATACCGTTGAATAATCCGTGCGACCAGCATACTTTGAGAGCTCGTTGCTATACATCTGTTAGGAATATATAGCAGCTCATAATGGGCGTCACACTCCGAGTAGATTTAGTATGCAGTACCTTAGATCGATCGATCACATTTATATCTCTCTTGATCTCTTTTAAACAATGATATATATATTGTATTCACAATTATAATTATCACAAAGACAGTCATAATTGGTTAACCGGTGAATATAAAACTACAATGTGATTTTCCAAATTCGATTTTCCTCTTCCCTTCAAACTCTCAATTTCAGTTCAGCTTGCTTTTCTAGAAATGTCCCATTAGGATCGAATCAAACTCATGACCATTGGCAACATCCTAAGATAGCAAACACTAAATAGAAATCTTGAGAATAAGTAAGAGTCATGAAGGGACTAAAAAATTGATGAACTATTTTCCTCAAGAGTCTCACACGACATAAAAGTTGAGATCAAACTTTTGCCGCTCTTATTGGTCATCTCATGCATACGTAGTATGAAATATGAAAACTCATTTCCCATGGAGGGTATTTACACCTTCAATACCGACATATAATTCAGTAAATGTCTAACTTATGTCCTCATCATAAAATTCATCGAACTCACATCGGCATCATAGACAGATAAAGTAAAATATGTGGGGTATTTTACTTTCGGACATAGTAAGAATTATGTCATCATCTTAACACCCAGTTAAGGCGACATACGTATTTTAAGCTTGAGCTCTCAATTATCACCTAGATAATAGGCTTAAAAACAGTCTCATCTCTATTTATCACGCAGTAAATAGAGGCGATTACCCGTGTGAGTGGGCTAATCTTATATCTGTCCGACATACTTCCTCAACTTAAAATAATGCACTGAGCATTAAGATACATAAAGATCAAATAAAGATACATAGGCATTAATGATGAAAACATAAATTCATCAAATGTGAACTCTTAGGGAAATTACAATATTCAGTACATCATCCTCTACGCAATCCTAGAGATTTCATATGGCCACAAAACACATCTCTAGGTTTTGGCTTTGTCATAGGATCTGCTACCATTCTATGCGTAGTATGTACTCTAAGTTCACATCTTTTCGTGCAATCATATCATTGACAAAAGTATACTTAGTATCTATATGTTTGGTCTTGCCATGATATTTTTGGATCTTTGGTGTACGCTTTTGCTGCTTGGCTATCACAGTTAACCAACAATGAATCTGCAGCACTTCAAATAACACCTAAATGATCCAATAATCTCTTAAGCCAAACATCTTCTTTTATTGCTGCTGATAATGCCACGAACTCAGTTTCCATCGTGGACAAGGCTATACACTTTTGTGGACAAGGCTATACACTTTTGTTTCTTACTACTCCAACATATGGTGCTATTATTCGGTAAGAAAACAAATCCAGAGGTAGATTTTCTTTCATTTAAATCTCCTCTCCAATCAGCATCAAAATAGCCTTTGAGTTGCAGATCCTTTCCATAATAACTCAACGTATAATCAGCAGTCCCCTTTAGATACCTTAGTATTCATTTAACGGCTTTCCAACATGCTTGACCTGGATTGGATTGGTATCTACTCACCATTCCAACTGCAAAACATATATCAGGTCTTGTACACATCATATCGTACATCAAGCTCCCAACAGCACTAGCATAAGGAACATATTTTGTTTGTTCCTTCTCTTGTGGAGTCCTTGGACACAGTTTATGGCTCAATCATTCACCTTTTGCAATAGGAGTGTCTATGGGTTTACAATCCCATATCCTTCAATCAAAATTGGAAGATAACCAACTTTTGACAGTATTGACAAACTCCATATTACTTCCGGCAATTAGTATATCATCAACATATAATGATATGATCACAAATTGATCATTGGATCTTTTGATATATACACAATGATCCTCATCTATCATTGTAAAGTCATATGCCATTATGGCATTATGAAAACGTATATACCATTGTCTTGACGACTACTTAAGGCCATATATCGACCCCCAAAAGTCGACATACCTTTTCTTCTTGGCCTTTCACTATGAAACCAGCAGGTTGTTCCATATATGTTCCTTCCTTTAATTCTCCACTGAGGAAAGCAGTCTTTACATCCATTTGATGTAACTCAAGATCCATACTAGCCACTATTGCCAAAATAATGCGAATCGAGGTAAATCTCACTACAGGAGAAAATGTATCTTCATAATCAATTCATTCATGTTGATTATACCCCTTTGCCACAAGGCGAGCCTTATGCCTTTCTATCGAGCCATCAGCCTTTCGCTTTATTTTGAAAACCCACTTGTTCCCAATAGCTCTGCGTCCCTTTTGGAAGATCAACCAGTTCCCAAACTTGGTTTGATTTCATTGACTCAATTTCCTCTTTCATTGCATAAATCCATTTTTCCTTACTAGGGCAATTAAGAGCCTCATTAATATTTCTTGGCTCATCCTTATCTCGTGGAGCAATTATAAAAGTTTCCCCTCCAATGTCAAAACGTCAACGGGGGATACTTTGGCGACTTGTTTGCTATATGGGAGAATGTACACTTAGCACATCATTCCCCATTATGCTCCCACTTGGATTAGATAATGATGATATCATCTCATCATGTGGTTGTAATTGAGAATGAGTTGAATTCAATTCATCACTTCTCATATTACTCCCACTTGGACGAACTCCACTAACATCATTATCCTGATCCGAGGTCTCAAATAGGGGTAATCTTCCCCTATTTCGCCCTTCTTAGGAAATTCATCCACTAAGAATGTGACATCCCGTGATTCAAATTCAGTTATACTCCCACTTTCCTGCTCACCTACGAACACATACCCTTTCGAGTGTTCGGAGGATCTCATTAAAATACTCTTCTTTCCTTTAGGACCCAATTTCCCAAACTTGTGAGAGGACTCATGAGTATAGACAGTACAACCCCATGGCTTAAGAAAACTTAAGTCTGGTTTTCTACCTGTCCATAACTCATATGGAGTGGAACTAACTAATTTGGAAGGCACCCGGTTAAGTATATAGGCAGCAGTTAACAACGCATCACTCCAAAAAGTGATATGTAAGTTAGCATGCGCCATCATGGACCTAACCATTTCCAGTAGGGTTATGTTTCTTCTCTCTACAACACCATTTTATTGAGGAGTATATGGAATAGATAACTGTCTTTTTATTCCTTTTCATCACATTATTTTCTGAACTTATCAGATAAATATTCTCGACCTCGATCGGATTTCAATGCTTTTATTTTCTTGTCTAATTGATTTTCAACCAAGTTCATAAACCTTTTGAAACAACATAATGCTTCAGATTTATGAGAAATCAAATAGACATATCCGAATCGAGTATAATCATCTATAAAAGTGATGAAATAAACAGCCACATGCCTTCCTCTCACATTCATTGAAGCACAAACGTCAGAATGGATTAAATGCAGAGGAACGTCAGCTCTTTTACCTTTTCCATATGGTTTCCTTGTCGTTTTCCCTTCTAGGCAATGCTTAGATATGGACAAATCGATTTTTTCAATATTGCCCAACAAGCCCTCTTTGGCTAGTCTATTCATATGTTGTTGGCCAATATGACCAAGTCCAGTATGCCACACATTCACATCATTATCATATGAAGTAGAAGACGTGAAACAAGGGAATAACAAATATTGACATCACCACAGTCAACATTTAGTACAATGAAACCATCCAGAAAGTGACCACAACCATAGTAGTTTGTATCCAAATACAAATCTACACCTCTATTATGGAAGTTCATATAAAAAAAACAAGTTTAACCAACACCAAAACAGACGTTAAATTTCGACGAATCTCTAGAGCATATGGAACGTCATGTAGGAACAAGATGCGTCCACCACGCATGTTCAATTGGCAGGTGCCAATCCCTTTAACTTCATTTCTGGAGTTATATCCCACATAGATCCACTTAGTTCCAGTCGGTATCGTCGGAATTCCACGAAGGATTCTCTATCCTTCGCTACATGGTCTGTCTTTCCTGAATCTACAGTCCACAAAGGATTAGATTCAGCCAATAATTCAGAACTTGACACATAATCAAAGTTCTCAAATGTACAAGAGGTGTTTACCTTTTTCGGCTCACAACAGTTGCGAGCATAGTAACCTTTTCTTGTCACAATTGTAACACCTCACACTTGACATTTTCTTCACTTGAGGACGTTTTCCTCTCTTGTATTGGTTAACTCTTGATTTCTTGCAATAAGGACTTGATCCTTTGCATTCCCACATATTGAACGAATCAATACGCTTGCGCTTAAAGCTCGTAGCCCTTTCGGAGCTAGAACCAGCATTGCAAATGTCTATTCTCAGCTCAAATGCCATTAAGCGGTCCTCTACCAGCTCAAGGTGGCGCACGGCATCCTCAAGATCTTCCATAATATGGTCAAGAGCTTCTAGTGCTTCTAGCTTTTCCAGCACATATTGAATCTTCATATTCAATATTCCACAATTGTTGCCGTTCATATCAGCAATTACGTTCTTAGTTGCTGAAACCATCGATCTGAACACATCAGAATTATATGCACGAATAATTAATGCCTATCATTTATGTATCCTTTTTGCACAGACCCATCATATTAATGAACAATTTCAAGTAAGGTTTTAGAATCAAAAGGTTACTACGTTTCCAATCATCCTCCAGAAATCCTAACTTAAAACTATCATTAATATGATGTCATATGCAAAATCAATTCTATGAAGCTACAAAAACTTCTAAACTACCCACAGCTAATTACCCACAGCAACCAGCAATAATAGAAAGCAACAGATAATTGATATCCAATAAAAATAATGCTTTCAACTAATACAACAATTCATTACACTAAGTAATATATCCAAAAAGAAATATCAACATAGAAAGAGATATTCAACACTCAAAAACATCTCAAACTAATCTAAGAAATAAATAGGGAAAGTCCATTCTAATCTATCACCAAAGTATCTGAGAAAACTGAAGGCACATTTGTCAACCATGGAAAAACTTTTGGAGAGCTCTCATGTTGCCACCAAGGCGCATTCACTCTGCGCCATGTGGTGCTCAATCTAAGGGTTGAAGTTTTGGCCAACTCAATCCTATAGTACTCTCTTACAAAAGCTTCCACTAGCCCCCTGTAATCCGGGACCACGTTGACCTCCCATAGCCGATCTAACACCGCTTGCCATTCGGGTGGAAGAGTGTTCATCAAAGCCGGCACCTTCTCAAAGTCCGGCATAAGATAACCATTCCGGATGATTTCTTGTATCATCCGATTGACCTTGATCATATGTGATACTAAATCACCATCAAGCCACCGATAATCGCTAACTCTTTCATCAGCCTTTTCGTCTAGCTCTTCCTTCGTCCGTTCTTGGGATTGCGGTATCCGTGCATAACGCATCATAGTTCCCGCAACAAATGCGAACTAAAATGGATCATTTTTAATCCATAATAAACAAAATGGAAAATACATAATTTTCCATGATTCATGCAACAAATGCAGAATAAAAAATGGATTACCTCTAACCCACACAGACATAATTGAAAAAGAAACAAATTCCTTTTTTTTTTCTTTTTTTTTTCAGGTCAACGATCAAAGTCAACGGTCAACGGTCGTCGGTCAACGGTCAACAGGTCAACGGTCACGTCGTCGGACCGGTCGGGCCGGTCAGGCCGATTCGCGCGAACCGCCCGCACGTGCCGCGCGCGTGCTCGGGCTGACGTCACGCAGACGTCAGCCGGCACGTGCCGCGTGCATGCCGGGCGTCCGCGGTTAGGGTCGGGTCGGGTCGCCGGCCGGTGATCGCCCGGCCAACCGGCGTCATTGTTGACGTCATCGATGACGTCACCCCAGCGGTTACTGACCGTTGGGTGACGTCATGCTGACGTCAGCACGCGTCGGTCCGCCGACCGGCGCGTGCCGGTTCGCCGGCCGCCGGCGCCCACGTGCCGGTTCGCCACCGGCGCGTGTGGCGCACGCGCTGGGCGAGCCAGCGCTTCCGGGCGCATCGCGCCCACGCGCAGCGCCTTCTGTGAGCACGTGCGACGTCGCCCGGCGGCGCACGACATGTCGCCGGACTCGCCTCGACAACCCCTTTCTCCCCATCTGTTCAGAAAACTATTTCGACTTACGAAAACTCAGAAAAATGGCCGAACAGCGCTCGGGTGTCGGGATTTCTCACCCCAATCCGTACGGCCGAAAATTTTTTGCGAAAAATTCAATCAAAAAACATGAAAAGGGTTGGGAAAACATAAACTCGGGCTCTGATACCAATGTTGGGAATAACGGATCCCCGAAAATCGGATTCAACACTAAATCGAACCCCTAAAGCAATGCGGAAGACGAAGCCCGGGAATAACACGTATCACCGATCCTAAAGCACACCACGGATTCGAGCGTACCTTGTTAGCCACAGATTAGACACCGACGCCGATAAGAGGAAGAGAATTTGGCCCTATTCGATCCGACGACGCCTTGAAGGAGAGAAAACAGTGGCCTTGTGCTTACTGTTCTTTTTTTTGGAGGGCGAGAGAGCGCGCGGGAGAAGACGTACGTGCGTTTAATTTCCAACCGGTGTCTTCTCCCTCTCTCTCCTCCCGACGAAGATTTTATACCATCCCCCATCCACGGGCCCTATTCCGGAAGTATGGTAGGTGGAGATCGAGACTGGGCTCGGCCTTTGGGCCCAACATGGGCGGACGGGCCTTAAGCCCATCACCAATTAAAACCATCAATTTTTCTCATTCTTTTTTTTTTAAATTTTTTTCTATGATTTATTTTCTAAAAATATTTTATTTATCGACTAAAATTCCAGTATCAACGGACATTTTCTTCCATGACTGAAGAAGTTTCCTAATGCGATTCTAGAATAAGAGAAAAATGGTCCCTTTTTGCTCTTTCCTTTCTGCAAGTTTTCTCACATTAAAAAGCAGCTGTAGAGGTTGGTTAATTGATTAGATTGCTGTTCTAAATTTCTTATATGACCGCTCTTTCAAAAGCAATCATGTTTTCTGCATCCAAGACTGGTGAAGAGCATATAGAATTGAAGTTATTCCTTGAACCTTTATGGAAGAAAAGAAATGATAATTTTAGTTCAGTTAATTAATCTCTCAAATTTCTCTTTTCAATCTTCTAAATCTTGTACTTTAACTTTGCTCTTGTTTTTTGTCTAACATCTGGACACCCATTATAGCATCAATTGGAACATGTTAATAATCCACTAAGTTCACTGCCTAACCGTTAATGGATAAAATTTTATTTTAATCTTTTGTAGAATTTATTATCTTCAAGTGGTCATGGTTGACTCATCTATTGATTTTTGTACTTTTGTTATATAACAATCTGGAAATGGCAATGACATTGGCTCAACATTATGTTTTGATTTCTAATTGTTGTAGCTTTTGGTTTCTAGTATATTACTTGATATGAAGAGTTCTCATGATAGGACTTAGAAAATGTTATTATTATTATTGTGAGACCGGTTCCATGGATCCATTCGGGAACCGGACCGAACCGGCGGTCTAGCTCTTGGGTGGATCCATGCAACTAATAGGTGGATCCCGGTTGCAATTTTTCAGAACCGATTTTTAGTGGGCGGTTCTCGATTTTAAGTTGGGAACTGCCTATCCAAACTATGCACGCTCCTAGTGGCTCATGCTTGCTGGCAAGAGGTTGAGGTTGCGGGCCTCGCACGAGGTTGATGCTTGATGAGATTTGGCAAGCTTGAGCTCAAAATCGCCAACCTCGTGCAAGGTTGAGCCTAGTCAATTCGTGTCTGTGCTTCGAGCTCGAGGAAGCAAATATAAAATCTCTCCATTATAATCTCAATTGTGGTTGTCACTAGCCAATTGCAGCAGAGAAAGGAGGAAAAATAAAAGAAAAGACAAGAAAAAAATAAAAAATAATGAAATTAATTTTTAAAATTAATTTTAAAAATATAAAAAAATTATTTAAAAGTTTGGTATTTTTTTTTTGGCCTAAGATAAAGTTATGAGATTAAAATCATTTGTTAATAAGACCCAAATATAAAAAAAAAAAATTAATCGTATTCCTATAAAAGACTTTTCCAAAAATATTTTCTTTTATCATTAAATTTTTCGTGAAATGAATGCACCCTACATTACATACCAATTGAAGTATCATGACATTTGACCAAAAATATGAAGACAGAGCTAGAGAGAGAGAGAGAGCTATTACAAGTTATTTCAATCCCTTATTGGGTATTATTTTAGTTCCAGGAGAATCCAATGCGCCAAATTCCTAGGCTTCCTGTTGGGTTGAGTTTCATATGTTTCTAGCAATTGAATAGGTCATTAGATTTATATCAATTGGCTTATATACAATATTAGTGGAATGCCAAAATATAGTAGAACGGATGTTCTGTACAATTTCCTTACTACAGCATGTTTAATAAATTTTAATACAAGAAAAAAAGATTAATTTAATTAGTAATGTTATAATTACAAATAACATTCATAAGTGATTAATAAATCTTGTGTATATTTAGGTAACTTTATATATATATATATATATATATATATATATATATATTTATTGTGGATGAATTAATTTTTCTAATCATTCAAATAAGAATTCGGATCATATAAATGTGCAAAGAATTCCAATGTTCCATTCATTTGAGGGAAAATTATTTTCGAGGTTTTTTTCAATTTTTTGGTGTTTAGATGATGAATGATTAATTTACACAAAACAACAAGCTTAGATAAGGGGAAATGACTTTCCCATTTGGCAAGGATGAAATCATTTTTTTTTAAATAGCGAAATAAATGAAAACTAATTATCTTTCTAAAAATGGACTTTATTCGGTTTGAATTTTATTTAGTTCGGTTCAAAAGTTTTTTCTAGCTGCTCGGTTCGGTTCGGAACCAAACCGTTGACATCCCCTACCGTTGACCTCCTTTTGATGAACGAAGAAAATGGGATGAGCAGATGACAAGAAGAACTAGACCAGAGAGGGGATCTTCATGCTGTTTACGGCGCTCGTGATATTTTCGACACGAATGGAGTCTTCTTGCTGACCGAGGCCATGGACTCGTCATCGGTCCGGATCGCAGTCACCGAATCGCCATCGCGAGCTCCGGGGATGGCTGCGCCGGAGGAGAAGCGAATGGACGAGGAGCTGTCGCGCCTGATCCTGCTGTCGCAGCAAGTCCGCTCGGCCGCGGACGAGGCCGAGTAGTTCAGGTCCGAGTGCTCCGAGCTGGGCACGCAGGCCGACCGCCTCTCCGACGTGCTCGCTCCCTCGCCCGCTTCACCGCCTCCGCTCCGTCCCTCTACGAGCGCCCCATCCGCCGCGTCGCCACCGAGGCCTCCAGGAACCTGGAGCAAGCCCTAGCCCTAGCTCGCAAGTGCAAGCCCCACAACATCCTCCGCCGCGTCGTCACCATGACCAGTGCCGCAAATTTTAGGAAGATCACGAGCCTCCTCGACTTTTCCGTGGAGGACCTGAAGTGGCTGCTCGGTGTCTTCGGTACCGAAGGTGAGGGTGGTGGTATAGAGCTCTCGCTGCCTCCGATTGCGAGTAATGATCCGATTCTGGCTTTGGTTTGGTCCTCCATCGCCTCGCTTCACATTGGGCCCCTGCCTGATCGAATTGAGGCTGCAAATGGCTTGGCTTCGCTCTCGCGGGACAATGACAGGTACAAAATGATTATCGTGGAGGAAGGCGGCGTGCCTCCACTGCTCAATCTCCTGAATGAGAGTTCGGCTCCCGATGCTCGAAATGCCACCTCGACTGCGCTCCGCTACTTGGCCAATGATCAAGAGGGAGTACCGGTGATGGGATATGAACTCAGGGTTGAGACTATTCTGCAAATCCATCCTTCGCTGTCTGGAGTACGGACCACAATTGAAGACCGGCAGTCACAGCCGCCGCCTGACCAGATCATCAAAGCGAATGATGACTTGTCTAGAAGGTCACGGTGATTTTTTAGAAACTGTCAAAGTTTACAACTGCATGGGCTAGGTTCTTTATGACAACATTACCAACATACAATCCATTGCACCTATTACCACGCACATTTCATTCAATGAACAACAAAGCAAGTAGCTCCTGTTCCCCTGACATAAATTATTACAGTCTCCTAATCTGCATAGATAATGTTTCTCAATCAGAAAGTGCCTGTTATGTCCTGCATTATGATGAAGTAACACGGACTTTAGGTTTTACATGAGTGTAATTCTAGTGTGTCAAGATGCTTGATGTGAAGCATATGGATTAATGCTGTTGCACTATGGCCTTACTCTGGATATTCTCTTACAGGAATCTGCCCGATGGAGGGGTGTTGGAAGTTTCCGACAGAGTCTATGGTGAGCTTTCACATATTCAGTATCGATATACTACAATAGTTTATATGCGCAGTATCATCAGATTCCAGGATTCTATGTATGCTTCTTTATTTTAGTGGTCGGATGCACTAACAGCATGTAGTCTTATTTTCTAAGATTTTCCTCCTCAAGGGGAATTAGTGGAAAACCTATGTATCAACAAGGAATGAACGAATGTCATAATATGTCAAAAGAACGCACAAGCTTGTGTACTGTAGTATTTGGTTCTTTTCCCATTTTGGTCGTAACACGGGCTCTAGGCACATGAAACGAATACAGACTAAAAATTCCAGGATCGATGACTTTGTTACTTTGCAGAAGAGGCATAAAGTTTCTGTAGAGGAGTTAGTTGCTAGTCCACCAACTGTGATTAGATAGCTGCTCGGCACAAGCATTATCTTCCACAGGAGAATGTCGTCACATTTCATATCACTGCAATTGCAAGTTCATTTCTTGTCTCAGCTAAAAGGAAATGCTTGTTCAAATCCACATTTAAATGGTACCATTGGCACAACCCACAGCCCTGCTTCAACCTGGGAGCATCTTTATGCTCATGTTAACCAACTTCCAGCAACTGTGTAGCCTCAGTAGCTTTTGAGGGTGCATCAATGTTGTATTGACCAGCCAAATGGCATTGGGGCTCAACTCTGATAAGAAGAGATCAGCTCAGGCCGGATTAAGAGAAGAAGACCCATAAATTATCAATGATTGCTAGGCTATCAGAATATTAAGACTAACCCAAAACCAGAGTAGGTCATTCCAGTGCCCAATCCGCAAGTCCATAGCATTGAAAGACTTAAGAAAACACAAAAAATGCTATTTTGTTTGAAAGGCTGGAAAGCCTAGAAGTCAAAAGAAGTATCCTTCCATGGAGCTAATCAGCTACAAGCACTTTCTGTAATTGCTTCCTTGTTAATCCCAGAGGCTCCTGTGGGTGCTACTGACTAGTCATAAATGCATATTTCGCAATTCCCAATTGTACTTGCTGGTGAAAGTTCATAAGCATTCAAGATGTTCATCTGCAGAAGATCCGCATGAGGTGCTTATCCTTCGAGTTCAGGGGATCATTTCATTAGTTTAATTGGCAGGTCTCTTGATATATCATTCACCCTACACCTCTATGGAAATGATCTGCAGTAGATGGGTTTCCTAACCTTTTCTAGTCACTATTTCCTGGAAGTTTATGAATGCGTTTTTGTGGTTTAGTTTCTAAACAACTCTTGACAGCATAGCAAGTCATCATCCATAATTTGGAAGCTTCTTTGCACGAGTACTTCATTTGACCTCAATCATTTCATGGTCTATCAAGTTTATACTGAGCCCAAATTAACACACTTGATAATAGATGTCTTCTGTTAACTTTATCTTTATTTGTACACCAATCTTATGCACATAATGATATACGTATGTGGATGTGGATGCAGTGTTTGATTACTGTCTTACTTGCGATTGGTCTTTTTCTGGCCAAATTACCACGGACTGGTTGAAGGATGACAGATATAAGTTTTACATGAGAGACATAGTTGCAAAACTCCAACACCAATTTTCTGCGGCCTCTTTCATGGTGCTCAATTTTGGAGAGCGAGATAACCAAAGCCCAATGGCTGAAGTGTTGTCTGAATATGATATAACTGTAATGGAACTCCCTCAAAATTATGGAGGTTGCCCTATACCGAGAGTGGAGATTATCCACAACTTCTTGAGGTCTGCCGATGAATGGTTGTCATCTGATACGCAACAGAACGTGCTGTTGATGCATTGTGAAAGAGGTGCATGGCCAGTTTTGGCATTCATGTTGGCTTCTCTCTTGTTATATAGGAAGAAGCAGGATGGGGAGCAGAAAACACTTGACATGATTTACAAGAAAGCGCCCCATGAACTCTTGCAGCTGACGTCAACACTGAATCCATTGCCTTCCCAGCTGAGATACCTTCACTATGTTTCCACACAGAATGCTGGTTTAGATTGGCCTCCACAGGATAAGGTGCTGGTGATAAAAAATGTTGTACTGAGGTCCATTCCTCATTTGGATGCTGAAGGGGGATGCCGTCCTATTATTAAGATACTGGGATGGGACCCATTTATGGTTGCTGATCGAACTGCCAAAGTTCTGTTCTCAACACCCAGAAGGAGTGAACATGTTAGGCATTACAAACAGGTAATTTTGATTTTGTTGGCAATCCATATAACCTGAAATTATTCATGGGATTTGATTGTATGTGTTTGTCAGGTATGATTCCACTTTCTCTCCCATGTATTGTTTGTTGGCTTCTAGTATTTGTAGATAGGAGCCAAACTTTTTCACCTTAGATGTTTGTAAAACCTTGATGGATTTGTAGATAGGAGCTGCAAGCAGTGATGGTTACCTTAGTGTTTTGAATGTCTTAGTAACAGTGTGTTAAACTGTGAAATCAAGCTGCAAAACATCATTGTTCTTTATATCACATTATGTTGTAAGATAAGTATGCTGCATATTGAGAACTTGCCTAATTTCCTCTTGGCAAAAATGATGCATTTGTTGTAATCCCTGGTACGTATAATGTAACTCTAGTGTATGACTAGTGTGATTTCTTGAGTGTCTCATTTTGAGCCTAGAAACGTGAGCATGCTTATGTCCAGTCTAGTCAGAAAGATGAGTTATTGTTCTTTAATTTTTTCCTTTTATAGGCTATCATTCTTTTATTTTGCTTTCCTGGTAACAGTGTTTTGCTTTATATATAAAATGACTACAACTCTCTGAGAAATACAAGTATATAAGAGAAAAAAATCCCCTCTCAAGCACTGATTGTATGCTACATGCCTTATCCATCAATCTATTTTGATGTGTGAGTTCACCCATATACCATGAATGTTTAACCAATATTATAGATATCAAGCTAGTTCTCTATTTTAATTGTTCGTATATTTAAGTGCAGGCAGATGGTGAAACAGATAAATTGGACATCCATTGTAATGTTCAAGGCGATGTTGTGCTCGAGTGTATGAGTTTGGATGCTAATCTTGAACATGGAAAATCGATGTTTCGTGCAATGTTTAATACTGCATTTGTATCGGATAATGTTCTGAAGCTTGAGTTTGATGGTATGGATGTCCCATGGGATCGCAAGGATCAATATCCAAAGGAATTTATGGCAGAGGTACTGGTTAGACATCAAACTAATCATCTGTTATTTGACTTTATTTTTATTCTGGAAAGCAATTCATGTTTCTTTTCTGTGTATGAGCAGATTGTTTTCTCGCAAGTGGATGCTGCTACTTCGCTCGTAATGGTTGATCTGTCCAGTGAGGAAAAGGAAAACTGGAAAGAGAAAAGCATGACGAATATTGAACCCAAGGAACTGCCAGCTGAAGGGAAAGCGGTCACTTCTGTCGGTGACTCAGCATCCTCATCGGCTATCAACAATGGCAGTGTAGAAGCAACTGCTGCAGTTGTCTCCAACTTGGTGCAAATCCCTGATTTGACACTGCCAAAACAGGAAAAAGTATACCAGCAGGACGGCTCACGATCATCAACCTCCATGTCATCCGGATATGACTATGATGTCTTCCTGAGTTTTAGGGGCCAGATACTCGCTCAGGCATTACAAATTTCCTCTATACCAGATTGCTAGGTGCTAGAATCCACACATTTAAGGACGATGAAGAACTCCGAGTTGGAGAGGAGTTTGGTCCTGAGTTGCTCACAGCTATCAGCCAATCAAAAATTGCAATTCCCATCTTTTCCAAGGGCTATGCCTCTAGTAAATGGTGTCTAAATGAGTTGGTCCAAATGGTGGAGTGTAGTAAAACAAGGAGACAGAAGATTATGCCCATTTTTTATGACGTTACTCCGGCAGAGGTCCGTCATCAAATTGGGTCTTATGAAGAAGCCTTTCTTTCGCATAAGGAGAAATTTGGTGCGAACGTCAGTAAGTGGAAAGCTGCTCTCAACCATGTTGCCAATCTAAATGGATGGGTCAATTCGAAGGAGAATAGGTATGTCATTTTCTGGGTTATCATTTTTGGCGCAGTTTTTCCAAAATATTACCTTGTTCTTCTAATTATGTTTTCCATTTTCCTTCCATAATATTAGAGGTGAAGGAGAACTGGTAGAGGAGATTGTCGAGAAGGTTATAGATGAGTTGAAAAATGGCTTATCTACTGGTGACAGATGCTTGGTTGGAGTGGAAAATCATGTGAAGGAAATCGATACAATGATGTGTGGTGATTTGGAGGATATAAGAATTCTTGGAATCCATGGTATGGGGGTGTAGGAAAGACTACTCTTGCCAAAATTATCTACAACCAGCTATTACAGCATTTTGAAGCTTGTTGCTTCCTTTCCAACATCAGGGAGACTTCAGAGCTAAAGGGCATCGAAGGTTTGCAGAATCAACTAATCTCTGACGTTCTCAAGAAGAAATGGGCAAACATTAGCAATGTTGAGGAAGGAATCAAGATAATAAAAGAAAGGTTATGTGGTAAAAAGGTTTTGTTGCTACTTGATGATGTTGATCAAATGACTCATTGGGATGCACTGATTGGAAAACCTGCTTGGTTCGGTTTAGGAAGTAGAATTATCATAACTAGTAGGAACAAGGATATTATTGATGTTCCTGAGGTTTGTTATCCATATGAGCTTATGAGTTTGGACTTCAATCAATCTCTTCAACTTTTTTGCAAACATGCTTTTGGGAGAGACTATCCTTTGGATGAGTATGTTGCTTTCTCCACTGAAGTGGTCAAAAGTACAGGAGGTCTTCCACTTGCTCTTGAGGCTATAGGTAAACTACTTCGGCACGAAGCAAAGATGTTTGGGATGTGATATTGAAGAAATTGAAACAAGTTCCTCTCAGTGAAGTAAAACGAAAGTTAAAAATAAGTTATGATACCTTGGATGATTGGCAAAAGCATATCTTTCTTGAGATAGCTTGTCTTTTCGCTGGATTTGATCAAAGGATAGTGCTCCACTCGTGGAAAGATTCCAATCTTTTCCCAGAGGAAGGTCTTGAGGTCCTCCAGAAATTTTCTTTGATAAAAATCAATGAAGACAATAAGTTATGGATGCATGATCAGTTAAGAGGCGTTGGTAGAGACATTGTATGTCGAGATGTGATGAGGAATAGAAAAAAAAAAAAAAGACTCAGTTGGGGAACCATCTGGAAGGTTTGGTCGTGGTGATAGAAATGAAGGTAAATTTGCATTTCATTTACTTTATCCTCATCAAGCGGACAAATTTCAGGCCTTTACACTATGAGTGTTTGCTCAATTCTATATAAGAGAAGTTATTTTTTTTTTCTAATCATTATTGTTGTAACTCTTTTTTGTTTATACTAATGTTTAGATTTATCTTACATGTTCTGAAAAACAATTAAATTTGTTCAATATAATATACTTAAGCCTTTTTGTTTTACTATCTCAGGGAACAAAAAAAGTTGAAGCTCTCTGCCGAAAATTTGATGCTCAGTTGCTCTACAATTTTGTAAATGAAGAAGTTGAGAGGCTATCTGATCTAAGATACCCTGAAGTGCGGATTTTCCAGGACAACTGGTCTTCAAAGGATGGAGGATATGGAGATTCGACATGTTTGCTATTGAGTAAGATAGGTATTTGTGTTTGTCAGCTAGGTAGACAATTCTTTTTGCCGTCCCTTCAACAATGACAATAACATAAATCCAAACAATAGTTGATTAGGTCATCCTTAGGAATTGATTGGTGTTTTACTGATTGTGCACACTCCATAATGTATCTTCTTGCAATTGATACAACCGAACAGCATTCTAAGAGGTCGAGCCAATGGTTGTCTCAGTTCTTGGCGAGAGAATTAACAGAAGTTGGACACCTAGAGTGCTAGAACTTAACACAAGGATACTTTAAGTGTCAAAAGTTTGGAAATATACCATTATGTGCCAAAACTTGTGCAAAATAGATTAGTTTAGTGCCAACGGTGAGAAAATTCAGTCAAAATACTAACGTGGTGTTTTTCCAACGAGGTAAGTGCAAAATGACGTGGTTAGATAAGTCGAAAATGATGCCATTTTGCACGTTGATATGGAAAGAAAAGCAAAAAATGACGTTTTGACTCGATTTGAATTTAATATAAATAGTAGTTAAACTAAATTCAAAACTAAAATTAAGTTGAAAATGACATCATTTTGCATGTTGATATGGAAAGAAAAGCAAAAGATGATGTTGTTTTGACTCGGTTTGAATTTTAATATAAATAGTAGTTAAACTAAATTCAAAACTAAAATTAATAATTATAAAGAAGAAGAAGAAGTTCCAGGTGTTGGGTGAGGGCTGTGCGAGCCCTCATCGCCACCTCACCATTGTCACTAGAAAAGGTCGGTGATGGTGGGGGGAGGGTTGGCTAACGTTGCTAGGCTCGCTCGAGCGGGTGGTGGCTCTCGCTATTGGTTAGCCAAGGTTGTCGACCTTTTTGGCTAGGGCTCAACAATGCCGACCAACCCTTCTCCCACCGTTGTCGACCTTTCCTAGTGATAGTGGTGAGGGGGCGGTGAGGGCTTGCATAGCTCTTGCCCAATGCTTGCAACTTTTTCTTTTTCTTTTTAAATAATTTAGTTTTAAATTCAATTTAATTAATATTCATGTTAATGTTCAAATCAAAGGCAAAATGGCATATTTTTGGCTTCTTTTTTTTTTTTTTGATGATTTAGCTTTTTAGCGAGTCATGTAGGCGAATTATATTAATAAAACATTGTCATGTATGATTTTTGGCTAGGGTCGTCAAACTTGATACTCAGGTATCCCGATTTTTTTATTTTTTTTTGGGTACTTGCGCTATTCTTCTGTTGAGGATTAACCATTTTGACGCCTCCATGTGGAAGACTCGTCGATCTTTCCTAACTTATGACATGACTCGCATTTTAAGTAAACTCACTGGTTGCATTTTTGTTGTGTTATGGGTGGGGACAACTTAAATAGTCATAAGCACTCGTTCCTTATGTATAGACTGAGGTAAAGAAAATATACCTAGGATATCAAAAAGTTTTAAACGAAAAATATCTGCATGCGTGTTAATTCACCAAGAAAAATGAGCCAAAATACACATGGAATTAGCATCTGATCAACCTAGCTACATGGAATTAGCATCTGATCAACCTAGCTACATGGAATTAGCGTCTAATCAACCTAGTTACATTCCGTAATCAAAGTTAAGAATTTATATTGTTAATTTTGGTCACAAGTTCGCTTACCCAAAAATCGGCTAAATGGTTGCGTTTGGACTCATGGAGAGAAACATATAGCAATTTCAATAAATTTTGTTCGAGATGATACCACTCAACACATTCGGTGAATCCAACAAAATGCATCAACACATGATATCATTTTCATTATTTATTGACAGTTTGGTGATCTTTACATATTTTCAATATTTTTGTTTGGTTGATATAAATAAACCAAAATGTACTTTTATGACAGTAACAAGTTCCAAGTATTGTTTGCATCACGCTTTAAGATATATCTTATTGAATCTTGATTGTTAAATCAAAAATCGCACACTCCTTTTGATCTAATATAACATTTTCTCATTTCAATATTGTGCTAGTTCGATAGTAATGATGGGGAATAACTCAAAAAGTCCTAAATTTATTATACGAATATTGACTCAATCCTAAATGTAGTCCTAAACCTTTTGGTTTCCAATATAATATGTTTGGCTGATTTAGGTCACAAATCGCAAACATAGTGGTCTAACCTGTTCTAGTCATCCTATGTAATACGGTCGACGATTTGACACGTACAATACCACCCAAAATGACATAGTTTTAAGAAAAGTTATAAATGTTTTTGTTCTTTCTCTATTTTTTTTTTTTTTTGATTAAGTGTACTAGAGGTGGGTGTTAAAACTTATGGAAAAGTGCAATTGATTATAAAGCTTTCAAAAAGTGTAATGAAATCTCAAAACTTGTTAAATTAGTGCAATCAAGTCCATTCATTGATTCCGTTCAAATTTGCTAACAGAAAATGTTGATGTGACATTTTTATTTGTGAAGACACATGGTGGCAAATCAGAAATTATTTGTGATATATTCAAAAAATAAAAGAAAAAAATTATAAAAAAATAGAAAAAGATCATGAGAGAAAAAAAGTATAGCAATTGAAGAGCATAAAAAAGCTAGCTCTATTATTATTATTACTATTATTTTTTTTTTAAAGAATAGAAGACCCGGCCTACTTGGGTTGTCGGTGAGGGCTGGCAACCCTTGTTGGGTGGTCGCGCAAGGGTCGGTGAGTGCCACCGATCTTTGTTTTTCGGAAGCAAGGCCTTGCAAGCCCTTGTCTACATCACACGTTGGTGGTTGCGCAACATGGGGAGGGCTTGCAAGCATTTTGTATGAGAGATCTGATGCTTATTTGTGAATGTAACGATGGTTTGGTATGGAAGACGCGTGTTGTACGACGATAATTTCTCGAATTTATACCGCCACCATCTGGGGCTGCTGCCCCAAATTTTAGCTAAGTGTTTGCTAGAGTTGAGCTGGATCTCAAGATCGCTCCTTTTCTGTTCCTACCCCAACACCGACATCATTCCATATTCTCAAAAAGGTGTTCACAAATCATACGAGTTAGGTCCCACAATCTGGTTCCATAAAGATGAGAGCTCAAGGGGTGGTATTGATGGCGTTGTTGGTGAAACGGGGGCGCACCCAGTGTTAAGGCAAGGCTCTCTATACAGCCTCTCGCTTAATGAGCTCCTCAAGAGCATGTGGAGTGTAGAGGGAACAATTGTTCACGGGGTTAGGAAGTTTGCAATTTCCTGATTTCGATTGCACACCCTGCAACTAGGGATTGCAAGCATCCCAATGAAACAAAAATTGGGCCATGTTCTCATATCATGTCAAGAATTGTCACTCATGCCTCGAACATTCTCAAATCATAGTTGTGACCTTGAATTAACATACTGAGTTGAGATGAGGTATTGTTCATTTGGCCCGTCCTATACCTAATCTTTATGGATTTGTGCTTTTGCAGATAGGCAAGCACTTTCTTAGGAGGTATACATTATAGAATTCTACTGGGAGCCACTTTCCGATGGCTCCGATGACCACTCTTCGCCCTCGTCAAACTAATTTGTTATAGGCCCATGAGCTTCTGCATGGTTCAACCTCGAATCACACATCCATCAGAGGGGATCTCGCTCTAATATCATATTGTGACATCCTAGATTAACTCATTGATGTATTGTATGCTTTGGCTTGTCCCATACTAAGTCTCACAGTTTTGTCCTTTGATATACAAATGGCCACTTTCCTAAGAGGTCACCCATTTCGATAGTGCTCCACTTGAGCATACCCAATTTTGGAATTCCAAATCTAACCATTGATGTTATGTCAAAAGGAGCTTTTGTGAGTTAATTTCAGTTTTCACACATATCTCATAATTGCTTTCCCATTGTTTGGTACATAGTTTGGTTCATTCTTGTCTTATTCGCCATCATAGAAGCCTACTAGGAGTCGCTCCTTGTCCTGGCTCTTTCGTCCTAATGACCACTCCTTGTCTCAAACAAACTGAGTCTTTACAATAGCGGCGATAGTGGCATCTTACATATTATAATAAAAATATTAACTCAATATTGACTATGTAAAATGTGTTGGTTTTATTCAAATGAAATCAAATCCACACAAGTTGTATGTTAGCACAATGGGCGGATAATAGAATAGGCACCAATTTTCACTTTGCTTAGTTCCATACATCAATTTAAATACACATCGTGTTTATACACAAAATTATAATTTACTCAATCCTCGCCTCGCAATCCCAATAATGTTGAAATCATTAGGTAGAAAATTTGCTACATGTGAAGTCCTTCACACACACGCACACACGCACATTTTTTATTCTCCATTCAATCTTTCGAATAAAGACACTAATGGAGGAAGGCAAGTGCTTTGGAGGCTTTGCTAATTGCATTTGCATTTCCTCCGCTATCAAAGCCCAGCTTTGAGCACTTGTTTAGGGGCCTTAGTTAGCTTGCAACCTGAACCACTGTAGAGTCATTCTCTAGAAGGATTTCACTACGATTATGTCCTTAATATGACTGAAAAGCAAATCGTCTGGGTCATCCATGGTTTCCTTGGTCAAGCAAATTTACTTAGTCATCTAGAGGCAATGGGAAGTCAAGTTGCAAGTTTCTTATAGAGAGAGGAGTACTTGGGCTGGTCGGATTGCAAACTATGTTGTTAAGATCCAGAGAATCTATGATTTTCCATGATATTATTATGTGCGGTTTATCTAGTTCTTTGATAGGAAAATTTGACTGGCAGCTTGATGCCTCATTCATGTATGGTTGTGCCTTACCAATGTAGTGGTCTCTAAGCCCCCTTTTCTCAAAACTATGGAAATCACCTGACCTGAGTTTTGTAGTGGAAATGGGTTTTTGCAATGTACAATTCCATTGAAATTGGATGATGAGTTCTATCATGAAATTTTCAAAATGGACACGGTTAAAAGTACGGCGAAATGCTATAAATACATGGAAGATCTTCACGATCCTTCCATAGAAAAGTTATGTGCATCACTAAAATCATATGCAATTGCCAACTCATCAAATTTCCAAAAACAATGTGGGGTTATTGCTTGTTTGACTCCTTCTCATCATTGTTGTAGACAACTCTATAGTACTCTGTTATTTCCTATTCATATGTAAGGTATTTTATATCCAAATGGAAGGGCAATAGAAACAAGAAAAAAGGAAATAATATCACGGTCAAATGGGACTATTCAATATTCATAGCTATATAAGACATTATTAGAAGAGTATGCTAATGATTAGAAAAGTGAAATATAATGAAGCAGAAGAGCGCAGTTTGTGGTGGAGTCTCAGTCGAGAGAAAAATAGAAGTGACAGACTCCTTCCTCGGCTTCGTCCGGCCTCTGCGTGCGTGCTCCGCATCGTAGGGGTTGCTGAAGCAGCGATGCATTCTTTTGTCTAATGCACGACTCGAGAAGGGTAAACGAATACGGCAAGACAACTAAGGTTTCAAACGGGAATACTTGCAACTTGGCGAGCTGGCAATCTTTTGTCTTATGGGCGACATACGAAGCGTCTACTTTTTCTTTTTGTTTACTGCAAATCAAGGGCCAAGGGCCACAAAGATGGCGAAGACTATACTAAGCATGTGATTACTACTGCTCTCAGTAGTGATTTAGTTATTTATTAGAAAGAGATCTCTCTGATTACCAATAGTTTCCAAGTTGAAATATAGAGGTAGAACTATTACCCTTTAAAATTACATTAAGTAGTCGTGAAGGCTTGATACTAAAGATTGTTGTGTGTACCGGAAATATGTGATCTCATTTCATCTAGGTAATTAAATAATATGGACATCCACAGATCCAGTGGCTGAGGTGGAATAAACCCAGATCCACCGGATGCATTCAAGACTTTCTCCTTCTTGACGCGCAAACTCCCAACGGTAACGCGTAGAAGGCAACGACAAAGCACACGCAGACTTAGACTACTAGAAGCGAAAAGGAAAGGTCCACTTGGAGGAATTAATGGAATGCTCATTCAACGGATTAATGCCTAGAAGGCAACCACCAAGAACCTTGCTAAGTCCAGGTCAATCCACCGGTCTATTATTCCAATTCCATCAATTATATCAATTCGGTTGAGGAATTAAGACCACAAGAAGGCAATGACTGCAGAATGTATTGGAGTCAATTGAAGGCTATCCAGGTTTCCAATATGAACATGGAAATTATACGAAACGACTCACGAGGTTCTTTTCACTCAATCAAAGCCTGTGTGGCCCTTCATCTTCCTGCTTAGCTTCCCGCTGATCCTACTTTTCAACCATTGGGTGCCCCCGTACGTGCTGCCATCCCTTCCAATCCCAGCTTGCATTCTCCATGTGTATGATGTAGACCACTATTTACACAATTTCTCTGTTTACTTGTGAAGCGCCAACATCAATCTTGGGATCTAAAGATGAGAGAATCAAGCCCGCCAGTTTGATCAAACATGGAAAGAAAGTGGGTTCATCAGTGTTATCTTGACAGCAAATCCTCGAATCCTCAATACCGATTGAGATACTGATGCTTTTGGCCTTACCAATTTATTGAAGCTACTAACTTTTATACAAAATTACCAACTGCAATTTAAGTTTTTAAATAACTTATCTCTGACTGAATTATGAACTAGCTTTTGTTATACGAACTTGTATTCCAGTCACATATCCACTTGTGTTTGGTTGTTCGGAAATTATTATGATCATTTGCCATTTTGATTCGTGGATATCAACCTACATGTTCAATTAAATAAATCTTATACATATGAACTATTCAAATAATCTATCCAAGGACTTAGGATGTTCCAACAAGGAAGTTGTCAGTCAACTTTATTTTACCAACGATACTAACAGTAACCAACACTTTCACGCACTTACCGGCACGGTAAATCTTACCCTCACAAACTTGCTCTTTCATATGAACAAACTGCACCTATTTGTGAATTTAACCTTGACTATCTTAGAGTTGGAGAAAAAATACTGAAAATGTCTTAAACCTATTACATTAGTACCAATCTAGTTATAAACTATTCAAATGGATCAATTTTGTTCTAAACATTTTCACATTGTTGTCAATTCAATCAATCTGACTAATTTAGGTTAGAAATCGCTGACGTAAACGTCAACTATCCTACATGACACAATTAGTGTTAACATTGACATTTTTAATAATACTATGCAGGCCAATTAAGAGTGAAAGACATAACATGTTCTCATGCTCTAAGCAAAATTATGACCCCTTGAAAAGTAAACTTCAGGATGGACTACTTGAATGGGATGACCACATTAAGTAGTCTTCACAACATTGATCGATCATTATAGGGGATGCATTGATCACATTGGACTCTAGAATGGCACTCGTCAATTCCACTGAATGACATATATTGCAAGTCATATTTAAGGTAGTGGAGAAAAAAGGAAACTTAATTCGTGTAGCATCAGGAATTTTGATTAGTCATAAGCCCAAACTTGTTAGACTCATTAGAAGTCGTGTTATCAATTGGAGTGATGCATTAATTACCAATCGGATGACAAATTAAATTAATAACAAGAATCACTAAATTTCCATAAGTTTCCATAAGTCAGCTCTTGCTGTAGCACCACTCTTCACAAACAATTAGACTAAATTTGTCTATAATAGCACGTCCTAAATCATTTTTTTTCCCGTCAACGTCCATTCTATCGAAGTGTAAATTCTCATATGGTCATACAAACCTAACCAAACTATGAAGTAAAACAACCAGCTCAAAGATATTCCATTTTATAACTGTAAAATGACACTACAGACAACAATCGACAACACCGGAATAGATCAATATAAGAACAGCTTACATGTTCACATGGCCTTTGCACATGAGGGCCCTCTCTTTGCCATGATGAACACCCACTACCATCTTCACAGTAACTTTAATTAATTAGAGAAACAATTTAGAAAGAAAATAAAGAGTGGCGAAGTTGATTCTCCTTCTTGACGATTTTATAAAATAACAAATTAAGACATGTTTGAGAACTCAGGTTGGCATATCATTTATATCGATTCTTTGATATTTCATGCAAAATCAATTGTAAACAATATTGTTTCCCTATTATTCTGATTGTCTCCTCTGTTATACACATTATATATGGCATAAGATACCAGCTGCAATCTAAGCTACTTGTGCATTTGTTTCGAGGAAAGTGTTTTCCAATAATTGATTTTCTAGATTTTCACAAAAAGTAACTAGTCAACCAAAAACACTTTCCAATTAACAAAATTAGGAAAGTGAATTCTTAAAAAATCTAAGGATATGAAAACACTTTCTGGAATTGCTCATCTCGAATTTTTCAATTTTAGTTTTTTTTTTTTTTTCTTTTCTTTCCTTTTTCCTTCTTTTTCCTTTTATTGCTCCCTTATCCGATCTTCTGGCCTTGGTGTTGGCCAACAATCGGGCATAGGCATGGGCCAGCAAGGTTGAGATCGCAGGCCTTGTGCGAGGTTGATGCTCGCTGAGATTTGGCAAGCTCAAGCTCAAGCTTGCCAACCTCGCACAAGGTTGAGCCTCCTCGGTTGATGCTTATGCTTCGAGCTCAAGCCTAGCGAATGGGAGTCTTGCCCTATCTTGGTGAGCTTGAAGCTCACTCGAGGCTAGTGAGCTCAAGCTCACCTGTGGTTGTCGCTGGCCGACGTGATGGAGGAAGGAGGAAAAGGAAAAGGAAAAAGGAAGAAAAGAAAAAAGAGAAAAAGAAAAATTAAATAGTAATTAAATATTCAAATTTTTAAAAAAAAAAAAATTGTATTTAAAAATTCTATTATTTTTTTTTTTTGCCTGAGATAAAGCTAAGAGATTGAAATCTTTTTTTCATAAATAATATCCAAATATATATAAAAAAATCAATCATATATAATCAAAAATATAAAGGAAAACTAATCGCATTCTTGAAAAAGTTTTTCTAGAAAACACTTTCCTTTACCATTGAGTTTTCTATGAAACAAATATACTGTATCCATTGGAGTTTGTATCCATTGGATAAGAAGTGACGCCGATGGACGACCTGTGGCGAAGGATCGGCACCTGGAAAAGCCGCAGTAAATCCGCGCCAGACAAAATTGCGACCCAGAGCAAGCGGCAAGAGTTTAAGCTGTCGAGGAACGAGCTAGTGTTGTTGGTGAACCCCGCGAAGAGGTTCAATTTGGCGGACTTTAAAAGGGCCAGTAAGCAGAAATTGGGGAAAGCACGGCTCGAGAGGACTTACAAGGCTGAACTGGAGGACGGGATCACCACGGTGGTTGTGAAGATGCTCGGGGATGTGGTCTTGCGGGCCAAGAGATTCCGGGACAAGGTTGAAACTATCGGGACCATGGACCACGAGAACCTGCTCCCTCTGAGGGGTTACTTCTACAGTGAAGACCAGAAGTTCCTCTTGTACGATTACATGCCCCTGGGAAGCTTGTCAGACCAATTGCGAAACAGAGAGACTCCCCTGAGTTGGGAAGTCAGGCTTTCGATTGCCCTCGGGGCTGCCCGGGCCATCGAGCACCTGCACGCCCAAAATAGCCACCACGGGAACTTCAACTCGTCCAAGGTCCTTCTCACGCCGTCCTACGAGGCCCGGGTCTCCGATTATGGCCTCACCCTCTTCCCAACTAGAACCGGCGGGGATGGGGCCAACCAAGCCGGGGCAGGTGGGGCCGAGAAAAAAGGGGCGGATGTGCATGCCTTCGGGGTGTTGCTACTGGAGCTCCTGGAGCTCCTGGAAGTGATGCCGCCCTCTAACACTTTATACAATGGTCGAGCAGATTTTCTTACGTCGGTCCATATGGGGGTCGAGAAGCTGTTGAAGTTGGCGATCGATTGTGCATCAGATGCAGTTAATTCACTTGACGGCCCCCGGACTCCGATGTCAGAAGTACGGAGGAGGATCGAGGAATTGTGTAAGCTTGGGGGACAGCGAGATGGGGACTCACAGCCCGACAAGATCATCAAAGGGACCAAGGATATGTCTTCTTCGTTTATTCCCAGTGCACAGGTAGACAGGGACTCGCAGCTCTACCAATTCAGCAAAGTCAACAAGGATATGCATACTCGGTGAGTTGATTTAGAGACTTACAAAAATACTTAGTCGCCTAACTTCATCACGGCCACCTTTAGCAACGTGAAATCAATTTTCATTTACAATGTTCCCTGTAGACAAGTTAATTACTGACGAAGTCAATGTCAATCGAAAGAAGAAGAGTGGGGAAGGAGGGAGAGAAACAAGTAAGTTTCGCATCATTGATGCAATTAAGAATATTAAGGAGTTTCAGGGCCATTGATACTTGTATAGTAGGAAGAACTAGTAAGGTTAACTACCTACTAATAATCTTTCATGCAATAAGAGAAGGCTATGCTCAAAATGAGCTTCCCCTAGCCCAAAGATATGTGTGACGTTCCCTAAAAATATGTCTCAATCTAACTGGGATGACTTCTGGTTTTCCCTTCACGAGGTGAGTGTTATTCTAGCTCTTCGAGAAGCTTGACTTGAAGAAATTTAATTTAATTGAACAATGGCCTTACCCAGCAGATACTTTTCGCAGGAAACCACCGGATGGGGTTCTGGAAGTTTCTGACACAGTTTATGGTAAGTTTTTAAAAATGTTCCATGTTGGTCTTTGATAATTTGAAAGTGCAACAGTGGCAGGGTGTCGTATTCTCCTACTTTCTTTTGCTCTAGTGCTCTGAATTCATTGAGCTGGATTAATGCCCTCTACTTTTCTATTCTATGATTTAACTTCTCTTGGGACAAAGGTACTTCAACAGTAGAAGAATTAACAGGAAGCCTCTTTCGTTTGGCAAGAAATACTTTAGGATACTGATATGCTTCTGCTCAAGCATTAGCGGCATACTGTACAGTAGTAATTTTGCAGAAGCATTAGTTTTTTTTTTTTTTTGTTACAAAATTAGGCTCTAGGGCCATGAAATCAAGGATGGATTTCATAGTCTGGGATAAGAAACAATCTGTTTCCTGCAGAAGCAGAATAATATCTGACTGAAGGTCTACTTTGCTGAATTCATTGACGGTGATTAACAAGCAATCTTGCATAAGCATTACCTACATAGAAGATTCCACATCGATTTCATGTTGGCCAGAGAGTTTGGTGAAACTTTCTAAGTTGAAAATATGCTGGCTCATGAACCAATGAACTATCTTTACTTGAGCAATGTCTCAAATTTATGCATTTAAATTTCAATCCCACTGTCAGTTAGAGGTATCATACAACACAAACTTGGAGCAGATAGATCACTTCTCGATGAGTCCAATGTTCTGGTTAGTGCTACTATTTGATGCATCCATGATAACAACCAGAGAATCTTCTATCTTTTTAGGCTTTTAATGGGTGAAACCTCTTTGGAACAGTTACGTAACTCTTCGGGCAACATTTCATAAAACTATACCAGGATTCCTTACGATTGAAAATTTTTCTCAAGCAAGTCCATTTTAGAGTCTAGCTTATCTGCCAATTTATAGTAGGCATTTTTTAAATTTTGGTGGCAAGCTCATTTGGGATTTAGCAAATGAATTGAGCAATTATGGGCCATGACCCTTGACTGCAGAGCTTCTTGACTACATGGTTGGAGCATATTCATGGCATCAGTTCACATTATTTTTTCTAAGTTTCTTCCTAACTAATGTTAAGCTAACAAACCTAGGAGATATCTTTTATAGCTAGTGAAACTCTGCAACAGGATTCAATGTCATTCTCTTCCTGAACAGCAAAGTCCTGCTAATGTTACCTGTAATTCAATTTCTATTCAATTGGTTATAGGTATTTGCATATTGTCTATCACATTGCCTGTGCGACTATGACCAATATTCTCTTATGCCTTTCTGGCATATTGTTACATGAAAAACAGGTGAGAGCACTCAATTTCACGGGTGCAAAGAAGGAATGGCAGCTGTAACAGCAACCAACTTTGAGATAACTTGTGGTAGGGAATGTGCATCGTCATCAGCTGTTAGTAGTGACAGTATAGAAGCCACTAAGGAACTCGTCCATAATTCAGCACAAATCCCTGAAATGACAATGCTGCAAGAAGAAAAATCTTGCCAGCTCGATGGCGTCATATCATCAACCTCCATGTCATCTGGATCTCACTATGATGTTTTCTTGAGTTTCAGAGGACCCGATACTCGATCAGGCATTACGGATTTCCTCTATACAAGCTTATTAGCTGCCGGAATCCACACATATAGAGATGATGACGAGCTGAAAATTGGAGAAGAGATCGGTCCTGAGTTACTCAAAGGGATCAACCATTCAAAAATTTCAATTCCCATACTTTCCAAGGGCTATGCCTTCAGTAAATGGTGTCTTAGTGAGTTGGTACAAATGGTGGAGCATAGCAAATCAAGAGGACAGAAGATCATGCCCATTTTTTATGATGTTACCCCCTCTGAGGTCCGTAATCAAACTGGGTCTTATGGATATGCCTTTGTTTCGCATGAGAAGCAATTTGACAATAAAGCTATCAGCAAGTGGAAGGCTGCTCTCAAGGAGGTTGGCTCTCTAAAAGGGTGGGACATTAATTCAATGACCACAAGGTACTTTGTTTTGTGGTTTCTACTTTTCGGATTCATCATAGCTTCTATGTAATGTTTAACGTACCTTTTTCTTCATACTTCTAATTCTTTTGCTTTTTTACTTTCCCAACATAAGACGAGAAGGAGAGCTTGTAAACCAAATTGTCCAGAAGGTTATAGCTGAGTTGAAAAAGGCACGTGTGCTAGTAACTGACTGCTTGGTTGGTGTTGAACATCACGTGAAGGAAATCAATAGAATGGTATGTGGTGATTCAAAGGACAGTCGAATTCTCGGAATCCATGGTATGGGGGTGTAGGAAAGACCACTCTTGCCAAAATCATATACAACCAGCTGCTACATCAATTTGAAGGTTGTTGCTTTCTTTCTAATGTCAGAGAAACTTCACAGCTAAAGGGCATTGAGTGTTTATAGAATCAACTAATCTCTGACATTCTAAAAAAAAGTGGCCAAACATTAGCAATGCTGAGGAAGGAATTAAGATAATAAAAGAAAGGTTATGTGATAAAAGGGTTCTAGTGCTACTTGATGATGTTGATAAAATGAATCATCGGGATGCACTGATAGGAAAACCTGTATGGTTCGGTTTAGGAAGTAGGATTATCATAACTAGTAGAAATAGGGACATTGTCAATTTTTCTGAGGTTTGTTATCCATATGAGCTTATGAGCATGAACTTCAATCATTCTCTTCAACTTTTTTGCAAACATGCTTTTGAAAGAGATTACCCTTTGGATGATTATGTTGCTTTCTCCACAGAAGTGGTCAAAAGTACAGGAGGTCTTCCTCTTGCTCTTGAGGCTGTAGGTAAACTACTTCTGTGCAGAAGCAAAGACCTTTGGGATGTGATATTGAGGAAGCTGAAACAAGTTCCTCTCAAGGAAGTGAAAGAAAAGTTGAAAATAAGTTACGATGCCTTGGATGATTGTCAAAAGCATATCTTTCTTGAGATAGCTTGTCTTTACACTGGATTTAATCAAAGGATAATGCTCCACTCATGGAAAGAATCCAATCTCTTCCCAGAGAAAGGTCTTGAGGTTCTTCAGAGAATGTCTTTGATAAAAATTGGGGAAGACAACAAGTTATGGATGCATGACCAGCTAAAAGGCCTTGGTAGAGACATTGTTCGTCGAGAATGCGATGAGGAATGGAAAAAGAAGACTCGGTTGTGGAACCGTGCGGAAGGTTTGGACGTGGCGATGGAACCAAAGGTAAGTTTGCATTTCAACTACTTTATTCCCAGTAAGCTGACAAATTTCATGCATTTTCGCTGTGATTGTTTGCTTAATAATATCTAAGGAAAGTTACTTTTTATCTCGTGATTACTGTTGTAACTTGTTTTTGGTTTATACCAATGCTTAGATTTATCTTTCATGTTCAGAAAGACAATTATACTTGTTCAATATAATATACTTGCCCTTTTGTTTTACTGTCGCAGGGAACACAAAAAACTGAAGCTCTTGGCCGGAAATTTGACCCTCAGTTGCTCTATAATTTTGCAAATGAAGAAGTTGAGAGGCTATGTAATCTAAGATACCCTGAAGTGAGGGTTTTCCAAGATAACTGGCCATTGAATGATAGAGTATATGGAGATTCGACATGTTTGCTACTAAGTAGGATAGGCATTTGTGTTTGTCAGCTAGGTAAACAGTTCTTTTTGCCGTCCCTTCATTAGTGTAAACAATGTACACATTGCATCTAAACAAGAGTTAATTAGGTCATCCTATTGTCATGAACTAATTGGAGTTTTACCGAGCAAAATAGATCAACATCAAGGTCTCTTGTCAATATGTCAATACTCATGGTGCACACTTGATAAAACCGAACAGTATCCTCAAAGGTCGAGCCAATGGTTGTCTCAGTGCTTGGCGAGTGGGTTGACCATTGCTATGTCTCCATGCGGCAGTCATTAATCTTCTCAAACTTAAGACATGACTCGTATTATAAGTACACTGGTTGCGTTTTAGCTATATTATAGGTGGAGACAATTTCAATAGTCATAAGCGCTTGCTTCTTAATATATAGTGGGTAAGTAAAATATACCTATTATATAAAAAAGGGTATAAACAAAAAATATGTTCCTGCTTGTTATTTCATCAAGAAAAAATGAGCTGAATACATATTAATTTGCGTATAATCAGCCCATCTACATTTGGTAATCAAAATTAAGACTTCATACTCATACTGTTAATTTTTGTCACAGAATCGCTCACCTAAAAGTTAGATAAATGGTTTACGTATATGGACTCATTGAGAGAAATATAAGGCAATTTCAATAAATTTTGTTCTAGAAAATATCAAACAACACATTCGGTGTATCCAAGGATGCATCAACACACCACATTATTTTGATTATTTATTGACATTTTGGTGGTTTTTTTTTTTTTCATACTTTCAATATTTTTTGTTTAGTAGATGTTACTATTCCAAAATGTATTGTTACTGTAGCAACAAGTTCAAAGTATTGTTGGCATCACACTTTAAGATGCATCTTATCGAAATTTTATTGCAGCATCAAACATCTCATACTCCTTTTAATTTATTTTTTTTCTCATTAAGACGTTAAATTATGGAACCTTAAATATTTCACTAGTTTAATATCCATGTCGGGGAAATTACTCAAAAAGTCTTAAATTTATTATACAAATATCAATTCAGTCCTAAAATTTTTAAATTGATAAATGTAGTCCCAAACCTTCTGAGAATTTTCCAATAAAATTTGTTCAACCAATTTAGGCCAGAAATCATTTACATAGCAATCTAGTCAGCGTTGGCTGTACTATATGGCATGGCTGTCAATCCGATGCATACAACATCACTTAAAACAATAATGAGACATTTTATATATATTTTTTTCTTTTTTCTTTTCTTATTTTTACTGTTCAGTGTTTCCCGGCAATGAACAGAAGTTCTCCTTTGGCTACTCTTCTTCTTCATCACTTCATGTCCCCTCCACCCTCCTCTGTTTGCCGTCATGCTCAGCAGCTCCAAATCTCGACCAAACTCCTTCGTGACATCAAGCTCGAGTCCAAGATGTTGGTTGGAGCTCAGATGCACATCAAAGTGCGAGCTCCCATTGTTTCATGGGGTTGAAACTCCTTTTTCATTATACCATAATTCATGGGGTTAAAACTTCTTTTTGATGGGGCTCGAGCTTTTTCATTACCAACTGAAGTGCTCGATCTTTTTCATTACCATTTGACCTCTGTTTAAGACTTCTTTTTGAACTTTTTTTTGGGAATTTTACTAAAAAAGTCTTAAGCATATTACATTTTTGCCAATTCAGTGATAAACCTTTTAATTGTGTCAATTGAGTACTTAACATTTTTATTATATGAATACCAGTTCAGTCTTAGGAATGATTCTATCCATTCTACTAAAACCGACAAATCACAACACAGAAAAGAAGTATAAAAATAACTGCACTCAATTGATCCAAGAGAGAAACAAAAAGACGAGTAAAGAGCAAGATGGAAAAAAGGAACTCCATACCAATCGGACGAAGAATATAACATGGCCTTGTTATTAAGCCTTAGGAAACCAATATCATGAACTTAGTTCAAATCAAATTTAATTTTAAAAAGAAACTAATTTTCCTATCTCTCAACTAGAGAAAAAATCATGATTTATCTTGGACCATGTATACACCATTCAAATGAAACTACACCAATTTTAATACTAAAATCCGACAATCCAATCAAAGTCTATTTTCTTAAACTACTATTGAAAAAACTATTTTTCCAATTTTTTTTTTTGGAATTTTTTATTTTTTTAAAGGAGACACGGGCCAGGCTTTTGGGCCCAATGCGAATATGGATCACGAGTGGATTTCTCGGGTCTGGAACACGGCACCGAAGGGCTTAATGAAAGTAAATCCACATCAACCAAATGAAACCGAACTCCCAAGAACTCAGCCGAAACTCTAACAAAAATTCCATAGCTGAGAGAAAAGTTACCGCAAAAGAGTTGAAATCCAGTCCAAGACATATCCAGAAACTTTCCCATCTCGTCTGCACGCATTAAAAAACAATGTCAGTGAGAAAGAGAACAACCCACAAAGAAGATCAGCAGGGACAAATTTGGGACACGCAGCTTCCACCCACAACCATCTCCGACCATCACAATGAAAAACTAGTACAGAACATGATGAACTTCCTTTCACCGTTTCTCTTTGATTTTACCTATCGGATACATGAACTCTGTCTTTTCTCACACGCACACGCTTTGCTATAGAGAGCAACATGCACGCGCTCTTTTTTGTTTTTTTTTTTAGGTAGCTCTGCGTAAGACTTTTCTGAATTACGTTCATGACCAGCAAAAACCAGTTTTAATCCCATGAAAATACTTCAAAGACTTACTCGACTACACGACCTCACTCATGGCGAAGATTCATTTACCTAATATTCATCCATATCCAGCGAGAAGACTAACGAAGAAATCAGAATTGAAGACAACATGAACATATGAGATCAGACAAAAATGAAACAATCGCGGCATTTGGGGGTCCCAGTCCTAGACTAAATTCATAGGAATCAGAGATGGAACGAGTAAATCAAACGTGTGTATTACAATATGAACATGAGATTGACATCCGGATTTTTATATTCAGTAAGACACTTTTCAAATGTGTAGACAATTTCGTTCAGGGATTTTCACAAACTCATTGTAAGCAACGAATTGGAGAATGAAACGAAGCAGGAATGCATGCAAAATCGATACTTTAAATGCCACTGGAATAACATAAGTCATCAGAAGTCATGGATATGGCCTCCAATACAGCAGATTCGAACTGTGATGAAATAGAGCACGAAGCCTTACTTTAGCGAAGGGCATTACTGATTGCGATCGATTGCTTAACTTGCCAGAGGAGGTCTAAGAAATGTTGGTGACGACAATTGGCGCTGGCGAGAGGGTCTCGAACCAACTTAAAGTACTTCACGCTCACTGGTTCAGAAAGAGGACAGGCTCCTGCGCGACCAAGTCTGCGAAACAGAGAAATCAGTGAGAGGGTTTTCTAAGATCTTCCTACAACTCGAAAGAAATTACTCTCCCAACGCGTGACCGAATTTCCCCTGCTGCCCAGTGAGTGATTGCAGCTTGAAGATAAGGTCGTTGTCTAAGAAGGATTGCGGACCTTGAAAATGAAGGCTCCGGAAACGTCAACAACGAAGATCAAGGCCAGCGAAAGATAATCGGGCGAGCGCCAGGCACTTCGGGCACTTTGATCAGGAAACAAGGGAGAACAGAGGCGCGGTCGGCGAGGCTCGAAAGTGGCTGACAGCATCGCTTGACGGTGGCTACGACCATTAATAATAGCCTGAATCGATGAAGATGTTCTGCAAAAGAGAGAAATCAGTCAGGATACTCTCTAGGAACTTTCTACGATTCAAAAATTACATTCTGTCATGGGGATTCATGGTCGACGCTCGGAGACGAGCAGCCAACGACTTCTGGAAGCGTGGTCGGTAGAGATCGGACCTGGTAGTGGGGAATCGGTCACAAGCTATGGACGTCCGCCCACGGGGAAGAAAGTGCATAACGAACTGACCCTGCTATTCACGTCCACCGCAGCGTTGTGGGAGCTTTGCTCGAGCTCTTTCGTTTCGCTCGTCTCAATCTGTCATCCTTGGTTTCGGGCTGATGTAATGCAATTTGAACTGGTCGCTCTGTTTGTATTTAAT
The DNA here is from genome assembly GCA_016097595.1 of Eucalyptus pumila. Lineage (NCBI taxonomy): Eukaryota > Viridiplantae > Streptophyta > Magnoliopsida > Myrtales > Myrtaceae > Eucalyptus > Eucalyptus pumila. The sequence goes on from CM027848.1 coordinate 25,949,043, forward strand.
ATCAATTTTTCTTGTTCTTTTTTATTTTTTCTATTATTTATTTTTTTTAAATGTTTTATTTATCGACTAAAATTCAGGTATCAACAGACATTTTTAAATGATAATAGCAACAGTAATATCTTAACTACATATGAAAATAAAAATATTAACTCCATAATGGATGCACAAAACATCTTAGTTTGATTTGAGTGAAATTACATACTAGTTGTATGTCTGCATATTGGGCAGATATTAATTTACTCAATCCTTGCCACAATCCTAATGATATTGAAATCATTAGCTAGAAAAATAGCTACATACGAAGTCCTTCACAAACACACATATACATATACACACATTATTATCCATTCAATTTTTCCAATAAAGATTACTAATGAATGGAGGAGGGCAAGTACTTTGGAGGCTTTGCTAATTGCATTGCCATTTGCTCTTCTATCAAATACTTGTATTGATTGTATTGCGAACCATGCTATTAGATCTGGAGAATGTATGGCTTTTCATGATATTCCTCCATGTGGTTTATCTGGTTATTTGATAAGAGACATGATTGACCCCTTGGTGCCCGTTCATGCACGGTTATGCCTTACTAATGTAATGGTCCATTAAGCCCCCTTTCCTCAAAACTAGGGAAATAACTTTTGAAATGTGTTTTGTTGTGAATATGAGTTTTGCAGTGTACAAGTCCATAGGAATTGAATGATGGGTTCTCTCAGAAAATTTTCAGAATGGAAACAATTAAAAGTATGGTAAAATGGTATAAATACAAGGGGAATATTCATGATCCTTCCATACAAAAGTCATGCGCATCACTAAAATCATGGGGCAGTTGCCAACTTGTCAGACCTCCAATGACAGTGTGGATTTCTTGCTCGTTTGGCTCCTACTTATCATTGCTATAGATAACTTTGGAGAAATCGGTTATTATGTATTAATATGAATATGTTGCTAACAAGTCAAGAGGTTTTTATATAGCTTACTACAAAGCATAATGGAGAGGTTAATATTCAAATACATGGTTATAATCGTTGGTCCACAATTAGTCTTCATGATTATACATCAACCTTATCCACAAGGGATTACAACTCTTCAATTGCCATTGGACTTAACCGTTAAATAGTATCTCACTTAGTCTTTGGTTTTTATATTGAACATTTATCTATATTTATTAAGTAAAAACCATACCATGGTCATCGATAATCATAGTCATCAACAGACATCTCTGCCATCAATAACTCATTGATAGTATACTCAACACCGAGCTCTACATCTATTTGAGTTGGCGTCATGTTGCTAAAAAATACCTGGCCATTTTAAAATGTCAAGAGTAACATATTTCATATTCATATGGATGGGCAACAGAAACAAGAAACAAATAAATATTACAACAAAAATTGGGTGTATGTATATAGTCTAATTGATTGCAATTTGTCCTTCCTCATGTGGAACACGCGTCAAATTACCCTATTTGGAAACGGGCATATCTAATCAATTTCACACTTCCGAACCCCTTTATCTTATTGCCAAATATTATCTAGCATTGAAATTGAATGTCTTTTTTAATCTTTAGGCGTTTCGATGAACTTGTAAGTATAAGACAAGCAATTAACAATTTATACCACCCCATAATGTGAATACTAAATAGCGAGTTCATATGTGAGCATGCTACCATAAAACATTAATTAATGAAAATTTGTCAATGAAGTTTGAGTAAAAATTGAAGAATCTAATGAGTTATATGAGCATTAATATTTGGAGTAAGCCAAACAAATTATATGGCTTATAAAAATACATACATTCCGTTGAATATTTTGAATCATGTATTTTGTCTTTTCAAAACAGAAAACACAAAAGGCTAAACTTATCCGTCCACGAGTATGCATGTTCATTGAAGGTAAGTTATTACGATGTAGACCTCCGCTATAATGTATCCACTTTCATCAAACTGTATATTACAACTCCCCCAAAAGAATGATTATTCCGGGCCTTTTGCGATGGCATTGGCTTTTGTTACATGATGATGACACGTTATGACTATTTTTAATATAGTGCCCCTTCCAATTTGCATGATAATTTGCCAAAAATATTTCAAAAATATTTGATGTGTTCAGTGCTCTGTCTCTCTCTCTCTCTCATTAGTCAGACTTTGGTCAACCTTAGGACAACTGTTTGATTAAGAAAAAGATAAGGCAAAATTCGAGGTGTCGACATGTTTTGCGCAAATGGTTCCCACATTTGAGGTTTCTTTCTTCTAATTGCATGACGGACCCAAGGTCACGAGTTTCCCTGCCCTCAAGAATATGACCCTTAATTATTTTTTAAATATTTTTCTCCAAATTCGAAAAGAAATAGCATTTTTATATTACAAATTATGAAATTAATTATACTTTACTCTTCATAACAATATAATGATTGTAAAAGCTTCACAATTGTTAAGGTACACATGAGAGTTATGTTAGAAAAACGTATCCCACATTGGAGATTTGACGTGGCGTGGAAAAATTTGATATATGCTGGTATGCCCATAACTCATCAATTAAACTTTTGTGTGAATGTAAGTCTAATTGAATATATTAATAGTCTTGAATTTGAGCTCCCTCTCAATGATCTCTACAAGCGAAGATGGCTTAATGTCGCTTGTCCCTACAACAATAATGAAAAGAAAATTTCATATCAACTCATGAAAGTTGGCTCATTCTCTCGATGGTCTCCTAAGGCAAAGGTGGCTTCTTGGACTGCTCGTCCTTACAATAATAATGAAAAAAAATAAACAACTTGTCAAAGTTGGCTCATTCGTTTCGTCCCGCCTGAACTAGTATGATCCTTCATGTCTATATTCAATGATAAATTTGGGCCGGGCATGTCTCTGGACCTAGGCTTTGAAAGCTCAAAAAGCCCAGTCCAACTCGTAATATATTTTAAAAACCCTCAAAGTATACACATTGTAATTTTTTTTTTTTTTAAAGGTTATTCGAACCCTAAAACCCATTGAAAATCCTCGAATGAGTTCCCTTTCTCTCCGGTATATGTTTCTTTCTACTGAAATTAACAAAAAGAAAATATATCTAGAAAAATAATCTGGGTAGGCTCAAACTGGGTCAGATGGAACCGAAATCTGTTAGTACAACGGCCTGTGCCCACCACTTCGGGGAAGCTACCTCGTGCCAAAGAAACTAGCGGGGTTTAAGATTTTCCTTCTTGTGGGCAGTCACCTTGGCGACTCTTGATCGTTGGATGGGAGTGCGTTTATTTCAACGAAATGGTCCCCCGGAAAAAAAATATATTATGGGACTTTCGTAGGACAATCATAAAATGAACCAATTGATTTTAGAAATTTAGACTTTCGAAAAAGTTGTGGGAAAAACATATGAGATCAATGGAAAGTAGAATGAGAAAGTAGAAAAGAAACCGTGTGAGAGACTCTTATAATCCGCTGTCAGCGTCCGAGAAACTTCCTATTAATGATATCGTCGATCGTGGGGAAAAAGCAAGAGCTATAAGCATCGAATTTGGAGTAAGCATAACAAAATTATATAGCTCATAAGCATACTGATATTTGAGTTGAATGTTTTGAATCATGCATTTTTGCCTTCTAAAAACAGGAAACACAAAAAATTTCGATCCACAGGAAAAATCGAAAGAGTACAACACAGAAAAAAAGACACAAAATGGCTTAGTTGAACTCAATCGAAAGGAAACAGAAAATTAAGAATGCTTATTCCAATCCTTTTACGACAGCACTAGTTCTTGTTAAGCAACGGTCATCGTAGGTTTACGACATTCAACGAATATTCCCATATAATGCCTCTTCCAATCTACATATAATTTCCCATTAAAATTTTCAAATACCCTTTCTCTCATTGGTCAAACATTGGTCAACTTTTTGTGAACCCTAGGATAATTGTTTGATTTTAGAATGAAAAAATGTCATCAAAAACCCTAAATTTTGTCTAAAATGACAAATTTATTCCAAACCTTTTCTTTTACGATACAAAAAATCCCGAACTTTGCTTACCATAATACATTTACCCCAAACTCTATGGCCAAAAGCATTGTCATCTTTTTTTTTCTTTTTCTTTTTCTTTCTTTTTACTTTTTTCTTCTGCTCTCTTCCCTCCGCCAACCATGGCGGAGGGAAGCCGGACTCAGGCAAGGACCACCCTCGCCAACGTTGGGCGAGGGTGGCCCTCACCTAGGTGTTGCCCTCCCTCACCTAGGTTGGGTGAGGATAGTAGTCACTAGATCCAGCGAGAGCAACCCTCACTTGACACCAAGTAAGGGGCACCCTCACCTGCATTGGGCGAGAGTTGTGCTCTCCGAATCTAGCAAGGGCCACCCTTGCCCGATGCTGACAAGGGCGACCTTTGAGTCTAGCTTCCCTCCAACATGGCCAGCGGAGGAAAGAGAGAAGAAAAAAAAAAAAAAAAAAAAAAGAAAAAAATTAAAAAAATAAAATAAAAGATGAAAATGCTCTATAGTTTGAAATAAATGTGTCACGCATATATGAATTTATGATTTTTTATGTCACGAAAAAAAATTTGGGATAAATGTATCACAGTTGATAAAGTTTGGGATTTTTTGTGTCACAAAAAATGTTTAGGGTAAATTTGTTACTATGGACAATGTTTGGGATTTTTAGTAACTTTTCCCTATTAGAAAAGATAAGGCAAAGTTTGAGGTGTTGACATGTTTTGCACAAATTATTCCTACAGTTGACGTTTTTCCTACTAATCACATGGCCGAGACAAAGTCACGATTTTTCTTGCCCTCAATGTTACATGAATCTTTTTCGATTTTTCAAAATAAATAATACTTTTACATTAACAATTATGAAATAAATTATATTTCACTCTTCATATTGATATCAATATGAGGTTGTAAGTGCTTCGCAAATTGTTGACGTAAAAAGTGTGAATTGTGTTAAAAAAAATTCTCATATTATAGGTTTGATATAGTGTAGAGAAATTTATATATGCTAGCTTGTCCATAACTCAATCGCTTAAATTCTTGAGTGAACGTGGATTCAATTATATATATTGATGAGTTCAAATTTGGATTCCTTCTTTATGATCTTCTTAAATGAAAATATCGCACTTTCGCTACATGCCTCTATAACAATAATGAAAAGGAAAATTCATAATTCGAAAAAAAAAAAAAAAGACTCATGGAGACTGGCTCAATCGTTTCGTCTAGCCTCGACCGGTTCCATCCTTCGTGCCAATATCCAATTGGAAATTTGTGCTCGAGCATGTCCCTGGGCCTGAGCTTCAAAAGCTCCAGAAGCCTACTCCAACTTATTAACATATTTTAAAAACCCTAAAATCCCTTGAAAATCCTCAAAGGCACTCTCCTTCACTCTTGTATATACGGAAATTAACGAAAAAGAAAAGTCAATGAAATGGTACGACGGCCTGTGCCAACGCCTCCAGGAAGCTATTTAATGCCAAAGAAACAAGTGCAGTTTAAGATTTTTTAATGCACTTCTGGACCACCATCGCTGCCTCGCTTCTTCCGAATTCTGTACGGCAAATATGCCGAACAACTGGCCTTATCTTTCTTCTTGTTTTTGGGAAGTCACTTTAGCGGTTTTTCATGGTCCCCCGCCGCACAATCATTCTGAAAAGGGGAAAAATGTCATAAATAGTCTTTATACTTTTACTTTGAATTAATACCCTAAAAAATCTCAAATTAGTACACTTGTAACACATTATCCCAAACTATTTTTTTGATCATAAAAAACTCAAAACTGGTACACATATAACAAATTTACCCCGACTGATCATAAAAAACCCTAAATTGGTACATTTATGACAAATTTACCCCGACTGATCATAAAAAAACCCTAAACTGGTATATTTATGACAAATTACCCCAAACTAATTTATTCGACTGCAAAAAACCTTAAATTAGTAAATTTGTAACAAATATACCCTATGCTAAATTGGATTAATACCTTAAAAAAATCACAAAAATTGTAAACTGTGACAAATAGAGCGTAAAATCCCAAATTGGTATACTAATCAATTGTCACGTGTCATTTAACTTAATAATTTGACATTAAAATTTAATGAAAACTAACATAGAGTAAATTTGTCACAAGTGTACAAGTTTGAAGTAAATTTGTCAAAGATATACTAGTTTGGGGTTTTTGGTGGTCAAAAAAATAATTTGGGGTAGATTTGTTATATGTGTACCAGTTTGGGGTTTTTCAGGGTATTAACCCTTTTATTTAATGTGCAATTTCATCCCTGAACTTTCAATTTGCTCAATTTGATCCATGAACTACTAATAAATGTCCGATCTAGTCCATGAATTTCGATTTGTTCAATTTGATCCCCGAACTATTGATAAATGTCAAATTTAGTCATTCGTTATTGTTTTTCCTTTTTTTTTTTTTTTTTTGCTTCTTCTCTCTTCCCTCCCCCGACTTCGGTGGAGGGAAGACGGCGTTCGGTGAGGGGCTCCCTCGCCATATCTGCGAGGGAGCACCCCGGCGTCGGGCAAGGGGCTCCCTCGTAGATGATTTGGTGAGGGAGGCCCTCGCCTAACGTCGGGTGAGGGGCTCCCTTGCCACATTTGCGAGGGAGCCCCTCACCCGACGCCAGTGCTCCCTTGCAAACGCCGGGGTGCTCCTTCACCAGATCTGCGAGGGAGCCCCTCGCCCGACACTGGCAAGGAGGGCCGCCCTCGCCCGACGCCAATGAGGGCGACCCTCACCAGACATTGGCTTCCTTCCGCCGGCTCTAAGGGAGGGAAGAGAGAAGAAGCAAAAAAAAAAAAAAAAAAGGAAAAACAGTAACGAAGGATTGGATCGAACATTTATCAATAGTTTAGAGACCAAATTGAGCAGATCAAAAGTTCAAGGACTAGATCGAACATTTATCAATAGTTTAGGGACCAAATTGAGTAGATAAAAAATTCATGGACTAGATCGAACATTTATCAATAGTTCAGAGACCAAATTAAATAAATTGAAAGTTCAGGACGGAATTGCACATTAAGTAAAAAAATAGGGACCATTTGTGACATTTTCCTTTCCGAAAACTAATTGATTTTAGAAATTTGGACTTTTGAAAATGTTAGGGGGAAAGCCATGTGAAGTCAATGGGAGCGGAGGGTGGGAAAGTAGAAAAGAACCTATGTGGAAGACACCTAGGAGCTCTTTGGGAATGCCCTAAACAATGCCTCACTCTACTCTTTTGTAGAAATCAATTTGGTAATATTTTTGTTTTCAGGAAAAGATTTGTTCCTGAAAGTAGATTTATTATAGAAAAAAGAAGTGATAAAATTGATTTTTTTTACTCTCAAGAATAATTCCATAATTAAGTCCAAATCATTTTTTTCTCTTTTCTTTATTTCTTTTTCTTCCTCTTCTTTTTCTTCCTCTAGCAAGTCGTCCACTCTCACCGAGGCTTGACCTCACCATGGTTGGGCAAAAGTCGACCTCACCTAGCCACCATGAGTTGCTCTCACCCTAAGCTAGTGAGGCTCAACCTCACCTTAGTTGGGCAAGGTCGACATTGCGGCGGTTGGGTGAAATCAACCCTTGCCCACTCCCATCTGGCCAATCGCAGGCCATCACCGTGGTTGGCAACCAACTAGAGGAAGAAGAAGAGAAGAAAAAAAAATGTAATAAAATTATTAAAAAAATTTACAAATTTCAAGGATCATATTAAACGCATTTCTATTTTGAAAATAAAAATTTTAAACAGTTATCAAATGCATTCAAATGTTCAAAAACTAGTTCAGGAAACAAAATAAGAACAAATTATTTTTTAGTAGAAACTATTTTCGAGAATAGAATAGTTATCAAATGCATTCCTAAAGTCTGTTGTCAGTGTCCAAGACACTTTCAACTAGTGATATGATTGATCAAGATGGAAATAGCAAGAAGAAGACCCGAAGGAAACGTGACCAAAAAAGAGAAAGAAGCCGTCTCATGTTGCCATAGCACGGCATAGTCGCCCTCATTTTTTGGGAGGGGAGAGAAAAAGAGGGGGGAAATGCGACAAATTTTTTGTCTCATGTAGTTGTTCCATCGCTGTTTGCTCTCCTATCCACGCAATGTGAAATGGAGTGCTCATCAATAGCAAATCCAGCAAGAGCAACGGCAATAGAGCATTTCTTCACCATGAAGCCAAGGAAGAGAGACAATCAGTTTCTTTGAGTCTAAGCTACACTTGTTGTGTTCATGTACCAATAGGAGTATCATGACATGCAGGCAAAAAGAGGAAAATAACATTACAGAGCTATTGTGACATCCTGTTGGATTGAGTTCTCATTTGTTTCCTATATTTAATCAGGTTATTAGAGGAATGCCAAAAGATATTAGAGGAATGAATGTTCCTTACTCTACTTTTGCATTCTCATATACCATATTATTGATATTAGTATAAACGTTCCATACAATTCTTCCACTATGATATGCTTAGTGACTATTAATACAAAGAGTATTAAGATTAATTTTGGCTAATAACGCTTTGCTTACTAATATTTTTTTATTATTAAATAGTGTTAATATCATGAAAAACTCTAAATTGTTACGCTTGTAACAAATTTACCCAAAACTAATTTTATAATTACCAAAAACCTTAAACCGGTATACCTACGGCAAATTTATTCTCCACTAGTTTCTTTTAAATTTTACTGTCAAATTGCTGAATTTGATAACATGTGGCAGCTGACAGATATACCAATTTTGGATTTTACTCTCCATTTATCATGAGTGTATTGGTTTATGGTTTTTTATGATATTAATTTAATTTAACGGAAACTAACATAACATAAATTTGTCACAAATACACCAGTTTAAAATTTTTGATGTAAATTTATCATCATTATGTCAATTTGGGTTTTTCCATGGTATTAACCTTAATAAATATCTGAAACCAAAGCCAAACCAAAAGAGGGGGAAGAAGAATAAAGAAAGCTATTGTGCTTGGGCGGTGAAGCCAGCGCCAAACCAAATGTGTGCATTGCAATTTGCATTCGTTGGATAAGAAGTGACACCAATGAACAAACTGTGGCGAAGATCGACTCCAGGAAGAACAGTGGTTAATCGTAGTTAGAGAAAAATGCCACCTAGAAAAAGCCGCAAGAGCCTAAGCCGGAAAGGAACGAGATGGTGTTGCTTGGGAACCCAGCGAAGAGTTCCGATTTCGAGGATCTTTTGAGGGCCAGTGCCGAGGCATTGGGGAAAGGGATGCTTCGGACGGCTTACAAGGCTGAACAGGAAGAGTGGACCACCACGGTGGTCGTGAATTGTCGGCTGAGGATTTCCGGGACAAGATCGATGTTGTCGGAGCGACGGACCACGGCTAGGCATCGCATTACTTGTCACCACCTCCGCACCTCGTGAGGCAGAGCTTTTCCCGGCCACTGCCTGTGTCCTACGCGGGTCATGATTCATCCTTATTCCCTGCGGGAGCTGTGTCCCTCTAGGAAAAAAAAAAATTGCTATATTTTTTCGAATTGTGTATTAAAAATAAATAATTGTTAGATTTTTTGTATGAATAATGAGTTTTTGTGAAAGGGGCTAGTGGCCACGTTTTTAAGTTTGAGAGAAAATTTCACATTTTGAACTAGCTTTTGATGTAAGAGTGGCCCAAGACCATTATTGTGGCCCACGTGATTTTATTAATTATGATTTAATGAATATTTAAGAGCTAAAACGTATTGGTTATGAGAAATTGTAATTCTCATAAAATGAAAAGGTGCAATCTTTATGAGGAAGTTACGGTTCTTATGAAAAGGCATGAAGGTATAATATACTTTGATGAAAAGTGCCTATTAACAGCCTATATAAATAGATCCTAGTCATCTTTCTACTCATGACGTGAAATGTGAAAAGAACATTGTATATATTAAGAAAAAAGTGGGTTAAGGAAGAGAAATTGGATTTTTTCATCTCTTTCGGTTTTTCTGCAACAATCATTTTCAAAGGGTATGACTATGGATAAATGTATATCTTCATCTTTATCAACGTGAAAAATATGAAGATTGAATATCCTATATTTTGTATTTTCAACATTATAAAGTTACGTTATCACTTACAATCAGAGTCCGAATAGCTAGCAAGTTTAAACCCAATAGTCATATAGAAGAGTTACGGATTGTTGCGGCTCTGATCCAAATCCGATATATGACGGAGAGATTGTTAAGATTGGGTTGATAGTCAGGTTATAAGTGTGAGAAAAAGTTAGATAGGCTCAAGATCACTCAATAAGTTTTAACTTGTAAGATGTATGAATCATTATTAAAATATTTTTGTCAATTATTCAAGCGAGGTGGGGCTGATATCAGTCCCTGCTCGCCCCGCTCGCAACCAAGTGCCGCATTTCTCGTAGGGAAAATTTGCCCCTTAACGTTAAACCTAGTTCTTTCTTCCACGCACTGTAGGATTTTTGTTACTGAAGATATTAATTAAAATTACTTAAATATTAACGTTAAATAAGTCTAATAGCATTATCGTACTTTACATTACAATATCTCGTAAAATGCAATACTAGAATTAAAATCACTGTATTACTATGTAAATTATGAGCACTATTAATGCCCACGATGACCATAACTGATTTATTAATCAAACACGTTATATAAATTATAATATCTTGTTAATGCATAATTTCGAATATTTAATGTAATCAAAACATAGTAATTAGCACAACTCTGCATCACTTAATCAGGGAGTAGATATGATTATATTGAACAGAGTAATCAAAGAGGACATTATTCCTACCCTAATTATTACGGAGAGATTGTTAAGATTAGGTTGATAGTCAGGTTATAAGTATGAAAAAAAAGAAGCCCGAAAGACTCAAGATCACTCAATAAGTTTTAACTTATAAGATGCATGAATCATTATTAAATATTTTTGTCAATCATTCAAGCGAGGTGGGGCTAATATCAGTCCTTGCTCGCTCCGCTTGCAGCCAAATTCCCCGCAAGGCATTTTTCGTAGGGAAAATTTGCCTCTTAACGTTAAACCTAGTTCTTTCTCCCTCGCACTGTAGGATTTTTATTACTGTAGATATTAATTAAAATTACTTAAATATTAACATTAAATAAGTCTAATACCATTATCGTACTTTACATTACAATATCTCGTAAAATGCAATAATAGAATTAAAATCATTGTATTACTATGTAAATTATGAGCACTATCATTGTCCACGATGACCATAACCGCTTGTTAATCAAACACGTTATATAAATTCTAATATCTTGTTGATGAATAATTTCGAATATTTAATGTAATCAAACATGGTAATTAGCACAACTGCATTACTTAATCAGGTTGTAGATTTGATTTTATAGAATAGAGTAATCAAAGAGGACATTATTCCTACCCTAATTATTACCTTAACTGTTTTAGTTGGTTAAATAATTTTTTATATATTTACATGACATATGATGATTTTCATATTTTTTTTTTCAACTTGGCATGAATAACTAATAATTTGATAACACTAATGATTGCCAACAGTCTTTTGTTGTTTAGAATTTTCCTCGACAACGGTATCAATTTCTCTCATTTTTTCATAAGTTTTTGGGGCCATATCATTCGTAACATTTCACATAACTTTCCTATGCAGTTGGTAAGTTTCGTTTCGCCTATTCAAAGTAAACCACCAGAACATTGCTACTAACTTTCCAAACTTACTCGTAAATTCTAAGGTCAACTCATTCCTAAAGTTCCACGTGACTTTCCCATGCAGTTCGCAACTTTCGTAACTTTGTAATGCACTTCCAATCCACCATTGCTGCTTCTCTTCCTTCTAATTCCGTACAGCAAATACCCCAAATAATTGGCCTCATCTTTCTTTTATAGTGCGGTCCACCTTTATAGAATGGTAACCTTTATTTTCACGGAAGGTTCCCCTTGGGAAAAAAAAATATAATGGATACGTCGCGACAAAATCATGGCTTTTCCCATAACTTTCGAAATAGTTGCGGAAAAAGCCATGTGATATCAATGGGAACGTAGAGTGGGAAAGGAAAAAGGAAGCCGCGAGGCAGGCTCCTAAAATGCGCTGTCCGCGTCCAAGATACTTCCTAGAAGTGATATCGTTGACCAGGAGGGAAAGAGCAAGAAGAAGACCTAAAGGTAACGAGACTGAAGAGGAGAAGGAATCCGTCTCATGCGGCCATAGCACGGCATAATGTCGGGAATTCCTAATAATCTGTGGCATACGTTCAGTAATAGGAAAAACCAAATGAGTTCAATGGGAAGTTAAGTGGGAACGTCGAGAAGAGACCGCGTAGGAGACCTCTAAAAGAAACTTTTAAAGTCCACCATTACTGTTTCTCTTCCTCCTGATTCTGCACGGCAAATGGGCCAAATGAACTGCTTTCTTCGTTTTTTCGTTTCTGTGTAAGGTCAACTTTGGCCGCTTGGTTTACTCCAAACGAAAGGGTCCCTCTAAAACAGTAACATGATGGAAATTACGCGGACATAATCGTTCAATCAACCGATTGATTCTAGGTATTAAGACTTCCAAAAAAGTTGTGGAAAAACCGTGTGAGATCACGGGAAGTAGAGTGGGAACGTAGAATGAAAACAGTGGAGACTTCTAGATTCCGCTTGGTTTCCATGTAATGCATGTCACATAAAGATAATATTAGAAAATAAAGCAATTTCGATGAATTTTATAAAGCAATTGAGGCAATACCGATTGATACTAAGTGCATCAAGATAGAGTTTATCATTGGCCTCATGTCATTTTTTATATTTTCAAAAAAATTTAACTAATATCACCATACGAAGTATATTTTTGCAACATCAATCAAATTAATAACTATTTTGCATCACACTTTAAGATATATCTTATTGGAATTTTTTTTTTTTTTTTTAAACTTTTAAACAACATCTCATGCTCTTTTCAATTTAGGACTAAGTGCACCACAAGTCATATAACTTATTGTGAAAGTATAATTAAGTTTTTAAATTTTCAAATAATGCAATCAAATTATAAAACTTGTCAATTTTTGCAATCAAATAAATCCCTTTCATTAGCTCCGTTTAATTTGACTCACTAAATATACTGACATATATATATATATATGTTTTTTTTTTTAACCTTTGGGGCTAAATCACATATATTCTTCAAACTCTAACCCTAAATTGAGAAATTGGGGCAAAGAGGAAGACGACTTCTGAGGAAAGAAGCTTATGAAGGCGACCTTGGTTGCCTAACCTTGCTTCAAAAGAATCCTAACTTTATTGGATAAACCGAAATATCAGGGTTAACATGGTAAGAATAGCTCAAAGAAATTCGTACTTCTGCATATTCTTTGATATATAGGAAGTCAAATTTAAGGTAGTAGAGAAAAGAGGAGACTTCTTCATGTAGCGTCAGGAATTTTGATTAGTCATAAATCCAAACTCGTTAGACTCATTAAAGTTATAACAGGAATTGGGGAATTTGAATAACGATGCGCTTGCTTCAGCACCTCTCTGCACAAATAATTACGTTGAACTTCCAACAACAGAACATCCTCCCACGTTTCTTCGTGAGTTGTCTCATCACGACCGTGCCTCCGCTGCAGCGACACACCAGCCTTCAAAGACCTTCACAGCCTCCAGCGAGCCTCGCTGTAACGCTTGTCCTCGCGCCTCCCTGCAGTCCGATCGTGCCCATCTCTTCACCAACGCTTCAAGGAGGTCCTGCTCCCGGCCCCGTCCTGTTTTTGGCCGAGCCCTGACTAGCGCCGACGGCCAATCTCCCCCGCACACGACCTCGACCCAGCTGCTGATCCGTCACTGCATCAGGAAACGCGACGCCTCCTCTTGCTGACCGAGGAGTCCCTGACAACGAGCTCAAGCTCATGCCTGACGATTGGCGCTCCTGCTCTTCGTCCCTGCTCTGACCAAGACTCCTCTGCTCCAGCCAGCCAAGCGACCACGAGGACCTGCCGCCCAGACTGTACCAGCTAGCGATCCCGGGCAGTTTCTAGTAATTCTAAGCGATTTCCTGCAGGTTCCCGGCGAGCCCGGCCTCTCCAACGACTAGCACAGCGTCCCAGCGGTTCGGCGTGCCTCAATCAATTTGGACGGCTCTCGGAAGTCCTCCTTCGAACACCACAGCGACGCCTACGAATTTGCAGAAGCGATCCTGACGAAAACGTCACCTCTCCACCACTGAGGCCACCATCCGTGCGTTACCGCAGTGACCGAGGGCAGTCGCCGCCAAGTCCTTGGCTGCATCTCAAGGCAGTCTTGCCGAGCCATAATCGCTGAGCCCGTCTCGGCCACCAGCGGGCCAAGCACCAAACCAACCACCGCCTATCGTCTGATCCCTCACGTCGGTCACCTCCGCGAGGAGCCCAGCCGAGTATACCGTGCGCTGCAGCCATTTAGGTAACAATTTTTATCCAATTCGATTTGAATATTTGATTCCTTAATTCAGATTGATCATTATCTAATATATGATATTTGAGATCTTAGGCATATCGATTGAGGCTTGATTTAATTACTAATTTGATCTGTAAATATATTGATCATTTTTTAATTATTTTAACTTGGGTAATTATGTTGCCTAAGATTGGCATAATTTTTTATTTAACGAGTTATTTTTTAGATTATCGTAATCTTTAATTTGAAATTTTCGCAGATTGCATATGCGTCGTTGAGATTTTATCTTTAATTTAGATAACTGCCATGTTTTAAAAATACCAAAAATCAAAAAAGATTGCATTGCATATCATATCATTTAGATTTGATTCCATGGATAGAATTGCATGATAGGATTAGATTATAATTTTTGAATTAAATTGCATGTTAAGATAAAAATATGAAGAAAACGCTTTCCTGTAAAGTAATTAGATAGCCATCACAACAAGTGTGGCATATTACAGTTGATTCAATCTCTTATTGGGTATTGTTTTAGTTCCAAGACAATGCAGTGCGCCAACTTCCCTAAGCTTTCAGATGGGTTGAGTTTTCATCTGTTTCTAATGATTGATTAGGTAAAATTAGAGTTATATCAATTGGCTATATACAGTATTAGCAGAATGCCTAAATATAGTTGTTTGGATGTTCTACACAATTTCCTTACTACAGAGAAATATTAAGATTAATTTTGATTAGTTATGTTTTATTTACAAATAAAATTAATAAATGATTAATAAATCTCGGATATATTCAAATAACTTGGTGTATATACCCATGTCAATAGATTTATTGTGGATGAAGTAAGTTTTCTAATCATTCAAAATTTTCAAGGGCAAGTGGGCATGGGACCATATAAATGCACAAATAATTTTAAGAGTTCGTTTGTTTGAGAGAAAACTGTTTGAGGAAAATTATTTTTCGATTTTTCAGTATTTAAATGATAAAAAAACTAATTGATACACGAAAAACGTTTTTCATGTACTAAAAATAGAAGTTTAGATTAGGGAAAATGACTTCTGTTTCGGCAAAAAGAAAAATCACATACTCTAAATCACATAACAAATCCAAATTGATTTTAAGAAAAAAAGAAAATTCATAAAAAATATATATTTTTTGTCATGAAGTTGGAACAAACAGCGTCCTAAATCTTTCGTTTTACATTCTCCTCAATCTTCGTGCCCAATTAATGGACGTGGACTTTGATGTAGCACCGTGCCGTTGACAAACTGGCAATAAACGGCGAAAAACGGGACGAGCAAATGACAAGAAGAACCATCCCAAAAAGAGGGGGAGAAGAATGAAGAAGGCTGTTGTGCTTATAAGTGGTGAAGCCAGAGCCTAACCAAACGTGTGCTTTGCAGTTTGTATCCATTGGATAAGAAGTGACGCCGATGGACGACCTGTGGCGAAGGATCGGCACCTGGAAAAGCCGCAGTAAATCCGCGCCAGACATAAGTGCGACCCAGAACAAGCCGCAAGAGTCTAAGCTGTCGAGGAACGAGCTAGTGTTGTTGGGGAAACCCGCGAAGAGGTTCAATTTGGCGGACGTTAATAGGGCCAGGAAGCAGAAATTGGGGAAAGCACCGCTCGAGAGGACTTACAAGGCTGAACTGGAGGACGGGATCACCACGGTGGTTGTGAAGATGCTCGGGGATGTGGTCTTGCGGGCCAAGATATTCCGGGACAAGGTTGAAACTATCGGGACCATGGACCACGAGAACCTGCTCCCTCTGAGGGGTTACTTCTACAGTAAAGACCAGAAGTTCCTCTTGTACGATTACATGCCCCTGGGAAGCTTGTCAGACCAATTGCAAAACAGAGAGACTCCCCTGAGTTGGGAAGTCAGGCTTTCGGTTGCCCTCGGGGCTGCCCGGGCCATCGAGCACCTGCACGCCCAAAATAGCCAACACGGGAACTTCAACTCGTCCAAGGTCCTTCTCACGCCGTCCTACGAGGCCCGGGTCTCCGATTATGGCCTCGCCCTCTTCCCAACTAGAGCCGGCGGGGATGGGGCCAACCAAGCCCGGGCAGGTCGGGCCAAGAAAAAAAGGGCGGATGTGCATGCCTTCGGGGTGTTGCTACTGGAGCTCCTGGAAGTAATGTCGCCCTCCGACACTTTATACAATGGTCGAGCAGATTTTCTTACGTCGGTCTATACGGGGGTCGAGAAGCTGTTGAAGTTGGCGATCGATTGTGCATCAGATGGAGTTAATTCACGTGACGGCCCCCGGACTCCGATGTCAGAAGTACGGAGGAGGATCGAGGAATTGTGTAAGCTCGGGGGACAGCGAGATTGGGAGTCACAGCCCGACAAGGTCATCAAAGGGACCAAGGATATACCTTCTTGGCTTATTCCCAGCGCACAGGTAGACAGGGACTCGCAGCTCTACCAATTCCGCAAAGTCAAAAAGGATATGCATACTCGGTGAGTTGATTTAGAGACTTCCAAAAATGCTTAGTCGCCTAACTCCATCATGACTGCTTTTAGCAACGTGAAATCAATTTTCATTTACAATGTTTCCTGTAGACAAGTTAATTACTGATGAAGTCAATGTCAATCTAAAGAAGAGGAGTGGGGAAGGAGGGAGAGAAACGAGTAAGTTTCGCATCATTGATGCAATTAAGAATATTAAGGAGTTTCAGGGCCATTGATTACTTGTATAGTAGGAAAAAATAGTAAGGTTAACTACCTACTAATAATCTTTCATGCAATATGAGAAGGCTATGCTCAAAATAAGCTTCCGCTAGCCCAAAGATATGTGTGACGTTCCCTAAAAATATGTCTCAATCTAACTGGGATGACTTCTGGTTTTCCCTTCACGAGGTGAGTGTTATTCTAGCTCTTCGAGAAGCTTGACTTGAAGAAATTTAATTTAATTGAACAATGGCCTTACCCAGCAGATACTTTTCGCAGGAAACCACCGGATGGGGTTCTGGAAGTTTCTGACAGAGTTTATGGTAAGTTTTTAAAAATGTTCCATGTTGGTCTTTGATAATTTGAAAGTGCAACAGTGGCAGGGTGCCGTATTCTCCTACTTTCTTTTGCTTTAGTGCTCTGAATTCATTGAGCTGGATTAATGCCCTCTACTTTTCTATTCTATGATTTAAGTTCTCTTGGGACAAAGGTACTTCAACAGTAGGAGAATTAACAGGAAGCCTCTTTCGTTTGGCAAGAAATACTTTAGGATACTGATATGCTTCTGCTCAAGCATTAGCGGCATACTGTACAGTAGTAATTTTGCAGAAGCATTAGTTTTTTTTTTTTCGTTACAAAATTAGGCTCTAGGGCCATGAAATCAAGGATGGATTTCATAGTCTGGGATAAGAAACAATCTGTTTCCTGCAGAAGCAGAATAATATCTGACTGAAGGTCTACTTTGCTGAATTCATCGACGGTGATTAACAAGCAATCTTGCATAAGCATTACCTACATAGAAGATTCCACATCAATTTCATGTTGGCCAGAGAGTTTGGTGAAACTTTCTAAGTTAAAAATATGCTGGCTAATGAACCAATGAACTATCTTTACTTGAGCAATGTCTCAAATTTATGCATTTAAATTTCAATCCCACTGTCAGTTAGAGGTATCATACAACACAAACTTGGAGAAGATAGATCACTTCTCGATGAATTCAATGTTCTGGTTAGTGCTACTATTTGATGCATCCATGATAACAACCAGAGAATCTTCTATCTTTTTTGGCTTTTAATGGGTGAAACCTCTTGGAACAGTTACGTAACTCTTTGGGCAACATTTCATAAAACTGTACCAGGATTCCTTACGATCGAAAAATTTTCTCAAGCAAGTCCATTTTAGAGTCTAGCTTATCTGCCATTTATAGTAGGCATTTTTGAAATTTTGGTAGCAAGCTCATTTGGGATTTAGCAAATGAATTGAGCGATTATGGGCCATGACCCTTGACTGCAGAGCTTCTTGACTACATAATTGGAGCATATTCATGGCATCAGTTCACATTATTTTTTCTAAGTTTCTTCCTAACTATTGTTAAGTTAACAAACCTAGGGGATTTAGCAAGTGAAACTCTGCAACAGGATTCAATGTCATTCTCTTCCTGAACAGCAAAGTCCTGCTAATGTTACCTGTAATTCAATTTCTATACAATTGGTGATAGGTATTTGCATATTGTCTATCACATTGCCTATGCGACTATGACCAATATTCTCTTATGCCTTTCTGGCATATTGTTACATGAAAAACAGGTGAGAGCACTCAATTTCACGGGTGCAAAGAAGGAATGGCAGCTGTAACAGCAACCAACTTTGAGATAACTTGTGGTAGCGAATGTGCATCGTCATCAGCTGTTAGTAGTGACAGTATAGAAGCCACTAAGGAACTCGTCCATAATTCTGCACAAATCCCTGAAATGACAATGCTGCAAGAAGAAAAATCTTGCCAGCTCGATGGCGTCGTATCATCAACCTCCATGTCATCTGGATCTCACTATGACGTTTTCTTGAGTTTCAGAGGACCTGATACTCGATCGGGCATTACGGATTTCCTCTATACAAGCTTATTAGCTGCCAGAATCCACACATATAGAGATGATGACAAGCTGAAAATTGGAGAAGAGATCGGTCCTGAGTTACTCAAAGGGATCAACCATTCAAAAATTTCAATCCCCATACTTTCCAAGGGCTATGCCTTCAGTAAATGGTGTCTTAGTGAGTTGGTACAAATGGTGGAGCGTAGCAAATCAAGAGGGCAGAAGATCATGCCCATTTTTTATGATGTTACCCCCTCTGAGGTTCGTAATCAAACTGGGTCTTATGGAGATGCCTTTGTTTCGCACGAGAAGCAATTTGACAATAAAGCTATCAGCAAGTGGAAGGCTGCTCTCAAGGAGGTTGGCTCTCTAAAAGGGTGGGACATTAATTCAATGACCACAAGGTACCTTGTTTTGTGGTTTCTACTTTTCGGATTCATCATAGCTTCTATGTAATGTTTAACGTACCTTTTTCTTCATACTTCTAATTCTTTTGCTTTTTTACTTTCCCAACATAAGACGAGAAGGAGAGCTTGTAAACCAAATTGTCCAGAAGATTATAGCTGAGTTGAAAAAGGCACGTGTGCTGGTAACTAACTGCTTGGTTGGTGTTGAACATCACGTGAAGGAAATCAATAGAATGGTATGTGGTGATTCAAAGGACAGTCGAATTCTCGGAATCCATGGTATGGGGGGTGTAGGAAAGACCACTCTTGCCAAAATCATATACAACCAGCTATTACATCAGTTTGAAGGTTGTTGCTTTCTTTCTAATGTCAGAGAAACTTCACAGCTAAAGGGCATTGAGTGTTTACAGAATCAACTAATCTCTGACATTCTAAAAAAAAAGTGGCCAAACATTAGCAATGCTGAGGAAGGAATTAAGATAATAAAAGAAAGGTTATGTGATAAAAAGGTTCTGGTGCTACTTGATGATGTTGATAAAATGAATCATCGGGATGCATTGATAGGAAAACCTGTATGGTTCGGTTTAGGAAGTAGGATTATCATAACTAGTAGAAATAGGGACATTGTCAATGTTTCTGAGGTTTGTTATCCATATGAGCTTATGAGCATGAACTTCAATCATTCTCTTCAACTTTTTTGCAAACATGCTTTTGAAAGAGATTACCCTTTGGATGATTATGTTGCTTTCTCCACAGAAGTGGTCAAAAGTACATCAGGTCTTCCTCTTGCTCTTGAGGCTGTAGGTAAACTACTTCTGTGCAGAAGCAAAGACGTTTGGGATGTGATATTGAGGAAGCTGAAACAAGTTCCTCTCAAGGAAGTGAAAGAAAAGTTGAAAATAAGTTACGATGCCTTGGATGATTGTCAAAAGCATATCTTTCTTGAGATAGCTTGTCTTTACACTGGATTTGATCAAAGGATAATGCTCCACTCATGGAAAGAATCCAATCTCTTCCCAGAGGAAGGTCTTGAGGTCCTTCAGAGAATGTCTTTGATAAAAATTGGGGAAGACAACAAGTTATGGATGCATGACCAGCTAAAAGGCCTTGGTAGAGACATTGTTCGTCGAGAATGCAATGAGGAATGGAAAAAGAAGACTCGGTTGTGGAACCATGCGGAAGGTTTGGATGTGGCGATGGAACCAAAGGTAAGTTTGCATTTCAACTACTTTATCCCCAGTAAGCTGACAAATTTCATGCATTTTCGCTGTGATTGTTTGCTTAATAATATCTAAGGAAAGTTATTTTTTATCTTGTGATTACTGTTGTAACTTGTTTTTGGATTATACCAATGCTTAGATTTATCTTTCATGTTCAGAAAGACAATTATACTTGTTCAATATAATATACTTGCCCTTTTGTTTTACTGTCGCAGGGAACACAAAAAATTGAAGCTCTTGGCCAGAAATTTGACCCTCAATTGCTCTATAATTTTGCAAACAAAGAAGTTGAGAGGCTATGTAATCTAAGATACCCTGAAGTGAGGGTTTTCCAAGATAACTGGCCATTGAATGATAGAGTATATGGAGATTCGACATGTATGCTACTAAGTAAGATAGGCATTTGTGTTTGTCAGCTAGGTAAACAGTTCTTTTTGCCGTCCCTTCAATAGTGTAAACAATGTACACATTGCATCTAAACAAGAGTTAATTAGGTCATCCTATTGTCATGAACTAATTGGAGTTTTACCGAGCAAAATAGATCAACATCAAGGTCTCTTGTCAATATGTCAATACTCATTGTGCACACTTGATAAAACCGAACAGTATCCTCAAAGGTCGAGCCAATGGTTGTCTCAATGCTTGGCGAGTGGGTTGACCATTGCTATGTCTCCATGCGGCAGTCATTAATCTTCTCAAACTTAAGACATGACTCGTATTATAAGTACACTCTCTGGTTGCGTTTTAGCTATATTATAGGTGGAGACAATTTCAATAGTCATAAGCACTTGTTTCTTAATATATAGTGGGTAAATAAAATATACCTATTATATAAAAAAGGGTATAAACAAAAAAATATGTTCCTGCTTGTTATTTCATCAAGAAAAAATGAGCTGAATACATATTAATTTGCGTATAATCAGCCCATCTACATTTGGTAATCAAAATTAAGACTTCATACTCATACTGTTAATTTTTGTCACAGAATCGCTCACCTAAAAGTTAGATAAATGGTTTACGTATTTGGACTCATTGAGAGAAATATAAGGCAATTTCAATAAATTTTGTTCTAGAAAATATCAAACAACACATTCGGTGTATCCAAGAATGCATCAACACACCACATTATTTTGATTATTTATTGACATTTTGGTGGTTGTTTTTCATACTTTCAATATTTTTTGTTTAGTAGATGTTACTATTCCAAAATATATTGTTACTGTAGGAACAAGTTCAAAGTATTGTTGGCATCACACTTTAAGATGCATCTTATCGAAATTTTATTGCAGCATCAAACATCTCATACTCCTTTTAATTTAATTTTTTTCTCATTAAGACGTTAAATTATGGAACCTTAAATATTTCACTAGTTTAATATCCATGTCGGGGAAATTACTCAAAAAGTCTTAAATTTATTATACAAATATCAATTCAGTCCTAAAATTTTTAAATTGATAAATATAGTCCCAAACCTTCTGAGAATTTTCCGATAAAATTTGTTCAACCAATTTAGGCCAGAAATCGTTTACATAGCAATCTAGTCAGCGTTGGCCGTACTATATGGCATGGCTGTCCATCCGATGCATACAACATCACTTAAAACAATAATGAGACATTTTATATTTTATTCTTTTTTTCTTTTCTTATTTTTACTGTTCAGTGTTTCCCGGCAATGAACAGAAGTGCTCCATTGACTGCTCTTCTTCTTCATCACTTCATGTCCCCTCCACCCTCCTCTGTTTGCCGTCAAGCTCAACAGCTCCAAATCTCGACCAAACTCCTCCGTGACATCAAGCTCGAGTCCAAGATCCTGGTTGGAGCTCAGATGCACATCAAAGTGCGAGCTCCAATAGTTTCATGGGGTTGAAACTCCTTTTTCATTCTACCATAATTCATGGGGTTAAAACTTCTTTTTGGATGGGGCTCGAGCTTTTTCATTACCAACTGAAGTGCTCGATCTTTTTCATGACCATTTGACCTCTGTTTAAGACTTCTTTTTGAACTTTTTTTGGGAAAATTACTAAAAAGGTCTTAAATATTTTACATATTTGCCAATTCAGTCATAAACCTTTTAATTGTGTGAATTGAGTACTTAACACTTTTATTATATGAATACCAGTTCAATCCTAAAATTGTTGACATGGATGTGCAACCATCCTACATAGCACAACCAATACTGATGTGGACATTTTTTTTTATATAATTTGTAATAATCTTTTTTGGTTTTTTTCCTTCTTTCCTTATCTTTATTTATTTATTTATTTATTTATTTAATTAGTTTTTGGGGCGAGGGTCAGCGATCCTGAGGGCGTCGTGGCCCTCGCTATGGCTGGCGAGGGCTTGGCAGCTCTCATTATGGCCAGCAAGCACTTGGCAGTTCTTGCCCACTAAAGTGAGGGCACGTGAAACCTCTCCAGACCTAGTGAGGTCTGCCAAGACCTCTGCTGTCCCAAGTTTGGCAAGGGTTCATGTGCCCTTGCTTTGGCTAGAGAGGGTCAATGGCTTCGTGACCCTTGCCTAGAGCTGGTGAGAGTCACAATGTGCTCGCCTAGAGCTGATGAGGTTTGCCACTCTCTCTCCAAAAAACAATAAAAAGTAAAGGAAAGGAAACAAATAAAATAATTATTAAAAAATTATTTTAGAATATCCACATAAGTAATTTCTTATCAAAATTGGCTAGACGGACTCAATTGGCAAGACGTAACAATGTTTAGGAGATAATTGACACAATTAAAAGATCTAAGACTCAATTGACATAAATGCAAGCTTAGGACATTTTTAGTAATTTTACTGAACTTTGTTGGGTTTCCTGTTATGTTGGACTCTTCTTTGATCGACCATGCTATTTCTGGTCCTATAATGGAGAACCACATTTGGGCGTTCGAGCTCCTTGTCATTGCAGACCTCAAGTCGCCAAATTTGGGGGTCGAGGTCGATGCCTTGGTGGAGCTCAAGGCATCAAGATATGGAGGTAACTCGTTGTTGGGCATGGCGAGGTTGAAGTCAAGCTGTGGGTAGATGCGGGGCTTGGTGGCGGCGGTGGAGACTCAATAAGGGCGGATCAAAAGTACTTGAGGAAGAAGATGAGCAGTTAAAAAAAATGAACAAAATGAAAAAAAAAATTACAATTAAAGAAGTTGTTTTGAGCAAATTTGCCCTCGTTGTATTGTTGGCACATCACGTAGGACATTCCACACTTACTAAATCGCCACGTCATTGATTTTTAGACTAAAATGGCTGGATAAACTATATTGGAAAGTCGTTAAAAAGTTAGAACTACATTGGTCAAATTGAAAAGTTTAAGATTGAATTGATATTTGTGCAATATGTTTATGAATTTTTGGTAAATTTTCCTATTAATGTCTATAATACATATTAAATTTATTAATACAATTAAATAATTAAATAATTAAATTAATAATACAAAGATGGACAAACTAAGTAACTTGAAGCAATAATAATTGCAAATATATCAACAACAAAGTGTTGGCGACAAAAATTTCAAAAGAAAATGAATTATTAGAATATTCTTATTCTGATAATAGATTAAGGAATTCTAGATATGCAATCTAGGAGAAAAATAGACTGCGAATTTCCTAAAAATACAAATTGAATATTGCATATTTCGGTAAGATGTCCGACAATTTCTTTTTCCAATTCCATATATTTTAGTTTCTTTGTATGGAAATTATCCCTAGTCTTTTTTATTACCATTTAATATATGGAACTGGAAGCTTGAACACATCTAATTCTCCATAGCTAGGGAGAAGTGGAGGAGAGACAGAAATCGTTCCACTCTCAAGAAGATTCTTAATTGTTTTTTTGTTTTTGGTCGAAGAAGATTCTTAATTGTTTAATCGCCTTTTAATACACCAAGTCCATGGCACAAAGGTGAAGGTTCCGACAAACTAAAGAAAGCTATCAAGCGGGGAATTGTCGTTCTTATTTTATTCTTTCGTGCTCTTATGAATTCATATTATTTTATATGCATGAAATATTGCACATGCTCATATTATTATTCGATCAATATTGCAATCTACTTGTCATGTTTTCTTTTAATCGGAAGATATATCATCACGTATGTCACGACGTCCCATGAACCTCGCAGTATATCACGTAGGAGTTTGGCTAATGGATTATTAAATCTAGACCTAACTCGGACTCTCTTCTAATTATTATGGAGTCGTCACTAATCTATTACCGATTGATCGATTAAGTATCCAAATAAAGTAATGGTGGAATTACTTTACTTCTCCGAACTAGACGAACGAAAGATTAAATGAGTTCGGGGACTTGATTACACTAGACTTCTCTAATGTCCTTTCGGTACATTTTCTCTTTTATTCAAAGAAATATTTTTCAAGCAACTTGCATTGATTTTAAATTACTCATAATATATGAGGTGATCATGCAGATATAAAACATTATTTAACACTTAATAAAGCACAGAGGTAAATAAATTGCAAGCATAGGGAGGTAATGCTTATCTCAGAGCAATAAAAGCATCTGTAGTGTTAGGTAGAAAATCACATCTACATCCTAAATATGATTTTTGATTAACATGTAATTTCACTCAAATCTTTTTAGGGGTTTTCATTTATTCAAATGCAAACTATACTATATGAAATGCATGTTACTAATCTAACATAACATGTGGCGTAACTTATCTAAATGTCCTAATTCTATTGACAATTAAATATATTATTCTAGCACGGCACACAATTTCATGAACCTAGACATGCAATTTCTAATATGACATGGAACTTAATTAAATGACCTAAACATATAGATCAATACATGACATACAAGCAATGACATGGTATATATGGTGATGTGGCACAACGACATGCCATACAATGACGAAGCATGATGACGTGGCATAGGATACACGACATGGCAGGATGACACACGAGACGCACATGATACGTAGTATCATGCTCTCTTGATCTCAATTTTTCATGTGATTTTTGGCCATGGCCTTGACAAAAATTTAACGCTCTTAAGGGCTTAGTCCAATCTGTTAAGTTCAAGACCTTCACTTAGACTCATCCACCATTGGTCCAATTAATATGCAAATGCAATTTAATTAATATTTTTGCTAGGGGACAGGGTTGAGCATTAATTTTCTATTTAATGAATTACTAAATAGAACATCAAAATTTAGGTGTCAATAAGTATAAATCCACATTAAATAAAAATCCACATATAGAGAATTTGATTGGTGTGAATAATTTGTTATAGTATTGTGCATATTATTACTTTTGTGAAAATTAATGTCGGCACCATCAAAAAGTAAATTACCGAGTAAATCTCACGTGCGAATGTGCCGTGGGGCTCCACCCGCCACGAGCTTTAGGTAGGTAGCATTGCTGATGTATATATTAATTCTGTCTTGCACCGTGGCAAATCAAGTTTCAAAATTACTTTAGTATGTTTCTTATAATATTTTGACTTAAGATTATGACAACTTTTTGAAAGAGTTAAAAATGGAGAGAAGGACACTATTAGTGCCATAAGTTGTATACGGCGCTCACTTTGGTGCCAAAAGTTTCCGTCGGATCACTTAAGTGCCAACAAATTTGAAAAATGATCATTTCAGTGCCAATGCCAACGAAATTGGCCGGACATCCGACGTGGCACTTTTTTATTAATTTTTGAAGCCGACGTGGCTCGTTGGAGAGTCTAGTTAGCCATCTAAACAACAAAACGACGTCGTTTCACGTCTTCCCCTAACTTAGAAACCCTAAATCCCTAAATTGAGAGAGAGAGAGAGAGAGGGAGAGAGAGAGAGAAGGAACGTCGTCTTCTTCTTCTTTGAAGACCAACACCAGCAGGCACTAGCAATTGCACCAGCAGCAGCACCGGCAGCGTACCAGCAACGACGACATCCTCGGCACCGGCACCACCACCAGCAATAGCAGGGCACCAACGGCACCTTCGACCCCTCTTCTTCCTCCTCTTCCTCCACCCTCGCTTCCTATTCTTCCTGCCACTTCTTACTTGAGTAACAATTTCAATCTCTCCTTGCTCAC
This sequence comes from Eucalyptus pumila, assembly GCA_016097595.1. NCBI lineage: Eukaryota > Viridiplantae > Streptophyta > Magnoliopsida > Myrtales > Myrtaceae > Eucalyptus > Eucalyptus pumila. The sequence goes on from CM027848.1 coordinate 25,975,596, forward strand.
TTGGTCGAGCAACTACAATGGTGGCAAAGTGATGGTGGTCGAGTGATGGCGGGCGAACAACGGTGGCAGAGTGGCGAGTGGCGGAAACCCTAATTTCAATCCCCATGAGCTATATGGCGTCGTTTCTGTGAGAATGTCCACGTGTAACGGCAAAACGACGTCGTTTCTTAAAGAGGATGGAAAATGTCGTTTTCCATCCACCATGACTTTTTTTTTAAAAAAAATATAAAAGCCACGTAATTAATCTGGCTGGAATTTCTCGCCGGTGGCACTAAAGTGATCGTTTTTTCTCCGATTTGGCACTTAAGTGATCCGACAGAAACTTTTGGCACCAAAGTGAATACCGTACACAACTTATGGCATTGATAGTGTACTTCTCCCGTTAAAAATATAAAGATGTCCATCATTACAAAAGTTAACAAAGGGTAGAAAAACTATATTTGTAGAGAGTTCATTACATTACTTTGTTATTTTAAAATTGAGGTATGACCAAGTGTATAAGTTGTCCACAGTTCAGGTTTAAGAAAATTCAAACCAAATTGAACCATTGAGGTGTGAGCTTGCTACCAACCAAATTGTGATCTAAACCGAATACAATCCGCTTCTGTTCGGATTTTCAGTATTTACTTTTTCTTTTTTCTTTTTTTTTTAACCCTGCCCAAACTCACTTTCCTTCTTTTTTATTTATTTATTTTTGTTCTCCGCAAAATCTCTCTCATCTTCTTCTTCTTTATCCTCTAAGCCGGACTGCGTCTCTCTTCTTTATACCCCACCACCACTCCACTAGGTCCACCGCCGACACCCATCCTCCCTCACCTCCAGTCTCCAAACCTTCTTCTCTTTGCCTCTTTCCCAAGTCCCAGCGCCACCTCCGTATCCTCTCGACCTCTCCTAACAGCCACGATCAAGGAGTCTCGCTGGCTCTGGGAAAAAGCAACGGTAGCTACGCGAGGAGTAGTAGCGGTGGCTCCGCGAGGAGCAGAGGTGGGCTTGCGAGACGGAGTCCCTCCTTGACGAGAGATCGCCCGGTTAAAGCTCCGGATTCATCCTAGAGCCCGGAATTCAGATTCGGGGAGGAAATTCGAGGGAGGTGACAGACGTGGTTCCACCGTTGTAGGCGTTGCAAGAGAGGAATTTGATCGCAGAGGGCGGGTCGAGCGCGAATCCGATGCTATTGGACGAGAAAGAGGAGAAGGCGATGGAGGAGAAGGAAACTGCAGCAGAGGAGAGATGAAGATTAGTGTTTCTCGATGGCGATTTTGAGAAAGGTGAAAGAAAAGAGAAACACCGTGTAAATTGTTGGGTAATTTTCAGTTCGATTCGGTTAATCATACCGAAAATACGAATGGTTACTTTTTTCATTATTAGAAAAAAAAATGGACAAAAATTCGGTTCAGTTCGATTCGATTTCGATTTAGTTTTTCGGTTCGATTCTAACACCGCTTATAATAAGTAATGACTTCATAATTGAAAATCTGTATGAATACCTATAGTGGCAAAATATGTCATATTTCTTCAGTGAATGTATGAATTACATAATGTGATTGCTCAAATTCAACAAATCAGTGATATGAGTATCAATTTAAATTGTGCTTAATAAAAAGCTCAATAAAAGTGGAACAATGCAGAAACATCTTTGTTGGGGAAGCAAATAATATTATAAGATTAAAAAAATTCATCATCACAAAAACAAGTGAGACAAGGGAGAGTGTTTCACTTCCTATGTAATTAAAGAATTTTTACGATTAGGGATTTGATTGCACTAATAATTTCTATTATTGCTTTTTTGATTTCTCAAACAATCATTTTCATCAATTATGAACCCTGAAGGTCTTTTAAGTCACTATGTGTTCATGACATTGGATTTATTATGGTCCTAAGAATAGTTCTAACCATTCTACTAAAACCGACAAATCATAATACAGAAAAGAAGTATAAAAATAACTGCACTCAATTGATCCAAGAGAGCAATGAAAAGACGAGTAAAGAGCAAGATGGAAAAAAGGAACTCCATACCAATCGGACGAAGAATATAACATGGCCTTGTTATTATGCCTTAGGAAGCCAATATCATGAACTTAGTTCAAATCAAATTTAATTTTAAAAAGAAACTAATTTTCCTATCTCTCAACTAGAGAAAAAATCATGATTTATCTTAAACCATGTATACACCATTCAAATGAAACTACACCAATTTTAATACTAAAATCCGACAATCCAATCAAAGTCTATTTTCTTAAACTACTATTGAAAAACTATTTTTCCAACTTTTTATTTACGGAATATTTTTATTTTTTTAAAGGAGACACAGGGCCAGGCTTTTGGGCCCAATCCGAATATGGATCACGAGTGGATTTCTCGGGTCTGGAACACAGACACCGAAGGGCTTAATCAAAGTAAATCCACATCAATCAAATGAAACCCAACTCCCAAGAACTCAGCCGAAACTCTAACAAAAATTCCATAGCTGAGAGAAAAGTTACTGCGACAGAGTTGAAATCCAGTCCAAGACATATCCAGAAACTTTCCCATCTCGTCTGCACGCATTAGGAAACAATGTCAGTGAGAAAGAGAACGACCCACAAAGAAGATCAGCAGGGACAAATTTGGGACACAGCAGCTTCCACCCGCAACCATCTCCGACCATCACAATGAAATACTAGTACAGAACATGATGAACTTCCTTTCACCGTCTCTCTTTGATTTTACCTATCGGATACATGAACTCTGTCTTTTCTCACACGCACACTTTGCTATAGAGTGCAACATGCACGCGCTCTGTTTCTTTTAGGTAGCTCTGCGTAAGACATTTCTGAATTACGTTCATGACCAGCAAAAACCAGTTTTAATCCCATGAAAATACTTCAAAGACTTACTCAACCACACGACCTCACTCATGGGAAAGATTCATTTACCTAACGTTCATCCATATCCAGCGAGAAGACTAACGAAGTAAATCAGAATTGAAGACAACATGAACATATGATATCAGACAAAAATGAAACAATCGCGGTATTTGGGGGTCCCGGTCCTAGACTAAATTCATAGGAATCAGAGATGGAACGAGTAAATCAAACGTGTGTATTACAATATGAACATGAGATTGACATCCGGATTTTTATATTCAGTAAGACACATTTCAAATGCGTAGACAATTTCGTTCAGGCATTTTCGTAAACTCATTGTAAGCAACGAATTGGAGAATGAAACGAAGCAGGAATGCGTGCGAAATCGAAACTTTAAATGCCACTGGAATAACATAGGTCATTAGAAGTCATGGGTACGGCCTCCAATACAGCAGATTGGAACTGTGATGAAATAGAGCATGAAGCCTTACCTTAGCGAAGGGCATTACCGATTGCAATCGATTGCTTAACATGCTAGAGGGGATCTGAGAAACGTTGGTGACGGCGATTGGCGCCAGCGAGTGAGTCTCGAACTAGCTCAAAGTATTGCACGCTCACTGGCTCAGAAAGAGGACAGGCTCCTGCGCAACCGAGGTCAACGAAGAAAGTCTGCGAAACGGAGAAATCAGTGAGAAGGTTTTCTAAGAACTTCCTACAACTCGAAAGAAATTACTCTCCCAACGCGTGACCGAATTTCCCCTGCTGCCCAGTGAGTGATTGCAGCTTGAAGAAAAGGTCGTTGTCTAAGAAGGATCGCGGACCTTGAAAATGAAGGCTCTAGAAACGTCAACAATGAAGGTCGAGGCCAGCGAAAGAGAATCGGGCGAGCGCCAGGCACTTCAGGCACTTTGATCAGGAAACAGGGGAGAACAGAGGTGCAGTCGGCGAGGCTCAGAAGTGGCTGACAGCATCGCCTGACGGTGGCTACGACCATTATTAATAGCCTGAATCGACAAAGATGTTCTGCAAAAGAGAGAAATCAGTCAGGATACTCTCTAGGAACTTTCTACAATTCAAAAATTACGTTCTGTCATGGCCATTCTCGGTCGACAATCGAAGATGAGTAGCCAACGACTTGTGGAAGTGTGGCCGGTGGAGATCGGACCTGGTAGTGGAGAATCGGTCACAAGCTACGGACGTCCGCCCACGGGGAAGAAAGTGCGTAATGAACTGACTCTGCTATTCACGTCTAGCGCAACGCTTCGCTCGTCTCACTCCGTCATCCTTGGTTTCGTGCTGATGTAATGCAATTTGAACTGGTCTCCCTATTTTGTATTTAATATCAATTTTGATCGTTCTTTTTTTTATTTTTTTCTGTTATTTTTTTAAAAATATTTTATTATCGACTAAAATTCAGATATCAATAGACATTTTAAAATCATAACGGTAACGTAGCATCTTACATATGAAAATAAAAACATTAACTCAATAATGAATGCACAAAACATAACGGATTGATTCGAATGAAATTAAATCCATACTAGTTGAATGTCAGCATGTTGGACGGATATTAATTTACTCAATCCTTGCCACAATCCTAATGATATTGAACATGCGAAGTCCTTCACAGACACACATATACATACACACACATTATTATCCATTCAATTTTCCAATAAAGATTACTAATGAATGGAGGAGGGCAAGTACTATGGAGGCTTTGCTAATTTCATGATATTCCTCCATGTGGCTTATCTAGTTATTTGATAGGAGATATGACTAGCCGATGTCGTTCATGTATGGTTATGCCTTACTAATGTAATGGTCTATTAAGCCCCCATTCCTCAAAACTATGGAAATAACTTCTGAAATGAGTATTGTTGTGAATATGAGTTTTGCACTATGCAAGTCCATCAGAATTGAATGATGGATTCTCTCAGGAAATTTTTAGAATGATGCGCATCACTAAAATCATGGGGCAGTTGGCAACTCGTCAGACCTCCAATGACAGTATGGATTTCTTGCTTGGTTGGCTCCTACTTATCATTGCTATGGATAACTCTGAAGAACTCGGTTATTATGTATTAATATGAATATGTTGCTCACTTCAAGAGGTTTTTATATAGCCTACTACACAGCGTAATGGAGAGGTTAATATTCAAATAAATGATTATAATCGCAAGTTCACAAATTTAGTCTTTGTGATTGTACGTCGACCTGATCACAAGTGGTTACAACTCTTCAATTGCCATTGGACTTAACTATTAATCAGTATCTCATTTAGTCTTTAGTCTTTATATTGAACATTTATCTATATTTATTAACTAAACTATATCATGGTCATCGATAATCATAGTCATCAACAAATGTCTCTGCTGTCAATAACTCATTGATAGTATACTCATACTTAACACTGAGCTCTATATCTATTTGAGTTGACGTCATGTTGCTTAAAAATACCTGGCCATTTTAAAATGTCAACAATAACGTATTTCATATTCAAATGGATGGGCAAGAAACCAGAAAAAAAAATAAGTATTACAACAAAAATTGGGTGTATAGATATATAGTCTAATTGACTTCAGTTTGTCCTTCCTCATGTGGAACTCACGTCAAATTACCCTATTTGGATACGGGCATATCTAATAAATGTCACACTTCCGAACCCCTTTATCTTATTGCCAAATATTATCTAACATTGCAATAGAATATCTTTTATTATCTTTAGGCGTTTCGATGAACTTGCACGTATAAGACAAGCAATTAACAATTCATACCACCCCATAATGTAAATACTACATAGCGAGTTCATATGTGTGCATGCTACCATAAAACATTAATTAATGAAATTTTGTCAATGAAGTTTGAGTAAAAATTGAAGAATCTCATGAGTTATATGGGCATCAATATTTGGGGTAAGCCAAACAAATTATATAGCTTATAAACATGCATACATTCCATTGGATATTTTGAATCATGTATTTTGTCTTCTCAAAATAGAAAACGCAAAAATTTAAACTTATCCGTCCAAGAGTATGTATGTTCACTGAAGATAAGTTATTATGATGTAGACCTCCGTTATAATGTATCCACTTTCATCAAACTATATATTACGACTCCCTCGAAAGAATGATTATTCTAGTCCTTTTGCGACGGCATTGGCTTCTGTTACATGATAATGACATGTTATGACTATTTCCAATATAGTGCACCTACCAATTTGCATGATAATTTGCCAACACTATTTCAAAAATATTTGATGTGTTCAGTGCTTTCTCTGTCATTAGTCAGTCTTTGGTCAACCTTTGGACAACTGTTTGATTAAGAAAAAGATAAGGCAAAATTCGATGTGTCAAATTGTTTTGCACAAATGGTTCTCACATTTGAGGTTTCTTTCGTCTAATTGCATGACGGGCCCAAAGTCACGAGTTTCCCTGCCCTCAAGAATATGACCCTTAATTATTTTTTAAATATTTTTCTCCAAATTCGAAAAGAAATAGCATTTTTATATTACAAATTATGAATACTTTACTCTTCATAACAATATAATGATCGTAAGAGCTTCACAATTGTTGAGGTACACATGAGAACTATGTTACAAAAACATATTCCGCATCGGAGATTTGATGTGGTATGGAAAAAAGTTAATATATGCTAGTATGCTCATAACTCATCGATTAATCTTTTGTGCAAATATAAGTCTAACTGAATATATTGATAGTTTGGGATTTGAGCTCCCTCTTAATGATCTCTACAAGCAAGGTGGCTTAATGTCACTCGTCCCTACAACAATAATGAAAACAAAATTTCATATCCTATCAAAAAAAGAAAAAACAAGAAAAAGAAAAACTCATGAAAGTTGGCTCATTCTCTCGATGGTCTCCTAAGGCAAAGGTGGCTTCTTGTACTGCCGTCCCTACAAAAATAACGAAAAAAATAAACAGCTCGTCAAAGTTGGTTCATTCATTTCGTCCCGCCTGAACAAGTATGATCCTTCATGTCCATATTCAATTAGAAATTAGGCCTTGGCACGTCTCTAGACCCAGGCTTTGAAAGCTCAAAAAGCTCAGTCCAACTCATAGTATATTTTAAAAACCCTCAAATTATACACATTTTAATTTAAGAAAATAGGTTATTCAAACCCTAAAACCCATTGAAAATCCTCGAACGAGTTCTCTTTCTCTCCGGTAAATGTTTCTTTCTACCGAAATTAACAAATAAGAGATATATCTAGAAAAATGATCTGGGTAGGCTCAAACTAAGCCAGAGGGAACCGAAAACTGTTAGTACAACAGCCTGCACCCGCCACTACAGGAAGCAACCTCATGCCAAAGAAACAAGTGGGGTTTAAGATTTTCCTCCTTGTGGGGTCAATTTGGCGACGTTTGATTGTTGAATGGGAGTGCGTTTATTTCAACGAAATGGTCCCCTCGAAAATATTATATTATGGAACTTTCACGGCACAATCATAAGATGATCCGATTGATTTTAGAAAGTTGACTTTCGAAAAAGTTGTGAGAAAAACATATGAGATCAATGAAAAGTAGAATGAGAAAGTAGAAAAGAAACCGTGTGGGAAACTCCTATAGTCTGCTATTAGTGTCCAAGAAACTTCCTACTAATGATATCATGGACCATGGGGGAAAAGCAAGAGCTATATAAGCATCAAATTAGGAGGGGAAGATTCTCCAAATAGTCCCAACTTATTTCAGTCATAAATTTTTCAATTTTCCTAATTTAGTCATAAATATTTTCACATTTTGCCAATTTAGTCCTAAATCTTTTCATTTCTTACCAATTGAGTCCATCTAGCCAATTTTAGCTGAAAATTGCTAATGTGGATAGCTTGCGTTGATGTGACACTTTTTCAAATAATATTATTATAATATATTATTTTTATGGTTTTTTTTTTTTACATTTTTGGCTTTTTTTCAGCGGGCGGGCGGGGGAGGGGGGGTTTTGATCTAGCTGGCAACCCTTCCTGGCCAACCTTCTCCCACTTTGGGTGAGGGTCACGATGCCCTCCCCCAAAAATGATGAGGACTGTGACGCCCTCGCTAGATTTGGCCAGGCGAGGGCCATGAGTAAGGTCACCGCCCTTGCTCGCGAGGGGCACGACACCCTCACCCAGAGCTGACGAGAGTCGGCCAGCCCTCACCTGTGGGTGGCAAGGGTTGGCTGGCAACCCTGTCTAGCTAGAACTGGGCCAGAGGGAACCGAAAACTGTTAGTATAATGGCTTGCGCCCGCCACTACAGGAAGCAACCTCATGCCAAAGAAACAAGTGGGGTTTAAGATTTCCCTCCTTGTGGGGGAGTCAATTTGGCGACTTTTGATTGTTGAATGGGAGTGCGTTCATTTCAATGGAATGGTCCCCCCGAAAATATTATATTATGGAACTTTCGCGGCACAATCATAAAATGAACCGATTGATTTTAGAAAATTAGACTTTCGAAAAAGTTGTGAGAAAAACATATGAAATCAACGGAAAGTAGAATTGGAAAGTAGAAAAGAAACTGTGTGGGAAACTCCTATAATCTGCTATTAGTGTCCAAGAAACTTCCTACTAATGATATCATGGACCATGGGGGAAAAAGCAAGAGCTATATATGCATCGAATTAGGAGGGGAAAATTTTACAAATTGTCCCGACTTACTTCAATCATAAATTTTTCAATTTTCCCAATTTAATCATAAACATTTTCGCATTTTCCCAATTTAGTCATAATTCTTTTCATTTCTTGCTAATTGAGTCAATCTAACTAATTTTAGTTGAAAATTGCTAATGCAGACAACTGGCGCTAACGTGACACTTTTTCAAATAATATTTTAATAATATATTATTTTTATGGGTTTTTTTTTTTTTATAACTTTTTTGGCTTTTTTTCCCGAGGGAGGTGTTGGATCTAGCCAGCAACCCTTGCTGGCCAACCTTCTCCCACTTTAGGCGAGGGTCAGATTTAGCCGACAACCCTTGTTGGCCAACCTTCGCCCACTTTGGGTGAGGGTCGCAATGCCCTCCCCCAAAAATGATGAGAATTGTAACACCCTCGCTAGATTTGGCCAGGTGAGGGCCATGAGTAAGGTCACTGCCCTCGCTCGCGAGGGGCATGACACCCTCGCCCAGAGCCGGCAAGGGTTTGCTAGCCCTCACCTATGGGTGGCAAGGGTTGGCTAGCAACCCTGGCTGGCTAGAACTAGGCCAGAGGGAACTGAAAACTGTTAGTACAACGGCCTGCGCCCGCCACTACAGGAAGCAACCTCATGCCAAAGAAACAAGTGGGGTTTAAGATTTTACTCCTTGTGGGGAGTCAATTTGGCGACTTTTGATGGTTGAATGGGAGTGCGTTCATTTCAACGAAATGGTCCCCCTGAAAATATTATATTATGGAACTTTTGCGGCACAATCATAAAATGAACCGATTGATTTTAGAAAATTAGACTTTTGAAAAAGTTTTGAGAAAAACATGAGATCAATTGAAAGTAGATGGGAAAGCAGAAAAGAAACCGTGTGGGAAAACTCCTATAGTCTGCTATTAGTATCCAAGAAACTTCCTATTAATGATATCATGGACCATGGGGGAAAAAGCAAGAGCTATATATGCATCGAATTAGGAGGGGAAATTTTTCCAAATAGTCCTGACTTACTTCAGTTATAAATTTTTCAATTTTCCCAGTTTAGTCATAAACATTTTCACATTTTGCCAATTCAGTCCTAAATCTTTTCATTTTTTTACCAATTGAGTCAATCTAGCTAATTTTAACTGAAAATTGCTAACATGTATAGCCGGTGCTAACGTGACAGTTTTTCAAATAATATTTTAATAATATATTATTTTTATGGTTTTTCTTTTCTTACTTTTTTGGCTTTTTTTGGGGGAGGGGGTTTGGATCTAGCCGGCAACCCTTGCTGGCCAACCTTCACCCACTTTGGACGAGGGTCGCAACGCCCTCCCACAAAAACGATGAGGATTGTGACGCCCTCACCAGATTTGGCTAGGCGAGGACCATGAGTATGGTCACCACCCTCGCTGGCGAGGGGCATGATGCCCTCGCCTAGAACCGGCAAGGGTTGGCCAGCCCTCACTTGTGGGTGGCAAGGGTTGGCTGGCAACCCAAAAAAAAAAAAAAAAAAAGTTAAAAAAAAAATAAAAAAAAAAAAAAAAAAAAACATAAACATTCAAAATATTTTAAAAATATTATTTAAAAAGTGCCACATCAGTGCTGGTCATCCATATTAGCAATTTCAGACCAAAATTGGTAGGATGGACTAAATTGACAAAAAGTGAAAAAGGTTTAGGGTTGAATTGGCAAAATTGAAATGTTTAAGATTTTTTGAATAATTTTCCCAATTAGGAGTAAGCATAACAAATTATATAGCTCATAAGCATACTGATATTTCGTTGGATGTTTTGAATCATGCATTTTGCCTTGACAAAATAGGAAACACAAAAAAGTTAGATCCACAGGAAAAATCAAAAGAATACAAGACAAGAAAAGGACACAAAAGTGGCTTAATTGAACTCAATCGAAAGGAAACAGAAAATTGAGAATGCTTATTCCAATCCTCTACGACAGCACTAGTTCATGTTAAGCGGCAGTTGTCGTAGGTTTACGACATGTTACGACTATTCCCATATAATGCCTCTTCCAATCTCCATAATAATTTCCCATTAAAATTTTCAAGTGCCCTTTCTCTCATTGGTCAAACTTTGGTCAATTTTTTGTGAACCCTAGGATAATTGTTTGATTTTAGAAAAGACAAGGCAAAATTCAAGGTGTTGACATGTTTTGAAATCGTTCCTACAGTTGACGTTTCTTCCTACTGCTCACAGGGCTGGGACAACGTCACAATTTTTCTTGCCCTCAATGTTATTTGAACCTTTTTCAATTTTTTTCTCAAAATTTTGAAACTAAATGATACTTTTACATTAGTAATTATGAAATAAGTTATATTTCACTCTTCATATCGATACGAGGCTGTAAGTGATTCGTAAGTTGTTGAAAGTACAAGCGTGAGTTGTATTAGAAAAAAATCTCATATTAGAGGTTTGATATGGTGCAGAGAAATTTATATATGCTAGTCCGTCCATAACTCAATTGCTTAAATCCTGGAATGAAGGTAGATTCAATTACATATATTGATGAGCTCGGATTTAGATTCCTTCTATATGATTTCTCAGGCAAAAGTATTGCGTTTTTGCTACATGTCTCTATAACAATAATGAAAAGGAAAATTCAATCAGAAAAGAAAAAGTCAACTCGTGAAAACTGGCTTAGTCGTTTTGTCTAGCCTCGGCCAGTTCCATCCTTCGTGCCAATATCCAATTGGAAATTTGTGCTCGAGCATTTCCCCGAGCCTAAGCTCCAAAAGCTCCAAAAGCCTACTCCAACTTGTTAACATATTTTAAAAACCCTAAAACCCTTGGAAAATCCACAAAGGCACTCTCCTTCGCTCTTGTATATACGGAAATTAACAAATAAGAAAAGTCTCTGAAAATTATTTGGTACAAAGGCCTGTGCCAACCCCTCTAGGAAGCTATTTCATGCCAAAGAAACAAGTGTAGTTCAAGATTTTTTTTTTTTAATGCACTTCTGGAACATTATCGCTGCCCCTCTTTTTTTCCGATTCTGTACGGCAAATATGCCAAACAATTGGCCTCATCTTTCTTTTCGTTTTTGGGAAGTCACTTTAGCGGCTTTTGATGTGGAATGGCACCGTTCATTTCAACGAAAGGGGGGCCCCCTGAAAAAAAAAAAAAAAATTATTAAGGAACGTTCGCGGCACAACCATTCCGAAAACTAATTGATTTTAGAAATTTGGACTTTTGAAAAAGTTGGTAGAAAAGCCATGTGAAATCAATGGGAGTGTAGAGTGAGAAAGTAGAAAAGAACCTATGTGGAAGACACGAGGGTAAAGTCTCATTCTAACTTCTTTTTTTTTTTTATAGAAATCTATTTGGTAACATTTTTTTATTTTCGAGAATAGATTTATTCCTGAGAGCAGATTTACAAAAGAATAAAAAAAATTTTAAAAAAAGAGTTGATTCTTTGCTTCCAGAAAAAATTCCAAAATCAAGCCCAAACCTTTTTATCCCTTGTCTTTTCTTCTTTTCCTTTTCTTTCTGTTTCTTCTTCCTCCTCCGCTGCGAGTCGCCCTCACCCTAGCTTGGTGAGACTCGACCTCACCTTGGCTCGCCCAACCCGTGGCAGTTGAGCGATGTCAGCTCTTGTTAGCTCTCATCTAGCCAATCGCAAGCTATCGTTGTGGCCAACCACCAACTAGAGGAAGAAGAAGAGAAGGAAAAAGAAAAAGAAAAAAAATGCAATAAAATTATTTAAAAATTTTAAAACTTTGACGGTCGTAATAAATGCATTTTTATTTCAAGAATATAAATTTTAGACAATTACTAAATACATTTAAATCTTAGAAACTAATCCAGGAAATAGAATTAAAAAAAACTATTTCTAAGTATAAATTGTTCTCGAGAGCATAATAGTTACTAAGGTTGCGCATGATAAAATTTCTGTTTTTTTATTTCTCTGTTTCTCTGTTTCCCGGAACAGGTTTGGAACAGAAATCCGTTTGGTAACGCAATTTGATTTCTCTATTTCTGAAATAGATTTCTATTCCAGAAATAAATTTGAAGAAGAAATTAGAAGCTAAAATTTTTAGCTTCTCAATTTCTGTTCCAGAAATTTTGTCATGCGCACCCTAAATGCATTCCTAAAGTCCCCAGTGTCCAAGACACATCCAACTAACTAGTGATATGATTGACCAAGATGGAAATAGCAAGAAGAAGACCGGGAGGTAACGAGACTTAAAAAGAGAAAGACCGTCTCATGCTGCCATAGCACGGCATGGTCGCCTTCATTTTCCGGGAGGGGAGAGAGAGAGGGGGGAAATGCGAGAAATTTTTTGTCTCATGTAGTTGCTCAGTCGCTGTTCACTCTCCTATCCACGCACTGTGAAATGGAGTGCTCATCTAGCAAATCCGGCCAGAGAAACGGCAATAGGGCATCTCTTCACCATGAAGCCAAGGCAAGAGGGAAGGAGAAGAGAGAGAATCAGTTTCTTCAAGTACTACACTTGTGTGTTCATGTACCAATAGGAGTATCATGACATGCCGCCAAAAAGATGAAAATAACATTACAGAGCTATTGTGACATCCAGCTGCATTAAGTTCTCATCTGTTTCCTATATTTAATCAAGTCATTAGAGGAATGCCAAAAGATATTAGGGGAATGAATGTTCCTCACTATTTTCGCACTCTCATATACCATATTATTGATATTAGTATAAATGTTCCTTACAATTCCTCCGCTACAATATGCTTAGTAAATATTAATACAAAAAAGTATTAAGATTAATTTGGCTAATAATGCTTCACTTACTAATATTGTTCATTAATAAATAGTGTTAATATCACGAAAAACTTTAAATTTGTACTCCTGTGACAAATTTACCTAAAATTAATTTTTTGATCACCAAAAATCCTAAACTGATATATCTATGGGAAATTTATTTTATGTTAGTTTCCTTTAAATTTTATTATCAAATTGCCAAATTGGATGATACGTGGCAATTAACGGATGTATTAATTTGGGATTTTACCCTCCATTTATCATGGATGTATGGGAAAATTTGTCATAAATATGCTGGTTTTGGGTTTTTGATGTAAATTTATCAATTTGGGATTTTTTGTGGTAATAACTTTAATCAATAATCTGAAGCCAAAGCCAAACCAAAAGAGGGGAAGAAGAATAAAGAAAGCTATCGTGCTTGGGCGGTGAAGCCAAAGCCAAACCAAACGTGTGCATTGCAATTTCCATTCATTGGATAAGAAGGGACACCAGTGAACAAACTGTAAAGAAGATCGACTCCGGGAAGAACAGCAGTAAATCGTAGTCAGAGAAAAATGCCACAAGAAGCCGTAAGAGCCTAAGCCGAAAAGGAACGAGATGGTGTTGTTGGGGAACCCAGCGAAGAGGTTCGATTTCGAGGGTCTCTCGAGGGCCAGTGCCGAGGTATTGGGAAAAAGGACGCTCCGGACGACTTACAAGGCTGACCACGAGGAGGGGACCACCACGGTGGTTGTGAAGAGGCAGAAGGATGTGATCTTGTCGGCTGAGGATTTCCGGGACAAGGTCGAAGTTGTCGGATCGACGGACCACGACTGGGGATCGCAATTCTTGTCACCACCTCGTGAGGCAGAGCTTTACCCAGCCAATGCCTGTGTCATATGCGGGGCGTGACTCGTCCTTATTCCCTGCAGGAAACTGTGTCCCGCTTGGAAAAAAAATTTGCTATATTTTTCGAATTATGTATTAAAAATAAATAATTGTTAGAGCTTTTGTATGAATAATGAGTTTTTGTGAAAGGGATTGTTGACCACGTTTTTAAGTTTGAGAGAAAATCTCACATTTTAAGCTAGTTTTTAGGGTGATAATGGCCCAAGATCACTAAATACTGGTATCAGAACCTGGATGGCCAATAAGTTTGAATCCAACAATTACATGGAAGAGTCACGAGTTGTTGTGGCTTTGAACCAGACCCGATATGTGAGTGGAAAATTGTTGAGATTGGGTTGATAGTCAATTTATAAATGTGAGAAAAAGCCAGAAAGGCTCAAGACCACCCAACAAGTCTTAATTTATAAGATATCCGAATCATTAATGAATATTTTTGTCAATTATTCAAGCAAGGTCGGGCTAATATCAGTCCCCGCTCGCCCCGCCTGCAGCCAAATGCCCCGCAAGGCATTTTTCGTAGGGAAAATTTGCCTCTTAACGTTAAACCTAGTTCTTTCTTCATCGCACTGCAGGAATTTTGTTACTGTGGATATTAATTAAAATCACTTAAATATTAACGTTAAATAAGCGTAACAGCATTATCTTACTCTACATTACAATATTTCGTAAAATGCAATATTAGAATTAAAATCATTGAAATACTATGTAAATTATGTGCACTATCATTGTCCACGATGACCATAACCGAATTATTAATCAAACATGTTATATAAATTATAATATCTTGTTGATGAATAATTTTGAATATTTAATGTAATCAAAAGGGAAAAGTGCCAAAAAAGTCCTAAACATTTTTTTGGTACCAATTTAGTTCTAAACATTTTTACTTAGTGTCAATTTAGTCCTTTCCGGTCAATTTTGGCCGGATTTTGCTGACTGAACACCGACCGGCTGACGTGTCCTAATCGGTGCTGATGTGAACCATTTTTAATAATATTTTAATATTTTTGAATTTTTTATTCTTTTTCTTTATTCTTTATTCATTTTTCATTTTTCATTTTTCATTTTTTTCTTTTTTCTCCTCTCCTCCTCCCTCCGGCTGTTGGTTGGACCACGGCGACCGGCCAAGCGATGGCCGGCAAGGCTCGTCGGCCACCTCGCCAGTGGCCGCGAGGGCGGCCTCGCGCTGGGCGGTGAGGGCGAGCCTTGCCGGCGCCACCCAAGCCACGATTCGGCGAGGTCGAGCCTCACCGGCCATGGGTGAGGCTCAACCCTCCCCAAATCCAGCGCGAGGCGGCCTCCCGCCGGGTTGGCGAGGCTCGCCCTCGCCGAATCTAGCGAGGCTCGACCTCACCGGCGCCGCCCAAGCCGCGATTTGGCAAGGTCGAGCCTCATTGGCCATGGGCGGGCGCATCTCCCCTTGGCGTTGGAGCCGCACGCAGAGGATCCCATCTCCCTTACATCGCATCTCCCCTTGGCATTGGAGCCAGCCCGACGGGAGGTCGCCTCGCGCCGGATTTGGCGAGGGTCGAGCCTCACCACCCAGCGCGAGGCCACCCTCGAGACCACTGGCGAGGTGGCCGGCAAGCCTCGCGGGCCATCACTTGGCCAGTCGCCGTGGTTCAACCAGTGGCCGGAGGGAGGAGGAGAGAAGAATAAAAGAAAAATGAAAAAGAAAAAGAATAAAAAAATTCAAAAATATTAAAATATTATTAAAAATTATCTACATTAGCACCGATTAGGCCACATTAGCCGGTCGGCATCCAGTCAGCAAAATCCGACCAAAATTGGCCAGAATGGACTAAATCGGCACTAAATAAAAAGGTTTAGGACTAAATTGGTACCAAAAAAAGGTTTATGACTTTTTTGGCACAAACACAAAAGGTTTAGGACTTTTTTGGCACTTTTCCCTAATCAAAACATAGTAATTAGCACAACTCTGCATTACTTAATCAGGTAGTAGATATGATTATATAGAATAGAGTAATCAAAGAGGACATTATTCCTACCCTAATTATTACCTTAACTGTTTTAGTCGGTTCAATAATATTTTATATATTTACATGACATATGACGATTTTCACATTATTTTTTTTTCAACTTGGCATGAATAACTAATAATTTGATTACACTAATGGTTGCCAACATTCTTTTGTTGTTTAGAATTTTCCTCGACAATGGTATCAATTTCTCTTGTTCTTTCATAAGTTTTTGGGGCCATACCATTCGTAATATTTCACATAACTTTCCTATGCAGTTCGTAAGTTTCGTTTCTCCTATTCGAAGTAAACCACCAGAACATTGCTACTAACTTTCCTAACTTACTCGTAAATTCTAAGGTCAACTCATTCCTAAAGGTCCACATGACTTTCCCATGTAGTTCGCAACTTTCGTAACTTTGCAATGCACTTCCAATCCACCATTGCTGCTTCTGTTCTTTCTGATTCTGTACAGCAAATACGCCAAATAATTGGCCTCATCTTTCTTTTAGAGTGCGGTCCACCTTTATAGAATGGTAGCCTTTATTTTCACGGAAGGTTCCCCTTGGAAAAAAAAATTATGGATACGTCGCGACAAAATCATGGCTTTTCCCATAACTTTCGAAGTAGTTGCTGGAAAAGCCATCTGAGATCGATGGGAACGTAGAGTGGGAAAGTAAAAAAGAAGCCGTGTGGCGGGCTCCTGAAATGCGCTGTCCGCATCCAAGACACTTCCTAGCAGTGATGTCGTTGACCAGGAGGGAAAGAGCAAGAAGAAGACCTAAAGGTAACGAGACTGAAGAAAAGAAAGAAGCCGTCTCTTGCTGCCATAGCACGGTATAATGTCGGGGACTCTTAATAATCTGTGGCAAACGTTCAGTAATAGGAAGAACCAAATGAGTTCACTGAAAAGTAAAGTAGGAACGTAGAAAAGAGACCGCGCAGGAGACCTCTAAAAGAAACTCATAAAGTCCACCATTACTGTTTCTCTTCCTCTTGATTCTGCACGGGAAATGGGCCAAATGAACTGCTTTCTTCGTTTTTTCGTTTCTGCGTAAAGTCAACTTTGGCTGCTTGGTTTATTCCAAACGAAAGGATCCCTCTAAAACAGTAACATGATGGAAATTTCGCGGACACAATCATTCAATCAACCGATTGATTTAGGCTTCCGAAAAAGTTGTGGAAAAACCGTGTGAGAGAGATCATGGGAAGTAGAGTGAGAACGTAGAATGAAACCAGTGGAGGAGACTTCTTGATTCTGCTATTAGTTTCCACGCAACGCATGTCACATAAAAAGAAATTTAACAATACTATTATGATAAAATAAACGGTAAACTTGTGAGAAATTTAAAATTTTTTTGTGAGAATAAGTTTTCACGTGGACTTGTCACATTATCATTACATGTTCATGTCGGCAAATTTAATGATAAAATTTGACGGAAGTTAATAGAAAGTAAATTTGTCATAGATGCACTAGTTTAGGAAAATTAGTTTGGGATAAATTTATCATGTGTATTAGTTCGGAGTTTTTCAAGCTATTAACCCAATTTTTTAAAAAGAAAAGTTAAACCAAAATACAGGAAAATAAATTTGAGCTGTCCCAAAACCTTCTCGCTCCTCCTTCACATGGCTGGCGGATTCGGATGGGGAAAAGCTCCGCGACTTGCAAAATCGAAGACTTGTGTAAGTCAACTCTTCGTGGACCTGCCATGTCCCTTTCGATTCACATTAGGGACCCCACCCAGAGGCCTCAATAAATGCAGCTCCATGGCCTTCTGTCCCTCCCGACTTTCTCCCATCTAATAAGAGAAGCAGCTTTTTCTGTTTTCTGCTTGGAGTCGTCGCTTGGGTTCTTTGAGGTTTCTCTGTGAATGGCGAATGCCGCCAAAGTTCAGCTGGTTAAGTGTCCCAGGTGCAAGCAGTTGTTGGCGGAGTCCACTGATTTCCCTGTTTACAAGTGTGGTGGTTGCGGAGCTATTCTTTAAGGTGAAGTTCCTTTCTTTCTTTTTTGCATTTTTCTTTGCACTCGCCGAGTCAATTTGAGTCTTGTTTGGTTAATGGGAATACTATGAACGGTAATATGGAGATGGATGGTTTGTGATTTGCTAAAAGGTCAAGGCATCGCGTTAGATGTGTTTGGTTGGAACTTTGATGTTGTTCCATAGTATAATGATTCTTAATTTGGGGATTATCAATTCTATCTTTACAAACTATGGTATCGTGTTTCGGTTTCAAAGTAACGTCTTTATCCATACTCGCTCATCATGTCATGAGGATTTTTTGCTTACGGTCAGACAGAGCGCTTCTCGTGATTGTTAAAAGGTGGGGAACAAGAGAGAATAGACATTTCACTTCAAGAAGTAAACAAAGTCGATTTGTAGGAGGCTAGAGAGGTTTAGTGGACGTAACTAAGTACCTGATTGAACGCAAAACCTTGGTACTTGTCATTTCTGATGTAGTTGGAAAATTTGGAACTCTGATGTATGTGGAAACTATAAGCAGGGTAAGTTGACTATGTTTAAAGATAAAAGAAATGTTACTCATCAATCTAAAATCTTTCTTTCCTCAACATGTAGCAAAAAGTAAATTCCAAGCATCCGATTGGTCATTTGAGGAGTCTGATCTCAAAAGGATTAGAAGGATTTCCGAAATATCTGAGAACCTCTCAGAAAAGGCAACAGTCAACTTGTGCAGCACTTCTGCTTGGGATATAAAACTTGATGTGGGATCTTTGAATTTTCATCGTAGGGGTTTGGAGGGAAATGGTACAGCAACCAACTTGGAAATAACTTATGGTGGGGACTATGCATCCTTATCCGTTGTTAGCAGTGGCAGTATAGAAGCCACAAAGGAACTTGTCCATAAACCAACACAAATTCTTGAAATAACGATCACGGCGAAAGTTTGGCTGGTTAGGTGTCCCAGGTGCAAGAGTTTGTTGCCGGAGTTGGCCTACATCCCGGTTTATT
Organism: Eucalyptus pumila; assembly: GCA_016097595.1. Classification (NCBI taxonomy): domain Eukaryota; kingdom Viridiplantae; phylum Streptophyta; class Magnoliopsida; order Myrtales; family Myrtaceae; genus Eucalyptus; species Eucalyptus pumila. Next base: position 25,994,641 of record CM027848.1, read on the forward strand.
GATGTGCTGGTTGCGAAGATATTCTTCAGGGTGAAGTTCCTTTCTTTCTTTTTTGCATTTTGCTTTGTGCTCGTCGAGTCAATTTGAGTCTTGCTTGGTTAATGGGAATACTGTGGATGGTAATATGGAGATGGATGGTTCACGATTTGCTAAAAATTCGAGGCATTGCATTAGATGTGTTTAGTTGGAACTTTGATGTTGTTCCGCAGTATAATGATTCTTAATTTGGGGATTATCAAATATGTCTTTACAAACTATGGTATCGTGTCTCCGTTTCAAAATAACGTCTTTGTCCATGCTCGCTCATCATGTCATGAGGATTTTTTGCTTACGGTCCGACAGAGGGCTTCTTGTGATTGACTTGATTGTTAAAAGGTAGGGAACAAGAGAGAATAGACATTTCACTTCAAGAAGTAAATAAAGCCGATTTGTAGAAGGCTAGAGAGGTTTAGTGGATGTAAGTAAGTACCTAATTGAACTGAAAACCTCGGTCCTTGTCATTTCTTCTGCGGTCAGAAATTTTAAAACTTTCATGTATGTGGAAACTATAAGAAGGGTATGTCGACTATGTTTAGAGATAAAAGAAAAGTTATTCGTCAAGCTAAATTCTCTCTTTCCTCGACATGTAGCAAAACGTAAACTCCAAGAATCTGATTGCTCTTCCGAGGAGTCTTATCACTCATTTGAGGAGTCCGATCACAAAAGGATTAGAAGAATTTCCGAAATATCTGAGAATCACTCAGAAAAAGCAACAGCCAACTTGTGTAGCACTTTTGCTTGGGATATAAAACCTGATGTGGGATCTTTGAGTTTTCATCGCAAGGGTTTGGAGGGAAATGGTACAGTAACCAACTTGGAAATAACTTCTGGTAGGGACTGTGTATCCTTATCCGTTGTAAGTAGTGGCAGTATAGAAGCCACAAAGGAACTTGTCCATAAACCAACACAAATCCATGAAATGACGCTCATGGCAAAAGTTCGGCCGGTTAGGTGTCCTAGGTGCAGGAGTCTGTTGCCGAAGTTAGCCTACTTCCCCGTTTACCGGTGTGGTGGCTGCGGAGCTATTCTTCAGGGTGAAGTTCCTTTCTTTCTTTTTTGCATTTTGCTTTGCGCTCGCCGAGTCAATTCAAGTCTTGTTTGGTTAATGGGAATACTGTGGACGGTAACATGGAGATGGATGGTTCGCGATTTGCTAAAAAGTCGAGGCAACGCATTAGATGTGTTTGGTTGGAACTTTGATGTTGTTCCGTAGTATAATGATTCTTAATTTGGGGATTATCAATTTTGTCTTTACAAACTATAGTTTAGTGTCTTTTACCAAAAAAAAAAAACTATAGTTTAGTGTCTCAGTTTCAAAATAACGTCTTTGTCCGTGCTTGCTCATCATGTCATGAGGATTTTTTGCTTACGGTCGAACATAGTGCTTCTCGTGGTTGATTTGATTGTAAAAGGTAGGGAACGACAGAAAATAGACATTTCACTTCAAGAAGTAAACAAAGCCGATTTGTAGAAGGCTAGAGAGGTTTAGTGGACGTAAGTAAGTACTTGATCGAACTCAAAACTTCGGTCCTTGTCTTTTTTGCTGCAATCGGAAAATTTTAGGACTCTGATGTATGTGGAAACCATGGGAAGGGTAAGTCGACCATGTTTAGAGATAAAAGAAATGTTATTCATCAAGCTAAAATCTCTCTTTCCTCGACATGCAGCAAAACATAAAGTCTAGGCATCTGATTGCTCATCGAAGGAGTCTTATCACTCATTTGAGGAGTCCGATCACAAAAGGATTAGAAGGATTTCCGAAATATCTGAGAATCTCTCAGAAAAAGCAACAACCAACTTGTGTAGCACTTCTGCTTGGGATATAAAACCTGATGTGGGATCTTTGAGTTTTTATCGCAGGGGTTTGGAGGGAAATGGTACAGCAACCAACTTGGAAATAACTTCTGGTGGGATTGTGTATCCTTATCCATTGTTAGCAGTGGCAGTATAGAAGCCACAAAGGAACCTGTCCATAAACCAACACAAATCCACGAAATGACGATCACGGCAAAAGTTCGGCTGGTTAGTTGTCCCAGGTGCAAGAGTCTGTCATCGGAGTTAGCCTACTTCCCCGTTTACAAGTGTGGTGGTTGCGGAGCTATTCTTCAAGGTGAAGTTCCTTTCTTTCTTTTTTGCATTTTGTTTTGCGCTCGCCAAGTCAATTTCAATCTTGTTTGGTTAATGGGAATACTGTGGACGATAATATTGAGATGGATGGTTCGTGATTTGCTAAAAAGTCGAGGCATTGCATTAGATGTGTTTGCTTGGAACTTTGATGTTGCTCCATAGTATACTGATTCTTAATTTTGGGATTATCAATTCTGTCTTTACAAACTATGGTATCGTGTCTTCGTTTCAAAATAACATCTTTGTCCATGCCTGCTCATCATGTCATGAGGATTTTTTGCTTACGGTCAAACCAAGTGCTTCTCATGATTGATTTGATTGTAAATGGTAGGGAATGAGAGAGAATAGACATTTCACTTCTAGAAGTAAACAACGATAATTTGGAGAAGGCTAGAGAGGTTTAGTGGACGTAAGTAAGTACCTAATTCAAGCGAAAACCTCGGTCCTTGTCATTTCTACTGCAATCGAAAAATTTGGAACTCTAATGTATGTGGAAACTATAAAAAGGGTATGTCAACTATGTTTAGAGATAAAAGAAATGTTATTCGTCAAGCTAAAATCTCTCTTTTCTCGACATGTAGCAAAACGTATAGTGCAAGCATCTGATTGCTCTTCCAAGGAGTCTTATCCCTCATTTGAGGAGTCCGATCACAAAAGGATTAGAAGGATTTTCGAAATATCTTAGAATCTTACAGAAAAAGCAACAGCCAAATTGTGCAGCAGTTCTTCTTGGGATATAAAACCTAATGTGGGATCTTTGAGTTTTCATCGTAGGGGTTTGGAGGGAAATCGTACATCAACCAACTTGGAAATAACTTCTAATGAGAACTCTGTATCCTTATTCGTTGTTAGCAGTGGTAGTATAGAAGCCGCAAAGGAACCTGTCCATAAACCAACACAAATCCTTGAAATGATGATCACAGCGAAAGCTCGGCTGGTTAGGTGTCCCAGGTGCAAGAGTCTGTTGCCGGAGTTAGCCTACTTCCCCGTTTACCGATGTGGTGGTTGCAGAGCTATTGTTCAAGGTGTAGTTCCTTTCTTTCTTTTTTGCATTTTGCTTTGCGCTCACCGAGTCAATTTGTGTCTTGTTTGGTTAATGGGAATACTGTGGACGATAATATGGAGATGGAGGGTTCGCGATTTGCTAAATTGTCGAGGCATCGCATTAGATATGTTTGGTTGGAACATTTATGTTGTTCCGCAGTATGCTGATTTTTAATTTGGGGATGATCAATTTTGTCTTTATAAACTGTAGTATCGTGTCTACGTTTCAAAATAACGTCTTTGTCCATGCTCGCTCATCATGTCATGAGGATTTTTTGCTTACGGTCGAACAGAGTGCTTCTCATGATTGATTTGATTGTAAAAGGTAGAGAAGGAGAGAGAATAGACATTTCACTTCAAGAAGTAAACAAAGTCGATTTGTAGAAGGCTAGAGAGGTTTAGTGGACGTAAGTAAGTACCCAATTCAATCGAAAACCTCGGTCCTTGTCATTTCTATTGCAGTCGGAAAATTTGGAAATCTGATGTATGTTGAAACTATAAGAAGGGTATGTCGACTATGTTTAGAGATAAAATAAATATTATTCGTCAAGCTAAAATCTCTCTTTTCACAACATGCAGCAAAACGTATAGTCCAAGCATCTGATTGCTCATCCGAGGAGTCTTATCGCTCATTTGAGGAGTCCGATCACAAAAGGATTAGAAGGATTTCTGAAATATCTGAGAATCTCTCAGAAAAAGCAACAGCCAACTTGTGTAGCACTTCTTCTTGGGATATAAAACCTGATTTGGAATCTTTGAGTTTTCATCGCAGGGGTTTGGAGGGAAATGGTATAGCAACCAACTTGGAAATAACTTCTGGTGGGGACTATGTATCATTATCCGTTGTTAGCAGTGGCAGTATAGAAGCCACAAAGGAACCTGTCCATAAACCAATACAAATCCTTGAAATGACAATCACGGCGAAAATTCGACTGGTTAGGTGTCCCAGTTGCAAGAGTATGTTGCCGGAGTTAGCTTACTTCCCCATTTACTGGTGTGGTGGTTGCGGAGCTATTGTTCAAGGTGAAATTCTTTTCTTTCTTTTTGCATTTTGCATTGCACTCGCCGAGTCAATTTGTGTCTTGTTTGATAAATGGGAATACTATGGACGGTAATATGCAGATGGATGGTTCGCGATTCGCTAAAAAGTTGAGGCGTCGCATTAGATATGTTTGGATGGAACTTTGATGCTGTTCAGCAGTATGCTTATTGCTAATTTGGGATTATCAATTTTGTCATTACAAACTATTGTATCGTGTCTCCGTTTCAAAATAACGTCTTTGTCCATGCTCACTCATCATGTCATGAGGATTTTTCGCTTACGGTCGAATAGAGTGCTTCTCGTGATTGATTTGATTGTAAAAGGTAGGGAACGAGAGAGAATAGACATTTCAATTGAAGAAGTAAACAAAGCCGATTTGTAGAAGGCTAAGAGGTTTAGTGGACGTAAGTAAGTACCTAATTCAACCGAAAAGCTCAATCCTTGCAATTCTACTGCAGTTGGAAAATTTGGAACTCTGTTGTATGTGGAAACTAAAAGAATTGTTTGTCGACTATGTTTAGAGATAAAAGAAATGTTATTCGTGAAGCTAAAATCTCTCTTTTCACGACTTGCAGCAAAGCGTATAGTCCAAGCATCTAATTGCTCATCCGAGGAGTCTTGTCCCGCATTTGTTGACTCCGATCACAAAAGGACTAGAAGGATTTCCGAAATATCTAAGAATCTCTCAGAAAAAGCAACAACCATCTTGTGCAGCACTTCTTCTTGGGATATAAAACCTGATGTGGGATCTTTGAGTTTGCATCGCAAGGGTGTGGAGGGAAATGGTACAGCAGCCAAATTGGAAATAACTTCTAGTGGGGACTGTGTATCCTTATCCGTTGTTAGTAGTGGCAGTATAGAAGCCACAAAGGAACCTGTCCATAAACCAACACAAATCCTTGAAATGATGATCACGGCGAAAGTTCGGCTGGTTAAGTGTCCCAGGTGCAAGAGTCTGTTGCCGGAATTAGCCTACTTCCCCGTTTACCGGTGTGGTGGTTGCAGAGCTATTGTTCAAGGTGAAGTTCGTTTCTTTCTTTTTCGCATTTTGCTTTGCACTCGCCGAGTCAATTTGTGTCTTGTTTGGTTAGTGGGAATACTGTGGACGGTAATATGGAGATGGATGGTTCACGATTTGCTAAAAAGTCGAGGCATCGCATTAGATATGTTTGGTTGGAACTTTAATGTTATTCCGCAGTATTGTGTCTCCATTTCAAAATAACTTCAAAGGGAGATAAGTACACCTCAAGTGTAATAACTTGGCACAAATGGACACTTAAGTGCCATAACTTACGAAAGGTACACTTAAGTGCCGTATTCGAGAAAAACGGATCACTTAAGTGTCACTCCGGCAAAAGTCCGGCCAAAATGCTGACATGGCATTTTTTCGGCGAAGTGAGTGCAAAACGACGCTGTTTTGCACGATGACGTGGCCAAATAATGCAAAAATGGCATCGTTTTGGGCTGACGTGGTAAAAAAAATAATATAAAGATCAATTAAATTAAATTTAAAATTAAATTTAGTTAAAATATTAAAAAATGTAATTTTAAATTAAATAAGATTAAAAAAGAAAAAAGAAAAGGGGGGGCGGTGGTTGAGGGCCTAGTAAGCAAAACGGCGTTGTTTTGGGCTCACTTCGCTGGAAAAATGCCACGTATGCAATTTGGCTGGATTTTGGCCGGATTGGCACTCAAGTGATCCATTTTGCTCCGATTTTGGCACTTAAGTGTACCTTTCGTAAGTTATGGCACTTAAGTGTCCCTTTCTGCCAAGTTATGGCACTTGAGGTGTACTTATCTCCTTCTTTGTCCATGCTCACTCATCATGTCATGAGGATTTTTTGCTTACGGTCGAACAGAGTGCTTCTCGTGATTGATTTGATTGTAAAAGGTAGGGAACGAGAGAGAATAGACATTTCACTTCAAGAAGTAAACAAAGCCGATTTGTAGAAGGCTAGAGAGGTTTAGTGGATGTAAGTAAGTACCTAATTCAACTAAAAACCTCGGTCCTTGTCATTTCTACTACAGTAGGAAAATTTGGAACTCTAATGTATGTGGAAACTATAAGAAGGTTATGTTGGCTATGTTTAGAGATTAAAGAAATATTATTTGTCAAGCTAAAATCTCTCTTTTCTTGACATGTAGCAAAACGTATAGTCCAAGTATCTGATTGCTCTTCCGAGGAGTCTTATCGCTCATTTGAGGAGTCCGATCACAAAAGGACTAGAAGGAATCCCGAAATATCTGAGAATCTCTCTGAAAAAGCCATAGCCAACTTGTGCAGCAGTTCTTCTTGGAATATAAAACATGATGTGGGATCTTTGAGTTTTCATCACAAGGGTTTGGAGGGAAATGGTACAGCAACCAACTTGGAAATAACTTCTGGTGGGGACTGTGTATCCTTATCCGTTGTTAACAGTGGCAGTATAGAAGCCACAAAGGAACCTATCCATAAACCACCACAAATCCTTGAAAAGATGATCACGGCGAAAGTTCGGCTGGTTAGGTGTCCAAGGTGCAGCAATTTGCTGCCGAAGTTCGCCTACCTCCTCGTTTACCGATGTGGTTGTTGTGGAGCTGTTGTTCAAGGTGAAGTTCCTTTTTTTCTTTTTTGCATTTTGCTTTGCGCTCACCGAGTCAATTTGTGTCTTGTTTGGTTAATGGGAATACTGAGGACGGCAATATGGAGATGGATGGTTCGCGATTTGCTAAAAAGTCGAGGCATTGCATTGGATATGTTTGGTTGGAACTTTGATGTTGTTCCACAGTGTGCTGATTGTCAATTTGGGGATGATCAATTTTGTCTTTACAAACTATGGTATCGTGTCTTCGTTTCAAAATAACATCTTTATCCATGCTCGCTCATCATGTCATGAGGATTTTTTGCTTACAGTCGAACAGAGTGCTTCTCGTGATTGATTTGATAGTAAAAGGTAGGGAACGAGAGAGAATATACATTTCACTTCAAGAAGTAAACAAAGCCGATTTGTAGAAGGCTAGAGAGGCTTAGTGGACGTAAGTAAGTACCTAATTCAACTGAAAACCTCGGTCCTTGTCATTTCTACTGCAGTCGGAAAATTTGGAACTCTAATGTATGTGGAAACTATAAGAAGGTTATGTCGACTATGTTTAGAGATAAAAGAAATGTTATTTGTCAAGCTAAAATCTCTATTTTCTTGACATGCAGCAAAACGTATAGTCCAAGCATCTGATTGCCCTTCCGAGGAGTCTTATCACCCATTTGAGGAGTCCGATCACAAAAGGACTAGAAGGATTTCCGAAATATCTAAGAATCTATCAGAAAAAGCAACAGCCAACTTGTGCAGCACTTCTTCTTGGGATATAAAACCTGATGTGGGATCTTTGAGTATTCATCGCAGTGGCCGTATAGAAGCCACAAAGGAACCTGTCCAAAAACCAACCCAAATCCTTGAAATGATAATCACGGCGAAAATTCAGCTAGTTAGGTGTCCTAGTTGCAAGAGTCTGTTGCCGAAGTTAGCCTACTTCCCCGTTTACTGGTGTGGTGGTTGCGGAGCTATTGTTCAAGGTGAAGTTCCTTTCTTTCTTTTTTGCATTTTGCTTTGCGCTCGCCGAGTCAATTTGTGTCTTCTTTGGTTAATGGGAATACTGAGGACGGTAATATGGAGATGGATGGTTTGCGATTTGCTAAAAAGTCGAGCCATTGCATTGGATATGTTTGGTTGGAACTTTGATGTTGTTCCATAGTATGCTGATTGTTAATTTGGGGATTATCAATTTTGTCGTTACAAACTATGGTATCGTGTCTCCGTTTCAAAATAACGTCTTTGTCCATGCTCGCTCATCATGTCATGAGTATTTTTTTATTACGATGGAATAGAGTGCTTCTCGTGATTGATTTGATAGTAAAAGTTAGGGAATGAGAGAGAATATACATTTCACTTCAAGAAGTAAACAAAGCCGATTTGTAGAAGGCTAGAGAGGTTTAATGGACGTAAGTAAGTACCTAATTCAACCGAAAACCTCGGTCCTTGTCATTTCTGCTGCATTTGGAAAATTTGGAACTCTGATGTATGTGGAAACTATAAGAAGGGTATGTCGACTATGTTTAGATATAAAAGAAATGTTATTCGTCAAGCTAAAATCTCTCTTTTCTCCACATGCAGCAAAACGTATAGTCGAAGCATCCGATTGCTATTCCAAGGAGTCTTATCGCTCATTTGAAGAGTTCGATCACAAAAGGATTAGAAGGATTTCCGAAATATCTGAGAATCTCTCAGAAAAAGCAACAGCCAACTTGTGCAGCACTTGTTCTTGGGATACAAAACCTGATGTGGGATCTTTGAGTTTTCATCGCAGGGGTTTGGAGGGAAATGGTACAGCAACCAACTTGGAAATAACTTCTGGTGGGGACTGTGTATCCTTATCCGTTGTTAGCAGTTGTAGTATAGAAGCCACCAAGGAACCTGTCCTTAAACCAACCCAAATCCTTGAAATGACGATCACGGCGAAAGTTCGACTAGTTAGGTGTCCCAGGTGCAAGAGTCTGTTGCCGGAGTTAGCCTTCTTTCCCGTTTACCGTTGTGGTGGTTGCAGAGCTTTTGTTCAAGGTGAAGTTCCTTTCTTTCTTTTTTGCATTTTGCTTTGCACTCGCCGAGTCAATTTGTGCCTTGTTTGGTTAATGGGAATACTATGGACGGTAATATGGTGATGGATGGTTCGCGATTTGCTAAAAAGTCGAGGCATCGCATTAGATATGTTTGGTTGGAACTTTGATGTTGTTCCGCAGTATGCTGATTGTTAATTTGGGGATTATCATTTTTTTCTTTGCATACTATGGTATCGTGTCTCCATTTGAAAATAACGTTTTTGTCCATGGTCGCTCATCATGTCATGAGGATTTTTTGCTTACGGTCGAACAGAGTTCTTCTCGTGATTGATTTGATTGTAAAAGGTAGGGAACGAGAGAGAATAGACATTTCACTTCAAGAAGTAAACAAAGTCGATTTGTAGAAGGCTAGAGAGGCTTAGTGGACGTAAGTAAGTATCTAATTCAACCGAAAACCTCGGTCCTTGTCATTTCTACTGCAGTTGGAAAATTTGGAACTCCGATGTATGTGGAAACTATAAGAAGGGTATGTCGACTATGTTTAGAGATAAAAGAAATGTTATTCATCAAGCTAAAATCTCTCTTTCCTCCACATGCAGCAAAACGTATAGTCCAAGCATTTGATTGCTCTTCCGAGGAGTCTTATCGCTCAGTTGAAGAGTTCGATAACAAAAGGATTAGAAGGATTTCCGAAATATCTGAGAATCTCTCAGAAAAAGCCACAGCCAACTTGCACAGCACTTCTTCTTGGGATATAAAACCTGATGTGGGATCTTTGAGTTTTCATCGCAAGGGTTTGGAGGGAAATGGTACATCAACCAACTTGGAAATAACTTCTGGTAGGGACTGTGTATCCTTATCCGTTGTTAGTAGTGGCAGTATAGAAGCCACAAAGGAACCTGTCCATAAACCAACACAAATCCGTGAAATGACGCTCATGGCGAAAGTTTGGCCGGTTAGGTGTCCTAGGTGCAGGAGTCTATTGCCGAAGTTAGCCTACCTCCCCGTTTACCGGTGTGGTGGTTGCGGAGCTATTGTTCAAGGTGAAGTTCCTTTCTTTCTTTTTTGCATTTTGCTTTGCGCTCGCCCAGTCAATTTGTGTCTTGTTTGGTTAATGGGAATACTGAGGACGGTAATATGGAGATGGATGGTTTGGGATTTGCTAAAAAGTCGAGCCATTGCATTGGATATGTTTGGTTGGAACTTTGATGTTGTTCCATAGTTTGCTGATTGTTAATTTGGGGATTATCAATTTTGTCGTTACAAACTAATGTATCGTCTCTCCGTTTCAAAATAACGTCTTTGTCCATGCTCGCTCATCATGTCATGAGGATTTTTTGCTTACGGTGGAACAGAGTGCTTCTGGTGATTGATTTGATAGTAAAAGGTAGGGAACGAGAGAGAATATGCATTTCACTTCAAGAAGTAAACAAAGTCGATTTGTAGAAGGCTAGAGAGGCTTAGTGGACGTAAGTAAGTACCTAATTCAACCGAAAACCTCGGTCCTTGTCATTTCTGCTGCATTTGGAAAATTTGGAACTCTGATGTATGTGGAAACTATAAGAAGGGTATGTCGACTATGTTTAGATATAAAAGAAATGTTATTCATCAAGCTAAAATCTCTCTTTTCTCCACATGCAGCAAAACGTATAGTCGAAGCATCCGATTGCTATTCCAAGGAGTCTTATCGCTCATTTGAAGAGTTCGATCACAAAAGGATTAGAAGGATTTCCGAAATATCTGAGAATCTCTCAGAAAAAGCAACAGCCAACTTGTGCAGCACTTGTTCTTGGGATACAAAACCTTATGTGGGATCTTTGAGTTTTCATCGCAGGGGTTTGGAGGGAAATGGTATAGCAACCAACTTGGAAATAACTTCTGGTGGGGACTGTGTATCCTTATCCGTTGTTAGTAGTGGCAGTATAGAAGCCACAAAGGAACATGTCCATAAACCAACACAAATCCTTGAAATGACGATCACGACGAAAATTCGGCTGGTTAGGTGCCCCAGTTGCAAGAGTCTGTTTCCGGAGTTGGCCTACTTCCCCGTTTACTGGTGTGGTGGTTGCGGAGCTATTGTTCAAGGTGAAGTTCTTTTCTTTCCTTTTGGAATTTTGCTTTAAGCTCACCGAGTCTATTTGTGTCTTGTTTGGTTAATGGGAATACTGTGGATAGTAATATGGAGATGGATGGTTCACGATTTGCTAAAAAGTCAAGGCATCACATTAGATATGTTTGATTGGAACTTTGATGTTGTTCCGCAGTATGTTGATTGTTAATTTGGGGATTATCGATTTTGTCTTTACATACTATGGTATCATGTCTCTGTTTCAAAATAAAGTCTTTGTCCATGCTCGCTCATCATGTCATGAGGATTTTTTGCTTACGGTCGAACAGAGTGCTTCTCGTAATTGATTTGATTGTAAAAGGTAAGGAACGAGAGATAATAGACATTTCACTTCAAGAAAGTAAGCAAAGCCGATTTGTACAAGGCTAGAGAGGCTTAGTGGACGTGAGTAAGTACCTAATTCAACCGAAAACCTCGGTCCTCGTCATTTCTGCTGCAGCCGGAAAATTTGGAACTCTGATGTATGTGGAAACTATAAGAAGGGTATGTCGACTACGTTTAGAGATAAAAGAAATGTTATTCGTCAAGCCAAAATCTCTCTTTTCTCCACATGCAGCAAAACGTATAGTCCAAGCATCCGATTGCTCATCCGAGGAGTCTGATCCCTCATTTGAAGAGTTCGATTACAAAAGGATTAGAAGGATTTCCGAAATATCTGAGAATCTCTCAGAAAAGGCCACAGCCAACTTGCACAGCACTTCTTCTTGGGATATAAAACTTGATGTGGGATCTTTGAGTTTTCATCGCAAGGGTTTGGAGGGAAATGGTACAGCAACCAACTTGGAAATAACTTCTGGTGGGGACTGTGTATCCGTATCCGTTGTTAGTAGTGGCAGTATAGAAGCCACAAAGGAACCTGTCCTTAAACCAACCCAAATCCTTCAAATGACGATCACGGCGAAAGTTCGGCTGGTTAGGTGTCCCAGGTGCAAGAGTCTGTTGCCGGAGTTAGCCTTCTTTCCCATTTACCGTTGTGGTGGTTGCAGAGCTATTGTTCAAGGTGAAGCTCCTTTCTTTCTTTTTTACATTTTGCTTTGCGCTCGCCCAGTCAATTTGTGTCTTGTTTGGTTAATGGGAATACTGTGGACGGTAATATGGAGATGGATGGTTCGCGATTTGTTAAAAAGTCAAGGCATCGTATTCGATATGTTTGGTTGGAACTTTGATGTTGTTTCGCAGTATGCTAATTGTTAATTTGGGGATTATCATTTTTTTTCTTTACATACTATGGTATCGTGTCTCCATTTCAAAATAACGTCTTTGTCCATGCTCGCTCATCATGTCATGAGGATTTTTTGCTTACGGTCGAACAAAGTGCTTCTCGTGATTGATTTGATTGTAAAAGGTAGGGAACGAGAGAGAATAGACATTTCACTTCAAGAAGTAAACAAAGTCGATTTGTAGAAGGCTAGAGAGGCTTAGTGGACGTAAGTAAGTACCTAATTCAACCGAAAACCTCGGTCCTTGTCATTTCTACTGCAGTTGGAAAATTTGGAACTCTGGTGTATGTGGAAACTATAAGAAGGGTATGTCAACTATGTTTAGAGATAAAAGAAATGTTATTCATCAAGCTAAAATCTCTCTTTTCTCCACATGCAGCAAAACTTATAGCCCAAGCATCTGATTGCTCTTTCGAGGAGTCTTATCGCTCATTTGAAGAGTTCAATCACAAAATGATTAGAAGGATTTCCGAAATATCTGAGAATCTCTCAGAAAAAGCCACAGCCAACTTGCACAGCACTTCTTCTTGGGATATAAAACCTGATGTGGGATCTTTGAGTTTTCATCGCAAGGGTTTGGAGGGAAATTGTAAAGCAACCAACTTGGAAATAACTTCTGGTGGGGACTGGGTATCCTTATCCGTTGTTAGTAGTGGCAGTATAGAAGCCACAAAGGAACCTGTTCATAAACCAACACAAATCCATGAAATGACGCTCACGGCGAAAGTTCGGCCGGTTAGGTGTCCTAGGTGCAGGAGTCTATTGCCGAAGTTAGCCTACCTCCTCGTTTACCAGTGTGGTGGTTGCGGAGCTATTGTTCAAGGTGAAGTTCCTTTCTTTCTTTTTTGCATTTTGCTTTGCGCTCGCCGAGTCAATTTGTGTCTTGTTTGGTTAATGGGAATACTGAGGACGGTAATATGGAGATGGATGGTTTGCGATTTGCTAAAAAGTCGAGACATTGCATTGGATATGTTTGGTTGGAACTTTGATGTTGTTCCATAGTATGCTGATTGTTAATTTGGGGATTATCAATTTTGTCATTACAAACTATGGTATCGTGTCTCCGTTTCAAAATAACGTCTTTGTCCATGCTCGCTCATCATGTCATGAGTATTTTTTTATTACGGTGGAATAGAGTGCTTCTCGTGATTGATTTGATAGTAAAAGTTAGGGAATGAGAGAGAATATACATTTCACTTCAAGAAGTAAACAAAGCCGATTTGTAGAAGGCTAGAGAGGTTTAATGGACGTAAGTAAGTACCTAATTCAACCGAAAACCTCGGTCCTTGTCATTTCTACTAGAGTCGGAAAATTTGGAACTCTGATGTATGTGGAAACTATAAGAAGGGTATGTTGACTATGTTTAGAGATAAAAGAAATGTTATTCGTCAAGCTAAAATCTTTCTTTCCTCAACATGCAGCAAAAAGTAAAGTCCCAGCATCTGATTGGTCATCTGAGGAGTCTGATCTCAAAAGGATTAGAAGAATTTCCGAAATATCTGAAAATCTCTCAGAAAAAGAAACAATCAACTTGTGCAGTACTTCTTCTTGGGATATAAAACCTGATGTGGGATCTTTGAGTTTTCATCACAAGGGTTTGGAGGGAAATGGTACAGCAACCAACTTGGAAATAACTTCTGGTGGGGATTGTGTATCCTTATCCACTGTTAGCAATGGCATTATAGAATCGACCTCCATGTCATATGGATATGACTATGATGTCTTCTTGAGTTTTAGAGGACCTGATACTCGCTCAGGCTTTACAAATTTCCTCTATACCAGGTTGTTTGGTGCTAAAATCCACACATTTAAGGACGATGAAGAGCTTCGAGTTGGAGAGGAGTTGGGTCCTGAGTTGCTCAAAGCTATCAGGCAATCAAAAATTTCAATTCCCATATTTTCCAAGGGCTACGCATCTAGTAAATGGTGTCTTAATGAGTTGGTCCATATGGTACATTGTAGTAAAAAAAGGAGACAGAAGATTATGCCCATTTTTTATGACGTTACTCCAGCAGAGGTCCGTCATCAAATTGGATCTTATAAAGAAGCATTTCTTTTGCATGAGAAGAACTTCGGTGTAATAATCAGTGAGTGGAAAGCTGCTCTCAACCACGTTGCCCATCTAAAAGGATGGGACAATTTGAAGAACAATAGGTATGTCATTTCTAGGTCATCATTTGGGCACGGTGTTTCCATATTATTACCTTGTTCTTCTAATTATGTTTTTCCTTTTCTTTCCATAATATTAGAGGTGAAGGAGAACTGGTAGACAAGATTGTCCAGGAGATTATAGAGGAGTTGAAAACGCCTAATCTACCGGGGGCAGACTGCTTGGTCGGAGTTGAACATCATGTGAACGAAATTGATAGAATGCTGTGTGGTGATTCAGAGAATTTAAAAATTCTCGGAATCTATGGTATGGGAGGTGTAGGGAAGACTACTCTTGCCAAAATCATCTACAGCCGGTTGTCAAATCATTTTGAAGCTTGTTGCTTTCTTTCTGGTGTCAGAGAAACTTCCCAGCTAAAAGGCGTCGAGTGTTTGCAGAATCAGCTACTCTCTGATATCCTGAAAAGAGACTGGCCGAACATTAGTAATGTTGAATATGGAATCAAGACAATAAATGACAGGTTGCATGGCAAAAAGGTTTTGGTTCTACTTGATGATGTTGATGAAAGGATTCATCTAAATGCACTTATGGGAAGGCCAGTGTGGTTCGGAAAAGGAAGTATATTAATTATCACCAGTAGAAACACGGAAGTATTCAATGTCCCTGAGGTTTGTTGTACATATGAGCTTACTGGAATGGACTTCAGTCAATCTCTTCAACTTTTTTGCAAACATGCTTTTAAAAGAGATCATCCTTTGAAAGGATATGCTACTCTCTCCAATGAAGTGGTAAAAATGACAGGAGGTCTTCCTCTTGCTCTTGAGGTTATAGGTTTACAACTATTTGGTAAAAACAAAGATTTTTGGGATGTTACATTACAGAAATTGGAAAAGGTTCCTCATAGGGAAGTTCAGAGCAAGTTGAAAGTAAGTTATGATGCTTTGGATTATCGGCAAAAGAAGATTTTTCTTGAAATAGCCTGTTTTTATATTGGATGTGATAAAGGGACTGTGCTTCAAAAGTGGACTTCTGATCTCTTCCCAGGTGAAGCTCTTCAAGTACTTCAGCAGAGGTCTTTGATAAAAATTGGAGAAGACAATAAGCTATGGATGCATCTTCAGCTAAGAGACCTCGGTAGAGATATTGTTTGCCAAAAACATAACGAGGAATTATAGGATAGACCAGTTAAAGGAGTCATGAGGAAGCTTCCGACATTGTGATGAGAAAGAACGGACCTCTTTTGCTTTAAACCCCAGCGTCCGCCTAGTCTTCCTTGAGTTTGTCATGGTTACATGTCAAACATCTTCAGATGTTTCAAACTTGACAGAACTTTCAGAACTTCAGGCTGACTCTTCTGCCAAAACAGAGATTAAAGGCATTGAAGGTTTAAAGAACTTGAGGAGTCTAAAAGTGAAAGAAGTTGAATTGCTTGAGAAGTTACCTGACCCGAGTCACCTGAAGAAGCTACGAAAGCTTGATCAGAGGAACCGCACCAAACTAGTCTAACTGCAGGGCAGATTGGAATCCCCGGAACAACTGTGCATCCTTGCCTGCAGATCCTTGGAGAAGTTACCAGATGTATCAACAACGAAGCATTTGAAGGAAATGAACATTCTTTAATGCGAGAAAATAAATGTATTGGCCACCCTTGAATAAAATTGCCCAAATGCATCATTTAGCTGTTGGTTGCATAACACTTGTATTTGACAATGATCCTCCAGAGAATCCATTGGCGATTGGAAGAGATGCTACTAGTGGATGTTTCAGTTGAGGAAGAACATTTATTTGACACTGCTGAGGCTATTGCGAGTGGAAGCTCTCTCTCATATTGGAACCTTGTCCTCCTATTCTCTTGTTAAGCAGAGACAGGGTACAACTACAAGTACTGCAGACATTGTCAGGTGTTGGGCAACGACAAGGAAATTGTTGGGCAGCATAAGTACCAAATCTTGTTTAAGAGTCGTATGCCAGAGTAAAACGAAGGTCCTGGACATGCTAAAAGGACGATATGTAATATCGTAGGTGTGAGTGACTGATGTTCCATTTTAGTTTCTTGAAAAATTATGGACTTGGAGGATCAAAAAGCAAAAAATAGTAGCTCTCTCAAGTGCAAAGACACAGTTTAGAGGAATGGCAAAGGGACTGTGCGCACTCCTATGGCTTCAGAAACTGATGACAGAACTCAGTCACTCACACGATCACATCAAACATATTGAGGTGGATTGTCACTTTATTAAGCAGAACTTGGATTCCAAGGTGATTCAGTTTCCATTCATGAAATCCGAAGACCAACTAGTAGATATATTGATCAAGGCTTACAGCACACTAGACAAGTAGAGCATGCAAGATATCTACGCGCCACTTAAGGGAAGTATTGGCATGAGCTGGAATCCCTAATTTGTAGGGGATTTTATTTTCCTTCTAATTTGTAGAGGATTCTATTTTCCTAATCTATAGAGGCTTGATTTGTAGAAGAAATCCGTCTGATTGTGTAGATATAAGTCTCGTATATACTTGATGATTAAGGAGAAAAAGAAAATTAAAAAGAGGGTCAGGGAGGCTTACCCGAAGATGTAGGCACATTGCCAAACCTCCTTAGTTCTTGTGTTTTTCTCCTCTTCTTCTTAACCTACGTTTAGATTGTTAACATAATTACCCTAGATTTCTCTAGCAAATGGATCACTTCTCAACAGTTATTCAACTGAGAAAGCTAGCCTTCAACTAGAACGAGGATTGCTTGAGATCATCCTCTCTACCCAACCACCTAGCCACCGCCACAGTCGTGATGGTCAGTCACCATCCTAACCGGTAGAAAGTCACCATCCACCACTTCCGGGCCACTGTCGCCCTCTTTGCCCGGTGAGTGATCGCAGCTTGAAGATAAGGTCGTTGTCTAAGAAGGATTGCGGGCCTTGAAAATGAACGCTCTGGAAACATCGACAACGAAGATCAAGGCCAGCGAATGAGAATCGGGCGAGCGTCAAGCACTTCAGGCACTTTGATCAGGAAACAGGGGAGAATAGAGGCGCAGTCAGCGAGGCTTAGAAGTGGCTGACAGCATCGCTTGACGGTGGCTACGACCATTACTAATAGCTTGAATCGACGAAGATGTTCAGCAAAAGAGAGAAATCAGGCAAGATGCTCTCTAGGAACTTTCTACAATTCAAAAATTACATTCTGTCATGGCGATTCTCGGTCGACGCTCGGAGACGAGCAGCCAACAACTTCCGGAAGTGTGGTCGGTGGAGATCGGACCTGGTAGTGGAGAACCGGACGTCCACCCACGGGGAAGAAAGTGCGTAACGAACTGACCCTGCTATTCACGTCCAGCGCAGCGTTGTGGGAGCTTTGCTCGAGCTCTTTCGCTTCGCTCGTCTCACTCCGTCATCCTTGGTTTCGTGCTGATGTAATGCAATCTGAAGTGGTCTCCTTGTTTTGTATTTAATATCAATTTTTCTCGTTCTTTTTTTTTTTTTTTTTTTAAATATTTTATTTGTCAACTAAAATTCAGATATCAATAGACATTTTAAAATCATAACAGCAGCAGTAGCATCTTACATATGAAAATAAAAACACTAACTCAATAATGGATGCACAAAACATAGTGGTTTGATTCGAATAAAATTAAATACATACTAGTTGTATGTCAGCATTTTGGGCGGATATTAATTTACTCGATTCTCGCCACAATCCTAATGATATTGAAATGATAGGTAGAAAAATTGCTACCTGTGAAGTCCTTCATAGACACACATATACATATACACACAGATAATTATCCATTCAATTTTTCCAACAAAGATTACTCATTAATGGAGAGGTTAATATTCAAATAAATGATTACAATCGCAGGTCCACAAGTTTAGTCTTCATGATTGTACGTCGGCCTAATCCACAAGTGGTTACAACTCTTCAATTGCCATTGGACTTAACTATTAATCAATATCTCACTTAGTCTTTTAGTCTTTATATTGAACATTTATTAGATTTATTAAGTAAAAACCATATCATGGTCATTGATAATCATAGTCATCGACAAACATCTTTGCTATCAATAACTCATTGATAATATACTCATACTTAACACCGAGCTCTATATCTATTTAAGTTGGCGTCATGTTGCTTAAAAATACCTGGCCATTTTAAAATGTCAAGAATAATGTATTTTATATTCATATGGATGGGCAACAGATACAAGAAAAAATAAATATTACAACAAAAATTGGGTGTACATATAGTCTAATTGACTGCAGTTTGTCCTTCCTCTTGTGGAACACACGTCAAATTACCCTATTTGGAAATGGCCATATCTAATAAATTTCACACTTCCAAACCCCTTTATCTTATTGCCAAATATTATCTACCATTGAAATAGAATGTCTTTTATTATCTTTAGGCATTTCGATGAAATTGTAAGGAAAAAAGACAAGCAATTAGCAATTTATACCACCCCATAATGTAAATACTAAATAGTGAGTTCATATGTGTGCGTGCTACTATAAAATATTAATTAATGAAATTTTGTCAATGAAGTTCGAGTAAAAATTGAAGAATCTCATGAGTTATATGAGCATCAATATCTGGGGTAAGCCAAACAAATTATATAGCTTATAAAAATACATACATTCATTGGATGTTTTGAATAATGTATTTTGTCTTTTCAAAATAGAAAACACAAAAAGTTAAAATTATCCGTTCACGAGTATGTATGTTCATTGAAGGTAAGTTTTTACGATGTAGACCTCCGCTATAATGTATCCACTCTATATTACGACTCCCCCAAAAGAACGACTATTCTAGCGCTTTTGCGACGGCATTGGCTTTTGTTACATGATAATGGAGTGCCGAGCACCTTGGAATGCCAAAACTTCGCACGGAGGGACACTCAAGTGCCAAAAGTTAGGAAAGTAACACTTAAATGCCAAAAACGGAGCAAAATGGATCACTTAAGTACCACTTCGGCGAAAATCCGGCCAAAATGCTGACGTAACAATTTTCTGACGAAATAAGTGCAAAACAATGTCGTTTTGATATTGACGTGGTAAAAAATTAATATAAAAATTTATTAAACTAAATTTATTAAAACATTTAAAAATAAAAATAAAAATATTTTTAATATTTTTAATATTTTTAAAAATTAATAAAAAAAATGGAAGGGGCAGTTGAGGCTAAGCCCTCGCTTGTTGCCACCAAAACTAATTAAATTTTTTTTTGTAATTTTATTTTTAAACATTTTAAATAAATTTAGTTTTAAATGTAATTTAATTAATTTTTATATTATTTTTTACCACATTAGCACAAAAACGACGTCGTTTTTGTATTGTCTAGCCACGTCAGCGTGCAAAATAACATTGTTTTGTACTTATTTCGCCAAAAAAAAATCGCCACGTCAGTATTTTTGCCGAATTTTCGCCGAAGTAATTTTTAAGTGATCCATTTTGCTTCGATTTTGGCACTTAAGTGTCAATTTTCTAACTTTTGGCACTTAAGTGTCCCTTTGTGCTAAGTTTTGGCACTTGAGTTGTACTTCTCCCCATGATAATGACATGTTATGACTATTTCCAATATAGTGTTCCTACCAATTTGCACGATAATTTGCCAAAACTATTTCAAAAATATTTGATGTGTTCAATGCTCTCTCTGTCATTAGTCAGACTTTGGTCAACCTTAGGACAACTGTTTGATTAAGAAAAAGATAACGCAAAATTCGATGTGTCGACATGTTTTGCACAAATGGTTCTCACATTTGAGGTTTCTTTCGTTTAATTGCATGACGGGCCCAAAGTCACGAGTTTCCCTGCCCTCAAGAATATGACCCTTAATTATTTTTTAAATATCTTTCTCCAAATTCGAAAAGAAATAGCATTTTTATATTACAAATTATGAATACTTTACTCTTCATAACAATATAATGATCGTAAGAGCTTAAAAAATTGTTGAGGTACACATGAGAACTATGTTACAAAAACATATTCTGCATCGGAGATTTGATGTGGCATGGAAAAAGTTAATATATGCTAGTATGCTCATAACTCATCGATTAAACTTTTGTGCAAACATTCGCACAAAAGTCTAACTGAATATACTGATAGTTTGGGATTTGAGCTCCCTCTTAACGATCTCTACAAGTGAGGTGGCTTAATGTCGCTCGTCCCTACAACAATAATGGAAAGAAAAAATTTCATATCCTATCAAAAAAAAAAAAAAAACTCATGAAAGTTGGCTTATTCTCTCGATGGTCTCCTAAGGCAAGGGTGGCTTCTTGTACTGCCGTCCCCACAATAATAATGAAAAAGAAATAAACAGCTCGTCAAAGTTGGTTCATTCGTTTCGTCCCGCCTGAACAAGTATGATCCTTCATGTCCATATTCAATTAGAAATTAGGCCTTGGCATGTCTCTAGACCCAGGCTTTGAAAGCTCAAAAAGCTCAGTCCAACTCATAGTATATTTTAAAAACCCTCAAATTATACACATTTTAATTTAAGAAAATAGGTTATTCAAACCCTAAAACCCATTGAAAATCCTCGAACGAGTTCTCTTTCTCTCCGGTAAATGTTTCTTTCTACCGAAATTAACAAATAAGAGATATATCTAGAAAAATGATCTGGGTAGGCTCAAACTGGGCCAGAGGGAAACGAAAACTGTTAGTACTACGGCCTGCACCCACCACTACAGGAAGCAACCTCATGCCAAAGAAACAAGTGGGGTTTAAGACTTCCCTTCTTGTGGGGAGTCAATTTGGTGACTTTTGATTGTTGAATGGGAGTGCGTTCATTTCAACGAAATGGTCCTCGAAAAAATTATATTACAGAACTTTCGCAGCACAATCATAAAATGAACCGATTGATTTTAGAAATTTAGACTTTCGAAAAAGTTGTGAGAAAAACATATGAGATCAATGGAAAGTAGAATGGGAAAGTAGAAAAGAAACCGTGTGGGAAACTCCTATAGTCCGCTATTAGTGTCCAAGAAACTTCCTGCTAATGATATCATGGACCATGAGGGAAAAAGCAAGAGTATATAAGCATCAAATTAGGAGGGGAAAATTGTCCAAATAGTCCAAACTTAATTCGGTCATAATTTTTTCAATTTTACTAATTTAGTCATAAACATTTTCACATTTTGTTAATTCAGTTCTAAACATTTTCACTTCTTGCTAATTGAGTCGATCTTCCCAATTTTAGCCGAAAATTGCTAACGTGGACAACCGACACTAACGTGACACTTTTTTAAATAATATTTTAAAAATATATTATTTGTTATGGTTTTTTTTTTTTTTTTTTTCTGGTTTTTTTTTTTTGTTTTGGGGGGGGGGGGGGGGGGTTGGATCTAGCAAGGATAGGTGAGGGCATTGCAACCTTCACCCAAAGTGGGCTAGGCGAGGGCCACGAGCAAGGTCGCTGCCTCACTCATGAGGGGCGTGACGCCCTCGTCCAGAGCCGGGGGGGTCGGCCAACCCTCGCCTATGGGTGGCAAGGTTTGGCTGGCAACGCTAACTGGATAGATCTGAACCCTCCCCACCCAAACGGGAAAGTAGAAAAGAAATCGTGTGGGAAACTCCTATAGTGCGCTATTAGTGTCCAGGAAACTTCCTGCTAATGATATCATGGACCATGGGGGAAAAAGCAAGAGTATATTAGCATCAAATTAGGAGGGGAAAATTATCCAAATAGTCCAAACTTAGTTCAATCATAAATTTTTCAATTTTGTCAATTTAGTCATAAACATTTTCACATTTTATCAATTCAATTCTAAATATTTTCATTTCTTGCCAATTGAGTCAATCTATCCAATTTTAGCCAAAAATTGCTAACGTGGATAGCCGACGCTGACGTGACACTTTTTTAAATAATATTTTAATAATATATTATTTGTTATGGTTTTTTTTTTTGCTTTTCTTTTTGTTGGGGGGATTGGATCTAGCAAGGATAGGTGAGGGCATCGCAACCTTCACCCAAAGTGGGCTAGGTGAGGACCACGAGCAAGGTCACTGCCTCACTCGTGAAGGGCGTGACGTCCTCGCCCAGAGCCAAGGAGGGTCGGCCAACCCTCGCCTATGGGTGGTAAGGGTTGGCTGGCAACGCTGACTAGATAGATCTGAGCCCTCCCCTCCCAAATGGCAAAGTAGAAACGAAACCGTGTGGGAAACTCCTATAGTGCACTATTAGTGTCCATGAAACTTCCTGCTAATGATATCATGGACCATGGGGGAAAAAGCAAGAGTATATAAGCATTGAATTGGGAGGGGAAAATTGTCCAAATAGTCCCAACTTAATTCAGACATAAATTTTTCAATTATACAAATTTAGTCATAAACATTTTCACGTTTTGTCAATTAAGTCCTAAACCATTTCACTTCTTGCCAATTGAGTCAATCTAGCCAATTTTAGCCGAAAATTGCTAACATGGACAACCAACATTGATGTGACACTTTTTTAGATAATATTTTAGTAATATATTATTTGATGGTTTTTTTTCCTTTTTGGCTTTTTTCTGATGGGGGGTTGCATCTAGCAAGGATAGGTGAGGGCATCGTGACCTTCGCCCAAAGTGGGCCAGGCGACGGCCACGAGCAAGCTCACCGCCTCGCTCGCGAGGGGCGTGATGCCCTCGCCCAAAGTTAGGGAGGGTCGGCCAACCCTCGCCTATGGGTGGCATGGGTTGGTTGGCAACGCTAACTGGATAGATCTGAACCCTCCCCCCCCCCTCCCCCCTGAATAGGAAAGTACAAAAGAAACTGTGTGGGAAACTCCTATAGTCCGCTATTAGTGCCCAAGAAACTTCCTCCTAATGATATCATGGACCATGGGGGAAAAACCAAGAGTATATAAGCATCGAATTAGGAGGGGAAAATTTTCCAAATAATCCCAACTTAATTCAGTGATAAATTTCAATTTTGCCAATTTACACATAAACATTTTCACATTTTGTCAATTCAGTACTAAACATTTTCACTTCTTGCCATTTGAGTCAATCTAGCCAATTTTAGCCTAAAATTGCTCACGTGGACAACCGACGTTGAGGTGATACTTTTTTTAAATAATATTTTAGTAATATATTACTTGTTATGGTTTTTTTTTTTTTTTCGTTTTTGGCTTCTTTTTTTGTTGGGGGCAATTGGATCTAGCAAGGATAGGTGAGGGCATCGCGACCTTCGCCCAATGTAGGCTAGGCGAGGGCCACGAGCAAGGTCATTGCCACAGTCGCGAGGGGCGTGACGCCCTCACCTAGAGTTAGGGAGGGTCGGCCAGCCCTCGTGTATGGGTGGCAAGGGTTAGCTAGAAACACTAACTAGATAGATGTGTAAACCAACCCCCCCGAATGGGAAAGTAGAAAAGAAACCGTGTGGGAAACTTCTATAGTCTGCTATTAGTGTCCAAGAAACTTCATGCTAATGATATCATGGACCTTGGGGGAAAAAGCAAGAGTATATAAGCATCAAATTAGGAGGGGAAAATTGTCCAAATAGTCCCAACTTAAGTCAATCATAAATTTTTCAATTTTGTGAATTTAGTCATAGACATTTTAACATTTTGTCAATTCAGTTATAAACATTTTCACTTCTTGCCAATTGAGTCAATCTAGCCAATTTTAATCGAAAATTGCTAACGTGGACAGCCAACACTAACGTGACACATTTTGAAATAATATTTTAATAATATATTATTTGTTATGGTTTTTTTTTTCTTTTTTGGCTTTTTTTTTTGTTTGGGGGGGGGTGATTGGATCTAGCAAGGATAGGTGAGGGCATCGCAACCTTCGCCCAAAGTGGGCCACTCGAGGGCCACAAGCAAGGTCACCACCTCACTCAAGAGGGGAGTGACACCCTCGCCCAGAGCCAGGGAGGGTCGGCCAGCCCTCGCCTATGGGTGGCAAGGGTCGACTGGCAGCATTGATTGGATAGATTTGAACCCCCGAATGGGAAAGTAGAAAAGAAACCGTGTGGGAAACTCCTATAGTCCGCTATTAGTGTCCATGAAACTTCCTACTAATGATATCATGGACCATGGGGGAAAAAGCAAGAGTATAAAAGCATCGAATTAGGAGGGGAAAATTGTCCAAATAGTCCCAACTTATTTTAGTCATAAATTTTTCAATTTGGTAATTTAGTTATAAATATTTTCATATTTTATCAATTCAGTTCTAAATATTTTCACTTCTTGCCAATTGAGTCAATCTAGCCAATTTTAGCCGAAAGTTGCTAATGTGGATAGCCGATGTGATGTGACACTTTTTTAAATAATTTTTTGATAATATTATTTGTTATGGTTTTTTTTGGCTTTTTTTTTTTTTTTTTTTTTTCGGTTCGGGGGGGGTGGTTGGATCTAGCAAGGATAGGTGAGGGCATTGCGAACTTCGCCCAAAGTGGGCCAGGCGAGGGCCACGAGCAAGGCCATCGACTCACTCGCGAGGGGCGTGACGTCCTCGCCCAAAGCCAAGGCAGGTTGGCCACCCCTCGCCTATGGGTGGCAAGGGTTGGCTGGCAACGTTGATTGGATAGATCTGAGCCCTCCCATTCCAAATGGGAAAGTAGAAAAGAAACCGTGTGGGAAACTCTTATAGTCCGCTATTAGTGTCCAAGAAACTTCCTACTAATGATATCATGGACCATGGAGAATAAGCAAGAGTATATAAGCATCGAATTAGGAGGGTAAAATTGTCCAAATAGTCCCAACTTAATTCAGTCATAAATATTTCAATTTTACCAATTTAGTTATAAACATTTTCACATTTTGTTAATTTAGTTCTAAACATTTTTACTTATTACCAATTGAGTCCATCTAGCCAATTTTAGCCAAAAATTGCTAACGTGGATAGTCGACAACGGCGTGACACTTTTTTAAATAATATTTTCATACTATATTAATTATTATGGTTTTTTTTTATTATTTTTTTGGCTTTTGGGGAGAGGGGGTTTGGATCTAGCCAGCAACCCTTGCTAGCCAACCTTCGCCCACTTTGGGCGAAGGTCACGATGCCCTCTCCCAAAAACGATGAGGACCGCGACGCCATTGCCAGATTTGGCTAGGTGAGGGCCACAGCAAGGTCACCGCCCTCACTCTCGAGGGGCGCGACGCCCTTGCCTAGAGCCAAGGAGGGTCAGCCAGCCCTCACCTATGGGTGGCAAGGGTTGGCTGGCAACGCTGGCTAGGTAGATCTGAACCCTCCCCCCCCCCGTCCTTCCCCCCAAAAAAAGCAAAAAAAGTAAACAAAGAAAAAACATAAAAATTCAAAATATTTTTAAAATATAATTAAAAAGTGTAACGTCGAGCCGACCGTCCACATTAGCAATTTCCAACCAAAATTGACGGGATTGACTAAATTGGTAAGAAGTAAAAAATGTTTAGTATTCAATTGGCAAAATTGAAATGTTTAATTTTACCAAAAAAAAAAATTGAAATGTTTAAGATTTTTTGGATAATTTTCTCAATTAGGGGTAAGCATAAAAAATTATATAGCTCATAAGCATACTAATATTTCGTTGGATGTTTTGAATCGTGCATTTTGCCTTCTAAAAATAGGAAACGCAAAAAAGTTAGATCCACAGGAATAATCGAAAGAATACAAGACAAGAAAAGGACACAAAAGTGGCTTAATTGAACTCAATCGAAAGGAAACAGAAAATTGAGAATGCTTATTCCAATCCTTTTACGACAGCACTAGTTCTTGTTAAGCGGCAGTTGTCGTAGGTTTACGACATGTTACGACTATTCCCATATAATGCCTCTTCCAATCTCCATAATAATTTCCCATTAAATTTTGCAAATGCCCTTTCTCTCATTGGTCAAACTTTGGTCAATTTTTTTGTGAACCCTAGGATAATTGTTTGATTTTAGAAAAGATAAGGCAAAGTTCAAGGTGTTGACATGTTGTGAAATCGTTCCTATAGCTGACGTTTCTTCCTACTGCTCACATGGCTGGGACAAAGTCATGATTTTTCTTGCCCTCAAAGTTATATGAACCTTTTTCAATTTTTCTCAAAATTTGGAAACTAAATAATGCTTTTAGGTTAGCTTATGAAATAAATTATATTTCCCTCTTCATATCGATAGAGGTTTGATATGGTGTAGAGAAATTTATATATGCTAGCTCATCCATAACTCAATCGCTTAAATCATTGAGTGAAGGTGGATTCAATTACATATATTGACAAGTTCGGATTTGGATTCCTTCTTTATGATCTCCTCAGGCAAAAGTATTTCGTTTTTGCTACATGTCTCTATAACAATAATGAAAAGGAAATTTCATAATCCGAAAAGAAAAAATGAACTCGTGAAAACTGGCTTAGTCGTTTCGTCTAGCCTCGGCCAGTTTCATCCTTCGTGCCAATATCCAATTGGAAATTTGTGCTTGAGCATGTCCCTGGAGCTAAGCTTCAAAAGCTCCAAAAGCCTACTCCAACTTATTAACATATTTTAAAAACCCTAAAACCGCTGGAAAATCCACAAAGGCACTCTTCTTCGCTCTTGTATGTAGGGAAATTAACAAATAAGAAAAGCCTGAAAATTATTTTGTACAAAGGCCTGTGCCTACCCCTCCAGGAAGCTATTTTATGCCAACGAAACAAGTGTAGTTTAAGATTTTTTAATGCACTTCTGGACCACCATCGCTGCCTCTCTTCTTTCTAATTCTGTACGGCAAATATGCCAAACAATTCGCCTCATCTTTCTTTTCGTTTTTGGGAAGTCACTCGAGCGGCTTTTGATGTGGAATGGTACCGTTCATTTCAACGAAAGGGACCCCTCAAAAAGATAAATAAATAAATAAATAATAATAAGGAACGTTCGCGGCACAATCATTCCGAAAACTAATTGATTTTAGAAATTTGGACTTTAGAAAAAGTTGGTGGAAAAGCCATGTAAAATCAATGGGAGTGTAGGGTGAGAAAGTAGAAAAGAACCTATGTGAAAGACACTTAAGGCATGTTAGGTAACGTGTCAAACAGTATATCATTTTTTTTTATAAAAATTAGTTTAGTAACATTTTTGTTTTCAAGAACAGATTTGTTCTTGAGAGTAGATTTACAAAAGAATAAAAAAAAAAAAGTTCCTTCTTTGCTTCCAAAAACAACCTCAGAATCAAGCCCAAACCTTTTTTTTTTCTTGTCTTTTCTTCTTTTCATTTTCTTTCTTTTTCTCTTCCTCATCTTCTTCTTCCTATAGCCGGTTGGGCGAGGGTCGAACTTGCCCAGCCGCTACGAGTCACCCTTGCCCATGCCTAGTGAGGCTTGACCTCACCTTGGCTCGCTCAACTTGCGGCGGTTGGGCGAGGTTAGCTCTTGTTAGCTCTCATCTAGCCAGTCGCAGGCCATCATTGTGGCCAGCCACCAACTAGAGGAAGAAGAAGAGAAGGAAAAAAAAAGAGAAAAAAAGGAAAAGAAAAAAAAAATTAAAAAATTATTTTAAAATTTTAAGGGTAATAACAAATGCATTTCTATTTTGAGAATGGAAATTTTGGACAGTTATCAAATACATTTAAATGTTTAGAAATTAGTCTAGGAAACCGAATTAGAAAAAACTATCTCTAATATAAATTATTCGCGAGAGCAAAATAATTACCAAATGCATTCCTAAAGTCCCTTGTCAGTGTCCAAGACACTTCAACTAGTGATATGATTGACCAAGATGGAAATAGCAAGAAGAAGACCTGGAGGTAACGAGACTTAAAAAGAGAAAGAAGCCATCTCATGCTGCCATAGCACGGAATAGTCGCCTTCATTTTCTGGGAGGGGAGAGAAAGAAAGGGGGGAAATGCGAGAAATTTTGTCTCTTGTAGTTGCTCAGTCGCTATCCACGCACTGTGAAATGGAGTGCTCATCACTAGCAAATCCGGCCAGAAAAACGGCAATAGAGCATCTCTTCACCATGAAGCCAAGGCAAGAGGGAAGGAGAAGAGAGAGAATCAGTTTCTTCAAGTCTAAGCTACACTTGTTTGTTCATGTACCAATAGGAGTATCATGACATGCAGCCAAAAAGATTAAAAAAAAAACATTACAGAGCTATTCTGACATCCAGCTGGATTAAGTTCTCATCTGTTTCCTATATTTAATCAAGTAAATCGTAGTCAGAGAAAAATGCCACAAGAAGCCGCAAGAGCCTAAGCCGAAAAGGAACAAGCTGGTGTTGTTGGGGAACCCAGCGAAGAGGTTCGATTTTGAGGATCTCTCGAGGGCCAGTGCCGAGGTATTGGGAAAGGGACGCTCCGGACGACTTACAAGGTTGACCACGAGGAGGGGACCACCACGGTGGTTGTGAAGAGGCAGAAGGATGTGATCTTGCCGGCTGAGGATTTCCGGGACAAGGTCGAAGTCGTCGGAGCGACAAACCACGACTGGGGATCGCATTTCTTGTCACCACCTCGTGAGGCAGAGCTTTGCCCAGCCACTGCATGTGTTATATGCGGCGCGTGACTCGTCCTTATTCCCTGCAGGAACTGTGTCCCGCTTGGAAAAAAAATTTACTATATTTTTTCGAATTATGTATTAAAAATAAATAATTGTTAGAGTTTTTGTATGAATAATGAGTTTTTGCGAAAGGGACTGGTGACCACGTTTTTAAGTTTGAGAGAAAATCTCATATTTTAAGCTAGTTTTTAGGGCGATAATGGCCCAAGATCACTAAATACTGGTATCAGAACCTGGATGGCCCATAAGTTTGAATCCAACAATTACATGGAAGAGTTACGAGTTGTTATGGCTCTGAACCAGACTCGATATGTGAGTGGAAAATTGTTGAGATTGGATTGATAGTCAATTTATAAATGTGAGAAAAAGCCAGAAAGGCTCAAGACCACCCAACAAGTCTTAACTTATAAGATATCCGAATCATTATTGAATATTTTTGTCAATTATTCAAGCAAGGTCGGGCTAATATCAGTCCCCGCTCGCCCCGCCTGCAGCCAAATGCCCCGCAAGGCATTTTTTGTAGGGAAAATTTGCCCCTTAACGTTAAACCTAGTTCTTTCTTCCTCGCACTGCAGGAATTTTGTTACTGTGGATATTAATTAAAATCACTTAAATATTAACGTTAAATAAGCGTAACAGCATTATCTTACTTTACATTACAATATTTCGTAAAATGCAATATTAGAATTAAAATCATTGAAATACTATGTAAATTATGTGCACTATCATTGTCCACGATGACCATAACCGATTTATTAATCAAACATGTTAATAAATTATAATATCTTGTTGATGAATAATTTCGAATATTTAATGTAATCAAAACATAGTAATTAGCACAACTCTGCATTACTTAATCAGGCAGTAGATATGATTATATAGAATAGAGTAATCAAAGAGGACATTATTCCTACCCTAATTATTACCTTAACTGTTTTAGTCGGTTCAATAATATTTTATATATGTACATGACATATGACGATTTTCACACTAATGATTGCCAATAGTCTTTTGTTGTTTAGAATTTTCCTCAACAACGGTATCAATTTCTCTCGTTTTTTCATAAGTTTTTGGGGTCATATCATTCGTAACATTTCACATAACTTTCCTATTCAGTTGGTAAGTTTCGTTTCTCCTATTCGAAGTAAACCACCAGAACATTGCTACTAACTTTCCTAACTTACTCGTAAATTCTAAGGTCAACTCATTCCTAAAGTTCCACATGACTTTCCCATGTAGTTCGCAACTTTCGTAACTTTGCAATGCACTTCCAATCCACCGTTGCTGCTTCTGTTCCTTCTGATTCTGTACAGCAAATACGCCAAATAATTGGCCTCATCTTTCTTTTAGAGTGCGGTCCACCTTTATAGAATGGTAGCCTTTATTTTCACGGAAGGTTCCCCTTGGAAAAAAAAAAATTATGGATACGTCGCGACAAAATCATGGCTTTTTCCATAACATTCGAAATAGTTGCTGGAAAAGCCACCTGAGATCGATGGGAACGTAGTGGGAAAGTAAAAAAGAAGCCGTGTGGCGGGCTCCTGAAATGCGCTGTCCGCATCCAAGACACTTCCTAGCAGTGATGTCGTTGACCAGGAGGAAAGAGCAAGAAGAAGACCTAAAGGCAACGAGACTGAAGAAGAGAAAGAAGCCGTCTCATGCTGCCATAGCACGGTATAATGTCGGGAACTCTTAATAATCTGTGGCAAACGTTCAGCAATAGGAAGAACCAAATGAGTTCAATGAAAAGTAAAGTAGGAACATAGAAAAGAGACCGCGCAGGAGACCTCCAAAAGAAACTCATAAAGTCCACCATTACTGTTTCTCTTCCTCTTGATTCTGCACGGCAAATGGGCCAAATGAGCTGCTTTCTTCGTTTTTTCGTTTCTGCGTAAAGTCAAGTTTGGCTGCTTGGTTTATTCCAAACGAAAGGGTCCCTCTAAAACAGTAACATGATGGAAATTACGCGGACATAATCGTTCAATCAACCGATTGATTCCAGGTATTAAGGCTGCGTGATAAAATTTCTATTTCTTGATTTCTCTATTTTTCTCGTTCCCCTAGGAACGGGTTTGGAGCAATCCGTTTGGTAACACATTTGATTTCTCTATTTCTGAAACAGATTTCTATTCCGAAATAGATTTGAAGAAGAAATCAGAAGCTAAAATTTTTAGCTTTCTCGGTTTAAAATAGAAATTGAGAAATCAATTTCTGGCCAGAAATCAATTTCTATTCCAGAAATTTTGTCATGCGCACCCTAAGACTTCCAAAAAAGTTGTGGAAAAACCGTGTGAGATCACGGGAAGTAGAGTGGGAACGTAGAATGAAAACAGTGTAGGAGACTTCTAGATTCTACTCGGTTTCCATGTAATGCGTGTCACATAAAAATAAAATTAGAAAATAAAGCAATTTCGATTAATTTTATAAAGCGATCGAGACAATACTGATTGATACTAAATGTATCAAGATAGAGTTTATCATTGGCGTCATGTCATTTTTTATCTTTTCAAATTATTTTAACTAATGTCACCATACGAAGTATATTTTTGCAACATCAATAAGATTAATAAATAGTTTGCGTCACACTTTAAGATATATCTTATTGAAATATTTTTATAACTTTTTAAACAACATCTCATGTTCCTTTCAATTTAGGACTGAGTTGCATCATATGTGAGTCATGTGGCTCGAGCATGGTATTACCACGTACCATCGTACATGTAATTGAAGGGACTTCTTAAAGATATGGTCGGTAGCATATTTAAACTAAGTTCAATCTCCAATGCTTATTCATAATTATCAATTCAATCCTATTATTTGATCTTCAGGATATAAGTCGGGATTGAATAATTTCGAAATCTGATTTGGGGAAGTCCAAGTTTGAAAGGAAAGCGATATGTTTTTCTCATCAATAAGGAACGAAGTCGCTCTATATGCATAGAGAATCGGCTCACGTTCAGAGGGGGAGGCCACACGGTTGAGAACTGACTCACCTTCACAGAAAGCACACGAGTTAAAAAAAAAAAAAAAAAAGAACAAGAGGGAATAGGGAGAGAGAGAGAAATCGCGGGGAGTGAGTCTTCTCTCTGAGCTTCACTTTACCAGCAGAATATATACGGAGAGAGAGAGAGGGACGGCCACAAGATTGAAGGGAAGAAAAAACGTGAGATAGGAGAAGCGCACTTAGCATCCCCTCGGCGGTGTTGTTCCTGGGTGCCTTATAACTGCGCCTCCTGCCACGTTTTTTCGTCGGTTTTCTCATCACGACCGTGCCTCCGCTGCAGCGACACGCCAGCCTTCAACGACCTCCACAGCCTCCAGCGAGATCGCTGTCGCGCTTGTCCTCGCGCCTCACTGCAGTCCGATCTTGCCCAGCTCTTAACCAACGCTTCAAGCAGGTCCTGCTCCCGGCCCCGTCCTGTTTTTGGCCGAGCCCTGACTAGCGCCGACGGCCAATCTCCCCCGCACACGACCTCGACCCAGCTGCTGATCCGTCACTGCATCAGGAAACGCGACGCCTCCTCTTGCTGACCGAGGAGTCCCTGACAACGAGCTCAAGCTCGTGGCTGACGATTGGCGCTCCTGCTCTTCGTCCCTGCTCTGACCAAGACTCCTCTGCTCCAGCCAGCCAAGCGACCACGAGGACCTGCCGCCCAGACTGTACCAGCCAGCGATCCCGGGCAGTTTCCAGTAATTCTAAGCGATTTCCTGCAGGTTCCCGGCGAGCCCGGCCTCTCCAACGACTAGCACAGCGTCCCAGCGGTTCGGCGTGCCTCAATCAATTTGGACGGCTCTCGGAAGTCCTCCTTCGAACACCACAGCGACGCCTACGAATTTGCAGAAGCGATCCTGACAAAACCGTCACCTCTCCACCACTGAGGCCACCATCCGTGCTTTACCGCAGTGACCGAGAGCAGTCGCCGCCAAGTCCTTGGCTGCATCTCAAGGCGGTCTTGCCGAACCATCATCGTTAAGCCCCTCTCGGCCACCAGCTGGCCAAGCACCAAACCATCGGCCGCCTATCATCTGATCCCTCGCGTCGGTCACCTCCGCGAGGAGCCTAGCCGAGTATACCGTGCGCTGCAGCCATACACCGAGCCTCATCCACAAGCCGATCCGGATTACACCTATTCAAATTAGGTAACAATTTTTATTCAATTTGATTTGAATATTTGATTCCTTAATTCAGATTGATCGTTATCTAATATATGATAGTTGAGATCTTAGGCATATTCAATTAAGACTTGATTTAATTACTAATTTGATCCATAAAGATATTGGATCAGTTCTTAATTATTTTAACTTAATATTAGATAATTGTGTTGCCTAAGATTGGGATAATTTTTAATTTACCGAGTTATTTTTTAGATTATCGTTATCTTTAGTTTGAAATTTTTGCAGATTGTGCGTGCGGGGTTGGTGAGATTTTTTCTTTAATTTAGATAACTACCATGCTCTTAAAATATCAAAATTTGAAAAAAAAAGATTGCATTGCATATTTAGATTTGATTCCATGGATAGAATTGCATTATTGGATTAGATTAGCATTTTTGAATTAAATTGCACGTTAAGATAAATTTATAAGAGTGTGCTTGATAGGCGGAAAACTCAATAATATAGAAAAATGCTTTCTAATAAAACATTTTCCAAGAATACTATTTCAATCAAAAAATCAGCTTGAATATTTTAATTCTTAATAAAAATCAAATTTTTAACTATTTTTTAATTTTATTTTTCTCTCTTTTCTTTGTCTTTTTACTTTTTCTTTCCTTTCTTTTTCTTTTTCTCCCTTGCTCCACCGCTTGGCAACAGCCATAGGCAAGCTTTGCTTCGCCGAGATCGAGCTTGCTTGGATTTGGCAAGCCACGAGCTTGTTGACCTTGGCTGAGATCGAGCTCAGCTGAATCTGGCAAGCTATGAGCTCAGGCTCTCTTGGATCGACCTAGCCTCAAGCTTGTCAGCTCACATCTTGGCCACTCACCAAGCCACCATCAGTCTTCGAGGCACCCGACCAGCGAAGGAAGAAGGGGGAAGAATGAGAAAGGAAATGAAAGAAGAGAGAAAAGAAGAAAAAAGAAAAGGCAAGAAAAAATTATAAAAAAATTTAAATTTTAAAAAATAATGAAAATTTTGATTTTTTTATTTATTTAAGAAAAGATAAACATTTCATTAACCAAGGACTCTATGACTTGGAAAACGTTTTCCTGTTTTTTGAAAGGGGAATTGTTTTCCTAAATTTAAGTTTTGGTAGGAAAACATTTTTTGTTGATTAGGAAAAAAAAATTTCGTTGACTCATTTTCCTAAGTGAATCAAATTCTATAAAATGAGGAAAACATTTAAGAAACGCAATCTAAGTTAAGATATGATTTAGGTTAATCTATTTTCTAACTTAAATTACATATTTCCTAACTTTGTAGTTAGGGAGATAATATGCTTGTGCTAAGGTATGTGAATACTTTACTTATCCTTACAATTCATCTATTGCGTTATTTATTGGGTGTTTCAAAAATATTTAGGTAATTAGATTGAAATCAATCTGAATTGCCTGACAATTTTTCTTTTTAAATTAAAGATAAAAAGTATCGAAAGGGCTTTAAAGTAATCAAGCGTAATTAAATCTCTCAATTCATAGTCTCCGGTTCATAGAAGTAAAGCAATTTTCTCACACGCTATTTGGGTATATCATCAATCCATAAAAAATAGATTAGTGGCAATTCCAAAAAATAAAAAATATTTGCATGTTAAATAATTTGAATGTAAGTCTCGAATTGATATAGACTTAGGAAAGTTCAAACTGGATGTAACTTAGTAATTCATTAACCGAACCTTGGGTAGTGTAGAGGGTTACAACAAATATGAATTGACATCCTCAATTATTAATCAATTAGCCGAACCTTTCGTTCCTTCCGCCTGCATGCTATCCGCATCATCCGCTGTTATGACTATTTTGTCATTGCATGCATTATTGGAGGGACCTCGCTCTTTCTTACCAAGAATCACATCCTTTGTTCGTAAAAGTGAACTCCTATTTTGAAATTAATGAGAACATTGATTTTCAAGAAAAAGCATTCGAGCCGCCAGATTAGACTGGTTAATGTCTCTTTCTTGACTGCTTTTTGCTGTGCTAATAGGAACGGCTTTAGCCTTTCCAGACAGTGGTGAACCCGCTTGAATCTTCTTTCTTGGGATTTTTTTAGGTGAGTCGTAAAACTGGGAAAGTTCGAGCGAGAGCCACGCTCGATAATTTCAACTGGGGATCATCATGCATTTTTGAGAAAGTTTAACTGTATGGGGATTCCCGTGATTATACAAAAGCTATTAGAAAAGCATAAGCATATTTTTAGAGGGTTCACAAAATGATTATGTATATCACAAAATAAATATATAAAGTCCGCTTGAGATCAAGTCACGCGACACGATTTAGTGTGAACTGTACCATTTGGTTTGCTCTTTATGATTACTTTCCTAAATCTCTGATCTTATAAAAATTTTGAAACTCTAACAACGTGGAACGCATTTTATTTGCAGACACCTCAGTCTGCATGAAAGGTCGACTCTGGATCTAAAGACCTCAACTTTTTGACACGAGGCTTAACTTTTCGTACAAGTCATCTAAACCTTAGTCTTCGTCTGATTATCTTGAACGGGTCATTCCCCTGCCCCTTGCCCGGGACTGGTCCCGCATCCAAGACGAACCGTTGGATAAAAAGAGAAACAACGGCAACCGTCGAATGTGCTTGCAAAAGTAAAATCGGCACTAAGTACCCAAATTTGCAAACGTAAAACCATCATATCAATACAAAAGTAGAGAGCACGCGTCCTCTGAGCTCTGCCTTTCCAGACAGAGGTGAAGTTCCTCGAAACTTGCTTCCTTTGAGGTTGGCGCTCCTGAGAAACTTTGTGTTGAGATCAACGAAAAAAATCATAATAGATCGTACCCGTTTTAATTTCCGGTGACATTTCTACTTGTCCAGCAACTTCCGGCTTCATAGAGCTCAGAAATCTGCTTTTGCTGAGCTGGTGCTTCTCTAATGTTTCATTCTCTCTGCAACTGGCTGCGATGGAGAACTCCTGCATCCTTCAATGGCATTGGAGAAGCTGGTTCTTCCCGCAACCACAAACCTATGCAAATACCTGAAGCAGTGGAAGGGTGTGACTATGAAGTGTTCTTGAGCTTCAGAGGACCGGATACACGCACAGGCTTTGCCGATTATCTTTACACCAGTCTCACAAAAGCAGGAGTCCGTACATTCCGAGATGATGAAGATCTTCGCATTGGGGAAGAGATCGGCCCGGAGCTTCTCGGAGCGATTAAGCAATCGAAGATCTCCATACCCATCTTCTCTAAAGGATATGCTTCCAGCAAGTGGTGCCTTAATGAGCTAGCTCATATGGTGGAATGTAGGAGGAAGGGACAGATAATCATGCCCATTTTCTACTATGTCCAACCATCCGAGGTTCGCAACCAAACTGGGGCTTATGATAAGGCCTTGCTTGCGCACAGAAAAAAGAAGCGTGTGGACAATGAGATCATCCGGAAGTGGAGGGCTGCTCTTAATGAGGTTGGAGGGTTAAATGGATGGGACGTGGAAAACGGGGATAGGTACCGAATCTTACATTCTCAAATTGCATGCCATAATGAAAACTCTCTTGCTTGCATTTGCTTTTCTCTTGCTGTGTGGATTATCGATCTTATTTCATCTCTCTCTTATCAATCCATAGAAATTGCACAAATGCGATCGCGTCATGTTGGTGTGGATCCAAGAGGCCATGACACATTGAATGCTTTTCCTTTCTTATCTTTACGGTACAAAAGAAATTTAAGTACAAATGCTTTTCTATTGTTTTTACCAGTAGAAAGCCAGGGTACGCACGAGGTTTGAAAATTATGTTTTGTTTTACTTGGATAAATTGTAGCTACATGGGTTCCCTTTGTTCGAGTAATGTTTAGACATTCTAATTTGACATTTCTTCGTTCATCCATATATATATATATATCTAGGATCCGGTCTCACACATTCATCCAAATATATTTATAACATATTATATGAAAACATTTATGCATATCTATGTAATGGGTGGCGCATAAAAATATTCATCGTATTGTGTGCCAAAAATTAAGGGAGTAACTTAATGGATCTCTCATTTATTGGTCAGAACACTTTGAGACGTGCACGATGTGCTGATCGTAAAACTATTTTGCGAAAAAGAAGCTTTTGTACACATCCGAAATACACGTAAAAAAATAATAATAAAAAAAAAAATCATTCTTTGTTCCTCTTACTAGCAATATAGTATGATCATCTACTGTATTTGACGGTTGTATAGCTGTTCTAAATCTGCACAAGGTTTGAGCATCTGCCTAGCATGTCCATGAATTTATTCTTCCTTACCAATGCAATACGTAAGTTCCACTTGCAGTTGCACTTCTTGTTGCCTCCTGTGGCTTCCGCCGCCTAGTGTTATCAATTCCTGATGTCATATATTTCAGCTTGCCGATTCTAACTTATTTTCTGTTCACCTTGGTCTTTCCCATCGTTTATATCATTAGGCACGAAGGAAAACTTGTTGAACGTATCGTTACGAAGGTTTTAATCGAGCTGAAAAAAGCATATTTGTTGGTTACTGACTCCTTGGTTGGAGTTGACAACAATGTGAAGGAAATAGCGGGGATGATAGGCACCAACACGGATGATGTAAAAATCGTGGGAATCTACGGTATGGGTGGCATCGGAAAAACGACTCTTGCTAAAGTAGTCTACAACATGCTTACCAAAAACTTCGCTTATTGTTGTTACCTTGACGATGTTAGAGAAACTGCAAACTCGAAAGGAATTTTATGTTTGCAGAACCGTCTAATTTCAGTCCTTTCAAGGGGGGCAATTCCATTTGCTAATAGCGTGGACGATGGGATAATGATGATAGAGGAGAGATTTTCCCTTAAAAAAGCTCTTATTCTTCTTGATGATGTCGGTGAAGAGAGTCAATTAACTGCACTATTGGGGAGGCGATGTCACTTTGGTCCAGGAAGCCGGATACTTATAACCACAAGAAATGCAATTGTCCTTCGTGAATTTGATGTAAAGACTTATCAAGCTCGTGAATTGGATTCGAATGCATCCCTTCAGCTTTTCAGCAAGCATGCTTTTAGAAGAGATCACCCACCACCAGAAAAATTAGAGCTGTCTAGAGAAATTGTGAAGATAGCCAAAGGTCTTCCATTGGCTATTGAGGTAATGGGTTCAACTTTATCATTGTATGGACAAAGAAAAGAAATCTGGGATGAGTTCTTGGAGAAGTGGAAAATGGGTCCTATTGAGGAAATTCAAAATAAGTTGATGATAAGTTACGAAGCATTGGATTCTTGCGAGAAAGCAAATATTTCTTGATATAGCTTGTCTTTTAATCGGATGTGATAAGACTAATGCAATATACATGTGGAGAGAAATTCATTTAAGCCCAATAAAAGGTCTTGAAGTTCTTCAAATGATGTCACTAATTAAGATTGAAGAAGGCAATAAGTTTTGGATGCATGATCATCTCAGAGATCTTGGTAGAGAAATTGTCTCTCGAGAAAGTGGGGGGAATTTAGCCCAGAAGAGTAGATTGTGGAACCGTGAGGAGGCACTGGATGTACTACAGAGGAGTGAGGTAAATACTGGGTCTGACTACTCAAATATAATTAAGGGCTTTTTTGGCGAAATTCCAACTTTGTCCCAAGATTTTCTCTTAATTAACTAACCGCGTTCTTCCTTTTCCTAAATTTGTCTTGCTTCAATATTCAGACAAATAAAAGGCTCGAAGCCCTCCGTCTGAATTTTGACCAATTTTGGGAGGACAGTCTTCCTCTTGGAGGATTTGCAGTGCTTCCAAACCTACGGTTCCTTCGAGTGGAAGGCCGATTACCCCAATCCCTTCTAATAGACAGCCAATCCCTCAATTCCGGCTCGGTAGGTTTCCTTTCAAAAGCTGCCCTACTTTGGTATAACATATCTTGGATTTTTTCACCGATGATTTTTTTTTCTTTCTTTTTTTTGCGGGGAAATTTGGTCGATGAACATACAGCTCCTTCCAAATTTAAGATGGCTCATGTGGCATCGTTTTCCTGGGCGGGCACTCGCAATGACTTACTTTTCAATGAACAAATTAGTCATCCTCGATTTTTCAAAGAGTGAAATTACACATGATTGGGACGGATGGAGAATAATCAAGGTACAGTTTGTTCTAGAACAATCTTCTTATTATTGTCACTATTCTCGTTCTGTAAAATTTATCTACAAGTTACCATATTGGTGCTGTAGGGAGCGTGCAATTTGAAAGTTCTTAATCTTACCAACTGCTCCTGCTTGACCAAGACACCCGATCTTTCTGGATTACTCAAACTAGAGAGATTGATTCTTGATGGCTGTGATAGATTGGCTAGAATCGACTCGTCAATTGGTAAATTGAAGAACTTGATTTTCTTGAGCTTAATATCTTGCCGTGAGCTCCAATCTCTACCAGAAGAGCTAGGTGGCTTGCCAAGTCTAAAAGAACTTCTCCTTGAAGGAACCTCAATACGAGAAATTCCCGATTGGTGGGCTTTGGAAAAATTGGAGAATCCCAACGCTCAGGATTACCTGTTGGTTAAAACATCAGGTTCAATCAACTATCCAACTTCTTCGTTAGATCTTTCTTTAATGGATACACCTATAGTTCACCTATCCGACTTCATTGGAGCATTGCCAAGTCTGGAGCGATTGAATTTGAGAAGATGTCGGCACCTAAATAGACTTCCATACCTCATTGGAAAATTATGGTCATTGACTGAGTTAGATCTATTTAATTCAGTAATCATAGAGTTACCTGACTCTATGGAAAATTTGGGGAATCTGAAAACACTGATAGTATATACAAAAGATGAGTTAAAAGGTATATCTGTCTTGCCTAAACTTCCAGTAAGCTTGACTTCTTTGGTAATCGTGTCGTGGTCCATGGTAACTGTTCCCAATCTTTCGGATCTGATCAACTTGAATCAGCTAATGCTGTTCATGGGGCCGAGTGAGAGCTCTAGCCTGGAGTCGGTGCCAGATACCTCGCCTTGGTGGCTTGGGCGGTTATCCAAACTACAAAACTTGGCATTGAGTATCCCGCACATGACTAACCTATCTCCTGAGCTAGGCGCCCTTTCTCACTTGAAGTTTCTTTACCTCTGGGGTTGCAGCCGTCTCCAATGCATTCCGCAGATCTCCTCGAGTGTCTCGAAGCTTGTTATCCTGAGTTGCAAGTCACTGACCACACTTGATATTTCAAATTTGAAGAACCTATCCATCCTTGACATTGACGATACACCGGTAGAGGATCTTTCCGGGCGTGAACTGCTGGACAACAACCTGCTAAAGTGGGAGATAGTAAAAGAGGGACTAGTTTTTATTTCGATTAAGGATGTTGTTCGAGTGGTTTTGGAAGATCACAGCTACAGAAATATTTAGGCGCTGGAACTCTAGATTCGCCTGTGTCCGGCTACAAAGTTCTGTGCGAGTGAGGAACACGAGGATAAATTTGAAGATTGCGTCTGCACTGTCGCTGCAATTATCTGCAAATTCGAAGGTACAGTAGAGTGAGGATTTTATTATGTTCCGCATTTTTGAATCCTTGAAAGCTTCTTTAGTGGGAATCGCAATTGTTGTTGATGTAAATTTTTCGTTGCTTTTTTTGTTTGGAAAAAAGAATTTGAGCAAGACATTCTTTGCTGTTATAGTAATGAAATTAGATGATGTCACGGACGTGAAAGGGACAACGGCAAATGTTATCGTTGATAATGTCACTGATGCTTTCGGTGGTAAACTCTAATTCAATGAAGCTGTATTCTCATTGATAAAGTTGTCTTTCTCTTTTTATTTTTTGTGCGTGTGTTTTTTTCGATCAAGTTTTATGACTGGCAGGACCAAAATCCATCTCACGAAACAACCAGTGAACCTTAACCAAATTGCAATTGATGCTTTTGGACTATGCCAAATCTTTTGTGCCAGACCAATTTGAAAGAGCTACTGTTGTATATGCTTGTGGCTGGCCCCGCTGACATCTATTTTTATCTTTTTATCTTCTTCTTTCTTTTTTTTTAATGAAGAAAAGTAACACAATGTTTTCGCCTTAAACTTGCATATGATGACCATAGGAGTACTTTGACAGGTGCACATCGTGGGTTGAGTGCTAACTTTTAGTAGGTAGATTGAAAAGCAATAGATTATTTGTATGTAAGTTTAAATAAAACTGAAAGCTTCTGATCCCTAAGAGAATATATATTATCATTCATGTTTTAAGGATTTCAATCTTTATCTAATGTTTACAATTTCTTTGAGTATTCATATCAAGAAAATTGAAAAATAAGAAACAAAGTAACATAGAGATGCTTCAATATATTGTATTAAGAATTTTATAGCAGTATTTCTATTAAATTGATTATAACGCCCAAACCGACCCAGAGCCCGGTCAGACCAAGTAATCGGCCCGATTGGAACGGGCCAATCTCGTCCATCCCGGCCCAATTTTGCTGTTTCCCACCCATCTTTAGCCTTTCTCAACATGTTTCGGCCCAAGTCTGGTATGTGGGGGCCCCTTAGGAGCATGGTCAATGACAGGGAAGAACGCGGATTTTAATTCAAACTTGTTCATACGAACAAGGGGATGGATCCCTCCTTCTGGACAGTTTTGTTATACTTTTGATGTGTACAGACATCAATCTTACGAAAAGTGAAAATCAAATAGCGGTACTTTGGATTTATTAAATTAAGTGGCAATTGCTCCAACTAATTTAACTACTGGAGATTGATGTAATATGTAATTTTTTTCTTATCTCAATAACTCCCACAGACAGCGGTTTACGAGATGACGGGAGCTATAGAACACCATAGATGATAAAAGGTTTGGTTGAACTACTGCATAACAAGCAAGAAAAGCCATGAATGAAAAGAGAGTGAGAAATCGATGTTGAAGACTTTTGGTCTCGTAAAATATAAAATGGAGTGCGCAAGTCATTTCAAAAGCTTCAGTTATTAGAGATCAATGTGACGTGTAATTTTTTTGGTGAACTCCATCCTCTGGATATTATGCTACACAAGAAAACGAGAATTGAGCAAATGCAGAAACCTTTTCCTCTTGTACTAAAATTTCGTCTCTGTTGCAACTTATTTGATTTGTTTGGATAGTAGAGAGGAAACAACGTATGCTGCTTATATATGCCCCACTTGTGCTAGTGTATGTGTAATTTCCTTATTGTCTTTTGTCTTGCTATCCCGGTTTCTAAATTTCACCCCAGTTAAGACTCACGAAAGATACAGGAAAACACCTGGAGAAGGCTATCATGTATTAACAAAGAAGACGGCCATTTTCGCTAGATAATTCATAAGTTCCTTCCATGACAAGGAGTGGACCACTCGGTACTGTCATGTAGATCTAGCTTTTTAATTTATAGCTGCAATGTGTGACCAAATTCACATAATTTTCCATGTTGTGATATGTCATCTCCATCTTATAGAAGTTAGGGCCATAAGAATATCTTGAGTTTGTTAGCTCTCGTGGTGCCTTCGCCGACTAGCCGCAACATGTCTTTGTTCTTAAGACCGCATCCTCATTCAACCTATATACCTGTCTTAGCATTTTGCGTGTTACCTAATATGGTTGTGAGTCTTGTGACAAGTCTCGTGTTTATTGCCTCCATATTGTATGTAGGAATTTGACATATCTTGTTGATCTTATTTGTAAGTTTTATGCTATTTTTGTTTTCACGCTTATGGTACTTTTGTGAAGTATTTCCATAGATAATCACAGTATATAGGTATGTATTCGATAATTCTCTTAATGAAACGTTGATGAAAATGCGATATGGTAGGGGTGGCAAATCAATGGATTGGATTGGGTTTGAGTGGGTCATTATAGAGATTGACTCAAATCCACTCATTTAACTCATATTAACCAATTTATTTGCTAAACAGTTTAGATGGCTCGTACTCAACCCATTCAAATCCATATATAATCCAAATCCACCCATGCAAAAATATAAAATAAGCACAACAAAACTCAAAAATAAATTTAGACCAGTAATAAATAAATAAATATAGAAAAAAATAATAGATAAACGAAAAATAAAAGAAATCTGCAAAATCCAATGAAAATCTTTTCATGTCCCTAAATTTGACCTGCGCAAAAACACAAATAAATGGCACCCCTCATGGGGGTGGCTCGGGAGACGAAATATCGTCGGTATTCCTTCATCACAGTTGATTGTACCGATTGCTCTGTCGTCGTGTTTCACGTCCTGATCCTGAAAATAGCAGAATCACAAACCTGAAGAAAAACACCAGGGAGACGAATTTGATGAGTAATATTTCAAGAATTCGAGAGGGACGAAACCGTGGAGAGCAACAACGCCCGCAGTTCTGTAGGAGGTGAGAAAACCAGGAGATGAGAGGTTGACTGATGTGTTTGAATCTACCCTGGACAATTTACTGGGAAAAAAAATTTGACAAAAGTAAAAGACAAGCGAAAAGTAGATTGAAGAAGAGGAGGATTAGGAGAAATCAGAGAACAGAGAGCGGAAACAAGGTAAACAGAAAGAGCAAGACGCAAACACAAAACCGAGACTGGAACGAGGAAGAAGAAGCCACCACGTGTGCTTCGTGCAGAAGGCGACGAGGGAGGGGGTCCAAATCCGAAGACGAGGGAAAACGCTTGAGCTTTTTCTCCTTGACGACCTCCAAAACCGCGATGCCGAGGCAGAGGGGTGGACACAGTCATGGAGAGGGTTCCAAATCGAAGCCTCCTGGCGGATGTGAGAAAATCGAAGGCAAACTTATTGGAAGCTTGCAGGACTATCGCCGGCGAAACCATCGCTATCACTGGCAATGCCGCCGGCGAGACAAGCTGCGGTAGGCCACATTGTTGACCGCGCCGGTGCTCTTCGCACTTTCCCTTCTTTTCTTCCACATTGAATTCTTTTTTACCCTTTTTTTCCTGTTTTCTTTGGCTAATAATCTTTTTAGGCTTAAATGAGTTTGTTTTTAGACCCACATCTAGTTGGATTTAATATCGTGAACCCACATTAATCTGTTTTTAAATTTCAAGTAACTCATATTTGCCTACTATGTGACTTAAAACTTAATTGTCGTGAAAATATGAAACATATTGTTTTTAAAAAGTGATCTTTGTGATTCCGCTCAATCACAAAAAAACCACCCATCTATTTTTAACTATTTGAGAGTATACAAAATAATAATAATAAATTCACAGAGCCAATCTTGTGTATATACACAAGAAGAAAACATTGATTGTGGATGTAACCTTTTTTTTTTTGGAAGAAGATTTGTGGTAGAGGATTTTCGTTTAATTGGTCATAACCTCATGTCCACGGTCATGCAATTGATGCTCAAGCTCTATGAAGAAACAATGCTGACAGAACATGAAAGTGCACCTATCAAATTCAAATTAATAGCTATAAATGGTACCGTTTCCCCATGTGTCAGCTTCATCCGAGTACTATTATTTGTTTAACCGAAAAAGTACAGATGTTCTTTATTTGTACATTTTCAAAATTGAGGGTAAACTTACCAAATGCACTTCAAAATTATAAATGGTACCATTTCGCCCTCTTGATATTCTTTAGATTTTTCTCTTCTCGATATCCTTATTCATAAGCAATTGTTTTTTTACTCATCGACGATATTTATGTAATTTGCTCATCAAATAAATAATTGCTTCATATTTTTATGTGTATTTCTCGCTGCAGTTATTCTCGCTTAAGTTCTAATGCTAATTCCACTTAATCTTTAGATGTAGTGCACTATCCCCATAGCTTGATACATGACAAACAATTACCTAACTATCGCCACTTGAGTTTGTTTCCAGAATTTCGTTCAGACTCGGCTTAAGTAGCTTCTACGAAAGTTGTTTACCCATAACTTTATGAACCAAAACAGAACATTTCACCTATTATTCCCTGGTGACCAACCCGTGATCTTAGGGATAATTTTTTACAACTTCAAAATTCAAACATCATTGATCAAGTGTACAAGCCAAGCCCCAAACTTGTTCTTTTTGCTTTTGAACACCTGACTGGAAACTGTTTCATCAGTATGAATCCGGTTCGTGTAAACTTGAAACGACTCTTATCCTTCCCGTCGTTCCATCCTCTCAATTTCTGGTTCAAAAGGAGGACAAAAAATAATAGGCTCCTCAAGGCTTCTCACGTTCAAAAGGAGGAGGGAGGATTCCAGAGGGGGA
Source organism: Eucalyptus pumila (assembly GCA_016097595.1). Taxonomy (NCBI): domain Eukaryota; kingdom Viridiplantae; phylum Streptophyta; class Magnoliopsida; order Myrtales; family Myrtaceae; genus Eucalyptus; species Eucalyptus pumila. Next base: position 26,039,605 of record CM027848.1, read on the forward strand.
GACCACAATCTTGGGTTTTGGCCAGTGAAGTAAAGGCTTCGCCTTCCCCTCATTCCATCCTCTCAATTCCTGGTTCCCACCCAACTCACTCCGTCGAGCAATCCACAGTAAAAATCCCATCTTTTTCCCAGAAGTTGGAAGAGATTATCACGGCGTTGAGCGCAGGTCTGTCTCGTCTCCTTCCGATCTCTGACGATCCCAGCGTGGGCGAGGTGTCAAAGTTACGGATCCACTGTTCTGCAGGCTTCGTGGGGAGCTCGACTGAAGGCGTGGGCGAGAGGAACAGAGAATAAAGGAGCGACAGAAAAAGCTGAGTGAGGGGGGGTTCGTTCGGAGCGGGGGACAGAGAGGGAAGGAGAGAGAGCGACTGAGGGTGTGAAACCTGAGAGCGAGAGGGAGCTTTCCGGCAGCTCGGCCACGCCCAAGCCCCGTTTGACAACTCCGGCCGACGTCATCGAGGCCACAGCTCCCGTTTACCCCCGCACCACCAAACTTCAGGTGAGTTTCTTTTGGTTTCAGCCCTTTTTCCGGCTCGGGGACATCGGGGGAGGCTGTCGGCCATAGGTCGGCTCATCTCGAGCTCCGTCGGCTCCGCCTTCTTCCGTTTAAAAGACGAGCCGGGCTCGGTTTATCCCCATGTCCAACTGAGCTGATTTCTTTAGTGTCGTAGGTCTACATCCGGGTCCGAGCCCTAGTTCGGTCATTTGATTCTCCTTAACCCACTGCACACCCTCTGTTAAACCAAGTTGTGCCCATTTTCTTTTTCCCGATTTTTAGTTGTTTCGAATGTGTAGTAATAGAGTTCCCTTAATGGTGGTCTTTAATCACCGTGGTTCGATATGCTTTTTGTTCTTTTCGAGTCTTGTTTGGTGCTTCTATGGTGTTTGCCTGATGAATGTGGACTAAGTCATGAGCGAGAATAGATGATGGTCGGCGATACGGTGAAATTTCATCCGACGTTTGAGATGGCGGTCCATGAGTGACGCCTTATTTTGTTGGTCTTGAGGTTTAATGTTGAAGGTGGAAGTTTCGGGAAGGGGGGCGTAGAAAGAAAAATAGAAAGTGGGCTTGAATTTTGTGTTGATAAATCTTGGTTGGGCTTAAGATAATTGAATTTGGACTCGATTCAGGCCATGGACCGATAGGCCTTGAACCATTGGGCTCGCTTCTTTTATTAGTCCAGTTGATATCACTAGTCCAAACCCATGAGCCCGCATCTGACCTTACACGCTGACTGGGCCCAAGGCTCGGCCCCAGTCCCTTTTTCAAATTAAAAACAAAATTAAAATTTAAAAAATTTAAAAATAATTTACACTTGATAAATTTCAAAAATTCCGAAAAAGAATTATTTCTCAGGAATTAGGAAAATGGCTTAAAAAATAGTTTTTTTTTTGGGTAATTTTCTCTCAAATTGTGGGAAAACCTTTGATTAAAAATTGTGCTCAAAATTTGGACAAGCCCCTTAGGGTTTTACCTTAGGGTTTCAATTGTCCTTAGAGAAAAATGCCCTTACTTGTACACTTTGACATGATGATTATGGCTTCCCTTTTTTTTTTTTTTTTGGTTAGTTATGGCTTCCCTTTAGCCTAATTAGGATTGGCATTTATTTATTTCTTAGTGTTAGATGCTTGTTTTCTCTTGCAATGTACTTAATGCCCCCTTTGCTTGTAGATTATTATTTTAATGATTATGCACTCACATGATCACTTCACACGTTAGTAAATATGCCTAAAATCAATTCAAACTGCCTAACAAAAAATCTTTTAAAAATAAATAAGATTAAGTACCGGAAGAGTACTAATTGCTTAATTAATGTAATCAAGTCCCCAATCGTAAATTATCTAGTTGCGTAGAAAGTAAAGTATGTTTTCATACTTTTACTTAGTTTCTAGTTGACTCCAATAGGTTAGTAGCGAGGTATAAGGTGAGGAGAGCTCACGTCTAAAACATGTGCCGTAGACCCCTCTTTTATATAATACCTCTAAACCCACTTTCCGCCTTACCGAGATTAGATCGCGAACGAAGGGTTAGGTCACTATAGGGGGGTTGAGAAGGATAAAATTTGAGAAGAATACGAAGAAGTTGTATGGTGCAATGCAATCGTTAATGTTTGAATGAAACTCTCTATTTTTACTCGCACTTGGAATCATGTGATTGGCCAATAACATCGTATTATATAGATTCACATCGCACTATTAATCATTGGTGAATAAAAATAGCTTTCATCATAAATTGCTTGTGAAAAATTTCATGAGCTACATTACTTACAGTAAAAGGGGGGAAAAAGAGTTGAAAGCACCAAAAACATACATAATACCATAGTAGGCCAACTGAGAGCGACATGCATAACATGTTCACATTCTCTAAAGCAAAATTATGACTCCCAACATTAACGAGAATACATGATAACTAAGCTTCACGATTGACTACCTAAATAGGATGACCACATTTAGTAGTCTTCAGGACGGCAAAATCACATAGGACTCTAGAACAGTGCTCGTCAATTGCTTTGAATGTCGTATATGGCAAGTTATATTTAAGGTAGAGGAGAAAAGATGAAACTTAATATTTTTAGCATCAGGAATTTTGATTAGTTATAAATCCAAACTTTTTAGACTCATTAGAAGTTGTTTTATCAATTAGAGTGGTGCATTAATGACCAATCTAATGACAAATTAAATGAATAACAAGAATCACTTAATTTCTGTAGGTAAACTCTTGCTCTAGCACCTCTCTTCACAAACAATTAGACTAAATTTCCTATAATAGCACGTACTAAATCACTTTTTTCCGTCAATGTCAATTCTATCGAAGTATAAATGCTCATATAGTCATACAAACCTAACTAAACTATGAAGTGAAAAACCCAGCTCAAAGATATTCCATTTTACAACTGTAAGGTCATACTATAATAGATCAATATAAGAAAAGCTTACAAGTTTACGTAGCCTTTGCACATGCGGGCCCTCTCTTTGGAATGATGACCACCCACTGCCAATCTTCATATTAACTTGAATTAATTAAAGAAACAATTAGAAAGAAAATAAAAAGTGGCGAACTAGATTCTCCTTTTTGACGATTTTATAAAATTTCAAGTTAAGGCATGTTTGAGAACTTAGGCTGGCATATCATTGATACCGATTCTTTGATATTCCATGCAAAATCAATTATGAAACAATCATTTTTTTCCCTATTATTCCGATTGACTCTGCTGTTATATGCATTATATATGGCATAAGATACTAGCTGCAATAGAAGCTAGGGGTGTGTTTATTTTGGGGAAAGTGTTCTTCGGGATTTGATTTTATGAACTTTATTCATAGAAAATAACTAGTCAACCGAAAACACTTTTTCAGTCAATGAAAATATTCATGTATAAATTTAGGAAAGTGAATTCTTAAATTCAAAGAGGTGAAAACATTTTTTGAAATTGCTAATCTCAAAATTTTCAATTTTCTTTCTTTTTTCCTTCCTTTTCTTTTTATTTCTTACTTAGTTGGTTGTTGGGCCTCGATGGCCGGCCACAAGCATGGGTTGGTGAGGCTCATGCTTGTGGGCACGAGGTTGAGGTTGCGAGGCTCGCTCGAGGTTGACGCTTGACGAGATTTGGCAAGCTTTAGCTCGAAATCACCAACCTTGCGCAAGGTCAAGCCTAGTTGGTTCTTGCCTATGCTTTTAGCTTGAGGTCAGCAAGCTTGAGTCTCACCAGATCTTGGCAAGCTTTGAGCTTGAGCTTGCTCATGGTTGTCACTAGCCAGTTGCAACAGAGAAAGGAGGAAAAAGAAGAAGAAAAGAAAAGAAAAGAAAATTAAAATTGATTTTAAAAAATATAAAAATATATTTAAAAGTTCTGTAATTTTTTTTTTTGGCCTAAGTTAAAGTCATGAGATTGAAATCATTTGTTAATAAGACCCATATATATATACACACACACACACACACACACACATCATTTTACATTGCTAAATAAAGGAAAATTAATCGTACTTCTGTAAAAGGCTTTTTCACAAAATATTTTCTTTTATCATAAAATTTTTCATGAAATAAATGCACCCTACATTTGTGTGTATATATACCAATTGAAGTATCACGACATGCGTCCAAAAATATGAGGACGGAACTATAGAGCTATTACAAGTTCATTCAATCCCTTATTGGGTATTATTTTAGTTCCAAGAGAATCCAATCCGCCAAATTCCCTAGGCTTCCGGCTGGGTTGAGTTTTCATATGTTTCTAGCAAATGAATAGGTCATTAGAGTTCTATTAAATTGGCTTATATACAATATTAGTGGAATGCCAAAATATAGTAGAACGGATGTCCTGTACAGTTTCCTCACTACGGCAAGTTTAGTAGATTTTAATACAGAAAAAATAAAGATTAATTTGATTAGCAATGTTATAATTACAAATAACATTCATAAGTGATTAATAAATCTTGGGTATATCTAAGTAACTTGGTATATAAATCTATGTCAATAGATTTATCGTGGATGAAGTAATTTTTCTACTCATTCAAATAAGAATTCTAAGGGGCACGAGATCATATAAATGTGCAAAGATTTCCAAGGTTCCATTTATTTGAGGTAAAATTATTTTCGAGAATTTTTGTTTTTTTAATTTTTTGGTGTTTCGATGATGAAAAATTAATCAATCTACACAAAACAACAAGCTTAGATAAAGGGGAAATGACTGCCAATCCATTTGGCAAGGATGAAATCATTTTTCTTAAACAGAAAAATAAATGAAAACTAATTAGTTTTTTAAAAACGGATTTCCATGGTAAACATTTTTATTTATCGTGAAGTTTGCACCGAAACATCCTAAATTTTGTTTTCACGTTCGTCTTCTATCCTCGTGCCTAAATAATGGACGTGGAATTGTAGCACCGTACCGTTGACCTCCTTGTGATGAACGAAGAAAATGGGATGAGCAGATGACAAGAAGAACTAGACCAAAGAGGGGACGAAGAAGACTGAAGAAAGCTGTTAGTACCATGATCTTCATGCTGTTTACGGCGCTCGTGATATTTTCCACAAATGGAGCCTTTTTGCTGACCAAGGCCTTCGACTCGTCATCGGTCCCAATCGCAGTCACTGTATCGCCATCGCGAGCTCCGGGGATGGCTAGGCCGGAGGAGCTGTCGTGCCTGATCCAGCTGTCGGAGCGAGTTCGCTCGGCGGTGGACGAGGCCCAGTCGTTCAAGTCCGAGTGCTCCGAGCTGGGCAAGCAGGTCGACCACCTCACCCAGATGCTCCGCTCCCTCGCCTTCTTCACCATCTCCGCTCAGTCCCTCCGCGATCACTCCATCCACCGCATCGCCGCTGATGTGTCCATGAAACTGGAGCGAGCCCTAGCCCTGGCTCGCAAGTGCAAGCACCACAACATCCTCCGCCTCGTCATCATGACCGGCTCTGCCACTTTTAGGAAGATCACGATGACCGGCGCTGCCACTTTTAGGAAGATCACGAACCTCCTCGACGATTCCATCGAGGATCTGCAGTGGCTGCTCATTGTCTTGCATGAAGGTACGGTTCGTGCTATGGAGCTCTTGCCTGATCGAATTGAGGTTGCGGATGAGTTGGCTTCGCTCGCACGCGACAATGACGGGAGAAAGAAAATTATTGTGGAGGAAGGCGGCGTGCCTCCGCTGCTCAAGCTCCTGAAGCAGAGTTCGGCTCCCAATGCTCGAGAAGCCGCCATGACTGCACTTCGCTACTTGGCCAATGATCAGGGGCGAGTACCAGTGATTGGAGAACAACTCAGGGTTGAGACTATTCTGCAAATCCATCGCTGGCTGTCCAAAGCACGGACGATAATTGAAGACCGGCAGTCAAAGCCGATGCCTGACCACATCATCAAAGCGAATAATGATTTGTCTAAAAGGACACGGTGATTTTTTAGAAACTGCCAAAGTTTACAACTGCATGGGCTAGGTTCTTTATGACAACATTACCAACATACAATCCATTGCACCTTTTACTATGCGCATTTCATTCAATGTCTCCTAGTCTGCAGAGATAATGTTTCTCGACCAGAAAGTGCCTGTTAAGTCCTGCATTATGATGAAGTAACGCGGACTTTTGGTTTTACTTGAGTGTAATGCTAGTGTATCAAGATGCTTAATGTGAAGCATATGGATTAATACTGTTGCACTATGGCCTTACTCTGGATATTCTCTTGCAGGAATCTGCCCGATGGAGGGTGTTGGAAGTTTCCGACAGAGTCTTTGGTGAGCTTTCACATATTCTGTATCAATATGCTACAATAGTTCATATGCGCAGTGTTGTCAGATTCCAGGATTCTATGTATACTTCTTTATTTTTGTGGTCGGATGCAATAACAGCCTGTAGTCTTATTTTCTATTATTTTCCTCCTCTAGGGGAATTAGTGGAAAACCTATGTATCAACAAGGAATGAATGAAGGTCATAATATGTCAAAAGAACGCACAAGCTTGTGTACTGTAGTATTTGGTTCTTTTCCCATTTCGGTTGTAACACGGGCTCTAGGCACATGAAACGAATACAGACTAAAAATTCCAGGATCGATGACTTTGTTACTTTGCAGAAGAGGCATAAAGTTTCTGTAGAGGAGTTAGTTACTAGTCCACCAACTGTGATTAGATAGCTGCTCGGCACAAGCATTATCTTCCACAGAAGAATGTCGTCGCATTTCATATCACTGCAATTGCAAGTTCATTTCTTGTCTCAGCTAAAAGGAAATGCTTGTTCAAATCCACATTTAAATGGTACCATTGGCACAACCCACAGCCCTGCTTCAACCTGGGAGCATCTTTATGCTCATGTTAACCAACTTCCAGCAACTGTGTAGCCTCAGTAGCTTTTGAGGGTGCATCAATGTTGTATTGACCAGCCAAATGGCATTGGGGCTCAGCTCGGATAAAAAGAGATCAGCTCAGGCCGGATTGAAGAGAAGACCCATAAATTATCAATGGTTGCTAGGCTATCAGAATATTAAGACTAACCCAAAACCAGAGTAGGTCATTCCAGTGCCCAATCTGCAAGACCATAGCATTGAAAGACCTAAGAAAACACAAAAAATGCTATTTTGTTTGAAAGGCTGGAAAGCCTAGAAGTAGAAAGAAGTATCCTTCGATGGAGCTAATCAGCTGCAAGCACTTTCTGTAATTGCTTCCTTGTTAATCCCAGAGGCTCCTGTGGGTGCTACTGACTAGTCATAAATGCATATTTCGCAATTCCCAATTGTACTTGCTGGTGAAAGTTCATAAGCATTCAAGATGTTCATCTGCAGAAGATCCACATGAGGTGCTTATCCTTCGAGTTCAGGGGATCATTTCATTAGTTTAATTGGCAGGTCTCTTGATATATCATTCACCCTACACCTCTATGGAAATGATCTGCAGTAGATGGGTTTCCTAACCTTTTCTAGTCACTATTTCCTGGAAGTTTATGAATGCGTTTTTGTGGTTTAGTTTCTAAACAACTTTTGACAGCATAGCAAGTCATCATCCATAATTTGGAAGCTTCCTTGCACAAGTACTTCATTTGACCTCAATCATTTCATGGTCTGTCAAGTTTATACTGAGCCCATAGGATGAACACACTTGATAATAGATGTCTCCTGTTAACTTTATCTATTTTTGTACACCAATATTATGCACATAGTGATTTACGTATGTGGATGTGGATGCAGTGTTTGATTACTGTCTTACTTGCGATTGGTCTTTTTCTGGCCAAATTACCACAGACTGGTTGAAGAATGAGAGATATAAGTTTTACATGAGAGACATAGTTGCAAAACTCCAAGACCAATTTTCTGCGGCCTCTTTCATGGTGCTCAATTTTGGAGAGCAAGATAACCAAAGCCCAATGGCTGAAGTGTTGTCTGAATATGATATAACTGTCATGGAACTCCCTCAATATTATGGAGGTTGCCCTATACCGAGAGTGGAGATTATCCACAACTTCTTGAGGTCAGCCAATGAATGGTTGTCATCTGATACACAACAGAACGTGCTGTTGATGCATTGTGAAAGAGGTGCATGGCCAGTTTTGGCATTCATGTTGGCTTCTTTATTGTTATATAGGAAGAGGCAGGATGGGGCGCAGAAAACACTTGACATGATTTACAAGAAAGCGCCCCATGAACTGTTGCAGCTGACATCAACACTGAATCCTTTGCCTTCCCAGCTGAGATACCTTCACTATGTTTCCACACAGAATGCTGGTTTAGATTGGCCTCCACAAGATAAGGTGCTTATGATAAAAGGTGTTGTACTAAGGTCCATTCCTCATTTGGATGCTGAAGGGGGATGTCGTCCTAATGTTAAGATACTGGGACGGGACCCATTTATGGTTGCTGATCGAACTGCCAAAGTTCTGTTCTCAACACCCAGAAGGAGTGAACATGTTACGCATTACAAACAGGTAATTTTGATTTTGTTGGCAATCCATATAACCTGAAATTATTCATGGGATTTGATTGTATGTGTTTATCAGGTATGATTCCACTTTCTGTCCCATGTATTGGTTGGCTTCTAGTACCAAACTTTTTCACCTTAGATGTTTGTAAAACCTTGCTGGATTTGTAGATAGGAGCTGCAAGCAGTGATGGTTATCTTAGTGTTTTGAATGTCTTAGTAACAGAGTTCTCACTTTGTTAATATGTTAAGCTGTGAAATCAAGCTGCAAAAGATCACTGTATATCACATTATGTTGTGAGGCAAGTATGCTGCATATTGAGAACTTGCCTAATTTCCTCTTGGCAAAAATGATGCATTTGTCGTAATCCCTCGTACGTAGAATGTAACTCTAGCGTATGACTAGTGTGATTTCTTGAGTGTCAATTTGAGCCTATAAACATCAGAATGCTTATGTCCAGTCTAGTCAGAAAGATGAGTTATCATTCTTTAATTTTTTTCTTTTATAGGCTGTCATTCTTTTATTTTGCTTTCCTGGTAACAGTGTTTTGCTTTATATATAAAATGACTACAACTCTCTGAGAAATACAAGTATATAAGAGAAAAAAATCCCCTCTCGAGCACCAATTGTATGCTACATGCCTCATCCATCAATTTATTTTGATGTGTGAGTTCACCCATACACCATGAATGCTTAACCAATAATATAGATATCAAGCTAGTTCTCTATTTTAATTGTTCGTATATTTAAGTGCAGGCAGATGGTGAAACAGATAAATTGGACATCCATTGTAATGTTCAAGGCGATGTTGTGCTCGAGTGTATGAGTTTGGATGCTAATCTTGAACATGGAAAATCAATGTTTTGTGCCATGTTTAATACTGCATTTGTATCGGATAATGTTCTGAAGCTTGAGTTTGATGGTATGGATGTCCCATGGGATCGCAAGGATCAATATCCAAAGGAATTTATGGCAGAGGTACTGGTTAGACATCAAACTAATCATCTGTTATTTGACTTCATTTTTTAATTCTGGAAAACAATTCATGTTTCTCATCTGCGTATGAGCAGATTGTTTTCTCGCAAGTGGATGCTGCTACTTCGCTTGTAATGGTTGATTTGTCCAGTGAGGAAAAGGAAAACCGGAAAGAGAAAAGCATGAGGAAGATTGAACCTGAGAAACTGCCAGCTGAAGGGAAAGCAGTCACTTCTGTCGGTGACTCAGCATCCTCATCGACTATCAACAATGGCAGTGTAGAAGCAACTGCTGCAGTTGTCTCCAACTTGGTGCAAATCCCTGATTCGACACTGCCAAAACAGGAAAAAGTATACCAGCAGGACGGCTCACAATCATCAACCTCCATGTCATCCGGATATGACTTGATGTCTTCCTGAGTTTTAGGGGGGCAGATACTCGCTCAAGCATTACAAATTTCCTCTACACCAGATTGCTAGGTGCTAGAATCCACACATTTAAGGACGATGAAGAACTCCGAGTTGGAGAGGAGTTTGGTCCTGAGTTGCTCAAAGCTATCAGCCAATCAAAAATTGCAATTCCCATCTTTTCCAAGGGCTACGCCTCTAGTAAATGGTGTCTAAATGAGTTGGTCCAAATGGTGGAGTGTAATAAAACAAGTAGACAGAAGATTATGCCCATTTTTTATGACGTTACTCCGGCAGAGGTCCGTCATCAAATTGGGTCTTATGAAGAAGCCTTTCTTTCGCATAAGGAGAAATTTGGTGCGAACGCCAGTAAGTGGAAAGCTGCTCTCAACCATGTTGCCAATCTAAATGGATGGGTCAATTCGAAGAAGAATAGGTATGTCATTTTCTGGGTTATCATTTTGGCGCAGTTTTTCCAAAATATTACCTTGTTCTTCTAATTATGATTTCCATTTTCCTTCCATAGTATTAGAGGTGAAGGAGAACTGGTAGAGGAGATTGTTGAGAAGGTTATAGATGAGTTGAAAACGGCTTATCTATTGGTGACAGACTACTTGGTGGGAGTTGAAAATCATGTGAAGGAAATCGATACAATGATGTGTGGTGATTAAGAGGATATAAGAATTCTTGGAATCCATGGTATGGGTGGTATAGGAAAGACTACTCTTGCCAAAATCATCTACAACCGGCTATTACATCATTTTGAAGCTTGTTGCTTCCTTCCTAACATCAAGGAAACCTCAGAGCTAGAGGGCATCAAAGGTTTGCAGAATCAACTAATCTTTGACGTTCTCAAAAAGAGAAGGGCAAACATTAGCAATGTTGAGGAAGGAATCAAGATAATAAAAGAAAGGTTATGTGGTAAAAAGGTTTTGTTGCTACTTGATGATGTTGATCAAATGACTCATTGGGAGGCACTGATAGGAAAACCTGCATGGTTCGGTTTAGGAAGTAGAATTATCATAACTAGTAGAAATAGGGATATTATTGATGTTCCTGAGGTTTGTTATCCATATGAGCTTAGGAGTTTGAACTTCAATCAATCTCTTCAACTTTTTTGCAAACATGCTTTTGGGAGAGACTATCCTTTGGATGAGTATGTTGCTTTCTCCACTGAAGTGGTCAAAAGTACAGGAGGCCTTCCACTTGCTCTTGAGGCTATAGGTAAACTACTTCGGCGTAGAATCAAAGATGTTTGGGATGTGATTTTGAAGAAGTTGAAACAATTTCCTCTCAATGAAGTAAAACGAAAGTTAAAAATAAGTTATGATGCCTTGGATGATTGTCAAAAGCATATCTTTCTTGAAATAGCTTGTCTTTTCACTGGATTTGATCAAAGGATAGTGCTCCACTCGTGGAAAGATTCCAATCTCTTCCTAGAGGAAGGCCTTGAGGTCCTCCAGAAACTTTCTTTGATAAAAATTAGTGAAGAGAATAAGTTATGGATGCATGATCAGCTAAGAGGCCATGGTAGAGAAATTGTTCGTCGAGAATGTGATATGGAACGAAAAAAAAGGACTCAGTTGGGGAACCATGCGGAAGGCTTGGGCGTGGTGATGGAAACGAAGGTAAATTTGCATTTCAATTGCTCCCCATTAAGCGGACAAATTTCAGGCCTTTACACTGAGTGTTTGCTCAATAATATATAATGAAGTTATTTTTTTTCTCATCATTACTATTGGAACTTGTTTTTTGTTTATACTAGTGTTTAAATTTATCTTTCATGTTCGGAAAAACGATTATACTTGTTCAAACTTAAGCCTTTTTGTTTTACTATCGTAGGGAACCAAAAAAATTGAAGCTTTTTGCCGAAAATTTGATGCTCAGTTGCTCTACAATTTTGTAAATGAAGAAGCTGAGAGGCTAGCTAATCTAAGATACCCTAAAGTGAGGGTTTTCCAGGATAACCGGCCTTCAAATGATGGAGTATATGGAGATTCGACATGTTTTCTATTGAGTAAGATAGGTATATGTGTTTGTCAGCTAGGTAGACAATTCTTTTTGCCGTCCCTTCAACAATGACAATAATAGACATCCAAACAAGAGTTGATTAGGTCAACCTCTCATCATGAATTAATTGGAGCTTTACTAATTGTGCACACTTCATAATGTATCTTCTTACACTTGATAAAACCGAACAGCATTTCGAGAGGTTGATAAAACCGAACAGCATTTCGAGAGGTCGAGCCAATGGTTAGTCTCAGTGCTTGGCGAGGGGCTTAACCATTTCGATGTCTCCATATGGAAGACTTGTCGATCTTCCCTAACTTATGACATGACTCGTATTTTAAGAAAACTCACTGATTGCATTTTTGTTGTGTTGTGGGTGGGGACAACTTAAATAGTTATAACCACTCGTTCCTTATATATATAGAGTGGGGTAAAAAAAATATACCTATAATATCAAAAAGTTTTAAATGAAAAATATGTGCATGCGTGTTATTTCACCAAGAAAAATGAGCTAAATACACATGTATTAGCATCTAATCAACCTAGCTACATGGAATTAGCATCCAACCAACCTAGCTACATTCCGTAATCAACGTTGATACTTTATATTGTTAATTTTGGTCACAAGTTCACTTATCCAAATTATCAGATAAATGGTTGCGTTTGGACTCATGGAGAGAAATATAAAGCAATTTCTATGAATTTTGTTCGAGACAATACCACTCAACACATTCGGTGAATCCAACAAAATGCATTAACACACCACATTATTTTGATTATTTATTGACAATTTGGTGATCTTTACATATTTTCAACATTTTTTGTTTAGTAGATGTTAATAAACCAAAATATACTTTAAGTTCAAAGCGTTGTCTGCATAACACTTTAAGATATATCTTATTGAATCTTCATTGTTAAAAACAAAAAAACTCACACTTCTTTTAATTTAAATAACATTTTCTCATTTCAATATTTCACTACTTTGATAGTAATGATAGTAATGACGGGAAATAGCACAAAAAGTCCTAAATTAATTGTACGTATACCGATTCAATCCTAAATGTAATCTTAAACCTTTCGATTTTTCAATATAAAATGTTTGGTTGATTTAGGTCGGAAATTGTTGATATAGTGATCTAGCCAATGCTAATCGTCTTACGTAGCATGGTTGATGATCCAACATGTACAATATCACCCTTTTTTTGTTTTTGGGTTAAGTATACAAGAGGTCTTAAAACTTGTCGCAAATGTGTAATTGAGTCATAAAACTTTTTAAAAATGCAATCAAGTTTCAAAATTGGTTAAAATGGTACAATCAAGTCCCTCCATTAACTCCGTTCAAATTTGCTAACATAAAATGTTGACGTGTTATTTTTATTTGTGAAGACACATGGTGCCAAATTAGAAATTATTTTTGATATATTCAAAAAATAAAAGAAAAATTAAAAAAAAAGAAAAATAAAAAGATCATGAGATAAAAAAGTGAAGCAATTAAAAAGCATAAAAAAGCTAGCTCTATTTAAAAAAAAAAAAAGAGAGAGAGGGAGAGAATAGAAGACCCGAGTGGGGGTCATTTGTTGCTTCTCGATATACTGTTCACGTTCTCTCTCAAAGGGGGCGATCGGGTTGCTGTTCACTGCTTCGGTATTCCGTTCGTACCGGCTGTTCTAGCTGTTGGTTTGCCACGATTTTTTTTTTTTTTTTTTTTGAGTTTTCTTTCTCTTGTTCAACCTCAATCCTCTCTGCATGGTTTGCCCTCTCTCCTCCTCGTTAAGAAGATCTCGCTTACCTTAGGTGCAGCTATTCGCCCGACTTGTCGCCGCTGGAGTCCCTTTTCGCGGTTGCTGCTGGTGCGGGCTTGGGTGCTTAGATTGGGCTTCGTGGTGGTGGGGAAGGCCTTTTCATCCTTTTCCCTCTCTTCTAGGCCCTGTTCTCAACCCTCCCTTGACACTGGTATGGATCTTTCTCTGTCGGCTGTTCTGTAGAGGTGGGTTGGATTGCTGTGGTGTTGAGCTCAATGGCGGCTTCCTCGTCCGAGCTTCGTCTAGGTGAAGGAAAGGGGAAAGTATGCTAAACGGCCAACTGGTAAGTCGTCTCAGGCCTCCTGTCCTTGGGGGGGGGGGTGCTGCCAATGTTGCAAGTGCCTCCTTTAGTGGACCGAATGCCAAGCCTCCTCGGGTCGACAGATCTAGGGGCCGTAGCCGCTCTCAGGGCCCTCTTAGTAGACCCCCTAACAAGCCTTCGAGCTCTTCAAGGCCGCCCCGGACTAGGTCGTAGGCCAATGTGGCTGGATTGGCCGCAAAGGACTACGAATTATCCTTTATCCCTCCGGCTGTGGTAGGGGAAAAAGCTGTGGTGAATTTTTCCATTGAGGTTCTTCAAGCGACTGATCCAAAGTGGAATGAGTTCTTAGTGGGGCACTATGTGGGGAAGCAACTCCCCTTTCAACTCACTGAACAAGAACTTAAGGGTACTTGGGGACCGAAGCTAGTAGATGTTTTGGCCGACGATCAAGGTTTCTATTTTCTCCATGTCCTGGACCCAATGTTTAGGATGAAGATTCTAGAGGAGGGACCTATCATCGTTGCGAGGGTCCCTCTTATTTTGCAACAATGGAGATCTCTATTAGAGCTAAAGAAGAGCAAGCAATCTTCCATCCTGGTATGGATAAGGCTCAAAAACCTTCATCTTGACCTTTGGTCCGCACCGGCGATTTGTGCTATTGCTAGCTCTATTGGAAAATCTCTTCATGTGGATCAATGCACCGAGGGCAAGAGGATGATTTCCTTCACTAGGGTGTGTGTTGAAATCCAAGCTAACCATCCAAGAGTCTCTGTGGTGGAAGCTAATGTGGATGGCGTTGTGAGATCCATAGCCGTGGAGTATGAATGGAAGCTGGTAGAATGCCTCAAGTGTGAGGTATTTGACCACAATTGTGATGCTCCCTCCAAGCCCTCTAGGCCTCTCACGGCCAAGATGGGCAAATCCCTTGCTCCTGCCCCCGCGGCCCCTGATTTGGGTGCTGCTCTGGTCCTGGATGCTCCTGCGACTTCGGAACAAGGCTGGTTGCAGGTAAAGAACAAAAAGAAAAAGAAATCTCACTCCTCGGTGGAGGTAGGCTCGTCCCTACAAGCGGCGAGTGTTGAGGGCAGGGACTTGAAGTTCAAATCTGCTGTTGTTGAAAGAATAGTAACTGGTGCCTCGGCACACAAAACCCTCAGGGAACTTCCAAATATTTCGGAGCAACTGGATGAGGACTCTACACCTTTGGATGACATTGTTAGCCCTTCAGATCTGGATAACCCTGCTTCGGTTTGCCCTACTGAGGGGACGGGGGGATCGGACATCCTCTTATCTTTGGATGATGTCCTCCTCTCCCCTTGTCCTTCACCGAAGGCAGTTGTGGCAGAGAATAGGCCTACCCTGGCTCTGGATCCACCTCCATCGACATTACAAGACAAGATGCTAGCCTTGGTGTCGGAATCTCCCCCTCTCGTGCCTAAGCCATCCTCGCCTTCTACTAGAAGTAAAACCTACAAAAGGAGGTAAGCTCCTTCCTTTCCTTATAAATATGTAAATATTGTACATAGGTTGTTGGAATATTATAGGGCTTATGGCTCCTCTTAAGCAAGCGGAAGTGAGAAACCTTGTCTTGGTGAATCAATTATCTTTGATCGGGATTGTTGAGACTAAAGTGCCGCACAACCTTGTTGATGCCATCTCTGGTAAGCTACTGAACAACTGGTGTTGGAAAGCTAATTTGGGCTACTCTGAGAGGGGTAGGATTTTGGTTGGTTGGGATCCTTCTGCAGTTTCACTTGAGGCTATATCCGTCTCGGACTAGGTCTCTCATGGGGAGCTTCGTTGGTTGGATTCTGGCACGACCTGTATGATCTCTCTTGTTTATGCTGAGCACTCGTTCACTGCACGGAGACCTTTATGGGAGGATCTTGTTGCGAGAAGCCCTTCCCTGCAAGATGTGCCTTGGCTTATAATGGGCGATTTTAATACGATCAAGGACCCCTCGGATAGATTGGGTGGCTCGGATGTGTGGCTACCGAGTTTTGATGAGTTTGGGCATTGCCTTGACCGAGCGCAGCTGGATGACCTGAGATATGTTGGGTTCCGTTACACTTGGTCTACCTCTTCAGGCTCTCTACGCAAGATGAGGAAGATTGATAGGGTCCTAGTCAACGCTTGTTGGAGTCAGGTCCTTTTCTATTCGGAGGCTTTTTTCCTTGCGCCTAGGATCTTGGATCATGCTCCTATGGTAGGTAAGGTGGAGATTCCGGTTCTAAGAAGAAGGCCCTTTAAGTTCTTTGATTTTTGAATGCAACACCTGGACTTTGAATCACTAGTGAAGCAAGTTTGGGAGGCTCCATGTTTAGAGGCGCCTATGTTTAGGCTTGTTAACAAACTGAAGGTCTTCAAAGGTCGCCTTAAGCAGCTGAACAGAGAGTCTTTTGCTAACATTTATATTAGAAGTTTTGAAGCGAGGGAAGCGTTGAAATAGACTCAAGTTTGCCTCCTCTAGGATCCCACCAATGAGGTTCTTGCCGACCTAGAGAGAGAGCATAAATGATCCTTAGTCGAACTTCAGTCTCAGGAAGAGTCGTTCTTTAGGCAGAAGGCTAGAGTCAGATAGCTAAAAGAAAGTGATCGGAACACGAAGTTCTTTCACCATTATGTCATTAAGAGGCAATTGAGGAATAGAATCCTCTCTGTGACGGATGTTGCAGGGTGCCAAATTTCTAAGCCTCAGTTGATCCAGCAGCACTTCGTTGACTATTTTCAGGGTCTTTTTTTTGCCTCGGGAGGTGCAGGAGTCCTCGGTGGTCCCGGATATTAAGGAGGTTATCCACTCTACACTGAATGATGACCAGATCTCTATCCTTGATCGCCTGATTTCTCACTTGGAGGTTCGAGACACCCTCTTTTCCCTGGCTCGAGGGAAGGTGCCCGGTTTGGACGGCTTCACAGTGAAGTTCTTCAAGGAGAATTAGGATACAGTGGGTCAGTTGGTCACAAATGCTATGCAGGATTTCTTCATTTCAGGGAGAATCCTAAAGGAAACTAATAATACCATTCTGGTGCTGGTTTAGAAAGTGCCTAATGCAACAACTGTCGATGATTACAGACCTATCGCTTGCTGCAATACGGTTTATAGGATCATTACTAAGGTGCTTGCAAATAGGGTTGTGCGTGTTCTTCATGATCTTGTAAGCCCTTCTCAAAGCGCCTTTGTTAAAGGACGTCGCATCGGGGATAACATCCTTTTGGCACAAGAGCTGTTTACTGGTTTTCATGTGGAGCCTTATACACCCAAGTGTGCCATAAAAGTTGACTTTAGGAAGGCATATGACACCGTTGATTGGCGTTTCCTCGAGAGTGTCCTTCTTGCTTTTCGATTCCCTGATCGGCTGGTTCACCTCATTATGCCTTGTGTGAGGACTCCGCGGTTTTCCATCGCGTTGAATGGGGAGTTGCATGGATTCTTTCCCAGTGGGAGGGGCTTGCGCCAAGGAGATCCTTTATCTCCCTATTTATTCACGCTAGTGATAGAGGTCCTCTCTAGGATTCTTGGGAGGTACTCAAATCAGCCGGACTTTAGATTCTATCGGAGGTGTAGGCCTACTAGCCTTTCGCACATTTTCTTTGCTGACGATGTTTTTCTTTTTTGCGAAGGTCATTTGCCTTCTATTAAGATTCTTAAAGAATGAATTCAACAATTCTCTTCTTGGAGTGGCCTTACTCCAAACCAGGGGAAGAGCGAGGTGTTCCTATCTGGCGATCCTTCCACTCTACGACAACAAATCTTGATGGAACTTGGCTTCCGAGAGGGATCCCTCCTAGTTTGTTACTTGGGAGTTCCAATCATCACGTCGAGGATGAGACAGGCGGATTGTGTTGCTCTTGTCAAGCGTATCACCGCCAGGGTTGAGTCTTGGACTCATTGGTTCCCGTCCGTTGCTGAGCGTCTTCAAATGATTAGGTCAGTCCTTCATGCCATACAGGCCTACTGGGCGAGTGTCTTTATTTTACTTGCAGCTGTGCTTGATAAGATTGAGCGGATCCTTAGATAATTTCTTTGGAAAGGACCTCAGTTGGGCAGAGGAGGTGCCAAAGTATCCTGGGAGGATGTCTGCCTGCCTAAAGTGGAGGGGGTTCTTGGTATTAGGAGATTGCGTGAGTGCAACAAGGCGGCTATGCTCAAACATATTTGGATTTTATTTTCAGCTAAGGAGTCACTCTGGTGCAAATGGATCTACTCAACCTTCTTAAAAAGGGGGGATTTTTGGGCGGTGAAGAAGCCGACCTTATGTTCTTGGGCTTGGAAGAAGTTCCTACAACTAAGGACAGAATTCCGAGTTCTTTTCCACTGGAGGATAGGCAATGGACTCACCTCATCACTCTGGTTCGACAACTAGCACCCCAGGGGTCTATTGAACCTATTCTTTTCAGATTCACTCATCTATAGCTCCGGCCTATCTAGGTAGGCTAGGGTTGCTGATATCTTCGCTGAGAACGGCTAGGCGATTAGGTCAGTGATCAAAAGCTTGGGTTCGCCGCTTCCTTCCTTGACTAATGCCTTGGATTGATTTTGTTGAAAGGAGGATTCGTCTGGTAGGTTTTCGATCGCCTCGGCCTGGAGCTTATTAGACGAAAGAAAGACCGAGTCACTTGGCATGGCTTCATTTGGAACAATGCCATTCTGCCTCGATACTAGCTCAATTTGTGGCTCATCACCAAACGAAGACTACCTACACAGGCCCTCCTCATGTCCTACAGTAGGATCGAAGCTGCTTCTTGCCCTTTTTGTAACGATGTGCCTGACTCGGTTGATCACCTCTTTTTTGGCTGTCGGGTTACTTCGGGAGTTGCCTTCTTTTGGGCGATTGGGTGT
Source organism: Eucalyptus pumila (assembly GCA_016097595.1). NCBI lineage: Eukaryota > Viridiplantae > Streptophyta > Magnoliopsida > Myrtales > Myrtaceae > Eucalyptus > Eucalyptus pumila. Next base: position 26,058,302 of record CM027848.1, read on the forward strand.
GGTATTCCTTGGAGGAACAATCCGTGGGAGGAAACAATTATCTGGGTCTCGGCCTTGCTATCCGGCAAGGACTTTCATAATTGCATCGTCTGCTTTGCTTTTGGTGCTTTGTGCCACCTTGTGTGGAAGAACAAGAATGACATACTCTTCAGGGGTGTGCAGATTTCTACATCCGCTATGAAGATGCATCTCATGAAGGTGGTCAAAGACAAAGCTTGCACCTTCAAAAATGTGGAGGATTCCCCAAGAAACAGAAGATTACAATGCTCCTGGGAATTGGACCCTGCTATCTTCACAGTTTGATGTGTAGCCTGGGTTCATTCGGTCTTAGTGTGTGTTGTTATTTTGTTGTCTTTTGGCCGCTTGGCCTTTGCCCGGCTTCCTTTCACTCATTTGAGTATGTTCTTTTGAGTGCGAGTCTTGGAAGCCGTTTCTTTGTATTTTTTAACCCCCCTTTTATATCACTTACTTACTTACCAAAAAAAAAAAAAATAGAAGACCCGGCCTCCTTGGGTTGTCAGTGAGGGCCAGAAACCCTTGTTGGGTGTCCGTGAGGGTCGACATTTGTCGCTCGGAAGCAAGGCCTTGCAGGCCCTTGTCTGCATCACACATTGGTGGCTACGCAACCTGGGGACTGAGGGAGGGCTTGCAAGCGTTTTGTATGAGAGATTTGATGCTTATATGTAAATGAAACAATGGTTTGGTATGGAAGACTCGTGTTGTATGGCGATAATTTCTTGAATTTATATCGCCACCATATGGGGCTGCTGCCCCAAATTTTTAGCTGTGTTTGCCAGAGCTGAACTAGATCTCAAAATCGCTCCTTTCCTGTTCCGACCTCAACACCGACATCGCTCTAGATTCTCAAAATGGTGTTCACAAATCATACGAGTTAGGTCCCACAATCTGGTTCCATAAAGATGAGATCTCAAGGGGTGGTATTGGCGGTGTTGTTGGTGTAACGGGGTCGCACCCAATATCAAGGCAAGGCTCTCTATACAGCTTCTCGCTTGATGGGCTCCTCAAGAGCATGTGGAGTGTAGAGGAAACAATTGTTCACAGGGTTAGGAAGTTTGCAATTTCCTGATTTCGATTGTACACCCTGCAACTAGGGATCACAAGCATCCTAATGAAACAAAAATTGGGCCATGTTCTCATATCATGTCAAGAATTGTCACTCACACCTTGAACATTCTCAAATCATAGTTGTGACCTTGAATTAACTTAGGGGGTGCATGATAAAAATCATTTCTGTTCCAGAAATGATTTTTCTGTTCCAGACCAATTTCTGGAACAGAAACTTGTTTGATAACACTTATCAAATTTTCTATTTCTGGAATAGATTTCTATTCTAGAAATAGAAATGTAGGAGAAATCAGAAGTAGAAATTTTCTACTTCTGATTTCTTCAGAAATCAATTTCTGATTTCTCCTAACCTAATTTCACTCTTCTCCCTCGTACGCCTCTTCTCTGCCTCCTCCTCCTCCTCTCCGCCTCTCCTCCGCCTCTGCACCGACGCCCTTCCGCCTCTTCTCTGCACCCCCGCCACTCGTTCCCCTGCGAAGCCAGAAGCCCTCAACAGATCCGAGCACCGACGCCCTCCGCCTCTTCTCTGCACCCCCGCCGCTCGTTCCCCTACGGCCGAAGCCCTCGCAACCCAGATATGAGCACCGACGCCCTCCGCCTCTTCTCTGCACCCCCGCTGCTCGTTCCCCTACGAAACCAGAAGCCCTCAACAGATCCGAGCACCGACGCCCTCCGCCTCTTCTCTGCACCCCCGCCGTTCGTTCCCTACGAAGCCGAAGCCCTCTGCAACAGATCCGAGCACCGACGCCCCAAGTCGCTCCTGCTCTGCTCCGTCTCACCAAAAGCCGCCATCGCCCCGCGACCTCATCCGCGCGCCCTCTCCTCATCCAGCGACGAGTTGCTCGTGAATCCGCTCCTTCGCCTCATCCAGAAGCCCTCTGCAGCAGACACCGGAGCCGCTCGTGTTCGTCCGACGAGGCCCACGACCGTGAAGTGCGCAAAGAAGCAGAACTACCCTTCTCCTCCCTTCTCTGGTTCGTGCCGATTCCTCTTCTTTTTTCTCTCTCTGTTGAGTGCTCTGCTGCATTGCGCTTTGGTCGCGTCGAGTTTAAGGCGGGAGCGATGGGCCGAGACGCGATTCTTCTTTTTCTCTCTCTGTTGTGTGCTCTGCTGCATTGCGCTTTGGTCGCGTCGAGTTTGAGGCGGGAGCGATGTTGCATTGCAGTTCATAATCGATTTGTCGATCCCTATTGTTTGTGCATTGTAATTGATCGTTTTGATGGCTCTGACAGTTCTGCGGTGAGTGTTGATTTCATAGCGCATGTTGTTCGTGTCCTCCTCTGCAACTATTTTCTTAGCATTACTTGGATCGAGCAATTGGATGTGTGCTCTGTAGTTTATGCAGATGCAGCCTATCGGCTATTTTCATCGGATGAGGACCAGTTTATTTTTTGCTTGTGGTAGAGCTAGATGAGAATTGGACACTGTTGAGATGACATTCGATCTGCAAAGCCATCCTGATTTTTCTATGCTCCTGCTTCAGGTCAGGAGTATTTGTAAATGTTCCGACAATGAGAGGCTGTTGATTGCAATACTGAAGTTGCTGTAATTTAACTTCCAGGAAAGGACGGTGGATTTGCTTTAAGAGGTAATGCCAGCTTGGACTTGTAAAACAATTTACCAACTTGTAAAAGTCAGTGCATGATCGCTGCGAAATGTTCATGGCCTGAAATTGGTAGCAATTTGTGTGCAGTTCAAGAAATAACAACTTTCATTTGGATTTTTTTCTTTTAATTCCTTCCGCCCTTTGTTTCTACTATGAGGTGCAAAAACGTGGTAGCAATGGTCACAACCATCTTTTACTGGCAGGCTTTGTAAGTTTGTGATAATCGCTTGAAAGATAATTCTATTGAGTGCTCTGCTGCATGATTCTTTCTGGGGCTTTGTAAGTTTGTGATAATCGCTTGAAAGATAGTTTGTCATGGATATGATTGAACCAAACATCCAATCTTGGCTACACTTTGGCTGGAAATTTTGTTGTTGTTTATGCTTGAGTTTGGCCCACAAGTCCTCTTCAAGAGTTGCCGAACAGTGTCATGTCAAGAAAATTGCGAAACCCAACCGAAGCCATGTTCTTCTGATTTCTCATTTTATTCTTTTGTTCATTGTCAAGGTTTATGAAATGGAATAAATAAAACCTAACAGATGATATTCAGGTATTTGCTTTGGCATTTTTTTTATAGTACTGGCTAGTGCTAAGTTTTGGTGAATGGTCATTTAACTAGGTAATAGATGGCTTTCCCTGGTTTTGGCATTAGGGTCGAAAGGAAGGAGAATGACTTGTGGCCAATGAGCATGCATTCTAGGCATTTTTTGGTTAGATATCTTTGATGAAGATTACCTTAGGGCAAGTTTCATACTTTTGCAGCTATACTTTGATTTATCCCATGTCACTCAACTTTTTGGTATTGTCTCAGTATTTTGACTCTAATTTGCACTAAAGCCACAAACAGAGATCTAATGTGCAAATTCACTTGAAAAAGATACATGTGGGCATCTTTGTGGAGATTCATGCATAGAAAATATATGTCACATCTATGTAATTAGCTAGTTACCATATTATTAAAAGAATTGCTCATACAATAGATCAGATTTTCATCTGTGATTTTGATGTCAGGTCAAGAGAGTGGGAATGGTTTTTTTGCTTATAATATATGGTTTCTTGTAAAATTATATATGAGGATTATTCTCTTTTTGCTTGATGTGATATCGACATCAAAGTCTACGTGCTTGAACTGGTACACCAATTGATATGGCTCATTTGATGCTCAAGTAGTTAAGGTTAAATGGCTTCCCACAAAGAGGTTTGTATGGCAAAGTGGACTGAGCCTTTGACCAATGAGCTTGTAAGCTTGTTGGTAACAGAGGTAACAAAGGAAATCGCACCACTTCTACCTTCAACAAAACAGGATGGAATAACATACATGCCGAATTCAATAGCCGGATGGGACTCAACTTTAGTGTAATTCAGTTGAAGAACGGGGTCAACAAACGAAGAAACATTATAGTAGTTTCAAGAAACTTTTGTCACAATCTGGATTTGGATGGGATAATATAAACAATAAGGTTGTTGTGGATGATCAAAGTGTGTGGGAGTCTCACATCAAGGTATCAATTTACCAATGTCATTTTGTTCATATTTTATTGCAAGCTTTGATTATATTACTGACATTTGTCATTATTGTATAAATTACAGAATAATAGCGAATGGGCTAAATTCAGAAATGAAGGGTTTCCTCAGTATCCTGATTTATGTATCGTGTTTGGTGATACATATGCTACTAGGAACTATGCATCAGGAAATGCAGAAGAAGTGGTAGGATATGCTGAAGAAGTGGTAGTGTCCTCTAAGAGAGATGACAATGGTGGTCACAATGGTGATGGTGGTAGTGGTTATGCAGTAGGTGATCCAGAGGAATTTGATGAACAACGTATTGATGATGAGGCCTTCATACCTGATACGACTACTACCTCAAATCTTAAGAAACACAAGCATGATAGGACTCCAAATTCTAAGAGGAGGAGGAAGAGTACCATATATGATGTTAGTGACACTTGCAAAGCCATTCAAGAAATGATTAAAATCAGGACGGCTCAATCAACAAGTGGCTCTGTGACCTCAGATGCCCCATCAACTGTAGACCCCTACTCCACAGCAGCCGTGGTTGCCGTCTTAAATAGTATGCCTGATTTGGAGCAGAATATTTACAACAAAGCTGTGAACCAATCATGTCTTCATGCCAGTTGGAGAGAGGCTTTTATCACAATGCTACCTGAAAGGAGACGTGGATTTCTTGAATCTCTTTAAACAGATGTTGAGTAGTATGCTATGGATTTATATATTTTGTTTTATTTCACTCTATGACTTATGTATTTGAGATACTTTGGTCTTTTTATGATGCAATTATGAAAACTTTGTGATTATTGTTGATTATTATTAGATTCCTTACTTACATATTGTGTTTATCCTTTCTTTTTTTTTGCATGTGAAGGCATAGGTAATATGGAGGGGGGTGAAAGTAGCATGTGTAGTGATCAAGTAGCAACAGGTGAATCGGTTGAAGTAATCTTTAATTATTTTGATATCGATATTATGACAGCATGGTTGAGCATGGTTGCGGTGGATATGTCTTTGCATTCGAGAGAACCTATTAGGGATAGCATATTGTCAGGACCCGAATGGATGATGAAGGTTCTTCAAGGACATTCAGATAGAATATATGAATCTTTTAGAATGGAGAGACACATTTTTCTCAATCTTTGTGGTTTGATGAAGGCAAGAGGTTGGCTGAAAGATAGTCGATATATAAAGGTAGATGAACAAATTGGGATATTCTTATTTATAATTTGTCACAAGAACTCGAATAGAACTTTATGCGAGAGATTCCAACGTTCGGGACAAACTATTAGCAAATACTTCACTATAGTGTTGCTAGCAGTTCTCAAACTTGCAAAAGAGATTATCGTACCGCCTTCCTTTGATGTGGTCCCAAATGAGATTCTTATGGATCCCAACCATAAACTTTATTTCAAGGTAAGATTTTCATACATTCATTTACAATATCGGTTTCATTTTGTTGCTAATCTTATATAACACTAGTCTTTGATAAAACGACAAGATTGTGTGGGCGCTATTGATGGTACTCATGTTCATGCTTCTATACCTTTGTCGAAGCAAATCCCATTTAGAGGCAGAAAAGGAGGTACCACTCAAAATGTGATTTGTGTATGTTCGTTTGATATGAAATTCACTTTTGTGTATGCTGGTTGGGAAGGATCTGCCAACGATTGCCGGGTGTTATCAGCAGCACTCGAGACTCCTCGCTTGGAATTTCCTCGACCTCCACTAGGTATTTTTACTTGTTCTAGAATTATCAATTTTCTTTAAGATTGTATTGTATTTACAAATCACTACTAATATATGAATATTTTGTTATAGGCAAATACTATGTTGTAGATTCTGGTTATGCATCAATTCCGGGATTCTTAACTCCTTTTAGACGCGAACGGTATCATCTAAATGATTATAGGGGTAGAGCAAGACGACCAAGAACAGCAAGAGAGTTGTTCAACTATAGGCATTCTTCACTAAGGAATGTCATTGAGAGATCATTTGCGGCATTAAAGAATTGTTTCTTTATTTTGAAACACATGCCTGCATTTGCAATTCGAAAGCAAGCACATGTTGTAATTGCATGTTGTGCTATCCATAACTACATCCGTGATCAAGACAGGAGGGATAGAAACTTTTCCTTATATGGAGATCCAGAGTACTCATGTGAACCTGTACAAGATGAGGTTGTAGGTGATACATCGACCGAGGAGGAAATTGAGATGAATATGCTTTAGAAATAATATTGCCAATAAGATGGCAAGGGATCATAATATGCTGGAGATTCCATGAAATCATGTATTTAATTTTTGTAATGTATTTCTATTATTTTGTATTTGGGGATTTACAATCTTTGCGTTTGTATTGTGATAATGTATTTGATGATTCCTATCTCAATTCTTGTAATGTGATGTTCTACTTGATGATTTCCCTTATTTGTAATGGTCCTTGTTACACTTTGTAAAATTCGCCGATTTTGTAAAATTTGCCGCAAATTACCCAATACAATTACCCAATACACTTGTTAGTGTTTCTTTCTAAAACGATTGCTCGATATCGTAAACCGTGGCGGCGATCAACGTGACACACTAGCTGAAGGGGATTAGAATATGGTTGCCCGCCTTCATTCTACTAGAATTTTGGGAACCTTCTATCATGCTCAAGAGTAATGCATATTGATCTCTTTTTTCTATTGTATGGAGACTATTGATAAGTATATATTGTTTGACCGTAATTACCTATCTACGTGGATGCTAAAGAATTTTCTGTGAAAATTTAGAAAATTTGATATAACATCTCTTACTTTGTATTTTTTTTTTTTGCAAAAAAGGGAGACTTTACTTTAAAAAAAAAAAAGTCAATACTTTGTATTTGGGTCAATGATTTCATAAGCATATGAAATTTGTAAGAATGTACATTTCATTTGCTCCAAAAAAAGAAAATTTTGTTTTAAGAAATAGAAATTTTATTCAGTTATCAAACGAATTTCTATTTCTGAAACAGAAATTTTGTATCGTTATCAAACAGATTTTTTTCCTCAGAAACTCGTCCAGAAATAGAAATAGAAAAATTCATTTCTGTTCCAGAAACTATTTCTGGAACAGAAATGTTGTCATGCGCCCCCTTACTAAGTTGAGATGAGTATTATTCATTTTGGCCCGTCCTATACCTAATCTTATGGATTTGTCCTTTTGCATATAGGTAAGCACTTTCTTAGGAGGTATACATTATAGAAGTCTACTTGGAGCCACTTTCCTATGGCCTCAGTGACCACTCTCCGCCCTCGTCAAACTAGTTCATTATAGGCCCATAAGCTTCTGCATGGTTCATCCTTGAATCACGCATCTAGTGGAGGGGATTTTGCTCTAATATCATATTGTGACATCTCTAGATTAACTCATCGATGTATTGTCTACTTTGACTTGTCCCATACTAAACCTCACAGTTTTGTCCTTTGACATACAAATGGCCACTTTCCTAAGAGGTCACCCCTTCTGGTAGTACTCTACTTGAGCATGCCTAATTTTTGAATTCCAAATCTAACCATTGATATTACATCAAAAGGAGCTTTCACAAGTTAAATTCAGTTTTCACATATATCTCATAATTGCTTTCCCCTTATTTGGTACATAGTTCGGTTCATTCTTGTCTTATTTGCCATCATAGAACCCTACTAGGAGTTGCTCCTTGTCCAAGCTTTTTCATCCTAATGACCACTCTTCGTCTTTGTCAAACTGAGTCGTTGCAATAGCGATGATAGTGGCATCTTACATATGATAATAAAAATATTAACTCAATACTGAAAATGTAAAATGTGTTGATTTTATTCAAATAAAATCAAATCCACACAAGTTGTATGTTAGCACAATGGGCGTATAATAGAATAGGCACCATTTTTCACTTTGCTTAGTTTGATACAACAATTCAAATACACATCGCGTTTATACACAAAATTATAATTTACTCAATCCTTGCCTCAGAGTCCCAATAATGTTGAAAACATTGGGTAGAAAATTTGCTACATGTGAAGTCCTTCACACACACGCATGCACACGCGCACACATATTTGATTCTCCATTCAATCTTTCCAATAAAGAAACTAATGGAGGAAGGCAAGTGCTTTGGAGGCTTTACTAATTGCATTGGCATTTCCTTCGCTATCAAAGCCCAGCTCTGAGCACTTGTTCAGGGGCCTCGGTTAGCTTGCAACCTGAACCACTGTAGAGTCATTCTCTAGAAGGATTCCACTACGACTTTGTCCTTAATATGACTGACAAGCGAATCGTCTGGGTCATCCATGGTTTCTATGGTTAAGCAAATTCACTTAGTCATCTAGAGAAAATGGGAAGTCAAGTTGCAAGTTTCTTATAGAGAGAGGAGTACTTGGGCCGGTTGGCCTGCAAACTATGTTGTTAGATCCAGAGAATTTATGATTTTCCATGATATTACTCCATGTGGTTTATCTAGTTCTTTGATAGGAAAATTTGACTGGCAGCTTGATGCCTCATTCATGTATGGTTGTGCCTTACCAATGTAGTGGTCTCTAAGCCCCCTTTTCTTAAAACTATGGAAATCACTTGACCTGAGTTATGTAGCAGAAATGGGTTTTTGCAATGTACAATTCCATCGAAATTGAATGATGGGTTCTATCAGGAAATTTTCAAAATGGACATAATTTAAAGTACGTTGAAATGATATAAATACATGGAAGATCTTCACAACCCTTCCATAGAAAAGTTATGCACATCACTAAATCATATGCAATTGCCAACTCATCAAATTTCCAAAAACAATGTGGGGTTATTGCTTGTTTGACTCCTTCTCATCATTGTTATAGACAACTCTATAGTACTCTGTTATTTTCTATTCATATGTAAGGTGTTTTATATCCAAATGGAAGGGCAATAGAAACAAGAAAAAAAAAAAATAGTATCACGGTCAAATGGGAATATTCAATATTCATAGCTATATAAGACATTATTATAAGAGTATGCTAATGATTAGAAACCTAAAAGAAAAGTGAAATATAATGAAGCAGAAGAGCGGAGTCTCAGTCGAGAGAAAATAGAAGTGACAGACTCCTTCCTCGGCTTCGTCCGGCCTCTGCGTGCGTGCTCCGCATCGTAGGGGTTGCTGAAGCAGCCATCAAGAGAGGGTGTGTTTCTTTTGGAGAGGCAAAATCGTCTGTGTACCACTGACTGTGATCGGTTCACCGAGAGAATTGGGCCCGGACGAATTGACTAATCAAATTGTTGCGGGGATGGGCTTGGGGTAATAAACCTATGGGCCTGAGCTGGTGTTAATGGACTAGCCTGAAGTGAGCGAATCAGACTTAACATATAGGCTAAGGCAAATGAGTTTGGGTTCTTTTCTCTTTTTATCTATTACTATTTTTTATTTTGTGCTTTTACTATTTTTACAAAAATGTATGCTTGTCTCGTCGACATGTGTCATGTACTCTCCCACAAAAATCAATGACGTCTGCGTCACTGTTGGACCATACGACCAGCGATACTCTATATATTTGATATGTAGTTCGGTTCATTCATTCCCTTTATGTTGCCTTAAAAGTCTATCAAGAATCGCATCTTGTCCGAGCTTTCTCACCCAGTGGTCGCTCCTTACCCTCGTTAGATCAACTACGAGCATAGTCTTCTCACAAACCACATGTTCATTAGAAGGATACTACTCATACCATACATAACAACCCAATTAGTTCCAATTGGGCCAAGCCAATTAAAGGAACACTATGAGTTTCTACATAATGTGATCACCATTTTGGTTAATCTTACTTATGAATAATATCACGAGGCCTCAACTATACGATATGGACTTAGGATTGCAACAAAGAAGCACAAGAAGATAGCTTCGGGATGCCCTAACCCCGTAGAAAGAAAACGCCCAACATTTGGAATTCGTGAATTTAGTGGTTCGTAGCTTACTTTAACCGAAATTTTCAACAGATTCTAGTTCTTTTGTGTTTATTACTAACCCTTGGTTTTGTCTTCACTGGTGCTGCTTCGGCGAATTTCTAATTAAGTATTTTGTGAAGTTACATTGCATGGTTTAATCTAGAGGAAAAGTTCGTATTTTATGGCATGGCATGTATTTTGAGGACTAATGATAACTTGAATTATTTTGTGGCATCTCATTTTATAAAATTGGATCAAGCCTCGGATGAATTTTTGAGTCGGTTGTTATTTTGGTTGGACATGCATTAAAAAAGTTTATACATGTAAATTATATCTACTCTCATTTTGACATGTTGGTTTCCGATGTAGGGGTATGAGATATAGTGCTCATGGTCAACCTATATATTGGTATATGTTATATATTCACAAATTACCGAGTTTAATGATATGTGACAATTAATTGAGGTATCGGTTTATGATTTTTCTATAAATGGAGAGTAAATTTGTTATATGTGTATTAGTTTAGAGTTTTTATGGTTAGTTTAGAATAAATTTGTCACATGTGTACCGATTTGAGATTTTTTTCATAATATTAATCCTTGAATTAATCTTTTTTTCTTATGGATGACATATGAAATTTCCCCCTTTTTTTTGGGTTGAATTACGACATGCTAAACACTGATTATTTTTTTTTTTTGGTAGAACACAAAATGTGAATCTTGGAAAAAGAAATACAAATTACTTTATCCTAAAATACGTAACACCCTAAATTAGAGATTAGCAAATGACACGTTCCGATAAATAAAGACCATCATCGATGACAAGAAGATCCTGACTAATAACCCATTAAACTTGTTATTGTATAGAATAGCCTCATTTTAAATACGTTGCGACTTCCTTATTAGTGAATTCAGCATCCCGAGCCAGAAAACTTTCGGTCTCGAATTTGCAATTTACAAGAATGAATCAAGAAATTAATTAAAATCGCAAACCAGGATTTGGATAAGGTAGGTTTGACTTCAATGGATTAATTTAAAAACCGCGATATATTTACTGGCGGCGGCATTAGTACGATTAGTCAAGTGTAGGTCCCCGAAAAATAGAAGACAATGCATGCATTCTTTTGTCTAATGCACGACTCAAGAGGGTCAACGACTACGACAAGACAACTAAGGTTTCAAATGGAAATACTTGCAACTTGGCGAGCCGGCAATCTTTTGTCTTATGGGCGACGTACGAAGCTTCTTCTTTTTCTTTTTGGCTTTTTCCTTGGCCTTTTTTCGTGACGGCCGGCCACCGGCCACAGGTGACGGCCGGCCACTGGTCACAGCCAGCCGGCTGGCCCCGCTCGCCACAGGCGAGGCCTGGCCAGTCGAGGAGGAGCCCCGGCGGGGAGCCCTCGCCCAGGCCAGGGCGGCCTCGCCAGGCGTCGACCGAGCGACGGCAACATCGAGCGAGGCCACCCTGGCCCCGGCGAGGGCCGGCCTTGCCAGATCTGGTGAGGCTCGCCCTCGCCCACGCGAGTGTCGGCCTCATCCCTGGCCGGGCAGGCGACGGCTGGCCACCGGCCACAGGCCGACACCCGCCCGGCCAGGGGTGAGGGCCGGCCTCACCTGATCTGATCTGGGCGAGGCTGACGCTCACCTGGGCGAGGGCGAACCTCGGCGAGGGTTCCCCTCGCCAAATCTGCCGAGGCCGGCCCTCGTTAGGGCCAAGGCGGCGTCGCCATCGCTTGGTCGATGCCCGGCAAGGCCGCCCTAGCCTAGGGGAGGATCGGCCTCGACCAGGCAACCCTTGCCGGGCCGCGCTTGGGTGAGGGCTCCCTTCGCTGGGGATCCTCCTCGCCCAACCGGGTCTCGCCTGTGGCGGGTGAGGCCAACTGGCCGATTGTGGCCGGTGGCTGGCCGTCGCTTGTGGCTGGCGGCCGGCCACCGGAAAAGGCCAAGGAAAAAGCCAAAAAAAAAAAAAAAAAAGAGAGAGGAAAAAACAGAAAATAAAAATAAAAATAAAATATTATTAAAAAGTGTCCACGTCAGCATCAGCAGTCCTATGTGGCACCACCGGCGTCCACGTTAGCATTTTCCGGTCAAAATTGACCGGATGGACTGAATTGGCAAGAAATAAAAATGTTTATGACTCAATTGGCAAAGTTAAAAGGTTTATGATTGAATTGGCAAAATTGCAATAAGTTTAGGATTTTTTGGACAATTTTCCCTCCACTTGGAGGGATAAATGGAATGCTCATTCAACGGATTAATGCCTAGAAGGCAACCACCAAGAACCTTGCTAAGTCCAGGTCAATCCACCAGTTTATTATTCCAATTATATCAATTCGATCGAGGAACTAAAACCACAAGAAGGCAATGACTGCAGAATGTATTGGAGTCAATTAACGAGTGCGTACAAGAGATATTCAAGATTGGAAGGCTCTCCAGGTTTCCAATATGAACATGGAAATTATACGAAACGACTCACGAGATTCCTTAAACTCAATCAAAGCCTATCTGGCCCTTCATCTTCCTGCTTTGCTTCCTGCTTATCCTACTTTTCAACCATTGGGTGCCCCCGCACGTGCTGCCATCCCTTCCAGTCCCAGCTTGCATTCTCTATGTGGGTGATATAGACCACTATTTACACAATTTATTTACACAATTTTTCCGTTTACTCGTGAAGCACCAACATCAGTCTCAGGATCTAAAGATGAGAGAATCAAGGTCGCCAGTTTGATCAAACATGGAAAGAAAGTGGCTTCATTAGTGGTATCTTGACAGCAAATCCTCGAATCCTCAATACCGATTGAGATACTGATGCTTTTGGCCTTACCAATGTATTGAATCTACTAACTTTTATACAAAATTACCAACTGCAATTTAAGTTTTTAAATAACTTAACTCCGACTGAATTATGAACTAGCTTTTGTCATACAAACTCGTTTGCCATTTTGATTCGCGGATATCAATTTACATGTTCAATTAAATAAATCTTATACATACGAACTATTCAAATAATCTATCCAAGGACTTAGGATGTTCCAACAAGGAAGTTGTCAGTCAACTTTATTTTACCAACTTTATTTTACCAACGATACTAACAGTAACCAACACTTTCACGCACTTACCGGCACGGTAAAAATTACCCTCACAAACTTGCTCTTTCATATGAACAAACTGCACCTATTTGTGAATATAACCTTGACTATCTTAGAGTTGGAGAAAAAGTACTAAAAAAGTCCTAAACCTATTACATTAGTACCAATCTAGTTATAAACTATTCAAATGGATCAATTTTGACAGTATGGATTTCTTGCTTGGTTGGCTCCTACTTATCATTGCTATGGATAACTCTGAAGAACTCGGTTATTATGTATTAATGTGATGTTGCTAACTTCAAGAGGTTTTTATATAGCTTACTACGTAATAGAGAGGTTAATATTCAAATAAATGATTATAATCGCAAGTTCACAAATTTAGTCTTTATGATTGTACGTCGACCTTGGTTACAACTCTTCAATTGCCATTGGACTTAACTATTAATCAGTATCTCATTTAGTCTTTAGTCTTTATATTGAACATTTATCTATATTTATTAACTAAAAACTATATCATGGTCATCGATAATCATAATCATCAACAAACATCTCTGCTGTCAATAACTCATTGATAGTATACTCATACTTAACACTGAGCTCTATATCTGTTTGAGTTGACATCATGTTTCTTAAAAATACCTGGCCATTTTAAAATGTCAACAATAACGTATTTCATATTCAAATGGATGGGCAATAGAAACCAGAAAAAAATAAGTATTACAACAAAAATTGGGTGTATAGATGTATAGTCTAATTGACTTCAGTTTGTCCTTCTTCATGTGGAACACACGTCAAATTACCCTATTTGGATACGGGCATATCTGGTAAATGTCACACTTCCGAACCCCTTTATCTTGTTGCCAAATATTATCTAACATTGCAATAGAATGTCTTTTATTATCTTTAGGCGTTTCGATGAACTTGTAAGTATAAGACAAGCAATTAACAATTCAAACCACCCCATAATGTAAATACTAAATAGCGAGTTCATATGTGTGCATTCCACCATAAAACATTAATTAATGAAATTTTGTCAATGAAGTTCGAGTAAAAATTGAAGAATCTCATGAGTTATATGGGCATCAATATTTGGAGTAAGCCAAACAAATTATATAGCTTATAAACATGCATACATTTCATTGGATGTTTTGAATCATGTATTTTGTCTTTTCAAAATAGAAAACACAAAAATTTAAACTTATCCGTCCAAGAGTATGTATGTTCACTAAAGATAAGTTATTACGATGTAGACCTCCGTTATAATGTATCCAGCCCAAATCTTTTTTTTTCCCCTCTTTTCTTTTCTTCTTTTCTTCTTTTCATTTTCTTTCTTTTTCTTTTCCTCTTCTTCTTTTTCCTCTAGCTGGTCGTTAGTCCTCACCAAGGCTCCTCGCCTAGCCCCCGCGAGTCTCTCTCACCCTAGCTCAGCGAGGCTCAACCTCACCTTGGCTCACTCAATCTCGTGGTAGTTGGGCAAGGTCAACCCTTGCCAACTCTCATCTGGCCAATCGCAGGCCATCGTTGTGGCTGGCAACCAACTAGAGGAAGAAGAAGAGAAGGAAAAAGTAAAAAGAGAAAAAAGAAAAAATGTAATAAAACTATTGAAAATTTTAAAAATTTTGAGGGCGTAATAAACACATTTCTATTTCGAGGATAGAAATTTTAGATTATTACCAAATGCATTCAAATGCTCAGAAATTAGTTCAGGAAACATAATTACAAAAAACTATTTCTGAGTAGAAATTATTCTCGGGAATAAAATAGTTAGCAAAAGCCTTCCTAAAGTCTATTGTCAGTCCAAGACATTCCTAAAGTCTATTGTCAGTCCAAGACACTTCCAACTAGTGATATGATTGACCAAGATGGGAATAGCAAGAAGAAGATCTGAAGGTAATGAGACTTTAAAAGAGAAAGAAGCTGTCTCATGATGCCATAGCACGGCATAGTTGCCCTCATTTTCTGGGAGGGGAGAGAAAGAGTGTGACACCCCGAACCCTTCGCAGGTCGTCACCAGCGCCGGTGTTACATCTTTTACCATCTCTATCTCTTGGCTAAATTAAGCATTGCCAGATTACAGGCATTTTTTTTTTTTATTAAGCGGTCCCATGCGCGACTCATAGCGGAAGCAAAATTCACATCGTCATCTATCTCCCTTCTAACCCATGATACAAATACACACCAGCTAAACATCGGGATTTTTATAAACAAACGTCGACACATTATTTACATATATTTTCAAGATGGGACTACTCTCGGGTCGGTACATAACAAGGAAAAGCTAGGACTCAGCCATGTCCAGCCTAAAACCTCAAAAAGAAACCTCGACCCCTAACATCATGCGAGCACAAAAACCCCCCATCGAAAGTGTCGACTAACTACATCAAAAAGAGATCCAGCTCCTACTCATCGCGCGCGTGTCTCACACCCAACCCGGTGCATCGTGGTGGCGGCGGCGATCCCTCGCATCGCTCCATTCCGTCGAACGTGCACAGACAGGAACTCTTGTATGACAGGGGCCCCAGACCGGCCGATATCATACATAACTAAGCATCGCACTTTCGGATAAACGTCAATCCGGGCACATAGGGACAATCTATCTCCGTACACTCCACCTCAACATCGGCGGTAGACCGTAAAATACCCCACGCGAAACAAAGCGGGTAGCGGCATAGTGCTAATTTGAAATGTTATCCCCAAAAGGGGTGAGTACAACAACCACTCAATGAGATAGGAAATCCAATAACAACTCAGTGCACCATGCATACCATCATACAATGCAGGCATTGCTTACCTTTTTGATGTCAAGCGTATTCATGCATCATCATTCATATCACAGCATATCATCATTAACCATGCATCACCATGCATATCACATCATATCATCATTAACCATGCATCACCATGCATATCACATCATCATTAGCCATGCATCACCATGCATATCACATCATCATTAGCCATGCATCACCATGCATATCATATCATATCATATCATCATTAACCATGCATCACCATGCATATCACATCATCATTAGCCATGCATCACCATGCATATCACATCATCATTAGCCATGCATCACCATGCATATCACATCATCATTAGCCATGCATCACCATGCATATCACATCATCATTAACCATGCATCACCATGCATATCATATCATATCATCATTAACCATGCATCACCATGCATATCACATCATAGATCAATTTCCACTTTTACTTATCAATTGATCCCCACATTATCTTTTCTCAAATCATCAAATTCACCATCATCACCATCCCTTCGGGCGAAACCTCCGACGGGGATCCCGGATTCCACCATCTCATGGCCACCGGGCTTCCGCCCCCCACATTCCGGGCATCTCGCATCTCAACTAGCATCACGAGGCATTTCCTTCGGGCGAAACCTCCGACGGGGCTTCCGGCCTTTACCCTTCTAGCCGGGATCTCGCACCCCAATCCCGGCATCGCGAGTCACTCCCCTTCGGGCGAAACCTCCGACGGGGCTTCCGGCCCCCCACATTCCGGGCATCCTGAAACTCCCGTGGAATCTCTCGGAATTACGCCACCAGGCCACCGGACAACATCCTCCACCACAACCCCTTACTCACATACCACTTCCACATTCACCTTCCTTTTAAATCTTATTATTATTACATGGCATATGAATCACGCACATGCATCACAATTCATGATCATACATGCATCTATGTCATATAACAATGCATCATAAATTCAATGGAATACATGGCTAATAAAATAATCCATTATTATTTTATTATATTATTATATTATATTATTTTATTATTATTTTATTATATTATTATATTATTATTTTATTAATTTATTATTTTTTTTTATAAATAAACATTTCATTTAATATTTATGATTTTCCCAAAATCATAATATTTAAACGATCACTAAACAATTAGAATCACAATTTTATGCAAAATTCATGGCCAATTTGCATTTTACATAATTTCTCAATTTTCCACAAAATAGCACTTAACATTCGGAAAATGGCCAGATTGCACAGTTTTCAAATTAATTCGATTAAATTACACATATGGCCTCCAAAAATTACGAAATTTTACAGGGTGATAACCAACACATTTTCGTGCATTTTTCATGAAGAACCCTAAGCCAAATTCTTCATAGATTAATTTACACAACTCCACGAAGCTTCTGGAACCTCTACCGTTTCGTCCAGAGTACATATCACCGAAAAAATTAGGTTTGACCCATCTAATCCTTTTTTTTCCTCTGAAATTCGAGTATGTTATGTATCAATGTGTCCTTTACAAGTTTCATGAAGAGATCTAGGTTAAATAACCAAAGTATGATCCTCTTTTAAGTCCTTGAAGTCTCGGGTGTCTCGGTATACTTCAACAGAACCAACCGTCTCAAAGATCTAGCCGATTCACTAGGCTATACTCATTTTTTTCTCTTAAAATTTGAGTATGTTGTAGTTTAGGATGTTACAAACAACTTTCATGAAGACAACAAGGTGAGATTTCCAACAAAAATCAACATGCAACCAAGAAATCAACAAAAGGTCAGTGAAGATTTCGCGGATCTGAGGTCTCCGTATAACAGAGCTTTTGACCCCTCATATCACCATCGTTTTCCATGAAATTCGAGTATGTCATACTACAAGATGTTAGCTTCAACTTTCATGAAGACACCGAAACCAAAATCGCACTCCAAACACACATGCAAGCTCGAATAAGGTACTGACTACCACAAACCGAACGAAAACAGTCACATAACTTGAACACATTCAACCCTTACCTCGGTTCTTCGCCCAAACCACACCTAAAACCGAACATGCAACCAACAAAACAGACATGCAAGAGAAGTTAAGGACCCCACTTGCCTTAAAGATGAACTAGCAACGACGAACGGCGACGGGACACGGCGAACGAACGGCACACCCCTCCGGCTCCGCCTCCTTCCCTCTCGGTTCCTCTCTTCCGCTCGAGCTCTCTCTCTCTCGCACACCTCTCTCTTTGGACGAAAATGCAGCAAGGAGTCCGGCCACTCTCTCTCCTAACCCCTTTTATTCCCCCAAAAGCCCATCATTTGCAATGATTAACTCACCTCACCAATGGCCAATGCATGCTCTTCCTTTGGCCACTTGTAATTTGTTTTTGAATTAAATGGGCTTGGGCTTTGGCCCAACCGGCCACTTCCTCTTGGGCTGGTCGACAGCCACCTCTTGGGCCCAATGGGCCGACTAGCTTGGCCCACCAAGCTTTAGGCTAATGGGTCCAAGGCCCATTTCGAAAATTAATCCCCTTTTCCTTTTTTTTTTTTTGAATTCCTTTCTATAAATATTTCCAAATTCAAATTTCAATCTTGGCCAAAGTCTTAGGATATTTTAATTTTTGAAATTTAAATCATATGGCCAAGCATTAACTAATTAAATTTAAATTTCCACAATCACAAGCAAAATTCATCAAATACAAGGGCAAATTGGCTTAAGCATAGGCCATAAAATTCTACCACCTAATTAAAGACATTTAACACACCTTAAGGCTTGGCTTTGAAATTCCGGGATGCCACAATTCTCCCCTCCTTAGAGAATTTCATCCTCGAAATTCAAGCACTACTCGCGCCTTCCTGAAATAAATAAGGGTACTTTTCCCTCATCTGATCCTCACTTTCCCATGTGGCTTCCTCCACATCATGATGTCGCCATAATACCTTAACCAATGGGATCTTTTTAGTCCTAAGAATTTGCTCTTTTCGATCCAATATCTGCACGTGCTCTTCGATGAACCTTACTTTCTCATCCATTTTGATGGCTTCATGATCGAGTATGTGACCGGATCCGGCTGGTACTTCCTCAACATCGATACATGAAACACATCGTGCAGATTCCCTAACTTAGGAGGTAACGCTAAACGATAAGCTACATCACCTATCCTCTCCGAATTTCAAAAGGTCCGACAAATCTAGGTCTTAGCTTACCCTTCATCCCGAATCGAGATATTCCTTTCATTGGAGATACCTTAAGGAATACATGGTCTCCTACACTAAATACCAAAGGCCTCCTACGTCTATCTCGCGTAACCTTTCGTCTACTCGAGCTTGCTCTAAGCCTTTCTCGATAACTTCAACAGCCTCGGCGGTAACTTGTACCCGGATCGAGTCCCGTCAACTTCCTTTCACCTACTTCACTCCAACAGACAGAGTCCTACATCTCCTTCCATATAATGCTTCATAAGGTGCCATGCCTATACTTTTAAAAGCTATTATTATAGGCAAACTCTACCAAATGCAATCTTTCATCCCAGTTTCCTTTGAAATCGATTGCACAAGCCCTTAACATATCCTCTAATATCTGGATTACTCTTTCTGATTGACCATCTGTCTGAGGATGAAAAGCTGTACTAAACTGAAGCTTAGATCCTAACGCAACTTGAAGACTTTTCCAAAAATTCGAAGTGAACCTCGAATCTCGATCTGATGTAATGGTCACTGGAACACCATGTAAGCGTACCACTTGACTTACATACATGTCCGCATACTTATCCATTGGGTAGTCCATGCGAATAGCTAAGAAATGAGCCGACTTAGTCAAACGATCCACTATCACCCAAATTGAATCATGACCACTTGATGTCCTTGGCAATCCTTGCACAAAGTCCATCGTTATATGTTCCCATTTCCATTCAGGAATGTCTAATGGTCTCAAAAGTCCTGCGGGTTTTCGATGCTCTGCTTTTACTTGCTGACACGTCAAACATTGAGAAACGTACTTAGCCATATCTGCCTTCATACCATTCCACCAAAATTGCTGACGCAAATTTCTGTACATCTTTGTACTACCTGGGTGGATACTATAATTACTTTTATGTGCCTCCGACAGAATTTCCTTCCTTAATTCCTCATTGTCGGGAACACAAAGTCGTCCTTGACATCTTACTATTCCATTATCAGAGATCTGAAATTCCGATCTTTTCCCTAAAGATACAGCATCTTTCACTTTCAAAATCTCTCGGGTCGATTCTTGCAGAATTTTAATTTTATGGATAATCTACGGCTCAATCCTTAATGCACTAAGCATACCAGTAAGACAATCCACTTCTAACTTAAATTCGGAATTTGCCACAGATTCCAACAATTTCCATTCTGCCATCCTCAAACTAGCTATCTCTACGGCCGACTTTCGACTAAGAGCATCTGCTACTCTATTCGCTTTTCCTGGATGATATTTTATCTCACAATCATAGTCCTTCAACAACTCCATCCACCTCCTTTGTCTCATGTTCAACTCCTTTTGTGAGAACAGATACTTCAAACTCTTATGATCCGTATAGATCTCAAACTTTTCCCCATACAAATAGTGTCTCCATATCTTTAAGGCAAACACTATAGCTGCTAGCTCTAAATCATGCGTCGGGTAATTTAGCTCATGAGGTTTCAATTGTCTGGATGCATAGGCTACAACCTTGCCATGCTGCATCAACACACATCCTAGTCCTTTGTGAGATGCATCACTATACACTATGAAACCATCAGGTCCAGTAGGTATAGTCAGAATTGGTGCTGAAGTCAATTTCCTTTTGAGCTCCTGAAAACTCCTTTCACATTCTCCATTCCACTCAAATTTCACATTCTTTCGGGTCAACTTAGTTAAAGGTCCTGCTAGCCTTGAAAATCCTTCAATGAACCTCCTATAATAACCAGCCAATCCTAAGAAACTCCGTATCTCAGTAGGCGTTGTCGGTCTCGGCCAATTCACTACCATTTCAACTTTTGCCGGGTCTACTGCAATTCCTTTTCCCGACACCACATGTCCCAAAAATACTATCCGATCCAACCAGAATTCACACTTACTAAACTTAGCATACAACTTATGCTCTCTCAGAGTCTGCAAAACTATTCTCAAATGCTGCTCATGCTCTTTAGACCCTTTTGAATATACCAGAATATCATCAATAAAAACAATTACAAATTGGTCCAAGTAAGGCTGAAATATTCTATTCATCAAATCCATAAATGCAGCAGGGGCGTTAGTCAATCCAAATGGCATAACAAGGAACTCATAGTGCCCATAACGAGTTCTAAACGCAGTCTTAGGAATGTCCTCCTTCTTAATTCTCAACTGATGATATCCCGACCTCAAGTCAATCTTAGAGAAAACTGAACTTCCTTGGAGTTGATCAAATAAATCATCAATTCTAGGCAAAGGGTACTTATTCTTAATGGTCACCTGATTCAACTACCTATAGTCAATACACAAGCGCATCGATCCATCTTTCTTTTTCACAAACAAGACCGGTGCACCCCAAGGTGAAGCACTTGGTCTAATGAATCCCTTGTCAAGCAATTCTTGCAATTGCACTTTCAATTCCTTCAATTCAATTAAGGCCATTCTATACGGGGCTTTTGATATTGGTCCCGTTCCAGGCATTAATTCAATTTCAAATTCAATCTCCCGCTCTGACGGCAATCCAGGCAATTCCTCAGGAAATACATCTTGAAATTCGTTAACTACACGAACTTCCTCGAGATTAGGCTCCTCCCTGGCATAATCTCTAACTATGGCTAGGTACCCTTGACATCCTCCGTCAAGTAACTTACATGCTTCTACTGGCCGAAATAAGAGTTACAGGAAAATAGGTCTGACCTCCTAAAAATTCACAACTAGACTGATCAGGTAAAACGAATTGAATTACTCTTCTATAACAATCCATTCTAGCCCGATACTTACGAAGCCGGTCCATTCCTATAATAACATCAAAATCATACATAGCCATTACAACCAAGTCTATTTCCATGTCCTTTCCTCCCATGGATATCTTACAATTTTCACACACCAATGTAGACAATACCATATCCTTTAAAGGCGTGGAAACACAAAGAGGCGTCTCAAGCGGCATAACTTCTATCTTATTCAAGCATCTATATCTTTCGATACAAACGAATGCGTTGCACCCGTGTCAAACAATGCATATGCCTTTTCACCATTAATAAGAATCGTACCTGAGATAACATTCTTGGAAGCTTCCGCTTCCTCCTGGGTAATCGCATACACCCTTCCTTGTGCAGGTGGTCTCTGAGGATTTCCTTGCGGGTTTGACCTAACAGCACTCTGATATCCCTGTCGCACTGAGCCAACACTCACTTGCGACCTCTCTCGCGGGCAATTCCTCCTAAGATGTCCCACTTGTCCACAGCCAAAACATTTCTGCTGTCCAGGCTGATAGGGTGCTTTCCCTATGTTCAGACCACTCCTTGCCCCTCCAAAATTTCCAAAATTTCCCTTCTTCTTCACATTCCAGGTCTGACCTTGACCAGAATAAGGCCTCTTCCCCTTCTTCACATCACTAAAATTCACCGGTTTCTTAAATTCCGACCTTTCCCTCAACAACTCCCCGCTCCACTAACTGCGCCCTTTCATAAATCTCATTATAATCTCTTATGTTCAAAGGCACCCGTTGCTTCCCGATGTCGGTCCTCGGCCCTTTCGGGAATCTCTTAGCCTTCTCTTCCCGATCCTCAATCAATCTAGGAGCATATCTAGACAATTCAGAAAATCTAGCCTCATACCGATCTACAAATCAACCCCTTTTGTTCTAGCTGAACAAATTCAGTAATCTTCCTATCCTTAGCACAATCGGAGAAATGCTTCCTATTGAAGGCTCTAACAAATTCCTCCCACTCACATCGCACTGGTGGAAAGATTATGTCCTTCGAAGCTCTCCACCAAAACTTCGCATTTCCCTCCAATTGATACTCGCTAAGACTATTTTCTCGGCATCGGTGCGTCCAACAGCCGGAAAATTCTTTCCATCCCATCAATCCATTGCTCGCCTCCTCGGGACTTCCCATTCCATTAAACTTAAGTGGCTTCAGCTTTAAAAACTGCTCCACTAGTCCTTGAGTACGGCGTTCGCTCCGGCCGTTGCCGCGCCGCCTCTCCATCAGATTTCCAATATTGGCTAATGCCTCACAGGATATCTTCCATTCGGGGTTCAGCCCTTGCGCAGGGCTTCAGCCCTCGATGGATGAGCACTTCCAGCTCGCACCATGACTTTCCCGCAATTTCCAAGCATTGCCTCGGGAATAATCCGAGACTCACCGCCTCCACTCAAAGCAACTACTATCACTACATAAGTAACATATACATGTTACTGGCACCTAAAATAACTCAAAACAAACTACTAGGGATCTACGAGTGGATTTTCATCACCCGTTATTCAATTATTTCGTTTTAGATCCTATGGTGTGTATTGTCATCATGTTCCTCAATTTCCAAATGAGGCTCCTTATCACTCCACCTATAACCATTCGCTCTGATACCAAAAAGGGCGGTCAGTGACACCCGAACCCTTCGCGGTTGTCACCAGCCGTGTTACATCTTTTACCATCTCTATCTCTTGGCTAAATTAAGCCTTGCCAGGATTACAGGCATTTTTTTTTTTTTTAAGCGGTCCCATGCGCGACTCATAGCGGAAGCAAAATTCACATCGTCATCTATCTCCCTTCTAACCCATGATACAAATACACACCAGCTAAACATCGGGATTTTTATAAACAAACGTCGACACATTATTTACATCTATTTTCAAGATGGGACTACTCTCGGGTCGGTACATAACAAGGAAAAGCTAGGACTCAGCCATGTCCAGCCTAAAACCTCAAAAAGAAACCTCGACCCCTAACATCATGCGAGCACAAAAACCCCCATCGAAAGTGTCGACTAACTACATCAAAAAGAGATCCCGCTCCTACTCATCGCGCGCAGTCTCACACCCAACCCGGTGCATCGGGTGGTGGCGGCGCAAAGATCCCTCGCATCGCTCCATTCCGTCGAACGTGCACAGACAGGAACTCTTGTATGACAGGGTCCCCAGCTAGGCCGATATCATACATAACTAAGCATCGCACTCGGATAAACGTCAATCCGGGCACAGAGGGACAATCTATCTCCGTACACTCCACCTCAACATCAGACGGTAGACCGTAAAATACCCCACGCGAAATAGCGGTAGCGGCATAGTGCTAATCTGAAATGTTATCCCCAAAAGGGGTGAGTACAACCACTCAAAATAGAGATAGGAAATCCAATAACAACTCAAATGCACCATGCATACCATCATACAATGCAGGCATTGCTTACCTTTTTGATGTCAAGCGTATTCATGCATCATCATGCATATCACAAATATCATCATTAACCATGCATCACCATGCATATCACATCATATCATCATTAACCATGCATCACCATGCATATCACATCATCATTAGCCATGCATCACCATGCATATCACATCATCATTAGCCATGCATCACCATGCATATCATATCATATCATCATTAACCATGCATCACCATGCATATCACATCATCATTAGCCATGCATCACCATGCATATCACATCATCATTAGCCATGCATCACCATGCATATCACATCATCATTAGCCATGCATCACCATGCATATCACATCATCATTAACCATGCATCACCATGCATATCATATCATATCATCTTTAACCATGCATCACCATGCATATCACATCATAGATCAATTTCCACTTTTACTTATCAATTGATCCCCACATTATCTTTTCTCAAATCATCAAATTCACCATCATCACCATCCCTTCGGGCGAAACCTCCGACGGGGATCCCGATTCCAGCCATCTCATGGCCACTAGGCTTCCGGCCCCCCACATTCGGGCATCTCGCATCTCAACTAGCATCACGAGGCATTCCCTTCGGGTAGAAACCTCCGACAGGGCTTCCGGCCTTTACCCTTCTAGCCGGATCTCGCACCCCAATCCCGGCATCGCGAGTCACTCCCCTTCGGCGAAAACCTCCGACAGGGCTTCCGGCCCCCACATTCCGGGCATCCCGAAACTCCTGTGGAATCTCTGGAATTACGCCACCAGGCCACCAGACAACATCCTCCACCACAACCCCTTACTCACATACCACTTCCACATTCACCTTCCTTTTAAATCTTATTATTATTACATGGCATATGAATCACGCACATGCATCACAATTCATGATCATACATGCATCTATGTCATATAACAATGCATCATAAATTCAATGGAATACATGGCTAATAAAATAATCCATTATTATTTTATTATATTATTATATTATATTATTTTATTATTATTTTATTATATTATTATATTATTATATTATTAATTTATTATTTTTTTTTTTTATAAATAAACATTTCATTTAATATTTATGATTTTCCCAAAATCATAATATTTAAACGATCAAACAATTAGAATCACAATTTTATGCAAAATTCATGGCCAATTTGCATTTTACATAATTTCTCAATTTTCCACAAAATAGCACTTAACATTCGGAAAATGGCCAGATTGCACAGTTTTCAAATTAATTCGATTAAATTACACATATGGCCTCCAAAAATTACGAAATTTTACAGGGTGATAACCAACACATTTTCGTGCATTTTTCATGAAGAACCCTAAGCCAAATTCTTCATAGATTAATTTACACAACTCCACGAAGCTTCTGGAACCTCTACCGTTTCGTCCAGAGTACATATCACCGAAAAAATTAGGTTTGACCCATCTAATACTTTTTTTTTCCTCTGAAATTCGAGTATGTTATGTATCAATGTGTCCTTTACAAGTTTCATGAAGAGATCTAGGTTAAATAACCAAAGTATGATCCTCTTTTAAGTCCTTGAAGTCTCGGGTGTCTCGGTATACTTCAACAGAACCAACCGTCTCAAAGATCTAGCCGATTCACTAGGCTATACTCATTTTTTTCTTAAAATTTGAGTATGTTGTAGTTTAGGATGTTACAAACAACTTTCATGAAGACAACAAGGTGAGATTTCCAACAAAAATCAACATGCAACCAAGAAATCAACAAAAGGTCAGTGAAGATTTCGCGGATCTGAGGTCTCCGTATAACAGAGCTTTTGACCCCTCATATCACCATCGTTTTCCATGAAATTCGAGTATGTCATACTACAAGATGTTAGCTTCAACTTTCATGAAGACACCGAAACCAAAATCGCACTCCAAACACACATGCAAGCTCGAATAAGGTACTGACTACCACAAACCGAACGAAAACAGTCACATAACTTGAACACATTCAACCCTTACCTCGGTTCTTCGCCCAAACCACACCTAAAACCGAACATGCAACCAACAAAACAGACATGCAAGAGAAGTTAAGGACCCCACTTGCCTTAAAGATGAACTAGCAACGACGAACGGCGACGGGACACGGCGAACGAACGGCACACCCCTCCGGCTCCGCCTCCTTCCCTCTCGGTTCCTCTCTTCCGCTCGAGCTCTCTCTCTCGCACACCTCTCTCTTTGGACGAAAATGCAGCAAGGAGTCCGGCCACTCTCTCTCCTAACCCCTTTTATTCCCCCAAAAGCCCATCATTTGCAATGATTAACTCACCTCACCAATGGCCAATGCATGCTCTTCCTTTGGCCACTTGTAATTTGATTTTGAATTAAATGGGCTTGGGCTTTGGCCCAACCGGCCACTTCCTCTTGGGCTGGTCGACAGCCACCTCTTGGGCCCAATGGGCCGACTAGCTTGGCCCACCAAGCTTTAGGCTAATGGGTCCAAGGCCCATTTCGAAAATTAATCCCCTTTTCCTTTTTTTTTTTTTGAATTCCTTTCTATAAATATTTCCAAATTCAAATTTCAATCTTGGCCAAAGTCTTAGGATATTTTAATTTTTGAAATTTAAATCATATGGCCAAGCATTAACTAATTAAATTTAAATTTCCACAATCACAAGCAAAATTCATCAAATACAAGGGCAAATTGGCTTAAGCATAGGCCATAAAATTCTACCACCTAATTAAAGACATTTAACACACCTTAAGGCTTGGCTTTGAAATTCCGGGATGCCACAAAAAGAGGGGGGAAATGCGAGAAATTTTTCGTCTCGTGTAGTTGCTCCGTCGCCGTTTACTCTCCCATCCACGCACCATGAAATGGAATCCTCATCACTAGCAAATCCGGCCAGAGAAACGGCAATAGAGCATCTCTTCACCATGAAGCCAAGGAAGAGAGAGAATCAGTTTCTTCAAGTCTAAGCTACACTTGTGCGTTCAAGTACCAATAGGAGTATCATGACATGCAGCCAAAAAGATGAAAATAACATTACAGAGCTATTGTGACATCCAACTGGACTAAGTTCTCATCTGTTTCCTATATTTAATCAGGTCATTAGAGGAATGCCAAAAGATATTAGCGGAATGAATGTTCCCTACTATTTCGCACTCTCATATACCATAAATTGATATTAGTATAAATGTTCCGTCCAATTCCTCCGCTACAATATGCTTAGTAAATATTAATACAAAAAGGTATTAAGATTAATTTGGCTAATAACACTTCACTTACTGATATTGTTCATTAATAAATAATGTTAATACCACGAAAAACCTAAACTGATATGCCTGTGATAAATTTACCTAAAGCTAATTTTTTTTACCACCAAATACCATAAATTGATATACCTATAACAAATTTATTCTCCGTTATTTTTCTTTAAATTTTACTATTAAATTACCGAATTGTATGATACACTAATTTGGGATTTTACCCTCTATTTATCATGGATGTACCAGTTTATGATTTTTGTGATATTAATTCAATTTAATGAAAATTAATGCTAGTAAATTTATCATAAATATGTCGGTTTGAGATTTTTGGTGTAAATTTTTCACTAACATATCAGTTTAGGATTTTTGGTGATGTTAACCTTAATAAATATCCTGAAGTTAACCACCCGCGAGGGTGGCTCCGCTGGTAGGCTCCAGGACTTCCACGCTGGAGGCCGGAGTTTGAAGCCCCTGCGACGCAAGTTGCAGGGAGGCAGGTGGAGACACTTGGCGACTTACCCGGGGTGCGTGGGTGGTGGTTTCCTACGTGCCTCCCCATGGATTTACTCCTAGCTGTCGGTTGTGCGGGGTTCCCCTGGGTCACAAAAAAAAAAAAAAAACCCTGAAGTTAGACTACCACCTGCAACGGCACAGCTAGCTTGGGCTCTCTCCCCCTCACCAAGGGGAGGAGTTCAAATCTCAGAGGCATCGTTAGGGATTCTTACTTGGAGTATTGTAGTGGTGGGTCCTGGAACCGTTCTCCCAAGGTTTTCTCACCGGCTATTGGCTTACGGGGTTCCCTAGGTTATATATATATATATATCCTGAAATTGGAGCCAAACCAAAAGAGAGGAAGAAGAATAAAGAAAGTTATTGCACTTGGGCGGTGAAAACAAAGCGAAACAAAACGTGTGCATTGCAATTTGCATTCACTGGATAAGAAGTGACACCAATGAACAAACTGTGGCGAAGATCGACTCCAGGAAGAACAGTAGTTAATCGTAGCTAGAGAAAAATGCCACCTAGAAAAAGCCGCAAGAGCCTAAGCCGGAAAGGAACGAGCTAGGCTTGTTGGGGAACCCAGCGAAGAGTTCCGATTTCAAGGATCTTTTGAGGGCCAGTGCCGAGGTATTGGGGAAAGGGACGCTCCGGACGGCATACAAGGCTGACCAGGAAGAGTGGACCACCACGGTGGTCGTGAAGAGGCAGAAGGATGTGATCTTGTCGGCTGAGGATTTCCGGGACAAGGTCGATGTTGTCGGAGCAACGGACCACGGCTGGGGATCGCATTTCTTGTCACCACCTCGTGAGGCAGAGCTTTTCCCGGCCACTACCTGTGTCCTACGCGGAGCATGATTCGTCCTTATTCCCTGCGGGAGCTGTGTCCCTCTTGGAAAAACAATTTTGCTATATTTTTTTCGAATTATGTATTAAAAATAAATAATTGTTTGAGTTTTTTTTATGAATAATGAGTTTTTGTGAAAGGGGCTAGTGGCCACGTTTTTAAGTTTGAGAGAAAATCTCACATTTTAAACTAGCTTTTGATGTAAGAGTGGCCTAAGACCATTATTGTGGCCCACATGATTTTATTAATTATGATTTAATGAATATTTAAGAGCTAAAATGTATTGGTTATGAGAAATTATAATTCTCATAAAATGAAAAGGTGCAATCTTTATGAGGAATTTACGGTTCTTATGAAAGGGCATGAAGGTATAATATACTTTGATGAAGACACTTATTGACAGCCTATATAAATGGAATCTAGTCATCTCTTTACCCACGATGTAAAACGTAAAAAAAACGTTGTATATATTAAGAAAAAAGTGGGTTAAGAAAGAGAAATCGGATTTTTTCATCTCTTTCGGTTTTTCTGCAACAATCATTTTCAAGGGTATTATTATGGATAAATGTATGTCTTCATCTTTCTCAACGTAAAAGATATGAAGATTGAATATCATATATTTTGTATTTTCAATATTATAAAGTTACGTTATCACTTATCATCAGAGTCCGAATAACAAATAAGTTTGAACCCAATAGTTATACAGAAGAGTTAGGATTGTTGCGACTCTGATCCAAACCTGATATATGATGGAGAGATTGTTAAGATTGGGTTGATAGTCAAGTTATAAGTACGAGAAAAAGCCCGAAAGGCTCAGGATCACTCAATAAGTTTTAATCTTATAAAACTTATAAGATGTATGAATCATTATTAAATATTTTTGTCAATTATTCAAGTGAGGTGGGGCTAATATTAGTCCCTGCTTGCCCCGCTCGCAGCCAAATGCCACATTTTTCGTAGGGAAAATTTGCCCCTTAACGTTAAACCTAGTTCTTTCGTCCTCGCACTGTAGGATTTTTGTTACTGTAGATATTAATTAAAATTACTTAAATATTAACGTTAAATAAGTCTAATAGCATTATCGTACTTTACATTACAATATCTCGTAAAATGCAATAATAGAATTAAAATCGTTGTATTACTATGTAAATTATGAGCACTATCAATGTCCACGATGACCATAATTGATTTATTAATCAAACACGTTATATAAATACAATATCTTGTTAATGACTAATTTCGAATATTTAATGTAATCAAAACATGGTAATTAGCACAACTCTGCATTACTTAATCAGGTAGTAGATATGATTATATAGAATAGAGTAATCAAAGAGGACATTATTCCTACCCTAATTATTACCTTAACTGTTTTAGTTGGTTCAATAATTTTTTATATATTTACATGACATATGACGATTTTCACATCATTTTTTTCAACTTGGGATGAATAACTAATAATTTGATTACGCTAATGATTGCCAACAGTCTTTTGTTGTTTAGAATTTTCCTCGACAACGGTATCAATTTCTCTCGTTTTTTCATAAGTTTTTGGGGTCATATCATTCGTAACATTTCACATAACTTTCCTATGCAGTTGGTAAGTTTTGTTTCTCCTATTCGAAGTAAACCACCAGAACATTGCTACTAACTTTCCTAACATACTCATAAATTCTAAGGTCAACTCATTCCTAAAGTTCCACATGACTTTCCCATGTAGTTCGCAACTTTCGTAACTTTGCAATGCACTTCCAATCCACCATTGCTGCTTCTCTTCCTTCTAATTCCGTACAGAAAATACGCCAAATAATTGGCCTCATCTTTCTTTTAGAGTGCGGTCCACCTTTATACAATGGTAGCCTTTATTTTCACGGAAGGTTCCCCTTGGAAAAGAAAATCATAAAGTCCACCATTACTGTTTCTCTTCCTCTTGATTCTGCACGGCAAATGGGCCAAATGAACTGCTTTCTTCGTTTTTCGTTTCTGCATAAGGTCGACTTTGGCTGCTATTTTACCGAAAAAAAAAAAAAACTTTGGCTGCTTGGTTTATTCCAAACGAAAGGATCACTCTAAAACAGTAACATGATGGAAATTTCGCGGACACAGTCATGCAATCAACCGATTGATTTAGGCTTCCGAAAATGTTGTGGAAAAACCGTGTGAGAGATCATGGGAAGAAGAGTAAGAACGTAGAACGAAACCGGTGGAGGAGACCTCTTGATACTACTATTAGTTTCCACGCACCGCATGTCACGTAAAAAGAAATTTAACGATACTGTTATGATAAATTTATCAGTAAATTTGTGATAAATTTTTAAAAAAAAAAATTGTAAGAATCAGTTTTCACGTAAATTTGTCACATTATCATAATTCATGTCAACAAATTTAATGATAAAATTTGACGAAAGTTAATAGGAATTAAATTTGTCATAGATGCATTAGTTTAGGAAAATTAGTTTGAGATAAATTTATCATATGTGTATTAATTTGGAGTTTTTCAAGCTATTAATCCAATTTTTTAAAAAGAAAAATTAAACCAAAAAACAGGAAAATAAATTTTGAGCTGTCCCATAACCTTCCCGCTCCTCCTTCACATGGCTGGCGGATTCGGATGGAAAAAAGCTCCGCCACTTGCAAAATCGAAGACTTGTGTAACTTAACTCTTCGTGGACCTGCCATGTCCCTTTCGATTCACATACGGGACCCCACCCAGAGGCCTCAATAAATGCAGCTCCATGGCCTTCTCTCCCTCCCGATTTTCTCCCATCTAGTAAGAGAAGCAGCCCTTTCTGTTTTCTGCTTGGAGTCGTCGCTTTGGTTCTCTGAAGTTTCTCTGTGAATGGCGAACGCACCGAAAGTTTGTCTGGTTAGGTGTCCCAGGTGCGGGCAGCTGTTGCCAGAGCCCGCCGATGTCTCTGTTTACAAGTGTGGTGATTGCGGAGCTATTCTTCTGGGTGAAGTTCCTTTCTTTCTTTTTAGCATTTTGCTTTGCGCTCGCCGAGTCAATTTGAGTCTTGTTTGGTTAATGGGAATACTGTGGACGGCGATATGGAGATGGATGGTTCGCGATTTGCTAAAACGTCGAGGCATTGCATTAGATGTGTTTGGTTGGAACTTTGATGTTGTTCCGCAGTATGATGATTCTTAATTTGGGGATTATCAATTCTGTCTTTACAAACTATGGTATCGTGTTTCGGTTTCAAAGTAACGTCTTTGTCCATGCTCGTTCATCATGTCATGAGGATTTTTTGCTTACGGTCGGACAGAGGGCTTCTCGTGATTAATTTGATTGTTAAAAGGTGGGGAACGAGAGAGAATAGACATTTCACTTCAAGAAGTAAACAAAGCCGATTTGTAGAAGGCTAGAGAGGTTTAGTGGACGTAAGTAAGTACCTGATTGAACTCAAAACGTCGGTACTTGTCATTTCTGCCGCATTCGGAAAAATTGGAACTCTGATGTATGTGGAAACTATAAGCAGGGTAGGTTGACTATGTTTAAAGATAAAAGAAATGTTATTCATCAAGCTAAAATCTTTCTTTCCTTGACATGCAGCAAAACGTAAAGTCCAGGCATCTGATTGCTTATCTAAGGCGTCTGATCACAAAAGGATTGGAGGGATTTCCGAAATATCTGAGAATCTCTCAGAAAAAGCAACAGCCACCTTGTGCAGCACTTCTGCAGCAATTCTTATAAAGAAGCCTTTCTTTTGCATGAGAAGAACTTCGGTGTAATAATCAGTGAGTGGAAAGCTGCTCTCAAGCACGTTGCCCATCTAAATGGATGGGACAATTTGAAGAACGATAGGTATGTCATTTCTAGGTTATCATTTGGGCACAGTGTGTCCATATTATTACCTTGTTCTTCTAATTATGTTTTTCCTTTTCTTTCCATAATATTAGAGGTGAAGGAAAACTAGTAGACAAGATTGTCCAGGAGGTTATAGAGGAGTTGAAAACGCCTATTCTGCTGGGGACAGACTGCTTGGTCAGAGTTGAACATCACGTGAATGAAATTGATAGAATGCTATGTGGCAATTCGGAGGACACAAAAATTCTCAGAATCTATGGTATGGGGGGTGTAGGGAAGACTACTCTTGCTAAAATCATCTACAACCGGCTGTCAAATCATTTTGAAGCTTGTTGCTTTCTTTCTGGTGTCAGAGAAACTTCTAAGCTAAAAGGCATTGAGTGTTTGCAGAATCAGCTACTCTCTGATATCCTGAAAAGAGACTGGCAGAACATTAGTAATGTTGAATATGGAATTAAGACAATAAATGAAAGGTTGCATAGCAAAAAGGTTTTGGTTCTACTTGATGATGTTGATGAAGGGATTCATTTGAATGCACTTATGGGACGGCCAATGTGGTTAGGAAAAGGAAGTATATTAATTATCACCAGTAGAAACACGGATGTCTTCAATGTGCCTGAGGTTTGTTGTAAATATGAGCTTACTGGAATGGACGTCAACCAATCTCTTCAACTTTTTTGCAAACATGCTTTTAGAAGAGATCACCCTTTGGATGGATATGCTACTCTCTCTAATAAAGTGGTAAAAATGACAGGAGGTCTTCCTCTTGCTCTTGAGGTTATAGGTTTACAACTATTTGGTAAAAGCAGAGATTTTTGGGATGTTACATTACAGAAATTGGAAAAGGTTCCTCATAAGGAAGTTCAGAGCAAGTTGAAAGTAAGTTATGATACTTTGGATTATCGGCAAAAGAAGATTTTTCTTGATATAGCCTGTTTTTACATTGGATATGATAAAGGGACTGTGCTTCAAAAGTGGACTTCTGATCTCTTCCCAGGTGAAGCTCTTCAAGTCCTTTAGCAGTGGTCTTTGATAAAAATTGGAGAAGACAATAAGCTATGGATGCATGTTCAACTAAGAGACCTTGGTAGAGACATTGTTCGCCGAAAACATAACAAGGAATTATATAGAATACACCAGTTAAAGGTGTCATGAGGAAGCTTCTGACATTGTGATGAGAAAGAACGGACCTCTTTTGCTTTAAACCCCAGCGTCTGCCTAGTCTTCCTTGAGTTTGTCATGCTAATATGTCAAACATCTTCAGATGTTTCAAACTTGACAGAACTTTCAAAACTTCAGGTTGACTCTTCTGCAATAACAGAGATTAAAGGCCATGAAGGTTTAAAGAACTTGAGGAGTCTAAAAGTGAAAGAAATTGAATCGTTTGAGAAGTTACCTGACCTGACTCACCTAAAGAAGCTACAAAAGCTTGATCAGAGAAACCGCACCAAACTAGTCAAACTGCAGGGCAGATTAGAATCCTCGGAACAACTGTGCCTCCTTGCCTGCAGATCCCTGAAGAAGTTACTAGATGTATCAACAATGAAGCATTTGAAAGAAATGCAAGAGGATAAATGTATCAGCCACCCTTGAATAAAATTGCCCAAATGCATCATTTAGCTGTTGGTTACATAACACTTGTATTTGACAATGATCCTCCGCAGATTCCATTGGCGATTGGAAGAGATGCTGCTAGTGGATGTTTCAGTTGAGGAAGAACATTTATTCAACACTGCTGAAGATATTGCGAGTGGAAGCTCTCTCTCATATTGGAACCTTGTCCTCCTATTCTCTTGTTAAGCAGAGACAGAGTACAAGTACTGCAGACATTATGAGGTGGTGGGCAACATCAAGTTGGGCAGCATAAGTACCAAATCTTGTTGAAGAGTTGTATACCAGAGTAAAACGGAGGTCCTGGACACGCTGAAAGGACGATATGTAAGATCGTAGGTGTGAGTGACTGATGTTCCATTTTAGTTTCTTGAAAAATTATAGACTTGGAGGATCAAAAAGCAAAAAATAATAGCTCTCTCAAGTGCAAAGACAGAGTTTAGAGGAATGGCAAAGGGACTGTATGCATTCCTATGGCTTCAGAAACTGATGACAGAACTCAGTTTTACTCATGTGTCTAAAATGGAGTTGTTTTGTAATAACAAAGCAACTATCGATATCTCTCACGATCCTATCCAACACGATCACATCAAACATATTGAGGTGGATTGTCACTTTATTAAGCAGAATTTGGATTCCAAGGGAATTCAGTTTCCATTCATGAAATCCGAAGACCATCTAGTAGATATATTGATGAAGGTTTACAGCACACTAGACAAGTCGAGCATGCAAGATATCTACGCGCCAACTTAAGGGAAGTATTGGCATGAGCTGGAATCCCCTAATTTGTAGGGGATTTTATTTTCCTTCTAATTTGTAGAGGATTCTATTTTCCTAATCTATAGAGGCTTGATTTGTAGGAGAAATCCGTCTGATTGTGTAGATATAAGTCTATATATACTTGATGATTAAGGAGAAAAAAGAAAATTAAAAAGAGGGTCAGGGAGGCTTACCCGAGGATGTAGGCACATTGCCAAACCTCCTTAGTTCTTGTGTTTTTCTCCTCTTCTTCTTAACCTACGTTTAGATTGTTAACATAATTACCCTAGATTTCTCTAGCAAATGAATCACTTCTCAACAGTTATTCAACTGAGAAAGCTAGCCTTCGACTAGAACGAGGATCGCCTGAGATCATCCTCTCTACCCAACCACCTAGCCACCGCCACAGTCGTGATGGTCAGCCACCATCCTAACCGATAGAAAGTCACCATCCACCACTTCCGGGCCACTGTCGCCCTCTTTTACCCAGTGAGTGATTGCAGCTTGAAGATAAGGTCGTTGTCTAAGAAGGATTGCAGACCTTGAAAATGAATGCTCTGGAAACGTTGAGAACAAAGATCGAGGCCAGCGAAAGAGAATCGGGCGAGCGCCAGGCATTTCGGGCACTTTGATCAGGAAACAGGGGAGAACAGAGGCGTAGTCAGCGAGGCTCGGAAGTGGCTGACAGCATCGCTTGACGGTGGCCACGACCATAATTAATAGCCTGAATCGACCAAGATGTTCTGCAAAAGAGAGAAATCAGTCAGGATACTCTCTAGGAACTTTCCACGATTCGAAAATTACGTTCTGTCATGGTGATTCTCGGTTGACGCTCGGAGACGAGCAGCCAACGACTTCCGGAAGTGTGGTCGGTGGATATCGGACGTGGTAGTGGAGAATCGGTCACAAGCTACGGACGTCCGCCCACGGGGAAGAAAGTGCGTAACGATGACTCTGCTATTCACGTCCAGCTCAGCGTCGTGGGAGCTTTGGTCGAGCTCTTTCGCTTCGCTTGTCTCAATCCGTTATCCTTGGTTTCGAGCTGATGTAATGCAATCTGAATTAGTCTCCCTGTTTTGTATTTAATATCAATTTTTCTCCTTCTTTTTTTTGTTATTTTTTTAAAATGTTTTATTTATCGACTAAAATTCTGGTATCAACAAACATTTTTAAATGATAATAGCAAAAATAAAAATATTAACTCAATAATGGATGCACAAAACATATTGGTTTGATTTGAGTGAAATTAAATCCATACTAATTGTATGTTGGCACATTGGGCAGATATAATTTACTCATTTCTCACCTCAATCCTAATGTTACATGCTAAGTCCTTCATACACACATGTATATATAAGCACATGCGAGTATCCATTCAATCTTTCTAATAAAGATTACTGATGCATGGAGGAGGGAAAGCACTTTGGAGGCTTTGCTAATTGCATTGGCATTTTGCTTTCTCGAGGTGGTTCATCAAGTTCTTTGACAGGAGATATGATTGGCAACTTTGATGCCTTGTTCATGTACGGTTATGCTTCCTAATGCAATCGTCTCTAAGCCCCCTCATTTTAAAATTATGTAAATTACTTCTGAAATGAGTTTTGTTGTGGATATGATTTTTGCAATGCACAATTCAATCGGAATTGAATGATGGGTTCTATCAGGAAATTTTCAGAATGGAAACAATTAAAAGTATGGTGAAATGGTATAAAAACATGGGAAAGCTTCATAATTCTTCCATTAAAAAGATAGGCGCATCACTAAAATCATGGGACAATTGCCAACTCGTCAAACCCCCAATAATAGTGTAGATTTCTTGCTTGTTTGGCTCCTACTTTTTTTCTTTTTTTTTTGGGTCAGAGGCTCCTACTTATCATTGCTATAGATAACTCTGTTGAATTATGCTATTATATATTAATATGAATATGTTTCTAACAAGTCAAGAAGTTTTATATAACCTACTATAAAGCTTAACCGCCTATACAAGGTTAACATTCAAATAAATGGTTATAACCGCATGTCCACAAGTTTAGGCTTCATGATTGCACATCGACCTTATCCACAAGTGGTTATAACTCTTCAATTGCCATTGGACTTAACTATTAATCGGTATATCATTTAGTTGTTAGTTTTTATATTCAACATTTATCCAAATTCATTAATAAAACCATAGTCATTGACAAACATCTCCGCTGTCAATAACTCATTGACAGTATAATCATACTTAGCACGGAGCTCTATATCTATTCGAGTTAGTGTCATGTCGATTAAAAATACCCGGCCATTTTAAAATGTCAAGAGTAACGTATTTCATATTCATATGGAAGGGCAACAGAAACAAGAAAAATATAAATATTACAACAAAAATTGGGTATATATATAGTCTAATTGACTCTAGTTTGTCCTTCCTCACGTGGAACACACGTCAAATTACCCTATTTGGATATGGGCATATCTAATCAATTGCACACTTCCAAACCCCTTTTATCTTATTACCAAATATTATCTAAAATTGAAATAGAATGTGTTTTATTATCTTTAGGTGTCTCGATGAACTTGCAAGTGTAAGACAAGCGATTAACAATTTATAGCACCCCATAATATAAATAGTAAATAGAGAATTTATATGTGTGCACTACCATAAAACATTAATTAATGAAATTTTGTCAATGAAGTTCGAGTAAGAATTGAAAAATCTCATGAGTTATATAAGCATCAATATTTGGAGTAAGCCAAACAAATTATATATCTTTCTAACATACATACATTCCATTGGATATTTTTTTTTTTTTTGGTCGGAAAAGAAACTTTATATATAATCAAAGTCCAGTACAGCCAGCCGCTAAAGCATCGGCGCATATGAGGTCTACTAACTGAGAAGGAGGAAATATAGTCCAACTTTAAAAGCAAAATCCCGATTATGGGCCTTTGAAGCCCAATCTGCTGTGACATTTGCCTCTCGTCGACAGTGACAGAGAGTTAGGTTAGAGAAGAGGGACAACAGCATCGCAACTTCTTCGAATAGAGATCTGGCATCCCATGGCGGCTTCTTCCGGTGATTAAGAGTGTCAACTAAAACCAAACTATCAGTTTCAAGGAGAAGGCGAGCCTTAGTGAAGCCTTGGCGTATCAGATGGTGGAGTGTCAAAGTGAGAGCTTGGATTTCCGCCTGTAAAGCCGAAGATGCTGTAAAGTGCGAGGAGAAGCCATCAGTGAGTCGCCCATTATGATCTCGACAGATGCAACCCATACTACCCCCGTTTGATCCTGGCTGGTGTGATCCATCGATGTTTACTTTCAGGGTACCCGGATCAGGCGGTTTCCAAAGGGTTTCCCCAAGATGGAGCGATCGGCCTTTACTAGTGAAGGAGAAGGCAACAAGACGAGCGGCGTGATTCCCAGCTAGCGCTGCCTCGGCCACGCGAGAAGGTTGAAGCTGCTGGTTGCGGAAAATGAACCCATTGCGAGCACGCCAAATCTGCCACAACACAGATGCGAGGATCTCCAAACCAGGTGAGTTATGTTTACTTTGGACTTGCTCTACAATCCATTTGTCTATTCTCTGTACTGCTGTGGGAGTGATATTTATATGCAAAAGGGGATGAGACCATACCTCTGTTACCTAGGGACATAGCAGAAAGACGTGTTCAAGAGTCTCGGGTGAATTCTGATTGCAAAGCATACAAATAGGAGTAGGAATTACATGTCTGTGATATAAATTCGCTCCGGTTGCTAGGGCATTCTGAAAAATGGACCACATAAAGGTCCTAATTTTTGGGGGGGATTTCAATTTCCATAGTTTTCGCCACAGCCAACTTGGATTCTGATAAGAGGTTGAGGTCGAATGATGGGACTGAGAGACTGTTGATGCTTTAATAGTGTGATAAGCAGTCTTAAATGTGAAAGAGCCATCTTTGGTTGCAGTCCACATAAGTTGATCTTGAACACAATGGGGTCTGATAGGGATGGATGTAATCTGGTCTCTTATCTGTTGATCAAAAAAGGTATCCAGTAGAGTAACATTCCAAGTACTAAAATGTTGATCAATAAGGTCAGCAACAAATTGGGGTTCCTCGTGTAGCGAAGGTCCTCCTAATATACCCATGGGGAGCCACCGATCATGGCGAATACTGATTGATCGGCCATCACCTACCGACCAACGTATGTTGGGTAGGATGGCGTCTCGTCCTGTTAATATACTCTGCCAGCCCCAAGACGGACAAGCTCCTCGTTCAGCATTATAAAAGGATCTAGAGTGGAAGTAGATACCCTTAAAAACCTTACTCCATAGCGAGGAATGGTTAGTAAACAGACGCCAAGCCTGTTTTCCCAACATGGCTTTATTAAAACTCAAGAGATCTCGAAATCCCAAACCACCCTCTTCCTTTCGTGTTGTCAGGACTTCCCAACTCCTCCAATGGATGGCAGATCTGTCTTTAGCTATCTGCCACCAAAACCTGGCAATTCGTTTCTCAATCGATCGGCAAATAGAGAGTGGGAGCTTAAAGATGGACATAGCGTACTAAGGAATAGCCTCGTACAACAGCTTTTAAGAAGGACCTCCTTCCCCCCTTTTGATAGTAGTGATTCTTTCCACCCTTCCAACTTCTTATTTACTCTCCCCATTACCCAAGAGAACATATCTTTTTTGGAATGCCCCCAATCAGAAGGTATCCCCAAATATTTCCCAGACTGCTGCAAGATAGGAACACGTAATTCACTGGCCATGTAATGCTGTAAAGTAGTAGGACAGGCTTTCCCGAAAAAAAGGCCGGATTTATTACGATTAATGGCTTGCCCTGTAGCTACACAGTACTGATGTAAGATATTAGATAAAGTCTGACATTCTCGGATAGTGCCATCAAGAAAAAATATAGCATCATCTGCAAAGAACAAATGGGACAACGAAGGACACCATCTGTTGAGTCTAATACCTTTGAGAGTTTCCATACTGATGGCATTGTGAATTAAAACTGATAAAAGGTTGGCCATCAATATAAAAAGATATGGGGAAAGGGGATCACCCTGTCGAAGACCTCTAGAAGGATGAAAATATTGTAGGTGCTGCCCATTAAAT
This sequence comes from Eucalyptus pumila, assembly GCA_016097595.1. NCBI lineage: Eukaryota > Viridiplantae > Streptophyta > Magnoliopsida > Myrtales > Myrtaceae > Eucalyptus > Eucalyptus pumila. The sequence continues at coordinate 26,098,481 of CM027848.1, forward strand.
TTTACACAAGAAGATTGGGTTGTAATACATTGCATTATCCACCGCACCCACATAGGATGAAATCCCAATTTAAGAAGATAGTCGTTGAGGAAATCCCATTCAACCCTATCATATGCCTTCATCATATCAACTTTAAGAATGGCCCGAAAGTGTCGCTTCCCTCGTGAGATCCTAAGTTGGTGAAGAACTTCCTGGACTAGTAAAATGTTATCATGTATCTGTCTACCCCCAACAAAAGCAGACTGTTCTTCTGAAATGAGAACTGGTAGCAGAGGTTTCAAACGATTGGCTATGACCTTGGAGATAATTTTATACACATAATTGCACAAGCTGATAGGGCGATATTGGTCAAGGTGTTCAGGGTGGGGAACTTTAGGAATTAAAGAAATCAGCGTCCGGTTTATTGATAGAGGCATGATACCAGAAGTAAAGAAATGACTTACCTCTCTAAAGAGATCAGTTTTGATAATGTCCCAAAGGCGCGTGGTAGAATAGACCATTAAGACCATCCGGACCCGGAGCTTTGGTGGCCCCTAGTTGAAATGTAGCCTGAAGGACTTCTTCAATAGTTACAGTTGCAGTTAACCGCTGATTCGTCTCATGTGTAACTATGGTAGGGCATTGTGACAAGATAGGGTCATAATTGCGGTGACCAGCGGAGGTATATAAGCTTGAAAAGTAAGTGGTGGCCATCTCTTGCAATGTTGTATGGTCTCGTACCCAAAAATGATTATCGTTCTGTAGCATAGTAATTTTATTCCGCTGACGCCTTTGAATAGTAGTAGCATGAAAAAACTTGGTATTTTTATCCCCCAATTTCAGCCAATTGAGTCTAGATCTCATAGCCCAATACTGTTCTTCACGACTCCACACCAGTTGTAGCTCTTCTTTTAAAGCATTAGCTGCTGAGTGGTCATACGAACCATGAGGGTGATTAATGAGCTGCTGTAATTGTTGTTGTAAATTGTGCGCATGGTTACGATTATGTAGAAATTTAGTGCGGTTCCACCTTGTGAGAGCTCCAGAGACAGCTTGGATCTTAAACTTGATTGCTGCATTCTTTAGATGATTAGAATTCCAAGAGGAGCTGATTATGTCCCGACACTCTGCATCTTGATTCCAGTACGCTTCATACATAAAGTGGCGTTGTTTGTTAGTACGAGTGGGCGTAGTGTTTAGAATCAGCGGACTATGATCCGATGCAATTGTTGGGAGAGCAGAAACTTCGGCCCCAGGAAAAAGTAGACGCCATTCCATAGAACACAGAGCTCGGTCAAGACATTCCTGAATAAAAGGTGCCCCGACGGTTATTGGTCCAAGTAAAGGCGCATCCCTTCGCTTCCATGTGCATTAACCCACGTCATTCACAACTTCTTGGAAAGATGCCAATCTATTAAAATCTACTCGCTCGTCCCCCCTGCTTCTCCCAATGGTAAAGAATCTCGTTAAAATCGCCAATACAAACCCAAGGAAGAACATTGGCAAGACTTATGTGGATGAGATCATGCCAAACCTGCTGACGAAGGTGATAAACAGCAGGGGCATGCAGGCAAGTAAGGCGCCAAGAAAGACCGTCCCCTCCTTCCTTGCAAGTCATATCAATAAAAACAGAGGTAGAGCTAAGGAAATCTATCAAAACCGTGTCATTCCAAAAAACAGCCAAGCCTCCGGCCAAGCCAACCGGATCAAAAACATGAAAATGACAAAAATGTAAACGACAATTCAGTCGCTGAAGAAACGCTTCTCGCTGCTTAGTTTCCATAAGAAAAAGAAGATCGGGCTTTTCTTGAGCCACTAGGGCTTTTAATGCTTGGACTGTCAGGGGATTGCCCAACCCCTGGCAGTTCCAACTTAAAAGTTTCATTTCTGATTTGGTGACTGTTGAGGGCCAGTCACCTTCGCCCAAATCCCGTCATTAGGTATTTCCCTAATCGGAGCATCCAAAAGACAAGCCTCATCAAAGGCAGGAGGAGCTGCATTGGTAATTTCATAAGGATTGTAGCGTTTCAGCTTCTTAGCAGGGCTTAGTTTTGAGGAATGGCGAGAGCTCTTAATTTGTTTGCCCAGTTGAAGACTGAGAGGCTGTTGCTGAATCCCTTTCATCTTCTCTATTGCAGGTACCAATGCGGTATGACTATTCTCTGTATGCAGGGGGAGGCTAAGTCCAGGAGAGGGCATCTGAGCCGTTAAAGGAGTTGCTCGATGAACCTGCTGTATAGTAACGACAGAGGTAGCTTCTGTTGCTGAAATAGGTGCAACGACGAGTGCAGTACAAAGCTTGGCAGATGTAGTTTCGCTTATCCGAGAAGGAGGGGGCAATAATGGAGGTGAGGTTAACTGTGCAGGTGGAGTTTCAGAAATAACCTCCTCAGATTGTTCATTTGTATCCGGTGTGCCATAAAATATCTTCCAGTAAGGGCTATTTATTTTGACTTCCGCTTTAAGCCATGGCCCATAAGCCATCTTTTCCCTACCCTCATGCTTATCTTCAGAATATGGAATGTCTTTGCAATACATCGCATAGTGGCCGAGCTTGCCACAAGAGAAACAGAAATGCGGAAGCCTTTCATAACGGAAATCCAGCTAAAAAGGTTTGCCCTGAATTCTAATCAACTTCCCTGTTACAAGAGGTGTATGGACATTCAGTTGCACTTTAACTCTTGCAGATTTGGACAGGTGACCATCCTTGGGATCCAGCTTCACTTTCTTTATCTCACCAAGATGCTGAACTGCTTTGAGAATCAGTTGCTCTGAAGACCATTCTAAAGGTAATCCTACAACTTGAATCCAAAAATCACATGTCGAAAAGTCATAGCAATGTAATGGGGTGTTAGGAATCCATGGTTTAAAGTTAACCAAGTGCCCTGAAAAAACCCAATGCCCACCATCAAGGACTCGTTGCTTGTCTTCATGAGTTTTAAATTTGGCAATGTAGAATCCTTCCTCACGTTGTAATATCTCAGCAGAATCTATGCGCCAGGCTTTACGTAATGTGGTTTGAAGAGCAGGGAGATTAATAGCTGGGTCAGAAAAGATTTTACCAACCAGTGTTAAACGACACTCCTCAACCGTATCAGAAGCCAGGTTTTCATCCCAATCATCAGTAAACTGTTCTGTAGTTAGACGACCCAGACTTGTACAGAGGGCAGCAAGACGTGAGGATTGCGTCTGTTCGGTAGAATCCATGGTAATTGGCTTCACAACCAGAGAACCAGAAATACAAATGCAGCAGACAGAGGAAATGGCAAAGGGAAGCCAAACAGCAAAGATACGTTGCAATTCTACATCTGCATCAATGAACCCGAGAATCGTAGACATGCAAAACTAACCAGGGACCATCAGCGATGAATTTGGCAGTCTCGACATGGTGCTGAAGCCGATGGAAGAGGTAGATGGTAGCAGTTCATGAAGATAGTAAACCATGCAAATATTCCAGGTAGAAGAGTAACAGGCAGCGAAGATAACCGGAAATGTAGTATAAGAGGTAGATGACCGTCCGATGCAAAAGACGGAACATACAGGACAAGTGGGGCAAGTAAAGTAGAGAAAAGATGGTGATTGAAGAAGATTGAGGGTTAGGGTTTAAGAAACTACCATTAGCGGTAGAGAGAGCTCTGAAAAAACAGAGAATAAGCAAGTCATATTCCATTGGATATTTTGAATCATGTATTTTGTCTTTTCAAAATAGAAAACACAAAAAGTTATACTTATCCGTCCACGAGTATGTATGTTCACTGAAGGTAAGTTATCACAATGTGGACCTCTGTTATAATGTGTCCACTTTCATCAAACTATATATTACAACTCCCCCAAAAGAATGATTATTTTTATCCGTTTGCGATGGCATTGGCTCCTATCATGTGATAACGACATGTTATGACTATTCCCAATATAGTGCCTCTTCCAATTTGCATGATAATTTGTCAAAACTATTTCAAAAATATTTGATGTGTTCAGTGCTTTCTCTCTCATTAATCAGACTCTGGTCAACCTTAGGACAACTGTTCGATTAAAAAAAGATAAGGCAAAATTTGAGGTGTCGACATGTTTTGCACAAATGGTTCCTCCATTTGAGGTTTCTTTCTTCTAATTGCATGACGGGCCCAAAGTTACGAGTTTCCCTCCCCTCAAGAATCTGACCCTTAATTATTTTTTAAATATTTTTCTCCAAATTCGAATAGAAATAGCATTTTTATATTACAAATTATGAAATTAATTATACTTTACTCTTCATAACAGTATAATGATTGTAAGAACTTATTGAGATCCACATGAGAGCTATGTTAGAAAAACATATCTCACATTAGAGATTTGATGTAGTATGAAAAAAGTTAATATATGCTAGTATGCCCACAACTCATCGATTTAAATTTTTATGCAAATATAGGTTTAACTAGATATATAATAATCTCGGATTTGGGCTTTCTCTCAATGATATGTACAAGTGAAGCTGGCTTAATGTTGCTCATCCCTCCGACAGTAATGAAAAGAAAATGTCATATCCTGTCTAAACAAAAAACTCATGAAAGTTGGCTCATTCTCTCGATGGCCTCCTAAGGTAAAGGTGGGTTCTTATACTGCTCGTCCCTACAATAATAATGAAAAAAGAAAATAGACAACTCGTCGAAGTTGGCTTATTCGTGTCGTCCCGCCTGAACTAGTATGATCCTTCATGTCCATATTCAATTAGAAATTTGGGCTTGGCATGTCTCTGGACCTAGGCTTTGAAAGCTCAAAAAGCCCAGTCCAACTCATAATATAATTTAAAAACCCTCAAAGCGTACACATTTTAATTTAAAAAAAAATAGGTTATTCGGACCCTAAAACCCATTGAAAATCCTCGAACGAGTTCTCTTCCTCTCCGGTACATGTTTCTTTCTACCGAAATTAACAAATAAAAAAATATATCTAGAAAAATAATCCGGGTAGGCGCAAATTGAGTCAGATGGAACCGAAAACTGTTAGTACAGTGGCCTGTGCCCACCACTTCAGGAAAGCTACCTCATGCCAAAGAAACAAGTGAGGTTTAAGATTTTCTGTCTTGTGGGCAGTCACTTTGGCGACTTTTGATTATTGAATGGGAGTGCGTTTATTTCAACGAAATGGTCCCCCGGAAATATATATATATGTATATATATGGAACTTTCGTAGGACAATTGTAAAACGAACCAATTGATTTTAGAAATTTAGACTTTTGAAAAAGTTTTGGGAAAACCATATGAGAACAATGAAAAGTAGAATGAGAAAGTAGAAAAGAAACTATGTGAGAGACTCCTATAGTCCGCTGTTAGCGTCCAAGAAACTTCCTATTAATAATATCGTCGACCATGGGGGAAAAACAAGTGCTATATGAGCATCGAATTTGGAGTAAGCATAACAAATTATATATCTCATAATCATACTGATATTTCTTTTAATGTTTTGAATCATGCATTTTGCCTTCTAAAAACAGGACACACAAATAATTTCGATCCACGGGAAAAATCGAAAGGTACAACACAGAAAAAAAGATACGAAGTGGCTTAGTTGAACTCAATCGAAAGGAAACAGAAAATTAAGAATGCTTATTCCAATCCTTTTACGACAGCACTAGTTCTTGTTAAGCAACGGTGGTAGTAGGTTTACGACATTTAACGAATATTCCCATATAATGCCTCTTCCAATCTACATAATAATTTCCCCTTAAAATTTTCAAATACCCTTTCTCTCATTGGTCAAACATTGGTCAATTTTTTTGTGAACCCTAGGATAATTGTTTGATTTTTGAAAATATAAGGCAATGTTTGAGATGTTGACATGTTTTGCACAAATCATTCCTACAGTTGACGTTTCTTCCTACTACTCACATGGCTGGGACAAAGTCACGATTTTTCTCGCCCTCAATGTCATATGAACCTTTTTCGATTTTTCTCAAAATTTTGCAACTAAATAATACTTTTGCATTAGCAATTATGAACTAAATTATATTTCACTCTTCATATCGATATGAGGTTGTAAGTGCTTTGCAAAATGTTGAAGATTGTTGAAGTACGAGCCTAAGCCGGAAAGGAACGAGCTGGTGTTGTTGGGGAACCCGGCGAAGAGTTCCGATTTCAAGGATCTTTTGAGGGCCAGTGCCGAGGTATTGGGGAAAGGGACGCTCCGGACGGCATACAAGGCTGACCAGGAAGAGTGGACCACCACGGTGGTCGTGAAGAGGTAGAAGGATGTGATCTTGTCGGCTGAGAATTTCCGGGACAAGGTCGATGTTGTCGGAGTGACGGACCACGGCTGGGGATCGCATTTCCTGTCACCACCTCGTGAGGCAGAGGTTTTCCCGGCCACTGCTTGGGTCCTACGCGGGGCATGATTCGTCCTTATTCCCTGCGGGAGCTGTGTCTCTCTTGGAAAAAAAAAATTTGCTATATTTTTTTGAATTGTGTATTAAAAATAAATAATTGTTAGAGTTTTTGTATGAGTAATAAGTTTTTGTGAAAAGGGGCTAGTGGCCACGTTTTTAAGTTTGAAAGAAAATCTTACATTTTAAACTAGCTTTTGATGTAAGAGTGACCCAAGATCATTATTGTGGCCCACATGATTTTATTAATTATGATTTAATGAATATTTAATAGCTGAAACGTATTGGTTATGAGAAATTGTAATTCTCATAAAATGAAAAGGTGCAATCTTTGTGAGGAAGTTACTGTTCTTATGAAAAGGCATGAAGGTATAATATACTTTAATGAAAGGCACTTATTGACAGCCTATATAAATAGAATCTAGTCATCTCTCTATCCACGACATAAAACGTGAAAAGAACATTGTATATATTAAGAAAAAATTGGGTTAAGGAAGAGAAATCGGATTTTTTCATCTCTTTTGATTTTTTCACAACAATCATTTTCAAGGATATTACTATGGATAAATGTATGTCTTCATCTTTCTCAATGTAAAAAATATGAATATTGAATATCTTATATTTTGTATTTTCAACATTGTAAAGTTACGTTATCACTTACAATCAGAGTCCAGATAGCTAACAAGTTTGAACCCAGTAGTCATACAGGAGAGTTATGGATTGTTTGGCTCTGATCTAAACCCGATATGTGATGGGGAAATTGTTAAGATTGGGTTGATAATCAGGTTATAAGTGTGAGAAAGAGAAAAAGCCAGAAAGGCTCAGGATCACTCAATAAGTTTTAACTTATATGATGTACAATCATTATTAAATATTTTTTTCAACTATTCAAGCGAGGTGGGGCTAATATCAGTCCCTGCTCGCCCCGCTCGCAGCCAAATGTCGCATTCTTCGTAGGGAAAATTGGCCCCTTAACGTAAACCTAGTTCTTTCTTCCTCGCACTGTAGGATTTTTGTTACTGTAGATATTAATAAAATTACTTAAATATTAAAGTTAAATAAGTCTAATACCATTATCGTACTTTACATTACAATATCTCGTAAATGCAATACTAGAATTAAAATCATTGTATTACTATGTAAATTATGAGCACTATCAATGTCCACGATGACCATAACTGATTTATTAATCAAACACGTTATATAAATTATAATATCTTGTTAATGAATAATTTTGAATATTTAATGTAATCAAAACATAGTAATTAGCACAACTTTGCATTCTTAATCAGGTAGTAGGTATGATTATATAGAATAGAGTAATCAAAGAGGACATTATTCCTACCCTAATTATTACCTTAACTGTTTTAGTTGGTTCAATAATTTTTTATATATTTACATGACATATGACGATTTTCACATTATTTTTGTTTCAACTTGGCATGAATAACTAATAATTTGATTACGCTAATGATTGCCAACAGTCTTTTGTTGTTTAGAATTTTCCTCGACAAAGGTATCGATTTCTCTTGTTTTTTCATAAGTTTTTGGGGCCATATCATTCGTAACATTTCACATAACTTTCCTATGCAGTTGGTAAGTTTCGTTTGGCCTATTCGAAGTAAACCACCAGAACCTTGCTACTAACTTTCCTAACTTACTCGTAAATTCTAAGGTCAACTCATTCCTAAAGTTTCATATGACTTTCCCATGTAATTCGCAACTTTGCAATGCACTCTCAATCCACCTTTGCTGCTTCTGTTCCTTCTAATTCTGTACAGCAAATACGCCAAATAATTGGCCTCATCTTTCTTTTAGAGTGCGGTCCACCTTTATAGAATGGTAGCCTTTATTTTCACGGAAGGTTCCCCTTGGAAAAAAAAAAAGATCATAAAGTCCACCATTACTGTTTCTCTTCCTCTTGATTCTGCACGGCAAATGGGCCAAATGAACTGCTTTCTTCGTTTTTTCGTTTCTGCATAAAGTCAACTTTGGCTGCTTGGTTTATTCCAAACGAAAGGATCCCTCTAAAACAGTAACATGATGGAAATTTGGCGGACACAATCATTCAATCAACCGATTGATTTAGGCTTCCGAAAAAGTTGTGGAAAAACCTTGTGAGAGATCATGGGAAGTAGAGTGAGAACGTAGAATGAAACCAGTGGAGGAGACTTCTTGATTCTGCTATTAGTTTCCATGCAACGCATGTCACATAAAAAGAAATTTAACGATTCTCTTAAATTTGACTAAGCTTCACAATAGACTACCTGAATAGGATGACCACATTAAGTAGTCTTCGGGATGGCAAAATCACATAGGACTCTAGAACGGTGCTTGTCAATTGCTTTGAATGTCGTATATGGCAAGTCATATTTAAGGTAGAGGAGAAAAGAGGATACTTAATATTTTTAGCATCAGGAATTTTGGTTAGTCATAAATCCAAACTTGTTAGACTCATTAGAAGTTGTGTTATCAATTAGAGTGATGCATTAATCACCAATCTAATGACAAATTAAATTAATAATGAGAATCACTAAATCTGTAGGTAAACTCTTGCTCTAGCACCTCTCTTCACAAACAATTAGACTAAATTTCCTATAATAGCACATACTAAATCACTTTTTTCCGTCAATGTCAATTCTATCGAAGTATAAATACTCATATAGTCATACAAACCTAACTAAACTATGAAGTAAAAAACCCAGCTCAAAGATATTCCATTTTATAACTGTGAGATGATACTATAGATAACAACCGACAACACTGGAATCGATCATTATAGGAAAAGCTTACGAGTTTACGTAGCATTTGCACATGAGGGCCCTCTTTTTGCAATGATGACCAGCCACTGCCAATCTTCATATTAACTTGAATTAATTAAAGAAACAATTAGAAAGAAAATAAAGATAGGTGAACTAGATTCTCCTTTTTGACGATTTTATAAAATTTCAAGTTAAGACATGTTTGAGAACTTAGGTTGGCATATCATTGATACCGATTCTTTGATATTCCATGCAAAATCAATTATGAAACAATCATTTTTTTCCTAATTATTCCAATTGACTCTGTTGTTTTATGCGTTATATATGGCATAAGACACTAGCTGCAAGCTAAGCTAGGGGTGTGTTTATTTTGGGGAAAGTGTTCTTGGGAATTTAATTTTATGAACTTTCACCCATTTGGTTCATAGAAAATAACCGGGAAAAGTGCCAAAAAGGTCCTAAACCTTTTGCATTTTTACCAATTTAATCCTAAACCTTTTTTTTTGTACCAATTAAGTCTTAAACATTTTTACGTTGTGCCAATTTTGGCCAGATTTTGCTGACCGGATGCTGGCCGGCTAACGTGGACAACTTTCAATAATATTTTTTTATTTTTTTATTTTTATTTTTTCTTTTTTTTCTTCTCCTCTTCTTCCTCCAGCTAGAGGTGACGGCCGGCGAGGTCGAGGTTGACCTCGCTGGCCACCGGCCTCGACCTCGCCGGTCACCTCGCTAGTGGCCACGAGGGCGGCCTCGTGCCGGGCGACGAGGCTTGCCCTCACCGGATCTAGCGAGGGCGAGCCTTGCTACCCGGCGTGAGGTCGCCCTCAAGGCCTATGCGGCAAGGCTCGCCCTCGCCCGATCTAGCGAGGGTCGAGCCTCGCCCATGGTCGGCGAGGGCGAGCGAACCTAGGGAGAGAAGGGAAAGGATCAAATCTGGAGGACGGAGGACTAGATTTGAGAAGCGAGGACCCGCCGTCGCTACCCCATCGCAACCATCGCTCCCCGCAGCTTGCCTCCACCACCACCCCCCCGATGCCGTCGCCTTACTATCATCACCCAACCCCGAGCCATGGGTGAGGCTTGCCCTTGTCGGCCATGGGCAAGCCTCACCACCTAGTGTGAGGTTGCCCTCGTGGCCACCGGCAAGGTGGTCGGTGAGGTCGACCTCAACCTCGCCACCTGTCACCTCGGTCGGTCGCCGAGGTCCCAAGAACCGACGGAGGAAGAAGAGGAGAAGAAAAAAAGAAAACAAAAATAAAAATAAAAATAATTCAAAAATATTAAAATATTATTAAAAGTTATCCACGTCAGCATTGATTAGGGCTAGATAGCCAACCAGCGTCCAGTTAGCAAAATCCGGCCAAAATTAGCCGGAAATGACTGAATTGGCATAATGTAAAAAGGTTTAGGACTTAATTGGTACCAAAAAAAAGTTTTTTTTTTTTGGTAAGTAGTATAAAAAAAATTTATGACTAAATTGACACAAATGCAAAATTTTTAGGACTTTTTTGGCACTTTTTCCAAAAATAACTAGTCAACCAAAAACTCTTTCCGGTTAATGAAAATATTCATGTATAAATTCAACGAAGGGAAAGAAAACGAGCCAGACCAATTTAAAAGAGCTACTGTTGGATATGCCTGTGGATGGCCCTAATGACCCATCTGTATTTTCTCGAGTTCCTTTGCCTCGATGAGTGTTCCACACATCACCGCCCTATCTCGGAGAGTTAAGGCGCCCTTCCTCACCGGAAGCATCTTCAACTTTGGCAATGCACAAATCTGCAATGCCTTCTGCAGATTCCCTTGAGCTCAACGGAACCTGATCATCAATGGCTCTTCGCTGAGAACCTCTCTTGATTTGTCACGTTTGGAAAACCTTACCGTACTGGAAATCTTATCTACACCAGTCCAGCACATGATGCCATACAGAAAGCATATTTTAGATTATTTTCAATTAATTTTGGTTTTCATTCAATCTTCCCCGTTTATTTTATATTTTATCTATTTTTTTATTAGACCAAAACAATCAAATAGTGAAATTTCCACTGACATATTGTTTTGGTATTAATTAGCTATTGCCTCTAAACTCATGATTGTGTGGATGTGACCACTCTTAATAATGATTTATTCTCTTATTGATACGTCATATTGAATATAATCTAAAGAAAAGTAAAACATTTTTTTCACTTTAAACTTGCGCACAATGACCATAGGAGTACTATAACAGATGCATACTGTGGGTTGAGTGCTGGCTCTTGTTGTGTAGATTGAAAAGCAACAGATTGACTATACATAAATTTTATTAAAACTTAACTTAGCATGTTAACAAAAAGCTTGTGATCCCTAAGAGAATATCTATTATGTTATATTTAAGGAGTTTGATCTTTATTTAATGTTTACAATTACTATTCACATCAAGCAAATTTAAAAACATGAAACAAAGTGAGATAACTATAAATGAGTAATATCTAGATAGATATGGCTTTAATTAATAGTCTTGAGATTTTTGCAGTGATATTTCTATTAAATTGATTATAGTGCCTAAACCGACCCAGTGCCCCATCAGGTCTGGTTAGCCGCCCTATTTCGCTGGAATGGGCCCACCATGTCCGTCCCAGCCCAAATTTTCCGCTTCCGGCCCATCTTTAGTCTTTCCCAACTTGTTTGGCCCATTTCTAGTGTGTGAGGGGCCCTTGGGAGCATAGTCTATGAAAGAGAAGCATCAAATCACAGTGCATGCAAATTTTAGTTCAAACTTGTTCATGAGATCAATGGAATGGATCCCTCCTTCTGGACAGTTTTGGTATTCTTTCGAAGTATAGAGATGACGGAGGTTTATGAGATGACGGGATCTGTGGACACCATAGATGATGAAAGGTCGGTTGAACTACTACATAACAAAAAGAAAAGATTTTCTAGCAAAAACAAAAAACACCAGAAGGAAAAGCCATGAATGAAAAGTAAGTGTCAAATCGATGTTGAAGACTATTGATCTCAGAAAATGTTGGTTGGAGTGCATAAGCCTTTCAAAAAACTTACGTTATTAGAGATCAATGGGATGTGTATTTTGTAGCGAACTCCATCCTTTGAATGTTAAGCAGCACAAGAAAACAAGAATTGAGCAAATTTATAAACTTTTTAGCACTTGTACTAAAATTTCATCTCTATTGCAACTTAATTGATTTTTTGGTTAGAATAGAGGAAACAACGTTTGCTGTTTATATGCCCCTCTTTTGCTAGTGTATGTGTAATGCCTTTTTTTTTTTAATAGTTATAAATGTTACAGTTTCCCCATATGTTACACTTATCCAAGAGCAAGGGAGTTGGAGGCAACAATATATTACCATTTGTTTAACCGGAAAAGTACAGATTTTCTTTAGATGTAGATTTCCATGGAAAAGGGCAAATTTACCAATTGCACTTGAAACATTATTATCAAGTGCATAAGCCAAGCCCCATGCTGGTTCTTTCTGCTCTTGAGCACCATGCTTGGTCTTGATTGCCAAAACAATGTGCAAGACATAAAAGCAAGAAGGTCCTCTGACTCTTCAATTCCTTTATGCTTTTAGGGATTTTTATCTTGCCACAAGTTGAGGATAAGAAATTAACCGAGTAAGCTTACCGGGAAAATAGGAAGGACCTCTTTTATATTAATCAGAATTCAACAGGCAGATGGTGATGTTTCTAACTAGAAGCCCCTCCATTTACCTAGATTCAATTAGACTACAGTACAACAATCGAATTTAATTAAGACATTCAAGTAAACTGTATACTTAGTTTCAAATTAAAAGATCATAAACCAGTGTGCTTTACGTTGTTTGAAATAGCTCACTCCTGAACTTTCCACATTTTTAGAACAGAAGAATTTCTTGGTGATCAATATTATCATATTTTCTATCATGAGGCATTTCGCCTGAGATTCGGTTTTTCCCATCAATTAATTTACATCATCAGGGCCTTCGTCTCTTCTTACCCATGGATTTTGTTTATTATTAGCTCTCTACTGTAGGCTCTATGGACATGGTCGGAGCTGAAAGATCAAATTGAATTGTGATGCTTGTTATAACAAGCGTTGTGAAAATTTCTCAAAGTCTCACTTAAATTGACGGTGATTGGAGACGCATCTCCAACACACAACCACCAAAACAAAGCATGGAAACCTGGCAATGCAACAAATACTCCACAAAAGATAATTTATTTCCTAACGGTTGAAATAATTTTCTACTCATATTACAATCTTCATCAAACATAGGAAAACAATGCCATTTTCTGATAAAGTGACTTCTTAAAAGAACTCTTTCCAATTAGATTGTATTTCCCGTGAAATAAACAGAGTCCACCTAAAATTTTTCATAAGCAGACAATTGCCGGGTTATTAAAATAAACAATTTAATCGTACCGGCAGCAAAGATAATTTACTAAAATCTCCACCGTCCATTAACTGAGAAGCTTTGACGGTTGACGCTCGAATTCTCGGCGGTCGTTTCCCAATCCCATAGAAAAATGGATATTAGTGCCCAGTAGTCGCAGTTTCGCAATCATTCAAATTATGCGATTCACACGTATAGCCACCTCAGGCTGACTCATTGCAAGCCTCTATATGTCTGTTTCTCGGGTATTTGCAAGAAGGATCCAGCTAACAAAAATCATGTGTGGGTTATTATTATTCAAGTGGCGACGAATTCGGTGGAAGGGATATAGATTAATATTGCATTTTTATATACACTAGTCGTATTTTTTTTTATTAGGACAGCTAACAAAAATCATGTGTGGGTTATTATTATTCAAGTGGCGACGAAGGTGGAATCATTATCTAGAGGAACAATAATTAGGGAGGTATGTTTTGGTTAGTCAGATAGAAATTACAGGTAGCTGACCATGTCTTGCCACTTACTATGAATAATTAGCGCATTTGTTTACTGCAAACCGAGGGCCAGGATCACGAGAAATCGACGACCAAGGAATTATTTTTAGTCAATTAAAGGACACACATGAGATAGCCAAAATTGGAAGCGCTCTAGATTCCCAATATGAACATATAAAACATATAATACGACAAACAAACTTCGAGAGAGCTTTTGAAATTATCAGCAAGCCCCATCTCGCCCTCCGTCTTCTGGACATGAACTTTTTAATTTTTTCAATTTAATTTTTAATTTTTCTGTAATGTTCCAATGTGTAAGAGTTTTTTGATGTGGGCTATATTAATTGATATTATAATTTACCGTTTTATGAGATTTGGTCTACCATAATCTAATTAATGTGCAAAGCATTGAAGATTTGGAGAATCTCAGAACTTTACAGATCACAGAAATTCCTCTAGTGAAAAGACTACCTAATCTATCAAACTTAAATAAGTTCACTGAACTTCACTTGTGGTATTGTCATGGTCTAATTGAAATAAAAAACGTCGAGGGTTTGGAGAATTGATGATGTAAAGCTAGATGAGCTTCCTCGAGATTGCCCAATTTCTCCAACTTGAAGAAGTTTACACAACTTGATCTATGACGATGTCAGAATCTTATGAAGATTCAATGAAGATTGGAGTCATTTTATACGAGTCTTCATGGGCATAATTCTAAATAAGAATTTGAAATGCCTCAATTTTCTCAAAAGAGAGCTTACAATGGATCTTGTTTTAAATAAAGGCCTAAAGTTATCATATCAATTTAAAATAATGGTCTAATCTTGCTGGCTAGCCAAATATTCTGACTCGTCAAGGGTATTTCCTTTTGAAGACAATTTTTTTAAAAAAATTTCTCTTATTCCCTATTCATCATCTTCTTCTTTTAGCAGGATGAACATGGAAGAGTGGCCAAATCACCATGAACAACCATGGCCTATGAGCGAGGCCATGGAGAGGCTAGCCTCGCCCACACCACCGTGGCCGCGAATGAGGCTACCTCGCCTAGATCTAGGCAAGGCAAACCTCACCCAATGCCACAATGGCCTCCCCCAGATATGGGCGAGGGCTTCATGGTCCTTGCCTAGTGGCTAGCTAGCCTCGACAACCCTTGCCAGTCACCCAAAAAAAAAAAAAAAAAAAAAAAAAAAAAAAAGAAAAGGAAAAACGAAGATGCTATGAAGAAGAAGATGAATAGTAAGGCTGTTCGAAACTACCAGATACACATCATAGTACTGCAAATTAATAGAACAAAGCCAGGTTTCTAGCTGAACCATCCATGTGTTCAAAACCGTCTCAATTTGCAAGCTTAGTTAAATAAAAAGCAATTCGAGTGGGAAAGATTGCGGAGGATTTGTATTGTCACGCCCCGATCCTCTGAGCACGTATCCATCCCTCCTTGGTCAATTAAAAGCGACATCCCAAGATGCATTACCGACCCATTCTTTTTTATACGCATGCAGATGCAGATAAATAATCCCTAGACAATAAAACAATGAGAAAGGAAAGTAGGACCATAAATTTGAATATGAAACAACCACACATATATACATTGCACACCATAATGTATATAGTACGATACAAATTATTAAAGTCAGGTTCTATTCAAGCTAGTTCAAAAACAAAGACTACAAGCAGGGGCGGGGGTTTCCGATCTACTCCAGATCATCATCATCTTCGATCTCTCCTTCTTCCACGCTCTAGCTAGAGCCTTCAGCAAACTGCATCAGGACTCTGGTACTGCAAGAGCTAGGTCTACTGCATCTATTATTGAACCCTAAGGAGGATCAGTTGTGCCCTTCCCAAAAGCGGCCTCTAGGATATATAAAGGAATCTCAGATTTCATAATAGGGCCCTCTCTTTGGCCATCTTGAGTATGGCGGTACCACGGTCTGTATCAGTGGGGCACCTTGTGGGTGAGACCTGCATTAACCCAAACAGTGGACCTCACCAGCTCATAGATCCACCCCCTAGGGCTCCCAGGCAACGGAAAATGAGATGATGCTCTGTAACACAAAAAACTCGGGAGCAACCATCTAAGGACCTGAAATGTTATCCCACAACAAGATGAGACGATATCTAAGTGAATTCTATCCCCTAAGACTCTATTAGAAAGAAAATAAGCCCTAAAGGTTGCCTAAGCGCAAACACGAGTTGGAGGTTTTACCTTTACCTCTGTTCCTTCCTGTAAGTCAGTATGTCTCATAGATACACAAATCATATCAATCAATCAATTAGATCAAAGTATCGATCAATCGACTCAATCGATTATATGTTATAACGACCTCCCCCCCCCGGTCATCTCAATCAATACTACCTATAAGTCCGATCAAAACCCAAGACTGCTTAATATAAGCCAATAATAGGTAGTATATCTTGCCAGAAGCTGCCACACACACTACTATAGTGTATTGAATATTATATATACTCACCAAAAGCTGCCACGCACACTGTTATAGTGTACTAAATATGCTCACCAGAAGCTACCACGCACACTGCTATAGTGTATTAAATATGCTCGCTAGAAACTGCTAGCCATACTTTCATAGTATGCTGATAATTGATCATTTAATCAAATCACCATTTTTATCCTTCCTGATAAATATACCTATGCATGGGTACACGGTCGACCTTAGCTAAAATATTTTTTTTTCCTTTTTGAACATCCCACCAGTTTCAACAGCCCATAACATATTTTTGGCGCCATAAACCGACGTCCGGTGATTTTCTAATTAATTACTAAAATTAATTAATTTTGGGATAAAATATCCCCAATCACAACTCACCTTCAATTCTCACAAATCAGCAGTCAATTAAATAAATGAAAGGCACAATTGAAATCAGCACGAAATTCCAGTCTAATTTCCGGAAAATAAATAAATAATTAAATAATAACATAAAATAATAAAATATGCCAATAAATACAAAAAAAAGTATACTTAGGCCCATAAAACCTAATTATATGCCGGAATAGGCCCAGAAAAATTTTGAGACTTGCTAAATAAATATTAGAGTCTATTTACTCGTTAATTACATAAAACTAACCACCTAACATGCATCGGTAATTAACTAATTCACTAAACCGTTCTAATTATCCACTAAATCAATCTTAGTCTAAACTAATCAACCCTTACACTTCATTAACCTACTAAGCGAGGAATAGTGAGTTAAACTCACTCGATTAACGAACTGCTCAGTTCGAAATGATGGGGACACAACGGGGCTCAATTCTCTCCAAAGCAGGCTTGGCTTTCGGGGCCGGGAACACCTCCAAAACAGGCCTAAACTCTAGCTGGAAACCCACACTTTCATCTTTTGTTTGGTGGCTGCAACAGCTAGATGGAGGCTCGATTGGGGTGGAGATGGGCTGAGCTGAGCTGAGTTGAGGGGACCAAACCGGGCTCAAGCGGGGCTCCACGGCGGCTTCGGTGGTGGTCTACGGTGGCATAGGTGAGTTGGACAGCCCTGGCAAGGCTAAGGCAGCTTGCTGGAATGGCGGAACAGACAAGACGGCGTTGGACTTGTGCGACGGGGCGGAGGCACACGCGCGCGAGCGAGGGGGCAGCGAGCGGCAATGGTGGTGTGCGGCGGGGACAGGGTGGCTCGGATGGGCTTTAGCTAGTCTTCTGGCTTGCTAGGGGCGTCCAAACGGCACAATAAGGAAGGAGGAGGGGCGGTCGACTAGCAGGTGAGGGAGAGAGGGAGAGATGAGGTGACAAGGGACCTACCAAGCTTCCATCCTCATCTATTAGTCCCCTTGACCATTCCTCCACCACCACCAGCCTTCTTAGGCTGAAAATCAACCACCAAGGCTCCATTTAGAGGACTTGAAATGGTCCAAAAGCCATAGGTGGTGGGGGTTACGAATTTTACGAGATTTCCCCTCAAATTGGACACCAATTGGTTCTTGATTCCACTCAATTTGGCTTCCATAAATTTAATTGTTGAACCCTCGATCAAATTGATATTTTTCCTCACTAATACAACCCACTTGCATCCCCATTGCATGATAAAAAACAGTCCCTAACTTTCTCTAAATAAAAACGACCCTATTATGACTTTTTCCCAAAAAGTCTCGGTTTGTAGAAAAATCTTCGGAGGCTGAGTTGACGTTCCTAAATTTCATTCTGGCGTGTTTTTAGCGTGACCTAGGCTATCCGGTAGCTTTTAGATTTTTTTTAGTGCAAATGACTCGTGATCGCTTTTCTTCAAGCCACAATGAACCCACTCGACACATTGGTGACTCTCAGTTGTCGTGAAAATTTTGAGGATTCAAATACGGACATAGGGTACCAAAACGATAGAAAAATCAATCTAGTGTCGGTCGATGAGAATTTTCCAATTTAGTGGAGTCATCCATGTTTAACCACACATCTCAATCAAACCGACCTATATCTGATCCCTGATCGATTTTTAACTGTACTGTAATGACCTCTAAAGATGAGCATAGTCGAGTAGCCGATTCATGGTCGAAGTCTCAAGTCTATTGCATTAAAATTCCTTAATGGCTTCCCTAGATAGTCTAGTTATCTCGAGAGTGATCAGCTCTGAGAACAGCTCTATAGGCGCGTCGATGAAATGCCTAATTAATTTAATTAAAAGTAGAACTGTAAAATTCAGGATGTTACATGCATTGTTCATTTCTATTGCATAGTGAACGTTAAAAGACAAGCTATCCAACATGATGTCATAAGATCTAATGAATAGGAAAGAAAAGAAAGAAAAATAAAATTATATATTTTTTTGGATGAAAATGACCTTGATCGGTTGGAAAATTTAGCTGGCCAATGAGGTCAAACCTTCTTTGAGGTTGAAGTTCTTTGAGGTTGATATAGTCACTTCAGGCCCTTTATGAAACAAGGTCCACTTTGGACCATCTTTTGAAAAAATGAAGACATTTAAAGCCCTTATTTGGAATTCTCTATATGTAATGTAAGTAAAAAAAATTAATCAATAATCATAATGCCACCAAACTGAATGTTACAAAGCTGGAAAAACTAATTAACTTTAACCATTAATAACTGCAAATATATTAACCCAATAAAATTTTCATAAAAAAATGAATTATGTAAATATTCTTATTAGAAAATAAACCGAGGGAATTATGGATATGCATTCGTGGGAAAAACAAGATTGTGTCTTTCCTAAAAATACAAATTGAATTTTGCTTATATCTGTATGGTATCGAACAATTCTTTTTCCAATCACCATATCTTAGTTTATTTAGTATGAAAATTATCTCTAATTTTTTTTATTACCTTTTAATTTATGGAACTGGAAGCTTGAACACCTCTAGATTTCTATATGAATAGTTCGCGCGCCTTTTTCACGCCACGTCGACGGCACGAAGGTGAAAAATTTGACAAACTAAGGAAAGCTATCAAACGAAGAATTGTCTTTCTTATTTTATGCTTTCATGCTCTTATTTATTCATATTACTTTACATGCATGAAATATTTCACGTGTTCATGTTATAATTTGAAGAATATTGCAATTTTATTTGTCATGTTTTCTTTTAATCGGATGATATACCCACATGATATGTTCAAATCTATATTAATTAAAAGGTTAATATCACGAAAAATCTCAAACTAGTTTGACTCGAGTGAAATCATGACCATACTAGTAGAATGTCAATGCATTGGATATGTAAAAGAATAAGGTACCAATTTTCACTTTGCTTAATTTGATACATCAATTCAAACACACCTTGTATATATGTATGAACTAATAGTGTACTCAATCCTTTCCTCAATCCTGATAATGTTAGAATCACCAATTGGAAAATTTGATTGCTGCTGAAATAAAGATCACTGATGCATGGAGGAGGGCAATCGCTTTGGAGGCTTTGCAACCTCTGGACCACCGTACAGTCAAATACACGATACAATTCCATTACTGGGGAACTAAAAGTATGGTAAGATGGTACAAACATATAGGGAAATGCCAACTCATCAAATTTCCATTAACAGTGTGGGTTGCTTGTTTGACTCCTTATAATTGTTATTGATAATTTTTTACTCTTTAGAACCCTGTTATTATATATTTATATGTATATGTAACGTATTTTCTATTCAAATGGAAGGGTGAAAAAAAGAAATAGTACGCTAGTAAAATGGCAAAATCTAATTTTTCACAGCTACATAAGGCAATATTGTGGGAGTATACTATAGATTACAAAACCAAAATAAAGGTGAAAAAAAGAGCTGTAGTAAAAAAAAATATTTAACACTTTGCATAAATATTAGTATAAGAATACTTTCTCGGGATTTAAACATGGAAAATGGGTAGTAGATTGCAAAAAATGAAAGAAAAGAAGAAGAAGAAGAAGAAAAAGAAAAGAAGCACTGGATGACTAAATTTATAGCCTCACTACTCTCCCTCCTATACTCCCCTGAAAAACCTCGTTTCATCTTTTTCAACAAATCTATCTGTATTATCTAATTAACTTTAGTTTGTCCTTCCTTATATGGAACACGCGTCAAATTACCTTATTTGGATACAGCAAAACCTAATAAAATTCACACTTACGAACACATTTATCTTATTACCGAATAATACCTGACATTGAAACAAAATGTCTTATATTTAGATCGACAATTAACAATTTATGTCACCCCATAATATAAATAATGAGTTTATCTATGTGCATGCAACCGACAATAATAAGTAATGAAATTATTGTTAAGAAAATTCAAGTAAAACTGAAAATGCTCATGATTTATACAAGCATCGAATTTTGAGTAAGCATAACATAGCTCACAAGCATACCGATATTTCGTGGGATGTTTTGAATCGACACAAAAAGATTAGATCTACAGAGAAAAAACAAATGGATACAAAGAAGACAAAACCACAAAGTGGCTTAGTTGAACTCAATTCCACGGTCACTCCGTTTATATTTATTAGTCCAGAAGTACATATGTTGCTCCTTGAAGACTAGTTATTACGATGTAAACCTTCGCTACAATGCATCTGCTTTCATCAGACGAGATATTATGGCTATTCCCCCCCCCCCCCCCCCCCCCCCCCCAAAAAAAAAAAAAAAAAAAAAAATGCTCCGACGCTGTTACAACAGCACCTTTTCAGATATTTATGTAACGTTTTTTGTGCCCTTTTTCTTGTTTGTTCAAACTTTTGCCAACTTTAGCCGAACTCTAGGACAAATATTTGATTTAGAAAAGATACAGGTGTCGACATGTTTTGCACAGATTATTCCTACAGTTGAGGTTTCTTTCTTCTAATCACATGGCTGGGACAAAGTCAAGAGTTTTCTTGCCCTCAAGATTATACGAACCTTAATTATTATTTCGATTTTTCTCAAAATTTTAAAATAAAGAACAGTTTTGCATTAGAAATTACAAAATGAACTATATTTCACTCTTCATATTGATAGAAAGGTCCTAAGTTCTTCATAATTATTGAAATACAAGTGTGAGCTTTGTGGAAAAGTTAATATATGATAACTCCTCCACAACTCATTAATTTAAGTTTCGAGTAAAAGTGTATCAAATTTAATACATTGATAAGCTTGGGTTTGGACTTTCTCATGATGATCTCCTTAGGTGAAAATATTGTGTCTGTGCTATAGGTAGCCACAACAATAATGAAAAGAAAATTTCATATTTCAAAGATAAAACCCAACTTATGAAAGCCAACTCAATCTCCGGCATGAGTTAGTTCTATCTAAGTCATAAACTTGTTACACTTTTGCCAATTCAATCTTAAACTTTTTAACTTTATCAATTAAGTCAAAAACTTTTTCACTTTTTTTCAATTCAGTCTTAAACTTTTCAACTTTACCAATTAGTCATAAACATTTTTCACTTTTTGTCAATTGAGTCTACCCAATTAATTTTGGCCGGAATTTGTTGATGTGGACATCGGCACTAACGTTGACAAATTTTATTAATTTTTGAATTTTTGAATTATTTTTCATGTTTCTCTCTCTCTCTCTCTCTCTCTCTCTCTCTCTCATTTTTTTTCCTCTAGCGATCACCTAGCCTCCAATGACCGGCCAGTCTTGCGAGGTCGACCCTCCTTGGCCTCTAGCAAGGGCAAGCCTCAATCGAGGATGGCAAAGTCGCCCCTCGCTAAATATCAGTGAGGGCGATCTTGCCTGAGGCCCGTGAGGCCAACTCTCTCCGGCGCTAGAGGTTGGACGACTAGCTAGAGGAAGAAAGGAAAATAAAAAAGAAATTAAAAATATAGAAATAATTAAAATTTTGAAAAATATTTAAAATAATAAATTTTGTTCACATCAGTGTCAGCTATGTCACATAAGATGGTCGGCGTCCAAGTCAGCAAAGTTTAGTCAAAATTAACTGAATGGACTCAATTAACAAAATGTTGGAAGGTTTATGATTCAATTAACAAAGTTGAAAAGTTTAGGATTGAATTGGCAGAAATGCAATAAGTTTAAGATTTTTTGGACAATTTTTCCTAGTTCCATCCTTCATGCTAATATTCAATTGGAAATTTGGACTTAGGCATTTCTGGAAGCCTAAGTTTCACAAGCTCAAAAAGCCCCGTCCAACTCCCCATCCAACTCATTAACATATTTTGAAAACCCTAAAAAAAAAGCCCCTTCTAGATCCCCAGTTACAATTTCTTTCCTCATGTACCGAGATTAACAAATAAGAAAAATCTCTAGAAAAAAAAAAAAAAAACGTATCCTTTGAATAGATCTGGCTAAGCTCAAACTGGGTTAGATCAAACATAAAATTATTAGTAGCTCAAACTTGGGTATATGGTTCATGAAACCGAGCAATACAAGTTGATCCGCTTCTTCGAATTCTCCAATTACAATTAAGTTTTTCTACTCCCTTTGCGGTAATTCACAAGATGACATAATTTTGTATTGATGATGTTGAGCCTTTCATATATGACTAGAGAAGAGCACTTTGTGTATTCCACTATTTTTCGTGATTAGTGAAAGTTTTTAGGCCATTTGTGATTTTTCCTTGGTGTTTTTGTTAACTTTATCTCATTATCATTTCAGTATTATATTTACATATCGCGAGGTTGTATTGCTGATTGCTGCTGGGGTTAAGTCGATTTTGATTGATTCAATTTTGAGGGATATATTGATCCTAAATTGGGTTAGTTCTTAGTGAATTGTTGCCCATTTGTTGCCAACAACACGTACTATTGTGACATCCTGATTTTCAACCCTGTTTTCGATGAAATGAAATGGGCTTTTTATTGACGCGTCTATAATCTATAATATTTTTCTTTGAGCTGATTACTCACGAGATAACTAATCTATCATGTGAAGCTGTTAAGGAATCTAAACGCGATAGACTTAAGAATTCGATCAGAAATTGACTACTCAACATTGTTAATCTACAAGGGTCAATACGGCACCGTTAAAATGGATTAGAAATCAAAGATAAGTCGATTCGACAGAGACATGTAATTAAAGTGTGGGTGATTCCACATAATTTCAAAATTTGCGTTAAATGGCACTAAACCAATTTTTCTGTCGTTTCTATATCCTATGCTCGTATTTGAAACCTATAAATTTTTACGACAACCGAGAGTTGCCTATGAGTCGGATATAATAATCAACCACAGGTCAAATGTGCTAAAAATTCCTAAAAGCTACCAGGTAGGTTAGGTCACACTAAAATCGCGTTCGGTTGAAATTAACCACGGAATTGAATCTGATTTCAGAAATTGAAGGTTATGTCATGTCACGATTTATTTTAGGAACATCGACTCATCCTTTGAAGAATTTTCGGCAAGCCTAGATTTTTAGCGAAAAATCAATATTCGGCGAAATTGATTCAAGAATCCGAATGGACTAAATTGAGTGCACTTTTGGCATTCTCATTTAATTAAATGATGAGAAAAATTATGAAATTTGATGTGGGCACCTACCTTGGCAAGTTGGCCATTGACTTGAGGCCAATTGAAGAGAAATTGAATTGAAATTGAAGGGGAAAATGGTGAAATTCGTATGCCCTGTGGGGTGCAAAATTTGGGAACCATTTGAGGCTTGTTGGAGAAGTCTTAAAGGTAAAAAGGGCTGTGGATAATGGCTGTGGACTTTGGGGGCCTTGTGATGATGTGTTGGGATATTTATTGAAGACTTTGGTGGCCCTTGTCCCCCTCAAGCCAATAGTAGCAGCCATCTTCTTCTTCTTCTTCTTCACTCCATCACCTCCATTGTTGCTACAACGCAAGCCAAAGAACCAAAGAAACCATCCAACACCCCATGCAGCCGTCGATCACCCTTCACCGCCCGTCCGAGCTACCGCCGAAGCCAAGCAGCTCGCACGCCTGCAGGCTCATGCTCCCGAGCCTGTCTACGTGTCCCCCGCTGTCCCATGCTTGGTCGCCGTTCGCTTGGTCGCCACTGTCCTCCATTCTAGCCACCTGAGCCACTGCCGTTGGCCCTTGCCCACGCCGCCGTCCAGCTCCACCTCTTTCCTCACTGTTCCAGCCAAGCTGAGCCCCTCGACGTGCCCTCTCAGCCCTTGGACAGAATTGAAACTCACTATTGGACTGTGAGCTTCGTGGCCCGTTTCCAGCCCTTTCTCGGCATCCCTTGGCGCCGCTCTAGGCTCGAGTCTCACTCGCCTCCACGTTGCCGTCACCGTAAACTCATCGGCTTGCAAATCCAGTGAGTTTACTTGCTAAATCTTTCTTAGGAGGTTAATTATACTTAGGCAAGGATTAACTTAGCTTAAGATTGGTGTATATGGTTAGATTAGTGTAATTAGTGATTTAGTTAGTTAATTAAGCTAATCAGGTGGTTAGATTAGTTTATTTAGGGGTTAATTAGATTGTGTGATTTATTTAGCTTAGTGCATTATTTATTTAAGTCCAATTAGGTGGTTAGATTAGTGTATTTAGCTTAATTAGTCATTTATTTAATTATTTTGCATTTATTTAATCATTGTTGTAATTTATTTAATTATTTAATATTTTTCTGGAAATTATACCGGGATAACCGTTTGTCAAAATTCCGTGCTTATCGTTATGGTGTAATTAGTTTATGCAATTGAGTGCTAATTTGTGCAGTTGAGTGATAATTGTTGATTTTCAACTATTATTTCAAAATTATGAAATTTTGGTCAATACTGGGTGTCGGTTTTTGACACTAAAAATGTTTTTAAGTACTATATCAAATAGTGTGATTTTTAAAAGGAAGGATATGACTTTTTATGGTTCGATCTGACCATGTACCCACCCACAATTATTTTACTAGTTGTTTTTAATACGAGGAAAATAGGCTAAGCACATTATTTTAATTGAGGCATTTGAGGGTAATGCATGATATCATTGGCCGGGATTAGATGGTCGTGTGATGGTTATGTCAACCTGTCGCGAGCGTTTACACCGGATGATGCTCCTATATGGAATGCCATTGTCAACGGATGCCGGTCGCAGTAGAGACTAGGCTGATGCTCCTTCGGGAATGCCGTGCTCGATGGGGCGAGATGATGCCTAGCTATGCCGGAAGACCGTAGAACGTTGAGTAAGCCATGCTCGTGGGGCTGTAATCAATTGGAATGCATGATTGAGTGATTTAACCGCACCTGATTATAGGATGAAATTGTGTGGCATGGAATGTGATGTGTCATAATGATTTGGCATTATAATCGCGACCCTTGTGATTGATTGAGATATAAGCGAGACGTTCCAATTGATGAATGCATTTACTGTATGCATTTGTTATATAAATTGTACTAACGTGCAGGAAGGTGCTGAGGTGAGGTAAACTTATGTGAGGTGTGGTTAGACTACCTCTAAGTGTATTACCTTCCTAATCGGGATTTAGGGTGTAAACTCGCTAAGACATTGTCTCACCCTATCATGGTTTAATTCTTTACAGGTCCCTAGATGGAAGTTCGTCCAATTCGTTTTGGGCAGCCGCGAGGGTATAGTGAGCAGAGTACCGTCTTCCCTGTCCTCAGGAATCCCTGGACCCATGAGCTCGTCGTGACCATGATCTTGGTCTATGAGGGCCTACTTTAGTTGGTACCTCATGGATTCAAGGCATGATTTTGTCACGGGCCTAATGGGGAATAGGAAGGTCCTATGGATGGTTTTAACGGACCTGCCATTGAGGGTGAGGGTGAGGTGGTACTTGACTCCGTTATGGACACCAATAATATAGCTAATATCGTAGAGAACCAGTTGCTTGATGATGAGCAAGAGCTCGAAGTTGAGGAAGTAGTTGACCCGCTAGATATCAACAATTCTGATGGTGTCATAGTGGACTTGGATCCCAAGTAGGAGGATCTGGGGTAGGGTTAGCTAGATAGTCCTTTTTGAGGCCTTGACTTTTGTATATAACCTTGTAGGGTTGACCTGTTTGTTTATAAAAGTGTGTTTATGAGATTGGGTTATCCTAATTTTCTATCCTATGTTTGTTGTTGTCTGGGGATAGTATATTTCGCTTCTGCATGTGCATGAATCGATTTGGGTCGGCGACGCGTTCTAAGAACGTCACAATTTAGTCGACCATCTAAGGATGTGCGCGCGCTCGAGATTTGTGGCTTGACAAATCTCATTGAATTCAATTCTTTGTTATTCCATGCAAAACTAATCATAAACAATCATTTTTTTTTTCAAAATTCTGACTCTCCCCTGCTGTTATACGCATTATATATCGCATAAGGTACTAGCTGCGCTCTAAGCTGCACATGTGCGTTCATGTACCTGTAGGAGTATCATGACATGCGGCCAAAAAGATGAAAACGGCATTACAGAACTATTATGACATCCAGCTGGATTGAGTTTCGTCTGTTTCCAGTATTTAATTAGTTCATTAGTGGAATGCCAAAAGAAATTAGTGGAATGTTCCGTACAATTCCCTCACTACGATATGCATAGTAAATTTTAAAACAGAGAGGTATTTAGATTAATTCGGTTAATAACATTTCACTTACTGATATTTTTCATAAGTGATTAATATATATCGTGAAGCCAGAGCCAAACCAAAAAGAGGGGAAGAAGAATGAAGAAAGCCGTGGTTCTTGGGCAGAGAGGCCAGAGCCAAACCAAACGTCTGCATTGCAATTTGCATTCATTGGAAAAGAAGTGACACCGATGAACAAACTGTGTCGAAGTATCGGCAACAGGAAGAAAAATGCCACCAAGAACTAGCCGCAAAAGCGTAAGCTGGCAAGGAATGAGCTGATGTCGCTGGGCAACCCTACGAAGAGGTTCAATTTCGAGGATCATTTGAAGGCCGGTGCCGAGGCATTGGGGAAAGGGACAGTACAAGGCTGACCTAGAGGAGGAAACCACCACGGTGGTCGTGAAGAGGCTGACGTGATCTTGTCGGCTGAGGATTTCCGGGACAAGGTCGAAGTTGTCGGAGCGATGGACCACGGCCGGGGATTGCATTCCTTGTTACCGCCTCGTGAGGCAGAGATTTGCCCGGCCCCCGCGTTTTGGGCAGAGTGTGACTCGTCCTTACTCCCTGTCGGGCACCGTGGCCTGTTTGGAAAGAAAATCATTATTTTTTAGAATGGTTAATACTCTGAAAAACTCCAAACTAGTATATTTGTGACAAATTTACCCTAAACTATTTTTTTTTACCACAAAAAACCCTAAACCGGTATACCTTTGACAAATTTACCCCAAACTGGTACACTTGTGACAAATTTACCATCGGTGGTTAGCTTTTGTTAAATTTTACCGTTAAAATATTAAGTTAAATGATACGTGATAATTGATTGATATACTAATTTGGGATTTTACGCTCCATTTGTCATAATTTACAATTTTTATGATTTTTTTGTGATATTAATCCAATTTAGCGGATGGTATATTTGTCACAAATTTATCAGTTTGGGGTTTTTTGCAATCGAATAAATTAGTTTGGGGTAAATTTATCATAAATGTACCAGTTTATGGTTTTTATGGTCAGTCGGGGTAAATTTGTCGCAGGTGTACCAGTTTGGAGTTTTTTATAATCAAAAAAATTACTTAGGGTAAATTTGTCACAGGTGTACCAGTTTGGGATTTTTCAAGATATTAACCCAAAAAATTATATATAAAACATACATAATTGTTAGAATTTTTGTAGGAATAATGAATTATACTGCTTTGAACTTATTCACATTCTATAATTATTAAAGTGATCGCAATCTCATGAGCATAATCCTACTTATTTATATTTTTGTTTGTTCGTATTATTCCCTCATAACATATGCAAATTTTTATTTACATCAGTTTTAATTATAAGATGTACCGATCATTATCAATTATTCAAGTGAGGTGGGGCTAAAAGCAGTCCTTGTTTGCCCCGCTTGCCACAAAATGCCTCGCGAGGCATTTCTCAGTGAGAAAAATTTTCCCCTTAAGGGGGGCACCACGTGACACGAGTGCCTATGCCTTGTGCCCATCCCTATTTCTAGTTACCTTTTCCCCTCACACTGTAGGAATTTTGTTAATTAAAATTACTTAAATATTAACGTTAAATAAGTGCAATAGTATTATCACACTTTGCATTACAATATCTCGTGAAGTGCAATACTATAATTAAAACAAACATTATGAGCATAATCATTGTTGACGGTGGCCATAACCGATTTGTTAAACAAACATGTTATAGATTATAATATCTTAATGATGAATAATTTTGAATATTTAATACAATCAAAACATAGTGGTTAGCACAACTCTGCATTACTTAATTAGGTTAGTACATATAACCATATAGAATAGAGTAATTAAAGAGGATATTATTCCTACTCTAAAAATTACCATAACTGTTTTAGTTAGCCCAATAAATTTTTTTTTATGTATATACATAACATTTGACGATTTTCACATTATTTATTTTCTTTCAATTTGACATGAATAACTAATACTTCGATTACACTTACAATTGGCTACATTCTTTTGTTGTTCAGAAATTTGATCGACAATGACATCAATCTCCCTTGATTTCTCATGAGTTTTTCAGGCCATATCATCTGCAATTTTTCACGAAACTTTCCTATGCAGTTTGTAAGTTTCCTATCTCCTATTCAAATTAAACAACCAGAACATTGCTATTAACTTTCCTTATTGACAAATTTTTAAGGTCAATTCATTTCTAAAGTTCCACTTGACTTTCCCGTACAGTTAGCAATTTTCTTAACTTTGCTGTGCACTTCCAGTCGACCATTGCTGTGTCTCTTCCTTCCGATTCTGTGCAGCAAATTTGCTGAATAAGTAGCCTCATCTTTCTTTTAGAATGTGGTCCACTATCGTAGAATGGTAGCCTTCATTTCCACGAGAGTGTCCCTTTCAAAAAAAAAAAAAAAAAAAAAAAAAATTATGGATATTTTGCGCCACAATAATGGCCTTACCCATAACTTTCGCAGAAGTTGTGGGAGAAGCCATATGAGACCAATGGGAATGTAAGATGGGAAAGTGGAAAAGAAACCGTGTGGAGGACTCCTAAAGTTTGCTGTCAGCGTCCAAAACACTCCGATGGTCTCCGTTGTTTTAAGTGTGGCATAAGATACTGCCTGCAATCTAAGTTACATTTGTGTGTATAACATGTTCACGCCATGCGGCCAAACATACGAAGACAGAATTAGATAGCGATTGCAAGTTGATTCAATCTCTTATTGGGTATTGTTTTAGTTCCAAGACAATGCAGTGCGCCAACTTCCCTAAGCTTTCAGATGGGTTGAGTTTTCATCTGTTTCTGATGATTGATTAGGTAAAATTAAAGTTATATCAATTGGCTTATATACAGTATTAGTGGAATGCCTAAATATAGTTGTTTGGATGTTCTACACAATTTCCTTACTATAGAGAAATATTAAGATTAATTTGATTAGTAACTTTTTATTTACAAATAAAATTAATAAATCTCGGATATATTCAAGTAACTTGGTATATATACCCATGGCAATAGATTTATTGTGGATGAAGTAAGTTTTCTAATCATTCAAATAAGAAACCGGCTAAGCCAATTTTCAAGGGCAAGTGGGCATGGGACCATATAATTGCACAAATAATTTTAAAGGTTTGTTCGTTTGAGAGAAAACTGTTTGAGGAAAATTGTTTTTTGACTTTCCAGTATTTAAATGACAAAAAACTAATTCCATGTACTGAAAATAGAAGTTTAGATTAGGGAAAATGACTTCTCCTTTCGGCAAAAAGAAAAATCACATACTCTAAATTACAAAACAAATCCAAATTGATTTAAAAACGAAATTCATAATATATATATATATATTGTAATGAAGTTGGAACAAACAACGTCTATATATATTTGTAATGAAGTTGGAACAAACAACGTCCTAAATCTTCGTGCCCAAGTAATGGACGTGGACTTGAGGTAGCACCGTGCCGTTGACAAACTGGCAATAAACGGAGAAAAATGGGATGAGCAAATGACAAGAACCATCCCAATGAGAGGGGGAGAAGAATGAAGATGGCTGTTGTGCTTATGAGTGGTGAAGCCAGAGCCTAACCAAACGTGTGCTTTGCAGTTTGTATCCATTGGATAAGAAGTGACGCCGATGGACGACCTGTGGCGAAGGATCGGCACCAGGAACGAGCTAGTGTTGTTGGGGAACCCCGCGAAGAGGTTCAATTTGGCGGACGTTAATAGGGCCAGTAAGCAGAATTTAGGGAAAGCATGGCTCGAGAGGACTTACAAGGCTGAACTGGAGGACGGGATCACCACGGTGGTTGTGAAGAAGCTCGAGGATGTGGTCTCGTCGGCCGAGGATTTCCGGGACAAGGTCGAAACTATCGGAGCCATGGACCACGAGAACCTGCTCCCTCTGAGGGGTTACTTCTACAGTAAAAACCAGAAGTTCCTCTTGTACGATTACATGCCCCTGGGAAGCTTGTCAGACCAATTGCAAAACAGAGAGACTCCCTTGAGTTGGGAAGTCAGGCTTTCGATTGCCCTCGGGGCTGCCCGGGCCATCGAGCACCTGCACGCCCAAAATAGCTACCACGGGCACTTCAAGTCGTCCAAGGTCCTTCTCACGCCGTCCTACGAGGCCCGGGTCTCTGATTATGGCCTCAGCCTCTTCCCAACTAGAGCCAGGGGCCGTGGGGCCAACCAAGCCCAGGTGGGTGGGGCCAATAAAAAAAGTGCGGATGTGCATGGCTTCGGGGTGTTGCTACTGGAGCTCCTGGAAGTGATGCCGCACTCCGAAACTTTTACAATGGTCAAGCAGACTTTCTTACGTCGGTCCACTCCGTTTTTCTCGAGATGGGGGTCGCTGAAGTTTTCGGTCGGAGGTACCACGACTTGGACGAGAAGCTGTTGAAGTTGGCGATCGATTGTGCATCAGATGCAGTTAATTCATGTGACGGCCCCCGGACTCCGATGAGAGAAGTACGGAGGAGGATCGAGGAATTGTGTAAGCTCGGGGGACAGCGAGATGGGGACTCACAGCCCGACAAGGTCATCAAAGGGACCAAGGATATGTCTTCTTGGTTTATTCCCAGTGCACAGGTAGACAGGGACTCGCAGCTCTACCAATTCAGCAAAGTCAACAAGGATATGCATACTCGGTGAGTTGATTTAGAGACTTCCAAAAATATTTAGTCGCCTAACTTCATCACGGCCACCTTTAGCAACGTGAAATCAATTTTCATTTACAATGTTCCCTGTAGACAAGTTAATTACTCACGAAGTCAATGTCAATTGAAAGAAGAGGAGTGGGGAAGCAGGGAGAGAAACAAGTTTCGCATCATTGATGGAATTAAGAATATTAAGGAGTTTCAGGGCCATTGATTACTTGTATAGTAGGAAGAACTAGTAAGGTTAACTAGCTACTAATAATCTTTCATGCAATAAGAGAAGGCTATGCTCAAAATGAGCTTCCCCTAGCCCAAAGATATGTGTGACGTTCCCTAAAAATATGTCTCAATCGAACTGGGATGACTTCTGGTTTTCCCTTCACGAGGTGGGTGTTACTCTAGCTCTTCGAGAAGCTCAACTTGAAGAGATTTAATTTAATTGAACGATGGCCTTACCCAGCAGACACTTTTCGCAGGAAACCAGTGGATGGGGTTCTGGAAGTTTCTGAAAGAGTTTATGGTAAATTTTTAAAAATGTTCCATGTTGGTCTTTGGTAATTTGAAAGTGCGACATTGGCAGGGTACCGTATTCTACCTACTTTCTTTTGCTCTAGTGCTCTGAATTCATCGAGCTGGATTAATGGCCTCTACTTTTCTATTCTATGATTTAACTTCTCTTGGGACAAAGGTACTTCAACAGTAGGAGAATTAGCAGGAAGCCTCTTTCGTTTGGCAAGAAATACTTTAGGATACTGGTATGCTTCTGCTCAAGCATTAACGGCATACTGTACCGTAGTAATTTTGCAGAAGCATTAGTTTTGTTTTTTTTTTTTTTTCATTACGAAATTAGGCTCTAGGACCATGAAATCAAGGATGGATTTCATAGTCTGGGATAAGAAACAATCTGTTTCCTGCAGAAGCAAAATAATATCTGACTGAAGGTCTACTTTGCTGAATTCATTGACGGTGGTTAACAAGCAATCTTGCATAAGCATTACCTAACATAATAAATTGTTTCATGTGCCCTTGCAGTGGCTTTTGATTAACTTTGTTTACCAATTGTGAGTCCACTTCTAGCATAACTGAGCAGAAACTAATGCACCAGGCAGTGATTAATACTCAGGGAATTGTGTTCTTTATTTGATTGGTCAGCTCTCAGAAAAAGTATGAACCTTACTGCACCTCTATGTGAATGGCCTTTTCTAGTCACTCTCTTCATGAATTTGTCTTTTGGTTTGTCCATTACGTAACTTTTGAATAGCTGGGTCATGCTAACATGATTTTGCAGGTCTTACATTTGCATTCAATTTTACCTGACGATTCATTATTGTTGTCTCCATGGGAGTAAAAAATTCGATGCATTTGATAGCCTCACAAGTTCTTCTCTGGAAAAGAAAAAAATTCTCCTGTTGACAGATTTCTCCTATAAGATAATCTATCTATATACACAATTGTTACACATTCAATGATCTGCTGTATGTGGATGCAGTATTTGATTGCTGTCTCACAGTGGATGGGTTGAAGGACAAGGATCATCGAAATTTGATTGGAGGTGTGGTGGGTGAGGTGCAACAACATTTTCCCGATGCTTCTTTCATGGTGTTCAATTTTGGTGAGCAAGAGAGCCAAAGCCAAATACCTGAACTGTTGTCTGATATGCCTGTCATGAACTACCCGATTCATCATGGTGATTGCCCCATTCTTGCCATGGAGATTATCCATCACTTCCTCAGAGCTGCCGATGGCTGGTTATCGCTTGATGAGCATAAAAACATGCTGTTGGTGCATTGTGAAAGAGGTGGATGGCCAGTTCTGGCGTTCATGTTGGCTGCTCTTCTGTTATATAGGAAGGAGTCCAGTGGTGAAGAGGAAACACTCCACTTGATTTACAACAAAGCTCCTTTGAATCCATTGCCCTCACAGCTGAGATACCTCCACTATATAGCCACATCAAACGTGCACTCAGAGGGGTGCCTACCATATAAGTCTCTTACTTTAGATAGTGTGATACTGAGGTTCATTCCTTGTCTGGATGCCGAAGTGGGATGCCATCTTATGTTTAACATATCTGGTCGGGACCCCCATAACCTTACAGATAAAACTCCCACAGTCCTGTTCTCAGCGCCCGAAAGGGGCAAAGATATCAAGCAGTACAAGCAGGTGGATTTAATTTATTTCTGGTTCCAAAAAGCTTCTTCTCCCTAAATTTGCATCATTTCATATGTTTGTCAGAGAAGACTCTGCTTTCTCTCAATTGTTTGGTGGATCCTTACAGAATAAGTTTTCATCTCAGGAGTTTGTCAAACTATGCTAGTTTTGTTACTGTGATATTTTCTAAACAGAAAATGGTGGAACTGACGACTACCTATGTGAATTGTTGATAATTTAACGTTGGAAAAATGATTCTATGCGTCTAACCCAGGTACAGAGTCAATTGGGTAAGTTTTCTTGGATCATCATGAGTATCAGAGAGATAAGATGCTACTCCATAAACCTGCATATGTGCTTTTGTGGTGTTTGTGGTCTTGTCAGAAGGACAAGTTGTCAATTTGTATTTTTCTTTTTCTCCCAATCCCGTTGCATGAAACCTTGGAAGTATAAGATTCACTCTGATCGGGCTATGTTCCACCTGCCTCATCCATCAATTCATTTGCATGTGGGGGTTCACTGATGCACCGACACACGTAAAGATTTAATGCTACTCTCATGCCCGTAATCATGATGTTCATATATGTCATTGCAGGCAGACCACAAACTGGTTAAAGTGGACATCCATTGCCCTGTTCAAGGCGATGTTGTGCTCGAGTGTATGAGAGTAAGGGCTGGTCTTGAACATGGAGAAACGTTGTTCCGTGTCATGCTTAATACAGCATACCTATTAGAAAATAATCTGATGCTAGGGCTTGATCAAATGGATGTCACATGGGATCACCAGAATCAGTATTCCAGGGCATTTAGTGCAGAGGTATTCCTTTATTGTTATACTAAGCATCTTTAGTTTGACTTTATTTTGCTTTAAAATAATTCATCTTTGCTTATCCGTGTTTGATTAGATTACTTTCTCGGAAATGAATCCTGCTGCTTCCCTATTTTCTGTTGATTCATCTTATGATGAGGAGCAAAGAGAGATTGAAGCCCAAGAACTGCAGGTTGAAGACAAAGCAGTTTATGGTGTGCTTCTTTCTCAAGATGCTAAGATAATTCACGAAGATAATGAAGTTCGAGAATGGCCAACGCTTCCTTCCCAGTTAGAAGCGCCAGTGTATTCAGCTCTTGATGGATCTCTTTCAAGTTCAGACTCTGCCTCCTCTTCACTATCTCCAGATGGATCTCCTGTAAGCTTCAGTGCAATGCTTACTGAAAAGAATATTGAACCCCTGCAGTCCCCCAAACAGCAGCTGGTCTCTTCTGTGGAAATCTCAAGATGTTCCCTCCGGTAAAACAAACTTTGAGTTTAGCTTATCTGCCAATCTATAGTGTGCATTTTTAAATTTTGGTTGCAAACTCATTTGGGAATTAGCAAATGAATTGAGCAACTATGGGCCATGGCCTATGCCTGCAGAGCTTCTTGACTATATTATTGGAGCATATTTCATGGCATCAGTTCACAAAATTTTTTCAAAAGTTCTTACTAATTATTGTCAAGTAAAGTCAACAAACTTGGGAAACATTTTTTATACCTAGTGCAACTCTGCAATAGGATTTGATAACATTCTCTTCCTGAACAATCAAGTCCTGCTAATGCTATCTGTAATCCAGTTTCTGTAACAATTGGCTGTAGGTATGTATCATATTGCCTATTTTCCAACTATGACCACAATTCTTTTATGGCCTTTCTGGCATGATGTTCCATGAAAAAACAGCTAAGAGCATTAAATTTCACAGTTGGAAAGAAGGAATAGCAGCTGTAACAGCAACTAACTTTGAGGTAACTTCTGGTAGGGAATGTGCATCCTCGTCAGCTGTTAGCAGTGACAGTGCAGAAGCCCCTGAGGAACTTGTCCATAATTCAGCACAAATCCCTGAAATAACAATGCCACAAGAAGAAAAATCTTGCCAGCTCAATGCAATCACATCATCAACCTCCACGTCATCTGGATTTGATTATGATGTTTTCTTGAGTTTTAGAGGACCTGATACTCGCTCGGGCATTACAGATTTCCTCTATACAAGCTTATTAGCTGCTGGAATCCACACGTATAGAGATGATGACGAACTGAGAATTGGAGACGAGATTGCTCCTGAGTTACTCAAAGCAATCAACCATTCAAAAATTTCAATTCCCATATTTTCCAAGGGCTATGCTTTTAGTAAATGGTGTCTTAATGAGTTGGTACAAATGGTAAAGTGTAGGAAATCAAGAAGACAAAAGATCATGTCCATTTTTTACGATATTACACCCTCTGAGGTTCGTCATCAAACTGGGTCTTATGGAGATGCTTTTGTTTCGCACGAAAAGCGATTTGACAATAAGGTTATCAGCAAGTGGAAGGCTGCTCTGAAGGAGGTTGGCGATCTAAAAGGATGGGACATTAATTCAATGCCCACTAGGTACTTGGTTTTGTGGTTTCTACATTTCAGATTCATCATAGCTTCTATATAATGCTTAATGTACCTATTTCTTCGTACTTATAATTCCTTTTCTTTCTTTCTTTTTTCCACAATATAAGACGTGAAGGAGAGCTTGTAAAACTTATTGTCCAGAAGGTCCTAGCTGAGTTGAAAAGTTCTTATCTGCCGGTGACTAACTACTTGGTTGGCATTGAACATCATGTGAAGGAAATCAATAGAATGGTATGTGGCGACTCGAAGGACATTCAAATTGTTGGAATCCATGGTATGGGGGGCGTTGGAAAGACTACTCTTGCCAAAATCATTTACAACCAGCTATCACATTGTTTTGAGGGCAGGTGCTTTCTTTCTAATGTCAGAGAAACCTCACAGCTAAAGGGCATTGAATGTTTGCAGAATCAACTAATCTCTGACGTCCTAAAAATAAAGGAGTCAAACATTAGCAATGTTGAGGAAGGAATTAAGATGATAAAAAAAAGGTTATGCGGTAAAAAGGTTCTGGTGCTACTTGATGATGTGGATCAAATGACTCATTGGGACGCATTGATAGGGAAACCTGCATGGTTTGGTCTAGGAAGTAAGATTATCATAACTAGTAGAAATAGGGATATTGTTGATGTTTCTGAGGTTTGTTATCCATATGAGCTTATGAGCATGAACTTCGATCTATCTCTTCAACTTTTTTGCCAATATGCTTTTGGAAGAGATTACCCTTCAGACGACCATGTTGCTTTCTCCACAAAAGTGG
Organism: Eucalyptus pumila; assembly: GCA_016097595.1. Taxonomy (NCBI): domain Eukaryota; kingdom Viridiplantae; phylum Streptophyta; class Magnoliopsida; order Myrtales; family Myrtaceae; genus Eucalyptus; species Eucalyptus pumila. Next base: position 26,135,311 of record CM027848.1, read on the forward strand.
TCAAAAGTACCGGAGGACTTCCTCTTGCTCTTGAGGCTATAGGTAAACTACTTCCACACAGAAGCAAAGATGTTTGGGATGTGATATTGAAGAAGTTGAAACAAGTTCCTCTCAATGAAGTAAAAAGAAAGTTGAAAACAAGTTATGATGCCTTGGATGATTGGCAAAAGCATATCTTTCTTGATATAGCTTGTCTTTTCACTGGATTTGATCGAAGGATGGTACTCCACTTATGGAAAGATTCCAATCTCTTTCCAGAGGAAGGTCTCGAGGTCCTTCAGAAAATGTCTTTGATAAAAATCACAGAAGACAATAAGATTTGGATGCATGATCAACTAAGAGGCATCGGTAGAGACATTGTTCGTCAAGAATGCAATGAGGAACAAGAAAAGCATACTCGTTTTTGGAACCATGAGGAAGGTTTGGAGGTGGCAATGGAAATGGAGGTAAAGTCGCATTTCAATTACTTTATCCCCATCGAGCTGACAAAGTTTATGCATTTTCACTGTTATTGTTTGCTCAATAATATTTAAGGGAAGGTATTTCTCATCTCATGATTAGTGTAAAAACTTGTTTTCGGTTATAGTAATGCTTAGGTTTACTTTTCATGTTTGGAATGACGATTATACTTGTTCAATATAATATACTTGCCCTTCTGTTTTACTGTCGCAGGGAACCAAAAAAATCGAAGCCCTTTGCCAAAAGTTTGACCCTCAGTTGCTATACTATATTGCAAACGAAGAAGCTGAGAGGTTGCCTGATCTAAGATACCCTGAAGTGAGGGTTTTCCGGGATAACTGTCCTTCAAATGATTTCCAAGCCAATCTACGAAACAACACGTGTATGCTTTCCAAGTTGAGATGCCTTTCGTGGCATCATTTTCCCATAGAAGTTAAGATCACCAATTTTTCCATGATGAACATAGTCATTCTGCATTTGGGGCACTGCCCTAATCTAACTGATCTTCAAAGCATTGAAGGCTTGGTGAGTCTCAGAATTTTGAAGCTCATAGAGATTCTGCCACTGGAGAGATTACCTGATCTATCAAACTTGAAGAAGCTCAGTAAACTGCAACTGGGGCGCTGCCATAATCTAATCGATGTGCAAAGCATTGAAGGCTTGGGTAACCTCAAAACTTTAAAGCTAACAGAAATTCCGCTACTGAAGAGATTACCTGATCTTTCATATTTGAAGAAGTTTACAGAACTTCACTTGCGTTACTGTCATGGTCTGATTGGAATCAAAAGCTTTGAGGGTTTGGAGAATTTGATGATATTAAAGATGGATGAACTTCCTCTACTTGAGAGATTGCCCAACTTATCAAACTTGAAGAAGCTTACACAACTTTACCTACGACGATGTCATAATCTTGTGAAGATTCAAGGAACATTGGAGTCATTGGAAGACTTGTGTATACAAGGATGCAGATCTTTAGACGAGGTGCTTGATCCAACTTCGAGTTTCAAGAAACTGAGATCTTTGCGAATACATGATTGCAAAAAGTTACATCTTGACAGGATATGGGTCCCAAAATTCAAAATGTCCGATAGAGTACATATAAATTCAACATGTTGGCGACTGAGTAACATAGGCATTTGCGTTTGTATGCTAGGTAGACAGTTCTTTTTGCCATCCCTTCCATAGTGAGGATAAACAGATATACAATGTACACATTGTATCAAAACAAGAGTTGATCATGTCATCCTCTAGTCATTACAATCTCAGTGGAATTAGATTTTCTACAAATACAACTATTAATTTTGTACAAAACAAGAGATGATTGGCTCTTCCTCTCGTCATGAATTAATTGGAGGTTTACTGAGCGCAATAGACCAACATCAAGGTCGTCAACATGTCAATACTCATTGTGCATACTCGATATTGTATCTTCTGAAGAACTATTACACTTGATAAAACTGAACAACATCCTGAGAGGTCGAGCCAATGGTTTTCTCAGTGCTTGGCGAGTAGATTGACCATTTTGATGTCTCCATGTGGAAGACTCACTGATCTTCTTGAACTTACGACATGGCTCGTACTATAGGCACACTCTCTGGTTGCGTTTTTGCTATATTATGGATGGGAACAACATCAATAGTCCTAAGCACCTGTTCCTTATATATACAGTGCAGTAAAGAAAATATACCTATGATATCAAAAAGTTATAAACGAAAAATATGTGCCTGCATGTTATTTTACCAAGAAAAATAAGCTAAATACATATTGAATTAGCCTTAATGAACCTAGCAACATTTCGTAATAAAAATTTAGACTTCATTTTGTCAATTATCGTCACACATTCGCTTGTTTTAAAAAGTCAGATAAATGGTTATGCGTTTGGAGTAATTGAGAGAAATATAAGGCAATTTTGATGAATTTTGTTCGAGACAATACCCATCAACCTATTCAGTGTATCCATAAGAATTCATCAACACGCCACATATATTTTAAATTTATTGGCATTTTGGTGATTTTTTCATAATTTCAATTTTTTTTTATTTAGTAGATATTACTATTCCAAAACATATTTTTATGACGGAAACATATTCGGAGTATGGTCAGCATCGCACTCTAAGATATAATTTATTGTGTCTTTATTGTAGCATCAAAACATCTCGCGCTCCTTTTATTTTAATATTAAAACTTCACTAGTTTGATATTAACAAATGGGAAATAACTCAAAAAGTCCTAAATATATTGTAGGAATGTCAATTCAGTTTTAAACTTTTTAACTTGGCCAATATAGTCTTACGATGATTTTCCAATATAATACGCATAGCCAATTTAGACCAGAAATCGTTGACATACTAGTCTAATCAGCACTAGTCTTTCTATGTGGTGCGACCAACGATTCGACACATAAGACACCACCCAAAATCCCGTTGTTTTGAGGAATATTATAAATGTTTTTGTTCTCTTTTCTTGTCTTTTTTGTCTTTTGGAAAAAGTGCACCAAAAATCCTAAAACTTATTGTAAAATTGCAATCGAATCCTTAAACTTTTAAAAAGTGCAACTAAGTTCTAAAGCTTGTCAAATATGTGTAATTAAATCTCTCTGTTAACTCCATCTAATTTGATTAACAGAGAATGTTGATATGTCATTTTTATTACTTTATCAAGACAGGTGGCACTGATGTGGTACCAGATCAGAAAATAATTTTGATATATAGATAAAAAAGATCATAAGAGAAAAATTTTAGCAATTAAAAAATAAGAAAGCAATCTCCTTTTTTCTTTTTTAAAGAATGGAAGACCCGGCCTCCTTAAGTTGTCAGTGAGGGCCGGGTGATGCAGACAAGGCCTGCAGGTCCTCGCTTTGGAGCAACAAAGGCCGGCGGCGCTCACCGAGATCGCGAACACCCAACAAGCGTGACATGGGGAGGGCTTGCAAGCGTTTTGTAAGAGACATCTGATGCTTATTTCACGATGGTTTCTCGAATTTATATCGCCACCATCCGGGGTTGCCGCACCAAATTTTTATCGTTATTTTTCTGTTCCTACATCAACATCCCCTTCAGATCCTCAAAATGTTGTTCATTAATTGGTTGTCTGATTCATTTCAAGCAATGTCCACGAATCATAGGGGTTAGGTCTCACAATCTCTTTCCTCGAATATGGGTTCTCCAGGGATGGAATTGGTGGCGGCATTGGTGGTGAAACCGCGTCGCACCTGTCGTCCAGGCAAGGCTCTCTCTAGCGTCTCTACAGCCTCACGCTCGATGAGGTCCAAAACCAGCTGGGATATTCGGTAAACCATTGGGAAGCATGAATCTTCTTGACGAGCTTCTCAAGAGCATGTGGAGTGTGGAGGAATAATTTTTCACATTGTGAGGAAGTTCGCAATTTTCTGATTTTGATTGCACATCCTGAAACTAGGAATCACAAGCACCCCAACGAAATAAAAATTGGGCCGTGTTCTTATGTCGTGTTGAGAATTGTCGCCCATACCTTGAACATTCTCAAATCTTAGCAGTGACGGTGGCATTTTACATATGAAAGAAAAATATTGACTCGATAATAAACACATGAAACATATCAGTTTATATTCAAATGAAATTAAATCAATACTAGTTGTGTGTCAGTACATTAGGTGGATAAGTGAATAGGTACTAGTTTTCACTCGTCTAGTTGAATACATCAATTCAAATACACCTCATGTTTATATACAAAATCACAATTTACCTAATCCTCGCCTCAATCCTAATAATGTTGAAATCATAAGGTAGAAAATTTGCTACATGTGAAGTCCTTCACACACACACACACACACATATATTTGACTCTCCATTCAATATGTCCAATAAAGGTTACTAATGGAGGAGGACAAGTGCTTTGGAGGCTTTGCTAATTGCAATAGCATCGCCTCTCCTATCAAAGCTCAACTCTGAGTTGTTGTTAAGGGGTTTCAGTTAGCTTGCAACTTGAACCACCGTAGAGTCATACTAGAGATGGATTCCACTTTGGTTATGTTCTCAATATGATTAACAATCTGACTCCTCTAGGTCATCCATGGTTTCTTTGGTTAATTAGATTCTCTTAGCCATCTAGAGGCAATGGGAAGTCAATTGCAAATTTCTTATAGTGAGGGGAGTACTTGAGCAAATTGGATTGCAAACTATATTGTTAGATCTAGAGAATGTATAGCTTTCCATGATAGGGGTGAGCATCGGTTTACGATCAACCTTGGACTGGTCCAACCCTGCCAGTCCTAGTCCAATTCCCAGTGAAACTGAGTCGGTCCCTGATCTTGAGATCCTTCGACCAATACTATATGGGTTGGTTCTCAGTTCTGGGAATTTAGGGTTGGTCCAACCGGGACCAACCCTAACTTTATATATTTTGTATAATATATCTAAAATATTATACATACATAAATACATACATACATACATACATACATACATACATACATACATATTATATATCTAATATAATGTTTATAATGTTTTTGCATATGGTGTTACGAGTATAATTGATAGATGATTACAAGAACTTCCCATCTTGTCCCATATCTCCAGGAGCGATCTTAATCGTTTTTATGGTTTTTTGCTTTTAGTAGGTGTGAAATTTCTATTGTTGTCTTATCTTAAAATTGTTGAATATGTATTGGTATTTTATAGTTTGGTTGCACAACATCTCATTGTCAATAAATTTGTAATTTGAAGTGGTAGATATGTCTTTCTAGGGAATACAAAAAATTGAAACAAAAAATTATCGATTAATCCCGAGTTAACCTTGGAATCGAACTGAACCCATTGGGTCGGTCCAGTCCTCGGTCCCAAGCTTAATAGGGTCAGTCCTCAGTCTAAAAAATCGAGGATCAACACTATGTAGGTTGTGTGACATCCCAAATTTTCAACCTTGTTTTCTACTGAATTAGTCGGGCATTTTATTGACGCGTCTATAGAGCTGTTCTCAGAGTCGATCACTCTCGAAATAACTATACTATCTAGGGAAGCCATTAAGGAATTTTAAGGCAATAGACTTGAGAATTCGACTAGAAATCGACATCTCGACCGTGCTCATCTTTAGAGGCCTTTACAGCACAGTTTAAAATCGATTTGAGATCAGAGATAGGTTTGTTCGACTGAGAAGTGTGGCCGATCGTGGGTGACTCCACTAAATTGGAAAATTCTCGTCGATCGGCACTAATATGATTTTATTGTCATTTTGGTACCCTGTATTTGTAATTGTATCCTTGAGATTTTCACGACAATCGAGAATCGTCAATGAGTCAAGTGGGTTCATAGTGGTTCAAAGAAAATCGATCACGAGTCATTTGCATTAAAAATCTCCGAAAACTACCCAGTAGTTTAAGTTACGCTAAAAACACACCGAATGGAATTTAACCGCGAATTCAAGTCCAATTTCAAAAATTGAAGATTCTGTCATGTCACAATAAATTCTAAGACCTATGACTCAATCTCAAAAGATTTTTCTGGCACCCAAGACATTTTGGGAAAAAAGTCGGTTTATGACCGTTTTGTGCAGAAAAGGCCGGAGAGTGTTTTTGATTTCAAAATTGGGAAGCAAGATGGATATATGGGTGAGAAAAAAAGCCGAGATGATCTATGGTAGGTTGTTTGATTTTATTGAAGCCAAATGAGATTGAATCAAGTAAGGATCAGTGTCCAATTGAGAGAAAATGCTTCCAAATTCGTGCGCCCCTACCAACCCACAACCTTTGGACCACTTTGGCTTCTAGAAGTGAGCATGGTTGGCAGATTGTGAGCCAAGGGTTGATATTTGGCCTAGGATGATTGTAAGAGATATTTTTGTGGAAAATATTGGCAATAGTGGCCCACTCTCTCTCTTATCTCTCCCCCACCCCTCCTTGGTCGGCCACTCTACCCTCTCCCTCCTCCAAACCGTACGACTAGCAACTGAGGAGAAAGAGAGCAACATCCGTCGCCGCTTGGACGCCACCGCCACACCGGGTCGCTGCCGTTCGCACACCCATGCTGTAGTGTAAACAATATGTGATGTAGCTCGACTAGAAAGTATTGATTCATCTCAGGGCAAGGATGCACCGTTTTACCCGTGCACCGCCTGCCCTCTCCGCCTCCAATCTCGCCGTCCAGCCGCTTCTGCTGTGCATCACAGCCACTGGTCGGGCCAAGCCAGAGCTCGTTTGGCCACCAGTAAGTCCCGCCAAGGCCGGTTTGCCCTTTTCCACCTTTACCGATCAATTTCCTGCTTTAAACCAAACTTTTTGGCCACCATTTCAGCAAGATCAGAATAGAAACAAATAGGGTTTTGTAGCAACTTCCAAGCCCGTGTTGAGGTAGTTTCGGACCTCAAAAGTTGGCCCACCTTTGGAGAAAAACGTCCCCCATGGTGTTCCCTACGTTTTGATCCGAGCAGATTGTTAAACGAGTGAGTTTAGCTTACTAATCCTTACTTAGTTTGCTAATGATGCTTAAGGGTTGATTATATTTAATTAAGTGCAATTAGGTGGTTAGATTAGAGTAGATTAGTGATTATTAATTAATTATGATGCATGTTAGGCTTTTGACTAATGTAATTAGCTAGAGGATAGCCTATATTATCCCGACCCGTCTCGGGCTTCAATTAGGCATTACGGGCCTAAATTGGATTATTTATTAATTTTCGAAATTAATTTAATTAATTATTCATTTTCCAGAAATTAAGCAGGGATAGTCGATGACCCGAATTTTATGCTGATTGTCGTGGTGCAGCCTGTTTATTTATTTGAGCTCTACGTTGTGTTGAATTGAATTGATTGTGCAACTTGAGGAATTATTCCTAAATTGTTTGGAATTTGAGTAACTGATTGGTATATAGCTGAGTATAATTATATAGCGCCAATAACATTTTGATGGGCTATAAAGTGGAGGAAGTCATGAGAATGAATTAAATATACTCTTGGCTAAGATCAATTAGGTACGATAATATCAAGTATTATAAAGTTGGGAAAGAATTATGTAGCACGTGGTTCTGTGATTTATTATATCACCCCGGAGAAAACGACGCCTGAGAGCATGCAAGTAAATTGTTTATAATGGTTCTATGATCAAATATATCACCCCGGCGAAAACAACGCTCGAGAACATGTACGTACATTGTTTATATTGGCTCTATGATTAAGTATATCACCTCGGCGAAAACGACATCAGAGAGCATATACATGATTTATAGACCTACGTGGTTCGATGATTAAGGATATCACTGGTGAAAACAACGCTTTAAAGAACTAACGTAACGCTATAGTACATACATCATTATGAACATACGTGGTTCGGTAATTGAGGATATCACTGGCAAAAATGGCGCCTTAAAGAACGCACGTAACTATCTATTGTATACATCACGTTGGTGAAAACGGCACCATAGAGAAAGAATATACATGATTTATAACATATGTGGTTCAGTGATTAGGCATATCACTGGCGAAAATGGCACCTTAAAGAACACACGTAATTGTCTTCTACATACATCACCCTGGCAAAAACGACACCCGAGAGTATTAATGTAGCTCTGTGACTAAATATACTATTGGAGGTTATATAGTGCGGAGTGAAATGACTTAGAAATGGTTCGACCGACTTGTAACCGATTAGGTCGATTGATCATTGCTTTGATATGATGTTGTGAATTGATTGATTAAATGGAAATGACCTTGAGATGGGCCGACTGACATGTAATCGATTAAGTCGATTGATCAAAATATTGATCTATGATGTGATTGCTTCGGTGCCTATTGAATTGTACTAATATGCAGGTGGAATCTGAGGCCAAGGTAAGTCCTCTGACCTGTGTATGCATAGGCAGCTTGGATAGCGTATTGATTTACTAATTGAGTTTTAGGGGGTAGAACTTGCTGAGACGTTATCTCATTGGTTATTAAATAACCATTTCAGGTCCATAGATGGCTCTCCTGAGTTTTTGGGTCGGCTTAAGAAGATCACAGAGCAGACCTCTTACTTTCCATTCAGCAGAAGAACAACCCAAGTACCAAAATTTGGCACAGAGGAAAACTTAAGTGTCAAAACTTCAGAAAGGTACACTTAAGTGCCAAAATCGGAATAAAGTGGATTACTTAAGTGCCACTTTGACCAAAATCCGACCAAATTGCTAACGTGGCAATTTTTCGGTGAGTTTGGTGTAAAACGACATCATTTTGCACGCTGATGTGGTGACAAATTGCAAGAACGACGTCGTTTTTGTGTTTGATGTGTAAATAATTAATATAAAAATTAATTAAATTAAATTTAAACTTAATTTATTTAAAATATTCTAATTTTTTTTAAAGGGGGGCGAAGGGGCTGAGGGCTGAGCCATTGCTGCCGCTGCTGGGAAAGGCTGGCGACGGAGGGGGGAGGGTCAGCCGGGGTTGTCGGCCCCTGGCTGATCAGGAACGAGGGCTCGCGAGCCCTCACAGGATTTGGGCAAGGGCCACAACCCTCACCCCAGATCTAGGCGAGGGCTTGCAGGCCCTTGCTGCCGGTCGGTCGGCGTCGCCAACCCTTGGCCAAGGCCCAGCGACCTCGGCCGATGCTCCCCCCACCATCACAGGCCCTTCTCGGTGACGGTGGGGAGGCGGCGAGGGCCCGCGAGCCCTCGCCCAGATCTAGGGCGGGGGTTGCGGCCCTCACCCAGATCCGGCGAGGGCTCGCAAGCCCTTGCCGCCGATCGGCCGGCGTTGCCAACCCCTAGCCAAGGCCCAGCAACCCCGATCGATGCTCCCCCCACCATCCTTGGCCCTTCCCGGTGATGGCAGGGAGGTGGCGAGGGCCCACAAACCCTTGCCCAAATCTGGGGCAAGGGTCATGGTTGGAACCTGGCCGACCCTTCCCCCTCCGTCGCCGGCCTTTCTTGGCGGCGGCGAGGGCTCAGGCCTCAGTCGCCCCTTCGGCAACCCCCTTTTTTTGTTTTTTAATTTTTAGAATATTGTAAATAAAATTAAGTTTAAATTAATTTTTATATTAATTATTTACACATCGACACAAAACGATATCGTTTTTGAAATTTGTCACCACATGAGCATGCAAAACGACGCCGTTTTGCACCCAACTCACTGGAAAATTGTCACGTTAGCATTTTGGCTAGATTTTGGCCGGAGTGACACTTAAGTAATCCATTTTACTTTGAAACTGGCACTTAAGTGTACATTTTCAAAGTTTTGGTATTTAAGTGTCTCCCCGTGCCAAGTTTTGGTACTCCAGGTATCCCAAACTCCTTTTCGTTCTATGGGTGCCCTAGGGGCTAGACCTATGAGCTGGTAAGGTCTATAGTTTCGATCAATGTGGGTTTCACCCACAAGGTGCCCCATCAATATAGATCGTGGTATCGTCAGGCTCAAGATGGCTAGAGAGAGGGTCCCCTGCCGGAGTCTGAGATACCTCTATGTGTTATGGAAGCTACCTTCGGGAAAGGCAATGCAGATCCCCCTCCGGGCCCTGTCGTAGATGCATTAGACTTGAACTGAAAGCTCCAGTTGGAGCAAGGAAGATGGCGAGGAGGATGACAAGGAAGATGACGAGGAGGTGGATGAGGACCCGTAGCTTGTGGAACCGCACCCCTACTTGAAGACCTTGTTCCTGACTTGTTTAAATTGAGCATGACTTAGTAGCCTGCTATATATATATGTGTGCACTGGTTTGCAATGTATATAAGTGTGGTTTTATTTGAAAGTTCGAAATTTAGTCCTACTTTCCTATCTCACTATTTTATTGTCTGGGGATTATTGTATATGCTTCCACATGCGTATTAAAAAGAAAGAGTTGGCAATGCGTCCTGGGACATTGCTATTAATCGACTAGGTGATGGATGAGCACGCGTTCGAGAATCGGGGCGTGATAGGTTGGTTCTAAGATTAGGGGGTGGATCGATCCAACTCGAATCATGCTCACCCCTATTCCATAATATTCCTCCATGTGGTTTATCTAGTTCTTTGATAGGAAAATTCAAGTGGCACACCACCGCCCGCGGTGATGCAACTGGCTTCGGACCCTCTCCCCCTCCTGAAGGGGAGGAGTTCGAATCCTAGAGGCGTCACATTCGCGTGACTCACCCGAGACTGGGTCTGTGGTGGTGGCTTAGTCCGCCCCGAATTTACGCCGCTGGTTGCCAACTGTACGGTGGTTCCCAGGTCACAAAAAAAAAATCGAGTGGCACCTTGATGCCTCGTTGATGTACAGTTGTGCCTTACCAATTTAATAGTCTCTAGGCCCCCTTTTCTCAAAACTATGGAAATTACCTGACCTGAGTTCTGGAGCGGATATGGGTTTTGCAATGTACAATTCCATTAAATTTGAATGATGGGTTCTATCAGGAAATTTTCAAAATATACACAGTTAAAAGTAAGGGGAAATGGTATAAATACACGGAGAATCTTCATTATCCTTCCATGAAAGGGTTATGCACATCACTGAAATCACGCGCAATTGCCAACTCATCAAATTCCAAAAGCAGCGTAGTGTTATTGCTTGCTTAATACCTACTTATCATTGTCATAGATAACTCTTTAGAACTTTGCTATAATCTATTCACATGTATACATAACGTATTTCATATTAAAATGGAAGGGCAACGGAAAAAAAAAAAAAATAGTACCACAGTCAAATGAGAAAATTTAATTTTTATAGCTATATAAGACCGCATCATAAGAGTATGCTAATGATTAAAAACCTAAAACAAAAGTGAAATAAAAATGAAGGAGAAGACCTGAGTTGTGGTGGAGTTTCAGCCAAGAGAAAAATGGAAGAAGCGATAGATTCCTCCCTCGGCTTCTTCCAGACCCTGTGTGTGTGCTCTTCATAGTAGGGTTGCCGAAGAAGCGATCAACAGAGTGCGTTTCTTTTGAATAAGAAGCAGATCGGTTTATAAAAGGCAATTGAGTTTGGGCTCTTCTCTCTTTATATTTATTCCTATTTTTTATTTTGTTCTTTTGAATTGGTTCTATTAAACTGCTTGACAATCAAATTAGATCGATAGGTCTGGAGCACAACCACTCTCTAGTAAAAAAAAAAAAGAAGTGGCTGGTTCTGTTAGATCGGACTGGAACCGACGATCTGGTCCCTCAATGCTTGATTCCCAATTTTGAGATTCGGTCTAGTTCCCGATTGCACGTTAGACTTCCAATGGTCCCCAGGCCTACGTTGCTGAACCTACAGTCACCGCCGACCATTCCCCCACTTTCGAAAGAAACAATACGCACGAGGAAACGACGCACTAAGGAAAAAAACGTATCAGCCATGTCCAAGGATCAACAAACGTCCAGACCCGACCCGAAATCAGAGGAGACCTAAGCGAGATCTGGTTCGAGCGTTTCGTCGATCAGGCGAGATGCATTAGACCAGGAAAAAAGAAAACGAGCCAACCGAGCCCCGCAACATTCGACAAGGAACAACCCAAGACCCGCAGCATACATACGAACGGGGCCAAAAATCATGCGCGCAAGACAAACGGCGGAACCCGCAACGGAACAAAACAGGGCACTAAAAACAGGGGAGGTTTTGTGGACGCTCCCTACGCGGCTCGCGACGGAAGGAACTGGGACCAACGTAAACCGAACCTACCGCAGCTTATATTTGAACAGGGCGTGACGGCGACCAGCGACTCTCCTCGCGGTCCGCTCTCACTCGCGGTCCGCTCCTCACGCTCACTCTCAGTTTCCCTCTCCAAGATCTCAAGTTTTTCTGTGTTGGGCATTTTGTCGAACGTCTCTCAAGCACCGCACTCAAGAACTCTCTCTCTCTCTCTAAAAAGCTCCTCCTTCGCCCTTGGTCTTATCCGTTGGTGAATTCAGGAAGACGATGAATGCATTGGGAGCGATGCGACACGAGAATCTACTTTTCCTGAAGGATTACTATTACATTAGAGACGAGAAGCTCCCGTTGTTCGATTACATGGCCCTGAGAAGCTTGAAGGGACTTTTACACGGAGGCATGGGGTGGGAAAAGACCCCGCTAGGCTGGGAAGTCAGGCGTGGCATCGCTCTTGGAGCTGCCTAGGCCATAGAGTACTTGCACTCTCAAGGTCCCAATGTCTTCCGTGGAAAAATCAAGTCAACCAGTGTCCTCCTTGCAACGTCTTATGATCCGTTAGTTTCCGATTATGGCCTGAACCACATCCAAGCGCCTCTCAGAGGCGACCTGCAATGTCTGTAGTACAGAGGATGATTGAAGACTCGCAGTCACAGCCACAGCACAACAAGATCATTGAAGCGAACGATGACTTGTCTAAAAGGACAAGGTTATTTTTTCTTTCCCAGAAACTGTCAAAGTTCATCCCTGAATCGTCTAGATTCTGTATAAAAACATTGCCAACAAACGATTTATTTGAACTTTTGCTGTGCACAATTGATGCAATGAACAACAACAGCAAGTAGCTCCCCTTCACCTGACCAAATTATTGGTTTACAGACTTACATTCTCTCCTAGTCTACAGAGATAATCTCCCCCAGAAAGTGCATGTTGTCTCCTGCATTAAAATGAAGTAACAGAGTCTACGGTAAGCTTTCACTTATTCAGTATCAGTACGCTGTAATAATCTATATGTGCCATATTGACAGATTCCAGGATTCTATGTATGCTCCTTTATTTTTGTGGTTGGATGCAATAACAGCCTCTAGTCTAATTTTCTAAGATTTTCCTCCTCTAGGAGCACTAGAGTACTTCAACAATAGGGGAACTAGTGGAGATCTTATGTGACAAGTAATGAATGAGGGTAATAATGTCAAAAGAACAGAGAAGCTTCGGTACCGTAGTTTTTGGTCTTTTTCCCATTTTGGTCATAAAACAGGGCTCTAGGCTCATGAAACAACTGCAGACTAAAAACTTAGGACTGATGACTTTGTTACTTTGCAGATGAAGCATATACTTGCTGGCATGTCATTAGTTGGGCTGTTGTGAGTAGTCAACCAACCCTGATTAAATAGCTGCACATCACAAGCGCTAACTTCCATAGAAGCATGTCATTGCATTTTATATCACCACTGATTGCAAGTACATTTCTTGTCTCAGCTAAAAGGAAATGCTTGTCCTAATCAATTCACACAATCCATAGCCCTGCTTTAACCTGGGATGATATCCATACTCATCTTAACCAACTTCCAGCAACTGCATAACCTTGATAGCTTTTTGAGGGTGCATCAATGTCTTACTGACAAGCCAAATGGCCTTGGGGCTTAACTGCGATGAGATGGGTTCAGCTCAGGCCGGATTGAAGAGAAGAAAACCCATAAATCATCAAAGATCGCTAGGGTATCAGAATATTGAGATCAAACCCAAAACCAGAGTAGGTCGTCCAGTGTCCAATCCAAAAGACCATAGCACTGAAAGTAGGTGCACGAGTAATTCACCAAGACTTAAGAAAATACAAGTAGAAGTTATTTTCTTTGAAAAGCTGGAAAGCCTAGGAAGTAGAAAGAAGTATATTCCAATACAGAGCTAATTAGCTGCAAGTTCTCTGTAAGGCTCCTCTGGGTGCTCCTGACTAGTCATAAATGCATATTTCACAACTCCCAAATGAACTTGCCAGTGAAAGGTCATAAGCATTCAAGATGTTCATCTGCAGAAGATTTCCATGAGGATCATTTCATTAGTTTATTCATCAGTTCTCTTGAAATATCACTCACCCTACACCTCAATGGAAATGATCTGCAGTAGATGGGTTTTCTAACCTTTTCTAGTCGCTATTTCTTGGAAGTTTAAGAAGCTGTTTTTGTGGTTTAGTTTCTAAACAACTTTTTGACAGCGTAGCAAGTCATCATTCACAATTTGGAAGCTTTCTTGCACAAGTACTTCATTTCATAGACTATCAAGTTCATACTGAGCCCAAAGGAAGATTGTGCTTGATGATAGATGTCTCCTGTTAGCTTTCTCTATTTTGGTACACTAATCTCATGCACATAATGATTTACTTATTTGGATGTTGATGCAGTGTTCAATTACTGTCTTAACTGGGATTGGTCTTTTTTTGGCCAAGTTACCACAGACTGGTTGTAGGATGACGAATATAAGTTTTACATGGGAGGCATAGTTGCAAAACTCCAAGACCAATTTCCTGCAGCCTCTTTCATGGTGCTCAATTTCAGAGAGCAAGATAACCAAAGCCAAATGGCTAATTTGTTGTCTGGATAAGATATAACTGTCATAGAACTCCCTCAAAATTATGGAGGTTGCCCCTATACTGAGAGTGGAGATTATCCACAACTTTTGAGATCTACCAATGAATGGTTGTCATCTGATATGCAACAGAATGTGCTGTCGATGCATTGTGAAAGGGGTGTGTGGCTAGTTTTGGCATTCATGTTGGCTTCTCTTTTGTTATATAGGAAGAAGCAGGATGGGGAGCAGAAAACACTTGACATGATTTACAAGAAAGCGCCCCGTGAACTCTTGCAGCTGACATCAACACTAAATTTGTTCCCTTCCCAGCTGAGATACCTCCGCTATCTTTCCATGCAGAATGCTGGTTCAGATTGGCCTCCACCAGACAAGGCGCTTGTAATCAAAAGTGTTGAGGGGGCATGTCGTCCTACTGTTAAGATAACAGGACAGGATCCCTTTATGGTTGCTGATCAAACTCCCAAATTTCTGTTCTCCACACCCAGAAGGAGTGAACGTGTGAGGCATTACAAACAGGTAATTCTAATTTTGTTGGCAATCAAAATAACCTAAAATTATTCAAGAGATCTTGATCGTATATGTTTGTCAGGTATGACTCCACTTGCTCTCCCATTTATTCATTGCTTTCTAGAACCAAACTTTTTCTCCTTATATATTTGTAAATCCTTGCTGGATTTGTGGATTGGAGCTGTAGGCAGTCACAGTTATCTAAATGTTTTGAATGTCTTAGTAACAGAGTTCTCCCTTTGTTAATCTGTCAACCCTGTTAAATCAAGCTGCAAAGTTCATTGTTTTGCAGGTTTTCAATCGCATTCTGTAAAAAAGGCAAGTATCCGCATTCTGAGAACCTGGCTAAGTTCAGTCTCCTTTTGAGTATATAAAACAGAATACATGCTTATGTGCAATCTAGTCAGAAGGATGAGTTATTGTTCTTTTATTTTTCTTTTTTTAGAGGCTATCATTCATTTATTTTGCTTTCCTGGCAATAGTGTTTTGCTTCATAGTTAATACTGACTACAACTCTCCGAGGAATACAAGAATGTAAGAAAATAAATATTCCCTCTTGAGCACCAATTGCAGGGCCACTGCCTCATCCATCAGTCCATTTTGATGTGTGAGTTCACCAATGAATCATGGATGCTTAAGGAAATAGATGGATATAATGGTAGTTGACTATTTTAATTGTTCATATATTTTACTGCAGGCACTCAGTGAAACGGTTAAATTGGACATCCATTGTAATGCTTAAGGTGATGTTGTGCTCGAGTGTATGAGTATGGATGCTGGTCTTGAACATGGAGAAACAATGTTCCATGCATTGTTTAATACTGCATTCATATCGGATAATGTTCTGAAGCTTGAGTTTGATGGAATGGATGTCAGGTGGGGTCACCAGAATCAATTTCCTAAGGAATTTATGGCACAGGTACTGGTTAGACGTCAAACCAACCATCTGTTATTTGACTTCATTTATTTTTCCTGGAAAGTAATTCATGTTCACTATCTGTGTATGGGCAGATTATTTTCTCACAAGCAGATGCCGCTACTTCACTCACAGTGGTTGATTTGTCCAGTGATGAGGAGCAAAAGGAGAACCGAATAGAGATAAGCTTGACAAAGATTGTGTTGATGCTGATCAAAGTAGCAAAGAAGCAGAAATGCCAGAACTATAGATATCGAGGAAGAAAGAAGAAAAACAGAGGAAACAGAGAGAACAGAGCATAAAAACTGCCTTCTTCAGTTCTCTAGTAAAAAGTCAAGTACAAAACACGACTTAAACCAAAAAGAAAAAAAATAACTGCACACACACACGTTCAGCTTGTAACTGCACCCGAACAAGTACTTAACTTCCTAAATAACACAACAACAACTGCATAACATAATTGACTAAGTAAGAAAATAAACTAAAACAATATAAAACAGAACAGAGAAGCTTTAGTCTAAAAACAGCAGCACCGAGACATCAAAAATCCAACAAACTCCTCCTTGGATCAGTAGCTGCTGCATACTCCAATTTTCTTTCTTAATGCTTCAAATCTTCCAGCTTGAAGTGGTTTAGTGAACATATCAGCAAGTTGATCTTCAGATCTGCAATAAACCAGCATGACCTCACCATTTTGTTGCACCTCACGTAGAAAGAAGAACTTGACCTTGAAATGCTTAGTTTTGCCATGAAAAACTGGGTTCGAGATATTGCAATTGCAGCTTGGTTATCCACATTGATCTTGATACATTCATTGGAGTTCAGCCAAAGATCTTTCATTATCTTCTTCAGCCATAAGGCTTGATTTGCAGCTGCAGTAGCAGCTATAAACTCTGCTTCTGCAGTAGATTGAGCTACAATTTCTTGCTTTTTAGAACACCAAGTGAAACAAGCTGATCCTAAACTGAAACAGTACCCAGATGTACTCTTCATATCATCCATCGAGCCAGCCCAATCACTATCAGAATAACCTTGTAGATTGAATTCTTGACTCCTTCGAAACTTCACTCCAAAAAACATGGTTCCTTTCAAATACCTTAAAATCCTTTTAGCTGCAATCAAATGAAGCTGACTTGGATCACTCATAAATCGGACAGAACACTTACAGCAAATAGAATGTCTGGTCTGGTTGCTGTGAGGTACATGAGACAACCTATTAGACTTCGTACATCGAGACATCCACGAGCCTTCGGTTCCATCACTCTTCGCAACTTCTCTTTTGCTGCCATAGGTGTCTTGACACTTCGACATTCTTCCATCTGAAACTTCTTCAAAATTTCCTTTAAGTACTTCCTCTGACAAATGAAGATTTCATAAGGACTTTGCTTGATTTCCAGACCTAAGAAGTAAGCCATTTTTCCTAAGTCTGTCATCTCAAAACTAGCAAATAAGCCTTGCTTAACATTTTCTATCAGCTGAACATCATTTCCTGTTACCAAAAGATCATCCACATATAGAGACAGAACTACCACACTATGATTCACTTTCTTAATATAAAGAGTGAACTCACTCAAGCTCCTTTTAAAACCTAAATCCAGTATATATCGATCAATTTTTCCATACCAGGCTCTTGGAGCTTGCTTCAGTCCATATAAAGCTTTGTGCAATTTGTATACACTCTCTTCTTGCCCTTTAACATAGAACCCTTCAGGTTGTTCAATAAAAATTTCCTCTTCAAGCTCACCATTTAGAAATGCAGACTTGACATCAAGCTGAAAAATAGTCCAACCCTTCTCGGCTGCAACAGCTAACAGGAGTCTTACTGTGTCTAGTCTTGCAACTGGAGCAAAAGTTTCAGAATAGTCTACTCCCCATACCTGAGCATAGCCTTTCACAACTAGCCTTGCTTTATACTTGTTAATAGAGCCATCAGGATTGAGTTTTGTCCTAAAGACCCACTTAACTCCAATTACATTCTTATTTAATGGCCTGTCTACCAATTCCCAAGTCTGATTTTTTTGAATCATTGTCATCTCCTCCCCGCATTGCTGCAAACCACTTCGATCTTCCTTGGCTTCAGCAAAATTTGATGGTTCAAGCACGCCACATTACTCATTTCATAGATCTCAGCAAGTGACCTTGTGCCTCTTACAGGTTCATCATCTATATTTTCTTCCATTTCCCCGTAATTTCATTAGTCTCCACATCGGTTTCAGGTTGTCTTTCAAAGTGCTTCAATTCGTGTTCCTTCCATTTAACCAATTCCATTCATCTTCCTCTAAGAACATAACATCTCTGCTCACAGTAATCTTCCTTGTCTTTGGATAGAAAATTCTGTAAGCCTTTGATTGAGAGCTATATCCAACAAAAATTCCAATCTCAGCCTTTTTATCAAGCTTATCCCTTTTGACATCAGGAATATGAGTATAACACAAACTTCCAAAAACCTTCAAATTTTTCACAAGGTTTAGTATCTTGCCAGCCCTCGAGAGGTGTTAGTTTCTCTAAAGCTTTTGTAGGTAATCTATTTAAAAGAAATACAGCGTGTTGGCTGCCTCAGCCCAAAAACTTTTAGGCAAATTCTTTTCCCGCATCAAACATCGGCCATCTCCATAATGCTTCTATTTTTCCTCTCACTAACCCCATTCTATTGAGGTGAGTAAGGGGCTGTAAATTGCTGTACAATTCCAGCTTGCTCACAAATCAGTTTGAATTTGTTAGCTGTATACTCAGATCCATTGTCTGACCTGAGAGCTTTGATTCTCTTCCCACTTTGATTTTCAACTAATGCTTTAAACTTCATAAATACATCAGCTACTTCAGATCTTAGCTTGCAGAAATAGATCCAGCTCATTCTAGTCGATCATCGGTAAAAGTAATAAAATACCTGCTTCCATTTAAAGAAGGTTCGAGACATAGGTCCACACACATCGGTGTGAACTAATTCCAGCTTTTGATATGTCTTCGAGACTCCTCCTTTGAAGGGAAATCTAGTTTGTTTGCCAAGAAGGCAGGTTCTGCATTGTGGAAGCTCTTCCTTCAAGCTTGGTAAATCATCTACCAGGCCATTTCTCTGCATAACCAGCATACTCCTCCTATGAACATGCCCCAATCTTTTGTGCCACAGCTCTATATTCTCTTCTGTACACTTCAAAGCCATCTGCTGCATCTCATTTGGTTTGAACGCAAAACTTTTATCCCTCATTTGAACTCTCAAGACTTCATTGCTGTCAGTATCTTTAATGAGACATTCCCTTCCTTCGAACTTCACTATATAGCCCTTCTCCACTAACTGACCAACACTTAACAAATTCTGGTCAATGTTTGGCACAAAGAGGACATCCCTGATTAACTTCACCCCCTGGTTTCCTTTAACAGCAACTACACCTTTACCCTGAACTTCAATATGCTGTCCATTGCCAATTCTGACTTTGGACTTTACCATTTTGTTTATGCTCTTGAATAGCTCTAAGTTGCCAGTCATGTGATTAGTACAACCACTATCTATCAGCCATGTATTATTTTCGATTGAATATTCACCAGCTGAAGCAACAAATAAGTGCTCTTCCTCAACTTCACTCACTGCCACTTGTGCTTCTCCTGTTTGCTGATAGGCTTTCCCTTTGCAAATAGCTTCCATATGACCCAACTTGTGGCATTTTCTGCACCTCGCATCTGGCCTTTTCCAGCATCTAAAGGACTGATGGTTGGTTCCACCACAATCGACATGGCCTTTTATTATTTTTCCATTTGCTAGATCCACCAGCATTTCCTTCTTTTGGTAAAAATTTCGAATCAGCAACATTTCCCTTAAACTGAATCCATTTCTTCCCTTTGCCTCCATCATTTTGCTTTACTTTGGCTTGCAATGCCCCCTCAACATGATCTTCTCTCCTCATTAGTCTTCTTTGCTCCTGTGCCTACAAAGCATTCAGCAACTCTGCAAGTTTTATATCAGCCAAGTCCCTTGTGTTTTCCAGAGAAGCTATAGTAGCTTCAAATTTTTCTAGAAGAGACACTAGGATCTTCTGAACA
The DNA here is from genome assembly GCA_016097595.1 of Eucalyptus pumila. NCBI lineage: Eukaryota > Viridiplantae > Streptophyta > Magnoliopsida > Myrtales > Myrtaceae > Eucalyptus > Eucalyptus pumila. The sequence continues at coordinate 26,155,363 of CM027848.1, forward strand.
AGCCTATCATCCCTCAAGTCGCTTCCCAAAACTCGATTTTATCGCTATTCCCACTAGCCTATCCGAGTATTCCTTCACCGACTCGATTCCTTCATCTGCTGTCTCTCAAATTCTCTCAAGAGATTCAGCACCTTCATACCTCTTATCTTCTCATCTCCTTCATATTCTTCCTTCAAGAAATCCCATATGACCTTCGCAGTCACACTTCATAATTCTAGTGAAGATGGTAGGCGAGACAATGACATACGTGGCAAGATTTTGCCTTGGCTTTCCTTGTGGTTCTCTCTTTATGAAGCTTGATTTGATTCATGGTCGGATTATTTGGAAGTGGAGCAACTTCATAATCATCCTCCACAACTTCCCACAGATCATGACCCTCCGAAATGCTTTCATTTTAACAGCCCATGCTTGATAATTCTCTCCAGAAATACCGGAGAAGCCATCGTAGAAAAACCACTTGAACCTGTCTCCATCACCCTCTAACCTCTTTGCACTACAATACTTGCTTCACTTCACAGTCCCTCAAGATCATTCGATGCTCGATACCACTTTGTTGATGCTGATCAAAGCAGCAAAGAAGCGAAATGCCAGAACTATAGATATCGAGGAAGAAAGAAGAAAAACAGAGGAAACGAGAGAGAACAGAGCATAAAACTGCCTTCTTCAGTTCTCTAGTAAAAAGTCAAGTACAAAACACGACTTAAACCAAAAAGAAAAAAATAACTGCACACACACACGTTCAGCTTGTAACTGCACCCGAACAAGTACTTAACTTCCTAAATAACACAACAACAACTGCATAACATAATTGACTAAGTAAGAAAATAAACTAAAACAATATAAAACAGAACAGAGAAGCTTTAGTCTAAAAACAGCAGCACTGAGACATCAAAAATCCAACAGATTGAACCCGAGGAACTGCCTGCTGAAGGGCAAGCAATCCACTCTTTAACCCCATCTTATGGTACTAATACAAGTCCTGAAGAGAACAAAATTCAAAGACTGCCTGTACACTCCAACGTGTCCAACTCAACTCTGCTGCCAGCACCACCTTCATCATCAGAAACTTCAGTTCATTCAGCTCTCGAGGGATCTATTGGAAGTTTTGAACTAGTCACAAAATCACCGTACTATTCACCAAGTTTTGAGTTAGATCAACAATATGGCACCACAGTGGAAGGGAATGGTCAGTCATTCTCAGTGTTTGATCTCGCAGGTTCATTATCTTCTTCCTCTGTACAATCCCAGGCATACTTATTGGCTTCCCCTCCTCCACCACCACCACTTCCTTCCCGATCAAAGGGAGCATCATCATTGAACAGTATGAAAAAGGTCTCGTTTGATCCCCTTTCTCAAGCTTCTTCTCCAGACTCACTTGTTCTAGGAACTCCACCGTCCATTATGGATAATTCACCACAGGCTTATATTCCTTCTCCTCCTTCTGTGGCTCAGATGGAGCAAATGATGCCTTCTTTTGAACTGTCTCAAGATGCAATTACGACACAAAATATTGTTGAACCCCTCCAAAAATGCTGGCCCTCAAACATCAACCATCTTCATCTTTGGCGATGCGTTAAGTTGTCATCTCAGGTAATACGTTGAGAATGGAATTGTTTATTGCATGCTTCCAGTCACAGGGAAATGTTCGACACTCATTTTATATTGTTGACCGGAGAGGCTTATGAATTTTTCCGACTTAAAACATAGTCTGGTGCAGGTACCTCAATTGAAATGAACTGCCTCAAGTTCTCATCTCAGGTAATACGTTGAGAGCAGAATTGTTTATTGCATGCTTCCAGTCACAGGGAAATGTTCGACACTCATTTTATATTGTTGACCAGAGAGGCTTGTGAATTTTTCCGACTTAAAACATAGTCTGGTGCAGGTACCTCAACTGAAATGAACTAACTTTACTCACTTTTCACAACTTATTCATCATTTACAGTTGAGTTCCACTAGGTCCAGTTCAGCAACAGAGTCGCTAAAAAACTGTGTGACCAATCGGTGAGATGCATTATACAATGCAAACATGAAATAGGCAGTCATCCATCAGATGAAGGATTGTTTTGGCTAATGTTACCATGTAATGCTCCTATAATAACTACCACATAATTTGCTTCTTGATTTTCCTTTTTTTTTTTTCTCATCATTATTGTTGTAACTCGTTTTTTTGTTTATACTAATGTTTAGATTTATCTTTCATGTTCTGAAAAATGATTAAATTTGTTCAATATAATATACTTAAGCCTTTTTGTTTTACTATCTTAGGGAACAAAAAAAATTGAAGCTCTTTGCCGAAAATTTGATGCTCAGTTGCTCTACAATTTTGTAAATAGAGAAGTTGAGAGGCTATCTAATCTAAGATACCTTGAAGTGTGGATTTTCCAAGACAACTGGCCTTCAAATGATGGAGGATATGGAGATTCGATATGCTTGCTATTGAGTAAGATAGGTATTTGTGTTTGTCAGCTAGGTAGACAATTCTTTTTGCCGTCCTTTCAACAATGACAATAACAGACATCCAAACAAGAGTTGATTAGGTCATCCTCATGAATTAATTGGAGTTTTACTGATTGTGCACACTACATAATTTATCTTCTTGAAATTGATAAAACCAAACAGCATTCTAAGAGGTCGAGCCAATGGTTGTCTTAGTGCTTGGCAAGAGGATTAAAAGAAGTTTGACATTTAAAGTGCTAAAAACTTGGCACGGGAATACTTAAGTGTCAAAAGTTTGGAAATATACAATTAAGTGCCAAATTTGGAGCAAAATATATTAGTTTAGTGTCAATGGCGCGAAAATCCAGTCAAAATACTAATGTGGCGTTTTTCTGATGAGGCAAGTGCAAAATGACATCGTTTTGCAATGCTGATGTGGTTAGATGAGTTCAAAATGATGTCATTTTGCACGTTGATATGGAAAGAAATGAAAAAAAAATGATGTTTTGACTCGGTTTGAATTTTAATATAGATAGTAGTTAAACTAAATTCAAAACTAAAATTAAGTCGAAAATGACATCATTTTGCACGTTGATATGGAAAGAAAAATAAAAGATGATGTTGTTTTGACTCAGTTTGAATTTTAATATAGATAGTAGTTAAACTAAATTCAAAACTAATATTAATAATTATAAAGAAGAAGAAGAAGAAGAAGTAAAATTAATAATTATAAAGAAGAAGAAGAAGTTCCAGGTGTTGGGTGAGGGCTGTGAGAGCCCTCACCGCCACCTCGCCATTGTTGCTGGGAAAGGTCGGTGATGGTGGGGGAGGGTTGGCTAATGTTGCTGGGCTCGCTCAAGTGGGTGGTGGCCCTCGATGTTGGTTAGCCAAGGTTTGTCGGCCTTTTCAGCTAGGGCTCGGCAACACCAATCGACCCTCCTCCCGCCGTTGTTGGCCTTTCCTAGTGACAGTGGTGAGGGGCCGATGAGGGCTTGCATAGCTCTTGCCCAATGCCTGCAATTTTTTCTTTTTCTTTTTAAATAATTTAGTTTTAAATTTAATTTAATTAATATTCATATTAATATTCAAATCAAAGGCAAAATGACATTTTTTTGGCTTTTTTTTTTTTTTTTTTTGCTGATTTAGCTTTTTGGCAAGTCATGTAGGCGATTATATTAATAAAACATTGCCATGTATGATTTATGGCTAGGGTCGTCGAACTTGGCACTTAGGTATCCCAATTTTTTTTTTTTAAAAGAGACACTTAAGTATATCTTTCGTAACTTTTTAACACTTAAGTGTCTTTTCGTGTTAAGTTTTGGTACTCACGCTATTCTTTTGTTAAGGATTTACCATTTTGACGTCTCCATGTGTTAGACTCGTCGATCTTCGCTAACTTATGACATGACTCGCATTTTAAGTAAATTCACTGGTTGCATTTTTGTTGTGTTATGGGTGGGGACAACTTAAATAGTCATAAGCACTCGTTCCTGATGTATAGACTGAGGTAAAGAAAATATACCTGTGATATCAAGAGGTTTTAAACAAAAAATATCTGCATGCGTGTTAATTCACCAAGAAAAATGAGCCAAAATACACATGGAATTAGCATATGATCAACCTAACTACATGGAATTAGCGTCTAATCAACCTAGCTACATTCCGTAATCAAAGTTAAGACTTCATATTGTTAATTTTGGTCACAAGTTCGCTTACCCAAAAATCGGCTAAATGGTTGCGTTTGGACCCATGGAGAGAAATATAAAGCAATTTCAATGAATTTTGTTCGAGACGATACCACTCAACACATTCGGTGAATCCAACAAAATGCATCAACACACGACATCATTTTGATTATTTATTGACAGTTTGGTGATCTTTACATATTTTCAATATTTTTGTTTGGTTGATATTAATAAACCAAAATGTACTTTTATGACGGTAACAAGTTTCAAGTATTGTCTGCATCACGCTTTAAGATATATCTTATTGAATCTTGATTATTAAATAAAAAATCGCACACTCCTTTTAATCTAATATAACATTTTCTCATTTCAATATTGTGCTAGTTTGATAGTAATGATGGGAATAATTCAAAAAGTCCTAAATTTATTTTACGAATATTGACTCAATCCTAAATGTTGTCCTAAACCTTTTGATTTTCCAATAAAATATGTTTGGCTGATTTAGGTCGCAAATTGCTAACATAGTGGTCTAACCTGTTCCAGTCATCCTATGTAACACAGTCAACGACCCGACATGTACGATACCACCCAAAATGACATAGTTTTAAGAAAAGTTATAAATATTTTTGTTCTCTCTCTATTTTTATTTTTTTTTTTGGATTAAGTGTACCAAAGGTCTTAAAACTTGTCAAAAAATACAATTGATTATAAAACTTTGAAAAAGTGCAATAAAATCTCAAAACTTATTAAATTAGTACAATCAAGTCCATTCATTAATTCTGTTCAAATTTGCTAACAAAAAATGTTGACGTGTCATTTTTATTTGTGAAGACACATTGTGGCAAATCAGAAATTATTTGTGATATATTAAAAAATAAAGAAAAAATTATAAAAAGAAAAAAGAAAAAGATCATGAGAGAAAAAAAAGTATAGGAAATGAAAAGCATAAAAAAGCTAGCTCTATTTTTTATTTTTATTTTATTTTTTTTAAAGAATAGAAGACTCGGCCTACTTGGTTGTCAGTGAGGGCCAGCAACCCCTGTTGGGTGGTCGCGAGGGTTGGTGAGCGCCACCGATCTTTGTTTCTCGAAAGCAAGGCCTTGTAGGCCCTTGTCTGCATCACACATTGGTGGTCGCGCAACATGGGGAGGGCTTGCAAGCGTTTTGTATGAGAGATCCGATGCTTATTTGTGAACGCAACGATGGTTTGGTATGGAAGACTCGTGTTGTATGGCGACAATTTCTCGAATTTATATCGCCACCATCTAGGGCTGCTGCCCCAAATTTTTAGCTTTGTGTTTGCTAGAGCTGAACTGGATCTCAAGATCGCTCCTTTTCTATTCTGACTCTAACATCAACGTAGCTCCAGATTCTAAAAAAGGTGTTCACAAATCATACGAGTTAAGTCCCACAATCTGGTTCCATAAAGATGAGATCTCGAGGGGTGGTATTGGTGGCGTTGATGGTGAAACAGGGTCGCACCCACTGTCAAGGCAAGGCTCTCTATACAGCCTCTCGCTTGATGAGCTCCTCAAGAGCATGTGGAGTGAAGAGGGAACAATTGTTCACGGGGTAAGGAAGTTTGCAATTTCCTGATTTCGATTGAACACCCTGCAACTAGGGATTGCAAGCATCCCAATGAAACAAAAATTGGCCCATGTTCTCATATCATGTCAAGAATTGCCACTCATACCTTGAACATTCTCAAATCATAGTTGTGATCTTGAATTAACTTACTGAGTTGAGATAAGGTAGTGTTCATTTTGGCCCGTCCTATACCTAATCTTATGAATTTGTCCTTTTGCATATAGGCAAGCACTTTCTTAGGAGGTATACATTATAGAAGTCTACTAGGAGCCACTTTCCTATGGCCTCGGTGACCACTCTCCGCCCTTGTCAAACCAGTTCGTTATAGGCCCATGAGCTTCTGCATGGTTCAACCTTGAATCACACATCTATAGGAGGGGATCTCACTCTAGTATCATATTGTGACATCTCTAGATTAACTCATTCCTGTATTGTTTGCTTTGGCTTGTCCCATACTAAGCTTCACAGTTTTGTCCTTTGATATACAAATGGCCACTTTCCTAAGAGGTCACTCATTCCGGTAGTGCTCCACTTGAGCATACCCAATTTTGGAATTCCAAATTTAACCATTGATGTTATGTCAAAAGGAGCTTTCGCGAGTTAATTTCAGTTTTCACACATATCTCATAATTTTCTTCCCCTTGTTTGGTGCATAGTTCGGTTCATTCTTGCCTTATTCGCCATCATAGTAGCCTACTAGGAGTCGCTTCTTGTCCAGGCTCTTTCGTCCTAATGACCACTCCTCCTCTTCATGAGACTAAGTCTTTACAATAGCGATGATAGTGGCATCTTACATATGATAATAAAAATATTAACTCAATATTGAATATGTAAAATGTGTTAGTTTTATTCAAATGAAATCAAATCCACACAAGTTATATGTTAGCACAACGGGAGGATAATAGAATAGGCACCAATTTTCACTTTGCTTAGTTCCATACATCAATTTAAATACACATCGTGTTTATACACAAAATTATAATTTACTCAATCCTTGCCTCACAATCCCAGTAATGTTAAAATCATTAGGTAGAAAATTTACTCTATGTGAAGTCCTTCACACACATGCGCCCACACATATTTGATTCTCTATTCAATCTTTCCAATAAAGACACTAATGGAGGAAGGCAAGTGCTTTGGAGGCTTTACTAATTGCATTTGCATTTCCTCCGCTATCAAAGCCCAGCTCTGAGCACTTGTTCAGGGGCCTTAGTTAGCTTGCAACTTGAACCACTATAGAGTCATTCTCTAGAAGGATTCCACTACGATTATGTCTTTAATATGATTGACGGGAGAATTACCAAAAAAGACTCAAACCTATTGCAATTGTGCCAATTCAGTCATAAACTTTTTTTGGGCTAATTTAGTCCTAAATCTTTTATAATTGTGTTAATTCAGTCCATCCGGCTAAAATTGGCTAGCCGGTGTTGACGTGGACACCGACCACTCGATGAACGCTAACATGGCATTTTTTAAATATTTTTTTTGAATTTTTGAATTCTTTTTTTTTCTTTTTTTTTCCCCATCTTCCCCTTCCCCTAGTCGGCCGGAGGCAAGGGTCGGCAAGGACCTTGCCAGCCAATGGCGAGGCTCACCCTTGCCGGCTAGAGGTGAGGGTCGGCGAGGGTGAAGCCTTGCTAGATCTAGCGAGGTCAGCCTTGCCGGCCACTAGGCGAGGCCTCGCCAGATCTGACGAGCTCGGCCCTCACTAGATCCGGCGAGCTTGGCCCCCATCGACCCTTGCCTCTAGCCGGCGGGGGCGAGCCTTGCCAGTGGCCAGTGCAGCTAACCTCATTGGCCCTCGCATTTGGCCGGATAGGGGAATGGGAAGATGGGGGAAAAAAAGAAAAAAGAAAATAAAAAAAAAAGAAATATTAAAAACATAATATATATTAAAAAAATAAAAAATAAAAATTGAAAAATTGCCACATCAGTGTTCGCCAACCAGCTATCCCCCGCCAGTGTCCATGTCAACGTTAGCCAGCCAATTTTGGCCGGATTGATTGAATTGACACAATTATAAAAGGTTTAGGACTAAATTGGCCAAAAAAAAAAAACGCTTAGGACTGAATTGGCACAATTGCAATAGGTTTAGGACTTTTTTTTGGTAATTCTCCCTATGATTGACAAGCGAATCATTTGGGTCATCCAAGGTTTCCTTGGGTAAGCAAATTCACTTAGTCATCTAGAGGTAATGGGAAGTCAAGTTGCAAGTTTCTTATAGAGAGAGGAGTACTTGGGCTGGTTGGATTGCAAACTATGTTGTTAGATCCAGAGAATCTATGACTTTCCATGATATTACTCCATGTAGTTTATCTAGTTGTTTGATAGGAAAATTTGACTGGCAGCTTGATGCCTCATTCATGTACAGTTGTGCCTTACCAATGTAGTGGTCTCTAAGCCCCCTTTTCTCAAAACTATGGAAATCACCTAGCCTGAGTTCTGTAGTGGAAATGAGTTTTCGCAATGTACAATTCCATTGAAATTGAATGATAGGTTCTATCAGGAAATTTTCAAAATGGACACAGTTAAAAGTATAGTGAAATGATATAAATACATGGAAGATCTTCACAACCCTTCCATAGAAAAGTCATGCACGTCACTAAAATCATATGCAATTGCCAACTCATCAAATTTCCAAAAACAATGTGGGATTATTGCTTGTTTGACTTCTTCTCATCACTGTTATAGACAACTCTATAGTACTCTGTTATTTTCTATTCATATGTAAGCTGTTTTATATCCAAATGGAAGGGCAATAGAAACAAGAAAAAAGGAAATAGTATCACGGTCAAATGGGAATATTCAATATTCATAGCTATATAATACATTATTATAAGAGTATGCTAATTGATTAGAAGCCTAAAAGAAAAGTGAAATATAATGAAGCAGAAGATCGGAGTCTCAGTCGAGAGAAAATAGAAGTGACAGACTCCTTCCTCGGCTTCGTCCGGCCTCTGCGTGCGTGCTCCGCATCGTAGGGGTTGCTGAAGCAGCGATCACGGAGGGAGAGGCAAAATCGTCTGTGTACCACTGACCGTGATCGGTTCACCGAGAGAATTGGGCCCGGACGAATTGACTAATCAAATAGTTGCGGTGATGGGCTTGGGGTAATAAACCTATGGGCCTGAGCTGGTGTTAATGGACTAGCCTGAAGTGAGCGAATCAGACTTAACATATAGGCTAAGGCAAATGAGTTTGGGTTCTTTTCTCTTTTTATCTATTACTATTTTTTATTTTGTGCTTTTACTATTTTTTACAAAAATGTATGCTTGTCTTGTCGACATGTGTCACGTACTCTCCCACAAAAATCAATGACGTCTGCGTCACTGTTGGACCATACGACCAGCGATACTCTATATATTTGATATGTAGTTCGGTTCATTCATTCCCTTTATGCTACCTTAAAAGTCTACCAAGAATAGCATCTTGTCCGAGCTTTCTCACCCAGTGGTCACTCCTTACCCTCGTTAGATCAACTACGAGCATAGTCTTCTCACAAACCACATGTTCATTAGAAGGATACTACTCATACCATACATAACAACCCAATTAGTTCCAATTGGGCCAAGCCAATTAAAGGAACACTATGAGTTTCTACATAATGTGATCACCATTTTGGTTAATCTTACTTATGAATAATATCACGAGGCCTCAACTATACGATATGGACTTGGGATGTCAACAAAGAAGCACAAGAAGATAGCTTCGGGATGCCCTAACCCCGTAGAAAGAAAACGCCCAACATTTGGAATTCGTGAATTTAGTGGTTCGTAGCTTACTTTAACCGAAATTTTCAACAGATTCTAGTTCTTTTGTGTTTATTACTAACCCTTGGTTTTGTCTTCACTGGTGCTGCTTCGGCGAATTTCTAATTAAGTATTTTGTGAAGTTACATTGCATGGTTTAATCTAGAGGAAAAGTTCGTATTTTATGGCATGGCATGTATTTTGAGGACTAATGATAACTTGAATTATTTTGTGGCATCTCATTTTATAAAATTGGATCAAGCCTCGGATGAATTTTTGAGTCGGTTGTTATTTTGGTTGGACATGCATTAAAAAAGTTTATACGGGTAAATTATATCTACTCTCATTTTGACATGTTGGTTTCCGATGTAGGGGTATGAGATATAGTGCTCATGGTCAACCTATATATTGGTATATGTTATATATTCACAAATTACCGAGTTTAATGATATGTGACAATTAATTGAGGTATCGGTTTATGATTTTTCTGTAAACGGAGCGTAAATTTGTTATATGTGTATCAGTTTAGAGTTTTTATGGTTAGTTTAGAATAAATTTGTCACATGTGTACCGATTTGAGATTTTTTCATAATATTAATCCTTGAATTAATCTTTTTTTCTTATGGATGACATATGAAATTTCCCCCTTTTTTGGGTTGAATTACGACATGCTAAACACTGATTTTTTTTTTTTTTTTTTTGGTAGAACACAACATGTGAATCTTGGAAAAAGAAATGCAAATTACTTTATCCTAAAATACGTAACACCCTAAATTAGAGATTAGCAAATGACACGTTCCGATAAATAAAGACCATCATCAATGACAAGAAGATCCTGACTAATAACCCATTAAACTTGTTATTGTATAGAATAGCCTCATTTTAAATACGTTGCGACTTCCTTATTAGTGAATTCAGCATCCCGAGCCAGAAAACTTTCGGTCTCCAATTTGCAATTTACAAGAATGAATCAACAAATTAATTAAAATTGCAAACCAGGATTTGGATAAGGTATGTTTGACTTCAATGGATTAATTTAAAAACCGCGATATATTTACTGGCGGCGGCATTAGTACGATTAGTCAAGTGTAGGTCCCCGAAAAATAGAAGACAATGCATGCATTCTTTTGTCTAATGCACGACTCAAGAGGGTCAACGATTACGACAAGACAACTAAGGTTTCAAATGGAAATACTTGCAACTTGGCGAGCCGGCAATCTTTTGTCTTATGGGCGACGTACGAAGCTTCTTCTTTTTCTTTTTGGCTTTTTCCTTGGCCTTTTTCCAGTGGCCGGCCACCGGTCACAGTGACGGCCGGCCACTGGCCACAGCCAGCCGGCTAGCCCCACTCGCCACAGGCGAGGCCTGGCCAGTCAAGGAGGAGCCCCGGCGAGGGGAGCCCTCGCCCAGGCCAAGGCGGCCTCGCCAGGCATCAACCGAGTGACAGCAACATCGAGCGAGGCCACCCTGGCCCCGGCGAGGGCCAGCCTTGCCAGATCTGGTGAGGCTCGCCCTCGCCCACACGAGTGTTGGCCTCGTCCCTGGCCGGGCAGGCGATGGTTAGCCACCGGCCACAGGCCAACACCCGCCCGACCAGGGGTGAGGGCCAGTCTCGCTCGATCTGGTTTGGGTGAGGCTTACGCTCACCTGGGCGAGGGCGAGCCTCGGCAAAGGTTCCACTCGCCAAATCTGGCGAGGCCGGCCCTCGTCAGGGCCAGGGCGGCGTCGCCATTGCTCGGTCGATGCCCGGCGAGGCCGCCCTAGCCTGGGGGAGGATCGGCCTCGACCAGGCAACCCTTGCCGAGCCACGCTTGGGTGAGGGCTCCCTTCGCTGGGGATCCTCCTCGCCCAGCCGGGTCTCGCCTGTGGCGGGCGAGGCCAGCTGGCTGATTGTGGCCGGTGGCCGGCCGTCGCTTGGCTGGGGCGGCCGACCACCGGAAAAGGCCAAGGAAAAAGCCAAAAAGAAAAAAGAGAGAGGAAAAAACAGAAAATAAAATTAAAATTAAAATTAAAAATTAAAATATTAAAATATTATTAAAAAGTGTCCACGTCAACATCGGCAGTCCTATGTGGCACCGCCGGCATCCACGTCAGCATTTTCCGGTCAAAATTGACCGGATGGACTGAATTGGCAAGAAATAAAAATGTTTAGGACTCAATTGGCAAAGTTAAAAGGTTTATGATTGAATTGGCAAAAGTGCAATAAGTTTAGGACTTTTTGGACAATTTTCCCACCACTTGGAGGGATAAATGGAATGCTCATTCAACGGGTTAATGCCTAGAAGGCAACCACCAAGAACCTTGCTAAGTCCAGGTCAATCCACCAGTTTATTATTCCAATTCCATCAATTATATCAATTCGATCGAGGAACTAAAACCACAAGAAGGCAATGACTGCAGAATGTATTGGAGTCAATTAACGAGTGCGTACAAGAGATATTCAAGATTGGAAGGCTCTCCAGGTTTCCAATATGAACATGGAAATTATACGAAACGACTCACGAGATTCCTTAAACTCAATCAAAGCCTATCTGGCCCTTCATCTTCCTGCTTTGCTTCCTGCTTATCCTACTTTTCAACCATTGGGTGCCCCCGCACGTGCTGCCATCCCTTCCAGTCCCAGCTTGCATTCTCTATGTGGGTGATATAGACCACTATTTACACAATTTATTTACACAATTTTTCCGTTTACTCGTGAAGCACCAACATCAGTCTCGGGATCTAAAGATGAGAGAATCAAGGTCGCCAGTTTGATCAAACATGGAAAGAAAGTGGCTTCATTAGTGGTATCTTGACAGCAAATCCTCGAATCCTCAATACCGATTGAGATACTGATGCTTTTGGCCTTACCAATGTATTGAATCTACTAACTTTTATACAAAATTACCAACTGCAATTTAAGTTTTTAAATAACTTAACTCCGACTGAATTATGAACTAGCTTTTGTTATACAAACTCGTTTGCCATTTTGATTCGTGGATATCAATTTACATGTTCAATTAAATAAATCTTATACATACGAACTATTCAAATAATCTATCCAAGGACTTAGGATGTTCCAACAAGGAAGTTGTCAGTCAACTTTATTTTACCAACTTTATTTTACCAACGATACTAACAGTAACCAACACTTTCACGCACTTACCGGCATGGTAAAAATTACCCTCACAAACTTGCTCTTTCATATGAACAAACTGCACCTATTTGTGAATATAACCTTGACTATCTTAGAGTTGGAGAAAAAGTACTAAAAAGTCCTAAACCTATTACATTAGTACCAAACTAGTTATAAACTATTCAAATGGATCAATTTTGACAGTATGGATTTCTTGCTTGGTTGGCTCCTACTTATCATTGCTATGGATAACTCTGAAGAACTCGGTTATTATGTATTAATGTGATGTTGCTAACTTCAAGAGGTTTTTATATAGCCTACTACGTAATAGAGAGGTTAATATTCAAATAAATGATTATAATCGCAAGTTCACAAATTTAGTCTTTATGATTGTACGTCGACCTTGGTTACAACTCTTCAATTGCCATTGGACTTAACTATTAATCAGTATCTCATTTAGTCTTTAGTCTTTATATTGAACATTTATCTATATTTATTAACTAAAAACTATATCATGGTCATCGATAATCATAATCATCAACAAACATCTCTGCTGTCAATAACTCATTGATAGTATACTCATACTTAACACTGAGCTCTATATCTATTTGAGTTGACATCATGTTTCTTAAAAATACCTGGCCATTTTAAAATGTCAACAATAACGTATTTCATATTCAAATGGATGGGCAACAGAAACCAGAAAAAAATAAGTATTACAACAAAAATTGGGTGTATAGATGTATAGTCTAATTGACTTCAGTTTGTCCTTCTTCATTTGGAACACACATCAAATTACCCTATTTGGATACGGGCATATCTGGTAAATGTCACACCTCCGAACCCCTTTATCTTATTGCCAAATATTATCTAACATTGCAATAGAATGTCTTTTATTATTTTTAGGCGTTTCGATGAACTTGTAAGTATAAGACAAGCAATTAACAATTCATACCACCCCATAATGTAAATACTAAATAGCGAGTTCATATGTGTGCATTCCACCATAAACATTAATTAATGAAATTTTGTCAATGAAGTTCGAGTAAAAATTGAAGAATCTCATGAGTTATATGGGCATCAATATTTGGAGTAAGCCAAACAAATTATATAGCTTATAAACATGCATACATTTCATTGGATGTTTTGAATCATGTATTTTGTCTTTTCAAAATAGAAAACACAAAAATTTAAACTTATCCGTCCAAGAGTATGTATGTTCACTAAAGATAAGTTATTACGATGTAGACCTCCGTTATAATGTATCCAGCCCAAATCTTTTTTTTTCCTCTCTTTTCTTTTCTTCTTTTCTTCTTTTCATTTTCTTTCTTTTTCTTTTCCTCTTCTTCTTTTTCCTCTAGCTGGTCGTTAGTCCTCACCAAGGCTCCTCGCCTAGCCCCCGCGAGTCTCTCTCACCCTAGCCTAGCGAGGCTCAACCTCACCTTGGCTCACTCAATGTCGTGGTAGTTGGGCAAGGTCAACCCTTGCCGACTCTCATCTGGCCAGTTGCAGGCCATCGTTATGGCTGGCCACCAACTAGAGGAAGAAGAAGAGAAGGAAAAAGTAAAAAGAGAAAAGAAAAAATGTAATAAAACTATTGAAAATTTTAAAAATTTTGAGGGCGTAATAAACGCATTTCTATTTCGAGGATAGAAATTTTAGATTATTACCAAATGTATTCAAATGCTCAGAAATTAGTTCAGGAAACATAATTACAAAAAAACTATTTCTGAGCAAAAATTATTCTCGGGAATAAAATAGTTACCAAAAGCCTTCCTAAAGTCTATTGTCAGTCCAAGACACTTCCAACTAGTGATATGATTGACCAAGATGGAAATAGCAAGAAGAAGATCTGAAGGTAATGAGACTTTAAAAGAGAAAGAAGCTGTCTCATGCTGCCATAGCACGGCATAGTTGCCCTCATTTTCTGGGAGGGGAGAGAAAGAGAGGGGGAAATGCGAGAAATTTTTCGTCTCGTGTAGTTGCTCCGTCGCCGTTTACTCTCCCATCCACGCACCGTGAAATGGAATGCTCATCACTAGCAAATCCGGCCAGAGAAACGGCAATAGAGCATCTCTTCACCATGAAGCCAAGGAAGAGAGAGAATCAGTTTCTTCAGGTCTAAGCTACACTTGTGCGTTCAAGTACTAATAGGAGTATCATGACATGCAGCCAAAAAGATGAAAATAACATTACAGAGCTATTGTGACATCCAGCTGGATTAAGTTCTCATCTGTTTCCTATATTTAATCAGGTCATTAGAGGAATGCCAAAAGATATTAGTGGAATGAATGTTCCCTACTAATTTCGCACTCTCATATACCATATTATTATACCATATTATTGATATTAGTATAAATGTTCCATCCAATTCCTCTGCCACGATATGCTTAATACAAAAAGGTATTAAGATTAATTTGGCTAATAGCACTTCACTTACTAATATTGTTCCTTAATAAATAATGTTAATACCACGAAAAATCTAAACTGATATACCTATGATAAATTTACTCAAAACTAATTTTTTTATCACCAAATACCCTAAACTGATATACTTATGACAAATTTATTCTCTGTTAATTTTCTTAAACTTTTACTATTTAATTGCCGAATTATATGATATACTAATTTGGGATTTTATCCTCTATTTATCATGGATGTATCAGTTTATGGTTTTTGTGATATTAATTCAACTAACGCAAGTAAATTTATCACAAATATGCCGCTTTGAGGTTTTATGTGTAAATTTTTCACCAATATATCAGTTTAGGATTTTTCGTAATGTTAACCTTAATAAAAAAAAAAAACCCGAAGCTAAAGCCAAACCAAAATAGAGGAAGAAGAATAAAGAAAGCTATGGCACTTAGGCAGTGAAGCCAAAGCGAACAAAACGTGTGCATTGCAATTTGCATTCACTGGATAAGAAGTGACACCAATGAACAAACTGTGGCGAAGATCGACTCCAGGAAGAACAGTAGTTAATCGTAGTTAGAGAAAAATGCCACCTAGAAAAAGCCGCAAGAGCCTAAGCCGGAAAGGAACAAGCTGGTGTTGTTGGGGAACCCAGCGAAGACTTTCGATCTCGAGGATCTTTTGAGAGCCAGTGCCGAGGTATTGGGGAAACGGACGTTCCGAATAGCATACAAGGCTGACCAGGAAGAGTGGACCACCACGGTGGTCGTGAAGAGGTAGAAGGATGTGATCTTGTCGGCTGAGGATTTCCGAGACAAGGTCGATGTTGTTGGAGCGAGGACCACAGCTGGGGATCGCATTTCTTGTCACCACCTCGTGAGGCAGAGCTTTTCTCGTGCACTGCCCGTGTCCTACGCGGGGCATGATTCGTCCTTATTCCCTGCGGGAGCTGTGTCCCTCTTGGAAAAACAATTTTGCTATATTTTTTCGAATTGTGTATTAAAAATAAATAATCGTTAGTTTTTGTATGAATAATGAGTTTTTGTGAAAGGGGCTAGTGGCCACGTTTTTAAGTTTGAGAGAAAATCTCACATTTTAAACTAGCTTTTGATGTAAGAGTCGCCCAAAACCATTATTGTGAACCACATGATTTTATTAATTGTGATTTAATGAATATTTAAGAGCTAAAATGTATTGGTTATGAGAACTTATAATTCTCATAAAATGAAAAGGTGCAATCTTTATGAGGAAGTTACGGTTCTTATGAAAAGGCATGAAGGTATAAGATACTTTGATGAAAGACACTTATTGACAGCCTATATAAAAGAATCTAGTCATCTCTCTACCCACGATGTAAAACGTGAAAAGAACGCTGTATATATTAAGAAAAAAGTGGGTTAAGGAAGAGAAATCGGATTTTTTCGTCTCTTTCGATTTTTCCGCAACAATCATTTTCAAGGGTTTTATTATGGATAAATGTATGTCTTCATCTTTCTCAACGTAAAAGATATGAAGATTGAATATCCTATATTTTGTATTTTCAACATTATAAAGTTACGTTATCACTTATCATCAGAGTCTGGATAGCCAACAAGTTTGAACCCAATAGTTATACAAAAGAGTTACAGATTGTTGCAACTCTGATCCAAACCCAATATATGATAGTGAGATTGTTAAGATTGGGTTGATAGTCAAGTTATAAGTATGAGAAAAAGCCCGAAAGGCTCAGGATCACTCAATAAGTTTTAATCTTATAAAACTTATAAGATGTATGAATCATTATTAAATATTTTTGTCAATTATTCAAGTGAGGTGGGGCTAATATCTGCTCGCCCTGCTCCCAGCCAAATGCCACATTTTTCGTAGGGAAAATTTGCCCCTTAACGTTAAACCTAGTTCTTTCTTCCTTGCACTGTAGGATTTTTGTTACTGTAGATATTAATTAAAATTACTTAAATATTAACCTTAAATAAGTCTAATAGCATTATGGTACTTTACATTACAATATCTCGTAAAATGCAATAATATAATTAAAATCATTGTATTACTATGTAAATTATGAGCACTATCATTGTCCAGGATGACCATAACCGACTTATTAATCAAATGCGTTATATAAATTATAATATCTTGTTGATGAATAATTTCGAATATATAATGTAATCAAAACATGGTAATTAGCACAACTCTGCATTACTTAATCAGGTTGTAGATATGATTATATAGAATAGAGTAACCAAAGAGGACATTATTCCTACCCTAATTATTACCTTAACTGTTTTAGTTGGTTAAATAATTTTTTATATATTTACATGTCATATGACGATTTTCACATTTTTTTTTCAACTTGGCATGAATAACTAATAATTTGATAACACTAATGATTGCCAACAGTCTTTTGTTGTTTAGAATTTTCCTCGACAACGTTATCAATTTTTCTCGTTTTTTCATAAGTTTTTAGGGCCATATCATTCGTAACATTTCACATAACTTTCCTATGTAGTTAGTAAGTTTCGTTTCGCCTATTCGAAGTAAACCACCAGAACATTGCTACTAACTTTCCTAACTTACTCGTAAATTCTCATTCCTAAAGTTCCACCTGCCTTTCTCATGTAGTTCGCAACTTTCGTAACTTTGCAATGCACTTCCAATCCACCATTGCTGCTTCTGTTCCTTCTGATTCTCTACAGCAAATACGCCAAATAACTGGCCTCATCTTTCTATTAGAGTGCGGTCCACCTTTATAGAATGGTAGCCTTTATTTTCACGGAAGGTTCTCCTTGGAAAAAAAAAAAAAAATTATGGATACGTCGTGACAAAATCATGGCTTTTCCCATAACTTTCGAAATAGTTGCGGGAAAAGCCATGTGAGATCGATGGGAACGTAGAGTGGGAAAGTAAAAAAGAAGCCGTGTGGCGGGCTCCTGAAATTCTCTGTCCGCATCCAAGACACTTCCTAGCAGTGATGTCGTTGACCAGGAGGGAAAGAGCAAGAAGACCTAAAGGTAACGAGACTGAAGAAGAGAAAGAAGCCGTCTCATGCTGCCATAGCACGGTATAACGTCGTGAACTCTTAACAATCTGTGGCATACGTTCAGTAATAGGAAAAACCAAACGAGTTCAATGGGAAGTAAAGTAGGAACGTAGAAAAGAGACCGCGTAGGAGACTTCCAAAAGAAACTCCCAAAGTCCACCATTACTGTTTCTCTTCCTCCTGATTCTGCACGGCAAATGGGGGAAATGAACTGCTTTCTTCGTTTTTTCGTTTCTGTGTAAGGTCAACTTTGGCCGCTTGGTTTACTCCAAACGAAAGGGTCCCTCTAAAACAGTAACATGATGGAAATTTCGCGGACATAATCGTTCAATTAACCGATTGATTCTACGTATTAAGACTTCCAAAAAAAAAGTTGTGGAATAACCGCGTGAGATCACGGGAAGTAGAGTGGGAACGTAGACTGAAAACAGTGTAGGAGACTTCTAGATTCCGCTTGGTTTGCATGTAATGCATGTCACATAAAAATAAAATTAGAAAATAAAGCAATTTCGATGAATTTTATAAAGCGATGGAGGCAATACCGATTGATACTAAGTGTATTAAGATAGAGTTTATCATTGGTGTCGTGTCATTTTTTATATTTTCAAATTTTTTTAACTAATGTCACCATACGAAATATATTTTTGCAACATCAATATGATTATTAAATAGTTTGCATCACACTTTAAGATATATCTTATTGAAATATTTTTGTAACTTTTAAACAAAATCTCATGCTCTTTTCAATTTAGGACTGAGTTGCATCATATGTGAATCATGTGGCTCGAGCATGGTATTACCACATACCATCGTACATGTAATTGAAGGGACTTCTTAAAGATATGGTCGGTAGCGAATTTAAACTTTACACTCAATTCCTTGCTGATGAAGTTCAATCTCCAATGCTTATTCATAATTATCAATTCAATCCTATTATTTGATCTTCAGGATATAAGCCGGGATTGAATAATTTCGAAATCTGATTTGGGGAAGTCCAAGTTTGAAAAGAAAGCGATATGTTTTTCTCATCAATAAGGAACGAAGTCGCTCTATATGCATAGAGAACCGGCTCACGTTCACAGGGGGAGGCCACACAGTCGAGAACTGACTCACACCTTCACAGAAAGCACACGATTTAAAAAAACATAAAAAAGAACAAGAGGGAATAGGAGAGAGAGAGAGAGAGAGAGAGAGAGAGAGAGAGAGAGAAATCGTGGGGAGTGAGTCTTTTCTCTGAGCTTCACCTTACCAGCAGAACATATACGGAGAGAGAGGGAGGGCCACAAGATTGGAGGGAAGAAAAAACGTGAGATAGGGGAAGAGCACTTAGCATCCCCTCGGCGGTGTTGTTGCTGGGTGCCTCATAACTGCGCCTCCTGCCACGTTTCTTCGTCAGTTTTCTCGTCACGACCGTGCCTCCGCTGCAGCGACACGGCAGCCTTCAACGACCTCCACAGCCTCCAGCGAGCTCGCTGTTGCGCTTGTCCTCGCGCCTCGCTGCAGTCCGATCTTGCCCAGCTCTTCACCAACGCTTCAAGCAGGTCCTGCTCCCGGCCCCGTCCTGTTTTTGGCCGAGCCCTGACTAGCGCCGACGACCAATCTCCCCTGCACACGACCTCGACCCAGCTGCTGATCCGTCACTGCATCAGGAAACGCGACGCCTCCTCTTGCTGACCGAGGAGTCCCTGACAACGAGCTCAAGCTCGTGGCTGACGATTGGCGCTCCTGCTCTTCGTCCCTGCTCTGACCAAGACTCCTCTGCTCCAGCCAGCCAAGCGACCACGAGGACCTGCCGTCCAGACTGTACCAGCCAGCGATCCCGGGCAGTTTCCAGTAAGGCGAGCCCGGCCTCTCCAACGACTAGCACAGCGTCCCAGCGGTTCGGCGTGCCTCAATCAATTTGGACGGCTCTCGGAAGTCCTCCTTCGAACACCGCAGCGACGCCTACGAATTTGCAGAAGCGATCCTGACAAAAACGTCACCTCTCCACCACTGAGGCCACCATCCGTGCGTTACCGCAGTGACCGAGAGCAGTCGCCGCCAAGTCCTTGGCTGCATCTCAAGGCGGTCTTGCCGAGCCATAATCGTTGAGCCCGTCTCGGCCACCAGCGGGCCAAGCACCAAACCAACCACCGCCTATCGTCTGATCCCTCACGTCAGTCACCTCCGCGAGGAGCCTAGCCGAGTTTACCGTGCGCTGCAGCCATTCACCGAGCCTCATCCACAAGCCGATCCGGATTAAGCGTGTTCATATTAGGTAACAATTTTTATCCAATTCGATTTCAATATTTGATTCCTTAATTCAGATTGATTGTTATCTAATATATGATATTTGAGATCTTAGGCATATCGACTGAGGCTTGATTTAATTACTAACTTGATCCGTAAATATATTGGATCATTTTTTAATTATTTTAACTTGGGTAATTATGTTGCCTAAGATTGGGATAATTTTTTATTTAACGAGTTATTTTTTAGATTATCGTCATCTTTAATTTGAAATTTTTGCAGATTGCGTATGGGTCGTTGAGATTGTATCTTTAATTTAGATAACTGCCATGTTTTAAAAATACCAAAAATTCAAAAAAGATTGCATTGCATATCATATCATTTAGATTTGATTCCATGGATAGAATTGCATGATAGGATTAGATTAGCATTTTTGAATTAAATTGCATGTTAAGATAAAAATATGAAGACGGAATTAGATAGCCATTACAAGTTGATTCAATCTCTTATTGGGTATTGTTTTAGTTCCAAGACAATGCAGTGTGCTAACTTCCCTAAGCTTTCAGATGGGTTGAGTTTTCATATGTTTCTAATGATTGATTAGGTAAAATTAGAGTTATATCAATTGGCTTATATATAGTATTAGCAGAATGCCCAAATATAGTTGTTTGGTTGTTCTACACAATTTCCTTACTACAGAGAAATATTAAGATTAATTTGATTAGTAACGTTTTATTTACAAATAAAATTAATAAATGATTAATAAATCTCGGATATATTCAAGTAACTTGGTATATATACCCATGTCAATAGATTTATTGTGGATGAAGTAAGTTTTCTAATCATTCAAATAAGAAACCGGCTAAACCAATTTTCAAGGGCAAGTGGGCATGGGACCATATAAATGCACAAATAATTTTAAGGGTTCGTTTGTTTGAGAGAAAACTGTTTGAGGAAAATTGTTTTTCGACTTTTTAGTATTTAAATGACAAAAAACTAATATATAACGTTTTCCATGTACTGGAAATAGAAGTTTAGATTAGGGAAAATGACCTCCTCAATCTTCGTGCCCAAGTAATGGACGTGGACTTGATGTAGCACCGTGCCGTTGACAAACTGGCAATAAACGGAGAAAAATGGGATGAGCAAATGACAAGAAGAACCATCCCAATGAGAGGGGGAGAAGAATGAAGATGGCTGTTGTGCTTATGAGTGGTGAAGCCAGAGCCTAACCAAACGTGTGCTTTGCAGTTTGTATCCATTGGATAAGAAGTGACGCCGATGGACGACCTGTGGCGAAGGATCGGCACCAGGAAAAGCCGCAGTAAATCCGCGCCAGACAAAAGTGCGACCCAGAACAAGTCGCAAGAGTCTAACCTGTCGAGGAACGAGCAAGTGTTGTTGGGGAACCCCGCGAAGAGGTTCAATTTGGCGGATGTTAATAGGGCCAGTAAGCAGAATTTGGGGAAAGCACCGCTCTAGAGGACTTACAAGGCTGAACTGGAGGACGGGATCACCACGGTGGTTGTGAAGATGCTCGGGGATGTGGTCTTGCGGGCCAAGAGATTCCGGGATAAGGTTAAAATTATCGGGACCATGGACCACGAGAACCTGCTCCCTCTGAGGGGTTACTTCTACAGTGAAGACCAGAAGTTCCTCTTGTACGATTACATGCCCCTAGGAAGCTTGTCAGACCAATTGCAAAACAGCGAGCCTCCCCTAAGTTGGGAAGTCAGGCTTTCGATTGCACTCGGGGCTGCCCGGGCCATCGAGCACCTGCACGCCCGAAATAGCCACCACGGGAACTTCAAGTCGTCCAAGGTCCTTCTCACGCCGTCCTACGAGGCCCGGGTCTCCGATTATGGCCTCACCCTCTTCCCAACTAGAGCCGGCGGGGATGGGGCCAACCAAGCCCAGGTGGCCCCACCCACCTGGGCAGCCACCTGGGCAGGTGAAAAAAGTACGGATGTGCGTGGCTTCGAGGTGTTTCTGCTAGAGCTCCTGGGAGTGACGCCTATCACGCCCCGATCATCAGGCACGCACACATCCTTCTCTCTTGGTCGATTTTATAATGCGATATCCCATGACTATATATCGCCGACCCTTTCTTATTTTAAGCACATGCGGAAGTAGTTATAAATCCCCAAACAGTAAATCGAAGGGATAGAAAAGCAGGGCCATATTTTCATATCGAAACTTATAACCAAACTTTTAAACAAAATGCAAACCAAAGTACTTCACAATTATTCACAACTTTTTACTTTACTCTAATCATATCAAAACACGATTTCCAAAAGAAGATGGATCTCAGTCCATCCGGGTCGTATTCAAGGCCCCTCTCGGTATTATCTTCTTCTTCCAAAATCCTTCTTCTTAGATTTCACCTCAGAGTTCTCCCACTCAGATTCCTACTCCTCAACTTCTCATCGGGGTCCTGAAATGATTTCCCTAAACTAGGATGAGACTACGTCTCAGCGAGTTCTACCTCACTAAGCCCGATTAGTAAACCAGGCTGCCTAAACAAGCATAGGACATAGGACTTACCTTGGCCTCAGATTCCACCTGCATATTAGCACAGTTCAAATAGATACCCAAGCAATCACATCACTGATCGAAGCATCGATCAAATCGACCTAGTCGATTACACATCAACAAGACCACTCACGGTCATTTCCATTCAATCAAGCAATTCATAACATCATATCAAAGCAATGATCAATCGACCTAGTCGATTACATGTCAACAATGACCCTTCCCGGCCAATTCAATTCAAGCAGTCAATTCATGACAAACAAATCAAATCATATTCGTGATTCCATCTATACTCGATAATTAATCTCAACATACCGATTCAGCATCCCCACTCATATATAGGTTCAAGGCGCTAGAGGTGACCCCAGTACAAAGTCTCGTCATCGTGCGGCACTTAGTCCTTGACCACAAATAACAATAGTATAGGGCGCTAGAGGTAACTCACACGAAGTCTCACTATCGTGCAGTACTTAGTCCTTCACTACAAAAGCAATAGTATAAGACGCTAGAGGTAACTCACACGAGACGTATCACTTAGCCCTTCACTATGCATTACAATACTGCAAGGCGCTAGAGGTAATTTCCATGCGGCTCAGGTCGCTATGTATTACTTAGCCCTTGACAACAATAAGCAATGGTATAAGGCGCTAGAGTTAACTCACACGAAATCTCGCTATCATGTAGTACTTAGTCCTTTACCTGCTCATGACTCATTGGCTTCCCTTAACACAACACACATCACATCCAGTTCCAATAATCATCTTGCTTCAATGATAAACCAACACACGATTAATCCCTCACGGCCCAATGACATTGCCTCGCATTTAAATTCCTCAATTCAAATGATGTCTTGACCAAATTTCTTTGTATTAAAAATACCCGATAAAATATCATGCGTAAGCACATGGCTGGCCTTAGCCAAAATATAATATTTTCCTTTCCATAACTTCCACATTTCTGCAGTTCACTCAAATAGTTTTGATATTACCAACCGATGCCCAGTTACTTTTCAATTAATAACTAATGATTTTCCAATTAAAGAATAATTTCCATCATTCGAAAATAATTAAATTCAACACAAAATAAAGCTCTATTAAATAAACAGACTTCACCACGGCGATCATCACGAAATTTCGGTCGTCGACTAACCCAACTTTAATTTCCGAAAAATAAATAATAATTAATTAATTTCGAAAATTAATAATTAATTACAATAAATCCAATTTAGCTCAAATTAAAGCCCAATTGAATAAACGGGCTGCATCACGATCATCAGCATAAAAAATTCGGCCACTAACCATCTAAGTTGAATTTCCGCAAAATAAATAATTAAATAATTAATTTCGAAAAATAATATTTAAATACAAGAAATTCAATTTAGCTTAAAATAAAGCCCGATTAAATCAACGGACTTTTCCACGGTCATCAACATAACATTCCAGTCACTGGCCATCACTATTGAATTTTCGGAAACTAAATAATTAATTAATTTAATTCAGAAAATTAATATTTAAATACCAAAAATTCCACTTAGGCCCGAAAAGCCTAATTGAATCCCATGGGCCGGGAAAAATCCCGAGGCACTTCCAATAATTAGTAGACCACGTCTACTTGCTAATTGCGCAACCAATTTATCTAAATCGCATCACAATTGACTAATAATTGCTAATTTATTCTAATTTAACAACCTAAGCATAATTAATTAAAACTAAACAAACCTTAAGCATAATTAGCCAACTAATTCGGGATTAGTGAGATTACTCACTGGAATCGTGCGTAAATCGGATCAATCCGATGGGGACGGCGTAAGGAACAATAAACCCTAAAGCATAGCTCGGGTTTAGGGCCCGGTAACTGCCCAAAACGGCCTTGAACAGGGCTGGAAACCCATTTTTCCAACCACTGTTCTTGGTTGGACGAAGCTCGTCCGACGGCTAGGGCAGCGAGGGGAGGCCGGCGGAGGGCAAGGGGGACGCCGGGTGGTGGCCGGAGGTGGTTGGATCGGGCGGGACAGAGGTAGAGCAGGGGTGAGGTCGCACGGGGGAGGACGCCTGGGCAGTGGTGGAGCGGGCGGCGCACGCGGAGAGCGGTGGACGTGCGGGCGTGCGCGGGCGTGCTGGACGAGCGGCGAGCGAGCGGCGGTCTTCAGCGAGCTACTGCCGTCTACTCTTCTTCAACTTATGGTTCTCTTCGCACGAATGCGCGGAAAGGAGAAGAAGAAGAGGGAGAGAGAGGGAGAGAGAGAGAGAGAGAGAGAGAGAGAGAAGATAAGGGTTGACTAGTCAAAGAAGAAAAAGAAGGAGGAAGACAGAAGGGCATTCGGTCGGTGGGGGAAAAGAACCGCACGAGGGAAAAGAAAAAGAGAGAGAAGGAGAGAGAGAGAAAGAAAAAGAAAGGGGGAGAAAAAAGAAAATAAAAAAGTAATCAAATAGTAAAAATCCTACTATTCAAATTACTTATATTATTTTCCCTTTCTCTTTTTAATTTCTTCCGGTCTTCAATTTTTCCTTCGATAATTTCTTTCCTGAAATTTCAGACTCGTCAATAATTTGACAAATGATGAGACAGGATCCTAAAAATGAATTGTGACACGATCGAATATTCGATTCCCGAAATCGAATTCAATTTCCTGGTTATAATTGATCAGACGCGATTTTAGTCCAATCCAACCAATTAGGTAGCTTTTAGGATTTTACCGCAGATACATCCTTTAACGGCTTCACCCAATAGGTTAGTTAACTCGTGAGTGATCAGCTCAGAAAAAAATGACCATAGGCACGTTGACGAAATGTCAATTTCACTTTATCGAAACGAGGTCGAATTTCAGGATGTCACAACTCTTCCCCTCTTATAAAAATTTCGTCCTCGAAATTTAAACCATTTCACACTTTGATAAAAAGGTGGGGGTACCACTGTCTCATTGACTCTTCAGTCTCCCAAATCACTCCTTTAGTACCGTGGTGTTACCAGACCACTTTGACCAACGGAATAGTCTTTGTACGCAGAACTTGCTCTTTACGATCGACAATTTGGACCGGGCTTTCAACGTATGACACATGGTCATCCACGTCCAATTCCTCGAAATTGAGCACGTGGGTCGGGTCAGGCTCGTACTTCCTTAACATCGACACGTGAAAGACGTCATGCACTTGCGCCAATTTTGGCGGCAACGTAAAACGATACGCTAGGTTTTCGATTCTTTCAAGAATTTCAAACGGACTTACATACCTCGGACTCAGCTTGCCTTTCTTACCAAAGCACGAAATTCCCCTCATTGGTGACACTTTCAGAAAAACGTGATCACCAACTTGGAATTCCAAAGACCTTCGACGCTTATCTGCATAACTTTTCTGCCTGCTATGCGCAGTCTTTAATCTGTCTCTGATTATTGCCACGGCATCTATTGATTGCTAAATCAACTCTAGGCCTGTTATCTTCCTTTCTCTGACTTCATCCCAACACACTGGAGTTCTGCACGCTCTGCCATACAACGCTTCAAAAGGAGTCATCTTGATGCTCTGCTGATAACTGTTGTTGTAGGCGAATTCCACTAGATGAAGCTGATCCTCCCAACTTCCTTTGAAGTCTATTACACACACTCTCAACATATCTTCAAGAGTCTAAATCGTCCTTTCCGACTGGCCATCCGTCTGAGGGTGATATGCCGTACTAAACTGAAGCTTTGTACCTAAAGCATTCTGCAAGCTCTTCCAAAAAGCAGCAGTAGACATCGGGTCTCTATCAGATGTTATCGTAACCGGCACTCCATGCATACGAACTACGTGACACACATAAAAGGTCTGCGTGCCTATCAAGACTGAGGTCCTTTCAAACTGCAATGAAGTGAGCTGACTTTGTCAGCCTGTCGACCACTACCCAAATTGAATCATTCCCCTTTGACTCCTTGGTAGTCCAGTCACGAAATCCATCATGATATGTTCTCATTTCCACTCTGGGATCGCAAGAGGTTGCAGAAGTCTTCCCAGCTTGCAATGTTGGGCTTTTACTTGCTGACAAGTCAAACACTTGGTGACATACTTGGCGATGTCCGTCTTCATAACTGACCACCAATAGTGTTGACGCAGGTTCTAATACATCTTGGTGCTTCCAGGATGAACGCTGTAACTGCTACGATGTGCTTTAGATAAAATATTCTCTCTAAGCTCTACATCGTCAGGTACAACCAAACGTCCACGAAGTCTCAGTACCCCATCATCAGAAACTTGAAAATCCGTCTTTCTTTTATCGGTATCCTCTTGAAGAATTCATTGTACATCTTGATCTATCGGTTGGAGTTCTTTGATTCTGACCTGGACATCCGGTTCAATTCTGAGGGTGGCCATAAAACTCGAAATGTGGCTTACCTCAAATTTGAATTTCGAATCCCGAGCTCTCTCGATTAAGTTTCACTCCTTAACCAAGATTTGTGCTATTGAAGACTTCCGACTAAATGCATTGGCGACCTTGTTCGCCTTCCTCAGGTGATATAGAATATCACAGTCGTAATCCTTTAGCAATTCCATCCATCGGCGATGTCTTATGTTCAACTCCTTCTAAGATAACAAATATTTGAGACTCTGATGGTCTGTGAAGATCTGAAACTTTTCTCCGCACAAGTAGTGCCTCCAAATCTTCAACGCAAATATGATGGCTGCGAGTTCTAAGTCATGCGTCGGATAATTCAATTCATGAGGTCTCAATTGCCGAGAAGCGTATGCAACAACTCTGCCATGTTGCATCAGCACGCAACCCAATCACTTGAATGACGCATCACTATAGATCTCGAATCCTCCAGGACCAGATGGAATTGTCAGCACATGTGCGGTAGTCAGCTTTTCCTGCAGCTCTTGGAAACTATGCTCGCACTTGTCTGACCATACAAATTTCTCATTTTTCTTCGTGAGCTTTGTTAGAGGCGACGCTATCGATGAGAATCCTTCCACAAATCATCTATAATAACCTGCTAACCCCAGAAAACTTCTGATCTCTGTCACTGTTGTCGGTCTCAGCCACTTGATCACGGCTTCTATCTTGTTCGGGTCGACGGAGATTCCTTCTCCGGAAATCACATGACCTAAGAACGCAACATGAGTCAGCCAAAACTCGCATTTGCTAAACTTAGCATACAGCCGATTAGTCCTTAAGGTCTTGAGTACTACTCTCAGATGATTCCCATGCTCTTCATCACTTCTCGAATAGACCAAGATGTCATCAATGAACACGATCACAAACTGATCCAGATATTCCTTGAACACTTTGTACATCATATCCATGAATGCAACTGGAGCATTCGCCAATCCAAACGACATCACTGCAAACTCGTAATGACCATAATTCATTATCACAAGATGCTCCATGAACTTACACTATTCATGTGGCGTCAAACTCACACCTCAGCAACTAGTCAAGCACAACTATTGCTAGTGATTCTCCTCTCTTTCACTTTTACTTCAACAATTTAAGTTCTACCAATTCGACACAAAACTATGTTGCGCTGCTCTGATAAAATCACTTTCAACACATTCTTTCTCTGTTCGGTGCAAGGTCCATTCTACTCCCATTCCTTTCGCCATCCTAGTGGCGTTTTGGCAGCAGTAGCAATGTCTATGCTACCTTAGACTTCCATTGACAGTCCTTCACTTGATGGCCATGCTGGTCATTATCACAACAATTTCTAGTCATACACGGGTACTGGATTTATCCATGCTTTCTTCTACAATTCCGACACCTATCAGGTGAGTCTTCTATCTCCTGCCAGGTGATAGCACACACTCTTTCTAGTTGCCCCATCAATCTATTAGGACCACTCCCAACCAGATATCCATGTTGGCTATACTCCAAACAATTTCACGTCCTAGGAAGGACATAACACCGATCTCCATCATCACGTCCAGAAACAACCTGATCTATTTGACTCAGTGCTGACTTGACTACCCCACCCTTTCTCGTGAGTGGAATAGAATACTTTTCTCTTGACCTCGGTCTTTTCTTTGATCGATTTCCATTTCTACCTGAACTGGATCTATACCTCGGCTCGAATGCAATGACTCGCTCCCAGATCACATCTCCACTCTGGATCTCAGCAGGTGTGGCAACAAAGGCGGTTGCAACACTAACGGCAATTCAATCCTGAGCCTCCTGGCTCATCCAATTTCCAAGGAACAATAGCATTAAAACGATCCTATCAAACTTAGGATCATTCAACGCTGCTACACTAGTACCAACCTGTAGTGGTACTCTTACGCTTGAGCTGGCCAAAGCCGACACTCTACCACAACCACCTCAGGTATCAACCTCTGTCAGTGCATTATCCCGAGTCACAGAGGACATTGTCCTCTTACTAGGAGTTCTCAGCTCCTAGTCGCTCATGGTTCAGTCTTTACACTGAAACCCGTCTTCCACATCCACACCGGATTAGAAGATGAGCGATCCTCACACGACAAACAATTCTAGCATTCAGCTACCACAGCATGCACCAGCATGAATTTAAAGGCCTTTACTACTAACTCCCAGGACTATGTATCGCCGACCCTTTCTCATTTTAAGCACATGCAGAAGCAGTTATAAATCCCCAGACAGTAAATCGATGGGATAGAAAAGCAGGGCCATATTTTCATATTGAAACTTATAACCAAACTTTTAAACAAAACGCAAACCAAAGTACTTCACAATTATTCACAACTTTTTACTTTACTCTAATCATATCAAAACACAATTCCCAAAAGAAGATGGATCTCAGTCCATCCGGGTCGTACTTAAGGCCCCTCTCGGTATTATCTTCTTCTTCCAAAATCCTTCTTCTTAGATTTCACCTCAGAGTTCTCCCACTCAGATTCCTACTCCTCAGCTTCTCATCGGGGTCCTGAAATGATTTCCCTAAACTGGGATGAGACTACGTCTTAGCGAGTTCTACCCCACTAAGCCCGATTAGTAAACCAGGCTGCCTAAACATGCATAGGACAGAGGACTTACCTTGGCCTCAGATTCCACCTGCATATTAGCATAGTTCAAATAGATACCCAAGCAATCACATCACTGATCGAAGTATCGATCAAATCAACCCAGTCGATTACACATCAACAAGACCACTCACGGTCATTTCCATTCAATCAAGCAATTCACAACATCAGATCAAAACAATGATCAATCGACCTAGTCGATTGCATGTCAACAATGACCCTTCCCGGCCAATTCAATTCAATCAGTCAATCCATGACAAACAAATCAAATCATATCCGTGATTCCATCTATACTCGATAATTAGTCTCAACATACCGATTAAACATCCCCACTCATATATAGGTTCAAGGCGCTAGAGGTGACCCCAGCACAAAGTCTCGTCATCGTGCGGCACTTAGTCCTTGACCACAAATAACAATAGTATAGGGCGCTAGAGGTAACTCACACGAAGTCTCACTATCGTGCAGTACTTAGTCCTTCACTACAAAAGCAATAGTATAAGGCGCTAGAGGTAACTCACACGAGACGTATCACTTAGCCCTTCACTATGCATTACAATACTGCAAGACGCTAGAGGTAATTTCCATGCGGCTCAGGTCGCTATGTAATACTTAGCCCTTGACTACAATAAGCAATGGTATAAGGCGTTAGAGGTAACTCACACGAAATCTCGCTATCATGTAGTACTTAGTCCTTTACCTGCTCATGACTCATTGGCTTCCCTTAACACAACACACATCACATCCAGTTCCAATAATCATATTGCTTCAATGATAAACCAACACACGATTAATCCCTCACGGCCCAATGACATTGCCTCGCATTTAAATTCCTCAATTCAAATAATGTCTTGGCCAAATTTCTTTGTATTAAAAATACCTGATAAAATATCATGCGTGAGCACACGGCTGGCCTTAGCCAAAATATAATATTTTCCTTTCCATAACTTCCACATTTTCTGCAGTCCGCTCAAATAGTTTTGATATTATCAACCGATGCCCAGTTATTTTTCAATTAATAACTAATGATTTTCCAATTAAAGAATAATTTCCATCCTTCGAAAATAATTAAATTCAACACAAAATAAAGCTCTATTAAATAAACAAACTTCACCATGACGATCATCACGAAATTTCGGTCGTCGACTAACCCAACTTAATTTCCGAAAAACAAATAATAATTAATTAATTTCAAAAATTAATAATTAATTACAATAAATCCAATTTAGCTCAAATTAAAGCCCAATTGAATAAACGGGCTGCACCACGATCATCAGCATAAAAAATTCGGCCACTAACCATCCAAGTTGAATTTCCGGAAAATAAATAATTAAATAATTAATTTCGAAAAATAATATTTAAATACAAGAAATTCAATTTAGCTTAAAATAAAGCCCGATTAAATAAACGGACTTTGCCACGGTCATCAACATAACATTCCGGTTACTAGCCATCACTATTGAATTTTCGGAAAATAAATAAATGATTAATTTAATTTCGAAAATTAATATTTAAATACCAAAAATTCCACTTAGGCCCGAAAAGACTAATTGAAGCCCATGGGTCGGGAAAAATCCCGAGGCACTTCCAATAATTAGTAGACCACGTCTACTTGCTAATTGCGCAATCAATTTATCTAAATTGCATCACAATTGACTAATAATTGCTAATTTATTATAATCTAACAACCTAAACATAATTAATTAAAACTAAACCAACGTTAAGCATAATTAGCCAACTAATCCGGGATTAGTGAGATTACTCACCGGAATCGCGCGTAAATCGGATCAATCCGACGGGGACGGCGCGAGGAACGAAAAACCCCAAAGCACGGCTCGGGTTTGGGGCCCGAAAACGGCCCAAAACGGCCTTGAACAGGGCTGGAAACCCATTTTTCCAGCCATTGTTCTTGGCTGGACAATGGTCGTCCGACGGCTAGGGCGGCGAGGGGAGGCCGGCAGAGGGCAAGGGGGACGCCGAGGACACCGGGTGGTGGCCGGAGGTGGTTGGATCGGGCGGGACAGAGGCGGAGCAGGGGTGAGGTTGCACGGGGGAGGACGCCTGGGCGGTGGCGGAGCGCGCGGCGCACGGCGGAGAGCGGTGGACGTGCGGGCGTGCGCGAGCGTGCTGGACGAGCGGCGAGCGAGCAGCAGTCTTCGGCGAGCTGCTGCTGTCTACTCTTCTTCAACTTCTGGTTCTCTTCGCACAAACGCACGGAAAGGAGAAGAAGAAGAAGAGAGAGAGAGAGAGAGAGAGTGAGAGAGAGAGAGAGAGAGAGAGAGAGGGGGATAAGGGTTGACTTGTCAAAGAAGAAAAAGGAGGAAGACAAAAGGGCATTCGGTCGGTGGGGGGAAAGAACCGCACGAGGGAAAAGAAAAAGACAGAAGGAGAGAGAGAGAAAGAAAAAGAAAGGGGGAGAAAAAAGAAAATAAAAAAGTAATCAAATAGTAAAAATCCTACTATTCAAATTACTTATATTATTTTCCCTTTCTCTTTTAATTTCGTCCGGTCTTCAATTTTTCTCCGATAATTTCTTTCCCGAAATTTCGGACTCGTCAATAATTTGACGGATGATGAGACGGGATCCTAAAAATGAATTGTGACACGCTCGAATATTCGATTTCGGAAATCGAATTCAATTTCCTGGTTATAATCGATTAAACGTGATTTTAGTCCAATCCAACCAATTAGGTAGCTTTTAGGGATTTTACCGCGGATACATCCTTTAACGGTTTCACCCAATAGGTTAGTTAACTCGTGAGTGATTAGCTCAGAGAAAAAAGACCATAGAAACGAGGTCGAATTTCAGGATGTCACAACACCGCCCTCCGAAACTTTATACAATGGTCAAGCAGATTTTCTTACGTCGGTCCACTCCCTTTTTCTCGAGATGGGGGTCGCTGGAGTTTTCGTTCAGAGGTACCACGACTTGGACGAGAAGCTGTTGAAGTTGGCGATCGATTGTGCATCAGTTGCATTTAATTCACGTAACGTCCCTCGGACTCCGATGTTAGAAGTACGGAGGAGGATCGAGGAATTGTGTAAGCTCGGGGGACAGCGAGATGGGGACTCA
Organism: Eucalyptus pumila; assembly: GCA_016097595.1. NCBI lineage: Eukaryota > Viridiplantae > Streptophyta > Magnoliopsida > Myrtales > Myrtaceae > Eucalyptus > Eucalyptus pumila. The sequence goes on from CM027848.1 coordinate 26,188,177, forward strand.
CAGCCCGACAAGGTCATCAAAGGGACCAAGGATATGTCTTCTTGGTTATTCCCAGTGCACAGGTAGACAGGGACTCGCAGCTCTACCAATTCAGCAAAGTCAACAAGGATATGCATACTCGGTGAGTTGATTTAGAGACTTCCAAAAATACTTAGTCACCTAACTTCATCACGGCCACCTTTAGCAGCGTGAAATCAATTTTCATTTACAATGTTCCCTGTAGACAAGTTAATTACTGACGAAGTCAATGTCAATCAAAAGAAGAAGAGTGGGGAAGGAGGGAGAGAAACAAGTAAGTTTTGCATCATTGATGCAATTAAGAATATTAAGGAGTTTCAGGGCCATTAATTACTTGTATAGTAGGAAGAACTAGTAAGGTTAACTACCTACTAATAATCTTTCATGCAATAAGAGAAGGCTATGCTCAAAATGAGCTTCCCCTAGGCCAAGGATTTGTGTGACGTTCCCTAAAAATATGTCTCAATCGAATTGGGATGACTTCTGGTTTTCCCTTCACGAGGTGGGTGTTACTCTAGCTCTTCGAGAAGCTCAACTTGAAGAGATTTAATTTAATTGTACGATGGCCTTACCCAGCAGACACTTTTCGCAGGAAACCAGTGGATGGGGTTCTGGAAGTTTCTGAAAGAGTTTATGATAAGTTTTTAAAAATCTTCCATGTTGGTCTTTGGTAATTTGAAAGTGCAACATTGGCTGGGTACCGTATTCTACCTACTTTCTTTTGCTCTAGTGCTCTGAATTCATCGAGCTGGACTAATGGCCTCTACTTTTCTATTCTATGATTTAACTTCTCTTGGGACAAAGGTACTTCAACAGTAGGAGAATTAACAGGAAGCCTCTTTCGTTTGGCAAGAAATAGTTTAGGATACTGGTATGCTTTGTTGGAGGTTTGTTTGTTAAAAAAAAAATAGAGTGTTTTCTTTGTCCCACATAGGAAAAGTGGGAGGGAGTGGGCTTATTGAACAATGCGGATTTTTCTTTATGTACTTAAAGAATGATTGGGTAGAGCTAGACCCCACCATATTCACGTGCGGGTGCGCGAATAATTATTCCAAATTTTATTTGTGTCTTTTCAAGACAACCTTTGGAAAATTACTTATTCGATTTTAACTTTTCCTGAAAGGTTGCAATTGTTCGTTTTCGACTTCTTCTGAAGAGTCGCATTTGTTTATCCGAACAATTTTCTAAAGACGTGTTTGTTCGCAATTTTCACGAAGAGTTGCAAGACTGTTTCATATATATATACTTGTCATTTTCAGAAAAAAAAAAAAAAGTGTGGTCATTTTTCGAGTCTTCTTTCTGAAAAACAGCAGCCAATTTTTCGATTGTTTTCCTAGAGAGACCCTAGAGAAATACTAGAATTGCTATCTAGCATTCTTATCCGACACTTTGTTGTGATTTTTGCTGGTGACCATTAGTAACGTTGTGGGGCAAATAAATTCTTAAATAAAGTGATATCACGCCTCAAAGTCCTAGTTGTTTTACTCCATCCGATTTCATTGTTCAACCCATTTCGAAGCCATATATTTCCAAAAATTTTAAGGATTTATTTTGCTACAATTGAGTCAGAGACAATCAAAGTTATGAATCAAGATATGGTCAAACTGGACCGGTTTGATGGGAACAATTTTGCTCGCTGGAGGGACAAAATGATGTTCTTACTCACTGCTCTGAAGATTTCCTACATACTGGATCCTAACTTGGCGCCTTTAGAAGATCCTAAGCCTACTGAGGGAGGACAGCCAAGTGCGGAAGTCATTGAGAGGGTTAATAAGGAAAAGAAGAAACGTGCGGAGGATGAATTACTTTATCGAGGACACATTCTGAACACACTCTCTGATCGTCTGTACGATTTATTCATTAAAATGAAGTCGGTCAGAGAAATTTGGAATGCATTGAAATTCAAGTACAAATCGGAGGAGCAAGGTACCAACAAATATCTAATCGCAAAGTATTTTGATTTCAAGTTTATTGATACTAAACCCTTGCTGGAACAAGTCCATGAATTGCAAGTGATTGTGAATAAGATTCATGCCCTTAAGATTGATATTCCAGAAGTTTTTCAAGTTGGAGCAATTATTGCGAAATTGCCTCCATAATTGCTCCAACTTGGAAAGACTATGGAAAAAGGCTAATTCACAAGTCGGAAGACTTTACTTTGGAACAAATACAGAAACATCTTCACATTGAGGAAGAGTCACGTTTACGTTATAATTATGTTTTGTACAATTCCAAGGTGAATGCTGTGGATAAAAAATGGAAACTCGGCCAGAGCTTCAAAGTAAAAAGCGGGGGGCATAAATTCAAGAGAACACAAAAGAAGCAAAAGGGTTGTTGTTTTGTTTGTGGCAAACAGGGACACTACGCCAAGGATTGCATTCACCGCAAGAACATTTCAAAGGACAAGAACATTCCGATGGTGAAAGCAGATGCAAATTTGGTTGAAGAAAATTATGTAGCCATGATTTCAAACATGTTTTCGAACACGGAAATTTCTGAAATCAATGCTGCGATAGCTATGGTTTCTGAAATTAATTCTACCACTATCCAATCCGATTGGTGGTTGAATTCTGGAGCATAGTCCATGTGTGCAAGGACAAGTACATGTTCAAGCAATTTGAAGAGATTGTTGACTCAAATGTTCAAGAGGTGCTGATGGCGAATAATGCTCTTGCAAAGGTTGCTGGAAAAGGTACGGTGGAGATAGACTTCACTTCTAGAAAGAAGATAACTCTTTTTAATGTGTTATTTATACCCGAAATTAGGAAGAATCTAGTTTCTATTGATTTACTTTGTAAGAGGGAGTTTCGGGTTTTGTTTGAATCCAACAAGGTTATCCTGTCGGAAAATGGGCTGTTTGTTAGGAAGGGTTATGACAATGATGGCATGTATCAACTGAGTATCAATAATAATATTTCTAGTTCTGCTTACATTGTTGAGTCTTCAACTTTATGGCATAGTAGATTGGCACATATAAATATTCGTTATTTGAAGAATATGAGAAAATTAGACTTGATAAATTTTAATGGTGAATTCGATAAATGTGAAATATGTGCTAAATCAAAACTTACTAAGAAACCATTTCCTAGTATTAAAAGAAATTCGAATTTATTGGATTTGGTTCATAGTGATATATGTGAATTTAATGGTATGCTAACACGTGGAGGTAAAAGGTATTTTATTACCTTTGTGGATGATTACAGTAGGTTCTTATATGTTTATCTCATGAGATCGAAGGATGAAGCATTTACCATGTTTAAGAAATATAAGGTTGAAGTAGAGAATCAATTAGAAAAGAAAATTAAAGTTGTACGATCAGATAGAGGTGGAGAATATTTTCTTAAATGAATTCTCTTCATTTTGTGAAGATCATGGTATTATTCATCAAGCTTCAGCACCATATACTCCACAACAAAATGATTTAGCTGAAAGAAAAAATCGATCTCTTGGAGAAATGGTTAATTGTATGCTTTCAAATTCAAAGCTACCAATTAATCTTTGTGGAGAAGCATTACTTTCTGCATGCTATATTCATAACAGAATACCTTCCAAAAAAAAATGACATAACTCCTTATGAAATATGGAAAGGTAGAAAGCCAAATTTGTCATATCTTAAAGTGTGGGGGTGTTTGGTATACTACCGAGCTCCATATCCTAAGAGAACAAAGCTCAGTCCTAGAGCAATCAAATGTGTTTTCGTTGGGTATGCTGAAAATAGTAAAGCTTATAGGCTTCTTGATTTAGAGTCTAATGTCATAGTAGAATCGAGAGACGTTGAATTCTTTGAGAATAAATGTTTTACAAGTTCTGAAATTATTGAAAATAATTCAAGATCTATGGAAACTCAAAGCGATTCTCAAGAGAAAGAAATGAATGATTCTAAAGACATGATTGAACCAAGGGGAAGTACTAGAGCTAGGAAAATAAAAGACTTAGGTCCTAATTTTATTACTCATGTTTTTCTTGTTGAAGGAGATGGAGATAATAATGTGGTAAATAAATACCCTTTAGTGTTAAATTTAGAAGATGATCCTGAAAGCTTTGATGATGCTATGTCTTCTAGAGATGTTTCTTTTTGGAAAGAAGCTGTGAATGATGAAATGTACTTAATTATGTCAAATAATACTTGGGTATTAGTAGATTTACCGAAAGGATCAAAACCTATTGGATGCAAATGGGTTTTTAGAAGAAAATATCATTCTAATGGTTCTATTCAAGCTTTTAAAGCTAGGCTTGTAGTTAAGGGATATAGACAAAAAGAATGAATAGATTATTTTGATACATATGCTCATGTTGCACGTATAACTTCTATTTGAGTTCTTTTTGCTCTAGCTTCCATTTATGATCTTTGTGTTTATCAAATGGATGTTAAGACTTCTTTCTTAAATGGAAACTTAAATGAGGAGATTTACATTGAACAACTGGAGGGTTTTGTTCTTCCTGGAAATGAAAGAAAATTATGTAAATTGATTAAGTCTATTTATGGACTTAAGTAAGCTCCTAAGCAGTCGCATGAAAAGTTTAATTCGGTCATATTGTCAAATGGTTTCATCAATAATAGTGCCGATAGGTGTATATACTCTAAATTCACTAAAGACTATGGTGTCTTAGTGTGCTTGTATGTTGATGATATGCTTATCTTTGGAACGAATATAACCAGAATTAATGAGCCTAAGAAGTATCTAACTTCCATATTTAAAATGAAGGATTTTGGTGAAATAGATACTATCTTAGGTATTAAAGTTAAGAAAAATAGTGGGGTTATTCTTTAAGCCAATGTAGTTATGTTGAAATATTATTAAATAAATTTCAACATCTTGGTTTTTAAAAAATAAGTACTCCATTTGATTCCAGTATTAAATTAAATTATAATACTGGTAGAGCGGTGGCACAACTAGAGTATGCAAGTGCTATAGGGTCTTTAATGTATGCGATGCATTGTACTAGACCCGATATTTGCTTATTCTGTATGCAAGTTGAGTAGATATACTAGTAATCCAAATACAGAACATTGGAGAGCTATTGCTAGAATTTTTGGTTATCTTAAGAGAACTAAAAATTTAGGATTGTTCTACAATAATTATCCGGCTGTATTAGAATGATACACTGATGCTAGTTGGATTACAAGTGTGGGAGATGAGCGTTTCACTTTTGGATGGATCTTCACACTAGCTGGAGGTACTGTATCTTGGGCGAGCAAGAAACAGACATGTATAACTCACTCAACAATGGAATCTGAATTTATTGCTTTGGCGGCAGTTGGGAAAGAAGTTGAATGGATTAGAAATTTGTTGTTGGATATCAAATTATAGCCTAGTCATATGCCTCCTATTTCTATCCACTGTTATAGTCAAGCTACTTTGGCAAGAGCCTATAGTAGCACCTATAATGGTAAGTCTAGACACATTAGTCTAAGACATGAATATATGAGACAATTGATTAAAGATGGTACCATAACAATTGTCTATGTGAGGTCAAGTAAAAATCTTGCCGATCATTTGACGAAGGCTTTACCAAGACATATGGTAATAATGACCTCACAAGAAATGGGGCCGAAACCCTTTAATCGAAATCACCAATAATGGTAACCCGACCTTTTTCTAGAACATCACTAATTACAAGGTTTACTGGGTAAGAACAAGTTATTGAATATGATTGTTTGATACTGACATAGCTCTGATATGAGAAGTCAGTATCGTCTGTTACATTTTGTAGGTTGAATTGAATTCTTAATAAAGTATGATACAAGTTTGTAGTGTGTTAATAGTAACAAAAACACATGGTAGATACTTTACCTATATGAGCTTAGAAGTGGTGCCGCTTCTTACGAAAGTGAGGGTTGCTTTCTAGAAAGCTCACGAAATAGGATCAAGCACAAGGCCATAATAGTGCGGAGAATATAGAACTTCTCGCTGAAACAAGAGGTTAGTGTATGTGTGGTATGTCCGGTTCTATTACATAAAAGTACAAGTTTAAAGCCGAGCTACTTGTCACTTTGATAGAGTTTTGATATACTTGCACTAAGTAAATGTTTAATTCGAAAGAGACCTTTATGTATATATATTAATCTTACTGAAATTTTGGTTGTATGGTTTTTAAAATTTTAATTTTAAAATCCTTGTTTTACAAACAAAGTGGGGGATTGTTGGAGGTTTGTTTGTTAAAACAAATAGAGTGTTTTTTTTCTCCCACATAAGAAAAGTGGGAGGGAGTGGGCTAATTTAAAAGTGCAGGTTTTTCTTTATGTACTTAAATAATGATTGGGCGGAGCTAGACCCTACCATACCCGTGTGCGGGTGAGCGAATAATTGCGCGATTTTGGCGCACTTTGCACTTTGCACTTTGCACGTTTGCGCGCCGTGGCTTAATTAACACTAATCCTTTTTTATTTATTCTAATTTTTATTTCTTTGTTATTAATTTTTTAGTAAACTCAAAGGTTGTCTTTTATTTTGAGAATTTCGGAAATAAAATATATAAAATGAAAATTCGAAATTCTATTTTAAAAAAAAATATAACTATTCCGAATTTTGTTTGTGTCTTTTCAAGACAACCTTTGGAAAATTACTTATTCGGTTTTAACTTTTCCCGAAGGGTTGCAATTGTTCGTTTTCGACTTTTTCCGAAGAGTCGCATTTGTTTATCCGAACAATTTTCTAAAGACGTGTTTGTTCGCAATTTTCATGAAGAGTTGCAAGACTGTTTCATATATATATATATATACTTGTCATTTTCGGAAAAAAAAAAAGTGTGGTCATTTTTCGAGTCTTCTTTCTGTAAAACAGTAGCCAATTTTTCAATTGTTTTCCTAAAGAGACCCTAGAGAAATACTAGAATTGCTATCTAGCATTCTCATCCGAGACTTTGTTGTATCCTCGAGGATTTTTGCCGGTGACCATTAGCAACGTTGTGGGGCAAATAAATCCTTAAAGAAAGTGATATTACGCCTCAAAGTCCGAGTTGTTTTACTCGATCCGATTTCATTGTTCAACCCATTTCGAAGCCAACATGCTTCTGCTCAAGCTTTAGCGGCATACTGTACCATAGTAATTTTGCAAAAGCATTAGTTTTTTTTTTTTTTTTTTTTTTCATTACGAAATTAGGCTCTAGGGCCATGAAATCAAGGATGGATTTCATAGTCTGGGATAACAAATAATCCGTTTCCTGCAGAAGCAGAATAATATCTGACTGAAGGTCTACTTTGCTGATTTCATTGACGGTGGTTAACAAGCAATCTTGCATAAGCATTACTTAACATAATAAATTGTTTCATGTGCCCTTGCAGTGGCTTTTGATTAACTTTGTTTACCAATTGTGATTCCACTTCTAGCATAACTGAGCAGAAACTAATGCACCAGGCAGTGGTTAATACTCAGGGAATGGTGTTCTTTATTTGATTGGTCAGCTCTCAGAAAATATGAACCATACTGCTCCTCTATGTGAATGGCCTTTTCTAGTCACTCTCTTCATGAATTTGTCCTTTGGTTTGTCCATTACGTAACTTTTGAATAGTTGGGTCATGCTAACATGATTTTGCACGTCTTACATTTGCATTCAATTTTACCTGATGATTCATTATTGTTGTCTCCATGGGAGTAAAAAATTCGATGCATTTGATAGCCTCACAAGTTCTTCTCTGGAAAAGAAAAAAATTCTCCTGTTGACAGATTTCTCCTATAAGATAATCTATCTATATATACACAATTGTTACACATTCAATGATCTGCTGTATGTGGATGCAGTATTTGATTGCTTTCTCACAGTGGATGGGTTGAAGGACGAGGATCATCAAATTTTGATTGGAGGTGTAGTGGGTAAGGTGCAACAACATTTTCCCAATGCTTTTTTCATGGTGTTCAATTTTGGTGAGCAAGAGAGCCAAAGCCAAATACCTGAACTGTTTTCCGATATGCCTGTCATGAACTACCCGATTCATCATGGTGATTGCCCCATTCTTGCCATGGAGATTATCCATCACTTCCTCAGAGCTGCCGATGGCTGGTTATCACTTGATGAGCATAAAAACATGCTGTTGGTGCATTGTGAAAGATGTGGATGGCCAGTTCTGGCGTTCATGTTGGCTGCTCTTCTGTTATATAGGAAGAAGTCCAATGGTGAAGAGGAAACACTCCGCTTGATTTACAACAAATTTCCTTCCGATCTCTTGCATCTAATTTCTCCCTTGAATTCATTGCCCTCACAGCTGAGATACCTCCACTATATAGCCACATCAAACGTGCACTCAGAGGGGTGCCTACCATATAAGTCTCTTACTTTAGATAGTGTGATACTGAGGTTCATTCCTTATCTGGATGCGGAAGTGGGATGCCATCTTATGTTTAAGATATCTGGTCGGGACCCCCATAACCTTACAGATAAAACTCCCACAGTCCTGTTCTCAGCGCCCGAACGGGGCAAAGATATCAAGCAGTACAAGCAGGTGGATTTAATTTATTTCTGGTTCCAAAAAGCTTCTTCTCCCTAAATTCGCATCATTTTATATGTTTGTCAGAGAAGACTCTGCTTTCTCTCAAGTGTGTTGCGGATCCTTACAGAAAAAGTTTTCATCTCAGGAGTTTGTCAAACTATGTTAGTTTTGTTACTGTGATATTTTCTAAACAGAAAATGGTGAAATTGACGACTACCTATGTGAATTGTTGATAATTTAACGTTGGAAAAATGATTCTATGCGTCTAACCCAGGTACAGAGTCGACTGGGTAAGTTTTCTTGGATCATCAAGAGTATCAGAGAGATAAGATGCTACTCCATAAACCTGCATATGTGCTTTTGTGGTGTTTGCGGTCTTGTCAGAAGGACAAGTTGTCAATTTGTATTTTCCTTTTTCTCCCAATCCCGTTGCATGAAACCTTGGAAGTATAAGATTCACTCTGATCGGTTTATGTTCCACCTGCCTCATCCATCAATTCATTTGCATGTGGGGGTTCACTGATGCACCGACACATGTAAAGATTTAATCCTACTCTCGTGCCTGTAATCATGCTGTCATATATGTCTTTGCAGGCAGACCACAAACTGGTTAAAGTGGACATCCGTTGCCCTGTTCAAGGTGATGTTGTGCTCGAGTGTATGAGAGTAAGGGCTGGTCTTGAACATGGAGAAACGTTGTTCCGTGTCATGTTTAATACAACATACCTATTAGAAAATAATCTGATGCTAGGGCTTGATCAAATGGATGTCACCTGGGGTCGCCAGAATCAGTATTCCAGGGCATTTAGTGCAGAGGTATTCCTTTATTCTTATACTAAGCATCTTTAGTTTGACTTTATTTTGCTTGAAAATAATTCATCTTTGCTTATTCATGTTTGATTAGATTACTTTCTCGGAAATGAATCCTGCTGCTTCCCTAGTTTCTGTTGATTCATCTTATGATGAGGAGCAAAGAGAGATTAAAGCCCAAGAACTGCAGGTTGAAGACAGAGCAGTTTATGGTGTGCTTCTTTCTCAAGATGCTAATATAATTCACGAAGATAATGAAGTTCGAGAATGGTCAACGCTTCCTTCCCAGTTAGAAGCGCCGGTGTATTCAGCTCTCGATGGATCTCTTTCAAGTTCAGACTCTGCCTCCTCTTCACTATCTCTAGATGGATCTCCTGTAAGCTTCAGTGCAATGCTTACTGAAAAGAATATTGAATCCCTGCAGTCCCCCAAACAGCAGCTGGTCTCTTCTGTGGAAATCTCAAGATGTTCCCTCCGGTAACACAAACTGACTTTAGCTTATCTGCGAATCTATAGTGGGCATTTTTAAATTTTGGTTGCGAACTCATTTGGGAATTAGCAAATGAATTGAGCAACTATGGGCCATGACCTATGCCTGCAGAGCTTCTTGACTACATTATTGGAGCATATTTCATGGCATCAGTTCACAAATTTTTTTCAAAAGTTCTTACTAATTATTGTCAAGTAAAGTCAACAAACTTGGGAAACATTTTTTATACCTAGTGCAACTCTGCAATAGGATTTGATAACATTCTCTTCCTGAACAATGAAGTCCTGCTAACGCTATCTGTAATCCAATTTCTGTAACAATTGGCTATAGGTATATATCATATTGCCTATTTTCTAACTATGATCACAATTCTTTTATGGCCTTTCTGGCATGATGTTCCATGAAAAAACAGCTAAGAGCATTAAATTTCACAGTTGGAAAGAAGAAATAGCAGCTGTAACAGCAACCAACTTTGAGGTAACTTCTGGTAGGGAATGTGCATCCTCGTCAGCTGTTAGCAGTGACAGTGCAGAAGCCACTGAGGAACTTGTCCATAATTCAGCACAAATCCCTGAAATAACAATGCCGCAAGAAGAAAAGTCTTGCCAGCTCGATGGCATCACATCATCATGTTTTCTTGAGTTTTAGAGGACCTGATACTCGCTCGAGCATTACGGATTTCCTCTATACCAGATTGCTAGGTGCTAGAATCCACACATTTAAGGATGATGAAGAGCTCCGAGTTGGAGAGGAGTTTGGTCCTGAGTTGCTCAAAGCTATCAGCCAATCAAAAATTGCAATTCCCATCTTTTCCAAGGGCTACGCCTCTAGTAAATGGTGTCTTAATGAATTGGTCCAAATGGTGGAGTGTAGTAAAACAAGGAGACAGAATATTATGCCCATTTTTTTATGATGTTACTCCGGCGGAGGTTCGTCATCAAATTGGGTCTTATGAAGAAGCCTTTCTTTCGCATAAGGAGAAATTTGGTGCGAACATGAGTAAGTGGAAAGCTGCTCTCAACCATGTTGCCAATCTAAATGGATGGGGACAATTCGAAGAAGAATAGGTATGTCATTTTCTGGTTGTCATTTTTGGTGCAGTGTTTCCATTATATTATCTTTTTCTTCTAATTTCGTTTTCCATTTTCCTTTTGTAATATTAGAGGTGAAGGAGAACTAGTAGACAAGATTGTCAAGAAGGTTATAGATGAGTTGAAAACGGCTTATCTACTGGTAATAGATTTCTTGGTCGGAGTTGAAAATCATGTGAAGGAAATTGATACAATGATGTGTAGTGATTTAAAGGATATGAGAATTCTTGGAATCCATGGTATGGGGGGTGTAGGAAAGACTACTCTTGCCAAAATTATCTACAACCGGCTATTACATCATTTTGAAGCTTGTTGCTTCCTTTCCAACATCAGGGAGACTTTAGAGCTAAATGGCATCGAAGGTTTGTAGAATCAACTAATCTCTGACATTCTCAAGAAGAAATGGACAAACATTAGCAATGTTGAGGAAGGAATCAAGATAATAAAAAAAAGCTTATGTGGTAAAAAGGTTTTGTTGCTACTTGATGATGTTGATCAAATGACTCATTGGGATGCACTGATTGGAAAACCTGCTTGGTTCGGTTTAGGAAGTAGAATTATCATAACTAGTAGAAACATGGATATTATCGATGTTCCTAAGGTTCGTTATCCATATGAGCTTTTGAGTTTGGAATTCAATCAATCTCTTCAACTTTTTTGCAAACATGCTTTTGGGAGAGACTATCCTTTGGATGAGTATGTTGCTTTCTCCATTGAAGTGGTCAAAAGTACAGGAGGTCTTCCACTTGCTCTTGAGGCTATAGGTAAACTACTTCGGTGCAGAAGCAAAGATGTTTGGGATGTGATATTGAAGAAGTTGAAACAAGTTCCTCTCAGTGAAGTAAAACGAAAGTTAAAAATAAGTTATGATACCTTGGATGATTGTCAAAAGCATATCTTTCTTGAAATAGCTTCCCTTTTCGCTGGATTTGATCAAAGGATAGTGCTCCACTCATGGAAAGATTCCAATCTTTTCCCAGAGGAAGGTCTTGAGGTCCTCCAGAAAATTTCTTTGATAAAAATCAGTGAAGACAATAAGTTATGGATGCATGATCAGTTAAGAGGCCTTGGTAGAGACATTGTGCGTCGAGAATGTGATGAGGAACATAAAAAAAAAAAAAGACTCAGTTGGGGCACCATCTGGAAGGTTTGGACGCGGTGATAGAAACGAAGGTAAATTTGCATTTCATTTATTTTATCCTCATCAAGCGGACAAATTTCGGGCCTTCACACTGTGAGTGTTTGCTCAATTCTATATAAGGGAAGTTTTTTTTTCCTCATCATTATTGTTGTAAGTCTTTTTTTGTTTATACTACTGTTTAGATTTATCTTTCATGTTCTGAAAAATGATTAAATTCGTTCAAGAAAATATACTTAAGCATTTTTGTTTTACTATCTCAGGGAACAAAAAAAATTGAAGCTCTTTGCCGAAAATTTGATGCTCAGTTGCTCTACAATTTTGTAAATGAAGAAGTTGAGAGGCTATCTAATCTAAGATACCCTGAAGTGCGGATTTTCCAGGACAACTGGTCTTCAAATGATGGAGGATATGGAGATTCGACATGTTTGCTCTTGAGTAAGACAGGTATTTGTGTTTGTCAGCTAGGTAGACAATTCTTTTTGCCATCCCTTCAACAATGACAATAACAGACATCCAAACAAGGGTTGATTAGGTCATCCTCATGAATTAATCGAAGTTTTACTGATTGTGCACACTCCATAATGTATCTTCTTGCACTTGATAAAACAAAACAGCATTCTAAGAGGTCAAGCCAATGTTTGTCTCAGTGCTTGGCGAGAGGATGAACAGAAGTTGTACACCCAGAGTGCTAAAACTTGGCATGGGGATACTTAAGTATCAAAAGTTTGGAAATATACAATTAAGTGCCAAAACTGGAGCAAAGTAGATTAGTTTAATGCCAACGGTGAGAAAATTCAGTCAAAATACTAACGTGCAAAATGACATCGTTTTGCAATGTTGACGTGGTTGGATAAGTTGAAAATGACGTCATTTTGCACGTTGATATGAAAAGAAAAGCAGAAAATGACATTTTGACTCTGTTTGACTTTTAATATAAATAGTAGTTAAACTAAATTCAAAACTAAAATTAATAATTATAAAGAAGAAGAAGTTCCAAGGGTTGGGTGAGGGCCTGTGTGGGCCCTCATTGCCGCCTCACCATTGTCGTCCGGAAAGGTTGGTCATGGTGGGGGAGGTAACGTTGTTGGGCTCGCTTGGGCTAGTGGTGACCCTCGCTGTTGGTTAGCCAAGGTTGTTTGTGTTTGGCTAAGGCTCGACAATGCCGACCGACCCTCCTCCCATCGTTGTTGGCCTTTCCTAGCGATAGTGATGAGGGGGCCATGAGGGCTTGAATTGCTCTTGCCCAGCGCCTGCAACTTTTTCTTTTTCTTTTTAAATAATTTATTTTTAAATTTAATTTAATTAATATTCATATTAATATTCAAATTAAAGGCAAAGCGACATCTTTTTGGTTTTTTTTGGTTGATTTAGCTTTTTGGCGAGTCCTGTAGGCAAATTATATTAATAAAATATCCTTACCAAAAAAAAATTATATTAATAAAACATTGCCATGTATGATTTTTGGCTAGGATTGTTGAACTTGACATTCAGGTATCCCAATTTATTTATTTATTTTTAAAAAGTGACACTTAAGCGTATCTTTCGTAACTTTTGGTACTTAAGTGTCCTCTCGTGTTAAGTTTTGGTACTTACACTATTCTTTTGTTGAGGATTAACCAATTTGATGTCTCCATGTCGAAGACTGGTCAATCTTCGCTAACTTATGACATGACTCGCATTTTAAGTATACTCACCGGTTGCATTTTTGTTGTGTTAAGGGTGGGGACAACTTAAATAGTCATAAGCACTTGTTCCTTATATATAGACTGAGGTAAAGAAAATATACCTATGATATCAAAAAGTTTTAAACAAAAAATATCTGCATGCGTGTTAATCACCAAGAAAAATGAGCCAAAATACACATGGAATTAGCATATGATCAACCTAGCCACATGATATTAGCATCTAATCAACCTAGCTACATTCTGTAATCAAAGTTAAGACTTCTAATTTTGGTCATAAGTTTTTTTTTTTTTTTGTCGAAATTTTGGTCATAAGTTGGCTTACCCAAAAATTGGCTAAATGGTTGCATTTGGACTCATGGAGAGAAATATAAAGCAATTTCAATGAATTTTGTTCGAGACGATACCACTCAACACATTCGATGAATCCAACAAAATGCATCAACACACCACATCATTTTGATTATTTATTGACAGTTTGGTGATCTTTACATATTTTCAATATTTTTGTTTAGTTGATATTAATAAACCAAAATGTACTTTTACGACGGTACCAAGTTCCAAGTATTGTCTGCATCACAGTTTAAGAGATATCCTATTTAATCTTGATTGTCAAATAAAAAATCGCACACTCCTTTCAATCTAATATAATATTTTCTCATTTCAATACTGTGCTAGTTTGATACTGACGATGGGGAATAACTCAAAAAGTCCTGAATTTATTATGCAAATATTGACTCAATCCTAAATGTAGTCCTAAACCTTTTGATTTTCCAATTTACTATGTTTGGTTGATTTAGGTCGCAAATTGCTAACATAGTGGTCTAACCTGTGTTAGTCATCTTATGTAACACAGTCGATGATCTGACACGTACGATAGCACCCAAAATGACATAGTTTTAAGAAAAGTTATAAATGTTTTTGTTCTCTCTTTGTTTGTTTGTTTTTGTTTTTGTTTTTTTTTTTTTTTTTTTTTTTTTTGGATTAAGTGTACCAAAGGTCTTAAAACTTTCCAAAAGTGTAATGAAATTTCAAAACTTGTTAAATTAGTACAATCAAGTCCCTTCATTAACTCAATTCAAATTTGCTAACAAAAAATGTTGACGTGTCATTTTTATTTGTGAAGACACATGGTGGCAAATCAGAAATTATTTGTGATATATTCAAAAAATAAAAGAAAAAAATTATAAAAAAGAAAAAAGAAAAAGATCATGAGAGAAAAAAAAAAGTATAGCAATTGAAAAGCATAAAAATGTTAGCTCTATTTTTTTTATATTATTTTTTTAAAGAATAGAAGACCCAGCCTACTTGGGTTGTCAGTGAGGATCGGCAACCCCTGTTGGGTGGTCGCGAGGTTTGGTGAGTGCCGCCAATCTTTGTTTTTCGGAAGCAAGGGCTTACACGATGGTGGTCGCGCAACATGGGGAGGGCTTGCAAGCGTTTTGTATGAGAGATCTGATGCTTATTTGTGAACGCAACGATGGTTTGGTATGGAAGACTCGTGTTGTATGGCGATAATTTCTCGAATTTATATCTCCACCATCTGGGGCTGTCGGCCCAAATTTTAGCTTAGTGTTTGCCAGAGTTGAGTTGGATCTCAAGATCGCTCATTTTTTGTTCCTACCCAAACACCGACTTCACTCCAGATTCTCAAAAAGGTGTTCACAAATCATACGAGTTAGGTCCCACAATCTGGTTCCATAAAGATGAGAGCTCAAGGGGTGGTATTGGTGGCGTTGTTGGTGAAACCGGGGCGCACCTAGTGTTAAGGCAAGGCTCTCTCTATAGCCTCATGCTTGATGAGCTCCTCAAGAGCATGTGGAGTGTAGAGGGAACAATTGTTCACGGGATTAGGAAGTTTGCAATTTCCTGATTTTGATTGCACACCTTGCAACTAGGGATCGCAAGCATCCTAATGAAACAAAAATTGGGCCATGTTCTCATATCATGTCAAGAATTGTCACTCATACCTTGAACATTCTCAAATCATAGTTGTGACCTTGAATTAAATTACTTAGTTGAGATGAGCTATTGTTTATTTTGACCTATCCTATACCTAATCTTATGGATTTGTCCTTTCGCATGTAGGCAAGCACTTTCTTAGGAGGTATACATTATAGAAGTCTACTAGGAGCCACTTTCCTATGACCTCGGCAACCACTCTTTGTTGATAATTAAATCTAGAGAAGACACTCTATTTGTTGTGATCAGAACACCAATGTAAAGAAGACAATAACATCTATATAATATCATTCTTTTTATGTAAACTTACAAATCTTGGAGAAGAATAAAATAAGATATTACTAGAAAAATAACATAAAATTGGAGGTGAGGTATGGATATCCGAATCTCCTTAAGGCGATTAGTTTCTGCCAATAGTGCTCCGTAGATTCACGAACTATGCCTCCTAAGATACAACACCTCAAACTTGTTTGGATTAGCACTATGCAAACAGGACTCAATTGAACCGTTCAATTGAACCAGCACACTCAGAAAAAATGGAAGAGTAGAAACATATATCAAAGTTCTTTTGGAGTCAAGTCGGAAAAACAAAAACTCTAAAATCTCTCTCTATGCTCCTATCTATTTATAGAGCTTTTTGATTCATGTATTGAAGAGATAAATGAATTAAATAGACGCATGTATACACAAGATTCATGAATCAAGAAACACGTGAATTTAAGAGTTCACTAATTACATGAACTAAAAGATACATGAATCTAGGAAACTCATGAATTCAACAGATACATGAATAGAAAGTTTAGGAAATTCATGAATTCAGTAGATACGTGAACGAAAAAGACATATATTAATTTATTGGCTTTCGTTGATCTATTAACCATAATTATAACTATAATTATAACACTCTTCACCCTCATCAAACCAGTTCGTTATAGGCCCATGAGCTTCTACATGGTTCATCCTCGAATCACACATCTATTGGAGTGGATTTCGCTCTAATATCGTATTGCAACATCTCTAGATTAACTCATCGATGTATTGTCTGCTTTGGCTTATCCCACACTAAAACTCACAATTTTTTCCTCTGACGTACAAATGGCCACTTTCCTAATAGGTCACCCATTCTGGTAGTGCTCCACTTGAGCATGCCTAATTTTGGAATTCCAAATCTAACCATTGATGTTACATCAAAAAGAGCTTTCGCAAGTTAATTTCAGTTTTCACATATATCTCGTAATTGCTTTTCCCTTGTTTGGTACATAGTTCGGTTTATTCTTGTCCTATTTGACATCATAGAAGCCTACTAGGAGTCGCTCCTTGTCCAGGCTTTTCCGTCCTGATGACCACTCCTCGTCTCCATCAAACTGAGTTGTTACAATAGCGATGATAGTGGCATCTTACAAATGATAATAAAAATATTAACTCAATATTGAATACATAAAATGTGTTAGTTTTAGGTAAATGAAATCAAATCCACACAAGTTGTGTGACATCCTGATTTTCGAGTCTGATTTCGATGAAATGAAATGGGCTTTTCATCGACGTGTCTATAGCCTTTTTCTCTGAGTTGGCCACTCACGAGTTAACTAGCCTATTAGGTAAAGCCGTTAAGGAATCTAAATACAATAGACGTGAGAATTCGACCAGGAATCGACTGCTCGACCGTGCTAATTTGCAAGGGTCATTATGGCACCGTCAAAATGAATTAGAGACCGAAGATAGGTCGATTCGATAGAGATATGTGATTAGTGCGTGGGTGATTCCACCTAATTACAAAACTTCTGTCGAACGGTACTAGACCGATTTTTCTGTCATTTTTGTACCATGTGTCCGTATTTGAAATCTCGAGATTTTCATGACAATCGAGAGTCGCCAATGTGTCGAAGATGTACATTGTGGCTCGAAATCGACCACAAGTCAATTGTATTAAAAGTTCCTAAAAGCTACCTAGTAGATTGGGACGCGCTAAAATCACGTCGAATTTGAAATTAACCTCGAAATTGAACTCGATTTTAGAAATTGAAAGTTCTGCCGTGTCACGATTCATTTTAGGAACGTCGATTCACTTTCCGAAATTTTTTTCGGAGATTCCGAGATTTTTACGGAAAATCGATTCGGAAATTGAACGGAAATTCGGACGGGCTTACATTTGAAGAAACTTTGATGTGCAAGCCGAAAGCTACTTGGGTGATGGGAATTTATGGACATGTATGGGATTTTTCTTCGATAAAATTGACTTCAAATTGAGGATTTGAGGATGAAATTGAATTCTAAAATCAGTTAAATTCGGAGCTATGGTTTGGGGACTGATTTTAGATCAATTGGGTTAATTTTTGGATTATATTTGTTAGAAAGAAAATGGGGACATGGTGATATGCATGAAGACCAAAGAGGGGACCAAGCATTAAAGGATCAAGATATTTTCCTTGACTTTTCTTCCTTGGCTGCAGCTTCCTTCGCACGCCTGTCCACCGCCTCTCTCCCTCATCCGATTCTCTCTTCTCCTTTGGCCTCCTGCGCACGCCAGCTCCTTAGTCTCTCTCTCTTTCTTCGTGCGACGCCTTCAGCTTCTTCTCCATGATCATTTCCCACCATCTTCGGTCTTCCTTCTCATTTCTTTTTCATTTCACGTTTACTTCTCCACTCACCGAATCACCCCACCATTTGCCATCTTCCTCGTGAAATTCTCCTAGCACCAAAGCCCACGCGCCCGAAGCTCCATTTGCTTCGGTCAAAACCCCAATCGAAGGCCAAAGCCCATGCTTCCTTCATTCTGGTTTTGCTTTCCTTTCCCTTACAGCAACCCACCGAATTCTTCTCTGCCGATTTGCCAACGCTAGCTTCGCTCAGTCCTCCAAGACCGAAGCCAGCCGCGGCTTCCAACGAACTCAGCCGAGTTCGTGAGTTTCTTTTTGTGGTTTTTCAGTCAGTCCGAACTCCTGTTGGCCTCGCCGTGAGTTCGAGTCTCGGCCGCCGTTGCGCCGCCGTCGCCGTGAGCCAATTTTCGGGCTTAACCGGTGAGTTGCGTTCTAATCCTTTATTAGTGGGCTAATGACACTTAGAGGTGTGTTAGTTAGCTAATTTGTGGATTATTTATGTTGATTAGGTTTAGGATGGCTTAGTTAGATTAAGTATATAGTTAGTATTTAGTTAGTGTAATTAGTTTAGTTAGGTGGATTAGTTAGGAATTAGTTAGTTTATTTAGTTAGTGCACTTAGATTAAATTAAATAGGATGGTTAGATTTAATTGTTAGTTAGATTATTTAGTTTAGTTAATTTAGGTTAATTCAATTAAATGCTTTAAATTTATTTATTTTGCAATTTATTTAATTTTTGATAATTTATTTAATTATTAATTATTTTTCGGAAATTAGGCCGGGATAGCCGGTGACCGGAATTTCGTGCTGATTGCAATGGTGTGTTCAATTTCTGCAATTGGATGTTAATTTGTGCAAATTGAGTGCTGATTGGAATTTTGAGTATTTAATTCCAAAATTTGTGAAATGCATTATTTATTCAGAAAATCCCGGGTGTCGGGTTTTAACACCGAAAATGGATTTTAAGTACTATATCAAATAGTGGGGTTTGAAAGAGATAGGTATCAGTCTTCTGGTTCGAATTGACCACCGTGCCCACACACGACTATTTTCGGATATTTTTAATACGAATGAAATAGGCCGGATCACTATTTTAATGGAGGCATTTGAGTGCAATGCACAAATGTCCTGGCCGAGATTGAGTGGCCGTGTGTTGGTTAAGAGAACCAGTCTCGAGCAATTATGCCGGACGTTACTAAATCCCTTTTCGGGTTACCCATGCATTAGGGTAGCGGGTCGCAGTAGATTCTGGACCTATGCCCCTTCGGGGAAGCCATCTAATTGAGAGACGTTGCCGTGCTCATGGGGGAGACGACGCCTGGCAATGCCAGAAGACCGCCAATAGAGTTGGCCGTACCCTTGAGGGGTGTAATTAACAATTGGAACGCATGATGGTTGAGTTTGATGCACCTGATTATGAGACCAAAACTGTGTGACATGGAATGGGACGTGTCATAACGGTTTGACCTTATAATCAGGACCCCGGTGATTAATTGAATTGATGAGGTGTTCCAGTTGTTATATGCGTTGATTATATGCATTGCGATATGAACTATACTGACATGCAGGAAAGGAAATTGAGGCAAGGTAAGTCCTCTGTGCCAATTGAGTGGTTGTGTGGTTAGGACACTTCTGGGTGTATTTCCTCCTAATCGGGGCTTAGACCGTAAACTTGCTGAGATTTATATCTCACCCTGTCGTGGGCTTAAAATTTTCAGGACCCTAGAGGGATGACTTGGAGCTGAGCTGAAGTGACCTGAAGAGTAGGTCAGATAGGACAGCCTCTTTTTGAGAACTAGTCTTTTGGTTATAGACTTGTGTAAAAGACTCAGTATGTTTATAAAGTGTGGTTTGTTTGTGAATGTGATGTCTTGCTTTTCTATCCCGAGATAGTTACTGTCAGGGGATTTGTTATTTGCTTCCGCATGTGCAATAAAATAAAAGGGTCGGCGACTCGTTCTGGGAAGTCGCATAGTTTTTATCGACCAAAGAGGGATGAGCATGGGCTCGAGGATCGGGGCGTGACAAGTTGTATGTTAGCACAATGGGCGTATAATATAATAGGCACCAATTTTCACTTTGCTTAGTTCGATACAACAATTCAAATACACATCGTGTTTATACACAAAATTATAATTTACTCAATCTTTGCCTCACAGTCCCGATAATGTTGAAATCATTGGGTAGAAAATTTGCTACATGTGAAGTCCTACACGCACGCACGCACACACGCATATTTGATTCTCCATTCAATCTTTCCAATAAAGACACTTATGGAGGAAGGCAAGTGCTTTGGAGGCTTTACTAATTGCATTGGCATTTCCTCCACTATCAAAGCCCAGCTCTCAGCACTTGTTCAGGGGCCTCAGTTAGTTTGCAACCTGAACCACTGTAGAGTCATTCTCTAGAAGGATTCCACTATGACTTTGTCCTTAATATGACTGACAAGCGAATCGTTTGGGTCATCCATGGTTTCTATGGTTAAGCAAATTTGCTTAGTCATCTAGAGAAAATGGGAAGTCAAGTTGCAAGTTTCTTATAGAGAGAGGAGTACTTGGGCTGGTTAGACTGCAAATGATCCAGAGAATTTATGATTTTTCATGATATTACTCCATGTGGTTTATCTAGTTCTTTGATAGGAAAATTTGACTGGCAGACCACCCGCCGCGGTGACTCAGCTAGGTAAGCGCTAGACTTCCATCAAGGAGGTCTAGTGTTCGAAGCTCGTTGTAGGAAGGCTAGCTTGAGACTCTTGGCGACTTACCCGGTAGCACATGTGTGGTGGCTAACACGTGTCGCCCCCAGTGGTTGACCTCCGGCTGCCGACCATGCGGGGTTCCCTGGGTCATCAAAAAAAAAAAAATTGACTGGCAGCTTGATGCCTTATTCATGTACGGTTGTGTCTTACCAATGTAGTGGTCTCTAAGCCCCCTTTTCTCAAAACTATGGAAATTACCTGACCTGACTTCTGTAGGGGAATTGGGATTTTGCAATGTACAATTCCATCAAAATTGAATGATGGGTTCTATCAGGAAATTTTCAAAATGGACACAGTTAAAAGTACGGTGAAATGATATAAATACATGGAAGATCTTCAGTCCTTCCATAGAAAAGTTATCCGCATCACTAAAATCATATGCAATTGCCAACTCATCAAATTTCCAAAAACAATGTGGGGTTATAGCTTGTTTGACTCCTTCTCATCATTGTTATAGACAACTCTATAGTACTCTGTTATTTCCTATTCTTATGTAAGGTATTTTATATCCAAATGGAAGGGCAATAGAAACAAGAAAAAAGGAAATAGTATCACGGTCAAATGGGAATATTCAATATTCATAGCTATATAAGACATTATTATAAGAGTATGCTAATGATTAGAAACCTAAAAGAAAAGTGAAATATAATGGAGCAGAAGAGCGCAGTTTGTGGTGGAGTCTCAGTCGAGAGAAAAATAGAAGTGACAGACTCCTTCCTCGGCTTCGTCCGGCCTCTGCGTGCGTGCTCCGCATCGTAGGGGTTGCTGAAGCAGCGATCAAGAGAGGGTGTGTTTCTTTTGGAGAGGCAAAATCGTCTGTGTACCACTGAACGTGATCGGTTCACCGAGAGAATTGGGCCCCGACGGATTGACCAATTAAATTGTTGCGGTGATGGGCTTGGGGTGATGAACCTATGGGCCTGAGCTGGTATTAGTGGACTGGGCTGAAGTGAGCGAATTGGACTTAACATATAGGCTAAGGCAAATGAGTTTGGGTTCTTTTCTCTTTTTATCTATTACTATTTTTTTATTTTGTGCTTTTACTATTTTTACAAAAATGTATGCTTGGCTCGTCGACAAGTGTCACGTACTCTCCCACAAAAATCAATGACGTCTGCGTCACGGTTGGACCATACGACCAGCGATACTCTACCTATATGATATGTAGTTCGGTTCATTCATCCCTTTATGCTGCCTTAAAAGTCTATCAAGAATCGCACCTTATCCGAGCTTTCTCACCCAGTAGCTGCTCCCTACCCTTGTTAGATCAACTTCAAGCATAGTCTTCTCACGAACCACATGTTCATTAGAAGGATACTACTCATACCATACATAACAACCCAATTATTTCCAATTGGGCCAAGCCAATTAAAGGAACACTATGAGTTTCTACATAATGTGATCACCATTTTGATTAATCTTACTTATGAATAATATCACGAGGCCCCAACTATTCGATATGGACTTGGGATGTCAACAAAGAAGCACAAGAAGATAGCTTCGGGATGCCTTGACCCCGTAGAAAGAAAACGCCCAACATTTGGAATTCGTGAATTTGGTGGTTCGTAGCTTACTTTAACCGAAAATTTCAACAGATTCTAGTTCTTTTGTCTTCATTGGTGCTGCTTCGGCGAATTTCTAAATAAGTATTTTGTGAAGTTGCATTGCGTGGTTTAATCTAGAGGAAAAGTTCGTATTTTATGGCATGGCATGTATTTTGAGGACTAATGAAAACTTGAATTATTTTGTGGCATCTCATTTTATAAAATTGGATCAAGCATCGGATGAATTTTTGAGTCGGTTGTCATTTTGGTTGGACATGCATTAAAAAAGTTTATATGGGTAAATTATATCTACTCTCATTTTGACATGTTGGTTTCTGATGTAGGGGTATGAGATATAGTGCTCATGGTCAACCTATATATTGGTATATATTATATATTCACAAATTACCGAGTTTAATGATATTTGACAATTAATTGAGGTATTGGTTTATGATTTTTCTATATGTGTATCACAAATTTGTTATATGTGTATCAGTTTAGAGTTTTATGGTTAGTTTATAATAAATTTGTTATATGTGTACCAATTTGAGATTTTTTCATAGTGTTAATCCTTGAATTAATCTTTTTTTTCTTATGGATGACATACGAAATTTCCCCCTTTTTTTCGGTTGAATTACGATATGATAAACACTGATTTTTTTATTTTTTGGGTAGAACACAATATGTGAATCTTGGAAAAAGAAATACAAATTACTTTATCCTAAAATACATAACACTCTAAATTAGAGATTAGCAAATGACATGTTCCGATAAAAAAGACCATCATCGATGACGAGAAGATCCTGACTAATAACCCATTAAACTTGTTATTGTATAGAATAGCCTTATTCTAAATACGTTGTGACTTCCTTATTAGTGAATTCAGCATCCCGAGCCAGAAAACTTTCGGTCTCGAATTTGCAATTTACAAGAATGAATCAAGAAATTAATTAAAATTGCAAACCAGGATTTGGATAAGGTGTGTTTGACTTCAATGGATTAGTTCAAAAACCGCGATATATTCACTGGCGGCGGCATTAGTACGATTAGTCACGTGTAGGTCCCCGAAAAATTGAAGACAATGCATGCATTCTTTTGTCTAATGCACGACTCAAGAAGGGTCAACGAATACGGCAAGACAACTAAGGTCTCAAATGGGAATACTTGCAACTTGGCGAGCTGGCAATCTTTTGTCTTATGGGCGACGTACGAAGCTTCTTCTTTTTCTTTTTGATTTCTGCAAACCAAGGGCCAAGGTCCACAAAGATGGCGAAGACTATACTAAGCATGTGATTACTACTGCTCTCAGTAGTGATTTAGTTATTTATTAGAGAGAGACCTCTCTGATTACCAATAGCTTCCGATTTAAAATATAGAGGTAGAACTACTACCCTTAAAAATTACATTAAGTAGTCGTGAAGGCTTGATACTAAAGATTGTAGTGTGTACCCGAAATACGTGATCTCATTTCATCTAGCTAGGTAATTAAATAATATCAACATCCACAGACCCAGTGGCTGAGGTGGAATAAACCCAGATGCACCGGATGCATTCAAGACTTGCTCCTTCTTGACGCGCAAACTCCCAGTGGTATTGCGTAGAAGGCAACGACTAAGCACACGCAGACTTAGACTACTAGAAGCGAAAAGGAAAAGGTCCACTTGGAGGAATTAATGGAATGCTCATTCAACGGATTAATGCCTATAAGGCAACCACCAAGAACCTTGCTAAGTCCAGGTCAATCCACCAGTTTATTATTCCAATTCCATCAAATATATCAATTCGGTTGAGGAATCAAGACCACAAGAAGGCAATGACTGCAGAATGTATTGGAGTCAATTAACGAGTGCGTACATGAGATATTCAAGATTGGAAGGCTCTCCAGGTTTCCAATATGAACATGGAAATTATACAAAATGACTCACGAGATTCTTTAAACTCAATCAAAGCCTATGTGGCCCTTCATCTTCCTGCTTTGCTTCCTGCTGATCCTACTTTTCAACCATTGGGTGCCCCCGCACGTGCAGCCATCCCTTCCAGTCCCAGCTTGCATTCTCTATGTGGGTGATATAGACCACTATTTACACAATTTATTTACACAATTTTTCCGTTTACTTGTGAAGCACCAACATCAATCATGGGATCTAAAGATGAGAGAATCAAGGCCGCCAGTTTGATCAAACATGGAAAGAAAGTGGCTTCATTAGTGGTATCTTGACAGCAAATCCTCGAATCCTCAAAACCGATTGAGATACTGATGCTTTTGGCCTTACCAATGTATCGAAGCTACTAACTTTTATACAAAATTACCAACTGCAATTTAAGTTTTTAAATAACTTATCTCCGACTGAATTATGAACTAGCTTTGGTTATACGAACTCGTATTCCAGTCACATATCCACTTGTATTTGGTTGTTCGGAAATTATTATGACCATTTGCCATTTTGATTCGTGGATATCAACCTACATGTTCAATTAAATAAATCTTATACATATGAACTATTCAAATAATCTATCCAAGGACTTAGGATGTTCCAACAAGGAAGTTGTCAGTCAACTTTATTTTACCAATGATACTAACAGTAACCAACACTTTTACCAGCACGGTAAATCTTACCCTCACAAACTTGCTCTTTCATATGAACAAATTGCACCTATTTGTGAATTTAACCTTGACTATCTTAGAGTTGGAGAAAAAATACTGAAAAAGTTTTAAACCTATTACATTAGTACCAATCTAGTTATAAACTATTCAAATGGATCAATTTTGTCCTAAACATTTTCACATTGTTGTCAATTCAATCAATCTGACTAATTTAGGTTAGAAATCGCTGACGTGAACGTCAACCATCCTACATGACATGGTTGGTGCTAACATTGACATTTTTAATAATACTATGCAAGCCAATTAAGAGTGAAAGACATAACATGTTCTCATGCTCTAAGCAAAATTATGACCCCTTGAAAAGTAAACTTCAAGATGGACTACTTGAATGGGATGACCACATTAAGTAGTCTTCACAACGTCGATCGATCATTATAGGGGATGCATTGATCACATTGGACTCTAGAATGGCACTTGTCAATTCCATTGAATGACATATATTGCAAGTCATATTTAAGGTAGTGGAGAAAAAAGGAAACTTAATTTGTGTAGCATCAAGAATTTTGATTAGTCATAAGCCCAAACTTGTTGGACTCATTAGAAGTCGTGTTATCAATTGGAGTGATGCATTAATTACCAATCGAATGACAAATTAAATTAATAACAAGAATCACTAAATTTACATAAGTCAGCTCTTGCTGTAGCACCACTCTTCACAAATAATTAGACTAAAATTTTCTGTAATAGCACGTCCTAAATCACTTTGAACTTGAGCTCACCTGTGGTTGTCACTAGCCAATGGCAGCATAGGAAGTAGGAAAAAGAAAAGAAAAGACAAGACAAGAAAGAAAAGAAAAAAAAATTAAAAACTAATTTGTTAATAATTTGTTAATAAGATCCAAATATATAAAAAAAATCCATTTTATGTTACTAAATAAAGGAAAATTAATTGTTTTTCTATAAAAGTTTTTTCAGAAATATATTTTCTTTTATCATCAAATTTTCCATGAAATAAGTGCACCCTACATTTGTGTGTATACGTACCGATTGAAGTATCATGACATGAGGCCAAAAATATGAAGATGGAACTAGAGAGAGAGAGAGCTATTACAAGTTGATTCAATCCCTTATTGGGTATTATTTAGTTCCAAGAGAATCCAATGCGCCAAATTCCCTAGGCTTCCGGCTGGGTTGAGTTTTCATATGTTTCTAGCAATTGAATAGGTCATTAGATTTATATCAATTGGCTTATATACAATATTAGTGGAATGCCAAAATATAGTAGAACGGATGTTCTGTACAATTTCCTTACTACGGCATGTTTAATAAATTTGAATACAGAAAAAAAGAGATTAGTTTGATTAGTAATGTTATAATTACAAATAACATTCATAAGTGATTAATAAATCTCGTGTATATTTAGGTAACTTGATATATATGTCAATAGATTTATTAAGGATGAATTAATTTTTCTAATCATTCAAATAAGAATTCTAAGGGGCACGGGATCATATCAACGTGCAAAGAATTCCTAGGTTCCATTTATTTGAGGGAAAATCATTTTCGAGAATTATTTTCAATTTTTTGATGTTTTTTTTTTTTTTTGTCGGTCCTACTCTAATCCTACTCTAACACTCACTCTCAAACTTTTTTTAGTCGGTACTACTCTAATCAATCTACACAAAACAAACAAGTTTAGATAAGGGGGAAATGACTTCCCCATTTGGCAAGGATGAAATCATTTTTCTTAAACAGCGAAATAAATGTGTTGACACCTAAATTTTGGCTACCCGTATAGTCATTTATCAAATTAAAAAAATTAGGGGTTAATTTAATTCCTGAAAAAATATTAATTATATAGCATATAGTTTATGTGCATTTTATTTTAATTGGCGTTTTGGACCGGTGCAGACAGTTTCAAATTAATTGGATTAAGCCCACGAAAGGAACAAGTTAACCCGAGCCCATCTTCTAAATTTAAGATTTGAAATAATGATTTTTGGAATTTAAGAAAATTGGGTAGTGATCTTATCTTTGAAAATCAGTAGAGAATATTTAGGAGATAAGGAGAATATTATGAGATAAAAGGATTTTGTGATTCGGAGGTTATAGGCAATTTTCAAAATATTCTAAGAAGATCACATTATACTTGCTTATATTGCTTATAAAAGGGCAGTGTACGGATGAGAAAGGGGGTGGCTTCTCTTCGTAAAAAAAAAGGGAAAAAGTGAAACAGAGAAAACAGAGACAGAGAGGGTACAGAGAGACGTGAGAGAAAGAGACGTGGGGGAGGGGACGTGGAGAGAGAGAGAGTGAAAAAAAAAAAAAAGTCCTGTTCATCTTCTTCCCCTTGCCTCCGTAGACGTTTCCCCCCAGCAGCCGTTCGAGGTTTTTGCCGCGCCGATCGCCGCGCGGTGTCGTCCGCGAGTCGCCGCCCTGCTCGCGTCCGTTTGCCGTCGTCGCCTCTGCGCTCCGCCTCGTTGGCCGCCGACGCTTGCTGCAGCCGCGACCTGCAGCGCCTCCGCCCAAGCACCGGCACTCGATTCACCCCTCGCCGCCGTTGCTATACGTTTCTATAGCAGATCCCGGGCTATCCTCGCCAGTCCGACGTCCGTCACTCCGCCCGTCCCCGGTGCCCGCAAGCTCGCATCGCCGCCCAGCTGTGCTGCTCGCGCCAACCCGACGCTCCGCTGCTGCTGCTATATCTTCGTCGGCCACCTCCGTCCGCGAGCACCCGCAACCCCCCTCGCGACCGACGTTGCAATCTGCAGCAACCCGAACCTCTGCCCTAGCGCCAGTGCTCCGCCTCCACCCGAGCGACCCCTGAGCCGGATCTGTGCCCTGCTGCCCGGAGTTTCTGCCGACGCCGATCCGCCCAACGCCGGCCCTGCCCGTCCGGACCCGTGCTTCCCTAGCTCCGCTCCTGTGTTGTTGCCGCCGCCGGTTCACCTTGGCCGGAGCCTCTTTTGCCGAGCCGATTCGCCGGTTCCCCTTGGAGATCCACGAGCGGTGTCTGGAAAAGAAGAAAAACAGAAAAAGAAAAAGAGAAAAAGAAAAATCAGATTAGGTAGTTTCTCTTTTATTTTTTTATTATTATTTCTTTAATATTCTGTTTTAGTGGAATTGTTCCTTAATGTATTATTGATATCCCAATATGAAATAGTCCTCAAGTAGGGATTGACAGTCCGATTTTCGCGCCCGAAATCCGACTCGCAATCCTTATAAAAATCGACAATCCAATCTCAAAGTCTAGATTTGATTCGCGATTTAATTTAAAATTGGCCAACCCGATCTCATGCGCGAGATACGGTTTGCTAATTTTTGGATGTCAATCTTATCTTATTTGATTTACTATCGTTAAGTTAGTTGAGTCAATCTTATTTTCGTAAAAGAAAAATCTAAAAAATATTTGAGTTAGGATTAGATTTGTTGTCTTAGGGTTAAAATTGCAATCTTATCCCGAGTTTTAAATAAGAAAATCCAAAAAATGTTGAATTAAGATTAGGTTTGGCTATTATCTTTTACATTTAAAATAAGAATTTTATTTTGAATCATGGAAAAGAAAACCAAAAGAAAAAGCACATTCATTTAGGATGTTAGTTTTATTTGAATTGCATGTGGAAATTTTAATTTCAAAATTAATATAAAAACACAAAAAAAAAATCATCATGCATATATCATGTTGAATTAGGACATTCTTTGCACGTCATTGCATGTTAGGGTTGCATGTTTATCAATTATAGGTAGATAATCTCCTTTACCAAAAAAAAAAAAAAATTATAGGTAGATAATCTCTCCTAGATAAATTGCATGTTTTGTTAGGAAAATAAAAGGCCTATGTCATATAGAATTAAATCCATGAAATGCACATCATTTATTGATTATTGTTAGGTTCATTTCTAATTAGAAATTGACTGTCATTAGATTAGGTCATTTAATAAAGGTCGCGTGACATATAGCTCGCATATTGAATTATATGTCGCATGTCATTTTAGTTGAAATAATTTTGTACGTCATTGCATTGGATTGCACGTCATTAGAATTAAGTCATTTTGGTTAATTTAAATTGCATATTTAACAATTGCATGTTCATTAAGAGATCATGAAATTTTTATTCATATGTTTAGGACATGTTGCCATCTAATATCATATTATATTAGATTAGAAGCATTGCATTGCATATGGATTATAATCTCGTTTATTAAGTGAAAACAAAAATTGAGTAATTGCTTGTTAATTAGAAACCATATCTAGGGTTGTTGATATGGATTTTAATTTAATATTGTAGATGCTTTCGTAGCTTTGGAGGTAAGTCCTGCATTATTTAATTGCTTTCTCGGGTGTTAAATTGGTGGTTTGCGCACCTGCATGAGCACCTCACATGTTAAGAAGATAATTTAAAATCAATCCAAATTGCTTGCCAAACGTTTTTTTTTTTAAATAAAAAAGAAAGGTAACGAAAGGACGTTAGAGAAATCTAACGTAACCAAGTCCCCGCACTTTAGTCTCGGTTCGTAGGAGTAAAGTAAATCTCCGTTACTTTACTAGGGTTTCTAATCGACCCACCAAAAATAGATTAGTGGCGACTCTAGTTAAAAATCAATTGCATGTTAACAATTCAAACCTAAGTCGCGACCCTGTATGGGCTTTGAGAGCCCCGAGTTAAGTCTAGGCTTAACAATCCATTAGCCAAACCCTAGGTGGTCCACACCCGAAAAAATTGGTCGAGACAAAATGAAAACTAATTATCTTTCTAAAAACGGATTTTCATTGTAAACTTTTTTATTTTTCGTGAAGTTTGCACCGAAACATCCTAAAATTTGTTTTCACATTCCTCTTCTATCCTCGGGCCTAAATAATGGACGTCGAATTGTAGCACAGAATTAGAGAGCTGCTACAAGTTGATTCAATCTCTCATTGGGTATTATTTTAATTTCAAGAGAATCCAATGTGCCAACTTCCCTAAGCTTTTAGATTAGTGGAGTTTTCATCTGTTTTTGACAATCGATTTGATCATTAAGAGTTATAATAATTCGCTTATATACAATATTAGCGAAATGCCAAAACATGGATGTTCTGTACAATTTCCTTACTAAGATATGTTTAATAAATTTTAATACATAAAAAAACTTAAAATTGATTTGATTAGTAATGCTATACTTACAAATAACACTCACTCATGAATATTCAAGTAAGTTGGTGTATATCTGCGTTTGTGTGTGTCAATAGATTTCTAAATTTTGTTTTCACATTCCTCTTCTATATTCGTGCCCAAGTAATGGACGTGGACTTAACGTAGCTCAGTTGTCCATTGGCCTCCTCATAATAAACGAAGAAGGTGGGATGAGCATGAGCAAATGACAAAAAGTAGGGAAGAAGATTGAAGAAAGGTGCTGCGCTTGGGAGGCGAAGTCAGAACCTAACCAAAGGTGTGCTTTGCAATTTGAATCCACTGGATACGAAGTGAAGCCGATGAACAACCTGTGGCGAAGGATCGGCAACAGGAAGCGCAGCACTCAATCGTCGTCTGACGAAAATGCGACCCAGGACAAGCTGGTGTTGTTGGGGAACCCGGCGAAGAGGTTCGATTTGGCAGATGTTATGAGGGCCAGCAAGCAGCGATTGGGGAAAGGTCCGGCTTACAAGGCTGAACTGGGGGACGGGACCGTCACGGTGGTCGTGAAGAAGCTCGAGGATGTGGTCTTGTCGGCCGAGGATTTCCAGGACAAGGTTGAAGCTATCGGAGCCATGGACCACGAGAACTTGCTCCCTCTGAGGGGTTACTTCTACAGGAAAGACCGGAAGTTCCTCTTGTACGATTACATGCCCCTGGGAAGCTTTTCAGACCAATTACACCGACGCAGAGGGACTCCCCTGAGTTGGGAAGTCAGGCTTGCGATTGCCCTCGGGGCTGCCCGGGCCATCGAGCACCTGCACGCCCAGGATAGCCACCACGGGAACATCAAGTCATCCAACGTCCTCCTCACGCCGGCCTATGAGGCCCGGGTCTCCGATTACGGCCAACTCCACCTCACAAGGCCTGCTCCTGTGGCCGGGTCCGACCCGTCAAATGTGGATGTGTATGACTTTGGAATGTTGCTTCTAGAGCTCCTGACTGGGAAGCCGCCCACCCAGATACTCCTCAATGAGGAAGGTCAAAGTGTAGATCTTCCTACATGGGTTCAGTCTGTTGTTTGCGGGAACCGGCCTACTGAAGTAATCGACAAGGAGCTCCTCGACATTAATGTGACGATGGTCGAGCTGTTGGGGGTGGCAGACCGTTGTGTATCCTCGAATTCGCCTATGCGCCCTCGGATGTCTGAAGTTCGGAGGAAGATCGAGAAGTTGTGTAGCCCAGGGGAACAGTCAAACGGGGACTCGCAGCTCAACCAGTTCAGCGAAGTGGACAGTGATACGTATACTCGGTGAGTTGATTTAAAAACTGCCAGAAAAGCTTCGTCGCCTAACTACATCATCATGATGGCGTTTAGCAACATGATGAAATCAATTTGATATTTGACGTAGTCCTCCAAAGACAAATTAATTACTGAGGAAGTCAATGTCAGACTAAAGAACAGGAGTGGGGGAGGGAGAGAAACATGTGAGTTTCACATCTTTGACGCAATTAAGAACAGTAAGGAGTTTCAGGGCCATTGATTACTTGGATAGAAGGAAGAACTAATAAGGGTAACTGCCTACTAATAATCTTTCAAGCAATAAGAGAAGGACTGAAAGCTTCCCCTAAAACAAGTTTTTGTGTGAAAATCCATAAAAAAGAAAGTGTCAATTAGCTTGGATATATTGAACTAGGATGACTTCTGGTTTTGCCTTCATGATGTGGGTGCTAATCTAGCTCTTTCAATAAGCTCGACTTAAAGGATTTTGATTTAATGTTGGTGCAAAGAGGCCTTACTCAGTATATACTTTCTCAGGAAACCGCCAGATGGGATTTTGAAAGTTTCTGAAAGAATTTACGGTAAGTTTTTTCTATGCCGACTGTTGGTCTCTTGATAATTTGAAAGTGCAACATTGGCAGGGTACTGCATTTTCTGCCTACTTTTGTTTTAGGTTCTGGATTCATTTTAGCTGGTATTAATGGCCTCTACTTATGTATTCTGCCATATACTTCCTGTAGGGACAAACCCACTTCTAGAATTGAAGCTCAACGGAAATCTCTTTTGTTAAGCAAAAATTGGTTTAGCTTACTATCATGCTTCTGCTTAAGCATGTGGCATAATACGCCATAGAAATTTAAAGAAGCATTACATTTTTTTTTTCTTTTTGGTGGTTAATTGGGCTATAGGGCCACAAAAATCAAGGATAGATTTCATAGTTTGGGATAAGAAATAGTAACCTGTTTCCTGCAGAAGTGTAATAACTGATTGGAGCTCTACTGAGCTGTTTGCCTAATACAACAAACAATGATTAGCAAGCCAACTTGCACGACCGTTACCTACCAATAAATTGTTTTGTGTTCCCTTGCACTCGCTTTTGATTAACTTGGTCTACCAATTGTGAGTCCAGTTCTAGTATTGCTCATCAGAAACTCATGTACCAGGCAATGATTAATTCGTACCACAATCCACAGCTCTTCTGTGGCCACTAGTAGTTACCTATTGGAAAGGGGAATCATTCCAAAGTCTACACATGCATTACTCAACAAATCTCTGCCTTGGACTTCTTTTGAGGCCCATGACTAATCAGTTTTACTTACAGTGGGACCCAATAAACATGCATGTTATCCTTTGGAGGAGACTGTTGACTCCTCTGTAGAATAAACTTCCTTGTTAAAGCTGAGGATTTTGTTGGTATAATTACTTCTGGGAAGAATTACTTCTTGATTGCAAAACTAGCTAGTATATCTAGCATGTCAAGAAATTAATTTTTTTTTTTAAATCCTTGTCAGTCTGTATTTATCCTGCATACTCAGGAAATTGTGTTCTTTATTTGATTCATCAGCTCTCAGAAAATATCATTCATACTTCACCTCTATGCCTAAGGCCTTTTCTTGTCACTCTTTTCATGAACTTGTCTTTTGGTTTGTCCATTACATAATTTTTGAAGAACTGGGTCATGCTAACATGATTTTCCACATATCTTATATTTATATTTCATCTTATGTGATGACTTTGTCTCCAAGAGAGTAAGGCATTCTGTAGCCTCACAAGTTCTTTCTCTGGAAAAGAAAAAAATTCTCTTGCTGATGGACTTCTCCTATTAGCAGAATCGATGTATATGAGTATTGTTACGCATGCAATGATTTGCTGTATGTGGATGCAGTATTTGATTGCTGTCTCACAGTGGATGGGTTGAACAACGAGGATCATCAAATTTTGATTAAAGGAATAGGGGGTGAGGTGCGACAGCATTTTCCTGATGCCTTCGTTAAGGTGTTCATTTTCGGAGAGCAAGAGAGCCAAAGCCAAATGTCTGAAGTGTTGTCTTACATGCGTGTCATGAACTACCCAATTCATCATGGCGATTGCCCCATTCTTACCATGGAGATGATCCATCTTTTCCTAAGTTCTGCCAATGCATGGTTGTCACTCGATGAGCAACGATGCATGCTGTTAATGCATTGTGAAAGAGGTGGATGGCCAGTTCTGGCGTTCATGTTGGCTGCTCTTCTGTTATATAGGAAGAAGTCCAATGGTGCAGAGGAAACACTCCACTTGATTTACAAGAAAGCTCCTTTTGATCTCTTGCATCTGATTTCACCCTTGAATCCATTGCCCTCCCAGCTGAGATACCTCAACTACATATCCGCATCAAAGGTGGAGTCAGAGGGGTGCCTACCAGATAAGGCTCTTACTTTGGATAGTGTGATACTGAGGTTCATTCCTTGTCTGGATGCTGAAGTGGGATGCCATCTTATGTTTAAGATATCTGGTCAGGACCCCCATAACCTAACAGATATAACTCCCATAGTCCTGTTCTCAACACCTGAAAGGGGCAAAGATATCAGGCACTACAAGCAGGTGGATTTAATTTAATTCTGGTTCAAAGCTTCTTTTCCCTAAATTCACATCATTTCATATGTTTTTGTCAGATAAGACTCTGCTTGCTCTCAAGTATGTGGTGGGTCCTCACAGAAAAAGTTTTCACCTTAAGAGTTTGTCAGACTTTGCTGTCATGTTACTATGTTATTTTTTAAAGAGAAAATGGTGAAATCGACTACTACCCATGTGAATTGTTCTTAATATAACCTCGGAAAAATGATCCTATGCATCTATCCCAGGTATAGAGTCAATTGTATAAGTTTTCTTTGATCATCAATAGTACCAGAGAGAAAAGATACTACTCCATAAACTTGCATACGTGCTTATGTGGCTTTTGCAGTCTTGTCAGAAGGATAAGTTGTCAATTTTTTTTTCTCCAAATCCCGTTGGTTGAAACCTTGAAAGTATAAGATTCACTCTGATTGGATTATGTTCCACCTGCTCACTCATGCACCCATACACAAATAAAAGTTTAATGCTATTCTGATGCCCATAATCAAGCTGTTTGTATATGTCATTGCAGGCAGACTGCAAACTGGTTAAAGTGGACATCCATTGCCCTGTTCAAGGCGATGTTGTGCTCGAGTGTATGAGTCTAGATGCTGGTCTTGAACATGGAGAAACAATGTTCCGTGTCATGTTTAATACAGCATACCTTTTGGAAAATGTTCTGATGCTAGGGCTTCATCAAATGGATGTGCCGTGGGATCGCCAGAATCAGTATTCCAGGGAATTCAGGGCAGAGGTACTTCTTCATTGTTATACTAAGCATCTTTAGTGTGACTTTATTTTGCTTGAAAGTAATTCATCTTTGCTTATTTGTGTTTGATTAGATTACTTTCTCGGAAATGAATCCTGCTGCTTCTCTAGTTTCTGTTGATTCATCCAGTGATGAGGAAGAAAAAGAGAATCAATTAGCTAAAGGAGCCAAGAAGATTGAAGCCCAAGAACTGCAGGTCAAAGAC
The DNA here is from genome assembly GCA_016097595.1 of Eucalyptus pumila. Classification (NCBI taxonomy): domain Eukaryota; kingdom Viridiplantae; phylum Streptophyta; class Magnoliopsida; order Myrtales; family Myrtaceae; genus Eucalyptus; species Eucalyptus pumila. The sequence continues at coordinate 26,223,266 of CM027848.1, forward strand.
CAAGCAGTTTACAGTGCGCTACTATCTCAAGATGCTAATACAAGTCACGAAGATAATGAAGTTCAAGAATGGCCAATCCATTCAGACATTGCTTTGCCCACCTCAATTCTGCTGCCGACGCTTTCCTCACAGTTAGAATCTTCAGTGCATGTGGTTCTGGATGGATCTCTTGCAAGTTCAGACTCTACCTCCTCTTCACTATCTCAAGATGGATCTCCTGTAGGCTTCATTGCAACCAAGAAGAATATTGAACCCCTGCAGTCCCTCAAACAACAGATGGTCTCTTCTCTGGAACCATCTCAAGATGTTCACTCTGGTAGCACATTCTCAGAAGCTTATTCTGTATGCTTTAGAATCATGATAAAAGTTTTCACATCGATTTCATGTTGGCCAGAGAATTTGGTGAAACTTTCTAACTTAAAAATGTGCTGCTTCTCTAGTTTCTGTGTATTCACTTGGTGATGAGGAGCAAACAGAGATTCAAATAGCAAAAAGAGAAAAGAAGACCGAAGCCCAAGAACTGCAGGTTGAAGACCAAGCAGTGTACAGCGCGCTACTATCTCGAGATGCAAATACAAGTCACAAAGAGAATGAAGTTCGAGAATGGCCAATCCAGTCCAATACTGCCTTTTCGACCTCAATTCTGCTGCCAATGCTTTCCTCCCAGTTAGACGTTTCAGTGCATTCAGCTCTTAATGGATCTCTTACAAGTTCAGACTCAGCCTCCTCTTCACTATCTCAAGATGGATCTCCTGCATGCTTCAATGCAACCCTTACCAAAAAGAATATTGAACCCCTGCAGTCTCCCAAACAGCAGCTGGTCTCTTCTCTGGAACTATCTCAAGATGTTCACTCTGGTAACACATTATCACTAGAAGCTTATTCTGTATGCTTTAGAATCATGGTAAAAGTTTGCACATTGATTTCATGATGGTTAGAGAATTTGGTGAAACTATCTAACTTAACAATATTTTGCTTCTGTAGTTTCTGTTGATTCACCTGGTGATGAGGAGCAAACAGAGATTCAAATAGCAAAAAGAGACAAGAAGCTTGATGCCCAAGAACTGCAGGTTGAAGACAAAGCAGTTTACAGTGCACTACTGTCTCAAGATGCTAATACAAGTCACCAAGAGAATGAAGTTCGAGAATGGCCAGACCAGTCCAATGCTGTTTTTACGACCCCAATTCTGCTGCCAATGCTTCCTTCACAGTTAGAAGCTACAGGGCATTCAGCTCTTGATGGATCTCTTGCAAGTTCAGACTCTGCCTCCTCTTCATTATCTCAAGATGGATCTCCTGGGGCAATGCTTACCAAAAAGAATATTGAACCTCTGCAGTCCCCCAAACGACAGTTGGTCTCTTCTCTGGAACTGTCTCAAGATATTCACTCTGGTAATACATTCTCACTAGAAGCTTATTTTGTATGCTTTTGAATCAAGGTAGGAGGCTCCACATCGATTTCACGCTGGCCATAGAATTTGGTGAAACTTTCTAAGTTAAAAATATGCTAGCTCCTGAACAGTGACTGAACTATCTTTACTTGAGCGATTTCTCAAATTTATGCTTTCAAACTTCAATCCCACTCTCCAACTATATCATCCCTTAAAAGAAGTTAACCAGTCAGTTAGAGGTAAAACACAACACAAACTTGGAACAGACAGATCACTTCTTGATGAGTTCACTGTTCTGGTTAGTGCTACCATGAGATGCTTCCATAATAATTACCAGATAATCTTCTGTCTTTCTTGGATTTTGATGGGTAAAAACCCTTTGGAACATTTACATCACTTTTTGGCAACATTTCACAAAATTGTACCAGGAGTCCTCACAATCCAAGAATTTTCACCGGCAAGTCCAACTTAGAGTCTAGCTTATCTGCCAATCTATAGTGGGCATTTTTGAAATTTTGATGGCAAACTCATTTGGGATTTACCAAATGAATTGAGCAATTATGGGCCATAACCCATTGACTGTAGATATTTACATTATTGTTAAGTCAAGTCAATGAACTTGGGATATATTTTTTTATAGCTAGTGCAACTCTCCCAATAGGATTTGATGACATTCTCTTCCTAAACAGCAAAGTCCTACTAATGATACCCGTAATCCAATATTTGTAACAATAGGTTATATCATATTGCCTATTTTGCAAATATGACAAAGATTCTCTTATGGCCTTTCTGATATAATGTTTCATGAAAAACAGGTGAGAGCATTCAATTTCACTGGCGGAAAGAAGGAATAGCAGCTGCAGCAGCAAACAATTTTGAGATAACTTCTCATAGAGAATGTGCATCGTCATCAGCCGTTAGCAGTGACAGTGTAGAAGCCGCTGAGGAACCTGTCCATAATTCAGCACAAATCCTTAAAATGACGATGCTGCAAGAAGAAAAATATTGCCAGCTCGATTGCGTCACATCATCAACCTTCATGTCATCTGGATTTGACTATGACATTTTCTTGAGTTTCAGAGGACCTGATACTCGCTCGGGCATTACGGATTTTCTCTATACTAGCCTATTAGCTGCCGGAATCCGCACATATAGAGATGATGACGAGCTGAGAATTGGAGAAGAGATCGGTCCTGAGTTACTCAAAGCGATCAACCATTCAAAAATTTCAATTCCCATATTTTCCAAGGGATATGCCTTTAGTAAATGGTGTCTTAATGAGTTGGTACAAATGGTAGAGTGTAGGAAATCAAGAAGACAGAAGATTATGCCCATTTTTTACGATGTTACGCCCTCTGAGGTTCGTCATCAAACTGGGTCTTATCAAGATGCGTTTGTTTCGCATGAAAAGCAATTTGACAATAAGGTTATCAGCAAGTGGAAGGCTGCTCTCAAGGTGGTTGGCGATCTAAAAGGGTGGGACATTGATTCAATGATTACAAGGTACCTAGTCTAGTGGTTTCTACTTTTCGGATTGATCTTAGCTTCTATGTAACGTTTAACGTACCTTTTTATTCATACTTCTAATTCTTTTGCTTTTTTGCCTTCACAATATAAGACGAGAAGGAGAGCTTGTAAAGCATATTGTCCAGAAGGTTATAGCTGAGTTGAAAAAGGCTTATCTGCTGGTAACTGACTGCTTGGTTGGCATTGAACATCACGTGAAGGAAATCAATAGAATAATATGTAGTGATTCAGAGGACATACAAATTCTCGGAATCCATGGTATGGGGGGTGTGGGAAAGACTACTCTCGCCAAAATAATATACAACCACCTATCACATCATTTTGAAGATTGTTGCTTTATTTCCAATGTCAGAGAAACTTCACAGCTAAAGGGCATTGAGTCTTTGCAGAATCAGCTGCTCTCTGATATCCTCAAAAGAAACTGGTCAAGCGTCAGTAATGTTGATGATGGAATTAAGACAATAAAAGAAAGGTTGTGTGGCAAAAAGGTTCTAGTCCTACTTGATGATGTTGATAAAAAGATTCATTTAAATGCACTTATGGGAAGGCCTGTGTGGTTTGGTTTAGGAAGTAGGATAATTATCACCAGTAGAAACACAGATGTCTTCAATGTGCCTGAGGTCTGTTTTACTTATGAGCTTATGGGATTGGACTACAGTCAATCTCTTCGACTTTTTTGCAAACATGCTTTTGGAAGAGATCATCCTTTGGACGGGTATGCTGATTTCTCCAATGAAGTGGTAAAAATGACAGGAGGTCTTCCTCTTGCTCTGGAAGTTATAGGTTCACTACTATGGGGTAAAAGCAAAGATGTTTGGGATGTTACATTGAAGAAGTTGGAAAAGGTTCCTCATGAGGAAGTTAAGAGAAAGTTGAAAATATGTTATGACGCTTTGGATGATCGGCAAAAGCAGATTTTTCTTGATATAGCTTGTCTTTTCATTGGATTTGACAAAAGGATTGTGCTTCACGTGTGGAATGATTCAAATCTCTTCCCAGGGGAAGGTCTTCAAGTCCTTCAGCGGATGTCTTTGATAAAAATTGGAGAAGACAATAAACTATGGATGCATGATCAGCTAAGAGACCTTGGTAGAGACATTGTTCGCCAAGAATGTAACATGGAACTAGAGAAACAGACCAGATTATGGAATCATGAGGAAGCTTCGGACATTGTAATGAGAAAGAAGGTAAAATTGCACTCGCATGTTGTTTCCCATCAATTGGACACGTTTTATGCGTTTTCACATTGATTGTTCGCTTAAAATAAGGGGAGTTATTCTAACGTCTTGTCGACCAATTGCTCTAGGGACATTTATCTATAAGTAATGCTCATATTAGTTCATGTTTGAATGGAAGACTATTTGTTGCTTAAATATCATTTACCTGTCTCTCTTTTTATTAAATATTATTTACTTGTCTCTTTTCTTCCCTTATAGGGAACCAAAAAAGTGGAAGCTCTTTGTCTGAAGTTCGACCATCGGTTGCAGCAGTCTTTTTCTAATGAAGAGTTAGGGAGTCTATCAAACCTGAGATACCTAGAAGTGAGGCCTGTCCTGGATAATAGGCCTCCAAGTGGCTTTCCAACAAATGTACTCCCCATGAATCCACCCATCCTATCTGAGCTAAGATGGCTTTCATGGCATAATTTTCCTCCAGTACCTACCCTGACCGCTTTTTCCATGATGAACATGGTCATTCTTGATCTGTCATGGAGTAAGTTTTCAGAAAATTGGGATGGTTGGAGTCATATTAAGGTACTATCTTTTTTCAGTGAAACCCACTATGTTTTTGCAGTTGCAGCCTCTTTATTCAATCCATGATCATCTAATTTCTGATTCGCTCTTTACAGATGGCAAGGAACTTAAAAGTTTTGAATTTGACTGGTTGTGCTCAATTGCATGGTACTCCTGACTTCTCTGCACATGTAAAATTAGAGCAGTTGATCCTCGAAGGCTGTGGAAGATTGGTTCAGATTGATGAATCTATAGGGCAGTTGAAGCAGTTGGTTCTTCTGAACTTGAGGTTCTGTCGTAAGCTTCGCAAGTTGCCAGAAGAGCTGGGCAACTTAGAATCATTGAAGGAACTTCTCATTGATTGCATTTCTATAAGAGAAATCCCAGTATCAAGGGGGATGAAAAAACTTGAGACTCTCAGTGCTTGTGAATGTCTGTCACTAAATAACTGCAGTTCAATCGGTAACTTAACCTCTCTATTGAGGCTCTCTTTGGAACATGTTCAAATTTCGCAACTTCCTCTAGAGATTGGACAGCTTGGAAGGGTTGAACACTTGTCTTTAAGTGGGTGTAAGTTGCTCAAGAGAATTCCAGACTCAATTGGGAATTTGGAATTAGTAGTCGTGTTGAACCTGTCCCATACATGTATTGCAGAGTTGCCTAATTCACTCGGGAAATTGAAGAACTTGAAAATACTAAGGATGTGTGGTAGTTCCATAAGAAGTATACCCAGTGCAATTGGGATGTTGGAGAAATTGGAAGAGATAGATGCAGAGTTCTGCCGACATCTAGAGGGGACAATCCCTGATGATATTGGGAGGTTATTATCTTTGAGGATCTTGAAAGTTTCAAACACTAGAATATGTTACGTACCAAGGCTTCCTGAAAGCCTGCTCAGTTTGCATATTGGTACTAATTCGATGAAGACATTTCCGGATCTCTCGAACCTGATAAATTTGACTGAGTTGAATTTGGAGATTTCACAAGTTCCTGAGTTTTGTTTGGCTGAAGAGAACTCAATTTTTGTGGATGCGACTGAGCTTATAGGGGATCCATCACCATGGTGGCTTGGAAGGTTATGCAATCTGGAGTCTCTGAAGTTGTCTTGTGACAACGTTACTGTCCTCCATGCGGATATTGGTCTTCTGTCTGAACTCAAAAGACTTGAACTTCTTTGTTTTAACCTGCAGTTTCTCCCTAGGCTTCCATCAAGTTTATTGTGCTTGCATATTAAATCCTCTCGATCATTGGAAATATCGATAGATTTATCCAATTTGAAGGAACTATCAGAGCTAAGGATTTATTCTTCTGCAATAACAGATATCGATGGCCTTGAAGGTTTGGAGAATCTTCATGCTTTGGACCTTAGAGCATTGAATACATTTGAGAAATTACCTGATCTTTCGAACTTAAAGAAGCTCAATGAACTGCATTTGGGGCACTGTCCTAATCTGATCGATCTTCAAAGTATTCAAGGCTTGGGAAATCTGAGAATTCTGAAGCTCATAGAGATCCTACAACTCGAGAGACTTCCTAATTTATCAAACTTGAAGAAGCTGACTGAACTTCACCTTCAGCAATGTCATAGTCTAAGTGAGATTCAAAGCTTTGAGGGTTTGGAGAACCTGATAATGCTAAAGCTATGTGAACTCCCTCTACTTGAGAGTTTGCCCGATCTCTCGCACTTGATAAAGCTCAGAAAACTTGATCTAGAACGGTGTCGAACTCTTGTCAAGATTCAAGGAACAGTAGATTCATTGGAAGATTTGTGCATCCATGGATGCAGCTCATTGGTTGAGGTGCCTAATCCTTCAAGCTTCAAGAATCTCAAATCTCTGCAATTACGTGATTGTGAGATGTTACATATGGACCAGGTTTGTGTCTCGAAATCTGATACATTTGACACAGTATGTGGAAGTTCAAAATGTTTGATGATGAGAAGGTTAGGCATCTGCGTGTGTCAGTTGGGTAGACATTTTTTCTTGCCATCGCTACCGCCTTGAAAATGAACAGAGAGGGTACGTACTCCCTTAATTGCTTACAACTTTGTGGATCTGCAAGTGATTCAGCTAGCCAAAGTAATCGCTGGAGTTGTAGATTCTTTGAACTTCTAAACTGGCTTGTATAACTCACTGTTCTGTCAAAAACTCATGTACGATCTGCTTCTTTTGCGATCCCAACATCTTTTAATCTCTGTTGAGTGCGGACCGCTCAGAATATATTGTTCACACGTATCCTTCCGGTGAAAAGAATTTTCTAGATCCACTGCCTTATCACCCTGAGAGGTACAACAAAATGCACGTCCTGTGAGGAGATGTACGGACACAAAAGATGATAAATGTACCTTGATAAGTCGTGCTTGTTCTAAATTGTCTGATGATGCCTAGCTATCCAAGCACATTATCATCATCTATAGCTAACTAATCAACCAATCAGCCACCATGGATGAAGAGGACAGCCGCAACACAACCATGTTTAACTTTGACTGGATCCCCGTTTGAGGAATTAATCCGTGTAATGAATTTGGTAATTTGTTTATTCGTTGTTGTACTTAATCAATACGTCTATGATGGGGTGCGATGAGAACGCACCGTTTCATTTTGCATATAAAATTCTTCTATAAATAAACACTTCTCATTTTGAGAATGCACCGTTTCGTTTTAATACGCTACGATGGAAAGACACATTTTGAAAGGGCATGAGGTACTCATATAAAATTCTTCTATAAATAACCGCTGATATGGTTGGCAAAATGTACGCTCAGAAAGAAACACTTCTCCTTTTATTATCCCTTTCCATAAAAGAAAAATAAGGCGTTTCATTTCTCATTTACAAAAACAGTTAGCATTTACGCTGTGGAAATTTGATATTTTCCCCGTGACTGCATTCAGACTAACATGAAGTATTTTTTTTGTTCGTCAATCATATGCAATTCAACGATCGTTTTGGAGTAAATTGTTGACTGCGCATCGGAAATAAATAAGTCGTCTTCCACCGACTTTCTTCCAACATTAGTATCAGAGTCTGGTTGTGATTTCTGCTTTATTTTTCATCGAATTTTCTCGATTACCACTTGATAGCAAGATCAAGAGAATGAAATCTACATTGTTTAGATGTTTATTGCTCGAAATTGCAATCCAAATCGTCGAAAACGAATCGAAGAGAAGAATGGGTATGGGGTTGCGTACACCCGTACGGTTTTGGTCATTTTTCAGAATATTTCTTCGGCCAAAATAAATTTTCAAATATACAGGGTGAAAGTACTCGTCGAGGTGAGTCCAACGGTGGGTCAAGAGCCGCCGGACGATGTCAGACGTGCTCACATGCGTAGCCAGAAGCCACTGCGCGTGTGCGCCACATGCCAGATGCATTGGGCATGCCAGCGCATGAGCATCATGCGTGCGGTGGCGAACCAACGCATGCTGACATCACCCATGACATCATCCAACAGTCGGTAACTATTGGATGACGTCATTGATGATGTCACCGCCTTCAGCTGTTGGCCGGCCGGCAACCCGACCCGCAACTCGACCCAAGGCTTGACATGATACCCAACCCGACTCGACTGTTGACCGGTCAACGGGTCAAACTGGTCAACCGATCCAGTGGTCAAATCAGTCGGACCGGTTGCCGGTTGGACCGGTTGGACCAGCTTGGATCCTTTAAGGATCACTGGCGCATGCGCCACACGCATCGCACACTCAGGCGACACGTGTGGGCACGTGAAAGCTCCGATTGGAGCGTGGTCAGCGATGTTTGGTTCGTATGAATGTTTTCTACACTGTGGTATATATATATATTTTTTTGACTTTTTTAAAGGTATACAAATGTATAGGGAATCCTAAGTATGTGTATTTTTGGGGTTTAAATGCACTTTTTTTTTTTTGGGCCTGTATTTGTGGTTTTGGAAATATAGTAGCTTCCCTACATAAAAATGATATCATATATGTTGTGTAGAGCTTGGTTTGATGATAGCATGTATATAGTTTAATATACTTGATATTTTCTAGTTCCAAGAAAATTCGAACAATAGTAGGAAATTTTTGTTTTTCCATTACATGTTGAATTGCGGTTTTGATTATAGTTGCGGCATGATTGTTTTTTGTGCATTGATTCACATTATGTTATATTTTTGTGTTAATGAAAAATGTAGAAATTACATGAGATCATGTAATTATTTTTCTAGTAAGAGTTCATAAGTTGATAGAATTCAAAGGAATTCTCACTTAGAGCTTAAAATTCGCGCAAATTAAATTAATTAATGATAATAGAACAATCGTACATAGGAACTGATTGGGAACATAGTGAACTTTCATTTCTGTGTCTTTTGTTGAATTATCATTAATTTAGTTTATCTTTGTTGCAAATTAAATATGTGTGTTATTATGAAAAGTGTGCTAGTATTGATTCTATGTTTATTATGTCAATGTGTTATATCAATTGATTATGGTTTCGGCATCCAAGACCATGGCTAACCTTAATAAGTGAAAAGCTGAACGGTGACCATTATAATATTTAACTTCGAAAGGTTTAGTGCATCCTTGAGGAGCAAGAGGTTTTGGATACTCTCAATACCTGAGCATAGAACTTCAGCTCAACACAAGAGAAATCTAGAAGCTTATCAAGCTTGGAAGAAAAAAATATAGCATTGCTCGCATCACTCAAGCGCTCAAATGTAACAATGAGGCATTATCTTCAGGAGATGTCAAATATTATTCGAGAGCTGAAGTCGACAGGTCACTCCTTTACTGATAAACAACAAGTTCAGACTGTTATAAGGTCTCTTCCTAATAATTTGGAGCATATGAAGATCAACATGATACATAATGGGAATATTGTTACTTTTGATGATATAACGTATCATTTGAAATTAAAGGATGAGCACCTAGAGGCTGCAAGATCCTCTATCCATTTTTATATTGCTGAATCGAGTTTGCGCAAAAGGAATCATCAATTCAACAACAAATGGAAGATGACTGATCATGCACTTAAGAGGGCTAAGACCTTCCAACGCAAGAAGTGTGGTGGGAAGAAGGACAAGACCAAGATAAAGTGCTACAATTGTGGTAAGATGAGTCACTTTGCTCGTGAATGCACTGAGCCGAAAGAGGTGCCCTATTACTCAATTACTTTAATTAATGTTTTTATTTCTAATACTGTAATACTTGCTGAATCTCATCCAATATGAATTGTTGACTCAGGAGCAACAGATCACATAACTAGAGACTGAGAAGCATTTGTGGAGTATCATCGGATACAGCTTAGAAGAAGATGGATATATATTGGGAATAACTCAAGAGTTGAAGTGAAGGGCATCAGCACATATAAACTAATTTTACGTGATGGTCGAAGCCTATTTCTACATAATGTCCTATATGCCCTAAATATTCGACGAAACTTGGTCTCCGTAGTTATTCTTCTTAGCCTAGGTTATGTATTGAATTTTCATAGTAATTATGTTGACATTTTATTTGGAATAGTTAATTATGGTTCATGTCATGTATTGAATGGTTTTATGGTATTGGACATTGTCTATGATTAGTAAAATATTAATGTCGATGGTTGTTTCTCTTTAATTGTATCTTCTAATAATGTTGAGATTGATGCAAATACTTGGCATGCTAAATTATGTCATATCGGGTTACAAAGAATGTAAAGATTAGCTAGAGTAGGCATTTTAGGGTTACTCACTAATATTAATCTACCCGTATGTGAACATTGTCTAGCAAGAAAATCGATTAGAAAACCATTCAGTAAAAGAACTAGAGCTGAATTTCCATTACAATTCATATATTCTGACATTTGTGGTCATTTGAACATGAGGGCAAGACATGAAGCCTTATATTTCATCGCTTTCATAGATGACTTCACGCATTTTGATTATATCTTTCTGATATCTCTTAAGTCAGAAGCATTTGATTGCTTTAAACAATATGTAGCGATGGTAGAGAATCGATTGAACAAAACAATAAAGGCATTGAGAACCAATTGTGGATGTGAGTATCTATTTGAACAATTCAAGAATTTTTGTGATGAAAAGGGAATTGTACAACAATTAACTATTCATAGTACTCCACAACAAAATGGAGTAGTTGAGAGAACGAATATGACCCTATTGGAAATGGTTAGGTTTATGATGGCGCAAACAAATTTACTTATCTCCTATTGGGGAGATGCATTATTGACTACTGTTTATGTACTTAACCGAATGCTCTCAAAATTGGTCACTTCCACCCTTTATGAATTATGGACTGGTAGAAAACCAGACTTAAGTAATCTACGTCCATGGGAGTGTGCAGTTTATATTCATGATTCTTCTCATAAATATGGAAAATTAGGTCATCGAGGGAAAAAAATGTATCTTTATAAGATATTTTAAATACTCCAAATGATACGTGTTCATAAGTGAACAAGCTTATGGAAGTACAATCGAAATGGAGTCACGAGATGTCACGTTTTTAGAGAACGATTTTCCTAGTAGAGGTGAGATTAATAAAGACTTCGAATTATATGAGATGGAAGATCCTAATAACATATCCACTAATGTTGTAGAGGGAAATGAAGATTTACCTAAACATACAAGACCTAGTGGGAGTATTGCATCGTCTAACAAATTAAATTCAAGAGAAATTCAATTACGTAAAAGTAATCGTAAAAGCATTCCTCGTTGTCATTTTAAGATTGAAGGAGAAGCATTTATGATTGCCCAGAAATACGATGCCGAGTCTAAGATTGTTCAAGAGGCTCTTTCATCCTCTGATAAGCAAGAATTGAGAAAAGTTTTGGAAGATGAGATGGAGTCAATGAGAGTAAATCATGTTTGAGACTTGGTTGATCTACCACCCAATCGCAAGGCTATTAGAAACAAATGGGTTTTCAAAATTAAACAAAGAGCGGATGGATCTATTGAAAAGTATAAGGCTCGTTTTGTGGCGAAAAGTTATACTCAATAAGAGAGTATAAATTATGAGGAAACTTTTTCACTAGTGATAAAGTGGCGAAAGGTTTGCCTCAATATGCTTTATTCTAGCCATCGTTGCACATTTGGACCTTGAATTACATCAAATGGATGTAAAGACGACATTTCTCAATAGAGAACTGGATAATGAAATCTATATGAAGCAGTCAATAGGTTTCATAGCTAACGGTCAAGAGTATAAAGTTTGTAAACTTCATTGCTCTATATATAGCCTTAAGTAATCATCTAGACAGTTGTATCTTTATTTTCATCGAGCCATAATAATTTTTGGTTTCGCGATGATCGAAGAAGATCATTGTGTATATGTCAAGCAATCCGAAAATAAATTTGTGATCTTATTACTTTATGTGAACGATATTCTATTGGCTAGAAATGACAAGGTTTTAGTTATCACCATAAAAGAACAGTTGTCCTCCAATTTTGAAATGAAGGACATGGGAGAAGCTGCTTATATATTAGGAGTTAAGATCAAAAGAGATCAATCAAGGAAACTCCTTACTTGATCATAAGAGTCTTATAGAATAAAGATTCTCAAACATTTCAATATGCAGCACTGTAATCCCATTGATACCCTTGTCATGCAAGGTGAAGGCCTAAGTACTAAGATGTGTCCTATGACTCCAGAAGAAAATAAAGTGATGGAAATTGTTCCTTACACTAGTGTGGTCGAAAGTTTGATGTATGCTATGATGTATACTTGACCTGACATATGTTATGCCGTGGGATTGATGAACCGATATCAATCAAATCCCGGTCAAACACATTGAAAAGAAGTGAAGAGGGTCTTGAAATACTTAAAAGGCATCATAGACTATCGACTTTGTTATCAAGGGAATGATTTACGCCTATTAAGCTATTCAGATGCTGATTGGGGTAAAGACTTAAATAAGCGTAAATCGACTTCTTGATATGTGTTCTTGCTTAATAGAGGTGCGATTTCTTGGAATAGCAAGAAATAGACATATACAGCCTTGTCTATGATGGAGGCAAAATTTATTGTATGCTCTGCCGCAGTGCAAGAAGCAATATGGTTAAAACGTTTCTTGGAAAATTTAACAACTATCATTGAGGTTCCAAGACTGGTTATAATTTATTATGATAGTCAAGTAATCATTGTCTATGTGAAAGATCTCAAGTATCCTGGAAGGACGAAGCACCTTGACATAAATAATAATTTCATAAGAGATATAATAGTGTAAAAAAAAAAAAAAGTGATCATACAATACATTTCAACTAATAAAATGGTTACTGATCTATTTACGAAGGCTATTCCTAGAGACATATTCTTGACCCACGGGATGTCATTAGGATTACGTAGAATGTGATATATGTTATTATAGATGATCATTGATTATATATATGTGGACATATGTATTGTACTTGTTTGTTTATTAGTGATTTGATGTTTTATCAATAAGTACAAATCCATTATGAGAATAGCAGAAACACACATATATTATTGAAAAGTATGTCAGCAGGCAATGATTGGCTCACTCACACAAGCAATCACTTCAAGTGCTATAGTTAACATGTTGAGATGAGACTTTATGTACAAATAAATGATGAATAGTAGTTTTAGTACATAAAATAATATGTCGCATTGATTGGAGTCAAGATGAGGTCTATGATTTATATACAATCATGTATGCCTGAAAGATGTCGGGTGCGAGTACTTAATTAGGCGCTATAGAAAACGAGTTGATATAGCACTCGAGCTAAACTTGAGTATGTGAGAAGCATGTGACTAAGTTTAGGCAAAGATCCGTATAGTGGATATATTTAATAAATAACATACGCTCTTATAAAAAGAGAAATCCATTATAGCATGTAATTCATACTACATATGCATTGTATGACCGACAAGATAATGTGAGTGAAATTATTTCTATTTACTCATTGTGTGAGCCATTGAGGTAATTTATAATTTACTTCATTTTGTGCCCTATGTTACTTCTGACTAAGTTCTTGAAGTAAAATATAAATGTTGCTACTTTAGCATGTTATCGGCAGTCATAAATGTATATGGCTTTATGGGACGTGTCTAGAAAAGTAGTTGTTCTGAAATGGAGAAAGATATGAGTGCGAATGAACACTATTGTTGTTTTACATCTATCACATGTATTTACTGATCGGTTAATTATATCACATTCTGTGGATTTGAATATAATTGTAAATATATGATGTTATGAGAATAGTCAAGTATAGTCTTTAAGAGATATGTATACTTGAATTGACGTAACAAACTATGTTTAGGCATTGTGAGACATCGATTATTTATTTCTTTTTGAGGTTGTAGCCATTATGTTATCCCTAACAGATACATAATTTGAGCTCTCAAGTGTAGGTGTACTTACTGGTCACACGGCTTACTTGCCAGTATGAATTGTTTTTTAAAGTTGATAAATGTTGAATACCTTATATTCTTGATAAAGCGCTATCAAGCCCATCATATCTGAGTGGGAGATGTTGTACTTAATCAGTACGTCCATGATGGGGTGCGATGAGAACGCATCATTTCGTCTTGATACGCTACAATGAAAAGACACCTTTTGAAAGGGCATGAGGGACTTATATAAAATTCTTCTGTAGATAACCGTTGATATGGTTGGCAAAACGTACGCTCAGAAAGAAACACTTCTCATTTTCTTGTGCCCTTTTCATAAATAAATAAATATATATAAGGCGTTCCATTTCTCCTTTACGAAAACAATTGGTATTTACGCAGTGAAAATTTGATGTTTTCCTAGTGACTGCATTCAGACCAACGTAAAGTATTTTTTTTGTTCGTTAATCCTCCGCAATTCAACGATCGTTCCGGGGTAAATTGTTGACTGCACATCGGAAATAAGTAAGTCGTCTTCTGCTGACTTTCTTCCAACATTCGTGTTTAGTGATACTTCAGTTTGGCCTTGCTCAGGCAACCGCAAGTTTCTCCGATCGTTCAAGTACAGTGTACAAGTTGGACCGGAACGCTGCCGTAATCTGCGAATGCATTGGTTTGATTGTGTTTTGTCACTCTTAGCAGCTGAGAGGATGATTCTGAAGCATCCCGACATCCTACAGTTTGGAGTGATATTTACGAGTTTAATCATGCTATCAAGTAATCCTTAACAAGGACAGACTCAAAACTATTTCTCCCCAAAATTCTTTTACCCAGAAAAAGCAAGGACTCTCTCACAAGCCATTCGCGTCGAAATAACAGAAGTAATACCCAATGCAGGCAGAGGTACTTTTCAATTACAAGCCAAATTATTCTGGCGAGAATAATTTTGAGGAAATTTGGGCTTGCTTGAAAAGCACTACTGAATATCACTAATGACAATGATGTAAGCTAGCACTATAGTAAGAATTTTAATGTATTCATGAACTTTAATCATTGTTACTAGACTCCGAAAGTCACGGCTAAAGTCAAACATGCTTATGTTGCGACTATCGCTTGTCCATTAGTCCCTGTATTAATAAACCTATAGATGATGATAAATGCTTGGATAACTTGGCATTATACCTCTAGGTTCTAGCACAAGAACACTCGAGACAATTTATTGATCTCTGCAAAAGCTTAAGCAAGTGTGTTTGCCTGTTAACCCAATTTGATCTTGATGACTAATAATAACTTTTTATTCTTCCATCAAAATTTAAAATGTTATTCAAATTTAAAAAAAAAAAACTATGAAAAAATTATACGTAAACTAATGTGCCAATTTTTGCATATAGTGAGAGATTCCGCGCGATTTAGATTGAACAAGAAGCAAGAGGAAAAAAATCCAACCACTCAAAAATGTTTTAGAGACAAGAATTATACATTTGCGAAATATATGACTCCAATCATCCTGTTTGCAATGCATTGAACTACCTGCTATCAACATCCTTTCTAGCTTCCAGACTTAAGGTACGTTTGGTAACACCATTCTGGTCTTGAGAATAATTTCTTATTAGAAATGGTTCTTTTTTATTCTATTTCTGAGAACAATTTCTAAGTATTTTAAGCTGTTTAAGGGGTGCATGACAATTGCCTATTTTTATTCCAAAATTTTTTCTATTCCAGACCTATTTTTGGAATAGAAATTCGTTTGATAAACTTATTCCATTTTTCTATTTCTGGAATAAATTTATATTCAAGAAATAGGTTTGGAATAGAAATCAGAAGTAGAAATTTTATACTTCTCTATTTTTGAAATAGAAATGAGAAATAAAAATTTTTCTCATCGTTTGTCAACCAGTCCTTCATCCGTTGCCGTCGACCACCGTCTTTTGGTTGCCAGCAGCCCGCCGGCCCCCGCCACCACCGCCGCCGCCGCCGCCGCCACTGCCGCCCCGGCCACCGGCCGCCGTCATCCAAAATGAAGAAATTTTGTGTCGTTATTAAACGAATTTCTATTTTTAGAGTATTAGTAATTGTCCAAAATTTTTATTCTCGGGATAGAATTGTGTTTGGTACCGTCTGAAAATTTCTAATCCAAATAATTTATTTTAATTTTTTAATAATTTTATTACTTTTTTCTTCTTTTCTTTTCTTTCTCTTCTTCTTCTTCAAGCTTTGTTGGTCATCAGCCTTAGGATGATTGGTGACCTCGCTAGAGTGTCGCCAGCCCTTGATGAGGCTGTGCCTCATCAGCCAAGCCTCGCTGGCAACTTAGCGAGGCTCAACCGAGCCTTGGTTGGGCAAGCAGCTTTGCCCAAATCTAGCGAGGCTGAGCTCGCCCAGTCGTCGATGAGGCTTGACCTCGTTAGATCTAGGTGAGGCCACTAGCGAAGCTTGGCCTCACCAGATCTCTGGCGAGCTTGCCAAACTTGCTCTGGCCTAGCGAGCCTTTGACGAGCTCACCAAACCTCACCCTACTGGTTGTCAGTGACTAGCGGTAGTGGACGGTGGCAGTGGTGGCCACAGTTGAAGAAAAAGAGAGAGGGAAGAAGAATAAGAAGAAAGAAGAGAAAAGAGAAAAAAAAATGGGTTGGCTTAATTTTGGAATTATTCTTAGAAACAAAGAATTTTTTTTTTTTTTTTACTTTTCGATTATTCCAAATCTACTCTTAGGAACAAAAAATAGACTTTTGTTCCCGATAACAAAAATTTTATCAAACAGATTTCTGTTCTAAATCTATTCCCAAGAACAAAAGAATAGAATTTTTTACAATTTGGTCGGTTGCTAAATGCGCCCTTAATTTGCTCTGGAAGAGCTTACTTAAGAACCATTCGAGAAGTTAAAATTTGTGCAGGACACAATGTAGATAACTGAAATTCTGATGTAGTTCCCTCGGGACATAAGTTTTGTGCATGAACATGGCGATCTTGGGAAATCAACTTTCCAATTTGTGTTCTCTCAATCTAGTAAAGCTGTGGACAGAATCATTAAGGCCCGAACAGTGAAGCTTGTCTTTCGGTGAGCCAATTACATAATTGATTATCACTGAAAACCAGCATCCCCTCAGTATTTCTCCATATAATTCACTAACCCCAAGGGATCGTCCCATAGTTAAAGATCCGATTTTGGGTAGTTAGTTGGACATACAGTACAGACTCAGGTCCCTACACTATTAACTATAAACTTCTTTTTGGGGCCATCCACTTGGATTTGGACTAGATTCTTATCTAGTTTATGAAGTTAGTGGACTATTTTATGATAGATTTCCCCATCATTAAAAAAAAAAAAAAAAAGAGTTAACCTAAATCGCATATCAAGTACCTTGTAGACCTTATGGACAGATAAGGCTTGAGCCAAAACCCAAATGATAGATAGCACAAACAAGAAATCGCTCTTGCTTTTTTTCTTTTTTGATAATTTTTTATTACGAGTACAGAGACTTGGCTCTCTTGAACCTTATCGAACATCTTGTGGTTTTATCCAGGCCTGTGTAGGTGGGTCTAAACCATTACAGTCTGCATGCAGTTGATTTTACTTGTTGTTTTTCTTTTCTGGACAGCTTATAACACAAAAAGCAATTTTAATGCATAGATGATCTAATTGATCAACAAAATGACATTGATTTACTTCAGCTTCAAGTTCGATTCCTTCTTGTACTTAAATTCTTCCTTTTCCAGCTAGGACATCCGAAGAATGATTCAGTTCCTTTTTCATAAAATCAGTTTGACTTGGGGTTATTGAAGAGTCGACCAACAGTTGACCGGCTAGATAGACTGCTATAATACATTTTAAACATGAAAAATGGGTTTTATACATCAAAACAAATCCTTGACACTCATATTGCCATCTGAATTCAACAATCAATTTCTTTACCCTTTAGATGATTGTAGTGTTGGGAAGTGTGCGATTTCCTCATTTAGATTGCACGTCTCAAAATTAGGGATTGCAAGCAATCCAATACTATAAAAATTGTGACCTTTTGTCGTGTCGAGAATTGCCATCCCTAGGACACTTCGAGCATTCTCAAATCATAGCAATGACAATAACATTTTACTTGTGAAATTAATCAATATTACCTCAATGATTGAGACATAATACTTATTGGTTTGATTCAAGTGAAATCAATTTTCACTTTGCTTTGTTCAATATGTCAATTCAGGTATACCACTTCTCTGTATACGAACTCTTAATTTACTCAATCCTCGCCTCAATCCTGATAATGTTGAAATCATTAGCTAGAAAACATGTGAAGTCCTTCACAAACACGCTTGTGAAGTTTTATGTGCATAATCTTGGAAACGTTATAAGCCGATAAAATTACTAATAAATAGAGAAGGGCAAGTGCTTTGGAGAATCTTCTGATGTTTTTCTCTACGAAATGTAGAGCGCTTCTACCTTCATGGTAGTTTTTCTCTACGAAATGTAGAGCGCTTCAACCTTCATGGTAGTTTTTTCGTTCTAAAATCTCCCCAGTTTTTACAGACACTTCTCGAAGCTCACCCAGTTGGATCTCTTTACCCAGAACAGTACATTCGCTAATCTCTAATTGGAACAATTATTCATTTCCATCTCACTCCCTTCTTTCATCCCCATCTTCAACAGCCTTTACCGACCCTTTTTTGCGGCCTACATGCCAAGATCGGGTCGATCGACAGTAGCCTTTTCCTTCGATTTTCCCTATTTCTTCTCTCGTCTGGTCGAAGAGAGGGTTTGACTAGCTGTTTCTTTTAATTCCACTGCTGGATCTTGTTCAGTTAAGGGTTTCCTCAGAATTTGTTTGGTCTCCAAGTTAATTATGAATCGCTCGACTGCTGATGATGAAGCTCGCCTGGGGGCTTTATGCAATCGAATGGGTCGCCTATGGTCAGAACACGCAGTGGAGGTCTGGGACGACACAGCGCCTGTTGACAAAATTGAGGAATGTCGATTAGTTTTAGTCGGTAAGATTCTCAATAATCCTACAGTCAACTTTCAGGCATTTCAGAATACTATGAAAAGGGCCTAGCGCACTGAACTTGTGGACATCTCTCTAGGCAACTCCAGTTTATATATAGTAAAATTTAAATCTGAGGAGGTAAAACAGAGGGTTCAAGAAAATGGACCTTGGTTATTTGCTCATCATATGGTTATGTTAAAGCCTTGGATTGTGAATACACGTCTGCATTGCTACGACTTCAACACCTGCGAGTTTTGGGTCCAAGTTTATGGTTTGCCATTGGAAAGATGCACTGAAACCATGATAAGTAAGGTTGCTGCTTATACAGGGAGAGTAACAGATGTGCGAATAGAGAATAAGGATGGATCTATGCTAAGAACTGGGAGGGCTCGGGTAGAATTCAATCTTCAACAGCTGCTTATGATAGGGATACTAATCAAAATTGAAGGAAAGAATTTCTGGATTGATTTCAAATATGAACGACTTTCTCACTATTGCTATTCCTGTGGTAAGCTTGGCCACTATGCCATGCATTGTGCAGAATTTCCTTACGACGAGAGTAACATGGATAAGCATGATTGTTTCCTATATGGCTCATGGCTAAAAGCAGAGGTCCGGGACTATAGCCCGTTTTGGCGTACCTTTTATGAGACAAATCCATCCCAAGATGCTGTTGACAAGACTATCCCGGAGACTCCTCCATCCTCTTCGGCAATCATCCCTGTTCAAAAAGATAAAGGAAAGCAGACCATGGAGACAATAGAGCCTGATCATTCTATCATTGCTGCAACTCCTATTAAGTGGCAATCTATGGTACCGAATTCATTAGCGAGTTTGAATGTTCAAAAGAAACTTCTGGATAGTAGCATAGCAGCGGGTACTTTACAGTCCAAGAAGGTTAAGCACTCACGCCTTACCGCACGATCTGAACCTATTAAGAAGGCAAAAAAACTCATTAGCCCTGACGTTCGTACTCAAATCCAAGAGAATCTTGATGAATCTGTTTTGCAGGAGACTCCTATCTATGAGACAGATGGTTCTGCCTGTTGGGCCCTGGTGGCTGGCCCTAAAAAGCCACCAGGTGAACAATGAGAATAATAAGTTGGAATTGCCAAGGACTGGGCAACACCCTGATAGTTCAAGCACTCAGGGTCTTAGTGACCCATGAACGGCCCGATCTGGTATTTTTTATGGAAACGAAACATTAGGAACAGAAGCTTATCTATTTGCAAAGGAAACTTGGATTCTCAGCTAGTTATATTGAAAATCCAGTGGGACTAGCAAGAGGTGTAGCACTTTTCTGGACTGCTAGAGTGGATGTGAAAGTCATCTATAACTCTGCGGATATGATTGACTCTATTTGTACTTACCTGGATTTGGGGATCACTATGCATCTCACTTGCCTCCATGCTCCTGTAAGTTACCAGCTTTGACAACACCTGTGGACAGCATTAAGGCAAATTAGTAGTTTGAATACGCTGCCTTGGTTGTGTCTAGGTGATTTTAATGAGATAATGTATCCTTGGGAAAAAGTAGGGAAGCGACCTGCTGAGACTTATCGCATGCATTCGTTCCGTGATCTAATTAATGATTGCTATCTAATGGATCTGGGAAACAACGGCTACGCCTTTACCTGGTCCAACAATCGGACTGACGACAACATGGTCAAGGAAAGACTAGATAGGATGCTATGATCTAAGGACTGGAGACTAACCTACCCCCTGGCTGAAGTGTTGGCCTTACCAGCCCTAGGATCTGACCATACTCCTCTTCTTTTCTCTACTATAGCAACTCAGCGATCCAAAAGGGCAAGATCTTTCTACTTTGAAGCTTATTGGTTACAAGATCTAGAATGTTGTACAACAATTATTGACTCTTGGACATCTTATAAACCCGGAGAGGCGACGCTCCCCCAGAAGTTAAAAGCTGTCGCAGTGGCTCTTTTAAAATGGAGCAGATCCATATTTAGCAATGCCAAGGATCAGATTTATTACCTTAAATACCAGCTTCAAGCTTTGACAAATCAGCCTCATGGCCATTACGATAAAGCTAAGATATCAAACCTGAAAGAGAAAATATATTTATTATGGCAGCAGGAAGAGAAATTTTGGGCTATGTGATCACGTATTCATTGGCTTCAATGGGGGGATAGGAACACCAAATTTTTTCATGCAACCACTGTTCAAAGAAGACAAAATAATAAACTCGGCATGCTACAGGATGATCAACAAACTTGGGTACGTGACCCGACTTCCCTCAAGGAGATGACTTCTAGTTTTTTCAGGACTTCATATACTTCTACAGGGTCTAGAGATTATAGCCCAACTTTGAATATTTGTAAGCATGTGGTGACTGCAGAAATGAATGACACTCTTATTGCTGAAGTTACATATGAGGAGGTCCAGAAAGCAGTGTTCCAGCTAGGTGCAACTAAAGCACCGGGCCTAGATGGACTTAATGGTCAATTTTATCAGGCACACTGGGACATCTTACAAGAAGATATAGTTGCAACCGTGCAACAATTCTTTCGCACAGGAATTTTGCTACATGAATATAACCGTACTTATATTTCTTTGATCCCAAAAATCCCTCACCCAGAAAGATTAGATCAATACAGACCTATTAGCCTTTGTAACTATATTTATAAAGCCATTTCTAAAATCCTGGCCAATCGTCTCAAACCCTGGCTGCCAGAATTGATAGCCCCAGAACGAAGTGCTTTCGTAGGTGGTCAGTAAATCTAGGACAATATGTCACTGGACATGGCAAAGGCTTATGACCGGGTAGAGTGGGACTTTCTTGGAGCATATCTTCTAAAGCTGGGCTTTCATACTCAATGGGTTAATTGGATCTTGCAATGTGTCACTACAGTCTCTTACAGTGTGAAATTTAATGGCGAATCTCTGCCCTATTTTCAACCAACCCGAGGTTTGAGGCAAGGTGACCCTTTATCACCGTACTTGTTCATCCTAATGGCCAATGTCTTAACAAGCTTAATCAACAATGCAGTGGCTATTGGCAATCTTAAAGGTATTAAGCTAAATCGATGGTGTCCCACCTTATCTCATTTATTTTTCGCAGATGATGCTATCTTCTTCCTTGATGCGAAGATTATTGAATGTCAGAACTTTGCTTCTATCCTGAATGAATATTGTTTAGCTACAGGACAAGCTGTTAATAGGAATAAATCCAGTCTGTTTTTTAGTAAAGATTGTCCTAGCAATTTGAAAGAGAATCTGGCCAGTGAACTTAGAGTCCTTATATTGCAAAAAACTGGCAAGTATCTTGGCATTCCTTCAGACTGGGGAAAATCTAAGAGCGACATGTTTAAATGGATTATGAGTCGTGTGAATTCAAAGCTAAAAGGTTGGAAGGAAAAGCTTATCTCAAAAGGGGGTAAGGAAGTCTTACTAAAAACGGTGGTGCAAGCAATTTCTCAATATGCTATGTCGATATTTAAAATCCCTACTGCGTTGTGTAAGTTAATTGAAAAGAGGATAGCTAGATTCTGGTGGTAGTCTGATTACAGCAAGCAAGGTATACACTGGAAGAACTGGGAGTCCATTAAGAGTAGGAAAGATGAAGGGGGTTTAGGTTTTTGCGATCTTTTGGCTTTCAATAGAGCATTACTAGGAAAACAAGCTTGGCGGCTAGCTCAACAACCACATTCTCTGCCTAGCAGAATACTTAAAGGCTTATATTTTCACTCTTGGGATTTCTAGAATGCCACTAAAGGTGCTAGACCCTCTTGGGGTTGGCAAAGCATTTTGCTAGGCCGGGAATCTATTGCCGATAGGGTCTTATGGTCTATTGGGGACAGTACACAAATCAAAATAAGAGAGGACGGATGGCTGGCTAGGGGTGTAATAGGGGGCCCTGCTCCCAGAGATGAACCACAGCGAGTAACAGATTTTATTATCTCAGAACAGCACGCATGGAATACTGCACTATTTGCCAGAGTTTTGATAGTAAACTAGTTGAAGAAATTCTATCTATTTATATCCGGCCTCAGTACATGCAAGACAAACTTGACTGGACAAGAAAACATAATAGATAGTTTATAGTAAAGAACTGTTATAATCAAATCAGAGCTCAGCAAACACGCCACAACAACAATCAAGCCTCTTCATCCTTTCAGCCGCCTCACAAATTATGGAATGCAATATGGAAAATCACTACTATGCCTAAATTAAGACCATTCCTGTGGTCAATTTGTAGCAATGCACTACCAACTAGAGAAAGCCTATATCGTCGACACATCATCTCAGACCCTACTTGTTATATGTGTACAATGCAGGTACCCGAAACACTAGAGCATTTATTTTTGTTATGCCCATGGACTTCAAATGTATGGTTACACTCAGAAATTGACCTCTAGCATCTTCCTACAGGTGTGAATCAAATAGAAAGCTAGTTGGTTGCTATTATTGAGAAACAGAATGGCTTACCAAAGCTTGAAACTGTTGCGACTATTCTCTGGCATATATGGAAAGCCAGAAACAACTTCTTATTCCGTCAGCAACGTCCCAATGTGGAGCAGGTTGTGCAATCAGCGTTAGTCGACGCTCGATCCGATTAGAGATTCGGCCAAAAGAGGAAGCGGCGTGGGATAAATGAAAATGATTCGAATCAGCGATGGCATCCACCAGCCAAAGGCTTTCTAAAAGTCAATATTGATGCGGCTTACCTTTCCCATTGCAACGACGCTTCGGTGGCTTGTGTGTGCAGAGATTCCTCTGGCGTCTTGTTTGATGGCTTCGCGCAATCAGTGTCTGCATCATCGGCACTGCAGGCTAAGGTGCTCGACTTAAATCAAACCTTGAAGTTCCTGCTCCAGAGAGGGCGAGGATTGGATCATATTGAAGTGGAATCCGATTGCTTGACTCTTGTAGACGCCATCAACGATCCTGCCCTAACACCATGGGAACACAGAGGCATTCTTCATGAGATACATGATATGAAGCTTCGGTGCCCTAATCTAACAATCGTTTACCGCAATAGGGCAGCGAATTCTGTTGCAGACCGGGCTGCAAAGGCCCATCGGGCTTCTCTGCTTTCCTCAAATTGGGTGCAACATCCTCCTTCTTATTTACAAAATCTTTTGTATTCCGAAATGCCTGCTAATGTAACTTCAACTCTAAGCATATAATATATTTATATTTCTGACCAAAAAAAAAAAAGTGCTTTGGAGGCTTTGGTAAATGCATTGGCATTTCCTTTGCTATCAAAACTCAACTCTAAGCTATTATGCAGGGGCTTCATTGTTTAATAATCAACCATCAGAAATATAATCAAAGGGCATGACTCAACTCAGGTTTGGTTATGTCCTTAATATGATTGACAAGCGACTCCTCTGGATCATCCGCGGTTTCTTTGGTTAAGCAAATTCACATAGCCATGTAGAGGCAATGAAAAGTCAAGTTGCAAGTTCTTATAGAGAGGGGAATAATTGTGCTGATTAGATTGCAAACTAAGATGTTAGATCTCGAGAATGCATGGCTTTTCATGATGTTGCTCCAGGTGGTTTATCTTGTTCTTTGATCGGAGAATTTGAGTGGTACCTTGATGCCTCGTTCATGTACGGTTATGCCTTACTAATGTAATGGTTTTTTAAGCCCCCTTCCTCAAAACTATAAAAATTACTTCTGAAATGAGTTTTGTTGTGGATATGAGTTTTGCAATGTGCAATTTTATGGAAATTGAGTGATGACTTCTTTCAGGAAATTCTCACCCATCATTCAATTTTCAGAATGGAAACAATTAAAAGTATTCTAAATGGTATAAACACAAGGGAAATCTTCATAATCCTTCCATAAAAAAGTTGGGCGCATCACTAAAATCATGGGGCAATTGCCAACTTGTCAGATCTCCAACGACACTGGATTTCTTGCTTGTTTGGCTCCAACTTGTCATTGCTTTAGATAACTCGGCAGAACACTGCTGTTGCATATTAATATGAATATGTTTCTAACAATTCAAGAGACTAAATAGCGTACTACAAAGCGTAACAGCTTATAAGTGGAGAATGTTCAAATTAATGGTTATAATAGCATTTTCACAACTTTAGGCTTCATGATTGCACATCACCTTATCAAAAAGTGGTTACAACTCTTGAATTGCTTTTTGTCTTAACCATTAATTGGTATCTCACTTTGTCTTCAGTTTTTATATTCAACATTTATCCAGATTTATTAAGTAATAATCATTGACCAATCGGCATTGCATGTCGATAACTGTATCTTGGTTATCGATAATCATAGTCATTGACAAGCATTTCTGCTATCAATCACTTATCCATATTATAATTGTACTTAACATCGAGCTCTATATGTGTTCAAGTTGGCATCATGTCGAATAAAAATCCCTGGTCATTTTTGGGTGTCAAGGAGTAACATATTTCATAATCATATGGAAGGGCAATAGAAACAAGAAAAATAAATAAATATTATAACGATAAATTGGGGAAATTTAATTCTCATAGCTACAGAAAACAATATCGCAAGGGTACTAAGATTCAAAAACTGAAACAAAAGTGAAATTTTTTTAACACTTGGCATAAATAATATAAAAGGTAGATAGAAGAAAAACCAAAGCACCAGGTCGCTAAATGTAGACTCTTATTACTCTCCCTCCTGTACTCCCCTCAAAACCACCAATTCATCCTTTTCAATTTACATAGATATGTATTGTCTAATTAACTCCAGTTTGTACTTCCTCATGAGGGACGCATGTCAAATTACCTTATTTGGATACGGGCATCCCTAATAAAATTCACACTTCTGGACCCCTTTATCTTATCACCAAATAATACCTGACATTAGAAATAAAATGTCTTTCAGTACCTTTAGGCATTTCGATGAACTTGTAAATTAACAATTTATGCCACCCCGTAATGTAAATAGCGAGTTCATATTTGTACGTGCAACCATGAAATTTTTGTCAAAGAAGTTCGAGTAAAAATTGAAGACGCTCATGAGTTATAAGCATCAAATTTGGAGTGAGACGACGAAACTATTTAGCTTATAAACAAACATAAGTTCCAGTGGGTGATTTGAATCATGTAATTTGCCTTTTCAAAACTGGAAACACAGAAAGTTATACTTATCCTTCCATGAGTATGCAAGTTCAGTGAAGGTTAGTTATTACAATGCAAACCTTCATTATAATATATTCACTTTCATCAAATTATATATTACAACTGTGACGACCCATACCCGAGGCAGTACAAAAGGATGACAGGGTAGGCTGTGCCTCAGCAACACGTAGGCGAGGCTAAGCATATGTCTCATGTTCCACATCGCTTAGGGAATGAGTCTTGGGCTAACTCATAAGGTTTTGGGCCCTTTAAGTGTACATACACGTTTTCTTGGGATAGTATGGGCTGTCTTAAGAAAAACAAAACCGTCAAAACTTAATATCCAACGTGAACAATATGTCTACAATAGAGACCTAGGGCATTATAAGCGGTATCAAAGCCAGTACAATAGAGAGACATAGGGCATTATAAGTGGTATTAGAGCTAACTTTCGCAACATGTGCGCAGTATGTGAGCGAGGCTAAGCGCATGTCTCTAGACTTAGGGCATTATAAGAGCGGGGCTAAGTGCATGTCTCTAATCTCACATTACTTAGGAGGGAGTCCTAAGTGCATGTCTCTTATCCCACATTACTTAGGGATGTGGTGTCAGAGCCAACACAATAGAGACTTAGGGCAGTATGTGAGCGAGAGCCAACTCCCGCAACATGTGCACAGTATGTGAGTGAGGCTAAGCGCATGTCTCTAATCTCACATTACTTAAGGAGGGAGTCCTAAGTGCATGTCTCTTATCCCACATTACTTAGGGATGTGGGAGGGAGTCCTAGGTTGGCTTATGAGGTTTCAGGCTCTCTAACTGTACATATGCATTTTATTGGGGTAGTATGAACTGCCATGACAAGAGCAAAACCATGAAGATTTAGTATCCAAAGCAAACAATATGTGTAAAGTGTGGTAGTATGAACTACCCTAACAAGAACAAAACCAAGAAAATTTAGTATCCAAAGTGGACAATATGTGTAAAGTGGTGAGACAGGGCATTACTACAACTCCCCCCAAAAGAATGCTTATTTCAGTCCTTTTGTGATAGCATTGGCTCCTTTTACGTGATATGACTATTCCTAATATAGTGTGGATAAGTATATTTAAATGTTATGACTATTCCTAATATAGTGTGGATAAGTATATTTAGTGTGACAACCTGAATTTTCAGATTTCGTTTTCGATTAAATAAATCGGCCTTTCGTCGATGTGCCAATAGTGCAATTCTCTGAGCTGATCACTCACGAGATAACTGGACTATCTGGGTGTGGTATCCCAAAATTCATGACGACCTCTAGTTACATTAAGGTCTATGAATAAGTAATGGAAGTACCATCAAGATGTATTGTAGCCATTTGATCCATAATTTGCAATGAGATTTATGGCCAAACTTTTAATGGATAATTATGTGATAGGAAAGAAAATTCTATCATTGACCATATGTATTATAAATTGGAATTTATGAATTTGTGACAACAAGTTTTATGGCCTTATTAATTTTGCAAGTTAGGTATTTATTTAAGTGGAAAATGTTAATGGATGATCAAGGTTGGTGCTATAGGACAATTTGATAAAGAAGACTTTGTTCTTGACTATGCACTTTATAGATTTGATTTTATGGATTAATGTCACAAAGTCTTTTCGCCATTTTATTATGTAATTAGGTATTTATTTAAATGAGGAGTAAGATGTATTATTAAAAATAAACTTGGGCCATTTAAGTTTGGATTTTAGGCCCAAGAGTGTTGGCCTAAAGTGGGCTAAAAGGCCGACCCATGAAGCCCATTGGGCTATTGACGCATGGAGGGGGGGAGGAGGAGCCGCATGGCCTCCTCCAAGTGTCTTCGGCAAAGGAGACACTTGTCTCTTTCTTGGGAACAAGTGTCCCCATGCAAAATAAGGAGCATGCAAAGCAAACACTTGTCACCTGCATGCAAAAGAAAGGGTGATTAACTATTAATCAAAGAACAAAAGGGGAGGGGGTTTCGTACGAAGGCAAGAGAGACCAAGAGAGAGTTTGAGAGGAAACCAAACCAGAGAAAGAGAGGAAGAGAGGAAGAGAGGAAGAGGAGATGCCGTCGAGACCGCCTAGTCCCGCCGTCGTTCTTGCTGTGTTTTCCTTTGAATTAAGGCAAGTTGGGATTCATATTCTGCTCTTGCATGTTGTCTCTTGCATGTGTGATTGAGTGGTGGTAAAATTTCGGATGTTAGGGTATGAGAAACCGAAGCTAGAGTGTGTTGTTTTTGAAATAGTATGCTGTTTTCGAGTGTGCTGCCTGACCCCGAACGTTGTAGAGGCTTGCATGCGTGTTTTGAGTTTTCGGCTTTGACTTCTTCACGAAATTTGTAGACAACATTTCAAAGTATAACATACTAAAATTTGGGACAAAATGGCTGATTTTTAAGGGGTGAAACCCTTCCTCTACGAAAACGCCAGATCTGAAACTGTTTTGTTGACCTCTTGGTGGTTTTGTGGGTTTCATGTCACTTTTTACCGAGAATCTCACTTCGACTTCTTCCCAAAAGTTGTATAGAACATCCTGAATATTAACATACTCAAATTTGAGGTGAAACGAGCAAGTTTAGCCTAGTGAAACGATTTTCTTTTGAAGACGGCAGATCTGAAAGTACGGTACTGGACTCCCGAGACTTCGTGGACTATATGGTGACTATCCTTTGAGAATCTCACCTAGATCCCTTAATTAAAGTTGTAGGGGACCTCTTGAGGCAAAACATATAAAAATTTCAAATGAAATGATGAAAGATAAGTAGGTGAAACCTTGATTTTCGGAGACAGCTAAACTGCACTGTTCGATACTAGGAACAGGAGTTTCGACCGTCAATAGTATATTATCTAGAGCGAATCTGGCCTAGATGTCTGCATAAAAACTATACCTTATGATCTTGAATATAACCTGGTAAAATTTCACAATTTTTGGAGGTCATTCGGGTATTTTAATCGAAATATTTCAAGAACTACACAATCTGATTTTATCCGAATCTTGCATGCTGTATTGTGTGAGCTATATCTTCTTGTGTGAAGCTCTTTTGGGCATGTGTTCTTCATGAAATCGTTACCTTTATATCTTGTCTATTACATGCTCTGATTGTATGACTTTTGAAGATCATATGGATATTTAATTTATATGTTTTCCAAAATTGTGCAAGCTGGAATTTGGTAAATTTCAAAAAGACGTGATATATGGATTATTCTAAGTTGTATGGACCCCATGGATTGTATTGTCATTAGTGGTTGTATCTTGCTGCATGTATGATGATGATCGGAAATGCATATAAGAATCAAAATGATGAAAATGATCTTGTTTGCCATTACATCATGTACCATGCTGATTGTGAGACATAAATTGGTGAACATAAATTATGATGAATGAGGAAACTGTTGGAGGCGGCTGATAATGCCCTGGGAGTGTCGGGATGCCCGGAAAGTGGGGGTGCCGGATGCCCGGTGGCCTAGTGGCGTAATTCCGGAGGGTCCTCGGGAGTTTCGAGATGCCTGGTGGTATACGGTACGTAATTCTAGAGGAGGGGGAATCCTGGTGGTATGTCGGTATGTAATTCCGGAAGCCCCGGAGGTTTGTGCCCAGGGGGATGCCTCGTGATGCTAGTTGGGATGCGAGATGCCCAGAATATGGGGGGCCGGATGCCCAATTGTATTTTGAATACATGCCCGGAGGTTCCTCGCGATGCCTGGTTGGATGCGAGCGGTGAATTGTGGGATGCAAACATTGGTCCCTGGAAAGAAAAACTGATGAGATCCTTGTAAAAGATAAGAATTGAAAATGAATCATGTGCATGAGTGTATACATATGGCATGATGCATGATCAGCTTATGAAAATAAATTGATGCTATTTGATATTGAAAATGCGATCATGAAGGCATGAATGGATCTCATGGTGATGTATGCTTGATAGCATTGATGATATGAATCATGGTGGTATGTGCACCTATGGCATGATGGCATATGTGACATAATGATGATGAGTGCATGGATGTATGTGCACCTATGGCATGATGGCATGTGTGACATGATGATGATGAGTGCATGGATGTATGTGCACCTATGGCATGATGGTATGTGTGACATGATGATGGTAAGTGCATGGATTTATGTGCACCTATAGCATGATGGCATATGTGACATGATGATGATGAGTGCATAGATGTATGTGCACCTATGGCATGATGGTATGTGTGACATGATGATGGTAAGTGCATGGATGTATGTGCACCTATGGCATGATGGTACATGTATGATATGATAGTGATGATTACATGAGGATGTGGGTACATGTGGTACGATGACATATACATGGCTCCAAGGTAAATTATGCATGGATGCTTGAATGATATGTCTTATGCTATGATTGTTATGATTGTATTGTGTGATGCATTGAGTGGTTTATTGGGTCATTTACCTATTGAGTGGCTGTACTCACCCCTTTTGGGAAATAACATTTCAGACTAGATAAGATACATCTGATGCCACTGTCACCGGTAGATCGATCAAGTGGTTGGATATGACCGCGAGGAGGAGGATAGCAAAGGAAGGAACTTTTGGACGCCGACACTGATCGATGGACTTTAAGTATACGACTATTGAAGGAGATGTCGGTCATCTTTTGAAGTATAGCAAAGTATAGAAAACCATGGTATTTCAATGTACCCACTAAAGATGTCCATCTGTTTTATGTAAATAAAAGTGTTCGGCTTTAACTTATATAAGATGTTTAGTTGGTGTGCATCGTCTTCTAAATATAAGGAAGGGAATTGTTGGATATGCTTCCATTACATGAATTGCACAAGGGACCGATCTAAAAGATGTAAACCCCCAGGTTGTATGGACCCGCTGCAATTGAAATGGTATCAGAGTGACATGTTATTAAGGAAAGTGAAAGGTAAGCGTCGTCGAGAGGTGCCACACTGGGGAAGCAATTAAGGAATCTAAATGTAATGGACTTGAGAATTCGACCAGGAATCAACTGCTCAACCGTGTTGATCTGCAAGGATCATTACGGCACCGTCAAAAATCGATCAGAGATCAGAGATAGGTCGATTCGATTGAGATATGTGATTAGTATGTTGGTGATTCCACCTGATTGCAAAGTTCTCGACGAACGACACTAGACCGATTTTTCTGTCATTTCTGTACCCGGTGTCCATAATTGAAATCTCGAGATTTTCACGACAACCGAGAGTCGCCAATATGTCGAAGATGTACGTTGTGACTCGAGATAAATGGATCACTGGTCACTTGTACTAGAAATTCCTAAAAGTTACCCGGTAGATTAGGTTACGCTAAAATCGCATCGAATTGAAATTAACCGCGAATTTGAACCCGATTTCAGAAATTGAAAGTTCTGTCATGTCACGATCTATTTTTGAAACGTCGACTCATCCTCAAAAGAATTTTCAGAGATTCCGAGATTTTTACGGAAAATCGTTTTGGATGTTGTGGAAAATTAACAGAAATTCAGACGGGTCAAATTAAAGGAAATTTGGACTTCCAAGCCGAACCTTTGAGTGTCAGGGACTTACAGAAAATTGTTCGAGATTTTTCTTCATTTAAATTGGACCTCAATTTGAGAAATTGAGTGAAGAAATTGAAGTTTAATTAGTGAAATTCGGAGCTTGATTTTGAGGCAACAATTTTGGGCTTCAATTGGATTATTAGTGGATTTTATTACAAGAAAGTAATAAGGGGACATAAGCGATATACAGGGAGATTTTTAGGGGGACAAAGCTTTAATGGACTAGATAATTTCTTGGACTTTTGGCCTTTTTCTTCCAATCTTCTCAAGCACGTCCAAGCTGGCCTCCATCTTCGTCGAGCGACCGTCTCTCTTTGCCTTTCCCTGCATCGACGTCTTCAGCTTTGATCTTCTTTTTCCTTGCAGCCGAAACCCCCCTTTTTCTTCACCAAATCCTGCCGCTGCCAGCCGTCCTCCCCTCCATCGTCTTCTCCACTCACCGAACGGCTCCAGCTTGCTCCTTCGAAGTCAACACCAGCAAATTAATTGACCCCAACTGCACGTGGCCATTTCCACCGAACCAAAGCTTTTATTTTATCCCCTGTCTTGCTTCTCTTTCGTTTTGGTTCGGCCGCTTCTCCACCGAGCCAAGCACTCGGGCCACACGTCCTCGACGGAAGCTGCTCCACCAGGTCTTCTCTCTGCCTTCGTCTCCAGCAGCACGCGGCCACGAAGTCACCAAGTCAAAGTTCAGCCTAGCCTTCCCAAACGAAGACCACCGAATCTCCACTTCGCTGCCACCGCCTACTTTATTTTCCTCAGCTCTTGCCAGCAGCCGCGCCACACGTCCATCTTTTCCATTTTCTTCGGTCAAGCTCCACGTTCCAGCAAAGCCGAAGCAGCTCCTGTCCACGGTGGTCGCTCTTCTTCAGCTCGTGGACTTGCTGCCTCTCTCGCTCACGTCAACAGGCCAAGGAGAAGCCCACGCCAGCGAGATCAGCCTGTTTTCGGCCCAAGCCCAACGTCCAAGCCTCCTCCTTTGGGCCACCAAATTCAACAACTCAGTCAGCCCACTTTCCTCGTCAGTCCGGCCCATTTGAAGCTCAGCCCAGTCTTGAAGCCTAGATCAAGCCCAGCCCAAACAAAAACAAATCTCAGCTTGGGTTGAGATTTGTTGGGCCCGTTTTAGGCCCGGTCC
Source organism: Eucalyptus pumila (assembly GCA_016097595.1). Lineage (NCBI taxonomy): Eukaryota > Viridiplantae > Streptophyta > Magnoliopsida > Myrtales > Myrtaceae > Eucalyptus > Eucalyptus pumila. The sequence continues at coordinate 26,255,960 of CM027848.1, forward strand.
AAGTTCCGTCGACGCCGTCATAAACTCAAGTTTCGGCCGTCGTCGCGTCATCGTCGCGGTGAACCAGTTTTCTCGATACACTGGTGAGTTTATGTAATAACCCTTCTTAGTAGGCTAATGACATCTAAGGGGTATTTAGTTTAATTTAATTAAGAATTAGGTGATTAATTAGATTAAATTAGTGATTAAATTAGTTAATTGTGCATGTTAGGTGGTTAGATTAAATTAATCAAGGCCTAGATAGGATGTGTAATTTATCTAGAAGGGTTCGGGAATTTTCCGGGTCTGTATCGGTATTTAATTTAGTGACTTTGGCTTAGGTTGGTATTTTTAGAAATTAAATTGAATTATTTAATTAATTTTTGAAATTAATTAATCATTAATTATTTTTCCAGAAATTAGATCGAAATAGCCAGTAACTGAAATTTTGTGCTAATTGCAATTGTGTGGTTAATTTCTGCAATTAAGTGTTAGTTGTGCAAATTAAGTGCTGATTGGAATTTTAAGTATTTAATTCCAAAATTTGTAGATTTTGATATTTATTCAGAAAATCCCGAGTGTTGGGTTTTAACATCGAAAATGGATTTTAAGTATTATATCAAATAGTGGGGTTTGAAAAAAAATAGATATCAGTCTTCTGGTTCGAATTGACCATGTACCCACACACAACTATTTTCGGGATATTTTTAATATGAAGAAAATAGACCAGGATCACCATTTTAATGGAAGCATTTGAATGCAATACACAATGCCTTTGGTTGAAATTGAACGGTCGTGTGCTGACTAAGATAACCATTCCCGAACTGTATTGGATGGACGTTACCCTATATGGGATACTCACTTAGTGGGGATTTGGGTCGCAGTAGATTCTGAACCTATATTCCTTCGAGAAAATCGTCTAAGAGACGTAATCGTGCTCAATGGGGTGAGATGATGCCTGGCTACGCCAATTGACCACTAAACTTCAAGTAGGCCGTACCCTTGAGTAGGCGTAATTATCAATTGGAACGCGTGTTGAGTGAAAATATTTACGCCGGATTATGGGACAAAATTGTGTGATATGGAATGGGACGTGTCATAACGATTTGGCCCTATAATCAGAACTCCTATGTTGATTTGAGAATTGAGTGTGGCGTTCCAGTTGTTGGAGCTTAATTGTTGCTCATATCTGTATGGTTGTTTATGATATAAACTATACTAACCTGTAAGGTGGAACTGAGGTAAGGTAAGTCATCTATACTAAATGTGTGATTGTGTGGTTAGGGCGCCTCTGGGCGTATTACCCTAATAATCGAGGTTTAGAGTATGAACTTGCTGAGATATTGTCTCACTGGTTATTAAATAACCATTTTGAGGTTCTTAGAAGGTTGTCGTGGAGGACTAAGGCCCCAAAGTCTGAGGAGGTGGAATATGGAGGATCAGTGGATGTGTCCTATTAGTATGTCGTAAGACATCCTCTTTTAAGAATCGATCTTTTTGTGGGTTTTCGACTAGACCTGTTTTGTATCTAAACCAGTTGTTTATGAAAGTGTGCTGTTATGAATTGTTGTCCTACTTTTCTATCCCGAGATAATTACTATCAGGAGATTTATTTTTGCTTCCGCATATGCAATAAAAAGAAACGGTCGGCAACTCGTCCTAGAAAGTCATAAAATATTATCGACCAGAGAGGGATGGGCACGCGCTCGGAGGTTTGGGGTGTGACATATAAAGTCTTAAAACTTGTTAGGAAAGTACAATTAAATCATGAACTTTAAAAAGTGCAATTAAATCCTAAAACTTATCACAAAAATTCAATTGAGTCCTAAAACTTTAAAAAAAAAAAAAATCATGTTCTAAAACTTGTCAGATTTGTCCAATGAAGTGCTTTAGTTGATTACACTTTTTCAAAGTTTTTAATACTTGATTATACATTTTTGTAATAAGTTTTGGAACTTGATTATAACTTTTGAAAGTTTTAGGATTCGATTGTATTTTTGTAATAAGTCTTTGGACTTTCAGTTCACTTATCTCCAATATAATGCATCTTCCCATCAGCACGGTAATTTCCCATATAAATTTTCAAATATAATTGATGTGTATTGTGCCATTACTCTTGTCAGTTAAACTTTAGTCAACCTTAGGACAAGTCTAATTTAAAAAAGATGAGGTAAAATTTGCGTTGTTGACATGTTTTGCTCAAATGGTACTTACAGTTGAGGTCACTTCACTCTAATCGTATCGCCGGGACAAAGTCACGAGTTTTGCTACCCGTAAGAGTATGACCTTTCGCCCCCCTCCAAAAAAAAAAAAGACCTTTAACTATTTGAAATATTTTCTCCTAAAATTGTGAAAACAAATAACATTCTTATATCACCAATTACAAAATAAAGTATACTTAATCTTCGTATCATTACAAAGATCCTAAGTGTTTCACAATTGATTAGGTGCACCTAAGAATTGCGTTGAAAAAACACTCCAATCGAAGATTTGATGTGATGTGGAGAATTTATATATACTAGTTTTTTTTTTATGACCCGGGAACTGCCGTACAGTCGACAGCCGGTGACGTAAATCCGAGGTACTAGCGTGGGGACCCACTTCCCACGGCACCCCACTTAAGTCATGCAATGGGGGTGAGAAGTTTTGAACTTCTCCCCTCCCAGATGAGGAGACAAGACGCGAACCAACTCGTTCACTGTTGGGTGGATATATATGCTAGTTTTTTCGTAACTCGTTAGTTCATATGTTTGAGTTAATATAGATCTAATTGAATATATTGGGCTTTTGCTTCACATCCGTACAACGATAATGGAAAGAAATTTCATATCCTATAGGGAAAAATAAATAAAAGTTAGCTTAATTGTTTCGTCTGGCTTGAACAAGCTCGATCCTTCATGCCAATATCCAATTGGAAATTTCGGCTCAGCATGTCTCCGAACCTAGGCTTCCAAAGCTCGAAAAGCCCAACCCAACTCATAACATCTTTTAGAAACCCTCAAAGTCACATTTTAATTTTAAAAATAGGTTATTCATACCCTAAAACCCCTGGAAAATCCCTTAATCTCCGGTAGATATCCCTTTACCGAAATTAACAAATAAGAACTATCTCTAAGGAAAAAGAATCCTCCTAACAAATATGGCTAGGCTCAAACCAGGCCAGATGGAACCGGAAAGGCGAAAACTCTTGGGACAAAAGCATGTGCCCGCCCTTCATAAAGCTGCCTCATGCCAGAGAAACGAGTGGCCTTCAAGATTTCATAGCGCTCTTCCGGTCCACCATTGCTTTCTCTCTTCCTTCTGATTGTGTACGGCGAATATGCCAGATGGCTGTCGACTTTTGATTGCAGAATGTAGTTTCCAAGAACTTTCGCAACGCAATCATTCAATGTATCGATTGAATAGTCGTGGGAAAAGTCATGTGAGATCAGTGGGAACGTAGAAGAGAAACTGCATTAGAGTTCGTACATTGTATGAATGAAACTCTGTCCTTGCTTGCACTGGAAATCATGTGGATGACCAATTTCGTCGAATTGGACAGATCCACACCACAATGTTGATCATTGGTGAATAAAAATAGCTTTCATCATAAATTGTTTGTTAAAAATTTCATTAACATCTTCAAATAAATCTGATGAGCACAGGCTACATTGCATATGCTTGGGGGAAAAAGTACAGAGCACAACAAAAACATATATAGTAGTATAGAAGGCCTACTAAGAGTGAAAGGTATAACGTGTTCTCATGCTCTGAAATAGAATTATGACCCCTGGCATGAACGAGAATACATGACAGCTAAACTTCATGATAGACTACCTGAATGGGATTGCCACATTAATATGAATATGTTTCTAACAATTCAAGAGGCGTTTGCTCTACAACCGAAACTCCAAAATGAGCTGTTGTTCAGGGGCTTCAGTTAGCTTGCAACCTAAGCCACCATAGAGTCATACTTGAGAAGGATTCCACTTTGATTATGTCCTTAATATTATTGACAAGCGACTCGTTTGGGTCATCCATTGTATCTTCGATTAAGCAAATTCGCTTAATTTTGTAGAGGCAATGGAAAGTCAAGTTGCAAGTTAGTTAGAGATAGGGGAATACTTGTTCTACGTGGATTGCAAACTTTGCTGTTAGATCTCGAGAATGCATGGCTTTTCATGATATTCCTCCAGGTGGTGTATCGAGTTCTTGGATAGGAGATTTTGACTGGCACCTTGAGGCCTCGGTCGTGTACGGCTATGCCTTACTAATGTAATGGTCTCCAAGCATCCTTTTTTCTCAAAACTATGGAAATTACTTCTTATAGAATTGTTGCGGATATGAGTTTTGCAATGTACAATTCCATCGAAATTGAATGATGAATTCTATCAGGAAACTTTCAAAATGGAAACAGTTATAAGTATACGGTAAAACGGTACAAACACACGGGGAATCTTCATAATCCTTCCTTGAAAATGTTATGCGCATCGATAAAATCATGGGGCAATTGGCAACTCGTCAGATCGTCAATGACTCGTGATTTCCTGCTTGTTTGGCTCCCGTTCATCATTGCTAAAAATAACTCTGCAGAAAACTGGTATTATACATTAATATGAATATGTCGCTAACAATTCAAGAGGCTTTATATAGCTTACTACAAAGTATAATCACCCATAAGCGGTTAATATTCAAATTAATGGTTATAATCGCATCTCCATAACTTTAGGCTTCATGACTACACTCGACTTTATCTACAAGTAGTTACAACTCTTGAAAATACTATTACACTTACCCGTTAATTTGTATCTCACTTTGTCTATATTCAGTTTTTGTATTCAACAATTATCTAGATTTATTAAGTAATAATTGTTGACAAATTTGCATTGTATGTCAATAACTATATAACGGTCACAATAATCATAGTCATCAACAAACATCTCTACTATCAATAACTTATCAATAGTATAATCATAGTTGATACCAAGCCAAATTTGGTGAGGGTTAGCCTTGCTTGGCGCTAACAAGGGCTTGACACCCATCGCCGACAGTAGGCAAGGGTCGTCGAGCCCTCACTAGTTGTGGGTGAGGGCTTGTAGGCTGATCATCACTAGATCTGGCGAGGGTGGCCTCATCCACGGCTAGTGAGGGCTTGTAGGTCCTCATAGGGCCTTACCAGTGGCCAAAAAGGTTGGCGAGCCCTCACCGGCTGCAAGCAAGGCTTGCATGCCCTCGCCCACAACTAGCGAGGGCTCGATGGGCCTTGTCCATTACTGGCAATGGGCATCAAGCCCTTGTTGGCCCCCGATGAGGCTATCCCTTGTTGGACCTTACCAACCGTTGATGGGGTTCGCGGAGCCCTCGCCAACCCTTCCCCAATTCTAGTGTTTTTGATCTGGGCAATGCATGTCTTCAACATTGACGAAGAAGATGATGAATAGGAACAACCATGGGTGGGATCAAGAAGAAGATGAATAAGGGAAAATGAAAAGGAAAATATAATATTTTTTGGACAAAAAAAACCCTGACTAGGCCATTGGAATATGCATCGGAGATGCATCTGTTTGTTAGCCGGCGAGTCGGATCATTTTTTAAGACTAAATGACTACTTGAGGTCTTTATTTGAGAGAGGCTTTATTTTATATATTCTTTTGAAAAAATGATGATACTTTATGCCTTTATTTGAGATTTTTTTTTTTCTAATAGAATTTAGAGATTTTTGATATAATTAAAGAAATTTCAAGTTGTGGAGCCTCTGAAAAGGTCAATTATTTAAAACATGACACTTGGTGCCATCATAATTTATTCATGTGAGCTCATGTCCCACCGGGATCGTCTTAGGCGTCGAAAGGACGCGAAACCCTAAAATAAACCTAGGTTTTGCTTTCGGTGGGGATGGAGGCAACGGCACAGAGGGACGAAAAATTAAAGGCCCCTTTTTATTTTTTTTTATTGAAATGGCTTCTCACGTTCAAAAGGAGGAGGGGCCACTCCACTAAGGGTGAGCATTAGTTTATGATCAATTATGGCCAACTCTAAACCGGCCCAACCTCTCGGTCCATAAGGGAATTGGATTGGTCATTGGTCTTAAGACTCTTGGATTTTACATCGTAAAGGTTGGTTCTTTGGTCCTTGGAATTTAGGATTGGCCCAACCTAAATAAATCCTATATAATATATATTATATCTAATATATTATTATAACATATGCTTTTGCCTTCTTTAAATTCTAGCACATCCTCCCTTATTTTATTTTTACAATTTAATTTGTTTGTAAATTAGAAAGTAGAAAGAAACTCAAATTAAATTCGACAAAAAATAAAGATAGAAATAGAAACTTGCTTCACTTGCCTTGGTTTCACTCATTTGCCTCGGCCATGCTTGCCTCGCTCACAACTTGCCTCACTCACAACTTGCCTCTTTTCGCTTGCTTCACTCACCTTGTCACTTGCCTCTGTTCACTCACTCACCTCGTTGCTCGCCGCTATTCTCTTGCCTTGCATATTCGTTTTTAAAAGTGTAAGATTTTGTTATTATCTTACTTTATATTCATGCTTGATATGTATTGGCATTCATAATTTAGCTACTTAATATCGCATTGTTGATAAAACCTTTTAAGGAATATCAAAAAGGAAAAAAAAAAAAAAAAAAGATTGGTCCGAGCTGACTTTAGAACTGGATCAAAGGACCTGGATTGGTCCGATCTTTAGTTCTAAGCTCAATAAATTGGTCATTGATTCGAAAACTTGAGAATCAAAACTAAATAAGAAGTTGGTCCTGAGTTTGGTACTGGACCGGCTTACCCTTAAATTCCACAGGCCGGCGGACACCAACATCTTGGGTTTTAACCAGTGAAGCAAAGGCTTCTCCTTCCCCTCATTCCATCCTCTCAATTTCTGGTTCCCACCCAACTCACTCCGTCGAGCAATCCACAGTAAAAATCCCATATTTTTTTCCAGAAGTTGGAAAAGATTATCACAACGTTGAGCGCAGATCTGTCTCGTCTCCTTCCAATCTCTGACGATCCCAGCGTGGGCGAGGTGTCAAAGTTACGGATACTGTTCTGCAGGCTTCGTGGGGAGCTCGACTGAAGGCGTGAGCGATAGGAACAGAGAAAAAAAAGGAGCGACAGAAAAAGCTGAGTGAGGGGGGTTCGTTCGGAGCGGGGGACAGAGAGGGAAGGAGAGAGAGCGACTGAGGGTGTGAAACCTGAGAGCGAGAGGGAGCTTTCCCGCAGCTCGGCCACGCCCAAGCCCCGTCTGACAACTCCGGCCGACGTCATCGAGGCCACAGCTCCCGTTTACCCCCGCACCACCAAACTTCAGGTGAGTTTCTTTTGGTTTCAGCCCTTTTTCCGGCTCGGGGACATCGGGGGAGGCGGTCGGCCATAGGTCGGCTCATCTCGAGCTCGCCCCATGACTGCCGTCTTCGAGCGGGGTAGGGATCTCCTCGTCAGACGCTCACCCACGCAAAGCCCCCCTCCGGCTCCGCCTTCTTCCGTTTAAAAGACAAGCCGGGCTCGGTTTATCCGGTTCTGGTTCTTGAGCGTTCCGTGTCCAACTGAGCTGATTCCTTTAGTGTCGTAGGTCTAGATCCGGGTCCGAGCCTTAGTTCGGTCATTTGATTCACAGTAGCCTACTGCACACCCTGTGTTTGACAAAATGTTTAAACCAAGTTGTGCCCTTTTTTTTTCCCCGATTTTTAGTTGCTTCGAATGTTTAGTAATAGGGTTCCCTTAATGGTGATCTTTAATCACCATGGTTTGATATGCTTTTTGTTCTTTTTGAGTCTTGTTTGGTGCTTCTATAGTGTTTGCGTGATGAATGTGGACCAAGTCATGAGCGAGAATAGATGATGGTCCGCGATACGGTGAAATTTCATTCAATGTTTGAGATGGCGGTCTATGAGTGATGTCTTCTTTTGTTGGTCCTTAGTTTTAATGTTGAAGGTGGATGGGTTCACGTTCTGGGGTGGATGAAGAGAATCGAGGAAGAAGGGAGGTCCTCACGTTTTGGAAAGGGGAGCGTATAAAGAAAAATTGAAAGTGGGCTTGAACTTAGTGTTGATAAATCTGGGTTGGGCTTAAAATAATTGAATTTGGACTTGATTCAGGCCATGGACCGATAGGCCTTGAACCATTGGGCTCGCTTCTTTTATTAGTCCAGTTGATATGACTAGTCCAAACCCGTGAGCCCGCATCTGATCTTACACGAAGACTGGGCCCGGTACCTTTTTCAAATTGAAAAAAATAAAATTTAAAATATTTAAAAATAATTTACATTTGATAAATTTCAAAAATTCCGAAAAAGAATTATCTCTCAGGAATTAGGAAAATGGCTTAAAAAATAGTTTTTTTGGGCAATTTTCTCTTAAACCGTGGGAAAACCTTTGATTAAAAATTCTGTGCAAAATTGGGACAAGCACCTAGGGCTTTACCTTAAGATTTCAATTGTCCTTAAGGACAAATGCCCTCAGTTGCACACTTTGACATGATGATTATGGCTTCCCTTTAGCCTAATTAGGATTGGCATTATTTATTTCTTAGTGTTAGATGCTTGTTTTCTTTTACAATTTATTTAATGCCCCCTTTGGTTGTAAATTGTTGTATTAATGATTATGCACTCATATAATCACTTCAAACATCAGTGAATAGGCCTAAAATTAATTCAAATTGCTTGACTGTAAATTTTCTAATTGTGGAGAAAGTGAAGTATGTTTTCATACTTTATTTGATTTCTAGCCGATCTCAATAGACTAGTGGTAATGTATGAGTTGAAAAGAGCTCACATCTAAAACATGGGCTATAGGCCCTATTTTATATAATACCTTTAAACCTATTTTCCACCTTAGCGAGATTAGGTCACGAACAGAGGGTTAGGTCACTACAGGGGGTTGAGAAGGATAAAATTTGAGAAGAATATGAAGAAGTTGTCTGGTGTAGTGCAACCATTAATGTTTGAATGGAACTCTCTATTTTTACTTGCACTTGGAATCATGTGACTGGCCAATAACATCATATCGAATAGATTCACATCGCACTATTGATCATTGGTGAAAATTGCTTGTGAAAATTTCATGAGCTTCTTATTCAAATCAAATTTGATAAGCACAAGCTACATTACTTACGGTAAAAGAGGGGGGGGGAAGAGTAGAAAGCACCAAAAGCATACATAGTAGTAGGCCAGCTAAGAGCGATAGGTATAACATGTTTACATTCTCTAAAGCACAATTATGACTACCAACATTAATGAGAATACATGATAACTAAGCTTCACGATAGACTTCATGAATAGGATGACCACATTAAGTAGTCTTCAGGATGGCAAAATCACATAGGACTCTACAACGGTGCTTGTCTATTGCTTTGAATGTCGTATATGGCAAGTAAAATTTAAGGTGGAGGAGAAAAGAGGAAACTTAATATTTTTAGCATTAGGAATTTTGATTAGTCATAAATCCAAACTTGTCAATTGAAAACACTTTCCCATCAATGAAACTCATGCTTGTGGGCACGAGGTTGAGGTTGTGGGCCTTGCGTGAGGTTGGCGCTTGATGAGATTTGGCAAGCTTGAGCTCAAAATCGCCAACCTCGCGCAAGGTCGAGCCTAGTTGGTTCACGCCTATGCTTTGAGCTTGAGGCTAGCAAGCTTAAGTCTCGCGCAGATCTTGACAAGCTTTGAGCTTGACCTCGCCTGTGGTTGTCAATGGCCAATTGGAGGAAAAATAAAAGAAAATAAAAGGCAAGAAAAAAAGGAAAAAAATTATTAAAAATTAATTTTTTTTAAAAATAAAATAAAAATTATTTAAAAGTTCGATATTTTTTTTTTTTTTTTGCCTAAGATAAAGTCATGAGGTTGAAATCATTTGTCAATAAGACCCAAATATCAAAAAAGAAAATTTCGATTTTACATTACTAAATAAAGGAAAATTAATCGTATTCCTATAAAAGGATTTTCCGAAAAATAATTTCTTTTATTATTAAATTTTCCTTGAAATAAATGCACCCATGCATTTGTGTGTATATGTACCAATTGAAGTATCATGACATGCGGCCAAAAATATGAAGACAGAACTAGAGAGCTATTACAAGTTGAATCAATCCCTTATTGGGTATTATCTTAGTTCCAAGAGAATCCAATGCGCCAAATTCCCTCGGCTTCCGGTTGGGTTGAGTTTTCATATGCTTCTAGCAATTGAATAGGTCATTAGAGTTATATCAATTGGCTTATATGCAATATTAGTGGAATACCCAAATATAGTAGAATGGATGTTCTGTAAAATTTCCTTACTACGGCACGCTTAGTAAATTTTAATACAGAAAAAGTAAAGATTAATTACATTAGCAATTTTATAATTACAAATAACATTCATAAGTGATTAATAAATCTTGTGTATATTTAAGTAACTTGGTATATATATCTATGTCAATAGATTTATTGTGAATGAAGTAATTTTTCTGATCATTCAAATAAGAAATTGAAGTGGCATGGGGTCATATAAATGTGCAAAGAATTCTAAGGGTCCATTTATTTGAAAGAAAATTATTTTCGAGATTTTTTTTTTTTTTCAATTTTTCGTCGCTCGGATGATGAAAAATTAATCAATCTACACAAAACAACAAGTTTAGATAAGGGGGAAATGACTTCCCCATTTGGCAAGGATGAAATCATTTTCCTTAAACAGTGAAGCAAATGAAAACTAATTATTTTACTAAAAACGGATTTCCATTGTAAAGATTTTTATTTATCGTGAAGTTTTCACCGAAGCGTTCTTAATTTTGTTTTCACATTCCTCTTCCATCTTCGTGCCCAAGTAATGGACGTGGACTTGTAGCACCGTGCGGCTGACCTCCTTGTGATAGACGAAGAAAATGGGATGAGCAAACGACAAGAAGAATTAGGGTGTGTTTGTTTTGCGAAAAAAAATTTCTGAGAAAACGTTTTTCTCATTTTCCAGCTTTTGGTTCATTTAGGAAAATGAGTCAATGAAAAAATGTTTTCTTAGGCAACATAATAGGTTTTCATTCTAAAGCTTAAATTCAGGAAAACGATTTTCCCTTTGAAAGAATCGGAAAATGTTTTAAGATTCTTACTTAATGAAAAGTTTATTTTTAAAAAGAATTTCTAATTAAAAATTTTGAATTTGTTATTATTATATATTTTCTTTTTTTTTTCTTGTTTTCTCTTTTCTTCCTTTACCTGTCAACATAAATCCTAGCTCTTCCTCCCCTCTCTCCTTCTCCTTCGCCCCCTTCCCTTCATCATCGCCGCCTCCTCCAACCCTAGCCCCTCTTGTGCTCCCGTTGGCTTCGCTCCCTCCTCTTCCTCTCCGTCGGTGTCTTCTACACCTTCATTCTCCAATGGATTCGGCTCCACACCGGTAACTTTTAGGGCGCGTTTGTTTGCACCGTGTTTCTATTCCCGGGAACAAAAATTTCTGTTTTTTTGTTCCTAGAACAAAAAAAATAATAAAACGCGTTTGGGTGCGTTTGTTCATTTTTTGTTATTTTGTTCCTAAACAAAGGAACAAAACAATAAACAAGAAATTCTTGTTTCTTATTTCTGAAACAAAACTTAGAAACACTTTTTTATTTTCTTCTTCTTTCTTTTTTTCTTTCACGGCCGCCGGCCATGGCCGAGGCCGGCGACGGCCGACGAGGATCGGGCGGCCTCGCCCGGCCACGGCGAGGCGACCTCGCGGGGTTGGGCGAGCTCGATCTCACCCAAATCCGGCGAGGCCGAGCTCGCCCAGCCAAGGACGACGAGCCTCGCCGTGGTTGGGCGAGGCCGCCGGCCAAAAAAGAAAAAAAAAAAAAAAAAAATAGAAAAAATAGAAAAAATAAAATAAAAATATTAAAAAATAAAAAATTTATATAAATTTACCAAACGTGTTTCCGTTTATTTTTTATTCCCGAACAAGTTTACTAAACGCGTTTTTTTTGTTCATAAATTGTTCTCGAAACAAAACACTTTTTTCTATTTCTATTTCCCGGAACAATTTTTAAACAAACGCAAACAAACGCACCCTTAGATGCTTGATGCTCTTCGGTACGTTGTCGTCGGTCGTGTCCAGAGGATCGTCGCCCTTTGAAATGGTTTATCCTGCCATGAGCTCTAGTCCGTCGCCATTCGCGTCGAGTTCCCCTTCACTATTGTTTGCCTCGTTGGAGAGCTTTGTTGCTTCTTAGTGTGCTTGCGCCTTCTTCCAGTGTGAGCCCAGGTTTATTCTTGTTTGCGACGTGTGTGCCTGCGCCTCGGGCATGGTCAAGGCTTACTGGCTTGTGCCTATGCTTGGAGCTCGGCCAAGCTTGGACGGAATCGCTGCAGAGGGGGGTGAGGTCATCGTGAATGGTGGTGATGGCGGTGGACAGGAGGAAGGGGCGATGGGTTAGGTGGAGAGGCGGTTGGGAGAGATTTGAGAAAAGGAAAAAAAATAAAAATAAAATAAAATAAATTAAAAAAATTTATATGAGAAAGCATTTTCTAATGAGATACCAACAGGCTCAAGCGGAAAAAAGTTATTTATCAAACAAAAGAAAACTAATCATATTTCTGAAAAATTTTAACCATTAAACTTTCCGCGATACAAACACAATGAGTCAAAAAGGGGGATGAAGAGTGAAGAGCGCTGTTGTGCTCGGGTGATGAAGCCGGAGCCAAACCAAACGAGCGTACTACAATTTGCATTCATTGCATAATAAGTGACGGCGATGGAGGGACTGAGGCGAAAGATCCGCGGATGGACGGAACGCAGCAAATCCGGGGACAAAAATGCGACCCAGAAGCCTGACCCATCAAGTAGCGAGACCCAGATCAAGTCGCCAGAGCCTGACCCGGCAAGGAGCGAGCTGGTGTTGTTGGGGAACCCCGCAAAGAGGTTCGATTTTGAGGATGTTATGAGGGCCAGTAAGCAGGAATTGGGGAAAGGGACGTTCGGGATGACTTACAGGGTTGACCTGGAGGATGGAACAGCCACGGTGATCTTGAAGATGCTCGAGATTGTGGACTTGTCGGCCGAGGATTTCCGGGACAAGGTGGAAGCCATCGGTGCGATGGACCACGAGAACCTGCTCCCTTTGAGAGGCTACTACTATAGCAAGTACATGAAGTTCCTCTTGTACGATTACGGGTGCGTTTGGATGGGCATTTAGAAAGCCCATCCAGCCCCAAAGCCCTTTCACCCAAAAAACGGGTGTTTGAACCATTCCTGGGCTTTTTCAAAAGTTTCCCCTTGAATGCTTTGGAGGTCCATTTAATGAAAATATTATTTCCTATTTTACCCCCAAAATTTTTTGAAAACCCACCGTTGCCCCCGCATTTATTTATTTTTTAAATGAAAAAAGCAGCCCTTCGCCGGACCGGGAAGACGCGATGCCGCCGGCGAGCCAGATTCCGGCGCCGCAGCCGTCGGCCGGAGGCCGGCGACCTCCGGCGAGGGCCGGGCGACCCTCGCGCGAGGGTTGCGCGACCCGCCGAGGGCCGCCGGAGGTCGCCCGACCTCGGGCGACCGGGTCGCTCGACCCGGGGCCGCACGACCCGGCGACCGCCGCTGGGTCTCGCGGCCCCCGGGTCGAGCGACCTCCGGCGGCCCTCGGGCGTCGCGCGACCCTCGCCGAGGGTCGCCCGAGGTCGGGCGACCTCCGGCGGCCCTCGGGGCGGTCAAGCGCGACCCTCACCGGAGGTCGCCCGACCTCCGGTCGACGGCCGCCGGCGCGCCAGATCTGCTCGCGGCCCCGCGGCCCTTCGCCGGTCCGGCGAAGGGTTTAGCTGATTTTTCCAAAAAAAAAAAAGAAAAGAAAATATAATACCCATAAAGCCCTTTCCAAAAGTTTTTTTACCAAACGCACGTTCAACTCAAAGTCCATTTGCAAAATTTTTTTACCAAACACAACTGCATTTTCTCCAAATAGCTTTGGGCTTTCAGCATTTGCATTGAACTCAAAGCCCATTGCAAATGCTGAACCAAACGCAGCCTACATGCCCCGGGAAAGCTTGTTCGGCCGATTAGGGCATCCCCTGAGCTGCGAAGTCAGGCTTTTGATTGCCCTTGGGGCTGCCCGGGCCATCGAGCACCTGCACGCCCACGATATTCACTCCGGGAACATCAAGTCATCCAACATTCTCCTCACGTCATCCTACGAGGCCCGGGTCTCTGATTACAGCCTCGCCCTCCTCGCAAGGCCGACCCCGGCCTCTGTTTACGGCCACTCACCCCCAACATGGCCGACCCTGCCGGGCGACGCCAACACAAAAGTGGTAGTAGATGTGTATGACTTCGGGCAGCTGCTTCTGGAGCTCCTGACGGGGGAGCCACACCTGCAGCTTCTCCTCAAGGAGCAAGGTCGAGGTACAGATCTTCTTCAGCCGGTCGAGGTCGCTCTTCACAAGATGATTGCTAATATTTTTGATGGGGAGCTCATGACGTGCCACGAATTTGAGGAGGGAATGGTTAAGCTGTTGGAGGTGGCGATCAGTTGTGTATTTCTACATCCACATAAGCCCCTTCCGATGTCTGAAGTACGGAGGAAGATCGAGGAGTTGAACGATACGTATGCTTGGTGAGTTCATATAAAAAAAAGTCAAAAATGCTTCGTCACCTAACTTCATCATGACCGCATTTGGCAACTTGAATTCACTTGATATTTTACAATGTTCACCATAGAAAAGTTAATTACCGTGGAAGTCCATGTCAAACTGAAGAGGAGTGGGGAAGGAGGGAAAGAAACATGTGAGTTTTGCATCTTTGATGCAATTATGAACAGTAAGGAGTTTCAGGGTATTGATTACTTGTATAGTAGGAAGAACTAGTAAGGTAACTATCTACTAACAATCTTTCATGCAATAAAAGAAGGCTCCACCCAATATAAATGAATCAATGACACAAAGTTTCCCCCAGCCCAAAGTTACGTGGAACAATGTGTCAATCGTCTTGGATATATCGAATTAGGATGAATTCTGGTTTCCCTTCAAGACGTGGGTGCTAGTCTAGCTCTTTCAAGATGCTTGACTTAAATAAATTTTATTCAATCTTGGTGAATGATGGCCTTACCCAACTTTTACTTTTCGCAGGAAACAACCAGATGGGGTTCTGGAAGTTTCTGAAAGAGTTTATGGTAAGTTTTTTTAGATGTTCAATGTTGGTCTCTTGATTATTTGAAAGTGCAACATAGCAGGGTTCCGTGTTCTAACTACTTTCTTTGCTTTAGAGTTCTGGATTAATTGAGCGGGTATTCATGGCCTCTACTTTTGTATTCTAGGATTTACCTTCTCTTGGGACAAAGGTACTTCAACAATAGGAGAGTCAACGGGTAGCCTCTTTGGAGGTCTACTGAGCTGTCTAAGATAAGAAACAACCCGTTTCCTGCAAAAGCAGAGTAATATCTGACCGGAGGTCTAGTGAACTGAACTCATTGTCTCCTATCAACAGATGGTGATTAGTATGCCACCGTGCATAAGCATTACCTACCTAACAAATTGTTTCGTGTGCCCTTGCGGTCGCTTTTAATTAACTTTGTTTGCCAATTATGAGTCCACTTCTAGTATCACTCAGCGGAAACTCATGTGCCAGGCCATGGTTAATTCATACCACAGTCCATGGCTTCTGTGACTGCTGAAAGTTACCTATTGAAAAGGAAAGCTCATTCAAAAGGTCAACACACACATTACTTAACACTCTGTAGCTGGTGAAAAATATTCGAACCTGTGTTGTCAACTCCCACTTGACAAATTCTTTAACCTACACTGTTTGTGAATAATATTTTGATTTGCAGTCAAAAGCAATATGCAATAATGGAGAAATACCTCTGTACAAGTTTAAAAGTTATACTAAATCTTCTTAAAATTGGTTCAGCTATAGGCAGTTCTGGTCCTAATTCTTGATTAGAGTCTACAACAAACAATTTCATAATCCTTAACCAGAATGTTATTAGAAACCCCCTCCAATTGAATCTCTCTACTTTCTTCTATTTGTTTCCTCACACTAGATTCTACCGCAGATTTGTGATTGTACATTATGTTTTCATTGAATATAATACCATCAGTTCTAATTTGTTTTCCTATTTTGTTCATCCACACATCGATAGTCAAAATAATCAGAACCATATCCGATGATAAAACATTTCCGAATCTCTGCATCAATCTTGTTTATATTTTAAAAATCAATGTGCACTTATTAAAACACAACCGAAATGTTTAGAAATTTACTTTCTTTCCAGTCCTTTTTTTTTTGGTAGCTTGAAATCAAATGGACCTGAAGGTCCTATGTTGATTAGGAAGTTGCTTCGTTACCTACATCTGCTCAAAATGTTTTGGACAATCCTACATGCATCTTCATACTTCTCGCATGCTCATGCAGAGTTTAGTTCATCCTCTCAGCTCGGTTTTGCAACGGCCTGTTGGGAACCAGTCTAGTCATCCTGATTTCATTCTATGCAAAAAACTTCTTGAACTCACTATTATCATCCTCACTGCCATTGTCACCTAGACATTTAACCTTAATCTGGTCTCATTCTCCGCTTCAGCTTTTCACGTCTTAAGAGCAACAGACAAAACAATTTTTTTTTTAGAAAATAAAGTCCTACTTTCTTGGTGGAGTTGTAAGCAAATTTATTTTTTGAATAGATTTCCTAGTTGAAAAAAAAAAAAAAAAATCCAATTCTTGCCTATATGTAAGAAGTGGATCTTCTTTATGAAGATTACCAAAGAGGAGTTTCTGCATGTAAATTACACCTTGAAGATATCAAATTGTATTGAAGTTAGTAATCTTGTAATAAGATTTGTGAATTCCTTCATGAGATTGAAAGATTCTTTTGCGAGGAATTGTAGGGCTAAATACTGCATGAGTTTTTGGATGTAATTGGGGGTTAGGAAATATTGAGTGTTTGAGTGATTCGAGTATGATTGTAATCTATGTTGTATTGCTTGATCAATAGTGAAACTAATTGCTGCTCTCCCCATGGACGTAGGTCACTATGACCGAACCACGTAAATCTGGTGTCCTTATTTTATTATTCGCTCACTTGCTTTTGCAACAATAAGCATTCAATAGGTTTATCTATAGAAGATTCTCATGAGGTGCTTGTCCTTCAAGCTCAGGGGATCATATAATTAGTTGATTCATCACTTCTCTAGAAATATCATTCACACTGCACCTCTATGGAAATGATTTGCAGTACAGGTGTTTCCTACTTAACAACTCTTTTTTGGAAGTTTATGAGCTTAATTATTTGGTTTAGTTTCTAAACAACTTTTGACGGCATAGCAAGTCAACATACACGATTTGGAAGCTATCTTGCATAAGTACTTCATTTTTCCTCAAGAAGTAAATTCATTTCATAGTCTGTCAAGTTTATATTGAGCCCAATGGAAGGACACACTTTATTATAGACGTCTCCTGTTAGCTTCGTCTATATTTGTACAGAAATCTTATGCATAAAATGATTTACATATTTGGATGTGGATGCAGTGTTTGAATACTGTCTTAACACGGAAATCTTATGCACATAATGATCAATGAGTAATATCAACAAATTCCCATTTGATCCCCTTCCTCATGCCCCTTCTTCTAACTTGCTTGTTTCAGGAACTCCACAAATGTCACCTTCGCTGTCAGAAAGTTTGGTTCATTCAGCTCTTAAGGGATCTTTTGGAAGTTTTGAATTAGCCACGAAATCACCTTGCACTTCGCTTGAGTTGGATCAACAATATGACACAACCGTGGAAGAGAATGGTCAGTCATTCTCACTGTCCAATCTCACAGGTTCATTTTCTTCTTCCTCTGTACGATCCCAGACATCCTTATTGGCTTAGGGGCATTATCATCGAGCAATATTGAAAAGTCCAATTGGATCCCCTTCCTCATGCCCCTTCTCCTAACTTGCTTGTTTCAGGAACTCCTCCATCGTCCATTGTGAATAATTCACCTCAGGCTTCTTGTGTTCCTCCCCCTCCTCCTCTTCCTTCTGTGGGTCAGGTGGAGCAAATGATGCCTTCTTTTGAACCGTCTCAAGATGCAATTATGATGCGAAATATTGTTGAACACCCAAAATCGCAGGCCCTCAATCATCAACCATTTTTGTCTTCAGAAATGCCTCAAGTTGTCATCTCAGGTAATACGTTCACAACGGAATTTTTTATGCATGCTTCTAGTCACGGAGGAATGATTCGCACTCATTTTTCATTGTCCACCACAGAGTATTATGAACTTTTTCGATTTTAAACGTAGGATGGGGCATGTACCTGAATTGAAGTGAACTACCTTTACTCGGTCACAGCTTGATTCATTTAAGTTCAGTTCCACTTGGTCCAGTCCAGCCATAGAGTTACTGAAAAACAGTTTAACCAATTGGCGAGACACATACAACACAGATGTGGAATAGTCAGTCATCTCTCAGATGAAGGGATTGTTTTGGCTAGTAGGACCATGCAATGCTCCTATAATAACTATCACATAATTTCATTCTAATTAGATGTAAATCTATGAAACAAATTTCTTTGGACTCAAAATCTATGAAATAACTATCACTCATAAAAGTTCACTTTGGACTCAAAATTTCACAAGTTGTAGCCATTGTCTGCTGGGATAGGGTGCTTATCACCACGGTTTATACTTCAAGGAAATTTCCATTGAATGAAATAAATTTCCTTAAAGTTGCCTCGCGTTCTGCAATTGCCTGAATTCTCTTTATGGCCATTATTGCTTAACATTTTCATGTAAAATAGGTGAGAACACGGAATCTGTGAAGTGGGAAGAAATAGCAGCTGTGACAGAAACAAACATGGACGTAACTCCTGTCAGTGACTCAGCATCATCATCGGCTATCAACAATGGCAGTGTAGAAGCTACTGCAGCAGGTATCTCCAACTTGGTGCAAATCCCTGATTTGACACTGCCAAAACAGGAAAAAGTGTACCAGCAGGACGGCTCACCATCATCAACCTCCATGTCATCTGGATATGACTATGATGTCTTCCTGAGTTTTAGGGGGCCAGATACTCGCTCAGGCATTACAAATTTCCTCTATACCAGGTTGCTAGGTGCTAGAATCCACACATTTAAGGATGATGAAGAGCTCCGAGTTGGAGAGGAGGTTGCTCCTGAGTTGCTAAAAGCTATCAGCCAATCAAAAATTGCAATTCCCATCTTTTCCAAGAGCTACGCCTCTAGTAAATGGTGTCTTAATGAGTTGGTCCAAATGGTGGAGTGTAGTAAAATAGGGAGACAGAAGGTTATGCCCCTTTTTTATGGCGTTACTCCAAAGGAGGTCCGTCATCAAAGTGGGTCTTATAAAGAAGCCTTTATTTCGCATAAGGAGAAATTTGGTGCCAACGTTCGTAAGTGGGAAGCTGCTCTCAACTACGTTGCCTATCTAAAAGGATGGGACAATTCGAAGAAGGATAGGTACGTCATATTCTGAGTTATCATTTTGGCGCGATATTCCATAATATTACCTTTTCTTCTTATTATGTTTTCCCTTTCCCTTCCATGATATTAGAGGTGAAGGAGAACTGGTAGAAGAGATTCTCCAGGAGGTTATAAATCAGTTGAAAATGGCTTGTCTGCCGATAACGGACTGCTTGGTCGGAGTTGAAAGTCATGTGAAGAAGATCGATACAATGATGTGTGCTGATTCGAAAGACATAAGAATTCTTGGAATCCATGGTATGGGGGGCGTGGGAAAGACTACTCTTGCCAAAATCATCCACAACCGGCTGTCACATCATTTTGAAGCTTGTTGCTTCCTTTCTGACATCAGGGGAACTTCAGAGCTTAAGGGCATTGAAGTTTTGCAAAATCAACTAATCTCTGATATTCTCAAAAGAAAGGGGTCAAACATTAGCAATGTTGAGGAAGGAATCAAGATAATACAAAATAGTTTACGCGATAGAAAGGTTCTGGTACTACTTGATGATGTCGATCAAATGGCTCATTGGGATGCACTGATAGGAAAAGTTGCATTGCTTGGTTTAGGAAGTAGAATCATCATAACTAGTAGAAACAGGGATATTGTCGATGTTCTTAAGTGTTATCCATATGAGCTTATGAGCATGAACTTCAATCAATCTCTTCAACTTTTTTGCAAACATGCTTTCGGAAGAGATTACCCTACGGATGATTATGTTGCTATCTCCACAGAAGTGGTCAAAAGTACAGGAGGTCTTCCTCTTGCTCTTGAGGCTATAGGTAAACTACTTCTGTGCAGAGGCAAACATGTTTGGGATGCAATATTAAAGAAGTTGAAACAAGTTCCTCTCAAAGAAGTAAAACAGAAGTTGAAAATAAGTTATGATGCCTTGGATGGTTGGCAAAAGCATATCTTTCTTGATATAGCTTGTCTTTTCGCTGGATTTGATCAAAGGATAGCACTCTGCTCATGGAAAAATTCCAATCTCTTCCCAGAAGTAGATCTTGAGGTCCTTCAGAAAATGTCTTTGATTAAAATCAGTGAAGACAAGAAGATATGGATGCATGATCAGCTCAGAGGCCTTGGTAGAGACATTGCTCATAAAAAATTTGATAAAGAACGAGAAAAACAGACTCAGTTGTGGAACCATGAGGAAGGTTTGGATGGGGTGATGGAAATGAAGGTAAATTTGCAATTCTATTACTTTATCCTCATCAACTTGACAAGTTTAGGCCTTTTCACTGTGATTGTATGCTCAATAATATTTAAGGAAGGTATTTCTTATCTCATGATTAGTATTATGACTTGTTTTTTGGTTATACTAATGCTTAGATTTATTTTTTATGTTCGGAACGACCATATGTACTTGTTGAATATAGTATCCTTGCTCTCCTGTTTTTCCGTCGCAGGGAACAAAAAAAATTGAAGCTCTTTGCCAAAAGTTTGACCCTCAGTTGCTATATTATTTTGCAAACGATGAAGTCGAGAGGCCGTCTAATCAAAGATACACTGAAGTGAGGGTTTTCCAGAAGAATTGGCCTTCAAATGATTTCCCAGCCAATCTACAAAACAAGACGCTTATGCTTTTCATGTTGAGATGGCTTTCGTGGCATCATTTTCCCATTGAAGTTAAGATCACCAATTTTTCCATGATGAACATAGTCATTCTGCATTTGGGGCACTGCCCTAGTCTCGTTGACGTTCAAAGCATTGAAGGCTTGGCAAGTCTCAGGATTTTGAAGCTCATAGAAATTCCGCTAGTGGAGAGATTACCTGAGCTATCAAAATTAAAGAAGCTCAATGAATTGCAATTAGGGCACTGCCATGATCTGATCGACTTGCAAAGCATAGAAGGCTTGGGGAATCTCAGAAATTTGAAGCTCATAGAAATTCCGCTACTGAAGAGATTACCTGATCTATCAAACTTGAAGAAACTCGCTGAACTTCACTTGCGATACTGCCATGGTCTAACTGAAATAAAAAGCTTTGATGGTTTGGAGAATTTGATGATCTTGAAGCTAGGTGAACTTCCTCTACTTGAGAGATTGCCCAATTTATCGAACTTGAGGAAGCTTATGCATCTTGACCTACGACAATGTCATAATCTTGTGAAGATTCAAGGAAGACTAGAGTCATTGGAAGACTTGAGCATAAAAGGATGCAGATCTTTAGATGAGATGTTTGATCCAGCTTCGAGTTTCAAGAAACTAAAATCTTTGAGAATACATGATTGCGAGAAGTTACATCTTGACAGGATATGGGTCTCCAAATTTGAAAGATCTGATAGGGTATATGGAAATTCGAGATGTGTGATACTGAGTAAATTGGGCATTTGCGTTTGTCAGCTAGGTAGACACTTCTTTTTGCCATCGCTTCCATAGCAAAAACAAATAGACATGTAATGCACACATTGTGTCTAAAGTAGAGTTGATCAGGTCATCCTCTTGTCATTACAATCTGAGGGGGATATGATTTTCTTCAAATACAACTACTAATTTTGTGCACTACAAGAGTTGATTAGGTCATACTCTCATCATGATTTAATTGGAGTTTTACTGATTCCGTAGATCCACATCGTCTTATCAAAATATCAATACCCATTGTGTACACTCGTATTGTACACTCTCTGGTTGCATTTTTGCTATTTATAGGTGGAGACAATTTGAACAGTTATAAGCATTTGTTCCTTATATATTGTGGGTAAATTTTTTCCAAGATAAATGAGCTCAATATATATTGAATTAGCATCTAATCAACCTAGCTACATTTCGTAATCAAATTTAAGACTTCATATTTTAATTATCATCACACGTTTGCTTACCTAAAAAATCAGATGGATGGTTACGTGTTTGGACACATTGATAGAAATATAAGGCAATTTCGATGAATTTTGTTCTAGACGATATCAATCGACACGCTCAGTGTATCCAGCGAAATGCATCAACACGCCACATTATTTTGATTATTTATTGGCATTTTGGTAATTTTAATATTTTTTGTTCAGTAGATATTACTATTCCAAAACATATTTTTACGATAGCAACAAGTTCAAAGTATTATCTACAACTTGAGATGGTTACATGTTTGGACACATTGAGAGAAAGATAAGGCAATTTTGATGAACTTTTTCTAGACAATACCAATCGGCACACTCAGTGTATCCAACAAAATGCATCAACATGCCACATTATTTTGATTATTTATTGGCATTTTGGTAATTTTTAATATTTTTTGTTAAGTAGATATTACTATTCCAAAACATATTTTTACGATAGCAACAAGTTCAAAGTATTATCTACATCACATTTTAAGATATATCTTATTGAATCTTTTTGTAACATCCAAACATCTTGCGCTTCTTTCAATTCAATGTAAATTTTTCTCATTAAGATGTTAAAAACCATCGGTATTTTCACTACCTTGATATTAATGATCGGGATATAACTCAAAAAGTCCTAAATATATTGTACCAATATCAATTTAGTCCTAAATTTTTTAATTTGACTAATGTAGGTCTAAACCTTTTGATGATATTAGGGTTGGCTAATGTAGGTCGGAAATCACTGACATAGTAGTCTAATTAGCACTAACCGTCCTCAATCCAACACCACCTAAAATGACATTTCGAGAAATATTATAAATGTTATTATTATTATTTTTTCTTTAGAGATAATTGTACCAAAAGTGGGAGAATTACCAAAAAAGTCTTACACCTGTTGCAATTGTGCCAATTTAGTCCATCCGCCAAATTGGCCGGCTGGCATTAATGTGAACGTCGGCTGACAAATGCTGATGTGGCAATTTTTTTTTGAATTTTTAAATATTTTTTTGGATTTTTGAATTCTTTTTTTCTTTTTTTTTCCCTACCTTCTCCTTCTTCTAGCCTGATGATGCCGACGGGGCGAGGGCTGGTGAGGCTCACCCCCGCCGGCCATTGGCGAAGGCAAGCCTCGCCCAATAATGGTGAGGCCGCTGTCGCCACATCTGGCGAGGAGCCTCGTTGGCCACCAGCGAGGGTTGACCTCACCGGTGGCCGGTGAGGCTCCTCACTAGATGCTGGCGACGGCAGCCTTGTCGACCACTAACGAGGTTGACCCTCGCCTTGGCTAGGTGAGGCCCTACCGAATCTGGCGAGGGCTGAGCTCGCTGGATCTAGCGGGGCCTCACCCTCACCAGTGGCCGTTGGTGGGGCCTCGCCCTCGCTAGTGGTCGGGGAGGTTGACCTCGCTAGCCCTCGCCTTTGGCCGGCGGGCGAGCCTCGCCATTGGCCAACGAGGCTGACCTCACCGGCCCTTGCCTCCAGTCGGCCCCGGCCGACCGGGGGAAAGAGAAGATGGGGAAAAAAAAACAAAAAAAAAAATTCAAAAAATATTTAAAATTTCCAACAAATAAAAAAAATATTTAAAAATGCCACGTTAGCGTTCACTGGACGGTCGGTGTCTATGTCAGTACCGGCCGGCCAATTTTGGCCAAATGGATTGAATTGGCACAATTGTAAAATATTTAGGATTAAATTAGCCCAAAAAAAAAAAAGTTTAGGACTTTTCTACCAAAAGTCCTAAAACTTGTCCCAAAAAGTACAATCGAATCCTGAAATTTTCAAAAAGTATAATCAAGTCCTAAAACTTATTAAATTGGCGCAAACAATTCTCTCAATTAATTCCGTCCAATTTGACTAATAGAAAATGCTAACGTGTCATTTTTATTACTTTATTACGACACATGGCACCAAATCAGAAAACAATTTTGATATGTTCAAAAAATAAAAGATAAAAAATTAAAAAAAGAAAAGGATCATAAAAGAAAAAAGTCTTTAAAAAATAAAAATAAATAAGAAAGCTAGCTTATTTATTTATTTATTTTAAAGAATGGAATACCCGGCCTCCTCGGGTTGTCAGTGAAGCCCCGCAACCCCTGTTGGGTGTTCGGAGGGTCGGTGAGCGCCGCCAACCTTCGCTGCTCGGAAGCAAGGCCTTGCGGGCCCTTGTCTGCATCACGAGGAGTCCTTGCAAGAGTTTTGTGGAAGAGATCTGATGCTTATCTTGGACCATAACAATGGTTTGGTATGGAAGACTCGTGTTGTATATCGGCACCATCTGAGGCTGCCACCCCGAATTTTTATCGCTCTTTTTCTGTTCCGATACCAACACCCTCCCAGATTCTCAAAAAGGTGTTCATTAAATTGTTGTCTGATTTAAAGCATTTGAAGCAATGTCCACAAATCATTCGAGTTTGGTCGCACAATCTGGTTCCATGAAGATGAGATCTCAAGGGGTGGCATTGGTGGCGTTGTTGGTGAAACGGGTTCGCACCCATTGTCAAGGCAAGGCTCTCTCTACAGCCTCACGCTCGATGAGGTCCAAAGACAGCTGAAATGTTTGGAAAACCACTGAGAAGCATGAATCTTGATGAGCTTCTCAAGAGCATGTGGAGTATAGTAGAGGGAACAATTCTTCACATAGTTAGGAAGTTTGCAATTTCGAGATTTTGATTGCACACCCTGCAGCTAGGGATCGCAAGCATCCCAATAAAACAAAAATTGGGCCATGTTTTCATATCATGTCAAGAATTGTCATCCATACTTTGAATGTTCTCAAATCATAATGGAGATAGTGGCATCAAACATATGAAAATAAAAATATTAACTCAACAATGAATATATAAGACATATTGGTTTCATTCAAATGAAATCAAATCCATGCTAATTGTATGACAGCACATTGGGCGGATAACAGAATAGATACCAATTTTCACTTCGCTTAGTTCGATACATCAATTAAACTACACCTTCTTGTATTTATATACAGAAATTATAATTTGCTGATCGTAAAACTATTTTGCGAAAATCGTTTATATCATTAGGCACGAAGGAAAACTTGCTGAACGTATTGTTACGAAGGTTTTAATCGAGCTGAAAAAAGCATATTTGTTGGTTACTGACTTCTTGGTTCGAGTTGACAACAATGTGAAGGAAATACTGGGGATGATAGGCACCAACACAGATGATGTAAAAATCGTGGGAATCTACCGTATGGGCGGCATCGGAAAAATGACTCTTGCTAAAGTAGTCTACAACATGCTTACTAGGGACTTTGCTTATTGTTGTTCCCTTGACGATGTTAGAGAAACTGCAAACTTGAAAGGAATTTTATATTTGCAGAACCGTCTAATTTCAGTCCTTTCAAGGGGGGCAATTCCATTTGCTAATAATAGCGTGGACGATGGGATAATGATGATAGAGGAGAGATTTTCCCTTAAGAAAGCTCTTATTCTTCTTGATGATGTCGGTGAAAAGAGTCAATTAACTGCACTATTGGGAAGGCGATGTCACTTTGGTCCAGGAAGCCGGATACTTATAACCACAAGAAATGCAATTGTCCTTCGTGGATTTGATGTAAAGACTTATCAAGTTCGTGAATTGGATTCGAATGCATCCCTTCAGCTTTTCAGCAAGCATGCTTTTAGAAGAGATCACCCTCAACCAGAAAAATTAGAGCTGTCTAGAGAAATTGTGAAGATAGCCAAAGGTCTTCCATTGGCTATTGAGGCAATGGGTTCAACTTTATCATTGTATGGACAAAGAAAAGAAATCTGGGATGAGTTCTTGGAGAAGTGGAAAATGGGTCCTATTGAGGAAATTCAAAATAAGTTGATGATAAGTTACAAAGCATTGGATTCTTGCGAGAAGCAAATATTCCTTGATATAGCTTGTCTTTTAATCGGATGTGATAAGACTAATGCAATATACATGTGGGGAGAAATTCATTTAAGCCCAATAAAAGGTCTTGAAGTTCTTCAAATGATGTCACTAATTAAGATTGAAAAAGGCAATAAGTTTTGGACGCATGATCATCTCAGAGATCTTGGTAGAGAAATTGTCTCTCGAGAAGGTGGGGGGAATTTAGTCCAAAAGAGTAGATTGTGGAACCTTGAGGAGGCACTAGATGTACTATAGAGGAGTGAGGTAAATACTGGGTATGACTACTCAAATATAATTAAGGGCTTTTTTGGCGAAATTCCAACTTTGTCCCAAGTTTTTCTCTTAATTAACTAACTGTGTTTGGTCCTGAGCAGGATCTTAAAAGGTTCTGACCACCGGGAACAGTCCGGGTAGAGGCTGGGTTAGGCCTCGAAAAAGATTCTGACCCCATTGCTCCTCCCGTCCACAACCCCCTTACGGGGGTGGGGGGCAACCTGGATCCTCGCGACGGCTTCCCCCTTAAAACACAGGGGTGTGGTACAGGGAAATGAAAGGTCCGGAAGGAAACCCCCGAGTGAAAAAAAAATTGGTCCTGAGCAGGATCTTAAAAGGCTCTGACTACTGGGAACAGTCCGGGTAGAGGCCAGGTTAGGCCTCGAAAAAGATTCTGACCCCATTGCTCCTCCCGTCCACAACCCCCTTACGAAGGGGGGGGGGGGGCAATCTAGATCCCCGCGACGCCTTCCCCCTTGAAACACGGGCATGGTACAGGGAAATGAAAAGTCCAGGGGGAAATTAATTAACTAACCATGTTCTTCCTTTTTCTAAATTTGTCTTGCTTCAATATTCAGACAAATAAAAGGCTCGAAGCCCTCCGTCTGAATTTTGACCAATTTTGGGAGGACAGTCTTCCTCTTGGAGAATTTGCAGTGCTTCCAAACCTACGGTTCCTTCGAGTGGAAGGCTGATTACCCCAATCCCTTCTAATAGACAGCAAATCCCTCAATTCCGGCTCGGTAGGTTTCCTTTCAAAAGCTGCCCTACTTTGGTATAACATATCTTGGACTTTTCACTGATGATTTTTCTTTTTTCTTTTTTTTTGCGGGAAAATTTGATCGATGAACATACAGCTCCTTCCAAATTTAAGATAGCTGATGTGGCATCATTTTCCTTGGCGGGCACTCACAATGACTTACTTTTCAATGAACAAATTAGTCATTCTCGATTTTTCAAAGAGTGAAATTACACATGATTGGGATGGATGGAGACATATCAAGGTACATGTTGTTCTAGAATGATCTTCTTATTATTGTCACTATTCTCTTTCTATAAAATTTATCTACAAGTTACCATATTGGTGCCGTAGGGAGCATGCAATTTGAAAGTTCTTAATCTTACCAACTGCACCTACTTGACCAAGACACCCGATCTATCTGAATTACTCAAACTAGAGAGATTGATTCTTGATGGCTCTGATAGATTGGCTGGAATTGACTCTTCGATTGGTAAATGGAAGAACTTGATTTTCTTGAGCTTAATATCTTGCCACGGGCTCCACTCTCTGCCGGAAGAGCTAGGTGGCTTGCCAAGTCTAAAAGAACTTCTCCTTGAAGGAACCTCAACACGAGAAATTCCCGATTGGTGGGCTTTGGAAAAATTGGAGAATCCCAACGCTCAAGATTCCCTGTTGGTTAAAACATCGGGTTCATTCAACTATACAACTTCTTCATTAGATCTTTCTTTGATGGATACACCTATAGTTCACCTAGCCGACTTCATTGGACCATTGACAAGACTCGAGCGATTGAATTTGAGAAGATGTCGGCACATAAATAGACTTCCATACCTCATTGGAAAATTATGGTCATTGACTGAGTTAGATCTATTTCATTAAGGAATCACAGAGTTACCCGACTCTATGGAAAGTTTGGAGAATCTAAAAACACTGATAGTATATACACGGAGTGAGTTAAAAGGCATATCTGTCTTGCCTAAACTTCCAGTAAGCTTGACTTCTTTGGTAATCCATTCGTGGTCCATGGTAACAGTTCCCGATCTTTCGGATCTGATCAACTTGAATCGGCTAATGCTGTTCATGGGGGTGCGTGACAGCTCTAGCCTGGAGTCGGTGCCAGATCCCTCGCCTTGGTGGCTTGGGCGGTTATCTAAACTACAAACCTTGGCATTATGTATCCCACACATGACTACCCTATCTCCTCAGCTAGGTGCCCTTTCTCACCTGAAGTTTCTTGAACTCTGGGCTTGCGGAAGACTCCAATGCATTCCGCAGATCTCCTCGAGTATCACGACCCTTAATATCACGGGTTGCGGGTCACTGACCACACTTGATATTTCGAATTTGAAGAACCTATCCCGCCTTTCCATTCTAAATACACCAGTAGAGGATCTTTCCGGGCGTGAACTGCTCGACAACAACCTGCTAGAGTGGGAGATTAAAAAAGAGGGACTATTTGGCTTGTTAGTGGAGGACTTTATCGGAATGGTTTTGGGAGATCACAGCTACAGAAATATTTAGGCGCTGGAACTCTAGATTCGCCTGTGTCCGGCTACAAAGTTCTGCGCGAGTGAGGAACACGAGGATACATTTGAAGATTGCGCCTGCAATGTCTCTGCAATTATCTGCAAATTCAAAGGTACAATAGAATGAGGATTTTATTATGTTCCGCATTTTTGAATCCTTAAAAATCTTCTTCAGTGGGAATTGCAATTGTTGTTAATTTAAATTTTTCGTTGCTCTTTTTGTTTGGAAAAAAAGAATTCGGACAGGACATTCTTTGCTATTATAGTAATGAAATGAGACGAGGCCACGGAGGTGAGAGGGACAACCACGTAGCATCCACAGTCACATATATATCAGGTACATAAGCATCAACGGCACATGTTGTTATTGATAATGCCATTGATGCTTTCGATGGGAAACTCTAATTCGATGAAGTTGTATTTTCATCGACGGAGTTGTCTTTCTTTTTTAATTTTTTGTGCATGTGTTTTTCTAGATCAAGTTTTATGACTAGCAGGACCAAAATCCATCTTGCGAAACTACCAGTGAACCTTAATTATCTGGCAATTGATGTTTTTGGACTATGCCGAATCTTTTGTGCCAGACCAATTGAAAGAGCTACTATTGTATATGCCTGTGGATGGCCCCATCGATATCTATTTTAATCTTTTCATCTATTTTTTTCCAAGAAAGTAACACATTGTTTTCACCTTAAACTTGCATATCATGACCATAGGAGTATTTTGACAGGTGCACATCGCAGGTTGAGTGCTAGCTCTTAGTAGGTAGATTGAAAAACAATTACCTATACATAAGTTTAGATAAAACTAAAAGCCTATGATCCCTAAGAGAAAATGTATTATCATTTATGTTTTAAGGAGTTCGAACTTTATCTAATGTTTACAAATTCTGAGTTTTCACATCAAGCAAATTTAAAAATAAGAAACAAAGTAAAATAGATATGACTTTAATATGTATCAAGATTTTTATAGCAGTTTTTCCATTAAATTGATTGTAACTTCCATATTAAGTAAGCGGCCCGATTTTGCTGGAACAGGCCAATCTCTCCATCCCGGCCCAATTGTTCTGCTTCCCGGCCTATCTTTAGCCTTTCTCAACTTGTTTTGGCCCAATTCTGGTATGTTGGGGGGCCCTTGGGAGCATGCGGATTTTAATTCAAACTTGTTCATACGAACTAGGGGTGAGCGGTTCCCGGTTCCGGTTCGGTTCCGTCCGGAACCTGAAACCTACCCTTGGGTACAGATTCCTCAATTTTTAGAACCTGGAACCTACCCGTCAGAATCGGGACTGGAACCTATCCTGTCACAGGTTCCGGATCGGTTCTAGGTTCCAACAGGTTCTTTTTTTATTTTTATTTTTTGTTTCATTTTCGTAATGGGCGCGAATATTTGGAAGCCGAACGTTGGCCCTTCATTTTCAGTTCCTGCCAATACACAACAATGTGAATATTTTACATCCAAATAGACAACTAAATTCAAAATTTTCAGTTCCAGTTCGTCTCCGAGCGGCGTCTTGCCCCTGTTTGACGGCTTCGAGCTCGCGTCATTGAGCCTGACCCACTTCGTCCAAGTCCTCCACTACGCCTTACGATTTGTGAGGCACTTCGGGAAAGCCATGGCTCGCGAGATGGAGGCGGCAAACTGGAACCTCGACGAGGCCATCCGACTCATCAAGTCGCGAGCGAGGTTCGCGAAGCCCGGCCACCGGCACTTTGCCATTGAATCGTTCGTGGCCAGATCAATCTTCGAGGGCTTCAACTTCCCCAACTTCACGCTCGCGAACGAGTCGTCGTCCATCGAGGAGCGCACTCCCTAAGGCTTCTTCGACTAGTTCAAGAAGCTCAAGTCCGTCGCCCCCGAGCTTCATCGCGGAACTTTGGGCTCGCCGTTGGCCGGTTCGCCAAGGTGCACTCGAAGCATAAGATTCTCACGCTACATTCGGAGGCCTTGTAAAAGAAACAGCGTGCCAATCAACTATTCAACCCAATGGAACCGGTAAACCCCAACAGAGAATCGAGTAACAATGCATCTTTCGCAATCTTCTTTTTTCCAAATTTTGAAATGAAGGTTGAGCAACGTCGTGTTGCTCATAGCAATCTGTCACTTGAGCAAAAATGCGGAGGAAAACCTATCGTCTTGTCGAGCTCGAGAACTCGTAGAGCTTGCCCCTCGGGAAGACGATGATGAGTGCAACCTCGGCGTCGCAGAGGACAGAGAACTCGAAGGCCTTCTTCAGCAGCCCGTTCCTGCGCTTCGAGAATGTCACCTGCCTGCTTGTGTTGTTCTCTATCCTCTACATCTGCGTCTTCCTCCTCACCATTTCCCCCCTCCCTCTCTCTGTCTCGCTCTCTCAAGCCACAAAAAACAAGAAAGAGATCGGAAGAAGAAGAAGAAGAAGAGCAGGAACTGATCGACGGCGACGAGCGCTCGATCGAAGCTCCGAATCGGAGTGGCCGTGGAACGGAGGGCGTCGCGGGATCGGGTCCCGGAAAGCAGGAGATCGGAGACAGCGCCGGGAGGAGGCGCTCGTTGAGAAAGAAACGGAGGATTCTAGAGAGAGAGAGAGCAATCAAGAAACCCTAGGCGATTCGGAACCGGAACCGGAAAGAGAAGAGAGGGAGAGAGAAGAAAAGAAAAAAGTTGGGGGGCAAGAAGTGACGTGACGAGGGAAAAGGGGAGAAAAGAAAGAGAGAGAAAAAGAAAAGGGGAAGGGGGGAAGTATCCGCAGAGGGGGGGAAATCATGTGGGCGGGAGGAGGGGGGGGAAGAAGCTAGAGTTTTTTTTTTTTTTTTGAATTATGACCGGTTCCGGTTCCGGTTCCGATTCCCATAAGAACCGGAACCGGAACCGGAACTCTCGGTTCCTAGAAAAAGGAACCGGGAACCGGAACCGGTCCCCTTGGAACCGGGAACCGAACCGGACCCTCCTCCGGTTCGGTTCCGGTTCCGGTAACCCGGGAACCGTGCTCACCCCTAATACGAACAAGGGGATGGATCCATCTTTTCTGGACAGTTTTGTTATACTTTTGTAGTGTACAGACACCAATCTTACAAAAAGTGAAAATCAAATAGCGGTACTTTGGATTTATTAAATTGAGTGGCAATTGCTCCAACTACTTTAACTGCTGGAGAACGATGTAATATGTATTTTTTTTTTTCTCAACAACTCCCCCAGACGAAGGTTTACAAGATGACGGGAGCTGTAGAACACCATAGATGATGAAAGGTTGGTTGAATTACTGCATAACAAGCAAGAAAAGCCATGAATGAAAAGAGCGAGAAATCGATGTTGAAGACTTTTGGTCCTATAATATATTGAATGGAGCGCGCAAACAATTTCGAAGGTTAAGTTATTAGAGGTGTAATTTCTGGCGAACTCCATCCTCTAGATCTAAGGTTGCACAAGAAAACGAGAATTGAGCAAGTGCATAAACCTTTTCCTCTTGTACTAAAATTTCGTCTCTGTTGCAACTTATTTGATTTGTTTGGATAGTAGAGAGGAAACAACGTATGCTGCTTCTATGCCCCACTTGTGCTAGTGTATGTGTAATGTCCGAATTTTCTTTTGTCTTGCTATCCCGGTTTCTAAATTTCATTCCAGTTAGACTCACGAAAGATATAGGAAAATGCTTTGAGAAGGCCATCACGGATTAACAAATAAGACAACCATGTTCGCTAGATAATAATTCGTAAGTTCCTTCCATGACAAGGAGTGGATCGCTCACTACTGTCACGTAGATCTAGCTTTTTTATTTATAGCTGCAATGCGTGCCCAGATTCACATAATTTTCCATGTTGTGATATGTCATCTCCATCTCATAGAAGTCAGGGCCATAAGTGTCTCTAGAGCTTGTTAGCTCTCATGGTGCCTTCGCCAACCAGCCACAACATGTCTTCATTCTTAAGGCCGCATCCTTTTTTGACTAATATACCCATCTCAGCATATTGTGTGTTACCTAATATGCTTGTGACAGGTCTCATGTTTATTGCCTCCATTTTGTATGTAGGTATTTGACATATCCTGTCGATCTTATTTGTAAGTTTTATGCTATTTCTGTCATCACGCCTATGGTACTTGCTATATTATGTCTCAAGTTTGAGCCCGTTAGATTAATACGCATAAGTCTGGCCTTGTGATGTCTTCGAATTTTGTTCCGGCGTTAATCCTATCTCTTCATGCGTATGCGTGGAATGAAGAAGCCAGAGAAAGCTGCATGGGGTTTTAAATTCTTCAAGCATGCAAGCAAAGTCAGAAAAGAAAGATTGTCTTCTGGCGAGAGAGGAAGTCCACAATCTTCTGCATTAAATATTGGACCCACCACCTGCTGCAAATGCATGAAGATGACCCCTCTTTTACGCATGCCTCTCTCAGAGAACAAGAAATTTGAAGACTTCGGCTCACCTCTTTCACGGATCGAAGGCACACGATTGTTGACTCTTCTCTACCTCATTAAATGCTTTCCCATGCACATGCACAATCCGCTTGCATGCCTTCAAATATGGTGGGCGTTCGGTGCCGATTGTGGGATTGTCTTGTGGGCGCCTGCGCTGCATTTAATGAGGCCATTTACTTTCTTCTTTTGTCCTGTTTTTCTGCCCTCCTCGCTAAAAGGAGAAGACGTCGATGCAGAAGCGGATATTGAGAAAAAAGAGCTCGGCAGAGAGCAAGAGCAGAGAGCTCGAGAGAGAGTGAGAGGCTTGAGTTCCGAGAGGTTTGTGTGGAAGTCGAGTCCAGTGATTGAGTTGAGTTGTTAAACACTGTGGGTATCGGGTATAAAATAGGACTGGGAAACACTCAAGTGCATGTGTGATTATAATCCTGTAATTCTCCGATTTATAGTGGATTGATTTGCTGGCTCTCCCCATGGACGTAGGTTCCGACATTTGGACCGAACCACGTAAATTTCTGATGTCCTGTCCTTTTATTGTTCCTCGTTTTATTTCGATCGATTTCTATAGCTCCCGACATAATTGCAAAATATACGATCTGCTTCCGTTGCGACGCCGATTAACAATAGTACTTTTGTGAAGTCTTTCCATAGACAATCACAGTATGTATGTATGCATGCATGTATGTATGTATGTATTCGATAATTCTCTGAATGAAATGTTGATGAAAATGCGATATGGTAGAGGTGGCAAATCAGTTGATTGGATTAGGTTTGAGTGGGTTATAATAGAGTTGGACTCAAATCCACTCATTCAACTCATATTAACCAATTTATCTGCTAAAAAGTTTAGATGGCTCGTACTCAACCCATTCCAATACATATATAATCCAAATTCACCCATGCAAAAATAAAAAATAAGCACAACAAAACTCAAAAATAAATTTAGACCAGTAATAAATAAATAAATATAGAAAAAATTAATAGATAAACGAAAAATAAAAGAAATCTGCAAAATCCAATGAAAATCTTCTCTTGTCCCTAAATTTGACCTGTGCAAAAACACAAAATAAATGGCACGCCTCATGAGGGTGGCTCGGGAGACGAAATATCGTCGGTATTCCATCATCACAGTTGATTGTACCGATTGCTCTATCGTCGTATTTCACGTCCTGATCCTGAAAATAGCAGAATCATGAACCTGAAGAAAAATACCAGGGAGACGAATTCATCCCGAATTCTGAAATTGAAACGAACTGTGAGATTTGATGAGTAATATTTCAAGAATTCGAGAGGGACGAAACCGTGGAGATCAACAACGCCCGCAGTTCTGTAGGAGGTGAGAAAACCAGAAGATGAGAGGTTGACTGATGTGTTGATGTGTTTGAATCTACCTTGGACAATTTACTGGGAAAAAAATTTGACAAAAGTAAAAGACAAGCGAAAAGTAGAATGAAGAAGAGGAGGATTGGGAGAAATCGAGAACAGAGAGCGGAAACAAGGTAAACAGAAAGAGAAAGACGCAAACACAAAACCGAGACTGGAACGAGGAAGAAGAAGCCACCACATGTGCTTCGTGCAGAAGGCGGTGAGGGAGGGGGTCCAAATCCGAAGACGAGCGAAAGCGCTTGAGCTTTTTCTCCTTGACGACCTCCAAAACCGCGAGGCGGTGGGGGGGGGGGGTGGTGGTGGGTGGGGGGGGGGAGGAGGACACAGTCATGGAGAGGGTTCCAAATCGAAGCCTCCTGGTGGAAGCTTGCAGGGCTATCGCCGGCGAAACCATCACTATCACTGGCAATGCCTTTTTTTTTGGAAACATTGATTGTGGACGTAGCCTTTTTTTTTGGAAGAAGATTTGTAATAGAGGATTTTCGTTTAATTGATCATAACCTCATGTCCACGGTCATGCAATTGATGTTCAAGCTCTATAAAGAAACAATGCCGACGGAACAGGAAAGTGCACCTATCAAATTCAAATTAATAGCTATAAATGGTACCGTTTTCCCATGTGTCAGCTCCATCCAAGAGAAAGGGAGCAGGAGGCAACAACTTACCATTATTTTTTTACCGAAATAGTAGAGATGTTCTTTATTTGTACCTTTTCAAGATAAATGGTAAACATTGAACCTAAGCAGGTCTTTCAAAGAGTCACGGAGGAAACAGGCGGGAAAACCATTCTGAGGTGAGAGACCCCGCACTGTCCTCCCATTTTCTTTTTGTTGGGAAGACAAAGATAGACATGAAATTATGGGGTTTTATGATTGTGAAGATAAACACTTTGTTAAGACTTTGGTTCTGCCTACTAGCCTACTGCCGGGTAGGCAGATATAGTGGCCTCTCGCGTCTGGAGTGAGTGAATGTGAGTTAATGCCCACAACTAGATTAACAGGCCTTTCTTTATTTGTATATTTTCAAGATAAAATGTAAACTTACTAGTTGCATTTCAAAGTTATAAATGATACCGTTTCGCCACTTTTGATATTGTTTAGGTTTTTTTTAGGTCTTCTTAATATCCTTATTCATAAGCAGCTGTTTTTTAACTCATCGACGGTACCTGTGCAACTTGCCCGTTGAGTAAATAGCTGCTTCTTAATATCTTTATTCTCACTCGAGTTCTAATACTAATTTCACTTAATCTTTAGATTTAGTGCACCATCCCCATAGCTTGATACATGGCAATCAATTACCTAATCATCACCTCTTGAGTTTGTTTCTAGAATTTCATTGAGACTCAGCTTAAGTAGCTTCAATGAAAGTTGTTTACCCGTAACTTTATGAACCAAAACAGAGCATTTCACCTATTATAATCTTGTGACCAACCCGTGATCTTAGGGATAATTTTTTACAACTTCAAAATTCTAACATCATTGATCAAGTGTACAAGCCAAGCCCCAAACTTGTTCTTTTTTCTCTTGAACACCTGACCGGAAACTGTTTCATCAGTATGAATACGATTCGTGTAAACTTGAAACGACTCTTATCCTTCCCCTCGTTCCTTCCTCTCAATTTCCGGTTCAAAAGGAGGACAAAAAAGAAAAGGCCCCTCAAGGCTTCTCACGTTCAAAAGGAGGAGGGGGGATTCAACAGAGAGGCGGAGATCACCATCTTGGGTTTTGGCCAGTGAAGCAAAGGCTTCTCCTTCCCCTCATTCCGTCCTCTCAATTCCTGGTTCCCACCCAACTCACTCCGTCGAGCAATCCACAGTAAAAATCCCATCTTTTTCCCAGAAGTCGGAAAAGATTATCACAACGTTGAGCGCAGATCTTTCGTCTCCTTCCAATCTCTGACGATCCCAGCGTGGGCGAGGTGTCAAAGTTACGGATCGACTGTTCTGCAGGCTTCGTGGGGAGCTCGACTGAAGGCGTGGGCGAGAGGAACAGAGAATAAAGGGGCGACAGAAAAAGCTGAGTGAGGGGGGGTTCGTTCGGAGCGGGAGACAGAGAGGGAAGGAGAGTGAGCGACTGAGGGTGTGAAACCTGAGCCAGAGGCCCAGAGGGAGCTTTCCCGCAGCTCGGCCACGCCCAAGCCCCGTTTGACAACTCCGGCCGACGTCATCGAGGCCACAGCTCCCGTTTACCCCCGCACCACCAAACTTCAGGTGAGTTTCTTTTGGTTTCAGCCCTTTTTCCGGCTCAGGGACATCGGGGGAGGCGGTCGGCCATAGGTCGGCTCATCTCGAGCTCCTCCGGCTCCGCCTTCTTCCGTTTAAAAGACAAGCCGGGCTCGGTTTATTCCCGTGTCCAACTGAGCTGATTTCTTTAGTGTCCTAGGTCTAGATCCGGGTCCGAGCCCTAGTTCGGTCATTTGATTCTCCTTAACCCACTGCACACCCTCTGTTAAACCAAGTTGTGCCCATTTTCTTTTTCCCGATTTTTAGTTGTTTCGAATGTGTAGTAATAGAGTTCACCGTGGTTCAATATGCTTTTTGTTCTTTTCGAGTCTTGTTTGGTGCTTCTATGGTGTTTGCCTGATGAATGTGGACTAAGTCATGAGCGAGAATAGATGATGGTCGGTGATACGGTGAAATTTCATCCAACGTTTGAGATGGCGGTCCATGAATGACGCCTTATTTTGTTGGTCTTGAGGTTTAATGTTGAAGGTGGAAGTTTCGGAAAGGGGGGCGTAGAAAGAAAAATAGAAAGTGGGTTTGAATTTAGTGTTGATAAATCTGGGTTGGGCTTAAGATAATTGAATTTGGACTCGATTTAGGCCATGGACCGATTGGCCTTGAACCATTGGGCTCGCTTCTTTTATTAGTCCAGTTGATATCACTAGTCCAAACCCATGAGCCCGCATTTGACCTTACACGCTGACTGGGCCCAAGGCTCGGCCCGAGTCCCTTTTTCAAATTAAAAAAATAATTTACACTTGATAAATTTCAAAAATTCCAAAAAGAATTATTTCTCAGGAATTAAGAAAATGGCTTAAAAAATAGTTTTTTTTTTTGGGGTAATTTTCTGTCAAATTGTGGGAAAACCTTTGATTAAAAATTGTGCTCAAAATTTGGACAAGCCCCTTAGGGCTTTACCTTAGGGTTTCAATTGTCCTTAAAGACAAATGCCCTTACTTGTACACTTTGACACGATGATTATGGCTTCCCTTTAACCTAATTAGGATTGGCATTTATTTATTTCTTAGTGTTAGATGCTTGTTTTCTCTTGCAATGTACTTAATGCCCCCTTTGCTTGTGGATTATTACTTTAATGATTATGCATTCACATGATCACTTCACACGTCAGTAAATATGCCTAAAATCAATTCAAACTGCCTAACAAAAAATCTTTTAAAATGAATAAGATTAAGTACCAAAAGAGTACTAATTTCTTAACTAATGTAATCAAGTCCCTAATCGTAACTTATCTAGTTGCGTAGAAAGTAAAGTATGTTTTCATACTGACTCCAATAGGTTAGTAGCGAGGTATAGGGTGAGGAGAGCTCACGTCTAAAACATGTGCTGTAGGCCCCTCCTTTATATAATACCTCTAAACCTACTTTCCGCCTTACCGAGATTAGGTCATGAACGAAGGGCTAGGTCACTATAGGGGGTTGAGAAGGATAAAATTTGAGAAGAATACGAAGAAGCTATATGGTGCAGTGCAACCGTTATTGTTTGAATGAAATTCTCTATTTTTACTTGCACTTGGAATCATGTGACTGGCCAATAACATCGTATTATATAGATTCACATCGCACTATTAATCATTGGTGAATAAAAATAGCTTTCATCATAAATTGCTTGTGAAAAATTTCATGAGCTACATTACTTACGGTAAAAGGGGGGAAAAAGAGTTGAAAGCACCAAAAACATACATAATACCATAGTAGGCCAACTGACATGCATAACATGTTCACATTCTCTAAAGCAAAATTATGACTCCCAACATTAACGAGAATACATGATAACTAAGCTTCACGATTGACTACCTGAATAGGATGACCACATTTAGTAGTCTTCAGGATGGCAAAATCACATAGGACTCTAGAACGGTGCTCGTCAATTGCTTTGAATGTTGTATATGGCAAGTCATATTTAAGGTAGAGGAGAAAAGATGAAACAATATTTAATGGTAAAGGAGAAAAGATGAAAAGCCGTGAGGGAGAGGGTGGGCTTAATATTATGGCTTGGGAGAGGGAAGGCCCGAGGGATTTTTAGCATCAGGAAAAGACCGTTTTGATTAGTCATAAATCCAATGACCCAAAGCGGATAATATTACACAGTGGGGCCCGTGATGTTACATTTTTAGCATCAATCCAAACTTTTTAGACTCATTAGAAGTTGTTTTATCAATTAGAGTGGTGCATTAATGACCAATCTAATGACAAATTAAATGAATAACAAGAATCACTTAATTTCTATAGGTAAACTCTTGCTCTAGCACCTCTCTTCACAAACAATTAGACTAAATTTCCTATAATAGCATGTACTAAATCACTTTTTTCCGTCAATGTCAATTCTATCGAAGTATAAATGCTCATATGGTCATACAAACCTAACTAAACTATGAACTAAAAAAACCCAGCTCAAAGATATTCCATTTTATAACTGTAAGATGATACTATAATAGATCAATATAAGAAAAGCTTACAAGTTTACGTAGCCTTTGCACATGCGGGCCCTCTCTTTGCAATGATGACCACCCACTGCCAATCTTCATATTAACTTGAATTAATTAAAGAAACAATTAGAAAGAAAATAAAAAGTGGCGAACTAGATTCTCCTTTTTGACGATTTTATAAAATTTCAAGTTAAGGCATATTTGAGAACTTAGGCTGGCATATCATTGATACCGATTCTTTGATATTCCATGCAAAATCAATTATGAAACAATAATTTTTTTCCATTATTCCGATTGACCCTGCTGTTATATGCATTATATATGGCATAAGATACTAGCTGCAATCTAAGCTAGGGGTGTGTTTATTTTGGGGAAAGTATTCTTCGGGATTTGATTTTATGAACTTTGTTCATAGAAAATAACTAGTCAACCGAAAACATTTTTTCAGTCAATGAAAATATTCATGTATAATTTTAGGAAAGTGAATTCTTAAATTCAAAGAGGTGAAAACATTTTTTGAAGTTGCTAATCTCAAAATTTTCAATTTTCTTTCTTTTTTTCCTTCCTTTTCTTTTTATTTCTTACTTAGTTGGTTGTTGGGCCTCGGTGGCCGGCCACAAGCATGGGTTGGTGAGGCTCATGCTTGTGGACATGAGGTTGAGGTTGTGGGCCTCGCTTGAGGTTGACACTTGACGAGATTTGGCAAGCTTTAGCTCGAAATCGCCAACCTCGCGCAAGGTCAAGCCTAGTTGGTTCTTGCCTATGCTTCGAGCTCGAGGTCAGCAAGCTTGAGTCTCACCAGATCTTGGCAACCTTTGAGCTTGAGCTTGCTCGTGGTTGTCACTAGCCAATTGCAACAGAGAAAGGAGGAAAAAGAAAAGAAAAGAAAAGAAATTAAAATTAAAAATTAATTTCAAAAAATATAAAAATATATTTAAAAGTTCTGTATTTTTTTTTTTTTGGCCTAAGTTAAAGTCATGAGATTGAAATCATTTGTTAATAAGACCCATATATATATAGATAGATAAATCATTTTACATTGCTAAATAAAGGAAAATTAATCATACTTCTGTAAAAGG
This sequence comes from Eucalyptus pumila, assembly GCA_016097595.1. Taxonomy (NCBI): domain Eukaryota; kingdom Viridiplantae; phylum Streptophyta; class Magnoliopsida; order Myrtales; family Myrtaceae; genus Eucalyptus; species Eucalyptus pumila. The sequence goes on from CM027848.1 coordinate 26,296,082, forward strand.
CTTTTTCACAAAATATTTTCTTTTATCATAAAATTTTTCGTGAAATAAATGCACCCTACATTTGTGTGTGTATATACCAATTGAAGTATCACGACATGCGTCCAAAAATATGAGGACGGAACTTTAGAGCTATTACAAGTTCATTCAATCCCTTATTGGGTATTATTTTAGTTCCAAGAGAATCCAATACGCCAAATTCCCTAGGCTTCCGGCTGGGTTGAGTTTTCATATGTTTCTAGCAAATGAATAGGTCATTAGAGTTCTATTAAATTGGCTTATATACAATATTAGTGGAATGCCAAAATATAGTAGAACGGATGTCTGTACAGTTTCCTCACTACGGCAAGTTTAGTAGATTTTAATACAGAAAAAATAAAGATTAATTTGATTAGCAATGTTATAATTACAAATAACATTCATAAGTGATTAATAAATCTTGTGTATATCTAAGTAACTTGGTATATAAATCTATGTCAATAGATTTATCGTGGATGAAGTAATTTTTCTACTCATTCAAAATAAGAATTCTAAGGGGCACGAGATCATATAAATGTGCAAAGATTTCCAACGTTCCATTTATTTGAGGTAAAATTTTTTTTGAGAATTTTTTTTTTTTTATATAATTTTTGGGTATTTCGATGATGAAAAATTAATCAATCTACACAAAACAACAAGTTTAGATAAAGGGGAAACGACTTCCATTTGGCAAGGATGAAATCATTTTTCTTGAACAGCAAAATAAATGAAAACTAATTATTTTTTTAAAAACGGATTTCCATGGTAAACATTTTTATTTATGGTGAAGTTTGCACCGAAACATCCTAAATTTTGTTTTCACGTTCCTCTTCTATCCTCGTGCCTAAATAATGGACGTGGACTTGTAGCACCGTGCCGTTGACCTCCTTGTGATGAACGAAGAAAATGGGATGGAGCAGATGACAAGAAGAACTAGACCAAAGAGGGGACGAAGAAGACTGAAGAAAGCTGTTAGTACCATGGTCTTCATGCTGTTTACGGCGCTCGTGATATCTTCCACACAAATGGAGCCTTTTTGGTGACCAATGCCTTCGACTCCTCATCGGTCCCAATCGCAGTCACTGAATCGCCATCGCCAGCTCCGGAGATGGCTGCGCCGGAGGAGCTGTCGCGCCTGATCCGGCTGTCGGAGCGAGTTCGCTCGGCGGTGGACGAGGCCCAGTCGTTCAAGTCCGAGTGCTCCGAGCTGGGCAAGCAGGTCGACCACCTCACCCAGATGCTCCGCTTCCTCGCCTTCTTCACCATCCACCGCATCGCCGCTGATGTGTCCATGAAACTGGAGCGAGCCCTAGCCCTGGCTCGCAAGTGCAAGCACCACAACATCCTCCGCCTCGTCATCATGACCGGTGCTGCCACTTTTCGGAAGATCACGATGACCGGCGCTGCCACTTTTAGGAAGATCACGAACCTCCTCGACGATTCCATCGAGGATCTGCAGTGGCTGCTCATTGTCTTGCATGAAGGTACGGTTCGTGCTATGGAGCTCTTGCCTGATCGAATTGAGGTTGCGGATGAGTTGGCTTCGCTCGCACGCGACAATGACGGGAGAAAGAAAATTATTGTGGAGGAAGGCGGCGTGCCTCCGCTGCTCAAGCTCCTGAAGCAGAGTTCGGCTCCCAATGCTCGAGAAGCCGCCATGACTGCACTTCGCTACTTGGCCAATGATCAGGGGCGAGTACCAGTGATTGGAGAACAACTCAGGGTTGAGACTATTCTGCAAATCCATCGCTGGCTGTCCAAAGCACGGACGATAATTGAAGACCGGCAGTCAAAGCCGATGCCTGACCACATCATCAAAGCGAATAATGATTTGTCTAAAAGGACACGGTGATTTTTTAGAAACTGCCAAAGTTTACAACTGCATGGGCTAGGTTCTTTATGACAACATTACCAACATACAATCCATTGCACCTTTTACTATGCGCATTTCATTCAATGTCTCCTAGTCTGCAGAGATAATGTTTCTCGACCAGAAAGTGCCTGTTAAGTCCTGCATTATGATGAAGTAACGCGGACTTTTGGTTTTACTTGAGTGTAATGCTAGTGTATCAAGATGCTTAATGTGAAGCATATGGATTAATACTGTTGCACTATGGCCTTACTCTGGATATTCTCTTGCAGGAATCTGCCCGATGGAGGGGTGTTGGAAGTTTCCGACAGAGTCTTTGGTGAGCTTTCACATATTCTGTATCAATATGCTACAATAGTTCATATGCGCAGTGTTGTCAGATTCCAGGATTCTATGTATACTTCTTTATTTTTGTGGTCGGATGCAATAACAGCCTGTAGTCTTATTTTCTATTATTTTCCTCCTCTAGGGGAATTAGTGGAAAACCTATGTATCAACAAGGAATGAATGAAGGTCATAATATGTCAAAAGAACGCACAAGCTTGTGTACTGTAGTATTTGGTTCTTTTCCCATTTCGGTTGTAACACGGGCTCTAGGCACATGAAACGAATACAGACTAAAAATTCCAGGATCGATGACTTTGTTACTTTGCAGAAGAGGCATAAAGTTTCTGTAGAGGAGTTAGTTACTAGTCCACCAACTGTGATTAGATAGCTGCTCGGCACAAGCATTATCTTCCACAGAAGAATGTCGTCACATTTCATATCGCTGCAATTGCAAGTTCATTTCTTGTCTCGGCTAAAAGGAAATGCTTGTTCAAATCCACATTTAAATGGTACCATTGGCACAACCCACAGCCCTGCTTCAACCTGGGAGCATCTTTATGCTCATGTTAACCAACTTCCAGCAACTGTGTAGCCTCAGTAGCTTTTGAGGGTGCATCAATTGGTGAAAGAGATCAGCTCAGGCCGGATTGAAGAGAAGACCCATAAATTATCAATGGTTGCTAGGCTAATATTAAGACTAACCCAAAACCAGAGTAGGTCATTCCAGTGCCCAATCTGCAAGACCATAGCATTGAAAGACCTAAGAAAACACAAAAAATGCTATTTTGTTTGAAAGGCTGGAAAGCCTAGAAGTAGAAAGAAGTATCCTTCGATGGAGCTAATCAGCTGCAAGCTCCTGTGGGTGCTACTGACTAGTCATAAATGCATATTTCGCAATTCCCAATTGTACTTGCTGGTGAAAGTTCATAAGCATTCAAGATGTTCATCTGCAGAAGATCCACATGAGGTGCTTATCCTTCGAGTTCAGGGGATCATTTCATTAGTTTAATTGGCAGGTCTCTTGATATATCATTCACCCTACACCTCTATGGAAATGATCTGCAGTAGATGGGTTTCCTAACCTTTTCTAGTCACTATTTCCGGGAAGTTTATGAATGCGTTTTTGTGGTTTAGTTTCTAAACAACTTTTGACAGCATAGCAAGTCATCATCCATAATTTGGAAGCTTCCTTGCACAAGTACTTCATTTGACCTCAATCATTTCATGGTCTGTCAAGTTTATACTGAGCCCAACGGAAGAACACACTTGATAATAGATGTCTCCTGTTAACTTTATCTATTTTTGTACACCAATATTATGCACATAGTGATTTACGTATGTGGATGTGGATGCAGTGTTTGATTACTGTCTTACTTGCGATTGGTCTTTTTGTGGCCAAATTACCACGGACTGGTTGAAGAATGACAGATATAAGTTTTACATGAGAGACATAGTTGCAAAACTCCAAGACCAATTTTCTGCGGCCTCTTTCATGGTGCTCAATTTTGGAGAGCAAGATAACCAAAGCCCAATGGCTGAAGTGTTGTCTGAATATGATATAACTGTCATGGAACTTCCTCAAAATTATGGAGGTTGCCCTATACCGAGAGTGGAGATTATCCACAACTTCTTGAGGTCTGCCGATGAATGGTTGTTGTTAAGTTACTTTAATTGAGTTTCCTTTATTATCAGAGTTTTATTTCCTTTTTTACTTACATAAGGATATTATTGTTATATACAATTTATATTCAATATAAATACAATGAGTGTAGGGTTTCTGTGATTACAGAAAACTACAGCCCTCTCTTTCTTTCTTTTACGTTCTCTTTCTCCTCCTTCTCTCTTCCTTCTTTCTCTCTTTCTACTTGCTGCGGGTTCTCTAATCAGTTTTGTGACATGGTATCAGAGCAGGTCTAACTATCTGATTACTTAATCATATTGCTGGTTTGAGAGTCCCCTAGTAACTCTACTTCTTCTCTGGTGCGTAGCCACCTAAAGCTGCAATTTTTATCTGTTTTCTCTTCAAGTCTCGATACATATGAGATCAGAAGATATCGGATTCATCAGGTTCAGTTTATGAACATGGATTACAACACTTGCTGATCAGCGGATTCAAGAATCGAGTATTCTATTGATTATGGTTGACTAGTCTTGCTGGTTTTCCGTCAAACATATAATTATTTGAATCGAGATTTCTGGTCAGATATTTTCTTCTATACAGCAGTCTCTATTTATGAGTTTTCAGCATCCCTTTGGTTAATTGATGGAGCCAATTACATCTGATTATACATTAGCGTTGCTGCTTTGTTACTTGCACTAAAGTTTCAGCCTCCTTGATTAGTGGTAGATATACTTATATTGAGATTATCATCATGAGTGATACTAAGGCTTCTACAGATAGTGTCAACGTTCAAATTACCACTATTAAATTAAATGGATCCTCCAATTACTTGTTATGGGCCCAAGCTGTGAAGGTCTATATTAATGCCAAAGGGAAACTTCATTATCTTACCACAGACCCTCCTGATGAAAATTCTAGAGACTATAATGGTTGGATGAGAGAGAATGATACACTTCTGGTGTGGTTATGGAATAGCATGGAACCATCCATCGCTGCTAATGTCATGTTCCACACAACTGCTAAAGGAGTGTGGGATGATCTTATGGAGAGTTACTCACAAGACAAAAATATGTCTAGAGTTTATGAACTATATGAGAAGATTTTTAATTTTAAACAGGGAGACAAGTCTCTTGGAGAATATTATAGTGCTTTGAAAGGTATGTGGGAAGAACTCAATCTTTATCAGCCCATCACTACTGATCTTGAGAGGCTAAAGACACAACGAGCTGAATTTCAAGTGGCCAAATTTTTATCTGGCTTGAATGCTGACTTACAGCCTGTGAAGAGTCAGCTTCTTGCTGGAGAGAGAGTTCCTTCTATGAATGAAGCATTTTGTCGAATTCAGCGCATTGTCCCTCCGTCTTCTACTTCATCTAAAGACAATTCAGCATTTGTGGCTGGTAGTGGTGGTCGTGGTCGTGGTGGATTTTCCAATAGAGGTCGTGGTTTCGGGGGAAATCGTAGTTGTGGTGGTGGACGTAGTGGACAAAGTTCTGATCGAGATAGCCGTCAGTGTATACACTGTGGCAAATTCGGTCATATTGTTGACACTTGTTGGGCCAAGCATGGCAAGCCTGAGTGGGCTCAACGATCAGTTATTGCAAATACTGCTATGTCTGAAGGGAGTGCTCGAAATGTGTCTTACAGCGACATGAACCCATCTCTCCCACCTGGGGGTAGTTCTTCCCGAGTCTACGGCTCGAGATGATATGGTTACACAACTCATCAAACGTGTCCAACAACTAGAGGCTTCCAATTTCTCATCCACTTTGCTACTCTTGCACGTACGGTAACATGGCCTCTTTCTCTACTTTGTCTCCTAACGCCTCTTGGGTCATTGACTCGGGGGCTTCTAGTCATATGACGGGTAAGCAAGAACTATTTTCTTCCCACACTAATTCTAGTCCTTCATCCGAAGTTATTTTAGCTAATGGTTCATCGACTCAAGTGGTTGGATCAGGGACTGTTTCACTTACATCTTCCTTATCTTTGTCCTCTGTTTTACATGTTCCCCAACTTCCTTTAAATTTGTTATCTATTAGTCAGTTAACTAAAGCTCTTAGTTGTTCAGTTACATTTTATCCATCTCATTGCATTTTTCAGGACCTTCAGACAAAGAAGATGATTGGTGGAGGGCATGAACGTGATGGACTCTACTATCTAAACGGTGTCTCCACTGCTAATGCCAATGGTCTAGCTACTAGTTCTATTACCCCTTATTATGGCATTCTCGTTTAGGGCATTTATCTTTATTTAAGTTACAACAAATAATTCCCGAGTGTAAATCAATTTCTACTCTTGAGTGTGAGGCTTGTGAACTTGGGAAACATCATCGTAGTTCCTTTCCTAGTCGTAATGATTCTCGTGCATCTACTTTACTTGAACTTGTTCATTCGGACATCTGGGGACCTTCCCGTATTGCTAGTAGAAATGGTTTTAAGTACTTTGTTACTTTTGTGGATGATTATTCTCGTTTAACATGGCTCTATATGCTTCATGACCGCTCTGAATTTTTACATGTTTTTCAATTATTTCATCGTGAGGTTACTAATCAGTTTAATACATCCCTTAAAATTTTGCGAACAGATAATGCTCTAGAATATACACAGAAATCAATTTCTTTGTTTTGTTCTAATCTTGGCATTATACATCAAACAAGTTGTACTTATACCCCTCAGCAGAATGGTGTGGCCGAGAGAAAATACCGTCACCTTCTAGAAGTTGCTCGTTCACTCTTATTTCATATGAATGTGCCAAAATCATTTTGGAGTGATGCTGTCCTTACCGCATGTTACCTCATAAATCGTATGCCTTCCATTGTCCTCAATCATCAGTCACCAATCAGTGTTGCATTTCCTAACAAGCCGTTATTCTCTCTTACCCCACGCGTCTTTGGGTGTGTCTGTTTTGTTCATAACCTACGTTCCGGTTCTGATAAACTATCTCCTCGTGCTACTAAATGTATTTTTCTCGGGTATTCACGTACACAGAAGGGATATCGGTGTTATGATCCTACAACTTATACTCAATATGTTAGTGCTGATGTTACTTTTTTCGAGGGCACACCATACTATTCTACTGAGGGTAAAGAGTTTTCAACTGACATTGTAGCTGATCCTCCTATCCCACAACAAATCCCCTTAGATTCTGTTAGTCCGTCTCTAGTATCTCCTCCCTTGCAGGTGTATCAGCGGCGAAAGCAGTCTACGGCACCACCAGTCTCCAGCTCTTCAATGCCCTCCAATCAATCTTCCTCCTTGTCTCCTGGTCCAGACGATCTTCCTATTGCCCTTCGCAAAGGTACTCGGTCTTGCACACAAAAATCCTCTTTGGCTTACCCTATTGAGCGTTATGTGTCTCTCTCACATCTTCCTTCTCCATTACATGACTTTGCTCTATCATTACAAACTCACACAATTCCTACTTCTACCACTGAGGCTTTGTCTCGCCTTGAGTGGAAGAAAGCTATGGATGTGGAAATGGAAGCTCTAGTCTCTCGCCAAACGTGGTCATTGGTTGATCTTCCCCTTGGGAAAGATGTGGTGAAGTGTCGTTGGGTGTACACTATCAAGTACAATCCGGATGGCTCAATCGAGCGTCTTAAAGCTCGACTCGTTGCTAAAGGTTTTACTCAAACTTATGGAGTGGATTATTTTGAGACTTTTTCCCCTGTGGCACGTCTCAACTCTGTTCGTGTTGTTATTTCTCTTGCTGTGAATTTCGATTGGCCATTATATCAATTAGATGTCAAAAATGCTTTTCTTTATGGTGATTTGTCTGAAGAAGTATATATGGAGCAACCTCCTGGGTATGTTGCTCAGGGGGAGAATCGTAGTAAAGTATGTCGGCTACATAAGGCAATTTATGGGTTGAAACAGTCTCCAAGAGCATGGTTTGAAAAATTCAGTTCGGTAATTTCCAGATGTGGTTTCCACCAATGTTATTCTGATCATTCTATTTTTGTTCGCAAGAAGGAATCGGGGGTAGTCATTCTTGTGGTATATGTGGATGATATAATTGTCTCTGGTAGTGATGTGACTGGCATTTTTGAGATTAAGTCCTTTCTTCAGCAGCAATTTCAGATTAAGGACTTGGGAACTCTTAGATATTTTCTGGGAATTGAAGTTTTACGAAGTAAAAAAGGTATTAATTTGTCTCAGCGAAAGTATGTTCTTGATCTTTTGTCTGAGACAGGTACACTAGCTTCCAAGCCAGTTGATACTCCTATGGATCCAAATCAAAAGTTTGGAGTTGATGATGGAAAAGAAATTGAAGATAAGCATCAATATCGGCGTCTAGTTGGGAAACTAATTTATCTTACTGTTACACGTCCTGATATTTCTTTTGCTGTTGGCGTGGTGAGTCAATTTATGGAGTCACCTAAGAAAGTTCATTGGGATGCTGTATGTCGCATTCTTCGATATCTTAAAAGCTCTCCTGGTAAGGGACTCATTTATAAATCTAATGGTTCTTCCACTTTGATTGGCTATTCTGATGCTGATTGGGCTGGGTCAACATATGATCGACGGTCTACAACTGGGTATTGCACTTTTATTGGTGGTAATTTGGTTACTTGGAGAAGTAAGAAACAAACTACCATTGCCAGGTCTAGTGCAGAGGCTGAATATCGTGCTATGGCACATACTGTGGCTGAATTGTTGTGGTTGAAATCTCTTCTCCAGGAGCTTGGATTTTCTATTAATCAACCTATTGACATGATGTGTGATAATCAAGCAGCCATTTATATTGCTGGGAATCCTGTTTTTCAAGAGCGAACTAAGCATATAGAAGTTGACTGTCACTTTGTTCGTGATGCTGTGAAGCAGAAGTTGGTTGCTACTCCTTACGTTGCCTCTAGAGATCAATTTGCTGATATGTTTACCAAAGCATTATTTCGTCCTGCTTTTGTTGCTGGTTGTTCCAAGCTAGGCATGGGTGTCCTATATGCTCCAGCTTGAGGGGGAGTGTTAAGTTACTTTAATTGAGTTTCCTTTATTATCAGAGTTTTATTTCCTTTTTTACTTACATAAGGATATTATTGTTATATACAATTTATATTCAATATAAATACAATGAGTGTAGGGTTTCTGTGATTACAGAAAACTACAGCCCTCTCTTTCTTTCTTTTACGTTCTCTTTCTCCTCCTTCTCTCTTCCTTCTTTCTCTCTTTCTACTTGCTGCGGGTTCTCTAATCAGTTTTGTGACAGTTGTCATCTGATATGCAACAGAACGTGCCGTTGATGCATTGTGAAAGAGGTGCATGGCCACTTTTGGCATTCATGTTGGCTTCTTTATTGTTATATAGGAAGAAGCAGGATGGGGCGCAGAAAACACTTGACATGATTTCCAAGAAAGCGCCCCATGAACTGTTGCAGCTGACATCAACACTGAATCCTTTGCCTTCCCAGCTGAGATACCTTCACTATGTTTCCACACAGAATGCTGGTTTAGATTGGCCTCCACAAGATAAGGTGCTTGTGATAAAAAGTGTTGTACTAAGGTCCATTCCTCATTTGGATGCTGAAGGGGGATGTCGTCCTATTGTTAAGATACTGGGACGGGACCCATTTATGGTTGCTGATCGAACTGCCAAAGTTCTGTTCTCAACACCCAGAAGGAGTGAACATGTTAGGCATTACAAACAGGTAATTTTGATTTTGTTGGCAATCCATATAACCTGAAATTATTCATGGGATTTGATTGTATGTGTTTGTCAGGTATGATTCCACTTTCTCTCCCATGTATTGGTTGGCTTCTAGTACCAAACTTTTTCACCTTAGATGTTTGTAAAACCTTGCTGGATTTGTAGATAGGAGCTGCAAGCAGTGATGGTTATCTTAGTGTTTTGAATGTCCTAGTAACAGAGTTCTCACTTTGTTAATATGTTAAGCTGTGAAATCAAGCTGCAAAAGATCACTGTATATCACATTATGTTGTGAGGCAAGTATGCTGCGTATTGAGAACTTGCCTAATTTCCTCTTGGCAAAAATGATGCATTTGTCGTAATCCCTGGTACGTAGAATGTAACTCTAGTGTATGACTAGTGTGATTTCTTGAGTGTCAATTTTAGCCTATAAACATCAGCATGCTTATGTCCAGTCTAGTCAGAAAGATGAGTTATCATTCTTTAATTTTTTTTCTTTTATAGGCTGTCATTCTTTTATTTTGCTTTCCTGGTAACAGTGTTTTGCTTTATATATAAAATGACCACAACTCTCTGAGAAATACAAGTATATAAGAGAAAAAAATCCCCTCTCGAGCACCAATTGTATGCTACATGCCTCATCCATCAATTTATTTTGATGTGTGAGTTCACCCATACACCATGAATGCTTAACCAATAATATAGATATCAAGCTAGTTCTCTATTTTAATTGTTCGTATATTTAAGTGCAGGCAGATGGTGAAACAGATAAATTGGATATCCATTGTAATGTTCAAGGCGAGGTTGTGCTCGAGTGTATGAGTTTGGATGCTAATCTTGAACATGGAAAATCAATGTTTTGTGCCATGTTTAATACTGCATTTGTATTGGATAATGTTCTGAAGCTGGAGTTTGATGGTATGGATGTCCCATGGGATCGCAAGGATCAATATACAAAGGAATTTATGGCAGAGGTACTGGTTAGACGTCAAACTAATCATCTGTTATTTGACTTCATTTTTTATTTCTGGAAAACAATTCATGTTTCTCATCTGCGTATGAGCAGATTGTTTTCTCGCAAGTGGATGCTGCTACTTCGCTTGTAATGGTTGATTTGTCCAGTGAGGAAAAGGAAAACCGGAAAGAGAAAAGCACGAGGAAGATTGAACCTGAGAAACTGCCAGCTGAAGGGAAAGCAGTCACTTCTGTCGGTGACTCAGCATCCTCATCGACTATCAACAATGGCAGTGTAGAAGCAACTGCTGCAGTTGTCTCCAACTTGGTGCAAATCCTTGATTTGACACTGCCAAAACAGGAAAAAGTATACCAGCAGGATGGCTCACGATCATCAACCTCCATGTCATCCGGATATGACTATGATGTCTTCCTGAGTTTTAGGGGGCCAGATACTCGCTCAGGCATTACAAATTTCCTCTACACCAGATTGCTAGGCGCTAGAATCCACACATTTAAGGACGATGAAGAACTCCGAGTTGGAGAGGAGTTTGGTCCTGAGTTGCTCAAAGCTATCAGCCAATCAAAAATTGCAATTCCCATCTTTTCCAAGGGCTACGCCTCTAGTAAATGGTGTCTAAATGAGTTGGTCCAAATGGTGGAGTGTAGTAAAACAAGTAGACAGAAGATTATGCCCATTTTTTATGACGTTACTCCGGCAGAGGTCCGTCATCAAATTGGGTCTTATGAAGAAGCCTTTCTTTCGCATAAGGAGAAATTTGGTACGAACGTCAGTAAGTGGAAAGTTGCTCTCAACCATGTTGCCAATCTAAATGGATGGGTCAATTCGAAGAAGAATAGGTATGTCATTTTCTGGGTTATCATTTTGGCGCAGTTTTTCCAAAATATTACCTTGTTCTTCTAATTATGTTTTCCATTTTCCTTCCATAGTATTAGAGGTGAAGGAGAACTGGTAGAGGAGATTGTCGAGAAGGTTATAGATGAGTTGAAAATGGCTTATCTACTGGTGACAGACTGCTTGGTCAGAGTTGAAAATCATGTGAAGGAAATCGATACAATGATGTGTGGTGATTCAGAGGATATAAGAATTCTTGGAATCCATGGTATGGGTGGTATAGGAAAGACTACTCTTGCCAAAATCATCTACAATTGGCTATTACATCATTTTGAAGCTTGTTGCTTCCTTCCTAACATCAAGGAAACCTTAGAGCTAGAGGGCATCAAAGGTTTGCAGAATCAACTAATCTTTGACGTTCTCAAAAAGAGAAGGGCAAACATTAGCAATGTTGAGGAAGGAATCAAGATAATAAAAGAAAGGTTATGTGGTAAAAAGGTTTTGTTGCTACTTGATGAAGTACTGATAGGAAAACCTGCATGGTTCGGTTTAGGAAGTAGAATTATCATAACTAGTAGAAACAAGGATATTATTGATGTTCCTGAGGTTTGTTATCCATATGAGCTTAGGAGTTTGAACTTTAATCAATCTCTTCAGCTTTTTTGCAACATGCTTTTGGGAGAGACTATCCTTTGGATGAGTATGTTGCTTTCTCCATTGAAGTGGTCAAAAGTACAGGAGGCCTTCCACTTGCTCTTGAGGCTATAGGTAAACTACTTCAACGTAGAAGCAAAGATGTTTGGGATGTGATTTTGAAGAAGTTGAAACAAGTTCCTCTCAATGAAGTAAAACGAAAGTTAAAAATAACTTATGATGTCTTGGATGATTGTCAAAAGCATATCTTTCTTTAAATAGCTTGTCTTTTCACTGGATTTGATCAAAGGATAGTGCTCCACTCGTGGAAAGATTCCAATCTATTCCCAGAGGAAGGCCTTGAGGTCCTCCAGAAACTTTTTTTGATAAAAATCAGTGAAGAGAATAAGTTATGGATGCATGATCAACTAAGAGGCCTTGGTAGAGAAATTGTTTGTCGAGAATGTGATATGGAACGAAAAAAAAAAGGACTCAGTTGGGGAACCATGCGGAAGGCTTGGGTGTGGTGATGGAAACAAAGGTAAATTTGCATTTCAATTGCTCCCCATTAAGCGGACAAATTTCAGGCCTTTACACTGAGTGTTTGCTCAATAATATATAATGAAGTTATTTTTTTCTCATCATTACTGTTGGAACTTGTTTTTTGTTTATACTAGTGTTTAAATTTATCTTTCATGTTCGGAAAAACGATTATACTTGTTCAATATAATATACTTAAGCCTTTTTGTTTTACTATCGCAGGGAACCAAAAAAATTGAAGCTCTTTGCCGAAAATTTGATGCTTAGTTGCTCTACAATTTTGTAAATGAAGAAGCTGAGAGGCTAGCTAATCTAAGATACCCTGAAGTGAGGGCTTTCCAGGATAACCGGCCTTCAAATGATGGAGTATATGGAGATTCGATATGTTTTCTATTGAGTAAGATAGGTATATGTGTTTGTCAGCTAGGTAGACAATTCTTTTTGCCATCCCTTCAACAATGACAATAATAGACATCCAAACAAGAGTTGATTAGGTCAGCCTCTCATCATGAATTAATTGGAGCTTTACTAATTGTGCACACTTCATAATGTATCTTCTTACACTTAATAAAACCGAATAGCATTTCGAGAGGTTGAGCCATTGGTTAGTCTCAATGCTTGGCGAGGGGCTTAACCATTTCGACGTCTCCATATGGAAGACTTGTCGATCTTCCCCGACTTATGACATGACTCGTATTTTAAGGAAACTCACTGATTGCATTTTTGTTGTGTTGTGTGGGTGGGGACAACTTAAATAGTCATAACCACTCGTTCCTTATATATATAGAGTGGGGTAAAAAAAATATACCTATAATATCAAAAAGTTATAAACAAAAAATATGTGCATGCGTGTTATTTCACCAAGAAAAATGAGCTAAATACACATGTAATTAGCATCTAATCAACCTAGCTACATGGAATTAGCATCCAACCAACCTAGCTACATTCCGTAATCAAAGTTGAGACTTTATATTGTTAATTTTGGTCACAAGTTCGCTTATCCAAAATATCAGATAAATGGTTGCGTTTGGACTCATGGAGAGATATATAAAGCAACTTCTATGAATTTTGTTCAAGACAATGCCACTCAACACATTCGGTGAATCCAACAAAATGCATTAACACACCACATTATTTTGATTATTTATTGACAATTTGGTAATCTTTACATATTTTCAACATTTTTTGTTTAGTAGATGTTAATAAACCAAAATATACTTTAAGTTCAAAGCGTTGTCTGCATCACACTTTAAGATATATCTTATTGAATCTTCATTGTTAATAAAAAAACTCACACTTCTTTCAATTTAAATAACATTTTCTCATTTCAATATTTCACTAGTTTGATAGTAATGATGGGAAATAGCACAAAAAGTCCTAAATTTATTGTACAAATACTGATTCAATTAAATGTAATCCTAAACCTTTCGATTTTTCAATATAATATGTTTGGCTGATTTAGGTCGGAAATTGTTGATATAGTGGTCTAGCCAGTGCTAGTCGTCTTACGTAGCACAGCTGATGATTCGACTGTACAATATCACCCCTTTTTTGTTTTTGGGTTAAGTATACAAGAGGTCTTAAAACTTGTCACAAATGTGTAATTGAGTCATAAAACTTTTAAAAAATACAATCAAGTTTCAAAATTTGTTAAATTGGTACAATCAAGTCTCTCCATTAACTCCGTTCAAATTTGCTAACATAAAATGTTGACGTGTTATTTTTATTTGTGAAGACACATGGTGCCAAATTAGAATTTATTTTTGATATATTCAAAAAATAAAAGAAAAAATTTATAAAAAAATAAAAATAAAAAGATCATGAGAGAAAAAAGTGAAGCAATTAAAAAGCATAAAAAAGCTAGCTCTATTTTTTTTTTTTTTAAAAGAGAGGGAGAGAATAGAAGACCCGGGTGGGGGTCATTTGCTACTTCTCTATATACTATTCACATTCTCTCTCAAAGGGGGCGATCGGGTTGCTGTTCACTGCTTCTGGTATTCCGTTCATACCGGTTGTTCTAGCCTTTGGTTTGCCACGATTTTTTTTTTTTTTTTTTGGGTTTTCTTCCTCTTGTTCAACCTCAATCCTCTCCACACGGTTTGCCCTCTCTCCTCCTTGTTGAGAAGATCTCGCTTACCCTAGGTGCAGCTATTCGCCCGACTCGTCGCCGCTGGAGCCCTTTTTCGCGGTTGCTGCTGGTGCGGGCTTAGGTGTTTAGATTGAGCTTCGTGGTGGTGGGGAAGGCCTTTTCGTCCTTATCCCTTGCTTCTAGGCCCTGTTCTCAACCCTCCCTTGACACTGGTATGGATCTTTCTCTGCTGGCTGTTCTGTAGAGGTGGGTTGGACTGCTGTGGTGTTGAGCTCAATGGCGGCTTCCTCATCCAAGCTTCGTCTAGGCAAAGGAAAGGGGAAAGGCCCGAGCTCGCCTCCTTGTAAGTATGCTGAACGGCCAGCTCGTAAGCCGTCTCAGGCCTCAAAGTCCCAATAATGTTGAAATCATTGGGTAGAAAATTTGCTACATGTGAAGTCCTTCACACACACGCATGCACACGCGCACACATATTTGATTCTCCATTCAATCTTTCCAATAAAGACACTAATGGAGGAAGGCAAGTGCTTTGGAGGGTTTACTAATTGCATTGGCATTTCCTTCGCTATCAAAGCCTAGCTTTGAGCACTTGTTTAGGGGCCTCGGTTAGCTTGCAACCTGAACCACTGTAGAGTCATTCTCTAGAAGGATTCCACTACGACTTTGTCCTTAATATGACTGACAAGCGAATCGTCTGGGTCATCCATGGTTTCTATGGTTAAGCAAATTCGCTTAGTCATCTAGAGAAAATGGGAAGTCAAGTTGCAAGTTTCTTATAGAGAGAGGAGTACTTGGGCTGGTTGGCCTGCAAACTATGTTGTTAGATCCAGAGAATTTATGATTTTCCATGATATTACTCCATGTGGTTTATCTAATTCTTTGATAGGAAAATTTGACTGGCAGCTTGATGCCTCATTCATGTATGGTTGTGCTTTACCAATGTAGTGGTCTCTAAGCCCCCTTTTCTCAAAACTATGGAAATCACTTGACCTGAGTTCTGCAGCGGAAATGGGATTTTGCAATGTACAATTCCATCGAAATTGAATGATGGGTTCTATCAAGAAATTTTCAAAATGGACATAGTTAAAAGTACGGTGAAATGATATTAATACATGGAAGATCTTCACAATCCTTCCATAGAAAAGTTATGCACATCACTAAAAGTTAGTCAAGTGTAGGTCCCCGAAAAATAGAAGACAATGCATGGATTCTTTTGTCTAGTGCACGACTCAAGAAGGGTCAACGAATACGGCAAGACAACTAAGGATTCAAATGGGAATACTTGCAACTTGGCGAGCTGGCAATCTTTTGTCTTATGGGCGACGTACGAAGCTTCTTCTTTTTCTTTTTGTTTTCTGCAAACCAAGGGCCAAGGTCCACAAAGATGGCGGAGACTATACTAAGCATGTGATTACTACTGCTCTCAGTAGTGATTTAGTTATTTATTAGAGAGTGATCTCTCTGATTACCAATAGCTTCCGAGTTAATATATACGTGATCTCATTTCATCTAGGTAATTAAATAATATGGACATCCACAGACCTAGTGGCTGGTAATTAAATAATATGGACATCCACAGACCCAGTGGCTGAGGTGGAATAAACCCGGATGAACCGGATGCATTCAGGACTTGCTCCTTCTCGACGCGCGAACTCCCAACGGTAACGCGTAGAAGGCAGCGACTAAGCACACGCAGACGTAGGCTACTATAAGCGAAAAGGAAAGGTCCACTTGGAGGGATAAATGGAATGCTCATTCAACGGATTAATGCCTAGAAGGCAACCACCAAGAACCTTGCTAAGTCCAGGTCAATCCATCGTAAATAGTTTTATTGTCGATGAATTAATTTTTCTAATCATTCAAAAAAGAATTCTAAGGGGCACGGGATCATATAAATGTGCAAAAATTTCAAGGTTCCATTTAGTTGAGGGAAAATTATTTTTGAAATTTTTGGTGTTTAGATGATGAAAAATTAATCAATCTACACAAAACAACAAGCTTAGATAAGAGGGAAATGACTTCCCCACTTGGCAAGGATGAAATCATTTTTCTTAAACAGCAAAATAAATGAAAACTAATTATCTTTCTAAAAACGGATTTCCATGGTAAACATTTGTATTTATCGTGAAGTTTGCACCGAAACATCCTAAATTTTGTTTTCACAGTCCTCTTCTATCATGGGGCCTAAATAATGGACGTGGACTTGTAGCACCGTGCCGTAACTGCCGTTGACCTCCTTTGTATAAACGAAGAAAACGGGATGAGCAGATGACAAGAAGAACTGAACCAAAAGAACGAGGGGACGAAGACCGAAGAAAGCTGTTGTGCTCACTGCTCGGGTGGTGAAGTTTGTACCATGATCTTCTTCATGCTGTTCACCGCGCTCGTGATATTTTCCACGCAAATGGAGCCTTTTTGCTGACCAAGGCCTTCGACTCCTCATCGGTCCCAATGGCAGTCACCGAATCGCCATCGCGAGCTCCGGGAATGGCTGCGCCGGAGGAGAAGCGAATGGACGAGGTGCTGTCGCACCTGATCCTGCTGTCGCAGCAAGTCCGCTAGGCCGTGGACGAGGCCGAATCGTTCAGGTCCGAGTGCTCCGAGCTGGGCAAGCGGGCCGACCTCCTCTCCGACGTGCTCCGCTCCCTCGCCCGCTTCACCGCCTCCGCTCCGTCCCTCTACGAGCGCCCCATCCGCCGTATCGCCGCTGTTGTCTCCGAAAGCCTGGAGCAAGCCCTAGCCCTAGCTCGCAAGTGCAAGCCCCACAACATCCTCCGCCGAGTCGTCAACATGACCAGTGCCGCCGATTTTAAGAAGATCACGGCCCTCCTCGACGCTTCTCTCGGGAACCTGAAGTGGCTGCTCGGGGTCTTCGATACCGAAGGTGAGGGTGATGGTGCTAACCTTGCGCTGCCCCGGTTTACAAGTAATGATCCGATTCGGGCTTGGGTTTGGTCCTACATCGCCTCGCTTCACCAGGGGTCCTTGCCTGTTCGAATTGAGGCTGCGACTGGGTTGGCTTCGCTCGCGCACGGCAGTGACAGGAACAAGAAGATGATCGTGGAGGAAGGCGGCGTGCCTCCACTGCTCAAGCTCCTGAATGAGAGAGTTCGGCTGCCGATGCTCAAAAAGCCGCCACGACTGTGCTCTGCTGCTTGGCCAATGATCAAGAGGGAGTACAGGCGATTGTGAATGGACTTGGGGTTGAGACTATTCTGCAAATCCTTCCTTCGCTGTCTGGAGTACGGACGACAATTGAAGACCGGGAGTCCCAGCCGCCGCCTGACCAGATCATCAAAGCGAATGATGATTTGTCCAAAAGGACATGGTGAATTTTTAGAAGCTCCCAATGTTCACAACTGCATGGGCTAGGTTCTTTATGACAACGTTACCGACATACAATCCATTGCACCTCTTACTATGCACGTTTCATTCAATGAACAACACAGCAAGTAGAACCCGTTACCCCGACTTAATTATTACAATGTGTCCTAGTCTGCCAAGATAATGTTTCTCGACCGGAAATTGCCTGTTATGTCCTGCATTATGATGAAGTAACACGGACTTTTGGTTTTACATGAGTGTAATTCTAGCGTGTCAAGATGCTTGATGTGAAGCATATGGATTAATCCTGTTGCAATATGGCCTTACTCTGGATATTCTCTTACAGGAATCTGCCCGATGGAGGGGTGCTGGAAGTTTCCGACAGAGTCTATGGTGAGCTTTCACATATTCAGTATCAATATACTGCAATAATTTATATGCGCAGTATTGCCAGATTCCTGGATTCTATGTATGCTTCTTTATTATAGTGGTCAGATGCACTAAGAGCCTGTAGTCTTATTTTCTAAGATTTTCCTCCTCTAGGTGAATTAGCGGAAAACCTATGTATCAACAAGGAATGAACGAAGGTCATAATATGTCAAAAGAATGTACAAGCTTGTGTACTGTAGTATTTGGTTCTTTTCCCATTTTGGTCGTAACATGGGCTCTAGGCACATGAAACAAATACAGACTAAAAATTCCAGGATCAATGACTTTGTTACTTTGCAGAAGAGGCATAAAGTTTCTGTAGAGGAGTTAGTTGCTAGTCAACAAACTGTGATTAGATAGCTGCTCAGCACAAGCATTATCTTCCACAGAAGAATGTCATCACATTTCATATCACTGCAATTGCAAGTTCATTTCTTGTGTCAGCTAAAAGGAGATGCTTGTTCAAATCCACATATAAATGGTACCATTGGCACAACCCACAGCCCTGCTTCAACCTGGGAGCATCTTAATGCTCATGTTAACCAACTTCCAGCAACTGTGTAGCCTCAGTAGCTTTTGAAGGTGCATTGATGTTGTATTGACCAGCCAAATGGCATTGGAGCTCAACTCTGATAAGAAGAGTTCAGCTCAGACCGGATTGAAGAGAAGAAGACCAATAAATTATCAATAATTATTAGGCTATCAGAATATTAAGACTAACCCAAAACCAGAGTAGGTCAGTCCAGTACCCAATCCGCAAGACCATAGCATTGAAAAACTTAAGAAAACACAAAAAATGTTATTTTGTTTGAATGGCTGGAAAGCCTAGAATTAGAAAGAAGTATCCTTCGATGGAGCTAATTATCTACAAGCACTTTCTGTATTTGCTTCCTTGTTAATCCCAGAGGCTCCTGTGGGTGCTACTGACTAGTCATAAATGCATATTTCGCAATTCCCAATTGTACTGGCTGGTGAAAGTTCATAAGCATTCAAGATGTTCATCTGCAGAAGATCCTCATTAGGTGCTTATCCTTCGAGTTTAGGGATCATTTCATTAGTTTAATTGGCAGGTCTCTTGATATATCATTCACCCTACACCTCTATGGAAATGATCTGCAGTAGATGGGTTTCCTAACCTTTTCTAGTCACTATTTCTCAGAAGTTTATGAATGCATTTTTGTGGTTAGTTTAACAACTTTTGACAGCATAGCAAGTCATCATCCACAATTTGGAAGCTTCCTTGCACGAGTACTTCATTTGACCTCAATCATTTCATGGTCTCTCAAGTTTATACTGAGCCCAAAGGAAGAACACACTTGATAATAGATGTCTTCTGTTAGCTTTATCTATTTTTGTACACCAATATTATGCACATAATGATTTATGTATGTGGATGTGGATGCAGTGTTTGATTACTGTCTTTTTCTGGCCAAATTACTGCGGACGGGTTGAAGGATAACGGATATAAGTTTTACATGAGAGACATAGTTGCAAAACTCCAAGACCAATTTTCTGCGGCCTCTTTCATGGTTTTCAATTTTGGAGAGCAAGATAACCAAAGCCAGCTGGCTGAAGTGTTGTCTGAATATGATATAACCGTCATGGAATTCCCTCATGATTATGGAGGTTGCCCTATACTGAGAGTGGAGATTATCCACAACTTATTGATATTTGCCGATGAATGGCTGTCATCCGGTACGCAACAGAATGTGCTGTTGATGCATTGTGAAAGGGGTGCACGGCCAATTTTGGCATTCATGTTGGCTTCTCTCTGTTATATAGGAGGAAGTGGGATGGGGAGCAGAAAACACTTGATATGATTTACAAGAAAGCGCCCCATGAACTCTTGCAGCTGACGTCAACACTGAATCCATTGCCTTCCCAGCTGAGATACCTCCACTATGTTTCCACACAGAATGCTGGCTTAGCTTGGGTTCCACAAGATAAAGTGCTTGTGATAAAAAGTGTTGTACTAAGGTCCGTTCCTAATTTGGATGCTGAAGGGGGATGTCGTCCTATTGTTATGATACTGGGACGGGACCCCTTTATGGTTGCTGATCAAACTGCCAAACTTTTGTTCTCAACACCCAGAAGGAGTGAATATGTTAGGCATTACAAACAGGTAATTCTGATTTTGTTGGCAATCCATATAACCTGAAATTGTTCGTGAGACCTTGATTGCATGTGTCTGTGAGGTTTGATTCCACTTTCTCTCCCATATATTGTTCGGCTTCCGGTTTTTCACCTTAGATGTTTGTAAAACCTTGCTGGATTGTAGATAGGAGCTGCAAGCAATGATGGTTATCTTCGTGTTCTGAATATCTTAGTAACAGAGTTCTCACTTTGTTAATATGTTAAACTGTGAAATCAAGCTGCAAAACATCATTGTTGCCTTGCTTTACATATGGCATTCTGTTGTAAGATAAGTATGCCACATTTTGAGAACTCACCTAATTTCCTCTTGGCAAAAATGATGCACTTGTTGTAATCCCTGGTATGTAGAATGTAACTTCAGTATATGACTAGTGTGATTTCTTGAGAGTCTCATTTTGAGCCTATAAACATCAGACGTGCTTATCTCCGGTCTAGTCAGAAAGATGAGTTATCGTTCTTTTATTTTTCTCTTTTATAGGAATTTTATAGGCTATCATTCTTTTATTTTGCTTTCCTGGTAACAGTGTTTTGCTTTACATATAGAATGACTACATCTCTCTGAAAAATACAAGTATATAAGAGAGAAAAA
Organism: Eucalyptus pumila; assembly: GCA_016097595.1. NCBI lineage: Eukaryota > Viridiplantae > Streptophyta > Magnoliopsida > Myrtales > Myrtaceae > Eucalyptus > Eucalyptus pumila. Next base: position 26,317,128 of record CM027848.1, read on the forward strand.
TTCCCTCTTGAGCACCAATTGTCTGGTACATGCCTCATCCATCAATCTATTTTGATGTGTGAGCTCACCCATACATCATGAATGCTTAACCAATAATATATATATCATTCTAGTTCTCTATTTTAATTGTTTGTATATTTAAGTGCAGGCAGATGGTGAAACAGATAAATTGGACATCCATTGTAATGTTCAAGGTGATGTTGTGCTCGAGTGTGTGAGTTTGGATGCTAATCTTGAACATGGAGAATTAATGTTTCGTGCAATGTTTAATACTGCATTTGTATCGGATAATGTTCTGAAGCTTGAGCTTGATGGTATGGATGTCCCATGGGATCGCAAGGATCAATATCCGAAGGAATTTATGGCAGAGGTACGGGTTAGACATCAAACTAATCATCTGTTATTTGACTTTATTTTTATTCTGGAAAGCAATTCGTGTTTCTTTTCTGCATATGAGAAGATTGTTTTCTCACAAGTGGATGCTGCTACTTCGCTCGTAATGGTTGATTTGTCCAGTGAAGAAAAGGAAAACTGGAAAGAGAAAAGCATGAGGAATATTAAACCCAAGGAACTGCCAGCTGAAGGGCAAGCAGTCTCTTCTGTCAGTGACTCAGAATCCTCATCGGCTATCAGCAATGGCAGTGTAGAAGCTACTGTTGCAGGTGTCTCCAACTTGGTGCAAATCCCTGATTTGACACTGCCAAAACAGGAAAAAGTGTACCAGCAGAACGGCTCACCATCATCAACGTCCATGTCATCTAGATATGACTATGATGTCTTCTTGAGTTTTAGGGGGCCAGATACTCGCTTAGGCATTACAAATTTCCTCTATACCAGGTTGCTAGGTGCTAAAATCCACACATTTAAGGACAATGAAGAGCTCCGAGTTGGAGAGGAGTTGGGTCCTGAGTTGCTCAAAGCCATCAGGCAATCAAAAATTGCAATTCCTATCTTTTCCAAGGGCTACGCCTCTAGTAAATGGTGTCTTAATGAGTTGGTCCAAATGGTACAGTGTAGTAAAAAAGGGAAACAGAAGACCATGCCCATTTTTTATGACGTTACTCCAGCCGAGGTCCGTCATCAAATTGGGTCTTATAAGGAAGACTTTCTTTTGCATGAGAAGAACTTTGGTGCAATAATCGGTGAGTGGAAAACTGCTCTCAACCGCGTTGCCCATCTAAAAGGATGGGACAATTCGAAGAATGATAGGTATGTAATTTTCTAGGTTATCATTTTGGCTCAGTGTTTCCACATTATGACCTTGTTCTTCTAATTATGTTTTCCTTTTTCTTTCCATAAAAGTAGAGGTGAAGGAGAACTGGTAGACGAGATTGTCCAGGAGGTTATAGAGGAGTTGAAAACACCTAATCTGCTGGGGACAGACAGCTTGGTCGGAGTTGAACATCACGTGAATGAAATTGATAGAATTCTATGTGGCGATTCAGAGGACATAAAAATTCTTGGAATCTATGGTATGGGGGGTGTAGGGAAGACTACCCTTGCCAAAATCATCTACAACCGGCTGTCAAATCATTTTGAAGCTTGTTGCTTTCTTTCTGGTGTCAAAGAAACTTCCCAGCTAAAAGGCATTGAGTGTTTGCAGAATCAGCTACTCTCTGATATCCTGAAAAGAGACTGGTGGAACATTAGTAATGTTGAATATGGAATTAAGACAATAAATGAAAGGTTGCATGGCAAAAAGGTTTTGGTTCTACTTGATGATGTTGATGAAAGGATTCATTTGAATGCACTTATGGGAAGGCCAATGTGGTTGGGAAAAGGAAGTATATTAATTATCACCAGTAGAAACACAGATGTCTTCAATGTGCCTGATGTTTGTTGTAAATATGAGCTTACTGGACTGGATGTCAGTCAATCTCTTCAACTTTTTTGCAAACATGCTTTTAGAAGAGATCATCCTTGGATGGATATGCTACTCTCTCCAATGAAGTTGTAAAATGACAGGAGGTCTTCCTCTTGCTCTTGAGGTTATAGGTTTACAACTATTTGGCAAAAACAAAGATTATTGGGATGTCGCATTACAGAAATTGGAAAAGGTTCCTCATAAGGAAGTTTGGAGCAAGTTGAAAGTATGTTATGATGCTTTGGATTATAGGCAAAAGAAGATTTTTCTTGATATAGCCTGTTTTTACATCGGATGTGATAAAGGGACTGTGCTTCAAAAGTGGACTTCCGATCTCTTCCCAGGTGAAGCTCTTCAGGTCCTTCAGCAGAGGTCTTTAATAAAAATTGGAGAAGACAATAAGTTATGGATGCATGTTCTGTTGGATTATAATGTTTCAGTTGCTGTTTTCTGTTTTGTTTTTTTGTACTCTGTTTTCTGCTGTTTTCTCCTCTGTTTTACTCTGTTTTTTTATTAAAAAACAGCCAAGTTCAATTTAGTTATTTATTTAGTGTTTTTGCTATTTTCTAAGAAGTTAATAGCACGTTTGTGTGCAGTTATGTGTTATACGTAAGTGAGCAGTTTTTTTTTGCTTTGTTTAAGTTGTCTTGTACTTGACAGTTTCCTTTAGAACAGACGTATGCAAGTTTGTGTTCTGTTTCTCTGCGTTTCTCTCTCTCAAAAATAGAAATTTTTCTGTTTTGATTGTTGTTTTTATGAGTTTTAACATTGGTATCGTAGCGTTTGTGGGATCTTAAGGACCGTGAAGTGAGGGTAATTGAGTGAAGATTGCTTCCGATTTGTAAAGAAGTTAAAGGGTGATGGAGACAGGGGTCGAGTGGTTTCTCTGATGGCTTCTCCGGTTTACTTTGGAGAGAATTATCAAGCATGGGCTGTTAAGATGACGGCATTCTTGGAGGGTCATGATTTATGGGAGGCTGTGGAGGATGATTATGAGGTTGCTCCACTTCTAGACAATCCGACCTTGAATCAGATAAAGTACCATAAAGAGAGAATCAGAAGGAAGGCCAAGGCAAAGTCATGTTTGTACGCTGCTATTTCACCCACTATCTTCACAAGGATCACGAGATGTGATTCTGCAAAGGCAATATGGGATTTCTTGAAGGATGAATACGAGGGAGATGAGAAGATAAGAGGCATGAAGGTGCTGAATCTCTTGAGGGAGTTTGAGAGACAGTAGATGAAGGATTTAGAGTCAGTGAAGGAGTACTCTGATAGGTTGGTTGGGATAGCTGAAAAAATTAGAGTTTTAGGGACTGACTTGAAGGATGAAAGGCTTGTTCAGAAGATCCTGGTGTCTCTTCCAGAGAAGTTCGAAGCCACCATAGAGTCTCTGGAAAATACAAGAGACTTAGGCTGATATAAAGCTTGCAGAATTGTTAAATGCTCTGCAGCACGGAGCATAGAAGACCGATGAGAAGAGAAGACTTTGTAGAGGGTGCGCTGCAAGCTAGAGTGAAATCAAATGATGGAGGCAAAGGGAAGAAATGGATTCAGTCCAAAGAAAATGCTGGTGACTCCAAGTTTGTAGCAAAAGAAGAAAATTCTGGTGGGTCTAGCAAATGGAAGATGAACAAAAAGTCTTGTCAATACTGTGGTGGAACTAATCATCGCTTTTTTAGATGTTGGAAAAAGCGATGCTAGATGCGAGAAGATGTCACAAGTTGGGTCACATGGAAGCCATCTGCAAAGAAAAAAATTACCAGCAAACAGAAAAGCCCGTGTAGATGAATGAAACGAGGAAGAGCACTTGTTTGTAGCTTCTTTTTCTGAATCTTCTCAGGAATGATGCATGGCTGGTGGATAGTGGCCGTACCAATCATATGACTGGCAATTCAAGTCATTTTTAGGAGTCTAGACAGGTCAGTCCAGTCCAGTCAGTCGAATTGGCAACGGACGATATCGAAGTGCAAGGGAAAGGTACAGTGGCTATTGAAGGAAATCATGAGGTGAAGCTGATCAGTGATGTTCTCTTTGTGCCAAATATTGACTATAATCTGTTAAGTGTTGGTCAATTAGTTGAGAAGGGCTATAAAGTGAAGTTCGAAGGGAATGAATGTCTTATTAATAATGCAGATAGCAAAGAAGTGCTAAGAATTCCAATGGAGGACAAGAGTTTCATGTTCAAGCCACAAGAGATGCAACAAATGGCTTTAAAGTGCAAAGAAGAAAATGCGAGAGATATGGCATAAAAGACTTGGGCATGTTCACGGAAGAGCATGTCGTTTATGCAGAGAAATAGCTTGGCAAATGACTTGCCAAGTTTGGAGGAGGAATTTCCACGAGTGTAGAACTTGTCTTCTTGGCAAGCAAGTCGATTTCCTTTCAAAGGAGGAGGTGGAGAGCATGTGAGAAGGCTGCAATTAGTCCACACGGATTTATGTGGACCTATGTCCGAGTCTTCTCTCAATGGTAGCGGAGTATTTCATTACCTTCACGATGATATGACTAGGATGAGTTGGATTTATTTTCTGCGAGCCAAGTCTGAAGTTGCTGATGTGTTTGTGAAGTTTAAAGCCTTAGTTGAGAATTAGGGTGGGAAGAAAATTAAAATGCTCGGGTCTGATAATGGTTCTCAATATACGCTCACAAGTTTAAGTTGAATTGTGAGTAAAGCGGGAATTGTGCGGCGGTTCACTGCTCCTTATTCACCTCAACATAATGGGGTCGGTGAGAGGAAAAACAAGTATTATGGAGCTGGCCGGATGTATGATGCGGGAGAAGATGTTGCCTAAGAAGTTACGGGCTGAATACGGCAATCTGCCGGTGTTCTGTTGAACAAATTGCCCACAAAGGCCTTAGAGAGGTCAACACCTTTTGAAGTCAGTATGGTGTTAAACCTTCCGTGAAAAATTTGAAGGTTTTTGGGTATTTGTGTTATACTCATGTTCATCAGGTCAAGAGGACAAGTTGGATAAAAGAGCTGAGCTTGGAATCTTCATCGGGTATAGTCTTCAATCAAAGGCTTACGGGATTTTTCACCCTATGACAGAAAGGTGACTGTAAGCGAGATGTTATTTTTCTAGAGGAAGATGAATGGAATTGGATGGAAGGAAAGAGTGCGTAAAAGCAAAGAAGTTCGAAAAACAACCTGCAACAAATGTAGAGGTTGATGAAGTTATAGATGGATTGGAAGACAGTGTGGATGATTTACCAGTGAGGGGCACAAGGTTACTTGCTGAAATCTATGAAATAAGCAATGTGGCAATGCTCGAACCATCTAACTTTGTAGAAGCTAAGGAGGATCAGAGGTGGATTGTAGCAATGCAGGAGGAGATTGCAATGATCCAGAAAAACCACACATGGGAGCTTGTTGATAGACTATCCGATAAGAATGTGATTGGGGTTAAGTGGGTGTTTAGAACAAAACTTAATCCCGATGGTTCTCAATAAAAACACAAAGTTAGACTGGTGGTGAAAGGCTATGCACAAATAATGGGAGTAGACTATTCTGAAACATTTGCTCCTGTTGCATGACTTGATACAATAAGGCTACTATTAGCTATTGCAGCAGAGAAGGGGTGGCCTATATTTCAGTTAGATGTCAAATCTGCATTTCTGAATGGAGAGCTTGAGGAGGAGATTTTTGTTGAACAACCTGAAGGTTTTAGTATCAAAGGGCAAGAAGAGAGTGTATACAGGTTGAAGAAAGCTCTATATGGACTGAAGCAGGCTCCAAGAGCTTGGTATGGGAAGATAGATCGATATTTGCATGATTTTGGCTTTGTAAAAAGCTTAAGTGAGTTCACTCTTTATGTCAAGAAGGTGAATCACAGTGTTGTAATTCTGTCACTTTATGTAGATGATCTATTAGTGACGGGGAATGATATGGAATTGATAGAGAAGGTGAAGCAAGATCTATTTGCAGTTTTTGAGATGTCAGACTTGGGAAAGATGGCTTATTTTTTGGGTTTGGAAGTTAAACAGGCTTCATATGAGATCTTCATCTGTCAGAAAAAATACATTAAAGAAATTCTAAAGAAGTTTCAGATGGAAGATTGTCGAAGTGTAAGCACTCTTATGATCTAAAGAAAAGCTGCGAAGAATGATGGAACAGATGTGATAGATGCTTCTATGTATAGAAGTCTAATTGGGTGTCTCATGTATCTTACAGCAACCAAACCAGATATTCTATTTGCTGTGAATGTTTTATCCAGGTTTATGAGTAGTCCTAGTCAGTTACATTTAATTGCTGCAAAAAGGGTATTGAGATATCTCAAAGGAACATTGTTCTTTGGTGTGAAGTTTAAGAAAGGTCAGAAGTTTAATTTGCAAGGATTTTCTGATAGTGACTGGGCTGGTTCAGTAGATGACATGAAGAGTACGTCTAGATATTGTTTCAGATTTTGGTTATGCTTGTTTCTCCTGGTGTTCTAAAAAAGCAAGAGATTGTAGCTCGGTCTCACCGAGGCTGAGTTTATAGCAGCTATCGCATTTGCAAATCAAGCTTTGTGGCTGAAGAAGATAATGAAGGATCCGTGGTTGAATTCTAGTGATTGCATTGAAGTTAATGTGGATAATCAGGCGGCGTTAGCAATATCTCGCAATCCAGTTTTCCATGGCAAAACCAAGCATTTCAAAGTCAAATTTTTCTTTCAGGTGAGATGCAACAAAGTGGCGAAGTTAAGTTGGTCTATTGCAGATTGAAGATCAGCTTGCAGATATGTTCACAAAACCACTTCAAGTTGGAAGATTTGAAGTATTAAGAAAGAAAATTGGAGTATGCAGCAGCAACCGATTCAAGGAGGAGTTTGTTGGATTATAATGTCTCGTTGCTGTTTTCTGTTTTTTTTACTCTGTTTTCTGCTGTTTTCTCCTCTGTTTTACTCTGTTTTTTTTAAAAAACAGCCAAGTTCAATTTAGTTATTTATTTAGTGTTTTTGCTATTTTCTAGGAAGTTAATAGCACGTTTGTGTGCAATTATGTGTTGTACGTACGTGAGCAGTTTTTTTTGCTTTGTTTAAGTTGTCCTGTACTTGACAGTTTCCTTTAGAACAGACGTATGCAAGTTTGTGTTCTGTTTCTATGCGTTTCTCTCTCTCAAAAATAGAAATTTTTCTGTTTTGATTGTTGTTTTTATGAGTTTTAACATGTTCAGCTAAGAGACTTTGGTAGAGAAATTGTCTGCCAAAAACATAACAGGGAATTATAGAATAGACCAATTAAAGTTGTCATGAGGAAGCGTCCAACATTGTGGTGAGAAAGAACAGACCTCTTTTGCTTTAAACCCCAGCGTCAGCCTAGTCTTCCTTGAGTTTGTCATGCTTATATGTCAAACATCTTCAGATGTTTCAAACTTGACAGAACTTTCAAAACTTCAGGTTGACTCTTCTGCAATGACAGATTAAAGGCCATGACAGTTTAAAGAACTTGAGGAGTCTAAAAGTGAAAGAAGTTGAATCGCTTGAGAAGTTACCTGACCTGTTTCATCTGAAGAAGCTACGAAAGCTTGATAAGAGAAACCACACCAAACTAGTCGAACTGCAGGGCAGATTGGAATACTTGAAATAATTGTGCGTCCTTGCGTGCAGATCCTCGGAGAAGTTAATCAGATGTATCAACAATGAAGCATTTGAAAGAAACCAACATTCTTTAACGTGAGAGGATAAATGTATCAGCCACCCTTCAATAAAATTGCCCAAATGCATCATTTAGCTGTTGGTTACATAACACTTGTATTTGACAATGATCCTCCAGAGAATCCATTGACGATTGGAAGAGATGCTACCAGTGGATGTTTCAGTTGAGGAAGAACATTTATTTGACACTGCTGAGGATATTGTGAGTGAAAGCTCTCTCATATTGGAACCTTGTCCTCCTATTCTCTTGTTAAGCAGAGAGAGTACAAGTACTGCAGACATTATCAGGTGGTGGGCAACGTCTAGGAAATTGTTGGTCAGCATAAGTACCAAATCTTGTTGAAGAGTCGTATGCCAGAGTAAAACGGAGGTCCTGGACACGCCGAAAGGACGATATGTAAGATAGTAGGTGTGAATGACTGATGTTCCATTTCAGTTTCTTGAAAAATTATGGACTTTATACAAATGCTATAGTGACTTCTGTTATTACAAATTTTGAGCCAGACCAATCATTGTATCTATTTCTTACCGTTGGAGATAGGAAGCCATCCCCATCTAATGTACGGTCATGGTCAATGACAGAGAAGCATCAAATCATAGTGCATGCAATTTATAATTCACACATGCTCATGTGATTGATGAAACCAAATCCCGGTACTCTGGATTTATTAAATTGAGCGACAATTGCTCCGGTTGATTACACTGTTGGAAAGCGATGTGACATGCATTATTTATCTTAGTAACTCCCTCAAACGGATGCTTAAAGATGATGGGAGCTACAAAACCACATAAACGATGAAGGTAGAAACCTATGCAAAACAAGAAAGAAATGCCACGAGGAGGGTAGTAGGCAACGACTTATCATTATTTGTTTAAATGAAAAAAAGTACAGGTGTTCCTTATTTGTAGCTTTCAGGAAAAAGGGTCAATTTATCAATTGCACTTCAAATGTTATTGATCAAGTGCATATGCCAAACGCCATGCTTGTTCCAAATATATAAGTGAGAAGGTCCTTTGACTCTTCAATTCCCTTATGTTTTTCAGGGATTTTCAATCCCTCATCTTGCCATAAATTGGGGGTCAAGTCGAATTTGGGTCGGGTTGTTAATGAGCAAGCCCAAATTGATCCGTTTAATCCGTTTATGATCCATTTTATGAATAATGTAAATTTTTTGACTCATATCTAACCTAACTCGTATTGTTAAAACATTTTCATATTTAACTAATTTAGGAAAATTATTCTTATAATTTTTTTTAAAAATTGCATTGCTAAAATACTTCTAAACAATACAAATATTAATAAATGTATATTCTATATTTCTTCTCGTGTGTATTCAATTTGAAAGTTTCACCCGAAACATTGCAAATTTATGGACTGAATTCCCCAACTCAGATGGTATTTTTGTTTCAATTTCATTATTATTATTTTTTGTCAGTCCTACTCTATTCCTACTTTACACTTTCGTACTTTCGCTTTACTGCCTTTGTAGATGAAATAAACCCACTCCTGAAACTTACATGTCCTCACCCCATCTCCTGAGAAGTGGAGATTTGAACCCCTCAATGTTTAGCAATAAATGGAGTTATCTCATTCTCTATTTCTAAATTTCTGTTTCTTTTTTCTGGGTTTCTTTTGATTTGTTGCTCTGCAGCCGGTGCTCCCGTGGGAATCTGCTATGGCCGGATCGCGAACAACCTCTCCCCGCCTCGTCTGCACGCATTAGGAAACAATGAGAAAGAGAACGACACACAAAGAGGATCAGCGGGGACAAATTTGGGACACACAGGTATTATGCTTCCACCCGCAACCATCTCCGACCATCAAACAGTGAAATACGAGTACAGAACATCGTGAACGTCCTTTCACCGTCTCTCTTTGATTTTGCCTATCGGATATATTAACTCTGTCTTTTCTCACACGCACACTTTGCTATAGAGTGCAACATGCCCACGCTTTTTGTCATAGGTAGCTTCATGTAAGACTTCTCTGAATTACATTCACAACCAGCAAAAACCAGTTTTAATCCCATGAAAATACTTCAAAGACTTACTCGACCGCACGACCTCACTCATGGCAAAGATTCATTTACCTGACATTCATCCATATCCAGCGAGAAGACTAACGAAGTAAATCAGAATGGAAGACTAAATTCATAGGAATCAGAGATGGAACGAGTAAATCAAACGTGTGTATTACAATATGAACATGAGATTGACATCCGGATTTTTATATTCAGTAAGACACTTTTCAAATGCGTAGACAATTTCGTTCAGGCATTTTCACAAACTCATTGTAAGCAACGAAGCAGGAATGCATGCAAAATCGAGACTTAAAATGTCACTGGAATAACATAAGTCATTAAAAATCATGGATATGGCCTCCAATACAGCAGATTCGAACTTTGACGAAATAGAGCACGAAGCTTTTCTTTAGCGAAGGGCATTACTGATTGTGATCGATTGCTTAACTTGCCAGAGGAGGTCTAAGAAATGTTGGTGACGACAATTGGCGCTGGCAAGACAGTCTCGAACCAAGTTAAAGTACTTCACGCTCACTGGCTCAGAAAGAGGACAGGCTCCTGCGCGACCAAGTCTGCGAAACGGAGAAATCAGTGAGAAGGTTTTCTAAGAACTTCCTACAACTCGAAAGAAATTACTCTCCCAACGCGTGACCGAATTTCCCCTGCTGCCCAGTGAGTGATTGCAGATTGAAGATAAGGTCGTTGTCTAAGAAGGATCGCGGACCTTGAAAATGAAGGCTCTGGAAACGTCAACAACGAAGGTCGAGGCCAGCGAAAGAGAATCGGGCGAGCGCCAGGCACTTCAGGCACTTTGATCAGGAAACAGGGGAGAACAGAGGCGTAGTCGGCGAGGCTCGAAAGTGGCTGACAGCATCGCTTGACGGTGGCTACGACCATTAATAATAGCCTGAATCGACGAAGATGTTCTGCAAAAGAGAGAAAATTTTCTACGATTCGAAAATTACGTTCTGTCATGGCGATTCTCGGTCGACGCTCGGAGACGAGCGGCCAACGACTTCCGGAAGTGTGGTTGGTGGAGATCGGACGTGGTAGTGGGGAATCGGTTACAAGCTACGGACGTCCGCCCACGGGGAAGAAAGTGCGTAACGAATTGACTCTGCTATTCACGTCACGCTCAGCGTTGTGGGAGCTTTGCTGGAGCTCTTTCGCTTCGCTCGTCTCAATCCGTCATTCGTGCTGATGTAATGCAATTTGAACTGGTCGCTCTGTCTATATTTAATATCAATTTTTCTCATTCTTTTGTTTTTTTAATTTTTTTCTATGATTTATTTTTTTTAAATGTTTTATTTATCAACTAAAATTCCAGTATCAACGGACATTTTCTTCCATGACTGAAGAAGTTTCCTAATGCGATTCTAGAATAAGAGAAAAATGGTCCCTTTTTGCTCTTTCCTTTCTGCAAGTTTTCTCACATTAAAAAGCAGCTGTAGAGGTTGATTAATTGATTAGATTGCTGTTCTAAATTTCTTATATGACCTCTCTTTCAAAAGCAATCGTGTTTTCTGCATCCAAGACTGGTGAAGAGCATGTAGAATTGAAGTTATTCCTTGAACCTTTATGGAAGAAAAGAAATGATAATTTTTAGTTCAGTCAATTAATCTCTCAAATTTCTCTTTTCAATCTTCTAAATCTTGTACTTTAACTTTGCTCTTGTTTTTTGTCTAACATCTGGACACCCATTATAACATCAATTGGAACATGTTAATAATCCACTAAGTTTACTGCCTAACCGTTAAAGGATAAAATTTTATTTTAATCTTTTGTAGAATTTATTATCTTCAAGTGGTCATGGTTGACTCATCTATTGATTTTTGTACTTTTGTTATATAACAATCTGGAAATGGCAATGACATTGGCTCAACATTATGTTTTGATTTCTAGTTGTTGTAGCTTTTGGTTTCTAGTATATTACTTGATATGAAGAGTTCTCATGATAGGACTTAGAAAATGTTATTATTATTATTGTGAGACGGTTCCATGGATCCATTCTAACCGGATCAATCGGCGGTCCGGCTCTTGGGTGGATCCATGCAACTAATAGGTAGATCCCGCCCAATTTTTCGTAACCGATTTTTAGCGGCGGTTCGATTTTAAGTCGGGAACTCGCCTATCCAAACTATGCACGCTCCTAGTGGCTCATGCTTGTTGGCAAGAGGTTGAGGTTGCGGGTTTCACATGAGGTTGATGCTTGATGAGATTTGGCAAGCTTGAGCTCAAAATCGCCAACCTCACGCAAGGTTGAGCCTAGTCAATTCGTGTCTGTGCTTGAGCTCGAGGAAGCAAATATAAAATCTCTCCTTTATAATCTCAATTGTGGTTGTCACTAGCCAATTGCAGCAGAGAAAGGAGGAAAAATAAAAGAAAAGACAAGAAAAAAATAAAAAATAATGAAATTAATTTTTAAAATTAATTTTAAAAATATAAAAAAATTATTTAAAAGTTTGGTATTTTTTTTTTGGCCTAAGATAAAGTTATGAGATTGAAATCATTTGTTAATAAGACCCAAATATATAAAAAAAAAATCATTCTATATTACTAAATAAAGAAAAATTAATCGTATTCCTATAAAAGACTTTTCCAAAAAATATTTTCTTTTATCATTAAATTTTTCATGAAATGAATGCACCCTACATTACATACCAATTGAAGTATCATGACATTTGACCAAAAATATGAAGACAGAGCTAGAGAGAGAGAGAGCTATTACAAGTTATTTCAATCCCTTATTGGGTATTATTTTAGTTCCAGGAGAATCCAATGCGCCAAATTCCCTAGGCTTCCTGTTGGGTTGAGTTTCATATGTTTCTAGCAATTGAATAGGTCATTAGATTTATATCAATTGGCTTATATACAATATTAGTGGAATGCCAAAATATAGTAGAACGGATGTTCTGTACAATTTCCTTACTACGGCATGTTTAATAAATTTTAATACAAGAAAAAAAGATTAATTTAATTAGTAATGTTATAATTACAAATAACATTCATAAGTGATTAATAAATCTTGTGTATATTTAGGTAACTTTATATATATATATATATATATATATATATATATATATATATATAGATTTATTGTGGATGAATTAATTTTTCTAATCATTCAAATAAGAATTCGGATCATATAAATGTGCAAAGAATTCCAATGTTCCATTCATTTGAGGGAAAATTATTTTCGAGGTTTTTTTCAATTTTTTGGTGTTTAGATGATGAATGATTAATTTACACAAAACAACAAGCTTAGATAAGGGGGAAATGACTTTCCCATTTGGCAAGGATGAAATCATTTTTTTTTAAATAGCGAAATAAATGAAAACTAATTATCTTTCTAAAAATGGACTTTATTCGGTTTGAATTTTATTTAGTTCGGTTCAAAAGTTTTTTCTAGCTGCTCGGTTCGGTTCGGAACCAAACCGTTGACATCCCCTACCGTTGACCTCCTCGTGATGAACGAAGAAAATGGGATGAGCAGATCACAAGAAGAACTAGACCAGAGAGGGGATCTTCATGCTGTTTACGGCGCTCGTGATATTTTCGACACGAATGGAGTCTTCTTGCTGACCGAGGCCATGGACTCGTCATCGGTCCGGATCGCAGTCACCGAGTCGCCATCGCGAGCTCCGGGGATGGCTGCGCCGGAGGAGAAGCGAATGGAGGAGGGGCTGTCGCGCCTGATCCTGCTGTCGCAGCAAGTCCGCTCGGCCGCGGACGAGGCCGAGTCGTTCAGGTCCGAGTGCTCCGAGCTGGGCACGCAGGCCGACCGCCTCTCCGACGTGCTCCGCTCCCTCGCCCGCTTCACCGCCTCCGCTCCGTCCCTCTACGAGCGCCCCATCCGCCGCGTCGCCACCGAGGCCTCCAGGAACCTGGAGCAAGCCCTAGCCCTAGCTCGCAAGTGCAAGCACCACAACATCCTCCGCCGCGTCGTCACCATGACCAGTGCCGCAAATTTTAGGAAGATCACGAGCCTCCTCGACAATTCCATCAAGGACCTGAAGTGGCTGCTCGGTGTCTTCGGTACCGAAGGTGAGGGTGGTGGTATAGAGCTCTCGCTGCCTCCGATTGCGAGTAATGATCCGATTCTGGCTTTGGTTTGGTGCTGCATCGCCTCGCTTCACATTGGGCCCCTGCCTGATCGAATTGAGGCTGCAAATGGCTTGGCTTCGATCTCGCGTGACAATGACAGTTACAAAATGATTATCGTGGAGGAAGGCGGCGTGCCTCCACTGCTCAAGCTCCTGAATGAGAGTTCGGCTCCCGATGCTCGAAATGCCGCCTCGACTGCGCTCCGCTACTTGGCCAATGATCAAGAGGGAGTACAGGCGATTGTGAATGAACTCGGGATTGAGACTATTCTGCAAATCCTTCCTTCGCTGTCTGGAGTACGGACCACAATTGAAGACCGGCAGTCCCAGCCGCCGCCTGACCAGATAATCAAAGTGAATGATGATTTGTCTAAAAGGACAAGGTGATTTTTCAGAAACTGTCAAAGTTTACAACTGCATGGGCTAGGTTCTTTATGACAACATTACCGACATACAATCCATTGCACCTATTACCATGCACATTTCATTCAATGAACAACAAAGCAAGTAGCTCCTGTTCCCCTGACATAAATTATTACACTGTCTCCTAGTCTGCATAGATAATGTTTCTCGATCAGAAATTGCCTGTTATGTCCTGCATTATGATGAAGTAACATGGACTTTTGGTTTTACATGAGTGTAATCCTAATGTGTCAAGATGCTTGATGTGAAGCATATGGATTAATCCTGTTGCAATATGGCCTTACTCTGGATATTCTCTTACAGGAATCTGCCTGATGGAGGGGTGCTGGAAGTTTCCGACAGAGTCTATGGTGAGCTTTCACATATTCAGTATCAATATACTGCAATAGTTTATATGCGCAGTATTGCCAGATTCCAGGATTCTATGTATGCTTCTTTATTTTAGTGGTTGGATGCACTAACAGCCTGTAGTCTTATTTTCTAAGATTTTCCTCCTCTAGGGGTATTAGTGGAAAACCCATGTATCAACGAGGAATGAACGAAGGTCATAATATGTCAAAAGAACGTACAAGCTTGTGTACTGTAGTATTTGGTTCTTTTCCCATTTTGGTCGTAACACGGGCTCTAGGCACATGAAACGAATACAGACTAAAAATTCCAGGATCGATGACTTTGTTACTTTGCAGAAGAGGCATAAAGTTTCTGTAGAGGAGTTAGTTGCTAGTCCACCAACTGTGATTAAATAGCTGCTCGGCACAAGCATTATCTTCCACAGGAGAATGTCATCACATTTCATATCACTGCAATTGCAAGTTCATTTCTTGTCTCAACTAAAAGGAAATGCTTGTTCAAATCCACATTTAAATGGTACCATTGGCACAACCCACAGCCCTGCTTCAACCTGGGAGCATCTTTATGCTCATGTTAACCAACTTCCAGCAACTGTGTAGCCTCAGTAGCTTTTAAGGGTGCATCAATGTTGTATTGACCAGCCAAATGGCATTGGGGCTCAACTCTGATAAGAAGAGATCAGCTCAGGCCGGATTAAAGAGAAGAAGACCCATAAATTATCAATGATTGCTAGGCTATCAGAATATTAAGACTAACCCAAAACCAGAGTAGGTCATTTCCGCAAGTCCATAGCATTGAAAGACTTATGAAAACACAAAAAATGCTATATTGTTTGAAAGGCTAGAAAGCCTAGAAGTCAAAAGAAGTATCCTTCCATGGAGCTAATCAGCTACAAGCACTTTCTGTAATTGCTTCCTTGTTAATCCCAGAGGCTCCTGTGGGTGCTACTGACTAGTCACAAATGCATATTTCGCAATTCCCAATTGTACTTGCTGGTGAAAGTTCATAAGCATTCAAGATGTTCATCTGCAGAAGATCCGCATGAGGTGCTTATCCTTCGAGTTCAGGGGATCATTTCATTAGTTTAACTGGCAGGTCTCTTGATATATCATTCACCCTACACCTCTATGGAAATGATCTGCAGTAGATGGGTTTCCTAACCTTTTCTAGTCACTATTTCCTGGAAGTTTATGAATGCATTTTTGTGGTTTAGTTTCTAAACAACTCTTGACAGCATAGCAAGTCATCATCCATAATTTGGAAGCTTCCTTGCACGAGTACTTCATTTGACCTCAATCATTTCATGGTCTATCAAGTTTATACTGAGCCAAATTACACACTTGATGATAGATGTCTTCTGTTAGCTTTATCTTTTTTTGTACACCAATCTTATGCACATAATGATATACGTATGTGGATGTGGATGCAGTGTTTGATTACTGTCTTACTTGCGATTGGTCTTTTTCTGGCCAAATTACCACGGACTGGTTGAAGGATGACGGATATAAGTTTTACATGAGAGACATAGTTGCAAAACTCCAACACCAATTTTCTGCGGCCTCTTTCATGGTGCTCAATTTTGGAGAGCGAGATAACCAAAGCCCAATGGCTGAAGTGTTGTCTGAATATGATATAACTGTCATGGAACTCCCTCAAAATTATGGAGGTTGCCCTATACCGAGAGTGGAGATTATCCACAACTTCTTGAGGTCTGCCGATGAATGGTTGTCATCTGATACGCAACAGAATGTGCTGTTGATGCATTGTGAAAGAGGTGCATGGCCAGTTTTGGCATTCATGTTGGCTTCTCTCTTGTTATATAGGAAGAAGCAGGATGGGGAGCAGAAAACACTTGACATGATGTACAAGAAAGCGCCCCATGAACTGTTGCAGCTGACATCAACACTGAATCCGTTGCCTTCCCAGCTGAGATACCTTCACTATGTTTCCACACAGAATGCTGGTTTAGATTGGCCTCCACAGGATAAGGTGCTGGTGATAAAAAATGTTGTACTGAGGTCCATTCCTCATTTGGATGCTGAAGGGGGATGCCGTCCTATTATTAAGATACTGGGATGGGACCCATTTATGGTTGCTGATCGAACTGCCAAAGTTCTGTTCTCAACACCCAGAAGGAGTGAACATGTTAGGCATTACAAACAGGTAATTTTGATTTTGTTGGCAATCCATATAACCTGAAATTATTCATGGGATTTGATTGTATGTGTTTGTCAGGTATGATTCCACTTTCTCTCCCATGTATTGGTTGGCTTCTAGTACCAAACCTTTTCACCTTAGATGTTTGTAAAACCTTGATGGATTTGTAGATAGGAGCTGCAAGCAGTGATGGTTACCTTAGTGTTTTGAATGTCTTAGTAACAGTGTGTTAAACTGTGAAATCAAGCTGCAAAAGATCACTTTATATCACATTATGTTGTAAGGCAAGTATGCTGCATATTGAGAACTTGCCTAATTTCCTCTTGGCAAAAATGATGCATTTGTTGTAATCCCTGGTACGTATAATGTAACTCTAGTGTGTGACTAGTGTGATTTCTTGAGTGTCTCATTTTGAGCCTAGAAACGTCAGCATGCTTATGTCCAGTCTAGTCAGAAAGATGAGTTATCGTTCTTTAATTTTTTCCTTTTATAAGGCTATCATTCTTTTATTTTGCTTTCCTGGTAACAGTGTTTTGCTTTTATATATAAAATGACTACAACTCTCTGAGAAATACAAGTATATAAGAGAAAAAAATCCCTTCTCAAGCACTGATTGTATGCTACATGCCTCATCCATCGATCTATTTTGATGTGTGAGTTCACCCATACACCATGAATGCTTAACCAATATTATAGATATCAAGCTAGTTCTCTATTTTAATTGTTCGTATATTTAAGTGCAGGCAGATGGTGAAACGGATAAATTGGACATCCATTGTAATGTTCAAGGCGATGTTGTGCTCGAGTGTATGAGTTTGGATGCTAATCTTGAACATGGAAAATTAATGTTTCGTGCAATGTTTAATACTGCATTTGTATCGGATAATGTTCTGAAGCTTGAGTTTGACGGTATGGATGCCCCATGGGATCGCAAGGATCAATATCCAAAGGAATTTATGGCAGAGGTACTGGTTAGACGTCAAACTAATCATCTGTTATTTGACTTCATTTTTTAATTCTGGAAAGCAATTCATGTTTCTCATCTGCGTATGAGCAGATTGTTTTCTCGCAAGTGGATGCTGCTACTTCGCTCGTAATGGTTGATTTGTCCAGTGAGGAAAAGGAAAACCGGAAAGAGAAAAGCATGAGGAAGATTGAACCTGAGAAACTGCCAGCTGAAGGGAAAGCGGTCACTTCTGTCGGTGACTCAGCATCCTCATTGGCTATCAACAATGGCAGTGTAGAAGCAACTGCTGCAGTTGTCTCCAACTTGGTGCAAATCCCTGATTTGACACTGCCAAAACAGGAAAAAGTATACCAGCAGGACAGCTCACAATCATCAACCTCCATGTCATCCGGATATGACTATGATGTCTTCCTGAGTTTTAGAGGGCCAGATACTCGCTCAGGCATTACAAATTTCCTCTATACCAGATTGCTAGGTGCTAGAATCCACACATTTAAGGACGATGAAGAACTCCGAGTTGGAGAGGAGTTTGGTCCTGAGTTGCTCACAGCTATCAGCCAATCAAAAATTGCAATTCCCATCTTTTCCAAGGGCTATGCCTCTAGTAAATGGTGTCTAAATGAGTTGGTCCAAATGGTGGAGTGTAGTAAAACAAGGAGACAGAAGATTATGCCCATCTTTTATGACGTTAGTCCGGCAGAGGTCCGTCATCAAATTGGGTCTTATGAAGAAGCCTTTCTTTCGCATAAGGAGAAATTTGGTGCGAACGTCAGTAAGTGGAAAGCTGCTCTCAACCATGTTGCCAATCTAAATGGATGGGTCAATTCGAAGGAGAATAGGTATGTCATTTTCTGGGTTATCATTTTGGCGCAGTTTTTCCAAAATATTACCTTGTTCTTCTAATTATGTTTTCCATTTTCCTTCCATAATATTAGAGGTGAAGGAGAACTGGTAGAGGAGATTGTCGAGAAGGTTATAGATGAGTTGAAAACGGCTTATCTACTGGTGACAGATTGCTTGGTTGGAGTGGAAAATCATGTGAAGGAAATCGATACAATGATGTGTGGTGATTTGGAGGATATAAGAATTCTTGGAATCCATGGTATGGGGGGTGTAGGAAAGACTACTCTTGCCAAAATTATCTACAACCAGCTATTACATCATTTTGAAGCTTGTTGCTTCCTTTCCAACATCAGGGAGACTTCAGAGCTAAAGGGCATGGAAGGTTTGCAAAATCAACTAATCTCTGACATTCTCAAGAAGAAATGGGCAAACATTAGCAATGTTGAGGAAGGAATCAAGATAATAAAAGAAAGGTTATGTGGTAAAAAGGTTTTGTTGCTACTTGATGATGTTGATCAAATGACTTATTGGGATGCACTGATTGGAAAACCTGCTTGGTTTGGTTTAGGAAGTAGAATTATCATAACTTGTAGGAACAGGGATATTATTGATATTCCTGAGGTTTGTTATCCATACGAGCTTATGAGTTTGGACTTCAATCAATCTCTTCAACTTTTTTGCAAACTTGCTTTTGGGAGAGACTATCCTTTGGATGAGTATGTTGCTTTCTCCACTGAAGTGGTCAAAAGTACAGGAGGTCTTCCACTTGCTCTTGAGGCTATAGGTAAACTACTTCGGCACAGAAGCAAAGATGTTTGGGATGTGATATTGAAGAAATTGAAACAAGTTCCTCTCAGTGAAGTAAAACGAAAGTTAAAAATAAGTTATGATACCTTGGATGATTGGCAAAAGCATATCTTTCTTGAGATAGCTTGTCTTTTTGCTGGATTTGATCAAAGGATAGTGCTCCACTCGTGGAAAGATTCCAATCTTTTCCCAGAGGAAGGTCTTGAGGTCCTCCAGAAATTTTCTTTGATAAAAATCAATGAAGACAATAAGTTATGGATGCATGATCAGTTAAGAGGCCTTGGTAGAGACATTGTACGTCGAGAATGTGATGAGGAACAGAAAAAAAAGACTCAGTTGGGGATCCATCTAGAAGGTTTGGTTGTGGTGATAGAAATGAAGGTAAATTTGCATTTCATTTACTTTATCCTCATCAAGCGGACAAATTTCAGGCCTTTACACTATGAGTGTTTGCTCAATTCTTTATAAGAGAAGTTATTTTTTTTCTAATCATTATTGTTGTAACTCTTTTTGTTTATACTAATGTTTAGATTTATCTTACATGTTCTGAAAAACAATTAAATTTGTTCAATATAATATACTTAAGCCTTTTTGTTTTACTATCTCAGGGAACAAAAAAGTTGAAGCTCTCTGCCGAAAATTTGATGCTCAGTTGCTCTACAATTTTGTAAATGAAGAAGTTGAGAGGCTATCTGATCTAAGAGACCCTGAAGTGCGGATTTTCCAGGACAACTGGTCTTCAAAGGATGGAGGATATGGAGATTCGACATGTTTGCTATTGAGTAAGATAGGTATTTGTGTTTGTCAGCTAGGTAGACAATTCTTTTTGCCGTCCCTTCAACAATGACAATAACATAAATCCAAACAAGAGTTGATTAGGTCATCCTCAGGAATTGATTGGAGTTTTACTGATTGTGCACACTCCATAATGTATCTTCTTGCAATTGATACAACCGAACAGCATTCTAAGAGGTCGAGCCAATGGTTGTCTTAGTGCTTGGCAAGAGGATTAATAGAAGTTGGACACCTAGAGTGCTAAAACTTGACACAGGATACTTAAGTGTCAAAAGTTTGGAAATATACAATTAAGTGCCAAAACTGGAGCAAAATAGATTAGTTTAGTGCCAACGGCGAGAAAATTCAGTCAAAATATTAATGTGGCGTTTTTCTGATGAGGCAAGTGTAAAATGACATCGTTTTGCAATGCTGATGTGGTTAAATAAGTCGAAAATGATGCCATTTTGCACGTTGATATGGAAAGAAAAGCAAAAAATGACGTTTTGACTCGATTTGAATTTTAATATAAATAGTAGTTAAACTAAATTCAAAACTAAAATTAAGTCGAAAATGACATCATTTTGCACGTTGATATAGAAAGAAAAGCAAAAGATGACGTTGTTTTGACTCAGTTTGAATTTTAATATAAATAGTAGTTAAACTAAATTCAAAACTAAAATTAATAATTATAAAGAAGAAGAAGTTCCAGGTGTTGGGTGAGGGCTGTGCGAGCCCTCATCACCACCTCACCATTGTCGCCGAGAAAGGTCGGTGATGGTGGGGAGAGGATTGGCTAACGTTGCTAGGCTTGCTTGAGCGGGCGGCAGCTCTCGTTGTTGGTTAGCCAAGGTTGTCGACCTTTTTGGCTAGGGCTCAGCAACGCTGACCAACCCTTCTCCCATCGTTGTCAACCTTTCCTAGCGACAGCGGTGAGGGGGCGGTGAGGGCTTGCATAGCTCTTGCCTAACGCCTACAATTTTTTCTTTTTCTTTTTAAATAATTTAGTTTTAAATTTAATTTAATTAATATTCATATTAATGTTCAAATCAAAGGCAAAATGGCATATTTTTGGCTTTTTTTTTTTTTGATGATTTAGCTTTTTAGCGAGCCATGTAGGCGAATTATATTAATAAAACATTGTCATGTATGATTTCTGGCTACGGTCGTCAAACTTGACACTTAGGTATCACAATTTTTTTATTTTTTTTGGGTACTTGCGCTATTCTTCTGTCAAGGATTAACCATTTTGACGCCTCCATGTGGAAGACTCGTCGATCTTTCCTAACTTATGACATGACTCGCATTTTAAGTAAACTCACTGGTTGCATTTTTGTTGTGTTATGGGTGGGGACAACTTAAATAGTCATAAGCACTCGTTCCTTATGTATAGACTAAGGTAAAGAAAATATACCTATGATATCAAAAAGTTTTAAAGGAAAAATATCTGCATGCGTGTTAATTCACCAAGAACAATGAGCCAAAATACACATGGAATTAGCATCTGATCAACCTAGCTACATGGAATTAGCATCTGATCAACCTAGCTACATGGAATTAGCGTCTAATCAACCTAGTTACATTCCGTAATCAAAGTTAAGAATTTATATTGTTAATTTTGGTCACAAGTTCGCTTACCCAAAAATTGGCTAAATGGTTGCGTTTGGACTCATGGAGAGAAACATATAGCAATTTCAATAAATTTTGTTCGAGACGATACCACTCAACACATTCGGTGAATCCAACAAAATGCATCAACACATGATATCATTTTCATTATTTATTGACAGTTTGGTGATCTTTACATATTTTCAATATTTTTGTTTGGTTGATATTAATAAACCAAAATGTACTTTTACGACAGTAACAAGTTCCAAGTATTGTTTGCATCAAGCTTTAAGATATATCTTATTGAATATTGATTGTTAAATCAAAAATCGCACACTCCTTTTGATCTAATATAACATTTTCTCATTTCAATATTGTGCTAGTTTGATAGTAATGATGGGGAATAACTCAAAAAGTCCTAAATTTATTATACGAATATTGACTCAATCCTAAATGTAGTCCTAAACCTTTTGGTTTCCAATATAATATGTTTGGCTGATTTAGGTCACAAATCGCAAACATAGTGGTCTAACCTGTTCTAGTCATCCTATGTAATACGGTCAACGATTTGACACGTACAATACCACCCAAAATGACATAGTTTTAAGAAAAGTTATAAATGTTTTTGTTCTTTCTCTATTTTTTTTTTATTAAGTGTACTAGAGGTGGGTGTTAAAACTTATCGAAAAGTGCAATTGATTATAAAGCTTTCAAAAAGTGTAATGAAATCTCAAAACTTGTTAAATTAGTGCAATCAAGTCCATTCATTGATTCCGTTCAAATTTGCTAAGAGAAAATGTTGATGTGACATTTTTATTTGTGAAGACACATGGTGGCAAATCAGAAATTATTTGTGATATATTCAAAAAATAAAAGAAAAAAAAATTTAAAAAGAAGAAAAAAAAGGATCATGAGAGAAAAAAAAGTATAGCAAATGAAAAGCATAAAAAAGCTAGCTCTATTATTATTATTACTATTTTTTTTTTTAAAGAAGAGAAGACCCGGCCTACTTGGGTTGTCAGTGAGGGCTGGCAACCCTTGTTGGGTGGTCGCAAGGGTCGGTGAGTGCCACCGATCTTTGTTTTTCGGAAGCAAGGCCTTGCAAGCCCTTGTCTACATCACACGTTGGTGGTTGCGCAACATGGGGAGGGCTTGCAAGCATTTTGTATGAGAGATCTGATGCTTATTTGTGAATGCAACGATGGTTTGGTATGGAAGACGCGTGTTGTACGACGATAATTTCTCGAATTTATACCGCCACCATCTGGGGCTGCCGCCCCAAATTTTAGCTTAGTGTTTGCTAGAGTTGAGCTGGATCTCAAGATCGCTCCTTTTCTGTTCCTACCCCAACACCGACATCATTCCATATTCTCAAAAAGGTGTTCACAAATCATACGAGTTAGGTCCCACAATCTGGTTCCATAAAGATGAGAGCTCAAGGGGTGGTATTGATGCCGTTGTTGGTGAAACGGGGGTGCACCCAGTGTTAAGGCAAGGCTCTCTATACAGCCTCTCGCTTAATGAGCTCCTCAAGAGCATGTGGAGTGTAGAGGGAACAATTGTTCACGGGGTTAGGAAGTTTGCAATTTCCTGATTTCGATTGCACACCCTGCAACTAGGGATCGCAAGCATCCCAATGAAACAAAAATTGGGCCATGTTCTCATATCATGTCAAGAATTGTCACTCATGCCTCGAACATTCTCAAATCATAGTTGTGACCTTGAATTAACTTACTGAGTTGAGATGAGGTATTGTTCATTTGGCCCATCCTATACCTAATCTTATGGATTTGTCCTTTTGCAGATAGGCAAGCACTTTCTTAGGAGGTATACATTATAGAATTCTGCTGGGAGCCACTTTCCTATGGCTTCGGTGACCACTCTTCGCCCTCGTCAAACTAATTCGTTATAGGCCCATGAGCTTCTGCATGGTTCAACCTTGAATCACACATCCATCAGAGGGAATCTCGCTCTAATATCATATTGTGACATCCTAGATTAACTCATTGATGTATTGTATACTTTGGCTTGTCCCATACTAAGTCTCACAGTTTTGTCCTTTGATATACAAATGGCCACTTTCCTAAGAGGTCACCCATTTCGGTAGTGCTCCACTTGAGCATACCCAATTTTGGAATTCCAAATCTAACCATTGATATTATATCAAAAGGAGCTTTTGTGAGTTAATTTCAGTTTTCACACATATCTCATAATTGCTTTCCCATTGTTTGGTGCATAGTTTAGTTCATTCTTGTCTTATTCGCCATCATAGAAGCATACTAGGAGTCGCTCCTTGTCCTGGCTCTTTCGTCCTAACGACCACTCCTCGTCTCAGACAAACTGAGTCTTTACAATAGCGGCGATAGTGGCATCTTACATATGATAATAAAAATATTAACTCAATATTGACTATGTAAAATGTGTTGGTTTTATTCAAATGAAATCAAATCCACACAAGTTGTATGTTAGCACAATGGGCGGATAATAGAATAGGCACCAATTTTCACTTTGCTTAGTTCCATACATCAATTTAAATACACATCGTGTTTATACACAAAATTATAATTTACTCAATCCTCGCCTCACAATCCCAATAATGTTGAAATCATTAGGTAGAAAATTTGCTACATGTGAAGTCCTTCACACACACGCACACACGCACATTTTTTATTCTCCATTCAATCTTTCGAATAAAGACACTAATGGAGGAAGGCAAGTGCTTTGGAGACTTTACTAATTGCATTTGTATTTCCTCCGCTATCAAAGCCCAGCTTTGAGCACTTGTTTAGGGGCCTTAGTTAGCTTGCAACCTGAACCACTGTAGAGTCATTCTCTAGAAGGATTTCACTACGATTATGTCCTTAATATGACTGAAAAGCAAATCGTCTGGGTCATCCATGGCTTCCTTGGTCAAGCAAATTTACTTAGTCATCTAGAGGCAATGGGAAGTCAAGTTGCAAGTTTCTTATAGAGAGAGGAGTACTTGGGCTGGTCGGATTGCAAACTATGTTGTTAAGATCCAGAGAATCTATGATTTTCCATGATATTATTATGTGCGGTTTATCTAGTTCTTTGATAGGAAAATTTGACTGGCAGCTTGATGCCTCATTCATGTATGGTTGTGCCTTACCAATGTAGTGGTCTCTAAGCCCCCTTTTCTCAAAACTATGGAAATCACCTGACCTGAGTTTTGTAGCGGAAATGGGTTTTTGCAATGTACAATTCCATTGAAATTGGATGATGAGTTCTATCATGAAATTTTCAAAATGGACACGGTTAAAAGTACGGTGAAATGCTATAAATACATGGAAGATCTTCACGATCCTTCCATAGAAAAGTTATGCGCATCACTAAAATCATATGCAATTGCCAACTCATCAAATTTCCAAAAACAATGTGGGGTTATTGCTTGTTTGACTCCTTCTCATCATTGTTGTAGACAACTCTATAGTACTATGTTATTTCCTATTCATATGTAAGGTATTTTATATCCAAATGGAAGGGCAATAGAAACAAGAAAAAAGGAAATAATATCACGGTCAAATGGGACTATTCAATATTCATAGCTATATAAGACATTATTAGAAGAGTATGCTAATGATTAGAACCTAAAAGAAAAGTGAAATATAATGAAGCAGAAGAGCGCAGTTTGAGGTGGAGTCTCAGTCGAGAGAAAAATAGAAGTGACAGACTCCTTCCTCGGCTTCGTCCGGCCTCTGCGTGCGTGCTCCGCATCGTAGGGGTTCCTGAAGCAGCGATCAAGAGAGGGTGTGTTTCTTTTGGAGAGGCAAAATCGTCTGTGTACCACTGAACGTGATCGGTTCACCGAGAGAATTGGGCCCGGACGAATTGACCAATTAAATTGTTGCGGTGATGGGCTTGGGGTGATGAACCTATGGGCCTGAGCTGGTATTAATGGACTGGGCTGAAGTGAGCGAATTGGACTTAACATATAGGCTAAGGCAAATGAGTTTGGGCTCTTTTCTCTTTTTATCTATTACTATTTTTTATTTTGTGCTTTTACTATTTTTACAAAAATGTATGCTTGGCTCGTCGACAAGTGTCACGTACTCTCCCACAAAAATCAATGACGTCTGCGTCACGGTTGGACCATACGACCAGCGATACTCTACCTATATGATATGTAGTTCGGTTCATTCGTCTCTTTATGCTGCCTTAAAAATCTACCAAGAATCGCACCTTATCCGAGCTTTCTCACCTAGTGGCTGCTCCCTACCCTTGTTAGATCAACTTCAAGCATAGTCTTCTCACGAACCACATGTTCATTAGAAGGATACTACTCATACCATACATAACAACCCAATTATTTCCAATTGGGCCAAGCCAATTAAAGGAACACTATGAGTTTCTATATAATGTGATCACCATTTTGATTAATCTTACTTATGAATAATATCACGAGGCCCCAACTATTCGATATGGACTTGGGATGTCAACAAAGAAGCACAAGAAGATAGCTTCGGGATGCCTTGACCCCGTAGAAAGAAAACGCCCAACATTTGGAATTCGTGAATTTGGTGGTTCGTAGCTTACTTTAACCGAAAATTTCAACAGATTCTAGTTCTTTTGTCTTCACTGGTGCTGCTTCGGCGAATTTCTAATTACGTATTTTGTGAAGTTACATTGCATGGTTTAATCTAGAGGAAAAGTTCGTATTTTATGGCATGGCATGTATTTTGAGGACTAATGATAACTTGAATTATTTTGTGGCATCTCATTTTATAAAATTGGATCAAGCCTCGGATGAATTTTTGAGTTGGTTGTCATTTTGGTTGGACATGCATTAAAAAAGTTTATACGGGTAAATTATATCTACTCTCATTTTGACATGTTGGTTTCCGATGTATGGGATGTGAGATATAGTGCTCATGGTCAACCTATATATTGGTATATGTTATATATTCACAAATTACCGAGTTTAATGATATGTGACAATTAATTGAGGTATCGGTTTATGATTTTTCTATAAACGGAGAATAAATTTGTTATATGTGTATCAGTTTAGAGTTTTTAGGATTAGTTAAGAATAAATTTGTCACATGTGTACCGGTTTGAGATTTTTTCATAGTATTAATCATTGAATTAATCTTTTTTTTCTTATGGATGACATATGAAATTTCCCCCTTTTTTTGGGTTGAATTACGATATGCTAAACACTGATTATTTTTTTTTTTTGGTAGAACACATATGAATCTTGGTTAAAGAAATACAAATTACTTTATCCTAAAATACATAACACCCTAAATTAGAGATTAGCAAATGACACGTTCCGATAAAAAAAGACCATCATCGATGACGAGAAGATCCTGACTAATAACCCATTAAACTTGTTACTATATAGAATAGCCTCATTCTAAATACGTTGCTTCCTTATTAGTGAATTCAGCATCCCGAGCCAGAAAAATTTCGGTCTTGAATTTGCAATTTACAAGAATGAATCAAGAAATTAATTAAAATTGCAAACTAGATTTGGATAAGGTATGTTTGACTTCAATGGATTAATTTAAAAACCGCGATATATTTACTGGCGGCGGCATTAGTAGTATGATTAGTCAAGTGTTGGTCCCCGAAAAATAGAAGACAATGCATGCATTCTTTTGTCTAATGCACGACTCGAGAAGGGTAAACGAATACGGCAAGACAACTAAGGTTTCAAACGGGAATACTTGCAACTTGGCGAGCTGGCAATCTTTTGTCTTATGGGCGACATACGAAGCGTCTCCTTTTTCTTTTTGTTTACTGCAAATCAAGGGCCAAGGGCCACAAAGATGGCGAAGACTATACTAAGCATGTGATTACTACTGCTCTCAGTAGTGATTTAGTTATTTATTAGAAAGAGATCTCTCTGATTACCAATAGTTTCCGAGTTGAAATATAGAGGTAGAACTATTACCCTTTAAAATTACATTAAGTAGTCGTGAAGGCTTGATACTAAAGATTGTTGTGTGTACCGGAAATATGTGATCTCATTTCATCTAGGTAATTAAATAATATGGACATCCACAGATCCAGTGGCTGAGGTGGAATAAACCCAGATCCACCGGATGCATTCAAGACTTTCTCCTTCTTGACGCGCAAACTCCCAACGGTAACGCGTAGAAGGCAACGACAAAGCACACGCAGACTTAGACTACTAGAAGCGAAAAGGGAAGGTCCACTTGGAGGAATTAATGGAATGCTCATTCAACGGATTAATGCCTAGAAGGCAACCACCAAGAACCTTGCTAAGTCCAGGTCAATCCACCAGTCTATTATTCCAATTCCATTAATTATATCAATTCGGTTGAGGAATTAAGACCACAAGAAGGCAATGACTGCAGAATGTATTGGAGTCAATTGAAGGCTATCCAGGTTTCCAATATGAACATGGAAATTATACGAAATGACTCACGAGGTTCTTTTCACTCAATCAAAGCCTGTGTGGCCCTTCATCTTCCTGCTTAGCTTCCCGCTGATCCTACTTTTCAACCATTGGATGCCCCCGTACGTGCTGCCATCCCTTCCAATCCCAGCTTGCATTCTCCATGTGTATGATGTAGACCACTATTTACACAATTTTTCTGTTTACTTGTGAAGCGCCAACATCAATCTTGGGATCTAAAGATGAGAGAATCAAGCCCGCCAGTTTGATCAAACATGGAAAGAAAGTGGGTTCATCAGTGTTATCTTGACAGCAAATCCTCGAATCCTCAATACCGATTGAGATACTGATGCTTTTGGCCTTACCAATTTATTGAAGCTACTAACTTTTATACAAAATTACCAACTGCAATTTAAGTTTTTAAATAACTTATCTCTGACTGAATTATGAACTAGCTTTTGTTATACGAACTTGTATTCCAGTCACATATCCACTTGTGTTTGGTTGTTCGGAAATTATTATGATCATTTGCCATTTTGATTCGTGGATATCAACCTACATGTTCAATTAAATAAATCTTATACATATGAACTATTCAAATAATCTATCCAAGGACTTAGGATGTTCCAACAAGGAAGTTGTCAGTCAACTTTATTTTACCAACGATACTAACAGTAACCAACACTTTCACGCACTTACCGGCACGGTAAATCTTACCCTCACAAACTTGCTCTTTCATATGAACAAACTGCACCTATTTGTGAATTTAACCTTGACTATCTTAGAGTTGGAGAAAAATACTGAAAATGTCTTAAACCTATTACATTAGTACCAATCTAGTTATAAACTATTCAAATGGATCAATTTTGTTCTAAACATTTTCACATTGTTGTCAATTCAATCAATCTGACTAATTTAGGTTAGAAATTGCTGACGTAAACGTCAACTATCCTACATGACACAATTAGTGTTAACATTGACATTTTTAATAATACTATGCAGGCCAATTAAGAGTGAAAGACATAACATGTTCTCATGCTCTAAGCAAAATTATGACCCCTTGAAAAGTAAACTTCAGGATGGACTACTTGAATGGGATGACCACATTAAGTAGTCTTCACAACATTGATCGATCATTATAGGGGATGCATTGATCACATTGGACTCTAGAATGGCACTCGTCAATTCCACTGAATGACATATATTGCAAGTCATATTTAAGGTAGTGGAGAAAAAAGGAAACTTAATTCGTGTAGCATCAGGAATTTTGATTAGTCATAAGCCCAAACTTGTTAGACTCATTAGAAGTCGTGTTATCAATTGGAATTTTGATTAGTCATAAGCCAAGTCCTTGGCTGCATCTCAAGGCGGTCTAGCCGAACCATCATCGTTAAGCCCCTCTCGGCCACCAGCTGGCCAAGCTCCAAACCATCGGCCGCCTATCATCTGATCGCTCGCGTCGGTCACCTCCGCGAGGAGCCTAGCCGAGTATTACCGTGCGCTGCAGCCATACGCCGAGCCTCATCCACAAGCCGATCCAGATTACATCTATTCAAATTAGGTAACAATTTTTATTCAATTTGATTTGAATATTTGATTCCTTAATTCAGATTGATCGTTATCTAATATATGATCGTTGAGATCTTAGGCATATTCAATTAAGACTTGATTTAATTACTAATTTGATCCATAAAGATATTGGATCAGTTTTTAATTATTTTAACTTAATATTGGGTAATTGGGTTGCCTAAGATTGGGATAATTTTTAATTTATCGTGTCATTTTTTAGATTATCGTAATCTTTAGTTTGAAATTTTCGCAGATTGTGCGTGCGCGGGGTTGGTGAGATTTTTTCTTTAATTTAGATAACTGCCGTGCTCTAAAAATATCAAAATTTGAAAAAAAAAGATTGCATTGCATATTTAGAATTGATTCCATGGATAGAATTGCATGATTGGATTAGATTAGCATTTTTGCATTAAATTGCACGTTAAGATAAATTTATAAGAGTGTGCTTGATAGGCAGAAAACTCAATAATATAGAAAAATGCTTTCTAATAAAACATTTTCCAAGAATACTTCAATAATATATGATCGAAAATGTTTTTTAATTTTTGGATATAATTGGAAATAATTTCAATCTCATGATTTTATTTTTGATTTTATTTCAAGCAAAAAATCAGCTTGAATTTTTTAATTCTTAATAAAAAACAAATTTTAAATTATTTTTTAATTTTCTTTTTCTCTCTTTTCTTTGTCTTTTTCTTTGTTTCTTTTTCTTTTCTTTCCTTTTCTTTTTCTCCCTTGCTCCACCACCTAGCGACAACCACAAGCAAGCTTCGCCTCGCCAAAATCGAGCTCGCTTGGATTTGGTAGGCCACGAGCTTGTCGACCTTGGCTGAGATCGTGCTCAATTGAATCTAGCAAGCTATGAGCTCGAGCTCTCTTGGATCGGCCTAGCCTCAAGCTTGTCGGCTCGCATCTTGGCCGCTCACCGTGGCCACCATCGCCTTTGAGGCACCCGACCAGCGAAGGAAGAAGGGGAAGAATGAGAAAGGAAATGAAAAAAAAAGAGAAAAAGAAAAAAAAAAGCAAAGAAAAAATTATAAAAAAAAATTTAAATTTTTAAAAATAATGAAAATTTTGATTTTTTTTTTTTTAAGAAAAGATAAACTTTTCATTAACCAAGGACTCTATGACTTTGAAAACATTTTGGAAAACGTTTTCCAATTTTTTCAAAGGGAAATTGTTTTCCTAAATTTAAGTTTTGGTAGGAAAACATTTTTCATTGATTAGGAAAAAAATTTGGTTGACTCATTTTCCTAAGTGGATCAAATACCAGAAAATGAGGAAAACATTTAAGAAACGCACTCTAAGTAAAGATAGGATTTAGGTTAATCTATTTCCTAACTTAAATTACATATTATCTTACTTTAGGTGCATTTTAATTTTAATATTAGAGCTGCGAATTTTCATAAAAAAAAATGTCAAATGCATGTCGTATATATTAGTTGCATCATCATATGCCATGTCATATAGTTTAGTTGCATCATTATGCTTTGTAATGTCATGTCATGTCATTAATGCATGCCATTCACATAGTTTAATGTATGCATGTTATTTAGTGATGGCATGTTGGGTCATTTAATTAAAATTAACATTAGTTCATATTAATTCACATGTCATATTATTTCCATGGTTAAGGTCATTCAATTAGAGTTGCATGTCGCATTGGAGTTAAGTCATGTAGACATAGTTAAGTCATGTAGACATGGTTAGGATTAAATTTGCATATCATACATTGCATTTAACTTAATTTTTACATAATTGAAATAAACCTTAAAAAAACCATGTTGGGATAGGCATTGCATGCATTTTAATGAACACTTTGTAGTTAGGGAGATAATATGCTTGCGCTAAGGTATGTGAATGCTTTACTTATTCTTGCAGTTCATTTATTGCGTTATTTATTAGGTGTTTCAAAAATATTTACACACCAGTATGGACAACTCACATGTTAGGTAACTAGATTGAAATCAATATGAATTGCCTGACAATTTTTTTTTCAATTAAAGAGAAAAAGTATCGAAAGGGTTTTAGAGTAATCAAGTGTACTTAAATCTCTCAATTCATAGTCTCTGGTTCATAGAAGTAAAACAATTCTCCCATGCATTACTTGGGTATATCATCGATCCATAAAAAATAGATTAGTAGCAACTCTAAAAAATAAAAATAAAAACATTTGCACGTTAAAGAACTTGAACGTAAGTCTTGAATTGATATAGACTTAGGAAAGTCCAAACCAGGTGTAAACTTAGTAATCCATTAGCCAAACCTTAGTGCAGAGGGTCGCAACAAATATGAATTGACATCCTCAATTATATTGCTGTAGCTTGGGACAGCCCCAGCCCTATCTCACTATAGCCCCAAATCCTCATTAACTTCAACGTAATAAACATGTTAAAATTAATTGCATGTCGTAAATGAATTTAAGACATATATTCAAAGATCTCCTGGTGTCCTAGCCTATCATGCCACAAAGAAGAATTGCATCGAACAATCTAAGCAAGAGAGCTCGTCATTTCATTGATACTAAATTTGAATATGTTGGCAATCATCACATGAATAACTCTTTCTCACAAACAATCCAATTTTGAATACGATCAAAGAGAATTTCTAAACCCCTTTACTTCAAACCGATAGATTCAAGATTTTTGCCTAATTTCTGCATCATGAAAGACATTTGACAATGTTAACTTCTGGCCAGAGCTAAAATTCGAATTGCATTGTGGTTTCCCATTAGAACCTTGGCCAGGGTGTGTTTAAAATATCATTGCCACACACCAATTCTTCATCTTCACTTTTCATTCTTTCCGCCTGCTTGCTATCCGCATCATACACTGTTATGACAATTTTGTCATTACATGCATTATTGGAGGGACCTCGCTCTTTACCCCGAATCACATCCTTTGGTTGGAAAATGAACTCCTATTTTGAAAGTAATGAGAACATTGACTTTGAAGAAAAAGCATTTGGGCTGCCAGGTTAGACTGATTAGCGTCTCTTTCTTAACTGCTTTTTACTGTTGTACTAGAAACGGTTCTAGCCTTTCCAGACAGTGCTGAACCCACTTGAATCTTCTTTCTTCGGATTTTTGAGGTGAGTCGTAAACTGGGTAAAGCTCGAGCGAGAGCCACTTTCCATAATTTCAATTGGGGATCGTGACGCGTTTTGAGAAAGTTTAACTATATGGAGATATCCATGATTACAAGAGAGCAATTAGGAAAGCATAAACATACTTTTAGAAGGTTCATCGAATGACTGTATATTACAAAATAAATATATAAAGCTCGCTTGAGATAGAGTAACGTAGCACATTTAAGTGCGAGCTTTACCATTTGGTTTGCTCTTTATGATTACATTCCCAGATCTCTGATCTTATAAAGATATTGAAACCGTAACAACGTGGAGCGCATTTTATTTGTAGACACCTTAGTCTGCATGAAAGGTCAACTCTGGACCTAAAGACCTAAACTTTTTGATACGAGGCTTAGCTTTTCCTACAACTCATTTGAACCTTAGTCTTCGTCTGATTATCTTTGACGGGTGATGGTTTTTATTTATATGTTGATGGACCTTATTAGGCCCGTCTGCCCATGTTGGGCCTAAAAGCCTGGCCCGCAAGATAAGGGCCCATGGAAGAACAGTTGCGTCTTTTGGGATAGGTATTACATTAAGGGGTCGCATCCTTTGGATGAGACACTCTGAGGGAAAGCAACAAAAAGGGAACATACCTTTTTGGACGTACGTACGTTCTCAAGGAAACAGTTCTCTCCCTCTCCCAATAACAACGTAAGTTTTCTCCCCCTTACAGAAACAGTACGCTCCTCGGTAGAACGGGATCAGGATTCTTCCTCAAACTTCAACGTTGGTGTTTAATCTGTGGATAATAAGGTACGCTCGATTCCGTGGTGTGTCTTTGATCGGTGATACATGTTTGTTCTTGGGCTCGTCTTTCGCATTTGTTTTAGGGGTTCGATTTAGTGTCGAATCCATTTTAGGGAATCAGTTATTCCCAACATTGGTATCAGAGCCATAGTTCATGTTTCCCGATCCCCTTTTTATGTTATTGAATTATTTTTTATGGTCGAAATTCGAGAAAAGCCGCTGCTGGTCGATCAGGGACAGAAATTCCCGACACCGTACTGTTCCCCCGAGTCTTTTTGATTTTTTGTAAATCAAATTTCTTTTTTGGTAGCATAGGATCGAAGGTCTCGTCGATATGAGAAAAATGAGTGGCGGATTGCCGTCAGCTCACAATGCCTGCGCACGGGTGTGGCACTTGCCGGTCGGTTCGTCCAACCGGCCTGACCGGTCCAACCGATCCGACTAGTCTGACCCAACCCGACCTGATTCGACCCGACCTAACGGCCGTTGACTTGACCCGTTGACCATTGACCACCTTTGACCGTTGACCTGTTGACTTGACCCATTTGACCCGTTGACCTAACCTATTGACTCGTTGACTCGACCCGGTCATCCATTGACTGTTGACTGGAGTTGACCACCGTTGACATTCGTTGACCACCGTTGACCCTCTGTTGACCTGCCGAAAAAAAAATTGTACTTTCCAATTTTGTTCATTATGGATTATAAGTAATATCTTTTTTTCATTCTGCATTTATTGCATGAACCATGTAAAATTATGTATTTTCTCTTTTTGTTGATTATGAATTATAAGTAATCCATTTTTTCATTCTGCATTTGTTGCATGAACAATGAAAAATTCTGTATTTTCCCTTTTTATTCATTATGGATTATAAGTAATCCATTTTTGTTCTGCATTTATTGCAGAAACTATGATGCGTTATGCATGCATACCTGCATTTTCGAGAACGGACGTAGAAAATGCAAGACTTAAAGGGCTAATGATAGAGTTAGCAAATTATCGGTGGAATGACGGTGATGTAGTATCACACGTGGTCAAGGTCAATCAGATGATACAAGAAATCATCTGGAATGGTTATCCTATGCCGGATTTTGAAAAGGTATCGGCTTTAGTGAACACTCTTCCACCTGAATGGCAAGCAGTGTTAAATTGCCTATGGGAGGTCAATGTGGTCATGGATTATAGGAGGCTTACAGTAACTTTTGTAAGAGAATACTATAGGATTGAGTTAACCAAAACTTCAACTCTTGGGATGAGTGCCACATGGCACAGAGTGAATGCGCCTTGGAGGTGGCATGAGAGCTCTCCAAAATTTTTTCCATGGTTGGCTAATGTGCCTTCAGATTTCTTAGAGATTTTTACTGATAGATTGGAAGAAACTTTCCCTACTTATTTCTTAGATTAGTTTGAGATGTTTTAGGTGTAAATATCTCTTTCTATGTTGATATTTTCCTCTAAATATATTACTTAGTGCAATGGATATGTTTGATTATTGAAAGTTCAATGTTATTTATTGTTGTAAATTAGTATGTTAATTTACAATTAGTTGTGGGAAGTTTAAGAAAGTTTTAGTGACTTTACTGAACTTATTTTGTATAGAAGATTATATTAATAATAGTTTTAAGTTATGATTTTTTTGATGATGATTGGAAACATAGTGACATTTTGATTCCGAAACCTTACTTGAAATTATTCATTAATATGATGAATTTGTGCAAAATTGATGCATAAATAATAAGCATTAATAATTCATGCATATGTGTCTGGTATATTTAGATCGATGACTTCAGCAACTAAGAACATAATTGCTGATTTAAACAAAGAAGACAAAATGAACAGCGAGAATTGTGAAATATTGAATAAGAAAATTCAATATGTGCTTGAAAAGCAAGAAGTACTAAAAGCTCTTTGACCATGTTATGGAAGATCTTGAGGATGCTATGTGTCACCTTGAGCTAGCAGAGGATCGCCTTAAGGCATTTGAGCGGGAAACAGACATTTGCTGTGTTGTTTCCAGCTTAGTAAGGGCTTCGAGCTCTAAGCGCAAGCGCATTGATTCATTCAATGGGTGGAAATGCAAGGGATCAAGTCCTTCTTGCAAGAAACCAAGAGCTGACCAACATAAGAGAGGAAAACATTCTCGAGTGAAGAGTATTTCAAGGATGAAGTATTACAACTGTAACCAAAAGGGTCACTACGCTCGCGATTGTCGCAAGTCAAAGAATGTACTCACCCCTTGTATTCTTAAGAACTTTGCTAATATGTCAAGTTCTGTATTCTTAGCTAAATCTAATCATTTGTATACTATAGATTCGGGAGCAACAGACCATGTAGCGAAGGATAGAGAATCCTTCGTGGAATTCCGACGAGTACCAATTGGAACTAAGTGGATTTATGTAGAAAATAACTCCAGAGTAGAAGTAAAAGGAATTTGCACCTGCTAACTAAACATGCGTGGTGGACGCACTTTGTTCCTACACGATGTATTGTATGCTCCGGAGATTCGTCGGAATTTAGTGTAAGTTTTAGTGTTGGTTAAGTTTGGTTTTAATATGAACTTCCATAATAGTGGTGTGGATTTGTATTTGGATACAAATTACTATGATTGTGGTTATTTTTTAGATGGTTGTATTGTATTAATGGTTTCATTGTATTAAATATTGACCATAGTGATGCCAATATTTGTTATTCCATTTTCACGTCTCCTAAGTTATATGATAATGATGTGAATGTGTGGCATGCTAGACTTGGTCATATTAGCTAACAACGTATGAATAGACTAGCTAAAGAGGACTTGTTGGGCAACATTGAAAAAGTCGATTTGCCCATTGTGTGAACATTGCAAAATAGGGAAAACGACAAGTAAACCATTTGGAAAATGTAAAAGAGCTAAATTTCATTTGCATTTAATCAATTCTGACGTCTGTGGTCCGATGAATGTGAAAGGAAGGCATGTGGCTGTTTATTTCATCACATTTATAGATGATTATACTTGATTCGGATATGTCTATTTGATTTCTCATAAATCTGAAGTATTTAGTTGTTTCAAAATGAAAGCTCTCTTGCTTGCAGTTGCTTTTCTATTGCTGTGTGGATTATCGATTTTATTTCATCTCTCTCTTATCAATCCGTAGAAATTGCACAAATGCGATCGTGTCATGTTGGTGCGGATCCAAGAGGCCATGACACATTGAATGCTTTTCCTTTCTTGTCTTTACGGTACAAAAGAAATTTAAGTACAAATGCTTTTCTATTGTATTTACCAGTAGAAAGCCATGGTACGCACGAGGTTTGAAAATTATGTTTTGTTTTACTTGGATAAATTGTAGCTACATGGGTTCCCTTTGTTCGAGTAATGTTTAGACATTCTAATTTGACTTTTCTTCGTTCATCCAAATATATTTATAACATACAATATGAAAACATTTATGCATATCTATGTAATGAGTGGTGCATACAAATATTCGTCGTATTGAATGTCAAAAATTAATGGAGTAACTTAATGGATCTCTCATTTTTTGTTCAGAACACTTAAGACCTGTACGATGTGCGAAAAAGAAGCTTGTGTACACATCCGAAATACACGTTAAAAAAAAAAAATCAGCTTTTTTTTTTTTTTTTTTTATGACCCGAGAACTCTTGTACAGCCGGCAGCTAGCGAGATAAACCCGGGGTGATGTTAGCGGATGATCCACCACCCCGACGTCATACTTAAGATCCCGTGCAGCCAGCGGGATTCGAACTCCTCTCCTCCTCGCAAAGGATCATGGGAGCCTTATCCAACTGAGCCATCGCAGACGGTGGTAAAAAATAATAATAAAAAAAAAAATCAGCCTTTGTTCCTCTTATTAGGAACATATTATGATCATCTACTGTATTTGACGGTTGTGTAGCTGCTCTAAATCTTCACAAGGTTTGAGCATCTGCCTAGCATGTCCATGAATTTATTCTTCCTTATCAATGCAATACAAGGTTGCACTTCTTGTTGCCTCCTGTGGCTTCCGCAGCGTAGTGCTATCAATTCCTGATGTCATATATTTCAGCTTGCCGATTTAACTTATTTTCTGTTCTCCTTGCTCTTTCTCATCGTTTATATCATTAGGCATGAAGGAAAACTTGTTGAACGTATCGTTATGAAGGTTTTAATGAAGCTGAAAAAAGCATATTTGTTGGTTACTGACTTCATGGTTGGAGTTGACAACAATGTGAAGGAAATACTGGGGATGATAGGCACCAACACGGATGATGTAAAAATCGTGGGAATCTACGGCATGGATGGCATCAGAAAAATGACTCTTGCTAAAGTAGTCTACAACAAGCTTAGCAAGGACTTTGCTTATTGTTGTTCCCAAGACGATGTTAGAGAAACTTCAAACTCGAAAGGAATTTTATATTTGCATAACCGTCTAATTTCAGCCCTTTCAAGGAAGGCAATTCCATTTGCTAATAGGGTGGACGATGGGATAATGATGATAGAGGAGAGATTTTCCCTTAAGAAAGCTCTTATTCTTCTTGATGATGTCGGTGAAAAGAGCCAATTAACTGCACTATTAGGGAGGCGATGTCACTATGGTCCAGGAAGCCGGATACTTATAACCACAAGAAATGCAATCGTCCTTCATGAATTTGATGTAAAGACTTATCAAGTTTGTGAAATGGATTCGAATGCATCGCTTCAGCTTTTCAGCAAGCATGCTTTTAGAAGAGATCACCCTCCACCAGAAAATTAGAGCTGTCTAGAGAAATTGTGAAGATAGCCCAAGGTCTTCCATTGGCTATTGAGGTAATGGGTTCAACTTTATCATTGTATGGAAAAAGAAAAGAAATCTGGGATGAGCTCCTAGAGAAGTGGAAAATGGGTCCTATTGAGGAAATTCAAAATAAGTTGATGATAAGTTATGAAGCATTGGATCTTTGCGAGAAGCAAATATTTCTTGATATAGCTTGTCTTTTAATTGGATGTGATAAGACTAATGCAATATACATGCGGAGAGAAATTCATTTACACCCAGTAAAAGGTCTTAAAGGTCTTCAAATGATGTCACTAATTAAGATTGAAAAAGGCAATAAGTTTTGGATGCATGATCATCTCATACATCTTGGTAGAGAAATTGTTTCTTGAGAAAGTGGGGGGAATTTAGCCTAGACCAGTAGATTGTGGAACCATGAGGAGGCACTGGATGTACTACAGAGGTAAATACTGGGCCTGACTACTCAAATATAATTAAGGGCTGTTTTTAGTGAAATTCTACTTTGTCCCAAGATTTTCTCTTAATTAACTGTGTTCTTCCTTTTCCTATTGTCTTGCTTCAATATTCAGACATATAAAAGGCTCGAAGCCTCCGTCTGAATTTTGACAAGGCAGCCAATCCCTCAATTCCAGCTCGGTAGGTTTCCTTTCAAAAGCTGCCCTACTTTGGTATAACAAATCTTGGATTTTTTCACCGATGAATTTTTGTTTTCTTTTTTTGGCAGGGAAATTTGATCGATGAACATACAGCTCCTTCCAAATTTAAGATGGTTCATTTGGCATCATTTTCCTTGGTGGGCACTCACGATGACTTACTTTTCAATGAACAAATTAGTCATCCTCGATTTTTCAAAGAGTGAAATTACACATGATTGGGACAGATGAAGAATAATCAAGGTACATTGTGTTTTAGAACAATTTGAAAGTTCTTAATCTTACCAACTGCACCTACTTGACCAAGACACCCGATCTATCTGGATTACTCAAACTAGAGAGATTGATTCTTGATGGCTATCATAGATTTGCTGGAATCGACTCGTCAATTGGTAAATTGAAGAACTTGATTTTCTTGAGCTTAATATCTTGCCACAAGCTCCACTCTTTGCTAGAAGAGCTAGGTGGCTTGCCAAGTATAAAAGAACTCCTTGAAGGAACCTCAATACGAGAAATTCCCAACTGGTGGTCTTTGGAAAAATTGGAGAATCCCATCGTTCAGGATTTCCTGTTAGTTAAAACATTGGGTTCAATCAACTTCTTCCTTGGATCTTTCTTTAATGGATACACCTATAGTTCACCTATCCGACTTCATTGGAGCATTGACAAGTCTCGAGAGATTGAATTTGAGAAGATGTCGACACATAAATAGACTTCCATACCTCATTGGAAAATTATGGTCATTGACTGAGTTAGATCTATTTAATTGAGGAATCACAGAATTCCCCGTCTCCTTCATAGTATGAATACGATTCGTGTAAACTTGAAACGACTCTTATCCTTCCCCTCGTTCCATCCTCTCAATTTCTGGTTCAAAAGGAGGACAAAAAAGAATAGGCCCCTCAAGGCTTCTCACGTTCAAAAGGAGGAGGGGGGATTCCACAGAGAGGCGGAGACCACCATCTTGGGTTTTGGCCAGTGAAGCAAAGGCTTCTCCTTCCCCTCATTCCATCCGCTCAATTTCTGGTTCCCACCCTACTCACTCCGTCGAGCAATCCACAGTAAAAATCCCATCTCTTTTCCCAGAAGTTGGAAAAGATTATCACAACGTTGAGCGCAGGTCTGTCTCGTCTCCTTCCAATCTCTGACGATCCCAGCGTGGGCGAGAGGAACAGAGAAAAAAGGAGCGACAGAAAAAGCTGAGTGAGGAGGGGTTCGTTCGGAGCGGGGGACAGAGAGGGAAGGAGAGAGAGCGACTGAGGGTGTGAAACCTGAGAGCGAGAGGGAGCTTTCCGGCAGCTCGGCCACGCTCAAGCCCTGTTTGACAACTCCGGCCGACGTCATCGAGGCCACAGCTCCCGTTTACCCCCGCACCACCAAACTTCAGGTGAGTTTCTTTTGGTTTCAGCCCTTTTTCCGGCTTGGGGACATCGGGGGAGGCGGTCGGCCATAGGTCGGCTCATCTCGAGCTCCTCCAGCTCCGCCTTCTTCCGTTTAAAAGACAAGCCGGGCTCGGTTTATCCAGTTCTAGTTCTTGAGCGTTCCGTGTCCAACTGAGCTGATTTCTTTAGTGTCGTAGGTCTAGATCCGGGTCCAAGCAATAGTTCGGTCATTTGATTCACCTTAACCCACTGCACACTTGGCAAAATGTTTAAACCAAGTTGTGCCCTTTTTTCCCCTTTTTAGTTGCTTCGAATGTGTAGTAATAAGGTTCCCGTAATGGTGGGTTCGATATGCTTTTTGTTCTTTTCGAGTCTTGTTTGATGCTTCTATAGTGTTTGCCTGATGAATGTGGACTAAGTCATGAGCGAGAATAGATGATGGTCGGCGATACAGTGAAATTTCATCCAATGTTTGAGATGGCGGTCCATGAGTGATGTCTTCTTTTGTTGGTCTTGAGTTTTAATGTTGAAGGTGGATGAGTTAACGTTCTGGGGTGGATGAAGAGAATTGAGGAAGAAGGGAGGTCCCCACGTTTCGGAAAGGGGGGCGTAGAAAGAAAAATAGAAAGTGGGCTTGAACTTAATGTTGATAAATCTGGGTTGGGCTTAAGATAATTGAATTTGGACTCGATTCAGGCCATGGACCGATTGGCCTTGAACTATTGGGCTCGCTTCTATTATTAGTCCAGTTGATATCACTAGTTCAAACCCATGAGCCCGTATCTGACCTTACACGCGGACTGGGCCCAAGGCTTGGCCCGGGTCCCTTTTTCAAATTAAAAAAAATGAAAGTTTGAAAATAATTTACATTTGATAAATTCAAAAATTCCGAAAAAGGATTATTTCTCAGGAATTAGGAAAATGGCTTAAGAAATAGTTTTATTTTTTAGGTAATTTTCTCTTAAAGTGTGGGAAAACCTTTGATTAAAAATTCTGCGCAAAATTGGGACAAGCCCCCTAGAGCTTTACCTTAAGGTTTTAATTGTCCTTAAAGACAAATGCCCTCAGTTGCATACTTTGACACGATGATTATGGCTTCCCTTTAGCCTAATTAAGATTGGCATTATTTATTTCTTAGTGTTAGTGCTTGCTTTCTCTTGCAATTTACTTAATGTCCCCTTTGGTTGTAAATTGTTATTTTAATGATTATGCACTCACATAATCACTTTACACATCAGTGAATAGGCCTAAAATCAATTCAAATTGTTTGACCATAAATTCTCTAGTTGTGTAGAAAGTGAAGTATGTGTTCATACTTTACTTGATTTCTAGTTGACCCTGGCAAGGTATGAGTTGAAGAAAGCTCACATCTAAAACATGGGCCGTAGGCCCCATTTGATATAATACCTTTAAACCTACTTTCCGCCTTACCAAGATTAGGTCGCAAACAGAGGGTTAGGTCGCTACAGGGGGTTGAGAAGGATAAAATTTGAGAAGAATACGAAGAAGTTGTCTGGTATAGGGCAATCGTTAATGTTTGAATGGAACTCTCTATTTTTACTTGCACTTGGAATCATGTGACTGGCCAATAACATCGTATTGGATAGATTCAGATCGCACTATTGATCATTGGTGAATAAAAATAGCTTTCATCATAATTTGCTTGTGAAAATTTCATGAGCTTCTTATTCAAATCAGTCTGATAAGCATAGGCTACATTACTTACAGTAAAAGGGGGGAAAAAGAGTAGAAAGCACCAAAAACATTCATAGTACTGTAGTAAGCCAACTAAGAGCGATAGGCATAACATGTTCACATTCTCTTAAGCAAAATTATGACTCCCAACATTAACGAGAATACATGATAACTAAGCTTCACTATAGACTACCTGAATAGGATGACCACATTAAGTAGTCTTCAGGACGGCAAAATCACATAGGACTCTACAACGGTGCTCATCTATTGCTTTGAATGTCGTATATAGCAAGTCATATTTAAGGTGGAGGAGAAAAGAGAAACTTAATATTTTTAGCATCAGGAATTTTGATTAGTCATAAATCCAAAGTTGTTAGACTCATTAGAAGTTGTGTTATCAATTAGAGTGATGCATTAATCACCAATCTGATGACAAATTAAATTAATAACAAGAATCACTAAATTTCTGTAGGTAAACTCGTGCTCTAGCACCTCTCTTTACAAACAATTAGACTAAATTTCCTACAATAGCACGTACTAAATCGCTTTTTTCCGTCAATTTCAATTCTATCGAAGTATAAATACTCATATAGTTATACAAACCTAACTAAACTATGACGTGAAAAACCGCTCAAAGATATTCCATTTTATAACTTTAAGATGATGCTACAGATAACAATCGACAACACTGGCATGGATCAATATAAGAAAAGCTTACTAGTTCACGTAGCCTTTGCACATGAGGGCCCTCTCTTTGCAATGATGAACACGCACTGCCAATCTTCATATTAACTTGAATTAATTAAAGAAACAATTAGAAAGAAAATAAAGAGTGGCGAACTAGATTCTCCTTTTTGACGATTCTATAAAATTTCAAGTTAAGACATGTTTGAGAACTTAGGTTGGCATATCATTGATACCGATTCTTTGAAATTCCATGCAAAATCAATTATGAAACAATCATTTTTTTCCTATTATTCCGATCGTCTCTGCTGTTATATGCATTATATATGCCATAAGATACTAGCTTCAATCTAAGCTAGGGGTGTGTTTATTTTGGGGAAAGTGTTCTTTGGGATTTGATTTTGTGAACTTTGACCCGTTTGATTCATAGAAAATAACTAGTCAACTGAAAACACTTTCCCGTCAATGAAACTTGTGCTTGCGGGCATGAGGTTGAGGTTGTGGGCCTTGCGAGAGGTTGACGCTCGATGAGATTTGGCAAGCTTGAGCTGGAAACTGCCAATCTTGCGCAAGGTCGAGCCTAGTTGGTTTGCAACTATGCTTCGAGCTTGAGGCCAGCAAGCTTGAGTCTCGCCAGATCTTGGCAAGCTTTGAGCTTGAGTTCGCTTGTGGTTGTCAATGGCCAATTGGTGGAAAAGGGAAAGAAAAGAAAAGGCAAGAAAAAAGGAAAAAAATATTATTTAAAAAATAAAATAAATAAGTGATTTAAAAGTTCGATATTTTTCTGGCCTAAGATAAAGTCATGAGATTGAAATCATTTATTAATAAGACCCAAATATCAAAAAAGAAAATGTCAATTTTTACATTACTAAATATAGGAAAATTAATCGTATTCCTATAAAAAGATTTTCCAAAAAGATTTTCTTTTATTATTAAATTTTCCTTGAAATAAATGCACCCAACATTTGTGTGTATATGTGCCAATTGAAGTATCACGACATGCGGCCAAAAATATGAAGACAGAACTAGAGAGCTATTACAAGTTGAATCAATCCCTTATTGGGTATTATCTTAGTTCCAAGAGAATCCAATGCGCCAAATTCCCTTGGCTTCTGGCTGGGTTGGGTTTTCATATGCTTCTAGCAATTGAATAGGTCATTAGAGTTATATCAATTGGCTTATATACAATATTAGTGGAATACCCACATATAGTAGAACGGGTGTTTTGTTAAATTTCTTTTACTACAGCACTCTTAGTAAATTTTAATACAGAAAAAATAAAGATTAATTTGATTAGCAATGTTATAATTACAAATAACATTCATAAGTGATTAATAAATCTTGTGTATATTTAAGTAACTTGATATATATCTATGTCAATAGATTTATTGTGAATGAAGTAATTTTTCTGATCATCCAAATAAGAATTCTAAGCGGCATGGAATCATATAAATGTGCAAAGAATTCTAAGAGTCTATTTATTTGAAGGAAAATTATTTTCGAGAATTTTTTTCAATTTTTCGGTGCTCAGATGATGAAAATTAATCAATCTACACAAAACAACAAGTTTAGATAAGGGGGAAATGACTTCCCCATTTGGCAAAGGATGAAATCATTTTTCTTAAACAGTGAAGCAAATGAAAACTAATTATTTTCCTAAAAACGGATTTCCACTGTAAAG
This sequence comes from Eucalyptus pumila, assembly GCA_016097595.1. Lineage (NCBI taxonomy): Eukaryota > Viridiplantae > Streptophyta > Magnoliopsida > Myrtales > Myrtaceae > Eucalyptus > Eucalyptus pumila. Next base: position 26,361,362 of record CM027848.1, read on the forward strand.
ATTTTAATTTATCGTGAAGTTTCCACCGAAACGTTCTTAATTTTGTTTTCACATTCCTCCTTTTTTCGTGCCCAAGTAACGGACGTGGACTTGTAGCACCGTGCGGCTGACCTCCTTGTGATAGACGAAGAAAATGGGATGAGCAAATGACAAGAAGAACTAAGCCAAAAAGAGGGGATGAAGACTGAAGAGAGCTGTTGTGCTCGGGTGATGAAGCCAGAGCCAAACCAAACGAGCGTACTACAATTTGCATTCATTGCATAAGAAGTGACGCCGATGGGCGGACTGTGGCGAAGGATCCGCGGAAGGACGAAACGCAGGAAATCCTTGCTGGTCAAAAATTTGATTCCGATCAAGTCGCGAAAGCCTGACCCATCAAGTAGCGAGACCCAGATGAAGTCGCCAGAGCCTGACCTATCAAGTAGCGAGACCCAGGTGAAGTCGCCAGAGCCTGACCTATCAAGTAGCGAGACCAAGATCAAGTCGCCAGAGCCTGACCCAGCAAGGAGCGAGCTGGTGTTGTTGGGGAACCCGGCAAAGAGGTTCGATTTTGAGGATGTTATGAGGGCCAGTAAACAGGAATTGGGGACAGGGGAGTTCGGGGTGACTTACAAGGTTGACCTGGAGGATGGAACAACCACGGTGATCTTGAAGATGCTCGAGGGTGTGGTCTTGTCGGCCGAGGATTTCCGGGACAAGGTGGAAGCTATCGGTGCGATGGACCACGAGAACCTGCTCCCTTTGAGAGGCTACTTCTATAGCAACCACATGAAGTTCCTCTTGTACGATTACATGCCCCAGGAAAGCTTGTTCGGCCGATTAGATACATACAGACAATGGGGAGGGCATCCCCTGAGCTGGGAAGTCAGGCTTTTGATTGCCCTTGGAGCTGCCCGGGCCATCGAGTACCTGCACGCCCACCATATTTACCCCGGGATCATCAAGTCATGCTACATCCTCCTCACGTCATCCTGCGAGGCCCGGGTCTCTGATTACGGCCTCGCCTTCCTCAAAAGGCCGACCTGGGTCTCTGATTGTGGCCTCGCTCCCCAAACAAGGCCGCTGCTCGGCAACCTCAGCACAGGAGTGGCAGATGTGTATGGCTTCGGGCAGCTGCTTCTGGAGCTCCTGACGGGGGAGTTGTTGGTGTTTTGCGGAAGCGTGTGGTTAATGTGTGTGCAAGTGTGTTTTGTGTATGAACTTTCAAGAGGGCTAAGGAAAGAACAATATGGGTAAGAAAATAATTTGCAGCAAGGGAACACTAGGGAACAACAAAAGAAAGCTTTTTTTATTTAGTTGTAGTACAAAGTACAAAGGAAGGGGAGGAGCTTACCTTTTGCTCTGCCTTTCTACGCTCCCCCCTCCTTCCCTATTTATAGGGACACTCCACCGACTTACACATCTTCTAGGAGTTTCTTTTACAATTTTTTTTCTAGAAAACTAGGCTTTTTTAAGGCAAATATCTCTGCCATTTTCAGAGATAATTCCATAGATTCTTCTAGGATTTTCTTGTATTTTCTAGCTCAAATCTTTCAAGAATTTTCTAGAAATTGGCTCAATACTTTAACACTCCTCCTTGATCCAATTTCGTGTTACTCTAAGCATTTCTCGTAATGTCTCAAACTTGGCTCGCGATAGTGCTTTAGTGAAAATGTCGGCTACTTGTTCCTCAGTTTTGCAATATTTCAGCTCGATCTCTTTGTTATATTGCGCCTCTCGTATGAAGTGATATTTGATGTCGATATGTTTGGTTCTTCCATGGAATACTGGATTCTTTGATATAGCGATTGCAGACTTATTGTCGCAAAATATTGGCGTTGATTCCATTTGTGGTTCTCCAATGTCTTCTAAAATTCTTCAAGCCATATTGCTTGATCGGCGGTTGTAGCAGCTGCGATGTATTCAGCTTCTGCAGAGACTCGTACCGAGTCTTGTTTTTTAGATGCCCATGAGAATATTCCAGAACCTAATGTGAATGCATAACCAGTGGTGCTCCTCCTGTCATCGGATGATCCTGCCCAATCGCTATCAGTGTAGCCGATGAGCTTGGCGTTAGCACTTGGGCGATACCAAATGCCGTAATCTATAGTTCCTCGTAAATATCTGAGAATTTTCTTAGCAGCTCCAAAGTGAATTTGACTTGGACTTTGCATGAATCGTGATAGTAGACTTGTCGCATACATAATATCCGGTCGTGTAGCAGTGAGATATAGCAAACTGCCAATCGAGACTTCGTAGAGGAGGCATCGGCTTTTTCTGCTCCATCTTCCTTCAATAGTTTTTCACTTGTTATGAGCGGGGTTGAAACTGCTTTGCAATAGTTCATCTTGAATTTCTTTAGGAGGTTTTCAGTGTATTTCTTTTGTGAGATGAAAATTCCTTCATCTTGATTGACTTCAATACCGAGGAAATAGTTCATCAAGCCCAAGTCCGTCATTTCAAATGTCTTCATCATTTCTTCTTTAAATTCTCGGATCATTGTCTCATTGTTTCCTGTATATATGAGATCATCTACATATAGAGAGACAATGAGAGTGTCGGACTTACCTTGGGTCTTGATGTAGAGTGTCGGCTCACTCATACTCCTCCTGAATTCTTGTTTGATGAAGTACTCATCGATTCTACTATACCACGCACGTGGTGCTTGTTTTAACCCGTATAGGGCCTTCTTAAGCTTTAAGACTTTTTCTTCATTGCCTTTGACAATAAAGCCTTCTGGTTGAGCTACATAAATTTCTTCTTGAAGATATCCATTTAGGAACGCCGACTTCACATCTAGTTGATAAATCTTCCATTCTTTTTGTGCCGCTAAAGCTATAAGTGCTCGAATAGTATCAAGGCGAGCGACGGGAGCAAAAGTTTCAGTATAGTCGATACCTGGTTGTTGCAAGTATCCTTTCGCCACAAGCCTTGCTTTATGCTTTTCGATTGATCCATCCCCGTTGAGCTTTGTCTTATAGACCCACTTGACACCAATGATCTCTTTGTCTTTGGGTCGATCGACAAGTTCCCAAGTTTCATTTTTCTCGATCATCTTGATCTCTTCCTCCATGGCTTTTATCCAAACTTCTTCTTTGGATGCTTGTTCGTAGTTTTCTGGTTCCAAAATAGCAAAGTTGCATGTGTCGTAAATTCTTCTAAGGGCTTTTACCCTTAGTACTGGAGACTCTAGAGTAGATTCTTCTTGTGTCACTCTTGGAGAGCTTGGTGGAGTTACGTCGTGAGTGGTGGAATCTGGTACTTCTCCTTCTTCTTGTGACGTTGACTCCTCTTGAGTAGGTATGTCTGGCAAGGTGATGTACTTCTTCTCGATCTTCTCGTCCTCCCAATTCCAGGCAGCATTTTCGTCGAACTCGACGTCTCGACTAATCATAAGCTTCTTAGTTCTTAGGTTGTAAACCCGATAGCCTTTTGATTGGTCACCGTAGCCAAGAAATATTCCTTTTTCTGTCTTTTCATCTAGCTTACTCCTTTTTTGAGCAGGGATGTGGACGTAGCAAATGCATCCAAACACTTTGAGATGCTTTGCTGAAGGCTTCCGTCCACTCCATGCTTCGACTGGAGTTTTATTTTGTACAGCTTTAGTTGGACACCTGTTTAGTAGGTATACAGCAGTATAAACTGCTTCTGCCCAGAAAGTGTTGGGAAGGCCTTTCTCCTTTAGCATGGACCTTGCCATCTCCATGACGGTTCTATTTTTTCTTTCAGCTACTCCATTTTGTTCTGGGGCGTAGCCAACAGTTAGTTGATGATGGACTCCTTCATCTTCACAAAATTTATTAAACTCCTTTGAATTGTATTCTGTGCCTCTGTCACTCCTTAGGACTTTGATTCTTTGGCCACTTTGATTCTCGACGTGGTTCTTGAATTTTCTAAAGATAGATAAAACCTCAGATCTTTCTCGAAGAAAATATACCCACGTCATTCTTGTATAATCATCGATGAATAGGATGAAATATTTATTTTGACTTGGTGTAGGTGTCCTCATCGGACCGCACACGTCCGTGTGGACAAGTTCCAATGGCTCCTTAGCTTTCCATGAAACTCCGATGGGAAGGACCGTCTCTGTTGTTTTCCAAGAAGACAGCCTTCACAAACATCTGAAATTTCTGTGATGGCTGGAAAATCTCTCATCATATTTTTCTGATGGAGAATTTTTAGTCCAGCAAAATTGAAGTGGCCAAATCTTCGATGCCATAGCCATGAATCATCAAGTTGAGCTTTCATGGCTATATCTTTGACATATTTCCATTGAATAGGAAAATTGTTATTTTTCATCTTAACAGAGGCAATGATATTTTTATATTTATCATAGATAATGCAGGTATCTCTATTAAAATATAGAGAATACCCACTTTGTATCATTTGGCCCACACTTAAGAGATTTTGTGCAAGATGAGGGACTAGATATACATTACGTATATATTTTGGGCCTTTATTTGTTTCCACGGCGATGGTGCCTTTTCCTTTGACATCTACTAATGCACCATTGCCCAACTTTACTTGTGATTTCACCGACTTATCAATATCAGTGAATATAGTTTCGTCCCCTGTCATGTGATTGCTACACCCACTATCGATGTACCATGTTTCACTTTTATTGTCATTTGCCGCTTGGCCTGCGTAGAATGTATTTTCTTCACTTTCTTTTTTTCTACATAGTTTGCTCGATTATTTGTTTTCGAGCGACAATCTTTTTCTACGTGGCCATATCTTTTACAAAAGCGGCATTGTTTTTTATTTTTAAACCGACAATCCTTCTCCAAATGATTTGTTTTCTTGCAAATACCACAAGGTGGATAATTTTCTTTTTTATAATTTCTCCTCCTCTTTTGTTTTTCCATGAGCTCCTTCCATCATTTTTACTTTGATGAGACCGTATATTTACTTTAGACTGAAAGGCACTTTCGACTGAATCTTCATCTTGTGCCATTAGTCTTTTCTCATATGCTTCTAGAGAGCCAATTAATTCACTTATTGATAGGGTCGTCAAGTCTTTAGTTCCTTCTATAGTTGTAACTATGGAGTTGTATTTTTTAGTAAGTGACACCAATATTTTCTCGACAACCCTTTGATCAGTTATCCCATCTCCATAGGCTCTCATTTGATTAACGAGTTCCTTTAATTTTCCACAATATTCTTGTACGGTCTCATAATTTTTCATTTTGGAATTCTCAAAATCTCTTCTTAGTGTTTGAAGACGAATAGTGCGTACCTTTTCCGATCCTTGAAATTCTTCTCGAAGTATATCCCAAGCCTCTTTTGCAGTCCTTGCTCCAATAATTCTTGGAAATACGGTTTCCGAGAGTGCTTGTTGGATAAAATATAGCGCCCTTGCATCCTTTTGTAGTTGATCCTTCGAAACACTTGCACCTTCTGGCGGAGCCTCGCAACCTTTTTCCACGATGTCCCATAAGTCTTGGGCCATCAAGAATGTAGTCATTTTTATGCTCCAAAAGTCATAGTTGTTCCCATCAAAAATGGGAATGGGAAATGAGGACGTGGTAGAATTGGCCATGGTTTAGTTAGTGGGTATTTGGAAAGAGTAGTTTTAGAAGTGGGTAGGTAGGACAAACGCCCGACACCAACCAAAGACGTGGCTCTGATACCACTGTTGGTGTTTTGCGGAAGCGTGTGGTTAATGTGTGTGCAAGTGTGTTTTGTGTATGAACTTTCAAGAGGGCTAAGGAAAGAACAATATGGGTAAGAAAATAATTTGCAGCAAGGGAACACTAGGGAACAACAAAAGAAAGCTTTTTTTATTTAGTTGTAGTACAAAGTACAAAGGAAGGGGAGGAGCTTACCTTTTGCTCTGCCTTTCTACGCTCCCCCCTCCTTCCCTATTTATAGGGACACTCCACCGACTTACACATCTTCTAGGAGTTTCTTTTACAATTTTTTTTTCTAGAAAACTAGGCTTTTTAAGGCAAATATCTCTGCCATTTTCAGAGATAATTCCATAGATTCTTCTAGGATTTTCTTGTATTTTCTAGCTCAAATCTTTCAAGAATTTTCTAGAAATTGGCTCAATACTTTAACAGGAGTCATACCCGCAGCTTCTCCTCAAGCAAGGTCTAGGTACAGATCTTCCTGAGTCGGTCCAGGTCGTTCTTCGCGAAAAGATGATTGCTTATTTTTTTAATGGGGAGCTCAAGACGTGCCACAAATTCGAGGAGGGAATGGCTGAGCTGTTGAAGGTGGCGATCAGTTGTGTATCCGTACGTCGTCGACATAGGCTCCCACGTATGTCTGAAGTACGGAGGAAGATCGAGGAGTTGAACGATACGTATGCTCGGTGAGTTCATATAAAAAAAAGTAAAAAATGCTTCGTGACCTAACTTCATCATGACCGCATTTGGCAACTTGAATTCACTTTAATAGTTTACAATGTTCACCATTGAAAAGTTAATTACTGTGGAAGTCGATGGGGAAGGGGGGAAAGAAACATGTGAGTTTCGCATCTTTGATGCAATTATGAACAGTAAGGAGTTTCAGGGTATTGATTACTTGTATAGTAGGAAGAACTAGTAAGGGTAACTATCTACTAACAATCTTTCATGCAATAAAAGAAGGCTCCACCCAAAAGAAATGAATCAATGACACAAAGTTTCCCCCAGCCCAAAGTTACGTGGAACAATGTGTCAATCGTCTTGGATATATCGAATTAGGATGACTTCTGGTTTCCCTTCAAGACGTGGGTGCTAGTCTAGCTCTTTCAAGATGCTTGACTTAAATAAATTTGATTCAATCTTGGTGAATGATGGCCTTACCCAGCTTTTACTTTTCGCAGGAAACAACCAGATGGGGTTCTGGAAGTTTCTGAAAGAGTTTATGGTAAGTTTTTTTAGATGTTCAATGTTGGTCTCTTGATTATTTGAAAGTGCAACATAGCAGGGTTCCGTGTTCTAATTACTTTCTTTGCTTTAGAGTTCTGGATTAATTGAGCGGGTATTCATGGCCTCTACTTTTGTATTCTACGATTTACCTTCTCTTGGGACAAAGGTACTTCAACAATAGGAGAGTCAACGGGTAGCCTCTTTGGAGGTCTACTGAGCTGTCTAAGATAAGAAACAACCTGTTTCCTGCAAAAGCAGAGTAATATCTTACCGGAGGTCTATGCTCCATTCGTTTCACGGAAAATGTTTTCCAGATTTTCCAGTGTTCGTTTCATGGAAAACCAACTACTCAAGGAAAATGTTTTCCATCAATGGAAAAAACTACCTTCAAAGATTAGGAAAATGTTTTCCACTTTTGAAAAGTGGAAAACATTTTCCATAACTTATTCCACCTTATATCTTTTTACTAACACATTTTTGTTTTATTTTTATGCTTTTTCTTTTCTTTTCTTTTCTTTCTTTCCCTTTCATCTTTCTTCCTTAGCTTGGCTGGTGGCCAGCCCCGACGGCGGCTAGCGACCGGCGACCGGCCGTGGCCGCAAGCCAGCTCAAGCTCCGCCCCAGGTCGGCGAGGCTCCGCCTAGCCCGATCTGTGGAAGCCGAGCCCGCCCGAGCTCGATGAGCAAGGGCCTCGCCAGCTTGGGGCGGAGCTCCGGCCTCGCCCGGAGGTCCGGCGAGCCACGAGCTCACCGGATCTGGCGGCGGAGCTCGGGCTTGCCTCGGATCGAGAGCCCGAGCTCCGCCGCGATCCGATGAGATCGCGGCTCGCCGAGCCCGACGAACCTCCGGCGAGCTCGGGTGAGATCAGCCGAGCCTCGAGCTCGCCGGATCTAGCGACCGGATCTTGGTCACCGCCGGGCGTCGGCCATCGTCGGGCGTGTGGCGGCGGAGGAAGGAGGAAGGAGGAGGAAAAGAAAAGGAAAAAATAAAGAAAAAGAAAAAAGAAAAATTTTGATTTTTTAAAATATAAATAACTAAAATTTTATTTTTTAAAAATATAAAAAAATAAAACTAATGAACGGTGGAAAATAATAAAAATTGTATTTTCTAAAAAATACAAATATTTTTGTTCAATTAAAAATATTAAAATTCAATTTTTTGATAATTTTTCATAAACAATTAAATTAGTTAATGCACTGTGGAAAATGTTTTCCACTCAAAATTTTAGTTTCAGCCGAACACCAGAAAATATAGTCATTTTCCTGGAAAATGACTTATGGGAAAATGTTTTCCAGGGATGGCCTATTTTCCGCGAACGAACGGACCCTAAATCTTCTTAAAATTGGTTCAGCTATAGGCAGTTCTGGTCCTAATTCTATTCTTGATTAGAGTCTACAACAAACAATTTCATAATCCTTAACCAGAATGTTCTTAGAAACCCCCTCCAATTGAATCTTTCTAGTTCCTTCTATTTGTTTCCTCACACTAGATTCTACCACATATTTGTAATTGTACATTATGTTTTCATTGAATATAATACCATCAGTTCTTATTGTTTTCCTATTTTGTTCATCCACACATCGATAGTCAAAATAATCAGAACCATATCCAATGATAAAACATTTCCGAATCTCCGCATCAATCTTGTTTATATTTTAAAAATCAATGTGCACTTATTAAACAAAACTGCAATGTTTAGAAATTTACTTTCTTTCCAGTCTTTTTTTTTTTTTTTTGGTAGCTTGAAATCAAGTGGACCTGAAGGTCCTATGTTGATTAGGAAGTTGCTTCGTTACCTACATCTGCTCAAAACGTTTTGGATAATCCTACATGCGTCCTCATACTTCTCGCATGCTTATGCAGAGTTTAGTTCATCCTCTCAGCTCGGTTTTGCAACAGTCTGTTGGGAACCGGTCTAGTCATCCTGATTTCATTCTATGCAAAAAACTTCTTGAACTCACTATTATCATACTCACTGCCACTGTCACCTTAGACATTTAACCTTAATCTGGTCTCATTCTCCGTTTTAGCTTTTCACGTATTAAGAGCAACAGACAAAACAATTTTTTTTTTTTTAAAATAAAGTCATACTTTCTTGTAGAGATGTTAAATGGGTTGTGCAACCCATTTGTGGACCCATTTATGATTAAATGGGTCATTAATGGGTCAAGCTTTATTTCATAAAGCTTTATTTTATGCATGCTTCTAGTCATGGAGGAATGATTCGCACTCATTTTTTCATTGTCCACCACAGAGTATTATGAACTTTTCCGATTTTAAATGTAGGATGGGGCATGTACCTGAATTGAAGTGAACTACCTTTACTCGGTCACAGCTTGATTCATTTAAGTTCAGTTCCACTTGGTCCAGTCCAGCCATAGAGTTACTGAAAAACAGTTTGACCAATTGGCGAGACACATACAACACAGACGTGGAATAGACAGTCATCTCTCAGATGAAGGGATTGTTTTGGCTAGTAGGACCATGCAATTCTCCTATAATAACTATCACATAATTTCATTCTAATTAGATGTAAATCTATGAAATAAATTTCTTTGGACTCAAAATATATGAAATAACTATCACTCATAAAAGATCACTTTGGACTCAAAATTTCACAAGTTGTAGCCATTGTCTGCTGGGATAGGGTGCTTATCACCACGGTTTATACTTCAAGGAAATTTCCATTGAATGAAATAAATTTCCTTAAAGTTGCCGCGCGTTCTGCAATTGCCTGAATTCTCTTTATGGCCATTATTGCTTAACATTTTCATGTAAAATAGGTGAGAACACGGAATCTGTGAAGTGGGAAGGAATAGCAGCTGTGGCAGAAACAAACATGGAGGTAACTTCTGTCAGTGACTCAGCATCCTCATCGGCTGTCAATGATGGCAGTGTGGAAGCTACTGCTGTAGGTGTCTCCAACTCATCGCAATTCCCTGCTATGATGCTGCCAAAACAGGAAAAACCATACCAGCAGAATGTCTCATCATCATCAACCTTCATGTCATCTGGATATGACTACGAGGTTTTCCTGAGTTTTAGGGGGCTAGATACTCGCTTAGGCATTACAAATTTCCTCTATACTAGGTTGTTAGGGGCTAGAATCCACACATTTAAGGACGATGAAGAGCTCCATGTTGGTGAGAAATTTGAAACTGAGTTGCTCAAAGCTATTAGCCAATCAAAAATTGCAATTCCCATCTTTTCCAAGGACTACGCCTCTAGTAAATGGTGTCTTAATGAGTTGGTCCAAATGGTGGAGTGTAGTAAAATAGGGAGACAGAAGTCCGTCATCAAAGTGGGTCTTATAAAGAAGCCTTTATTTCGCATAAGGAGAAATTTGGTGCCAACGTTCATAAGTGGGAAGCTGCTCTCAACTACATTGGCTATCTACAAGGATGGGACAATTCGAAGAGGGATAGGTATGTCATTTTCTGAGTTATCATTTTGGCGTGATATTCCATAATATTACATTTTCTTCTTATTATGTTTTCCCTTTCCCTTCCATGATATTAGAGGTGAAGGAGAACTGGTAGAAGAGATTGTCCAGGAGGTTATAAATCAGTTGAAAATGGCTTGTCTGCCGATAACAGACTGCTTGATCGGAGTTGAAAGTCATGTGAAGAAGATTGATACAATGATGTGTGCTGATTCGAAAGACATAAGAATTCTTGGAATCCATGGTATGGGGGGCGTTGGAAAGACTACTCTTGCCAAAATCATCTACAACCGGCTGTCACATCTATTTGAAGCTTGTTGCTTCCTTTCTGACATCAGGGGAACTTCAGAGCTTAAGGGCATCGAAGTTTTGCAAAATCAACTAATCTCTGATGTTCTCAAAAGAAAGGGGTCAAACATTAACAATGTTGAGGAAGGAATCAAGATAATACAAAATAGTTTATGCAATAGAAAGGTTCTGGTACTACTTGATGATGTCGGTCAAATGGTTCATTGGGATGCACTGATAGGAAAAGCTGCATTGCTTGGTTTAGGAAGTAGAATCATCATAACTAGTAGAAACAAGGATATTGTCGATGTTCTTGAGTTTTGCTATCCATATGAGCTTATGAGCATGAACTTCAATCAATCTCTTCAACTTTTTTGCAAACATGCTTTCGGAAGAGATTACCCTACGGATGATTATGTTGCTTTCTCCACAGAAGTGGTCAAAAGTACAGGAGGTCTTCCTCTTGCTCTTGAGGCTATAGGTAAACTACTTCCGTGTAGAAGCAGACATGTTTGGGATGCGATATTAAAGAAGTTGAAACAGGTTCCTCTCAAAGAAGTAAAACAGAAGTTGAAAATAAGTTATGATGCCTTGGATGATTGGCAAAAGCATATCTTTCTTGATATAGCTTGTCTTTTCGCTGGATTTGATCAAAGGAGAGCACTCTGCTCGTGGAAAAATTCCAATCTCTTCCCAGAAGTAGATCTTGAGGTCCTTCAGAAAAAGTCTTTGATTAAAATCAGTGAAGACAAGAAGATATTGATGCACGATCAGCTCAGAGGCCTTGGTAGAGACATTGCTCATCGAAAATTTGATAAAGAACGAGAAAAACAGAATCAGTCGTGGAACCATGAGGAAGGTTTGGATGGGGTGATGGAAACGAAGGTAAATTTGCATTTCGATTACTTTATCCTCATCAACTTGACAAGTTTAGGCCTTTTTCACTGTGCTGTGATTGTATGCTCAATAATATTTAAGGAAGGTATTTCTTATCTCATGATTAGTATTGACTTGTTTTTTGGTTATACTAATGCTTAGATTTATTTTTTATGTTCGGAACAACCGTATATAATTGTTGAAGTGAGGGTTTTCCTTGCTCTCCTGTTTTGCCGTCGCAGGGAACAAAAAAAATTGAAGCTCTTTGCCAAAAGTTTGACCCTCAGTTGCTATATTATTTTGCAAACGAAGAAGTCGAGAGGCCGTCTAGTCAAAGATACACTGAAGTGAGGGTTTTCCAGAAAAATTGGCCTTCAAATGATTTCCCAGCCAATCTACAAAACAAGACACTTTTGCTTTCCAAGTTGAGATGGCTTTTGTGGCGTCATTTTCCCATTGAAGTTAAGATCACCAATTTTTCCATGATGAACATAGTCATTCTGCATTTGGGGCACTGCCCTAGTCTAGTTGACGTTCAAAGCATTGAAGGCTTAGCAAGTCTCAGGATTTTGAACCTCATAGAAATTCCGCTACTGGAGAGATTACCTGAGCTATCAAACTTAAAGAAGCTCAATGAACTGCAATTAGGGCACTGCCATCATCTGATCGACTTGCAAAGCATAGAAGGCTTGGGGAATCTCAGAACTTTGAAGCTCATAGAAATTCCGCTACTGAAGAGATTACCTGATCTATCAAACTTGAAGAAACTCACTGAACTTCACTTGCGATACTGCCATGGTCTAACTGAAATAAAAAGCTTTGATGGTTTGGAGAATTTGATGATCTTGAAGCTAGGTGAACTTCCTCTACTTGAGAGGTTGCCCAATTTATCGAACTTGAGGAAGCTTACGCATCTTGACCTACGACAATGTCATAATCTCGTGAAGATTCAAGGAAGACTGGAGTCATTGGAAGACTTGAACATAAAAGGATGCAGATCTTTAGATGAGATGTTTGATCCAGCTTCGAGTTTCAAGAAACTAAAATCTTTGCGAATACATGATTGTGAGAAGTTACATCTTGACAGGATATGGGCCTCGAAATTTGAAAGATCTGATAAGGTATATGGAAATTCGAGATGTTTGATACTGAGTAAAATGGGCATTTGCGTTTGTCAGCTAGGTAGACAGTTCTTTTTGCCATCGCTTCCATAGTGAAAACAAATAGACATGTAATGCACACATTGTGTCTAAAGAAGAGTTGATCAGGTCATCCTCTTGTCATTACAATCTGAGGGGGATATGATTTTCTTCAAATACAACTACTAATTTTGTCCACTACAAGAGTTGATTAGGTCATCCTCTCATCATGGTTTAATTGGAGTTTTACTGATTCCATAGATCCATATCGTCTTATCAAAATGTCAATACTCATTGTGTACACTCGTATTGTATCTTCTGAAAAGCTAGTACACTTGATAAAACCGAACAGCAGCTTGAGAGGTCAAGCCAATGGTTGTCCCAGAGCTTAGCAAGTTGGTTGACCATTTCGATGTCTCCATGTGGAAGACTCATTGATCTTCTCGAGCTTATGACATGACTCATATTATGAGTACACTCTCTGGTTGCATTTTTGCTATTTATAGGTGGAGACAATTTGAACAGTCATAAGCATTTGTTCCTTATATATTGTGGGTAAAGAAAATTTACCTATGATTTTAAGAAATTATAAGGGAAAAAATGTGCCGGCAGGTAATTTTTCCAAGAAAAATGAGTTAAATATATATTGAATTAGCATCTAATCAACCTAGCTACATTTCGTAATCAAATTTAAGACTTCATATTTTAATTATCATCACACGTTCACTTACCTAAAAAATCAGATGGATGATTACGTGTTTGGACACATTGAGAGAAATATAAGGCAATTTCGATGAATTTTGTTCAAGACAATACCAATCGACACACTCAGTGTATCCTGCAAAATGCATCAACACACCACATTATTTTGATTATTTATTGGCATTTTGGTAATTTTAATATTTTTTGTTCAGTAGATATTACTATTCCAAAACATATTTTTACGATAGCAACAACTTCAAAGTATTGTCGCGACCAATTTTTCGGGTGAACCACCTAAAATTTGGCTAATGGATTATTAAGCCTAGACTTAATTCGGGCTCTCCCAAGCCCATACCAATTCGCGACTTAAGATTCAAGTTCTTAACATGCAATTGATTTTTTAATCAGGAGTCGCCACTAATCTATTTTTTTGGTGGGTCGATTAGAAACCCAAGTAAAGTAACGGAGTTTCACTTTACTCCTACGAATCGGAGACTATGGGTACGGGACTTGGTTACACTAGATTTCTCTAATGCCCTTTCGGTACCATTTCTTTTTAATTTTTCAAAATATTTTTTGCAAGCAACTGATTTATTTTAACCTATTTTCCTAACATGTGAGGTGATCATGGGTGCGCAATCCACCAATTTAACACCCAGATAAACAATAAATAAATTGCAAAAACTTACCTCAAAGCAACGAAAGCATCTGCAATGTTAGGTTAAAAACCACCTCAACAACCCTGGATATGGTTTCTAATAAACACGCAATTTCTTTTTGTTTTCACTTAATTAATAAAAATCATGCAATATGCAATGCAATATTAACTAAATGACATAATTCTAATGTCATGCAATTTCTAATTAAAGGAACCTAGCAATGATCACTAAATGGCATGCATTTCATGAATCTAATTCTAAATAACATGCAATGACATTTTTTTTTTTAAAAAAAAACATGCAATTCATCCTAAAGGATTAAAATTAATTTATCCTAAGTCATTTTTTGTATTTTTTCATGAAATTCGAAATTAGGTTAAATGTGAAAATTATCTAGCTAGATTAAGATCCTATTTAATTTATATTAGGATGCCAAGCTGTCGCGACCAATTTTTCGGGTGAACCACCTAAAATTTGGCTAATGGATTATTAAGCCTAGACTTAATTCGGGCTCTCCCAAGCCCATACCAATTCGCGACTTAAGATTCAAGTTCTTAACATGCAATTGATTTTTTAATCGAGTCGCCACTAATCTATTTTTTTGGTGGGTCGATTAGAAACCCAAGTAAAGTAACGGGAGTTTCACTTTACTCCTACGAATCGAGAACTATGGGTACGGGGACTTGGTTACACTAGATTTCTCTAATGCCCTTTCGGTACCATTTCTTTTTAATTTTTCAAAATATTTTTTGCAAGCAACTGATTTATTTTAACCTATTTTCCTAACATGTGAGGTGATCATGCGGGTGCGCAATCCACCAATTTAACACCCAGATAAACAATAAATAAATTGCAAAAACTTACCTCAAAGCAACGAAAGCATCTGCAATGTTAGGTTAAAAACCACCTCAACAACCCTGGATATGGTTTCTAATAAACACGCAATTTCTTTTTGTTTTCACTTAATTAATAAAAATCATGCAATATGCAATGCAATATTAACTAAATGACATAATTCTAATGTCATGCAATTTCTAATTAAAGGAACCTAGCAATGATCACTAAATGGCATGCATTTCATGAATCTAATTCTAAATAACATGCAATGACATTTTTTTTAAAAAAAAAACATGCAATTCATCCTAAAGGATTAAAATTAATTTATCCTAAGTCATTTTTTGTATTTTTTCATGAAATTCGAAATTAGGTTAAATGTGAAAATTATCTAGCTAGATTAAGATCCTATTTAATTTATATTAGGATGCCAAGCTGTCGCGACCAATTTTTCGGGTGAACCACCTAAAATTTGGCTAATGGATTATTAAGCCTAGACTTAATTCGGGCTCTCCCAAGCCCATACCAATTCGCGACTTAAGATTCAAGTTCTTAACATGCAATTGATTTTTTAATCAGGAGTCGCCACTAATCTATTTTTTTGGTGGGTCGATTAGAAACCCAAGTAAAGTAACGGGAGTTTCACTTTACTCCTACGAATCAGAGACTATGGGTACGGGGACTTGGTTACACTAGATTTCTCTAATGCCCTTTCGGTACCATTTCTTTTTAATTTTTCAAAATATTTTTTGCAAGCAACTGATTTATTTTAACCTATTTTCCTAACATGTGAGGTGATCACGCGGGTCGCAATCCACCAATTTAACACCCAGATAAACAATAAATAAATTGCAAAAACTTACCTCAAAGCAACGAAAAGCATCTGCAATGTTAGGTTAAAAACCACCTCAACAACCCCTGGATATGGTTTCTAATAAACACGCAATTTCTTTTTGTTTTCACTTAATTAATAAAAATCATGCAATATGCAATGCAATATTAACTAAATGACATAATTCTAATGTCATGCAATTTCTAATTAAAGGAACCTAGCAATGATCACTAAATGGCATGCATTTCATGAATCTAATTCTAAATAACATGCAATGACATTTTTTTAAAAAAAAAAACATGCAATTCATCCTAAAGGATTAAAATTAATTTATCCTAAGTCATTTTTTGTATTTTTTCATGAAATTCGAAATTAGGTTAAATGTGAAAATTATCTAGCTAGATTAAGATCCTATTTAATTTATATTAGGAATTAGATTGAGCTAAATCCTAATTTAAACTAAAATATTATCTTAACCTAAATAATCCTAAAATGCAATATATCTAAAAAAAGCCTAAACTTATAATAAATAAAAAAAATAATCTAAATTAAACTAAGTGCAATTTAACCCTAATATGCAATGACATGCAAAATATGCCCTAATTCTACATGACAAGTGTATGATGATTTTTTATTGTTTTATTAATTTTCGAAATTTATAATTGCCAAATAATTAAACATGCAACTCAATTTGAAATCTAGCAACCTAAATTGATTGATTTGATTTTTTCTTTTTTTTTATATTTAATTTTTATTTTTATTTTTTTTAAAATTTCGAAATAATAAAACTCCTATCCTAAACATGCAAGATAACCCTAAATCATGCAATATTCTAATTCAAACATATTTCAAAATAAACAAAGCAATCAAGACAAACCAAACCAAAGATATCATACATTATTCAGATCGAGGGACAATGTTTCGCTAGTAAAATCAATAAATTGATCTTAAGCCTTAAAGATCAAAATATCAATTTTATTCCCGCTTAATTAATTATTTCATCTAAAGCCTTATAGATGAAATAAAAAATTTAGGTGCGGTTGCGAATCATTTAGCATGTCATAATTTCTAAATATGCATAGGGAAACATTTTAGCTAAAGGAAAACAAGAAATAAATAAAATATAGATAAAATAAATTTGCATAATAAAATAATGTAAATCTACCTAATTTGATTTTTTCAAAAACAGGACTTGCAGCCGTGGGGTTCGATCGGGGTGGCTCGGATCGATGGTGAGGGCTTCGGGTCGCGAACTCCTACCGGCGCGGACTCCGGCGAAGCGGGGGACGGCGGCGGCGGCGGGAGAGGCTCCGGTGGCGTCGGGTCGCGGCAGGGGCAGCAGCACGGCCGCGGGCCGAGTGTTGGGCGCGGCGAGCGGGTCGCGGAGGCGGGCCGTGCCGCGTTGGCGCGGGAGTAGTGCAGGTTTCGGGCGTCGGGTTGAAAGGTGGACGGAGCGGCGAGACCGGTGGCGCAACGTGGCGGTGCGGAGGCGCGGCGGAGCTCGGAGATCGACGGGCAGCGTCGCGGGTGGGCGGGAGCGTAGTCGTCGGGCGCCCGGCGTCCGGTGCTGCTGGTGCGGTGAGATCGGTGGCGCAACGTGGCGTACGGAGGCGTGGCGGAAATCGGAGCTCCGGTGTTGACCGGTGGCGCAGTCACGGGTGCGAGGTGTGGCGGTGGGCGTCGGAGGCACGCGGCAGCGTCGGAGCAGCTCGGGTTTCAGTGGCACGGCGTCGGCGAGGGCGGGAGCGGTCGTCGGGCGCCCGGCGTTCGGGCTTCTGGTGCGGCGAGATCGGGGCGATAGATGGCGAGATGCGGCCAAAACCAGGGTGCAGTTCGGAGAACAAACGGTGGTGTAGCAAGAAGAACCCTTGGAGAAGATGAACAGTAGGAGTCTTGTCAATTTTTTTTATTTTTCCCTCCTCTCTCTCGTCTCCTCACGTCCTCTCTCCCTCTGCTGTACCTGTTCCTGACTTTTTCCTTTTCTTGTCAGAGAAAGAAAAGAGAAATGGCTTCTCCTTTGACCAAGACGGACGAAGGATTTTTCCTCGCACGAATTTTCTATCCAATTTTTTCTTTCTGCAAATTTTTCTGAATTCGCTTCCTCCCCCCACATCTGTACGATCGCCTTGTTTTATAGTGATTTCTGGACAGCCGGTCTTCATGGCAACTTTCAAACTTCCTTTTTCCTTTGCCTTAATTCATGTAAATTGGAACGAAATTTTGCAATCAATTTGATTTTTCCTTGGATATTTCGATTCCTTCCCTTTTATCAAACTCCTTACTTTTTTATTTATCTAATTTCTTTGATTGAAAATTTGCTTCCATATTTACTATGAATTAAATATTCACCGGAGCGAGGATGGTTAATCAGAATTTCCACATTCCATTCATAACCAATCGAATCAATTTTCCCCTTTTTTATTTTTTTCTTTTCAAAAAGCAATTTTATTTTTCCAAAATTTTCCTAGATTTGCTAAAAATAGGTGTCAACAAGTATTATCTACAACATTGAGATGGTTACGTGTTTGGACACATTAAGAGAAAGATAAGGCAATTTCGATGAATTTTGTTCTAGACAATACCAATCGGCACACTCAGTGTATCCAGCAAAATGCATCAACACGCCACATTATTTTGATTATTTATTGGCATTTTGGTAATTTTTAATATTTTTTGTTAATTAGATATTACTATTCCAAAACATATTTTTATGATAGCAACAAGTTCAAAGTATTATCTACATCACATTTTAAGATATATCTTATTGAATATTTTTGTAACATCCAAACATCTTGTGCTTCTTTCAATTCAATGCAAAATTTTCTCATTAAGATGTTAAAAGCCATCGGCATTTCACTACCTTGATATTAAATCATCGAGAAATAACTCAAAAAGTCCTAAATATATTGTACCATACAGATGATAGTTCGGATATACCTAATGTCTAACTTGAGTTCACTTATTTATTCTTTCACGGAATTCATCAGAGCTCACATCTAGCATCATAGACAGATAAAGTAAAATATGTGGGTTATTTTACTTTCGGACATAGTAAAATATTATGTCCTCATCTTAACACTTAGTTAAGATGACATATATATTTTAAGCTTGAGCTTTCGATTATCACCTAGATAATAAGCTTTAAAATCGTATCATCTCTATTTATCACATAGTAAATAGATGCGATTATCCATGTGAGTAGGCTAATTTTTTATCTATCCGACATACTTTTTCGATTATATAATGCACTAAGCATTAAGATGCATAAACGTCAAACAAAGATTCATAGGCATTAATAATGAAAACATAAATTCATTAAATGTGAACACTTAAGAGAAATTATAATATTCAGTATATCAGTCTCTACATAGTCCTAGAGATTTCACATGGTCACAGAACACATCTATAGGTATTAGCTTGGTCATAGGATCTGCTACCATTCTATGCGTAAATATGTACTGTAAGTTCATATCTTTTCGTACAACTATATTTTTGATAAAATTATACTTGGTATCTATATGTTTGATCTTGCCATGATATTTTGGATCTTTGATATACGCTATTGCTGCTTGGCTATTACAGTTAACCAACAATGAGTTTGCAACATTCTCAATAACACCTAAATAATGCAAAAACCTCTTAAGCCAAACACCTTGTTATATTGTTGTTGACCAATGCCACGAACTTAGCTTTCATCATAGACAAGGCTATACATGTTTGTTTCTTATTGCTCCAAGATATGGCGCCATTATTCAATAAAAAAACAAATCCAGAGGTAGATTTTCTTTCATCTAAATCTCATCCCCAATCAGCATCTGATAGTCTTCAAGTCGCAGATCATTTCCTTGGTAACTTAGCGTATAATCAGCAGTTCCCTTCAAATACTTCAGTATTCTTTTAATAGCTTTCCAATGTGCTTGACCTGGATTGGATTGGTATTTACTCACCATTCCAACTAAAAAACATATGTCAGGTCTTGTATACATCATAACATACATTAAACTTCCGACAGCACTAGCATAAGGAACATGTTGCATTTGTTCCTTCTCTTGTGGAGTCTTTGGACAAATTTTATGGCTAAATCATTCACATTTTGCAATATGAATCTATGGGTTTACAATCTTGGATACGAAATCATTCAAGAACTTTATTTATGTATGTTTCTTGTGAAAGAGATAATGATCTCTTCAACGATCTCTTGAAATCTTAACTCTAAGAATGTATGCAACTTCACCCATGTCTTCCATCTCAAAGTTGGAAGATAACCAACTCTTGATGGTATTAACAAATTCCATATTGCTTCCAATAATCAGTATGTCATCAATGTATAATGATATGATCGCAAATTGATTTTTGGATCTTTTGATATATACACAATGATCATTATCAATCATTGAAAAATCATATGTCATTATGACATTATAAAAACGTATATGCTATTGTCTCGACGATTGCTTAAGGCCATATATTGATCTTAAAAGTCGACATACCTTTTGTTCATGACCTTTCATAATGAAACCAATTGGTTGTTCTATATATATTTCTTTCTTTAATTCTCCACTGAGAAAAACAATCTTTACATCCATTTGATATAACTCAAGATCCATACTAGCTACTATTGCTAGAATAATGCGAATCAAGATAAATCTCACTACAGGAAAAAATGTTTCCTTATAATCAATTTTTTCCTGTTGATTATACCCCTTCGTCACAAGATGAGCTTTATGTCTTTTTATTGAACCATTAGCTTTACACTTTATTTTGAGAACTCACTTGTTCCCAATAGCTTTGCGTCCTTTTGGAAGATCAACTAGTCCACAAACATGGTTTGATTTCATTGACTCAATTTCCTCTTCCATTGCATGCATCCATTTTTCCTTATTATGGCAAATTAGGGCTTTATTTACATTTCTTGGCTTATTTTCATCTTGTGGAGTAACCATAAAAGTTTTTCCTTCAATGTCAAAATGTCCACTGAAAATACTTTTGCAACTTATTTGCTGTATGGGAGATTGTACACTTTGCATATCATTCCTCATTATGCCCCCACTCGGATGAGATAATGATTATATTGTTTCATCATGTGGTTGTAATTGAGAGTGAGTTGAATTAAATTCATCACTTCTTATATTACTCCCACTTGAACGAACTCTACTAAATTTATTATCTTGATCCAATGTCTCATAGAGGGAGTAATCATCACCTATTTCGACATTCTTAGGAAATTTATTATTTAAGAATGTGATATTCTGTGATTCGAATTCAGTTTTATTCCCACTTCCTTGCTCACCTATAAACAAATACATTTTCGAGTGTTTTGAGTATCTTATGAAAATACTATTATTGACTCTGGGACCCAATTTTCCAAACTTATGAGAGGGCTTATGAGTATAGGCAGCATAACCCCACGGTTTAAGAAAATTTAGTTTGGTTTTCTACTTGTCTATAATTTATATGGAGTGAAAGTAACTGATTTGGAAGGCACACGGTTAAGTATATAGACAGTAGTTAATAAAGCATCACTCCAAAATATGATAGGTAAGTTAGCATGTGCCATCATGGATCTAACCATTTCCAGTAGGGCTCTGTTTCTTCTTTCCGCAACATCATTTTGTTGAGAAGTGTAAGGAATAGACATGTCTTTCTATTCATTTTTCATCACATAAATTTCTAAACTCATTAGATAAATATTATTGACCTCGATCGAATCTCACTACTTTTATTTTCTTATCTAATTGATTTTTTACCAAGCTCATAAACTTTTTGAAACAACTCAATGCTTCAAATTTATGAGAAATCAAATAGACATATTCGAATCAAGTATAATCATCTATAAATGTGATGAAATAAACAGTCCCATGCCTTTCTCTCACATTCATTGGACCACAAATGTCAGAATGAATTAAATGCAAAGGAAATTCAACTCTTTTATATTTTCCAAATGGTTTCCTTGTTGTTTTCCCTACTAGGCAATGCTCACACATGAGTAAATCGACTTTTTTAATGTTGCCGAACAAGCTCTCTTTGGCTAGTCTATTCATATGTTGTTGGTCAATATGATCAAGTCTAGCATGCCACACATTTTAATCATTATCATATGAATTTGAAGATGTGAAAAGGGAATAACAAACATTGGTATTACCATAATTAACATTCAATACAATAAAACCATTTAGAAAATAACCACAACCATAGTAGTTTGTATTCAAATACAAATCCACACAATTATTATGGAAGTTCAAACTAAAATCAAGCTTTACTAACATTAAAACAAACACTAAATTCCAATAAATTTCTGGAGCATATAATACATCATGTATGAACAAAGTGCGTCCACCAGGCATGTTCAATTGACAAGTGCTAATCTATTTTACTTCGACTTTAGAGTTATTTCCTACATAGATCCACTTAGTTCCAGTCAGTACTCGTCGAAATTCTATGAAGGATTCTCTATCCTTTGTTACATGGTCTGTTGCTCCTGAATCTACAATCCACAAATGATTAGATTCAATTAAGAATACAAAACTTGACATATAAGTAAAGTTCTTAAGAGTACAATGGGTGACTACCTTCTTTGGCTCACAACAGATTTAGTATAGTGACCCTTCCGTCACAATTATAACATTTCACCCTTGAAATTTTCTTCACTCAAGACATTTTCCTCTCTTATGTTAGTTAACTCTTATTTTCTTGTTAGTAGGACTTGATCCCTTGCATTTCCACCTTTTAAACGAATCAATGCACTTGCACTTACAGCTCGAAACCCCTTTTGAGCTAGAACCAGCGCATCAAATATTTGTTTCCCGCTCAAATGCCTTTAGGCGGTCCTCTACTAGTTCAAAGTGGCACACAACATCCTCAAGTTCTTGCATAACATGATTAAGAGCTTTTATTGCTTTTTACTTTTCAAGCACATATTGAATTTTAATATTCAATATTTCACAATTCTCGTCGTTCAATTTCTCTTCTTTGTTCAACTCAGCAATTATGCTCTTAGTTGCTGAAGCCATCGATCTAAACATATCAGACACATATACACGAATTATTAATACCTATCATTTATGCATCAATTTTGCATAAACTCATCTCATTAATGAATAATTTCAAATAATGTTTCAGAATTAAAAGGTCATTATGTTTCCAATCATCATCCAAAACCCTAACTTGAAATTATCATTAACATAATCGTTCATGCAAAAAATAAGTTTAGCAAAGTTACTGAAACTTTTTTGAACATTTCACAAAGAATTGTAAATTAACATACTAATTTATTATCAAAGTTACAAAAACTTTCTTGAACTTACCATAAAGAATTGTAAATTAGTATGTTAATTTACAACAATAGATAACATTGAACTTTCAATAATTAAACATGTCCATTATACTAAGTAATATATTTAGAGGAAAAATATCAACACATAAAGAGATATTTACGCCTAAAACATCTCAAACTAATCTAAGAAAAAATAAATAATTAAACTCAAATATTCTCATTTACACTAAGTCAAATTCTTTAAGAATTTTGAAGGCACATTGGTCAACCACAAAAAAACCTTTGGAGAGCCCTCATGCCACCTCCAAGGTGCATTCATTCTGCATCATGTGACACTCAACCCAAGGGTTAAAGTCTTGGTTAACTCGATTCTATAGTACTCTCTTACCAAAGCTATAACAAGCCTCCTATAATCTGGGACCACGTTGATATCTCATAAGTGATCTAACACTGCTTGCTATTTAGGTGGAAGAGTGTTCATTAAAATCGGCATCTTCTCAAAATCTAGCATAAAATAACAATTTCAGATGATTTCTTGTATCATATAATTGATAATGACCACATCTGATACTACATCATCGTCATTCCAACGATAATTAGCTAATTATGTAGGCATGCATGCAAAACGCATCATGGTTCTTACAACAAATGCAAAACAAAAGGGGATTACTTATAATCCACAACGAACAAAATTGGAAAAACATAATTTTCCTTCTTTTTTTTTGCCGATCAACGATGGTCAGTGCCGGTCAATGGTATTCAATACCTATCAACGGCTAAAGTCAACAGTCAATGGTCAACGAAGTCAATGGATCGGGTCAGGCCAGAAGGGTCGGGTCGGGTCAAACTGACCCATCCAGGTGACGTCATCATGACGTCATCGACACGTGCCCTACATGTGCGCAGGCAATCGCCGGCTGACGTCACTATGACATTAGGTGGCACGTGACGTCAGCTAGCACGTGCACGGCACGGGCCAGCGGTTGCCGCACACGTGCCACACACACGTGTGCGTTGCACACGCTTAGGGGAACTGCCTCATCATGTTTGTTGCATGCGCCAACGACTTCGAATCTTCTGGCTGTGTGTGGTGGCGCATCCAGTGGCCCCCAATGGCTAGCCACCCATCGTTTTTCTCATCTCGACGAGAACTATGACCCTTATCTATCATAAACGAGTTTTGATTTACAAAAAGTCATAAACGGGGGGTGAATAGTATGCGGTGTCGGGATTTCCATCCCCGAGCGACCAACAGCAACATTTGACAAAATTTTAACCATAAAGCAACTTATAAATATCAACACTTATCGGGAAACATGAACAACATTGCTCTGATACCAATGTTGAGAAACGGATTCCCAAAATAACGATCCAACACTCAATTGAACACAAAAAACGAACACGGAAAGCATCCCCATAAAACATGTTACACTGATCATAAGGTACATTACGAAGTCGAACATATCTTGTCTTTCACAAATTAAACACCATTGTCGCAGTTTGATAAGGAATTCTAATATTGTTCTTCAAGAGGAGCACTTGTTTTTGGGGAAAAACTGAGAGAGCACAGAAAACAGAGAGAATGTGTTTTCTCTTATTTTCAGATTACGTAGCAACCACTCAGATTTCTCTTTTTATTCAAAAATCCACATTTTCTTTTATCTACAATAACTGCACTCTTCTTCTATGGGCCCTTCACTTATGGGCCGGGGTTTTGGCCCAACATGGGCGGATGGGCTTAAGTAGCCCTATCAAACATAAAAAAACCCATCAAAAACAATTAGAAAGAAAATAAAGAGTGGCGAACTAGATTCTCCTTTTTGACAATTTTATAAAATTTCAAGTTTGACATGTTTGAGAACTTAGGTTGGCATACCATTGATACCGATTCTTTGATATTTCATGCAAAATCAACTATGAAACAATCATTTTTTTTTCCTATTATTCCGATTGACTCTGTTGTTACATGCATTATATATGGCATAAGATACTAGGTGCAGTCTAAGCTAGGGGTGTGTTTATTTTGGGGAAAGTGTTCTTCGGGATTTGATTTTATGAACTTTCACCTGTTTGGTTCATAGAAATAACTAGTCAATCAAAAACACTTTCCGGTCAATGAAAATATTCATGTATAAATTTAGGAAAGTGAATTCTTAAATCTAAAGAGGTGAAAACATTTTTTCGGAGTTGCTAATCTCAAATTTTTCAATTTTCAATTTTTAATTTTCTTTCTTTTTTTCCTTCCCTTTCTTTTTATTTCTTACTTAGTCGGTGTCGAGGCCTTGGCAATCAACCACAAGCACGGGCTATCGAGGCTCACGCTTGTGGGCACGAGATTGAGGTTGCAGGCCTCGCATGAGGTAGACGCTTGATGAGATTTGGCAAGCTTGAGCTCGAAATCGCCAACCTTGCGCAAGGTTGAGCCTAGTTGGTTCATGCCTATGCTTCGAGCTGGAGGCTAGCAAGCTTGAGTCTCACCAAATCTTGGCAAGCTTTGAGCTTGAGTTCGCTTGTGGTTGTGACTAGCCGATTGTAGTAGAGAAAGGAGGAAAAAGAAAAGAAAAGACAAGACAAGAAAAAATAAAAAAGAAATTATTTAAAAGTTCGATATTTTTTTGGCCTAAGATAAAGTCATGAGATTGAAATCATTTATTAATAAGACCCAAATATATAGAAAAAAAAATCATTTTACATTACTAAATAAAAGGAATATTACTCATATTCCTATAAAAGGCTTTTCCAAAAATATTTTCTTTTATTATAAAATATTTTGGTGTTTAGATGATGAAAATTAATAAAATAAAGTAATTTAAAATAATTTTTTTAAATACTTTTAAAAAAATATAAAAAAGTTATTTGAAAGTTCGGTATTTTTTTTTTGGCCTAAGATAAAGTCATGAGATTGAAGTCATTTGTTAATAAGACCCAAATATATACAAAAAAAAAATCATTTTATATTACTAAATAAGGGAAAATTAATCGTATTCCTATAAAAGGCTTTTTGGAAAATATTTTCTTTTATCATTAAATTTTTCATGAAATAAATGCACCCTACATTTGTGTGTATATATACCAATTGAAGTATCATGACATGCGTCCAAAAATATGAGGACGGAACTAGAGAGCTATTACAAGTTCATTCAATCTCTTATTGGGTATTATTTTAGTTCCAACAGAATCCAATATGCCAAATTCCCTAGGTTTCCGGCTGGGTTGAGTTTTCATATGTTTCTAGCAAATGAATAGGTCATTATAGTATTCTTACATTTACCAAAAGAAAAAAAAAAGGTCATTATAGTTATATTAATTGGCTTATATACAATATCGAGTGGAATGCCAAAATATAGTAGAACGGATGTTCTATACAGTTTCCTCACTACAGCATGTTTAGTAGATTTTAATACAGAAAAAATAAAGATTAATTTGATTAGCAATGTTATAATTACAAATAACATTCATAAGTGATTAATAAATCTCGTGTATATTAGGTAACTTGATATATATGTCAATAGATTTATTGCGGATGAATTAATTTTTCTAATCATTCAAATAAAAGTTCTAAGGAGCACGGGATCATATAAATGTGCAAAGAATTCCAAGGTTCCATTTATTTGAGGGAAAATTATTTTCGAGAATTTTTTTTCAAATTTTTGGTGTTTAGATGATGAAAAATTAATCAATCTACACAAAACAACCAGCTTAGATAAGGGGGAAATGACTTTTCCATTTGGCAAGGATGAAATCATTTTTCTTAACAGCGAAATAAATGAAAACTAATTATCTTTCTAAAAACGGATTTCCATTGTAAACATTTTTATTTATCGTGAAGTTTGCACCGAAACATCCTAAATTTTGTTTTCACATTCCTCTTCTACCCTCGTGCCCAAGTAAGGGACGTGGAATTGTAGCACCGTGCCGTTGACCCCCTTGTGATAAACGAAGAAAATGGGATGAGCAGATGACAAGAAGAACTGAACCAAAAAACGAGGGGACGAAGACCGAAGAAAGCTGTTGTGCTCGGGTGGTGAAGTTTGTACCATGATCTTCATGCTGTTCACCGCGCTCGTGATATTTTCCCCGCAAATGGAGCCTTTTTGCTGACCAAGGCCTTCGACTCGTCATCGGTCCCAATCGCAGTCACTGTATCGCCGTCGCGAGCTCCGGGAATGGCTGCGCCGGAGGAGAAGCGAATGGACGAGGTGCTGTCGCACCTGATCGTGCTGTCGCAGCAAGTCCGCTCGGCTGTGGACGAGGCCGAGTCGTTCAAGTCCGAGTGCTCCGTGCTGGGCAAGCAGGCCGACCGCCTCTCCTACATGCTTCGCTACCTCGCCCGCTTCACCGCCTCCGCTCCGTCCCTCTACGAGCGCCCCATCCGCCGCATCGCCCCCGAGGTCTCCAGGAACCTGGAGCAAGCCCTAGCCCTAGCTCGCAAGTGCAAGCCCCACAACATCCTCCGCCGCGTCGTCAACATGACCAGTGCCCCCGATTTTAAGAAGATCACGTTCCTCCTCGGCGCTTCCCTCGGGCACCTGAAGTGGCTGCTCAGTGTCTTCAATCCCGAAGGTGAGGGTGTTGGTATTGGGCTCTCGCTGGCCCCGGTTACGAATAATGATCGGATTCTGGCTTTGGTTTGGCCCTGCATCGCCTCGCTTCACATGAGGCCCCTGCCTGTTCGAATTGAGGCTGCAAATCAGTTGGCTTCGCTCGCGCGTGACAATGACAAGAACAAGATGATTATCGTGGAGGAAGGTGACCTGCCTCCGCTACTCAAGCTCCTGAAGGAGAGTTCGGCTCCCGATACTCGAGAAGCTGCCATGACTGCGCTCCGCTACTTGGCCAATGATCAGGGGCGAGTACAGGCTATTGTGAATGAACTCGGGGTTGAGACTATTCTGCAAATCCTTCCTTCGCTGTCTGGAGTACCGACGACAATTGAATACGGGCAGTCCCAGCCGCCGCCTGACCAGATCATCAAAGCGAATGATGATTTGTCTGAAAGGACACGGTGAATTTTTAGAAACTCCTAATGTTCACAACTGCATGGGCTAGGTTCTTTATGACAACATTACCAACATACAATCCATTGCACCTTTTACTATGCACATTTCATTCAATGAACAACAAAGCAAGTAGAACCCGTTGCCCCGATTTAATTATTACAATGTCTCCTAGTCTGCAAAGATAATGTTTCCCGACCAGAAATTGCCTGTTATGTCCTGCATTATGATGAAGTAACATGGAC
Source organism: Eucalyptus pumila (assembly GCA_016097595.1). NCBI lineage: Eukaryota > Viridiplantae > Streptophyta > Magnoliopsida > Myrtales > Myrtaceae > Eucalyptus > Eucalyptus pumila. Next base: position 26,389,485 of record CM027848.1, read on the forward strand.
TTTTGGTTTTACATGAGTGTAATTCTAGTGTGTCAAGATGCTTGATGTGAAGCATATGGATTAATGCTGTTGCACTATGGCCTTACTCTGGATATCTCTTACAGGTTCAAGACAATTATCATGGAGGAAGGCAGTGTGCCTCTGCTGCTCAAGCTCCTGAAGAAGAGTTCGGAACCTGATGCTCGAGAAGTGGCCATGACTTTGTGCTCCACTACTTGGCCAATGATCAGGGGTGAGTACCGGTGATGGGGATAGAACTCAGGGTTGAGACTATTCTGCAAATCCATCGCTGGCTGTCTAAAGCACGGACGATAATTGAAGACCGCCAGTCACAGCCACCGCCTGACCAGATCATCAAAGCGAATGATGATTTGTCTATAGGCAGATTGTTTTCTCGCAAGTGGATGCCGCTACTTCGCTCGTGATGGTTGATTTGTCCAGTGAGGAAAAGGAAAATTGGAAAGAGAAAAGCATGAGGAAGATTGAACCCAAGGAACTGCCAGCTGAAGGGCAAGCAGTCACTTCTGTCGGTGACTTAGCATCCTCATCGGCTATCAACAATGGCAGTGTAGAAGCTACTGCTGCAGGTGTCTCCAACTTGGTGCAAATCCCTGATTTGACACTGCCAAAACAGGAAAAAGTGTACCAGCAGGATGGCTCACCATCATCAATCTTTATGTCATCTGGATATGACTATGATGTCTTCCTAAGTTTTAGGGGGCCAGATACTCGCTCAGGCATTACAAATTTCCTCTATACCAGGTTGCTAGGTGCTAGAATCCACATATTTAAGGATGATGAAGAGCTCCGAGTTGGAGAGGAGTTTGGTCCTGAGTTGCTCAAAGCTATCAGCCAATCAAAAATTGCAATTCCCATCTTTTCCAAGAGCTACGCCTCTAGTAAATGGTGTCTTAATGAGTTGGTCCAAATGGTGGAGTGTAGTAAAACAAGGAGACAGAAGATTATGCCCATTTTTTATGACGTTACTCCAGCGGAGGTCCGTCATCAAATTGGGTTATATGAAGAAGCCTTTCTTTCGCATAAGGAGAAATTTGGTGCGAACGTCAATAAGTGGAAAGCTGCTCTCAACCATGTTGCCAATCTAAATGGATGGGACAATTCGAAGAAGAATAGGTTTGTCATTTTCTGGTTGTCATTTTTGGTGTAGTGTTTCCATTATATTATCTTTTTCTTCTAATTATGTTTTCCATTTTACTTCTGTAATATTAGAGGTGAAGGAGAACTGGTAGACGAGATTGTCAAGAAGGTTATAGATGAGTTGAAAAAGGCTTATCTACTGGTAACAGACTGCTTGGTCGGAGTTGAAAATCATGTGAAGGAAATCGATACAAGGATGTGTAGTGATTTAAAGGATATGAGAATTCTCGGAATCCATGGTATGGGGGGTGTAGGAAAGACTACTCTTGCCAAAATTATCTACAATCGGCTATTACATCATTTTGAAGCTTGTTGCTTCCTTTCCAACATTAGGGAGACTTCAGAGCTAAATGGCATTGAAGGTTTGCAGAGTCAACTAATCTCTGATGTTCTCAAGAAGAAATGGGCAAACATTAGCAATGTTGAGGAAGGAATCAAGATAATAAAAGAAAGGTTATGTGGTAAAAAGGTTTTGTTGCTACTTGATGATGTTGATCAAATGACTCATTGGGATGCACTGATTGGAAAACCTGCTTGGTTCAGTTTAGGAAGTAGAATTATCATAACTAGTAGGAATAGGGATATTGATGTTCCTGAGGTTTGTTATCCATATGAGCTTATGAGTTTGGACTTCAATCAATCTCTTCAACTTTTTTGCAAACATGCTTTTGGGAGAGACTATCCTTTGGATGAGTATGTTGCTTTCTCCACTGAAGTAGTCAAAAGTACGGGAGGTCTCCCACTTGCTCTTGAGGCTATAGGTAAACTACTTCGGCGCAGAAGCAAAGATGTTTGGGATGTGATATTGAAGAAATCGAAACGAGTTCCTCTCAGTGAAGTAAAACGAAAGTTAAAAATAAATTATGATACCTTGGATGATTGTCAAAAGCATATCTTTCTTGAAATAGCTTGTCTTTTCACTGGATTTGATCACAAGATAGTGCTCCACTCGTGGAAAGATTCCAATCTTTTCCCAGAGGAAGGTCTTCAGCAAATTTCTTTGATAAAAATCAGCGAAGACAATAAGTTATGGATGCATGATCAGTTAAGAGGCCTTGGTAGAGACATTGTTCGTCGAGAATGTGATAAGGAACGGAAAAAAAAGACTCAGTTGGGGAACCATCTGGAAGGTTTGGACGTGGTGATGGAAACGAAGGTAAATTTGCATTTCAATTACTTTATCCTCATCAAGCAAATAAATTTCGGGCCTTTACACTATGAGTGTTTGCTCAATTCTATGTAAGGGAAGTTATTTTTTTTTTCTCATCATTATTATTGTAACTCGTTTTTTGTTTATACTAATGTTTAGATTTATCTTTTTTGTTTTGAAAAATGATTATATTTGTTCAATATAATATACTTAAGCTTTTTTGTTTTACTATCTCAGGGAACAAAAAAAATTGAAGCTCTCTACCGAAAATTTGATGCTCAGTCGCTCTACAATTTTGTAAATGAAGAAGTTGAGAGGCTATCTAATCTAAGATACCCTGAAGTGCGGATTTTCCAAGACAATTGGCCTTCCAATGATGGAGTATATGGAGATTCAACATGTTTACTATTGAGTAAGATAGGTATTTGTGTTTGTCAGCTAGGTAGACAATTCTTTTTGCCGTCCCTTCAACAATGACAGTAACAGACATCCAAACAAGAGTTGATTACGTCATCCTCTCATCATGAACTAATTGGAGTTTTACTGATTGTGCACACTCCATGATCTTCTTGCATTTGATAAAGCCAAACAACATTCTAGGAGGTCGAGCCAATGGTTTTCTCAATGCTTGGCAAGAGGATTAACAAAAGCTGGACACTTAGAGTGTCAAAACTTGAAACAGGGATATTTGAGTGCAAAAAATTTGGAAATATACAATTAAGTGCCAAAACTAGAGCAAATAGTTCAATTTAGTGCCGACGACAAGAAAATTCAGTCAAAATGCTGATGTGATAGTTTTCCGATGAAGCGAGTGCAAAATGATGTCATTTTGTACGTTGATGTGGAAAGAAAAGCAAAAAATGATGTTGTTTTGACTCAATTTGAATTTTAATATAAATATTAATTAAACTAAATTCAAAACTAAAATTAACAATTAAGAAGAAGAAGAAGAAGAAGAAGAAGTTTCAAGTGTTGGGCAAGGGCTCTCCAAGCCCTCACTGCAGTCTTGTCGGTGATGATGAGGGGAGGGTTGGCTAACTTTGTTGGTCTTGCTCAAGCGAGTGATGACCCTTGGCTCAATCGAGCAAGGGCCGGCAAGCCCTTGCCTAGATCTAGGGGGAGAGTAGCAACCCTTGCCCTAGATCACAGGGAGGGCTTGTAGGCCCTTGCTATTGGTTAGCTAGGGTCATCGGCTTTTGGCTAGGGCTTGGCATCGCCAATCGACCCTCCTCCCATCGTTGCCGGCCTTTCCTAGTGACGATGGTGAGGGGGCGGTGAGGACTTGCATAGCTCTTGCCCAACACCTGCAACTTTTTCTTTTTCTCTTTAAATACTTTAGTGTTAAATTTAATTTAATTTGTATTCATGTTAAAATTCAAATCGAGGGCAAAACGACATCGTTTTGACTCTTCTTTGTTGATTTAGCTTTTTGGCGAGCCATGTAGGCGAATTATATTAATAAAATATTGCCACGTAGGATTTCTGGTTATGGTTGTCGGACTTGGCATTCAAATGTCCCAATTTAGAAAAAGAAAAGAAAAGTAGCACTTAAGTATATATTCCATAACTTTTGGCACTTAAGTGTCCTCTTGTGTCAAGTTTTGATACTTGCACTGTTCTTTTGTCGATGATTAACCATTTCGCCGTCTCCATGTGGAAGACCCTAACTTATGACATGACTCGCATTTTAAGTAAACTCACTGGTTGCATTTATGTTGTGTTATGGATGGGGACAGCATATAAGCACTCGTTCCTTATGTGTTGATTGAGGTAAAGAAAATATACCTATGATATCAAAAAGTTTTAACGAAAAATATCTGCAAGCGTGTTAATTCACCAAAAAAAATGAGCCAAAATACACGTGGAATTAGCATCTGATCAACCTAGCTACATGGAATTAGCGTCTAATCAACCTAGCTACATTCCGCAATCAAAGTTAAGACTTTTTTTTTTAGTCAGTTTTAATTTTTTTTTTTTGGTCAATAAGTTAAGACTTCACATTGTTAATTTTGGTCACAAGTCCGCTTACCCAAAAATCAGCTAAATGGTTGCGTTTGGACTCATGGAGAGAAATATAAAGCAATTTCAATGAATTTTGTTCGAGACAATACCACTCAACACATTTGGTGAATCCAACAAAATGCATTAACACACCACATCATTTTGATTATTTATTGACATTCTTGTGATCTTTACATATTTTCAATATTTTTGTTTAGTTGATATTAATAAACCAAATTATACTTTTACGACGGTAACAAGTTCCAAATATTGTCTGCATCACGCTTTAAGATATATCTTATTGAATCTTGATTGTTGAATAAAAAATCACACTCTTTTTAACTTAATATAACATTTTTCTCATTTCAATATTTTGCTAGTTTGATAGTAACGATGGGGAATAACTCAAAAAGTCTTAAATTTATTGTACGAATATTGATTCAATCCTAAATGTAGTCCTAAACCATTTGATTTTCCAATATAATATGTTTGGCTAACTTAGGTCGGAAATCGCTAACATAGTAGTTTAACCAGTGCTAGCCATCCTATATAACATAGCCTACAATTAGACACGTATGATAGTTCTAAGAAAAGTTATAAATGTTTTTGTTCTCTCTCTCTTTTTTGGGGGGGGGGGGATTAAGTGTACCAGAGGCCTTAAAACTTGTTGTAAAAATGCAATTAATCATAAAACTTTTAAAAAGTGCAATCAAGTTTCAAAATTTATTAAATTGGTACAATCAAATCCCTCCACTAACTCCGTTCAAATTTGCTAACAGAAAATGTTGACGTGTCATTTTTATTTGTGAAGACACATGGTGCCAAATTAGAAATTATCTTTGGTACATTCAAAAAATAAAAGAAAAAATTTATAAAGAAGAAAAAGAAAAAGATCATGAGAGAAAAAAGTGTAGCAATTAAAAAGCATAAAAAGCTAGCTCTATTTTAAAAAAAAAAAGAAATAAAAAGAGAGGGAGATAATAGAAGACCGAGCCTCCTTGGGTTGTCAGTGAGGGCCGGAAACCCCCGTTGGGTTTCCGCGAGGGTCAGTGAGCGCTGCCGACGTTTGTTGCTCCGAAGCAAGGCCTTGCAAGCCCTTGTCTGCATCACACATTGGTGGCTGCGTGACATGGGGACTTGGAGAGGGCTTGCAATCGTTTTGTATGAGAGATTTGATGCTTATTTGTGAACGAAATGATGGTTTGGTATGAAAGACTCGTGTTGTATGGCGATAATTTCTCAAATTTATATCGCCACCATATGGGGTTGCCGGCCCAAAATTTTAGCTTAGTGTTTGCCAGAGCTGAACTGGATCTCAAGATCGCTCCTTTTCTGTTCCGACCCCAACACCGACACCGCTCCAGATTCTCAAAAAGGTGTTAACAAATCATACGAGTTAGGTCCCACAATCTAGTTCCATAAAGATGAGATCTCGAGGGCCGGTGTTGGCAGCGTTGTTGGCGAAACGGGGTCACACCCATTGTCAGGGCAAGGCTCTCTCTGTGGAGGGAACAATTCTTCACATTGTTAGGAAGTTTACAATTTCCCGATTTCGATTGCACACCGTGCAACTAGGGATTGCAAGCATCCCAATGAAACAAAAAATTGAGCCATGTTCTCATATCATGTCAAGAATTATCACCAAAACTTTGAATGTTGTCGAATTATAGTAGTGATGGTGGCATTGAATATATGAAAATAAAAATATTAACTCTAATGAATACATAAGACATATTGGTTTTATTCAAATAAAATCAAATCCATACTAAATATTTGTCAGCACATTGGGCGGATAACAGAATAGAAATCAATTTTCACTTCGCTCAGTTTGATACATCAATTCAAATACACCTTCTTGTGTCTATATACAAAATTATAATTTACTCGATGCTCGCGTCAATCCTGATATTGTTGAAATCAATAGGTAGAAATTTGCTACATTTGAAGTCCTTCACACACATATATGTAATTATTTTACTCTCCATTCAATCTTTTTAATAAAGATTACTAATGGAGGAGGCAAGTACTTTGAAGGCTTTGCTAATTGCCTTAGCATTTATTCTGCGATCAAATCTTAATTCTTAGCTGTTGTTCAAGGGTTTCAGTTAGCTTGCAACCCAAACTACCATAGTCACTTTCAAGAAGGATTCCACTTGGATTATGTCCTTAATATGACTGACAACCGACTCGTCTGGGGTCATCCATGATTTCTTTGGTTAACGAAATTTGCTTAATTTCATAGAGTTAATGGGAAGTCGAGTTGCAAGTTACCTAGAGAGAGGGGAATACTTGTGCTGATTGGATTGCAAACTATACTGTCAGATCTCGGGAATTCATGGCTTATCATGATACTTCTTTAGGTGTTTTATCTAGTTCTTTGATAGGAAAATTTGAATGGCACCTTGATGCCTCGTTCATGTACGGTTGTGCCTTACCAATGCCTTGTTTAGACATCTCATTTTGAACGTTTGTGCGTCCAAAAATATTTTCATTCTAAACATTTGATTTTGAACATTTGTAAATCCAAAGAAATTTTTAATTCATTTAAATAATTAATGAAAGGTATCAAAAATTTGGAAAGTCTCAAAATAATAAATTTAAAACTTGAATATCCTCAAATATGGAATTTAGAACATACCAACCAAGTTCTACCAATAATTTAGCAGCAAATTAAATATCACCTTTCTACACCACTAACTTACGTATCAAAATCTACTCACTAAATTCTATCACCTCAAACTTCTAGCAATCCAATTGTGAAAATTAATCCTAAATAATCTTATTGAATAGGGGAATTTATGGATGTCACAAGCAATGCTCCAAGGTCTTGAGTCTGGGACTACTGAAACTCAAACATGGGCATTGCCGCTGCACCAGTTGGTGAATCTTCTCGACTAAAAATTCAAGCATCACCAAAAAAAAAAAAAAAAAAAAAAAAAATTTCCTCTACCAAAGAGGATATCCCAACTGCAACAGAAAAGTTAAGTGAGAAAGGTCCCTCAACTGATTGATCACAACCTGAACTGCAACTACACAGTTTGGCCCTAGTCCAACCGCTAACCAACCAGAGCAAAGTGAACCCAGAACTGAAAGATCAGGAGACAAGTTTCGAGAAGATGACGATGATTGGGTATTTGAAAACTTCGAACCCATTGTAAGCGTTAATCTTGACTCCTTTTTTTAATCTAAAATATTTTTATCCAAAGATCATGAGGAAGCTTTCTATATTTTTTATGATGGGGGAACGACTCCACATTGTTTTGTTAATTTTGACTATCTTGATGCCCACGGCATTTTTTTCTCTGAACTCTTTGAAAAACTCAAACTAATGTCTTTCTGCTCTATGAGATATGATGTTCATCCCACTCTCGTGACCTTGTTTTATTCAAATCTTTACATACAAATAGGGACCCCTTGGTTTTCATATTTTGCAAACAAAACTATGTTACACTTTGGATGAACTAGCAAAAATTATCCATACTGAGTACAATGTGTTCAAAAAGATTCCTGCTGAACCTAATGAACCCTATAGTTTTGTGTTGGAAATTCCAAATTTTATTCGAGGTTTTAAAGAAATCGTCCAGTTGAACCTTGCTACCTCTCAAAGTGAATTTCATCCAAATTTTTTAACCTAGCAAGCCCAAGAGTGGGAGAAGCATATGTGTCCACTGAAGAAGGTGATCTTTTAAGCCTTGGAGGACAAGAAGTTTGCCTTTGTACAAGTTGTCACGACCTCCTTTTTTCTGTCTGGGGGAAAAGGAAGAAGGTCTAGGGGTATTTGCCTAAAGAGGTGGACCAATGGCCCTAAATTAGGCGCAACCTCTCCCAAGCCCATATCTCGCGCGACATTGGATTTTGAATTTTAGTTCTTAACAACCTATATAATTCTAGGAGTCGCCACTAGTCTATTGGGGTCGGCTAGAAACCAATCAATGCACAGGAGTGTTGTCTCGATTCCTATGCAACCAGAGATTTCTAGGAATGGTGACTTGTTTACACCAATGTTTCTATTAGCGCCCTTGCGATACCACTAACTAAGAAGGTTGTTTATCTAAATGGCCACACAATCTTGATTATCAATTATAATCTTTATGAAACCACTAAGTGTCCATGCAAATGTTTTTGTAGTTTTTTTTTTTTTTTAATGTCTAGACTAATTTAGAAGAGAAATTTACACTCAAATTAATGAAAAGCGGCGCGTAAGTAAACATCCAAGAAATTGAAATGACTTGAAAATAAACGCGGAAAAGGTAAACCCGATACAAGTCGGGCAAATAATATTACATGGCCTTGTTATCACGCCCCGGAACAGGACCCCCATGAACAAAATGAGAATTCAAATATGCATGACATTACTCTATATGCATGAAATTACTTTAAATAGTTTTAATCTACGCAAAATGGATTATTTACAAAAATGGTTATAAAATACCAAAATAGCATTAAATTAGGAAAATGACCTTTTAAAATTAGGAAAATTTCATATATGTCATTTCTATCCTAATTTGATACTATCTAACATTTTTTGATATTTTTGAAATTTTCATATTTTTCTCTTTTTTTAAAATTTTTTTAAAATTAATAATAACTCCTTAAACCGATCTATGCTAACATGGAAACAACACAGCACATGAATATCACAATAACCGGGCTCAAATCGACCGTTCCAAGATTGAAACTTAATTTGCGAATTTCGTTGAACACTTGGCGTGCATTAAATCATCCCGAACCAGCTTTCTCGGGCCATGTTTGCAGCCTTCAATCTCAACGCATGAGCAATATTATGTGGAACTAAAACATCAAGGTTAAACTACCACATGCAAATAGTAAGATTAGATAAAGATCATAGCCTAAAACACACAAGAACCAAGTTGAAATCGTCCTCCAATATGCGGGTTCGAGCGAGTTTTGCAAATCTGGGTTTGAACCCAAGTCAAGCAAACAGGTTGAATGCCCATATTCAAGCCCCGACACTCATCACGTACGAGATCTAAGGGAAACACTACTTCATCCAAGTGAAAGTAGGTAACATGAGCTTTTAAATGCAATAAACATCATAGAGAATGACCCACTGGACAACATCAAAACGACCTCTCCAAGAAGCACACATGCAATACTCTTGAAGAGATTTCAAACAGTTAGAAAAATTTCACCCTCAGAAATCAGTTTTCCGAGCTGGTCTTCCTCTTGATTTTCATGATTAAAACATGCTCAAAATCGAAAATAAGTACATCTAGGATGCTTACCTTGCTTACTAGTTTCCTTTTAAAGTGGTTCTTGGCCGATGAAACCGACAAATTATCCTCGAGGGCCTGTGGAATTTGGCTTCTTCAACTGGAAATGAGATCTGCAAAAAAAAGAACTGACAACGAAGGTTTTCGTTGACCTCTAATATTAGACTTCAAGATGTATTTTGTTAAAAAAATTGATACCAAGCCAAACTATATGTATTTTAGTTTGGGATAAAAGTCAATATTTTCTTCATTTATCTCTCAAATTTTCAAAAACACTGGCTTTCCCTCACTCGTGACCAACCAGTCTCAACACTTAAGAAAAATTTCGGACTTTCTTGGCCCGCTAGGAGGGCACTGTTTCGGGAGGCTTTAGGAGGCCTTCCCGATCTCCATTTGGGATGTGCAACCTATGGTTGGAAAGATATTTGAATAAAGTTTCACTCTCTAGTTGAAGGTTTTAGCTAATTTTGGCCGTCGGTGTGTGAAAATCTCACTTTTCTCTCTCCAGGTCGGTCTGGAATTTCTGGGTCTCTATTCTGGAGTTGCTTCTCAGGGCTTCTTTGGGGATCGACTCCGAGCTCTCTCCTCTCCCTCTCGTCCCCTCTCTCTCCTCCCCCGAAAGACCTTCCTTCCGTGATCTTATCTCGCAGATTCATAAATCTCTTAATCGGCTTTTTTGTCCACCTACCAAGCCTGCCAACTGAGCTATCCACCCACTTTTTGCCTTAGCCAGAATTTTCAAATCTTGCAGGTGTTGAGTGTGCCGATTTTGCTGCGACTTTCCCGTGCTTTCAGCGGCTTATCCCTGGCAAATTTCCGTCCACTTGCACTACTCATTACGGTCTTCCATCAAATGCAAAGATTAGGCCGGTTGGACAACTAAGGAGGATATGGTGGGGCCACCAAGTTGCTTACTCAGCAGCTCTGACTTCAGACCAACTTGAGGACTGGGATTTGTCAGCTGGTTTAGGTGTTTTAATCCATGAATTTGGCTGCGATTTTTGATCAATTAGCAAGCTCATGTATATTAGTTTAAGATCTTGACCATTTTTCGCAATTGTCTTCACCCAATTTTGCAAGAAAGTCCCTCAAAGTTGGTCATTTTCTTGCCCGAGAATCCCAAATACAATGCAATTAGGTCCTTTTTTGCCCGATTCAATTAATTAGACTTGACCCAAGTTCAATTTTAACTCAATTGGGAGCCCAGATGATGATTTAAGGGCTCGAGTGAAATTTTGCAAAATTTGCGAATTGGTCCCTCAACTTTTGGAAATTGCATTTTGGCCCCAATTTGCCATTTTAATTTCAATTTGACCTCTTGGGCTTGGCTAGTCACATTTAGATCTTTGGCCCCAACTTTTTTTCTTTTTTAATCCTTTTTTTTTCTTTTTAAAAATTTTTTAATTTAATTTTTTAATTAATTAATTTTTTTAAATTTTTTTTTAGCAAAAACATCTTCCATTTTAAAAAATTATACTAAACACCTAGATAATCTACATGCAATAATTTTTTTTTTAGGTGTCAACACAAGTACCTTAGCCTTTTTTTTTCCTCTCTTGCTCAGCCTATTCGACCAGCCTTTCTCTTAGTACAGGGATTGTGTGTTCATTATATCCTTGCCCAAAGGGTATTATCTCATCCTTCTGATTTACCCAACCATCAGGGTCATACTCAGTATCATCTTATCAAGCATCTTCTCCCTGATCTTAACATTAACCAATCTTTGAGAGGTAACGTTAGAGAAATCAATGTTTCTATGCCTGAAGATGCAAGTGATGAGGGCACCATAGGGTAGCTTGCCTGGTTTTCTCTTTGTAGTGCAAAACATGTGAATGAAGATTACGTGAGAGAGGTAGAAAGCATCAAATTATGTGAGAATGGCCTAGATGACTCTTGCCTACTAATGAGACACATCATTTGTATAAGATGTTTTGAGACGAAGGCAAAACAATTGTCGTGGCAAGGTTGATCACTGGCCGAAATGAGTGATATGACGGCGAAGGGAGCTACTGGTGGGGGGGGGGGGGTGGAGGAAGAGAGAGATTTTGTATAATCTAAAAATTTGAATGTGAATTTTTAGGGAAGAGAGAGAAAATAGCTTATAAACTTTGGTTTTGGAGATTAGCAGTACAATACAAGTGCCAAAAATTATTCACAATACTTTCTTTAGTGCCAAAAGTTTCTTTCAAATTATTTAAGTGTCACTTTTAAAAAAAAGGGAGGGGGGTCACTTAAGTAGCAATTCCGATCTAGCTCTTAAAAAAACTAACGTAGCGATATTTGATTAATTATTCAATCCTACGTGGCTTGTCAGTGTGCTCAGTCAATATATCACCTCTAAACAATGTCATTTTGTTGTTTTGCCCCAAATATAAACCTTAAATTGGACAATCAAGCATTTTACAAATGCCTCAACTACACACCCTAATCTAAAAAGCCACCAATTAGCCGAGGTTCTCTCATGACACCCAAGGGCATGGAGGAGGGTCCAGGATGGTGGATGTTGGTGGGGATAGATTGAGTGAGGGATGATGTGACCTTTGGGTTGGTTAAGTGAGGCATTTGGTCGAATAGGTTGTGGGCATCATCAGGTGGGATGTAAGGGCAAGAGTTGGGGTTGACTGGGCAGCAAATAAAGGCAAGAAACGAGTAGTTTGTTGGGGTCTTATGAATGATGTATAGGTAAAATTAACAAAAGAACGCAGCGAAAACAAAAATGATATATTTTATATATGATTCTCCGAAGGCATTAGTTTGTGCGTTTTAATCAAAAATCTAAATATAAAAGGGAGTTAAACGAGTTATCTTTCGAAGCGCGCTTTGATCGAATTAGTTCGGATGTTCTTCAGTTCGAGCCCCACAAACGTCGGACCTTTAGTTCAAACACACCAACAATTGACGTCGAACGGAAAAGAGAAATTTCGGATAATCATCACTATGATCATGCTAGCAATCTCGTGGAGACAATCCTCCGTATCCTTGATGTTTTAGTCACGGCCCAAACGAGGCAACACTTTTCTTTCTTGCGTCTTGAAAAACACAAGAACACACACTTCGCTCTATTTTCAGCAACCATTTTTTATGTCCCAAAACAGCCTTTTTAAAAGAAAAACCGAATGATTAGCAACGGTTGCTGATCGTGTGGGATGATTAGCAACCGTTGCTGATCGTCCATGCACGATTTCGTGCATGAACGGTCAGCGCAACAACTGCTGATCATCATGCACTTTGTGCATGTGCACGAAGCTTTACCCTTTTTTTTTAAGTTATTAATATTAAAAAGAAAACACACATGTGATGTGCAGCACCTTAATTAATTAAATAATTAATTAATCAATCCCCTTAAAAATAAAAAGAACATAATCTTTATATGTACATTTGGAATACATTAATATGTATTCACTTTGGGCATGCAAATGCATCATATGCAAGTAGGCTCGTGACTATAATTTAAATTTCATATCAACTTAATTCGAAACACATTTGCAACATTATTTCTCTCTTGTTCCACGTTATCCTAATTGTTTATGGTATGTGACATCCCTAGGTTCATCACTAAGCTAGTAGTAAGACTTGTACTAATACATTATTACTTCCAAAAGAATTAATTGTCCCGATTAATCTTTGGGTCCTACAAACCATGATTGACATCTAGCAATATGTCATAACTACCTAGATAATGTGCTTTAAGAACATAATGAACTTGTCAGTTTTGGCTACAGTGTAATCCAATCCTTATGTCTTACTATATCCCGATCAAACAAAGGCCATGGAATATTTATCAAGTCACCAATTCGATCATATGCTCAAATCTAATTGACATGCATTTTATTCGAGATATAAACAATTTATTCTTGGTTCCAACTTCAGCTGAGGATTTTAATGCATTGTCATAATTTGATCGCATAGGACATCATTATTATATCTTGCATGTAACAAGGAGACAGATTCCATATTACGCACACGTGCAACTTCGTATATGAACAAACTATGACCATCAGGTATAAAGACGGATCAACAACCTGGCATTACGTGCGCTTGTGAACCATAGTTGTTCAACACACAAGTTAACATTGTGCCTCAGGTCTAAAGATTATTTACACAAGACCAAAGCATGAACAATTAGACATTGACCACGCTAAAAGCTTCCATGTCACTCATCGTTCCATTTGCGTCATGTTCAGTGAACTTGTCCAATACAAACACTTGTGTTCTTAACTCAAGCATCACAATACTTAATGACTTGTGACTCATAATTCCTTTAAGTATCCAATACTTAATGGTAAAGTTATGAACACACCGGTCTCAACAGGATTATTTATATCCACTTAATAATCCATCGACTGGGAACAATTTAAAGATTCAGTCTAACTATAAACTCGTTACATATATTCTTAACGTCTCAAGAATAGGTCTAGTTACAACTAATCTTATGGAATCATTCATAAATATAAAATAATTGGACAAATAAATGAATACGTCATTGCCATTAATTAAATAATAATATAATGATAGTACAACTGAAATCTTTAACATGTAACTATTACATAGTAGCTTTAGGGCATACATCCAATAATCTCCAACTTACACTAAAGCCAACTTGTCTAGTACCTTAAACCCATTTTGTTAATATGCCTTTCAAAAGAAGACTGAGGTAAGGCCTTAGTAAATGGATCTGCCACGTAATCTACTAAGGCAATTTTCTGCAAGGCAATATCACAACTCCCAACAATTTCTCTGATGAAATGGAAGCGTCTCTCAATGTGCTTGGACTTCTGGTGAGACCTTGGTTCCTTAGCTTGAGCTATCGCCCCATTGCTGTCACAAAACAATGTAATCGGTTGCTCAATTGAAGGAACGACTCCAAGTTTATAAATAAACTTCTTTATCCAAGCAGCTTCATTTTCTACTTCAAAAGTGGCTACATACTCTGCCTTAGTGGTGGAATTGACAGTTATGCTTTGTTTGGAACTTTTCCAACTAACTGCGCCACCATTGAATGTAAAGACAAACCCATACGTAAACTTGTAATCATAAGGAACCGATTGAAAATCGGAATCGGTATAAGCTACAACTTTAAATTCTCCATCTCTATATATCAAGAATAAATCCTTAGTCCTTCGCAAGTACTTAAGAATATTCTTAACTGGTATCCAGTGCCCTTCTCCTGGATCAGATTGATATCTGCTAGTAATATTTACAGCATGCACAATATCAGGTCTAGTACATAGTATAGCATACATTATACTTCCAATAGCGGGTGCATATGGTATCTTCGTCATCCGCTCTCTTTCTTTAGGAGTGTTGAGACACGTCTTCTTAGAAAGACGGGTCCCTTGCCTAAAAGGCAATAATCTTCTCGTGGAACATTGCATGTTAAAACGTTTTAACACTTTGTCTATGTACGTAGACTGTGAGAGGCCAATCAATCGCCTTGATCTATCTCTATAGATCTCGATACCTAAAATGTAGGTTGCCTCTCCTAAATCTTTCATAGAGAATTTATGTGACAAAAATAGTTTTATTGATGATATCATTGGTACATCATTTCCAATTAAAAGTATATCATCGACATAAAAAACTAGAAATGAAATTGCACTCCCACTATTCTTCTTGTATACACAAGGTTCATTCAGATTTTTGATAAAGCCAAATGATTTGACTACCTCATAAAAATGGACACTCCAACTTCTGGAGGCTTGTTTGAGTCCATAAATGGATCTCTTAAGCTTACATACCTTCTGTTTTTTACTATTGGATTCAAAACCCGTGGTTATTCCATATAGATGTCCTCATCCAGAAAACCATTTAGAAAAGCCGTTTTGACATCCATCTGGAATATTTCATAATCAAGGTGTGCAGTTATAGCCAACATAATCCGAATGGATGTTAGCCACAAGTGAGAAAGTTTCGTCATAATCAATTCATTCTTTCTGACGATATCCTTTCGCCACAAGCCGTGCTTTGTAAGTTTCAATTTGACCTTCAGCATTCATCTTTCTCTTGAAGATCCATTGACAGCTAATTGGTATAATACTATCAGGCAAGTCAATTAAGTCCAAACTTCATTGGAATACATTAAATCCATTTCGTATTTCTTGTCTTCTAGCTATTTACCATAATCGATGTCCGACATTGCCTCCTCATAGGTTTTAGGATCACCAGGTTGATCACTATCATTCACAATGAATAATGGTTCAATATAATCAACCGATTGTCTATAACGAGCATGTGGGCGAGACGTTCTTGCACTTCTCCTAAGAGGTTGTGTATCATAAGCTCCCACTAAATCAGAGATTGGTATATGAACTTGGTTGTTTGGTACTTCATTATTTTCTTTTTGTAAGACTATTTTCCGCCCAGCACCATTTTTTTGGACGAACTGATTCTCCTAAAGAGAAGCGTGCTTGCTTACCAAAATTCTTTGGTCTGAATGAAAATAGAAATAATATCCAAGAGTTTCCTTTGAATATCCAATGAAGCGACCTTGTTCAAATCTTGCCTCTAATTTTTCCATTTTCAGCTTTTTCACAAAAGCTGGACAACCCCAAATCTTAATATGATTAAGACTAGGTTTCCTACTATGCCATATCTCGTAGGGCGTACTTAAAACAGATTTGGATGGCACTCTATTTAGTATATATACAGCTTTCTCAATGGCATATCCCAAAGGGATATTGACAAATCGGTGTAACTCATCATAAATCACACCATATTAAATAAAGTAGGATTTCTTCGTTCAAATACACCATTATGTTTTGGAGTTCCAGGAGGTGTCCATTGTGATAAAATGCCATTCTCTTTAAGATAGTTCAAGAATTCGGTACCAAGGTATTCACCTCCTCGATCCGATCGAAGAGCTTTAATACATTTTCCTAATTGTTTCTCAACTTCGGTCTTGAATTCCTTGAACTTTTCAAATGATTCAAATTTATACTTCATGAGGTATAAATAATCATACCGTGACTGTGGAAATTTTTGGACAAAACCAAAGAAGGAATCATGTAAAGTTTGGAGGATCAAATCCACAGCTAACTAGTTGTCCATAACGAAATTTAGCCTAACCAATTCTTCAATGTACCAGATCATTTTCAAAGCTTGATGACTAACTAATGATCATTTAGCCATCCTCATACGGTACAATGCCTTAGACATCTCATATCTAGAGGTTCGACCATTCTCATCAAAGTATTCCTTTTAAGTGCAAAATGATCGACCTAGCATCTTCCATAGATTCATACTTCTTATGTAATTCATTATTCATCGAAGCAAGCATATATGACCTAACTTTTAAGTCATTATCACGCTACTTATCATAAGTGACACGCTCCTCTTGGGTCTCACCCTTAGGAAAGGAGGTTGGTGTCGCGACCTGATCTCGCCGCCCCTCGAAATGTATCCAAGGTAGGGAAAAGGTCGGGTTTAGGGATACTTGATCTCAAGAGTTTCCTCACGAGATCGCGAGCTCTCCCAAGCTCATATCTCGTGTGACAACAAATTTATTATGCGGTCTAATTGTTTAACAACCTAAAAATATATAGGAGTCGCCACTAGCCTCATTTTTAGGGGGTCGGCTAGAAACCCAATCGAGGGTCGGGAGTATTCCCTCAATTCCTACGCAACCAGATATATAGGTTCGGGGACTTGGGTTACGCTAATATTGCTATTAGCGCCCTTTCGGTACCTAAACAGTATGTTGTGTTTTTCCTAACATGTCCATGCATTTCTTTTTATATTTTCAGGATCATCAATTCTATACTAAATGATCATGCGTGGTGGATACTTTCATTCAAGTCTATTCTATTCTATTCCTAAGAAATGAAAGGAAAACAATCAATGAAAATTAAAATGCAAGACATGAAGTAAACAATCAAGAGAAAGCAATTAAACCTAATCATGTAATTCTAAAACAATAAAAATAAAAGAGAAAACACAATTAAGAAAAATGAGGGAAAAAAGGAAAACCCGCAACTCGTCGGGTTTTATACAACACAAGGAACCCGAGACATATGTCGGGAGAGAAACGAATATTACAGAATAACGGTCGGAGTGGACATCGACCTCCACCATCTTCACTTCTTCTCCATCTTCGAGATTCTAATCTAAACCTAATCTAATAAACCTATAACTAGGTATATGCAATGGAAGGAAACAAACAAACATATCAAAACATCAAAGAACATGACATTATTAGTGTTCAAAAATGGTGACTAAAGTCATGAAGTCCTTACACCAAATTCTAAGTGAAATCCCAAGATTTAGCATCATTATGTATTACACCTAAATCATCTATCTAACGATCACATACAAAGCATATAACATGACAAACATTCAAGCCATATGACCTTGGTCCTCAATCAACCAAAAACAATGAATGAACCAACTAAAGATCACTTATTCCAAAACATGCACCATTGAATTCACTTAACATATGTATTTAAGGCAAACAGAGCAATCAATGTGTAACCCACATGATACCTAAAACCGTTTTGTAGACAATTGATAAAGGATGTCATTCCATGAAGGAAGTACCTCAAGATTCCTAATGCATGAATTTCTAAAAATATTAAGAACATGAACAAGTCAATCAAGAATAGATCATAGTAGCATGTCACACCGTCATTTTACAACATATTGAAAGCAATTTGGACAAATCTACTATCTCATCTTAAGACTAACAACAACTATCCATAGAAAAGACAGCATTACAGTTCAAGACAAATTCCAGATTTCAAAGCTCGATTTGAAAAAAAGAAAAGAAAAGGGTGTTGGAGAAATCTTTCCAGAATATTTTGAAGCTGACAAAACGTTTCTATCAGTCTAGTCTGGATAAATACAGACCTTTTGTTTAGAGTCTGAAGACTTTTAGATCACCAGACTCAAGACTCAAGACTCAAAACTATTCTCATTGACAGTTCTTCTGATCCAGTGACGAAGGCAATCCAAAGCCAAAGTATTTGATCGAGGATTCAGTCCTATCGGGTGGAGAAGATCTCTTGGCTAGATAAATATAACGGATTCTTTTATTCGTAATCAAGATCGTTTGAAGATCTGATGGTCGACGAAATATTCTTGGAAGGTTCTATTCTTGGAAACCAAGATCCTGATTGTATGGGCGAACATGATTGATGGCCTATCGTCAAATTCCTTTAATAGCTTGAATGATCTTCTTGATTGATTCCGTCCAACGGGTAGATTGGAGGAATTCCTTTGGTAAGTGCCAACGGGTATGATGGCATAAAAGAGTATAAAAGGAAGACGTTCTAGTTGCTTTAGAAAATGATCGATAAAGAAATTCCAGAGTCTGAAGCATCTTAATTATTAGTCGATACATTTTGAGCGAAATTGTATACACAAAGAGTGTCTATACTCAGTGATACCTTGAGCGAGTGTGGTAGATCATCTACACCGAGAAGTCAAGGAAGAACAACACTGTAACATCTCTTTGTTCATATGGAATCCATCCAATAGGTTGTCAGTGCAGAAGAGTGGACGTAGGCTTGAAATAAGCTGAACCACTATAAATCGCGTGTTCAATTTTCTCTTCTCTCGCCTTAATTTGATTATCTTTGCTTGTCTCAAATCTATTAACTGTCTAGTATTGCGCAATTATTAAGAAAAATCCTTTATATACCTATTCACCCCCCTTAGGTACTTACACTAGCTATATCAATTGGTATCAGAGCTCGTGTACTCACTTTATTTGAAGTGTTTTACTTTAGAGTAAAAGATCCATGGCTAGTATGCTAGCACCAGGGCTAATGGAAGGGCAAAGCAATACCAGACCTCCCTACTTTGATGGAAAGGATTACAACATCTGGAAGAACAAGATGAAAGCTTTCCTACGATCAAAGGATCCTCTGGAATGGGACGTTGTAGAAAAAAGAATTACTCCTACAAATGTGCATCGCTCTCGAAAGAGGGAAAGAAACTGCTGAGACCAGCGGAATGACTCGGAAGAGATAATCAAGAGACAAGCACTCGATGCAAAAGCAATTTACTCTTTATATTGTGCTTTGTCACCAACTCGAATATAACAAAATATCTTCTTGTGTTACAGCAAAAGAAGTTTGGGACAGATTACCTATCACCTATGAAGGAACAGATCGAGTGAAGGAAACCAGAATTAACATTCTCCTCGGTCAATATGAAGCCTTCAAAATGAAACTAGGAGAATCTATACTGACATGTTTAGTCGTTTTACAGATATTGTCAATGGTCTTGCGAATCAAGGACAAAAAAATTTCTAATCCCATGAAGGTAAACAAGCTCTGCGTGGACTCTCCAAGGATTGGAATCACATAAAGACTTCAATAAGAGAGACGCGAAGAATTATGCCACTATCTCGTCGACGAGCTGATTGGAACTCTTCGATCTTATGAAGTGGAACGAATTAATGAAGATGAAGATCCAAAAGGTAAGAAATCCATTGCATTAAAATCAAATGATGATTCGATGATGCAGATTCTGAAGATGATATGGACGATGAGGAGCTTGCTCTCATGATAAGAAGATTTAGAAAACTGAATAGAAAAGGAAGGAGGTTCAACTCAAAGAGACAAAGTTTTCAAAGACAGCAGACCAAGTCTGTTGATGATGAGGAACCAATCAAAGATGTAGTTTGCTTTGAATGTAAGAAAAATGGTCACATCAGACCCAACTGTCTTCTTCTGAAGAAGAAGAGAGGAAAAGCTGAAAAGTTTCGAAAAGCCCTCAAAGCCGAAACCTAGAGTGATACAGAGTGTGAAGAAAGTGATAATGAATATGCCAACTTATGTCTGATGGCACAATCAGACTCAGACTCAGATTCTGGATCAGACTCAAACAATGAATTTGAGGCAAGTAATTTTAAAATTCCTAACAAAGTTTCTAAATACATTGATAAATTGTGTTCAAAAGAATTTCCGAACATAAAAAGGAAAACTCAGCTCTAAAACAAAAGGAAAACATTTTAGAAGAAAAAGTTAAAAGTTTAGACTTGAATGTTTCCACCCTTAAAGAAAATGAAGATAATCTTTTGAAAGATAATGCTCTTTTAAAAACTGACTTATCAAATATTTCAAAGAAATTTTCAATAGGGTCCGAAAAACTTGAAAAAAATCTTTCAGTTCAAAGACCTTACTTCAATAAGTCCGGTCTCAGTATGACAGCAGAAACAATTCCTTGATTGATTTTCCTAAAGTAAAAGAAAGAATTAAGAAAAGACCCTCGAGAGAGGCTTACAAAAATCATTTCAAGAAAGTTTTTGTAAAGTCTCGAGGTCGAAATGCCCTCGTGTGTTCAAAATGTAACAATCCGGATCACTTTGAAAAAGAGTGTCCTATGGTTTGAAACATGTTAAGAAAGTATGGGCTAATACTGCTTATCTTACTAATACTAAAGGACCCAAGAAAATTTGGGTACTAAAGAAAGCTTGAGACTCTATTTTAAATGCAGGTCTCCGTCAAAAAAAAAGGTAAAGTGGTATCTTGACAGTGGATGCTCAAGACACATGACATGAGACTTAAATTGCTTCATTAAGCTTGTTCAAGTAAATGGTGGAAAAGTTTTATTTGGAGGAAACAGCAAAGGAAGTATTGTGGGATTTGGAACTGTGAAAATTGGAAATCTCACAATAAGTAATGTTTCCCTAGTGGAAGGACTCAATTACAATCTTCTCAGCATTAGCCAATTGTGTGATACTGGTTTTAAGATCTTCTTTCAAGAAGGAACATGTTCTGGAACCAGTAAAGACTCTACTTAGTCTTTCATGGGTCGAAGACATGGAAATATCTATCTTCTGGATGTGAAGCCAAATGAATCGCAATGCCTAATCTCAATTCAAGACGAAGCAAGCTTATGGCACAGAAAGCTTGGTCATGTCAACATGAAGCAATTAGCCAAAATCTCATCAAAGCAGCTTGTTCGAGGTCTACCCAAATTACCATACCAAAGGACTGATCCATGCAATCCATGTATTCTGGGAAAGCAGGTAAGAAATTCATTTAAGCTAATAAATCATGTCTCTACTAATCATGTACTACAGTTGCTGCATATGGATATCTTCGGACCAACCAGAACCCAGAGCATTGGAGGTAAGAAATATTGCCTAGTAATTGTGCACGATTACTCTCGCTTTACTTGGGTATATTTCCTTGCAAGTAAGTCCGAAACCTTCTCGTATTTTGAAAAATTTGCTAAAAAGATTCAAAATGAAAAAGGAAGTGTTATCTCAAGTATAAGAACAGATCATGGAGGTGAATTTGAAAATCAAGATTTTACAAAATTTTGTGATGAATCTGGCTTTAAGCATGTGTTCTCCTCTCCATATACTCCTCAGCAAAATGGAGTGTTGGAAAGAAAGAATAGATCTCTTCAAGAAATGGCTAGAACTCTTTTAATTGAAAGTAAGATTTCTTCACGATTTTTGGTCAAGTTGTTTCAACAAAGATGCTATATCATCAATAGAGTCTTCTTAAGACCTATTCTAGAGAAAACCCCTTATGAGTTATTCAAAGGTAAGAAGCCTATTGTTTCATACTTTCATGTGTTCGGTTGCAAATGCTTTATATTGAAAAATGCAAAAGATCAAGTTGGTAAATTTGAAGAAAGATTAGATGAAGGCATCTTCCTTGGATATTCTACATCAAGCAAAGCCTACAGAGTCTATAACAAGAAGAGCCAGTCTGTGGAGGAGTCAATGAATGTCAAATTTCAAGATTCTACGCAAGATGAATCTAGTCAGACTCATCATGAAGAGTCTAAACCTGCTCCAAACCATCCAAAGCTTACAACTCAAGAAGCATCTCAGACTCTGGAAGTCCAGCATCAAGTTGTTCGTGAAGATTCAAATAAGGAAAGAGATCATCAACCAGACAAATCAACCAGTAACTGGAAGCATAAGTCCAGTCATCCCAAAGATCTCATTATCGGCGAAATTAATGAAGGAATTCGCACCAGATCCAAAAGGCGTGAAGAGTCTAGTGTTGTGGCTCTCATTTCTAAAATTGAACCAAAGAGCATAGAAGAAGCTTTATCGATGAAGGTGGATTGAAGCTATGCAAGAAGAGCTCAGACAGTTCAACATCAATGATGTCTGGGAATTGACATCTAAACCTAAAGGTAAAACTGTTATTGGAGCTAAATGGGTGTTCAGGAACAAGATGAATGAGAAAGGAAGAGTCATACGAAATAAAGCAAGACTCGTGGCCAAGGGATATACGCAAGAAGGAATAGACTATGATGAAACTTACGCACCAGTAGCAAGGTTAGAAGCTATTCGATTATTACTTGTGTTTGCTTGTTATAAAAATTTCTTGTTATTCCAAATGGACGTCAAAAGTGCCTTCCTAAATGGATTTATCCATGAGGAAGTTTATGTGGAACAACCACCAGGGTTTGAAGACCCAAAGAAGCCAGACTCAGTCTTCAGACTGAAAAAGGCCTTGTATGGTCTAAAGCAAGCACCTCGAGCTTAGTACGACAGACTAAGTATGTTCTTAATACATAATGGTTTTGTCAAAGGTAAAGTAGATACTACTTTATTTATCAAAAAGGAAAAAAAAAAGTTTTCTACTTGTTCAAATATATGTGGATGATATTATTTTTGGATCCTCTAATGAAAGTCTGTGCAAGAAATTTTCTAAGTCTATGCATGACGAGTTTGAAATGAGTATGATGGGAGAATTAACATTCTTTATTGGTCTTCAAGTAAAACAATTGAAGGAATGAACTTTTATTTATCAAGAAAAATATGCTAATGATCTTGTCAAAAAGTTTGGACTGGAAAAGTGCAAAAAGACCGACATACCGATGTCAAGTTCTTTGAAAATAGACAAAGATGAAGAAGGGAAGAAAGTTGATTAAAAGCTGTACATGAGTATTATTGGTTCACTTCTTTATCTTACTGCTTCTAGACGACATTTTGTTGAGTGTTTGCATCTGTGCTAGGTTTCAATCGATCCTAGAGAATCCCATCTCGGTCTTTGCGAAACGTATTATTAAATACGTTGCTTCATCTTCAAGCATCGGTCTTTGGTACCCTAAGAAGGGAGACTTTGATCTTCTGGGATATTCAGACGCAGATCTGGCCGGTTGCAGAGTTGATAGAAAGAGCACTTCGGGAACTTGCTAGTTGCTTGGAAGTAGAACAGTGTCTTGGTTTTCAAGGAAACAAAGCACTGTAGCTCTCTCAACAACAGAAGCAGAGTATGTAGCTCTTGGAAGTTGCTGTTCGCAAATTCTATGGATAAAACAACAGCTACAAGACTTTGGAATTGAGGACTCATGCACATAGATTAGTTATGACAACACCAGCGCAATCAATCTCACCAAAAATCCAATCATTCACTCAAGAGCAAAGCATATAGAGATTCGACATCATTTTATTAGAGACCATGTTCAAAATGGAGAAATCTCAATTCAATTTGTTGATTCAAAAAGTCAACTAGCGGATATATTCACAAAGCCTTTGGAGAAAAATCAATTCGATTTTATCCGTTCCAGACTCAACATTTTAAAGCTTGAGGAAGTTAAAGTCTAGAGACTCTCCAACCCTCGGACTCGAGACATTCATGGTTATAGACGTAAGTTGTTATATTTAATCTCGAAAAGGTATGATCTTTAGTTCAGTTAATTTATAATTTCCGTGAAAAACTGAATCTTTTCTTTTAAAAAGATTAACTTCTATTTGGCGTTATCGATTTTAAAAGAGACGTCTATTCATTTTTCCTTTGTGCCGATTGGTTTTTCCTTTTAAACTGAGTTTATATATATATACAGATACAGTTTTCCTCGCTTAAACTTCAAAACCCTAAGCATTCTCCTCCCAATCCTATCTCTACTTCGTGTTTATCTACGAGAAAGTTGTCATCTTTTCTTGGGAAAGCGAGTAAAGGAATCTTTCAACGACAAGAAAGGATGTCTTCCTCGAGAAAGTCTTCAAGAATCGCGAACAGGGGACCACGGAGAATGAGGAAGGGGCCTACCCATTTCGATCTCACCGAAGAGGAAGAATTACCGAGTCGGCAACGGAGTCCGATTCACTCTCCACCACGTCACTCTTCATTATCTACCCCACAAGGTGCGGGTCAACTACCGAAGGAAGAAATAATCGAGGACTTGAGACCACGTAAGAGTCCAAAAACCCTCTTTTATTTACAAGCTCTATCGTGCGATGAAAAGCATTGGACTTCGCTGAACTATATAATGATTTCCTTAAAGATAAGAATTATGGGAATGAGTATAGATTTTTGCGATGAATGGAGGACTTGGGAATTGCTCCCAAAGGAAAGGCTGAGGAAGCACTTGCGAACATTCCAAGTGACCCTTGTGTATCGAGACAGAATCCGACTGATGGGAACGATGATGATAAAATGTTCAAGGAATTTCAACCTAGAATGGGTGTTGTTGCGAAGATAAAGGGAAAAATGATGGATTTGTTTAAATCGAAGGAACAGGAGAATATGTTCTTCAGACTGTTGAAACGAGGGGTGATAAACCCTAGGAGTGTCGATTTCGATTTCCTGGATGCCATTAATGTGAACTTAAGGGAAAAGTTCAATCTGCTTCAACTTGAGCAATTTTGCTCCGATACCACAGACGGTTATGCGCAATTGACAACATACTTCTATTCAAATCTTAGTTTTTTAGAGGCGAATAGAATATCCTTCAGTATTCGAGACCAAGTCTATGAGATAGATGTGGACATGTTGGCAGACATAATTGGAGTTGAAAGAGGATGATATAAACCAATCAAGGTTTCAATCGCTCGTACCACATTGGAACTTGTCAAAGACGAGTACGAAGGAAGAGTTACCTACTCAAGAATGGATGCCATCAACATATTGCTTCACAAAATTGTGATCAACGCATCGAGCCAAAGTCTACATCCAAGGCCGCGTGTCTAACTCCGAGGTGAAATTGATGTACGCGATCAATTCGGGAAAGAAGTTCTCTCTCCCTCACACCATTCTCTTTCACATGTACAGAGCAATGGTGAAGGACAAGGGCCAGTTGCCTTATCCGGGTCTTGTGACCAAGATCTTCAGACACTTGAACATTGAACTTCCACACACTCTTTGTGTTCGACCATGCGACAAAATGGTGGTGGGTTTGAAAATGGTGACAAAAATGCGTCTGAAAGAGCTTAATAAGGAAATGGAGAAATTCAAAGTGAAGACTCCAATATCTTCTGCATCAAAGAGAAAAGGGAAGGAGCCTATGGGTGCTCCATCCAAAAGGATGAGAACTCTTATCTTGGAGGATGAATATGAGGAGGAAGATCTCACTATTCCTGCATTAAAAAGAACCAGATGTTCTGTACCTAAATCAACAGAACTACAAAAGAAAGAAAAAGAAGCAGAAGAAAAAGAACAGAGAGAAGAAGAGGGAAAAGCAAAGAACAAAGAAGCAGAGGAGCAACAAGAGAAAGAGAAAGAAGACAAAGAGAAAGAAGCTGAAGAACAAGTAGAAGCGAGAAAAAAGAAAAGTTCTGCGAGATGAAGCCGCGAGAGAAAGGGAATCAAGACGCTAAAGAGCATGACCATCACTCTTCCCCAATTGAGGTCCTAGAGACAGGGGGAGATGGCGAGCAAGGAAGAACTACACCACATGCTATCAACAGTGAAGATGTGAGTCGCTCACCAGCAAATCCAGAAGATTTTCAGGCTGAGGAAGGACATGATACATCAACACCAAATCTGCTCGATTACACTGAAGTTCCATCGTCGCCTTCACTCCATCCGAAAAAGCAAAAAGTGAGCACACGACGGACAATACCGCATATTTTCGTCGTATCCTTGATGTTCTTACGGAAATGCGGGGTCAAATCTATGCTCTGGAATGTGAACTTCAAGTCATGAAGAATGATGGACAAGCATCTTACGTTACCCTAGCGAGATCAAATGAAAGACCTCGCTCTTCAAATTCAAGCCAATGCCAAAGGAGAAGAGGTGGCACAACTACGGGAAGACTTGAAGAGGCTGGAAGGCATCGTTCGATCGATGGGAGATTTCAGTTGTGCGTGTTCCCAAGCAAACTTGACTCTTTTCTCACCTTTTTCATGATGACAAAAAGGGGGAGAATTGCAATTTGAACTCTTTAAATTCTAAACTCTTTAAACTTTGACGTGTTTCAATATTTTATTTGAGTATGACTTGGGTGTGAACTTTAACTTGACTGACTTGTGTGTGGATTTTGATATTTGACTGTTTGCATTTATATCAAGTGATGTTGTATGGTCTTACTCATGAAAGACTAACCAATTTTTCTGTGGATGCAGAGTCTGGTTGATTTATTAATCTTTATGAGATAGCCATATTGCTTGAGTAATGTTTTGCAGGTCAAAGTTGTTCAAATCTACAAGAAATTTTTGTCACCATCGAAAAGGGGGAGATTGTTAGAGAAATCTTTCCAGAATATTTTGAAGCTAACAAAACGTTTCTATCAATCTAGTCTAGATAAATACAGACCTTCTGTTTAGAGTCTGAAGACTTTCAGATCACCAGACTCAAGACTCAAGACTCAAAACTATTCTAATTAACAGTTCTTCTGATCCAGTGACGAAGGCAATCCAGAGCCAAAGTATTTGGTCAAGGATTCAGTCCTATCGTCTGGAGAAGATCTCTTGGCTGGATAAATATAACGGATTCTTTTATTCGTAATCAAGATCGTTTGAAGATCTGATGGTCGACGAAATATTCTTGGAAGGTTCTATTCTTGGAAACCAAGATCCTAATTGTATGGGCGAACATGACTGATGGGCTATCGTCAAATTCCTTTAATAGCTTGAATGATCTTCTTGATTGATTCCATCGAACGGGTAGATTGGAGGAATTCCTTTGGTAAGTGCCAACTAGTATTATGGCATAAAGGAGTATAAAAGGAAGACGTTCTAGTTGCTTTAGAAAATGATCGATAGAGAAATTCCAGAGTCTGAAGCACCTTGATTATTAGTCGATACATTTTGAGCGAAATTGTATACACAAAGAGTGTTTATACTCAATGATACCTTGAGCGAGTGTGGTAGATCATCTACACCGAGAAGTCAAGGAAGAACAACGCTGTAACATCTCTTTGTTCATAGTGGAATCCAGCCAATAGGCTGTCAGTGCAGAAGAGTGGACGTAGGTTTGAAATAAGCCGAACCACTATAAATCTCGTGTTCAATTTTCTCTTCTCTCAGTCTTAATTTGATTACTGATTGTCTAAAATCTATTAACTGTCTAGTATTGCGCAATTATTAAGAAAAATCCTTTATATACCTATTCACCCCCTTCTAGGTACTTACACTAGCTATATCAAAGGGCATGGCAAATGATGGCCAAATCGCACATATAATATGTCAATGAAAAGTTTGAGAAGCCTATTACGAATCTCTAGAAGACATTAAGTCCCAATAACATCATCTTCCAGCTCGTTCCAGTTAAAACAGAAAATTGCAGTAGGTCAAAACAGCAAATCAATCTAAAAAACTACTGCAGAATTGACAGATTTTGTAGGTGTTTTTCAATGACCGAATGACGTCCGTTCAGGGCATGCAACATATCAAATCAAAGCTTGAGAAGTCTATTTTCTATGTCTAAAAGGGCTCAAGAACAGAAAGCCTCATCTATCACCTCATTTAAGCCAAAACAGAAAGTGAGATATCAAGGCAAATCAAGTTCAATCAACTTCAAGTTCATGATTATTGATCATCAATCCACAGAAATTCATTAACCTCAGTAGATTATATCAATATATTCAAGACAACGTATGATTAGAGAACAAACACAGATCATGCCAGAAACTATCATTGAAGAATTGAAGTCAAAATTCCCAGATTCAGCTCCTAGATTTAGTGGCTTGTTTCTCACAGCAAATGAACTTCAATTTTAACAGGCACCCTACTGATTCGAAGCTTTAAGAAATCAGAATTATTTTTCTAGCTGATTTCTTCCATTAATTTCTGCGTTTAATTGTCCAAATCAATCTATTAATCACATTGACTCATTAACCTCCAAAATCCTAGAACAAATTAACATTGGACGATCAATCACCAGTCAACTCCTACTTGGCAGACTCAACATCCACCTCCCCAAAAATCTTTCTTAAGGGCAGCGAGATTTTCACGGGCCTCAGAGAACTCTTCCTCCTCTATACCCTCACTGACATATCAATGCACAAATACACGCTTAGCAATACATGAGATCAAACTTGTGGTCAATCTGAGAGAAAACCTCGGCCATGGAAAAACTTATTTCAGCAATGGTTTAGTTTCAAACATGAATTGATTACATTTACCAATCAACAGTTGAAAGAGACACTCGATAGCCAACTATGATCTAGCTTAAGCATTTCATCGAGCAGAAAGTAGGTATCTCGGCCTCGAGTCCAAAATGCCACAGCCAAATAGGAAAGCGCAACCAAACTTATCACGACAACAATTTTACAAGCTCAGATTATCTAGTGAACTTCAATAGTAGGCAATTGATAGGGGAAAACAGAGAGAGAAAGCGAGCGACAGGCTGAGCGCGAGATAGAGCGATCGAGAGAGAGATGGCGAACCTGATTGAGCGAGCGAGCGTCAAATCTCCGGGAAAGAGTCGGAGAACACCTGATCCAAAGCTTCCGAAGCCAGATCCAGCAAGAGAAACATCTGATTGAGAGACCTCGAGCTGAGAGAAAAAAAAAAATCCCGACTGATCGAACAGAGAGAGCGAGAACTCGAACAGAGAGAAAGAACAAATTTCCCTAGCGATCCCCAACCGCCAGCGCTCAATCTCTGATCGCCTACTAATGGAAGAAAGCCTTCGACCCAAGCTTCGACGGAGAAGGAGCCTCCGAAAGAACGATTGAACCCTCACGAATCCAGACAGAGATCCCTTTGAGAGCGTCCGTCGATCCGGCCGAGCCACACGAGGCGGTGAGATCCGAGAGCCTCCAATCGGCGGTGGCGGCGATGCTGCTCTTCGACAGCGTCCGGCGCAATTTGCGACGACAGGGAATCGAACAGAGCTGCTTCGCCGATTTGCGATTGGATCCAGAGATCCAATCAAGGGTTTCGAACGCACCAGATGATGAGCCGATCAGAGAGAGATCGTCCCCAAGAAAAAAGAGAACGTGCGGGAGCCAAGAGCGTGGGAGAGAGACTCCGTACGAAGTGTCCTCAGCGAGAGCGTCCCTCTGCGAGCCTTTTAGAGAGAAAAATCCTCATCCCCTTTTCTCTTTTTTTCTTTTATTTTTTCCTTTTTTCTAATTTTTTTTCTCTTTTCATTTCATTCCTTTTCTTTTGTTTTGTTTTCTTTGTTTTCTTTTTTTTTCTTTTGTTTTCTTTTTTTCTTTTTTTCTTTTCTTTTTGGCTCTTTATTTATTTATTTTTTTATATTTTTGCAAAAATGAATTATTAAAATGTCGACGAAAATTTCGGGTGTCAATAGTTGGCATCTTTTCATCAAGCACATACCCAATTTTTTCTGAATTGAGAACAATTCTCAAATTCCTCACCTAGTTAGTGAAATTGGGTCCAGTCAAACAATTCTTGTCAAATATAGAAGTGAGTGGGTTTGTGGTCACCATTTTCAGAGTAATAATATATATGTTGTAGAAAATAAATTGTTAGTCGTTGTATATTTCAAAATAACTATTTCATTTGGCCTTTAAATAACATAGATCCTCCCACTAAATTTATATTCAAATCTCATACTCCTTAAGATGGGAAGTGATAATCTTTGTTGGGTAAAGATTACTAGTGGTGCTTGAAGTACCACTAGCCCAAAGCCCACCTCACCTAGCAGTTATTGGTGTTCTATGAACTTAGTAAGTGAACCAACTTGTTCAATGCATCATATGCGAGTCCCAATCATAACTTTGGCCTCTAAACCATGAAAGCCTCACCTAACAGTTATTGGCATTATGATGATAGTTAAGTCTCGCCCATCGTCTCATGCGAGTATTGAAGGAACAAACGATTCCCTCACCTGACAGTTATTAGAAATCATTTAGCTCCAACCCCACAGCATCACATGCATAATGGAGTGGTCCAATATTATGAATGATAATTAACACCTATGTATCCATAGCCAGTCGGTTAACCACTATAAATGATGATGGAAGGCCACGAGTCTGAAATCCATTTCGACTTAATATTATTAATAAGGAGATTTGGATCGTTATTAACGGTCTCACTTTGCACATTAACGGATTTAACGTGCATGATAACATAAACACAATAAATAAATAGATATCACATAAACATCTATCCTACGTGGTGATCATGGAATTATGGTTCAATGGGTCTCGAGTCAAAGAGACCCATTTAGCCATTTTAATGTTTTAATAATAGGGACCTGCTCTTCACTTCTTCTTCAATCTTTTAACTCTTCAAAGACCGGGCCCATAGAGCTCTCCAGCTTAATGGCTCCTCTTCTCTTGTAGCATTTACATCAACAATTGATATACTAAACTATGCTTAAATTACATTTCATGAAAAGTTAAAATAAAATAAAAGGAAGGATGTAGCCTCCATTTAATAATTACATCCCAAAAAGAATACTTGTAATCATCATTCATTCATCCATACAACAATCATAAAGATTATGGATTTTTCCATGATCACCACCATTCCTTAGGAGCTATACATTCAAAATTTAAAGCTCTGGAAGGCATAGATAAAATTCTGCATTTAATCAAATTTAAAGTCGAACAACACAAATTACATTAAGAAATCAAATCGATGAAACAAAGTTCACGAGCGTGATTCCCAACGGAAGTTGCGTTGTCAACTTTAAATTCACAATCACGAATCATTTTCAGAATATAAACACAAAGTATAATAAGTTACGAATTTTTGATTCAAAATTGATTTAGTTCTAATTTTTGTTTAGTTGATTAAATTTATCACATAATTTAATCAATTTCTATAGGCCACATAAGAGCAAGAGATTATCTTACCAAAAAATAAATTGGCCATTAGAATGCAAAAATATATTTGAACTATAAATCAATTAAACACACAAAAAATGCCTAAGGTTGGCTTTGATACCACTGTTGAGGTTTCATGAATCATGTATAGATAAAATTAACAAAAGAACGCAGCGGAAATAAAGATGATATATTTTATACATGATTCTTCGAAGACGTTGTTCGTGCGTTTTAATAAGAAATTTGAATATAAAAGAGAGTTAAACGAGTTACCTTTCGAAGCGCACTTTAAACGAATTGATTCGAATGTTCTTTAGTTCGAGCCCCACAAGCGTCGGACCTCTAGTTCAGACACACCAACAATAGACGTCGAACGAAAGAGAGAATTTTCGAATAATCACCACTATGATCGTGCTAGCAATCTCGTAAAGACAATACTCCGTATCCTTGATGTTTTAGTCATGACCCGAATGAGAGAACACTCTTCTTTCTCGCGTCTCGAAAAACACAAGAACGCACACACTTTGCTTTATTTTCAGCAACCATTTCTTATGTCCCAAAACAGCATTTAAAAAAAAAAAAAAACCGAACAATCATCAACGATTGCTGATCATCCCACACTATCAGCAACCGCTAACCATTCATGCACAATTTTGTGCATGAATTTCGCGCATGTGCACGAAGCTTTACTGTTTTTTTTTAAGTTATTAATATTAAGAAGAAAACGCACATGTGATGTGTAGCACATTAATTAATTAATCAATCAATCAATCAATCCCTTTAAAAAAAAAAAGAACATAATATTTATATGTACATTTGGAATACATTAATATGTATTCACTTTGGGCATGCAAGTGCATCATATGCAAGTAGGCTCATGACTATAATGCAAATTAAATTAAATCTCATTTAATTTAATTTCATATCGACTCAATTTGATTGTAGTAATTGCAAACACATTTGCAACATTATTTCTCTCTTGTTCCACGTTATCCTAATTGTCTATGGTGTGTGACATCCTAAGTTCATCAATAAGCAGGTAGTAAGACTTGTACTAACACATTGATACTCCCAAAAGATAATTGTCTTGGCTAATCTTTGGGTCTTATAAGCCATGATTGACATTTAGCAATATGTCATGACTACCCAGATAATGTGAATGCTTTAAAAACATAATGAACCTATCAGTTTTGGCTACAGTGTAATTCAATCCCTCTGTCTTACTATGTCCCGATGAAACAAAAACCATGGAATATTTGTCAAGTCACCAACTAAATCATATGCTCAAATCTATTTGACATGCATTTTATTCGAGACATAAATAATTTATTCTTGATTACAACCCCAGTCGAGGATTTCAATGCATTGTCATAATTAGATCGCATAGGACATCATTATTATACCTTGCATGTAACAAGGAGACAGATTCCATATTGCGCACTCGTGCAACTTCATATATGAACAAATTATTACCATCAGATATAAAGACGGATCAACGACCCGGCATTACGTGCACCTGTGAACCATAGTTGTTCGACACACAAGTTAACAATGTGCCTTAGGTCTAAGGATTATTTACACAAGACTAAAGCATGAACAATTAGACATTTACCATGCTAAAAGCTTCCATGTCCCTAATCGTTCCATTTGCGTCACGTTCAGTGAACTTATCTAATACAAACACTTGTGTTCTTAACTCATGCATCGCAATACCTAATGACTTGTGACTCATCATTCCCTTAAGTATCCAATACTTAATGGTGAAATTATGAACACACCGATCTCAACAGGATTATTAATATCCACTCAATAATCCATCGACCGGGAACGATTTAAAGATTCAGTCTAACTATGAACCCGTCACATATATTCTTAACGTCTCAAGAATAGGTCTAGTTGCAACTTATCTTATGGAATCATTCATAAATATAAAATAATTGGATAAATGAATGAATACATCATTACCATTAATTAAATAATAATAATAATAATGATAGTACAACTAAAATCCCTAACATGTAACTATTACATAGCAGCTTTAGGGCATACATCCAACAGTTTCTAGGGTTTGGATCCATGGATTTGTCCCTGCCTTGGATTGACATTGTTCGTTGCTTCCAAGTCTTGCTGGTCATGCCTTTCTTTTCCCGTGTTTTTCTGGTCCAAGTGTTTGAAGTTTCTTGTGCTTGCTCGATCCTTCTTCGTCGATACCAATCACTAGCGCTTGATGTTTGCTTCAAATCATGACATCTTTCCAACATAAAATATTCAAGGAGAAGGCTAACCTCCAAACCACGCCAATACAAAAAATTGTCGAATAGGGCTTGAATGAGAAGGAAAGGTAGAGCAGAGAGAACGAGAGATGAAATTGATACGGCATCGTTAAACCCTAGACATGACCATAATACACATCGGAGGGAGGCAACAACACAGAGAGAATACGAGGTTAAAGGATAGAGAGAGAATAAATCGTAGAGTGGGGTTGTACTATTGAATACACGACCTCACGGAGAGAGGGATATCAACAACATACATGTTGAGTGAAGTGAGAGAGAGAAATTGCGTGTCCTCTCACGGGGCTCCATAGAGAGCATTCAGTCATAATTCACAACAGGCGACCGAAAGGGACGAAAGAGGAGGTTGTGCCCAAAAGGGTCTCTCGGCAGGGCTTTTACTGGCCGAACAGAAGACACCAAAGAGAGACTCCCACGTTCTGATAGTTGACAATACCGACAGGAAATTCCTTGGAGTTTTCTTCCATTGATTGTTGGTCCTCTGCAGACAACGTCACTGCCCCGCCTTCTGCATACAACTTCGCCACTGCGACTGATAGTCATTGGTGTTTTTGCTTGCTGTCCAGGAAAACTAACGACCTACATGCTTTCCAGCAAGTGATCCGTGAACAAATAGCTGGTCTCATTGTTTCCATCGACTCCAGTTTATTGCTGGGTTTCCAGATGTCCTCATCAAGTCCAAACTCGCTATTGTTCTGATTCAGCGTGGAAGCCTAATACCATGTTCTAGCACCGGTCAACGGCATTGGTCCTCACTTGCGCAAAAATTCCAGTTGCCATGCCGGTTAATCCTTCATGGAGTCGCCGCTCTTGCTGCCAAACAGACTGCCATGCCCCCAGAAGCCAACTTGCTGCTTCAACATTTAGAAACCAATGTTGCTAGCTCACCCGATAGCATTGCTTTTGGCCCTGCAATATCACATATCTCGGTTGAATCTCCTCGCGGGTTTTCTAGACAAATTCCGAACAGCCCGAAGTCCAAGTGTTGGATTTGTATTCTTTTGAATTTCGTCCATATCCTCCAGAAGAAGATTAGACTACACTGAGCCAAGCGCTATTGGGAGTTCCTCGACAACGCGGGATTTTTTCTGTTTTTGCAGGACATTCGAGATTCTTGGCGGCACCAACAACGACTCGCTGTGATCCACTTAGAGCACTTATGACGGCCTCCATCAAGACAACATTATGAGCACCATCGGCCGTGACTAACTCATCACAGCCGAGCCATCGCCACCCACCATCGCAAGCCATCCATCATTGGTCAAATATGGAAACGATATTTGCGAAATCAGGTAAAATCTTATCACAAAATTTGATTTTCCGATAATTGCCTATTTTTAATAAATTGATATTTAGTTTGATCCTTTTGAGCGATAGAAAACATCCATTAGGATTTGTTTCTAAAGAGCATGTGGAGTGTGGAGGGAACAATCCTTCACATTGTTAGGACGTTTGCAATTTCCCAATTTCGATTGCACATCCTGAAAACTAGGGATCGCAAGCATCCCAATGAAACAAAAATTGGGCCATGTTCTTATGTCGTGATGAGAATTGTCACCCATACCTTGAACATTCTCAAATCATAGTTGTGACATTGAATTAACTTACAAAGTTGAGGTGAGAAATTGTTCGTTTTGGCCCGTCCTAGGATTTGTCCTTTTGCATATAAGCAAGCACTTTCTTAGGAGGTATACATTCTAGAAGCCTACTGGGAGCCACTTCCCTGTGGGCCCGGCAATCACTCTCCGCCCTCGGCAAAATAGTTCGTTATAGGCCCATGAGCTTCTGCGTGGTTCATCCTCAAACCACACATCTATTGGAGGGGATCTCGCTCTAACATCATATTGTGACATTTCTAGATTAGCTCATTAAACCACACTACAAGTCCCCATACATTACTTGGGCACGAAGATAGAAGAGGAATGTGAAAACAAAATTTAGGACGTTTCGCTACAAACTTCATGATATATATATCTATATTTACTACGAACATCATTTTTTTTAAATAATTAGTTTTCATTTGCCAAATGGGGAAATCATTTTCCCCTATCCAAGCTCGATGTTTTTGTGTAGATTCATTAATTTTTCGTCATCCAAATACTGAAAAATTGAAAAACAATTCTCTGAGAATAATTTTCCTTCAAACAAATGGACCCTTATAATTCTTTGCTCATTTATATGATCCTATGCCCCTTAGAATTCTTATTTGAATAATTAGAAAAATTACTTCATCCACAATAAATCTATTGACATAGATACATAAACCAAGTTAGTTGAATATACACAACTTTTAAATGTTATTTGTAAGTATAAGATTACTAATCAAATTAATCTTAATTTTTTATGTATTAAAATTTACTAAACATGCCGCAGTAAGGAAATTGTACAGAACATCCATTCTACGACATTTTGGCATTCCACTAATATTGTATATAAGCCAATTGATATAACTCTAACGACCTATTCAATTGCTTGAAACATATGAAAACTCAAACCAGCCGGAAGCCTAGGGAATTTGGCACATTGGATTCTCTTGGAACTAAAATAATACCCAATAAGGGATTGAATCAACTTGTAACAGCTTTCTAGTTTTGTCTTCATATTTTTGGCCGCATGCCATGATACTTCAATTGGTACATGAACACACAAATGTACGGTGTATTTGTTTCACAAAAAACTCAATGATAAAGGAAAGTGCTTTCTAGAAAACCTTTTTAAAGAGTGTGATTAGTTTTCCTTTATTTGATAATATATGATTGAAATTTTTTTCTGATATTTGGATATTATCAAAAAAAAAAAACATTTCAATCTCATAGCTTTATCTCAGCCAAAAAAAATCGAATTTTTAAATACAAAATTGAATATTTAATTACTATTTAATTTTTCTTTTTCTCTTTTTTTCTTTTCTTCCCTTTTCCTTTTCCTCCTTCCTCCATTGCGTCGGCCAGCAACAGCCATAGGCAAGCTTGAGCTCACTAGCCTCAAGCGAGCTTCGAGCTCACCGAGATAGGGCAAGACCCCTGTTCACTAGTCTTGAGCTCAAAGCATAGGCATTGACTGAGGAGGCTCAACCTTGTGCGAGGTTGGCGAGCTTGAGCTTGAGCTTTGCCAAATCTCAGTGAGCATCAACCTCGCACAAGGCCTGCAATCTTGACCTTGCTGGCCCATGCCTATGCCCAACTGCTGGCTGACACCAAGGGCAAAAGATCGGTTAAGGGAGAAATAAAAAGAAAAAAGAAGGAAAAAGGAAATAAAAGAAAAGAAAAAAAGAAAAAAATTAAGATGGAAAAATTCAAGAGAGCAATTCTAGAAAGTGTTTTCATCTCCTTAGGTTTAAGAATTCACTTTCCTAAATTTATTCGTAAGTATTTTTGTTAATTGGAAAGTGCTTTTGGTTGACTAGCTACTTTCTCTGAAAATCTAGAAAATCAATTATTGAAAAACACTTTTCCCAAAACAAACGCACAAGTAGCTTAGATTGCAGCTATTATCTTATGGCATATATCATGTGTATAACAGAGGAGACAATCAGAATAATAGGGAAACAATAATGTTTACAATTGATTTTGCATGAAATATCAAAGAATCGGTATCAATGTTATGCCAACCTGAGTTCTCAAGCATATCTTAATTTGTAATTTTATAAAATCGTCAAGAAGGAGAATCAAGTTCGCCACTCTTTATTTTCTTTCTAAATTGTTTCTCTAATTAATTCAAGTTAATGTGAAGACGGTAGTGGGTGTTCATCATTGCAAAGAGAGGGCCCTCATGTGCAAAGGCCATGTGAACATGTAAGCTGTTCTTATATTGATCTATTCCGGTGTTGTTGATTGTTATCTGTAGTGTCATCTTACAGTTATAAAATGGAATATCTTTGAGCTGGCTGTTTTACTTCATAGTTTGGTTAGGTTTGTATGACTATATGAGAATTTACACTTCGATAGAATGGACATTGACAGGGAAAAAAAAGTGATTTAGGACGTGCTATTATAGAAAAATTTAGTCTAATTGTTTGTGAAGAGTGGTGCTACAGCGAGAGCTGACTTATGGAAATTTAGTGATTCTTGTTATTAATTTAATTTGTCATCTGATTGGTAATTAATGCATCACTCCAATTGATAACATGACTTCTAATGAGTCTAACAAGTTTGGGCTTATGACTAATCAAAATTCCTGATGCTACACGAATTAAGTTTCCTTCTTTCTCCACTACCTTAAATATGACTTGCAATATATGTCATTCAATGGAATTGATGAGTGCCATTCTAGAGTCCAATGTGATCAATGCATCCCCTATAATGATCGATCGGCGTTGTGAAGACTACTTATTGTGGTCATCCCATTCAAGTAGTCCATCCTGAAGTTTACTTTTCAAGGGGTCATAATTTTGCTTACAGCATGAGAATATGTTACGTCTTTCACTCTTAATTGGCCTACATAGTATTATTAAAAATGTCAATGTTAATACCAACTGTGTCATATAGGATGGTTGACATTCACGTTAGCAATTTCTAACCTAAATTAGTCAGATGGACTGAACTGACAACAATGTGAAAATGTTTAGAACAAAATTGATTCATTTAAATAGTTTATAACTAGATTGGTATCAATGTAATAGGTTTATGACTTTTTCAGTACTTTTTCTCCAACTCTAAGGTAGTCAAGATTAAATTCACAAATAGGTGCAATTTGTTCATATGAAAGAGCAAGTTCGTGAGGTTAAGATTTAACGTGCTAGTAAGTGCGTGAAAGTGTTGGTTACTGTTAGTATCGTTGGTAAAATAAAGTTGACTGACAACTTCCTTGTTGGAACATCCTAAGTCCTTGGATAGATTATATGAATAGTTCATATGTATAAGATTTATTTAATTGAACATGTAGGTTGATATCCACAAATCAAAGTGGCAAATGATCATAATAATTTCTGAACAACCAAATACAAGTGGATATGTGACTGGAATACGAGTTCGTATAAGTTGGTAATTTTGTATAAAAGTTAGTAGCTTCAATAAATTGGTAAGGCCAAAAGCATCAGTAGCTCAATCGTATAAAGGATTCGAGGATTTGCTGTCAAGATACCACTAATGAACCCACTTTCTTTCCATGTTTGATCAAACTGGCGGGCTTAAATCTCTCATCTTTAGATCCCAAGATTGATGTTGGCGCTTCACAAGTAAACAGAAAAATAGTGTAAATAGTGGTCTACATCTTACATATAAAGAATGCAAGCTGGGATTGGAAGGGATGGCAGCACGTACGGGGGCACCCAATGATTGAAAAGTAGGATCAGCGGGAAGATAAGCAGGAAGATGAAAGGCCACATAGGCTTTGATTGAGTGAAAAGAAAAATTGTGAGTCGTTTCATATAATTTCCATGTTCATATTGGAAACCTGGAGAGTCTTCCAATCTTGAATATCTCATGTACGCACTCGTTAATTGACTCCAATACATTCTGCAGTCATTGCCTTCTTGCGTTCTTAATTCCTCAACCGAATTGATATAATTGATGGAATTGGAATAATAAACTGGTGGATTGACCTGGACTTAGCAAGGTTCTTGGTGGTTGCCTTCTAGGCATTAATCCGTTGGACGAGCATTCCATTAATTCCTCCAAGTGGAACTTTCCTTTTCGCTTCTAGTAGTCTAAGTCTGCGTGTGCTTTATCGTTGCCTTCTACGCGTAACCGTTGGGAGTTTGCGTGTCAAGAAGGAGCAAGTCTTGAATGCATCTGGTGCATCTGGGTTTATTCCACCTCAGCCACTGGGTCTGTGGATGACCTGATAAGTACTAGTGGTATCGGTCCTAGTGGGCAGAGAGTGAATTGTCGGGACAAAAGTTGCCCAAACGAAGCGAGGCTCTCTGCTCCTAGGATGGCAATGGGTGCTAGGACAAGTCGGTTCCTCGCGGAGCTAATAGGGAGTTGGAGAAGAACCGAACCCTTGCTGAATAGGTTAATGTTTCTGGATCGATCGGTGAATTCCAAGAAGAGGTCTACTACCATGTTTTCAACAAGGAAAAAACCTCCATTTGATTTACTGGGGTCAAAGCAGCTGAGTAGGCAAAAATTGTGCTACCAAAAGATGAGGTTGTTAAACAATGTCACACTTGCCAAAGAAAGCGTAGGTGACCGAGAATGGCCGAGCAGTTGAGATCAAAAGAGGCTACCAATGGAGCAAAACTTGTTTTGTTGGGCAAGCATGACCATTCGATGTGAAATCCTAAAAGTGGCTCATCAATGGTTAAGGGACGCAAGGAAGCGACAGAACATATCACAATGGGGGCGTTGCGAATTTGAGTGAGGGAGAATGTCACGGTATGTGAATCCTCCCGTATTCATTGATATAGCTAGTAATAGCACCTAGAGGGGGGTGAATAGGTGTTTAAATAATTTCTCGAGATATGAAAGCAATACTAGACAAATTAGAAAGTAAGCTTTCCTTTGGTTAACAAATCGAACTACTATTAAAGTAAAGCAGAGAGTAGGGAAGAGAAAATTGAACACAAGGTTTATAGTGGTTTGGCTTATTTCAAGCCTACGTCCACTCTTCTGCACTGACAGCCCACTAGCTGGATTTCACTATGAACAAAAGAGATGTTACAACATTGCTTTCCCTTGATTCCACAGTGTAGATATTCTATCACACTTTCTCAAGGTATCTCAAAGTATAGACTCTCTTTTGCGTACAAGATTTCGCTCAGCAA
The DNA here is from genome assembly GCA_016097595.1 of Eucalyptus pumila. Classification (NCBI taxonomy): domain Eukaryota; kingdom Viridiplantae; phylum Streptophyta; class Magnoliopsida; order Myrtales; family Myrtaceae; genus Eucalyptus; species Eucalyptus pumila. The sequence goes on from CM027848.1 coordinate 26,429,904, forward strand.
ATGAATTGACTAAGAATCAAAGAGCTACAGACTTTGAAATTCTTCTATCGTACTCTCCTTGAACACCTGGAACGTCTTCCTTTTATACTCCTTTGTGCCATCATACCCGTTGGCACATACCAAAGGAATTCTTTCAATCCTCCCGTTGGACAGAATCAATTAGGAAGATTATTAGAGCTATTAAAGGAACGTGTCGATAGCCCATCAATCCTTATCGCCCATACAATCAGGATCTTGATTTCCATAAGTAGAACCTTCCAATAATACTTTGCCAATCATCGGATCTTTAATCATTCTGAATTTGAATAAAGGAATTCGTTATGTCATATCCAGCCAAGAGATCTTCTCCAGTCGATAAGTCCAAATCCTTAATGAAGTAGATCTGGATAGCCTTTCTTCAACGGATTAGAAGCTGTCAATGAGAATAAACTTTAAGTCTTAAATCTAGTAGATCAGGAAGTCTTCAGACTTTAATAGAAAAGTCTGCAAAACTTCAGACTAGATTGATAGAAACGTTTTATCAGCTTCAAAATATTCCAGAAAGATTTCTTCAACAATCTCCCCATTTTTTATGGTGACAAAACTTTCCTACAAATTTGAATAACTTTGACTTGCAAAACATTACTCAAGTAGATATGGATATCTCATAACGATTAATAACTTAATGATAACACTAGAATCTGCAACCAAAAAATAGGTTAGTCTTTTATGAGAGTAAAGCCATTCATAAGATATCAATAGTACTTAATATAAACAGCAGTCAAAATCCAAATCCACATTCATCAATCCTCATCCGCATACGTACACACAAGTCACAAATCAAAACAAACTAAAAATTCAACAAGTTTAAGTTCAAAGATTTCAAATCTCGCATCTCTCCTCCTTTTTGTCATCATCATAAAAAGAAGTTGAGATGGGAATAGAATGGAGTCAAGTTTGCTTGGGAATGCGAACAAGCTGGAAATCTCCCATGGACTAGATGATGCCTTCCAGCTTTTTCAATTCTTCCTTTAGATGATCCACCTCTTCACTTTTCGCATTGGCTTGAATCTGAAGAGCAAGGGCTTGGATCTGATCAGACAATGAAATGGAAGAAGCTTGTCCTGCATTCTTCAAGTTCTGAACTTCGCTTTCCAAAGCATATATCTGACCCCGCAATTCCAAAAGAACATCAATGATTCTGCGAAAATCTACTGAGTTATCGATGCAACGATTATCTAATGGAGTAAAGCGTACAATGGTATATTCGTGCATCGATCGATGGAGTAATTAGGTGGTAGAATGGCTTATGTTTTAGCCATTAGTCTTTTAATTTAATGATTTGTGCGTGTGCTTGTGGAAATTTAAATTTAATAGATTAATAATCTATGCTTGGCCATATGATTCATAATTTAAATTTCGATAATTGAAAATGTCCCAAGACTTTGGCCAAGATGAAAATTGGAATTCAAAATATTTATAGAAGAATTTCAAAAAAAAAAAAAAAAAAAAGAGGAAAAAGGGGTTAATTTTGGAATGGGCCTTGGGCCCATTAGCCTAAAGCTTGGTGGGCCAAGCTAGTCGGCCCATTAGAGCCCAAGAAGAGGATTCGACCAGCCCAAGGGGAGTGGCTGGATGGGCCTAAGCCCAAGCCCAAACCAAATTTAAAAAGAAAACCCAATGTGACAAGTGGCATGAAGGAATGGCATGCATTGGTGGGTTTGTAGGCAAAGTAATCATTACTAATGATGGGATTAAGGGAGTATAAGAGGGATGAGGAGAGAGAGAGTGGCCGGTTCTTGCTTCATTCGTCCAAAGAGAGTGCGAGAGAGAGAGGTGTGCGAGAGAGAGGGGGAGGCCGAGAGAGGAAGGAGGCGGAGCCGAGGAGGAGCCGCCGTGTCCCGCCGTCCGTCCGCCCGTGTGCCGCCCGATTCGCCGCCGTGTGCTCGTCGTTTGTCCATCCTAGAGGCAAGTGGAGTCCTTAACTTCTCTTGCATGTTTGTTTTGTTGGTTGCATGTTCGATTTTAGGCGTGATTTGTGCGAAAAACCAAGGTAAGGGTTGGTTGTTTTCAAGCCGTGTGACTGTTCCTGCTCGGTTTGTGGAAGTCAGTAGCTTGTTCGAGCTTGCATGTGTGTTTGGAGTCCGATTTTGGCTTCTCTGTCTTCATGAAAGTTGAAGCTAACATCTTGTAGTATTACATACTGAAATTTAGTAGAAAACGATGGAGATTTGAGGGGTCAAAAGTTCTATCATACGGAGACCCTAGATCTGCGAAATCTTCACTGACCTCTTGTTGATTTCTTGTTTGCATGTTGATTTCTGTTGGAGATCTCACTTCGTTGTCTTCATGAAAGTTGTAGGTAACATCTTAAACTACAACATACTCAAATTTGAAGAGAAATTAACGAGTATAGCCTAGTGAATCGGCTAGATCTTGGAGATGATTGATTCTGGTGATGTGTTCCGAGACACCCGAGACTTGATGGACTTTAATGGTGACCATACTTTGGTTATTTGACCTAGATCCCTCATGAAACTTGTAAAGGACAACTTGTTACATAACATACTAAAATTTCAGAGGAAACGAAAGAGAATAGATGGGTGAAATATAAAAATTTCGGAGAAGTGTATTCTGGACGACGTGGTAGTGGTTCCAGAGGTTTCGTGGGGTTGTATAAATTAATCTAAAAATAATTTGGCTTATAGTTCTTCATGAAAAATGCACGAAAATGTGTTGGCTATCACCCTGTAAAATTTCGTAATTTTTTAAGGCCATATGAGTATTTTAATTGAATTTATTTGGAAACTGTGCAATTCTGGTCATTATCCGAATATCATGTGCTATTTTGTGGAAATTGTGAAATTATGAGAAATTCAATTTGGCCATGAATTTTGTATGAAATTGTGATCCTATTGACTTGTTTAGTGATTGTTTGAATATTATGATTTTGGGAAAAATCATAGATATTAAATTTAATATTTATTTATGAAAATAAATAAATATAATAATAATATAATAAAATAATAATAAAATAAAGTGGATTTTTATTTGGCCATGGATTCAATTCTATTTGTGTGGCATATGTGTGATGAGGTCTTTGCACATGTATGGGATTGAGATGCATATGTGATAAAGTCTTGGTATGCGTATGACACGGTCCTTGTACATGTATTGAATTGAGATGTATATGGGATGAAGTTTTGGCATGTGTATGACATATGAATTGAGATGCAAGTGTGAATTCCATGTCAAGCGTGATTTGTTTGATACCATGCCAATTGCCATGTTAAATTGAGATAAAGAAATGGTATATGTGGATGATGGAAATGAGGATGTGGTTGTGGTGGATAATGATGTCTGGTGGCCTAGGGGCGTAATTCCAGAGATTCCCTAGGAGATTCAGGATGCCCGGAATGTGGGGGGCCGGATGTCCGGTTGTATCTTGGATACATGCCCGGAGGTTCCTCGCGACGCCAGGATTTGGGTGCGGGATGCCTGGCTAGAAGGGTAAAGGCCGGAAGCCCTGTTGGAGGTTTACGCCCGAAGGAATGCCTCGTGATGCTAGTTGAGATGCGAGATGCCCGAATGTGGGGGGCTGGAAGCCCGGTGGCCATGGGATGGCTGGAAAGCCGGGAGCCCCGTCGGAGGTTTCGCCGAAGGGTTGATAATGAAGTTGATGATGAGATTGATGAATGGGTGATGTGGTGATCAAAATTGAAAGATAAAGATGAAAATTAAACCACGATATAATATGCATGATGATATGCATGATGACGATGATGATGATGATGATGATGTGTGATGTGATATGATGATCACCCATGATATGATATGCATGATGATGATGATGATGATGATATGTGATGTGATATGATGATCACCCATGGCATGATATGCATGATGATATGCATGATGATATGATGATGATGATGATATGTGATGTGATATGATAATCACCCATGGCATGATTTGCATGATGATATGCATGATAATATGCATGATGATAAGGCACGATGATGCATGATAGTATGCGCATGGCTATAAGGTAAGTTATGCCTGCTATGCATGTGTGATTTGTATGATGCATTGAGTTGTTATTGGATTTCCCTATCTGCTGAGTGGTTGTACTCACCCCTTTTGGGGATAACATTTCAGATTAGAAGTATGCCGCTACTACTGGTCACGCGTGGCGTATTCTATGGTCTACCGTCGATGTAGAGGTTGAGTGTGCGGAGATAGATTGTCCCTCTGTTCCCGGACTGACTTTTATCCGAGTGCGATGTCTAGTGATGTATGATATCAGCCTGGCTGGGGGCCTTGTCATACAAGAGTTCATTTCTGTGCACGTTCGTCGGGATGGAGCTATGCGAGGGATGTTGCCGCCGCCACCGCCTGATGCACCGGGTTGGGTGTGAGACCTGCGCACGATGAGTAGGAGCTGGATCTCTTTTTGATGTAGATAGTCGACGATTTCGATGGGGGGTTTTTGCGCATGTATGAGTTAGGGGTCGAGGTTTCTTTTTGAGATTTTAGGTAGGACATGGCAGAGTCCTAGCCTTTCTTGTTTTGTACCGACCCGAAGGGAACCCCATCTTGCTATATATATAAGTATGTAAGTAAAGCATCAAAGTTGTTTATAAAATCCTGATGTTTAGTTGGTGTGTATTTGTATCATGGATTGGTAGGGGGATAGATGGTGATGTTTAATTTGCTTCCGCTATGAGTCGCGTTGGGACCGATCGTTTAAAAAAAAAAATGCCTGTGATTAACGGCGCTTGTTCTAAGTACAAGATAGGAAAACGGTAATAAGACATAACATCGGCACTGGTAACGACCTGCGAAGGGTTCGGGGTGTTACAATATCAGCATAATCACGCAGATTTGGCGATGAAGCACCATATCCCTCCTCAGGAAATTGAAAGGCATGAATGTCTTTTGGATCTGTTGGAGAGCGACTGACTCCTTCACCGGTAATAGGATATGAGGACATTCCTCTATTTTCACCATCTCCCCCTGTTTCCATGGCTTCAGGTGGAGAAGAGTTTTCCTCATGTTCTCCTTCCTCTTGATTTTCTCTTTCTTTTTCTTCTTCAAACCTTTCCTCGTCTGTTTCTTTTTCTTCAGCTTCTTTCTCCTTTTCTTCCTTCTCCTCTGCTTCTCTCTCCTTTGCTTTTATATCTTCTTCTTTCTCCTGTTCTTCTTTCTCCTTTCGTTCCATTGATTCAGGAACAGAACGACTCAGCTTCTTTAATGCTATAGCAGAAATTGTGAGGTCATCCTCATCATCTTCATCAGTAATGAGAGCTTTTCTCTTCTTAGATGGAGCAACCATGGGTTCCTTCCCTTTTCTTTTCGCTGCTAAAGAGACTTGATGAGATTTGACAAGGGTATTCTCCTTAAATTTCTCCAACGCCTTGTCAAGTTCTTTCAGACGCATTTTGGACACCATTTTCAGTCCTACCACCATTTTGTCACAAGGTCGAACACAGAGAATTTGTGGAGGCTGAATATTCAAATGTCTGAATATCTTTGACACAAGACCTGGATAAGGAAGTTGGCCATTGTCCTTTACCACTGCTCTATACATGTGAAACAGAATAGTGTGAGGAAGAGAAAACTTTTTCCCAGCATTGATGGCGTACATAAGCTTTGCCTTTGAGTTAGAAACATCAGTCTTGGAAGTTGATTTGGGTCTGAGGCAATTGATAACAATCTTGTGAAGTAGAATGTTGAACACATGCATCCTTGAGTAGGAAATCCTTCCCTCTATCATTCTGTCTTTAACAAGTTCCAGTGTGGCACGAGCTATAGAGACACTGATGGGATGATATCTCCCTCTCTCAACCCTAATAACATCTGCCAACATATCCACATCCACTACAAAGTCCTGATCTCGGACACTGAAGGAGATTCTATTCGCATCCAAGAAACTAAGATTTGAATAGAAATATGCAGTTAATTGAGCATAGGCTTATGTGGTGTTAGAACAGAATTGTTTAAGTTGAAGAAAACTGAACTTTTCCCTCAAATTGACACATTCACAGCATCAAGGAAATCAAAATCTACACTCCTAGGGTTTATCACCCCACGTTTCAACAATTTGGAGTATAGATCTTTCTGATCCTTCGATCTAAACAACTCTGTTCTTTTTCCTCGAATTTTTGCCGCAACACCCATTCTTGGTTGAAATTCTTTGTACAATCTGTCATCATCATTTCCATCTATCGGATTAAATCCCCCAACACGCAGATCACTTAGGATATTTGCAAGGGTTTTTTCTGCCAACCCCTTAGGAGCAATTTCCAAACTTTCCATTTTTCGCAAAAAGATGTACTCATTCCCATATCCCTTGTCCTTAAGAAACTCATTGATGTAGTTCAATGCAGTACCAATGCTCTTTAAAGCACGGTAAAGCTTATAAATAAAAGAGGGCTTTTGAACTCTTACAGGATCCGCGTCTTCGACAATTTCTTCCTCTTGTTGATGAACAGCATTCTGTGGACTAGATGGTGGAGAATGACACTGCTGAAAATGTTGTGGGCTCTGCTGCTCACTTGGTGACTCCTCTTCCTCGATGAGATCAAAGTGAGTAGGCCCCTTACTCATTCGTCGTGGTCCCCTGCTTGCAATCCTCGAAGACTTTCTTGAAGACGACATCTTTCTCAGTTTTTGAGAGATTCCTTACTTGACTTTCCCAAAAATATGACAACTTTTTCGAAGATTAGACAGGAATGAAAGATCGATGCTTTTAGGGTTTTGGAGTTAAGTGAAGAGGAACCGACTGTATATAACTTAGTCGAAACGGGGAAATGCCAAACGTCGTAAAGGAAGGTTAAAAGATACCTTTTAAAAAAATAACTGCCTTTTAAAAAAAATAGATAACTGCCATTAACTCTTTTGAAAACGAAAAATTGCACTTTTCACGGAAATTGAAGATAGCATAAATCAATTATGAATGGATAAATGATCATACCTTTACGAGATTTAATAAAAGAGAAAATAAAATGACTTACAGTCAAGAACCATGATTGTCTGAGACTGAGAGTCTTTAGACTTTAACTTATTCAAGCTTCAAGATGTTGAGTCTGGAACGGATGATTTCAAATTGATTTTTCTCCAAAGGCTTCGTAAATATATCCGCTAGTTGGTTTTTTGAGTCAACAAACTTAATCGAAACTTCTCCATTTTGAACATGATCTCTAATGAAGTGATGTTGAATTTCTATATGCTTTGCTCTTGAGTGAAGAATTGGATTTTTAGTAAGATTGATTACTAGTGTTGTCACAGTTAATCTCCGTGCATGAATCTTCAATTTCAAAGTCTCTTAGCTGTTGTTTTATCCACAGAATTTGTAAACAACTTCCAAGAGCTACATACTCTGCTTCTACTGTAGAAAGAGCTACTGTATTTTGCTTTCTTGAAAACCAAGACATTGTCCTGCTTCCAAGTAACTGACAGGTACCCGAGGTGCTCTTTCTATCAACTCTGCAACCAGCTAGATCTGCGTCTGAATATCCAAGAAGAGTAAAGTCTCCCTTTTTAAGATACCAAAGGCCGATGCTTGAAGTTGAAGTAATGTATTTGATAATACGCTTTGCAGCACTTAGATGAGATTCTTTAGGGTCTGCTTGAAATCTAGCACAAATGCAAATACTAAACAAAATGTCAGGTCTAGAAGTAGTAAGATAAAGAAGTGAACCGATGATACTCCTGTATAACTTCTGGTCAACTTTCTTTCCTCCTTCATCTTTGTCTATCTTCAAGGAACTTGACATTGGTATATCAATCTTTTTGCAGTTTTCCAGTCCAAACTTTTTGACAATATCATTAGCATATTTTTCTTGATGAATAAAAGTCCATTCCTTCAATTATTTCACTTGAAGTCCAAGAAAGTAGTTTAGTTCACCCATCATGCTCATTTCAAATTCATCATGCATAGATTTAGAGAATTTCTTGCACAAACTTTCATTAGATGATCCAAAAATGATATCATCAACATATATTTGAACAGGCAGAAAACTTTTGCTTTCTCTTTTGATAAACAAAGTAGTGTCTATTTTATCTTTTTCAAAGCCATTTTGAATTAAAAACTTACTTAGCCTGTCGTACCAAGCTCGGGGTCCTTGCTTTAATCCATACAAGGCATTTTTTAGTCTGAATACTAAGTTTGACTTCCTTGGGTCTTCAAACCCAGGTGGTTGTTCCACATAGACTTCCTCATGGATAAATCCATTCAGGAAAGCACTTTTGACGTCCATTTAGAATAACCTGAAATTCTTATAACAAGCAAAAGCAAGTAATAGTCGAATTGTTTCTAACCTTGCTACTGGTGCATAAGTTTCGTCATAGTCTATCCCTTCTTCTTGCGTATATCCCTTGGCCACGAGTCTTGCTTTGTTTCTTATGACTTTACCTTTTTCGTTCATCTTGTTCCTGAAAACCCATTTAGCTCCAATAATATATTTACCTTTTGGTTTAGGAGTTAACTCCCAGACATTATTAATACTGAATTGTCTGAGTTCTTCTTGCATAGCTTCAATCCAGCTTTCATCAGATAAAGCTTCTTCTATGCTTTTTGGTTCTATTTCATAAATAAGAGCCACGGTGCTAGACTCTTCGCGCCTTTTAGATCTTGTGTGAATTCCTTCATTAATATCGCCAATAATGAGGTCTTTGGGATGACTGGACTTATGCTTCCAGTTACTAGTTGATATGTTAGATTGATGATCACTTCCTTCATTTGAATCTTCAATAACCATTTGTTGATGGTCTTTCAGAATTTGAGTTGCTTCTTGAGATTTAGACTTTGTAAAGTCTGGAGCATGTTCAGATTCTTCAAGATAAGTCTGAGCAGATTCATTTTGCACAAAATCCTGGAATTTGACATTCATTGATTCCTCCACAGATTGACTCCTCTTGTTATAGACTATGTAGGCTTTGCTTGAGGTAGAATATCCAAGGAAGATTCCTTCATCTGATTTTTCTTCAAACTTACCAATTATATCATTTGCATTTTTCAATATAAAACATTTGCATCCGAACACATGAAAATATGAAACAATAGACTTCTTTCCTTTGAATAACTCATAGGGGGTTTTTTCCAGAATAGGCCTTAGAAAAACTCTATTTATAATGTAACATGTTGTTGAAACTGCTTCAGTCCAAAAACGTGAAGAGATGTTACTTTCAATTAAAATAGTTCTAGCCATTTCTTGAAGCGATATGTTCTTTCTTTCCACAACTCCATTTTGCTCTGGAGTATATGGAGAGGAGAATACATGCTGAAAACCAGATTCATCACAGAATTTTGTAAAATCATGATTTTCAAATTCACCTCCATGATCTGTTCTTATACTCGAGATAACATACCATTTTTCATTTTGAACATTTTTTGCAAACTTTTCAAAGTAAGAGAAAGTTTCAGACTTACTTGCCAGGAAATATACCTAAATAAATCATGAGTAATCATCAACAATTACTAGGCAATATTTCTTACCTCCAATACTCTGAGTTCTAGTAGGTCTGAAAAGGTCCATATGAAGAAGCTGCAGTACACAATTAGTGGAAACTTGATTTATTGGTTTAAAGGAATTTCTTACATGCTTTCCCAATATGCATGGTGTACATAAATCAGACTTTTGGCATGATAATTTGGGTAGACCACGAACAAGCTTCTTTGCTGAAATTTTGGCTATCTGCTTCATATTGATGTGCCCAAGCTTTATGTGCCATAAGCTTGCTTCATCTTGAATTGAGATTAGACATTGCGATTCATCTGGTTTCACATCCAAGAGGTATATATTTCCATATCTTCGGTCCATGAATGATTGAGTAGAGTCTTTACTGATTCCTAAACATATTCCCTCTTGAAAATTGATTTTGAAACTAGTGTCACACAGCTGACTGATACTGAGCAGATTGTAGTTGAGTCCTTCCACTAGGGAAACATTGCTTATTGTGAGGTTTCCAATCTTTACAGTTCCAAATCCCACAATTATTCCTTTGTTGTTTCCTCCAAATGAGACTTTTCCACCATTTACTTGAACGAGCTTTATGAAGCAATTTGAGTCTCCTGTCATATGTCTTGAGCATCCACTATCCAGATACCATTTTACCTTCTTCTTGATTGTAACCTATATTTAAAAGAGAAACTCAAGCTTTCTTTGGTACCCATATTTTCTTGGGTCCATTAGTGTTAGTATGATATGCAGTTTTTGCCCATATTTTCTTAACAGGTTTCCAAACCATAGGACACTCTTTTTCAAAATGATCTGCACTATTGCACTTTTAACATCTAAGAGCATTTCGACCCACTGGTTTTACAAACACTTTTTGTAAATGATTTTTGTAAAATGTCTTTGAAGGTCTCTGCTTAATTCTTTCCTTCACTTTAGGAAAATCAATTAAAGGAATGGTTTCTGCTATCATTCATAAACCAGATTTATTGAAAAAATGTCTTTGTGCTGAAAGAATTTTTTCAAGTTTCTCAGATCCTATTGAAAATCTTTTTGAAATATTTGATAAGTCATTTTTTAAAAATGCATTTTCTTTCCATAGATTATCTTCACTTTCTTTAAGAGTAGAAACATTCGTGTCTAGATGTTTCAACTTTTCTTTCAAAACATTTTCCTGTTTGTTTTAGTTCGAGTTTTCCTTTTTAAGTTCGGAAATCCTTTTAAGAGAAGTCTTAAGACTAAAACACAACTCATCAATGTATTTGGAAACTTTAACAGGGATTTTAAAGTTACTTACCTCAAATTCACTGTTTGAATCTGAGTCTGTCTCGGAGTTTGATTCAGAATCCGATTGTGCCATTAGACATATATTGGCATAGTCATCATCACTTTCTTCACACTCTGTATCACTCCAGGTTTATGCTTTAAGAGCCTTTCGATACTTTTCAGCTTTTCCTTTTTTCTTTTTCAGAAGAGGACAGTTGGGTATGATGTGTCCCTTTTTCTTACATTCAAAGCAGACTACATCTTTGTTTGATTCATCATCATCAATAAACTTGGTATGTTGCTTTTGAAAACTCTGTTTCTTTGGATTGAATCTTCTTCCTTTTCTGTTCAGCTTTCTGAATCTTCTTATCATGAGAGCAAGCTCCTCATCATCCATAACGTCTTCAGAATCTATGACATCAGAATCATCATTGGATTTTAATGCAATTGATTTCTCACATTTAGGATCTTCGTCTTCATTGATTCGTTCCACTTCATAAGACTGAAGAGTTCCAACCAACTCATCGACAAATAGTGGCATGATTCTTTGTGTCTTTCTTATTGAGGTCTTTATGTGATTTTAATCCTTGGAGAGTCACGCAGTAACTTGTTTACCTTCATGGGATCAGAAATTTGTTAACCTTGATTTTGAAGACCATTCACGATTTCTGTAAAACGACTAAACATGTCAGTTATAGATTCTCCTGATTTCATTTTGAAGGCTTCATATTGACCGAGGAGAATATTGATTTTGGTCTCTTTCACTCGATTAGTTCCTTCATAGGTGATATGTAATCTATCCCAGACTTCTTTTGCTGTATCACAAGAAGATATTCTATTATATTCAGTAGGTGATAAATCACAATATAAAGAATAAATAGCTTTTGCATCAAGAGCTTGTCTTTTAATTATCTCTTCCTGAGTCATTTCACTTGACTCAACAGTTTCTTTTCCTCTTTCTGTGACAGATGCAGCTTTAGGAGTGATTCTTTTTTCTACAATGTCCCATTCTAAAGGATCCTTTGATCGTAGAAACGCTTTCATCTTGTTTTTCCAAATGTTGTAATCCTTTCCATCAAAGTAAGGTGGTTTGGTATTGCTCTGACCTTCCACCAGCCCTAGAGCTAGCATACTAGCCATGGATCTTTAACTCTGAAGTAAAACATTTCAAACAAAGTGAGTACACAAGCTTTGATACCAATTGATATAGATAGTAATAGCACTTAGAGGGGGGTGAACACAAGGTTTATAGTGGTTCGGCTTATTTCAAGCCTATGTCCACTCTCCTGCACTGACAGCCCACTAGCTGGATTTCACTATGAAAAAAAGAGATGTTACAGCACTGCTTTCCCTTGATTCCACAGTGTAGATATTCTATCACACTTTCTCAAGGTATCTCAAAGTATAGACTCTCTTTTGCGTACAAGATTTCGCTCAGCAAATGAATTGACTAAGAATCAAAGAGCTGTAGATTTGGAATTCTTCTATCATACTCTCCTTGAACATCTGGAACGTCTTCCTTTTATACTCCTTTGTGCCATCATACCCGTTGGCATTTACCAAAGGAATTCTTCCAATCCTCCCGTTGGACAGAATCAATTAGGAAGAGTATTCGAGCTATTAAAGGAATATGTCGATAGCCCATCAATCTTGCTCACCCATACAATCAGGATCTTGGTTTCCATAAGTAGAACCTTCCAAGAATATTTCGCTAATCATCGGATCTTTAATCATTCTAAATTTGAATAAAAGAATCCGTTATGTCATATCCAGCCAAGAGATCTTCTCCAGTCGATAAGACGAAATCCTTAATGAAGTAGATCCGGATAGCCTTTCTTCAACGGATTAGAAACTGTCAATGAGAATAGACTTTGAGTCTTGAGTTTGGTAGATCCGGAAGTCTTCAAACTTTAGTAGAAGAGTCTGCAAAACTTTAGACTAGACTAATAGAAACGTTTTGTCAGCTTCAAAATATTCTAGAAAGATTTCTCCAACACTCGTGACACTTGTGAGTAGTGCTTGGGGTTATCTAGTGAAGAGTAAGGAGACAGAAGAGACGAACACAATTGGTTCGTGGGAGTGGTGTCCTGATGCTAGGAGTTCTAGGATAGAAGGATTATATCACTTAAGAGCTTTGAATGTGGGATTAGTCTCACATGTACAAACTGGTCGGGAGTTGATGTCGCTGTTCTGATGAGGTCATGGCAGGCCGAAATTAGTTCTTAAGCCTAAAGGAATCTGCTACCTCACTTGATGGACTAGACGCCCGAGCAAAGCTAGACATGGTAGGATCACATATAAAGAAGCATTCATCGTATTGTTCGCTGGAATAGCTATAAAAGGAAGGCTGGCCTAGCAAATTTTGCTCGTTAGGCACCGCACGGGTCGTTCCAAGGCCAAGGAAATTGTTGGCCCATGACACTAGCATGTCCATGAATTTGTTTTTCCTAATCAATGCCAATACAAAAGTTCCACTTGCAATTACACTTCTTGGTGCCTCTTGTGGCTTCCATAAAGTGTTGTTATCAATTCCTAATGTCATATATTTCAGCTTATCGATTCTAACTTACTCTCTATTCACCTTGGCCTTTCTCATTGTTTATATCATTAGGCACGAAGGACAACTGGTTAAACATATTGTTACGAAGGTTTTAAGTGAGCTGAAAAAGGCTTATTTGGTGGTTACTGACTTCTCGGTTGGAGTTGATGACGATGTGAAGGAAATTTTGGGGTTGATAGGCACCAACATGGATGATGTAAAAATCGTGGGAATCCAAGGCATGAGTAGCATCGGAAAAACAACTATTGCCAAAGTAGTATACAACAAGCTTTCTCGGGACTTTGCTTATTGTTGTTTCCTCGATGATGTTAGAGAAAATTCAAACTCGAAAGGAATTGTATATTTACAGAGCCATTTAACATTAGATCTTTCAACACAGACACTTCCATTTGCTAATTGCTTGGACGAGGGGATAAGGATGATAGAGGAGAGATTTTCCAATAAGAAAGCTCTCATTCTTCTTGACGATGTTGGCGAAAAGAGTCAATTAATTGCACTATTAGGGATGTGATATCACTTTGGTCCAGGAAGCTGGATACTTATAACCACAAGAAATGCAATTGTCCTTCGTGAATTTGATGTAAAATCAATTTATCCGGTTGGTGAATTGGATTTGAATAGATCTCTTTAGCTTTTCAGTAAGCATGCTTTTAGAATAGATCACCCTCCACCAAAAAAATTAGAGCTATCTAGAGAAATTGTGAAGATAGCCTAAGGTCTTCCATTGGTTCTTGAGGTAATGAGTTCAACTTTATCATTGTGTGGACAAAGAAAAGAAATCTGGGACAAGTACTTGGAGAAGTGGAAAATGGGTCCTATTGAGGAAATTCAAACTAAGTTGATGATAAGCTATGAAGCATAGGATTGTTGCCAAAAGCAAATATTTGTTGATATAACTTGTCTTTTCATCGGACGTGATAAGAATATGGCAATATACATGTGGGGAGATCTTCATTTATGCCCAACACAAGGTCTTGAAGTTCTTCAAATGATGTCACTAATTAATATTAACAAAGGCAATGAGTCTTGGATAGGGGTGTGCAACGGAAACTGCCCGAACTGGGATCGGACCAGACCGGCCGGTTTTGGGCGGTTCCTACGGTCGGCGGTCAGGTTCCCGGTTCCAAGGTGGGAACCGGACCAACCGGACCGACCGGACCGGACTAAATTTTTTTTATATATAATTTATATACATATAATATATGAATATTATATATGAAACTTGTTACAATCGGAATTGCAATTGAGGTAACAATTATGTGACCAAGAGACCACCAAAGCTCTTAGAAAACTTATTTGTTAGTTTTATCTTCTACTCGATGTGGGATAAGGCTCTAGGAGTTCCTCATGCTCACTCTCTCTCTTGCTCCCCTCACTTGCAAATGACAAGGCACTTCAAGCCTCAAAGAGTCCGACATCAACTAAACATTCAAAGCATAGAAGAGAGATTGTCTATAAAACCTAAGCCAATCACAAATTTTACTCAAATTGTTCATGGCTTTTATGCTTAAAATTAAGAGTGAAGCACATAAATTATGATTAATATTCACGCAAGTGAAGTTTGAATATTTTGCACGTGAAAACACGTGTGAGTAGTTTTATTAAATCGCCTGGGAACCGAATTGGATTGATCGGTTCGAAGCATGGTCGTTCTTTAATGAATGGTCGTTATTTAGTGAAAAAAGAAAGTATTGATCCTATTGGACCGAACCGGACCGGACCGGAACCGATGGTCCGGTCCACGGTTCCCAAAATTGGGAACCGGTTTTCCCGGTCCGGTTCTCGGTTCCACCTTGGAACCGGGAAGCGATCACCCCTAATCTTGGATGCATGATCATCTCAGAGATCTTGGTAGATAAATTATTTCTCAAGAAAGTGAGGGGAATTTAGCCCAGAACAGTAGATTGTTGAACCACGAGGAAGCACTAGATGTACAACTAAGGAATAAGGTAAATACTGGGTCTGACTATTCAAATATAATTAAGGGCTGTTCTCGTGAAATTCTAACTTTGTACCAAGATTTTTCTCTTAATTAACTAACCGTATTCTTCCTTTTTCCTAAATTTGTCTTGCTTCAATATTCAGAGAAATGAAAAGACTCGAAGACCTTTGTCTGAATTTTGACCGATTTTCGGAGTAGAGCCTTCCTTTTGGAGGATTTGCAGTGCTTCCAAAACTAAGGTTCATTCGAGTGGACAGCCCATCTCTCCATTCCGAATTGGTACATTTCCTTTCAAAAGCTGCCCTACTTTACATATCTTGGATTATTTCACCGATGAACTTTTTTTTTTTTTTTTTCTAAAAGTTTTCATGGACGAACATATTAAAAAGGAAGAAACAGCTCCTTCCAAATTTAAGATGGCTCATGTGGCATCATCTTCCTTGGCGGCCACTCACGATGACTTATTTAAAAGGAAGAAACAGCTCCTTCCAAATTTAAAATGGCTCATGCGGCATCACTTTCTTTGGCGGGCACTCACGATGACTTTTCAATGAACAATTTAGTCATTCTCAATTTTTCATGGAGTAATATTACACATGATTGGGACGGATGGAGACATATCAAGGAGGAAGACGGATTCCACGGAGAGGCGGAGACCACCATCTTGGGTTTTGGCCAGTGAAGCAAAGGCTTCTCCTTCCCTTCATTCCATCCTCTCAATTTCTGGTTCCCACCCAATTCACTCCGTCGAGCAATCCACAGTAAAAATCCCATCTTTTTCCCAGAAGTTGGAAAAGATTATCACAACGTTGAGCGCAGGTCTGTCTCGTCTCCTTCGAATCTCTGACACGATCCCAGCGTGGGCGAGAGGAACAGAGAAAAAAGGAGCGACAGAAAAAGCTGAGTGAGGGGGGTTCGTTCGGAGCGGGGGACAGAGAGGGTAGGCGAGAGAGCGACTGAGGGTGTGAAACCTGAGAGCGAGAGGGAGCTTTCCGGCAGCTCGGCCACGCCCAAGCCCCGTTTGACAACTCCGGCCGACGTCATCGAGGCCACAGCTCCCGTTTACCCCCGCACCACCAAACTTCAGGTGAGTTTCTTTTGGTTTCAGCCCTTTTTCCGGCTCGGGGACATCGGGGGAGGCGGTCGGCCATAGCTCGGCTCATCTCGAGCTCCCCCCATGACTGCCGTCTTCGAGCGGGGTAGGGATCTCCTCGTTAAACGCTCGCCCACGCAAAGCCCGCTCCGGCTCCGCCTTCTTCCGTTTAAAAGACAAGCCGGGCTCGGTTTATCCGGTTCTAGTTCTTGAGCGTTCCGTGTCCAACTGAGCTTATTTCTTTAGTGTCGTAGGTCTAGATCCGGGTCCGAGCCCTAGTTCAGTCATTTGATTTGAGTCACCTTAACCCACTGCACACCCTGTGTTTGACAAAATGTTTAAACCAAGTTGTGCCCCTTTTTTTTTTTTTTTTCTGAATCTTTAGTTGCTTCGAATGTGTAGTAATAGGGTTCCCTTAATGGTGATCTTTGACACATGGTTCGATAAGCTTTTTGTTCTTTTCGAGTCTTGTTTGGTGCATCTATGGTGTTTGCCTGATGAATGTGAACTAAGTCATGAGCGAGATTAGATGATGGTCGGCGATACGGTGAAATTTCATCCAATGTTTGAGATGGCGGTCCATGAGTGATGTCTTCTTTTGTTGGTCTTGAGTTTTAATGTTGAAGGTGGATGAGTCCACGTTCTGGGGTGGCTTAAGAGAATCGAGGAAGAAGGGAGGTCCCCACGTTTCGGAAAGGGGGCGTAGGAAGAAAAATAGAAAGTGGGCTTGAACTTAGTGTTGATAAATGTGGGTTGGGCTTAGGATAATTGAATTTTGACTCGATTCAGGCCATGGACCGATTGGCCTTGAACCATTGGACTCGCTTTTTTTATTAGTCCAGTTGATATCACTAGTCCAAACCCATGAGCCCGCATCTGACCTTACACGCGGATTGGGCCCAAGGCTTGGCCCGGGTCCCTTTTTCAAATTAAAAAAATGAAAGTTTGAAAATAATTTACATTTGATAAACTTCAAATTTCCGAAAAAGGATTATTTCTCAGGAATTAGGAAAATGGCTTAAGAAATAGTTTTTATTTTTTAGGTAATTTTCTCTTAAAGTGTGGGAAAACCTTTGATTAAAAATTCTGCGCAAAATTGGGACAAGCCCCCTTGAGCCTTACCTTAAGGTTTTAATTGTCCTTAAAGACAAATGCCCTCAGTTGCACACTTTGACACGATGTTATGGCTTCCCTTTAGCCTAATTAAGATTGGCATTATTTATTTCTTAGTGTTAGATGCTTGCTTTCTCTTGCAATTTACTTAATGTCCCCTTTGGTTGTAAATTATTATTTTAAGGATAATGCTCTCACATAATCACTTCACACATCAGTTAATAGGCCTAAAATCAATTCAAATTGTTTGACCGTAAATTCTATAGTTGTGTAGAAAGTGAAGTATGTGTTCATACTTTACTTGATTTCTAGTTGACCCTAGCAAGGTATGAGTTGAAGAGAGCTCACATCTAAAACATGGGCCGTAGGCCCCATTTTATATAATACCTTTAAACCTACTTTCCGCCTTACCAAGATTAGGTCACAAACAGAGGGTTAGGTCGCTACAGTGGGTTGAGAAGGATAAAATTTGAGAAGAATACGAAGAAGTTGTCTGGTGTAGGGCAATCGTTAATGTTTGAATGGAACTCTCTATTTTTACTTGCACTTGGAATCATGTGACTGGCCAATAACATCGTATTGGATAGATTCACATCGCACTATTGATCATTGGTGAATAAAAATAGCTTTCATCATAAATTGCTTGTGAAAATTTCATGAGCTTCTTATTCAAATCAGTCTTATAAGCATAGGCTACATTACTTATGGTAAAAGGGGGGAACAAGAGTAGAAAGCACCAAAAGCATTCATAGTACCGTAGTAAGCCAACTAAGAGTGACGGGCATAACATGTTCACATTCTCTAAAGCAAAATTATGACTCCCAACATTAACGAGAATACATGATAACTAAGCTTCATTATAGACTACCTGAATAGGATGAGCACATTAAGTAGTCTTCAGGACGGCAAAATCACAGAGGACTCTACAACGGTGCTCGTCTATTGCTTTGAATGTCGTATATGGCAAGTCATATTTAAGGTGGAGGAGAAAAGAGAAACTTAATATTTTTAGCATCAGGAATTTTGATTAGTCATAAATCCAAAGTTGTTAGACTCATTAGAAGTTGAGTTATCAATTAGAGTGATGCATTAATCACCAATCTGATGACAAATTAAATTAATAACAAGAATCACTAAATTTCTGTAGGTAAACTCTTGCTCTAGCACCTCTCTTCACAAACAATTAGACTAAATTTCCTATAATAGCACGTACTAAATCGCTTTTTTCCGTCAATTTCAATTCTAAGTATAAATACTCATATAGTTATACAAACCTAACTAAACTATGAAGTGAAAAACCCAGCTCAAAGATATTCCATTTTATAACTTTAAGATGATACTATAGATAACAATCGACAACACTGGCATGGATCAATATAAGAAAAGCTTACTAGTTCACGTAGCCTTTGCACATGAGGGCCCTCTCTTTGCAATGATGAACATGCACTGCCAATTTTCATATTAACTTGAATTAATTAAAGAAACAATTAGAAAGAAAATAAAGAGCGGTGAACTAGATTCTCCTTTTTGACGATTCTATAAAATTTCAAGTTAAGACATGTTTGAGAACTTAGGTTGGCATATCATTGATACCGATTCTTTGATATTCCATGCAAAATCAATTATGAAACAATCATTTTTTTCCTATTATTCCGATCGTCTCTGCTGTTATATGCATTATATATGCCATAAGATACTAGCTGCAATCTAAGCTAGGGGTGTGTTTATTTTGGGGAAAGTGTTCTTTGGGATTTGATTTTGTGAACTTTGACCCGTTTGATTCATAGAAAATAACTAGTCAACCGAAAACACTTTCCCGTCAATGAAACTTGTGCTTGTGGGCATGAGGTTGAGGTTGTGGGCCTCACGAGAGGTTGACGCTCAATGAGATTTGGCAAGCTTGAGCTTGAAATTGCCAATCTCGCGCAAGGTCAAGCCTAGTTGGTTTGCGCCTATGCTTCGAGCTTGAGGCCAGCAAGCTTGAGTCTCGCCAAATCTTGGCAAGTTTTGAGCTTGAGTTCGCCTGTGGTTGTCAATGGCCAATTGGAGGAAAAGGGAAAGAAAAGACAAGACAAGAAAAAAATTAAAAAATTAAAAAATATTTTTTAAAAAAATAAATAAGTGATTTAAAAGTTCGATATTTTTTTGGCCTAAGATAAAGTCATGAGATTGAAATCATTTATTAATAAGACCCAAATATCAAAAAAGAAAATGTCAATTTTTACATTACTAAATACAGGAAAACTAATCATATTCCTATAAAAAGAATTTCTAAAAAAGAATTTCTTTTATTATTAAATTTTCCTTGAAATAAATGCACCCAACATTTGTGTGTATATGTGCCAATTGAAGTATCACGACATATGGCCAAAAATATGAAAACAGAACTAGAGAGCTATTACAAGTTGAATCAATCCCTTATTGGGTATTATCTTAGTTCCAAGAGAATCCAATGCGCCAAATTCCCTTGGCTTCCGGTTGGGTTGAGTTTTCATATGCTTCTAGCAATTGAATAGGTCATTAGAGTTATATCAATTGGCTTATATACAATATTAGTGGAATACCCACATATAGTAGAACGGGTGTTTTGTAAAATTTCTTTACTACAGCACGCTTAGTAAATTTTAATACATAAAAAATAAAGATTAATTTGATTAGCAATGTTATAATTAAAAAATAACATTCATAAGTGATTAATAAATCTTGTGTATATTTAAGTAACTTGATATATATCTATGTCAATAGATTTTGTTGTGAATGAAGTAATTTTTCTGATCACCCAAATAAGAATTCTAAGTGGCATGGGATCATATAAATGTGCAAAGAATTCTAAGAGTCTATTTATTTGAAGGAAAATTATTTTCAAGAATTTTTTTCAATTTTTCGGTGCTTAGATGATGAAAAATTAATCAATCTACACAAAACAACAAGTTTAGATAAGGGGGAAATGACTTCCCCATTTGGCAAGGATGAAATCATTTTTCTTAAACAGTGAAGCAAATGAAAACTAATTATTTTCCTAAAAACGGATTTCCATTGTAAAGATTTTAATTTATCGTGAAGTTTCCACCGAAACGTTCTTAATTTTGTTTTCACATTCCTCCTTTTTTCGTGCCCAAGTAACGGACGTGGACTTGTAACACCGTGCGGCTGACCTCCTTGTGATAGACGAAGAAAATGGGATGAGCAAATGACAAGAAGAACTAAGCCAAAAAGAGGGGATGAAGACTGAAGAGAGCTGTTGTGCTCGGGTGATGAAGCCAGAGCCAAACCAAACGAGCGTACTACAATTTGCATTCATTGCATAAGAAGTGACGCCGATGGACGGACTGTGGCGAAGGATCCGCGGAAGGACGAAACGCAGGAAATCCTTGCTGGTCAAAAAATTGATTCCGATCAAGTCGCCAGAGCCTGACCCAGCAAGGAGCGAGCTGGTGTTGTTGGGGAACCCCGCAAAGAGGTTCGATTTTGAGGATGTTATGAGGGCCAGTAAACAGGAATTAGGGAAAGGGGAGTTCGGGATGACTTACAAGGTTGACCTGGAGGATGGAACAACCACGGTGATCTTGAAGATGCTCGAGGGTGTGGTCTTGTCGGCCGAGGATTTCCGGGACAAGGTGGAAGCTATCGGTGCGATGGACCACGAGAACCTGCTCCCTTTGAGAGGCTACTTCTATAGCAACCACATGAAGTTCCTCTTGTACGATTACATGCCCAAGGAAAGCTTGTTCGGCCGATTACATACATACAGACGATGGGAAGGGCATCCCCTGAGCTGGGAAGTCAAGCTTTTGATTGCCCTTGGAGCTGCCCGGGCCATCGAGTACCTGCATGCCCACGATATTTACTCTGGGAACATCATGTCATCGAACATCCTCCTCTCGTCATCCTACGAGGCCCGGGTCTCTAATTATGGCCTCGCTCCCCTAACAAGTTCGACCCTGCCGACCGACCCCAACACAAGTGTGGCAGATGTGTTTGGCTTCGGGAAGCTGCTTCTGGAGCTCCTGACGGGGGAGCCACAACCGCTGCTTTCCCCCATGAAGCGAGATCCAGGTTTAGATCTTCCTCAGTTGGTCCAGGTCGATTTTCGTGACAAGACGATTGCTAATATTTTTAATTGGGAGCTCATGACGCGCCACAAATACGAGGTAATGGTTAAGCTGTTGGAGGTGGCGATCAGTTGTGTATTTCTACATCCACATAAGCCCCTTTCGATGTCTGAAGTATGGAGGAAGATCGAGGAGTTGAACAATACGTATGCTCGGTGAGTTCATATAAAAAAAAGTCAAAAATGCTTCGTCACCTAACTTCATCATGACCGCATTTGGCAACTTGAATTCACTTTAATATTTTACAATGTTCACCATGGAAAAGTTAATTACCGTGGAAGTTGATGTCAAACTGAAGAGGAGTGGGGAAGGAGGGAAAGAAACATGTGAGTTTCGCATCTTTGATGCAATTATGAACAGTAAGGAGTTTCAGGGTATTGATTACTTGTATAGTAGGAAGAACTAGTAAGGGTAACTATCTACTAACAATCTTTCATGCAATAAAAGAAGGCTCCACCCAAAATAAATGAATCAATGACACAGTTTCCCCCAGCCCAAAGTTACGTGGAACAATGAGTCAATCGTCTTGGATATATCGAATTAGGATGACTTCTGGTTTCCCTTCAAGACGTGGGTGCTAGTCTAGCTCTTTCAAGATGCTTGACTTAAAGACATTTGATTCAATCTTGGTGAACGATGGCCTTACCCAGCTTTTACTTTTCGCAGGAAACAACCAGATGGGGTTCTGGAAGTTTCTGAAAGAGTTTATGGTAAGTTCTTTTAGATGTTCAATGTTGGTCTCTTGATTATTTGAAAATGCAACATAGCAGGGTTCCGTGTTCTAACTACTTTCTTTGCTTAAGAGTTCTGGATTAAATGAGCGGGTATTAATAACCTCTACTTTTGTATTCTATGACTTACCTTCTCTTGGGACAAAGGTACTTCAACAATAGGAGAATCAACGGGTAGCCTCTTTGGAGGTCTACTGAGCTGTCTAGGATAAGAAACAACCTGTTTCCTGCAAAAGCAGAGTAATATCTGACTGGAGGTCTAGTGAGCTGAACTCATTGTCTCCTATCAACAAATGGTGATTAGCAAGCCACCTTGCATAAGCATTACCTACCTAACAAATTGTTTCGTGTGCCCTTGCGGTCGCTTTTGATTAACTTTGTTTGCCAATTATGGGTCCACTTCTAGTATCACTCAGCGGAAACTCATGTGCCGGGCCATGGTTAATTCATACCACAGTCCATGGCTTCTGTGACCGCTGAAAGTTACCTATTGAAAAGGGAGCTCATTCAAAAAGTCAACACACACATTACTTAACACACTGTAGCTGGTGAAAAATATTCGAACCTGTGTTGTCAACTCCCACTTGACAAAATCTTTAACCTACACTTTTTTTGAATAATATATTGATTTGCAGTCAAAAGCAATATGTAATAATGGAGAAATACCTCTGTACAAGTTTAAAAGTTCTACCAAATCTTCTTAAAATTGGTTCAGCTATAGGCAATTCTGGTCCTAATTCTTGATTAGAGTCTACAACAAACAATTTCATAATCCTTAACCAGAATGTTCTTAGAAACCCCCTCCAATTGAATCTCTCTAGTTTCTTCTATTTGTTTCCTCACACTAGATTCTACCACAGATTTGCAATTGCACATTATGTTTTCATTGAATATAATACCATCAGTTCTTATTGTTTTCCTATTTTATTCATCCACACATCGATAATCAAAATAATAAGAACCATATCCAATGATAAAACATTTCTGAATCTCTGCATCAATCTTGTTTATATTTTAAAAATCAATGTGCACTTATTAAACACAACCAAAATGTTTAGAAATTTACTTTCTTTCCATTCCTTTTTTTTTTTGGTAGCTTGAAATCAAGTGGACCTGAAGGTCCTATGTTGATTAGGATGTTGCTTCGTTAGCTACATCTGCTCAAAACGTTTTGGATAATCCTACATGCATCCTCATACTTCTCGCATGCCCATGCAGAGTTAACGGTCTGTTGGGAACCGTTCTAGTCATCCTGATTTCATTCTGTGCAAAGAACTTCTTGAACTCACTGTTATCATACTCACTGCCATTGTCACATTAGACATTTAACCTTAATCTGGTCTCATTCTCCACTTCAGCTTTTCACGTCTTAAGAGCAACAGACAAAACAATTTTTTTTTAGAAAATAAAGTCATACTTTCTTGGTGGAGTCGTAAGCAAATTTATTTTTTGAATAGATTTCCTAATTTTAAAAAAAAAAATCCAATTCTTGCCTATATGTAAGAAGTGGATGTTCTTTATGAAGATTATCAAAGAGGAGTTTCTGCGTGTGAATTACACCTTGAAGATATCAAAGTGTGTTGAAGCCAGTAATCTTGTAATAAGATTTGTGAATTCCTTCATGAATTGAAAGATTCTTTTGTGAGGAATTGTGGGGCTAAACACTGCATGAGTTTTTGGATGTAATTTGGAGTTAGGAAATACTAAGTGTTTGAGTGATTTAAGTATGGTTGTAATCTATGTCGTATCGCTTGATCAATAGTGGAATTTATTGTTGCTCTCCCCATGGACGTAGGTCACCATGACTGAACCACGTAAATCTGGTGTTCTTATTTTATTATTCGATCCTTTTGCAACAATAAGCATTCAATAGGTTTATCTATAGAAGATTCTCATGAGGTGCTTATCCTTCAAGCTCAGGGGATCACATAATTAGTTGATTCATCACCTCTCTAGAAATATCATTCACACTGCACCTCTATGGAAATGATTTGCAGTACAGATGTTTCCTACTTTGCAACTCTTTTTTGGAAGTTTATGAGCTTAATTATTCGGTTTAGTTTCTAAACAACTTTTGACAGCGTAGCAAGTCAACATACGCGATTTGGAAGCTATCTTGCATGAGTACTTCATTTTTCCTCAAGAAGTAAATTCATTTCATAGTCTATCAAGTTAATACTGAGCCCAATGGAAGGACACACTTGATTATAGACGTCTCCTGTTAGCTTCATCTATATTGTACGGAAATCTTATGCATGAAATGATTTACATATTTAGATGTGGATGCAGTGTTTGAATACTGTCTTAACATGGAAATCTTATGCGCGTAATGATCATTGAGTAATATCAACAAAGTCCCATTCGATCCCCTTCCTCATGCCCCTTCTTCTAACTTGCTTGTTTCAGGAACTCCGCAAATGTCACCTTTGCTGTCAGAAAGTTCGGTTCATTCAGCTCTTAAGGGATCTTTTGGAAGTTTTGAATTAGCCACGAAATCACCTTGCACTTCGCTTGAGTTGGATCAACAATATGACACGACCATGGAAGAGAATGGTCAGTCATTCTCACTGTCCGATCTCACAGGTTCATTTTCTTCTTCCTCTGTACGATCCCAGACATCCTTATTGGCTTAGGGGCATTATCATCGAGCAATGTTGAAAAGTCCAATTGGATCCCCTTCCTCATGCCCCTTCTCCTAACTTGCTTGTTTCAGGAACTCCTCCATCGTCCATTGTGAATAATTCACCTCAGGCTTCTTGTGTTCCTCCCCCTCCTCCTCTTCCTTCTTTTGAACCGTCTCAAGATGCAGTTATGATGCGAAATATTGTTGAACACCCAAAATCGCAGGCCCTCAATCATCAACCATTTTTGTCTTCAGAAATGCCTCAAGTTGTCATCTCAGGTAATACGTTCACAACGGAATTTTTTATGCATGCTTCTAGTCACGGAGGAATGATTCGCACTCATTTTTCATTGTCCACCACGGAGTATTATGAACTTTTCCGATTTTAAATGTAGGATGGGGCATGTACCTGAATTGAAGTGAACTACCTTTATTCGGTCACAGCTTGATTCATTAAGTTCAGTTCCGCTTGGTCCAGTCCAGCCATAGAGTTACTGAAAAACAGTTTGACCAATTGGCGAGACACATACAGCACAGACGTGGAATAGTCAGTCATCTCTCAGATGAAGGGATTGTTTTGGCTAGTAGGACCATGCAATGCTCCTATAATAACTATCACATAATTTCATTCTAATTAGATGTAAATCTATGAAATAAATTTCTTTGGACTCAAAATCTATGAAATAACTATCACTCATAAAAGATCACTTTGGACTCAAAATTTCACATGTTGTAGCCATTGTCTGCTGGGATAGGGTGCTTATCACCACGGTTTCTACTTCAAGGAAGTTTCCATTGCATGAAATAAATTTCCTTAAAGTTGCCTCGCGTTCTGCAATTGCCTGAATTCTCTTTATGGCCATTATTGTTTAACATTTTCATGTAAAATAGGTGAGAACAAGGAATCTGTGAAGTGGGAAGAAATAGCAGCTGTGACAGAAACAAACATGGACGTAACTTCTGTCAGTGACTCAGCATCCTCATCAGCTATCAACAATGGCAGTGAAGAAGCTACTGCGGCAGGTGTCTCCAACTTGGTGCAAATCCCTGATTTGACACTGCCAAAACAGGAAAAAGTGTACCAGCAGGATGACTCACCATCATCAACCTCCATGTCATCTGGATATGACTATGATGTCTTCCTGAGTTTTAGGGGGCCAGATACTCGCTCAGGCATTACAAATTTCCTCTATACCAGGTTGCTAGGTGCTAGAATCCACACATTTAAGGATGATGAAGAGCTCCGAGTTGGAGAGGAGGTTGCTCCTGAGTTGCTAAAAGCTATCAGCCAATCAAAAATTGCAATTCCCATCTTTTCCAAGAGCTATGCCTCTAGTAAATGGTGTCTTAATGAGTTGGTCCAAATGGTGGAGTGTAGTAAAATAGGGAGACAGAAGGTTTTGCCCCTTTTTTATGGCGTTACTCCAAAGGAGGTCCGTCATCAAAGTGGGTCTTATAAAGAAGCCTTTATTTCGCATAAGGAGAAATTTGGTGCCAACATTCGTAAGTGGGAAGCTGCTCTCAACTACGTTGCCTATCTAAAAGGATGGGACGATTCGAAGAAGGATAGGTATGTCATTTTCTGAGTTATCATTTTGGCGCGATATTCCATAATATTACCTTTTCTTCTTATTATGTTTTCCCTTTCCCTTCCATGATATTAGAGGTGAAGGAGAACTGGTAGAAGAGATTCTCCAGGAGGTTATAAATCAGTTGAAAATGGCTTGTCTGCCGATAACAGACTGCTTGGTCGGAGTTGAAAGTCATGTGAAGAAGATCGATACAATGATGTGTGCTGATTCGAAAGACATAAGAATTCTTGGAATCCATGGTATGGGGGGCGTTGGAAAGACTACTCTTGCCAAAATCATCTACAACTGACTGTCACATCATTTTGAAGCTTGTTGCTTCCTTTCTGACATCAGGGGAACTTCAGAGCTTAAGGGCATCGAAGTTTTGCAAAATCAACTAATCTCTGATGTTCTCAAAAGAAAGGGGTCAAACATTAGCAATGTTGAGGAGGGAATCAAGATAATACAAAATAGTTTACGCGATAGAAAGGTTCTGGTACTACTTGATGATGTCGATCAAATGGCTCATTGGGATGCACTGATAGGAAAAGCTGCATTGCTTGGTTTAGGAAGTAGAATCATCATAACTAGTAGAAACAGGGATATTGTTGATGTTCTTAAGTGTTATCCATATGAGCTTATGAGCATGAACTTCAATCAATCTCTTCAACTTTTTTGCAAACATGCTTTCGGAAGAGATTACCCTACGGATGATTATGTTGCTATCTCCACAGAAGTGGTCAAAAGTACAGGAGGTCTTCCTCTTGCTCTTGAGGCTGTAGGTAAACTACTTCTGTGCAGAGGCAAACATGTTTGGGATGCGATATTAAAGAAGTTGAAACAAGTTCCTCTCAAAGAAGTAAAACAGAAGTTGAAAATAAGTTATGATGCCTTGGATGGTTGGCAAAAGCATATCTTTCTTGATATAGCTTGTCTTTTCACTGGATTTGATCAAAGGATAGCACTCTGCTCGTGGAAAAATTCCAATCTCTTCCCAGAAGTAGATCTTGAGGTCCTTCAGAAAATGTCTTTGATTAAAATCAGTGAAGACAAGAAGATATGGATGCATGATCAGCTCAGAGGCCTTGGTAGAGACATTGCTCATAAAAAATTTGATAAAGAACGAGAAAAACAGACTCAGCTGCGGAACCATGAGGAAGGTTTGGATGGGGTGATGGAAACGAAGGTAAATTTGCATTTGAATTACTTTATCCTCATCAACTTGACAAGTTTAGGCCTTTTCACTGTGATTGTATGCTCAATAATATTTAAAAAGGTATTTCTTATCTCATGATTAGTATTATGACTTGTTTTTTGGTTATACTAATGCTTAGATTTATTTTTTATGTTCGGAACAACCATATGTACTTGTTGAATATAGTATTCTTGCTCTCCTGTTTTTCCGTCGCAGGGAACAAAAAAAATTGAAGCTCTTTGCCAAAAGTTTGACCCTCAGTTGCTACATTATTTTGCAAACGAAGAAGTCGAGAGGCCGTCTAATCAAAGATACACTGAAGTGAGGGTTTTCCAGAAGAATTGGCCTTCAAATAATTTCCCAGCCAATCTACAAAACAAGACGCTCATGCTTTCCATGTTGAGATGGCTTTTGTGGCATCATTTTCCCATTGAAGTTAAGATCACCAATTTTTCCATGATGGACATAGTCATTCTGCATTTGGGGCACTGCCCTAGTCTCGTTGACGTTCAAAGCATTGAAGGCTTGGCAAGTCTCAGGATTTTGAAGCTCATAGAAATTCCGCTAGTGGAGAGATTACCTGAGCTATCAAAATTAAAGAAGCTCAATGAACTGCAATTAGGGCACTGCCATGATCTGATCGACTTGCAAAGCATAGAAGGCTTGGGGAATCTCAGAACTTTGAAGCTCATAGAAATTCCGCTACTGAAGAGATTACCTGATCTATCAAACTTGAAGAAACTCACTGAACTTCACTTGCGACACTGCCATGGTCTAACTGAAATAAAAAGCTTTGATGGTTTGGAGAATTTGATGATCTTGAAGTTAGGTGAACTTCCTCTACTTGAGAGATTGCCCAATTTATCGAACTTGAGGAAGCTTACGCATCTTGACCTACGACAATGTCATAATCTTGTGAAGATTCAAGGAAGACTGGAGTCATTGGAAGACTTGAGCATAAAAGGATGCAGATCTTTAGATGAGATGTTTGATCCAGCGTCGAGTTTCAAGAAACTAAAATCTTTGCGAATACATGATTGCGAGAAGTTACATCTTGACAGGATATGGACCTCGAAATTTGAAAGATCTGATAGGGTATATGGAAATTCGAAATGTTTGATACTGAGTAAAATGGGCATTTGCGTTTGTCAGCTAGGTAGACAGTTCTTTTTGCCATCGCTTCCATAGTGAAAACAAATAGACATGTAATGCACACATTGTGTCTAAAGAAGAGTTGATCAGGTCATCCTCTTGTCATTACAATCTGAGGGGGATATGATTTTCTTCAAATACAACTACTAATTTTGTCCACTACAAGAGTTGATTAGGTCATCCTCTCATCATGATTTAATTGGAGTTTTACTGATTCCATAGATCCATATCGTCTTATCAAAATGTCAATACTCATTGTGTACACTCGTATTGTATCTTCTGAAAAGCTAGTACACTTGATAAAACCGAACAGCAGCTTGAGAGGTCAAGCCAATGGTTGTCCCAGAGCTTAGCAAGTTGGTTGACCATTTCGATGTCTCCATGTGGAAGACTCATTGATCTTCTCGAGCTTATGACATGACTCATATTATGAGTACACTCTCTGGTTGCATTTTTGCTATTTATAGGTGGAGACAATTTGAACAGTCATAAGCATTTGTTCCTTATATATTGTGGGTAAAGAAAATTTACCTATGATTTTAAGAAATTATAAGGGAAAAAAATGTGCCGGCAGGTCATTTTTCCAAGAAAAATGAGTTAAATATATATTGAATTAGCATCTAATCAACCTAGCTACATTTTGTAATCAAATTTAAGACTTCATATTTTAATTATCATCACACGTTCACTTACCTAAAAAATCAGATGGATGATTACGCGTTTGGACACATTGAGAGAAATATAAGGCAATTTCGATGAATTTTGTTCTAGACAATACCAATCGACACACTCAGTGTATCCTGCAAAATGCATCAACACACCACATTATTTTGATTATTTATTGGCATTTTGGTAATTTTAATATTTTTTGTTCAGTAGATATTACTATTCCAAAACATATTTTTACGATAGCAACAACTTCAAAGTATTATCTACAACATTGAGATGGTTACGTGTTTGGACACATTAAGAGAAAGATAAGGCAATTTCGATGACTTTTGTTCTAGACAATACCAATCGGCACACTCAGTGTATCCAGCAAAATGCATCAACACGCCACATTATTTTGATTATTTATTGGCATTTTGTTAATTTTTAATATTTTTTGTTAATTAGATATTACTATTCCAAAACATATTTTTATGATAGCAACAAGTTGAAAGTATTATCTACATCACATTTTAAGATATATCTTATTGAATATTTTTGTAACATCCAAACATCTTGTGCTTCTTTCAATTCAATGCAAAATTTTCTCATTAAGATGTTAAAAGCCATCGGTATTTCACTACCTTGATATTAAATCATCGGGAAATAACTCAAAAAGTCCTAAATATATTGTACCATACAGATGATAGTTCGGATATACCTAATGTCTAACTTGAGATCACGTATCTACTCTTTCACGGAATTCATCAGAGCTCACATCTGGCATCATAGACAAATAAAGTAAAATATGTGGGTTATTTTACTTTCGGACATAGTAAAATATTATGTCCTCATCTTAACACTTAGTTAAGGTGACATATATATTTTAAGCTTGAGCTTTCAACTATCACCTAGATAATAAGCTTAAAAATTGTATCATCTCTATTTATCACATAGTAAATAAAGGCGATTATCCATGTGAGTAGGCTAATTTTTTATCTATCCGACATACTTTTTCGATTATTTAATGCACTAAGCATTAAGATACATAAACGTCAGACAAAGATTCATAGGCATTAATAATAAAAACATAAATTCATTAAATGTGAACACTTAAGAGAAATTATAATATTCAGTATATCAGTCTCTACGTAGTCCTAGAGATTTCACATGGCCACATAATACATCTATAGGTATTGGCTTAGTCATATGATCTGTTACCATTCTATGCGTAAATATGTACTATAAGTTCACATCTTTTCGTACAACTATATCTTTGACAAAATTATACTTGGTATCTATATGTTTGATCTTGCCATGATATTTTGGATCTTTGATATATGCTATTGCTGCTTAGCTATCACAGTTAACCAACAATGAGTTTGCAGCATTCTCAATAACACCTAAATAATGCAAAAACCTCTTAAGCCAAACACCTTGTTATATTGTTGCTGACCAATGCCACGAACTTAGCTTTCATCGTAGACAAGGCTATACATGTTTGTTTCTTACTGCTCCAAGATATGGTGCCATTATTCAATAAAAAAACAAATCCAGAGGTAGATTTTCTTTCATCTAAATCTCCTCCCCAATCAGCATCTGAATAGCCTTTAAGTCGCAGATAATTTCCTTGGTAACTTAGCGTATAATCAGCAGTTCCCTTCAAATACTTCAGTATCCTTTTAACAGCTTTCCAATGTGCTTGACCTGGATTGGATTGGTATTTACTCACAATTCCAACTGCAAAACATATGTCAGGTCTTGTATACATCATAACATACATTAAACTTCTGATAGCACTAGCATAAGGAACATATTGCATTTGTTCCTTCTCTTGTGGAGTCTTTAGACAAATTTTATGGCTAAATCATTCACATTTTGCAATATGAATCTATGGGTTTACAATCTTGGATACGAAATCATTCAAGAACTTTATTTATGTATGTTTCTTGTGAAAGAGATAATGATCTCTTCGAACGATCTCTTGAAATCTTAACTCTAAGAATGTATGCAACTTCACCCATGTCTTCCATCTCAAAGTTGGAAGATAACCAACTCTTGATAGTATTAACAAATTCCATATTGTTTCCAATAATCAGTATGTCATCAATGTATAATGATATGATCGCAAATTGATCTTTGGATCTTTTGATATATACACAATGATCCTTATCAATCATTGAAAAATCATATGTCATTATGACATTATAAAAACGTATATACTATTTTCTCGACGATTGCTTAAGGTCATATATCGATCTTAAAAGTCGACATACCTTTTGTTCATGGCATTTCATAATGAAACCAATTGGTTGTTCTATATATATTTCTTTCTTTAATTCTCCATTGAGAAAAACAATCTTTACATCCATTACCTCAAGATCCATACTAGCTACTATTGCTAGAATAATGCGAATCAAGATAAATCTCACTACAGGAGAAAATGTTTCCTTATAATCAATTTTTTTCCTGTTGATTATACCATTTCGCCACAAGACGAGCTTTATGTCTTTCTATTGAGCCATTAGTTTTACACTTTATTTTGAGAACTCACTTGTTCCCAATAGCTTTGCATCCTTTTGGAAGATCAACTAGTCCCCAAACATGGTTTGATTTCATTGACTCAATTTCCTCTTCCATTGCATACATCCATTTTTCCTTATTAGGGCAATTTAGGACTTCATTTACATTTCTTGGCTTATTTTCATCTTGTGGAGTAACCATAAAAGTTTTCCTTCAATGTCAAAATGTCGACTAGGAATACTTTTGCAACTTATTTACCGTATGGGAGATTGTACACTTTGCATATCATTCCTCATTATGCTCCCACTCGGATGAGATAATGATGATATTGTTTCATCATGTGGTTGTAATTGAGAGTGAGTTGAATTAAATTCATCACTTCTTATATTACTCTCACTTGGACGAACTCTACTAAATTTATTATCTTGATCCAATGTCTCATAAAGGGAGTAATCATCACCTATTTTGACATTCTTAGGAAATTTATTCTTTAAGAATATGATATTCTGTGATTCGAATTCAGTTTTACTCCCACTTTCTTGCTCACCTATAAACAAATACCCTTTCGAGTGTTTTGAGTATCTTATGAAAATACTATTCTTGACTCTGGGACCCAATTTTCCAAACTTATGAGAGGGCTTATGAGTATAGGCAGCACAACCCCACGGTTTAAGAAAATTTAGTTTGGTTTTCTACTTGTCCATAATTCATATGGAGTGAAAGTAACTGATTTGGAAGGCACACGGTTAAGTATATAGACAGTAGTTAATAAAACATCACTCCAAAATATGATAGGTAAGTTAGCATGTGCCATCATGGATCTAACCATTTCTAGTAGGGTTCTGTTTCTTTTTTCCGCAACATCATTTTGTTGAGAAGTGTAAGGAATAGACAATTGTCTTTCTATTCCTTTTTCATCACATAAATTTCTAAACTCATTAGATAAATATTATTGACCTCGATTGAATCTCACTACTTTTATTTTCTTATCTAATTGATTTTTTACCAAGCTCATAAACTTTTTGAAACAACTCAATGCTTCAAATTTATGAGAAATCAAATAGACATATTCGAATCAAGTATAATTATCTATAAATGTAATGAAATAAACAGCCCCATGCCTTTCTCTCACATTCATTGGACCAAAAATGTCAGAATGAATTAAATGCAAAGGAAATTCAACTCTTTTATATTTTCCAAATGGTTTCCTTGTTGTTTTCCCTACTAGGCACTACTCACATATGAGTAAATCGACTTTTTTAATGTTGCCCAACAAGCTCTCTTTGGCTAGTCTATTCACATGTTATTGGTCAATATGATCAAGTCTAGCATGCAACACATTTACATCATTATCATATGAATTTGAAGATGTGAAAAAGGAATAACAAACATTGGTATTACCATAATTAACATTCAATACAATAAAACCATTTAGAGAATAACCACAATCATAGTAGTTTGTATTCAAATACAAATCCACACAATTATTATGGAAGTTCAAACTAAAATCAAGCTTTACTAACACTAAAATAGACACTAAATTCCAACGAATTTCTGGAGCATATAATACATAATGTATGAACAAAGTGCGTCCACCAGGCATGTTCAATTGGCAAGTGCTAATCCATTTTACTTCGACTTCGGAGTTATTTCCTACATAGATCGACTTAGTTCTAGTCAGTACTCGTCGAAATTCTATGAATGATTCTCTATCCTTTGTTACATAGTCTGTTGCTCCTGAATCTACAATCCACAGATGATTAGATTCAATTAAGAATACAAAACTTGACATATAAGTAAAGTTCTTAAGAGTACAATGGGTGACTACCTTCTTTGGCTCACAATAGTCGCGAGTATAGTGACCCTTCTGGTCACAGTTATAACATTTCACCCTTGAAATTTTCTTCACTCAAGACGTTTTCCTCTCTTATGTTGGTTAACTTTTATTTTCTTGTTAGTAGGACTTGATCCCTTGCATTTCCACCTTTTAAACGAATCAATGCACTTGCACTTAGAGCTCGAAACCCCTTTTGAGCTAGAACCAACGCATCAAATATTTGTTTCCCGCTCAAATGCCTTTAGGCGGTCCTCTACTAGCTCAAGGTGGCACACAACATCCTCAAGTTTTTGCATAACATGGTTAAGAGCTTTTAGTGCTTCTTACTTTTCAAGCACATATTGAATTTTAATATTCAATATTTCACAATTCTCGCTGTTCAATTTCTCTTCTTTGTTCAACTCAGCAATTATACTCTTAGTTGCTGAAGGCATCGATCTAAACATATCAGACACATATACACGAATTATTGATGCCTATCATTTATGCATCAATTTTGCATAAACTCATCTCATTAATGAATAATTTCAAATAATGTTTCAAATAAAAGGTCATTATGTTTCCAATCATCATCCAAAATCCTAACTTGAAATTATCATTAACATAATCGTTCATGCAAAAAATAAGTTTAGCAAAGTTACTGAAACTTTTTTGAACTTTTCACAAAGAATTGTAAATTAACATACTAATTTATTATCAAAGTTACAAAAACTTTCTTGAACTTACCATAAAGAATTGTAAATTCGCATACTAATTTACAACAATAGATAACATTGAACTTTCAATAATTAAACATGTCCATTATACTAAGTAATATATTTAGAGGAAAAATATCAACATAGAAAGAGATGTTTACACCTAAAACATCTCAAACTAATGTAAGAAAAAATAAATAATTAAACTCAAATATTCTCATTTACACTAAGTAAAATTCTTTAAGAATTTTGAAGGCACATTGGTCAACCACGAAAAAACCTTTGGAGAGCCCTCATGCCACCTCCAAGGTGCATTCATTCTGCATCATGTGACACTCAACCCAAGGGTTGAAGTCTTGGTTAACTCGATTCTATAGTACTCTCTTACCAAAGCTATAGCAAGCCTCCTATAATCTGGGACCACATTGATATCTCATAAGTGATCTAACACTACTTGCTATTCAGGTGGAAGAGTGTTCATTAAGATCGGCATCTTCTCAAAATCTAGCATAAAATAACCATTCCAGATAATTTCTTGTATCATCTGATTGATCATGATCACATCTGATACTACATCATCGTCATTCCAACGATAATTAGCTAATTATGTAGGCATACGTGCAAAACGCATCATGGTTCTTACAACAAATGCAAAACAAAATGGGATTACTTATAATCCACAACGAACAAAATTGGAAAAACATAATTTTCCTTTTTTTTTTTTTTTTGCCGATCAATGATGGTCAGCGCCGGTCAACGGTAGTCAATACCTATCAACGGCTAAAGTCAACAGTCAATGGTCAGCGTGGTCAATGGATCGGGTCAGGCCAGAAGGGTCGGGTCGGGTCAAACCGACCCATCCAGGTGACGTCATCGTGACGTCACCGACACATGCCCTACATGTGCGCGGGCAATCGCTGGCTGACGTCACGATGACATTAGGTGGCACGTGATGTCAGCTGGCACGTGCACAGCACGGGCCAGCGGTTGCCGCACACGTGCCACGCACACTCGTGCGTTGCACACGCTTAGGGGAACTGCCTCATCGTGTTTGTTGCATGTGCCGACGACTTCGAATCTTCTGGCTGTGTGTGGCGGCGCATCCGATGGCCCCCAACGGCTAGCCACTCATCGTTTTTCTCATCTCGATGAGAACTATGACCCTTATCTATCATAAACGAGTTTTGATTTACAAAAAGTCATAAACGGGGGGTGAACAGTATGCGGTGTCGGGATTTCCATCCCCGAGCGACCAACAGCAACGTTTCACAAAATTTTAACCAAAAAGCAATTTATAAATATCAACACTTATCGAGAAACATGAACAACATTGCTCTGATACCAATGTTGAGAAACGGATTCCCAAAATAATGATCCAACACTCAATTGAACACAAAAAACGAACATGGAAAGCATCCCCATAAAACATGTTACACCGATCATAAGGTACATTACAGAGTCGAACATATCTTGTCTTTCACAAATTAAACACCATTGTCGCAGTTTGATGAGGAATTCTAATATTGTTCTTCAAGAGGGGCACCTGTTTTGGGGGAAAAACTGAGAGAGTGCAAAAAACAGAGAGAATGTGTTTTCTCTTATTTTCAGATTACGTAGCAACCGCTCAGATTTCTCTTTTATTCAAAAATCCCCCCCGCCTTTTTTTTATCTACAATAATTGCACTCTTTTTCTATGGGCCCTTCACTTATGGGCCGGGTTTTTGGCCCAACATGGGCGGATGGGCTTAAGTAGCCCCATCAAACATAAAAAAAACCCATCAGAAACAATTAGAAAGAAAATAAAGAGTGGCGAACTAGATTCTCCTTTTTGACAATTTTATGAAATTTCAAGTTTGACATGTTTGAGAACTTAGGTTGGCATACCATTGATACCGATTCTTTGATATTTCATGCAAAATCAACTATGAAACAATCATTTTTTTCCTATTATTCTGATTGACTCTGTTGTTACATGCATTATATATGGCATAAGATACTAGGTGCAGTCTAAGCTAGGGGTGTGTTTATTTTGGGGAAAGTGTTCTTCAGGATTTGATTTTATGAACTTTCACCCGTTTGGTTCATAGAAATAACTAGTCAATCAAAAACACTTTCCGGTCAATGAAAATATTCATGTATAAATTTAGGAAAGTGAATTCTTAAATCTAAAGAGGTGAAAACATTTTTTCGGAGTTGCTAATCTCAAATTTTTCAATTTTCAATTTTCAATTTTCTTTCTTTTTTTTCCTTCCCTTTCTTTTTATTTCTTACTTAGTCAATCGTCGGGCCTTGGCAATCAGCCACAAGCACGGGCTGTCGAGGCTCACGCTTGTGGGCACGAGATTGAGGTTGCAGGCCTCGCATGAGGTAGACGCTTGATGAGATTTGGCAAGCTTGAGCTTGAAATCGCCAACCTTGCACAAGGTTGAGCCTAGTTGGTTCATGCCTATGCTTCGACCTGGAGGCTAGCAAGCTTGAGTCTCACCAAATCTTGGCAAGCTTTGAGCTTGAGTTCGCTTGTGGTTGTGACTAGCCGATTGTAGCAGAGAAAGGAGGAAAAAGAAAAGAAAAGACAAGACAAGAAAAAAATAAAAAAGAAATTATTTAAAATTTCGATATTTTTTTGGCCTAAGATAAAGTCATGAGATTGAAATCATTTATTAATAAGACCCAAATATATAGAAAAAAAATCATTTTACATTACTAAATAAAAGGAATATTACTCATATTCCTATAAAAGGCTTTTCCAAAAAATATTTTCTTTTATTATAAAATCTTTTGGTGTTTAGATAATGAAAATTAATAAAATAAAGTAATTTAAAATAATTTTTTTAAATACTTTAAAAAATATAAAAAAGTTATTTGAAAGTTCGGTATTTTTTTTTTTTGGCCTAAGATAAAGTCATGAGATTGAAGTCATTTGTTAATAAGACCCAAATATATAAAAAAAAAAAAATCATTTTATATTACTAAATAAGGGAAAATTAATCGTATTCCTGTAAAAGGCTTTTCTGGAAAATATTTTCTTTTATCATTAAATTTTTCATGAAATAAATGCACCCTACATTTGTGTGTATATATACCAATTGAAGTATCATGACATGCGTCCAAAAATATGAGGACGGAACTAGAGAGCTATTACAAGTTCATTCAATCTCTTATTGGGTATTATTTTAGTTCCAAGAGAATCCAATATGCCAAATTCCCTAGGCTTCCGGCTGGGTTGAGTTTTCATATGTTTCTAGCAAATGAATAGGTCTTATAGTATTCTTACCTTTACCAAAAGAAAAAAAAAAGGTCATTATAGTTATATTAATTGGTTTATATACAATATTAGTGGAATGCCAAAATATAGTAAAACGGATGTTCTATACAGTTTCCTCACTACGACATGTTTAGTAGATTTTAATACAGAAAAAATAAAGATTAATTTGATTAGCAATGTTATAATTACAAATAACATTCATAAATGATTAATAAATCTTGTGTATATTTAGGTAACTTGATATATATATATATATATATATATATATATATATATATATATCAATAGATTTATTGTGGATGAATTAATTTTTCTAATCATTCAAATAAGAATTCTAAGGGGCACGGGATCATATAAATGTGCAAAGAATTCCAAGGTTCCATTTATTTGAGGGAAAATTATTTTCGAGAATTTTTTTTCAAATTTTTGGTGTTTAGTTGATGAAAAATTAATCAATCTACACAAAACAACAAGCTTAGATAAGGGGGAAATGACTTTCCCATTTGGCAAGGATGAAATCATTTTTTTTAAACAGCGAAATAAATGAAAATTAATTATCTTTCTAAAAACGGATTTCCATTGTAAACATTTATATTTATCGTGAAGTTTGCACCGAAACATCCTAAATTTTGTTTTCACATTCCTCTTCTGCCCTCGTGCCCAAGTAAGGGACGTGGACTTGTAGCACCGTGCCGTTGACCTCCTTGTGATAAACGAAGAAAATGGGATGAGCAGATGACAAGAAGAACTGAACCAAAAAACGAGGGGACGAAGACCGAAGAAAGCTGTTGTGCTCACTGCTCGGGTGGTGAAGTTTGTACCATGATCTTCATGCTGTTCACCGCGCTCGTGATATTTTCCACGCAAATGGAGCCTTTTTGCTGACCAAGGCCTTCGACTCGTCATCGGTCCCAATGGCAGTCACTGTATCGCCGTCGTGAGCTCCGGGAATGGCTGCGCCGGAGGAGAAGCGAATGGACAAGGTGCTGTCGCACCTGATCGTGCTGTCGCAACAAGTCCGCTCGGCCGTGGACGAGGTGATGCAGCCCACATTGAAGACCGGCTCTCTCGACCAAGAAGATCGGCCCGCATTCAAGCTCGACAAAACCGAGAAGCTATAATGATATCTTGAGTCCATTCCAGAAGTTTGAAAGAAGACACTTTGGGAGCCATGAAGACGTTATGCTTTTACTAGTTTCTAGTTCCTAAGCTCTTTATTATTTTTCTAGTTTCTAGGCTCTTTAATGCTTTCAAGTTTTTATGCTCTGTTTTTATTTCTTTGATGATATAAGCCATCCAATCTCTTGTAGAAGACAGGCGACTTTTGACAAATGAAAAAACTTTGCTTTGAAGCAAGTATCTTGAACCTTGTAGAGTTCATATCCTTGAAAACGTAGAAGAGTTTTCACTCCGTCCTCGAAGAGTCGGAGCTTTTAAAATCTGCTGAAGAGTCGCAGTCATCGATCTAGAAGAATTGGTGCCCTCAACTTCCTTGGAGGCCTAGAAGAGCAACCAACGAAGTTCCTATCTTTTCATGTTTTGTTCGTTACTTCCAACCCAATTTCGACTATCTACAGTGCTTATTTCAGAAAACCCAAAACACCGAAATTGTAGATCCAGAAGTCTTTGTTCATTTGGCTTTGGAATCAGGTTGATCCGACCTGTATCGACAAAGATACGGCTGTTCTCCTGAGCTTGCGCAGTGCTGAAATTACTGTTCGTCCCGTTTCTTGTGCGCGAGTCACTCTCCCGATCCTATTGTTTGAGAAAGCCTCCCCTAGGCTTGCATCACGAGGCCGAGTCGTTCAAGTCCGAGTGCTCCGAGCTGGGCAAGCGGGCCGACCGCCTCTCCGACGTGCTCCGCTCCCTCGCCCGCTTCACCGCCTCTGCTCCATCCCTCTACGAGTGCCCCATCCGCTGCGTCGCCACCGAGGCCTCCAGGAACCTGGAGCAAGCCCTAGTCCTAGCTCGCAAGTGCAAGCCCCACAACATCCTCAGCCGCGTCCTCACTGTTATCAGTGCTGCCGAATTTAAGAAGATCCCGGCCCTCCTCGACGCTTCTCTCGGGGACCTGAAGTGGCTGCTCAGTGTCTTCGATACTGGAGGTGAGGGTGTTGGTATTGCGCTCTCGCTGCCCCCGGTTGCGAGTAATGAGCCGATTCTGGCTTGGGTTTGGTCCTTCATCGCCTCGCTTCACATGGGGCCCCTGCCTGATCGAATTGAGGCTGCAAATCAGTTGGCTTCGCTCGCGCGTGACAATGACAAGAACAAGATGATTATCGTGGAGGAAGGCGGCCTGCCTCCGCTACTCAAGCTCCTGAAGGAGAGTTCGGCTCCCGATACTCGAGAAGCCGCCATGACTGCGCTCCGCTACTTGGCCAATGATCAGGGGCGAGTACAGGCTATTGTGAATGAACTCGGGGTTGAGACTATTCTGCAAATCCTTCCTTCGCTGTCTGGAGTACCGACGACAATTGAAGACGGGTAGTCCCAGCCGCCGCCTGACCAGATCATCAAAGCGAATGATGATTTGTCTGAAAGGACACGGTGAATTTTTAGAAACTCCCAATGTTCACAACTGCACAGGCTAGGTTCTTTATGACAACATTACCAACATACAATCCATTGCACCTTTTACTATGCACATTTCATTCAATGAACGACAAAGCAAGTAGAACCCGTTGCCCCGATTTAATTATTACAATGTCTCCTAGTCTGCAAAGATAATGTTTCCCGACCGGAAATTGCCTGTTATGTCCTGCATTATGATGAAGTAACATGGACTTTTGGTTTTACATGAGTGTAATTCTAGTGTGTCAAGATGCTTGATGTGAAGCATATGGATTAATGCTGTTGCACTATGGCCTTACTCTGGATATTCTCTTACAGGTTCAAGACAATTATCATGGAGGAAGGCAGTGTGCCTCTGCTGCTCAAGCTCCTGAAGAAGAGTTCGGAACCCGATGCTCGAGAAGTGGCCATGACTTTGTGCTCCACTACTTGGCCAATGATCAGGGGTGAGTACCGGTGATGGGGATAGAACTCAGGGTTGAGACTATTCTGCAAATCCATCGCTGGCTGTCCAAAGCACGGACGATAATTGAAGACCGCCAGTCACAGCCACCGCCTGACCAGATCATCAAAGCGAATGATGATTTTTCTAGAAGGACACGGTGATTTTTTAGAAACTGTCAAAGTTTACAACTGCTTGGGCTAGGTTCTTTATGACAACATTACCAACATACAATCCATTGCACCTTTTACTATGCACATTTCATTCAATGAACAACAAATCTAGTAGCTCCTGTTCCTCTGACATAAATTATTACACTGTCTCCTAGTCTGCATAGATAATGTTTCTCAATCAGAAAGTGCCTGTTATGTCCTGCATTATGATGAAGTAACACGGACTTTTGGTTTTACATGAGTGTAATTCTAGTGTGTCAAGATGCTTGATGTGAAGCATATGGATTAATACCGTTGCACTATGGCCTTACTCTGGATATTCTATTACAGGAATCTGCCTGATGGAGGGGTGTTGGAAGTCTCTGACAGAGTCTATGGTGAGCTTTCACATATTCAGTGTCAATGTACTACAATAGTTTATATGCGCAGTATTGTCAGATTCCAGGATTCTATGTATGCTTCTTTATTTTAGTGGTCGGATGCAATAACAGCCTATAGTCTTATTTTCTAAGATTTTCCTCCTCTGGGGGAAATAGTGGGAAACCTATGTATCAACAAGGAATGAATGAAGGCTATTATAATATGCTAAAAGAACATACAAGCTTGTGTACTGTAGTTTTTGGTTCTTTTCCCATTTTGATCATAAACGGGCTCCAGGCACATGAAACAAATACAGACTAAAAATTTCCAGATCGATGACTTTGTTGCTTTGCAGAAGAAGCATAAAGTTTCCGTCGAGGAGTTAGTTGGGCTGTTGCACCTAGTCAACCAACTCTGATTAAATAGCTGCTCAGCACAAGCATTATCTTCCACAGAAGAATGTTATCACATTTCATATCACTGCCGATTGTGAGTTTATTTCTTGTCTCAGCTAAAAGGAAATGCTTGTTCAAATCCACATTTAAATGGTACCATTGGCACAACCCACAGCCCGGCTTCATCCTGGGAGCATCTTTATGCTCATGTTAACCAACTTCCAGCAACTGTGTAGCCTCAGTAGCTTCTGAGGGTGCATCAATGTTGTATTGACCAGCCAAATGGCATTGGGGCTCAACTCTGATAAGAAGAGATCAGCTCAGGCCGGATTGAAGAGAAGAAGACCCATAAATTATCAATGATTGCTAGGCTATCAGAATATTAAGACTAACCCAAAACCAGAGTAGGTCATTCCAGTGCCCAATCCGCAAGTCCATAGCATTGAAAGACTTAAGAAAACACAAAAAATGCTATTTTGTTTGAAAGGATGGAAAGCCTACAAGTCGAAAGAAGTATCCTTCCATGGAGCTAATCAGCTAAAAGCACTTTCTGTAATTGCTTCCTTGTTAGAGGCTCCTGTGGGTGCTACTGACTATTCATAAATGCATATTTCGCAATTCCCAATTGTACTTGCTGGTGAAAGTTCATAAGCATTCACGATGTTCATCTGCAGAAGATCCACATGAGGTGCTTATCCTTCGAGTTCAGGGGATCATTTCATTAGTTTAATTGGCAGGTCTCTTGATATATCATTCACCCTACACCTCTATGGAAATGATCTGCAGTAGATGGGTTTCCTAACCTTTTCTAGTCACTATTTCCTGGAAGTTCATGAATGCATTTTTGTGGTTTAGTTTCTAAACAACTTTTGACAGCATAGCAAGTCATCATCCATAATTTGGAAGCTTCCTTGCACGAGTACTTCATTTGACCTCAATCATTTCATGGTCTATCAAGTTTATACTGAGCCAAATTACACACTTGATGATAGATGTCTTCTGTTAGCTTTATCTATTTTTGTACACCAATCTTATGCACATAATGATATAAGTATGTGGATGTGGATGCAGTGTTTGATTATTGTCTTACTTGCGATTGGTCTTTTTCTGGCCAAATTACCAAGGACTGGTTGAAGGATGACGGATATAAGTCTTACATGAGAGACATAGTTGCAAAACTCCAACACCAATTTTCTGCGGCCTCTTTCATGGTGCTCAATTTTGGAGAGCAAGATAACCAAAGCCCAATAGCTGAAGTGTTGTCTGAATATGATATGACTGTCATGGAACTCCCTCAAAATTATGGAGGTTGCCCTATACCGAGAGTGGAGATTATCCACAACTTCTTGAGGTCTGCCGATGAATGGTTGTCATCTGATACACAACAGAACGTGCTGTTGATGCATTGTGAAAGAGGTGCATGGTCAGTTTTGGCATTCATGTTGGCTTCTCTCTTGTTATATAGGAAGAAGCAAGATGGGGAGCAGAAAACACTTGACATGATTTACAAGAAAGCGCCCCATGAACTGTTGCAGCTGACTTCAACACTGAATCCGTTGCCTTCCCAGCTGAGATACCTTCACTATGTTTCCACACAGAATGCTGGTTTAGATTGGCCTCCACAGGATAAGGTGCTTGTGATAAAAAGTGTTGTACTGAGGTCCATTCCTCATTTGGATGCTGAAGGGGGATGTCGTCCTATTGTTAAGATACTGGGACAGGACCCATTTATGGTTGCTGATCGAACTGCC
Organism: Eucalyptus pumila; assembly: GCA_016097595.1. Lineage (NCBI taxonomy): Eukaryota > Viridiplantae > Streptophyta > Magnoliopsida > Myrtales > Myrtaceae > Eucalyptus > Eucalyptus pumila. Next base: position 26,473,359 of record CM027848.1, read on the forward strand.
AAAGTTCTGTTCTAAATACCCAGAAGGAGTGAACATGTTAGGCATTACAAACAGGTAATTTTGATTTTGTTGGCAATCCATATAACCTGAAATTATTCATGGGATTTGATTGTATGTGTTTGTCAGGTATGATTCAACTTTCTCTCCCATGTATTGGTTGGCTTCTAGTACCAAACTTTTTCACCTTAGATGTTTGTAAAACCTTGATGGATTTGTAGATAGGAGCTGCAAGCAATGATGGTTATCTTAGTGTTTTGAATGTCTTAGTAACAGAGTGTTAAGACTGTGAAATCAAGCTGCAAAAGATCACTGTATATCACATTATGTTGTAAGGCAAGTATGCTGCATATTGAGAACTTGCCTAATTTCCTCTTGGCAAAAATGATGCATTTGTCGTAATCCCTGGTATGTATAATGTAACTCTAGTGTATGACTAGTGTGATTTCTTGAGTGTCTCATTTTGAGCCTATAAACATCAGCATGCTTATGTCCAGTCTAGTCAGAAAGATGAGTTATCGTTCTTTAATTTTTTTCCTTTCATAGGCTATCATTCTTTTATTTTGCTTTCCTGGTAACAGTGTTTTGCTTTATATATAAAATGACTACAACTCTCTGAGAAATACAAGTATATAAGAGAAAAAAATCCCCTCTCAAGCACCGATTGTATGCTACATGCCTCATACATCAATCTATTTTGATGTGTGAGTTCACCCATACACCATGAATGCTTAACCAATATTATAGATATCAAGCTAGTTCTCTATTTTAATTGTTCGTATATTTAAGTGCAGGCAGATGGTGAAACGGATAAATTGGACATCCATTGTAATGTTCAAGGCGATGTTGTGCTCGAGTGTATGAGTTTGGATGCTAATCTTGAACATGGAAAATCAATGTTTCGTGCAATGTTTAATACTGCATTTGTATCGGATAATGTTCTGAAGCTTGAGTTTGATGGTATGGATGTCCCATGGTGATGCGGGTGCATCCAACGTAGCTCCATCGACCAACTCAGAACCATCGATGCTTGTTGCTTCCTTTCCAACATCAGGGAGACTTCAAAGCTAAAGGGCATCGAAGGTTTGCAGAATCAACTAATCTCTGATGTTCTCAAGAAGAAATGGAAGGAATCAAGATAATAAAAGAAATGTTATGTGGTAAAAAGGTTTTGTTGCTACTTGATGATGTTGATCAAATAACTCATTGGGATGCACTAATTAGAAAACCTGCTTAGTTCGGTTTAGGAAGTAGAATTATCATAACTAGTAGGAACAGGGATATTATTGATGTTGCTGAGGTTTGTTATCGATATGAGCTTATGAGTTTGGACTTCAATCAATCTCTTCAACTTTTTCGCAAACATGCTTTTGGGAGAGACTATCCTTTGGATGAGTATGTTGCTTTCTCCACTGAAGTGGTCAAAAGTACAAGGTCTTCCACTTGCTCTTGAGGCTATAGGTAAACTACTTTGGCGCAGAAGCAAAGATGGTTGGGATGTGATATTGAAGAAATTGAAACAAGTTCCTCTCAGTGAAGTAAAATGAAAGTTAAAAATAAGTTATGATACCTTGGATGATTGTCAAAAGCATATCTTCCTTGAAATAGCTTGTATTTTCACTGGATTTGATCACAGGATAGTGCTCCACTCGTGGAAAGATTCCTATCTTTTCCCAGAGGAAGGTCTTGAAGTCCTCCGGCAAATTTCTTTAATAAAAATCAGTGAAGACAATAAATTATGGATGCATGATCAGTTAAGAGGTCTTGGTACAGACATTGTTCGTCGATAATGTGATAAGGAATGGAAAAAAAAGACTCAGTTGGGGAACCATCTGGAAGGTTTGGACGTGTTGATGGAAACGAAGGTAAATTTGCATTTCAATTACTTTATCCTCATCAAGCAGATGAATTTCAGGCCTTCACTATGAGTGTTTGCTCAATTCTATGTAAGGGAATTTTTTATTTTCCTCATCATATTGTTGTAACTCATTTTTTGTTTATACCAGTGTTTAGATTTATCTTTCGTGTTCTGAAAAACAATTATATTTGTTCAATATAATATACTTAAGCTTTTTTGTTTTACTGTCTCAAGGAACAAAAAAATTCAAGCTCTCTACCGAAAATTTGATGCTCAGTTGCTCTACAATTTTGTAAATGAATAAGTTGAGAGGCTATCTAATCTAAGATACCCTAAAGTGCGGATTTTCCAGGATAACTGGCCTTCAAATGATGGAGTATATGGAGATTCGACATGTTTACTATTGAGTAAGATAGGTATTTGTGTTTGTCAGCTAGGTAGACAATTCATTTTTCCATCCCTTCAACAATGACAATAACAGACATCCAAACAAGAGTTGATTAGGCCATCCTCTCATCGTGAACTAATTAGAGTTTTACTGATTGTGCACACTCCATAATCTTCTCGCACTTGATAAAACCAAACAGCATTCTGGGAGGTCGAGCCAATGGTTTTCTCAACGCTTGGCGAGAGGATTAACAAAAGCTGGACACTTAGAGTGTCAAAACTTGACACGGGAATACTTGACTGCAAAAAGTTTGGAAATATACAGTTAAGTGCCAAAACTATAGCAAAATAGATCAGTTTAGTGCCGATGACAAGAAAATCCAATCAAAATGCCGACGTGACAGTTTTCCGATGAAACGAGTGCAAAATGACATCATTTTGTACGATGATGTGGAAAGGAAAGCAAAAAATGATGTTGTTTTGACTTGGTTTGAATTTTAATATAAATATTAATTAAACTAAATTCAAAACTAAAATTAATAATTAAGAAGAAGAAGAAGAAGAAGAAGAAGAAGAAGTTTAAGGTGTTGGGCAAGGGCTGTGCAAGCCCTCATCGCCGCCTTGCCATTGTCGCTGCGTAAGGTCGGCGATGGTGAGGGGAGGGTTGGCTAACGGTTGTTGGTCTTACTCAAGCGAGTGACGACCCTTGGCTCAACTGGGCAAGGGCTGGCAAGCCCTTGCCCAAATTTGTGGGGAGAGTAGCAACCCTCGCGCTAGATCAACGCGAGGGCTTGAAGGCCCTCGCTATTGGTTAGCCAGGGTTGTTGGCTTTTGGCTAGGGCTCGGCATCGCCAATCGACCCTCCTCCCATCGTTGCTGGCCTTTCCTGGCGATAGTGGTGAGGGGGCGGTGAGGACTTGCACACCTGCAACTTTTTTTTTTCTCTTTAAATACTTTAGTTTTAAATTTAATTTAGTTAGTATTCAGGTTAAAATTCAAATTGGGGACAAAACGACATCGTTTTGACTCTTCTTTGTTGATTTAGCTTTTTGGTGAGTCATGTTGATGAATTATATTAATAAAACATTGCCACATAGGATTTTTGGTTATGGTTGTCAGACTTGGCATTCATATGTCCCAATTTAAAAAGAGAAAAGAAAAGTGGTACTTAGGTATATCTTTCGTAACTTTTGGCACTTAAGTGTTCTCTCATGTCAAGTTTTGATACTTGTACTGTTCTTTTGTCGATGATTAATCATTTCGCCGTCTCCATGTGGAAGACCCTAACTTATGACGTGACTCGCTTTTTACCTAACTTATGACGTGACTCGCTTTTTAAGTAAACTCACTGGTTGCATTTATGTTGTGTTATGGATGGGGACAACTTAAATAGTCATAAGCACTCGTTCCTTATATGTAGAGTGAGGTAAAGAAAATATGCCTATGATATCAAAAAAAAATTAAACGAAAAATATCTACATGCATGTTAATTCACCAAGAAAAGTGAGCCAAAATACACGTGGAATTAGCATCTGATCAACCTAGCTACATGAAATTAGCATCTAATCAACCTAGCTACATTCCGCAGTCAAAGTTAAGACTTCACATTGTTAATTTTGGTCACAAGTTCGCTTACCCAAAAATCAGCTAAATGGTTGCGTTTGGACTCATGGAGAGAAATATAAAGCAATTTCAATGAATTTTGTTTGAGACAATACCACTCAACACATTCGGTGAATCCAACAAAATGCATTAACACACCACATCATTTTGATTATTTATTGACATTCAGGTGATCTTTACATATTTTCAATATTTTTGTTTAGTTGATATTAATAAACCAAAATATACTTTTACGACGGTAACAAGTTCCAAATATTGTCTGCATCACGCTTTAAGATATATTTTATTGAATCTTGATTGTTAGATAAAAAAATCGCACACTCTTTTTAACTTAATATAACATTTTTCTCATTTCAATAATTTGCTAGTCTGATAGTAATGATGGGGAATAACTCAAAAAGTCTTAAATTTATTATAAGAATATTGATTCAATCCTAAATGTAGTTCTAATCTTTTGATTTTCCAATATAATATGTTTGGCTGACTTAGGTCGGAAATCACTAACATAGTAGTTTAACTAGTGCTAGCCATCCTATGTAACACATCCTACGATTAGACACGTACGATACCACCCAAAATGACATAGTTTTAAGAAAAGTTATAAATGTTTTTGTTCTCTCTCTTTTTTTTTTTTTTTTGGAGGCAGGGGGTTAAGTGTACCAGAGGCCTTAAAACTTGTTATAAAAATGCAATTAATCATAAAAATTTTAAAAAATGCAATCAAGTTTCAAAATTTGTTAAATTGGTACAATCGAGTGCCTCTATTAACTCCGTTCAAATGTGCTAACAAAAAATGTTGACGTGTTATTTTTAATTGTGAAGACACATGGTGCCAAATTAGAAATTATTTTTGATATATTCAAAAAATAAAAGAAAAAAATTATAAAAAAGAAAAAGATCATGAGAGAAAAAAGTGTAGCAATTAAAAAGAATAAAAAAACTAGCTTTATTTAAAAAGAAAAGAGAAAAAAAAAAAAAAAAAAAGAGAATAGAAGACCCGGCCTCCTTGGGTTGTTAGTGAGAGCCAGAAACCCCTGTTGGGTGTCCGCGAGGGTTGGTGAGCGCTGCCAACATTTGTTGCTCGGAAGCAAGGCCTTGCAGGCCCTTGTCTGCATCACACATTGGTGGCTGCGCGACATAGGGCCTTGGGGAGGGCTTGCAAGCGTTTTGTATGAGAGATCTGAGGCTTATTTGTGAACGAAACGATGGTTTGGTATGGAAGACTCGTGTTGTATGGCGATAATTTCTCGAATTTATATCGCCACCATCTAGGGCTACCGCCCCAAATTTTTAGCTTTGTGTTTGCCAGAGCCGAACTAGATCTCAAGATCGCTCCTTTTCTGTTCAGACCCTAACATCGACATCGCTCCAGATTCTCAAAAAGGTGTTCACAAATCATACGAGTTAGGTCCCACAATCTGGTTCCATAAAGACGAGATCTCGAGGGGTGGTATTGGCGGTGTTGTTGGCGAAACGGGTTTGCACCCGATTGTCAGGGCAAGGTGTTAAAAGATATAAGCCAAAGCTGAATATACATGCTGCTGGTCGAGAGTTCAATTCTGATGGAAACAGGGGAAGTGAAGTAAGGCAGTTTGCTGAATTGGGAAATGAAGTGACAAATGCTACTACTGATGATTCAATCAAAACTGGAGATAACGAGCTTAGCTTTACATTTATGGACAGAGATAAGCGGAATGAAGATGACACGATTTACATCAATAACACGTGCTCATTAAAGAATAGATATTTAGTTTTAAGTAGTAATTGAATACTTTCTTACTTTCTATTATTTTCTTATGTTCTGTTATTTTCTTATGTTAGTTCTTTTAGCAGTTTGTTGCTTTTCGTCACCAGCTTCGAAGATATATACTAAGTTGTAACGGAGAACAGAGTGTGATGTTCTTAGTGAAAATTCTCTCGTATCATTGAATACATAAGCTTATACTTTCTCTCTGATCTTTCTTCTCTATTAGTCATCTCTGTTATCTTCTTCTTCGTCTCTGTATTCTTCTTCTTCACATGGTATCAGAGCCATCCTAAGAGCATCACAAACAATGTTGTAATCTGAATCTGTCTCTCACTGGACTTGTGTGCTACTGTTGTTGTTTCGTTTTCGTCAGCCTTCGAAAATGGCAGGTTACATATATGGAGAGATGGAGAAGGAAGTTACTTTCCTGAGAGAGTCTTCAATGTCAAAAGTCACAACAGATTGAAGATTTACTCAAGCTGATAGTAAGAACAAGAATTGAAAGTGCAAGATGGCTGCAAGAACTCAAAAGTATCCTTTTCCGATTCATTTCAACATCGCTAACTTTGTTACTATCAAGCTTGCTGAAGATAATTTTCTCCTCTGGCAAGCGCAATTTCATAGGTTTCTGCGCAGTCAAGAGCTATTTGGATTCATCAATGGAGAAATACCATCACCTGCAAAACTATTACAAGTTGAAGTCGAAGGAAATATTGCAGAAGTTGTGAATCCTGATTACAGTGACTGGATCAAAACTGATTAGCTTGTATCGTCTTGGATCAGTGGAGCCATTTCAGAAAACATATTGAGTCTTGATAATTGGCTTGGACACTGCATATGAGGTATGGCAAACTTTACTCAATTGATTTATGCAAAAGTCTGTAGCTAGGGAATTCGGGTTGAGAGGAAAGCTGCAAGCTTGCCAAAAGAGAGATCGAGCATTGTCAATTTACCTTAGAGAGTATAAATCAATCTATGATCAACTCAATGCAATAGGAAGGCCTATATATGAGATAACAAAGCTATTTGGGGTTCTTGAGGGATTAGGACCTGAATATGAGAATCTTAAAACCACTTTATACTGCTTGAAACCTCAATCGGAGTATGATGAAGTAATTTCACAGCTAGAAAGGTTTGAAGCACGACTACAAAATTACTCATCAAGCTAATACAGACCTAATCTAGCTTACTATGGTAAAAGAAAAACTGAAGTTCAGCAAAAGGAAGAAATTGACAGAGAAACTATTCAGCAAAACTTTGGCTTTGGAGGTTCAAGAGTTACTAGTCGTGGAGGACGTAGTTATGGAAGAGGACGATTTTTTAGTAATAGAGGTCGTGGTTATAGATATCCTGGAAGAGATTTGAGTTACAGATCAAATAATGTCAACTATGTACAGGAAGGTCCAAGATTTAAACAATTCAGTAATATCTCTGATTCTAGTTCTAATCAGGGATTTCGTCCTTATGCTGGTTCTTCACAAAGATATCAAGAGACCAGATCATATCCCTCTTCAAATCTAACCTTTTCCAAAGATCTGCAGGCTGAGAAGTCAACTGACAATATTAGATTAGAGTGTCAAATCTGTAAATGTCTAGGCCATGATGCACTTTGCTGTTGGTATCGCTTTGACAATTCATACCAAGCTAAGGAGATTCCAACAGCATTAGCAGCAATGCACATCGAAGACTCAAAAGGAAATGAATGGTATCTAGACACTGGTGCGACTGCTCACATTACCGCAAACTCTGGTATTCTTCATAATCCTTCTAGATACAATGGAACTGATACAATCATGATTGGAAATGGATCATGTCTACCTATTACGTATACTGGTGATGCATTATTACATACCAAAATGGATTCATTACCTCTGAATGACTATTCTTCTTGATATAAAGAAGAATCTTCTATCAGTATCGAAACTAACAAATGACTATTCATGTTCATTTGTTTTTTATAAAACTGGTGTATATGTTAAGGACAATTACACCAACACAACTCTGTTGCTCGGGAGGAAAGTTAATGGGTTGTATCGAGTCGATCCTCATACCACCGAGGCATTCTTAACTCAGAGACACAGACCAATAGGAGAGGATATATGGCATCAGCGTTTAGCACACACCAATCAGAAAACGCTGAAGTACCTGCAAAATCAACAACTCATTTACTAAAATACCATAGCACAAAATATGTGTCGAAGTTGTCAAGTTGCTAAAAATACTGCTCTACCCTTTCCATTGTCAGAATCTGTAGCATCTAGACCTTTAGAAAAGGTTCACTGTGATATCTGGGGTCCTTCACCAGTTACTTCATTTCAAAACTTCCAGTATTATGTCATCTTTGTAGACAGTTTCTCTCGGTTTAGCTGGATCTATCCAATGAAAGCGAAATCAGATTTCTATGACATCTTTGTTCTGTTCCAGAGACAAGTTGAAAATCAACTTGATTGCAAAATCAAGATTTTTCAATGTGATGGTGGAGGTGCATTCATTAGCCACAAGTTTCAGACTCGTTTACAGAGTTGTGGCATTAAGCAATATGTATCCTGCCCCTATACACCAAAACAGAATGGGATTTCTAAAGAAAGCATCGCCATGTTGTTGAATTGGATCTTGATATGCTCTATCATGCTAGAATTCCTTTGAAATACTAGGTTGATGCATTCATGACAGCTAACTATATTATCAATATGCTTCCTACACCAAAGTTACTGATGCAATCACCCTATAGTAAACTGTATCAGAAAGAACCAAGCTATGACCATCTCAAAGTTTTTGGTTGTGCATGTTTTCCTTGCCTCAAACCCAATGCACAGCACAAACTTGATCCACGATCACTTACATGTGTGTTTATTGGATACAGTGAACGTCATAAGGGATATAGATGTCTTGTCCCTACTACTGGTCGAATATACATTAGTCGACATGTCATATTCGACAAAAAATTCTTTCCTTTTACTAAGACTTGTGTAACAGAGTACACACCATTTACAGCACTATATTGACTGTGGATAGAAGAGGTTAAACTTCTGGACTCAGTAAGTGGAGGCTCAATGTCTTCATCTTCACAGAAATATGCAGGTCAGCTGCACAATAATGGAATGAGTCGTTCTTTTCCATCATAATTGCCTCCTGTGGAATAGGACAATCCTACTTCCATAGCAATACCACAAGCTGAAATCTCTATTAATCAAGGCCATTCCTCTTCACAAGATCAAGAAGTATCTAGTTCTGAAGCTGCTTCTGAAGCTGTACAATCTAATGAACACAGTATCGACCAAGCTTTTTCTAGTTTTGCCTCACAAGGTACAACCTCAACTCATCCTATGCAGACTTGATCAAAGTCTGGCATCATAAAAAGAAATCCTAGATATGCTTGCCTTGCTGAGTATAAAGTACTTGCTGAACCAAGATCAATTAAGTTAGCTTTAGCAGATCAAGGATGGTACACAGCTATAAAGAAGAAATGGATGCTTTATATCATAATCAAACTTGGATATTAGTTCCTTGCACTAATCACATGAATGTGATAGGTTGCAAATGGGTGTTTAAAACAAAACTTGCACCCGATGGAAGTCTTGATAGATTGAAAGCTCGACTAGTGGCTAAAGGGTTTCATCAAGAGGAAGGTATCGATTTTACATAAACTTTCAGTCCTGTAGTCAAACATGCTACAATTCGTATAGTACTTTTCTGTAGCAATGATGAATCAATGGCCAATCCATCAACTTGATGTTAAGAATGCATTTTTACATGGCACATTGAATGAAACAGTTTACATGGAATAGCCTCATGGATTCATACAGTCATAGACACCCCACCATGTGTGTCTTCTCAAGAAATCTCTCTATGGTCTTCGACAAGCTCCTCGTGCTTGGTTTGATAAATTCATTAATTTCTTACTTGAGACTGGATTTTTCTGTAGTACAACTGATCCATCTCTATTTATTCTTCGTGATGGACCAGACACAATACTTCTATTACTCTATGTTGATGATATAGTCTTAACCGGTAGTTCAACCCAGTTACTTTCGAAACTAATCCATTCTCTCAGCCTTCAGTTTCACATGAAAGATCTGGGTTATCTTCACTATTTTCTTGGCATTGAAGCTAAGCATACCTCTACTGATTTGTTTCTCTGTCAAGCCAAATATGCTCTTGATCTCCTTACTCGAGCTCACATGGTTGATTGTAAACCAATTTCTACTCCTTTGTCTCAGAGACCAGCTATCCTGAGAACTGATACTATTCCACTCTCCAATCCTCTTGAATATAGGAGTCTAGTTGGTGGTCTTCAATATCTGACATTAACTCGCCCTAATATTGCATATGCTACAAATATGTTATGTTAGAAAATGCAGCAGCCCACTGTTGCAGATTTTCATAAGCTAAAGAGTGTTCTGCGCTATGTTAAAGGAACTATTAATCTTGGTATGTTTCTTCATTCTCGAAGCTCTAGGCATCTTTATGGATTTTCAAATGTAGATTGGGCTGGCTGTATTGAAATGAGAAGATCCATAATTGGCTTTTGCACATATCTCGATTCTAATCTTATTTCTTGGGCAGCAAAGAAACAACCTACTGTTAGTCGCTCTTCTACAGAAGCAGAATACCGCGCTATTGCCTCTACTACTGCTGAACTTACATGGATTAGTTTTGTTCTTCGTGATATTGGTCTATCACTTTCTTCTCCTACTCTTCTGTTCTGTGATAATCAGTATGCCATTTCTCTTACTGCCAATCCCATTTTACATGGTCGCACTAAACACATTGAAGTTGATTTCCATTTTGTACGTGAGAAAGTTTCCTCAGGCTCTCTCAATGTGCGATATGTTCCAAGCAATTGTCAGCTTGTTGATATTTTCACAAAAGCTCTCTCACGGTTGGCTCATTTTGATATACGCATCAAATTGGGTATGGGCTCTTTACCCCTTCCAATTTGCGGGGGGATGTTAAAAGATATAAGACAAAGCTGAATATACATGCTGCTGGTCGAGAGTTCAATTCTGATGGAAACAGGGGAAGTGAAGTAAGGCAGTTTGCTGAATTGGGAAATGAAGTGACAAATGCTATTACTGATGATTTAATCAAACCTGGAGATAACGAGCTTAGCTTTACGTTTATGGACAGAGATAAGCGGAATGAAGATGACATGATTTACATCAATAACACGTGCTCATTAAAGAATAGATATTCAGTTTTAAGTAGTAACTAAATACTTTCTTACTTTCTGTTATTTTCTTCTGTTCTGTTATTTTCTTCTGTTAGTTCTTTTAGCAGTTTGTTGTTTTCCGTCACCAGCTTGGAAGATATATAATGAGTTGTAAAGGAGAACAGAGTGTGATGTTCTTTGTGAAAATTCTCTCGTATCATTGAATACATAAGCTTATACTTTCTCTATGATCTTTCTTCTCTATTAGTCATCTCTGTTATCTTCTTCTTCACACAAGGCTCTCTCTACAGCCTCACGCTTGATGAGCTCCTCAAGAGCATGTGGAGTGTGGAGGGAACAATTCTTCACACTGTTAGGAAGTTTACAATTTCCCGATTTCGATTGCACACCGTGCAACTAGGGATTGCAAGCATCCCAATGAAACAAAAAGTGAGCCATGTTCTCATATCATGTCAAGAATTATCATCTATACTTTGAATGTTGTCGAATCATAGCAGTGATGATGGCATTGAATATATGAAAATAAAAATATTAACTCGATAATGAATACATAAGACATATTGGTTTTATTCAAATGAAATCAAATCCATACTAAATATATGTTAGCACATTGGGCAGATAACATAATAGAAATCAATTTTCACTTCGCTCAGCTTGATACATCAATTCAAGTACACCTTCTTGTGTCTATATACAAAATTATAATTTACTTGATGCTTGCCTCAATCCTGATATTGTTGAAATCAGTAGGTAGAAATTTGCTACATTTGAAGTCCTTCACACACATATATGTAATTATTTTACTCTCCATTCAATCTTTTTAATAAAGATTACTAATGGAGGAGGGCAAGTACTTTGAAGGCTTTGCTAATTGCCTCAACATTTTTTCTGCGAACAAATCTTAATTCTTAGCTGTTGTCCAAGGGTTTCAGTTAGCTTGCAACCCAAACCACCAGTCTTTTTCAAGAAGGACTCCACTTCGATCATATCCTTAATATGACTGACAACCGACTCGTCTAGGGTCATCCATGGTTTCTTTGGTTAACCAAATTTGTTTAATTTCATAGAGTCAATGGGAAGTCGAGTTGCAAGTTACCTAGAGAGAGGGGAATACTTGTGCTGATTGGATTGCAAACTATACTGTCAGATCTTGGGAATTTATGGCTTATCATGATATTTCTTTAGGTGTTTTTTCTAGTTCTTTGATAGGAAAATTTGAATGGCACCTTGATTCCTCGTTCATGTACGGTTGTGCCTTACCAATGCCTCGTTTAGACATCTCGTTTTGAATGTTTGTGTGTCCAAAAATATTTTCGTTCTAAACATTTGATTTTGAACATTTGTAAATCCAAAGACATTTTTAATTCGTTAAAATAATTAATGAAAGGTATCAAAAATTTGGAAAATCTCAAAATAATAAATTTAAAACTTGAATATCCTCAAATATGGAATTTAGAACATACCAACCAAGTTCTACCAATAATTTAGAGGCAAATTAAATATCACCGTTCTACACCACTAACTTACCTATCAAAATCTATTCACTAAATTCTATCACCTCAAACTTCAAGCAATCCAATTGTGAAAATTAATCCTAAATAATATTTTTGAATAGGAGAATTTATGGATGTCACAAGCAATGCTCCAAGGTCTTGAGTCTGGGACTACTGAAACTCAAACATGGGCATTGCCGCTGCACTAGTTGGTGAATCTTCTCGACCAAAAATTCAAGCATCACCAAAAAAATATAATAAATAAATAAATTCCTCTACCAAAGAGGATATCCCTACCGGACATTCCCAATAATTCGAAGTCCAATCCTTATTTCTCATGCCATGTCAATTTCGCCTTAATGCCATTTTGGGTACAACTCAGACTGATAGGTGACTTTGAGCATTCACGCGTAACCGACTCGTGCCAAACCACATTCAAGACATCTCGACTCATGGACGTCCTTAACTACATGAAATTGTGGAAGATAGATTCTTATTTCAAAGTACACGATTACTAAGGATTGACCTAGGGTCGTTCGTGAGCTCGATAACAGTAAACGGAATCAACTGTCGTTCCATTATGTTTTTTTGTCCATGAATCAACTTATAGTAGTCCTTGAAATTGGCCTGCCTATCTACAGGATCGTCCTCACGCAAGTCTCACGATCAAGTCGTTTTCCCAGGTCAAGTTCTTTAATCATACAAGTTTTGTCCTCATTTCTATTTCCTCTCTAGGTCAGTATCTCAGGAGTGATCAATTCCAAGTGAGATCAACTAATAATGTATTGGCGAAATTCACATTCATTCATCCCTTAGAGGACTTGAATTTCAGGATGTCAAATATGACCACTTTCCTAAGAGGTCACCCATTCTGGTAGTGCTCCACTTGAGCATGCCTAATATTGGAATTCCAAAGCTAAGCATTGATGTTATGTTAAAAGGAGTTTCACAAGTTAATTTCAATTTTCACATATATCTCAGCGCAAATCTCACACCTTCAAGTTATAGGTTATGTACAGTAGTTATGTCTCGAATTGAAGATTTCATGGAGAATGTGGAACGTTCATGGTAAATTGTTGGTGAAAAAATAACCGATGACGTTTTTACCAAGTACCTCGTCGGCATCATTACTTTTATGAAATCACTAAAAAAGTTTCACAATTTATAAATCATCAATCTTCATACTAACTTTGCACATCTTATTTTCATAAACTAAAGCTTCACATTTACTAATTCCTATATGCAATTACCAACCTAAATTAAATTGACTTACCAACTTTTGTCAAATTGAATTCTTAATTGTTGTATGAATTACTTACTAACAACTAATTTGTTTTAAATACACTATCTTTTCAAGTAAATTATCAACTTTTGTTTGCTTTGGATATATCAACATCTTAAATTCATTCATTCTTTTAGATATTACCAACATTAATTAGTGTAATTCACCATTTTTCGCATTCCACTACCTCCAATTATTGGGAAAAGTACAAAAAAAAGTATTGAATATATTATATTGGTGCTAATTTAATCGTACTTTCAATTACACTAATTCAATTTTAAACCTTTTTACATTGGTAGAAATTCAATCCGTCTAGCTAATATAGGCCAGAAATTGCTGACATGGATGCTGGTTGTCCAAGTGACATGGCTAATGCCGATGTGGACATTTCAAAATAATTTCATTTTTTTAGTTTTTAATTTTTTAATTTTTTTTCCTTTTTTCCTTTCCTTTTTTCTTCCTTCTCTTTTCCCTTGGATTGCGGTATCGGCCATGGATGGTGAGGGCATCGTGACCCTTGTCTCATCAGGCAAGGCCATAACCCTTTGGATTATGGCCCATATTGACCATGGCCAACGAGGGTGTTGCGGCCCTCACCGAATCTGGTGAGGGCATGACCCTCGCGAGCCTCGCTTGATCCTCGCCAGGCCATAGGTTTTTGCCCTCGTCGGCCCTTGTTTGTGGCAGGTTGCTGGCCATAGTCAATACTGGCCACAGTTCAAAGAAAAAGAAAAAGGGAAAAGAAGAAAAAATATATAAAAGAAAAATCGTAAAAAAAATTGAAAATTGATTAAAAAGTTATTTTAAAATGTTTATATCAAAGCCAGCATCCACATTGGTAATTTTCGACTTAAATTGATCGGATTGACTAAATTGATATTAGTATGAAAAAGTTTAGGACTAAATTAGTCGAACTGAAATGTTTAGGATTAAATTGGTAACAATGTAATAAGTTTAGGATTTTTAGTACTTTTCCCCCCTAAAATTGGGCTATTCACTATCACTAGTTTATTTAGTTTTCAATGCTAACTTAATCTCGCTGTGTACAAACTTTTATATGTCTTTCTTAGCAACACCTAAAATTTACCAACTCTATTTACAAATTACCAAAATTAATTAGAGCGACTTGCCAATTTTTCTTTGGTTAAATTACTAAGATTTGGGTTGCCAATACTCATTGAAGTTATTTAGCAATTTTATTTTTCTTTTAATGATTGACTTTTCTTATCTTTGATCAAACTTTGCTATCTTTCTTAATGTATGTGTTAGAGTTATCAATTACTACATGAACCTACAAACTCTAATTGAAGTGACTTATCAACTTTTCTCCAATTAAGTTATCAATTAATTCTAATTTATCAACTCTCGTTGAATTAATTATCATTCTTTATTTTTTCTGACCTTACCAACTTTTATTATCATGCTGCTAAATCAAGAAAAGAGTTGGCAAGTCATAAAAATAAAGGATGGTATTGGCTTCCTGAAGATTCAACTTTATCAAGCGTTAGGATAACGCCAACAAAATTATCTTCGAACAGTTTGGAGATACTCTCAATAGTGACCCCTTCTTCCCTCAATAGTGACCCCTTCTTCCTCTAGACTCTTATTTCTATCCTGAAGCAAGTTCATAACGAAAAAGTTCAAAACGTGGCAAGTTTATAACGAAGCAAGCTCAAAACGTGACTTGTTAAGAATGTATAACAGCTAGTGATTTAGTCTTAGATTTCACACCTAGAAAGATTTGATTGACCCAATTTTATTCGATTGGCAAATCAATCTTGATAAAAGTTCTTTTTAAATGGAGAAACTCTTCTTATGAGAACAAAGACTCTCGTCGCATGGACAATTATAATCAAGTGGAGATTCAGCTTTTATCATTGAACGGTCATTTAATTTTCTTTGTTCAATGGGTAGATTGGAAGAGGATACTATGGAGATTGTCCAACTACACAAAGTCCAACTAAACATAGCCTATAACAATATGAGTTAAAAATTAGGTTTAAAATCCCTTTTGCCACCTTTAATTGTGACTATCTAAAATTTCAGTGTTGTTTCCCAGGCATAATTTTCTAACCACCAGTTTCTGTAGCAGTGGACCATAGGGATCATCGCACCCCGGGACTTCCTTTGTTATATCCGTTTTAACTTGTTATGTGATTCTCTTCTCTATCGAAATAAAAAGAGAAGAAAGAACCATCCAAGGGCTCACTTGGTTAACGTGTCTAACTTTCATAGGGAGAATTACTGAAAAAAAGTCCTATACATGTTGTATATGTTCCAATTCAGTCATAATTTTTTTTTTTAATTTGGCCAATTTAGTTTTAGGTATTTTGACAATTTGCAAATGTAACCATTTTGGTCAATTTTCATTATAAATCGCATCTGATGTGAAAGGGCCAACAATGGATAATTTTTGTAATTTTTAAAAAATTCGAATTTTTTTCTTTTTTTTCTTTTTTTTTAATTTTCTTTTTTCTCGTGTCCTCGCCAGCCACCAGCCATAGGCAAGGGCAAGTGCTGGCGAGAGCCCCCCTCACTAGATTTGTCAAGGGTGAGGCCCACTGAGGCCACCTTGGCCTAGCGAGGGTTCTCATTGGCCTCACGTAGGCAAGAGCAAGGGTTGACAAGGGCCACCCTCACCTACGCGACAGCTGACAAGGCCACCCTTACTTGTGGCGGGTAAGATCAACCCTTGTTGGTCATTGCCTATGGCCGATGGCCATCAATCAGCCATTGGCAAAAAGAAAAAACGAATAATAAATAAAAAAATAAAAATATATATATATATATATAGAAAAATTATTTTTAAAAAAATTATCTATGTCAATATTAACTATGTCATATAAGATAATCCACTGTCATAAAAAAAAGTTTAGGACTCAATTAACCAAATTGAAAGGTTGGATTTAAGTGACGCAAGCATAATAGGTTTGGAATTGAAATTTATATACCCACACCCCCATTATTAAAAACGGAAGCTTTTGATTTGGGTATCATCCCCATATTTAAAAAAATTCGTTGGTTTCCTATGCTTTATTAGTTTTTGAAAAATGTTATTATAATCAAACTCTTATCACCCGGCAAAAAAAATAAAAATTAAATGATAGAGAAATGCATTCCACTAATTCTTTAATTCAAAATATAGTCACAATCCATTATTTTTGTCTTCACTTATCCAATATTCGCACCACTTATCCACAACATGAGAGCTATCCGAAATTTCCGGCAAGCACACATTGCTGCCAACTTTATTATCTTTTTATAAACTTTAATTACAGTGTGAAAAAGTTTCGTGATTTGTGGGTTGCTCAACTCGATTATTCGTATTCACAGCCACATCTTTTCAGACGTCTATGCTGATTGCAAGTTAAAAGACCATGACAGCAACCACCCACGCGCGTTGCATGGCTCGAGGTCTAGTACTAATAATAAAGGAAACTTTTTGAGTTTAATGGTCACGTCCATATTTAAAAAAATACCAATAATTTTTCTAATTTTCCTATCCCTTATTCTCAAACTCTTATCATTCGTTAAAAATATCGAAGCAGTTAGAGAAATCAATGCCACTAAATCATAACACGATGACCACTCACAATCCTTTATTTCAATTATCCACTAATTAATGCCATTTCTATCCAAAGACTGTCGCGACCTCTTTTTTCCGGCGCCCGCGATCGGGTACGAGCGCCTAAGGAGGCTAATGGCTCAGCTGAATTTATTATGCCCGGACTCTCCCAAGTCCACCAATTCACAACTTTAATAGTCTAAGTTTTAAACCTGTAAGTTGATTTTTAAAATGGAGTCACCACTAATCAATTTGGGGTAGATTGATTAGAAACCCAAGCGAAGTATCGGGAGAAATACTCGCTCCTGCGTAACCAGAGAAATTAGGATTTGGGACTTGATTACACTAGTTAATCACTAATGCCCTTTCGGTACCTAATCTTGTTTAAACATTGAGGCTTTTTGGATGTTCGAGAGATTTTCTACGCATTTTGGATGTTCGAGGGTTTTCCATGCATTTTTGGAAGGAAAAACATTTTTTGAGTCTTTTTCTAATTTTTTTGGACACAAAAGGGATTTTTTGGTATTTTTTTTTTTTTTTTTGGAAAAATACAAGTCTTTTTGGCTTTTTCTGATTTTTTTTTTTTTTGGCTTTTTCATGAATTTTGGTTTTTTTTGGATTTTTGGCATTTTTTTTGGAATATTTTTGATTTTTTTTTTTGGAAAATAAAACATTTTTTTTTTATTTTTTGGAAAATAGAACATTTTTTAACATTTTAAAAACATTTTTCGGTTTTCTGGAATTAAAATAAAATTTTATTTTTTATTATTTTTATTATTTTTTATTTAAAATATTATTTTATATTATAATATAAAACGAACCGGGTCGGATCCGCTTCGTCCGCCCGAGACACAGACGGGCCCACAACGCGGGCCCGACTCAGGTTTTTTTTCTCTTTTTTTTTATAAAAAAAACAAGGCCCAAACCGATTTTGGCCCACTTTATAAAAAATTATTTCCAGCCCAATATCTACCCAGCCCACGCGCGCTGGTCCAACCTGGGGAAACCCTACCCGGTTCAGACCCACGCCCGACCCGGTCTTCAGCCGCTGACCCGGTTTGCAGCCGCGACCCGATTCCTGAAACCCTACCCGGATTCGTGACCCGCTTTGATCTCGCCGACCCGACCTGCGCGTAACCCTCGAGATTTGGCGATCCGCGGCGCCGAGGCTGGGACGGGGCGGTGACTCGACGGCGACGACGCGACGGACGGCGGGTAGGATTCGCAAGAAGCGGCGACGACGATGAGCAGCTGCTAGGTTCTCGAGGAGAAGGCGGAGCGGCAGAGGCAATGCGGGTGAGCACGGCTGTTACCTGGCTGCAACAACGGCGTGTTGTGGTGGCGAACGGTGGCGGCGATGATGATGATAGGGCAGCGACGGCGGTCCCTCAGTTCTCAGATCTGGCGTGGTGTTGGTGGGTCGGTCGCGGCATGGTGTCGGGGCAAGGAACAGCAGCAACGGAGCAGCGGTCGACGGCGTCGGGAGGGACGGCAACGACGACGGGTCCTCGGTTTCTCAGATCTAGCACTTTTCCCTCCGATTCCTCTCTCACTCAGCCTTCACACGCTCGGATCTCTCCCCCTCGGGCTCGCTTGCCGCCGGCGTCCCCCGAAGTCTCTCGGAGGGAGGTCGTTCGAGCTTCGCGACCCAATCTCTCGCGTGCTCGCTCTTTGATCCTCCCCTGAAGTCTCTCAAGGGAAGATCTCCGAGTTCGCCGTGCCTCTCGTCGACGGAGGTGCTCCTCTATTTATAGGCGAGGAGCAGGCCGGTCGATGGAGGTTCGGCCGTCGGCTCTCGCACGCCGACCGGAACCTCCCGGCTGAACCGACGTCTCTTCTCAGCATTAAAGGCGTGCATTGAAGGCGCATGTGCGTCGCCCTCCCCTTCGGCGGCCTACCTCCGTACCTCTCTACCGTAGGCTACCCTTGAGCGCGTCGCCGGCCGCCGCGCGGTATGCACAGAGGCGGATGAGGAAGAAGAAGATAGGAGGAAGAAGAAGAGAGGGGGGGCCAGGTCGTGCGAAGGGAGAAAGAAAAAGGGGCTGGCTGTTTTTTTTTTTTTTGCTTTTTGTTTTTCTTGTTTTTATTTGTTTTTTTCTTGTTTTCTTTTTGTTTTTATTGAATTTATCTGAAAAAGAGGTAAAATACAAAAATAAAGAAACTTAAGCTAATTAATAATCTAATCAAAATTTTAGGTGTCAACAGCTGCCCCTCTTTGAAGGTGAGTTCGCAAAGGTTGCATTCAAAGATAACCCTGATACCTAAATTTTGTCTATACATATGCAATAAATCTTATCTTATTTGGGACCTGTTGTCCTATACAAAAAAAGAGCAATTTAACATTACACATACTAAAACAGATAAGAAGATACCTGTAGTTACTTACCGGGAGTGAGTGAGATAGGGTGTGAACCCCGAATTTGGCAAGTATCAAGGCGTCATCTTACCTGCTGCATGAGGAGATTGCTTTTCTAGGACCCGAACCATTCTTCGGTCGCCTATTGGAGCAATAAGTGGTTTTTCTAGGACCCGAATCTTTCTTCGATCGCCTTGACGGGGAATTACTTTTCCAGGACTCGAACCTTTCTTCGGTCGCCTGTTAGAGCAAAAAGTGGGTTGTCTAGGACCCGAACCTTTCTTCAATCGCCTTGACAGGGAATTGCTTTTCCAGGACCCGAACCTTTCTTCGGTCGCCTGTTAGAGCAATAAGTTGTTTGTCTAGGACCCAAACCTTTCTTCGGTCGCCTTGACGGGGAATTGCTTTTCCAGGACCCGAACCTTTCTTAGGTCGCCTGTTAGAGCAATAAGTTGTTTGTCTAGGACCCGAACCTTTCTTCGGTCGCCTTCACGGGGAATTGCTTTTCCAGGACCCGAACCTTTCTTCGGTCGCCTATTAGAGCAATAAGTTGGTTTGTCTAGGACCCGAACCTTTCTTCGCCGCCTTGACGGGAATTGCTTTTCCAGGACCCGAACCTTTCTTCGGTCGCTGTTAGAGCAATAAGTTGTTTGTCTAGGACCCGAACCTTTCTTCGGTCGCCTTGACGGGAATTGCTTTTCCAGGACCCGAACCTTTCTTCGGCCGCTGTTAGAGCAATAAGTTGGTTTGTCTAGGACCCGAACCTTTCTTCGATCGCCTTGACGGGGAATTGCTTTTCCAGGGACCCGAACCTTTCTTCGGTCGCTGTTAGAGCAATAAGTTGTTTGTCTAGGACCCGAACCTTTCTTCGGTCGCCTTGACGGAGATGCGCCGACCTTTCTCGGGGCATCTCGTTTGCTTTGGGAGATAGTACTTGGATGATCACAAATACAAACTCTTGGGGATACTTGGATGATCACAAGTATCGAAGGGGTACCTGGACGATCACAGGTACAAACTCTTTGGGGATACCTGGATGATCACAAGTATCGAAGGGGTACCTGGACGATCACAGGTACAAACTCTTTGGGGATACCTGGATGATCACAAGTATTGAAGGGGTACCTGGACGATCACAGGTACAAACTCTGAAGGAAGAATCAAGGCATACCTGAGATATTCGTGTGGAAATATCGAGGATGGGTCTTGCATATACGCGAAGGTTTCTCACCTCCTGGTAGTGGGAATATCGAGGACGTACCTTGGATATTCATGAAGGTCTCTCACCTCCTGGTAATTGGGAATATCGAGTACATGCCTCGCATATTCATGAAGGTCTCTCACCTCCTGGTAGTTGGGAATATCGATGACGTACCTTGAATATTCATGAAGGTCTCTCACCTCCTGGTAATTGGGAATATCGAGTACATGCCTCGCATATTCATGAAGGTCTCTCACCTCCTGGTAGTTGGGAATATCGAGGACGTACCTTGAATATTCATGAAGGTCTCTCACCTCCTGGTAATTGGGAATATCGAGTACATGCCTCGCATATTCATGAAGGTCTCTCACCTCCTGGTAGTTGGGAATATGGAGGACGTACCTTAAATATTCATGAAGGTCTCTCACCTCCTGGTAATTGGGAATATCGAGGACGTGCCTCGCATATGAAGGTCTCTCACCTCCTGGTAGTTGGGAATATCGAGGACGTACCTTGGATATTCACGAAGGTCTCTCACCTCCTGGTAATTGAGAACATCGAGGACGTACCTCGCATATTCGTGAAGGTCTCTCACCTCCTGGTAAAGGGAATATCGAGGACGTACTGGGATATTCATGAAGGTCTCTCACCTCCTGGTAATTGGGAATATTGAGGACATGCCTCGCATATTCATGAAGGTCTCTCACCTCCTGGTAATTTGGGAATAACGAGGACATACCTTGGATATTCATGAAGGTCTATCACCTCCTGGTAATTGAGAACATCGAGGACGTACCTCGCATATTCGTGAAGGTCTCTCACCTCCTGGTAAAGGGGAATATCGAGGACGTACCTGGGATATTCATGAAGGTCTCTCACCTCCTGGTAATTGGGAATATTGAGGACATGCCTCGCATATGAAGGTCTCTCACCTCCTGGTAGTTGGGAATATCGAGGACGTACCTTGGATATTCACGAAGGTCTCTCACCTCCTGGTAATTGGGAATATGGAGGACGTGCCTCGCATATTCATGAAGGTCTCTCACCTCCTGGTAAAGGGGAATATCGAGGACGTACCTGGGATATTAATGAAGGTCTCTCACCTCCTGGTAGTTGGGAATATCGAGGACGTACCTTGAATATTCATGAAGGTCTCTCACCTCCTCGCATATTCATGAAGGTCTCTCACCTCCTGGTAGTTGGGAATATCGAGGACGTACCTTGAATATTCATGAAGGTCTCTCACCTCCTGGTAATTGGGAATATTGAGGACGTGCCTTGCATATGAAGGTCTCTCACCTCCTGGTAGTTGGGAATATCGAGGACGTACCTTGGATATTCACGAAGGTCTCTCACCTCCTGGTAATTGAGAACATCGAGGACGTACCTCGCATATTCGTGAAGGTCTCTCACCTCCTGGTAAAGGGGAATATCGAGGACGTACCTGGGATATTCATGAAGGTCTCTCACCTCCTGGTAATTGGGAATATTGAGGACATGCCTCGCATATTCATGAAGGTCTCTCACCTCCTGGTAATTTGGGAATATCGAGGACGTACCTTGGATATTTATGAAGATCTCTCACCTCCTGGTAATTGAGAACATCGAGGACGTACCTCGCATATTCGTGAAGGTCTCTCACCTCCTGGTAAAGGGGAATATCGAGGACGTACCTGGGATATTCATGAAGGTCTCTCCCCTCCTGGTAATTGGGAATATTGAGGACATGTCTCGCATATGAAGGTCTCTCACCTCCTGGTAGTTGGGAATATCGAGGACGTACCTTGGATATTCACGAAGGTCTCTCACCTCCTGGTAATTGAGAACATCGAGGACGTACCTCGCATATTCGTGAAGGTCTCTCACCTCCTGGTAAAGGGGAATATCGAGGACGTGCACTGGGATATTCATGAAGGTCTCTCACCTCCTGGTAATTGGGAATATTGAGGACATGCCTCGCATATTCATGAAGGTCTCTCACCTCCTGGTAGTTTGGGAATATCGAGGACGTACCTTGGATATTTATGAAGGTCTCTCACCTCCTGGTAATTGAGAACATCGAGGACGTACCTCGCATATTCGTGAAGGTCCCTCACCTCCTGGTAAAGGGGAATATCGAGGACGTACTTGGGATATTCATGAAGGTCTCTCACCTCCTGGTAATTGGGAATATTGAGGACATGCCTCGCATATTCATGAAGGTCTCTCACCTCCTGGTAGTTGGGAATATCGAGGACGTACCTTGGATATTCATGAAGGTCTCTCACCTCCTGGTAATTGGGAATATGGAGGACGTGCCTCGCATATTCATGAAGGTCTCTCACCTCCTGGTAGTTGGGAATATCGAGGGCGTACCTGAGATATTCGTGAAGGTCTCTCACCTCCTGGTAAAGGGGAATATCGAGGACGTACCTGGGATATTCGTAAAGGTCTCTTACCTCCTGGTAAATGGGAATATCGAGGACGTACCTGGGATATTCGTGAAGGTCTCTCACCTCCTGGTAAAGGGGAATATCGAGGACGTACCTGGGATATTCGTGAAGGTCTCTCACCTCCTGGATTACCGCAAGCACTTAAAAGGGGTGGAACACCTGGGTAGGCGCAGGCACACAAAGCAGTGGAATGCTTGAACAGCTGCTATTATTTGGGGACAACTTGGGCAAGTTGAGTGTCATGAAAAGGATGTACTTAGACAACGGTGGGTACTTGACGATATGGGGATACCTAGACAGCGATAGGTATTCCAAGAGATACTTGGTCAATCACAAGTATCAATACTCTGGGGACAACTTGAACAGGTCGAGTGTCAGGAAAAGGGAGTATCCGAACGGTGACCGGTACTCAAAGACAACAGGGATACCTAGACAACAGTAGGTATTCAACGATAAAGGGATACTTGATCAGTCACAAGTATCAATACTCTGAGGACAACTCGAATAGGTCGAGTGTCAAGAAAAAGGAGTATCCGGACGGTGGCCGGTACTCAAAGACAATGGGATGCTAAGACAGTTGCAAGCATCGAAACTCAAGAGACAATTCGAATAGGTCGAGTGTCAAGAGGAGAGTACCTAGACAGTGGTAGGTATTCAACGATAAAGGGGATAGGATATGCTTACCTAGCAATACCTCTAATCTCTAGAGTATATCTCATTATTAGCACAATATGCACACATGATTGTATATGCTGTAAATTCATGAGTTCAAATGAGATTCATGCATGATAATTTTGTCGATTCTGCATCTTTTGATTTCCACGGGGAAGATTTTGAAAGACAACCTTCATTTAGAATGTAGATGTCTTGAGCATGCCGGATGAGGGACTTTCGATCGAAAGGACTTGCCGCTCACTCTCATGGAAAAGGCTATCCTGACCATTGATGCAGGATTCATAAGGATCACACTATCTCACTGTCATCATGTCAACAGGGGTCTGAGTATTCTCGCAAGTGGTACGACTTTACCAATATGAGAGGTCTTTGTTGAAATTGTGATGAAGACTTGGTCAACGGCTCATCAAATGGGACCGTCGAGGTTAAGGCTTATGAACAAGTGCCGCATGATCATCTCCGGGTTTGCAAGTCAAGAATCCTGCGAAAAGAGATAGAGTAATCTTGCTTGTACTTCTTCGAGCGATGCTTATAAACATATGAAATCCTACGTTAATTGAAGTGCCCCTAGTCTGAAGAGGCTTTTACAATGGGATGTAATGTAGGCTTGATTCACATGTAAGAGGGTGAGAGTTGGTGACTGTCTCGGCATTTGTCACTAGTCTTTCTTGTCATATGGAGGTTCTGTGGACCACAACAACAACTTTTTCTTGGCTGTATTTTTGGTTGGGGGGCATTGGCCTTGCTTTTACCAGGCACGCTGCATTTTCATGCCCTTATTTTTATTCCAGTTCTTCAAATATGGGCATTGACCTTGCTTTTACCAGGTACACTGCTTTTTTTATGCCCCTGCTTTTTTCATTCTTGTTGCTTGAGAGCTGATCTTGGCATATATACTTCTGCTTTGTCTTGATGTGAGGGTAAAATTACAGACTCACTTGGGTTGTACAATGAATACAAGTGCGTAAAGAAAGAATTGCTCTTCATGACTCTAGGGCACTTAAATTAACGCGAGTGTTCATATGCAATAAAGACACTCGAAGATTGATGCAAGTGCAAGCAAGAAAATTTCTATCCCCTTTCTCACCTTGTGATGCTGACTTGCTTTCGACTTGCCCCAGTGTGTGGTGGTTCTTTGACGGGGATATGAGAGAAATTTCATCAGTGTATGGGGCTCAATGGGGTGAGCGATGGAATGCCTCTCACTATTTTGGTTATCGTACCATTCGCGAGAGAACTCTTTACCCTGCAGCCATGGAATCTTCTACACTCATCTCACAAGTGTATAGATGGGGGACTGTGTGTAGGATATGGCTTGCCTTTCATCATTCTGACATACCTCATCCAACATGCTCAATCAATCTTGTATTCTTCACTTAGCTGTCTATTCTAATAATTCTCAGTGGAATCAGTGACTTAGATAGACGAAATCATCATGCAGAATTCATCTGGAAATGACATGCAACATTTTGAATATGATGGAGTTTGAACTTTTCAAAACAAGTGAATGGTTTTGACTAAAAAAAAAAGACCCTATTGACAACTTTAGGAGTTAACATAATGGTGTTTCCAAATATGTTAAATTTTGAACATCAAGAGGGTTACTCGCAAATGGGTGTCGATAGTCATCCCTATTGATTAGGTATATGACACATGAAGGATCAGCCAAGGAGTGGGAATTTGATCGGGCATCTCTGCTTTTGCCCTTGTAGAGGAGAAGATGTACAAGTAGCTCAATTAGTCTGGCCAAAATCAAATGTGAGTTGAGGCCTGAAGATTTTCCGTCATTTGCTTTGGCGATTACTCAGGATGCCATTTCATTTAGGAAAGTTTGTCATGCCTCTCATTGATTATTATCATTGTCAAGTGATCCTGCAACAAGACATGCTTCTCGTTGATTTGTTATCCTTGCTTTTGACAGTCAGGTGATCCCTTCATTGGCTTGCAGATGATTGGGTGAACATGAAGTGAGAAGGGGGACACGAAGTCCTATGTCCCTTGTTTCGTTAGGTCAATTATTCTCTGAATTGGCTCCTGGATGACGCATCCTTTTACACGAAGCTAGGTGAATTTGATGCAGGTCATTTCCACGAACCTCATTCGGCCAATATTGACCATCAAGTTTGCTTTTTGATTCCCAATGTTTCCTGTCAATAGGGAAAATACGTCAAAAGCGAGTTCAGATAGTGGGAGTAATGGAAATGATACCGAATTACCCTTCACTGGTTTGCAGATGATTGGATGGACTTGAAGTGTAAGTGGGACACGAAGTCCTATGTCTTTTGCTTCGTTAGGTCATCTGTTCTCTCGTAATTTGCAAGTGCAAGGGAAGCAAAAATTATTATTATTATTTTTTTACCAAGTGGCTAACTGCCGCCTCGGGATTCGAACCCCGACTTCGGACCTTTTGCTTCTTCCCGGATACCACTCGGCTAGAGGCGCCGACGGTGTCCGTAGGCCGCTGCCTTTTTTATTTAACCGAACCGGCTCCAAGACGACACGTCCTTTTATACCAAGTTAGGTAAATCGATATGGGTCACTTGATTTCTCCAAATTAACCTTTAAGCTTGTTTCTTGAATCCTATGCTTCCTGTCAATAGGAGAAAACATGTCAAAAGTGAGTTCAAACACTGGGAATATTGGAAACGATACCAAATTACTCTTCTCCAAAGTTTGTATTTGCTGACTCGTAGGGATATTTGAATGTCGATGACAGCCTTTTTATCTTGGCATAGTTTGACATTTCTTTCGATTGGCCTTCCTCACTCATGGCCACGTATGCATGATTGATGGTTGTTGATTCATCTTCAACGCCTTCCTTCTGTGGAATTTCTCCTTATAGCATCATTAGGCAAAAGTCATGTACCTCAAGCTTCTATGGAATCTGAGATCAAAAATCTCAAGTTTTCTGATGGCAATTACTCCTTGGAAGAATATGCGTCTGGAGTGAAGTTTCTAGATTCCAAAGTCATTGTCCAGGGTGTGGGGCTATAGATCACTTTGACTGTCTAGATTTTCTCCCTGTTGACAGTAGTCACTTTAAAGGAAGAGAAGCAATTCCTTCTTTGTGCTTCTTGGCTCGTTGAAGCTGGAAGTCCCGCCAATGAACTTGCGACATCCTGTCATGAGCTATCATGCTATGCATGCTTCAAGTTTGATTATATGCCTGTGCCTATTACGTCCCATCCTTCATCTCCTGTAGATGGAAGAGAGAGGATGTCATTTTCGACATTATGTTCAGGGAATAGGACTTACCATTTTGAAAGGTGTTCTCCAGTTTGGTCTGTTCACATGATGTGCCAGTTTCAACTACCTTCTGTCACACTAAATCAA
This sequence comes from Eucalyptus pumila, assembly GCA_016097595.1. NCBI lineage: Eukaryota > Viridiplantae > Streptophyta > Magnoliopsida > Myrtales > Myrtaceae > Eucalyptus > Eucalyptus pumila. Next base: position 26,500,481 of record CM027848.1, read on the forward strand.
AAGGGGATGCTATGAAGTGAGAAAGTTAAAGAGACAAACATGCTCAAATTCATCATCTTATTTTGACAAAAGCTTTTGGTGATGAAATAGTTTTCATTTTCAAAATATTTTTTGGGAGAAAAAGCATGAGGAAGCCCGGCCCTCGCATTCTCCTTGAATGATGTTTTCTTTTCATGGTTGGATAGCATCACCGGGCTGGTTTGGAGTACCGCCTCATGCTCTTAAAACAAAATATTAGAACTGTACAATAGAGTACTTGGAATGGAAAATACAATAGTGGCACACTAGACAAGATGAAAAACATGGAATTATAAAAACAAGTAAAACTCATGAAAACCCCTGTGTAAAGGAGCACTTTGATAGTGCTGGTTTTGAAATCAAGCGCCTTTGAGTTCCTCGCCTCCGGTAGACTCGAAGTATTCGCATGAGAGGACCACTTCATTGAGGCTGTGGAAATGTAACCCATGCAACCAACAGCGGTGCTTGCGGGGTAAAGCTCCTATGAACAGCTTTATCATTTCTTCTTTGGCTAGCTGAGGGTAGATTTGCATCATAAAAGCTTCCCACCTCCTTGCATATGCTTGAAAATCCTCCATTGGTCTTCTTCTAAAGTGAACCAAGCTCTCGCAAGACAGTTCAGCTCCAATGCTGGTGCCGGTACGATGCGAGGAATGTGGAAGACAGCTCATTCCAATCCCTCATGAGGCCGATATCTGCGTGATGAACCATTGCAATGCGACCCGTAAGACTTTCTTGGAAGGCCTGAATTGTGAATAACATCGGGCCATAGTACTGACTCATTTCAGCATGGAGGTACTGCAAGTGGGCCACGGGGCAAGTCGTGCCGTTATACTTGCGAAGATTGGGTATCCACATTTCTATGGGGGTCATGATCCTATGAGGGGAAGACGAGCCTGGTATGTCTTGATTAGGCCACTGGTTTTCCCACTACATATCTGTTGTAGTGGTGAATTTTTCTATTTCAGGGAAGTTGGATTCTACCGAAATTATCCCATTGCTTTCTTCTTGGTCGAAATTCCCGAATGAGGATAAAGTATTGAAGCTATCCTCATGGTCAGAGGACAAGCTTAGTACTTCGTTAGGATCGTAGCGGATAAAGACGTATGCTTCCTCTTCTGACGGGCCTTCATCCCCGGATGAGAGTAGGAAACAGATTATATGATGAATCGTCGGTTTCATTGTCGAAATAACACTGGAAGTCCTTGGGATTGTATTCTAGGGGATGGTAGCCTTCGAAGCTATATTCTTGGGAATGCTCGAAGCTTTGGGGTGGTGGCTCGTCGGCAGATGCTGCATTGATCTACTTAGGCTTTCTTTTCTTGGATTTTGGTCCAGACCTTTTGAGTAAGGCCCTTCGTTTTGCCAGCTCGATTCTGTCAAGGGAAGTGAGAGACATTAGAGTTTCACTGTCTGATTCGCTTTCCAGGTTGATAGGGGTCGGTATTTTTTGGACCCTAGCTCTTGGAGTAAGCTTGGGGAGTCGTCCAGTCATGCCCCGGTCTTGAACATGGGCTGTGTCTTTGATCTCGTACAAAGGCTCCTTGCCTTTCCTAGTGGGAAATTTTCCAGTAACGGAGTGTTGTTCAGCTGCCCATTTATCATGCAAGGCTTCATTGACATGCTCTTCTCCTATCTCGGCGACTAACGGTTCCTCGTGCTCCGGGATCATTGACTCTTCGTAGGGCAAGGCTATGTCAAGGCTGATGTCAATATCATATTCTTGGTGAAAAACATGAATTAGTTCCCTCCAGGTTTTAAGGGGACTAATCTTTCTGACAATGTACCATCGAAAGGCAGGGCTAGTCAAGCTCGATTGGTATAATTGAATCATCCTTCGAACCAGGTAGGCCTGCAAGTAGGTCTCTAGGCGGGAGGTATCAGCATACCTTTCGCATTCAGGTGTTTTGAGCTCTTCAGGAATCTCAACGCCGGCGTAATTGGACAGGTCCATGGGATTCTGTTCATGCATCTGGCTTAACTTTTTCATGATCCTTTCAAACTGTCCATGGTACTGGCCATTTTCTGGCAAATATGCGAGTGTCATGACGGCAACTACAGAGTTGGGCTCAGCTTGAGTGGATTTCATTTGTCTCGAGAGTTGTCGAAGGACAATGGACATCTGTCCTACGCCGTCTTCAATGTTAATGAGGCGATTTTGTACCTCATTCTGATCCGGCCCTAATGCATGAGGCCAGTCGCGAGCTATTGGTGGCCGGCGATTCATAATTACCCTGTTCGTTGCGAAAACAATGAATGAGCACGAAAGTAAACAAAGATTGACCCATGGCAATGGTCTAATTGCTTTTTTTATTTATCAAAAGAGGATTTATAGACTGCCAACTCCTAACATCTAGAACTTGAAATTGAAAAGATAGGATGAAATACTAGATATTAAACAAGAGTCCCTAAACAATGGGACAAAACTTTCGCACTATTAACACTAAGGGGCATATGATTGCCAATTTATATGCGACAGGGAGTCTTGCGCTTGCGCGGATGCTTGCTTTCTTGGACCGGCTCTGAGGTGCGCATCCAGTCCATTCCCAAATCCCTTTCCATGAGCTCTGCTTGCTCGTGCTGGCTGCTCTCGCTGATTGAGTGAGGGACTGATGGCTTCCATTTTTTCGGGATGCGATGGTTGTGGATGTAGGACATGGAGGTGTGGTGGGCTTTTTCTTCTCCCTCAAGCCCTTCAGGTACCACGATCCTTTTGCGATGGCACTTGTCCCAAGTTTCCTGAGCGGTAGAAACTTCGAATTCGTAGTCATGGCTTGTATTGAAAAGAATCAAGAGACCTTCCGATGGAAGACGATGGGATCTCCTGAAGGGCTCCATATTGTCATGCCACCCGATAAGGGTGATAGAGAATGGCGCCGGTGTGGCCAAGCAGCGGAATTGGGAGATCACGCTTATAAGCGAAGCGAGCTCTTTTTTCATGGAACCAACCAGCACACCATTGGAATGCCTCAGGAGCTGGGTCTCTTAGGAAGTTTACCCAATTTAAACAGCTTTGATTGGGAATATACGGTCCTAAAACTATAAATTTTTGTAATGGGTTTTCGAAAGCATTCATTTCAGATGATCGCATGAAGTCTCGAAATTCGCTTAGGTGAGAAAAGAACCAGACTTGTAAAATTTCAGGAGAGGCTCGCATGATTTTCTCCGAGTTGTCTTTAAAACGATTAAAAGACAAGAATGTTTTAGTTAAAATCATGTTGATATAATTCCCCCCTCTCAAGATTTGATCAACTATCCATGCCATCTTAGGACTTATGGCATTTCTTTGATGGGGAAAACGATGAGCCCGAAAAAGGCCGGGAGGAAAATCTCACTTTTTTGGGTCATAGGCTGGTTTTGAAAACATGCATTCATGAATTCTAGAGGGCATGTATTATGGTTGCTTTCAAGAATTTGTCTCATGACATGGATTTCAGCTCCTAAAAGTCGCGCCAACCCGCGCCACGGGAGGGCACCTGTCGATGGTTTGACGAGCTTTTTCTCAATAGGCATTCCAGTGATGATGCTGTATTCTTCCAGGGTTGGGGTTAGCTCAAACCTACCAAATATAAAAGTAACCGTCTTCGGGCACCAGAAATGTGCCATGGCTTGTATGACTTCAGGGTGAACAGTGATTTGGATCAACGATAGGAGATGACCGACTTTGGCCTTCACGCGCTCTTGGGCAAACTGATCTAATTGACCCCACCATCTGAAGAGCTCCGCCTTGGGAGCAGGAATGAACTGGATATCGTCCTTCCCCATCGCATATAAACTGGGACTTGAAAAGCTTAACCTAAATTGCCATGGGCCAAATAAAAAGACTAAGTAAAAGTAAAGAAATCACTTTGCTTTTAAGTAAAATGGCAAGCACAAAGACATGCGCGTGAGGCGTGCGGCTCGATTTCTAACTCAGAAGGCTTGATGAAATTAAAAGGGTATCCGCCCGTCGCAGTCTCACGTTAGCAGCATACCCCCTTAACCTCGGCTAAGAAATTCGGGGAAAAGAAAGGCAACCTCTACATCGCAGTCTCGCGTTCGAGGTCGTATCTTTCTTTACACCATCCTAGAAATCCTATGGCGGCCCAGGTCCGACGGCCGGGTTGTGTGTGCCATGTGTAGTGTTTAAAATAGTAAAGCATGCACAACAGTTTATAATCACAAAAACATTTTATTTTAACAGAATAAAAAAACTTTAAGCTATTACCCTGCATAAAAGAAAAAAAACCAAGTCAGCAAAGCATTTAAACAAAGATAAAATTGCCTAAGTCCTCAAACTCCCCAGCGGAGTCGCCAAGCTGTCGCGACCTCTTTTTTCCGGCGCCCGAAATCGGGTACGAGCGCCTAAGGAGGCTAATGGCTCGGCTGAATTTATTATGCCCGGACTCTCCTAAGCCCACCAATTCACGACTTTAATAGTCTAAGTTTTAAACCTGTAAGTTGATTTTTAAAATGGAGTCGCCACTAATCAATTTGGGGTAGGTTGATTAGAAACCCAAGCGAAGTATCGGGAGAAATACTCGCTCCTGCGTAACCAGAGAAATTAGGATCGGGGACTTGATTACACTAGTTAATCACTAATGCCCTTTCGGTACCTAATCTTGTTTAAACCTTGAGGCTTTTTGGATGTTCGAGAGATTTTCTACGCATTTTGGATGTTCGAGGGGTTTTCCATGCATTTTTGGAAGGAAAAACATTTTTTGAGTCTTTTTCTAATTTTTTTGGACACAAAAGGGATTTTTTGGTATTTTTTTTATTTTTTTTTGGAAAAATACAAGTCTTTTTGGATTTTTCTGATTTTTTTTTGGCTTTTTCATGAATTTTGGTTTTTTTTTTTTTTTTTGGCATTTTTTTGGAATTTTTTTTTTTGAAAATAAAACATGTTTTTTTTTTTGGAAAATAGAACATTTTTTAACATTTTTAAAACATTTTTCGGTTTTCTGGAATTAAAATAAAATTTTATTTTTTATTATTTTTTATTTAAAATATTATTTTATATTATAATATAAAACGAACCGGGTCGGATCCACTTCGTCCGCCCGAGACACAGACGGGCCCGTAACGTGGGCCCGACTCAGGTTTTTATTCTCTTTTTTTTTTTTTTTAAAAAAAAGGCCCAAACCGATTTTGGCCCACTTTATAAAAAATTATTTCCAGCCCAATATCTACCCAGCCCACGCGCGCAGGTCCAACCTGGGGAAACCCTTCCCGGTTCAGACCCATGCCCGACCCGGTCTTCAGCCGCTGACCCGGTTTGCAGCCGCGACCCGATTCTTGAAACCCTACCCGGATTCGTGACCCGCTTTGATCTCGCCGACCCGACCTGCGCGTAACCCTCGAGATTTGCCGATCTGCGGCGCCGAGGCTGGGACGGGGCGGTGACTCGACGGCAACGACGCGACGGACGGCAGGTAGGATTCGCAAGAAGCGGCGACGACGATGAGCAGCTGCTGGGTTCTCGGGGAGAAGGCGGAGCGGTAGAGGCGATGCGGGTGAGCACGGCTGTTACCTGGCTGCAACAACGGCGTGTTGTGGCGGCGAACGATGGCGGCGATGATGACGATAGGGCAGCGACGGCGGTCCCTCAGTTCTCAGATCTGGCGTGGTGTTGGTGGGTCGGTCGTGGCATGGTGTCGGGGCAAGGAACAGCAGCAACGGAGCAGCGGTCGACGGCGTCGAGAGGGACGGCAGCGACGACGGGTCCTCGGTTTCTCAGATCTAGCACTTTTCCCTCCGATTCCTCTCTCACTCAACCTTCACATGCTCGGATCTCTCCCCCTCGGGCTCGCTTGCCGCCGGCCTCCCCCGAAGTCTCTCGGAGGGAGGTCGTTCGAGCTTCGCGACCCAATCTCTCGCGTGCTCGCTCTTTGATCCTCCCCTGAAGTCTCTCAAGGGAAGATCTCCGAGTTCGCCGTGCCTCTCGTCGACGGAGGTGCTCCTCTATTTATAGGCGAGGAGTAGGCCGGTCGATGGAGGTTCGGCCGTCGGCCGGTCGATGGAGGTTCGGCCGTCGGCTCTCGCACGCCGACCGGAACCTCCCGGCTGAACCGACGTTTCTTCTCAGCATTAAAGGCGCGCATTGAAGGCTCATGTGCGTCGCCCTCCCCTTCGGCGGCCTACCTCCGTGCCTCTCTACCGTAGGCTACCCTTGAGCGCGTCGCCGGCTGCCGCGCGTGATGCACAGAGACGGATGAGGAAGAAGAAGATAGGAGGAAGAAAAAGAGAGGGGGGGGGGCCAGGTGGTGCGAAGGGAGAAAGAAAAAGGGGCTGGCCGCTGCTCCTTTTTTTTTTGCTTTTTGCTTTTCTTGTTTTTATTTGTTTTTTTCTTGTTTTCTTTTTGTTTTTATTGAATTTATCTGAAAAAGAGGCAAAATACAAAAATAAAGAAACTTAAGCTAATTAATAATCTAATCAAAATTTTAGGTGTCAACAAAGACGATGCTATTTCAGGCGAGGACATTTTGTCGCCAACTTCTTATTTCATGATATCCTAACTTGAAATTTAAATTCAGTTTATTGTGTGAAAAGCTTTCATGATTTCACAGTGCTTAATTTGATTATTTAAATTCACATACATAGTTGTTCGGATGTCGTTATTTATTGCAGGCCTTAAAGATCATGAAAGCAACCACGAATGCGTATAGCCTGTGCTCGAGATATTGTAGATATGTAAGTCCAGAGTACTATTTTTTCACTCTTTTTTTCCTTGCAAAGCTAACCTCGATAAAATATTTTTAAAAAAAATTGACAATTAAATTCCATCAAACGACCCAAGCACCCCCTTGCATCACTCCAATAGTGTCATCATCCTTTTTATCCAATAAAAACAAGTAAATACTTTTTTTTTTCCATTTTGAGGTAACTTTCACTCTAGTATTTTTCTTTTTCTTACGGATTTATTTAACTTTGCACATGTTTAACGCATGCACAACACTATTAAATATGGATATGTCCCAAATGCAAACCATCTCCTTTCAGAAACCAACTCCGACAACGAGGCTGACCGAGGTTGACCGAGGTTGACCAGGATTAGAGATAAAGATGTGGCCGACTAAGATAGGAGATCATCCCTTTTTGTTTTGGCTTTTTTATTTTTTTATTTTTTTGTGGGGGCGAGGTTTGGGGGTGGGGGGGGGGAGGGCTGCAATTTTTAATTAGGTAGGGAAATTGAATTGAATAGGAGGAGTAGGATCAAGATAAGGATCAAACGCGTAGATCTAGTTGGATTAGGATTATCTCTCCATTCTTAATCTAATCTCCCACTCTCGCAGGACAAGGACTCATGGGAGTTATCTCCGGGACTCTTATCTCTTAAAAGCCATCTAATCTACCTTAGGATCTTTATCTCACACGGTCATCCATCTAAAAGGGGAATAGAGTTCACGACCACTCATTCACATGGAAAGAGCTTTGAAGTTTGGGTTCTAAAAGAAGAGAGGAGTACGGTCAACTTGGAGTAAAAGACGAGATGAGGAAGCGGTGAAGTTAAAGAAAAGAGAAATAAAGAGAAGGGATCACTCGTCAATCTCTCTTCACAGGGATTAATCTCACAATTACTCTTGTTTCTTGAAGAGTTTGATAGAGGTGAGGCCTCAAAGGGACAAGCCCGCCGTCTGGAGAGCAGCCGTTTCTCTCCTCACGGCCACGCCTCCAAGGCCTTGGTGTCCTTGCTGTTTCGTTTCCTTTGAAGGTAAAAAAGAATTTATCCTTATACCCAGAGATCGAATCCCATCTAGTCTCGAGTGCATGCCCATCGATTAGTTTCCATGATTTAATTGCAACCCTAGGGCCAAAAGCATGTATGGGTTGAGATTTACACGTAGGAATTGATGATTTCATGTCCATCTCTAGGTTCCTCAAGTTACTAGGACTTAGAGATTGCCATGTTTTGATTCTCCTCTGCATGAGCTTAATCGGAGAAAGATCTCACCGACTTTACCGCTTGGGTTTGTCCTATGTTGCGCGGATTTGCGTTGGTTGAAATATATTGATGATCTCTTTACACGTTAGCGTTGAAACGGATTGGACTGATGATTCCCCCTGTATGCTTTTCATGTTCGGTTCCTCTAGGTGTCCTTAGTCACGGCCCCTTTGTCAACTTCCATTGAATTTGTTGTTATCTGACGTGTTCCTTAGTGTTAGATTACCCTTGCTTTGATTTCTATACAAGTCGATTAGGATTTGCTTGGTTTGGAAGAATTTTGATATTCTGTTTAGCAGAGATTCATGGAAAATAGGCCGAAGTCTTTGTCATTGATCCTTGCTTGCGCTCATGTCAAAAAGATCAAACCTTTACCGCTTTTCATGCATTCACATGGGCTATAGTTTGCTAATTCATACAGGTTAATGAGAAAAACAATAAAAGATTGCATCATTTATTGTTTAATTTAGCATGTAGTGTATAGAATATCTTAAAGGCACGATAGTTCATTTTGTATCTTAAATTATGAGGTCATTTATTGATAGTGTTAATTTAGATTGATTAGTTAATTTCAGCCGCCTAGGGTTAGTACATTTAGAGAGACTTCTGGGCTTTATTTCGGTTTTGTAAGAGTGAATAAAAGAAAAGACCTATATATATATTAGGATTACATCTAATTTGCATATATGGTTAGATAATTCATAAACAACCTTCTTTTAAGATGAGCGCACGAATACTTTTGATTTATAGTTCATGGGGAGTCGTGTCTCAAGACTTAATGGTGAGGCCTTGTTTAATTATTACCCGAAACAACTCGGGTTTTTTTTTTTTTTTTTTAATCTTCCTCATTATATATTTACTTTAGTTGTTTGATCTTTATTAGTGCTTGATTTAATTTTTAATTGCTTGAGCACTCATGCATATCTATTTTACATGTCTAGAGCACTTAGGAGTGGAATTCAACAGATGACAGGCGAGTTATTTTCATAAAAGGAAAAAGATATTGAAAAAATGTTTAGATTTATCTAGCAAAATCAAATCCTTAAATTCACAAATCTCCAGTTTGCAAGGGTAAGATGCCCATGTTTTAATCCAGTTCTTAACTGGCCGTACGTTGATGCTTCAGGTTGTATTTGGTCGGGTTTGGTTTCCATATTACTTCACCTAACCGAGAAACATAATAGATGTATGTTTGTTATGACCGGAGATGAGACTCAAATCGAAAATCCAAATCGGGGATTCATGGATGGTGTGCCTCAGAGATCGCTGATCTGTAGAAATCATTAGGCCTGGATGAGGATAGAACCAGCCGAACTTAAGAAATATCATTACTGATGCTTGCCGCATCTTTTCTACAGAAGAAAAAGGAAAAACTCTAGAAACACTTTCAAGAGTCAACTTCCTGGTCGGCTAGACTATTCAAACACCACATTGCACTCTTTTGGGGAGAACTTAAAATCATTCAAACAGATCATTTCTGCCAACAATCCTGCTGGTATTCAACAAAATACGGATCACCCAGTTCTAGTGAAAACTGAACCAATCAAACATCCAAGAGCTCTCCACAACAAGAAGACATAAGTAACAAGAAAAAAAGGAGAGGGTACGGGACTTATCAATGTAGCAAACCGATCGAAACTGGAAAACACCACAAAAGAAACCACTCCCACCCACTATAGTAAACTTGAACTGGAACTCAGAACAGTCCATACCGAAATGAAGCTCCTAAGAATTTACAACTGCAATTTGCAGGTCTCTGAAGGCCTTCCCTCTAATCTACTTTAGATGTAGTAAGCCTTGCCAAATCAACAATTTGCTCCTGCAATGCAGAAAAACAGCTTTATTAGGTCCCAACATGAAGGGGTTAACCACAAAGACACTCAGAGCAAGCCAGAAAGGAAAGGCATGATGTCTCCATCAGATGTCAGGTATTACCCTTGGAGCAAGCCAGAAAGAAATGATAGAACAATCATACTAATCTAGATGCCTTAGCCTCGCACAACCCAGATTTAATTCAGTCTTAACTATAATACTTGCAATAACCAATAACATGTACTGGGTTATTCATAAACTCGCGGAACAAGAAAGACCACCAAAATCAATCACAGATAATAATCATGAGGATAGATCAAACATCCAATCGATACAAATGATAGCACAATTCTGTCAAAGATGCTCTTGCTTCAGGCTACCCAGTCTCAACACACTACAATTCCTACAATAACCAATAACATAATCTTGGTTATCATAACCGCCTGGATCAAGAAAGATAACTAAAATTGATCTTGGAGAATAGTCATTAAAACCAAACAGACACCTAATTGACTCAAATGATAGCACAACACATTCAATTAAGATGCTTTAGCCTCTCAAAAACCCAGTTAAATTAGATTGGCTATGATTCCTACGATTAACCAATACCACGCACTGGGTCATGCATGATCTTGTGGAACAAGAAATCATTACAACGGAACAGAAATCAAAAGGAGCAATACACATTAAATGCGAAATAAGAAAAGAAACAGGAGCAAGAGAAACCCCCAAAAACCAAGATCCAAAACCAACTTTGAAGACACTCGATTGCTGTGCAGCGAGATATAATTCCAACAGAACCTTAAAACGAGACTCCACCAGAAACAAAAGCAAGGCGACCTGCCAGTACATACTCGGGCGAGGACCCAAGTGTCGTTCAATAGAATATGGAGATATATAAAGTAAAGGCTTCCTTGCATCTTGTTTTACACTGAATCCATTTAGTCCTGAAATGAGGAGCAGTTTTTCTTTCAGTTGTATGCATATAAACTCCACCGCGTCGAGTCTTTGGCCGCCATGTCAAGTAGACATGAGTAGATCAATTGGTGAAAAGGCAGACTTGAGCTCAAAAATAGACTCGATCGAACGTGAAATTGAAGTGAAGAAAAGTAAAAAAAATGAAACTAATTAATGGCACGAAGAATTGCAACTAGCAGTTTACAATACAAATTGAAGATAGGAAAATTAACCGATATAGAATAAGGACCCTTAATGGTAAGATTGGTGCTGTAACCTTGGGAGTAGATTGAAAGTTAAAGATCATTATTTAAACAACAAAAATTCGGGATTGAATTGAGGGTTGGATCTAAAGTTTGAATTTTTTTCTTAGGTAATTAGCCATGCGTAGTGTGAAGTGGTCTCAGTGAATAAATATAATGGCAATGCCCTCCTTTAAGGACACAAAGAACTGTAAAGTATAAAAAATTTGGAAAAGCTCATAAACATTGGGAATGCAATTGTACCTTTGTAAGCGTGATTTTGGATCTTAACCAGTCGTCTCTTCACTTAAGAGACATATCTTCTTATTTTCCCAAGAACTGAAAAATACCCTCTCTCCATTTCTCTACTACGCCCCAACATATTTTTTGTGAGTCCGTGCTGTTCCAACATCTTTGATCTCAAATGCGCTTGCAAATCGTGCGCATAGTCCTTACTTATCTTCCATTCTGGCACACTGTAGAAAAGTTCGTGTCCAGACAGATTCTCCAGAGGTGTGGCAAGGACATACAGTTCCGATAGGTTCTTCAAGGTGGAGATATCAAGTGTGGTAAGTGATGGGCAATCTATGATGTGAAGCTTTGAGACACTCGAGGGAATCTGCGGAATGCATTCCAGAGCTTGGCAACCATGAAGATGAAGAGATCTCAAGTGAGGAAGCATACCTAGCTCAGGAGATAGGTTGGTCATGTGTGGGAGTGTCAGGGTCAAGACTTCCAATTTGGATAACCTACCAATCCACGAAGGCATGGGATCTTGCAGTTGCACCAGCTCAGATGGGCCAGAGACATCACGCACTCCCATGCACAATAATAGTTGTTTTAGATTGATCAAGCTCGAAAGATCTGGCATTGTTATCAAAGATGGAGACGAGATCGCCAAAGAAGTCAAGCTTATGGGAAGTTTAGGCAAGTCAGAGATGCCCCCTAACCCATAGCACCACGAAAGTTTTAATTCTTTCAGATTCTCTAGACTTCTCATAGAGTCAGGGAACTTTGTAATTCCTGTTTCCAATAGATCCAACTTAATTAATGATCGTAATTCCTTAATGGAGTGTGGAAGTCTGCCCATATTCGAGCACCAATTCAAAGATAAGCTTTCAAGATTTATAAGTGCCCCAATGGAGTCAGGTAGTTGAATAATTGGTGTTGCATCCATTGAAAGCTTCTTCAGGTTCTTCATAACCCACCAATGCGGAATTTCTCGTATAGAAGTTCCATCAAGGAGAAGTTCTACGAGGGCTGGCAATCCGCCCAACTCTTGTGGTAGATAGCGGAGATCACTACAGAAGTTCAAGTTCAAGAAAACTAAGAACTTCAGTTGACCGATTGATGAGTGGATTTCAGCTAATCTTTCACATTTTTCAAGAATCAATCTCTCCAACTTTAAAAATCCAGAGAAATCAGGAGTCCTGAACAATAGCTCACACTCCGAAAGGTTAAGAACTTTTAATTTCTCTGCTCTCTGTAACACCAATAAGACAATTGTCAGTAAATTTAATTACTTCAAGAGAATGTAAACACTGATAACAAGGCTATTACAGAACTGAGGGTACCTTGATATGTTTCCATCCGCTCCAATCATGAGTAAGTTTACTTCTTGAAAAATCAAGAATGACTAAGTTACTCAATGAAAAATTGCTTATTTGCAATATCCGCATAGGAGAATTGTGCCAAGAGAACCATCTTAAATCTGGAAGAAGTTGCTTCTTGCTCAGATAAGAGTTCGTCAGTGACGTGACCAAGGACTTGTTATGCCAAAGAAGTGTAACTTCAGAAAAGAGCTCGTCAGTGAGTTTTCGACTATCCATATGAAGGAACCTTAGATTTGGAAATGCTGCAAATCCTTCGAGAGTGAAACGATAATCTGACGAATCCTCAAACATTAGACGGAGGGCTTGGAGCTTTTCATTTGTCTGAATAATAAAACAAAAGAAAATTAACGAAAAAGAAGGCTACAATTAGCTAATTAAGAGAACAGATCTAGCTCTATTCTTATTTTGAGGCATAGATAGGGTTTTAGATAATCGAGCGTACCGAGAATGAGTTTTGAAATTTTAATTTTCTTAATTAAAAAAAAATGAATAAGCGGAATTTTAAAATGTAAACGTTGAATAATTGCAATTGCTTTCATCATGTAGGATAGCTCCAAATTACTTAATGTGATTTCTCGTGCAAAAAACAAAAAAAACAAAAAATCAAACCCAAGAATTACCTTCTTGCTCAGTAGTGCGTTCAATGCATCTTTGTGATTCCACAGTCTACTTTGCTTCTCGAATTGCCCACCACTTTCTTGAGAAACAATTTCTCTACCGAGATCTTTTAATTGATTGTGCATACACAATTTATTATCTTCTCCAATTTTGATCAATGACATCAATTGAAGAACTTCAAGACCTTCTATTGGGCATAGACCACAATCTTTCCACATGTATATTACTATATTCTTATCATATCCAACAAAAAGACAGGCTATGTCAAGAAATATTTGCCTTTGACTGAGATCCAATGCTTCATAACTTATCATCAACTTACTTCGAGTTTTCTCAATGGGACCTTTTCTCCACTTCTCTAGGTAATCATCCCATATTTCTTTAGTTTGTCCACATAATGATAAAGTTGAACCCATAACTTCAAGCAGCAATGGAAGACCTTGAGCGATCTCCACAATTTCTTTGGATTGCTTTAATTTTTCATATGGAGGGTGATCTCTTCTGAAAGCATGCTTGCTAAATAGCTTAAGGGAGCTATCAGAATCCAATACACCAATATGATAAATCAACTTCACTTGGAATGCACGGAGAACCCTTTCATTTCTTGTGGTTATAAGTATCAAGCTTCCAGAACCAAAGCAAACTTGCCCCCCCAAAAGTGCAGTTAGTTGACTTTCGTCGTCAATATCGTCAAAAAGAACAAGGACTTTCTTACTAGAAAATCTCTCTTTGATCGCCCTCATTCCCTCGTCCTTGCTATCAATACTCGAAAATGTCTGTTTTGAGAGATCTGAAATTAGTCGGTTCTGCAAATACGCAATTCCTTTTGAGTTTGAAGTATCTCTAACATCAGGAAGGAAACAACAGTAAGCAAAGTCCTGAGAAAACTGGTTGTAGACTACTTTGGCAAGAGTCGTCTTTCCGATGCCAGCCATACCATGGATTCCCACGATCTTTACATCATCAGTGGCAGTGTCTATAATCCCCGTAATTTCTTTCACTGTGTAGTCAACGCCAACCAAGAAGTCACTAACTGCCAAATAAGCCTTCTTCAGCTCACTCAAAACGTTGGTAACGACCTGTTTAACTAGTTGTCCTTCGTGCCTAATGATATAAACGACGAGAGAGGGGCCAAGGCAAAGTAGAAAGTATGTTAGAATCGACAAGCTGAAATCTATGACATTAGGAATTGATAGCAGTCCGTGGAAGCCACATGATGTAACAAGAAGTGCAACCGCAGATGGAACATAACACATTGCACACATCAGAAAGAATAATTTCAAGGACATGCTAGGAAGATGTTCAAATCAAATTACAGAACGTGATCACTATATCTTGCTAATAAGAAAAAGGCCATGCTAATATAACAGCACTGTTATTCTCTAGGAATAACGGTGCATTTTGGACCACCGACACTCTTTACCGAATGACGGGCAGCCGGCAACAATAAGTAGTGCAATTAGCTTTCTATCATATACTGGCTTTCATCTGCAAATATCTTTGCCTAGTTTCATATAAAACTATGGATGACATATTTTGATCACTACCTAGGCTTAGGACTTTTTACCAGTGAAGCAAAAGAAAAATATGGATTATACGAGAAAAAATTACATACATAATTGCACCGTATTAAGTGTTCATTAATTTTGCAAAAAATCTGTAATATTTGAGAATTGATATTTTAATAACTTAATATTTTAGTCAACTCATCGAAAAAGAAACCTCATCACCTTCTCATTGTCTTTGACTCTTGTTTGCATCAAACAAGGAACACCATCTCACACATGATCGAATTAAGTCACTCTTGTCACATAATCCAAAATTTATTTGACAGCTTGGAAAGTAAAAATAAATCTCACTCCTTTCACCTGTCTAAAAATAATGGGCAGTCACCTTCTCATTTTCCTAAGAAGAAAAAAGGCTGATGATTTTTACGGTCACTTCTCATGTTTAAACGAGGGGAGTGGCTAGCATGACCATCCACTGCATAATAACAGTGGAACGGTCAAAGGCTAGCCACAAATCTTTTGAAAAAAACCGGTAACTGGTTTCCATTTTTGACCCCATGTTTCCCTTCTTCTTCTTTTTTTTGATTTCTATGTTTCCTTAAATACTGAAATATAAATAATTAAATACCAATGACAAGCTCAAATTTTGGGACAAAATCAGAAGGATACCCACGGAATCAATTTTCTTGAATATGAAGAAAGAAAAAATATTATCACTTACTAAAATAATTGTGAATATCAGTAAAAAATTATTAAATTTAAAAGATAGAAAATACTCGAAACATTAGCTTCTCATTTTAAAGACGAAATCATTGCGTAATGAAATAGCTTATCGTTCCTTTCACTCAAATTAAATTGCTCTAGAAGGACTTTTCCATGACCTAAATTTAGACACTTGATATTGATTATGCATAAAATAAATGAATTAAAGAAAATATCAAAATAAGAATAATGAATTAGTAGAGATTCCAAAAAAATATCAGTAGGGACAAATTTTTTTTTTTTAAAATAAAAAAGCTATAAGAAGAGAACAATTTTCTTGTTCTATTTAAAGAAACAAATCAAAGTGAAAATTTCAAGAAAAATGATTCAGTATAGCCTATTCTGATTTTGTCTCTAAAATTTGAGGTTGCAATAAAAAAAACATAGAAGTCGAAAAAAATTAAGAAGAAGAAAACATGGAGTCAATGATTAAACTGGTTCAGGAAGTCCACCGGTTTCCTCCAAAAGGATTTGTGGCTGGCCTTTGACCGTCCCATTGTCATTTTATAGTGGACGGGCGCGCATGCATTTTCCTTATACAAGCTTCTCCTTCTCGAACTAGCCTTACGATTATCATATAGTACACGTCTCCCGTCTCATGAACAATAAACAAGAGATCAAACTGGAAGGTTGACACGTTACTGAAACGAAGGGAACCAGCGTAGCTACAACTGAAAAGCATTTATACTTAAATATCATGGTCTCCTGCATTTTGGCATTCATCAAGGGTGGAGGATAATTACGTACCGGTTAGCTATGTTCTCTATGTTCCACCCCTTTAACCCGCCAATCTCATTGAGAGCAGCTTTCCACTCGGGGATGGTCTCCTCATCCACCCGCTTCTTCTTTTCATGTGAATGAAAGGCGTCACCATAACCACCGGTTTGGTATCGAACCTCGGATGGTTCAATGTAGTAGAAAATGGGCATGATTTTCTGTCCCCTTGATTTCCTACACTCCACCATTTGGGCCAACTCCTTGAGACACCATTTACTGGAAGCATAATTTTTAGAGAATATGGGTATGGAGATCTTCGACTGCTCAATGGCTCTTATGAGATCTGGGCCAATCTCTTCACCGATGCGGAGCTCTTCGTCATCTCTAAATGTCCGGACCCCTGCTTCTGTGAGACGGGTGTAGAGGTGATCGGTGATGCTGGTGCGCGTGTCGGGTCCTCTGAAGCTTAAGAACACTTCATAGTCACACCCTTCCATCGCGACCAATTGTGGAGAAAATTAAACACCAGAGCTGCACCAGTTCAGCAAAAGCTGATTTCTGAGCTCTATGAAGCCAAAAGTTGCTAGACAAGTAGAAATGTCACTGCAAATTAAAACGGGCACGACCCATTATGATTTATATAGGGAAATCTCAAAAATTTAATAAGAATGGGAATTTTGATTCCAGAAAAAATAAAAGGGGAAACCCAGAAAACCAAGAATTGGAGAGACAAGAGAGACGGAGAGAAAGTAGTTGGTCGTCGTGGGTTTCACCTCGCTAGGGTTTTTATCATTTGACCGGATTCGAGCGTCGTGCGTGCGGGGAGGTTTTGACAGCTCCCACAGCTGTCACGCCGCGTGCCGTGCCTTGTCCTTGAGGGAAATTAGGTGGCGAAGACTGGGCGTTGGAGAAGGAGGAGGAGCAGATGCGCTCTCTCTCTCTTCTCTCTCTTCTGCCTCTCTTTCTTTCTTCTATTCTATGCCCTCTTTTACCTATATTTCCTCAACGGCTGATGAAAGGCCAAGGCAGTATTCCGCATGTGACTCATAACTAGTGTCTGACCAAAGGGTGGCAAGGCAGACCTTGTTAGAGATGCGGAGATGATTGCTCCCTCCCTACTTGATAACTATCTTCAACTAATCAATGGATTTCGTGATGTAAAGCGGAACTCGTTTTTTACGTGATTTCAATTGGATCTTTTAGAGAGGGGAAGGTTGGGTGGTGGCTACAGCCCACGAGGGTTCGTTAAAAGTACAGCGACTCCTCCTAACTCCTCCCTTTGTAGTCATGAGAAAGTACAGCGACTCTTCCTAACTCCTCCCTTTGTAGTCATGAGAAAGTACAGCGACTCTTCCTAACTCCTCCCTTTGTAGTCATGGGACTCTCGCAAGCCCTGATGTGTATGCGTGTTTTTTCTTCTTTTGGCCGGTCGTCGGCCTCCGGCGATCGGCTGACAGGGGCCAACAGCCTCACCCAGCCACGGCGAGGCTCGGCCTCGCCTTGGCTGGGCAAGCTCCGCCTCACCCAAATCTGGCAAGGCCGAGCGTCGCCGGCCACTAGCGAGGCTAGGCCACGCCGAGAGCCGGCAACGCTTCGGCGAGGTCGCCGACCCTCGACGGTCGGTCACTGGCCATGGCCGAGGCTGGCAACCGGCCAAAAAAAAAAGGAAGAAGAAAAGAGAAGAGAGAGAAGAAATAATTTTTTTTTATTCAAAAGTGTTTAAGACAAACAAATTTTTTTTTTTTTTCGCTTTTTTGGATGTGTGTTTAACAAAAAATGCAAACAAACGCGTTTTTGTTCCTTTTTTGTTCCCAGGAACAGAAAAAAGTGTTCAGAAACAGAAAAAAGAATAAAAACATGCAAGCCCTTACTTTCTAACCATTTAAGTTTACTTTTTATAGCTCACATGCAGGAATTTGTTCCATCACTGAAAAAATCAACATATGTGACTTGGATACAAGATTCTGTCGTCATCAACTTGAAAAAAATCATTGTAATTTTAGTGCTAATAATTTTAGATGAAGAATATGCGCAATTATTCAATCAAAATAAATATTCAGCATATAGATATATCATAATAGAATCTATATATACAATATGATTGTAGATTTATTACTAAAATATGCATAAGAACTAGAGATTTGCTGAAGTCACTATGAAAATCAAACTACAAGGTAAAGCGAGCAGGTGAGTGCGTTGCGTGCCCATTAACCTTTTGCAATGATGGAAATCCTGCCCTCTTAGGGTGCGAATGATAACAACACGTTTGCTCAAAAATCGTTACGGGAACAAAAAATAAAAATAAAAATGTTTTTGTTCCTATAACGCTTTTTGTAAAGATACGTTTAGTAAACTTGTTCCGGAAATAAAAAATGAATAGAAACACGTTTGGTAAATTTTATTCTTTTTTTGTTTATTTTAATTTTTTAACCGGCGACCGGCCGACGGGGCCGGCAGCCTCGCCGTGGTTGGGCGAGGCTCGGCCTCGCCGGGGGCCGGCGACGCTCTGGCAAGGTCGCTGACCCTCGACGGCGTCGCCGGCCCTCGACGGCAAATCTCTAGTTCTTACGCATATTTTAGTACAAAAACTACATATAGCTGGGAAACCAACGCACATTAAAAATGAATACATTACCTAGAAGCTTGACCTTGCGAGAAGAAGCCGGTGGTTTTGAGCCTCTAACATTTAGCTGCTTAACTGCATAAGCTGCAATTGAAGCAGCAACCAGGAAGCCTAACCTCACAATCATGTACGTGAAATCTTGATAATAAAGAACTCAACTTTCCACTTCCCTGTAGACATAGCCCCAACACCCATCTCTGCTCAACCCCATAACTGACACTTCAACCCGTCAAAACCCCCCAGGAAAAGAGACCAATGGAGCAACCGAGAAGCCCAGAAGCAAAAGACACAGAGCAGTCTGAAAATTTGCAGACTTGAAGCAGTTGAAGCAGCGAGAAAGGAACAAAGGGCGTGTATCCAAGTATTAAAGCGGGGAACGTTATCGCCTTATCGGGTTTTCATGGCACGGGCGCTCGCCGCTTGGAATTGAAAGGGGACGAATTGTCCGATAAGTAGAAATTTCAACACAGACTTCCCGCTAAGAAGCGCAGCAGCCACCAATAACCAGTGGCCAGTTTTTTTCCATGTTCTTTCTTGATTTTCTCCAACAAATCGTCAAAGAGAAAATAAAAGAAAAACGGGGGTGTCGAGCATCTGACTAAAACATCTTCAGACTTTAGAATAAGCCAGAATATAGGAATGAGAACGACTGCAGAAGCTGTTAAATTTTTATTTTCCCTTTCTAACAAAAGCCCGACACGTCCTGCCCGACATCGTCCCTGTCCGGAGGACCGTTCCTAACTGGCTGTTAAAAGACGGAGTTATGACAGATTCTGGTCTCCTCGTTAGAGCAGTTCTTTCATCCTCGAAATCATCGAAGAACCAGTTCACCCGCGAAATCGATTGCACGGCGAATGAATGGATAGAATTTGGCCATTGAGTGCAGTGGAGGTGACCCACAGGGATTTGGGTCGGAGCAAGATCGGACAGACATGATCAAAATCGAATCGGGGTTTGAACAGGTCTCAGAAGATGCATGGAGTGTTGGAGGGGGAAGATCAAAAAGCAATAATTGGCTGAGAAAATGTAGCCAAACGCAAGCAATTGAAACCAAGCCTTATTGGAGGGGGCAAGGCCTCTTTTTGGCATCTCTGGGAAGCATGTCTCGGTTGGCTTTTTGGGTTTATCTCTGCGGTGAAATGGTGGGCAGCTCTCTTTTGGAACCTTGTGGATGGCAACGATATGAATAATCATCATGTGCAAAGTTGCCTTTTTTTTTATATGAATAACCTTGTGGATGGACCTGGCCAAGGCCGGCGACCAACCAAAGAAAAAAGAAGAAAAAAAGAGAAGAGAGAGAAGAAGAGAAGCGTTTCTTTAAAATTGTTTCTGGAGCAAGAAATAAGTTTTTTTTTTTTACCGTTTATTTACGTTTTTTTTATGTTAAAGAACAAAAAACAAAAAAAGAACATAACCGCAACCAAACACGTTTTTGTTTTTTTTTGTTCCCAGGAACAGAAAAACAAAAAATCCGTTCTAAGAACACTTTTTAGAAACGAAAACATGCAGGGCATTAGCCTTTTTCAAAAACTCATCATGATCCTCAAGATTTGCTCAAGTCACTATGAAAATCAAACTACAGGGTAAAGCGAGCAGGTGAGTGTGTTGCGTGCCTATTAACCTTTTGCAATGATGGAAATCCTGCCCTTGTTAGCTTTTTTCAAAAACTCATCATGATCCTCAATTCAAGATATTAATAACAAAGTTAGCTTGAAAACTAAAAAAACACTAGACAAAGTTTTCATGTGAGCATTACGCATGGTTCAATCATGCACAAGTTTTACCCACTTTATGACTCATCTCATCCATGTCAAGCAAGCAATAATTGGGAAGCTTCATCACTATCTAGAAAGGATTATAGCGTTCTTATTAGCACAGCAAAAAGCAGGCAGCAAAGAGCCACTAACTAGTCAAACCAGGCGGGCAATGTCTTTTTCTCAAAAATCAAAGTTATGGCGCCAAAATAGTGCTCTTCGTTGTTATGGCGCCAAAATAGTGCTCTTCGTTGTTATGGCAGACAAAACCCTATTCTTATGACAATATTGTTCCGTGCTCCCGCCTACCATTTTTTTTTTCTAAGTTGAAAATTATAAAATTATGAATAATTTATATCTGATTTTTCGTATTTTTTTTTGGTAAAATGATTTTTCGTATTAACATTCATATTATTGAAAAGTTCTACATATTACATAAAAATAGAGATATATGCACTTGAAGTCATAATCTTGTTGCAAAAGTGCAATTGAATTCTAAATATTGCAAAAAAAATGCGATTAAATCTTAAAACTTATCAAATTTGTACAATCAAGTTATTCCGTTAACTCCATCCAACTTGATTGATGGAAAATGTTGACATGATTTTTTTAATATTTTATCTCTCATACATGGCAATGATATGACTAAAACGATGTCTTGATCAAAATCTAATTTTTCAATACAAAATTTATTTAAATTAAATTAAGAAAAAAAATCGAAAGAATTGAACCAACAACAAGGGTTGGGCTTCAAAGCCCTTGTGCCTCTCGTCCCACCATCGCCAAGAAAGGCTTGAGATGGTGGGGGAATGGTTGGCAAGGGTTATCGGCCCCATGAGCAAGGGTTTACATGCCTTCACCCAAATCTGGACATGGGTCGTGACCCTTCCCTAAGTCCAGCGAGGGTTGCCAATGGAGGGGGTTGATTTGTTCATTTCCACTCAACTCCAAGAAGTAGTTGTTATTATTACTATTGCCATGAGCAAAATGGCTGTCTTTTGCTCCAACAATATGACAGCTCTCTCTAACAATGGCAATTTTCAAAACCAATTGAACTGATCCCGTTAGTGTCTGTCTTTTTGCCATAATTGCCTTGTAACATCTTTAGTGCTCCCAACGCAAACTTCAAACCTTTGTAATGGCTATGTTAGTGTTAATCAACGTTCCAATATGATGAGCAAATTGCTAGCACCTTCCAAAACTCAATATCTCCATTGTCCTTTTTACCCATGTTATTAGGAGTGTAGATTACCAGTAGTTTGTTGATGCTATCCACCTTTGAAACCATGTGGAATGACTTCCAATCAATCGTCCAATGATCCTCTTGGCTTCATCAGCTTTCAAAGGCTTCCAAGGACATCAACATTTCTACTGATTTCTCGTCTTCACTAAATAACAAGTCAGCAACCAAAATCTAAAGAGAACTACTTTAGTATATTGGTGACCACGATCTCGATAATAATCTGCCTTCTTCAGTCTTCTTATCCTTCCAAGCATATTGGTGACCACCACTCTATCAAGCAGTTCATTTTCACAAGTGTTGTCCTTTGAAGATTCAACAAACATTAACATTCTAAGCTTGTTCACCATTGCTAAAGTTCATCCAACCGTTCACCATAAATTGGTCTTTTTAAGTCATCACGAACATCCTTGTTCTTCTCAATCCATTCACCCTCGATCAAAGTCCTAGGTTGTTCACATTTGTAGAGATCCTTCCAACTTGTAGACATCTCCACGTCCACTACCTTGTTCATATTAAATATTGGCATAGCAATTCCAGTTGTGGCAGAGCACTTAGGATCACACCTGATGGTATCTCATTTGCATAGTGAATTGTGTATATATTACCCGGTACTAAATCAATACACACACTAGTAAACTTTGATTATCTTTGCCATCCTCAATACAACATGGGAAGAGAGAGATGGGGGTTCGAATCCCTACATTCTCAGGAGAGTTGGGGTAAAGACGATTTAACTTCATGTATGAGTTTTGCTTTCCAGGCCTTGTAAGGAGGTGTGACAAAAGTCTAAGTATGGTGATATAATATAAATGGAGTAGGGCCGACAAAAAAAAAAAAAAACAACAACAACAACATAGGGGATTTTCCCAACATTTTCATCCTTCGTCCATATAGAGTGAGGGTTTGGAAAGTCAAATTCCTTTTTTTTAGGGAAAATGACTATAATCCTATCGAAAACATTTTGGAAAATCATGAGATGCGTGGGGCATTTAGACCTTAGCTCTCCCGCCTTTGGGCACGCTCAAACCAATTACCTCGACATTGCAACCTACAGGTTGGCTTTATGCAATGGGTTTTCTAATGCAAATATTTAAACAAGCGAAATAACGCTCTAGAGAAACTATGAGTTTTTTAGGTTTATTTCAATGGAACAATAGCTACAAAATCACATTTTTATATTTTCAAAGGGTAATTTAGGCATTACATGTCCTATTTATTCGTGAAAAGCCTAATATTAAACCAACAGAGTAACAACTAATTTATTTAATAATTCTAGCCTAACTCTGGCATTATAAAAAATAATTTTATTTAGGGGGTTTATAATGCTTATTGAGATTATCGGATTCTTCTAGCTAGAATCTCACAGGAATTCCCTTACAAATAAAATTAAGTTAGTAACTTAAATTTGAGAGAATATAATCGAAAGAGAGAGATTTATGATGAGCTACCTTGAAGAAAAAAAATAGTAAAATGAGCCCCTACATAAGAAGGATTTTTGTATTTCAATTTGAAAGGTTGGATTGGCCATTCGAAAGGGCACAAAATCCCCCCAAAGGGTTGGCTCAGCCTTTGGAGAGGACAAAAATTGCCTTTAATGGGGGTAGTACACCCCTTTAAAAGGCTAAACAGACCCTTTGAAAGGCCTGGGCAGCCCTGCATAAGGTCAAGGCGCGCGTTTACACGGGAGAGCTGCGAATGTTAACCGACACAAAGTGCTGCCAATATTGATAATTTTTTTTTTCTAAATGATATATTGTATTTATTATTTATTTTTAGCACCTCTACCGAGAATATCCTGGTAATACGAACATTCTAGAGCATTTTACGGGGCGATTCAGGTAACACTCTAACTCATGAGTCTTGCAACCTATTACAATTCACTAATAATGATGCGGTCTCTCACTATATTTTCCTCCTTACAGAATTCTTTTACACAACTACAAGTAAAAATCCTTGCAACTATCAATCAACACATGCTTCATCAATTTACCTATCTCCTTTTGATCAAAGCTCCTTATTACCTATTCATGACAATAACATCGAATTTGTGCCTCAACACAAACACACTAATCTTTCTCAGGTAGTCGTGCATAATCTTAGCAATCTTCTTCAAAGAAAACTGCAATAGCTTGCAAAATCTACTCAAGTCAATTTTGCAATCTCTATGGTTTCTTGCAATCATATTGAACTGCATTTTCGTTGTTTTCCCCACTTATAGTGCTCGCATTCATTTAGTTACTTTGCAACATAACTACATAATAGATTCTTTTTACTTAGAACCTTCAAGCTTCTCTCACTAATGTGCCTAAAATACATATGCTAGAATTTTGTCTCTTGAACAAATGCATCCAACGTCTTCACAATAAAATTCCTCACCATCTCCCCTTAGAGTTCATACATACCACCTTGTTTGACTCCTCTTACTATCACCAAGGAACCTCAAACAACCTTTGGGACTACGTTCTCTAAATAATGCCAACACCTAGGGACAAATGAGGGTGATTTTTGGCAGCGGTGTTGGTGGATGAAGGTGGAGAAGAAGGAACATGCCGGGTTGATGAAGAAGAAGATGCCATGTCAGTGCCTCTCTCTTCAAAAAATAATAAAAAAATGCCACATTGGATGACACATGCCTTAAAAAGATAATAAAAAAACCATGTCAGTATTTTCGGTGAGTCAAATTTAATGAAAGGATTTAGTTGCACTAATTTAATAAGTGTTAGAACTTGATTGTATTTTTTGAAAGTTTTAAAACTTAATTGCACTTTAACTTTTTGTGAACTTATTCCTAAATTCTAAAGAACATGAGATGTTGTTTAAAAATGACAAACATATTTCAACAAAATATATCTTAAAATGTGATGCATCCTATAATTTAAACTTCTTGATGTTGTAAAAAAATGCTTTGCAATGGTAACATTAGTTAAAAAAAATATTTGAAAATATAAAAAATGCCATAAGGCCAACAAATGATTTATATTCTTTTTAGTGTGTGGACGAACTCTATTTAGATACACTTGGTATCACTCGGTTTTGCCTCGATCACTTCATAGAATCCGTCCAAATTTGCCCTATTTTCTAACCTATTTTTTCTCCCCCCCTTCTTCAAGGCCGTGTTGTGTGACCTGCCTTTTGTCGAAACTCATAGCGGAATCTAGAAGTCTGCACCGTTTTAATTCCACGTTCCCACTTACTCCCCGTCATGGGGGGGGGCGCTTCGGAGTAAACCACGCTGCCAAATTTGACTTTACCCAAGGAAAACAAAAACGTAGAAAGGAGTTCATTTGGCCCATTTGCCGTACAGAATCACGAGGAATAGAAACAGGACCGGTGGATTTCAGGAGTGTCTTGGACACTGAGCGAAATTTTGAAGTCCCCCTCGTGGTTTCTTTTCTACTTTCCCACTCTACTTCCTATTAATCTCACATGGTCTTTCCTGTTACCGAACCCTCACCACAGATTACTAAGAGTTCCCGATATTATGTCATGCTCTGGCAGCATGAGACAGCTTCTTTCTCTTCGGCTCTTCAGTCTCGTTAGCTCCAGGTCTTCTTCTTCCTCTTCAACGATATCACTAGGAGGAAGTGTCTTGGACAGTGACAGCGCACTTCAGGAGGCTCCCACACGGTTCTTTTCCACTTTCCAACCTTGCTTCCCGACCTATGAAGCACGGTTGCCCGTGCTTCCGTGTCGTGTCGGACACGTGTCGGAGCGTGTCGGACACGCTCGGACACGATCGGACACGCGGTCAACGCGTGTCGGATTTTCTGACACGCGGTCAACTTTTTTCGACACGCGTGTCGACGCGTGTCCGGAAGACTCCGGGTGCAGGCGAGGGAGGGGGAGTGAGCAGAGGCCGCGAGCGACGGCGAGGAGAAAATATTCAGTGGTTCGTGCGCGCCACGTCATCTGCTGACCTGGCGCGCATGTACCACTCAGCTATCGACACCTGTCCTGGGGGACCCGCTGGAAAATGAAAGGACTCGCTCGGCTTGGCTAGGCTCGGCTCGCTGACAGAGGAAAAGACAGGTCAATGGGTCAAGAAATTCGCAAGCTCCCGCCCGAAAAGTTTCTCACTCCTCAATTGAATTTTAAGGGGTTTTCTCTCTCCTCTTAAGAGAACGAACGAACAGAGAACGGCGAGACCTGTTTCTCCGCGCATTCCAGCCCCTCCGCTTCCGGCTCCGCCTCCTCAAAAGCCTCGCCGGTCATCTGCGTCTGGCACGTCGCCTCCTCCGAGAGCCTCGCCAGTCGCCGTCGGGTCCCGACCCCCTCCGCCTTTGACTGTTCCCATGGAGATGGAGCACAAGGTTTGCGCTCGCGTTGATCTCTCGGCAACTTCTGGACCTGGATTCCTTCCGACGAACTCCGACTCTGAGCCACCGTGAGGTCTTTGGACTCTATGTCCTCGAGGTCGATGGTCGGGACCTGAGGGCCTCATGCTTCTTCTCCTTCTCCGCCTCCCCAAAAGCATCGCCGGCCTGCTGCTGGCGGCACATCGCCCCGAGAGCCCCGCCGATCGCAAATTTGGTCCCGAGCCTCCTTTGCCTCCGCCTCCGCCTTCGACTGTTTCCAACGCGGAGATGGAGCACAGAGTGACAGAAGGAGAAGAGAAGAAGGGACGAAACCACTCCCTCCCCTCCCGTCCCCTAAACTCCTCTCGCCGTTTTCGACAGCTTCATCGATGCCTTCGAGGCCGACGGCGGCTTCGAGTCTCCGACGTCGGACAAGAAGCGCAGGAAGGAAAGAGGAGCGGCGCAAAGGCTCCGAATCCAAGCAGCCGAAGCTCCTGGAGCATCAAGGGGATGCGAAGAAGGAGAAGAAGAGGAAGGCGCTGGAGTTGTGCGAGGACGACGAGGAAGACGAGCGAGACCGGCTCCGAGTTGGTCGACCCTGAGAACTTGAAGGGGAAGAAGAAGAAGAAGAAAAAGGCGAGGTTGAGCGACGGGGATGGTGAGGTGGCTCAGGAGGAGAACCGCAACGCTTTGTCGAATTTCAGGATCTCGGACGGCTTGAGGTTGAAGTTGAAGGACAATGGGATCGATGCGCTTTTTCCCATTTAGGCCATGAGGTTTGACATCGTCCTCGATGGGACTGATTTGGTCGGCCGTGCCCGCACTGGCCAGGTATGAAGACTTTTTATTTGAATTCCACAAGATTGACATGTCGATGGTCGCATGCTTGGCTGAAATCTGCTAATTAACTGGCAAATTAGAGAAGTGAATGGTCTTGTGATGTGGAAAAGGGTCACGAAGCTGACATATATGAAAAGAGAAGCAGGTTTTGTTGGCTCTGTGAGTAGTGAATGGTTGATGTATGAGCTTGTTTTAATTAACAGCACAATAAAGCAATTGTGGTGTAGACCAACATTCTACAAGCCACCCCCGAATTCCCATGGCTCAGTCTTTGGTCATGGCAGGCACCGACTATCATTCCTCTCTGTGTGGAGCAACCGACAAGCTAGTAGATATGAGTTCGCATGCTTCCGTGGGGGTGGAGTTGAAAAAATTGTCTTCATCGGTGATGGACTCGCGAAGAAACCTCCCGGGTCATCCCCCGGTTTCGATTTGGAGATCTCGATGGGATTACGGGGATCGGGTTTTGTAAACTCCAAAGACAACCTTTCTCCCGAAGGTGGTGGTACTACAATGAACTTGCTTCAATTATCATCACAACTTCAACGTGTGGAGGATCAAAGGCAATCCATCCATTTGAAGGAGCAAAATGATGTTTTCGGTTGTCGCAGCATCACTTGAGCATTCCAAGACAAAGTACAAGGAAATCCTTGAAACCTTCATTTGCTTGATGGGTAGGTAGCGCCTATGTTTCTCTCGTATTCAGTTTGCTTTGTCGATATTCGCTTTATTGGAAATCGACCGTATATACTATGAGAGGAGAAATTATATAAATTTTTTTCCCACTTCTTGTGCTTATTTAGATGAAATGTTGTTTGGCAAGGTTGTTTTCCTTGAACTCTGTCTTAGCACTGAGTATTAAGTTGCGCTAGGCTCTAGCTGATCAATAAGAATCTGGTCCCTACTGGTATTCGAGTGTGTCTTACTCGCTATGCCACCCAATTGCATGGAGTTGTCAATTTTACAGCAACCTTCGTCCTTCTCTCGGCAAAGTTGTCACCTCATGACTCGTTTATATATAGACCGACGACTTGCCCCGTCGATATGAGAGGATGTTTAGGCCAAGATTGCTACTTTGCAAAAAAGTAAATCTGAACCAATTCCTCTTTTCTTTTCGTCCGCTACTTTGTTGAATTTGATGTTGCGGTTCAGTTCACTTAGTGACATACGCATTCTCATTTTCATTGCGATTACAATTGACAAGCGGTTCGAAGCTTTGCATGTTTTCGCATTGTTTCTCAATTCTTCTGCTGGTCTGGCTTGAATTCATGATCCTGTCTTAGTGAAACAGAGAATTGGCTGAGATTGGCTTTTATTTCTCTCGAGGGAGAGGTTAATGGTAGTAGCATAGGGAAGATCTGTATTCTTCAATGGCCACGGAAGGCAGTGGTACACCCAATTGAGCGATAAATTATTTATTTAACTTTGCAATTTTTCTAGTCCAAGCAGTAAGCAGGAAAGAGTAGTGAAATTAGTCTATGAAGGTGTTGGTAATGGCGGTCCAATTAAGAACAATCAGGGATCAAGTAAAAATCCTCATGCGAAAGGGTGTAATGCTGCTAATTCAGTTTTATAGCTACTACTAAGACCTCTGTTCTTCCCGCTTTCTGATGGTGATGGTGGTCCGACTTCTCCATAACTTCGGTCATGGAGATCTTGCCGTGCATTGCCCATTGATGTTGTGTCTGTGTCGGTTTGTTTTTGTTGCTTCGATTGCCGAAAATCTATGGCAACCATGCAGAAGAATTGCAAGGCCCAGTATGCAAGGGCATTTTTCATTTTGACAATTTTAGGACATTGGCCTGAACAGATTTTTAGGTCATTAATTCTTCATAGTCAACGGGGAGGGAAAACAGATTCATTGAAGGTACTTGTATCTGGGAAGGCATTCAAACCTACAGCTGATAATTCGACCAAAAAACCTATAGCTAAATAAATCTTCTGGTTTGTGGCAGTCATCTGTACATTAGTTCATTGGTGTTATTTGACATATAAAAACCAAAAGTGGCGTGAAGACTGTTTGGCCGCAGTTGCATTTCAAGTTTTTTAAAGATGATTGGCTGCTAGGAACATGAGTTTTCGAACTGCTTCCTCATTTCTGTAGTTGATGGGTTTTTATTTTTTAGCACTGATCATCACCTTGTTCACTGTGCGAATTGTGCCAGGGCAAAACTCTGGCTTTTGTCTTGCCCATTTTGGAATCTCTGACGAATGGGCCTGCAAAAACCTCAAGGAAGACAGGATGTGGTAGGCCACCAAGTGTTTTGG
This sequence comes from Eucalyptus pumila, assembly GCA_016097595.1. Taxonomy (NCBI): domain Eukaryota; kingdom Viridiplantae; phylum Streptophyta; class Magnoliopsida; order Myrtales; family Myrtaceae; genus Eucalyptus; species Eucalyptus pumila. The sequence goes on from CM027848.1 coordinate 26,529,672, forward strand.
AGCTTTTACCTACTAGGGAATTGGCCAAGCAGGTATTGGAATCAAGCTTATAGAAATAATCTCATCTTTTTACGGAGATAGATGTCTGACATCGTTTACCCTATTATTTAGGTGTTTCCTGATTTTGAAGTTTATGGTGGAGGAGTGGGCTTAACATCATGTTGTTTGTATGGTGGAGCTCCCTATCATGCTCAGGAAAGCCGATTGAGGAGACGGGTTGATATAGTGATTGGAACACCTGGCCGTGTGAAAGTAATTCATTGAATTGGAAGCTTATTTGATTTTCTTTCACCCGCTGGGAATAATGCATGTTCACAGTTGTTACATCTTGTGGCAGGATCACATTGAGAGGGAAAATATTGACTTGAGCTCTTTAACCTTCCGTGTCCTTGATGAGGCGGATGAAATGCTAAGGATGGATTTTGTTGAAGATGTGGAGCTAATTCTTGGCGTGTGTGTACTAATTTTTTTTCACTATGGAGTTGGTGGAAATATGCTTTACTTATCTATTGCAATTACAATTATTGTTAGTGATGTTATATTTTGAAATTTGACAATAGGTCTTTCAGTTTCAGCATCATGCAGCTGCTTAGAACTTTTTAAAAAAGAGATTTTTGAATTTTTTTTTTAAGAGCAAGATCTTTATTTTCTTTTTGCCTTTTAAATGCTCTACTATATGTAACATATCTCTTATTGTGCATACATAAGAGGGGCTCAAACCAATATTGCCATTCCTATGCTTGAGGCTTGCTTGAGGCTTGTCTGAGTAGGTTTACGTAAGGCATTATCTAGGCTGCAGTTTGAAAATCGATAATAACATGAGATATTTGGAGAATTTTTGTCTCACTTATGTGATTTTTTTTTATCTAACCACATCGCTGATAGATGTGGATATACTTATCCTTCAATTCTTCTGGTTCTTGTAGGCAAGGTGAAGGATACAGGTAAAGTTCAGACGCTGCTCTTTAGCTTTACTTTACCAGAATAGGTGAAGGGTGTATGTAACTTAATCTGGCAAAATTGTTTTGTTGTTTTGAATTTGTATCTTGGTTGTCAATGTTTGGAGAATCAGAGTGTCGTGATTGGAGAATCACAGGAAAGCAGGGTTGTCATGACAGAAATAGAAGGTTTTGTTTCAGGCCTTGAGGTTGATGAAGGTATACATTCGATTAATTCTGTGTTGGCCGGGACAATTTGCGATCATATTTTCTTTCTGAACTGTGGAACCCTTATTTTGTTCTCTAGATTTTTCAGATTACTGCCTTTTGCTGATTTGGGTAGCATTGCTGCTTATTGGGTCAAAACTAGTTTAAGTTGGCTGTTTAGTTTAGAAACCTGGTATTGTTTGGATGGTCAATGAGCAACATTTCTTGTTCTTTCACTGTATGCATACTGAAAGATTGTTTGTAAGTGACTTATTTTAGAATTTGCCTTCTGTGTATGTGCGAACAAGCAGTGCACTTGATGCGCCTCATTGAACAACATCCTGGACAACTTGCAAACAAGCGAACTTTTCGCATACAACTTGCATTCTGTTGCTCATGCAGTCACAGTAGCTTGTTTATTTGGGATGCATTTTAATTTCCGAACTAAATTCCTAATTGCTGGTCGAGGGGATTGCTGTCCTGAAGAGCGGTGGACTTATTCAACTGTTTTGGCCATATTGGAGTTGCTTAGTTTTAAAACCACAGTTAGTTTTCAGGATATATGCTGGCTAAGAATGCTGTTGGTTGTACTGAGAAGGGAAGAGGGACATGCATATTGGGCTTGCATTGCAATTTTGAGATTTCATTCATGTAATTGAAATTACTTCCTCCTCAAATCGGTGTTATATCCATCAATTGCTTGATATGGTCTTTGGTGTCTGAAAGAATATGTGATGTTATTTTCTTATCAAGTGAGTTACTGAAATTGTGCCATTACCCCTCATTCCAATTTCTCATAAGCCTGTCTTCATGGATGAAGACGAAGCACCGGTAACATCTGATAATGAAGTAAAAGATGAGCTCGGAGGCTGGACAGAATTTAAAGAATTGGTAATGATGAAGGTCCTGTTAATGAGGATGAGGAGGAATTTGTTCCGGATGAGACAATTCATGAAGCTGCAGTGGGGAAAGGGCTGTTGGGTGCCCTAAAGCCGCTCAAGGAATAGGGAACACTTAAAGAAACTGTTGAGTGGGATGGTAGAAACATGGATAAGAAAAAAAGCAAGCTCGTAGGCACTGTGCTTTGCTCAGTATTTGGGGTTCTTGCAGTTTTTCAGATGCCGAGAGGTAAGTGATGAGGGACTGCAGCATGTTATCCACTTTCCTTCTTTGCGGACCTTGCGGTTGGTAAAGTGCCTAGGAGTCACCAATGATGGCCTGAAGCCACTTGTGGGATCACAAAAGTTAGAGTTGCTTGTGGTGGAAGATTGTCCTCAGATTTCAGAAAGGGGCCTTCAAGGTGCTGCAGAATCTGTTTCTTTCAGGCAAGACTTGTCATGGATGTATTGAAGCCATAGGGGCACCCGTTCTGTCCTTGTGTCTATTGGATTGAGTAGTAAAAATATGTTTTCTTGTTGTTCAATAGATTTGTATATGATTCAAAAGATCGTGCTGTTTATGGTTAGAGGAAAAACAATTGTGTTGTCATTAGTTACTGGACTGGTGTTGTATGTCCATGCCAAGGCATATGGCTTGCCTTCTTTTTCGTTGCTTAAGCAAAGCCCCTGTTGATGATGTGTAGTTGAATGCTCTCTTCATTAATCCTGTTATATTGTGTCTCAAGTTTGAGCCCGTTAGATTAATACGCATAAATTTGGCCGACTAAACAAAGTTTAGGGGAGACTTTGTGATGTCTTCGAATTATTTTCTTCCGGCATTAATCCCATCTCTTCATGCGTATGCGTGGAATGAAGAAGCGAAAGAAAAAGAGCTCGGCAGAAGAGCGAGAGAAAAGAGCTCGAGAGAGTGTGAGAGACGAGAGAGCTCAGAGAGGTTTTGTGCTGAGTTGAGTCCATTGAGTTATTTTGTTAAACACCGTGGGTATCGGGTATAAAGTAGGGCTGGGAAACACTTGAGTGCATGAGTGTGATTGTAATCCTGTAATTCTCCGATTTATAGTGGATTGATTTGCTGGCTCTCCCCGTGGACGTAGGTTCCGACATTCGGACCGAACCATGTAAATTTCTGGTGTCCTGTCATTTTATTGTTCCTCGTTTTATTTCGATCAATTTCTATAGCTCCCGACATAATTGCAAATATACGATCCGCTTCCGCTGAGACGCCGATTATTTACAACAAATCCTATTCATAATTTGCTCTAGAGATTGTTTTTCACTTGCAGGAGTTCACGATTGAATATTGCTTTCTAGATTATTTCAATCAGGCGTAAAATGGTAGGGAACTCATAGCCTGAGGACAACTTTGACAATGTCATGTCATTATAACATAAATGAGTGTCATATGGGCAACTTCTTACTTTCAAATGTTCAGCCCAACTTTGATATCTAAGTCGGCTGATGATGATTTGCAATAGATTTTTCCCTTCTCTCGGGTCCACCGATGAACGAATTAAAATCCAATTAAGTAGAGAACATTTTTCCACACCTAAAATGCATTGATTGTCGTTGTTGGGTGAGCTACATTACACCATATTCCACACAAAATTTTGAGACCCACAAATGCTACACAATTCAGAACACCAAAGGAAGGCTAATGATGAAAAACCACCCTTTATCCTCAAAATGCTCTCCAAAAAGAGTGTATTGAGAAGGCTGGATAAAAGACTCTTTTGTGATGAAGTTGCCAATTTACAGTAAGCCAAATGAACAAAGGATGCATTGCCCGACCTTTTATGCCGTATTGGTTTCTAGAAATTCAATAGTCAGTGACCTTTCTAATTCATGAACCTTCAACCGACAGAGCCGAAGTTAGGCTTACTCTGCTAGTAATTGATAGCAATAACTCTCAAAGATGAAAGTCATCTTATTGTGTACTGTAATACCAATTAAGTTGTTGAGAACCATTCCTCGGTAGGCTTGCTTTCCCAGTCATTAAGCCACACTATATAGTGGAGATATAGAACTGAAACAGGAAAAAAAATTTGATGACGGCTTTTAAGAAGAATGACTTCTACCCCCTTTAGAAAAATAATTATGTCCCCATCGCAAGAATCTTGAGTGTTCTACAAGTTCTCAAAATCATGCAAGCGCAGCTGTATACAAGCAGGACATGCACACACCTAACCACATTCGCACACGAGCATGCATGCCCTATATATAGCAACAAATCAAAGCAAAGGTGTTCACGCCCCCCCATATAGCAACAAATCAAAGCAAGGTTTACATCGATGGCCATTATCTCTCCATAAACACATGCAGAGCATTTCACTTGCTCAATCGTTTGTCTAACAGCAAGAGTAGCATCTGTGAAATAGCCACCTGCGAATCACATAATCTGTACAACCATCTCTAGGAACAGGTACAACCATTTCTAGGAACAGTAACAATGAAGAAAATCACTAATAAAGGTGCCATTCAATTCTCGGGCAACAAAGAATTCTAAAAAATTGCCGCCTGTCTTGTTGGCATTACAGGTCTAAGTACATCTTCAAAAGCAACAAGAGCATCTATATTTTGATCTTCATAGTTGATAAAGCTAAAAGGTATATAGAATAATGTAATGTGGAGCTGCAATCGATGCCTAGGCCTGAAGTTACTTCCAGCCCCAATAGTAAGTTGCTTGAACTCAACAAATAATAGAAGACCTGTCAGTAACACTTCAAGTTTTCAGCTTCTTTGGTGCTCCCAAGTTACTAGGCTCAGGCTTCCGCTTTAGCCCTAATAAATGCTCAACCTAGAATACAGCCGAACATCAGAACTTATGAAGTATGAACCAAGGGCAGGTGCCTTAAAAGCCAGGACAAAAAGATTCCCTGGTAAAAAAAAAACAGAAGGAGAAGAGAGAAGCCCTAAAACCATTTTGACAAACCCAGCTTGATAAAAATATCACTAAAATCGTGATGCCTAAGACCTTGCTTTTCTTCTAAAAGTCTAGTAACTTTAGTCTAAAATGCATTTGCCCTTCTTGGATCGAACAGCATGACAGCTACTCTAGTATTGCCTAGAAAACAACATTGCCCTCAGCATCTGGCGAGCTATAGAAATAATGAAGCTATGGAAAATGCAATGCAGTTGTGCTAATAGTCGGCCTCTTTGTTTTGGGGGGTTAAGTGTGAGCCTACATGTGATGTTGAAGCATATATTCACAGAAAAGAGAAGCAAATCAAAACATACCACATGAATTATCCAGCATACCTGGATAATTAATTGGACATCATTGATGTCCAATCCACATGCCGCCACAATCGTGGCCACTAATATCGTATACTTGCCAGACCTGAAACCAGCAAGTGTAACTTGCACTCAGGAAGCAAAGTTTAAGCAAGGAAAAGCATGTCTTTTAAGAGGCAAAAAAGGTTTCGACCATTTTAATATAGATGGTCGTTGGTAGCCATTCTGAGCATGTATCCAGATGGCCTTTTACATTTTGTTTTTGATTAATATAAATCTTGTGGCTTGCAGACACTTCTTTTAAATCTGAAACTCTCAAAATCATCACAACACTCGAGTATCGACACATAAATTCAGAAATAATTCATTCATAGTATTTGTCAAATTCAAATAATATTTTAAATTTTAGCGGGAAGTACTTATCGCTTTTGCTTAAGTGTAACCAAACATGCCCCAGAGCGTGAGAGTTAATTTCTAGAAATACTTGCATACACAAAACCAGAAAACAAGTGACATACAAGGAATGCATCACTTAAACAGATAGCCCCTGCAAATTAACAAAAGAATATTGTTTCCAGTCATGATGCCAGACCTACCACTGAATTACATCCAAAAGCAAATGTTCATAATTCATTCTATTGAAGCCTAGACCTATGCATTCATCACTCGAAAATCTGAGGGTATGTACCCCACTAAAAGCATCAGCCACCTTTATTCTTTGAAAATTTTTTATAATGAAAGGGAATTTTTTGCTACAGACCAATTTCTTTGCCTCTGGATGTAACATTTATTGCTGTAATCATTTATACCTTGTGAAACCACCACACATCAATATATCAGCACTCTCCAAGAAAATGAACTTCTAGGCAAACTAGGTTGGTTGATTTGATTAAGATAGTAATAAACTTGCATGACATTGTCACCTGCTATATGTGGTTGACAACTAGAGAGCAGGCAAACCAACTATTTGTAGTCATGTAATTTAGTATAATAAACCATGCTCTATCTTTTTTGTTCATCTCCTCTTCAGTGTGTTACAACGTTAATACTCTTACGCGTATTAGTATCTCTAAAGATTATGCACATTCATCATTTAACTCTCATTGGGCTTGCTGTATGTCTCCATGCAAGGGCCGTGCTCCAGGCCATAATCCAGAAAGTTGAGAAGCAGATTCCTTCATCTCAGTAAAAATTATGGTACGGCCTCCACTAAAGAAAATCCAACCAGAGAAGAAAGTTTTAAAAGTGTATAGTGTCAAGTAAATCTTGTGACTAACAAAAGAGCACAGCATTGAAGAAATAAAAATGGAAACAACTAACCTGCTGTAACAGCATATTATGTCTGGAATAAGCTGAGGTCTAGCCGAGCTTGTACAAGGAATAACAATATGCCTAACATTGGTTCTCCGCCTTCATTTTCTCATTACCTACTGGATCTATAGTTCTCCTGTTTTGTTTAAGGAACCTGGAAGAAATCTGGAAATGCAAAGTCGTGCCATCAGGAAAAGTTGGGTGAAGATGAGTTTGCACAACAGCAAATAAGTAAAACCAAACATTGACAACCAAGATACAAATTCAAAACAACAAAACAATTTTGCTAGATTAAGTTACATACACCCTTCACCTATTCTTCCCTATGCTACTACCATTAACCTCTCCCTCGAGAGAAATAAAAGCCAATCTCAGCCAATTCTCTGTTTCACTAAGACAGGATCATGAATTCGAGCCAGACCAGCAGAAGAATTGAGAAACAATGCAGAAAACATGCAAAGCTTCGAACTGCTTGTCAATTGTAACTGCAATGAAAATGAGAATGCGTATGTCACTAAGTGAACTGAACTGCAACATCCAATTCGACAGTAGCGGACGAAAAGAAAAGAGGAATTGGTTCCAGATTTACTTTTGCTTGCAGTAGCAATCTTGGCCTAAACATCCTCTCATATCAGACAGGGCAAGTCGTCAGTCTATATATAAACAGAGTCATGAGGTGACAACTTTGCCGAGAGAAGGACGAAGGTTGCTGTAAAATTGACAACTCCATGCAATTGGGTGGCATAGCGAGTAAGACACTCGAATACCAGTAGGGACCAGATTCTTATTGATCAGCTAGAGCCTAGCGCAACTTAATACTCAGTGCTAAGACAGAGTTCAAGGAAAACAACCTTGCCAAACAACATTTCATCTAAATAAGCACAAGAAGTGGGAAAAAAATTTATATAATTTCTCCTCTCATAGTATATACGGTCGATTTCCAATAAAGTGAATATCGACAAAGCAAACTGAATACGAGAGAAACATAGGCGCTACCTACCCATCAAGCAAATGAAGGTTTCAAGGATTTCCTTGTACTTTGTCTTGGAATGCTCAAGTGATGCTTTGCGACAACCGAAAACATCATTTTGCTCCTTCAAATGGATGGATTGCCTTTGATCCTCCACACGTTGAAGTTGTGATGATAATTGAAGCAAGTTCATTGTAGTACCACCACCTTCAGGAGAAAGGTTGTCTTTGGAGTTTACAAAACCTAATCCCCCAGAATCCCATCAGAGATCTCCAAATCAAAAACCAGGGGATGACTTGGGAGGTTTCTTCTGCAGAGTCCATCACCGATGAAGACAATTTTTTCAACTCTACCCCCACGGAAGCATGCGAACTCATATCTACTAGCTTGTCGGTTGCTCCGCACAGAGAGGAATGATAGTCGGTGCCTGCCATGACCAAAGACTGAGCCATGGGAATTCGGGGGTGGCTTGTAGAATGTTGGTCTACACCACAATTGCTTTATTGTGCTGTTAATTAAAACAAGCTCATACATCAACCATTCACTACTCACAGAGCCAACAAAACCTGCTTCTTTTTTCATATATGTCAGCTTCGTGACCCTTTTCCACATCACAAGACCATTCACTTCTCTAATTTGCCAGTTAATTAGCAGATTTCAGCCAAGCATGCAACCATCGACATGTCAATCTTGCGGAATTCAAATAAAAAGTCTTCATACCTGGCCAGTGCGGGCACGGCCGACCAAATTAGTCCCATCGAGGACGATGTCAAACCTCATGGCCTAAATGGGAAAAAGCGCATCGATCCCATTGTCCTTCAACTTCAACCTCAAGCCGTCCGAGATCCTGAAATTCGACAAAGCGTTGCGGTTCTCCTCCTGAGCCACCTCACCATCCCCGTCGCTCAACCTCGCCTTTTTCTTCTTCTTCTTCTTCCCCTTCAAGTTCTCAGGGTCGACCAACTCGGAGCCGGTCTCGCTCGTCTTCCTCGTCGTCCTCGCACAACTCCAGCGCCTTCCTCTTCTTCTCCTTCTTCGCATCCCCTTGATGCTCCAGGAGCTTCGGCTGCTTGGATTCGGAGCCTTTGCTGCCGCTCCTCTTTTCCTTCCTACGCTTCTTGTCCGACGTCGGAGACTCGAAGCCGCCGTCGGCCTCGAAGGCATCGATGAAGCTGTCGAAAACGGCAAGAGGAGTTTAGGGGACGGGAGGGGAGGGAGTGGTTTCGTCCCTTCTTCTCTTCTCCTTCTGTCACTCTGTGCTCCATCTCCGCGTTGGAAACAGTCGAAGGCGGAGGCGGAGGCAAAGGAGGCTCGGGACCCAGCTGCGATCGGCGAGGCTCTCGGGGCGATGTGCCAGCAGCAGACCGGCGATGCTTTTGGGGAGGCGGAGAAGGAGAAGAAGCATGAGGCCCTCAGGTCCCGACCATCGACCTCGAGGACATAGAGTCCAAAGACCTCACGGTGGCTCGGAGTCGGAGTTCGTCGGAGGAATCCGAGTCCGAAGTTGCCGAGAGATCAACGCGAGCGCAAACCTTGTGCTCCATCTCCGTGGGAACAGTCAAAGGCGGAGGGGGTCGGGACCCGACGGCGACTGGCGAGGCTCTCGGAGGAGGCGACGTGCCAGACGCAGATGACCGGCGAGGCTTTTGAGGAGGCGGAGCCGGAAGCGGAGGGGCTGGAATGCGCGGAGAAACAGGTCTCGTCGTTCTCTGTTCGTTCGTTCGTTCTCTTAAGAGGAGAGAGAAAACCCCTTAAAATTCAATTGAGGAGAGAGAAACTTTTCGGGCGGGAGCTTGCGAATTTCTTGACCCATTGACCTGTCTTTTCCTCTGTCAGCGAGCCGAGCCGAGCCAAGCCGAGCGAGTCCTTTCATTTTCCAGCGGGTCCCCCAGGACAGGTGTCGATAGCTGAGTGGTACGTGCGCGCCAGGTCAGCAGATGACGTGGCGCGCACGAACCACTGAATATTTTCTCGACGGCGAGAGATGGCCGGGGAGAGGAAGAGAAGAGGAAGGGATCGAGGCCCGAGGGGGCGGCGGCGACAGCATCTCCTCCTCCTCGGCGTCGCGTCTGCTCCATCGTCGGAAGTTGAGAAACGATACGAGGTGCGAAAGAGAGGAGCGAGGTCTGCTGTCTGCGTGTTTGTCTTGGTCCAGTGTTTTCTGTGCGAGCAGTAGAAGGAGGAGTAAAAAGAGGATCGCTAGGGTTTGTGATAAGGGAATAAAATATAATCAAAAGAGGGGGATGATGGCGTGTCTTTTGAGTTTTGGGGGAGGGGAAGTGAGGCTGACAGCCTGTCTGTCAGTGGTTTTGGGAGGGAAAAATGTAAAATAAGTTTGGGGCGGGGGAAATGGACAAAGGAAAAAAAGAGTGGATTTGGGAAAAAAATTTTATAGAAAAAATTAAATAAATGAAATTGAAAAATAATTTCGAAAAGTAAAAGTATTGAATTTTGAATAATGAAAAATTTTGATCATTCTAAAAAATCATGAATTTATTTAAATCAATCGATTCTAATTTTTATTATTAATTATTAGTTTTATCAATAACTTTTATTAAAGTTAAAAACATGTTTCGCCTTAATTATGAATATCTTTGAAATTTCAAATGAATTGATTTATTAATATTATTAGTGTAAATTTATTATAGGTTTTTTAAATTATTTATTTATTTATGAATTTGAATCAAATTAATTAAAAATAAAAATATTTATTTAATATTCAACGTGTAGCAACGTATCAGAATTCACTATTTTTTAGAAATGACGTGTCGACGTGTCGTGTCGTGTCGAACACTCGTGTCGTGTCGCGTGTCCGTGCTACATAGCTGATGACACGTCTTTTCCCACAACTTTCTCGAAAGTCTAAATTCCTATTAAACGCTCAGTAGTCCACCTATGAAGCACGGACACGTTGCCCGTGCTTCCATGTCGTGTCCGACACGCGTCGGAACCTGTTGGACACATCGACATGCTCGGATACGGTCCGACACGCGGTCAATGCGTGTCGGATTTTCAGACACGTGGTCCACTTTTCTCGACACGTGTGTCGACGCGTGTCCGGAAGACTCCGGGTGCAGGCGAGGGAGGGGGAGTGAGTAGAGGCCGCGAGCGATGGCGAGAGATGGCCAGAGAGAGGAAGAGAAGAGGAAGGGATCGGGGCCTGAGGGGGCGGCGGCGACGGCATCTCCTCCTCCTTGGCGTCGCGTTCGCTCCATTGTCGGAAGCTGAGAAATGATACGAGGTGCGAAAGAGGGGAGCGAGGTCTGCTGTCTGCGTGTTTGTCTTGGTTTTTGTGCGAGCAGTAGAAGGAGGAGGAAAAAGAGGATCGCTAGGGTTTGTGATAAGGGAATAAAAAATGATAAAAAGAGGGGGACGATGGCGTGTCTTTTGAGTTTTGGGAGAGGGGAAGTGAGGCTGACAGCCTGTTTGTCAGTAGTTTTGGGAGGGAAAAATGTAAAATAAGTTTGGGGTGGGGGGACATGGACAAAGGAAAAAAATAGTGGATTTGGGAAAAAAATTTTATAAAAAAAATTAAATAAATGAAATTGAAAGATAATTTCGAAAAGTAAAAGTATTGAATTTTGAATAATGATAAATTTTGATCATTCTAAAAAATCATGAATTTTTTTAAATAAATTGATTCTAATTTTTTATTTATTAATTATTATTTTTATCAATAACTTTTGTAAAAATAAAAACATGTTTCGCCTTAATTATGAATATATCTTTCAAATTTCAAATGAATTGATTTATTAACATTATTAGTATAAATTTATTATAGGCCTTTTTTTTATTTATTTATTTATGAATTTGAATCAAATTAATTAAAAATAAAAATATTTATTTAATATTCAAGTATCGCAACGTGTCGGAATTCTCTATTTTTTAGAAATAACGTGTCGGACACTCGTGTCGTGTCGCGTGTCTGTGCTACATAACTGTGTCTGTGCTACATAACTGATGACGCGTCTTTTCCCACAACTTTCTCGAAAGTCTAAATTCCTATTAAACGCTCAGTAGTCTACCTATGAAGCATGGACACGTTGCTCGTGCTTCCGTGTCGGAGTGTGTTGGACACGTCGACACGCTCGAACACAGTCGGACACGCGGTCAACTTTTCTCGACACGCGTGTCGACGCGTGTCTGGAAGACTCCGGGTGCAGGCGAGGGAGGGGGAGTGAGCAGAGGCCACGAGTGACGGCGAGAGATGGCCAGAGAGAGGAAGAGAAGAGGAAGGGATCAGGTCTTGAGGGGGCGCCGAGCGGCGGCGGCGACGGCATCTCCTCCTCCTCGGCGTCGCGTCCGCTCCATCGTCGGAAGCTGAGAAACGATACGAGGTGCGAAAGAGGGGAGTGGGGTCTGCTGTCTGCGTGCTTGTGTTGGTCCAGTGTTTTTTGTGCGAGCAGTAGAAGGAGGAAAAAGAGGATGGCTAGGGTTTGTGATAAGGGAATAAAAAATAATAAAAAGAGGGGGACGATGGCGTGTCTTTTCAGTTTTGGGGAAGGGGAAGTGAGGCTGACAGCCTGTCTGTCAGTGGTTTTGGGAGGGAAAAATATAAAATAAGTTTGGGGTGGGGTGGGGGGGGGGGGGGGGGGGGGGGAATGGACAAAGGAAAAAAAGAGTGGATTTGGGAAATTTTTTTTATAGAAAAAATTAAATAAACGAAATTGAAAAATAATTTCGAAAAGTAAAAGTATTGAATTTTGAATAATGATAAATTTTGATCATTCTAAAAAATCATGAATTTATTTAAATAAATTGATTCTAATTTTTTTTATTAATTATTAGTTTTATCTATAACTTTTGTTAAAATTAAAAACATGTTTCGCCTTAATTATGAATATATCTTTCAAATTTCAAATGAATTGATTTATTAATATTATTAGTGTAAATTTATTATAGGCTTTTTTTAATTATTTATTTATTTATGAATTTGAATCAAATTAATTAAAAATAAAAATATTTATTTAATATTCAAGTGTCGCAACGTGTCGGAATTCTCTATTTTTTAGAAATAACATGTCGACGTATCGTGTCGTGTCGGACACTCGTGTCGTGTCGCGTGTCCGTGCTACATAGTAGTCCACTTCCCACAAAAACGGTAAACGAAAAGAAAGACGAGGCCAATTATTTGGCACCACAAGGAGGAGCAATAGGAATGGTGGCCAGAAGTGTAAATCCGGCATCCTTGACTAGTTCGGGAGTTTTTATGACATAAAAATAATTTGAAACAAATGTGTCAGAATTATACCAGGTTGGAAAATTTTAGCTGGGAGAAAATGGAGAGGGTCAGAAAAACACGTATTTTGTGCGGTATCCGATAGTTTGTATATTGCGGGGGCAAATGAAAGATCGTTGTTGACTCAAACACAGTCAATGTTTGTCGTTTCTCGTTCGCTCGTGGGATCTTACCGAGATCCTTCCTCCTTCCTAGATTCCATCTCCACTCTATTTATGTGGAATAGTCTCTCGAATTGCAGTACCAATCCACACTAGCGTCAGAGAAGAAGACGAAGACGAAAAAGAAGGCGATGAGCGGCCAAGGCGAATCGCAGTCCCCGCATTGTGGCACACGCGCGGTGGGGATGCCGGCGGAGCCACAGGAGCATCCCGCGAGCCAGCACGCCACCACGCGGGTCGCCAACGAGGCTCAGCCAACAGGCTTTCACTCCAGCTACTTAAATGCCACCGCAAGTAGCTCGGTCTCTGGTTTCGTCAACCTCAACAAAAGCGGCGGCGAGAACAAGTATCTCGACGTCACTCCAGCGAATGCTTCCACACCGTCTGGCCTCCACATCGTTCCAGTGAATGCTTCCTTGCTGTCCAGCTGGAGTGAGTCTATTGAGGCGTATTTCGCCTTTGTAGTTATGTCATGGTTGATGATTAGGCTTCATAATTGGATTGATGAGACAAACGCTTTGCTGGTGTTTTCAGATCCGATAAACAAAGTGTGCGACAAGTTGAACCGGTGTGGGAAGAGGGTCGATGATGCTACCAAACAGGCAGAGGCGCTTGTCGACAATGTCTGGAATCACCGTGAGTTTTCTCTACATTTTTTCTAGCTAAACATGTCTACATAATCAAATGGAAACGTTTTGGATTTATTTTTTCTAGCTAATTATGATCCTATAATCTGATAGAAACATTTCGGATTTATTCGTTGAGACGTATCTGATTGATGATTGCTTGCTTGCATATATTTCTTCTCTTTTTCTGCAATTGATGTAAATATTCAATCCAAAGAGCTTGGTAATTACCACCTAGGAACAAATATATGTGGACGCTATTGATAAGTCATAGGCTTATTTTGCAATCACCCCCTCAGAACAGAGATACACGCGTCATAATCTGTTTATTCGACCCGCCAATTAATAGTTGAGTGGATCAAGTCCTGTGATTATTTATCTAGAGAAGCTCCAACTTTGATGTGCGGTGCTATCTTCAGTGCTTATTCTTTTGGCGATCTATGTCAATTCCTATCTATAACAAATTGCCAAATGCATAATATGGCACTTCCGTGGAGAACATGGCTTGTTTTCCTAATTTTCTATGGCTATCAGGACCCTCAGGCTCTTTGCGTGGCTGAACGTTGGCCCAATTTCTTTTTCCCTGGAAAGAAGAAAAAATTAGCTTTGTCCTGTAAGAGCAAGCACTGCAGCAGTTGGATAAGCTTGGCTTTTGCTTGTTGTCAGCTTCTTTTGTTTATTTGTGAGAGACAAAGCCCATGATTTCTTTCATTCTCTTCTCCTCACGGTTTCTATTCGATTGAAATGTGATGTTAAGGACTCTATTCTTGCCGGACCTCAACTAATCGGTTATCGTTCTATGTCTGTTTTTCGAAACAGTTAAAACTAGCCATAGCATCACAGATGCAGCAATAGCTCGACTTGCCCAGGGGACGAAAATGCTCAAAGAGGGGGGACGGGATAAGGTATTTGAACGTACTTTTGAAATTCTGCCGGGAGAGAAGCTTCTGAAAGCATATGCTTGCTATCTATCCACTTCCTCCGGCCTTGTCATTGGGACACTGTATTTGTCAACTAAGAGACTGGTCTTCCATGGGGATGAGCCTATTTGCCATTACGCTTCCTCAGGGCAGCAAGAGTGGGTGTATTACAAGGTAACCTTTTCCAATCTTCCTGTAATTGCTTTTACTATAGAATACCAGTACAAATTGTTATGCACTGAGCTTTCGTTAGAATCATGATAAGTTTTTTATGCATTACAAATTCATAACCTGAGTTATTTTTGTCGAGTTGTCTATTGGGACTAGCCTGCTGATTTTATAGTCAAAATTCGGGAGAACCTTCAATGGAAAGAGCCTGCATTTACTCAACGTCCGTGCTACTACACTGAGCCTTGGATCATTCTTCTCGTCATCTTATTTTTATCTAAGCATGAAGCATCTTAATGTAGTGAAACATACCTTTGAAAAACTTTGTCAAGTTCTGCTAAGCTTCACTCTCCAACCATCAGTTTTTAACGTGCTTTCATCCTGATGGCTGTCTAGGTGCCACTGCTGCTCGATCAGTTGAGCTTTGTTAGTCGTTCTTCGAAAGGGTTGGATAATTCTGAAAAGTACATCCAGGTCGTTACAAGGGATGGTTATGAATTCTGGTTCATGGGTTTCGTATCATATGATAAGGCTCTCAAGAACATAAATGAGGCCTTACAGCACCATCGTGAGAATAACACGGCTGGAAGGATACAAGGACGATCAGTGGCCAAAGGGGGGAAGTGATATTCAATTGTAGTTGAATAATTTTGGTGTGTTGGTGTGGGTGTGTGACTGCTATGGATAATGTTTAGACATGATCTAATTGATGAAAGGGAAGCATTTCATTTCAGTAAACTTCAGTTGAATATTATTAGTCCAATTTGTTACTGTTGGAAGAAAGTCGGCGGAAGACAATTTACCTCTATCAAATGTGTAGTCAACAATTTACTCGGGAACGAACATTAAATTGCGGATGAAACATGAACAAAAATATTTCATGTTGGTCTGAATGCAATCACGAGGAAAATATTCAATTTCTACAATGTAAATGCCAATTTTCTTATAAAGAAGAAACATAATACCTTCTTTTTCTTTGGTGGAAATGGGACAAGAAAAGAAAAATGTTTTCTTTCTAAGCGTATGTTCTACCAACTGTGCCAATGGTTGTCTTCATGAAACTTTTATATATCTCCCTTCATACCCTTTCAAAGGGTGTCTTTCTATCGTAGCATATCAAGACGAAACGGTGTGTTCTCATTGCATCCCATCATGGACGTACTGATTAAGTACAAAATCTCCCACTGGACATAATGGGCTTAATAGCATTCTTTCAATAATATAAGTCATTCAATATTCATCAATTTTACAAAACAATTCATATTGGCAAGTAAGCCGTGCGACCGGTGAGTACACCTACACGTGGGAGCTCAAATTATGTATCTGTTAAGGATGACATAATGGCTATAACCCTGAAAAATAAAAATAAACAATCGATGTCTCACAGTGCTCCAGACATATTTTGTTACATCAGTCCAAGTATACATATCTCTTAAAGGCTATACTTGACTATTTTCAAAACACCATATACTTACAATTATATTTGCAACCACATAAGGTGATATAATTGGTTGACCAGTAAATACATGATAGATAAAAAACAACAATAGTCTTCCTTCGCACTCATGTCTCTCTCCATTTCAGAACAACTGCTTTTCTAGACACGTCTCATAAAGCCATATTCATTCATGACTGCCGGTAACATGCTAAAGTAGCAACATTGATCTTTCACTTCAAGAACATAGTAAGAAGTAACATAGGGCACAAAAAGAGAGAAATTATAAATTACCTCAAGGGCTCACATGATGAGTAAATAGGGATAATTTTATTTACATTCTCTTGTCAGTTGTACAATGCACATGTAATATGAATTACATACTATAGTGGATTTCTCTTTATATAAGAGCGTATATCATTTATTAAATATATTCACTATACGAATCTTAGCCTAAATATAGTCACGTGCTTTTTACGTACTCATGTTTAGCTCGAGTACTATATCGGCTTGCTTTCTATAGCGCCTAATTAAGTACTTGCATTCGGTATCTTTCAGGCATACATAATTGTGGGACTATTTTGTCCGGTCTTATTATAAACAAATTACATACCTCATCTTAATTCCAATCAAGGTAACAACTTATTTTATGTACTAAACTTACTTTTTAGCATTCATTTGTACATAACGTCTCATCTTTACGTGCTAATTATAGCATTTGAGGCGGTTGCTCGTGTGCATAATATATGGAGTGAAACATACCTTCGAAATAGTTTATCAAGTTCTGCTAAGCTTCACTCTCCGACCATCAGTTTTTAATGTGCTTTCATCTTGATGGCTATCTAGGTGCCACTGCTGCTCGATCAGTTGAGCTTTGTTAGTCGTTCTTCAAAAGGGTTGGATAATTCTGAAAAGTACATTCAGGTTGTTACAAGGGATGGTTATGAATTCTGGTTCATGGGTTTCGTATCGTATGATAAGGCTCTCAAGAACATAAATGAGGCTTTACAGCCCAATCGTGAGAATAACACGGCTGGAAGGATACAAGGACATGTTGAACGAGTCAATGTTTCTGGTTTGTTTTTATGTGTTAATAGTCTATTATGTGGATTGGTTGCTGTACGTGTGAAGTTAGTGGGCTGTGGTGGTTACTTGTTTTTGTAAAGCCTATATAAAGGCTATGGCATCAGTTTTTTTTATATGTGTGGGTGTAAAACAGACGGTTCCTCTGTTTTTGTGATATCTCCTTTGTTCTCCTTTGTTTTAGTGCTACTCTTGTGCATATCTGCACATTTGCATCTCCTCTGGTTTTTAACATTGGTATCAGAGTGGAGGTTAGGAAGAAAAGTGTGTGTTTGAGTGCTGTAAAAAGGTGAGAACCAAAAGAGAGTTTTTATTGCAGCAGTCAAGGGAGAGTATTGCAGCAGGTTATTTTCGTTTGTAGCAGCAGCAGGTTGCTTTTGTGATGGTTCTATTTTGCAGCAGCAGTAATGGCCTCAGAAACATTTGTACAACCTGCTATTCCACACTTTGATGGTCATTATGATCATTAGAGCATGCTAATGGAGAGTTTTCTCAAGTACAAGGAGTATTGGGCTGTTGTTTCTTCGGGAGTTGCCGAACCTGATGAAGGAGTTGTGTTAACGGCAGCGCAAAGAACGGCTTTGGATGCGTTAAAATTGAAGGATCTCACGGCCAAAAATGATCTTTTCCAAGCAATTGACAGATCCATTTTGGAGACAATTCTTTGCAAGGATACCTCCAAGGAAATATGGGATTCCATGAAGAAAAAGTATCAAGGCTCAACAAGAGCAAAGAGGCAGCAGCTTCAAACGCTTCGTTCGGAGTTTGAAATGCTACGAATGAAGTCGGGAGAGACAATCACAGATTTCTTCTCTTGGACAATGGCAATAGTTAATAAGATGCGGATTCATGGCGACAAGACGGAGGATGTCATCATCGTTGAAAAGATTCTTCGATCGTTGACACAAAAGTTCAACTTTATTGTTTGTTCCATAGAAGAAGCCAAGGACATTGAAGAACTTTCCATTGATGAGTTGCAAGGATCCTTGTTAGTTCATGAACAAAAACTCCTACAACAAGAGACGGAAGAGCAAGCTTTGAAGGTCTCAACTGGAGATCATTCTTCATCAGCAACAAGGGTGAACAAAGGAAGAGGCAGAGGAAGGGAGAACAACGATCACAGTGGCTTCAGCTTTGATCAAAAGTCTGAAAGTTATTCTTATCGTGATTTCCAAGGGAGAGGAAGAGGTCGTGGAGGATGACATTCAACTGGTTTTAGGCCAAAGTCAGCAGACAAATCCAAAGTGGAGTGTTTTAGATGCCACAGATATGGGCATTACAAATCTGAATGTCGAACTAATTTGAATAAACAAAGAGTTGAAAGAACTAACTTTGCTGAAAAAGAAGAAGAAGTATCTCTTTTGATGGTGTGCCATGAGAAGGAAGAAACTCAACCAAACATGTGGTATCTCGACACTAGTTGTAGCAATCACATGTGTAGAGACAAGAAAATGTTTTTTGATCTAGACAAAACGTACAACAACACCGTAAAGTTTGGTGATAATTCCACTGTGTCGGTGATGGGGAAAGGAACAGTGGCAATTCATCCAAAAGGGACTTCGGTACAAACTATCTAAAATGTATTGTATGTCCCTGAATTGAAGACTAATCTGTTAAGTGCTGGTCAGCTGCAAGAGAAGGGATATGAAATCTCTATTAAAGGTGGGATTTGTAGAATCCAAGATGAGAAGCTGGGTTTAATTGCTGAAGTCAAAATGACGGGCAATCGGATGTTTCCATTGTATCTCCACAACACTACAAATTCATGTTTCTCTGCAAGATTGAAGGAGGAAGCTTGGTTATGGCATTTTCGCTATGAGCATCTTAATTTCGGTGGGTTGCGAACACTATATAAAAAAGAGATGGTGGATGGTCTTCCTCAAATCTCTACTTCTTTGGAAATTTGTGAAGATTGTGTTGTTAGCAAGCAACATCGTGCTCAATTTCCACAAAGAAAATCGTGGAGAACAAAAAGTCCATTGGCGTTGGTTCATTCAGATATTTGAGGACCAATATCTCCAATTTCCAATGGAGGTAAACGGTATATCATTACCTTCATCGATGATTTTAGCCGGAAAATTTGGGTGTATTTTTCGCAAGAAAAATCTGAAGCTTTTGCGGCTTTCAAGAACTTCAAAGCACTTGTTGAAAAGGATGGAGGAAATCAAATAAAGGTCCTTCGCACAGATCGTGGTGGAGAGTACAACTCGCTTGAGTTTACAGATTTTTGTATGAAGCATGGGATCAAGAGACAACTTACAGCAGCCTATACACCACAGCAAAATGGCGTATATGAGAGGAAGAATCGTACCATTCTGAATATGGTGCGAAGTCTCTTGAGGGGAAGTGGAATTCCAAAAAGTTTCTGGCCTAAAGCAGTCAATTGGAGCATTCATATTTTAAATAGAAGTCCCACTCTAGCTGTTCAAAATATGACACCGGAAGAAGCATGGAGCGGCCAAAGACCTGCAGTAGATCACTTCAGGATTTTTTGGTGTATTGCCTACGCCCATGTTCCTGACCAAAAGAGGAAGAAGCTAGATGACAGGGGACTCAAATGTGTTTTTCTTGGCATTAGTGATCAATCTAAAGCCTATAAACTTTATAATCCTATGACCAAGAAAATCATTATCAGCCGTGATGTGATATTTGATGAAGAACAAACTTGGCCGTGGGGTGAACAAGGTATTGGTAAGCAAATTCCAACGAATTTTGAAGATGAAAATGGGTTGGTGCAGCAATCCACAACAACCCAAATCGCCATAGGCAGTGTCCAATGTATAGCAGCAGCTGTGGAACCTGAAGATCGGCCTCATCGTGTTCGACGGAGGCCTGCATGGATGAGTGATTATGAAGTAACAGGAGTTGATCAATATGAAGATCCACTTATCCATTTTGCTTTGTTTTCAGATTGTGATCCAACAACTTTTGATGAAGCAGTACAAAAAGAAAACTGGAGGATAGCAATGGATGAAGAAATTGCAGCTATTGAGAGGAATAACACTTGGGAGTTAACAGATCTTCCAAAAGGACACAAAGCAATCGGAGTCAAGTGGGTGTAGAAGACAAAATTGAACAAGAATGGTGAAGTTGATAAGTATAAGGCGCGCTTGGTGGCGAAAGGCTACAAGCAGGAATTTGGAGTGGATTACAAAGAAGTATTTGCACCTATAGCAAGACTTGACACAATCAGATTGGTAATTGCATTAGCAGCGCAGAATTCATGGCCTATCTTCCAATTGGATGTGAAGTCAGCATTCTTGCATGGTGATCTTCAAGAAAATGTATTTGTTGATCAACCTTCTGATTATGTGAAGCTCGGTAGTGAACATAAAGTTTATAAATTAAAGAAGGCACTATATGGGTTAAAACAAGCTCCCCGAGCTTGGTATAGTCGCATTGATGCCTATTTCTTGAAGAAAGGTTTTAGAAAATGTCCATATGAGCATGCACTCTTTATAAAAATTGGTTATGGTGGAAAGTTGCTTCTTGTATGCTTATATGTGGATGATCTTATTTTTACTGGGAGTGATAGTGTCATGTTTGACAAATTCAATGAGTTTATGATGGATGAATTTGAGATGACTGATCTTGGATTGATGCATTATTTTCTAGGCATAGAAGTTATTCAATCTGCAGCTGGAATCTTTATGTGTCAAAAGAAGTATGTTCAAGAGATTTTGGACAGGTTTCAAATGAATAATTGTAACCCCGTGACTACTTCAACTGAAGTTGGATTGAAGCTCTTGAAAGATCCTTATGGAAGCAAGGTGGATAGCACTCTCTATAAGCAGATTGTTGGAAGCCTGATGTATTTGACAGGGACAAGACCAGATATCATGCATGATGTGAGCCTTATAAGCAGGTATATGGAGCACCCAACTGAGTTACATTTACAAGCTGCAAAAAGGATTTTTCGCTATTTGCAAGGAACTAAAAAATTTTGGGCTGTTCTATAAAAAGGGAGAAAAATCAGATTTATTTGGGTTTACAGATAGCGATTATGCTGGAGATGTTGATGATAGAAGAAGTACTTCAGGGTATGTATTCATGCTTGGTTCAGGGGCGGTTTCATGGTCTTCAAAGAAGCAATCAATTGTTACTTTATCAACAACTGAAGCAGAATTTGTTGCTGCAACTTCATGCGCTTGTCAAGCCATATGGTTACGGAAGATTCTTGAAGAGCTTCAGTTCAAACAGCAAAAAGCAACTATAATCTATTGTGACAACAGCTCAGCTATCAAGCTGTCCAAAAATCTAGTTCTACATGGGAGTAGCAAGCATATAGATGTGAAGTACCACTTCTTAAGAGATCTTACAAAGGATGAAGTAGTTGAGCTAGTTATCTGTAGAAGTGAAGATCAAGTGGCTGATATATTCACCAAGCCCCTAAAGTTGTCCATGTTTCAGAAGCTGAGAAAGCTCTTTGGTGTTCGTTTGTTGGATATTCCAAATTGAGAGAATGTCCTTTAAACCGATTGTTTGCAACATCAGTTTAAGGGAGGGAATGTTGAATGAGTCAATGTTTCTGGTTTGTTTTTATGTGTTGATAGTCTATTATGTGGATTGGTTGTTGTACGTGTGAAGTTAGTGGGCTATGGTGGTTACTTGTTTTTGTAAAGCCTATATAAAGGCTATGGCATCAGTTTTTTTTTATATGTGTGGGTGTAAAACAGACGGTTCCTCTGTTTTTGTGATATCTCCTCTGTTCTCCTCTGTTTTACTGCTGCTCTTGTGCATATCTGCACATCTGCATCTCCTCTGGTTTTTAAAAGGACGATCAGTGGCCAAAGGGGGGAAGTAATATTCAATTGTACTTGAATAATTTTGGTGTGTTAGTGTGGGTGTGTGACGGCTACGGATAACGCCTAGACATGATCTAATCGATGAAAGGAAAGCATTTCATTTCAGTAAACTTCAGTTGAATATAATTGGTCCAATTTGTTACCATATTAAAATTTGTCAGAAAGTAGGCATTAACATTCCATCATTCCGAATTTTTATATTGTTTATGATTTTATTTAGTCACTATATGATTAATTATCAATTGTGAAATCTTCCGATGTTGTGGGGATCAATTATGTTCCTGAGTAAGGAATGAAAGAAATAATTTTTGGAACTTTTTCTTGTTAAGAAATTAATTAATTTCTTATGATTTTTAAATATAATTAATGTGGTTACTTAACCAATGTGGTTACAGGAGTCAATTGATCATGTCCGTTTACATTAAAGATGAGATTACATAGGATTTTGACACGTGAAACAACCATTGAAGCCTATTTTACTAGGCTCTTGTACTATATATAGATATTAGATATTAGTTTAAGAACTCTATTCTTTATTGTTAATTTGGAAACTTTGCGGAACATCATCAAAGTGACGAGAAACACTTCCAATGCCTGTATATAAGAGAATAAGAGAAGCTAATGCGTGCATATAATGTCGCCTGGGTTTATATTGTCTGTGATTAAACAATAAACGGTATCAATGGTAGTCCTTATATAAGAAGAGAATGAGGGAGAAGATATTGTCAACTATTCCAAGTTCGACTACTCAAGGATTAAAGTTTAGTCAAAGTTTCAGAGGCGTGCGCCTCTCCTAATTTACATTGGTAAGCTCGACGTCGATCGCTCTCTGAGGGCACCCTTCTTCTACACGATCAGGAAGTCCTTGCTCAGTAGATGGCATGCCTTGCTCATTGGTCAAGACGTCGTTTTGGGTGGAGTCGCTCGACAAAATTGGAGGGAAATGAGTGTTTTCTAACGTTTCAACAGCTGCAATCTCATTGCCGCCATCATTCATAACTCCATCCCTAAATCTGCCCTTCCTAAAATTATGGGAATTGGCATCTCTTTGGTAAAATCTTCTTCCTAATTCAACAGTCTTCTCCCACAATGAACCCGAAGAACTTGTTACTTCCTGCCAATTTCTTTTTATAAACATAACCATGAAAATGAGGAGAGCAGAAATTGCAGCAGCTCCAGCAATCAGAAATAGACCCCAAAAACTGTCGAGACCCAGGCTGTCGGATGAAACCGAGGAAGTTGAATTCTGGCAGTTGGTTTTGGATGTAAGCCACGCATTTTCAATTTCTGTCATTTGAGGCCCTTCAGTCACATTGAGGATTGCTCGCGAAATATCTGGTACCAGTGGAGACCCTTTGGGGAAAACCTGTAAACCGAAAAGAGCTGAACATGAGATTTTTTTTCAAACAAAGTATTAACCACTTAACCTAATACTTGAAAAATTGGAGGATTTCCTCTTTTAGCTAGAATTGAGGGATCGAGGACTGTACAAAGCCAAATCCAGCAGTTTTGAATGCTGGAATCATGGTATATTTGTTGCAATATTCTGAAAGTATAAGTTTTAGGTAAGGGACTTCATGAAATGCTGCTGCGATCCCGCCTTTTGCACTTCCATTGGAAAGAAGTGCATCACATTCTTCAGGAGACCGATAAGATATAAGTCTTGAATCATCGAATTTCATTTCCTTTAGCATTCCATAAACGAAAGAGTTATGTTGGTAACCCACGTTTTTTCCACTTTTTAGGAGTTGATCCACATCAGTCACAGTTGGTTGAAGATTTTGCACCACCAAAAGAGAGCTCAAGCTTGCCGTATAACTTTGCGTTAGTATAAGTACCACGAAAACCCACACAACCACAACAAATCGTGCTAAGTTGCTGAGCACTTTCTCCCCTGCAATCCAAATTAAGGCTAACTACATTAATTCTCCTACAATAATATGTGAATTTCAATGTTCGATTTATCTATTAAAGTGAAAGGTGATTACTTTGTGCAAAGACCACGGTTGAAAAGGAGAACCAGAAGCTCGTGCCAACTTGATGCGTGGCTGGACCTCTGAAGTCTTCGTTAATTCGATGTTCGAGAGTCCATACAACCACTGCTATAAACACAAAGAAGCATACAGTGGTTAGCCAAAGGTCCCAAGTGAGCGGCTTCAAGAAAACCCAAGCCTTCTTGCTCGTGTCGTCCTTGTATGGCACGAGCATTGCACCCCCTGATTCCGTGTATGGTAAGGTGAAATCCACATACAATGATCTGTTTGCTATGATTGTTGTATCACCCACCACTGCATCATAATTCTGTTTCAACAAAAGGAACGGAAATGTTTTCTTTGTCAACAACATTAGAGCATAGTAATTTTCAACATGTATTCCAACAAAATCAAGCACTTGCAATGAGCTCACCTGGTTAAATACTCGATCGATCATGTCATTGTAACTACCAGCGCTACTTCCATTAGGCAAGGCAAATGGAATAAGGTCATACGCCACGGCATAAGGCAATTTTTCTATGACGGCTTGAAAGATGTCAATACAATAGCCAGTGACTTGGGCTGTATTTGTGCTAGGATCTCGAGTCACCTTCACGAATTGATTAAAACCATTCTTCACGGGAACTAAGATTTTCAACCTCTTTCCATTTGTGGGAATCTCCCAACCCTTAGGAACAGAGGTTGAATCTCCCGGCCATATTATTGATCTGAGATTACTTTTCAAAGTGGAATATTTGCTTGTGTTGACTGAACTCAAATCTCTTTGCAGCCCATTGTCTAGCGTCCAAAACCCAATCCCTCTTGCTGCATTTCCATTGATATTGACAATCTGGAACGCTGATGATTCTAGTTGCCCATCAACTAGGCCAAAATTTCCAGCAAGGCCCGTAAATGTCGTAGTGCCTAGTTCTTGGAGAAGTTTATTACCATTTTGAGATATCCCAATATTGTCGAGATCTGTCGCACCTGTTGAAGCCTTCAACATCTGGAAGGTAGAATTGGCCGCACCCATTTCCTCGACAGCCATTGCTAGAGCCCGAGCAGCGTCATAAGCCCTATACCCGAAAATGTTCAACGTAGGATTAAGGATGGATGGATTGTCTTGTTGGAATTTCATCTTCCATCGGACCATGAAATTGTCCAGGTTTGGCGTATCTGGGATATAAGTCTTTATGCCTAGTACTCCTTGCATCGAGCTAGCGACAACAGATGAATCCACAGAACTTAAAAGGTCAGTGATTCCATTAGTCAAGATCCATACGTAACCTTCGCTCATCATTCCCACCTCTTTTGCTTTTGCCAATAGTCGAGAACCGAGAGCAGGTAACATGTGCACGATGAACACCCTCGTTTGCATCGTCATTAACTTGTAGAGTTCCTGTAGGATTTGATCGTCCGTGGCCGAAGGAGAAATAAGACTCCTATAGGAAACTCGCGTGTCGACTTCTTCCAAAGCATCTGCAAGAGAAGGTATGATGCCTTCTCCAAACTGTCCATCCACATATATGAGGACCAATTCTTTCCAGCCAAAAGCTTGGATGACCGCACTTATGGCATTCACTTGGGACGAGTCATTTTGTGTGGCTCTAATGAAGTAAGGACTCCGAATCGAACTGAGGGATGGACTAGTAGCAGAGAAAGAGATGATGGGCACATGAGACTTGTTTCCAAGGTCAATGATGAAGTCTGCTTGCAAGGAAGCTTCAGGGCCTATTATGGCTTGGACTTGTTTATTCTTTATCAAATCGAGTGCTGCAAGGGTGAACCAGAAAGACGGTGTAACAATACGGCAGATTATGGAAATTCGTATTGGGAAAGGCATAGTATCGATCAGAAAAGTCAATGAAAACTTGATGCAGTATTATAGCAGTAGAAATATATAAGAAAAAGGAAAATAGGAGTTTGAAGTTGTCAAGGAAATTGTAGTTGATATTATTTAAAGATACAATCCTCTGACCTTATTGTAGGCATTTGGTTGTCGCCTTTAGAACAAAATAAAATAAAATAAAATAAGTGCATAAATTGGCTCAGAACGATTAAGTTGATTCTTCTCCATCGATGAGTTGACCTCTCTACCTCATGGCATAAAAAAATTGCACTCTAGAATCCAAGCCTCACATTTCAATTCTATGGCTTTTGTGAGGTCAGACCTTTTTTATTCTGTATTATAT
Organism: Eucalyptus pumila; assembly: GCA_016097595.1. NCBI lineage: Eukaryota > Viridiplantae > Streptophyta > Magnoliopsida > Myrtales > Myrtaceae > Eucalyptus > Eucalyptus pumila. The sequence continues at coordinate 26,555,830 of CM027848.1, forward strand.
ATCGGTTCTCTCAACATTCATATTAAACAGCTTTCATGTCTAAAAAATTATTTGGTCGATCTTGAAACTAAAATGTTTTTATTTTATTTTATTTCTCTATTAATAATACAACTTCTATGGAATTAATTAATCACTGACTCAACTAAACATGACTCGTTATTATAATATTTGGTTCAAAGAAATAATCAGCACAATCATGTAGAGATATCTACCCCATCAATATTCTTCCAAAAAAGAATTTGAAATCGTCTCTATCAATCGTCCGCACTAAAATGAATATTTTCTAATCTGAAAGGCAAAATAGTTTTATGCACTTTTCCGAAAAATGTTGGTATGTAGCATGCGTCTTTCACGAGACATTTGTAACAAGATTCATCTATCATTTAAATGCAGACATAACTTTGGAGAGTTATGCTACATTTATAGCAGGACAAGAATCATGAGAGAGCTACATATTCATCAAAGTCGTACAAAAATAAACAGAAGAGTTCCGACCCCATAAACACGTTCAAATTTTGACTTCAACTCGATCAATTCTATCCAAGTCGCCTTCTATTGGCTAGTGCAGACCTGCCAGTGGTCCATTGGCGATTTTTCATGATGACTTAAACAACAACAGTCTTTTGTTTGCGGATCGATTTTTAATGATCTTATTCACAAAACGATAATCTTCCGGTAATTTAGGGACAGCTAAATGATTTGGCAATAAGAACTTATTTTCAAAGTAGATGGTGATTGGCCCGGGTTAATTCACGAACGACATTTTTCAAAACAAGTTCTAGGATACATCTTTCGTTATCTACATTTCTCCGCATATATTCTTGTCACGGGGCAAAGTAATCTTTTATATATTCTCCACGCGAAAAGGCTAAAAAAAAAAAAAAAAAAAAAAAAAAACTGGAATTCACGTCGAAAGACAAAAATAGGTTTCGCCGTTTTAACTTATGGAGCGAAAGCATTATCCTTTTGGACATTTCGACTTTGTCATTCGTAGAAGTTCCAGTAGTACTATTTCAAAGGTGCTGCACCCCAAAACACAAAACCCCATGAAAAAAGTTATAGCAGATTAGAGATTTTCGATTTGTTTCCATTGTATCATAGCAATATCATTTCCGGTTTTAGCTTTCTGAAAGGTACACTCCAAGGAAGGAATAAATAAATTAAATTGTTCCACGGTCAAATGTTACGCTCGGAGACTATGAATCCTCTCAAGCTAAGCGGTCAAGCTGTCAGTCCAATATGACTGCAAGACTTGGGTGATTATATTGACATATTTCTAACTTCGAGACCCTCCTCATTCCCATTACGAAAGAGATCGAATGGAATCTTAAGTACCAACTTGATGTTATCTTTGATTTACAACCGACTTGAAAATAATGCTCGAAGATTTAACTGAGAACTCTTTTGAAATTTCATATAAATAGAATCTGAAATGTCCTTGTTATTGGCAAATACGTCATTACGAACATTAATTGGTTTTATCTTGCATAATACAAATAGTTGCATAAAATACTTTATCCTCTACGACAGGATGTGTATTAAACCAAAACCAAACCACTTCCAAGTTCAAGCAGAGATTAAACCATAAATGTTCGGTAAAAAGAAAGATTAATCAAACTTCCACACGATCAATAGAAGTACAAAAGTCTAAACCCAAAAACTGATGCCGTCATATAATTCTGGACGAGCATCATGAGCAGTCAGTGCATTAGAGAGAGAGAGAGAGAGAGAGAGAGAGAGAGAGAGAGAACCTGCAGCAGCAGCAGCAACCTCATCTTGTTTGGAATCTCTAACGTTGAGGACGAGCCTGGTCTTGTAGGAAGGGTTTGAACTATAAAAGTCAGAGAGAGACATTTTAATGCAGCTCAATCCCATCTTACCCACCCACTTCTCCAGATCAAGTACCACCCCAACGTTCACCGGGATCGTTGTTGCATTGTTGCTGTTACTGCTTTGCGCCACAGCGACCCAAGGGCCTTCACAGAAGGTCGTGAGGATTGCGAAAAAGGAGAGAGTCATAAAGAGGAGCTTTTCAGCATCGAAGGAAATTCTTGCTGGAAACATTGGAAAGTGTCTTACGAAAAGGCAAGTGTGAGTTTGTAAGAGAGGAGAAAGAGAAAGATACTCTGAGGACATGCTGACGCTGAAGATGTATTTATATTGTGGTAGAGCTTTGAAAAGTAAGACGATGCATTGACAGCTTCCATTCAAGGATTGCTCGACGTGGGCGGGACCCATCTGGGATTGCTCGACCTCCGGCGGTACCAACACTTCATCTTTTCTTTTTCCCAAGCTATTATTTTAGTATAAAGAATATCATAAATTCTTTAACCCCAAGATATAAGATTCAATGTCGAAATCTAATGAGCTCACCAAATTGGTATTACAGGCCCAGCAGAACCTTCTAAATAAATAAGTTAGGGCCCCCTTACGAGTTTCGTCATATTGGATGCTCCAGAAAATCTTTAGGACCCACTTTTGATATAAAACCAGTAAAGCCTTGTCTCATATAGCTAGTAAGAACATATAGACCAAGCTCATTTAGATCGTTGATCATGTTGGTCCCAAGGTATGACCCAAATAATTAATGTTTCAGTGATATTGGTGGAGATGATTTACAGCCATTCAATAGCTTCTCCTTAGAGAAGAAATATATCGCATGGTCCAATAGAACATGCAAACTAAGTTCATCTAGACCCTTGGTCACATGACTTTTATGTTCAAACCCAATTAATTAATAAATCATATAACATTATAACATATTATGTACCAATTGTGCAATAACTATTTTTTTTTTTATCTTAGTGGATAAAAAAGTGTGACATGTATACACCTATAGGTAACCCTAAGAATTCCACATGAGACGGTCTAGTTTGCTGTTTGCTCTGTCTTATTTTTTCTGAACCCCAGAGAAAGGTCATTGTTTGCGGGAGTAGGACATCTTTGATTAAACGTAGAAATTTGTCTTTATCCACCTCGTTTACCTTGACCAATTCAACGATAAAACCACACACGGCCATTTTCAACCCTCATGATTAATTCCTCCCCCACCGACCGACGCAAACCTGCTTGAATTCAATCATCAAGTCCCCAGAGACCAGTCATACGGTAGATTCAATTGGTACGTCAAGTTGTACTTTTTTTATAACTCAACACACTACTCAAGCTGAAGTTGAAGAGATAAGTCGGATACATCGTATTGAATGGAAACCTTTGAGCTTAGAATAGAAACAAAAAGTAAAAAATTCGAAAGCAGATGACGAAGTAGGTCTAGATCCAAACTTTATCACCTAATTACTCCAAGAATCACTAAGAATGAAACCCACGTATGATTATTGCTTAATAACATAGTAAGCTCGTCGAATCTTAGTGCAGATTAAGGAATTTTACTGCTACTACTATTATAATAATAATAATCATCATCATCATCATCATTATTGCTATTGTTGTTGTTATTATTGCTATTGTTGTTGTTATTATTGCTATTATTATTAGTATTAGTATTAGTATTATTGTTATTACTACTATCATCACCATCAGTAAAATTGGTTTCTATTGCATGTTGAGTGATATTTGAGAGTTTCCAAGAAATTGCGTGTGCATTAAAGTCAAACCTATTGACTTGGATTTCTCCCAATATTGTAATTGCTATATTGAGAATTGCGTTGTTCCGTATCCACCTAGCTTGGTAGGAACACAGACGGAGCCATTGATGACCAAAATGCAACCATTGATTGGGTACACTGCAAGCTTGGGTATTATGTCAACATATTTTGAGTGTATGTAATTTTGAGTGTATGTATGTGTATTATATATGTGTATATATATTCTATATAATATAACATTGACCCAGCAATTAATTCACAAATTATATATATAAAAAAATCATAAAGAGTGAAAACTTAATTTAGGAGAAGCTAAATAATTGGCCTCTTGGCTCTAGATACAAATCAGTAGAATAAGATTCTTAATATGTTTAGAAGGAGAGCTTAATCGTATCTAAATGTGATGGATGATGATGAGGGTGCGGATTCTCTCTATCGATAAACTCATTTGATGCATGTGAAAGCACCAGGTCATTACTTGCGAAGGAGTTTTTTGTTTATATCATTATTAGCCTTTGGTAAGCATTATAATTATATGATTAAATAATGACTTAGAAATTAATTAGCTCTAGTCAAATAGCTCTGTTCATATGCGGAGGCATTAACTGATTCTTAATGTACCATCCAATCTCGTCCATTGGATTCTATCTTAATTATTAAACAGGAAATTTTGTCGAATGGGCCAATTGTACGACTCATGTGGTAGACAACTAGAAAAATTTTCACGGGAAAATCTGTATCTTTTATGGAACTCAACAAGAATATTGAGTCCGAACAACAACTATCTAGTTGATACAATAGTCAAAGTCATATGATGGCTGTTATAGACTGGATGAATATTTAGAAACTAGTCCAAACTTTCTGGCTTTCACAGGTTTCCTTTTCATTTCGTTGTCCACGTGCTTGAGTAGTATAAATAAAATAATAGTAAAAAAAAAATGAAGAATAGAAAAACATAGTGCCCATGATTCGCGGGAATGTTCTAGGCCGTTTGATTTGGGGTTCTACACCACAAATCGCATTCCCATCACAGTCAACACTGTTACAGCCTAATTTTAGATCTAACTAGTATTGTAACGGCCTACTGACATGCATGATTACTAGCGACATTTTGGCAGCACGGCAATGTATCACGTAACTCAAGATCTTATTTCAACATTATAATGGTCTTGGAACATGTGTTTTTTTTTTTTTTTTACTAATTGAATAGGCAACATAATGGCGTAGCGTAGGCTTTCAAGCTTAACTTTTGCATTCCAAGGGCCTAAGAAAATGCGGTAAGTCTACTCAAATGGCAACATAATGACGTATTCTATATGTTATGATTCTAGATAGACATTACGATGTCTTGGCATGCATTTCTATTGAAAAATGAAAACAAGGGATTGAAACTTATCTAAAAGCGCGAGAAGTTTCGGTACAGAAGAACACGTGAACACCAGAGAATCACGAGGACCGAACTCAATTTGAGAGAATTTCAAGGGCAAAAGGATGAGGGAGAGACTCACCATCGCTGAAGATAAGGCATGGCTGCCTTGAGATGAGGGCAGGCACACTTTGTGTCGACATGTGCCCGCCTCGTCTCGAGGCCAGCATGCCTGGGTCAAGGCTCACTCTTTCCGAGATCGCATACCCTCCGTCCGAGATTGATTCGTGCGACTTTTACACTTCCAGAGTGTTTTGAGTTGACCTTTCCAATGAGCCCAATATTGCTCGGTGGAGTCGTGAAATCACGGACCCGAGATTTCAATTTATATCGGGTTTTAGGCTTGGTTCTGTAAACTAAGCACCGTTTCAAAGACTCCTCATTTTAAAAGTCATCATTGACCATAACTTAGGGGTATGGAAAGTTCCATCCGATTTTGATACCTTTAGGTACAGTTTCGGCCTTTGAGACCTTTTTCAAGTTTCGGAAGGTACCATCGAAATTTAACTGGCGACTACTTCCTCATCCAACATCAGTTCGGAATGCTTGCGATCATGAGTTTCAGGATGTGGAATCAAAATCGGGAAATGGCAAATTTACGTGATATTGCCTTCGAGACTTCCTCAAGCGTTGGGTTGCTGTGAAGGAAATTCCTCTTTGATTTAGGCAATTATTTTCCAAAGAGGGCGATGCCCTTTGTGGCGACGCACTCACCTTTTCAGCAGTAGTAAAAGGCAATTCCTATGGGACTTTCCATGAAAGCAATGTAGTGACTTTCTCACTAAGATTCGGCTTCGATGCATCCGATAGAAGCATTCGCATCTGCCATTTTTAAACCCTGCTTGCCAAGTTTAACTTGAAGTTTTGCACAAAAATCTATGAATTTGAATCAACCTATTTTATCCCCCTAGGTTGCATTGCTAGACTCAACAGATTTAGTATACAAAAAGTATTGCATGGGGCATAATTCATGAAGGCATAACCCAATTAACTCCATTGCTTTCGGGAAACAATTCAGGAAGCAATTCGGCAAGGAAATGTTAAGTTTATTGATGACAAAGGACAAGGAAAAATGGAAGTTGACACCGACCCTTTTTCTCAAAGTGGTCCGTATTGCATTGGCTATATTTGAAGACAGAACAAGTTGTGCTAACAATGCTGACAGGATATCGAAGCAGGCACCTATATTGAGGTAGGAGGAATTTGAAAGTGAGATGGCAGTTTGGTCAAGGTAGAAAAGGTTGGTTACCAACCCACTCCCCACACGTACCCATGAGGCTTATAGGCCAAGCATATTCGACGGAGTTAGTTTCTTGAAGAAAGGCCCTGGTGAGAAAGAAGTTCCTCGAGCAGCGGTATGAAGAGGGTAACTCTAATGGAGAGTATGATTTCTATGTGATTTACTCGGTCTCCGATGGCTTTGGACCTCTCTCATCACAAAACTAGTTCAAAGAATGAGGTATTTCCTCACATTTATTAACCAACCACCAGCCCATTACACAATTAATGTGGAACGACCTCAACACTCTTTGACATCGACATCAAAGCTACCCTAACTTTCAACTCACTTTCAGATTTTTCACCCAACCTTTTTGTAAAGTATGAAAGTTGAACCCCATATTCGAAACTAAACCATGCCTACCCCCAATCACCTTGAGAAGATGAGGAACCAAACTCCTAATCTCCCTCTTCCCATAGGGGAAAAGTAACCACTGAGGCACAATTGTCAAAGTCTCCGCATTGACGAGCCCTAAATGACATCGAGGATATTTTCCTACAGGATGCAAAGAAAGAGGAAGATATCCAGACGAACGAATCAGGACTTTTGGCGAAAGGCCAGAGCCCATGGGCTTTTCTAGGCAAGTGACAGAAATTCACACTTCTCTCTCTTGTAATCCTCACGTCTTCTTGCCCATTTAGTCAACTTTTGAAATTTCTCCAAACCAAGAGCAAAATCACTTTCTTTTCACTTCAATTTTTTCCTCAAATCCAAACTATTTCCCCCAAATCCATTCATTTTCAACCCCAAACTCTTAAACCCTAGGTTTCACCTAAATCCTCCCTTTCTTCCAAAAATTTCGATCAAAGGAGTCAAAGTGATTGGCCGCAAGATTTAGATTAAACAAGAAGCAAAGAAAAAAATAGATCCAATAAGAGATGTTTTAGAGGCAAAGCTTATATTTGTCTACTAAATAGGTAACTCGAATGATTGCCTTTCTTATTCATCATTTATCTGCCATCAACATCCTTTTCATATCAAGCATTTATCTTAGCATACGCTGGACTTAGTTGGCTGTGGAAGAGCTCCCTAAGGACTATTCGAGAAATCAAATATTGGTGCTGAAATTTCAATGCAATTCCCTACAACATTGCTTTTGTGTATGACCATGATGTTCGATTTGCTAGTTGTTCTAGCGGATCCACATGGGTCACCACACCCTAGGACTTTCCTCGTGTGTGTGTCAGACATAAAGTGCAAGTTCAATACTCTATACTATAAAAAAATAATAATAATTTCATATTTTGAACCCTCACTTAGATTTAGACTCGTGTCTTACCTAATTCATGAGATTAGTGGAGTATTTTATGGATTTGGGATTTTACCTAACTAAAGTAGGCTTCCTCATCATTGAAAGAAAAAGTACGTTTTGAATAAGTTAACCTACATGGTATTAAATTTCTTTTTGACCTTCGAAATCCAAATAATAACTAGCCCAAATATAGAATCGTTCCTATTTATTTTTTTTCTCTATTGATAATTCTTATGTATGAGAGCAAAGTCCCAACTATTTTGAGACCTATGAAACATCTTATAATGTCCCTCGAATTGGTGAAATCCAGACCTGTGCCAGAGACACTTGCACACAGATAATTATGCTTGATTTCTCTTACCGAGCAAGGAACTTTTTTTTCATCGCGTGATTATACTCTGCGATGTTTGGCACAAATATATTTCTCCATCGCTCTTCCTCGTTTTTTCCCTTTTGTGGGCAGTAAATCATACAGCTTGCAATTCAAAGGCATTAGTTATCTTCGAACTGATCCAGCAAAAGGACATTGTTTGGCATCAGCTTCAATTTTCCTTTCTTTTTTACTTCAATTCTTCCTTTCTCTAGCAGGAACACTTGATAAGCGACATTCACTTCCCTAAAACTTGTGTGGTCTTAAGACCTCCCAACATTACGTAGGCCCTCCATCAAACTCGTATGAATTGATTTGTCGTGTCACCAAGAATTTGTCGTGTCACCAAAAGATATTTCTCAGGGTTTTGGTTTTTAATTTGTTTTCCTAAGGTTAATTTTAGTTGTATTTGGTGAAAAAAGAAAAAAAAAATCTTTGTAAGTTTGTATTTGATGGGGTAGGAAGGGTGATAAAAGGTCTTTCATCCAAGCAAAATAGTATATGCACGGAACATCAGTCAATTATTGTTGTGATCACATTTTTCAGACATGGAGTTCGTGCATTCTTGATAAATTTTTATAAAAAAGAAAAAAGAAAAAAAAAGAAATTTAGCATTTTCCCACCTAATTAATAGTTATAAATCATTCTAACCCTTAGTTGATCAGTTACCTTGTGTGTGTGTTGGGGGGGGGGGGAATGTGGGTTTCATTAATCATATAATGGGGTTAAAGGTGGATTTCATGTATAAAATAATGTTTAGCATACACTTATTAAATTTATTTGTAAATATATTAATTAATTAGTGGAATTCATGTATAAAATAATGTTAAGTGTACATTTATTAAATTTATTTGTAAATATATTCATTAATTACTAAAATTATGTTATTCGGTTAGTAGTTAAAAAGCAGATTTATGTGTGTAAATATGTTAGGGTGTAAGCGAGCCAAGCTACTCATAAGCTACTCGAGTTTGACTAGTAGTTCAATTCAGAGATCACTAGAAATCAGCTCGACTTTTTTGTCGAATTTGAGTCGAGCTTGAATGGTTTGAGTACTTAAATCTGGTCAAGCTAATGCCGAAAATACTTGCAAGACTCAAGCAATTGACTAGGTTACTTCTTTTTTCTTTTCTTTCTTTTTTTGGTTGGAAAACAAGCCTAGTTGAGCGGTAGAAAAACTAGAATCTGAGCACAAGCGTGAACTAAGTTTGATCTCCCTATATCGCATATCGACTAACTGAGTAGAGAGTAGAGTTGAAATTGAGCTTATTGAAGACCAATCCAAGCGAGCTCGAACAGACTTCCTATATTAGGGTTTAAATATCCTAATTGAGTTATACTCAAGTATTCAACCATGTCAAATCGGCTCAACTAGATTATATCGTTAAGGCATGGCACCCAACACATATTCAGTACCCCTTCCTAGTATTTTTTTTTTTTTTTTGGGTCTAGTCTTATCCTATTATCTATTTTACAAGTCACTGCGTGCACTATGTGTTATGCGTAGCTTATGAAACCTTGCTCCCTTACTCACACATCTCTAGCCTAATTTCTCAAGAAGATGAGAAATCGAACTCCCAACCTCTCCAGTAATCTAGACCTTGACTTTAAGACTCAAATTAACAGATCATTTTGGCATGCTCGACCCGGATGTGTCAAGGCCTATGGTCAACTTGCCAAAATAAGACAGCGAACCCTAGTGGGAAGCCAACCTAACTTTCAACAGGAAAGAAAGATCATCGCGGGCTGGACTTTGGATGGGAAAGACCGGTTGAACCACGGTTCTGCGTCACTATGAAGTTTTCTTTCTTTCTCTGTCTTTTTGTGCTTTTGGCCACTCCATCCCGTTGGTGAGGTTCAAGAGTCGTTGCCTCAGTTGCTGGTGTTTGGTCAAATCAAGGACACAGCCATGTGAAAAATAATAGGAGGTACTGGTCGATAAGTCAATTTAAAGACACTCTGTGAAGCACGGATCTACCTAGTATGCGCCATTTTTTTTTTTTTTTTTTTTTTTTTTTTTTTTGAGCAAAAGATTACATATTATCATTCAAGACGCGGAGCGCTACTGTACTTGACTATTCGACGATAATCATTTCGAAAGAAATGATGGGGTGTCTACCTCAACCCCCACCGTCAGTGATGTTCAAGTAGGGTTGCCTCAGTGGTTGGTGATTGGTCAAATCGAGGACTCCGCTTGACATAATGAAACATTGTACTGCGATCCTATCCACGCATTGACAAGACAGGCCCAACAAACTGTTGGCATTTAATTCTTCTGTGGAAAATCTTCAACCAAGGCAAAAGAGCCTATTCACATGACTCCGTTCATTGCACCATATCTCGTGGTTTGATGATTAAAGAAAAATTTATAATGTTCAAATCCTTTGTATTCATGTTCTAACCGATGCATTAAAAAGAATACTAGAGGACGATACTAAGTTCTTAAGACATGCATCCATAAGATATGCTAACTGATGTAGCATGCTTTTATTGGATGGTAAATATGACTCGCCTGTTTAAATGTTTATACAAGTCGCATGTCATATCTTTTGTTACACTACTCATTCAGACAGCAAATTCCTCAACATTGCTTGAAAAATGGTGAATTTCAGGGTGGTTACTAAAGTTTCAGCGTGATTTGTAATTACATCGTCGAATCTTGATTTCAATTACCAAATATATTAAAATTGACTTTCATGCTATTGATAAATTTTAACAAAAAGCATTGTTAATTAGCTTACTAATAAAAAAGACAACAACAATAAGTCACTATTTTATATAAATCATATAGTACAAAACGCTAAGTTTAACCATAACAAGTTGGAGGTCACATGAAGCGAGAATCTCCTCCTTGCACGTGTTTCGCAGCCGGACCGTCGTGCAAATCATCTTCATTCACTAAATTCTGAAAAGGCGTCGGTAGAAATTGGAAAAACGATGGAGAAAAGTCGAAGGGGCTCTATATCTCGAAGTGAAAAGCCACTCCATGCCAAACTATATTCTATGACCATGCGAAGAAGTCTCCTCAGTATATAAACCTTGATTTAAAAAATATAAAGGTTCAATCCGTCCGTAGAAATCATTCCTAGCCAAATGGCAATTTGCTTGTAAAATACGTAAAATAGAGCAAATATGGTCAGTACCGAAAAACTTCAGACACACAGTCTTACCCATCTTTGATTTGAAGATTACAATAACCATTGTAGAAGTCTTTGTATAAAACCTTTTTACTCCAACCAAGTATGCTATAATTACCTCCTTTTAAAGGCAATTTTTTTTATACAAGTACACTGAAATGTAGAGCATCCGAATTTAACCTTGTTATGTATAATTTTATGAAAGAATATGTTCACTAGAAATCCTAAAACTTGTTACACAAGTACGATTGAATCATAAATTTTGCAAAAAGTGCAATAAAATCTTTTCATTAACACTGTTGACATAACTAACGAAAAATGTTGACATTGTATTTTTAAATTAATTTCTATTTTCCACATGATATTTTTATTATTTTTTATTCAAATCATTTTTAATTAGAAAAAAAAAACTAAAAAAAGAAAAGCTAAAATTTATTATATAAACAAAATTGTAAAAATGGAAAATGGCAAGGCTCACGAATAGTCCCTTTTGCCACCGCAACCCATTACAAAAGGGGCTTACGGAGATCACATGCTCTCATCCGAGTAAGTGGTGCCTCTCTAACCTTAGGTGAGGTCTGGCAACCCTCATTAGGCTAAGGCTCAAGCACCCAAATCTTAGTGACACCAGCCATCAATTGAGATTGGCAACAATTGCTCGCCCTAGGTGAGGCCTTATCGGCCCTAGGCAAGGGTCGTTGGCCCTTGCCAGGCCAGACCAAGGGCGACGCCAATGCTCGCTTGGGGCTAGTGAGGACCAATGAGGCCTCACCCGAGCCTACGAGGCCTCGCCCTAGCGGGCGATTATTGGGCCAACGCCACTCAAATCTAGGCACACTCACCCAAGCCTAGCTAGGGCCATTGGCCCTTCGTGCAAATGGCTGATGGAAGCGCCACTAGACTATCATTCTCTCTTTTTTCTTTTAGTTTTGTTTCTTTGATAAAATTGTCGGTATTCTTTTTTTAGTTTTTTAATCTAATTTAAATAAAGATTTAAATAACTAATAATAAAAATGTCGCGTCAGTATTTTTCATTAATCAAATTAATGATGTTAACAAATTGACTTAATTGTACTTTTTATAAATTTTAAGGCTCATAATAAATTTTATGATTTTTAGTGAGCATATTCCTTTTATAAAGTGAAAGACTTTTTAAAAGATCCGAATTTAGTTTTTAAAAAGATCCGCAAGAAACAGGTCTGGCCTGCAAACTAAATTCAACTTTCAGCATTCCTTATAAAATGCATCTGCTTTTTATACAGGTAAAATGCATCTGCTTACACTTGACTAAAACAGCACATTCCTCTCAAGATTTTCCCAATCCGCCAATCCCCAAAGCCACCCATCATGGAAGAGCAGGCGGTGGTTCTGTATTCTGCACCGGCCATCGGCCACCTCACGCCCATGGTGGAGCTGGGCAAGCTCCTTCTCACTCGCCAACCTTCCCTCTCCATCCACGTCCTCCTCCCCAACCAAGCCTACGAAGGCGGCTCCATCTCCTCCTACATCGCCGCCGTCTCCGCCACCCACCCTTCCATCACCTTCCACCACCTGCCTCCCACCTCCCTCCCTCCCGACTACTCCACCACCTCCCCGCACCTCGAGACCCTCGCCCTCGAGCTCCTCCGCCTCAACAACCCCAACGTCCACCGCGCCCTCGTCTCCATCTCCGAGACCCACCGCGTCCGGGCCCTCGTCATCGACTTCTTCTGCACCAACGCCCTATCGGTCGCGCGCGACCTCGGCATCCCATGCTACTACTTCTTCAGCTCCTCGGGGGGCGGCTTGACCGTCTTCCTCAGCTTGCCCGTCCTCCACAGGACCACCACCAAAAGCTTGAAGGACCTCGACACCGACACCGACACCGTCCTCCGCTTCCCCGGCGCGCCGCGGTTGCTGCCTTCCGACATCCCCGAACTGGTGCAAGACCGCAACGACCGGGCCTACGAGCTCTTGCTGGAGAGCGCAACGAACATGCTGATGGCGTCCGGGATTATATTGAACACGTTGGAGAAGCTCGAGGAGGAAACCGTGAAAGCCATCCGGGACGGCAAATGCGTGCCCGACGGGCCGACCCCTCCACTTTACTGCATCGGGCCCCTGGTCTCGAGCGGGGATGGCGGAAAAGCCGGGAGCGGCGGCGGCCCAGGCAACGACAAGCCGGAGTGCTTGACATGGTTGGACTCGCAGCCGAGAGGAAGCGTCGTGTTCTTGAGCTTCGGGAGCCTTGGGGTGTTCTCCGCCGAGCAGCTGAAGGAGATAGCGACGGGGCTCGAGAGGAGCGGCCACCGGTTCATATGGGTGGTCCGGAGCCCGGCCACCGGCAAGGGCCATAAGGCCGTCTCCACGGCGGAGCCGGACCTGGGCGCGCTTCTCCCGGAGGGGTTTTTAGAGCGGACCGCGGGGAGGGGCTTCGTCGTGAAGTCGTGGGCCCCGCAGGTGGCGGTGCTGAACCACGGCGCGACGGGCGGGTTCGTGACCCACTGCGGGTGGAACTCGGTGCTCGAGGCCGTGTGCGCGGGGGTGCCGATGATCGCGTGGCCGCTCTACGCGGAGCAGCGGCAGAACCGGGTGTTCATGGTGGAGGCGATGAGGGTCGCGCTGCCGATGGAGGAGGCGGCGGGGAGGAGCGGTCGGTGAGCGCGGCGGAGGTGGAGCGGCGGGTCCGAGGGCTGATGGGGCCGGAGGGCAAGGCCATCAGGGAGCGGATGCAGCATCTCAAGCAAGAAGCGCAGGCAGCAATGAATCCCGGCGGGTCGGCTCAGGTCACGTTGGCTGAGTTAGTGCAGTCATGGAACATCGCTTGAGCTTTTGCCTTTTTCCATCGTTTCTTTTCTTTTTCTTTTTCTTTTTTTTTTTTCAATCTTTTTCTCTTCATGCTTTAAAAAAAAAAAAATGCGCTGCAAGTGGTCAAACGCTAAGCTGCAATAGGTCCAGAAAAGTATCTATGGAGTGCACGCTCGAAAGCCTAGAGAAAATTCTAGTAACTAGAAAAATAATAATGGGATTTGATCCTTTGCGCCGATCCCTTTTTTGACTTAATTCTTAAACTACGTTTCACGGGACATGTGTTCTGGTTTGGTTGGTGGGGGTCGGTTCGCTAATGACATGTAATCCCGGGGTATGAAAGAAAAGAACGCATTTTGACTATATTGCTAAAGCCGATGTATTATTAGGGACCGCAATTACAATAATCTTGTCGTTATGCTATCGCGATGGTTACAAACGGCCCTTATTTCGCCACAGTGCCGTCGAATGATGTCATGTGGATAATTTAGAGTTTGTTGCGTTTTAGTGAGCGAATGATGAAGGTCATATGCATTATTTATGCCGAGGTCGTGACAAAGTGCATAGGTACCCATCAAGAGCGTGAAAAAGTCATCGGTGCTCTGGAGTCTAAATGTCCGCAAATCATTTGAATATCCTAATTTATACTCGATGTTCATTCCAATGCAATAATTTTTTTTTTGATCATTTAAATATTATATAATTTTTCAATCAATCACCTAACTATCATAATTATTTAAAAATGTTCACAATAAGTGACATGCTACATTGGATTTTCAGCATTTTGATGAACGTTTTTAAAAGTTTTCACATTTAAATGACTAAATGAAAGTTATGGCACTCCGATGAAATGTATTTTAGAAGTTGTGACATTTAAGTGATAAAAAAAGGTTATGGTGATCAAGTGAGGATACAAAAGTTATAACACTTGATAACACTTGTGATGTCCTTATTTTGATGTTTGTGCTACCCAAGCAATAGTTTAATTTAGCCATGATTAGTATGATTATTGCAATTGATTGAAATAAACGAGGCACCCAAACTTAGCCGAACATTAATTGTGAACTTGATGGTAGGTGATGTACTTCAACCGAGAACTTCCTTATGGATTTTATCAAGATTTCTACTAACCCCCGTCTTGCCTTGTCCACGATGCTCGATAAACTTCCAACAACACCTCTGGCATCATCAGGCACTCCCCCAATCATCATGAACCCCTTGGGATTAGGGGCCACATGATTTTGACGCCTCCTTCAAAAGATATGCTTTTGCAAAGTTGAAGTCGCTGACCAATGATTAAGCATACTTGTCACCAACAAATGTATTTATCTAGAAAGTTATGGGGTAGTAGACCGTGGCATTCTTGCTCTAATTTATGAGAGCTTCCCATGGACACCAAGTTGGACAATTTGATGCTCTCTAGATAGAAGTATGAGCGCTTGAAAAAGGCAACCTAGGAACTAAAATTTTGGAAAACCGACTTGGTCCATAGGGCCATCCAGTCCGTCTCCTCATCAGATTGCAACACCGTTTTTCACAATTGAAATCAGAGGTATGTAAGTTTTCTTAATTTGAAAAGATATTCAAATTTTTTGTTAATTTCTAGAAATTACGTAAGTCTTGAAATATCCAAGAAATCATGTTGTTGAATTGCAAGAATGGGATAAACTTTTTAAATGATCGATATCCAAATTTGGGTAGTAAAAAAAAAATTTAATTGTAACCTTTGAATGCTTTGGTGCCATGTTTAAAGTACTTGCAATAATAGATTAAGAAAACATAGTTATTCAGTAAATGCAAGTATCTTTACAGCCTTAATTGTGTTTTGGGCCATTAGAGTTTTTGGGCCCATGGACCCAAAATCGGCCCTGGAGGACATTTTCTAAATTTTTCACCGGATGGGTTTTAGACCTAAGTGATTTGATGCGGTGAATAGTTTTGAGATGTTGAATAGTAGTTTTTAAGATAAATTATCTTTTCAATGTAAAAATTGCATAACATGGTTTATGGGAAAATTATGTCCTTTTCAAGAATCTTACATCATGATTTGTTCCAAGTTGTAATGCTTGGTAAAAAGAATTGAGTTAGTAGACACTTAAGGTGTGTTTAGTAACATTTTTGTTCTAGGAAACAATTTTTGAATAGAAATATTTTTTTTCTATTCCAGGGAATAATTTATGAGTATAAGAACATGCTATGTAACTGCAAAAAATTTCTACCCCAGGAATAGAAATGCGTTTGGTAAAAATGTATAATTTTTTCGTTTCTTTTAATTTTTCAATATTTTTGTTATATTTTTCCTTTTTTTTTCTTTTTTTTTTCTTTCTTCCTTTTGACCGATCGTCCGCCTCGGCCATGGCCGTCGACTGACCGATGAGGGCCAGCAACCTTGCCGGCCCCCGGCGAGGCCAAGCCTTGTCATAGCTAGGCAAGGCTTGACCTCGCCTTAGTTAGGCGAGCTTGAGCTTGCCCAGATCTAGTGAGGCAGAGCTTGCCCAGTCACCAGCGAGACTCAGCCTTGCCAAGCCAAGGTGAGGCTAACCTTGCACCGCCTAGGCGAGGTCGAGCCTTGCCGGTGACCTCGCCTAGCCACCGAGGCCACCGATAAGGCTCGACCTCGCCCAGGCAGCACAAGGTTGACCTCGCCTTGGCTGGGCAAGCTCGAGGTCGCTTAGCTCCGGTGAGGCGAAGCTCGCCTAGCCACCGGCAAGGCTCGGCCTCACTAGCCACCGCAAGGCGACGCCAACCTGGCGGTGGCCCGGCGAGGCCAAGCCTCGCCGAGGGCTAGCAATGCTCCGATGAGGTCATTGACCCTTGACGGCCGGTCGCCAACCATGGCCAAGGTAGTAAAAAAAAAAATTATTTGTAACCTTTGAATGCTTTGGTGCCATGTTTAAAGTACTTGCAATAATAGATTAAAAGAAACATATTTAATCAGTAAAGCATGTATACAACCTTAAGAAAGAAATGCAAGCAACACTAAGTCCTGGCAGGTCAGCTTAAGTCGAGTTGGTTGAGTTAGTACAGTTATGGAGAATCGCTTAAGCTTTTGCCTTTTTCCATCGTTTCTTTTTTTTTTTCGGTCTTTTTCTCTTCTTTGTGTGTTTAAAAAAAAAAAAAAACAAACTCTACAAGTGGTCAAAGGCTGAGCTGCGATAGGCCCAAGATAATATCTATGGAGCGCACGCTCGAAACCCTAGAAAAAATTCTAGTAACTAGACAAATAATAATGGGATTTGATTATTTGCGTCTACCTAGAGGTGAGCATAGTCCGGGTTGGGCTGGTCCACCCCCTAACCCTAGGACCAACCCGCACAGTATCGGTCCTCAATTTTTTGGACCAAGGATCGATCCTATTGAGCTTTGGACTAAGAACCGGACCCACCTAATGGGTTCGGTTCGATTCTAGGGTCAACCCGTGACCAATCGATAATTTTTTATTTTATTTTTTGTAATTCTTAAAAAAGTAATTGAGGACTGAACTGATCCATTGGGTTTGGTCTGATTTCAGGGTTAACTCATTACCAACCAATAATTTTTTATTTCATGTTTTGTACTCCTTAAAAAAGCGATTGAAGACCGAACTGACCCAATGAGTTTAGTTTGGTTTCAAAGTCAACCCAAGACTAACCAATAATTTTTTATTTCATTTTTTATACTTCTTAAAAGGGCAATTGAGGACCATTTCGACCCAATGGGTTCGATGATGAGTGGGGTCAACTAAGAAAGATAAGCGATAAGGGTCAAGTGGGGTGAGCATTGAATAGAATGAGTATCGAATATCAAGCGGAAAGCAACAAGCCAAGCAAGCATTGAGTGGCAAGTGGCACAAGTGACCCAAAGCGAGTGAGGCAAGTATCAAGTGATGAGCAGAGAAGTTGTTTCTTTCGATTTTGGCAAATTAAAGACTAAGAGGACAAATAAGACAGAAGAGAATGAATACTAGAGGATGATGCCATAAGGAGCTTTTTATGCTTTTTTGGACATCATGAGGATTTCTTACAAAAACATTTTCCTCATTGGAAAATTATAATTATTGATACCGTAAAAGATATTAAAAATCTAAGTTATTAAAGAAAAATGTAAAATTACTTGAACTCTTCACTAAAGAGCTGTTTAATATTGTTGACGCCATTTATTTTAAGATTTTCTCTATATAAAAAAATTATAAGTAATATACATATATATAGTTAGGGTTGGTCTAGGTTGAACCAACTCGGAACTCTCAGGACCGAGGACTAACTCGCACAGTGCTAGTCTAGGAATTCTAGAACCAAGGACTAACCTAATCTCCCTAGAAATCGGACTAGGACCAACATGGTTGGGCAGATCCATGGTCGGTCCAGAGTTGACCCTAGACCGATGCTCACCCCTACGTCTATTCCATTTTTTTATTTAATTCTTAAATAAGTTTCACGCGACATGTGTTCTAGTTTGGTTGGTGGGATTCAGTTCACGAACGAAATGTAAGCCCGAGGTATGAAATAAAAGAAAGCATTTTAACTATATTACCAAATCCGATGTATATATAGGGACCGCAAATACTATAATATTGTCATTATGCTATCGCGATGGTTAGGAACGGCCCTATTTTGCCTGTGCCTTCGAATGATGTCGTATTAATAGTTTATGGTTTGTTGCTTTTTAGTGAGCGAATGACGAAGGTCGTATGCATTACTTATGCGAGGTCGTGACAAAGTGCATAGGTATTTATCAAGAGCGTGAAAAAGTCATCAATGCTCTGGAATCTAAATGACCACAATCATTTGAATATGATAATTTATATTCAACGCTCATTTCAATATAATAACTTTTTTTCAGTCATTCAAGTATTATATAATTTTCAATCGATCACCTAACTACCATAAGTATTTAAAAATGTTCACAATAAGTGACATACTACGTTAGATTTTCAGCATTTGGGTGAACATTTTTAAAGTTCTTACACTTAAATGACTAATTAAAAGTTATGGCACTCAGGTAAAATGTTATTTAGAAGTTATGACACTTAGTGATAAAAAAAAGGTTATGGTGCTCAAGTGAGGATACGAAAGTTATAACACTTGTAATATCCTTATTCCGATGTTTGTATTACCCAAGCAATAGTTTTAATTAGCCATGATTAGTATGAGTATTGCAATTGACCAAAATAAACGAGACATCCAAACTTAGCCGAACATTAGAAAATTGTTAACTTGATGGTAGGTGATGTACTTCAACCAAAAACTTCCTTATGGATTTTATCAAGCTTTCTACTAACCCCCATCTTGCCCTTGTCCGCGGTGCTCAGTAAACTTTTGACAACACCTTTGGCATGACCAGGCGCTTCCCCAATCATCATGAACCCCTTGGGATTAGAGGGCACGTGATTTTGACACCTCATTCAAAATATATCTTTTTGCAGAGTTGAAGTCGCGGACCAATGAGTAAGCATATTTGTCACCAAAAAATGTATTTCTCTAGAAAGTTATAGGGTAGATTGTGGCATTATTGCTCTAATTTATGAGAGCTTCCCATTAACACAAAAGTTAGACAATTTGATGCTCTCTAGAAAGAGTTAAGAGCGCTTGGAAAAGGAAACCTAGGAATTAAAATTTTGAAAAACCAACCTGGTCCACAAGGCCATCCAGTCCGTCCCGTCATCGGATTGCAACGCCATATCAGTGGTGAATGCACTATCTTATGTAAATTTTCTTCATTTGAAAGGATATTCAAATTATCTATTGATTTCTAGAAATTATGTAAGTCTTGAGAAAATCCAAGAAATCATGTTGTGGAATTGTGAGAATGGGATAAACATTTTAAATGATTGATATTGAAATTTGGGTAGTAGAAAACAATTTTAATTGTAACTTCTGGATGCTTTGGTGCCATGTTTAAAGTACTTGCAATATTAGATTAAAAAAACATATTTAATCAGTAAAGCAGGTTTAGAGCCTTAATTGTGGTTTGGGCCAATAGGGTTTTTGGGCCCATGGACCCAAAATCGGTCCCATAGGACATTTTCAAAAAAATTCACCGGATGGGTTTTAGGCCATAGTGATTTGATTAGGTGAATAGTTTTGAGATGTTGAATAGTAATTTTTAAGATAATTTATCTCTTCAATGTAAAAATTGCATTACATGATTTATGGGAAAATTATGTCATTTTCAAGAATGTTACATGACGATTTGTTCCAAGTTGTACTACTTGGTAAAAAGAATTGAGTTAGTAGACACTTAAATGTCAAGTCGAACAAACCGAGTGCACACATCATGTTCTCATTTCCTTGATGCGAATTCATGGCCCCAAAGTGTTTGAAAAGAAAGTTCAAGCATGTCAAAGAGAGAGAGAGAGAGAGGAGCCCTTTATCGGGTGCTCCAAACATATACCAGTCTAGTGCACCTTAATCTTAATCACGTGGATCTCATCCGAAACATACCAAAACCTAAGTCCAGACCAACATATAATAAGCTAGGTAATTTGGTCATGGCCAAGTTTCACGCATTTGGCATACTTAAGCTTCCAAGAAGAAAGCAACAAGCCACTTCAAAGAGCAGAATACTCACCCTACATTCATGAGGGCGACATCAGGGCTCGCTCAGGGCTGACGAGGCTCACCAAATTTGGGTGAGCCTCACCAACCCTAGGTGAGGGCCAACAAGGCCTCTCTCAAGCCCGCAAGGCCTTGTCCTAGGCGAGCGATGATTGAGCAAACATCATCCAAATTTAGGTGCCTTCACCCGAGCCCAGCTATTGTTCCAGCCTTTCCAACAATGGCCAATGGAAATGCCACTAGCCTGTCGTTCTCTGTTTTTTATTTTATAATAAAATTTTAGTTTTTTTTAGTTTTTAATCTAATTTTAATAAATACTTTAATAAAAAATAATAAAAATGACATGTCAGTTTTTTTATTAGTCAAATTGACAATGTTAACTAGGGATGTGTAGCTGGACTAGGTCTACCCCGTAACCAAATCGTCCCACCTAGAAAACAAGTCCAGGATTCGATTCCCATTAAAACCGATTTGAGAACCAATTCCCAAAATTTGAAACCAATTTGAACTAGTCTGGTCCACGGTTCCGAGTAAATACCCACCTAAGAACCGAATCGACCAGATCTGTTTGGAAATCGGTTTTGTAAGCTCAAAAGTCTAAAATTCTATCTTTTTTTAACGTGATTTATAATATTAAAACAGTATTTTTCCTCTCACTTCATTCTCTCGTTGGCTCACGATCACACCATCCATCACCTACTCACGATCACTCTATTTTGTCTATCAACAATGAAGACCTCATCCATAAGCTTGCAAATTTCCTTGGTTTTCTAGAATTTTCTCTCGAATTGAAGCTGGGTTTTACTTTTTTTCTTGGGGATGTTTTCTCGAGCTGGATTTCTTGTCAAATTGGTGGAAAGTTTATGTTTTTTAAGGATATTTGGCTAACATGGCAGGGTCAAAGACGACGACCTTTTGCTTGGCATAATCGATGGGCTAGACCGTGTAGGTGCCAAAGAGGGTGGCAAAGAAGAGGTCGGAGGTGTTGCAGGAGAGCATGCGGCGGAAGCTCAGGGAGCTGCAGCCGTCGTCAATGGCGGAAGGGTAGAAGGTGGGGATGGGCCTACAGGAGGTGTAGCAGAGGGACAGGGGGAGGAGCGAGAGGGTTAGGGTTAGGAAGTTGAAAATGGCGGTGGTAGTTGTTGGAACACTAGGAGAGAGAGAGAGAGAGAGAGAGAGAGAGAGAATGCTAAGGGAAATACAAGAAAAAAGAAGGATTGTGAGTCATTTTTATCCAAGGATGACTGCCACTTTATTGACCATTTTGGCACCACTAGTCCAAAGTCATGGAGAGGAAACCAAGAAATCACTCTGAAAATTTGCTTCCAGTTGTCTTCTATTAAACTTTGAATTAGTTTGCAAAGCCACAAACAGACAAATAAAATCACTCCACAATCATAGGATTTTTACTTTGCCTTATGATGTTTATTTATGATAATTAATCTTATGAGTCCTTAATTTTCATTTAGTCAAAAAATTTATGTACTTATTAATTACATATGTTTAATATTTCAATACAAATTAAAAAGATTACATTATTTTATTGCATATTAATGAAAAATTCAAAACTGCATAGGATATGAGACAGTTACAAAACAGATTCCAATGAAAATATGATTGACCCTAGATACGGACTGAAAAAAGAGAATGGTCCCAAAACAGGGTTCAGTATAAATAAAATCGAGTATAGGGTCCAAAAATGAAGAATTGATTATAATAGGACTAGGTACAGGATCCAAGTCTTGAATCTACCCACACTAGATCCAATCACCCCTAATGTTAACACAAGGACTATATTGCATCAATTTAATAAATTTTAAACTTGATTATATTTTTTTATAAATTTTAGGAGGCGTAATAAACTTTTAGACAACATATCCCGCTATAAACTGAAAGGCTTCTTAAAAGATCCGAATTTATTTTTTAAAACATATACACAAGAAACAGGTCTGACCCGGTCAACCTAAATTCAACTATAAAATCATCTGCTTTTTTGACATGTAAAATACATCTGCTGACACTTGACCGAAAGAGCACATTTCTCTCGAGAATTTCCCAACCCGCCGATCACCAGAGCCACCTCCTCGCCCGCCAACCTTCCCTCTCCATCCACGTCCTCCTCCCCAGCCAAGCCTACGAAGGCGGCTCCATCTCCTCCTACATCGCCGCCGTCTCCGCCACCCACCCTTCCATCACCTTCCACCACCTGCCTCCCACCTCCCTCCCTCCCGACTACTCCACCACCTCCCCGCACCTCGAGACCCTCGCCCTCGAGCTCCTCCGCCTCAACAACCCCAACGTCCACCGCGCCCTCGTCTCCATCTCCGAGACCCACCGCGTCCGGGCCCTCGTCATCGACTTCTTCTGCACCAACGCCCTGTCGGTCGCGCGTGGCCTCGGCATCCCCTGCTACTACTTCTTCAGCTCGTCGGGGAACAGCTTGACGGCCTTCCTCGGCTTGCCCGTCCTCCACAGGACCACCACCAAAAGCTTGAAGGACCTCGCCACCGACACCGTCCTCCGCTTCCCCGGCGCGCCGCCGTTGCTGCCTTCCGACATCGGCGAACTGTTGCAAGACCGCAACGACCGGGCCTACGAGCTCTTACTGGAGAGCGCGACGAACATGCTGATGGCGTCCGGGATTATAATGAACACGTTGGAGAAGCTCGAGGAGGAAGCCGTGAAAGCCATCCGGGACGGCAAATGCGTGCCCGACGGGCCGACCCCTCCACTTTACTTCATCGGGCCCCTGGTCTCGAGCGGGGATGGCGGAAAAGCCGGGAGCGGCGGCGGCCCAGGTAACGACAAGCCGGAGTGCTTGACATGGTTGGACTCGCAGCCGAGAGAAAGCGTCGTGTTCCTGAGCTTCGGGAGCCTCGGGGTGTTTTCCGCCGAGCAGCTGAAGGAGATAGCGACGGGGCTCGAGAGGAGCGGCCACCGGTTCATATGGGTGGTCCGGAGCCCGGCCACCGGCAAGGGCCATAAGGCCGTCTCCACGGCGGAGCCGGACCTGGGCGCGCTGCTCCCGGAGGGGTTTCTAGAGCAGACCGCGGGGAGGGGTTTCGTCGTGAAGTCGTGGGCCCCGCAGGTGGCGGTGCTGAACCACGGCGCGACGGGCGGGTTCGTGACCCACTGCGGGTGGAACTCGGTGCTCGAGGCCGTGTGCGCGGGGGTGCCGATGATCGCGTGGCCGCTCTACGCGGAGCAGCGGCAGAACCGGGTGTTCATGGTGGAGGCGATGAGGGTCGCGCTGCCGATGGAGGAGGCGGCGGGGGAGGAGCGGTCGGTGAGCGCGGCGGAGGTGGAGCGGCGGGTCCGAGGGCTGATGGGGCCGGAGGGCGAGGCCATCAGGGAGCGGATGCAGCATCTCAAGCAAGAAGCGCAGGCAGCACTGAATCCCGGCGGTTCGGCTCAGGTCGCGTTGGCTGAGTTAGTACAGTCATGGAACATCACTTGAGCTTTTGCCTTTTTCCATCGTTTCTTTTCTTTTTCTTTTTTTATCTTTTTCTCTTATTTGTGTGCTTAAAAAAAAAAAAAAATACGCTGCAAGTGCTCAAACGCTAAGCTGCAATAGGTCCAAAAAAGTATCTATGGAGGGCACGCTCGAAACTCTAGAGAAAATTCTGGTAACTAGAAAAATTAATAATGGGATTTGATCCTTCGCGTCTACCCCATTTTTGATTTAATTCTTAAACTAAGTTTCACACGACATGTGTTCTGGTTTGGTTGGTGGGATTCGGTTCGCGATGAAATGAAAGCCCTGGGGTATGGAAAAAAAAGGCATTTTGACTATATTGCTAAATCCGATGTATTATTAGGGACCGCAATTACAATAATCTTGTCGTTATGTTATCGCGATGGTTCTCGATATTTTTTGGAACGGCCCTTATTTGGCCACGTTCGGGTGCCGTCGAATGATATCACGTGGATAACTTACGGTTTGTTGCTTGTCAATGAGCGAATGACGAAGGTCGTACCCATTATTTATGCCGAGGTCGTGACAAAGTGCATAGGTTTCCACCAAGAGCGTGAAAAAGTCGTTGGTGCACAGGAAATTAGTTGACCCAATCATTTGAATGCCATAATTTATACTCAGCATTCGTTTCATTTGAGTAAAATAATTTTTTTTTTCGTTCACTCAAGTGTATATAACTTTTCAATCGATCATCTAACTATCATAATTATTTTAAAATGTTCATGATAAGTGACATGCTATGTTAGATTTTGAACATTTGGGTGAAGGTTTTAAAAGTTGTTACATTTAAATTACTAATTGAAAGTTATGGTACTCAGATCAAACGTTCTTTAGAAGTTATGACACTTAAATAATAAAAAAAGTTATGGTGCTCAAGTGAGAATACGAAAGTTATAATACTTGCGATGTCCTTATTTCAATGTATTTGTTACCCAAGCAATAGTTTTAATTAACCATGATTAGTATGATTATTGCAATTCGCTAAAATAAACCAGGCATCCAAACTTAGCCGAATGTCATAAAATTGTTAACTTGATGGTGGTTGATGTCTCTCAACTGAAAACTTTCTTATGGATTTTATCAAGCTTTCTGCTAACCCCCATCTTGCCCTTGTCCGCGATGTTCGGCAAACATTTCACAACACCTTTGCCATGACCAGGCACTCCCCCAATCACCGCAAACCCCCTGAGATTAGAGGGCACATGATTTCGATGCCTCGTTCAAAAGATATGATTTTGCAAAGTTGAAGTTGCGGACCAATGAGTAAGCATATTTGTCACCAAGAAATGTATTTCTCTAGAAAGTTATAGGGTAGGTTGTGGCATTATTGCTCTAATTTATGAGAGCTTCCCATGAACACCAAAGTTAGACAATTTGATGCTCTCTAGAAAGATGTATGAGCGCTTGAAAAAGGAAACCTAGGAATTAAATTTTTTGAAAACCAACCTGGTCCACAGGGCCATCCAATCTATCCTATCATCGGATTGCAACGTCATATCAGCGGTGAATGCACTATCTTATGTAAATTTTCTTAATTTGAAAAGATATTCAAATTATCTATTAATTTCTAGAAATTATGTAAGTCTTGAGAAAATCCAAGAAATCATGTTGTGGAATTGTGAGAATGGGATAAACTTTTTAAATGATCAAATTTGGGTAGTAGAAAACAATTTTAATTGTAACTTTCTAATGCTTTGGTGCAATGTTTAAAGTACTTTCAATATTTGATTAAAAAAACATATTTATTCAGTAAAGCAAGTATTTTTACAATCTTAACTGTGTTTTGGGCCAATAGGGTTTTTGGGCCCATGGACCCAAAATCGGTCCCAAAGGACATTTTCAAAAAATTTCACCGGATGGATTTTAGGCCATAGTGATTTGATGCGGTGAATAGTTTTGAGATGTTGAATAGTAGTTTTTAAGATAATTTATCTCTTCAATATAAAAATTGCTTTAAATGATTTATGAGAAAATCATTTTCAAGAATGTTACATGATGATTTGTTCCAAGTTGTATTGCTTGGTAAAAAGAATTGAGTTAGTAGACACTTAAATGTCAAGTCAAACAAATTGAGTGCACACATCATGTTTCGATTTCCTTGATGCGAATTCATGGCCCCAAAGTGTTCAAAAAGAAAGTTCAAGCATGTTAGACAAAGAGAGGAGCCCTTTATCGGGTGCTCCAAACATATACCAATCCAATGCACCTTAATCTTAATCAAGTCGATCTCATCCAAAACGTACCAAAACCTAACTCTAGACCAAGATATAGTAAGCTAGGAGGATGTGTGCTTATCCTCGCCGAAAGACGGAACAAGTGTGACATCCCAGATTTTCAGTCATGTTTTCAATTGAATAAATCGGGCATTTCATTGACGCGTCTATAGGGCTGTTCTCAGAACTGATCATTCTAGAGATAACTAGACTATCGGGGAAAACCATTATGAATTTTAAGGCAAATAAACTTGAAAATTCGATCAGGAATCTGCTTCTCGACCGTGCTCGTCTGTCGAGATCATTACGACACAGATATAAATCGATTTGAGATCAGATATAGGTTAGTTCGATTGAGAGGTTTGGCTAATCATGGGTGACACCACTAAATTAGAAAATTCTCGTCGACCGTCACTATACTGATTTTTTTTATCGTTTTGGTATCTTGTGTCCGTATTTGAATCATTGAGATTTTCATGACAATCTAGAGTCGTCATTGAGTCGAGTGGGTATAACTCGGATGTGGATTGAGATCCCATCCCTTTTGTGAACCCTATCTTAGTATAGATAGGTGTGAGACTTGTTTGCTGTAAATAGTATCGTAAATATACTATGAGTTGTGTTATTAATAAAAGTGTAGTTGTGAATTTCAATACTTAAAAATATGGCCTACTTTTCTATCCCATTGTTTTATTGTATGGGGATTCATAACTGCTTTCGCATGCGAAATAAAAAGAAAGAATCGGCGATACTTAGTCCTGAGATATCGCACTTTAAAATCGACCAAGTAGAAAGATAGGCGCATCTCCGAAGATCGGGGCGTGACAACAAGGGTCATTGGTCGAATCATACTGCTGAAGGGCAAACAAGTGTTGAATAATTTGCTCATGACCGAGTTTCATGCATTTGGTGTGCTTAAGCTTTCAAGGAGAAAGCAACAAGCCACTTCAAAGAGTAGAATACTCACCCTACATTCATGAGGGCGACATCAGGACTTGCTCAGGGTTGATGAGGCTCACCAGATTTGGGTGAGCCCCGCCAACCCTAGGCGAGGGCCAGCAAGGCCTCACCCAAGCCCATAAGGCCTTGCCCTAGGCGAGCAATGATAGAGCAAGCATCATTCAAATTTAGGTGCCTTCACCTAGCCTTTTCGACAATGGCCAATGGAAATGCCACTAGCCTGTCGTTGTCGTGACCTAAATTTCAGGTACACCATCTAAGTGTAGGCTAATAGACTACTAAGTTTTTAAACTTAGTTCAGATTCTCCCAAGCTCATATCAATTTGCAATTTAGGTTCAATTATTTAATATGCAAATGATTATTATTTAGAAATCGTTACTAATCGGTTTACAGTAGGTCGATTAGAAACCTAAGTAAAATAATTGAAGAATTATTTTACTTTTACGAACCAGAGATAAATGGTATGAGGACTTAGTTACACTAGATTTCTCTAATGCCCTTTTGGTACAATTTCTTTTTAATTTCAAAAATGTTTTTGCAGGCAACTTGGATTTATTTTAACATAAATTACTATCATGCAATTAAGTGATCACACAGATGCTTAATCATTATTAAACATTAAATAAAATAAATTGCACCAAATGAATTCAACACATTAAAACAAGTAATTATTTTTTGGGTTTTATTTTATCTCAAAATGAAAACATGCATTCTAATTACATGACCTAATTTTATTAATAAACAAATTCTAATTAAATGAACCTATTATGCAAACTATGCACCAAATATTTTATTTTTTATTTTTTATTGAAATTCGGAATTAATAAAAACCTTAATTAAACTATCTAAACAAGAATAATTTTCTAATTTATTTTAAGGGTTAATTTGACTAAACCCTATCCTATATTAGAAAACCAATTTTTTTAAAAGAAAAATGAGATTATCTCAATGTGCAAACATTATCTAAAATCAATCCTAATCTATTCCAAAAATTATCTAAAAATGCAATCCTAAAAAATACAACCCTAATTTGCTAAACCAACACACACTAATGTAAGATTTGATTTTTTAATTTTTTTTTATTTTTATGTTTTTCCAAAACAAGCAATTATATGTAAACAATCAAGATATCTACCAAATAAAGGATTAAAACAATAAAAAAAATTCAAATTAACGAATACTCTAATTCTAAAGATTAATAATTATAATGATCTAATAATTAAAATACTATCAAAATGCCCAAAAATTAATATAATTAAAAAAAGATTCGATATCTTACGGATTAAATTAATAATTATAATAATTTTGAACAAAACCCTATGGATAATGCCTACAATATTCATGAAATGAGCCTTGAGATCAAATGCTCCAATTTAAATAATTAAACTTATAAGCTAAAATAAAATAAATGAAAAGTAAAAATAAAATAAACCCCCTAAAGGAGAGGACAGCAGCAAGGTGATCAGCGCCGAACGGAGAGTGGCCGGCGTCGGAGCTCCGGCGAGAGCTGGCCGGCGAAGGTATGGCGTCCGGCGCGGGCTGCTGCGCGGCGCAGGGGCGTCGTTGCTGGTGCAGAGGGGACCGCCGGGAGTCGGACCAGAGGCGGATGCGTGCGGCGGTGGATCGGCGCTTGGTGGAGTCGATGGTTGCTCCGGAGGCGATTCGGCAGCAACGGCGGAGGATCGGCGTCGGGCTGTGATTTCGTCGAGCTGGTGGAACAGCTCGGAGCGGATCTGCTGGGTGTCGGAGCAGAGGCGTGGCGGGTGAAGCGAGGCACGGCGTGGCAGAGGCGGAGCAGGGGCGTCGGCGTCGGGTGTGCGGTGACTCGGCGTCCGGTTCTGGCGTCGTGGGTCGGCAGCAGTGGTGTCGGGGCGTCGGTGCTGGTGCAGGTTGCTGCGACGAGCGAGCGGCAAGAGACGCCGGTGATGCACGGCGGAGGCTGGCGAGGCGGGGCGCGACAATGGCTGGCGTCGCGCTTCGGCCTTGCTGCCGGACACAGAGACCAGCACGGGGGACGAACGGGGTTGCTGATATGGCGGCCGGCGTTGGGGTTCGGCGACTGCCGAGGAGGCAGGACGCAGCGCAGCGCGGGCCCACGAGTGAGAGAGATCTCCGGCGGCTAGCTAGAGCGGCGGTGGCGGAGCGACAGTGGCGGAGGCGCGGGCGCGGGGCCAGCGATGGACGAGTCTGCTGGGGAAGAAGAACAGTGTTCTTCTCCCCTTTTTTTTTTTTTAATTCCTTTTCTCTCTCCTCCTGTCTCCTCACATTTCCTGCTCTGTTTTTCTACTTTTCAGCGCCTTTTTCTCACGTCTCCCTCACCAATCTTCTCTGCTGACCCTTTTGACTTTTCTTCTCTTTTTTCCAACAAAGACCAGAAAATATTGGCTGGTCTTACCCTCCACGCCCTCCACATAGGCACGGTGTAAGACCATTCAGAATCCGACACAAGTGACTTCACGTAGGGCGTCACAGATTTAAAATTTGCACACGCGCTCCTGGGGCCCACCACTCTGACGCTCTCTCTCCTCCGCTCTCCTCTACGACCTGTCGACTCGTCCTCTCTCTCTCTCTCTCTTTCCCCGTTCTCCTCGTTCTCTGTTTCGTTTTGCGGGAGAACAAAAGTCACAGGTGCTTCTCTTCGAATGCTCTTCCCCCTCCTCTGCTCTCTCTCCTTCACTGGTTACTCGCAACGCCAATGCCGACGTCTCTACTCTCTCTCCTCCACTGGTTGCCTGCGACGCCGACGCCGACGCACTTTCCACCTTCGCCAACACTTCTGCTCTCTCTCCTCCGCTGGATGCCTGCAACACCGATGCCGATGCCCTTTCCACATCTGCCAACGCCTCTGCTCTCTCTCCTCCGCTGGTTGCTCATGATGCCGACGCCGACGCCGACGCCCTTTCCACCTTCGCCAACGCCTCTGCTCTCTCTCCTTTGCTAGTTACTCGCGACGCCAACGCCGACGCCCCTCCCCCTCCACCTTCGCCCCCGACTCTTCTGCCTCCGCTGTTACCCCCGACTCTGATGCCGTCGCCGGCGCCCCTTTGCCTCCCTCTCGCGACCTCTGCTATGCTCTCTCCCTCTTTCCTTTGCGGAGCGCCCTTATTGGCAACCCCGACACTGATGAACCATGCTCATGTTTTGGCCTCCCTCTCCGCGAACAAAGGTCGCTCTGCTCGCTCTCTCCCTCTCTCTTTCCTTCACGAAGCGCCCCCCCGCTCTTGAACGCGAACGCCGCCGACACTGTCGTCTCCTGCCGTCGCCTTCCCAAGCCCCACCGATAGGCACCCCAATGGCGACTCCCGTACATCCGAATGTTTGATTTTTTTTTTTTTTTTTTGGATTCCACTTAGTAGAATTCATGTTAAGGTTTATAGTTGGATAAGGATGGAGCACATTTGCATTAGGATTTTCTACACCTCCATGGTAAAACATGCTCTTGTAGATAGGTAGTTTCCACTATAATGTAGATTGTGAAGGAAGATTTTCTTTGCTTTGTATCATTTTGATAAACCTCTTTGCTTTATATTGTTATAAACTAAGATTCACCTTGCCTTGTGATTTGTTGCAATTCATTTGCTTATCATACATTTCTCTTATTCCTCTTCGCCTAATGTAGCATGAGTAATAGGTAGAGATGGTTGGTGACAAAGATGGAGGCATTTGTTCATCTAGTTTTATTCAGTGACTGTTTATTTTTCACGTGGAATTTAGTCCCAATGTCTCTCATTATTAGCCCATGCATATTAGTAGTAGGATTATGTCATTTTACTCATAAACGATAATGATTGGGATATTTTATTCCCTTAGAATATATAGTTAATTAGTGTAGTTGTCAAACAAGATGGGCTAAATATTGTAAGTTTAGTTTTCTTAAAACTTTTTAATAAATTGGATATTCCATCTTGACAATCACATTTGACAATTTCATAGGAGAAAAAAATCCCATATACTTATGTTTGCTAAAGTGCTATTATAATAAAGCTGTCTTCATCTATAATGATGTCTTAAGTCTAATTAAATGCATCATCTAATTGCATAGCTACAAAGATATTAAGTGCTTCTCTCTCTCTCTCTCTCTCTCTCTCCAAATGTGCACACATGCACGAAAAGTTTGTTTGAAGCTGGAGATGCTTAACATTTTAGTCAGTTTGGTGCTTGAATGGATATTTGTCAATATTGCCTGAATTTATTAATACTCACAATTGGTTACTTCACTTGAGATGTTCACATATTGCATTTTTCTTACCTTTTTGGTGGTGGTGGTGGTGGTGGTGATGGTGGTTGGTGTTCTTATATTTTTTATTTAGGGTGGGGGGGGGGTTTGTGGTTTAATAGAGATTTGTACGGATTATTTCATTGTTCTCCCAAAGCTATTTGATATGCACACCAAGAAAATATTTGTAATGTTCTAGTGAAGATTTATGCATCGAGTAGAGACGATAGAAAAATAGCGTTGTTCATTCAATATGCTTTTGGGTTTAGTAGAGGAGCAATACAGATGTATCTATAAACTTAAACATTAACATCGCACCAAATTCTACTAAGTGGAATCCAAAAAAAAAAAAATCAAACCTTCAAACTACGGGAGTCGCCAATGGGGTGCCTATCGGTGGGGCTTGGGAAGGCGACGGCAGGAGACAACAGCATCGGTGGCATCCGTATTTAGGAGCGGGGGTGCTTCGCGGAGGAAAGAAAGAGGGAGAGAGCGAGGCGGAGAGGGAGGCCAAAACGCGAGCAGGGTTCGTCGACATTGGGGTTGCCAGTAAGGGCGCTTCGCAGAGGAAAGAGGGAGAGAGCAGAGCAAAGGTCATGAGAGGGAGGCAAAGGGGCGTCGGCAACGGCGTCGAAGTCGCGGGCGACGGCAGAGGCAGAAGAGTTAGGGGCGAAGGCGGAGACAGAAGGGCATCGGCATCGACGTCGTAGGCAACTAGCAGAGGAGAGAGCTTCAACATCGGCGGAGGTGGAAAGAGTGTCGATGTCAGTGTCGTGGGCAACCAGCAAAGGAGAGAAAGTAGAGGCGTCGGCGGAGGTGGAAAGGGCGTCGGTGCTGGCGTCATGGGCAACCAACGGAGGAGAGAGAGCAGGGGCGTCGGCGGATGTTGAAAGGGTGTCGGCGTCGGCGTTGCAAGCAACCAGCGGAGGAGAGAGAGCAGAGGCGTCGTCGGAGGTGGAAAGGGCGTCAGTGTTGCAAGCAACCATCGGAGGAGAGAGAGTAGAGGCGTCGTCGGAGGTGGAAAGGGCGTCAGTGTTGCAAGCAACCATCGGAGGAGAGAGAGCAGAGGCGGGGAAAGAGAGAGAGAGAGAGAGAGAGAGAGAGAGAGAGAGAGAGATGAGTCGACAGGTCGCAAAGGAGAGCGGAGGAGAGGGAGCGTCAGAGTGGTGGGCCCTACGAGCATGCGCGCAAATTTCAAACCTCTGACGCCGTCGCCTACGTGGAGCCACATGTCGGATTCTAAATGGTCTTACCCTACACCTACGTGGAGGGTAAGACCCAGCCAATATTTTCTTCCCCCCCCCCCCCCCAAACTCGACAAACGACCCCCAAAAAACCAATGCTCTATTCTCTTTTTTTGTGCTCGATTTCTCCTTTTCCTTGTCAACCGAGAAAAGAACCCTCCATTCTTCACCCTACACAACCCCCTTTTATAGGCAAAAAACGTGATCTCCGTGGAATACTTTGTCTCGAAGATTGCATATAACCTCCCGATCACAATTTTTTTTTTTTTTTAATTTCCTCATCTCTTCAATATTCTCTAGTAATTTTATTGCCTAAAGATAAGATTGTAACCCAATTTTTTTTTAAATTCCAAAAGTCCACCGTAATATCATTTTAAATCTCCATTTAGGTAATTTTTGTCATTAAAAGAAAACGAGCTCAGGCCAATTTGCTCGTTTCATGGGCTTAATCCGGCCTACCAAGTTAAAGCTCAACCATTTAATTTTAACCCACCCACCACCAGTCCAATAAAATGCAAACAAATACAAATTGAAAATAAATGCACTTAAATCTATGTGCTATGAAATTAATTTTTTTAGGGATAAAATTACCACATATTTTTTATGCAATAAATAAATAATCGGATCGCCAAAATTTAGGTGTCAACAATCATTCTCTTTTTTTTTTAGTTTCATTTCTTTAATAAAGTTTTAGTTTTTAATCTAATTTTAATAAAAAAAACTAATAAAAATAATAAAAATGTCACATAAGTTTTTTTCATTAGTCAAATTGACTGTGTTAACTAGGGATGTGCAACTGGACTAAGTCTACCCAGGAACCAAATCATCCCACCTAGAAAACAAGTCCAAGAATCGATTCCCATTAAAACCAATTTGAGAACCAATTCCCAAAATTTGAAACCGATTTGAACTAGTCTAGTCCTTGTTTCCGAGTGAATACCCACCTAAGAACTGAATCGACCAGACCTGTTTGAGGACTGGTTTTGTAAGCTCAAAAGTCTAAAACTCTATCTTTTTTAAACATGATTTCTAATATTAAAACTGCATTTTTCCTCTTGCATGATGCTCTACTTTTGTTGTTCCTCTTCCTCACTTGCTTCCTTCTCTCGTTGGCTCACGGTCGCACCATCCATCGCCAACTCACGATCACTCTGTTTCATCTCATCAACGATGAAGACCTCATCCATAAGCTTGCGAATTTCCTTGGTTTTTCTAGAATTTTCTTTCAAATTGATGCTGGGTTTTTCTTTTTTTCTTGGGAATGTTTTCTCGAGCTGGATTTCTTGTCAAATTGGTGGAAATTTTACGTTTTTTAAGGATATTTGGCTAACATGGCAGGGTCAAAGCCGATGACCTTGTGCTTGGCATAGTCAATGAGCTAGACCTTGTAGGCACCGGAGGGGGTGGCAAAGAAGAGGTTGGAGGCGTTGTAGGAGAGCATGTGGCGGAAGCTCAGGGAGCCGCAGCCATCGTCAATGGTGGAGGGGTAGGAGGCAAGGATGGGCCTGTATGAGGTGTAACAGAGTGATTGGGGGAGGAGCAAGAGGGTTAGGGTTAGGAAGTTGAAAACGGCGGTGGTAGTTGTGGGACACAAGGAAACCCTGAAGAGTGCATTTGGAGAGAGAGAGAGAGAGAGAGAGAGAGTACGAAGGGAACTATGAGAAAAAAGAAGGATTGTGAGTCATTTTTATCCAATAATGACCGCCGCTTTATTGACCATTTTTGCACCACTAGTCCACAGTCATGGGGAGGAAACCAAGAAATCACTCTGAAAATTTGCTTCCAGTTGTCTTCTATTGAACTTTGAATTAGTTTGCAAAGCCTAAGATAGACAAATCAAATCACTCCGCAATCATAGGATTTTTACTTTGCCTTATGATGTTTATTTATGATAATTAATCTTATAAGTCCTTAATTTTCATTTAGTCAAAGAAATTCATATACTTATTAATTACATATGTTTAATGTTTCAATACAAATTAAAAAGATTACATTGTTTTCTTGCGTATTAGGGTAAAATTTAAAACTGCATAGGAAATTAGGCAGTTACAAAATAGATTCCAATGGAAATAAGATTGACTTTGGAACTGGATTGAAAAAAGAGGATGGTCCCAAAACATGGTCCAGTGTAAATAGAATCGAGTATATAGTTCAAAAATGGGAAACCGATTATAATATGATTAGGTACAGAATCTAAGTTTTGAATCTATCCACACTAGATCCAATCACTCCTAATGTTAACACAAGGACTTCATTGCATCAATTTTATAAATTATAAATTTTATTATTATTATTATTATTATTATTATTATTATTTTTATAAATTTGAGGAGGCGTACTAAATTTTAGAACTTTTTAGACAAAATATCCCTTCTACAAACTGAAAGACTTATTTGGTTCTTAGCAAGACCTTAAAAGACTATAACCACCGAGAAAGTCCAGGTACAGCCAAGTAGGAGTGAGCGGTTCCAGGTTCCGGTTCCGTTCCGTCTGGAACCTGGAACCTACCATCGGGTATAGGTTTCTCAAAATGAGGAACCTGGAACCTACCCGTCAGAACCGAGAACCTGGAACCTACCCTGTCACAGGTTCCAGGGTCGGTTCCAGATTCCAACAGGTACTTTTTTTTTTTTTTCGTTATTTTAGATTTGAACTATAATGTATGCGCACGTTACCAAAAAAAAATATAACGTATGCGCATGTTACCAAAAAAACTATAACGTACTCGTATACTACACGGTAACTTCCCACATCTTAGCAAACATACCAATGCCAACAGTTTCTTTTTTTTATTTTATTATTATTATTCATTTTTAGAGTTGAATTATAACATACGCGCTCTAAAAATGAATAAAAAAAAATTATAACATATGCGCATATTATCAGACTCTTCAGCACTGTCGTAATGATCCTCTAACATCAAAATCATGCCATAAATATACTTCCCGAGCTATGAAAACAATAAAACAAAACATAGACTCTTTGACAACAATGTTTTTCCATGCACTAAACTTATCAATGGTGAGATCACAACAACCATCTAAAGGCTCCTAAACTCTTTGACAACATAGTTAAAGTAGCACAAAGCCAATAAAAAACCTTGCTTGAATTCTCTACCGCTAAATCCATTGCAGTTGCGACACCACCAACTCTATTTATCAACAATAATCTCCGCATTAAGGCCAACCATATCTGAAAAAAGAAAAAGAAGAGGTTAAATAAAATATTCACTTATCAAATATATAAAAAGAATTACAATATATAAAGATATAAACGTTACTTACCTAATTCAAATTGTTCTGCGTTCTCGATACACTCTTCATCACCAAGCGGTACACAAGCGGCCCTCAACCAATCTTGAGTGCAAATCAAAGCTTCCACTATTTTGGGAGTTAAAGAACTTCGAAAGCTATCAAACACATGATCCGATGTACTAAAAGTTGACTCTGAAGCAACGGTTGTTACAGGAATGGACAAAATATCTCGAGCCATCAAATAAATGATCTTATATTTTGAACCATTAGCCTTCCACCAAATCAAAATGTCAAGACCAAGATCATTTTCATTTTTTTTTCTTGAAGATATTCATCAAGCTTGGACTTGTTATCATCGCGCCCTTGTTCATTCGAGTATAAAAACATTTTCTTCCAATCTTGGGCTTCATACATCTTTAGTTCCTCACTATCACCCGTATCGGGTTGGGAAGTGGAACTACTACTACTTGCACCCAAATTATGGCCACCAAAATCTTGATCACTTGAAATAAGAGAAGATTGCTCATAAAATTCATACAAATACTCCAATGTATTCTTCACCTTGCAATGCATCTCTTCAATCTTCAATTCATCATCATAAATTTATCCATATAAGAATCTCACATAATTTAACTTGTCTCTAGGATCTAACACAACCGCAATCAACACCATAATATTCACTTTATCCAAGCTTCCATAATATTTGTCAAATTTTTCTTTCATTTTCAAACCCATAGTTTGAAGCTTAGGATCCGAAGCATTGACCGCATCTTTCAAATATCTATACAAAAGAGCTATCCCTTCAAAATAATCATTTGAAATAACATATGAAGTCCCAAACATCTTCTTGGTGGCATCATAGAATGCTTTTAGAAAATTCGAAAGAATAATAGCATTTTCCCAATCATCATCCCTAGGAGTTTCATGATCTAGCTCACTTACAAAAGATGGATCGTGATCTTCCATCCTTTCGAAAGCTTTTCTGAACTTTATGGCGGTGTCTAACATGAAGTGGAGTTCCATCTAGTGGCAACGTCAAGAACTACCGAACCCTTATAAGTGATCTTTTCTCTCTCAATGCAAGATTTAAATCCTTGGGCTCTTGTGGGAGAACTCCTTACATACCTAACCACATTTCGGATACGTGCAATGGAGTCACGTACCGTAGTAAAGCCATCTCTCACAATCAAATTTAATATATGAGCTGTACATCTCATGTACAAAAACACTACCATCTAATATCAACGACCTTTGTTTGGAAAGTTTATCCCTCAAATAGCCAATTGCAACATCATTCGAGCTAGCATTATCCACGGTAATTGTGGACACCTTTTTTTTCTATTCCCCACTCCTCAATGCATGTCTCCACCATTTTCCCAATCTCCCTACCCCTGTGACTATGCATCACCACAAAGTTGATGATTCTTTTATGTAACTTCTAATTTTCATCAATAAAATGTGCAGTGAGACACAAATAATTCAGATTTTTATTGGAACTCCATGTATCAGTCGTGAGTGCGATCCTAGAATTAATCTTTCCAAAATAATTCTTCAAAGAAGTTCTTTCACATAAAAACAACTTCATGCAATCTTTTGCCACTGTGAAACGTGATATATGTTTGAAGAGAGGTTTGTATCTCAGTAACATATTCACGAAATCCAACACGCTCAACCAAGGAAAAAGGTTGCTCATCAAGGATGATAAACCGAGCAAGCATGCGCCTAGCTTGTTCTTGATTAAATGACTATGTCGATAAGACGCTATCAGTACTAGAATCTCCTTCTGCCTTGCCAGCCATGTTGACATTACGTGGTATAAAGAATTTCTGTCTCTTATCTAGATTACGAGGAAACCTCTTACATGTGTTTAAGTGCTTCCTCATTGCAGAAGTACCATTAGTAACACGGTACTCAAGCATGGACCCACAATGAATGCATTTCACTTGATATATTTTTCCATCATTATCACTGATTTTCGAATAATGATTCCAAGATTCAGATGTATATTTCTTATAATGAGAATGATGAGAATCAGATACCTTATTTGTGGCACTCAAGGTAGGGGGTGCATATTCTTCAATTTCATTGTTAGAAAACTCAAATTCCATACCCGGAGTCATCTCCTCACGTCCCTCCACCTCCATTGACGTGTTATCTTGATAGATTAATTTTGCACTACACAACAATAATATAATATAATTAGAAAATTCAAAACATAATGTGAATTGAGTTATAGAATATGCAAGCAATTGCTAAAAACCAAATCAATACACAACTTTAGGACTATATCATATTATCAATACAAATGCAAAAGATTTATTCAAATATGCCCTTATTTTATGATAAGGTATCAAACCAAGCAAAACTCTAAGTAATCATAAACATCTCTTTCCCATCTTTAGTATAAAAGGAACTCTTTATCAACCATCTTAACTTAATTTAATGATATACAAAACAAGCAAGCTTTAGTCTTTGTTTTTGCTGTTGATATACTGTTGTAAAAATGGTTCAAACCATCTTTGTATTTGCATTTGTTTAGAGACTTCGAGAATTGTTCTCTCAGTTTTGAAGTTCAAGTTTTCATGTACTTCCAGTTTTAGAAGCTCCAGTAACATGCTGACAGTGAGGACAGAACAATATTAGCAATGAAATGAAAGAGT
The DNA here is from genome assembly GCA_016097595.1 of Eucalyptus pumila. Lineage (NCBI taxonomy): Eukaryota > Viridiplantae > Streptophyta > Magnoliopsida > Myrtales > Myrtaceae > Eucalyptus > Eucalyptus pumila. Next base: position 26,594,245 of record CM027848.1, read on the forward strand.
TATGAAAAATTGTCTATTCATGTTGCTTGGTCATGTGATTCTTGTGTGAATTGTGCACTGTTTATTATCGCAAGGCATGTGGATTCAAGGACCTTTAGTGAAGTTTCAAACTAACGCCTTTACTGCGAGAATTCTAGTAACCTTGTTGCTTATAGCATCCAACCATTGGGCATAGGACTATATCACAATGCTGATGCATTTATGTATTATGAAGACAAAACTCTGTCTTCCTATACTTTTAAGCAGTACAAATGGTTTTTTAAGACCAAAAAAAGTTCTCAACCTCATCCATGATATTGGGATCAGCTCCAACATCTAATAAACAGTTTATGATTTTTGGGTTCCCATTATCAGCAGCAATATGCAATGGTGTCGCTCCTCCAACACTAATATTCATACTAGCAAACCCTATGTACAATCGAATGAACAATCTAATGAGATAAATTAATTTCTATCACATATCTGGCAAATCGTTTTCTCACCAGACATCATACAATTCAAACCATCGAACCGAGCGAGCGAATCTTTCTTGGCTAAAACAGAGACAAAGTAGAGTGTTTGGAGCGAGAATTTGCACCTGATTTGTTTGGCGGATCAAGGTCTCGATTGACGACGATGAAGAGCGTTTGGTTAGAGTTGTTCCTCCGCTTGAAGAAGAAATCTCAGTATTAGTTTGATCTTCGACACCAAATTTGTGAAGAACAACTTAACAACTTGCGGAATAGCCTTGATCGGAGCTCTAAAAATCCATGGCGAGCTTTGGCGATGTGGTTTTCCATCGCTCCGAAATGGGCGTCGCGACCGCTGGCGTTGGGTTGTCGGAGCAAAGGCGGAGACAGCAGCAACAGCGTCGTGGGTCAAAATCGCGGTAGAAACAGTGGCTTCTGGCGTCTGGTTGCAGCAGCGGTGGAGTATAGGAGGACCCAGGCTGGGTCACCCAGCAGTAGGGGCATCGGGGCTTCTGACGTGAGCAGCGTGGGTCGCGAGCGGAGACGAGCTCGGCTTAGATCTGCCTGCGTCGGGTAGTTAGCGACGGGCGTCGAGGTAGAGCACGGCAGCGACGGGCAGAGGCAAAGCACGGCAGCGACGGGTGTCAAGCCGCATTCGGTGACGGCGACCGGCGCTAAGAAGTGAGCAGGGACGTTGGTCAAGGTCTTCGGGGCAACGGTGACTTAGGACTCAGGTGTCGCGAATGCGGGCGTCGAGTGACGTCGGGGACTGGCGTCCAGTGGCATTCAGCGATGGTGGCCAGCGCTGAGCAGTGAGCAGGGACGTCGGTTAGGGTCTTCGGGGCAACAGCGACTCAGGACTCAGGTGTCGTGAATGCGGGCGTCGAGCGACGTCGGGGACTGGCATCCAGCAGCGTCCGGCGGCGATGGCCTTGGGGGCGAGCGGCGTCCGGCGGCGAGACTCAAAGCGGCGTCCAGCTGAAACTTGAAAGTGAAACTGAAATCGGAGGACTGAGGAAGATACAGGACAGGAGGCTGGAGGCTGGAGGTTGGACTTGGAGCGCCGAGTGGGGGGGGGGGGGTTCCTTTTGCAACCCTAATCGGTTCCGAAACTGGTTCCGCGACCAATTCCAGTTCCAGTTCCGCGACCGGTTCCGATTCCGCGACCGGTTCCGGTTCTGCGGCTGGTTCCGGTTTCGGTTCCGGAACCGAGATTGCCGGTTCCCGAAAAAATGGAATCGGGAACCGGAACCGGTCCTTTAAGAACCAGGAACCGAACCGAACCTCCGGTTCCGGTTCTCCAGTTCCCGGTTCTACCCGGTACCCGTGCTCACCCCTACAGCCAGGTAAGGGTCTGGAAAAAAATTCTTTCCCCACGGAGGATCCACCATGGCACCTTTTACAAGTACCCTAACACCCCCACCCCCCAAGAAGAGGCTGACCGCTTTAGTGTAAGGCTAAACTTCTTCAATGATAGTTCTAGATGGGATTTGGGTGGCGGCGGCGGCTCCGTAAAAGATCCGAATTTATTTTTTTAAACATATACACAAGAAACAGGTCTGACCCGTTCAACCTAAATTCAATTATAAATTCATCTGCTTTTTTGACACGTAAAATACATCTGCTTACACTTGACCAAAAGAGCACATTTCTCTCCAGATTTTCCAAATCTGCGATCATCAGAGCCACCCATCATGGAGGAGCAGGCGGTGGTTCTATATTCTGCACCGGCCATCGGCCACCTCACCCCCATGGTGGAGCTGGGCAAGCTCCTCCTCACCCGCCAACCTTCCCTCTCCATCCACATCCTCCTACCCAGCCAAGCCTACGATGGCGGCTCCGTCTCCTCCTACATCGCCACCGTCTCCGCCGCCCACCCTTCCATCACCTTCCACCACCTGCCTCCCACCTCCCTCCCTCCCGACTACTCCACCACCTCCCCGCACCTCGAGACCCTCGCCCTCGAGCTCCTCCGCCTCAACAACCCCAACGTCCACCGCGCCCTCGTCTCCATCTCCGAGACCCACCGCGTCCGGGCCCTCGTCATCGACTTCTTCTGCACCAACGCCCTGTCGGTCGCGCGCGGCCTCGGCATCCCCTGCTACTACTTCTTCAGCTCGTCGGGAGGCGGCTTGACCCTCTTCCTCGGCTTGCCCTTCCTCCACAGGACCACCACCAAAAGCTTGAAGGACCTCGCCACCGACACCGTCCTCCGCTTCCCCGGAGCGCCGCCGTTGCTGCCTTCCGATAGGGCCGAACTGTTACAAGACCGCAACGACCGGGCCTACGAGCTCTTGCTGGAGAGCGCGACGAACATGCTGATGGCGTCCGGGATTATAGTGAACACGTTGGAGAAGCTCGAGGAGGAAGCCGTCAAAGCCATCCGGAACGGCAAATGCGTGCCCGACGGGCCGACTCCTCCGCTTTACTGCATCGGGCCCCTGGTCTCGAGTGGGGATGGCGGAAAAGCCGGGAGCGGCGACGGCCCAGGTAACGACAAGCCGGAGTGCTTGACATGGTTGGACTCGCAGCCGAGAGGAAGCGTCGTGTTCCTGAGCTTCGGGAGCCTCGGTGTGTTCTCCGCCGAGCAGCTGAAGGAGATAGCGACGGGGCTCGAGAGGAGCGGCCACCGGTTCCTATGGGTGGTCCGGAGCCCGGTCACCGGCAAAGGCCACAAGGCCGTCTCCACGGCGGAGCCGGACCTGGGGGCGCTTCTCCCGGAGGGGTTCCTGGAGCGGACCGCGGGGAGGGGCATCGTCGTGGAGTCGTGGGCCCCGCAGGTGGCGGTGCTGAACCACGGCGCCACGGGCGGGTTCGTGACCCACTGCGGGTGGAACTCGGTGCTCGAGGCCGTGTGCGCGGGGGTGCCGATGATCGCGTGGCCGCTCTACGCGGAGCAGCGGCAGAACCGGGTGTTCATGGTGGAGGCGATGAGGGTCTCGCTGCCGATGGAGGAGGCGGCGGGGAGGAGCGGTCGGTGAGCGCGGCGGAGGTGGAGCGGCGGGTCCGAGGGCTGATGGGGCCGGAGGGCGAGGCCATCAGGGAGCGGATGCAGCATCTCAAGCAAGAAGCGCAGGCAGCACTGAATCCCGGCGGGTCGGCTCAGGTCGCGTTGGCTGAGTTAGTACAGTCATGGAACATCGCTTGAGCTTTTGCTTTTTTCCATCGTTTCTTTTCTTTTCGTTTTTTGGCTTTTTCTCTTCTTTGTGTGGTTTCAAAAAAAAAAAAAAAAAAAAAAAAAAAAACGCTGCAGGTGGTCAAAGGCTAAGCTGCAATAGGTCCAAGAAAATATCTATCTATGGTGGGCACGTTCGAAACCCTAGAAAAAAATTCTAGTAACTAGAAAAATAATAATGGGATTTGATCCTTTGAGCCTGTCCCATTTTTATTTAATTCTTAAACTACTTTTCATGCGACATGTGTTCTGGTTTGGTTGGTGGGGGTCGGTTCGCGAATGACATGTAAGGCCGGGGTATGAAAGAAAAGAAAGCATCTTGACTATATTGCTAAATCCGATGTATTATTAGGGACCGCAATTACACCTTATTTGGCCACGTTCGGGTGCCGTCGAATGATGTCATGTTGATAATTTATGATTTCTTGCTTTTTAGTGAACGAAGGTCGTATGCATTATTTATGCCAAGGTCGTGACAAAGTGCATAGGTAATCATCAAAAGCGTGAAGAAGTGATTGGTGCGACTTTTGCACTTCCAGAGTGCATGAGTCAAGACCTTTCCAACGAGCCCAATATTTCTCCGAGAAATCGTGAAATCATGGACCCTAGATTTCAATTCATATCGGGTTTTAGACTTGAGTATGTAAACTAAGCATCGTTTCAAAGACTCCTCATTTTAAAAATCGTCATTGACCATAACTTTGGGGAAAATTACCAAAAAAGTCATAAACCTATTGCAATTGTTCAAATTCAATTCTAAACTTACTTTTTTTGACCAATTGTGTCCTAAACCTTTTATAATTGTTCCCAATTAGTCCATCCGGCCAAAATTGGCCGGCCGACGCTGACGTGGCAGCCGGCCGGCGTCGGCGAGCATTTTTTAATAATATATTTATTTTTTTAAATATTAATTTATTATTTTTTTCCTTTTTCCTTTTTTTCTTTTTCCCTCCTCCCTCTTCCTCCCTCCTCCCTCCTCCTTTCTTTGGCTCGGGTGACCGGCTAGACCGGCCGGTTCTTGGGACCGAGGCGATCGGCGGGGCGAGCCCCCGCCGGACTAAGGAGATCCAACGAGGCGAGCCCCCCGCCGGATCTGGCAAGGGCTCGCCTCACGGTCGCCCGCGAGGAGGCCTCGCCAAATGCGATGGCGAGCCCCCCTCGTTGGATCTAGTGAGGGCTCGCCTCGCCCGGCGGGGACTCACTACTCGCTCCGCCGAGCTGGGTGACGGTGTCAACCAAGCGCTCATGGAGATCGGTCGTCTAGCGGAGCCGCGGCTTGGGAACGGAGGTTAGCACGAGGCACGGGTCCCCCCCGTGCCCGGGGCCCTCGCCACCGCCGTCACCGAAGTCGGCGGGGCCGATGAGCCCCTCGTGGGGCTCGATCAGTCTCGGGAACATCAACCCCCCAAAACCCTAAGCAAAAAAGCCAACCCACCCACCGCCGCCGGACCCGGACTCCTCGCCGCCAAAGCGCCCCCCCCGGAAAGAGCCCTAACCGCCGGTAAGGGGGGCTCGCCAAAACCCTGCCATTTGGCGAGGTGATCCGGCGGGGCGAGCCCCCCTCGCCGAATCTAGAGAGGGCTCGCCTCGCGGTCGCTCGCCAGATCCGGCGAGGGGGGCTCGCCGTCGCGTTGGGCGAGGCCTCCTGGCTGGCCGGTCACCGGAGCCAAAGGGAGGAGGGAGGAAGAGGGAGGAGGGGAAAAAAAATAAGAAAAAGAAAAAAAATAAAAAATTTTAAAAAGAATTTTAAAAATAATTTTAAAAAATTTTAAAAAAATTTTAAAAAATTTTAAAATTTAAAAATTATTAAAAAATGCTCGCGGGTACGGGCCGGCGATGGACTGATCGAGAACAATTATAAAAGGTTTAGGACTCAATTGGTCAAAAAATAAGTTTAGGACTAAATTGGCACAATTGCAATAAGTTTAAGATTTTTTTGGTAATTTTCCCAATAACTTTGGGGTATGAAAAGTTCCGCTTGATTTTGATACTTCTAGGTACGATTTCGGGCTTTGAGACCTTTTTCAAGTTTAGGAAGGTCCAATCAAAATTTGACTAGCGACTACTTCCTCGTCTGACATCCATTTGGAATGTGGGAGAAAGGATCTGTTTTGATCCTCGATCGATCCTTAATTGCGATTCTGATCTCGTAGATGATACAGCAGATCATGGGCAAGAAATATTTCAAAGAAGACAATATTATGTGTATTCTTTCCTTCTTCTTTTTTTTGTTTCTTATATTACATATACAGTCTTAGGCTTATATAATCGATAGATCAATAAAAACACAAAATACATTACTTTTATTGTCCCACATTTCCTGTCATGGTATCAAAGCCGCAGCTCTGACCCAGCTTCTGCAAAATTTTCTGAGTTACCCCCGATCGTCTTCTAGTTTGTCGTTGCAAATCATATCCTACAAAACAAATTAGCTCCAGTCAGGACGTATTTCCCTACGCATGCCATGGATTCCAATCCAAGCCCATGGGCTGACTATCTCAATCAGCAGTGGGCTAGTTACGACCCACCTAGACAAGAGACCAATTCGAGGCTCCACCCTAATAGAGATCCAGACTCGAGTTCGCCGGGTCATAGATCCGACCAAACCCGAGAGGGACAAATCCCTACCCGGGTCCTCAATCCGACTTTACACCATTCATTTTTCAGGCCATCGACGGCCGACTAAAACCGGGAGACCCCCTTTACACATCTCTGGCAGATAGGTCGGAGCTACTATTGATTACAGTTCAACTCACCGGATCCGAACACTATTTTTCTTGGGTGAGAGACTTCCGACGAGCCTTTGTAACCAAGGACAAGGATGGGTCCCTCGACAAAACCATCTCTTTCCTGGCCGACGACTGAATGCAGCGATATTAGCATAAATGCAACCGACTCATTCGCACTTGGATCGGAAATTGTGTGGCCCCCAAGGTTGCGGCCAGCCTCCCACTGACCGAAGATTCAAAGGTCATGTGGGATAATATATTGGGAAATGTATGAAAAACTCGATCAAGTTAAAAAAATTTCTCTCACCCAAGCCCTCTCGGAAATGAAACAAGGGAACCTTTTGGTAACAGCTTGTTTTAATCATCTTTTTGCCCTGTGGAATGAACTTGAAGCTGTCAAAGAACAACTCAAAGGGCCGGAGGCAACTCTTCTACAGTATTGAAAAATCAAGGAGAGGGAGAAGGTAAATCGATTTCTTCTAAGTTCTAACCCTAAATGAAAGTTAGGTATCTTTTCGCTCACAGATCCTTACTATGGGATCCCATACCTCCACTCAGCCAAATTTTTCAATTAGTTGTCCAAGAATAAAACCAGCAGCTTGAGACCATGGGATATGAGAAAGGAGGAGAGGGCATGGCTCTGGTTGCATTGGCGGGACTCTCAAACCGATCTGGTGGTGGTTTCCGACCATCACAGCAAAGACAAAGCTTCGAGAGACTTCTGCTGCGAATCCTTTTCGCTGGGAAGAAGAAAGCCACACAAACCCTGAAGGCTTGCGGTTCAACGGCCCATATCAAAGCCATGGATCAGACAACTCCCCTATCCTCCGCACCAACAGTGAAGATCAAAGATGCAAGCGTGGATCGAACGGTCAGCACTTATCCCAAACTGACAGCTTAGATCTTAAGCAAGGGCGCGGATCGGACGGCTCTCACGAGACCGGATCAAATGGTCTTGTATCACAAAAGGGGGGCGCAAAATTCTAAATTTAAGGGTAAGTATTGTGAATATTGCCGATGCCCACATCATACCATTGAAACATGCTGGAAGTTACATGAAAAGCCTACTAACAAAGAGAAAAGAGAAAAAAAAATATTTCTATCTATTAGGTATTAGGAATTGACAAAGCTCATTAGCCAATTACTCAAGATCAGTATTAGCATATCATGAAGACACTGAGTCAATTGAAGACAATCGATAAATCAACAAATTACTTAGGTACTTCGTTATGCAAGCCCAAAAATACTTCAGTTGATACATAGATTATTGATTCCAGCGCTAGTGACTACATAATTTGTGATGAGAACTTATTTTCTAATATTCATAAAAAAATCTCATTCTCCCGTATCAATTTGTCTCCCAAATGGGAATATCACCAATGTCACAAAAGTTGATACTATCCACCTAACCCATATATTACTCTTAATAATGTTCTTTATATTCCTGAATTTGAATTCAATCTTACATCAATTTCCAAAGTTTGTCAAGATAATTCCTATCGTGCCAATTTCAATTCCAAAAATTGTTTCTTTTAAGACCTTTTGACTGGGAAACTGATGAGCTTGGGTAGTATGGCAGAAGGGCCATATTTTTGGATCAACTTTCCAAGAAATTTTAATTTATTCTCATTGAATGAAAGCATTTCATGTAATGCCACTGCTAGTAATAAAATCTCTCTTTCTCATAAACGTTTGGGACATGGTGCTTATTTCTCTCGTCCTAATTGCAAGATATGCCATTTGGCAAAGCAATCACGAGCACCATTTCCAACTAGTATTACTTGGGCAATTGAAATTTTTCCCTTAGTTCATATGGATATTTGGGGTCCTTATCACATTCCACATCGTGATGGATCTCGATTCTTCCTCACCATAGTGGATAATTATTCTCACACTACTTGGGTGTTTCTCATGCAATCCAAGAGCCAAACTTTTTCTTATCTATCAAAGTTCTTCTCCATGATTAAAAGTCAATTTGATAAACCTGTTCAAAGAATTTACACAGATAATGGACGCGAATTTTTTTCTACTAAGTGTCAATCTTTTTTGTCTTCACATGGAGTGCTTCATGAAAGTTCTTGTACATACACTCCCCAACAGAATGGGATTGTTGAACGTAAGCATCGACACCTTCTTGAAATAGCCCGAGGACTAAAATATCAAGCTTTCATTCCTGAATCTTTTGGGGGATATTGTGTGGTCATGACAGCCTATTCAATCAATCTCATGCCAACTAGAGTTCTTAATGGGTGCATGCCATTTGAAATGCTTTTTAGGAAACTACCAAATATTGATCATCTTTGAGTTTTTGGTTGTCTCTGCTATGTGACAAATGTGGACCATAAAGATAAATTAGGTCCTAGAGCTCATCGGTGTGTTTTTACGGGATATCCTACTCTACAGAAGGGTTATCGGGTTATGGAGATATCTACAGGTTGCTTCTTTGTTAGCCGAGGTGTTATCTTCCATGAGGATATATTCCCCTTCCAAGAAACAAGGTTTTCACATGATCCATCGACATCTACATTAGATCATCGGCAATTCTTATCAATGGAGGATATTTCCATGACACCACAATATGCTCTAATTGCACCTGAGCGATCATCTAAGCAGCCGTTGCCTACCTTATCTCCTACATCAGCACATACTGGATCTTCCACCACATTGGTTGAATCTCCTGTTTCTTCCTGTGACATGAAAAATTCATCGTCACAACCATCCATTAGTGGGTCCTCATTGCCAACTGCCAAATTGATACCTACTGACAAGCCTAGACGATCAAGACAACAAATTCGTCCCCCGACGTGGACAAAGGATTATATCTATCCTACCTTGGATACTTCAAGTACACAATATCCTATATCTTCGTATGTTTCTTTTAGTCGACTATCATTACACCATAATTGTTGCATTAGTCAAATTTCTAAAGAACGGGAACCCACTTCTTATGAGGACGCAACATGTGATACACACTGGCAAAAGGCTATGGCAAATGAATTACCTGCTCTTACATAAAATAATACTTGGGATATTGTTCCTTTGCTTGCTCATAGAAAGCCCATTGGTTGCAAATGGGTTCGCAAAATCAAATACAAGGCAAATGGTTCTATGGGGCATAATAAGGCCTGCCTCGTCACTAAGGGATTCACATAGCATTCAGGCTTTGATTATCATGAGACGTTTTCTCCTATTGCTAAGGAAGTTACTATTTGATCTTTCATGTATGTTGTTGTCTTCCGTAATTGGAACCTGCATCAAATGGATGTCAACAACGCCTTCCTTCATGGTGATCTCAACAAAGAAATATACATGGAACTTCCATAGGGTTTACACAGACAAGGGGAGTCTCGAGTATGTCATCTCCGTAAATCCATATATGGATTCGAATAAGCCTCTCGATAGTGGTATGTAAAATTCACCGTTGCTCTCACAAGTGCAGGCTTTCAACACTCCAAGCATGATTATGCTTTGTTCACATGAAGATGACCGGCATATTGTGATATGGATTATTGCTCTCACAAGTGCAGGCTTTCACGCGGCATTGAAGGTTGTAAAGTACTTAAAAGGATGTCCAGGACTCATAATTATTTTATCCCGTGACTGCAACATGAAGATGACCAGCATATTGTGATACGGATTATGCTACATGCCCGGTGACGAGGAGGTCCATTACTGGTTTTTGCATCAAATTGGGAAAATCCTTGATTTCCTAGAAGACAAAGAAGTAGTCAACAGTTTTATTGTCATCAGCAAAATCAGAATATCGAACAATGGCAAAAACTATTTGCGAAATAGTTTGGATATCAGAATTGCTACTAGACCTTGGTGTGCAAGTTGATGGTGTGAGTGAACTGTTTTGCGACAATGATGCCGCACTTAAATTAGCAGCCAATCCAGTTTTCCATGAAAGAACGAAACACATAGAAGTTGATTGCCATTTTACTCGAGAAAAAAATTTAAGAAGGGATTGTTATGACTTGAGGAATTGGAATGGTGGAGTAGCCTCTAGACATTTTTACTAAACCGTTATGTCAGAGACAACACATATACTTATTAAGCAAGTTAGGCGTCTTTGACATATATAAGCCGCCAACTTGAGGGGGAGTGTTGGAGAAAGAATTTGTTTTGATCCTCGATTGATCCTTAATTGCAATTTCGATCTTGTAGATGATATGGCAGATCATGGGCACGGAATATTTCAAGGAAGACAATATTATGTGTATTCTTTCCCGTTTTTTTTTTTTTTGTACTATATATATAGTCTTAGGCTTGTATAATCGATAGATCAATGAAAATACAAAATACATTACTTTCATTGTCCCACATTTCGTGTCACGGAATGCTTGCGATTGTGAGTTTCAGGATGTGCAATCAAAATCAGGAAATGGCAAATTTACATGATATTGCCTTCGAGACTTCCTTGAGCGATGGGTTCTTGTGATAGAAATTATTCTCTAATTTAGGCAATTATTTTCCAAAGAGGATGATCCCCTTTTTCTGGCGATGCACTCGCCTTTTCAGCGGCGGTGGAAGGCAATCCCTATGGGACTTTCCATGAAAGCAATGTAGTGACCTTCTTACTAAGATTCGGCTTCGATCCATACAATAGACGCATTCGCATCTGCCAAACCCTCCTTGCCAAGTTTAACTTGAAGTTTTGCACGAAAATTTATTAAGTTTTCAAGTCAACCTATCTTATCCCCTAAGTTGCATTGCTAGACTCAACAAATTTAGTAAACAAAAAATATTGCATGTGGCATAATTCATGATGGCATAACACACTTAACTCCATTGCTTTCAGGAAAACAATTCAAAAAGTAATTCGGTAAGGACATATTAAGTTTATTGATGACAAAGACAAGGGAAAATGGAAGTCAATGCGGACCCTTTTCCTTGAAATGGTCCGTATTGCATCGACTAGATTTGAAGACAAAGAACAACTTGTGCCAATGATGTCAGGACATCGAAGCAGGCATCTATATTGACGTAGAAGGAATTTGTAAGTGAGATGGCAGTTTGGTCAACGCAAAAAGGTTACTTACCAACTCACTCCTCACTCCTACCTATGAGGCTTATAGCCAAGCATATTCGACCGAGTTAGTTTCTCGAAGAAAGGCCCCAATGAGAAAGAAGTTCCTTGAGCATCAATTTGAAGAGGGTAGTTGTCGCGACTTAATCTCGGGTGCACCACCTAGGATTTGGCTAATAGACTATTAAGTCTAAGCTTAGCTTGGGCTCTCTCAAGTCTATACCAATTTGTAACTGAGGTTCAAATATTTAGCATGCAAAAGATTATTAGCTAAGAGTCGCCAATGTTCTATTTTTGGTAAGTTGATTAGAAATCCAAGTAAAGTAACAGGAGATTTACTTTACTTCTGCAAACTAGAGATTGTGAGTTCGGGGACTTGATTACGCTAGATTTCTCTAACGCTCTTTCGGTACCTTTCTCTTTTCTTTTGAAAAAAAAAAATGTTTTGCAAGCAACTTGAATTGATTTTAATTTACTTCGCTAACATATGAGGTGACCAGGAGAGTGCGCAAACCACCAATTTAACATCAAAGAAAGCAATGAATGAATTATAAAGCTTACAACGGAAGCATCCGCAATGTTATATTAGAACTCATATCAACAGTCCTAAATATGACTCCTAATTAGCACGCAACCACTCAATCTTTCAAGATTTTTTCTTATTTAATGAAGCCTAGAAATTACGTGCAATGCAATGCAATGACGTACAAAAATGTCTAACTAAAATGACATGTAACATGTAACCTATCATGCAAACTATATGTCACACGACATTTATTAAATGACATAATCTAGTGAGAGGAAAAGATTAATGCAACTATTCTAACATATACACATTTAGATGACGTGCAATGGATGACCTAATTCTACATGACATGTGCATGATAATTTTTATGTTTTCTTTTATTTTTAATTAAATTTCGAAATTAAAATTACTCAATAATTAAACATTGCAATTTAAATTAATGAAAGGAAAACTAACATCCTAAATTATTATTTTTTGGATTTTTATAATTCGAAATAAATAAATTTCCTATTCTAAACATGCAAAATAACCCTAAAATAAGCAATATTCTAACATGAACCTAATCTAACTCAAATATATTTTTTTGGGTTTCCTTTTACGGGAACAAAATCAATTCAAACAACACGACAGCAAATCAGGCAAAATATGATTGATATCCATCTAGTAAATTGACGGATTGTATCTTATGCATGAGATTGGATTGGCCAATTTTAACAAAAATCGCGAATCGTATCTTGAGTGTAAGATAGGATTGGCGATTTTTTCATGCAATTACGAGTCATATTTCGGACATGAAATCGGACTGTCAATCATATGCACATTGTGAAATTAGGAAGATTTCCCAATTTTGAAAGCTACTTGAGATTACGGATATGAATCTAGATATTTTAAATAAGGACATGGAATATTCGGAAATCAAATTAAACAAAATTTTTACCTAATCCAAATATTGGCTTTCAAATTTGGACTTTGCGCAATTGGACTGGGATCACAATTGGCTCCTCGATAGTGAACGGCAACAGTGGCAAGTGATGAGTGGCGGTGTTACCACATTTCATGAACTAGGACATCGATGGCGGCTGACGGTGGTGGTCTCGGCGGGGGCTTGGCAACGGCAAGGACGTCGCGGGTGGCTCGGACAGCAGGCTCGCGATGGTGCTTGGCGACGGGACTTGCAGTAAATTCTGCAAAAGAAAAATCGAGCGCGATGGGGCTCACCAAAGGATCGGTTGCGGTGACACTACAAGGGAGACTCTTGTTCGCAGCTTGACGACGACGTGGGCGCCGGGACCTGCAAGGAAAGACAACCAAGCGAGGTCAACACATCGCCATGCATCCCCAAATTCTCACGATCTCCTTCCTCCTTTCGTCTTATAGCTGTGAAGAACCTATGCTCTTGATGAACTTGACCGTGAGTAGGTGTCTGACCGAACTGTCAAACTACACTCACGAACATTACCACTGGATCACCCCCTTCAATATCCAAGGGCAGTGCAATATTTCTTTCTCGACTCCCACTCACGATTTTCTCTCAGTTTCTTCGCGTATATCTCTACATGTGGCTGTGTGTATCAATATGTGTGGCCCCCTCTTTTGTCCGTATGCGAGCCAATTTATAGGCGAGGGACTGAATATTTTATTTCCTTTTCATGTCAACGGGCACGAAGACTGCCTATAACCTCCCGAATGCAATACATCTTTTTATTTTCCTCATCTCTTTGAATATTCTCCACCGATTTTTATTGCATATTGCCAAAAATTCAAGATTGTAATAGGATTTTCTCGAATTCCAAATCTTGTGAAAATGAGCTCGTAATATCTCCTTGTTACACTTGCCCTTTCCGAGGATATATGAATAGATTGCATAAAAATACATAAAATCATTTGTCATATCACCAAAAATATCAAATCACCAATTCTTTAATTATTGGTCATTAGAAAATAACAGGCTCTGAACCATCAAGTCAAATCTATCCTGATCCAATGCAAATGCAATAATAATAATAAATGCTCCTAAAATTATATGTTATGCAATTTTATTTAATATTTTTGTTTAGGGGTTAAAAATTAATCTCTAATTTTTTATGCAATAAATAAATGACCAGGTCACCAAAATTTTGGTGTCAATATTAACCCTAATGTGAGAACGTCCAGTTGACATAGTGGAAAGTATGATTTCTATATGAGGTATTTGGGTGGTCTTGAATCTCTCTCATCGCAAAAGTTAGCTTAAAAAATGAGGTATTTATTCACATTTATGAACTGACTACCAACCACTTCCACAACTAATGTGGAACAACCTCAACACTCGGAACCACCCGTCTTTGACATCGGCATCAAAGATATTTTCCTATAAGATGAAGAGTCAGACTAGAACTTTCCATTAAATGACAAAGGTAGAGTCTTGCTTTTTCTTTTTTTCTTCTTTTGTCTATCCTATCTAACTTTAAACTCAATTTCAGACATTTTGCCCTTTGTAGAGCGCGAAAATCTAAGATGTCCTTACCTAAACCCAATTGAGAGGGTGATGAATCAAACTCTCAACTTTCCCCATCCTGTGTGGGAAAGGTAACTAGTAGGGCATAATTGTCAGAGTCTCCACGTTGAGTCTCCACCTTGACGAGCTCTAAATGACATCAAGGATATTTTCCCACATGATGCAAAGAAAGAGGAAGATGCGCAGACAAACGGATCGAGACTTTTGGCAAAAGGCCAGAGCCCACGGGCTTTTCTAGGCAAATGATGGAAATTCACACTTCTCTTTCTCTCTCTTGTAATCCTCACATCCTCTTGCCCAATTACTCTACTTTTGAAATTTCTCCAAACCAAGAGCAAAATCACATTCTTTTTACTTCAATTTTTTCCTCAAATCCAAACTATTTCCCCAAATCCATTCATTTTCAACCCCAAACCCTTAAACCCTAAGTTTCACAGAAATTGTCCATTTCCTCCGAAAATATTGATCAAAAGAGTCAAAGTGCGTCGACCGCAAGATTTAGATTAAACAAGGAGCAAAGAACAAAATAGATCCAATTAGAGATGTTTAAGAGGCAAATCTTATATTTATCTGCTAAATAGGTAATTCAAATGATCATCTCTCTTATTCATCAGTTATCTACTATCAACATTCTTTTCATATCAAGCATCTATCTTAGTATATGCCGAAATTAGTTGGCTGTGGAAGAGCTCCCTCAAGGACCATTCAGGAAATCTAATCTTTATGCTGAAATTTCAAACCTCACTTTTGTGCATGACCCTGATGTTTGATTTGCTAGTTGCTCTAGCGGATCCACAGGGGTCACCACACCCTAGGACTTCCATTGTGTGTGTGAGTAAGATAGAAAGTGCAAGTTCAATACTCTATACCATAAAACAAGAAAAATAATAATAATAATTAATTTCATGCCCTCATCAAAACTTAAACTCGCGCCGTACCTAATTCATGAGATTAGTGGAGTATTTTATGGATTTGGGATTTGACCTAATTAAAGTAGGCTTCCTCGTCATTGAAAAAAAAAGGTATGTTTTGAATAAGTTAAACTAAACCGTATTAAATTTCTTGTTGACCTTGGAAATCCAAATAATAACTAGCCCAAACATGGAATCGTTTCTATTTTTGTTTTCTCTATTGATAAGTCTCATGTATGAGAGCAGAGTCGTGACTATCTTGAGACCTATCAAACAACTTACAATGTTCCTCGAATTGGTGAAATCCAGACCTGTGCCAGAGGCATTTGCACACAGATAATTATGCTTGCTTTCTCTTACCGAGCAAGGAATTTTTTTCACATCTCGTGATGATACTCTGCGATCTTTGTCACAAATATATTTCTCCATCACTCTTCTTTTTCTTTTTCTTTTTCCTTTTGTGGACAGCAAATCATACAGATTGCAATTAAAAGGCATTAGTTGTCTTAGAACTGATCCAGCAAAATGACATTGTTTGGCATCAGCTTCAAGTTTCCCTTTTTTTTAACTTCAATTGTTCCTTTCTCTAGCAGGAACACTTTGATAAGTGACATTCACTTCCCTGAAAATTGTGTAGTCTTAAGATCGCCTAACATTACATAGGCCCCCCATCAAACTCGTATGCATTGATTTGTCGTGTCACCAAAAGATATTTCTCGGGGTTTTGGTTTTAATTTGTTTTCCTAAGGTTAATTTTAGTTGTATTTGGCGAAAAAAGGAAAAAAAAAAATCTTTGTAAGTTTGTATTTGATGGGTAGAAAAAAGGTGATAGAAGGTCTTTCATCCAAGCAAAATAGTATATGCACGGAACATCAGTCAATTATTGTTGTGATTTCCACATTTTTCAGACATGGAGTTCGTGCATTCTTTGATAAATTTTTTTTTTTAAGTAGCATTTTCACACCTAATTAATAGTTGTAAATCATTCTAGCCCTTATTTGATCAGTTAGCTTATGTGGGTTTCATGTATAAAATAAGTTAAGTATAAATTTATTAAATTTATTTGTAAATATATTCGTTAATTACTAAAATTATGTTGTTGAGTTAGCAGTTAAAAAGCAGAGTTATGTGTGTAAATTATGTTAGGGTGTAAGCGAGTCAAGCTACCCATAAGCTACTCGAGTTTGACTAGTAGTTCAATTCGAGATTACTAGAAATTAGCTCAACTTTTGTCGAAGTTGAGTCGAGCTTGAATAGTTTTGAGTACTTAAAATCTGGTCAAGCTAATGCTGAAAATACTTACAAGACTCAAGCAATTGACTAGCCTAGTTCTTTTTTCTTTTCTTTTCTTTTTTGATTGGAAAACAAGCCTAGTTGAGCGGTAGAGAAACTAGAATCTGAGCACGAGGGTGAACAAAGTTCGATTTTCTATATGACATATTGACTAATTGAGCGGAGAGTCGAGTTGAAATTGAGCTTATTGAAGACCAATCCAAGCGATCTCAAGCCAAAAAAATCGAGCTCGAGCATACTTCCTATATCAGGGTCTAAATATCTTAATTGAGTTACACTCAAGTATTCGACTATGTCAAATTGGCTCAACTCAATTCTATCGTTGAGGCATAGCACCCAACACATATTCAATATTCATTCCCAGTGATTCTTTTTTTTTTTTGGTCTATTCTAATCGTATATCTATTTTACAAATCACTATGTGCGTTATGTGCCACGTGCAAGTTACGAAACTCTGCTCCCTCACTCATGCGTCCCCACCTCAACCTCTCGAGAAGATGGGAAATCGAACTCCCAACCTTTCTAGTAATCTAGACTTTGACTTTAAGACTCAAATTAACATATCATTTTGCCGTGATCAACCCGGATGTGTCAAGGCCTATGCTTAACTTGCCAAAATAAGACTGCGAACCCTAGTGGAAAGCCAATCTAACTTTCAACGGGAAAGAAAGATCGTCGCGGGCTGGTGTATGGATGGAAATGACTGGTTGAACCACGGTTTGCGTCACTGTGAAGTATTCTTTCTTTCTCTGTCTTTTTGTGATCTCGGCCATTCCATTCCGTTGGTGAGGTTCAAGGATATTTGCCTCGGTGGGTGGTGGTGTTTGGTCAAATCGAGGACACAGCCACGTGAAAGACAATCGGGGTTATTAATGGGTCAACCAGTCATTTAAAAGACATTATGTGAGGCATAGGTCAACCTAATAGGAGCCATTTTAGGACTGCATCTTGTCATTCCAAACGCAGAAAATTACTGTACCTAACTACCCAACAATAGAAATTTCCGAAGAAATGATGGAGTCTCTACCTTCACCCCCCCAAAGTTCCCCCTAGTTCCTAGGTGTAATATTTTCTTCAAAATACTCCCGAAATCTTACATCTCAAAGTTCAAATGAAAGAGTTTAAGGACTTAACGAGCTCCGATTATTTTGTGCCTTTGGCCATTCCATTCCGTTAGTGAGGTTCAAGTAGCATTGCCTCAATTGTTGGTGATTGGTCAAATCGAGGAGTCTGCTTGACATAATGAAACATTGGACTGCAATGCTATCCACACATCAGAAAAGACAGGCCCAACAAACTGTTAGCATTTAATTTTTCTGTGAAAAATCTACGACCAAGCCAAAGAGCGTATTCACATAAACTCTGTTCATCCCACCATATCTCGTAATTTGATGATTAAAGGAAAATTTATAATGTTCAAAATGCTTTGTATTCATGTTCTTAGGACTTATTTGCTAATTGATGTAGCATGCTTTCATTGGATGTTAAATATGACTTGCTTGTTTAAATGTTCACGCAAATCGCATGTCATATCTTTTGTTTCACTACCTACTCATTCAATTGCCAAATTCCTTGGCATCACTTGTGTCGTGACCAAAATTTCGGGTGCACCACCTAGGGTTTGGCTAATGGATTATTAAGCCTAAACTTAGCTCGGGTTCTTTCAAACCCATACCAACTCACGACTTAGATTCAAGTTCTTAACATGCAATTAATTTTTTAATCATGAGTCGTCATTAATCTATTTTTGGTGAGCCGATTAGAAACCTAAGTGAAGTAACGGGAGATTTACTTTACTCCTATGAACTAGAGATTGTGAGTTCGGGGACTTGATTATGCTAGATTTCTCTAACGCCATTTCTGTACCTTTCTCTTTTATTTCAAAAAAAATGTTTTGCAGGCAACTTGAATTAATTTTAATTCACTTCCCTAACATGTGAGGCGATTATGTAGATGCACAAACCACCAATTTAACACCTAGATAAAACGGTGAATAAATTGCAAGACTTATCTCATGGCAACGAAAGCATCTGCAATGTTAGATTAGAATTCACATCGACAGTCATAGATATGATTTTTAATTAACACACAATTATTATTTTTTTTTACTTATTTAATGAGAATCATGCTTTATGCAATGCATGTTACTAATCTAGCATGAAATGATATGACATGGCAATATGACATAAACTATATGATGTAAATAAAATATAAGCATGCAGTCTATCCTAAAGAATTAAATTGATTTATTCAAAGACAATTTTTTTTTTTCGTATTTTCCATGAAATTCGAATTTAAGAAAAATGCGAAAATTATCTATGCAGGTTGAGATGTCATTCAATTTGTATTAGGAATTAGGTCAATCCAAATCATAATTTAAACTAGAACATTATCTTAACCAAGTAATCCTAAATTGCAATCTATCTAGGAGAAATTATCTAAACCTATCATTAAAGAAAAAAAAAACATGCAATCTTATCATAACATACAATGACATGCAAAAAAAATGCCCTAATTCTAATTTTTTATTTTTTTTATGAAATTCGAAATTAAAAATCGACACATAATTAAACGTGCAATTTAAATTTAAAAAACTAACATCCTAAATGACTACATTTTTTTTTGGATTTTTATTTTTTCAAAAATCGAAATAAAATCCTTATTCTAAATATGCAAGATAACCCTAAGACGATGAATATTCTAAAACGAACCTAATCTAACTCAGATTTTTTTTTTTTTTTTGGTTTTCTTTTACGGAAACAAAATCGATTCAAACGACACGATAGCAAAATTAGGCAAGATATGATTGATATAAATTGACGAATCGCTCGCGCATGAGATTAGATTGACCAATTTTTAACAAAATAATAAATCGTATCTCAAGCGTGAGATCGGATTTGTGATTTTTTCGTGCGATTGCGAGTCATATTTTGAGTGTGAAATTAGACTATCAATCATACATACGTTATAAAATTAGGGAATAGTCCCTAATTTAGAAAGCTTTTTGGGAAAACTTTGGATAAGATGCATTACTTATTTCGTAATATCATTCCCGAATTTGGACTCGTCGGATGATGGGACCAGCTATGGCAAATGGTGGATGATTCACGGTGGTGGATGGGCCTGGCGGTCGGTCAACGAGGTGCCCGTGGGTCGTTAGCGTGTAGCGGTGAGGCTAGGAGGAGAGGAGGTGCCGGACAACGTCAGAATTGATTTGGGACAGGCGAGGACCACCGATTACTCGTTAGTCGCTCGCCTAGAAACCTGCAAAAACTAACATCGAGAATTTAAGGAACAATGAGGTGGCTTTGCTGGTAAGTTGTAACGTCCAGCCGTCGAAGGTGCCGCAGGGACGGCAGCTTGAATTGGTGGCAGCTGAAGTCAACTTTTGCCTTTTCCTCCCTAAGCTCGGGCTACCCACTAGCGTGCTGCCAAATTCCAGCCCTTGACGTCCCAAATAATCCCCTTGGTCTTTCACTTGATTTTCTTTGCTTTCTTTGACAAAGAAAAGAAAGCAATTCCAACTCCCACTTGGATACTCCTCCAATCACATGTTCACCGTGCCAAAATTCTTCTTTTTATGTGTTCTTGCACGAGTCCAGTAGGGATTGACAAGCGCATGAGTTCCTTAGACGGCAGATTGTGACAGGGACTTGCAACGAGAGAACGAATTTGTCTTGTCATCTTGCGTATGCTTCGCGTTGGGGTGTAAGCAGCTTGACCGCGAGGTGGCCGAGATCTGGGACGATCAGAAGGGTCCAGGACAGCAAGATCCGCCGACGGCTGCGTGCGATGGGACTGAGCGCGGTGAAGACTGGTCTGGGTTGCTGCACGACGACGCTGAGCCGCTTCCTCGGAAACCGCCAAAAACCTGCAAGAAAAATCGTCGCCGCCGGGAAGAGCGCTAGCAAGATCTCGGTGGCGGTGTGGGAAAGAGGCTGCAAGCACGAGGGCGCAAAGAAAGTTCTCGACACCAGCACACCAGTCGTTGTACAGGAAACACTCGCCCAAGGAAAATGATCCTTCTTTGCTTCCCTTTTCACCTTTTTGGACTCTCTCGTCTGTTTTTCTTCTGTTGTGAAAGTGCGTTCTCTACCTCGAGGGTATGGAATTGACAGAGAGGAGGAAAAAAACAGAGAGCCCCCTCTCTTGGTAAGGGCTAGCCAAGCTCGAGTGAGGGCAACACTAGTGCTCTCTCGGGGCTAGGGAGGCTTGCCAAATCTAGACGAGCCTCGCTGATCCTAGGCAAAGGCCAATGAGGCCTCACTTGGGCCTGCAAGACCTTGCTCTAGGCAAGTGATGGTAGAATATGCATCACCGCACCCTCAACCGAGCCTAGCTAGGGTTGTTGGCCCTTCTGACAATGGCCATAGATAGGGTCGTTGGCCCTTGGCCATAACTAGGGTCGTTGGCCCTTCTGACAATGGCCAATGGAAGCGCCATCGGCCTGCCATTCTCTCTTTTTTCTTTTAGTTTGGTTTCTTTAATAACATTTTAGATTTTTTTTTTAGTTTTTTAATATAATTTAAGTAAAGATTTAAATAAAAATAACAAAAATGTTACATCAGTATTTTTGTTAGTTATACTTTATAAGTGTTAAGGCTCAATAATTTAGTTTTTAGAAAGACACACAAGAAATAGGTTTGACCGGGGACCTAAATTCAACTATAAATGCATCTGCTTTTTTTACATGTAAGTGCATCTGCTTACGCTTGACTAAAAGAGCTCATTTCTCTCAAGATTTTCCCAATACGCCGATCCCCAGAGCCACCCATCATGGAGGAGCAGGCGGTGGTTCTGTATTCTGCACCGGCCATCGGCCACCTCACCCCCATGGTGGAGCTGGGCAAGCTTCTCCTCGCCCGCCAACCTTCCCTCTCCATCCACGTCCTCCTCCCCAGCCAAGCCTACGAAGGCGGCTCCGTCTCCTCCTACATCGCCGCCGTCTCCGCCGCCCACCCTTCCATCACCTTCCACCACCTGCCCCCCACCTCCCTCCCTCCCGACTACTCCACCTCCCAGCACCTCGAGACCCTCGCCTTCGAGCTCCTCCGCCTTAACAACCCCAACGTCCACCGCGCCCTCGTCTCCATCTCCGAGACCCACCGCGTCCGGGCCCTCGTCATCGACTTCTTCTGCACCAACGCCCTGTCGGTCGCGCGCGGCCTCGGCATCCCCTGCTACTACTTCTTCAGCTCGTCGGGATGCGGCTTGACCGCCTTCCTCGGCTTGCCCGTCCTCCATAGGACCACCACCAAAAGCTTGAAGGACCTCGCCACCGACACCGTCCTCCGCTTCCCCGGCGCGCCGCCGCTGCTGCCTTCCGACATCGGTGGACTGGCGCAAGACCGCAACGACCGGGCCTACGAGCTCTTGCTGGAGAGCGCGACGAACATGCTGATGGCGTCCGGGATTATAGTGAACACGTTGGAGAAGCTGGAGGAGGAAGCCGTGAAAGCCATCCGGGACGGCAAATGCGTGCCCGACGGGCCGACCCCTCCGCTTTACTGCATCGGGCCCCTGGTCTCGAGCGGGGATGGCGGAAAAGCGGAGAGTGGCGGCGGCCCAGGTAACGACAAGCCGGAGTGCTTGACATGGTTGGACTCGCAGCCGAGAGGAAGCGTCGTGTTCCTGAGCTTCGGGAGCCTCGGGGTGTTCTCCGCCGAGCAGCTGAAGGAGATAGCGACGGGGCTCGAGAGGAGCGGCCACCGGTTCCTATGGGTGGTCCGGAGCCCGGCCACCGGCAACGGCCACAAGGCCGTCTCCACGGCGGAGCCGGACCTGGGCGCGCTGCTCCCGGAGGGGTTTCTAGAGCGGACCGCGGGGAGGGGGTTCGTCGTGAAGTCGTGGGCCCCGCAGGTGGCGGTGCTGAACCACGGCGCGACGGGCGGGTTCGTGACCCACTGCGGGTGGAACTCGGTGCTCGAGGCCGTGTGCGCGGGGGTGCCGATGATCGCGTGGCCGCTCTACGCGGAGCAGCGGCAGAACCGGGTGTTCATGGTGAAGGCGATGAGGGTCGCGCTGCCGATGGAGGAGGCGGCGGGGGAGGAGCGGTCGGTGAGCGCGGCGGAGGTGGAGCGGCGGGTCCGAGGGCTGATGGGGCCGGAGGGCGAGGCCATCAGGGAGCGGCTGCAGCATCTCAAGAAAGAAACGCAGGCAGCACTGAGTCCTGGCGGGTCGGCTCAAGTCGCGTTGGCTGAGTTAGTACAGTCATGGAGCATCGCTTGAGCTTTTGCCTTTTTCCATCGTTTGTTTTTCTTTTTTTTTTTGGTCTTTTTCTCTTCTTTGTATGGTTTTAAAAAAAAAAAAAAAAAACTCTGCAGGTTGTCAAAGGCTGAGCTGCGATAGGCCCGGGATAATATCTATGGAGGGGAAACCCCAGAAAAAATTCTAGTAACTAGACAAATAATAATGGGATTTGATTACCCCGGGCTTACATCTCGAGCTCCCCCAGATTCGGCGAGGCCGATCCTCGCCGGATTTGGGCGAGCTCGAGCTCGCCCAACCAAGGCGAGGCTGACCTCCCGTCGACTGACGAGGCCGAGCCTCGCCAGATCTAGGCAAGCTTGAGCTTGCCTAGCCAAGGCGAGGCTACCGACCAAAAGGAAGAAAAAATAAATGTCGCAACCAAAATTTTCGGGGGTGAACCACATAGGGTTCTGGCTAATGGATTGTTAAGCCTAGACTTAACTCGAGCTCTCCCAAACCCATACCAATTCGCGACTTAGATTTAAATTACTAACATGCATCTAGATTTTAACTAGGAGTCGCCACTAATATATTTTTGGTGGGTCGATTAGAAACCCTAGTAAAGTAACGGGAGATTTACTTTACTCCTACGAACAAGAGACGAAGGGTACGGGGACTTGGTTACGTTAGATTTCTCTAACGCCGTACCTTTCTTTTTATTTTGAAAAATGTTTGGCAAGCAATTTGGATTGATTTTAAATCTATTTCCCTAACATGTGAGGTGTTAAATGCAGTGCACAAGACAAACCACCAATTTAACACCCAAGAAAGCAATTAAATGATGCGGAACTTACCTCAAGAACGAAAAGATCTCTGCAGTGTTAAATTAAAATCCACATCAACAATCCTAGATATGGTTTCTAATTAACACGCAATTTCTTTTCTTGTTTTCACTTATTAAATGAAAATATAGTCAATATGCAATGCAATGCTATTAATTTAACATGAAATGATATAATATGGCAACATAACCTAAACTATATGACATAAATAAGCATGCAGTCTATTATAAAGAAATGTAATAATTAAATATGCAATTTAAATTTACCCAAATGACTTAATTCTAATGACGTGCAATGCAATGCAATGACGTACAAAATTATTTCAATTAAAATGACATGCGACATACAATTTAATATCGCGAAATATATGTCACGCGACATTTATTAAATGACCTAATCTAATGACGGGCAATTTCTAATTAAATGGACTTAACAACAATCAATAAAAGACGTGCATTTCATGAACCTAATTCTATATGACATGGGCATTTTTATTTTCCTAACAAAACATGCAATTTATTTAGGAGAGATTATCTACCTATAATTGATAAACATGCAACCCTAACATACAATGACGTGCAAAGAATGCCTTAATTCAACATGATATATGCATGATGATTTTTTGTGTTTTTTTTTTATTAATTTCGAAATTAAAATTTTCACATGCAATTCAAATAATGATAAAACTAACATCCTAAATAAATGTGTTTTTTCTTTTGGTTTTCTTTTCCATGATTCAAAATAAAATTCTTATTCTAAATATAAAAGAAAATAACCAAACCAAACCTAATCTTAATTTCAACATTTTTTTGGATTTTCTTATTTAAAACTCAAAATAAGATTGCAATTTTAACCCTAACACAGGAAATATTCTAAAGCAAATCTAATCCTAACTCAAATATTTTTTGGATTTTTTTTACAAAAATAAGATTGACTCAACCAACTTAACGACAGGAAATCAAACAAGATAAGATTGATATCTAAAAATCGACGAACCATATCTCGCATTTGAGATCGGGTTGGCCAATTTTAAATTAAATAAAAATCAAATCTCTTTGAGATTGGATTGTCGATTTTGTAAGTGGATTGCGAAATCGGATTTCGAGGCGCGAAAATCGGATCAAGTTAATCCCTCGCTTGAGGGGCACTTTCATGTTGGAACATCAATCATATATTTAGGAATAATCCTACTAAAGAAAAAAAAAAAGGTAAATAAGTGAGAATAACATAATAAAATAAAGTAAAAAGAAAAGAACTACCTAATTGATTTTCTTTTCTTTTTTCTTTTGTTACACGCGGCTAGTGGTGGGTCACCACCGAAAGACAGCCGCTCAGAGGTCCAGCAGGGGGATCGCTGGCAAGGGGGCCTCCGGCGAGGCAAGGCACGATGGACTTCGGTTCGCGCGAGGAGCAGTGCGTGAAGAAGAAGATTGAACAGTCCCTGTCCAATCCTCTGCCCTTTTTGCTTTTTGCTTTTTTCTCCTTTTTTTTTATGTCTCTCTCTCACCTGTCGCACTCTGTACCCTCTCTGCATAAGCTTTTGCTTCCGTCCACTTCACTTTTTACTTTTTGTGTTTTCTTTTTTTGACGAAGAGAAGCCCCCCTCGCATAGGTCCTCGTACTATGTTGCTTTTATAGGGGGTAGAATATAGGTTTTCGATTCTCCCTTCAAATCTACATCCGCAATACTTTTTCGCCAATTGATCACTATTGATAAGAATTCAAGATTACGATAAATATTTTCTCGAAATCCAAATCTCGCAAAGATAAATCGCAATATTGCAATATTTTTTCACACATGTCTTATATCCAAAAGATTCATATCCCGAAAAATTTCCAAATTTCTATTTTTTCACGAGATAATTGAAAAAACATGGCCGCCAACCAGCCGCAACGCTAAATTGTCAACTAATTTGAACCCATTCGCACTTTCAATAAATAAAATGCAAAATATGCAAACTAAATGTACCTAAATTTATATGCTATGTAGTTAATTAATTAATTAATTAAGTAATATATATTTTTAGGGGTTAAAATTAATCCCTAATTTCTTAGTGCGACAAATGACTAAACGGGTAGCCAAAATTTAGGTGTCAACAGCTGCCCCTCTTTGAAGGTGAGCTCGAAGAGGTTGCCTCCAAAGACAAATTGAGACCTAAATTTTGACTATGCACATGCATTGAATGATTTTTTTTTCATTTTTTTTTTTGAAAAAAACGCAACTCATATGATGCATGTAAATGCTAATGCAAATGCATGATGTGAAAGGAAAGAACGTACCTACAATTACTTACCAGTCAGTGCGATAGAGCATCTTGAGGTACATGATAAGTCCCTGTTTACTCTACAAGTACCCAACTCTCACTCAGGTTCTTTGAAAAGCGTAACAGGTAATAGATTGAGACATCTAGATCCAGACTGAGATGTCAAGATTTTTTTAAAAACTCGAAATACTTAGATCCAGACCAAGGTATAACGAGGAAAGTCGAAGAACATTCACATCCAGAGTGAAACATTCAACGAATAGAATTGAGACATCCAGATCCAGACTGAGATGTCGAAATTTTGGAATGCAATTTGTATGCAAATGGTAAAGGAATCTACCTGGAATATCTTACCTTCAGGGAGGGTAGAGTGATTCAAGATAGTTGGTGTTACGTGTCTAGGACCCGTACCATTCTACGGTCGTCTAAACGGGGATTTACCTTCCAGGACCCGTACCATTCTACGGTTGCCTGAATAGGGAAATAGATGATGTTTAGGACCCGTACCATTCTACGGTCGCCTAAACGGGGTTTTGCTTGGCTAGGACCCGAACCATTCTTCGATCGCCCAGCATTGCAATCTAGGGAAAAATCTTTGGGGACAACTCCATCGAGTGTCAGTGTACTCAAAAGGGAAAATACCTGTACAATGACAAGTATTTAAGGTATAGATAGAGATATACTTACCTGGTAACATCTTTGTTTCTGGGGGGAATGTCTTCTACAAAACATGGTCATAGGAGAAGCAGTATGCATTTGTGATCACAAACATGCATTAATTTAAGGGAGGTTCATGCACTATGATTTATATCAAGCCTGCATCACCTAATTTCCATTGGGAAAGATTTCACAAAAAATGTTCCAATCTGAACACATGAGTGTCATGGATGTGCCAAATGGGAGACCTCTGAACATGCATTAATTTAAGGGAGGTTCATGCACTATGATTTCTATCAAGCCTACATCACCTAATTTCCATTGGGAAAGATTTCACAAAAAATGTTCCAATCTGAACACATGGGTGTCATGGATGTGCCAAATGGGACACCTCTTGGTCTGAAAGGACTTTTCACTCATTCTCATTAAAATTGGTTGTTTTATCCTGACCTTTGATGCAGGATTTTTGACAATCACTCATCTTTCCATCATCATGCCAAACAAGGGTTCGAGCAATCTCGCAAGTGGTACGACCTTACCCATCTGAGAGGTCTTTAACAGGAACCGTAATATAAGCTTGATCAACGGCTTAACAAAGGAGACTCTTTGAGCCGAGGCTATTGAAAAATGACATTTCGCAATTGTCTTGGGGTTTACAAGTCAAGAGACATACGAAATGAAGCAGAAATTATCTTACTCGCACTTCTTCAAGCGATGCTTTCAAACATATGAACTTCTACGTTAATTCGAATGCCCTAATCTGAAGAGACTTTGTAAAGGACGTAACGTAGGTTGGGTTCATGGGTTGAGAAACGAAAGGATCATTTGGCTCAACAAGTGTTTAGGAGGTCAAAGTTGGTGATCATCTTGGCATTTCCAACAATTTTCCTCCCCATTGTCGAAGATTTTCTTCACATCACAACTCCACTGATTGCAACATCTCAACATTTGAGTTTTTTTTTTTTTGGTATCACCTTGTTGGGGATACGACTCATTCATCAAGTGTTTGATTTTTTTTCTTTGAGCATTGGCCTTGCTTTTACCGGGCACACTGCTTTTCGTGCCCCACTTTTTTTGCACTCTTTTTTTTTTTTTGACAAAGTCTCCATTTTTATCAGCACTGTAAATCATGCTACTTGAGTAGTTTGATTTTTCTTGCCTTGCCCCAGTGTGGGGGGATGATCACCAACTGGGTTTAATGTGAAATGAATTCATAGGCTCAAGGAGGCTATGCAATGGATAAAGTGTATAGGATAGAGAAAGAACTACTCTTCGTCGTCGTCCTAAGGCACTTTAAATTATTGTACAAGTTACATTGTGAAAGCAATACTCGAAGATTGATGCAAGTGCGAGTAAGAAAATTCATATTATTCATTTCAAATCTTGTCCCAGTATGTGACAATTCTTGACAGGGATAATTTTAAAAAAATCTTCATGTGTGTGGGCTCAAAGGGCTGAACAATGGATTTACCTGTAGTGTTTCGAGTAGTAGAAAGAAACTGCCTCTCATCACCTTGGTTGACGTACCCTTTGCGAGATCACCCTTTTCCTCGTGGGCATGGAGTTTTTCCACACAACTCACTTGGGGTCAGTGTATGGAATAGGGTTTGCCTTTCATCATTCAAAAGTATCCAATTTCACACAATTCAATCAATCTCACACAATTCATCAATGAAGAAAAATGCAAGATGTGCAACAAGTTTAGACAATTGAATTTGCAACTCAATGAGGCAATTTATTCATCATAAAATGTTTGCAATTCAAAACATGACATAGCAAATTCTATCATGGGTAATACTTCTTGACAACATCAGAATCAATTGGAGTAGAAAACTCATGACTACCCATTTATGCTAGGACGGCACCTCCTGAAAGTACCTTCCTTACCACATATAGCCTGTAGTTTGGAGCAAACTTGCCCCCAGGACCTTCCACCGGAGAATAATGGTTCTCTTTTACTTGCCCCCAAATCTTTTTTCATTGCAAGTGCGCTTTAAACCTGTTGATCACAAGTCAAGTTTATGATCATTGAAACTTGATACGCTATTCTCAGATGTTCCTTGACATAACAAGTTATAGAATTATGCGCTGAGACAAGAAGCAAATGAGTCAAACAAACAAACAGGTTTAATCTGCTACAAGCTTTGGAAATTTTTTTTTTTTTTTTACAATGAAATGCTTTTTTTGTTTTCGAAAAGGTTTTTGGGAGGAAACATGAGAAAGTACAGCCCTCAGGATTTCTCCGTGGATGATATTTTCTTTCATGGTTGGATATCGTCATTGGACTGATTTGGAGTACCCCGTCATGTCCTCAAAAATTTGAAATAAAATTGTAATTTCATTGAATAGAATCAAATGAATTACATTATTGGAATGAAAATTGTGATTCCTAACCCCTAAAAAGAGAAAACATCGAAAACGATTCCTAGAAAGCGAAAACAATTCCTAAAAAGCAATAAGAATTCCCACGCAGGGGAAGGTGCAACCGAGCATGCCCCTAATTAAACAAGGAAAGTGAACTACTTAGGACTATGAATCATGTATGCTTGAGTTCTTCACCCTTGATCGTGTGATGCGAATCCTTCAGGTCAGAGATTCTCCCTTCTAGATATGTCACTAGTCTCTTCATGATGGCATCAAATTCAGCTACCTCGGGAAAATGAGACGATTCAAAAGTTCTTTTGGCTCTTTTCTTCGAGTCGCAGCTTCTCATTGAAGATGGAGTACCTATGTCATCGCAGCCTTTTTGCTTGATGAGAAAAGTCACAGTAGCAGACAATTCATCGACTTGACTTTGGTGGTGTGCAATTTGCTTGTTCATATTGTCGATGATACGATCCAGCACATCGTTTCGATCTGCCATTTTAGCTTTCGACCGTGTACGGATGGGTGAGCGGGATTGCTTCATAATCACCTAATATAAGAAATGAACAAAAATAAGCATTCTTATATGGAAATACGTCGATCCATGGCAATATTCTAGAACTTTTATTCATCAATTGAGCTTTTGACAGACCTATCAAAATAGAAACTCGAAATGTCCTAACCAAATGAACTAGGAAAGTAAATGACTCAAACTCCCTAATCATTAATCTAAAAATGAAAATAGCAAGATTGATTCAAGCATTTCATCTGGCTTGATCAATATACACTCGGGACACCATTCGGCGCAAACGTTTATTCTCCTCTTGAGCTTTTTCAGCAACTCTTTTGAGGCGTTTATTCTCAGCTCGATTGGTGATCTTCAATGGCACCTCCGGTATCTTTGGAAGCAGCTCCTCGGGAATCTTGTGTTGTTGGATATACTTGATCGAGGCATAGTATTTCCTTTCTTTGCCCTTCAACTCCTCTTCGGGCCATTTGAGTTTTCGTGGACGGCACATGTCCCACATCGATTTGATAGCAAGAATGGAATCTTCATGGCCTCGGCTTCCATCAACGAAGCTGACTTGGAGCGGCTCTGCTTGTAATGCCGGGGGAAGCTCCTGCATGACTTGGTACTGACGAGTCACTCTAGTTGGATAGTACTCCAATGCTCCAGTGAATCCCAATAGAGGGATTGGGCCAACTCCTCCACACGAGAGTCTCGCCACCCAAACTTGGAACCATTTAGCATGCCATAGGAAACCTTTTGAAGTCGGTTTTTTCATGAAAGCTAGCCACCTAGAGTAATGGTAATCCAGTGCATGTTTTTGATTGTTCTCAAATCTCATAATAGGGTGATTAGAATTACTAACATTATGTATAGTCATTAAACCACCAAACCCCTTTATATGAGAAAGGAACCAGATTTGTAAAAGTTCAGGAGAGGAATGGAGAGTCTTATCACCACCTCCTTTGAATCGAGTGAGAGAAAGAAAAGTTTCAATCAAGACAGTGCTTACAAAAAAATTTCCTTCCAACACTTGCCTTACTAATTGAGCAATCAAAGGGTTAATAGCATTCTTGCAGTAATGAAATACTATAAACCCAAAGAAAGCTAAGAGGAAAATCCTACGCATTTGAAATGAGGTGCTTTTTTCAAAACATTCTTTCAAAAAAGATAAAGGACATGCATTACAGTGGGCCTTTAAAACCTTTCTTATGTCATCTTCTTTAATTCTCAGAAAATCATATAAGGCCGTAACAGGATCTGTTCCGATAGGCGGACTGATCAATTTGGCTTTCAAGGACTTCCCTATGGCGATGCTATACTCTTCCAAGGTGGGAGTGAGTTCATGCTTACCGCCGAAGATGAAGGTAGAAGTCTCGGGGCACCAACAGTGGGTGAGTGCTTGGACGAGGCCGCCATGGATGTTGATACGCAGCAGTGGAAGCAATCGACCAATATGTGACTCTACGAATTGACGGCTATTTTGATCTAACTTATCCCACCAAGTGCTAAGCTCTTCCTTTGGAGGGAGAATAATCCGAATGTCCGGTGTCCCCATTGTATATTAATCAAGGCTCGGGACAATCCTAATGCCATGGACCGACAAAATAATGTGACAAAGTAAGTAAATTGCAAAGGCAAAAATTAGAGAACTTACTTTACCAATGATTGACAATCACATAGACATACGCATGGTAAGTGGCTCAATTTCTAATCTATAAGACTTATCAAGGTGGAGCCACAAGGATGATCAGACTAGCCACGGGCTTGTGGACTATGTCAGGTCCTCATGACTCCGGCTTGGTCAAAGAGCCGACCCGGGTCGCGGGCATGCGGACCGAGATGGGTACTTTTGACACCATGAAAGAAACTTCGGGATTGAGATGGGCGGCTCGTACTGCGAGCATGCGGTCGGAGTGGTATCCATCTCAATACCATCCTAAATGATCCTATGCGGCCAAGGTCCGGCGGCAAGTTGTGTGTGCAAAGTGTAGTGATAATGCAAGGCATGCATAGCAATTGAAATCAAACAACACTTCAATGTGAAAATAAACCATACATTCCTACACCTCCCTACAAAACAAAGGTTAGCAAACACTTCCCCTTATACCTCCCATCCTGCAAAAACATTTAACACCTTAAATGTTAGGGACGTACCTGGGATCCTCGCTGCCAAACAAAAATATATTTTAAAAAAAAAAAAAATTGGCCTAAGTCCACTAAGAGTTTCAAGTATGGTCCCCAGCGGAGTCGCGACCAAAATTTTCGAGGGTGAATCACTAAGGGTTTTGGCTAATTGATTGTTAAGCCTAAACTTAACTCGGGCTCTCCCAAACCCATACCAATTCGCGACTTAGATTTAAATTACTAACATGCAGATAGATTTTAACTAGGAGTCGCAACTAATCTATTTTTGGTGGGTCGATTAGAAACCCTAGTAAAGTAACGGGAGATTTACTTTACTCCTACGAACTAGAGACTAAGAGATGCGGGGACTTGGTTACGTTAGATTTCTCTAACGCCCTTTCGTACCTTTCTTTTTATTTTGAAAAATGTTTGGCAAGCAATTTGGATTGATTTTAAATCTATTTCCCTAACATGTGAGGTGTTCATGCAAGTGCGTAAACCACCAATTTAACACCCAAGAAAGCAATTAAATGATGCAGAACTTACCTCAAAGCAACGAAAGCATTTGCAGTGTTAAATTAAAATCCACATCAACAATCCTAGATATGGTTTATAATTAACACGCAATTTCTTTTCTTGTTTTCACTTATTAAATGAAAATATAGTCAATATGCAATGCAATGCTATTAATTTAACATGAAATGATATAACATGGCAACATAACCTAAACTATATGACATAAATAAGCATGCAGTCTATTATAAAGAAATGTAATAATTAAATATGCAATTTAAATTTACCCAAATGACTTAATTCTAATGACGTGCAATGCAATGCAATGACGTACAAAATTATTTCAATTAAAATGACATGCGACATACAATTTAATATGCGAGCTATATGTCACGCGACATTTATTAAATGATCTAATCTAATGATGGGCAATTTCTAATTAAATGGACTTAACAACAATCAATAAATGACGTGCATTTCATGAACCTAATTCTATATGACATGGGCATTTTTATTTTCCTAACAAAACATGCAATTTATCTAGGAGAGATTATCTACCTATAATTGATAAACATGCAACCCTAACATGCAATGACGTGCAAAGAATGCCTTAATTCAACATGATATCTAAAAATCGACGAACCATATCTCGCGCATGAGATCGGGTTGGCCAATTTTAAATTAAATCGCGAATCAAATCTCGGGTTTGAGATTTGATTGTCGATTTTGTAAGTTGAGTCGGATTTATTATGCAAAAAATCGATCACAATCCTCGCCGAGGCACTTTCATGTTGGAACATCAATCATATATTTAGGAATAATCCTACTAAAGAGAAAAAAAAAAGGTAAATAAGTGAGAATAACATAATAAAATAAAGTAAAAAGAAAAGAACTACCTAATTGATTTTCTTTTCTTTTTTCTTTTGTTACACGCGGTTGGTGGTGGGTCATCGAAAGACAGCCGCTCAGAGGTCCAGCAAGGGGATCGCTGGCGAGGGGGGCTCCGATGAGGCAAGGCACGGTGGACTTCGGCTCGCGCGGGGAGCAGTGCATGAAGAAGAAGATTGAACAGTCCCTATCCAATCCTCTGCCCATTTTGCTTTTTGCTTTTTTCTCCTTTTTTTATGTCTCTCTCTCACTTGTCGCACTTTGTACCCTCTCTGCAGAAGCTTTTGCTTCCGTCCACTTCACTTTTTACTTTTTGTGTTTTCTTTTTTTGACGAAGAGAAGCCCCCCCTCGCATAGGTCCTCGTACTCTGTTGCTTTTATAGGGGGGTAGAATATAGGTTTTCGATTCTCCCTTCAAATATACATCCGCGATACTTTTTCGCCAACTGATCACTATTGATAAGAATTTAAGGTTACGATAAATATTTTCTCGAAATCCAAATCTCGCAAAGATAAATCGCAATATCGCAATATTTTTTCACACATGTGCCCTATCCAAAAGATTCATATCCTGAAAAAAATTCAAAATTTCTATTTTTTCACGAGATAATTGAAAAACATGGGCTTGGGCTAACCAGCTCGCTTTGTGGGCTTAATCCAACTAATTTGAACCCATTCGCACTGGTCCAATAAATAAAATGCAAAATATGCAAACTAAATGTACCTAAATTTATATGCTATGCAGTTAATTAATTAATATATATTTAGGGGTTAAAATTAATCCCTAATTTCTTAATGCGACAAATGACTAAACGGGTAGCCAAAATTTAGGTGTCAACAATAAAAATAAAAATATCAAAAAAATTTATTAAAAAAAAAATATATATATATATATATATATACAATTTTACCAAATGTGTTTATGTTATTGTTCTATTCCAGAAATATAAATTTTGTATAGATACCAAACGCGTTCTCCTGTTCAAAAATTATTTCCAGGAACAGAAATAGTTTTTTCTACTTCTGTTCCCTAAAACAATTTTTGAACAGAAACATTACCAAACACACCATAAATTACCACAATCATTTGAATATGATAATTTATATTCAACGCTCATTTCAATATAATAACTTTTTTTTTTCAATCATTCAAGTATTATATAAGTGTCAATCAATCACCTAACTACCATAATTATTTAAAAATGTTCACAATAAGTGACATACTATGTTAGGTTTTCAGCATTTGGGTGAACATTTTTAAAGTTCTTACACTTAAATGACTAATTAAAAGTTATGGCACTCGGGTGAAATGTTCTTTAGAAGTTATGACACTTAGTGATAAAAAAGAAGAAGGTTATGATGCTCAAGTGAGGATACGAAAGTTATAGCACTTGTAATATCCTTATTCCGATGTTTGTATTACCCAAGCAATAGTTTTAATTAGCCATGATTAAAATGAGTATTGCAATTGACTGAAATAAACGAGACATCAGTTTTAATTAGCCATGATTAAAATGAGTATTGCAATTGACTGAAATAAACGAGACATCCAAACTTAGTCGGACATTAGAAAATTGTTAACTTGATGGTAGGTGATGTACTTCAACCAAAAACTTCCTTATGGATTTTATCAAGCTTTCTGCTAACCCCCATCTTGCCCTTGCCCGCGGTGCTCAACAAAATTCTGACAACACCTTTGGCATGACCAGGCGCTTCCCCAATCATCGTGAACCCCTTGGGCTTAGAGGGCACATGATTTGGACACCTCGTTTAAAAGATATCCTTTTGCAGAGTTGAAGTCGCGGACCAATGAGTAAGCATATTTGTCACCAAGAAATGTATTTCTCTAGAAAGTTATAGGGTAGATTGTGGCATTATTACTCTAATTCATGAGAGCTTCCCATTAACACCAAAGTTAGACAATTTGATGCTCTCTAGAAAGAGGTAAGAGCACTTGAAAACGGAAACCTAGGAATTAAAATTTTGGAAAACCAACCTGGTTCACAAGGCCATCTAGTCCGTCCCGTCATCGGATTGCAACGCCGTATCAGCGGTGAATGCACTATCTTATGTAAATCTTCTTAATTTGAAAGGATATTCAAATTATCTATTGATTTCTAGAAATTACATAAGTCTTGAGAAAATCCAAGAAATCATGTTGTGGAATTGTGAGAATTGGATAAACTTTTTAAATGATCGATATCGAAATTTGGGTAGTAGAAAACAATTTTAATTGTAACTTCTGAACACTTTGGTGCCATGTTTAAAGTACTTGCAATATTAGATTAAAAAAAACATATTTATTCAGCAAAGCAAGTATCTTTACAGCCTTAATTGTGTTTTGGGCCAATAGGGTTTTTGGGCCCATGGACCCTAAATCGGCCCTAGAGGACATTTTCAAAATTTTTCACCGGAGGGGTTTTAGGCCATAGTGATTTTATGCGGTGAATAGTTTTAAGATGTTGAATAGTAGTTTTTAAGATAATTTATCTCTTTAATGTAAAATTTGCATTACATGATTTATGGGAAAATTCTGCCATTTTCAAGAATGTTACATGACGGTTTGTTCCAAGTTGTACCGCTTGGTAAAAAGAATTGAGTTAGTAGACACTTAAATGCCAAGTCGAACAAACCAAGTGCACACATCATGTTCCGATTTCCTTGATGCAAATTCATGGCCCTAAAGTGTTCAAAAAGAAAGTTCAAGCATGTCAGATAGAGAGAGGAGCCCTTTATTGGGTGCTCCAAACATATACCAATCCAGTGCACCTTAATCTTGATCACGTGGATCTCATCCAAAACATACCAAAACCTAAGTCCATACCAAGATATAGTAAGCTAGGAGTAAGCTAGGAGGCAGTGTGCCAATCCTCGCCGAAAGCTGGAACAAGGGTCATGGGTCGAATCATACTGCTGAAGGGCGAACAAGTGTTGAATAATTTGCTCATGACCAAGTTTCATGCATTTGGCATACTTAAGCTTACAAGGAGAAAGCAACAAGCCATTTCAAAGAGCAGAATACTCACTCTACATTCATGGGGGCGACATCAGGGCTTGCTCAGGGCTAACGAGGCTCACCAGATTTGGGTGAGCCTCGCCAACCCTAGGCGAGGGCCAACAAGGCCTCGCCCAAGCCCACAAGGCCTTGCCCTAGGCGAGCGATGATCAAGCAAGCATCATCCAAATTTAGGTGCCTTCACCCGAGCCTAGCTAGGGTTCCAACCTTTCCAACGATGGCCAAATGGAAATGCCACTAGCCGGTCATTCTCTTTATTTATTTTTTTCTTTTAGTTTCGTTTCGTTAATAAAGTTTTAGTTTTTTTTTAGTTTTTAATCTAATTTTAATAAAGAATATAATAAAAAATAATAAAAATGTGATGTCAGTTTTTTCCATTAGTCAAATTGACAGTGTTAACTAGAAATGTGCAGTTGGACTAGGTCTACCCAGGAACCAAATCGTCCCACCTAGAAAATAGGTTTAGGAATCGATTCCCATTAAAACCGATTTAGGAACCAATTCCCAAAATTTGAAACCGATTTGAACTAGTTTAGTCCTCAGTTCCGAGTGAATACCACCCAAGAACTGAATCGACCAGACCTGTTTGGGAACCGGTTTGAGAACCGGTTTTGTAAGCTCAAAAGTCTAAAACTCTATCTTTTTGTAACATGATTTCTAATATTAAAACTGTAATTTTCCTCTCGCGTGATGCTCCACTTTCGATGTTCCTCTTCCTCGCTCGTTTCCTTCTCTCGTTGGCTCACGGTCGCACCGTCCATCACCAACTCACGGTCACTCTATTTCGTCTCATCAATGATGAAGACCTCATCCATAAGCTTGAGAATCTCTTTGGTTTTTCTAGAATATTCTTTCAAATTGAAGCTGGGTTTTTCTTTTTTTCTTGGGGATGTTTTCTCGAGCTGGATTTCTTGTCAAATTGGTGGAAAGTTCATGTTTTTTAAGGATGTTTGGCTAACATGGCAGGGTCAAAGACGTTGACCTTGCACTTGGCATAGTCGATGGGCTAGACCTTGTAGGTGCCGGAGGGGGAGGCAAAGAAGAGGTCAAAGGTATTGTAGGAGAGCATGCGGCGGAAGCTCAAGGAGCTACAGTTGTCGTCAATGGCGGAGGGGTAGGAGGCGGGGATGGACCTACAAGAGGTGTGGCAGAGGGACAGGGGAAGGAGCGAGAGGGTTAGGGTTAGGAGGTTGAAAACGGCGGTGGTAGTTGTGGCCCACGACGCACCGACACTCTAAGAGCCTTCATGTCGTGATGAACACTTCGACACGTGTCCGACACTTTCCGACACTCTCAAAATAATGAATAATATTGATAAATGGTTAATTAATACTTTTAGTATAAATTCATTCTAGGTTTTTTTAATTATTTATTTATTTGTGAGTTTGAATAAAATTAATTTGATGGAAACAATCATAAAAATGATCATTTATTATGTTTATATAAAAATATACATTTAATATACAACGTGTCCCAACATGTCAGAATTATCTATTTTTTGATAAACGACGTTTTGGCGTGTTGTGTTGTATTACGTGTCGCGTGTCAATGTCGGTGCTACTTAGGTCATGGAAACACAGGGAAACCCTGAAGAGTGCATTTGGAGAGAGAGGGAGAGAGATTGCGAAGGGAAATACGAGAAAAAAGAAGGATTATGAGTCATTTTTATCCAAGAATGACAGCCACTTTATTGACCATTTTGGCACCACTAGTCCACACTCCACAGTCATGGGGAGGAAACCAAGAAATCACTCTGAAAATTTGCTTCCAATTGTCTTTTATTGAACTTTGAATTTATAACATCCCGGGTCTCCACTATACACATATTGTCCGATTTGAACACTAAGTCCTCACGGTTTTGTTCCTCTCGAGACAGTTCATACTACCCTAAGAAAACGCGTATGTACAATTAGAGGGACCTAAGCCTTATAAGTTAGCCTAGGACTTTCTCCCTAGGCAATGTGGGACAAGAGATGGACCTCTTCCTTGCGCACGTGTGGGGACCGAGGTGCATCCACGCTAGTGCGGGGCCCAAAGAAGACAATATTATAGCTTGGAAGAGGGAAGGCCTATGGGATGGCCTCTGCCCCTACATAATGCGTTTTAAAGCTGTGAGGGAAAATGCCGTGGCTGGAATGACGGTTCGTCCACGCTAGAGCGGGTGACCCAAAGTGGACAATATTATACAGTGGAGGCCTAGACATTACAGAATTAGTTTGCAAAGCCTAAGATAGACAAATCAAAATCACTCCGCAGTCATAGGATTTTTACTTTGCCTTATGATGTTTATTTATGGTAATCAATCTTATGAGTCCTTAATTTTCGTTTAGTCAAAAAAATTCATGTACTTATTAATTATATATGTTTAATGTTTCAATACAAATTAAGAAGATTATATTGTTTTCTTACGTATTAATGTAAAATTCAAAACTGCATAGGATATCAAGCAATTACAAAACAGATTCCAATGGAAATAAGATTGACCCAAGAACCGGACTGAAAAAAGAGAATGGTCCCAAAACAAGGTCCACTGTAAATAGAATCAAGTATATAGTCAAAAATTAGGAACTTATTATAATATGATTAGGTATAGAATCCAAGTCTTGACTCTACCCACACTAGATCCAATCACCCCTAATGTTAACACAAGGACTGCATTGCATTAATTTAATAAATTTTAAACTTAATTTTATATATATATATATATATATATATATATATATATATATATATATATATAAATTTTAGGAGGCGTAATAAATTTTAGAACTTTTAGACAACATATCCCTCCTACAAACTGAAAGACTTCTTAAAAGATCCGAATTTAGTTTTTAAACATATACACAAGAAACAGGTATGACCCGGTCAACCTAAATTCAACTATAAATTCATCTGCTTTTTTGACATGTAAAATAGATCTGCTTACACTTGACCAAAGGAGCACATATCTCTCGAGATTTTCCCAATCCGCCGATCCCCAGAGCCACCCATCATGAAGGAGCAGGCGGTGGTTCTGTATTCTGCACCGGCCATCGGCCACCTCACCCCCATGGTGGAGCTGGGTAAGCTCCTCCTCACCCGCCATCTTTCCCTCTCCATCCACGTCCTCCTCCCCAGCCAAGCCTACGAAGGCGGCTCCATCTCCTCCTACATCACCGCCGTCTCCGCCGCCCACCCTTCCATCACCTTCCACCACCTGCCTCCCACCTCCCTCCCTCCCGACTACTCCACCACCTCCCCGCACCTCGAGACCCTCGCCCTCGAGCTCCTCCGCCTCAACAACCCCAACGTCCACCGCGCCCTTGTCTCCATCTCCGAGACCCACCGCGTCCAGGCCCTCGTCATCGACTTCTTCTGCACCAACGCCCTGTCGGTCGCGCGCGGTCTCGGCATCCCCTGCTACTACTTCTTCAGCTCGTCGGGATGCGGCTTGACCGTCTTCCTCGGCTTGCCCGTCCTCCACAGGACCACCACCAAAAGCTTGAAGGACCTCGCCACCGACACCGTCCTCCGCTTCCCCGGCGCGCCGCCGTTGCTGCCTTCCGACCTCGCCGAACTGGTGCAAGACCGCAACGACCGGGCCTACGAGCTCTTGCTGGAGAGCGCGACGAACATGCTGATGGCGTCCGGGATTATAGCGAACACGTTGGAGAAACTCGAGGAGGAAGCCGTGAAAGCCATCCGGGACGGCAAATGCGTGCCCGACGGGCCGACCCCTCCGCTTTACTGCATCGGGCCCCTCGTCTCGAGCGGGAGTGGCGGAAAAGCCGGGACCGGCGGCGGCCCAGGTAACAACAAGCCGGAGTGCTTGACATGGTTGGACTCGCAGCCGAGAGGAAGCGTCGTGTTCCTGAGCTTCGGGAGCCTCGGGGTGTTCTCCGCCGAGCAGCTGAAGGAGATAGCGACGGGGCTCGAGAGGAGCGGCCACCGGTTCCTATGGGTGGTCCGGAGCCCGGCCACCGGCAAAGGCCACAAGGCCGTCTCCACGGCGGAGCCGGACCTGGGGGCGCTTCTCCCGGAGGGGTTCCTGGAGCGGACCGCGGGGAGGGGCATCGTCGTGAAGTCGTGGGCCCCGCAGGTGGCGGTGCTGAACCACGGCGCGACGGGCGGGTTCGTGACCCACTGCGGGTGGAACTCGGTGCTCGAGGCCGTGTGCGCGGGGGTGCCGATGATCGCGTGGCCGCTCTACGCGGAGCAGCGGCAGAACCGGGTGTTCATGGTGGAGGCGATGAGGGTCGCGCTGCCGATGGAGGAGGCGGCGGGGGAGGAGCGGTCGGTGAGCGCGGCGGAGGTGGAGCGGCGGATCCGAGGGCTGATGGGACCGGAGGGCGAGGCCATCAGGGAGCGGATGCAGCATCTCAAGAAGGAAGCGCAGGCGGCGCTCAGTCCCGGCGGGTCGGCTCAGGTCGCGTTGGCTGAGTTAGTACAGTCATGGAACATCGCTTGAGCTTTTGCCTTTGTCCATTGTTTTTTTTTTTTTTTTTTTTTTTCTCTTCTTTGTGTGGTTTTTTTTTTTAAAAAAAAATCTGCTGCGAGTGGTGAAAGGCTAAGCTGCAATGGGTCCATGAAAATATCTATGGAGGGCACGCTGGAAAACCCTAGAAAAAATTCTAGTAACTAGAAAAAAAATAATGGGATTTGATGCTTTGCATCTACCCTATTTTTGATTTAATTCTTAAACTACGTGTCACGCGAGACGTGTTCTGTTTTGGTTGGTGGGATTCAGTTCGCATATGAAATGTAAGGCCGGCATATGAAAAAAAGAAAAAAAAAAAAGCATTTTTCTCTTCGTTGTGTGGTTTTTTTATTAGGGAGCGCAGTTACAGTAATCTTGTCGTTACGCTACTGCGGTAGTTCTTTGATATCTTTAGGAACGGCCCTTGTTTCGCCACGTTCAGAAGCCGGCGAATGATGTCATGTGGACAATTTATGGTCTGTTGTTTTTTTAGTGAACGAAAAGGATGAAGGTCGTACGCATTTTTTATGCCAGGGTTTTGACAAAGTGCATAGGTATCCATCAAGAGCGTGACAAAGTCGTTGATTTTCTGAAATCTAAATGATCGAAATCATTTGAATGTCATAATTATTACACACAGCTTATTTCGGTATAATAACTTTTTTTTAATCGAGTGTTATATAATTTTTCAATCAATTACCTAAATATCATAATTATTTAAAAATAATCACAATAAGTGATGTGCTCTATCGAATTTTCAGCATTTGGATGAACATTATTAAAGTTTATTACACTTAAATGACTCATTAACAATTATGGCACTTAATGAAATATTCTTTAGAAGTTATGACATTTAAATGGTAAAAAAATGATTATGATAATTGAGTAAGGATACGAAAGTTATAATACTCACGGTATCTTTATTCTGATATTTGTATTACCCAAGTAATAATTTTAATTAGCCATGATTAGAATGACTATTGCAATTGATTGATATAAACTAGGCATCCAAACTTAGTTGAACATCGGAAAATCGTGAACTTGATGGTAGGTGATGTACTTCAATCGAAAACTTTTTTATGGTTTTTATCAAGCTTTCTGGTAACCCTAGTCTTGCCCTTGTCAACGGTGATCAGCAAACTTCCATGGACACTTTTGGCACGACCAAGCACTCCCCCAATCATCGGGAACCCCTTGGGATTATAGGGCACATGATTTTGATGCCTCGTTCAAAAGATATGCTTTTGCAAAGTTGAATTCGTAGACCAATGAGTAAGCATACTTGTCACCAAAAAATGTATTTCTCTAGAAAGTTATGGCGTAGTAGATTGTGACATTCTTGCTGCAATTAATGGGAGCTTCCCATGGACATCAAAGTTAGGTAATTTGATGCTCTCTAAAAGGCGTATGACCGCTTGAAGAAGGCAACCTAGGAACTAAAATTTTGGAAAACCGACCTGGTCCACGGGGCCGTCTAGTTCGTCTCGTCATTGGATTGCAACACCATTAATTAGTGGTGAGCGCACTATATTATGCAAGTTTTCTTAATTTGAAAAGATATTTGAATTGTCTGTTGATTTCCAGAAATTATGGGAAGTTATGGGAAAATCTAAGAAATCATGTTGTGGAATTGTGAAAATGGCATAAACTGTTTAAATTATCGATATCGAAATTTGGGTAATAGAAAAAAAAAATTAATTGTAACCTCCGAAAGCTTTGGTGCCATGTTTAAAGTACTTGCAATATTAGATTAAATATATATATAGTTGCACTGCTTGGTAAAAAGAATTGAGTCATTAGACAATTAAATGCCAAATCGAACAAGCCGAGTGCACACATCTTGTTCCGATTTCCTTGATGTGAATTCTTGGCCCCAAAGTGTTCGAAAAGAAAGTTCAAGCATGCCAGACAGAGAGAGGAGCACTTCATCAAAACCCAAGATATAGTAAGCTAGGAGGTGCCGATCCTC
This sequence comes from Eucalyptus pumila, assembly GCA_016097595.1. Taxonomy (NCBI): domain Eukaryota; kingdom Viridiplantae; phylum Streptophyta; class Magnoliopsida; order Myrtales; family Myrtaceae; genus Eucalyptus; species Eucalyptus pumila. The sequence goes on from CM027848.1 coordinate 26,636,647, forward strand.
ACTGAAGGCTGGAACAAGGGTCATGGTCGAACCATGCTGCCAAAGGCCGAACAAGTGTTGAATAATTTGCTCATGACAGAGTTCCGTGTTTTTGGCATAGTTAAGCTTCCACAGAGAAAGCAACAAGCCACTTCAGAGAGCAGAATACTCACCACCCTCGATTCATGAATTCACAGAATTTAAGAATTAAGCAGCAGCAAAGTCTTATGAAGTGAAAGCATCCATACCACCGTGGCAAACGAAGCTGACGCCTACCGAGGTTTCTACCACATTTTTTACACTTGGGAACAGCCTAAAATTTTCTGCACTGAACAGGTATGAAGAATTTCCTAGGATATAGAGTGCCGCCTGCGTCTCATGGACGATGCGGAAGACTTGGTATCTGCAGGAACCACAGACGTCGGGCTCTGAGAACTCCCGGATGTCTCCGAGCTCTTGTGCTCCCCGTGCCCCTTGCCGATGGGCCACAGTTTATCGAATATCCTCCTCGACCTCGAGGGAAGCAACTGGGCCCCGCTTTGGCTGTTCCTGCTAGATTTCTTGGCCAGCTTCCGGTTCTTCTTCGCTTCGCCGTTATCAATCTTCATGTGGCTCATCTGTTTCTCGAGCTTCCTGCAACTTTCCATGGTCATCTTCTCTGATTCCTCGTCGGTGTTCGTCGTGGAGCACGAAGTGTCTCGCTGAGTGCTGTTGAGGCCTTGAGCCCCTCTGACCTGCTCGAAATAAAGAACTTGGACAACAACCCGAAGTGGGAGACGCTCATTCTGCGCAGCGTGGATGGATGCCTCCATGGTCAGTTTCTTGACGTCCATCAACCCACATATCCTTTTTCTTTCAGATTTTGTCAAGCTCGGATGTTCCTGTGGCCAAAGAAACATTATTAGAGGTATGCCCTTTCTTTCATATGAACTGGAGTAGGTGCTCCACCAATTTCACATGCTAAACCAACGACGACAAGTGCCCTCTCCATGCAAAAAGATCATGTGGTATGCCAAACCTTAAGCATGCAAAGAATGAGCGCTTCAGGTTAATAGTCAAAATCAAAAAACATAAGGTCATTATGAAAAACAAGTGAGAACAACAGCCTGCAGCAGGATTAATAGAGCACAAGATCAGAGAGAGAGAGAGAGAGAGTATAGCATCTAAAAATGAACCAGGTATGATGAATGCAAGAAATGTTACCTTCAGATATATGTCAATTGATCTGTACAAGGTATCATGAATCGGTCTTGCTGAATCAGGAATTGACTGTGATAACTCGATGAAACTTGATAGTGGCAGATTCGGATCATGTGCTATTTCCATGAGATACCCATCTACCAGTTTACCAACATTTATCAAAGAATCATGCTCCAAAAGGATCATGCCATTTCCAACTTCGTTATTCTTGATGCCATAGTCCCTGCCATAATTCCCACGTGATAGATATTGCTTCAGAAGGCACTTCACCAATTCTACATCATATTTTGTGCTATGTGGAGCCCGACAAGGAATTAACAAATCCATCACTGATGCCTCATGCAACATCAGACTAACTCTTTTCACCAATTGTTCCCTTACCAAACCATCTGTTGCCACCAAGGTAGCCATTTTTAGTAGTTTTAGCAAAAAACTACAAGAACCGGAATTAACTTCAGATGGCAACAAAGCAATGAGAGTTTCAAGAAGAGATTTGTTTCTGAATTGGTTGGCATCTGAAACCAAAGCATCAACAGAATCCGGCAACCATCTGACAGCATAAGTTCTGAGAGCCTCTCCAATCACACTCGCATCCATCCGTCCTTTTGACTTCACTGTGACGATCACTCGCTTGAACAGATCAATGTCCAGCTCACATAGATCTTCAATCCACCAATCTTTGGGTACAGATTCCATTCTCTCCTGAAACTTTATCCCCTCCTCAACAATTCTATCTGCCGAAGCTAATTTGCGATTGTGTGTGTATGACCAATGGACATTTGTAGGATTGATAGAAGTCTTTGAGGCAATAGAATCTATACATCTCCCAACTATCTTGAGGTCATTGGACCATGGAAGTAGAGACCTTGTAGTTTGAAGAACAATGATGGAATCCTTCCAGCTCCGAAAGATACTGGAATTGAGAAATACCTCGATTTTGAAAATCAAGTTACCCCTATCAACATCCTCAGTCATCTCAAGGTATTCGGCTGCACAACGAGCAGCCACAACGTCGTAAGCATTAAGAGTAACTGTCATCCCATAACAGAATTTTGCACAAATCTCAAAAGCCTTTGGCCCTCCAGGGAAATCAACCAAATTAATTTCATCAGAGTTCTCCTCATGAGCCTTCTGCACTAACTTCTGCATGCGATAGCTCTTGGACAAGAGAGGGAACTGCGGATGCGTTTGAAGAAAATAGATCAGATCAGCTAGAAAAGGAATGTACATGGTTTGTGCATGACAATGGTCACAAAACAAACTTGGGAAAAAAAAAATCAGATGAACTTCAAAAGTAATGTAAAAATAATCGATGCCTTCAACTGCTGTACTGTTCATGCCTTCATCCTGTTACAGCAGAAGTCAGAAAAATGACAGGCTAAGATCTGTCAATATATTTGCATTGGAGAGTTGGTACTTAGTCTGGTATTGATGCCTTTCTTGGGGAAGGGTGTGCATAAAAACGAATGAACTAAGATAATAGGATAGACAAATTCACACACTTAAAATCCTATCGGTAATTGCGGATGTCTATGGTAGCTTTCACAATTTCATGTTCTTACACATCAAATGCAAAAATAAGCATCAAATTGTGATGAGGCAGTGTAATGTCAAAATAAACTAGTCCTACATACAGGGGAGAAAAATAAATGCTGAGACAACATTCTCCAGCACACTAGAGGCAGCATCGAAAGATGCGTTTCCTTACCTTATGAAGGTAGAACTTAACCTCACCAACACATATGGCAATGTCCGTCGCCAGTTCCGCAGATATATACCTAAATCAGTACATTTACAATGCTTAGCCAACAAAGAATGTCAATGAATTAAAGTGCGATGGAAATCAGCTTCATAGTAACAAAAACAGCAATTAAAAGTCCAACAATCATCTAGAAGGTTGACTACAACATTGATGCCATTAGGATGAAGGAAGAAACGTATCTTTCTAATGAGCACTGTCCAATGTATACATAGGAAAAGGCAATTGACGAAGAAAATATCTGCTTATTTCACATTTACAACTTGTATAAGATAAGTGTTTATTGGTAATATCTGGATCTCTATTAGTGATCACTTACTGAGGCTTGATTCAGATACTTAGTCAATGGATCTTGCTAGTCACAAAACAATATAAGTGAACTGGTAGGTTTTTAACTTAGTGTGAGATTGGATCACCCATTACACATTTTGTTGCGTTCTTATTTCTCATGGCCCGTCCAAGCATAGACAGTACTCGTGTTTCAGTCGACCTTTGCAACTCTGCGCCTCTGGGTAATGTGTTGCGTCTCATTTCCAAATTCGAGAGAAACCGCCACCAAACCGAGGTACCTCTGGGTCACAATTCCTCTTGCAAAGTGGAACCACGTGTTTACTTACCATCAAGTATTTCCCTTTCAACACTGTCAAATGAAGGAGGACAGCAAAACAACCCCATTAAATATCTTCCCCTTTCCGCTCTAAACATGTGAGATTCAAAGCAAATAGTGGTTCCTACTAAAGCTCATCCATAATGATTGAGAGCAAAAGGCCTCGACCTCGTGTTAGAATCATAGCTCATTATTCTCCAGAGATAAAAGAATTACTCTTTCTGATGATTAAAGGGCTTGGCCACCCCATGTGACTTTTTCCCCCCGTTTGGACCACTAACTCATAAAAAGGTAAGTCCAAAAGCTGGACCACAACCTCAAGGGCACCAGATCCCCCACATTGTCCAGGAAAGAAAAGCAACCTTTTCTTCTCTCTTCTATATATATATATATATATAATACAACACAATACTTAATCATAAATTTGCACAGCTTCTGTCCAATTATTACCTCGACTTCGTAGTTTACAGCCAAATTCTTCCTTGCGGAGGCATTTCACCCCCATAAAAATCAGCAGACAGAGAATCACTGCCAGGCTGATACAGGAAATTGAATACTTGCTCCCAAAAAGAGATGCGCTGTCCCAAGTACGGAAATACCCCCCAAGAACGAAGATGCAAACGAGCCCATAAGAACCCACAAGCCCCCCCCACAGAAAGTGCATGGGCAATTTGTTATTACAAAAACCGAGGGCGATCAAGGGTTATATTAAGACAAGAAAACAACACAAAAAAGTACACACGCACAGCTCATATCATGCTCGCAGAGACAGGAACGTAAACAGGGCTGGTACAGAACAGAATAAACAATGGACCGTTCTCATCTCACCTGATAGATTTTCCATCTGCAAGGAACGCATCTGGCTTCGATCCCAACTTCATGAACTTCATTTTTCGTAATCTTTCGCAGAGGAACAGAGCAACCCTTTTTTTCCTGTCGGAAAATGGCCACGAGAAAAAAGAAATTTCTTTCGTCACACAGGAATGGCGGGCTTCGAGCCTGGAGAAGAACTGACACTAAGCCAGAGGAAAGTAGTGGAATCTGAAAACAGTGGACACGCTATGTGCCACAAACTATGTTGCTCGTTGGAAAGAGAGAGAAAAATTCTCACTTGAACGAGCTAACCCGTCACGGAGACAATCCCACCAGGCTCCAGACCTTCATGATGCTCTAACGGACGCCATTCCAAGTAGAGAACGCGAGAGAAGGAACTTTCGTTCCTTAGAAAGAAGACACAGGAGAAGGAAAATGCTATGAGGAAGAAAGGGCAGAGCAAGAAGACGCCTTATCTTTTTTTTTTTCTAGAGTGGAGAAGGAAAGAAGTTGGAAGCAGAGGGGAGGAGTGAAGGACAAGCAAAGAAGGGCGGTTGAGCCAAGTTTCTCAAGACATCAATGGCTTAGCGAGCGCGAGAGAGAGAGAGAGAGAAAGAGAGAGAGTTCGTACATGCACAGCAGGGAGCAATGATGAATAGAAATATGTGGAAAAAGAAGTATACCCTCTGGGGAGAAAATGGGAAAGGAAACAACCCAAGGGCAAATTCGCTAGAGAAAAGTTGGTGAGAAACTATGGCGTCATACGGAGAGAGAAGAGAGAGAAAGAGAGGTGTCAATCGGATGAAGTGAAATCATAAATTCTCGCCGCCTTTGCTTTAAATCGTCCTGATCCGCCCCGACGATTTCCCCCTTCCTCCTCACTCCCCCCGAACCGGCTCGAATCTCGATGCCATCTCACCACTCACGACCCCCTCTCTCTCTCTCTCTCTAAAACCCACCACCCAGTTCTCTCTCTCTCTCTCTCTCTCTTTCCCCTCTCTGGGTTGCAAACCGTGATGACACCTGGCACTCCTGTCCCCTCCTCTCCGTGGCCCGGGCTCTCTCTCTCTCTCCTCTTCCCGCTGGCCCTGAATTCTGCAGAAAACAGAGAAAAACAGAGAGGGAGAGAAGGAGAGGGAGAAGGGGGAGGGGGGGCGTTGTTGGGACGTGTTTGTTGCGAGTGCGTGAAGTGTAGTAGTGGGACTGGAGCGTGTGTAATGGCGATGCGTGTAGGGGTGGACTAAAAGTAAAGCAGAGTAGAGGTTACCGCTGCAGAGAGAGTAGTACAGGGTGGCTCAGAGGCAGGGGACGACGACTTTTCTTTCTCTCCCCTCCCCCCCTCCCTCCTTCCCTCCTCGCTTTTGCGCTAAAAAAAAATTGCCGTTAATGCACGCCAACCCCCCGGCGGACCCTTTTGCCCCCCGCTCTCCCCCTGAATTTCGGCTCCCTGCCCTCGCCGTGTCCCGTGGTGGTGCGACGCGACGCGTAGCTCGGCTCTGTCTTTTGACTTTTTTTGTGCTGTGCTGGTACGATTATTCGGTTCGGCTTAATTCGGGCAGGGAATGGGCAATTTGACTCCGATTGTAAAACGAGTCAACCGTTTCATGTGGAGAGCGGGAAAAATAAAATGGTCGATTTCATTTTTTGGGCAAAAAATAAACCCTTCGTCTTAAGGGTTCTTTGGACTTAAGCATGTTCTTAAAAGGCTCAAAGGAGGAAATAAACGAGATAACCGCCCTGGGGTGGGAGTTCTTGCGCCGTCCTTCGTATTCTCTCTCTATCGGAAGAGAAAGATAGATAAAGAATTTAGGGCCTCTCGGTGGGAAAGGTAGATTTCACATCAGAACTTACTCTGGCTACCGTCGAGTAGGGTAGTATAATAGCCATCCGCGCCTGAGCGAGGGAGGGTGGATGAAATACCTATTATTGTGTTGGTCAATTTGACTCCGATCGCAAAACGAGTCAACCATTTCATGTGGAGAGGGGGAAAAAGAAATTGTTCAATTTCATTTTTCGGGCAAAAACTAAATCCTTCGTCTTAAGGGTTCGCGCCCTTTTTACTTGAGGTACAAGGGAGAGTAAAAATTCTGATGCACTCTCATTTGAAAAGTAACTTACTCCTCATAATAATAAGTGACCTCGTGAAAAAATGTTCATTCCAACTGATAATCCGAGACATGCTATAAAACTATTAAAGTATCGATGCTTCGAATGAAAAATATCGAGAGATATCATAATTCAAAGGAAGACGACTGTTTTACACATCATTAGAATGGACATCGAGATTTCCATTTTCCAAAGGATCCTTAGCTCCCCGTACTTTGGTGGGTTGTTGAGATCCTTTTGACAACTATGTTGAGTTGAAGGAATATCCATATTGATTCGATTGATTGCGTGAAGAACTGGGGGAAAGAAAATGGAAAAGTTAATTTTTTTTCATTGGAGCATCGATTTTAAAATGTAATAAATGTTGGCAAAACTTTTGTTAATAGTTACTCAACATGATGTGCCTTTTGTAGGTTGTGATAATCCAAACGATGCTGCTCAATGATGTGATAAGCTCTTTCCATGATCCTCTTGGTTGGAGACAAAAAAAAAATTTGTTTAATATTTTTTTTCCTGAAATAGATCTATTAAGCAAGTGAAATTGCCAATGCAAATAAGGATAGAGAATGTGCCGATTACGATCGATCGCAGAAGAGGAGGCTCCAAATCCCATGGCTAGACAAGCTTTAATACCGATTTTGTCAAATTGGTTTAACTTATTATTTTATTCGCATACAAATAATTTGGAGATAATTACATAAATGATTTCTAAATTTTGATCAAACATAAATGCAGTCTCTGAACTTTTAACTTGTTTAATACAACTCTTGAAATTTAGTAAATTTTCAATCTAGTCCATAAACTATATAAATAGTCTAATGTTATCATTCCATTAGCTCAAGTTCATGAACAATATTGAATATTTTTATACAATTTAATGACCAAATTGAACATATATTAAAATTTTAGGAATTACATTCAACAAATTAAAAATTCATTAATCATTTATATCATTTTTTTCAATGATTTAATTAGTATGACTATGGAAACACGGTTGGTATTATTATCAAAGTGTCATTTACATATTGCATAGATACAAAGTGAGTTCCTGAAGAAGTTGAACTGGTATTCGAATTTAGGAGGGTTGGACCCAGAGATTCCAATTTGAAACGCAATGTCGTTTTGTCAAATAAAACATATGGTTGATGCTCCAATTCTTTTGTATGTAGTGCTAATTAAAACATTATGTCATAACTAATGTTATTTAATTATGATGAGATGGCAAGTAATAAGTTGTCGTGCTTACAGTAAAAGGCATTAAGTTTTATCCCGTCATATATCATGCATAATAGAATGAATTACATGAGAAACTATAGATATAATTAAACTATCATATTCGTAAAGTTATTTTAGTGTTTACTTCTTTAGATATTGCTTATTATACCTAACCTACCAACACCTATAACCATGTTAATGTTTTAAAATTTTATTTCTCTTAAGTTTTCAAAAATGTTTTCTCATTCTCATAAGTCAATTTTAATACTTATTGTTAAGAAATTTTCCTCTGATATTTCACTTTTTCTTCCAAAAATTCTTAAATTTTCTTTTGAAAAAGAAAAAAAAAATCCCTCAATTATAGTCTAGTGCATGTAATGTGTAGAAGTCTCTGGCCAAAAATAAAAGTGTAAAAATCACTTTCAGTATAATACTAATGTAGTTGCCAATGCTTCACATGGGCTTCACATTTAAAAATTTGTATTTCACTAAACCTCCTTCTTTACTTTTTCACATTCACCTTATAAGGAAATTTAGTGGATTCTAGAGTTACAGCAATAAGAATAACCACAAAAATTAAATAATCTTAGAAAAAATATCATGAAACATTAATGTTATATGATCGAATCGTGTAGGTTTGTTTGTCTGGTATAAAAAATCACTTTACGCTTCTAAACATCTTTTTTTTTTTTAACTATAATTGTATTAATGTAGACGCATTTTTGTTTTTAAATTTGACATTATTATTTTGTCATTTTTAAGCATAATCACCATTCTTTAATTACTCAAAAATAACTCCAATATTGTATTCCGCTACATTTTATATAGAATTGAACCAAACTATTTTATACTCCATGTTATTTGATCGATTAATATTTATCTATATTTCCTCTACCACATAACAGATTGTGGAAAGTATAATCAAACTATACTGTTGTAGATTTCTAGTATGAATTCTATTTTTCGTCACTACATTTTCACGCATTATCTAATTGCTTTTGTACTTTTAATTGTCTAATTGAATTATTTACTTTCATAATTTTTCTTAATAAGTCCCTTCGACATCAAATCATGCTAAATTCAATTGACATAACACTCGGCAAAGACATGGATAACTATTTTTCCCACATGGACATCCACAATTGTGGCCACATTGGTTAAATTTATACGCAATCTTATTCCGATATTGTTTACATTAGCTGAATTTTACGATGGTGGTGTCCAAATAGGCCTCCATATTGACTAAATTTTATCCAGTCATAATTATGCCGGTAATATTTGAAAGTGGGAGACTTTGACTAGAAAATTTGTAAAAGTAAATGACTTAATTAGACAAATCAAAAGCACATGCTTTTAGTCTAACAAAAGCCGAAAAGTTAATGGACGAAAAGTAGTATATTCCTTTTCTTTTCTTTTCTTTTTTTCCTTTTCTATTTCCTATAAATTGTTTCGTATTTGTCAGTTTGTTGTGCTGAAAGTTCTACTCCAAATTACAAAGTCAATATCTCCATTGTATATCTTTTTCTTTTTCTATTCATCACATAACATGCCCTGCCTAATGTAGTCAATTCCACTTAAACTTATGATAATAATATCTTCTCATTCGAATGAAATTAATCAGATTATTTACTTTGATGAACATAATTAGATATATATGTTCTGAAATATTCTTCCCTTAAAATTTTCTTATGAGAATTTAAAGAATTCTCTTGATCTTACAGTTGTCATACATAGTCTATTTGACTACATTTATAAATTCTCCCAACATATTTACTCGTTAATATTTACATCACTATTTTAAGAGTTTTTCCTTTAAAATATGTACTTTTCTTGAAAGAACCTAAGAATTTTTTGGAAAAGAGAAGAGCAATTCCATTATATGTATATAATATTCATTTATTTATAATATATTTGATTCGATATTAGATGTGCCTTCAAATTATCTGCTAAAAGCTATTGATGAGAACATACACTTGCAAACCTTAAAAAAACGTACATAGTACACGAGCAGTTAATTTCTGTATTGTTGAGAAGATGGCACGTGGCCTAGCCATCTGAAAATATGTCAAGATGCAAAAGAAATTACAGAGTTTGTCGAGCAGTAATTGACTGATTGGTGCAGATGGACTGGCATAAGGCAAACGACGCCAGATTTCTGGCTAGCAAGTAGCAAGAAACGTGCAAATTAAGTTCTGGCCAGGGACAATTTATTGAGGGACACCTTATTTTCAGGGTGGATGCGACCTCAAACATTGAAGGATCGTACCTTTGGCATTGACTAGACCTGTACGTACCTGCCTTGGATCCGATCTCTTCGCCTTCGTGATAGAAGAAATGAAAAGCAGAAACACTTTGGATCTCACTGCTCATTTGAAAAAGGAATAGCCGATTGGCGATCATGTGGGAACCAGCCTTTACTCATGAATTATCGAAGAGGTCATTGACTTCAATTTTTCAGCATTCAATATGAGCCTCGAGGTGTTATAAACTCTCTTGATTTCAAGCATTGACAACCTCCGGTCTTTGCTCCTGTTGCCTACTGACACTTCCCTCATATCGGATGTGTCAATCAGTTCTATCAGGCTTCCTTATCCCATAGTTTGCCACGAGCTGTACTTTGTCTGAGTGCTCTTCCCATGGCAATCGCACGGTCGCTCTTTGTCCTAGCAGAGAGAGTTGGCTGGGCTCATCTAACAACCACGTGCCTATGGGAGGGGAGTTTGGCTCTAACATCGACTATAACGACCGGTCCCTCTCAGCATGCTAAACTTTAAAAGAACTATTGAAGTTGGGACCATAGGATGGATCTTTACTAATGAATCACTTAGCAAACCTTCTCCCATCCACGATGAGCCCCAACTCCCATCCATGGTGAACTTCGCGGCATTGTTCATTCCAAACAAGCCAATATAGTATTGAACCGAAGGTCACTTGAATAGATGTGTTTTATTCGAAAAAGGACCAGATACGGCAGGAGTCAATTGTTAGGGACAAATAAAGTGTGGCTTTTCCTTGAAATCTCAAATATGATGAATGGCCATAATTAAGGAATGACCCAAATCACATATCAAATTGAGTGTATCCTAAGGTTTTCTAGGTTGACATTAACAAGGACATTAATGCTTTAAGTGAAGAGTTTAAAACACTCCAAATCCTACTTTGGATGAAAGAGAGATTTGAGATGTCATACTTAAGTAAATTACTCACACAAAAGACTACAACTTAAGTATTCTTTGGTGGCTTAGCTCATATAATAAGGGTAATGGCTGGTGCCATAACAGATGGTATCGATCCCCTCCGATTGCTCTTAGATTTGTTTACATACTTAATTAGCTTATTTGATGTGGATAGGGAGTGCTTGACAAGTCGAGAGGGCTTAGATCAAATGCAGCTCCGTGCTGGCCTTTATGATGGCAAAAAATGTGGAATGCACCAGGTGAATAGTGGATTGACTAGGTTATGTGGGCATGCACAAATTAATAAGGACGTTAGCACCGTATTAGGGGCGGTTTGTAACATCTTAAAACTAACCATGGAAATATTTAATTATAGAGGCAAATAGAGGCTTGGAAATATATGAACTTTGACCTCATGTTCTAATATTATGTGAAATTTTGTAAGATCATTGTTAACAGTTATAAAAGCTTGAATTATTAGATAAAGATATGATTTAATAATTAGATATTCTATCAAGGTTAGATCCATGTGGATTGAAGAGTGCTTATTGAGTGGTTCCCAAGTGAAAATTCATCCTCAAAAAATTGAGAAATTGACATCTTATTTGTGGGAACTTGGCTTATGGCCGAACAAGTCGTTAGTTAAGAGATCTCAAGAATAAGCAAATATCAACTACACTAGAGATCACATTGAGATTAATTGGATCGACATGCAAAATGCACGCCCATTTATCTGTTTAATTAACAATGTGGTCACCTCCCATATTAACATGGCTACAGGTATTCCTTGCGATCGATATGGTCATGTGGGCTTCCCGACACCAATCGATAATGTTTAAATCAATCGCTTTCTTAATCTAAACCGAAAGGGTTTCCCTAAAATCGTCACCGATTGGTAACCATGGGGAGTTGTGGGACCGAAAATGAATATTATCAGATGCTTGATTTTCCTGATAACTTTTCCTTTATTTTACCCCGCGACAAGGCTGAAAAGGCCATCCGACGGCCATGGCAGCAAATTAAGGCGAGAATATATAGACTAGGACATGCCAAATGGTCCCTTTTTGAGTTCTCGTGGGAACCTTCCATCAATTCAACGATAACAGCTGATTGATAGACCTAACTTTGTCCCCATCTCTCCATGATGGTCCATCATCTATCTATCAAACGCATTGAATCATAAGCATGAAATCCATCTCTCCATCATTGTAACCAAAACGGGCGCTAAATGAAGTTTTTCACCGCTTCAAAAGCCTTTATGCAAAAAAATTTTCATTTAGCTGAGCAGTAGCAAATGACTTTTTCTTTCTTTTCTTTGCCAAAGAATGAGAGGGAATGACTCAAAACGCCAACGTAGGGTGTGAGTTTTAGTTTCGTCGGAGCTGCGTCTTGTGTGTGTGGGGAAGTATTTCTCAAGATCATATGAAATCAAATCAGCAGTCGGAGTAATTTTCTATTTCACCGTTTTCTCATCTTTTCGTGTTTTGCATTGCCGAGTGCCTCTGGGACATCTATTAAGCATACTTAAGGAGATGCTCAATTTTCAAATCATTGATTGTGCATATCACGAGAACACTGCGTTTGGTAGTCGGGATAAAATTCAGGATATGATATGATTTATCATATCCTACGTTTGATACTTTATTTCGGGATATGATAAAGTTGGATATAATCGGGATATAAACATGATAAAATTATCCCATGGGGAAGGTGGGATATATGTGAATAGGATTTCTAATGTCCATAATAAGAAAGTTATTTTTCTCGAATAACAAACTTACTAAATTAAAAAAATTGAAATTATATATTAATATAAATAATATTTGAATTCTAATTTAATAAAGTAAAAATAAAAATAAATTTTATTTTTAATTAATCTTATTTTAATTTATATATTCAACTTTAATTCTATCTTATAATAAACATTAAGTCTATAAATTAAATATTTATATTTATTATATATTTTAGGTATTTTTGTATTTTAGGTATGTTAGTACGGTTTAATATTTGATAAAATTTTATTAAAGAATGATGAAAGGGGAGAAAAGAAATAATAAAGAAAATAATATAAAAAATGAAAAAAATAAATTAAGGAATAGTGTTACGAGAGATTTTCACCATCTCTGTTATGAACATTTAGGTTCATTTATAATGATATGTCAGTTATATAAAAAAAATGTACATGATATGATGTAAACATATCCGACTTTAATACTGTAATTCACCAAACAATGGACATGATATAAAAAAATCCCAAGATTTCATTTCCAATCCTATTCAGTCCTATCCCGATTAGAAATCCGGACGACCAAACGTAGCCTAAGTGATTAGAATTTATGATATTGCCTCATTTGATTTCTTAACAAGTGCTTCGGATGTGCTCCTCAACAAAATCTTTTTCAGTAAGTCTCTAAATGTTTATTCAATTAACGTCATTTGATGCAATTTAAAGCCATAAGCCATTGCGACCATTTTCCTTGTTGGAATTTCTCCTATACCGATATTACATGCATCAATTGTGAAAGTTCAAACATTCCAAATCCTTCATTATTACTCACATTTTCTTAATTAATATGGTGGCTACGGAGGTTAGACTACATAAGACCACAAGCAGGCATCTCCAAAGGGAGACCAAGAAAACAAGATTTTAATGGCTGTCGAGGTTTGATTAGCCTCCATCAGTGAGTATCCTTGTCCACATCACGATAGAGTCCCTTAGTCCAGAACGACTTTAAATGTGGCAAGTTGACGTTATTTGTGAGCGAGTTTTACGTTCTCCTCGGACATTAATCTTATCCATTATGTATTTAGTTTTTCGTGGATCGAGATCAATCAATCAAGTTTCAAGTAATAAATGTCTCGGAGGTGACTATGAAATTAGTCATGTTTCATATCTGATTGTACATGAAGAGATGGTTAGGCCAGTAGTAAATGAGTAATCCGTCCTCTATGAAATCACAGCTTCGATTTACTTCGGAGGGAACCTCTAACGGCTATTGCCACATTGCCTAGTTGCGGCATGTCTCGTGTGGAGGGATTTGCAAGCCTGTTACATCATGGTGAGACTATGGTGATGGGTTTACCGACCTCGGATATTCGAATCATAAAAAAGTATGGAATAGTATTGCTCTCTAAACATTTTGTAATGGTTGTGAGAACCTCATAGTAATGTCTAAAGAGAGTCACTAGCATTAGATCCCCACTCATCAACCTTATCCCAATAAGGTAAAAAAGAAGAAGAAAGTGATAGGGTACGTAATTAGTTTTCTATTTGCATTGAAAGTCTTCCACTAAGATGGAGCAAAACATTATAGAATTTGGAAAATCTCCAATATCATCTCTTCCTTCCTCATCACTAGGCTGAGAGATAAGTTCGCCTAAACATGTAAATTATGGAAAAAGTATTGTATGGTCTATAAATAATGTGGACCAAAGCCATCTCCATCATTGATCACTAGATTTACAATGCAACTAACCAAATCAATTATTGAGATGATATTAATCTACATGGTCCAGCATAAGGGCATGAAGAATGTAATAGAGTCCGTTCCCAGTCATTACTAGACAGTCTTTGTCGAGCTCGAGTTCTTCGCCTTCATTCCCCTGGTCCCTAGCCTATCCCCCCTAGAAAATCCATATCTTATTTTGGTCCATCCCGTTACCTAATCGAGCCTCCCCCAGTTTAAAACCCCAGGAAAGGGATTGGCCGCAATCACAGCCAAAAGCCGAACGCCATGTGTAGTTCTAAATCGCAATCATTATCGAGACTCAGGCGTGGGGGGGATAAACCATCATAAATAAATGATGACGACGACGAAAAAACGGGTGGCCCCATCCCCAAGCTCATGATGCCCCCCATCTTATGTGGACGATCCGGCTCTTTTGCTGCGGCCATAATGTCGTGCCGGGGACCATCATGTCAGTTCCCATCACGCCCGAAACCCTAATTTCCTAAAAAAAGAATGTTTTTTCCCTTAAGGCGATACGTGTATGTCTTGGGACGACAGCAGCTGGATTCTCTCTCCAGGTCCTATGCTCTTAAAAGGGTCGACATGATTGCACTAACCACTCGCCACCAACATCCGTTTTCTCCGATTCCGCGGACAGATCGCACTGTAGCAGCAAAGAGAACCGAGGGAGATCGTGTGTTAGATGGTGGTGGTCACATGGAGTTGCACTGTTCGGCAAAGTATCCTGTTGGCCAACTACGGGGGGAAGAAGATTCGTTTCTTTTCCGCGAAGTTGCTTCGTCGATTTCCTCGAAGGTTTTCCAACGCGGATGCGGTAAGAGAGTTTCCCGAACGGTCTGATAGGTATAGAGCGCAAGAGATTGAGGATCATCGACTGATTTGCCGGGGTTTTGGGCAAGAAATTTTTGCCCATCTAGACCGGCCAAAAATGGAAGTTCAAAAGGATTTAAATAGGATGGGGTGTATAAATGACTCAGTCCTCGAGGGCTGAGTACGAGAGCTCGATGTTTTGCATTTGTATATATGAGAGATCTTTCAACCGAATGAACGAATTTAGATATGGTGCTTTATGCTTCACAAGCCCAAACATGATCATCTTATCATCTCTGTGAGATTTGATAATTTAATAATCATCAACTCTAAAAATTTAATTTTTAGATAAAGATGTGATTTATTATTTAAATATTTTAACACTTTGCCTTAAGAAGGCAAATAGGGATCTGAAAGATTCAAACTCAAGCATTTTAGTCCTGACACTATATGAGACTTGATGTGATTATTACTAACTATTTTAAAAATTTAAGTTATTAGATATATGTATAATTTATTATTTAAAAATTCTAACCATCATTAATAAACAATAGTTATGGATATTGGTCCCACAACATTTAACTTTTCGCTGATTTCAAATTTAGAACTCACAAATACTGATTTTCCAAACAGTAAAGCGCCAACACCATCGCTGGAACATGACATATGAAGTCCTATTACGAGACACTTTCCCAAATTAAGGACTCCTTTTTTTTTTTTTTCTTTTTTTGCCATGTTGCCTTGTCCAAATACATATAAACATCGTATATTGAACTTACTACATAGCCAAATTATCCTCCTCGGTACAAAGTACAAGTCCCAACACTATCATTTTGCAGCTTTCGGTGAAATACAAGTGGGCGTTTGTTTGGCTTTGTTCAAAAAAAAAAAAAAAAAGAGGGCGTTTGGCTCCAGCTCCACTCTTAGTTCAGATCAAGCTGCTGCCCAAACCCTAAAGATTAGCTGCTAAACCTCTCCTGATCAATTCCCATTCCTAATTCAGGTCACAAGACGTGCGACCTTGAGTATACATTCAACCATCTGCAACGTTGGATGCCCTCGTCTTCTGCAGCAATTTTGCACGCTCGGCGATCCTTTACGCTGGCGGAGATCATGACCACTCCTCTTTTTCAGTTCCTTCTTTTGTCCTGGAGGGCAGCGCCTCTGTTTACCTGCTTCCTCAGGTCAACCCTTCAGACATTCTTGGACACTTATAGGTTAACCAAAGCACAAGAACCATGCATGCACGCGTGCATGCATGCAGAGGAATATATGAGCTGTGAGGGGCCTTTCATCTGAAAGCAACTAAGCAGCTTGACTTCGAATTTCACAATTCGGAGCACATGCAAACGTCTCGTCCGGTGTCGTCTCTGCGGGGGGATTGGCACTGAGAGAGAGAGAGAGAGAGAGAGAGAGAGGAGAGCCTCTTTTGCTTTTCCCAGAGAATGTTGAAGTACAGGGGCATGGCTGCTTTATCTGATATCCTAGCTGGGCCACCAAGCAGAGAAATTGTTACCATAAAATGTGGGACAAAAATAATTGAGCAATGTTCTCCGAATGCGACGATAGATACAGCCAACCAAATTGAAAGAATGTCCAGGAATAATTGTCCTTTTCGTGAAATTTTCACAATATTTTTATGTATGATTGATTTAGCAAAATCAGAGTTCTTGGGTACCCGGTGTATTGCTAACTATAGATTCGATGTTCTTTCGCATAGCATCAAAATCATTATGCAATTCCTTCTCATGACCAGATTTAAAATGGTATTTCTACAAATTCCCGATACTAGGTCTTGATGCGGGGTACATTGGGATTGGATTTACATCTTTTAGTTGATTTGATTTTTTTTTTTTTTTTTGGGTTTGACGTTTTATTTCTTTATTGGTTTGACTTTAGGGATTAAATTAAAATACTTGATAATGTTGTTTGATTTTCAGGGAATATCAAATTAGACTATATCAGATTAGATTATAGATAGTAGTTTCAGATTATCCTAAGTTATCTCTACGTAGTTGTCTCCTAGTTTGGTTTTTTTATGGAAGGGCTTTTGGTTATATATATTTCATTCGTGGCACTTGTAAATTCAGTTCATCAAAAATCAGAAATTATTACTGAGAGTTCATCTCTGTGCGCTCCAATGGCACGCGATTATGAGTTGAGACTCGATGACAACAACCATCTCGCTAACGAAGATTAGGGGGGGGGGCTTAGGCTTTGTGGATAGCTGTTCGTCATTTCAAAGCAGAACCTGGAGTGGGAATTTGGTGGGATGCATCAGACTAGGGACGCAATTGCAAATCGACTTGGTGTCCTAGAGCTACAGAGAAACCCGAGTGGAGACAAAAAAAGTAGAAATGTCAAAAGATTTAGG
Organism: Eucalyptus pumila; assembly: GCA_016097595.1. NCBI lineage: Eukaryota > Viridiplantae > Streptophyta > Magnoliopsida > Myrtales > Myrtaceae > Eucalyptus > Eucalyptus pumila. The sequence continues at coordinate 26,654,156 of CM027848.1, forward strand.
ACTAAATTGGCACTAATGCAATATATTTATGACTTTTTTTTTTGGTACTTTTCCCTCTTATACTTTTCCCTCGCTTGGTGTCTTAGAGCTAAAGAGAAGCGAGTGGGGACAACAAAGTGGTACCGCGGTGGAATCGACCCTGGGGCCAACAATTGGTAGACCTCTTACAATGGATCGTGATCACAAACGAACTTTTGAATTCTTAGATTACGGTGAAGATCGCCGTCATAACAGTCATCTCAAACAATTGCATGAATTTCACCTCAAAGTTCCTTATTGAAATCGTTAGTTGAATATTAAGAAATTTGTTTTAGCTATAGATGAATTCTTTATTACATATATATGCCGGAAATCGGCAAAGCAAACTTAATTTGTAGCAGATCAAAAGTAGATGTGTTCTATGGTAGGATTTGTTGTGTATAAGCATACACTATTATGGAAATAAGTTTATCTCTTTCTATAGATAACATAAAATCGAGACATCTCTCTCTACGCGCCCTGTACGTTCACGCTTCAATCCGTTTCTACTATGTCGAGAATTGGTGACCATAGGTTCACAAGACAATAAAATTCGGTCATTCATCGAAAACATTTGAAACGTTTGTGGGATTTGATATTTTGCGTAGAAAATATTACAAAATGCGTTTGAATACGATTGGTCAAAAGGAGACTTCATGGCGCAGAGACAACCCTACACGTAGACCAGCGTTGCTGAGCGGTGAACTGACTAGATGTTTGGGTAAGAGGGGAGGCGGATGGTCCACCGGACCGTCATTGCTGGCCGACGGTCGGTGACCGGACGGGAACGGCAGGCGGAGCTCCCGGAACATGTTGCAACATCTGCTGGATCATGGGCCGGAGGATCCGATTTGGGTCGGGCCTGAAAGAGGGGAGGGCCCATGGGAGAGTGAAGGCAGGGGCTCTGCCAGTTGGACATCACTGATTTTGTGGTTGAACATCTTCCTTTCTTTATCCTCTCCTCTTATTCTCATTTTGTTACTCCATCTTTATGCAGTTACCCCAACTATACAGAACGTATATGTGTGTTTATGTGTATGTATATATCTACTTCATAATACACTCACAAAATTCGGCCTCACACAACACGACGCAATGCTACAATTTCATCTCGTTACTGAATTATAAAGTTTGAATTTGTTTTAATCCTATTTAAATGACATGATATATAGAATTAATACCACAAAAAAGTCCAAAATTGATACATGTGACAAATTTATCCCAAATTAATTTTTTGATTACTGAAACACCTATCATAAATTTATCTAAAATTAAATTTTTGATCACTAAAAATCTCAAATTTGTATATTTATAACAATTTAGTTTATGTTAGATTAGATTAATACTATGAAAAATCATAAATTGATAAAATACCAAATTGGTACGCCAATTAATTATAATATGTTATTCAACTCAGCAATTTGATGTTGAAATTGAATGGAAATTGAAGGATTATAGATTTGTTACATATATAGAGTTTTTGTTGGTCAAAATAAATTATTTTGCAGTAAATTTGCAACGGGATATATCAGTTTGGGACTTTCGTAACATTAACTCTGATATATACGTACGACACGACGTGAAATTACAATTTCATCCCGAATTATAGCATTCGAGTTTGTCCTAATCCTATTCAGGTAACATAATATGCATGTTGTGGATCGACAGCTAGGCGCATGGGAATTGCTACGTGTTCCTCAACGCCAGTCCTCTCACCTCCCCGCTCCATCAACGTGGCCGCTCCTCTGCGCATTCGCCGATCGCATCGGACTTCATAAATTCACTTTCCGGCGAAGAAGAGTTCGCAAACTTGAGAGAAGAGATAGAGAGAGAGAGAGAGAGAGAGAGAGAGAGAGATGGCTGGAGAGACCTACTGGAGGAGAGCGGCGGAAACTCACAAGGTGAGGGTGGGCGACACGGCTGACGCCTGGAGGCGGCCGAGCGGCAAGAGCTTCCCGTACAACACGACCACCATGCTCGTCGGCGGCTTGCTCCTGGTCTCCGCCGTTGGACTCTACACCCTCTATGCCGACCGGAGGCACAAGGCTCGCGAAGTGGTGAGGGTGGCTGATCGCGTCGCCGAGAGGCCGCCGCCTCCGCCACCACCGACGCCGGCGGATGCTCACCCACGAAAGTGAAAGAAATTCTTGCGAATACAAGCTTGTATTTTACGGAGCCGTAACTTTATATTTGCGGGTCAAGAAGGATATATATATACTCGAAGAAATAAGATCTTCATATAACTTCGCTTTGTTTATTTCCTGAAATTTATGTAGACATGTGCTATTCATTAAACTCAAAGCTTATTGCTCGAATACGAGCCTAAGTTTCTTCATGACAAACAAAGAAAGCATAAGGCATGGAGAAATGTCGTGCAGCAGACACAGGAGCGAACTTTTTCTCGGTTGTATCCAAGTAACTCGAATTTGTGTCATAATTTGAAAAACAGTTTTTTTCTTTAAAAAATAAAAGAATTAGTATCACGAAAAAATTTAAATTGATATATTAGTTAAAGATTACCTCAAATTAATTCTTTTATCACAAAAAAATCTAAAATTGTGATGAATTTATAAATTAATTTTTTTGATAATTAAAAACTTCAAAGCGATACATTTATAATAAATTTACTTTAAATTTGATTAATATTATAAAAAATCACAAATTGATACATACGATAAATAAAGAGTAAAATTCTAAATTAATAAGTATCAATACGATAAATAAATGATAAAATTTCAAATTAATACACTCAACAATTATTACATATCACATGTCAGTAATTTGACCATAAAATTTAACGAAAAATAAAAAAATAATTAAAATTTAACAAAAAATAAAAAAAATAATGGATAATGAACTTATCTTATGTCAGTAATTTGACTATAAAATTTAACAAAAAATAATGAATAGAACAAAAAAAATAATGAATAGTGAACTTATCTTATGTCAGTAATTTGACCATAAAATTTAACAAAAAATAATGAATAGTGAACTTATCTGTATATCAATTTGGGTTTTATTTGGAGAAAATTTGTTACTGACGATAGTTTGGGGTTTTATTTGGAGAAAATTTGTTATTGACGATAGTTTGGGGTTTTTCATGAAATTAGATTAAAGTAAAAATAAAATAAATTACTTATGTAGACGTAATCAAACTGCCTCCAAGCAGGCGCCTTCATCTCGTTGACTGAACTACAGACCAAAAAAAGAAAAAAAAAATCTCATTGACTGAACTTGAATAGTATTTCCTCAACAAATACCCCTCGCGGGAGAAGCACATGTCATCATGGCTCACGTCCATGAAGCAGCAGTCTCAATTGTTCCGGCCTGCTCCGCCAGGATTTATGCTTCTTATTTTAGGAGATAGGATAGTCCAGGAACACCTTGCCCTCGGCTTTGCAATGGTGGATCCGTAATGTTATTACCAAAACAATTAAAAACATTGCATTCACTTCACAGGATATTTTGCAATAAAATAACGACACGAATTGAGCATTTACATGCAACTTTGGGCCTCCAAAAGGGGTGTGCAGCCCAGTCCAATTTGAGAGCTGGACCGGACAATTCTAGATGATTTCTTGAGTAATTTGTTCAATTCTTGATAATAACTGATTTAGCTCCCGATTCTATGAAGGAGCCATCCGCCCAAATTACTTTTTTTTTTTTTTTGAAGCAAACCCTATATTGGTAATGTATGTTTCAATTTTCATTGAAATAGAGTAATGACTTTCATATATATATATATATATATATAAGTAAACCCTATGCATTTCTCCATAATTTTGTTTGTCCATATATATTTATTATTTAACATATGTTGATGTGATGGCATGTAATAAAGTAATGACTACGAAATTCAGTGAAAGATTAGTCGATCATCAATCAGCGTCAAACCCCCCATCATGTAAACATTTATTTGACAAATAAACTAAACATAATGCTCTTATTTTTCTTTTAATATTGGAAGACTCCACTTATCATGTAAACATTTATTTGACAAATAAACCAAACATAATGCTCTTATTTTTCTTTTAATATTGGAAGACTCCACATGTAAGGAATAGAAGAAACAAAACCAAAAGAGGGCTCCTCAGTTTCAAGATTAACTTGGATCGGGTTGGCTGATTTCTAGTTCTACAAATGAGTAAACAATTCGATTCTAGGTTGCAAGGTAGAACCAATCACCCCTACTCCAAAGACCCCTAAGCCAAATATTTGGTGTTTATTAACACAGTCTCAAGAGCCTTTCATGTAGATTTTTGATTTCCAAACCTCAAAGCCCACGCAAATTCTCTCCCTTGGGTTGAGCTTTTATCATTTTTTGAAAATGCAATTTCGAGCTAATAATTTATTTTTCTTTTAATTTTATCCTCATTAAACTATGTAAATTCCAATTTTACTCTCACAAGTAGAGCAATATAGAGCCATGCTCTCTAAGGCTAGCATGACCCAAGTAGATGGGATTGCGCTACCTCGTCTGCCTATTGCCTAGAGTCGTGACAAGTCGGCATCGCCCTAGACTTTTTTTATTTCCTGATCTTATTTTTTAAAATTTAAAAATTACTTTGTACTAAACATTTATAACAAAAAGTTTATCAAACAAAGTATTTCATGAGTTTTTTTTTTTTTTTTTGAACATTGTCTTAAATTTGAAGTTGTCCCGAATGCACTCGATGACCCTGATGCTCCATTCATGGACAAGGATAGGAAAACAAAATAAGCCTCCAAGCCCCACCTCTGGACCATATCGAAGCTCCAAAATTCGAAAATATCCACCACCCCCTCCTATCTCTTCATCTCTCATGGACGAATCCACGAGGTGAGGACGACGAAAGAAGGAAACACTTCTGGTCGAGCATCCATAAGTCTGCGTTCCATTCCAGATAAGCAAGCTCTCTCTCTCTCTCTCTCTCTCTGAATGGAATGTCGTGACTTCGCATGCCATGCGTGTTCTCGCGGTGCCTTCTTTCGTGGCGAGCGTTTCGACCCACTTGTGTCGTCGCGCGGAAACGCGCCCCGGCTCTGATTTCACCTGCCGTGCATAGCCACCTGGTCTTGTTATCTTCCCTCCTCGCCCCATGGCTGTTTTGACAGTCTGCCCTTTTGCTTCTTGCTGCGTGAGTATTGGGTTCGGCCCAGCTGCGCCCGACTGTGGTTTACTTCCTGTGAGGAGTGTCTATGGGTCAGCGGAAGCGTCGGTATCTGGGGATTTGAGAGCTCCCAAGCGCTGGTCTATTGGAAAATCGAACGGGAACGGTAAAAAACGAGGTGGGTTCGGTTTGGTTGTTGTTAATTGTTCGAAAGATGGGATCTTTGCGAAGGGGCAGCGAAGAGGGTCCTTGTGTCCTGAAGAAGTTCTTGATGTACTGAAGATGAGCTCGAGCCCCGAGCAGGCTTTTGCGTACTTCAATTCATTTGCTGACTTGCCCCAGCGGGTCGTTCATACCACTGAGACTTGCAATTGCATGCTTGAAATCCTCAGGGTCCACAGGAAAGTGGAAGACATGGTGTTTGTGTTCGATATGATGCAAAAGCGAATAATCAACCGGAATTTGAGCACTTACTTGACTATCTTTAAGAGTTTGTACATAAGAGGCGGCATTCGGCAAGCGCCGTATGCGCTTGAAAAGATGAGAAAAGCTGGTTTTGTTTTGAATGCGTATTCGTACAATGGCTTGATACACCTGCTGCTTCAGTCTGGTTTTTGTAATGAAGCTTTGGAGGTGTATCGAAGGATGGTTTCAGAAGGGCTGAAGCCTAGCATGAAGACTTATTCGGCGATCATGGTAGCTCTGGGAAAGCGAAGGAACACTGAAATGGTCATGAGTCTTTTGAAGGAGATGGAGAATCTGGGACTGAAGCCAAACATATACACCTTTACTATATGCATCAGAGTATTGGGAAGGGCTGGTAAAATAGACGAGGCACATGAAATACTGAAGCGAATGGACAGTGAGGGATGTGGGCCTGATGTGGTTACTTACACTGTGCTTATTGATGCTCTATGTAATGCAGGAAAACTCAGTGATGCCAAAGAGCTGTTCTTCAAAATGAAAAATAGCAGCCAGAAGCCTGATAGAGTAGCTTATATTACTTTGCTAGATAAATTTAGTGACCGGGGTGATGTAGAATCAGTGAGGCAATTCTGGAATGAAATGGAAAATGATGGTTATGATCCTGATGTTGTTATTTACACAATTCTTGTTAATGCATTTTGTAAGGCTGGCAATGTGGACGAAGCATTTGCCACTTTGGATGTCATGAAGAAGAAAAGAATCTTGCCTAATCTGCATACATATAACACATTGATATGTGGCCTCCTCAGTGTAAATAGACTGAATGATGCGTTAGGAATTTTTGGCAGTATGGAGTCTTTGGGTGTAAAGCCAACTGCTTACACATACATCCTTTTCATTGACTACTATGGAAAAAAAGGAGATTGTAAAAGTGCTCTTGAGACATTTAATAATATGAAAGAAAGGGGCATCATTCCCAATCTTGTTGCGGTTAATGTGTCTTTGTATAGTCTTGCAGAAGTTGGAAAAATTGGTGAAGCAAAAGAAATCTTTTATGGTCTCAGAAATAGCGGACTTGCCCCAGATTCTATAACCTATAACATGATGATGAAGTGCTATATTAAGGTGGGGCAAGTAGATGAAGCCATTAAGTTGCTTTCAGAGATGATCGAGAGTGGTTGTGAACCAGATGTGGTCAACATCAACTGTTTAATTGACGCACTTTTCAAGGACAGTCGGCAAGATGAGGCATGGAAAATGTTTCATAGGATGACCATCATGAGGCTTGTCCCTACCACTGTGACATACAACACATTGCTTTCTGGGTTGGGGAAAGATGGTCAAGTGCAGAAGGTCCTCAAACTTTTTGAAAGTATGACCAGGAAAGGGTGCTCACCAAACACAATAACTTTTAACACAGTGTTTGATTGCCTTTGCAAGAACGATGAGGTGGATCTGGCCATTACTATGATGTACAATATGGCAGAGCTGGGATGTTGTCCTGATGCTTTGACTTACAACACTATCATCTTTGGTTTAATTAAGATTAACAGTGTCCATCGTGCATTCTGGTTCTTTTTTCAGATGAAGAAATCACTCTATCCTGACCATGTAACTATATGCACCCTCCTTCCTGGCATTGTGAAAGATGGTAGGGTTGAGGATGCTGTTAAGATTGCAGACAATTTTGTCAATCAGGACAGGGTCTGTGTTGATGGGGCCTTTTGGCAAGATTTAATGTCTGGTGTTTTAAGTGCAGCAGGCATATCCAAAGCAGTTGTATTTGCTGAAGAGTTGGTGTGTAACAGGATATGCCAAGATGACTCTGTGTTGATACCTCTGGTCAGAATGTTATGTAAGCATAAGAAAGCCCTTAATGCATATGCCGTATTTGAAAAATTTACCAAGGACCTAGGGGTAATTTTTACAGTAGAAACATACAATTCTTTGATTAATGGGCTTATTGACATCCATCAGATGGAAAAGGCATGGTATGTTTTCAATGATATGAAGACTGCAGGTTGTGCACCAGATATTTTTACATACAACCTTCTACTCAACACCCTTGGAAAGTCTCGGAAACTCAAGGAACTTTTTTTATTGTATGAGGAGATGCACCGGAAGGGCTGCAAGCCTAACACCGTGACTCACAATATATTCATCTCCAGTCTTGTGAAGTCAAATGACTTGGATAAAGCCGTGGACTTGTACTACCATCTGGTAAGTGGAGATTTTAGACCCACTCCCTGTACATATGGCCCTCTCATAGATGGTCTCTTTAAGTCAGGAAGACTAGAGGAAGCAAAGAAGATCTTTGAAGAGATGGGGGACTATGGCTGCAGGCCTAATTGTGCAATATACAACATACTGATTAACGGGTATGGGAAGATGGGAGATGTGGAAAATGCATCTCTTCTATTTAGAAGGATGGTCAAGGAGGGAATAAGGCCTGATTTGAGGTCATACACCATTATTGTAGATTGCTTCTGTATGGTGGGCAGAGTGGATGATGCTCTGCACTATTTTAATGAGCTGAAACTAACTGGCCTTGATCCTGACTTAATTGCGTATAATCTTATAATTGATGGACTCGGCAGATCACGTAGAATAAATGAAGCTCTCTATTTTTTTGAAGAGATGCAGAATAAAGGTTTATGTCCCGACCTCTACACGTACAATTCCTTGATACTCAATCTAGGGATTGCTGGAATGGTAGAACAAGCTGGGAAAATGTATGATGAACTACGCCTTAATGGCCTTGAACCAAATGTCTTCACGTATAATGCTCTTATTCGGGGATACAGTTTGTCAGGAAAACCAGATTCTGCATATGCAGTCTACAAAAGGATGAGGGTCGGTGGCTGCAGCCCCAACCAGGGAACATTTGCACAGCTCCCTAATTAATCACTGTTGGCTTTTGACCCTGCTTTACAATCTGTTGCTCCTTATGGCGAGTCCATAATGAAGACAAGTTAGGTACTCTCCTTTCTTGAACCTGTAGTGATGTTTTTGTCTTATGTACACTACAATTTTTGTTAAATTGTTTGTAAAATGTGCATTACTCTCATATATTGGTCGAGCAGATTTTCCGTCATGCACTTTAACTTGTTTATCTTGGTAAAAGTATTTTTTTTTCAAAGCCCATGGGGGGATTCTTACAGAATACTGTTGATTATTTAGGTTGAATTGCAAAAGATTTGGACCGATTGACATGGCAGTTGTTTATGCTTTGCATGCTGCACAAGATGCTTCTCTGAAGTTAGAGTTCGGATTCTTCCTCTTTGCAAGACATTGCCTCTGGTAAGGATTTTTACCAGGACAATAAATAGTGGAGCATTTAAATAGATATGTTCTGACTGAGGTCACCTATCAGAGCTAAGACAGACTAGATGTTTGCCTACTTTTGAATACTGTGTAAGTAGAATTCATGAATGGTATGCTATGATGGTCCAGGTACATTTCCGCGTATGTGTGGGTTGTCATTATTCTGTCGTACATACTCCAGAGTCAACTGTAATGGAGATCAGAATGTGGAGAGCTAGCTGCTGTTGTTGAGGATATCACTCTGGAATTCCTGGATGGCGGGTTCATCCATAAAGCAAATTATATATACCATAGTTCTTGGTAGCTACAATTATTTTTGAAGCTTCTATCAGCATCAAATGTTTTCCTTCTGTAGCCATTTTCCAATTAAATCACTTGATTGATCCCTTCATCTAGGAAGAGCTTTGGTAATTATCTGATCAAACTCTTCTCTAGGTAGCATCCAACCTGGTTGACTCTTGGTGATCTGTTCTTTAGGATGACACCTTGTAATTAACATTTGTACAGCAATTACAAATGTATTATAGGAATTTGTAATTTCAAATAGGAAGTATTTATCTCCTGTCTTGCTGGGAGGATAGCTTACAGAGGAAGTGTCTATATGGGATTACTGGTGATGGGGGAGTGGAGCCTAACCTTGTGTTTGGTGCATCTGGCGTTATTGATTTCTCTAAATTCTTAACAAAAAAAGGTAAAATTATATAATGTATATTTCTGACTATGCTATTGGACCGTATGCTTTACACTATGGTAGAGCATTTCGAGTGGCTGTGGCTCCTATAACTTCTGCTTTCTGTTCGAAGCTTTCAGATCAGTTTTGTACTTGAGCACCCACAGTTGGGTGAGGACCGGTTGAGTTCCGTTTAAATGAATTGGAGTGATGAGCTGCTCATCGTAACTGAGAAAGCTTTGCCTGATCGTTCCAAGTTCGGCCTGTTGGGTTGATCCATGTCCAACATGCAAAGCTGATTCGGAAACGGGCTCTGTTGGAGAAAGATAACTTAGACTGGTTTTGCAATTCTATTTCATTCGTAACTGGGGCTCTGTAAGTGTTCTCTTATCTGCCCTCATTCGTCTTCACTCATACAAAAAAATGGATTGTGGTTTTCCCGTTATCGAACTTAAATTTGTTACCAGATTTCGTCGTTTGGGCCTTTCGAAAACCTGACAAGCCACCGGCCAGTTGAACCCAATTTTATATCAACTCAAGTTTTGCTCCTTTACATAAACGTGACATGCTCCCTCGGCAGAAACTCTGTTCACGTACACCACCGCCGGAGGGACCGAGAGAGGAGAGATGGAAAAGTCGAAGCAGGAACTGTTGGTCTTCCATCGGGAAACTGTATCGCTGCTCTGAAGTATTCATTACCATTTTCCTTCAAGTTTCAAGCATCAAAAGTTTCAAATTCGGTACTTAAAGTAACTTTGCATTCTCTCCAAGCCAGCAAATTCTCGATGATTTTGCCAAAACCGAAAACGTAGAACCACTCTTCTCACCAAGCCGGGACTCTGCAATTTGTCAATGCTCGAATCTGATGAACCGTCCAAGGGAATTGACCCTCTAGATTACATGTTCGAGCTCGTGAACAGGTATTTTCCTTGTTGATTTTGGACCTGTTCGAGTCATGTTTATGATCTAAACTTGTCGCATGGGTGTGATGGGTTGCGCTATATTTCCTTCGACACCACAATCAACTGATTTTGTCGCATTTAGTAGAAGAGCCAAGTCAGTGAATTGGGTACTGTGAAACATTTCAAAAGTCACTTGGAAGCTTTCAACGTTCAATTCAAGTTGGAAAATCAAAATAGCTCTTGACTAAACTTCTTTCCGATTAGTCAAGTTGAAGAAGAATCCTATTCTACTCAAAGGAGGAATCACCATGGTCTTCTTTTTCCGATTAGGTAAAGAAAAGCTCATCTAAATCGAGTCAATGTTCATAAAAGAATGGTGGAATCCAGATTTTGCCATTATTTATAGTGTGCAGATAACTTCTAATGGCTTGTACCGTTCACTCCACTGGACTTTGATGCAGTTTCACCATTGGACACAACATGTTGGATTCTACATTTCATTGAATTTTTGTAATTTTCGAACGCAGTTGATATTTTTCTTTCTTTGGTAAATTTCCAGAAGTTGCGGTTTTACTGGTAAAATGAAGTTTCCACAAATAGGAAAATAATTCAGGAGTGAGTCCCAAGCAGAGCATTCTCATAGTGTCATTCAATGTTCGAACTTGGTGAAAGCTGTTGGGACAATTTGGCATGAAAAAGTGTAAGGCTAAACTCAATTTTCCAAAGAATCTGAACTTCTTCAATTGTGGTAATGAGATAGGTAGAATTACCAAAAAAGTTCTAAACTTTTTGCAATTGTGCCAATTCAGTCTTAAATTTATTTTTTTGGTCAATTGAGTTTTAAATCTTTTACAATTGTGCCAATGTAGTTTTTTTGGCCAAAATTGGCCAGTAGGCACTGATGTATGTAGCTGTCAACAACAAATTTTTTAATAATATTTTATTTTTCAAATCATTTTATTAATTTTTTTATTTTTTTTTCTCTCTTTCTTTTCCCTCCCTCCTCCTTCCTCCTCCTTCCTCCTCCCCTCTCCTTCTTCATTTGGCTCCGGTGATTGGGTGAGCTTGCCTCGCCGTTGTTGGGCAAAGGTGAGTTTGCCTAGCCACTGGTGGGGCAAGCCTCCACCAGATCTGGCAAGGGCTTACCTCGCTGTCATTGGGCGAGGGTTGAGGACTCCCTCACCATTGTTGGGCGAGGGGGGCATCGCTGTCGCTCGAGATGGTGAGGCGAGCCCTCGCCAGATCTGGTGAGAGCTTGCCCCACTAGTGGCTAGGAGAGCTACCCCTTGCCTAGCGACAGCAAGGTGAGCCCTCACCGGACCCGGTAGGGGCTTGCCCACCACCAATGGCTAGGCAAACTCGCCCTTGCCTAGTGATGGCGAGGAAAGCCGGCCTAGCCGCCTCAATTTGGTGATCGGCAAGGGCTGGCCGTTCTTTGGAGCCAAATGAAGAAGGAGGGAGGAGGGGGGGGGGAGGAGGGAACAAAAAAAAGAGAAAGAGAGAAAAAAAGGGTTAAAAAGATTAAAAAATTAATAAAATAATTCAAAAAATAAAAAAATATATATTTTAAATTGTTGCCTACATTGGCCGGTGGCCATGTCAACGCTAGCCAGCCAATCGTGACTGCAATCCTAATGTTGTTGCATAAAGTTCCTAGAAACACCGAGCCAAATCCTCCTTCCTCGAGCTTGATGTTGAAATCTCCTGTCACGACCTTCAATTGTAAGTCCATATCATCATCCTCGACAGTATTTATTCTCTCCTTACTTGAAATATGAATCCCAAATATACTTATCAAGAACATCGAAACTACTCCAACAGTAGTCCCTAGGATTAACACCGTTCGTCCCCTATTGTTTCTTTGAAATATTGATGATGACATCGGTGTGTTTGAATTATGGTTGACTTTGATAAATGTCGAGATGGAATACAGCCCGTATGTGTCATTTATGAGGGAAAATGAATATGATAATAAATTGCAGTCTCCACCGAAGAAATTAGTTCGATTATGAAATAATGCCATTGAGCATGAGCACCCTTTCCTCATACACTCTTCCTTGCAACTCTCCACAGTTGTGTTTGAGAGGTCAACACTAATATTGTCGTCCCACAAAGTAAAGACGGTGACATTTATAATTTCTATGAAAGAGTTATTGTGTGAATCACATAAGAAAGGTAAGCTGCGATTGCAACTGTTAGGACAAAGACGTCTGTGCAATTTGCGTTCTCTTTTGGACACCGACACTGACTGGGAAATGAGCAAATGCCATAACTACCATATGCCAGTGGATAATAGCAATCATCAATTTTAAGAAGATCGTCCTCATTCCAGCAATTGGAGAATGCATCATAAATATAACGTTTCAGATGCCCATCAAAATCCAGCTAGATATACTGAGCCGATAAAGTTGGGAGAAATGAAACTCACCGAAGCTTTCATTCTTGTAAGGTGCTGCAACTTGTCCACTGTCGTTCTTCATTTTGTTTACATTGCTTGTTTTGCAGTAAATTTGGGGAGAAGAGACTCCCCGTAGAGATGCGACAAAGCCTATGTGATCATCAATGGCGAATGTGTAGAACTGCGCCATCTCATTTGGCAAATATGTTGGCGTGGTTAGTGTCATGTCGAGACGTAGTTCCTGTCTAGGAAGAATTCTGTTTGTAGGGTGATCGAAAGACTGCCAAATGATGGCATCATTTATGTCGTAGAGCACGAGATTTCCAACTTCAGTCAGGTTTAAGCTTACAACTGAATTGCCAGCGGTATTTGCTGACCAAATCTTGTTTCCATTATCACCTAGTAAAATTAGGATGCGCATGGCAACATTTCTATTACGGGAAACTATTTCTACTTCGGGAACAATTTTTGAGTAAAATAAGATGTTTGGTAATTATACAAAATTTATATTCTTAGAATAGAAAAAGAATAGAAATGAGTTTGGTAAAAATTTATAAATTTTATATTGATTTGTTTTTCTTCTTACTCACGGACCGTCGGTTGTCGCCCGTTGCCGCATGACGGCCACACGATCGTCGCACGACTGCCGCACGATCAACGCACGAATGCCACATGACCATCAACCGTCGCTGCCGACTACCGTCACTGGATTGCCGCCCACAGCCCACTGGCCGCAAGAGGGGGCGATGGCCGGTGAGTTGTGGGTGGCGGTCCTGCGACGGCGATCGACAGCGACGGTCGGCGGTCGTGCGTCGATCGTACGCCGGTTGTTCGTCGATCGTGCGACGGTCGTGCACCGATCGTGCGACAGTCGTGCGCCGATCGTGCAGCCGTCGTGCGGTGGCGGGTGGCAACCGACGGTCCGTAAGTAAAAAGAAAAAACAAATCAATACAAAAATTTATAAATTTTTACCAATGGTCGGCAGTCATGTGGCGGTCCTGCGGTGATTGGTGATGGCAGGCTGCCGGCGAACAATGGAGGTCATCGGCCGATGGGCTACGGGCGACGGCAACTGTCGCCAGCGATCGGCTGCCAACAAGGAAGAAGACGGAGTTATGTTCTTTTTTTGTTCTAAGGAACAAAAGAACAGAAATCAGGAGAAATAAAAATGTTACCATGCAGGCCCTTAGTGAATCACTCTTCTGGGTGAGTAGCAATTGGATAGTGCTGTTCAAGGGTGCCTCCCCAAAATAACAAACCGTCGCAACTGACCCCGGATGGATGTTTTTCATGTTTCTGTTGGTTGGAAAATAAACAGGCCTAGAGAGCAGCTACCGTCATCAGAGCATAAGAAGCCGAAAAAGAAACTTGGGCCTGAGTTTAGCCTGTAAAGCACGACCTTGTGACTGAATAGGGATCGGTTACATTGAAATAAGATTGACCGGCAATCCATAGGGCGGGAACACTGACCGATGAAGGTCCATTCTTGAATTTGGCGATAGTTAGTGGCAGAAGTAGGAGGAGGAGGAGGCTTGGAAAAGTAGCAAGGAAACAAGAAGAGATTATTCGACCACGTTAGGGCCACTGAGCTGTGTGCAAGTAAGGTGAGGCAACTAGAAGAAGGAATGCCTCTATTACTAGAGATCTGCTAAAGATTGCACCTTTTATAAACAAGAGGTCTCTTTTATTGTTGAAAGAAATGAGTCTTCAAAGTTTGGAATAAGTTTATTTTTTAATTAATTTTTATCCATTTTTAAAAAAAATTAGATTTAAAAACTAAAAATTTAAATTTCTTCTTATCTTATTTTCAACAAAAACTAAAAAGAAAAGTTAAAAATTTTATTTTTAAAATTTTTAAAAATAAATTAAAAAAATAATGTTAACTTTTTAAGTATGTTTTTTATAAATATTTTAACTAAAAAAAATTTTAATTAAATTTTTTTAATAAATATTTTAACTTTTTTTAAGTTTTTGGTGAAAATAAGATAAAATGAATAAATTTGATTTTTTTTGTTTTTTGTTTTTTTTTTAAAAAATTTAAAAAAATTCATAAAATAAAAAATTATGAGACCATTCACGTGCCAAATGAACAACACTACGGTCCACGAAAGCAACTACTCCGTTAGAATTTGAATAAGTCCAAGAGGATCATAAGTTGAGACCATTCACGTAAATAAATGAATACATAAAATGAAATAAATGAATACATAAAATGAAAAGAAGTTTGCTTCATGGGATTATTGAGAACATTGATAAGATAGATAAAGTTAATTTATGAGTTCAATTGCATATAAAGTTAATCCTAAGGAGGTAATTAGATGTTACTTGGAAAGTTTAAATGTAACAATAGAGAGTTAAGTTTCATGGATAGAGAGCAGTTTTTGTTGGATTTGAAGAATAATTATGGGAGAAAGAAAATCAAGGGTAGTGAGACTAAGCTGATTTTTGAAATAACACGAAAATAAGTATTAATTATTTCTTGCACTCCTAATCAATAATATTATCTTTTACCCAAATCATTTGTATTATGAACGTTTAATGGGCAATACGGAGTATGATAAAAAGAAAATGGTAGTTAAATTAAAAATTAGAATTCTTTTTAATGTGTTAGCAAAATAAAGATCATTGCGAGTCTTATTCGGCTTCTTTACTACATCGACTCTTCTATTTACCTTAGACCAGCACTATCTCTATGAAGACCTTTTTGACAAAATTAAAGATGGTCACTGATCCTTTGGCAAAAACTTAGACAATCTTCCAATCAATCAAACGTGCCGATATGGAAAGATTAACTTATTTTGTATGTGAGGAACACAGTTTTCTTAAAGACGATAAGTGTATGAAATACCATAGATGAAGTAATCTATGAACCCAAACCCAAATGGGTTAGCCTATTATGAATTATAGAAAACCGTATACGTGTCGTGTCTTTACTCCACATATACAAGCACTTCCTTTAATTGTTCTACTAATCCTAAGACTTTTGGGTAAAACTTGTTGATTGCATAATCATAAACCAAATCAAACACACACTGATATTAATAATACAAGCAGCAATGTGCACAATTGCCAAAAGGATTATGAGATTAAGCAAATACGAGACGAATTGAGTGATGAAACTTCTCCATTTATATAATTGGTTCATGGCCACGTTAACAAGTGCTTATACACATTTAATATGAACTAGTTCAGTCTCATATATTGAGCATACAAGATTCACGAAAAAGTAAGTGTATTCAAAATTATGAATATTTTCTTGATTTGTTTCTTAATAAGCGAAGGTTAAATCGACTG
The DNA here is from genome assembly GCA_016097595.1 of Eucalyptus pumila. NCBI lineage: Eukaryota > Viridiplantae > Streptophyta > Magnoliopsida > Myrtales > Myrtaceae > Eucalyptus > Eucalyptus pumila. The sequence goes on from CM027848.1 coordinate 26,670,279, forward strand.
ACAATTATTCAACGTTCCCTGATGTCAAAAAGTGGGAGGCATCCCTTGCATGACAATCGACGCGGTGGGGTACTGCCACGTGAGATATCCAGCAACTTCATTGACGAAGTCAACCTTCTCAAAACTTAAAAGCAATGAGATCAGAAGCTAATCTTCAAACCTTCTTTCTTCATTCATACTTCGTCAGACTGCCCTATTTCTATTGCGGACCTCGGTAAAAATTGATAAGCTTCCATCGACTCCTCCATCATCACCTTAGTCTCCACAAAATAATATTTGATTAATCAACCAAACTTTAAGTCTGAACCTTTTTTCTTAAGAAAAAAGATTTGTGATTATGTCTTGAATTTGTGCCGTGTATGAAATTCATATCTATGGTAAGATTTTGATTTGTTCAAAATCTGGTGTTGCCTTTGACGGATGATAATCTTGGATTATAGGGGATATATATAAAAATCCAAGAATCAGCACAAGATATGGGGTGGTGACTTCTCCAAGTTTGAATATTTGACCGAGAAGTGGGCGTCTCTTAAAGTGTGTTCATTTCGGAGAAACTTAATAATTTTAAAAATATTTTTCGAAAAATAATAGCCGGTATCATTTAGAAAAATTAGTTAATCATTGATAATAATCTATGCTATGCTTAATTGCTTTCATTTTTTTTGTAGGGAATGAAAAAAAAAGCGGGGGAAACCCAAAGAATTCATTTATTTTTATATGTGATGGAAGCGTTTATTTTTTGATTTTTTTTTCTATTCATATAATTTTATATGTGATGGAAGCGTTTATTTTATTTATTTATTTATTTTTGAAATTACTCATTTTCTGTGGAACCATGGACCCTTATTCTTCCTTAGTCAACATAAAAGGCGCACAAGAAACACAAAAAAAAAAAAAGGGCAGCTCTTATTTAAGCCGTACGGTGTCCTCCAAAAAGAATTAACAACAAACCGAACATAGGACTGTTGCTTGGACGCACGAAAGAGTTTGTTCTTCGGCCAAGCACAGGAGCAGCACACACGGAAATTAATTTGGGCCTTGAGTTTTGTATCCAATTGAACTGTTTATTTGTGAACAATGTAAGTTTCGGCTCAATCTAGGTGGAGAAAATAATCGAGCATGTAAGTAGTTATAATTCTGATTTTCCAATTATTAGCTGATTATTTATTGTTGAATTTTCCTGTAGAGTAGACACTGACACTAGAATCGAACCACGTAAATATATGATGTTTTCACTGTTTTTCGTTTATTTCTTTGGTGATTTCGTATTGATTTGGATTGCGGGAAATGTTAGCATTTCCGCATTAATATGACAACAAAAACCATAAACAAAGTAAATCATGAGCATAGACCAGGGTACCCCAGATATGAAATGAGAGGGTCGTATTTGTGCCGTGTGTTCCCCCACATACAATCGCTTTCTTCTACCGTCATACTTATCTCACCAATTTTGGCTAAAATATTTTCAAAGTAGAATCATAAACCATATCAAACACCCACCTATGTTAATTATATAAGCATCAATGAGGGAAAACAATCGCCAAAAAGATTGCAGAATCAAGTAAATACAAGATTATTTGAGTGACAAAACTTCTCTGTTTACGTAAGTCATGGCCATATGTGCCTATGCATATTTACTACGAACTAGTTCAATATCCAGATATTGAGTATACATTATACAAGAAAGATAAGTGCATTCAAAATTATGAGATTTTCTCAATTTATTTCTCAATAAACGAAGGCTTAACTCAGTTAAAGAAAATTCAACGTTCCTCAATGTCAAAAGCGTGAGGCATCCCCATACTTGACAATCGACATCGTGTGACACTACCGCACTAGATTTGTAGCAATTTTATTGCCAAACTCAACCTTGCGGAAATAAAGAGAACAAAAGCTAATCTTCTTCGGACCTTCTTCCTTTATTCGTACTTCAGACTGCAGAATTTCTAATGCGGACCGCAATGAGGTTAAAACGTGCAACGCCCACTTGTATCTATTCCCATGACGCTTCAATTTGTGAATTATAAAATAACGTGTGATTGGTTAACTTATGTGCTTTTCATCTTTTGCCAATCGGTCGACCATATGTGGCGTCTATTTAGAGATATTTTTTAGAACTATTTTTAGTAGCCTCTCTACCATTTTGATATTCTACACGAAATGGGAGTCTTAAAAAAAGAGTCAAATGATCTTTAGTCCACCATCTAAACCAAATTCATCATGAACGATGATCCAAATGATGATATTGATTCATATAATCTATAGATCATTTGTTATCACTTTGGAAATTTCATATTTGGAAATGTAAATACTTTTCATCAACATTGGGTTTTATCTTGACGAAAAATAATATACCGACCTTAAAATGCCGGTCAAATTAGAATGTTTGTCACATCCCAATATTTTATATACTAATGACATATTGGGCTGCTAGTGATCTTTCTATAATCACAAAGTGATATCAAACACCTTTCTCTCACTTCCTTTGAACTGAAATCGAGAAAATCTCGCAACTCTTTTGTGTTGATTGTTGGCCATTGAGTTCTTCCGGGAGCACTTGATTTGCAATTTTCGTAGGTTCTTCACAAGCTGCTTTAGTCTGATGAACGGAAAAACAATTTAGGTAGGTCTCTGTGATGATACTGGGAAAACATGTGGCACAGTTTGGTTTCGGACGCAGGATAGATTGAACATTCTTAGAAAGACGAATGAAAACGTTCCTGTCAACAGAGGGAAACTCTCAAGGTATAACGACAGACACAGAAGCTCGCTCAAATAAATGACACATAATGTGTTCACATGTCGCAGCAATGAAAATCCCGCAATGGGCCAGTGAGAAGGCAGAGTAGAAGAAAAAGGTGGAAATGAAAAGGCCAAATGCTCAAAATATTCTAGCTTACAGCGGCCCTCTACATGATTAACATCTTGGAAAATAAGGCAAAACGGCCATCCCATCGGAAGTCCATCTCAGGATTTGGAGATGTACCGCTTAGCAGTCTCTTGTGAGCACTCCAAGTTGCCTGTCTTCGTATTAGAAGCAGAAGGGGCCTTGCTGTCATCAAAACGGCAAGCCCGAGAAACCACGGCTCGACCAGAAGAAAGTGACCGAGACAATTTCTCAAAGCTTTGATGAAGCTGATCGGAATGGAAATTTTACAGGTTGAAAAGCATCTTCAAATAAATTACATTAGACATGTCAGTGGCTCAGTGTTCGCTCGAGAACAACAAACCAAGGCATGTAAAGCAGAGAAAGAAAATGTTCTACTTGGATAATCCATTTAAATTTTGCCTTTGACCATGGTTCATCGTCCTCTTGTTTCCTTTGAGATTATGTCAGCTCCAATGTTTGCAAAAGAAGCTCATTTACCCCTCTCGTATCATTATCTGAAAGGACCACTTGAGAGTGAAAGTTTAATAAACTGCAATGAGAGCTCTTGAAGAATTAATGCATTGAAGCTTATAAGCGAAACAAGTCCTGTCCACCCAGAATCTGAAGATTGCGAAGCTAGCTTAGTAAATTGATTGACCATGTGATCGCTGTGATCCGAATGAAATGAGAAGCTTAGCATTCCCTCCATCGAAGTGTCAGAGCTGATATCGGTAGCTAGCTTTCTTCACCTAGGACCTGATAATTGCAAGGCTGACAGCTAAGTAATTTCGTCAACAATCTGCTAGCTGTGACTGGAAGGAACTGAGAAGCTCATAACTTGAGCTATCTGTACTAACTAATCGCTCAAAGCATTTAACCACTGCAGACATGGAAGGCCTCCTACTAAAATCATCTTGCAGACACCATGCTGATCAAACCGTCCGTGGTTGCCACTGCATATTTCAGCACAAAAAACCAATGGCAAGCAAGAGCGCGCACTCGTGTACTCATCTCCGAGTGCCTCTCAGGCATTTAATCAAACACTTGTCGACGTCGATGTCGCGCCTTCTTCAGGCACATCTTTTCCTTTCTGGGAGTAATGTTACGGTGCTTTCGAAGGCGGGACTGCTCGTGTTAAGTTGTCTATTTTATTTTTTAACATGCCAACCCCGTGATATAAATATTTAAAAAAATTTGTGGGTAATTAGCTAATTATTCGAATTTATCGTGATATAGGCGACTCCCAACAAAAGAAAAGCGAAGGTGCAATACGCATGTGATTCTATTAATATTAGGCGTAACGCAATAAAACTGATATTTTTTGAACTACTTTCCTAATCCAATTTTAGAATATGTTATCACAACTCATCCCATTAACGTAGGCCCGTATGAACTAAAATTTCCAATTTCTTCCGCAGATTGCTCTGTTGGTAGAATGTGGAGATGCCTTTTTTGTCCAAACGGTAAACTCCAAACACATTTTAATTTGCCGAATAGATCTCTCTCTCTCTCTCCCCTCCAAGAAGTATCATTTTTAAGCTGTGGGACAAATCTTCCTGCAGAGAGTACTCAAAATTAAAGAGTACTGTGATGAAGATATCTTCACAAATTCTATGTTTTTTTTTTTTTTTTGGTTACTTGCTCAAAGTACCTAATTTGACATACCAACTATTCAAAGGCCAGAATGATGCAACGAACCCATAAGGAGAAAAAGAAAATCAATATAATACTGATGAACAAGCTCTAATGTGCAATTGGCAGCGTATTTACAGAGGGTTCCAATCGGTAGGTGCATGCAAGCAAGGCAATTTTCAGCTGCAATCCACATGCTATGACTAGAGCATCCCCAGGAGTTGGATGGTTTAGGTTCTTTTGACTATTTTTGCTTGATTGTGCGTCTCCCTCATTGCTAAACCATGAATTCCAGATTCGGACTGATTCTGTTATTGGCTGGACGGATCCCTTCATGTTCTAAGCTTTGTTCACCAAAAGTTCATGACTTTTTTACTAGTGCCTCACACCAAAAACTCGTTTCTCCTCAAGGTAATGAGTTCCCTTATCTCCACTTGGTTACTTCTGTCATCATCTGCATAACGTATGATCTGAAGGCAGAAGCTCATATCACAACTCCACATGTCAATGTCAGCCCTTGATGACTCATTAACAACTGCTCAGTTTTTTACATCTGATGGTCTGTTAAGATCACCCAAGTAACAATGTGCTCCATACCGTGCTTCTTTTCTAGCGGTCTAATTATGTAGATCCTGTAGTTGTAATTCAGCTACTCTATGCTCAGGATAGTCTTCCCTCCTCTCCCCAACTAAGAGCAAAATCATCTTTCCTCTGGAAAATCCCTTCCTTTGGCGAAACTTACACACACCATTCTAGCCAAATTTACCCATCTCTTTTCTGGAATTTAAATTATTAATGTGGTGCATCTCTGAAGTTGGGAGTGGTAGAAATTTTTACTAGCAACCCATTTTATAAACAGTTTCAGATCCATCCTGTCAGACTTCTTCTTAATCAAATTATCGTGTTCAAAATGTTAATGAGTACATATGATGCGTTACACATCTTGATTTAGAGAGGATCTTTCTTTCTTTAGAGGAATGTTTTGCTATTCGACCATGTGTTAGTTCACTTGGGTTGGTATAGAAAAACTTGAAGTTTACATCTAGAGTAATATTAAGCTATCTTTGCTATGACGAGGCCTGGAAACACTTCAAGTAGGACAAAGTGCTTTGTGTGTTGACCTGCTGCTTTGTTTGGAAATGAGAAATATCATATACCGTAGTCATGACAGCAAGAAACAGTATGGTGATTTACGAAACGTCTCTTACAAAAAAGGTTGCCTTGATGTCCATCCTCTATTTGGATCGCAATAAGAAAGAGTGATGGAATCGAGCATTGTCTCCTGCCAACTGGTTTATGGTTGGAATCTTTATTTGTACCATGACATTTCAACCAATTAAACGAAAATGACAAGCCACTTAGAATTTCATTAAAATTATGGGATCATAAGTACTAGTACGAGACAGAAAATTAATAAGGCAGAAATGCCAAAAGAAGTTATCCCATCTAAGCATCAGAGTTCCATGTCCGAAGCTGGTTTTGTTCATCACCTAGGACCTGATAGTTGTGATGGCAATAGCCGAGTAGCATCATCAACACTGTGATCACTGTGACTGGAAGGAACTGAGAAGCTATGTCTCAAGCAATCTTCTATATCAGTTGAGCCCTCCAAGCATTTAACCACTCTTGACATGGGGGGCCTCTTGCTACTATCATCTTGAAAATACCATGCTACGATTTTCATCATTTTGACAGCTTCTTGGCCATGTAGTTGCATGTCACCACTAGATTTATCAACCATCTCCATTAGTTGTTCTTGTTTTGCTTTGCACTTGAAAAGGATCAACATATGCACTTCTTCACTGGGCAAAGAGCGGTCGATATTTTTCCTCCCACATAGGACTTCTAACATGACAATGCCAAAACTGTACACATCTACATTTTTTGTGATAATAGAGCTCAACCACTCTGGAGCAAGGTAACCGGGTGTTCCTCGCATGTTCGTCATGACATGGCTTTGGTCTTTATCAATTAACTTCAACAACCCAAAATCTTTTTATGTGACATCATGAAATTTGACCCGTCTCCATAATATAAAATAGACATTTCATCGACGCGCTTATGGTCATTTTACTCTAAGCTTGCCAATCACGAGTTAACTAATTTATTAGATGAAGTCGTTAAGAGATATAAACACGACATATTTGAGAATTCGATCAAAAATTGATCACTCAATTGTAATAATCGGCAAGGGTCAATACGAACCGTTATGATCGATTAGTGATCAGATATAGGTCGATTCAACAAAAACACGTAATTAAATTGTGGGTGATTCTACATGATTGCGAAATTCGAGTCGAACGGTACTAACCCGATTTTCTGTCAATTTTATACTCTGTACCTATAATTGAAACCTTGCAATTTTTACGACAACCTCGAAGATGTACAAACGTGGATCGAAAATTATCGACCACGGGTCAAACACGCTAAAATCCCTAAAAGCTATCCGATAGGTTAGGTTATACTAAAATCGCGTTCGGTTGATTTTAACCACGAAATTGAATTAAGTTTTATGATTCAGACATTCGAGTGTGTCACATTAATTTATAAGACGTTGTCTCATTTTTCGGAGAAATTATAACGAGTTCGGAATTTTTGTGGAAAATTGAATTTTGGACAAATCAGAATATGAAAGTGAAATTCGGATGGGCTCTTTAAGTGGGTTATTTGGCTGCCAAAAGGATTTTATTTGTGAGGATTTGAAGGGAAAATGGTGATTGGAGGGCCCCTTGACCTTTGGCATGAAACTTTTCAGGCATGTTTGCTTGAGTGCTTAGATATTTCGTTAGGCTTCCAATTGGCCAAAGGTTGGACTTTCTCTTCCCCCTTCTCTCTCTCTTTCCTCTCTCCTTCTCACCCCACTCTTGCGCATGTTGACACCTAAATTTTGGCAATCCGTTTAGTCATTTATCGTATTAAAAAATTAGGGATTAATTTTAACCTCTAAAAAAATTATTTAAATTAAATTGCTTAGCATATAGATATTAGGGGCATATTTCATTTAAGTATACATTTGTTGAGCCTTGGAGGGGATGCAACTGTGTAGAATGAGAAGTTTGAAGCCAATGAAGATGATGAAGACTACAATGAAGAAGGCTAAGTCAGCATGGTGTTATTTGTTGATGCAAAACCATTAGATGTGTTTGGATAGAGGTGTAGACAGCTCACATGCTAAACTTTGGAAACATCATCAAGACTGGGTCGAAACTGACTAGTTCCAAGCTACTTTAGGAAGTTCATAGTTCAATGTGTCAGATTGCATACATGTCCAAAAGCTTGTGATGATTGTCACATGGTGTTATCATCAGTCAGCTCACTATTATCACTAACTTTTCATTCCTTTTCGGTTTGGAATTTACTGACGCCCTCAAGTATATTTTATGTTTCAATGCATGAGTGTTGGATCTTATATTTGTGTAGCCATCTTTCCTTGTACTCCTGTATCAGGAAACATAGGAAAGCCCAATTTTGCAAGGAAGTCACGAGAGAGCTTGTAATAGTAGGCCCTGATCTTTGCATGATCAAGAACAAAGGTGGCTGGACATCGTTCCACTACACGGCCATCAAGCGTAGGATCAAGTGAAGAACGATCAGTCCGATGCGCTCAAGAAGTTGTCGAAGATGGAGATGCGGATGACCTTGTGACTACCAAAGATAACGATGGGAACACAATTTCACAACTGGCTACGGCTTCAAAACATCTCCAGTCCATTGAATCGCAAAATGGGGTCAAGCTCATTGAAAGGCTATGATGACCGCACTCTTTAAATGCCAGAGTTTTAATTCTGTTAAGCGAAAGTTTTGACCCATTGACCCATGCAAAAATTCTTTCAATTTTGAGTGGGCACGCGACTTTCAGTAATTAAGGAAAGGAAAGATGTGGGGGAGACGTCTTTGAGGAAACAAAAGCTGGCAGAGAATAGGAAAGAAAAGGGATACAGGCGAGAAAGTTGAAGAATCAATATATTGGTAGATTGAAGGAGGAATAGAAGGTAATCTCGATCAACTAGGTGCAAAAAAGTGTGATATTTATGCTTCATTACTTCTTGTTTTAAAACAAGAAAGAGTGCACCATCAAAGAAATCGCACGCATTCATAAGCTCGAGCAAAAAGGAAACAAATTCTCTGCACTAACTCAAGGACAAAGAAAGAAATATTGTTGGATATACTCATGGCTCTATTCACAACAAGAAAGGGAAGAAATCAACAAACTTGCGAGTTGATATTCAATTTGAAGAAATGAAATCAAAAGAGAATATTTTGCACGTATTCGACCGACTTGGAGCTGCCATATTATAAATAGAGTAGTAAACTTTGAGAGGGGGGGATTCCGAATTTCAGAGAGACACATGTGAGAGAGAGTAGAGCAAACACGAGGAATCTCAACTAGCTCTTGGCTGAGTGAAAAGAATCAAATCCAAGAACAGTAGAACGCATTGTAGAGAGCAAGCTCTTATTTCAGCCTTATGCTTAATAATGAAAGTAAACTCCTGGATGTATTCAGCCCATTTTGCTCGCTTGGAGTTAAGTTTTTGCTGTCCGAAAATATACTTGAGAGCTTCATAATCAGTATATAAAATAAACTCCCGATGAATAAGATATTGCCGCCAATACTCAAGTGTGCGAAATAATGTGGTGTTGCAATGAAGTTTGGCACCATTCAATTTTCACTAAAGAAGGCGATGGGTCAACCTCCTTGACTTAGAACTCCTCCTTTGCTAGTACCTGATACATCACAATGCACTTCAAAAACAAGATCAAAATTAGACAATGCAAGTACCGGGGCTGTGCTCAATTTTTCTTTGAGCTGTTCAAAACTTTTTTGAGTTGCATTCATCCATTTGAAAACTCCCTTCTTCATGCAAGAAGTGAGTGGCGCCACAATGGTGCTAAAATGCGCAATAAACCGTCGATAGAATGAAGCGAGGTCATGAAAACTTCACACTTCATGCACATTTGTTGGAGTTGGTCATTCTCAAATCATCTTGATCTTAGAATCATCCACCAAATGCCATCCTTTGAAATATGAAACCCCAAGAAAATGATTTGTGGTACCATAAAATAGCACTTGTTGAGAGCTGTCCAATCTTTCCTGCTTAAACACACATAATACTTCTTGAAGATGATGCAAGTGCTCATCAGTAGACTTGCTAAAAATCAAGATATCATCGAAATAAATCACAACAAACTTTCCTAGAAAAGGCTTCAACACTTGAGTCATAAACCTCATGAATGTCGATGGTGCATTCAACAATTCGAATGGCATGACTAGCCACTCATATAGCGCATCTTTCATTTTAAATGCTGTCTTCCATTCATCTCCGGGTTTGATTCTAATTTGATGATATCCACTTTTCAAATCCAGCTTCGAGAATATAATTGCACCAGAAAGTTGATCTAAGAGATCATCAAGGCGAGGAATAGGAAATTGATACTTGATGGTGATCTTCTTGATCGCTCTATTGTCGACACACATCGTCCAAGTACCATTTTTCTTAGGCACTAAAAGAGCTGGAACGGCACACGGACTGAGGCTCTCCCTTATAAAACCCTTATTCAATAGCTCTATAACTTGTCAATGCAATTCCTCATGTTCGGTCGGACTCATTTGGTAATGAGCGAGACTCGGCAAAGAGGCTCCGAGCATCAAGTCAATTTGATGCTGAATATCTCTCATAGGAGGGAGAACATTGGGTAAGTCCATCGAAAGACATCCTTGAACTCTTCCAAAAGAAGTTGAACTCAATGAGGAACGACAAAGGCAACTTCATTCTTCCCACCTGTTTTATTAAGTAAAATATACAAGATATGAACTCCTTTCAAAGCATCCTTCATATCCTTCATTGTAAGCAACATAGGGGAGAAGGAATTCTCAACTATAGGAGTTTTCAAAGGTTCCATACTAGGTGCCAACGTAATTTTCTTGCCTCCAAATTCAAAAGAATACCTATTTCGATAACCATCATGCGTATTTATCCTATCGAATTGCCATGGTTGACCAAGAATAATGTGATTAGCATCCATCGGCAGAACATCACACCATATCTTGTCGTAACAAGGCATCGTTTTGAAACAGTTACCTTAGTGCCTTTCTTCAACCACAACATTTTATAAGGAATAAAATCGTTATCAAATGCGTTCATAAAAGTATAATTTTTTCATTTTTTCCCTATAAGTAGAGCACTTTTCGCCTTTTGTTCTCTAGATATTTATGCGGCTTGTCGTCTCCTATTAGGATTCTAATTTTCATCATCGATTTGGGAATATGCATCTCTTTCATTCTCATCATCTCTCTCTCTCGGAAAGTTTGGATCCTTTCACTTTTTATCTCTCTCTTTAGTGGAATTCTTTTATGAACTGAGAAAATATGAAGAGGGTATTAGAGAATTCTCGCGAATCCATCACTGTTGGGGCCGAAGTTATGGCTAAGCTTAGACATGAGTATTTCTCACAAGATTATCAGGATTTGCAAAAGGTTAGTCAATTCCTGCCATTTACATTCGATTTATGTGTCTGCTTTATTTTCTTATTTTTATACTGTAATAATATTGTGATTTGAGTCTGAAGCTTTAAAAAATAGTGAGTATAACAAGTTGGCAATTACGATTCGCTTGGAGTTGCAATCTATATTACAATGATGCTATCCCTAGATTCATGAAATACGAAGATTTCATGTTCCCGCATTGTAGCTAGTAAGCAATATTTCACTTGAAATTTTAGTCTTATGTGCTATTGCATCTTGTTTTTTGATACTTCGATATGTTCAAACACTTGCTTGAGGAGAGTTCTATTGGATTGTAATCAATTAGTGGATTGTAGAGACCCTTTTCATATCTGTTAATATTACTGTTGCATTTCCTAGCGATATCTGGTTATCCTGTAAAATCTATGTGGTTTTCTGGTCAATTGGCCTTTCTCTTAACCTATCAATAGGAATTTGTTTCCAAGATGGAGATGTGGCAAGAAGCAAAGGAGAGGAAGCATACCTTTTGGACGATTGAGGAGTGGAATTTATGTAGTGTGCATTATATTCGCCTGAAATCAAATATCATAAATCACCTTACCTTTATGCCAGTTGATGTTTTCCTGAGAGGAAGGTATCAGTACTTGATGGAGCTATAGTCTCGTGGTACTCGAACAAGGAAAGTTCTTGGTGTGGGAAATACAGGCATTGAGGAGTGGAACAATATGCCAGGAAAGTTGTTTCTGTGAGGTATTTTAAAAAATAAAGGAGGGTAAGTCGGAATGGGGCGAAAAAATGAGGATTTCTATGGTATTTTTTCTAAAATAAATATTTTGAGCTTTACAAGTGATTTAAAAACAATATACAAAAGACTAGATTCGAACAGTAAGGAAGCGCTAAAGAAATTTCTTACAAAACATCGGCGATCACTGTTAAACCCCCTATCAATCAGGAAACTCCCGGATCACATGTCCAACGCCAAATTCAAATACAAAACCCTCTCTCTCTCCTCTCTCTCTCTCTCATGGCTGGTCCGAACGTGAATCTTTGTCGATCAGAAGTTGTAGCCTCAACTGGAGAACAAAGTAGGAAACATGGAGAGCCACCGAAGAGAACCTCTTCATCCGAGTCGCCCTCGCCTTTTCCTCCCTTGTTTTCCCGTCTACGATGTCGGCGCGTCTTCTTTCCTCGTGGGATTTTTTTCTGCTTCTTAACTTCTGCTTACCGAGACGAACAAGACACAGACACAGACACAGACACAGACACAGACACATTCCCCCCTTTTAATTATGTTCTTTCTTTCTGATCTCTTCGTCTCTATTCTCTGTTCAATCTCAATTCCCTTTTTATACGTTTTTCCTCTTTTTCTCGTTTTTTCCCTATAAGCAAAGCGCCTTTTCGCCTTTTTTTCTCTTTATATTTACGCAGCTCGTTGTCTCCTACTAGGACCCTGATTTTCGTCATTGGTTCAGGATTGCGATCCTATTACTCTCGCCGTCTCTTTCTCTCTCTCTCTCAGAAAGTTTGGATCTTTTTCTCTTTTAATCTCTCTCGTTCGAGGAAGAATCATGAGCCGAGGATATATGAAAAGGTTTTCCGTGAGTTCTCGCGAATCCATCCCGGCTAGCGCCGAAGGTAGGGCTAAGCTCAGACATGAGCATCTGTGGCAAGACTATCTCGATTTGCAAAAGGTTAGTCGATTCCTGCCACTTACATTTGATTTATGTGTCTACTTTATTTTATTTTATTTTTATGTTATAATAATTTCGCCATTCGAAGTTGAAGTTCCAAAAGAAAAGTGAGTACGATGAGTTGGCAATTACGATTCTCCTCGAATTATGATCTATATTACAATGATGCTATCCCTAGATTCATGAAAAACGAAGATTTCGAGTTCTTGCTTCGTAGCTGGTAAGCGATATGTCACTAGAAATTTTAGTCTAGTATGCTATTGTGTTTTCTAGCTTGATACTTGGAGTGTGGCTTTAGAATTCTATTGGATTGTAACCAGTTTGCGGAGTGTGAGAGACCCTTTTCGAGTCAGTTTATATTACTGTTGCATTGCTCGGTGGTATCCTATCATCATGTAAAACGTGAGCATTCTTTTGGTCAATTGACCTTTTTTAACCTATCGATAGGAATTTGCTTCCGATACGAAGAGGTTGCGAGAAGCAAAGGAGAGGAAGCAAAACCTTTTGGCCGAAGTTCAGTGAGTCCTTTTTCTTACCCCTCTACTCCATTTGTGGAGTATCGATGTGTATTCTATTCGCCTGAAGTCAAATAACACGGATCGCCTGCTCTTTTTGCCTGTTGACAGTTTCCTGAGAGAAAGGTATGAGTACTTGATGGAGCTACAATCTCGTGGTACTCGAACTAAGGAAGTTCTTGGTGCGGAAGATTCAGGCATGGAGGAGTGGAACAACAGCGCCTCAAAAGCTGTTTCTGAGCATTCACTTCCCGTGCTTGAACGGGAAGAAGACAAGGCGGCAGAAGGCATGGAAGAGGCCAATATGCTGCGACCGGGAGAACAAGTTACGTATATGAAGAGCTCCTTGAAGAGTAACAAAAGGGCCAAGAAGGTTGCGTGGCAAGATCTGGAGGGTAGAGCATTTTAGTATCCTTTTCCCCCCTCCAGAAGATGATTCTTTTGGCTTAGCGTACAAGAACGAGCTTTGGATTGAGGTTCCTGTATGGGCGATCTTTAGTTAGCTCCATCAAATTCTTCTGGCCATTCTTTTGATCTTCTTCAAACTGTCGAACATAAACTTTCATGCGTTATTTCGAAAGCAAACTGTTATAGCACATATAATACAAACTGATACATTTTCAAATCTTTTGAATAGTGAAGCATATTTCATGTATGGCATGCATATATTGGCACTGTGAGATCACTTTCAGACTCGCGAGGTCATTTATCAGCCTCTCCGTTTTTGGCTTTAGTCTTGCTCACGGCAGGTAGTCCTCACCCCAATGGCCTATTTCAGATGCACGTATATGTTGCTGAACATCTATCATGAGTAAATGCTTACTAAAGCTATCACTTCATCAAGACTGATATGATATGAGTGGTGTATTAATACTGATAACTTGTAAGTACCAAGAGTACTCTAGGGTTGAACGAGGATATACTGTTGAGAACACAAGATTCAGGAGTTTTCTGCCTGAAGGAAAGGAACAGAAAATCAGATTGTTCCTGAGGTGACGTGGGAAAGGATTAAACTATTTAATTTGAATTTTTATTTGTTTATTTCCTATTTGTTTGAAGATTTCTTTCTAATTTTTTGGTTTATTTAGTAAACTATTTTTATTTAGTTTTTGTATGATTAAATACTTTCATATTGAATTTTCTCCTTCTTGAGTTCTTTGCTTCTCTCTGAATTCTGCTCGCTCACGCTCACGAGTCATAACGTTCAGTCGCTCACTCTCATGCCTCTTGCAGCCTCTCTCGACGCTCACTCTCAGCCACCCTCTCGATTGACACCTTCCTCTCACCTCTCACCTCTCACTCAACACCTCCCTATTGCGGCCTCATCTCAAGTCTCAACTTTTGCCTACCTATCTTGTTTTTTATTTTTGGCACGAGGATGCTGGATATTGAGTTCAAACTGGTCTGGGTGGTGTTTCAAGCTCGGGCTTGTTTTCGTTCGACAAAACGATCATGAAATAGGCAAAACCAGCGCCTGGGATGAAGGAGACACGACAAACCAAGAAAAAATGGTGCTCTTGGACGTGAGATAGAGCTTGCATGTCGAGGAGCAAGGAATGATAGAGCCAACATATCTAGGAAAATGATTTTCGAAGTTCTTCGAACGAGCTAAAGAGAGGAAAAGGGCTGTTTCCTCGAAAATCTGGACCAGCTTCATCCGAATAAGAGAAGGTGGAACAGTTCCTTTGACTCACATAGGCCGATCCGGTTTGATTCTAGGACCAGGCGGGAATTGAAAATTGGCTCGTCTAGTCAAGTTCCTGGTTCCAGGGTAGGAACAGGCCCACCCTGGAATCGTTTACCCCTAGTTTCTTACTCCTGTTACTCTCTCTCTCTCTCTCTCTCTCTCTCCACCTTTTATTTCTTCTATTTTCAACTAGTAGAACCTACAGACATACCTTCACTTGAGCAAAATGTGGTCAATGGATGCCAGAACAGCAACAGGTGCTGAAGACCCGAAACCCAAGAGGGGACTTTCTTTGTTCAGACCAGCAGCAAAGTAGTTGATGCTTTCGAAGGCTCTGACCAAAATCGGGGGTTTCTTTGCCCGGAGAAGTTTGTAGAAGAAGCCAAGACAGAAGAGGTTCTCAATTTCCTGTAATTGATAAAGTTGAAGAGCGAGTGGTCCCTCGGACGAAGTGGCTTCTGGATAGGGCTTATGGCATTGAAGGTGAAGGAAGTAAGCAGTGGTGTAAATAGAACACTCACAGTTCTCCATATGCCGCAGTGGCAAGGGTGATCGTTTGAGGCGAGATCTATTGAACACAGGTGAGGGTGATTAAGTGTAGAAGGAAGAAGAAAAAGACGGCCGAAAGAGACCTTGATGTAATGATCCGATCTAATTTGACAAGACCAGGGAGTGGTTGTCGAGACCAGAGGGTCTGGACAAGGATCGACTCTTGGCAGACTTCTAGAATGGCAAATGGGGTATAAATGAGCCGTATTGTGCATCAAACGAAGAGAGAGTGATTCTAGAATATATATGTGAAAATTGGATTGACTAACGGATGTACCTTATGACGTAACGGCAATACCTCGGTGAGTTAATTTAGAGATGTCATATTTAATACATGTCTCAAGCATAGCACTACCTTAGTGATGTAGATGCCAGTTAGAATGGGCAAACAACCTGTCAAGTCAAGAATAAACACCCAAAGCACGAAAGCTTCTAGTCCCAGACGAGCACCTACAATCACCTCTCAACCGAGTCAGGGTCCAAGAGTTTTGGGTGTTCTTCAAGGAGAAATGTTGTTAAGGAAGTCAGTATCACGTGAATCTAACACTAGGAATGAACATGAATTATATATGGTGGTTGATAAAGGTCAGCAGGAGGATGACCGAGCCGAGTTTCTTAGACGAGAGTCCTCAGGGTAAGAATCTCGGGCGTGTAGAATTCGACCGAGAGAGGAATGAGAGAGGAGCATGTGCAGTTGTCCAGATAGAGAGAGGATCAGGTACCGGTGGGATCTTGATGGGGATATAACCGAGAAGGTCTAAGATTCAGGGAGGCAGTTCTGACGGTGGAGCTGAACCGCATGCATTCCTTGATCGGTTAGCTGGTCTTAGAGTATTTCTCTTATAGCCATAGGATTCGTCATGCGAAGTTGAAACTTACAGCCTCCGCCAAGCATCATCGACAGTCCACTCAAATGAACCTAAAAAGGGATGAACTCATATCTGCTGGGGCCGAGATAAAACAGAAACTGAAAGACAAATGCTTTCCTCCCTACTGTAGAAGACAGTTAATGGATTGAACTTAGAATCTCAAACAAATGTCACCTACTGTCGCTGATTTGATGAATGACGATAATGCATTGTAATTTGCAAGAGGAACCTATGGCCACTCTGACAAGGTTTATTGAGGGTCTCAACGCTGAGATTACACACGAAGTTAAGCTGCATTCACCGAAGACTTCAGAGGAAGCTTTCTGGACGGCGGTACGAGTCTTACCATAGGACTGCATCCAACAGGCGTCAGACGTCCCCAAATAGCAATACACTACAGTCCAAGCCCGTTTCCTTATTCAGAAATTACATGGAATACTCAATCCGATGCTCCTGGGAAGATTAAACAAGCAACCATGGATTCATCAACCGATTGATCATATACAATGGCACATTATATACAATGGCAGATTAAACTGAACATTCCCCGGAAATCATGTCCTTATGATCAGTGGAATCCAGAATTTTACACGTAAGTACTATTTCGATTCAACTTCCTCAGGTTTTAGATCGTTATCACCCAGACTCAGGGCACCGCCAGCAGAGTCAGAAGGCAAAGATAGCTTTTCAATCGGTACTGTAATCATTTGGGTTGGTTTCTTGAATTGCACCAATATCATAGTCATGTTGTCACATCCCTCACCGGTGGCGGTAGATGGTGCTAAACAACGATCAAGGACTCTCTCGCACACAGCAGACAGCTTCGTTTCCTGTACAGTACACAATGTTAACCATCAATTTTCTTTCAAGTGTTTCGGGTTATACAAAAGTCAAAATCTGAGTTCCACACTAATTGCTAATCAAAGGTTAAAAGTAGAAGTCACTCTACACAAGCCCCCAAATTAAGAAACCAGAATTCCACAAGGTCTAGTCCACTTACAGAGATTAACTGCTCATGCACGTAATCCACTACCTGCTGGCTGGACATGCAATCCCTAAAAAGCACAGATGGCAAATAGAACATCATTCGGACGACCCCCCAGGTAAGGAAAACAAGAAGACAAATTGACATGGCAACATTGTCCAGGAAAAATTTTCTATAGATTACTGTACAATATTTACTAATGTTGAAAAAATCGAGAAGGAAAGTCCGTAAATAGAGAATAAAATAATAGTTGCCACACACAAAACAATCTCCATGCATGACATAGTAGACTCAAATCATTTAAAACGGAAGAATAAACACTGCTTATTTATAAGATGTGTGAGACAAGGTAAAACGAAACTCTAAAAGAGAGTGATGGGTTATATATCCTTTCAAACAGTTCTATTAAGAGTTGATTATGGTCATGTCAAGTAAACTACAACTACAAACATTGTCAGAGGACTATTTTAGAACTGCAGGCTAACATGTCATCTTTCTGATACATCTCGAAATGAGGTGCAATAATATCTTTCAAAAGAACGCTTGTGGGTGCACACAAGGGTGCACACACAGCAAATGCTCGCATTGGCTCTAATTTGTACTCCAATGTGAGTGGTAGGGCACAACCTTTCTTTCAGCATCAAACTCAAGTTAATTCTTATTTGTCATATCGAAATTGGTAAGCGTCATATGTCATAAGATGCATACCAGACGCCATCACATGCTAGCACGATGAAATCATCATCCTCACAAAGGTCAACCTATCATAGAACAGTCAAAAGGGATAATTAGACAAATAGAAAAATAGCAAGAAAAGTTTTCAAGTCAAATGCATATATATAATACACAGACAAGCATGCCCAGTAAAAAGCAAGAACATCGACAAAAATGCGCTAGCAGATGTGACTCAGAATACTTGAATTTCAGCATTCTACTTCTAAAATCTCTCTGAAATAGCCATACATCGTGCAAGAGGAGAAAAAAGATGAGAAATTGTCAGTTGGAAGGCAGTTTACATAACATCCTGTAAAATTTGTAGCCAAAAGAGAGTAGGCGCTTAAAAGATGCACATACAGTAGTTATGTCTGGACTTGCAGTTACAATTTGCTTTTCAGCTGGCAGAAATTTATTTTGCTTAAATTCCACATCACCTGCAGCAAGTGAAAACAATTATCCATTGAAACTATAGAGATACGAAAGAAACATGTGCTTAGAGATGCTATATAAAATATGGGGAAAAGCCACTAAGAATCCTAAACTATGCTTACTATAACACATATACCCCAGAGTGACACAAAAAAAAACCCCAAACTTATATTTAGGTGACACATTTAACCCCCAAACTCTTTTTTTGTGACCCAAAAAACCCTAAAAACTTATATCCATCTGACATATTTACCCCAGATTATTTTTCTGACATCAAAAACCCCAAACTTATACTCATACGACACATTTACCCCACAATTGAGGTAAATGTGTCACAAGGATACAAGTTTAGGGTTTTGAATATCACAAAAAAAGTTTGAGATAAATGTGTCACACCAGTACAAATTTGGAGCAAATGTGTCCCATGGGTACAAGTTTGGGGTTTTTTGTGTCACAAGAAAAAGTTTAAGATAAATGTGCCACAGTGAGCATAGTTTAAGATTTTTGGTGGTTTTTTCCCATAAAATAAAGAAGGCCTTCTGTGAAGCATTGTTTACAAAACTGGATGGGAGAATCAATCAAAAGACCTATTGGTTCAGGCGTTTAAACTGGTTGACCTGTTAGCTTTTCATTGGGACAAGTATAATTACTGTTGGCCAAGCGGTTGGAGGCTTGAGGCCTTCCAATGCACAGTTAGGAGTCAAAGGGAACAATCCACACAATGCCTGGAGCATGAAATATCAATAAATTTATTGCTCTAGGCTTGTTTAAGACAGCAATTATTTTTTTGTCACCGCTATTATAAAGATAGCTTGCGGCTAAGTGGCAAAGGGCTAACCCAGGCAGCTAGAAATCTGTCCCTGGGTCAACTCTCCACCACTGCATTTTGTAAATCTTTCCCTAATTACCAGTTTGGACCAAATCTGGCCCTATTCAATTCAACCAGCTAAACCAGATCGACAAAGGTTTGGTCCAGTTTTTCGTACCGCATTTGATGGTCCAAACTGGACTGGAACATGAAATCATACCAAGACCAACCGCTTGATCTGGCTGGTCAGGCCTGGTTTTAGAAACATTGGCACCAAGGCAATTAAGTTCAGAAGTTCCTTTCCAATATCAAGCAGAAGTATGCAAAGACGATTGGATCCAGGTTGAAATCCCAAACAAACCTAGTCGTGAAAGATCAGATACCTATAGCTCTTGCAAGATTTAAGCTTCCATTTACTCGTCCAGCATGTATAAAACCTCCAGCTTTTAGAATCCTCTCCTTTTCAGCATCCAACTCGGGTTTGTGGTCTCTAGACAGATTGAATGCCTGTTGCATGCAAGACGGAGACCAACTAGGAATGAATAATTTGGTCTCAGATCACTCTCTACATTTTACATATGTTCTGCTTGTATAAAGCTGGACAATGACCTTTACAATCTTAATATCTGAGGACATAATAGTCCTCAAATAAGGAAAATATATTGCAGTTATAAGTGTCCAATGAGATTGAATTATTATATATTACCTGACCCTTTCTAGACAGGACACATCGAGAATCACCAGCATTGGCAACAACTAGTTTGTTATTTTGGATAACTGCAACGCAGGCAGTGCTCCCCGCAGTAGGTCCAGCAAAGTCAGAATGAGGGCCCTATAGAATTACTCAAGGACAAAACATAAATCAGAAAAAAAAATGACAGGTAAAATCAACCACATCAAAAAAGAAGAAATTTTTTTATTTTCTGTTCTTTTTTGCTGAATACAACCAGAAATTATACTGAGAAACAACATTTAGTGCAAATGGCAAATACAGGAAAAGAATAAAACTGATCCCATTGCTTCTGAATACCTCCTCAAAAGCCCAATCATCATTCTTGTCATTGCTATCTGCACCCCTTGGAGACCATATAAGTCCCTCTATCATTCCCGTAAATCTGTTGATTTTATCTCCCAAAGCAGCTAATTCTCTCCAACCCCTTTGACCTCGCATCATTTCATCCATTCTGCAACAGCATAACACCATTTGCAAGAGAGAAGAAAGGACAGCATGTAAGTAGCTGCTACATATGATTAAAGTTCCAAAAATTCTCACCCTCAGAATAAGAAATTAATGAGTTTTATATTACTTATCTAACAAGCTACAAACCTAAATGAAGTTTGAGTTTCGGCAGCCAGGTTCTACATATGATATCTTACTTGCAGAGAGCAACAACACCTGCTGAGATAAGCACATACTGCATGCACTTTGGTTCTATTCCACTTCATGATTACAGGCAACCATCACTGACCAGTAATCATTACACAAATAGAAACAGAGTGGCTACCAAAACTTCTTCAAAGCTATTTTATCATTGTAAAAAACATTTCAAGGCAAATGTTTTTCCCAAAGAGAAAAGGCAAGAGGAACAGAAGATTTATGACTGAAGGGGAATCACCGGAGAAAAGCTTTCTGAAGGGATGTTCCTATTTGTCCAGCTGCATATGCTTCATTCTTGAGGACCTGCGGGTGAAGATAATTGGCACAGAACTTTGCTACCACTTTCCCTGCAAGAAAGTGTACTTCTCACAAAAACTATCTGACATCTAGCAGCAAAATTAGTCTTAAGCATTTCGCTTTAGACCATATACACCTAAAATTTAGCATATCAGACAAAAATGGCAGAAAGACAAGACCAGTAATGTTAGATATGAAGATTGGGCCCTTTCAAAGTGCACCAAATCAAACGCAAAACTTTACCTGGATCATACCCTTACCCGAAAAGAACAAACATATTACACAATCTAAACTCCACTATAGCTAACAGTTTTGTCGGGATATGAAGGCCATTTTCTTGAATCTACATGTTCTAAATCCAGTCCAATCAATATATTTGTTGGAATTTAGCATAGAGGTGTCCGGAATAGAGGACAGACAGCAAATGCATAAGAAAAACCATGGAGTTGACCTCACTTAGTAGGAAACGGCTAGAAGGTGCAGTTTGGATTAGCTGTTCACTTTAGAGTATATTTATGACTCAACCAACAACTATTGTTCCAAAATTTGCAACCAATCTGATATAGTGGGTCCCTTTTTTATTCAGTTTGGTTTTCAGTTATTAAAGCTGAGCCACGAATTTCATACGAACAATAACATTGGCTAGTGACTTTTTATATTTGACATCAGGTACAAAACAGCAAAGACTTGTGACTCTTCATAGATAGTGAAAAGAAAGAGATTAAAATTTATGAATTGTCAGGGCACTGAAACTTTGAATGGAAGTATACAGTACACAAGCAAAAAGACCATATAACCACAATAACCTCCCGTCAAGTGTAAGAGCCCGAACATTCCTATAGTATGATGACTAATAAAAATATTCATTAGTTTACATTTATCTAGTCTGATTGGGTTTATAAATTATTTCAAATGGATAAGCTAACTATGAAACAATCACCCTGTAAGAACTCATCCAAACCGAAACAAACAAATTGACAGACTAAAACTGCCAATTTAGTTTAGATTGGTTCAGACCAATTTGATTTAACAGGTTTCTTTTTCTCCCAAAAGCCCTCATGTAGACGTAAAATAATTAGTGACCAAAAGATCTTCTACGAATTGAATGCAAAAAAGGATCAACATAATAAACTGAAACTGTAAACAAGGCATTTGAGTCTATCAGACTGAGCTGGTGATACAAGCATTTCATGCATTCAGTTTCATCTTCAGAAATCCGATAAATTTATAACTACACAAAGTTGTCAGCAAGAAGCTGAAGCTGACCGACAAGGCTTCCCAAGAGCTGACTTTAATAAGTCCAGAATTTGATTGACCAATACTTTGTCGCATGTGATAACACTGCTACATTTTAAATGATGTACTGTATCATAAAATGTACAGGGGTTTCCCTTCTGTAATTTCTGGCAACAAACTGGTAACAGTATAATCAAAGGCAGTAGTTCATCATTCATGTAAGGCAGTATCATTATGAAAACCATATCAATTGCACAAAGATTTCAAATTGTGAAATAGAGTATATCTTTCGTTCTACACTGTAGGAACCTCAATCAACTTATTTTAAAGCCATACGCATTTCGCATTAGCCATATGATGATTTGATAATTCAACGAATCATGTAAGTTAAAATGGCTATGCCCGTGTCCTACATAGGATCTTTTATGACCTGTTTTCAGGCCAAGTAGTACAAGTAAAACTGCTGATTAGATTGACAGTTGCAGAAAGCTAAAGATGCCTCCATTAAACACCAACCTGGTATTTGCACTCCACACATATTATGTAAACAACTAAAAGTGGCCATGGAACAGTAAGTAGAGTTGTAATTAACATCAGAAGAAAGCAACTGCAGTGCTATTGATAATTGATTAAGAGTCTATGAGAGATCTGCCATGGGATCAACATTCTCACGACTCACTAGCTTATCAATGTTCCACACTCTCCGATGCAGCAACAAGCACTTCCATTAATCCATCAGGTGGCACATCGATGGCAATTTATAAGAGACAAAGAGTCACTAAACATCTATATCCAGATGGACCTCTGACTTGACTATGGAACAGAGAAGCAGGTCTGGCTAGGCTAACTTTGGTTCTTTAAGATAAAAGATATTCGGCAGCAAAATATTATTGGTGATACCTCCATGGCCATCATAAACACCAAAGAATGAGGTGGAAGCATCCAGATCAGGATAGGCAGCGTGCTGCCAAAAAAAAAAAACTCATGAGCCATACTAGCACTGAGTCACAGCAGCAAAGTTTCGATGCAAGTTACTCACAGCATCCTCCATTGTCGCACGCCAACCTTGCATAGATGATAGGCCATATCTAACTCGATCATTCTCGCCATCTTCTGAGAACTTTTCAGTTTTCGGAGTGCTCAGATATATCCCCATTTCTGTCTGTAAGTTACATGTGAGACAATATTTCACTCAAACAATCAAACGGAAGAAAAAGAACATGACACAGAACTCCCCGGCTAAAAATCAAATGAATGTCAAACTCAGAATAAATAAACACCATAAGAAATTCCCAGACCGGCGAATCCAGTTTCAACACTCTGAGTTCTTGCCCTCAGCTATAATCTAAAAAGGTGCAAGAAAAGTCAATTGTGGTTTCAACAAAACCCAAAATCACACGTCAACCATGTCGAAATCAGATAGAGACACACGCATACGCCAGGGTTCCATCCATCAGAGATTCCCTATTGCAAGTCTTTCATGATCGGATTTATTAACCTTCATATCTAATTAACATCTCCATCAACACTTACAACCTCCAAGATTCCCATATAGAAATCCGACCACAAGTATTTTCAAAGGTTTGGCAACCGTCAGTCAACAGTCAAAAGACGTTAACCCGGATGAATAGATCGACGAACTCTAGACATTCCCGATCAAGCACGGAACACTAAACACATCAGAAACTACAGAACAAACCAAGGACAGTGACCAATGCAGTACCCTGACGGCGCCTCAAGAATCTAGCACCAAATTACCACAGCAAACACGCGAGTAAGCAAAAGGGTCACAGCACGACCCACGTCTCCCCAGTCCAGGTAAGCCGAAACCCGATTCGAAAGACTTCAAATTTAGCACGAGAAGAGGGTGGAGACGGACACTCCAGATCAGGTGGAAGACGACCCAACACGACACTGAGGCATACTCACGCGGCTGAAGTGACCCGGGGCGAAGAACCGGTCAGAGACGCATTTGGGTTACCATGGAAGGATTGAGGAGAAGGGGTTGCTTCAATTTGGATGGAAAGACGTGAAATGAAGGAGCGAGGGGGTGGTGATCCACCAGGAGACGAGGGTCAAGGTGGGTGGTGGTTCGGCTCTCAAGAAATTCTCTTCCTCCTGCGTCTCGTCTCGCCCTTGCTTTCGCGCGTGGCCCACCAGACCAGAGGGAGTGACGCCATTTATATCCTGTTGTTTTTAGGCCTTGTCTGCCGTCGACCTTTGTCTGCTGTCGGTACAGAACGGGTCCTCAAATTTTCTGGTTGAATAATTTGTCCGGAATCATCGGTTGGGCTGTATACTGTATAGGTCCCTCAGTGGAATAAATTCTTTATTTTTCAGAAGATTCTATATATCTTGAAATTAAGAATTATCATCACATGTATAATCATATTTAATGACCATCACCCGTTGCGATAATTTATTGACCATAATTTTATATGATACATGAAAAATATGAAAAATCAACAAAGTAAAGATCTCATATATAAAATGAAAACTTAGACTAGTGGTTATAAATTATACATCTATTATCAAATATCATGAAATATCATAAGATTGTACAAAAATATAAATAAGAAAGCAAAAACTTGTTCCAAATTCCACCAATTTAGAATTTGAAACATTCTCATCAAAATAAGCTCCTTAATTTTTCAAACTGCAAACCTACTATGCATATATTAAAACTTAGAACCAAATAGATTTTCACTAATTCGATTCTCGGATTTCAAATTTTAAATTGGAACAATATTCACCCTTAATTACTACGTTATGATTAAACCCAACAGTGTGAATAAGCTATTGTACGTACTATACCTTAAAATTCACATATTTACATGATCTTCATAACAAAAATACACTTCATATATTGTTCCTCTTCTTTTAAAATTTTTAAGTGGCATGAATGTTGATGAAACTCGTGACTTGCTACTTACAACCGATTGAAAAATAATACCTCACCATCGGAGAAATCCGAAATCTCTAGGCACTGTCGTGAGTGGACGGTCAAGACCAAAGAGATATGATATCTTGAAATTTGGTTGCTTTAAATTGGGCGACTTGAGTTTATGGGTTAAAAGCTTTTAATAAGTCCAACGCAATTATGGGTTTGATTGAAATTTTTGGAGAAGTGATGGCTCAAGTCAAATAATAGCCTATTCTGAAAAGCTAGCTGAAAATTGAGGTGACACCAGCTACAGTCACCCCCACCGCGACCAATAATAACTCGACAACAAACATAGCAACTTAACAACCATTGCTTCAACTGAGTGATAAAGAAGCTAAAATGTCTCTTTCCCTCTCTCTTCTCTCTCCATCCCCTTCTTCAATCATTTCTTGTTTTTTTCTTCCTTTTCTCCCGATTAAAATCTGGGAACACTATTTTTTTTTTTCCTTTTCTCTTAGTTTAATTTTTGATCTAGAAATTATCCTTTCCCAATTTAGATATGGGAGTTCAATTAATATATTTTCAAAAATTTAATACTCTTATGCTGTTTTCGTATATAGATCCCCCCTACCTTCATTTTCAATGGTGATCGCAGAAGCTTTTTGTCTTATTGATCCACAAAGATTTGCTCTTCCAAATATTAAATCAGTATTTGTTTAACCGATTGTCTCCTTATGGCGATGGTATAGAGGAAAGCGAACCTAGATGCACACTGCCAAGCCATTGTTATTGGCAGAGGGAGTTTTTGATATGTGCCAATTACTGACAAAGATACGAAATCCAATTATCGGTTACTGATTATTTTGCTTGACAAATTAATTCTTATGAAACAAGTATATGCCAAACCTACCGCTACTTCTTCACCGCTATTAGTACTAATCTCTTCGGGAAACTCATACCGAAGTCTTAAACTTCACATACGGAATGTAATCGAGTCTTGAACATTTTAACCGGTACAATCGAAATGGGAATCTTTACTTAAAAAGCGAAATCAAAGGCTAAACCTATTTTTTTTTCTCAATGGCCGTAATTAAAATATATTTATCGAAAAATATGGTCTAGTTCCCTAGAAGAAAAGTGCAAGTTAAGCTTCTAATTGCAGTTTGAGTGTCGAATGAGTAAATGCATTGTAAAACGAATTAAAGTACTCGTAGTTTTGCATTTCAGACTAGTCCATAGACGGACGAGGGCTCGATCTAAATCTTAGTAAATTTACTCCCTTTTTCATAAGCTCCAAAAGGTTATTTCTCATATACTTTTAGAGTGTGGCATGATTGGCCGCCCGACCAATAAAAGAAGTTCCGAATCTTACCCAAATATCTTCCTTTGATTGGGTTCTTCAAAGTCAATATAAAAATGGAACCCCGATGGCACCTAAACTCCTTTCATATTTAGCTAGATTCAGCATTCACATTAACTTCAATAGCACCGGTGGACAACTTAGACTAACTCAATTTTCGTATGGTTAAATACCTTTGTTAATAGATGCAACCTATTAGGATTATTTTCTCAAAAGTCAACTTAATAATATATTTTTCAATTGTGTCAATTCAATTATAAACTTTTGGACGATTTACCGATTTAATTATAAACCTTTTTGAAAATTTGTCCATTCATTCCTAAACCTATTATTTGGATGATTGACTGGAATGACTAAATTGACACATTGTCAAAAAAGTTTAAGAGTGAATTGACACAATTGAAAAAATTAAGACTGAATTAACTACCGAACAATATGTTTATGACTTTTTGGACAATTTACTTGCAACTTATCTATCCCAACATGTGTGACATTGAATCGTGGATTCACATAATTGATGCTTTTTCTTTTCTAGCACGTGCATTACTAGTTAGTGGTTACGTCTATCAAGTTCGTTACTTATTTATAGTTCTATCTTGAGACAAAATATCTTTAGTTATAATCGATAATGTTGGGCATCAAGCCTGTTTGTGAAATCAGCTCACGAAATGACTCGATGTAATGTACTTAGAATTGGAAGTAATTAGAAGTTCTTAAACCAATAATTGGATCTGTAATCCAGGTAACCCTATCAAGAGAAGAAAAAGCAAAGCTGATGCCGAATGATTGGGTCTTTGTGTCCGCGCATCCGACATGAAAGTCCCTATCCGGCCCTGTCGTTTCCTCCTGTCTTGGGTAATCTATGCATTTTAAAAGTCGACTCATTCTCAACCTTGAAAAACGTGTGCATGACTCATTTGGATAGGCAGATGCAAGGGAAATTCGTGGGTCCAATTCGAGCTTTTGGGGAAGGAAAACATTTTAAATGGAAAAAGATTAGCTTTGGGATACGAATCGAAACCCATCAAATGGGGCGCTTCAAGAGTATAGTATACTCATTTATATTGTTGATGTTCTTTTTGTGTGGATAATTCCAAATATAAAGCATATGAAAAATGATGTCATTGAGTGGGTTTGAGTTTTTGGGTCATAGTTAGGATGAAATAGTTTGATTTTCGAATTACTTGATCACATATAACATGGAAAATGTCGATTTTTACCATCTAGCTGCAAAGCAGTCGACAACATTCATGAGAAAATTATAATTTCTAGTTTCCTTTACTTCTGTTTTTACGTAGAAACCTGTTTTTCTCAATATATGCTTGTTAGAAATAATATAACAATGTTCTTAGTTAATGCAGTTGATTGAAGTATCAAGGATTTTCGACTAAGGAACTAAAAGTCATAAACTCAAATTCCGCCAACTATACACACTGCTCCAAATTAGGCTACCTACATAAATTAACTACTTGAATTTAATCAGTTCATAAAGCTCGTGGAGTGTTATCCGGTTTCTAAATTGTAAGGCCTCTGCATTCGTTCTCTTAAAGCTCTCAAAAGAAAACATGTATAGAGTGATGAGAAATTGTTCTTTTTTAACCAATTATTTCAAAGCCCGTGATGATTCCTTTTCTGTCTTTTCATTCTCTCCCCCTCGTTGTGGCACAACACTGATTGAGGAATCTGAAAATTTGACAAATCGTGCCCGAGGTGGGACCTGTTGTTACGCAGATAATGATGTGCTTTATCATGGAAACCCTAATTTCAAGCAAGTTCAAATAATTTAATTCAGGAGATGAACGTGGAACCTTCTGGGTGCTGAGATAATCCGCATTAACTGGGGGCCATTAAATTATAATATCAAAGTTTCGAAATCTTATTGGACAATAGGAAACATCAGTCAATTTTCTATTGGTTAGAATATTTATTACAGGGTATCCAACAATTGTTTCCAGGGCACCGCTTGATTTTTCATTTATTTCCTCTCATTTCTTTCTTTACTCTCCTAATCTAATTTTAAATCTGAAAACTTTGCTCTTCCATTCTTATTTTTGGAAGCTTTTCTCTCCGATGTAAATCTAAATGTAAGATTTTTAATGAATAAATATTTTTTCCTCCAGTTTCAATGTTGTTTACAGCAATTTTAATATTAAATTTGAAGGATTCGCTCTCATAAGTGTTAGATTTAAATTTTTTCAACATATTTACATTGTCCCCTATGGTGATGGTGTTGGGGACACACCAGCAAAAGACAAAGTTACAACTACAATATTAGATCTTGGCATGTGTGGCGTGTGTGACGTGTGAATTATAGATCTATTTATGAAGGAAAAGAATATGATTATCTCAATTAGCCATACTCTGATGATATATCTTGATTTCTGGTTTTTTATTTATTTTGTAACTTTACTGGCTTGCTTTCTTATGGTGACTTTTGAAATTTCCTATTGATCCTTTTGTGTATTATTTTGGTAATCAATAGAAATTTCTTATGACAAAACGATTAAACAAAAAAAAAAAGTTACAGTTTCAAATGCATACCTACTGACTAATACTTTAAAATATTCCAAATAAAATAAATCTTATATATTTCGAAAGCGCTCATTAATAAGATTCTAAAATAATAATGGCTTTGGCATTGGAATATGCAATCAATGGCTAAAATTGAAATTTCTTTGGTGCACTCATTAAAATTAATCTGATTCAATCTTTAAAAATTTCATAGTTATGCTACTTTGGTCCATAAAGGGTCTATTTTTAACTAGCCAAATAGTGTCGAACTCTATTATTCTATTCATGGGAACAAAAAATACAGAAATTCATTTGGTAATTTTTTTTTCCCAAGAATAGATTTGGAGCATAATCAAAAAGTAAAAAATAATTACTTCTTTGTTCCCATAAATACTCTAGAATCAAACCTATCCGTTTTTCTTTTTTCTCCTTTTCTTTTCTTCTTTTCTTTTCTTCTCTCTACTTCTTCCTCCCATACTAGCCACTGTCGCCTGTTGGCTATTGCCGCCACTATTGACACTGGTTGGGTGAGGTTCGACGAGTTTGCTGGAGGCTCGCCTAGCCACCGTGAGGCTCTCCTCACTAGATCTGGCGAGGCAAGCCTTCCTTGGCCACTGGCAAGGCTCTTGCGAGGAGAGCCTCAGCCTCCCCATGGCTAGGTAAGCCTCTAGAGAGCATGTCAGACCTCGCCTTGTTGGTCACTAGTCACCAGGAAGGAGGGTGAAGAAGGAGGAAAGAAGGAGAGGAAGATAAAATAAAAAGAAAAAAGAGAAAAAAATAATAATTTAAGTATTAAAAATTAAAAGAAACAAAAAAATTTAAGAATCTTACCAAATCCATTTTTATTTTGGGAACAAAAACTTTGGTTAATTACCAAACGCATTCAAATGCTTCTTATTTAGGGAATTAAATAAAAAAAATATCATTTATGAACAAAAATTATTTTCAGGAATAGAATGGATATCAAACACACCCAAATTTAATCTTGACTGTTGCATGTTAGACTATCAAGGGAAGCTACCATTCATAGATAGCTCCGTTGTTTGCTTATGACTTCGACATCAGCTCTTATGCAAGAACCTGATTTTTGAGATATTCTTGTGTCATTTTTGGACTATTTTCTATTATAAATAGATTAGACCCAAACAATATTATTAATCCTTTTTGAGTTTAAGTGGTAGATAGTGTGTAAAAAATATTTACTCAAGCTATAGAACAATCGTGAGCATACACAAACAGTTATATTCTATTGATAGAATAGAAATGAGTTTAAGAGATGGAAAATAATGCGAAGTATATTTATAGTGGTTCTGCCTATCCACTTAGCCTACCCTAATCTCACAGTTGACACGATCCAAAGTTGAGGTTGGATTTGTATGTCATCCTTGAGATGATAGTGCCATAAGATGATTCTTGTTTATATTTATGGCTATAACTCTATATATTCAAACGATTCTTATCACACATGACATTCTCTTATTAAACTTCACACACTCGCACTTCTGCTTTTGAGACGGTATGTCATCCTTTATTGCACACTCAAATATGGTAATTAGTCTTGTCTTCTCTGGTATGCTTTTTGTGTATTCCATCACCTGAAACTGGTTGTAAAATACCAATTTTATTTCAAATCAAATTGATAAAGAGCCTACGTCTTGTCTCCAAGACTGTAGAGGTCAGCCGTAGAACCACTTCTTCGTCAGTTCCGAGAACACCCTCTCCCGTAGGCCCCTCCAAACTTACACATAACCAAGCTAGTTCTTCTTCTACACATACGAACTTCCGAGCATGGCACCCTTATATTTTGTAGATTGTTCACAACTTATTATGTCCATTTGAACTCTTCGATGATCACATGTTCTCTAGCTTGTTCCCATTGGCAGGGTCCATCCAAGCTTTGTTGATGCCTTCTTGTCCTCATAGGTCGTTCACCTTCTACTGGTCCATTTGACCTCTTTGCTGATCACACGTACTTAATTTATTCACCATACAAGAAAGCAAAAAGAGGAAGACTAGTTTAATAGCCAGTTCATTTGAGTCTATAAGGCTGCGTTTGGTCATCCGAATTTGAGTTCGGATAGGATAATTTATTATCCTATCCGATGTTTGGGAATGTCCACCGGATCAGACAAACCCGGATACATCCGGATAAAATGTCAAATAAAAAATCCGAGGAAGGGGGTGGGATAAGCCTGGATTGGATAATTTTTTTTTTTTTTTTTTAAGGAAAGAAAGAACTTAACAAAAAGAGAAGATATCATAAGCATCTATGTCAAATGGATGCCTACGTCTCTCTTATTCATTGTTAGCCCTCTTCTTCCACTTCTTCTCCCATCTTCACTTCTCTTACGCCAGCAATTGGGTGCCCCTTCCTTTGGATCATGGACTTGCTGAATCCGATGACCAAGAGTGGCTTTTTGAGATGAATAGGGCAGAAGTCTTCTCATAGGCATATGTGGAACTAATTGGAGCATTGCTTGTGCCCCCTCAAACATCGGTGGCTTGAACTTTGGCTCCACCTGCGCCACTTCATTGACAATGCTAGAATCCTTATGAAGTACATTGGACATCTCAAGGGAAGAGGGGAAGATGGTGATGGTGATGAAGCAGCTGTAAATCTTTGGTATCATTGACAATTTGGGACCTCAATCAATTTGAGGCAATGCAAAGACTAATTCAGTGGTCGCCTAAAATTCCCCCACCCCCCTCTCTGTCATAGTCTAACATTTACCGATTTGCGTCGCCGTTGCACGGCGAGCCGGTGCTCGCCGTTTTCAATGGTGGCCACTGCAGTGGTGGCCACAATTCCTAGATCTAGGGTTTTTCCATGGCCTTTAATTATTTGAATTTTCTATTTTTTAATTTTATAATTTAATTGAATATCATATTTATTTTTTAATCTTATCCTGAAGTGCGTCAAACACTTGATAGGATTAGATACGTTTGCCTTTATCCAGAGGATTTAATATCCTACTTTATCCTATCCTAACCTGATTATTATCCCGACGACCAAACGCAGCCTAACAGGCAGAAGACATGGACTTGCGCAAAGCCAAGCCCTAGAGACCTCATCCAATAACTTGTCCACTATTTGCAAGGTCCATCCGGTCATCGGCATATTTCAAATCCAACAGCTTGTTCGCCTTATTCGCCTTATGTAGAGCAAAGGCCCTTTCACATTAATAAACATCCTATTACTAATACCATCTACATATGAATCTATTTATGTAGAGAATGTATTCTGCACATTCAAGTTCTCACGTTAGTTCACTTATGATATTTTGTCATCATAAAACATATGAATTTTCCGCAACATTTTCTGTCATGCATTTTTTGCGATCATATTTGATTATGCATAAGAGTTTTAATTCAGATGGATGAAAAAATGGGGGTTAATGGTCGGTATTACACCAAATAATAAAAACTTGAAAACTATAATACTTCAATTTTTAGGAATTATGGATTGTACGGAATATTTTTATTGATAACATAAAGTACGAGAAAAATTGTCCTAAAAATCCTAGACCTATCATATGATGGTCAATTCAATTTTAAATATTTCAATTATATTTATTTATTCTCAAACCTTTTAACGTTTTGCCAACATAGTCTTTTCGACCATTTTTGGCTGAAAATCATTCTTATAGACATCGATCGTCCTAATATGGTATGGCATACGTTGACATGAATGATTTTTGAAGTTTTTTTTTTCCCCTTCTTTTTTATCGTCTATTCTTTTCCTTTTTCCTTGTGGCTAGTGGCCGGCCATGGGAGAGGTTCGTGATCGCTGGCCACAGGCAAGTGTGGTGAGGGGCCACTCCTCACCCATATTTAGCAAGGGCGATGATCGCTTAGGTGAGGGCAGCCCTCCTTGATCCTCACCTGTGGCCAGCTATTGGCCAGAGAGAAAAAGGAAAAGAAAGGGAAAAATAGATAAAGGAAAGGAAATTCAAAATATTTGAAAAAAAGTGCTAAAAATTGTTGACATCAAAGTTGGTTGCTCTACATAATACAATCAGCGTTTACGTTAGCAATTTCCAATCAAAATTGACTGGAATGATTACATTAGCAAATCGTTAAAAGATTTATGAGTAAATTGACATAATTGAAAAATTAAAGATTAAATTTGTAGGACTTCTTGAATAAATATCCTCAGAGGTGGACAACCTACAATGTGCGATTCTTATTTGACTGCAAGGTCTTGTTTGGTCCGTTGCCGATGAGGAGATGAGATGTCCATTGTCGATGAGGAGATGAGAACCAAATTCAAGCTGTCACGTGCTTTCAGGTTGGAATTACTGTTGGCGTCACCAAACAGCCATGACTCTCACCCTGGCGTCTTCGTATTGTCGGTGGGTTGACGTTTGTTTTCCTTTGCGTCTTAAATATCTTCTACAGAGAGAGCATTATGTCATAGATAATTAAGGGGTCACCAATCATAATTTAATTATTTAAATAATATATAAAATTATTCAATACGTTATTATAAAATGAAAATGATTGACTTACTTATTTACGTGATTATTTTATAGAGCACTTCTCTCTCACACTTGCATGCACAAATAGAGAGACCTCTTGCCCTTATAAAAATGGTCAATAGATCGTATTTCATAGGAGCTAAATTTAATCTTTAACTCAAATTCATGCATTTTTCAATAAACAAAAATTAGGAAAAATTCCATTTATCTACCTAAAAATTTAGGGGCAATTTCCGTTTGACCTCGAACCATTAAAATATACATCTAACATTTGGGAAAATTGTGTTTTGTTGACCTCGGCGATGCTAGTTGAGTTTTAAGTTAGATTAGTGAAAGGGCCAAATTTCCTCCATCTTGGGTTATAGGTATTTCTCTGATCAATATTCTGATTTGTAGGCTACAAACATAGGCATTATCCGGATTTATATTAAGCAAAGTTTGCCTAGGAGTGATGCCAATAATTTATAACTCATTAATTAGAAGCATCGTTAGAGAAACTGGTGGAAGAAAATATGGCCCATCCTATAATTGTGCATCAAATAATGTTTTCCCTCCCGTCTCAAATCAATGAGAAATAAAATAAGAAAAGGGACACCCAACATTTAAAGTAATGAATTAATAGGACAATTGAGAAGGATTGATGAACAATACAAACACCAGTTTGGTCATATGTTAGGAGATCAACTGAATTGGGGGGGTTGTTCTCAGCTGTCTGTCCGATGACATGGTCAACTGCTCGCATCCGTAATCGAACCATCCCTGATCTACCTGATCCGAACGATCGACAGAATCTTCATTCTTGCACATCACCGGTCAGGACCCGCTTGACCTGAAAAATAAGCTGTGGCCATTGAAATACCAGAAGCCATGTCCAGTCCAAGGGTACAAATTCTGCCTTCTTCATGCACAAGACGACAGAAATTTAAGTAGTGTTGGACATCTATGGAACAGGAGTCTTTAAAAGTTAGAAAGTGACATTTAAATGCCAAAATTGAAGCAAAATTGATTACTTAAGTACTAACGGCAAGAAAATCCGGCCAAAATGCTAACGTGACAATTTTTCGATGAAGTAAATGCAAAACGGCGTCATTTTGCATGTTGACATGGCTAGACAAATGCAAAATAACGTTTTGCTTGCTGACGTGGGGAAAAATTAATATAAAAATTAATTAAATTAAATTTAAAACGTTTAAAATTACAAATATTTAAGAAAAAAAAAGTGAAGTGACTGCAACGTTGTGGGGTCGGCCGGGGTTGGCACTTAAGTGTCACTTTCTAACTTTTGGCATCGTGTCCCTTCATGCCGAGTCTTGGCACTTGAGGTGTACTTCTTCCGAAATTTAAGAGACACAACTATTGTCTCTCGAACCAACACGTTATTTTGATGAACCAGGTTGTTTCTCAGTTTCAGCAAATACGAATGCAGAAGAGCAAGATCAAAATGTACCTCAGTGGAAGGGAAGATGTACTAAAAAATCAGCTAAGATGAAGAAGTCCCCTCTGTCCAGCCTCTAAATCGCCTTCGGAGCATTTTGCTCTAGATTATGCAGAGTGAGGTGTGACTACTAGTTTGCCCCCAATGTTATCTACTTTCAGCGCTATTAAGAAGTGAAACCAACTCAATGTGCTGTGGCTCCACCGTCTCAGTTCCCTCTTTTGAAGCTAACTGTTCTTCTGGAAGAAGGGAAGCATTTGGATCCCCGCCGGGAACCAAGAACAACAAACAAAGCGGAGAAATCCTCAGAATGTTACGGATCAAGATAGCCAACCATAAATTACCGAATTGAGTTCTAGTGACCCCAAGTGTGTGGAGTAGTAAGCCGCCTCCCCATGACGCCAAGAGGATCCCCATATTGTCAATGGACATGAGCAGCGCAAAGAAAGTGCCCTCTATACCAGAGGGACAAGGTTTCGAGCTTAACACGTACAGAGGCATCCGTTGGAGTGTCCCTATCATTTGGGAGACCCCTTCATCAGTCACGGCGAAGAAATAATCCGGCACGCCAAGTTTCAAGTTTAACCACAGTACGAGACCAGGTCAAGCATTCCTGACAGACCAAAGAGTAATTGAGTCCACAGTAGCAGATCCCGGAAAGGGCGATCCTGAAGATCATGTTGAAATAGTATTGCCCCAAGAAAGGAACCAACTGATCCAATTGAGAGCAAATAACCAACAGTCTCCTGCAAAGAGTGGCTTGGATAGTTAGCAGACTGCATTGTAAAGTTCCTTCTGCTCATGACTAATCTTTTTGACTCTAAATTCTTTGTATTGGACAAAACTCAGGTCACTATAAAAGCTTTTACCGTAACAATGCATCTCAATCTTCAAGGATTTCGTCATCAAGGAAGCAATTGGGACAATAAGGAAACAAAAACAGCCTCTCAAATGACTTTAGCCGCATGAGTTCATATTTCAAAACTTCTATAATGATCATCTGTCTTAAAGCCAACAGATACTCGATTTGTCTTGTCTACTAACTATGTGGCTTGGAGACGTAACACTGATCATGGAGATGTCCGTTGATCTCAACCACATAGAGAATGTATACGTGTTAATCTGTATAAGATTCTTCCACTTGAGCACATCTATAAAAAAGAAATTCTAGCATTTTCTACCACGTTCCAATCTTTGGGCGTGCTGCCATTGCTTTGGGGTTCCCAGAGCTCAGCCCACAGGCATTCAGCGTTTACACTCTGAGCTGAAGCAAACTACTAGCTCGGTAATTTCTACTCTCGGAGACCAGAATGACTAAAATCTTGATAATTATCAGAAAATTTTTACAGAAACTTCTAGGTTCAATATTGCATTTCCTAGTTCTTGCCCTTCAAAATAAGTAGTGTGGCATGAGAAGCAAACTTAGCTCGTCCATACCTCAGAGAAAGATGGACCTCCATCAGCATCTGTATACCAATAGAACATTCCATTGCGAATATTCCAACTTAGTGCGATGGATGAATACATGTATATACACGGTCTCCACACAGCTGGGATTTTCAAAGTGGTCCACATGGCCTTTCCAGCATCAAGAAACTTCTGACTGACCTGGGCACGACTTCACAATGTTAGTTCAATAGTCTCCAGGAACATAAACTCAGAGATACTGAGAAGTGGCACCTGTCTGTAATCAAAATTTGATGTATGAGGCTCATCGAGAATACTTCCTAGTAATAGCACAAGCCCAGCTGGTATTGTCAGCAGAGCAAACACTCTCTAGCCAACAAAAAGGAGAGAAGGATTATGAACTGTGGAATTTCAGAGAAAAAATATGAAAGTTTGGGCTCGAAATGGTATCGAGAGGACACAAACCATTGGACCCATTCTGTGGACAAAGATACCACTGATGACGAATCCCACAAGTCCTCCAGTTGACTCGCTCAGAGCACACAAGCTTTGCATATAAGCTGCCAGAGAAGGATGGCTGATGCTGTTCTGTGCCACACAAGCATCTATTACAACATCTGCTATTGCAACGCCAGCAGTTCCTGCTGTCAACAGCACTAGGGCAAGAACAAGGTGCACCTTGTAGAATGATAACACGAGCATGGAGAATACTCCTAGAAAACCTATAACAATTAAAAAAGAAAAAAAGAAAATTCGGTCATACAATCACATCCGAAATTCTTCCAGATGTTTCTGCTTTTCATCCTCACACATTAGATCGTATGAGGGCATTTTCTTACATTCCCTCTGTATTTACTTTCTCCAAAGATGCCTCAAAAGCCAAAAGTGAAGCATGCTATCTCATAAGTAGAAGTGCCCATCTGACTAAACTCGCTTCAGAGTTCTTTATGCAACGAGGACTAAATGCACTAAAGTGAAGAAATCAAACCTAATCTAAAAGACAATAACTGTAGCCCCCAAGTGTGCTTTCCAACGCATGCTTTCAGACCAATATTTACTCCAAATCAAAGCACAAAGTGATGCATGTTGGATAACAACCACTAGTAGTAGCTTTTGAGTGATGCTAATCTTTAAGCCTGTATGAAGATGCAGGGATGCCAAAACTATTAGCCTAAACCGTAATGTGAAAGGTGAAATTCAGAAGATACAAATAACAAAAAAAGGGAAACTGGAGAATCATAAACGACTCTTCTATACCTGCTAAAATAAGATAGGGCCGCCTCCGGTACCCTGTGACCGGGAGGACATCGGTCAGAAGTCCCCAAATTGGTTTGACAATCCAAGGAAGCTTTATTATTCCTGTATAGACCTGAGACTCGGAAGGCTGAACCTTCTGAAGATCCTTCATATAGTACTTGGTTGCAACATCAGACAGTGCGCCCCCAAGCCCTTGGCTTATTCCATACACAATCGCCACCCCAAGAACAAAGCTCCAGTGCATTTCCACCGCCAGCATTCTCAGCCATTGGACTCTGAGCCAGGAAGCAACTGCGCACCCTCGATCTGGGCACATTCTTATCCGCGGCAGCCTCCGCCACCTCCTCCTCAGAGGCCACAAGATTAGCCGTCTCCTCCATATGACACACCTCTTGCGGTCAAACTTGCTAAGGAAGATGGTCTATTTCTTCCGGTAATGGTTGACTCGCATCAAGACGGGCTGTATATCATATGAGTTGGATTTAACATGCTTGTTTAACTCAAATTCATCTATTCTTCAACAAATAAAAAATTAGGAAAAATTACATCCATCAACCTAAACTTTAGAAATTGTCACGTTTAACCTCGACCTCTTCAGAGATATGCATCGCACATCCAAAGAAACTTGCATTTCGTTTATACTATTAATGCTTGTGAACTTTTTCCATAAACATGTACAGTACACATTTTATCGTTCTCAATTAGCGAAAGGGCTATGTTTTCCTCCGTCTCTAATTGGAGAGATTTCTCTAATCACGCTTCTAATTGGTTAGCTGTAAAAATGGTTAATACACGGATTTGTATTTAATAAAGTTTCCATAAGGATGATGTCGATATTTTTGTGACCCACTAATCAGAGCACTGATGGGGGAAATGATCGAAGAAAGAGCGGCCCGTTCGTTCCAATCTTTCTAATAATAAAATCGAAAATGTAGAAGAGAGAAATTTGAAAGTTTTGGATTAACAGGACAATGGAGAAGAAGATTGATGGACGATGCACACACCACTGTGGTCGTAAGAGGAAATCAACGAGTTAATATGTTGTCTTGTTGTCACTTCTCAGTGATCTTTTGATGACTGTTCTTTGTCGACTTTCCCTTTTCTGCCGGAACGGTCCACGAAAGGGGACAACGTCTTGGCATCAATGCAAAAATACTTCCTCGTGCCATCCTAATAAAGAATGGATGAAGAAATCAGCTGGGTTCATCGGACTAGTCGCGAGGAAGTTTA
This sequence comes from Eucalyptus pumila, assembly GCA_016097595.1. NCBI lineage: Eukaryota > Viridiplantae > Streptophyta > Magnoliopsida > Myrtales > Myrtaceae > Eucalyptus > Eucalyptus pumila. Next base: position 26,708,966 of record CM027848.1, read on the forward strand.
GATCTTTTTCAACATTGCGAAGCGTTGCCGTTTCTGATTCAAAAGTACAAGCAGACAGTTGAAAATGCAGCAAACCAATGTTCTTATCAGTATACACAGCTCTTTCCGTCAATGTCAATCTTCCCAGTTTCCGTGGAAAAAGTTCAAGCATCCAGCTCCTCTGGATCTTTGATTATGTACATTCTGTTTGGAAAAGAAAAAGCATACCATACCAGCATATTGATCGTCTGCTAATTCTCACATTTATGTGTTTCTTTGAAAAAGAGTAGCACCGTCAATACCATGCATTGTCATTAAATCGCAGGGAGAGCATGTAGGGAGTCGAATGCGCAAAAAACATGAAGCCAGGCAAGGTCAGTCAGTCGCAAGGGGAAACCCTTAATCAAACCATTCCTCATCCACCTGATCTGGACAATCTGCAAAATTTTCATAATTGCGCATCACGAGTCAAGACATGCTTGACCTTCCATGTCCCTTCCATGGGGACAAATCCTGTCTTCTTCATGCACAAGTTACATGGGAATGGGAGTCTGAGCTACAGAAATCAAAGAAAGACGACTATTGTCTCTTCTGAACCACCCCGTTCTATTGATGAACGGGTTGCTTCTCAGTTTCTGTAAATAAGAAGCTAGACAAGCAAAATCAAAGTGCACCTCGGTGGAAGGGAAGATGCACTTAAGAATCAGATACAGAACGAGAAGTAACCCCCTACCTGGCCTCCATTTCCCCTTTGGAGTATTTTCCTCTAAAATATGCAAGCTAATTGTGTAGCTACTGGTTTGCCCCGAAGTTATTTAGCTTCAGCGCTATTAACAAGCGAAAGCAATTCAACGTGCTGTGGCTCCACTGTCTCAGTCCCTTCTCTTGAAGCTAACACTTCGTCAGGAAGTAGGGAAGCATTTGGATCCCCTCCAGGAACCAAGAACAGTAGACATAACGGAGAGATTCTTAAAATGTTACGGATCAAAATAGCCAACCACAAGTTACTGAATTGAGTTCTAGTGACCCCAAGTAAGTGAAGTAATAAGCCCCCACCCCAAGATGCCGAGAGATACCCAATATTCTCGATGGACATGAGCAGAGCAAAGAAAGTGCCCTCTATACCACAGGGACAAAGCTTCGAGCTTAACACATAAAGAGGCATCAGTTTGAGTGTTCCAATCATTCGGGAGACCCCTTCATCAATCACAGCAAAGAAATAATCTGGCACGCCAAGTTTCAAGTTTAACCGAAGTACGAGAACCAGGTCAAGCATTCCTGACAGACCAAAGAACAACTGAGTCCACAATAGCATATCCCGAAAAGGGTGATCCTTAAGGCCATGTTGGAATAGTATTGCCCCAAGAAAGTAACCAACCGAACCAACTGAGAACAAATAACCAACAGTCTCCTGCAATAACGATTTGAATAATTAGCAGACTGTATGGTAAATTTTTTTTTTGTTCATAAGTAATTATTTGGAGTATAAATCTTTTATATCAGACGAAAGTTGTCATTGTGAAAGCTTTCCGCATAACAATGCATATCAATCTTCAAGGATCTCATCACCCAGGAAGCAATTGGACAACAATTAAACAATAAACAGCCACTCAAATAACTTTAGCCCTATGAGTTCAAGTTTCAGAACTTTTTACCGTAATCATATTTCTTCAAGCTAACAAATACTCAATTTGTCTTGTACAGCAAGTTAGCTTATTTGTCAACACAGAGACATTTCCCTGATTTTTCATGGTTAAGAAATCTTCAAGTATGAGCTAGAGTACAGCCACAAATTTGTGAAGACGTTACGCTCTGATCACATAGGTGTTTGTTGATATCAACCACAGAGAGAATTTAAACATGTTCTCATGTAGCTAATCACACAAACTTGTATGAGATTCTTCCACTTGAGCATACAAAACTGAAACTCTAGCATTTTCTTCTCTCTGTCTCCATTATGTTGACATTGCTTTGGGTTTCCTAGAGCTCAAAGTGTAGTCCACAGGCATTCAGCATTTACACTTTGAACTGCAAGAAACTTCTAGCTTGCTATACTTCTAATCTCGGAGACCAGATTATGAATAAAATCTTGACAATCATCAAACCAGAAAATTCAACAGAAATTTCTAGGATCCATAATTCATTTCTCAGTTCTTGCCCTTTAAAATAAGAAAATGGAATGACAAGAAAAATTATCTAGTCCATACCTCAGAGAAAGAGGGACCTCCATCTGCATCTGTATACCAATAGAACATTCCGTCACGAATATTCAAACTTAGTGCAATGGATGTGTATATGTATACACATGGTCTCCACACAGCTGGGCTCTTCAAAGTGGTCCACATGGCCTTCCCAGCATCAAGAAACTTCTGACTGACCTGGGTACAAGTTTACAATGTTAATTCACCAGTCTCCAGGAACTAAAACATGAAGATGCTGAGAACTTGCACCTGTCTGTAAGCAAAATTTGGTGTGTGAAGCTCATCAAGAATATTTCCTAGTAATAGCACAAGCCCGGCTGGTATCGTCAGCAGAGCAAACACTCCCTGGCCCCAAAAAAGGGAGAAGGATTATGAAATGTGGAATTTTATAGAAGAATATATAAGTTTGGTAAGAAAATAATATTGAGAGGACACAAACCACTGGACCCATTCTGTGGACAAGGATCCCGCTGATGACAAATCCTAAGAGTCCTCCAGTTGACTCGCTCAGGGCACACAAGCTTTGCATATCAGCTGCCAGAGAAGGATGGCTGATGCTGTTCTGCGCCACACAGGCGTCTATTACAACATCTCCTATTACAACACCAGCAGTTCCTGCTGTCAACAGCACTAGGGCAAGAACAAGGTGCACCTTACAGAATGATAACACGAGCATGGAAAATACTCCAAGAATACCTATAACAATAAAAAAGTCCAATCACACATTCTCATCTGAGATTCTTTAGAATGCTCAAATCGATTACTTCAGGAGCAACTTGAAAGTAACAAATCTAGACACCAATCAATAGAAAAAACACAAGTCCTGCTTTTCATCCTCATACATGAGATCATATGAGGACATTTTCCTACATTCTCTCTGTATTTCCATTTCCCCAATAGATGCCTCGAAAGCCAAAATCTTCAGTTGGTAATCACACAAAACCCTTCATCCTCAGAGCAAGCTCTTCACGTAGAGAGCCTACAGCCCACCATTGCAAACCGTGCTTTCTGTAATTGACCATGAGTTTGTACATCCAGTATTGTGTTTGTGCTAAGTGGGAAAGCAACAACTAACTCATTACGTGATTCAGGGGGAAAAACACATTTGAGTGCTTCTCAAGTGCCTCTGTCAATTTAAGAGTTGTCTTTGTCTGAACAAATGGGGATGGGCTTTAGAATATTTTCACATCTTGCACCTTTCATGTTAAGAAAACTGAGCCTCTGCGCATCGAAATACTACGATTTGATAAAAAACAAGGAAAGAAGAGACTCCTTATTTCGATGTATTTATTAACAGTGGCTCATGTATCATATCATCTGTGTCTTTTTATTGTATTACTTTAGACTATGCAACGATGCCTAATGAAGTTTTGTCCATGAGAAGTTGTCAATGGGATTTTCTGTGGCGTGTGACAGTTGCCAAATAAATCGTGCCCTTTAATTTATTTACTGGGAGGAGCTTTATGTACCAAAATTATGTATCGCTGGGGCAAAAACAATACTTCAGTTACCTGTCCATACAACAATATAAAAAATTTCTTAGACAATTGTCTCAGATTGTCCATCTATAGTAGTATTTTTGTAAAGTGCAAATTCTGTCCTTCAAAAACCAATTAACTGCCATCTCCACAACAAACAACAAAAAAAAATATAGCATAGATCCATTACCCTAAACAAACATAGAATCAAATATGACATTTGGTTCATTACCACTTCATTAGGAAAAAAAAGACTAATAGGCACAGGTTACATTGATAATATAAACCCCATTATAGACTGGTTTATGCAGTAATTCTTACCATATATGGGAAGCATCTACCAAAGTGGAAAGAAAGTTCAGCACATGGCCCAGAGATGATTAATAGCTCAATCAATTGCTACATACATTGTCAATTTTTACAATCAGATTACCATTCTCAGCTCAGGCAAGACCCCCTAATTAATAGCCGTCTGATGAGACCTCAAATAAAACCAATTGTTGTTGAGAATTTGTGTGGTCGGATCCTGCTGTGTCTTAGTCATCACAACTGTTATCCAGTTCTCAGCTTCTAGAGCACAAGAGATTGGAACAAATAGCTAAACAATTCCAACTCCACAGAAAAAAAAGAAAAATGCACGCTAGCGGATGCTAACCATCCAGTCTGGGGATTTGCCTTGGTCCTATATTGATTACATCATGCTTGATATCTGTGTCATCTAATAGATTGTTTAATCATATGGTGAATGTGATGTCGGTCCTCATCTTCTGATGCTAGATGCCTCCTGATTGATGACCAAGAAACGCCCATCAGGCCATCCCAGCTATTGCCATGAGTCTTTAACATCTCAATTTCACTAATTTCCTTTATTTTATTTGTTCATACCACACTCGCCTAATCTTTCGATAAAAACAACCTGAATTCATTGTAAGCCTGACTTCAAGAAGGTGAATATTTTGTCAATATTATTCCCGTCATGTGTCAGAGTCATATTCACATCAGCCCATTGATCGCCTAGTTACAGAAGATTTAGATATCCCCATTCAAATATGAATGACAATTCATAATAAGAAGTGCCCACTCACTAAACGAGCTTCAAATTTCTTCAGGCACTGAGGACTAAATGCACAGAAGTGAAGAAATCAAGCATTTTTCTAAAAGACGATTTTAACAGCCCTAAGTGTACTTTTCTGACACGTGCTTTCATACCGACATCCACTCCAAATCAAAGCGCAAAGTGATGCAAGTTAGATAACATCCACCTGTAGCTTTTGGGTGATGCTACTCTTTTAGCCTATACTGAAATGTAAGGATTCCAAAAATATTAGCCTAACCCACAATGTTAAAACTGGAATCCAGAACATACAAATAACAGAAGGAAAAAACCAGAAAATGGAGAACTTTAACCGACTTTTCAAATACCTGCTAAAACAAGATAGGGCCGTCTCCGGTACCCGGCGACCGGGAGGACATCAGTCAGAATTCCCCAAATTGGTTTGACAACCCATGGTATATATATGATTCCTGAATAGACCTGAGACTCAGAAGGCTGAACCTTCTGAACATCCTTCATGTAGTACTTGGTTGCAACATCAGTCAGTGCATTTCCTACCCCTTGGCTTATTCCATACACAATCACCACCCCAAGAACAAAGCTCCAATGCATTTCCGCCGCGAGCATTCTCACCCATTGGATTGGACCACAGAAGCAACCGCAACCCCTCGATCTGGGCACATCCTCCTCCCCAACAGCCTCCTCCTCCATCTCCTCAGATACCACAAGATTAGTTGTCTCCTCCATCCGACACACTTGCTGGAGTCTCAGACTCGCCAGAAGAGACGGTCTATGTCTTTGAGAAACGGTTGGCTCGCATCAAGATCGCTTTTGGATCATTCTTTGTGATCAGGAAGTCGTCGGACATGGAAGACCCAGTTCAAGAATCGGCCTTCCCTTGAGATGGGTTGCTCCAGAGCTGATCCGAGCGTTGACCCAGAAAGGTTAATATGACTGGAAGGAACTTCTGAATCCAAATCTTGGAGCTGACGCTGGTTTGCTCCAAGAATGACTAGGACTAGGGAGGATCCAGGGTCAAAGTCACATCAACGTTGGCGAACTGATGTGAGCTGTCACGAAAGTGATGTCTGAATTCTGATGTGTGCCTGTTTTTTTTTTTTCTTTTCTTCTAAGCAAGACCACCTTTACCTGGACATCCAAATAAGATGACATTAACAAGAACAAAAGAGAGCTTTTTTCTTTTCTGTTCTTTTTCTTATCTTGAACGAGATGAGTTGGAACTTGCAAGGGTCTTTTTGTTGGTGATGAAACTTGTGTAAGGCGTGCAAATGGATCTTTAAATTTTTAATGTGCGAAATTGTGTATTTTATTTTTCTGGGGTAGGAAACTCGCATAATTTTGTTAGTAGTGCATATCATATTCTATTAACTGATGAGATTATGCAAAAAATCATTTATCCCACACATACTGTTGAATGTGTAATTCTATCTATTTATGATAGGAAAATTATTCAAAAAGTTTTAAGTTCATTGCATTTTTATCAATTCAATTCTTAATTTTTCAATTTTACCAATTGAATTTTAAATTTTTTCACTTTTTATTAATTGAGTTCATTATATTAATTTTGGCCAGAAATTATTAACGTAAATGCTAGTGATGTCGCGTAAGATAGCCAGCATTGGTGTCAACAATTTTTAATAATATATTACTATTATTTCAGATTTTTTATTCTTTTCTCTTTAGTTTTTTTTTTTTTTTTTTTTTTTTTCTTTTGCTGGTGGCCGGCCAGTTGCTTGTTTTTCCCATTATTTAAACTCTCCTTCGCTTGTTTTCCTTTGAACTTGGACTTCACATACTTCTTTCAATGAATTGCCACCTTCGAGAGCGAGAAAGAAAGCCATACCTTCCAAAGATTGTTGCTGATTTTGCAGCGTGTGACGTGGATAACCTATGAACTCACTATCAAGCATCCACATGCAAAACTCACGAAATAATGATTCAGCATCCGTCAAACAAATTCAATGACATATTCTAAAAAACTGGTTGGTCAATTTGATCTGAACAGTTCCCGATTCGGTTAATCTACGTTCCTCACCCCTGAGAAAACCCCCTAACATATTTATAGTCAAATCTTGCTCTCTACTTAAGAACTTATATTTTTAAGCTCTCTTTGTTTTGCTAAAAATGAATGATTTAAAAAATACTTTCATAAAAACGATCACACGTATCACTTAAAATAATTACTCAAAGGAATGTAGTTTTATTATCGATAATAAATTATGCCTAAACTATTATCTTCACATTTTCATGGACGAAGAAAATAGTTTTCATTTATTCATTTTTGTAAATGATACAAGCAATTGCTTTTAGGAAAATGTTTTCTAAACCCTTCATTTTTTTCACGAATCCATTGAATTGTTGGTCCTGTAAGGACAAATGGCAATGAGAACAAAGAATCGTATATCCCAATGTTACCTGTTGTAATGTAAAGTACAGTCAAGAATTAATACACAAAGACTTCCTAGTCCAGTCTCTTTGTATTCTTTGAGATGTTATAACTCAGTTTCTCTTCTGGTGTCCTCTTCTAAGTGATTGACTCCCATGCCACCTAAAATGATCTTCCATTATCAGTGTGTTTAACGAGGGAAACCAGTTCGATTTTCTCGGGTTCCAGAGCTTCAGTGTCCTCTTCAGAAGCCACTTCTTTGCTCGGAAGAATAGAAGACTTTGGATCGCCTCTCGGAACCAAGAACAGCAGACAGAGAGGAGAAACGCGTAGTATGTTTCGTATCAAGATGGCCAACCACAAATTTTTGAATTGGGTCCGGGTCACCCCAAGCACGTGAAGTAGGAATCCCCCTCCCCAGGATGACGAGAAAAGTCCAACATTGTCGATTGACATGAGCAGGGCGAAAAAAGTGCCTTCTATGCCGGAGGGGCACAGCTTCGAACTGAGTACAAGTAGAGGCATCCACTTGAGTCTCGAGACCATCTGGGACACCCACTCATCGATCACGGCGAAGACATAGTCCGGAATGCCAAACTTCCAGTTCAGTCGCAGAACCAGGACTAGGTCTAGCATTCCAGATAGACCAAAGGACAACTGGGTCCACAAGAGCAAGTCCCGGAACGGGTGATCCCTAAGACTGTGCTGATACAGTAGTGCTCCTAGGAGTGAGCCAACTGAACCGATTGAGAACAAATAACCGACAGTCTCCTGCTCGAACAAAAGGATAATTAACACATTTGCAGGTGACGAGGTCAAAAGGATCGGCTGTAAATAAGGTCACAATGCAGTTTGCACACAGTTGGCGGACTTTGAACAAGTTAATTTTAGTTCCTAAGTTGGAAATCTCTTGGCACCAGCTATGCCAAACACTTACTTTTTCCAAGCCAATTAAACACAGCATGTTCATGCACAATAAGTCCATCAATAATTTTCAAATAAGAAGTCCTGGATGAATCGAAATTCACATACCTTGGAGAACGATGGACCTTTTTCTGCATCAGTGTACCAATAGAACATCCCATCGAAAATATTTAAGCTCAATGCAAGCGATGAATACATGTACAAGCATGGTCTCCAAACAGCTGGAATTTTCAAAGTCGTCCACATGGCCTTCCCAGCATCAAGAAACCTCTGGTTGACCTGACCAGGACTGAAAAATATTAATTTGTGAATCTAAAGGAACCCAAAATGTGAGGATGCCACAATTCCACACCTGTCTGTAATCAAAATTTGGTGTGTGAGGCTCATCGAATATGATTCCCAGTAAAAGCATAAGGCCAGCCGGAACTGTCAGAAGACCATACACCCCCTAACCAGAAATGGAAACAAGTTCTCTGATAAGGGATTGCTATATCTGGTGAACCCAAAATAGAAAATGCTACATTGCACAATAGGGGTCAAAGATGATATACCATCGGACCAATTAGGTGAACAAGGATACCGCTAATGATGAAACCCACAAGTGCTCCAATCGAAGCACTCAAAGCACACAGGCTTTGCATGTCAGCTGCCAGATGGGGATGACTGATACTGTTTTGTGCCACACAAGCATCAATGGTGACATCTGCTATCGCAACACCAGCACTTCCTGCTGTCAATAGCACTAGGGCAAGAACAAGGTGCACCTTGTAGAATGACAACATGAGCATGGAGAACACACTGAGAAGACCTACAACATGACAGAATAATGGATCAGGTCAGCACACCCGAGCTATACATGTCACTATGTCTGAACTTGTCCAACAAACTACTCTTGGATGGAGGGATATCCAGATAGGAAAAAATAGAAAAAAAGAACACACTAGACAAACTAAACACAGATTCCCGCCTTGCCAGAGACTTTAGACTTCAGAGTTATGCTTGTCATATTGAGATCCGTCTGTATTGTTCTGTGCATTAACTTTTGTCAACTCTATAGGGAAAAAGGCAGCGTGACACAAAATCCTTCATAACCTGTTTAAGAGCCAGAACATCTGAGCAGCGACATTACATTGTGTTGGCTACATTTTGGACACTGTATTTTCCACAATCTTATCATCACATGTTGTATTAAGTCTTGTCCATGCTTGTAAGGACTACGCTGAAGACAAGTACTCAAGTACCATTGTTGTAAATTGAGGCCTTTTTGGGAGCCATGATTATATACATACCCTGTCTGTTGCTTTCAACTATTGAAATCTAGGTTCTCTGTATGAAAGCATCATGCGTGTGTTAACCTAAAAATGTTTCAACAGTTTTTATGCGGTTGCTGACCTCATGGTTTACCTGATGGGGTGCAGAGTTGGTATACAGGTCTCTACCATGGTCAGAATGCATTACATACAAAGTGCACTATAAACACGGAAAATTTATGCATGGAGCATCTTTATTTAGGATTCATGCATCATGCATCAACTTGTTTCACCAAGTCGCCAACAATGTTTCTAGCTCAAGTTCCAAACCTCTCGAATAGCATAACCTAAAGACAAAGGCACATAGCACTTTTCCACACACCAGTGCGTGCACCACTGACAACCACTGACCAGTTGACATAAAAATTAACCATCAAATTTGGAGATGAGTAAAGAAGAAATTTCTAGGCTGGAAGCACATGAGGCAGAAACATACTAAAATGGAACAAAAGTCAGAACCTAACCTGATGATAAGTTGCTTATGACAACACACCCTATAAGTCTCTTCATAAAGCAGATTTCCTTTCTAAAAAACATCAAAATGTGATATAAATCTATTTATCAAACGCAGAAACATAATATTTTGTCTTTTTTTCTTCATGTCTGTCAGCTCGTAGTTAGGGGAATCATACGTGATGCGGGTTGTCAACTCACTAGAAAAAGAACATTTTTCTCTTTGTCCATCAGATTGACAGAAGTGACATTCTTATGGTCCAAACTTGTTTTCAAAAATGGGTAGTTTCTCATTGAGGGATATGCAGAAGATCCTCTTCAACCGCTAAGGACATACTCCTTTATATAGCTTCTCCTGCCAAATCTTATATTTCTAATACACAGAAGATTTTCAAGAGGAAGGAAAAAGTGCATTAGCAGCACCTTCTTTGGTTATCCACAATTGACCCTCTGTATCTAGCAATAACACGACTTTCAGTAGCCATAAGCTGCCTAATTATGTAAGAATGTCATCACCGCAGCCTACTGTCTATGCGCTGTATGTGTGGTCAAGTTAGAACAAGAGATCACCTTTTTCTTTGTTTGTCATTTCTGCAAAAGTGGTCTGGTGCAAAGGCCACCCAGGAGATGTGTAAACCGCAGAGAAGAGACTATGGCCAAGTATGACGATTTGCATTTGGAAATTTGGAAAAGAACTCTAAAAGGGAAAATCTTTATAAGATTACCTAATCAAAGATACTCTATGACATGTATAGAACAAGGAATCCAACCCCGTCGGAAGCAAAGTGGAGGATGCCGATTCTGCCTCGAGTAAATATCAGTTTTTTTACTACTAATTAGAGTTATGAGCATACAGAATTCACCGGAACATTCCCCTATGGAGATTGATTCTTTCATAAGGGGCATTTAGCAAGAGTTGTCCACCTCTGAACGAAATGATCCACAAAATACCTTTCCTGGTCAAGTGCCATAGCCAGCCAAATGAGCGCAGATCCATTGCCAGGTGAACATAAACAGTCTTTATAAAGAAACGCACATCTCCAAAATAGCTAACCACGAGGTAGACATGTAAAAGTGCCCCCAATTAAAGCGAAAAGGGCAACAAGACACACTGAAACAAAACCTAAATAACATCAAACGGTAGCTTTTCCTTGTGGGGATGGTGCTTATTTTTCGTTAAAGGATTCTAAAGACGTCATTCCTATTTTTCACTCGTTAAAGGATTCTAAAGCAGTGAGAGAATCATACTTCACAAACCACATCCATAAGCCACCATCTACTCAGACACATGATCCAACCTTAAGTAGTTAAGTACAAAAGAGAGGCAGACAATCAACTATACCTGCGCAAACGAAATAGGGGCGCCGCCGGTACCCGCCGACCGGACTACGTCGGTCAGAAGCCCCCAAATTGGCTTGATGAGCCATGGAACATTAATGATCGCAGAATAAATCTGGGCCTCCGACGGCTGAACTTCCTGAACATCCTTCATGTAGTACTCCGTCGCGACCCGGGACAGCGCGCCGCCGAGCCCCTGGCTTACGCCGTACACGAGCACCACCCCCAGCACGAAGCTCCAATGCATCTCCGCCGACAGCATTCTCAGCCACCGGATCGGGGCGCCGAAGCAGCCGCGCGCCCTCGGTCCGGCCACTCCTCCTCCTTCCTCCTCCATACCCTCCACTTCCTCCTCCTCCTCCTCCTCTGGAGAGGCCAAAACATCACCTCGCTCCACCATGACCACGAAGACACTTCACGTCTCCGAACCACGGAGGTATCACCTCAGTTGACCATTTTGACCCGAACCCAGATGGAACCCAGATGGATACTTCCCCGCAAAAGAAGGGTCCCCCACTTTTCCGGGAAAATCTTTGCTTATGCTGTTCTTGGTATCTTCTTCGCAGCACGGTTGATAAGCCTGCGCTCCGAGGAATGGTTGGCGAAAGCCGATGACAAGACAGGGCTGTCGGGCGACCACTTCCTTGCTCTTGATCTGAATGAAGACGCTGTAACTGTAAACGCAGTACCACGAGTCCCCCTGTTCACCAATCAAAATGCGAGTTATCAGGATTGAGGAAACGCGAGCTTTCTTGATCCGGGAAGTTTCTGTCTGTACAGCTCGGTTCGTATGTTGACTGATCCCTCACCAAACGAAACGAGCCTAACACCCTTAAAAAAAACCAGACTTTAACTTGAGTTTCCATTTTTGGGCAAAAAAAAAAAAAAACTTGAGTTTCCATTGCATATTAAATTTTCTTCTTTTTTTTCGTCTCATAAATAATCTTGTAAGTCAAGTTCCAATTCCATTCTAAAATTTTTATATCTAATAAAAAACCATCAACTTAAGTTTCATGATCCGTTAATCTTTTGTCAAAAATCGCCTTTAGTGATGCAGCATTTTCACATCGTTGGTCTAGTTTTTCCTCAATTTTTATATTCATGAAGATGTTTATTGGATATAAATTTCCACGTCAACCCAAATCATGTTTTTTTTTAATTTGAAATTTGGGTAAAATCTAAAGTAATTAGGGTTGGTTTTTTTTTTTTTTTTTTTTTCTGGTTACTATTACTCTCCGTAAATTCTTCCTCTCATCTCGTTCAAGAACCTTCGGTTTTGTGCTCAATCTTCAATCTCTCGTGTCCGAAAGTCTTCCACCTCTTGCGGTCAAATAGACGCTCAAATGGCCCACCCACACTCGGGAGTTTCCTATCTCTCAATTGTCAAAAACAATCCTAAACTAAGGATTAACAAGGACAGATTTGGGACTCAAGTAAAATTTGATGGTTTTATATGAAATAGAAAAAAAGGTTCAGGTTAAATTAGGATTAGATCTAAAATTGGGGTTTTTTATGGGAAAAAAATTTGAGTACAGAGTCGAGATTTGACCTAAAATTGAGGACTTTTTAGGGTATTAGGCCACTTAAATAACCAATAAAGACGCCCCAGTCCCTACCGCCGCTTTGCGACTTCGATTCTCTTTTCCATCGTTAATGACAACAGCAGATCAGATCAGGATAAGGGCCCCGAGGGTTTAGTCGCTAAACGTGGGCCCACCAATTGGTCAAAAATCTTTCTTATAGAGAAATCAACTTGCAGGGATCTGATTTCTTTATCAAAGGGTCCCAAAACGGGAATTTTTGAGTTTGCTTGTAAATACTTCACTTCTGTACCGTGTCTAGGTTTGATTATTAGGTAGGGGAAAATTGTCTTTATTATACTTAATTCAATCATCAATTTTTTAAATTTGTCAATTCATTCATAAACATTTTGTCAATTTATTAATTCAGTTATAAACTTTTTAATTATCTCAATTTAGTCTTAAACCTTTAAATTATTTGACAAGTTAGTCGTAAATCTTTTAACACATTGTTAGTAATTCCAATTAATTTTGATAAGATATCGCTGAGGTAATGGCTCAATTAATGCCAAGCATCTTATGTGGCGGGGTTGACATTGACATTCGACGGGCCACTGGCGACCTCCATTAGGCCGCTGAAAAAAAATATATATGAAAAATAAAAAACCAAAAATCAAACAAGGTAATCGCAGGTTAGTTGTTCTAGTCTAAAAACGATCGTGCCTATGCAGCGGACGTGTATAGAAGTAATCATGAATAACTAATCAAACTAGTTTATTTGAGGGGCGTCCGTCATTTTTGTCGTTCTTGGATACAGAGAAATCTGAAGATGGGCACGTGTGTGTTCATTGCAGATCGAGGTGATTGGGCAAATTACGGCGATGGTTATTAATGGCGAGACTATGGCATTGGCGTTCTCTATTAAGGAAAGACTTCTTGCTGTGATTTTTTTTTTTTTTTTAACTTGGGAACCGTCGTATAACCGGCAATTGGCGACATAAACTCGGGGCGACGCTAACGCAAGGCCCCACCTCTCACGGCGCCGCACTTTAATCATGCAAATGACAAAGTGGAGAGTCGAACTCCGGCCTTGTGAGTGGCCAGCGTGCGACTCCACCATCTCTACCACCAATGGGGTGGCTTCTTGCTGTCGTCTTTTCCTTTTCCTTTGTGCGAAATTATGTATATTGCACGATTACGTATGGGAATGTTTCTAGAGCAGGTTCACTTGGAAGAGAGTAAATATCAGATTAGCTCAAGCATGGTCGATCGAATAGATCAGGATTATCACTCCGAAAAGGTTCATGCAAACTCCATCGATCCAAATCAAATGAGGTGGGGCTCTGACGATCCACGTTAGTCAAAATTCGTACCGGTTGATATAATAATTAGAGGATAAGGAGACCGAAAGCTTCAGCAATGGCGAGCTTCAATTCCGGCTAAGTCAAACAAAGATTAACATAGACGGCACGTGATGACAATTTGTCACGAGGAAATAAGAATTCCCGATTTTATTTATTGAAGGAGATGACGGAAATTAGCGATCACGGTCTGTGAAGAAAAATCAAATGCGAACGGTTGAAGGGGATGACTTTTGGGGAACGCATTTCAAAATGGATGCATCATACACCTAAGCAATTACGTACTTCCTGCCCTACCGTGACTTAAAATGTCGGTTTTTCCCTATTGGTTGAGTCGTACCTGACGATTCATCCTTCTAGCGATGTGGAGCATGATTTTTAAATTGGAATGTCTTGGCCGCATGTTAACTCGATCATCTCGGCATGACTCTTAAATTGGAATATCCTGGCCACATATTATCTCGATCATCTTACTTGAGAAACGGGTTGATTGAATCTGACGTCATGTTGGAAGTCCGCATGTCAGGCAGCAGTTTTAGGGGGTTTGGCAATCAAAATCATAGAAGATGTTTTAGACATCCAGCAATCTATTGTAACCAATGACATTTTAGGTAAGTTGTTTGTTTTGGTAAGAGGTAAGAATATAATAGCTCGAAACCACTTTACAAAAGACCGGCGGCGCCGGTAACAATCACTCAAAGAACGCAATGTTAATGAGTGAAAGGGAGCGAGTGAAAGAAAGCGGGTGTAAAAGAAAAGAAAGAAGCTAGAAAGGCAAAACAAGCAAACCAACACAAGGAACAACCCTTTATTTCTGGTATTTTTTTTTTTTTTTTTTTGGAGGGAGAACTCAGTGCGGTGACAATTGGCCAAACCCCTGCGTGACACTTAAGCGGGGAGGGACCCACCACTCCTGAGTCACACTTAATACACCTAACGCTTCCCTAGAGTTTTGAACCCTTCACTTTTAGACAGAGGATCAGCAGGGCCTTATCCAGCAGAGTCACCGCGGCCGGTGGTTATTTCTGGCAAGTTTTTTCTTTTTCTTTTTTTTTTTTTTTGCTGGAGGAACCGGCTTGCAGTCGACAGCCGCATCGTAAACCCCCAGCTGACACTTAAGCAGGAGGACCCATCACCCCTAAGTCACACTTAATACACCTAGCATTCCCACTTTTGAACTCTTCACCTTGAGGATAGCGGCTTTATCCAAATGGGGTGCCACCGCAGCCGGTTCGTCTTTCATAAATTCAAGAATTTTACCTCTGAATACTGGTGTGGATTGATCCATGCACTGTGCTAGCTAGCATTCTTTCACGACATCCGCCAAGCATGATCCATCGCGATGCCCGAGGAGCTTCTCGTGATCAAGGACAAGGCAAGATCGACGTCATGTTGGAAGTCCGCATGTTAGGCAACAGTTTTAGGGGTTTGGCAACCGCTAAATAGTATTTGCTTATGTTCTTTTGTTGTTGGAAATAAATTTGGAATGAAATCTATTTGGTAAATTTTTTGTTTTAGGAAATAAATTTGTTTGAGAAAATAGATTTAGAGTATAATCGAGAAGTAAAAAAAAGTTGATTCTTCATTTTAAGAAAATTTACAGAATCAAGTCAATCGAAAATTTTCTTTCCTCTTCTTTTTTCATTTTTGTTTTTCTTCATTTTCTCTTCTTCTTCTACCACCTTTGAGATCAGCCACTCCTGTCGCTGCCGTCCACCACCACCAATTGCTGGGAACCGGTTGAGCGAGCTTCGATGAGCTCGCCAGAGTCTTGCCAAGCCAAGGTGAGATCTGCCGAGCCTTGCCCAAGCCTCCCCCAGCCACCGGTGAGCCTTGACGAGAGCCAATGACCTTCTAGCGAGGTCGCCAGCCCTTGTCCCACGGTCGTGAGTCATCTCAAGGCTAGCGATCGATTTAGGAAGAAGATAAAGAAAAAAAGAAAGAAAAAGTAATAAAATTATTAAAAAAATTAAAAGAAAATGAATTGGATTAGAAATTTTGATAATGGTATTACTTGCATTAATCTATTCCTTTAAATAAAAATTTTGCAATTATCAAATGTCTTTAAATGCTAAGAATTTATTCTTGAAACAAAATAAAAAAAATTATTATTGATAAGAAATTATTTTCGAAAATAGAATTGTTATCAAATGTATCCTTAGTGTTTTACAGTAACACAAGCCATCAGTTACGGCGTAATCCATATAATTCCTTTTCTCCTTCATCTTCCTTCTCAAATAGCAACCTTTCGTAGTAAAATGCGTTCGCTGCCACCCGCAAAACCATATCAGGGTTTTGTTCTCCATCGGAAGAGCTTGTCATCAGGACCGCTAGACAGATCCTAGTCGCATCACTTAACATCTGATCCCGACATTGTCTATGTCAAAGCAGCATCGACAAATAGGCATCTACCCAGCTTCTCACAACGTCTTTCTTGTTCATATCGCCAGATCTTTATGCAGGCACGCAAAAGCAACAAACCACAGATGCGCAACCATGATATATATGGAAAGAATCATCGTTCATGATCCCAACAATTGCTACCGAGTCCAAAATGCTGGTCAGGTGTTACAGATATAAGCATCATCATCAGTTCACAAATCAGCGTGCCTTTTATTTCCAGAAAAAAAATGGAATGGCTATTTTCTTTTACAATGGATTACACCATGGCTCCATGTTTTTATTGCCAGGAATAGTAATCAAAGAATGAAGTGTTTCTCAGAAGATGACTACATCACTGGTAGGCAGCTTGACGATCGGAAAGAGAGCGAATTGGAGGACTACTGCTTTACCATGAAAGAACTTTTGCAGCTACACCCTCCCACTGCACTTGGGTTTGCAGTCACCTGCAGATAACGCCGGAAGTTAGCTGTTGCAATTTAACTAAGAGCAGACATGCATAAAACAATAAGGAGAAAGTAACAAGAGATTCCCTCAGCTTAACATGTCACTTCAGAATTACAGAGAAGGAAACTGCTATCGTTGATAGTTTCCATTATCAGTGATATGTCAAAAAAATAATAGTAATATCTGGATCATTCTATATCAATAGACTTAGCACATTAAAAAGAACACTGATAATCGGGGGCAAATTAGAGCATGAGTTACCTGGAAAGCAGCACGGATAAGCTCTTCGACATAATCAACAGTTGCCCCTTTCACAAAATCATATGAAATATTGTCTATGACAAGTTTAACTCCATCTTTCTCGAAAACCCTGAGAAAAAGTACAAGCTATTGAATGTGTTAGCACATTCTCATCAAATCTGAGGAGCCTATAGGAAAAAGAAGCTGTCTCCCTGACTACCTGTCATCTGAATTGGTTTTTTCATCCAAATCAAAAACATATTGAAATCCCGAACATCCACCAGTTTCTACACTCAAGCGAAGCATTTTTTCTTTAAGCGAACCTTCAGCAGCCTGCAGTTCTTTCATTCTCTGAAAAACAGTCCCAATGTCAATCAGTGTTTGAATGACTCGACAAAACAAGGAAAATTACCATCACTAGGTTAGTGAAATTAACGTTCTACGCATGCTACAGACCCTACATGAAGAAAGTTATATCTCAGTCAGCTCTTATTGCATAGTGCTCATCATGACTATCTTTGCCAGGTACATATAGAAGCCGCATCTTATGATGACAATGAAAGCTCAATCATGTGTCAACCTGTACAACCTCGAAACCTAAAGCCACTTCAAGACCTTTGCTGAATCGGGAAGCAATATTCCACCTTTATTTCTTGAATGCATCTCATATGGGGTTACATGGGATATTTCCTAGGCTTAGCCTTATATTCCTCATAAGCATAGCTTCTCTGAGAAGGATGTCATTGACAAGGTACTGTACTGCGGGTGCCTGCCACCCCTATGTAAAATCATTGACAAGATGAAAGTTTCACAAATTCTGACAAGAAGGAAGTGTTATAAAACAATATTGCTACCATATTTGCTGTGGAGAACTTAGCTCAAGTACTAGAAGAAAAGTAAGGTTGCAGGGTCCATCTCTCTTATATCCATTTGTACAAAATCAGGAACATCACACTAATGTTGACATTATGACCTTAAATTGCAACAACACAGAGATCGCAAGTGTTTTTATTCTTTCAGGCACATCTGGAAGTCAATCAGATGCATGCCCTGCGTTAAGTGTGAGTCTGCTTCATATCCTTATACATCTACTAAGTCAATCTTTATGAAATTAAGGAAAAAAATACCTGGATGCAAGCATCTGTCATATGTACATCATCCACAGATGGTGATGGAGAGGAAGAAACTTCATGAAGTGCAGAAGCAGAGGAAGAGCTCAAAAGCCTATGGTTCTCTTGATTTCGGCCAGCAAAAAACGGACTCATACGCTTCATCAATGACATTGATGATGACCGAGACATGTCTTGCTTCGCTTGGTGAATCTGAAGGAAATAAAAATAAAAAAAACATAGTAATTGTTCATCAACTATCATGCCATGCTGTATATTTCCAGGGTAGTGAACATCGCTCTTCTACATAATTTAAGAATCCAAAATAAATATTTTGTCAATTGACAATAGAAGTTACCACTATTATGGGTAGAACTGAGTTGCTTCAGTATGAGCTAGACATTCTTTTTGATAAGTAAATATGAGCTAGACCTTTTCTTCTATAGGCATATATGCGCTAGACCTTTTCAAACCATTTCAATGCATAGTCTCTGCTATGGTGAGCATACATTAAAAATTCCCAATATCCAGTCTGTATTTCAGCATCAAAACCTTACAAGGAATTCTCATAACCCTATATTAAAGTAAGACTGGTGCAATTGGGAAATTTATCTCGTTACCAAAGGGATGGAAGGGTATTTTCAACTACTGGGAGAAAAAGATAAGGGCCTCAAAAGCAAAATGACACCAGCAAGTTCAATTACTAATAACAATTACATCTGCCCACGTATAGGTTCATCTTAGTAAATCATAGATTCCACGTACTAATGCTTCTCATCAATTAGACACATAACAAAGTTAATCCCTCTGCTCCTCGTAACTTGATAGTTATCTTCCCCTCATTCATGCATGCTGTTTCTACCACTATTCTTCCATCTGCTGCAGCCTTTTCAGTGACTGCCATAACTCAAAACATCCCAAGTACCAAGCATCAAGCATGCTCACAGAAACCCTTCTCATCAAATGACATGCCTGGGATGTTTTGTAAGAGATTTCACTGGCTATCAGCGACTCCAAATGGCAGTAACAACAGCAAGGATTTCACCAAAATTGAAAAATGGAGGATTTAACAGAAATCTTACTCCCCCCTTGTCCAAGCATGCCTTGGCTATGCTTTATTGCGATTGATTGAAGACACTGTCGAGTAAATTAACAATATATTTCCTAAAGTAAGATAATTTCTACTTGCCCTTCAATTGTTGAGCTACTTTTCTTACTGCTAGATAGTGCATAAGAATTTAAGAAACTTTGGAATCAATACAACTCAATTTTACGGCCCAAAGAGGAGCACAAGTTAGCATCTCAGATGGGATAAAATGCTTGGCTGAAATCACTGATGCTTCAACAAGCCAGCTCAATCATAAGATGGGATAAAATAAAGATGAAAACTTGCAATCCAAGAGCTAAGCAGAGGCCAGGGACAAGAACTTCATGCGAAACCCAGAATCCTCTGAACTCCGGCAAACAAGCAGACAAAGAGAACCAAAATCAATCAACATGGAAATGGAGATTTGTAAGAGAAACCCTTATCACCAAATGACATGCCTGGGATGTTTTGTAAGAGACTTCAACAATAAGGATTTCACCAAAAATTGAAAAATGGAGGATTTAACAGAGACCATTTTCTCCCTTTACACAATCATGCCCTAACTACGCTTTATGCTACACTGTCGGGTAAATTAACAATGTACTTCTTAGATGTAAGATAATTCTTTACGGGACGAAAAACCAACCTAAGGCCTAAGGGTCAATATAAAGCTCTACAAATGGTTAAATAAATGTCTACTTGCCCTTCAATTATTGAGCTACTTTAACTTAAATTGGAAATCAACACCTCTCATTTTTAGAGCCCAAAAAAGGAGCTCAAGCTAGCATATGCTTCAACAAACTAGCTCAACCATAAGGTGGGGAAAAATGCTCTGCGCTATAAGCTTTCTTCCATCGTCTTCACGTCCTGACTTTTGCTCAAAACAAAGACGAAAAACTTGCAATCCAAGAGCGCCAAGCAGAAGCCAGGGACGAGAATCTCATGCGAAACCCAGAATCCTCCGCACTCCGGGCAAACAAAGGGAGACAAAAAGAGAACCCGAAAACCGATCGACCCCGGAAAATACCCATCACTCACCCGCTCTCCGAGGAAGGCTCCGTCGAAGCTGGAGCTCGCGTGGACCGAGCCCCGGCGCGTGATTGCCCTACAGAGGCCTCGGAGAAGGGCCCCTCCGCTTCCGCGGGCGGCGGATCCCATGGCGAAACGGGGGCTCCCCGGTTGCCGATTCGAAGCGGTCGGCCTCGCGGGTTGGGGGCGGCGGCGATGCAGCTTCCGGGCAGATGGAACGACGGGCGGTGGTCGGAGCAGAGCACGTAATGGTCAGGCGAAGAGATAGAGAGAGAGAGAGAGAGAGAGATGTTTCTAAGCCTCCAATCGAACCGGTCGTTTGATGCTGCCCACTTGCTTTTTCAACTA
The DNA here is from genome assembly GCA_016097595.1 of Eucalyptus pumila. NCBI lineage: Eukaryota > Viridiplantae > Streptophyta > Magnoliopsida > Myrtales > Myrtaceae > Eucalyptus > Eucalyptus pumila. The sequence goes on from CM027848.1 coordinate 26,729,651, forward strand.
TTTTTTGACCGGATGGTTTTTATCTTTATGATAATTACATAAATGATGCCTAAACTATGGCTAAATATGCAATCTAATTCTAATTTAGTCTTTGGACTATATAAATAGATTCAATGATATCATTTAATTAATTCAAATTTGTGGATAATATTAAATATTTTTATATAATTTATGGATTAATTGAATAAATACAAAAAATTCAAGGGGCGTATTAAATAAATAAAAAATTCCAGAGGTCACATTATATATCGAAATTAAAATTTAGAGATATCATTGAATAAATTAAAATTTTAGAGAGATCACATTATACATTTGATCAAAATTCAATAGTCATTTGTGTCATTTTCCCTTTATATTTCTATTCTCTATGTTTTCTTTGGCATATGTCTCTTCCTATTTAAAGTGAAGACACCCATTAAAAGAATTACAGTCTATTTCAGTCAAATTTTTCCATAAATAAAAGATTTTATAAAGTATAATATTTTGGCAAATTTTTAGGAAGGAGAATAAACTATATACATTTAAAGTTTATTTTTTTTTCTATCCTTTTTGTTGGAAAATGTTTTGTATTTTGCAAGAATATGCCACTTAGATTAGTTCGTTTCGCGTAAAATATCACGTTTTCGGAAAATATTTTCTTTGAAGTCATTTTCCGGAAAATGACTATTTTCCGGTGTTCGTAAAATCTAAAATTTGAGTGGAAAATATTTTCCACCGTTTGTTAGTTAGCTCATTTAATTGTTTGGGAAAAATTATCAAAAATTAAAATTTAATATTTTTAATTGACCAAAAAAATTATTTTATTTATTTATATTTTTTAAATGATTTTTTAAATTATTTATATTTTTAAAAATCGAAATTTTTATTATTTCTTTTTCTTTTCCTTCCTCCTCCTTCTTCCTCCTCTTTTCCGCCGCCACCTCCTTCCTGCCTAACGCTGGCCGGCCGCCTAGCGGCCGACCAAGACCTAGTGGCCAGATTCGGCGAGCTTGAGGCTCGGCCGATCTCACCCGAGCTCGCCTGATCTGGCGACAGAGCTCGAGGCTCGGCTGATCTCACCTGAGTTCGCCGGATCTGGCGATAGAGCTTGAGCTCGCCTAGATCGGGAGCCCGAGCTCTGCCGCTAGATCCGGCGAGCCGCGAGCTCCGCCGCCAAATCCGCGACCTCATCGCATCACCCCAAAATAGCATAACCAAATCCCCAAAACAAAGCAACGAACGAACACATGAGCAAGCACGCGGAGCGCTAAAAAAAATCCCAAGGAAAGGAATCGGGGGCAATCACCTGTCCACCGAAAGCCTCGCACCACATGACGAGCGGCCTGGACGGCAGGCTCCCCGCGAGCCTCTCGGCGCTGCCGCGGTGCTCCCTCTTGAGTAGAATCCTCCCGAGCTGCTTCGAACCGCCGGGGAAGTGGAGCGCCGTGGCGGCGGCGGCGCCTCGGCCAGAGCGGCCGGGGAGGGCGGAGAATGAGGGATGCTTTGCCCATCGTCGGGGTCGAAGGAGGAGGAGGAGATCAGAAACCCTAATATGTGAGAGAGTGCAGAAATGAGGAAGGAAAAAGAAGCGCGAGAGATAGCGCAAGAGGCCGGGAAAATGATTTCCTCTTTTGAAAAGAGGCAATCATTTTCCACAATGTCAAGAGGGATTTTCCGTTGACCGGAAAATGTTCTCTTTGACCGTGTATTTTCCGTACACCTGAACACCGGAAATTTCGTAAAATATTTTCCTGAAAGTTGTTTTCCACGAAACGAACGGAGCATTAGATGTACTTTTTCTCTGTATGCACGGTAATATACTAAGCACGACCTTGTCTTCTTTTTCTTTTTAAATTTGCGAAGGAAAAAATTCTATTATGTTAGACATCTTAGAAATTTGAGATAGCACTTGTTCATATCGATAACTTATATATCAAATAGCCAACAACCTACTTTTCAAGAAAATAAGCCTGTCCTCTCACTTGATGAGCTTGAAAATGTATAGATCAGTTGAAAGCCATCAATTAACATAAGATAATTCTTGCATAACCGATTCAAATAGTCAATAACATACTTTTGCATTTTCAACGGCGTGAAGTTATTCTTGCAAATACCAAATATCACAAATTGCTTGGGGGCCAAATATCGTCCACTAATAAGAAATTTCCTCTTTATGTCATAAATTAAGTAGCAAAGATATTTATATTCTTCATACATTTTTTACTAACTTATTTGCTTTGAATAGGACATTGACATTTTCCCTCGCATTATTAGTTCTCAACTTTATAAGACTATTTATACATTAAAAATACCTTTGCTGAAGAATCTCTCATAACAAGTTTCAATAACATGTAAGTTTCAATCGATAGCTAGTGGTACTAGAGACAGAGAGAGACTTGATAGCAAAAGTTCAATCCTCCCATCTATACCATTCATCATATTACACAATTTGAAGTATAGTTGTCGTATAGGTCTTAAATTTGGAAACTTTGTTTTTTTTTGTTAAAATTTTGAATGATATTTCGCAAACTTTGGAAAAATTGGGAAATTTTGCCAATAGCTTCCAGTTGCCCAACGGTTACTACTATGGCTAAAAAATAGAAAATTGAAGAATTCTTTTGCTGGGCTGTGACTAGGCTCAAGAGTGTCTCACTCTTTTGCCATCTCTAGTAACACTAAAATTGGTCCTCACTTCGACCAAAAAAAAAAAAAAAAAAATGATCCTCACTTAGAATGGAACTTGATCGTGGCTATAAGCTAAACCTGTCAAAACAGTTATAAACTCATTTATTAAGTCATATTATATGGGTATAGAAACTCTCTATAAATGAATTTAGAATGGTAAATGAATTATAAATAGGTTTGAAATTGTAAATTCTAATATAATTTGCATGTTATATGGTTCACAGCTCTTAGACCCAACCTATCTGTATAACACTTTATATTCTCTTGTGCTTGCTTACTTCCGTGCCTTTACCTTAGTTTCAATTTGAGTATGGGTTTTCTTAAATTAGGTTAAACATGAAAGTTTTTTAATAATATAAATCAAGTCAAGTATGAATAGTTTGGAAATGAGTCAAAATAGATTAGATATGTCAATTTTTGGGTTGGATCATTTTTTGACCTGACTTGATCCACTAATTTGATGTATCTATAATAAGGTCAACGGTCGAATCGGTTCAAATCGATTTCCAAATTGGAGCTAGCTTTACCCCCACCAATATCTAAGTGGGTTCATGAATGAGCAATACTGTCAAAAGTGCATTTGCGATTAGTCTTCCTGCCAAAATAGTTGCAAATGATTTAAAGCTACCAACAGAAGTAAGCACAATGAGCAATCAGCAGTCTTGCTATACATTTGATTGCCTATTTCTGTTCGAAAACCAATTAACATTTGCAAGGTATGATCAGCAAAAAGAAATGATTATAAATTGGAGAAGGGAAAACCAAAATTGTCCGAATCAATTTGACCTGTTAAGTTGCTTCCCAGAAAGAAAGAGCAATAAAACCAAGTCACGTGACAAAATTAAGTAGGTTACGTACTCAGATCACTTGCTCCATTGCATTCAGAAACATGGCAAAGAATTCTCGTGAAAGTTTCGATTCTTCCTCGCACAACTGATATAGAAAAATTATTGGTTTATGTGGACATTCAATCTTTAACTTTGTATTTTGTGAAAGCGAATCTTAAGTTGTTTGAAATTCCTCACCCTAAAGTGCCCTCATTCACAAAGTGTCTACTTCAATGAGTGTACGTTATAGGATCCTCTACTTTTTTTTTTGGTCAGTCCTATTCTATTCCTACTCTACACTCACTCTCACTCTCAGACTTTTGTCCTGCCTCTTGTAGGGCGTGGGAGTCGAAACCCACTCCTGAAACTTACGCTTCCTCACCCAATCCATCCTTGAGAAGGTGGGGATTTGAATCCCTCACCTCCCTCTTCCATGTTGGAAGGGTGGCCACCGGGACGAATCTCAGTGGTTAGGATCCTCTACTTCGTTCTTACGCTTATTGGGGGTGATTATAGGGTCCCATATAAGAAAAAGGACCTCCATCCCGTGTGTAAAAGTGACTGGCTATAGCCAGTTATTTGTAGTTTACTTTGGTTGTAGACAATTTTGAGAATTCAAAAGGGAATTTATTAACTGTAAGATAATTTGTATTTGCAAATATCTACAAACACAAGGGTAATTTAACGAAGTTGAAACTAATTCTATGAACACAACTTATAATTTACAAACATCATTTGGCATTTATTGTACAATAAGGTATGTTACTAAGATATGGCTCTGTTAACAATTTACTGAGATATTTGCCCCAAAAAAAAGAAAAAAACAATTCAATTAGAATGAGTATAATTAAGATCATCAAGGATTAGCACTCACTCAATTTACTAATTATACTTACTACTTGAAAGGTGCATTGTTTCTTATAGGGTAAATTACTATTTTGAATTACTTCCCATAAAGTAGATTTTTACTTGGTTGTTGACCTAAGGCTATATGGTTAGTCGGCTTAACTGCTCACAATCTAATTGCACTTATGGTTCGTAAAATTTTATTAAAAATAGGCACATTCCTTTACACTTCGTAAGCTGAGGATGTTTCAACTAGAATTATCTAGTAATATTGTAATTTTCTTTATTTAGCCATTATTGGTAGTTCATTATTGTTAGTATTTTTCCAGTATTGGCAGTAAATTCCCTTTATATTTCATAACTCGACAATGGAATTACTAAGTAATTGTCCTACAATGGTGTAATTTTCCTCAACATGTCATAACTTGTAGCTCTTGTCCTTAATAATTATATCTCCAACGATTGTAATTTGCTTGAAATCATTGTGATCTCAATTGTACCATAGTAGATACATTCCTTTTTTGCGTAGTAATACAGCTATACAGTTCGTAACAAGAATGGTTTGATGGTAACTTACCGTTTTAAAAGTTGTTACTACTTTGATGGTGAATTATTTATTTTATAAGATGAGAATGCTTACACCTAGAATTTCCTGACCTCAAACCATGGCTTGTGATATAGTAATTGGTAATTGATCTAAAACTATGGTAAATTGGTTATAGCCTCATAATCTGATTGCACTTGTTGTTCATAAAATTGTATTGAAATAGTGACATTTATATACACCACTTAAATTAGGGATGTTGTCCCTAGTTATCTGATAATATTATAATTTTCTTCAATTAGTCAAAGTTGTTAGTTCATTGTTTTTTTTAGTAATTTTCAATTATTAGCAATAACTTCCTTTTATACTTCGTAACTTGACAGGTCATCTGAAAAAAGAAGAAGAAAAACTTGACAGGTCATAACTTGTAGTTCCTGTCTCATATAATTATACCTCCAACTATTATAATTTACCTGAAATCATCACGATCTCAATTGCACGTCTAGTTAGTACTTTCCTTTTCTGTGTGGTAATTGAGCCGTACAGTTCGAAACAAGGAATTCCTATCTCTTAGCAATTAACTAATGGGATAGTAGGGTACTTGAAATTGTCATAAGAGACACGACTTATAATTAATAATTGATCACAATAATCGTAAATCATTCGTAAGTCCATGTAAATTATTGTGCATTTATAGTAATAAATTACCTTGAGTTATCGTAAGCTCAAAATTCTTAATGATCATAATTTTTATTGAGAAATCTAAGCAACCTAAAGTTTCTTTCGATTTCCCCATTCTTCGTAAATCTACATAAATAATCCTTCAAGTTCATAATCAATGGATCATATACACAAGTAATAGTCCTTTTGATTGTCGTAATTTTCCTTAATCAATCGTAAAACTTACAATTCCACCAGAACAAACTTCCTTAGTTGTCAATAAATTACCACTTCAACCGATTATCGCTGACATTTTTTGGACTTTAAATGCAATAAGTCATATTCTTTTTCCTTTTTTTAATCGCCAAAAACTACCTCAAATAAAACAACCATCCATTATACATATAAACTCCATCTTACACATAGATCAACACGCATAAAACATTCATTGTTTCCACTAGCACATACACACATACACACATACATGCATACTCAAATGTATTGTAGCTAAGTTGTCTAATCAACACACTGAACAACACATACTATATAGCATCTCCTCTTGCATGGCCTTAGGGCTCAAGACACTTCTTCTGAGACAATCACATTTGCAGCGATGTACAGCCACTAAGGTATAAGATCCTCCGGCTTCCGCTTTGTCAAGGCTTGCGGACGAATTTCAGGACTTTACGTACCAACTTCACTATTAAGCGAACAACATGGCACAAGAAAATAAGAGCCATCAATCCAACCCATGCCAACACTGCATATACAGTTATCTTATATGTACGTTCGAGTTCCTTAGCCGGTGTGAAGACCCATATGGAGATGGCATAAGTGGCCGCCATGAAGGTTATCGCAACCCACATAGTTAGCATTACAATCCACGTGGTGATCCGAAGCCGCTTTAGAGGAAGACCACTTATGAGAACCAGAATGATGCTAAGCGATGCAACGAAGCTTGTCGTGTTACATGTTATGAAAATCTTGTAATGTGTCGGGTAGTTTTCTGCCATTATGGATTCGCCCGCCGTATGGTTGTTTTTATCTTCTTGCCAAAGGCCACCAGGCGGGGTAATACTGGTTTGGAATGCCATGGTAGCTAGTAATATCGCCACCACCATTAGTGTCTTATGCATATTGTGTTGCCACTTTCTCTTTGTTTCCCTTTTGTCCTCTTCTACCACAGGTGGATGGAAGGAGGTGGCCATGTTATTGGCATAGCCTGTTCGTCTGGATGGCTCGAGATTCCTTGAAGTTTGAGGAACAGAATCCATAATCTCTATGGCTATTTCCGTGTTCTGACCTTGTGCTAATAGGCCTTGTGCTGTGAAACCTCTTAAGTTTGTAATGTTTGGGTCTACACCTTTATTTGTTAGGAACACTATAGTCTGCAGAAGAGCAACACCCGAATGTACCAATTGAGGTCAGATTTGAACTAGACGAGCTCGAGTTATATACTTTTGAGGATTAACTTCGCTACTAATGTTTGTGACTATTATACGATGCCTTCAAAATGAAAATTCATCCCTCGTTGAATCTCTTCTGATATCTCTAGTTTTTTTTGTTCCTTCTAATCTAGATAAAATTAGCATGATAATAAAGCGAAATGTAAAGAAGTAGTTAAATATCTGTACGAGTTACTTCTTTCCCAAATATCATGACCTGCAATGATTTATGAATGGACACCTATTAGCTTCTAAAAATTTATAGGACACTCAAATATCCTAGAAAGGAAAATAACACAAATAGTCACTTAACTTTGGCTCATTGTGTAATATCATCCTTCAACTTTTAATTTATTTAATGTGGCCCTTGAAGTATTCTTAAATATTCAATTTAGTCTCGAAACTTTTAATTTGTTCAATCAAGTCTCTCAATTTTCTATTAAAAAAAGTCATAAGTTTTCTTAATTACACTATTGCTTGGATTTTAGGAAAAAAATCATTTCAATCTATTTTATAAATCAACAAAAAATATGACTGTCTTATTTGTTACTTTTTTTATTTATTTATAACTTTTTGACCTTTATAAATATTACGATAGCTTTATTTAAAGCTATTTTAACTTATAATATCTATAGTAGCAAAAGTAGAACATCATTTATAGCTTTATTTAAACCTTTTTAGGAAATTGATTGAAATGAAAAGATATTCTAAAATATGGGTAATAGTGCGATTATAATAACTTGCATATAATACCAAAACACTTATTTTACTTTGTTAGGGAAAGTTGAAAGACTAGATAGAACAATTGAGAGTTTAGGGATTAGATTTAACATTTATAAATAGCTCAAGAACCATATTGAATAAATTAAAAAACCAAAAATGACCTTGCATATTGAGCCAAAATTTATAGATTATTTGTGTCATTTTTCCATCCCATATTCACCTTTTTTGTTGATGAGATCACTGAGTTTGATCAATACAAAGGCTTGATTATATGAACATACCTTAGTTTGTCTATCTGCAGCAGCCAAATGCAAAATCGTGTTGCCAGATTCGTCCCTCAAGTTGATGAACTGATCATCGCCCAAGATATCCATCAAAAGTTTCAAAGCTTCTACTTTGTTATGCTTCACACACAAATGCAAGATCGTTTGGCCATGTTCGATGACACTACGAGCTGCAACAGGTCTCGCTCGAACCAAGAGTTCCAACACATCCACATGCCCTTTCATGGCCGCGACATGAAGAGGGTTTCTTCCGTATTTGTCACAAACGAAACATATTCCAGGGCCAACTCTTAATAAACTTACCACTATGTTAAGGTACCCTTTTGCTGCTGCGAGATGAAGAGGTGTCGAACTTTGAGAATCTTGCTCTCTTACCAGCTCGGGCTTTTGAGCTAGAACCTCTTCCACAAATTCCAAATGTCCAAGCATGGCTGCAATGTGCAGAGGAGTCTCAGTGTGATTCCCTATCATGATTCGGTCGAGAAGCAACGTATCTTTTCTGAGCAACTCAAGCAGAGAAGGCACGTCTCCTTTCATGGCGGCTTCGTAGAGCTCGGAATCCATGTTTGGATCTCTAAAAGGAGAGTTTCAAAATACTCACTCTCCATTGGAAGACTTGAATTATATTGTCACAACCAAGTCAACCTCCACGGTAGTTTTGACGAAGACCGAAAAACGAAGGGTAGGTATCTCTTATCTGCAAGTCTCTGGCTCAAAGACCGAAAAACGAAGGGTAGGTATCTCTTATCTGCAAGCCTCTGACTCAAGTCTCGCACGTCTCCATCTGTCAGGTGACGTTTATTCTTGGAGATTTGTTGTGGATAGAGATTCCCCTTTCGATTTTCTAGCGAGTCTCGTCTCCATTTGATCCCATCAAGTTCGCACATGTAACAAGTCCCGACTGAGCCATGACGTCCATCCCTTTCCTTTTTCTTATGAATATGGACATATAAGAACATGTGACCTTAACCTACGTAGACCATATGCAAGTAGTATCACCACCAAATGGTCCATGAATTTATCCCCCAATTCCATAGACGCTGCATGTCAACTTCAAAAGCTTCTGCTATAGTCTTATTTGGGCCTGCACATTACCTAATTCTTCAGGAGAATTATTCAACTTTTATGGATTGTGTTAAGAAGATGCTTGAGTGCATCTACAATTAGTCTTCCTACCAAAATAGTCGCAAAATTTTGAGCATATGACTCTACTATATCATAATTGAAGTTTTTTATTAGAATTATTGCTATTAGACCCTTAATAGATAGATGTTGTGTGTCGAAAAGTCTCAAAATAGTCCTAAACCTTTAAGCATTAGACAATTAATCCTAAACTTTTTAATTTGACCAATTTAGTCCTAAACCTTTTTATATTGATACCAATTCAGTTCATCCAAATAATTTAAGCGGAATTTGCCGGCGTGGCGCCGGCGGTCTTATGTGGCGCCACGTGGACAAATGTTATAACTTTATATATATATATATATATATATATATATTTTTCAGATTTTTTAAATTATTTTTATTATTTTTCCTTTTTCTCTCTTTTTATTTTTTTTTTCTCCTTATCATTTGGTCGGAAAGGTTGCTGGCGGGCCGACCATTGTCGTCCACCGGCTGGTCGGGGCGAGGGCCCCGCGCACTCGCCGGCCATTGGCGAGGGCCGTTGCGTCCTCGCCGGCCACGAGCAAGGGCATCGGTCCTTGCTTAGATCCGGTGAGGGCGCGGTGGCCCTCCCCTAGATCCAGGCGAGGGCACAACGCCCTCACCCACCATGAACGAGGGCATCGGGCCCTCCCCGCCACGAGCGAGGGTCGCCGCGCCCTTGCCTGTGGCTGACGAGGGCGCGAGGCCCTCGCCGGCCAACGAGTGAGGGCGCCCTCGTCAGCCACAAGAGAGGGCGTGGGGCCCCTTGCCCCGGTCAGCTTGTGGCCGGCGATGGTTGGCCGGTCGGCGACCTCGCTGGCCAAGGGATAAGGAGAAAAGAAAAGAAAAAGAAAAAGAGATTTTTTTTTTTAAATCTGAAAAAAATATTAAAAAATACAAAATTTGTCCATGTGGCGCCACATAAGACCGCCGGCAGCCACGTCAACAATGTCTGGCTTAAATTAGGTGGATGAACTAAATTTGTACCAATATAAAAAGGTTTAGGACTAAATTGGTCAAATTAAAAAGTTTAGGACTGAATTGGTACCGATGCAAAAGGTTTAGGGATATTTTGGTACTTTTCCAGATGTAGTGTCATAGTCCCCGAGGCATTCACACAATGTTAGACATGATTAGCTAAGATCAAAGGCCATAATTTTCCACGGTACTTCTGCTGAGCAATTAGAGATATATCAACATCATGCTTTTCCTTTATTTTCGGATATAGACATGTGTGAACAGTAAACCTTGACCTACATAGACTAAATGTGAAACAGTGTCACCACAAAATGGTCCCCAAGTTGATCCCCTAATTTCCTAAAAGCAGCATGTCAACTTCAGAGACTTCTCTTATATCCTTATTTTCGAGAGGATTATTCAACTTTATGAATTGTGTTAGGAAGACCCTTGAAATGAGCAATAATGTGATAAGTGCATTTGCAATTAGTCTTCCTACCAAAATAGTCGCAAATGATTTAGAGCCAGCAAAAAAAAAAAAAAAAATTAAGCAAAATGACGATCCGCAGTATCGCTATAAATTTGATTGCCCATTTATGTTCGAAAACCAATTAATAAGTGAAGGTATGATTAGCAAAAAGAGATGATCATAAATTGGAGAAAGGAAAAGCCAAAATTGTCCAAATCAATTTGACCAATAGAAAAAGTATAAAAAGTCCTAAATCTATGTGGCACAACCAGCGCTAACTTATAAATTTTTAATAATATTTTTTGAATTTTTTGAATTTTTTGATTTTTTTTTCCCGTTCCCTTGTCTTTGCCTTTTCTTTATGCCGGTGGACATCACCGGCAGCTAGCCACCAACCATAGGCCATGGTTGGTGATGGCTGTTGGTTGTATGCCCTAAAGCTATTATGTAATAGTTACATATTAGGGATTTCAGTTGTATTTTCATTATTATTATTTAATTAATGGCAATGACGTATTCATTCATTTGTCCAATTATTTTATATTTAGGAATGATTCCATAAGATCAGTTGCAACTAGATCTATTCTTGAGACGTCAAGAATATATGTGACGGGTTCATAGTTAGACTGAATTTTTAAATCATTTCCGGTCGATGGATTATTGAGTGGATATTAATAATCCTGTTGAGACCGGTGTGTTCTTAACTTCGCCATTAAGTATTAGATACTTAAGGGAATGATGAGTCACATGTCATTGGGTATTATAATGCCTGAGTTAGAACACAGGTGTTTGTATTAGACAAGTTCACTGAACGTGACACATATTGAATGATTAGTGACATTAAAGCTTTTAGCGTGGTGAATGTCTAATTGTTTTTTTTTTTGGTGACCTAGGGAACCCCGCACGGCCGGCAGCCGGAGGTAAACCACTGGGGGCGACATGTGCTAGCCACCACACACATGCCACTGGGTAAGTCGCCAAGAGTCTCCAAGCTAGCTTTCCTACAACTTGCATTGCAGGAGCTTTGAACACTAGACCTCCTTGATGGAAGTCTAGCGCCTACCCAGCTGAGCCACCACGGCGGGTGGTATGTCTAATTGTTCATGCTTTGGTCTTGTGTAAATAATCCTTAGGCTTGAGGTACAGTGTTAACTTGTGTATTGAACAACTATGGTTCACGGGTGCACATAATGCCGGGTCGTTGATCCGTCTTTATACCTAATGGTCATAGTTTGTTTATATACAAAGTTACACGTGTGCACAATATGGAATTTGTCTCCTTGTTAAATGCAAGGTATAATAATGATGTCCTATGCAATCTAATTATGACACTGCATTGAAATCCTCGGCCGGGGTTGTAATTGAGAATAAATTGTTTATGTTTTAAATAAAATACATGTCAATTAGATTTGTGCATATGATAGAATTAAAGACTTGACAAATATTCCATGGTCTTTGTTTGATCAGGACATAGTAAGATGGAGGGATTGAATTACATTGTAGCCAAAGCTGACAGGTTCATTATGTTCTTAAAGTATTCACACTATTTGGGTAGCCACGACATATTGCTAGATGTCAATCATGGCTTGTAGAACCTAAAAGATTAATCGGGACAATTAATTCTTTTGGGAGTACTAATGTGTTAGTACAAGTCTTACTACCAACTTAGTGATGAACTTAGGGATGTCACACACCATAAACAATTTGGATAACATGGAATAAGAGATAAATAATGTTGCAAATGTGTTTGCAATTACTGCAATCGAATTGTGCAGATTTGAAATTAAATTAAATGAGATTTAATTTAATTTGTATTATAGTCACGAGCCTATTTGCATATGATGCACACGCATGCCCGAAGTGGATACATGTTAATGTATTCCATTTGTACATATAAAGATTATGTTCTTTTTAAAATGGATTGATTAATTAATTATTTGTTCGTTTAATTGATTAATTAATTAATTAATTAATACATTTTAATAACCAATAATAAAATAATATATAAAGCTTCATGCATGTGCACGAAGAACATGCATGAAATTTGGATGGTCAGCAACCGCTGACCATCATCCACGAAATCGTGCATGTATGGTCAGCAGTTGCTAACCATCATGCACAAAGTCGTGCATGAGCAACCGCTCATGCACGATCGTTCATGCATGAGTGGGGACGATCGGCAACGGTTGCTAATTGTCCATCGATCAGCAACCGTTGCTGATCAGTTTATATCTTTATTTTAAAAGGTTTGTTTTTGCGACAAAAAACAGTGGGTTGAAAAACAGAGAAAGGTGGGCGTGCGATTTGTTTTTAGAGAGAAGATTCTTTGCTGAAAATAGAGAGCAAAGTGTGTGTGTGTTCTTGTGTCTTTGAGACGCAAGAAAGAAGAGCGTTATCTCGTTCGGGCCGTGACTATTATACATCAAGAATACAACGGATTGTTTCCACGATCGAAGTGGTAAATATCCGAAAGTTCTCTCTTTTGTTCGACATTCGTTGTTGGTGTGTCTGAACTAGAGGTCCGACGCTTGTGGGACTCGAACTGTAGAACATCCGAACCGATTCGTTTCAAAGCGCGCTTCGAGAAGTAATTCATTTAACTCCCTATTTATATTAAGATTTTTGATTAAAACGTACAAACAACACATTCGGAGAATCATGTAAAAGTATATCATCTTTGTTTCTGTTGCGTACTTTTGTTAATTTTTCTTATACATGATTCATGAAACCTTAATAGTGGTATCAGAGCCAACCTTAGGCATTTTTCGTGCGTTTAATTGATTTATAATTCAAATGTATTTTTGCATTCTAATGGCCAATTTACTTTTGTTAAGAGAATTGGTTCTCTTGCTCTTATGTGGCCTATAGAAGTTGATTAATTTATGTGATAAATTTAATCAAGTAAGCAAAAATTTGAACTAAATCAATTTTGAATCAAAAATTCGTAACTTGTTATACTTTATGTTTATATTTTGCAAATGATATGCAGAATTTTATGCATGCCTTCCAGAGCTTTAAATTTTGAATTTATGGCTCGTAAGGAAGGGTGGCGATCATGGAAAAATCCCTAATTGTTGTGATTGTTGCATGGATGAATGTATGATGATTACATGTATTCTTTTTGGGGATGTAATTATTAAATGGAGGCTGCGTCCTTCCTTTTATTTTATTTTAATTTTTATTGATATGTAATTTTAGTATAGTTTAGTATTTCAATTGTTGATGTAAATACTACAAGAGAGGAGGAGCCATTGGAGGAGCCATTGGAGGAGCCATTAAACCGGTGAGCTCTCTGGGCCAGGTCTTTGAAGAGTTCAAAGATTGAAGAAAAAGTGAGGAGCAGGTCCATATTATTAAAACATTAAAATGGCTAAATGGGTCTCTTTGGCTCGAGACCCATTGAACCATAATTCCATGATCACCACATAGGATAGATGTTTATGTGATATCTATTTATTTATTGTGTTTATGTTATCATGTATGTTAAACCGGTTAATGTGCAAAGTGAGACCATTAATAACGGCTCAAACCTCCTTATTAATAATATTAAGTTGAAACGGGTTTCGGACTCGTGGCCTTCCATCATTGTGGTTTGATCCAATATTATAGTGGTTAACTGACCAGCCATGGATACATAGGGGTTAATTACCATTTATAACATTGGACCACTCCATTATGCATATGATGCCGTGGGGTTGGAGCCAAATGATTTCTAATAACTGTTAGGTGAGGGAATCATTTGTGTTTTTCAATACTTGCATGAGATGATGGGCTAGACTTAACTATGATCATGATGCCAATAACTGTTAGGTGAGGCTTTCATGGTCTAGAGGTCGAAGTTATGATTGAGACTCGCATATGATGCGTTGAACAAGTTGGTTCACTCACTAAGTTCATAGGACACCAATAACTGTTAGGTGAGGTGGACTTTAGGCTAGTGGGACTCCAATCCCCACTAGTAATCTTTACCCAACAAAGATTGCCGCTTCCCATCTTAAGGAGTATGGGATTCAAATATAAATTTAGTGGGATGATCTATTTCATGTAAAGACCAAAATGAAATAGTTATTATGAAAAGTACAACAGCTAACAATTTATTTTTTGCAACAGATACTCTGAAAATGGTGACCACAAACCCACTCGCTTCTATACTTGACAAGAATTGTTTGACTGGACCCAATTTCACTGACTGGGTGAGGAATTTGAGAAATGTTCTCAATTCAGAAAAATTAGGTATGTGCTTGATGAAATGATGCCAACCTCCTTTCCTGAGGGTGGACCCAAGAGGAACGTGTCACTTATGATAAGTGGCGTGACGATGACTTAAAATTTAGGTCATATATGCTTGCTTCGATGAATAATGAATTGCAGAAGAAGTATGAATCTATGGAAGATGCTAGGTCGATCATTTTGCATTTAAATGAATACTTTGATGAGAATGGTCGAACCTCTAGATATGAGATATCTAAGGCATTGTACCGTATGAGGATGGCTGAAGGGTCATCTGTTAATGATCATGCTTTGAAAATGATCTGTCACATTGAAGAATTGGCTAGGCTGAATCTTGTTATGGACAACGAGTTAGCTGTGGATTTGATCCTCTAATCTTTACCCGATTCCTTCTCTGGTTTTGTCCAAAACTTCCACATGCATAAGATGGAGAAAACTCTCGCTGAGTTACATAGCACGCTGGTAGTTTATGAGAAGGAAATGCACAACACAAGACCAAATGTAGTGGCTATGGCTAAGGCTTCTTCTTCAAAGGGTAAGACCGTTTTGAAGAAAAAGAAATGGAAGAGGCTTGCCAAACCTGTTGTGCAACCAAAACCCAAGATTGATAAAAGGAAATGTCATTAGTGTGGTGTTAAGGGGCACTGGAGGAGGAATTGTAGGAAGTATCTCGCGAGCTTGAAGGTCAAGCCCAAGGACCAACCTTATGAAGGTATGAGGTCTATGCTTATTGAAACTAATCTTATGGTTAGTGCTGAATCTAGCTCATGGGTTCTAGATTCTGCTGCAACTTCACATATTTGTATGTCTTTGCAGAATCTGGAAATAAGTAGGATGCTAGGGCGAAATGAGATTGTCCTAACGTTTGTCAATGGAACAAGAATTGCTGCATTAGCTATATGGACTTTTCGTTTATGTTTGCCTTTTGGACATGTAATGGTTTTAAAGAACCGTTTGCATTATAAGAATGCTGTTAGGAACATCATCTCTATACCTCGTTTGGGTAAAGAGAATTATGAATTTTCTTTTGCTGATGATGTATGTTCTATTTATCATAATAGAAGATGTGTTGGTTCTAGTTTATTAACCAATAATCTTTATACCATTACAATGTCCGGTAATGCGATTACCGATGTCAATAAGCAAAATGGAATTGATATAAATGTCATAACTAATAAACGCCCTAGAGACGGTCCAAATAAAAAGTATGTTTAGCATCTCCGATTAGGTCATATTGGAGAAGATAGAATTAACAAGTTGAGTAATGATGGGTACATTGATCCATCAAATTTTGAGTCATACTTGACTTCTGAGGCATGTCTTCTAGGAAAAATGACCAAAGCGCCTTTTGTAGGACCAAGTGCGCGAGGTGTTGACATATTAGAATTAATACATACAGATGTATGTGGACCAATTAATGAAACCGCTAGAGGTGGTTATAATTACTTCATTACTTTCACCGATGATCAGTCACGGTATGGTTATTTATTCCTCATGAAGTATAAATCTGAATCCTTTGAAAAGTTCAAGGAATTCAAGGCTAAAGTTGAGAAACAAACGGGAAAATGTATTAAGGCTCTTCGATCGGATTGAGGAGGTGAATACCTTAGTATTGAATTCTTGGACTTTCTTAAAGAGAATGGCATTTTATCACAATTGACACCTCCTGGAACTCTAGAACATAGTGGTGTATCTGAACGAAGAAATTGTACTTTATTAGATATGGTACGATCTATGATGAGTTACACCGATTTGCCAATATTGGGGATGTGCCCTTGAGACAGCTGTATACATACTAAACAGAGTGCCGTCCAAATTTGTTCCAACTATGCCCTATGAGATATGGCATAGTAGGAAACCTAGTCTTAATCATATTAAGATTTGGGGTTGTCCAGCTTTCATGAAAAAGATGAAAATGGATTGGAGGCAAGATCTGAATAAGGTCGCTTTCATTGGATATCCAAAGGAAACTCTTGGATATTATTTCTAGGATAAATATTTGTAAGTCCTACAACTTGTCACGAAAATGCATTTCAGTCCTAAAACTTGAAAAAAGTGCATTTAAGTCCTAAAACTTGTCAAATTGTTTCAAATGAGTCCTAAGATCGACACGTTAGCTTTTTCCGTTAAAAATGCTGACGTGGCATTTTGAATAATTTTTTATTTTCCAGGTTTATTTTTTAATTAATTTTTATCCCATTTTTTAAAAATTAGATTTAAAAACTAAAAAATTAAATTTATTCATATCTTATTTTCAACAAAAACTAAAAAGAAAAGTTAAAAATTTTATTTTAATTTTTTTTAAAATAAATTAAAAAATAATATTAACTTTTTAAATATGTTTTTTTATAAATATTTTAACTAAAAAATTTATTTTTAATTAATTTTTTTAATAAATATTTTAACTTGTTTTTAAAAATTTTTGGTGAAAATAAGATAAAATGAATAAAATTGATTTTTTTAGATTTTAAATCTAATTTTTTTAAAAAATAATTAAAAAAATTCACATGGAAAATAAAAAATTATTTAAAATTCCAAGTCAGCATTTTTATCGGAAAATGCTAATGGCGTCGTCTTAGGACTCGCTTGAAACAATTTGATAAGTTTTAGACTTAAATGCACTTTTTGCAAGTTTTTGTGACCGAAATGCATTTTCGCGTAAACAGTTGTAGAGACTTCTAACATTTATCCCTTATTTCTATTTTCATTGAGACAAAGAATTTTGGTGAGCAAGCACGCTTCTTTTCTGGAGAATCAGCTCGTCTAGGAAGGTGGTGCTGGGCGGAAAATAGTTTTACAAGAAGAAAATAATGAAGTACCAAACAACCGAGTTCAGATACCAATCTCTGATTCAGTGGGAGCTTCTGATACACAACCTCTTAGGAGAAGTGCGAGAACGTCTCGCCCACTTGCTCATTATAGACACTCTGTTGATCATATTGAACCATTATTTATTATGAATGATAGTGATCAACCTGGTGATCCTAAAACCTATGAGGAGGCGATGTCAGACATCGATTCTGGTAAATGGCTAAAAGCTATGAAATCTGAAATGGATTCAATGTATTTGTTGCGACCTAAATTTTGGTTGTACCACCTAAAACTAGGCTAATGGAGTACTAAGTCTTTAACTTAGTCCCAAGCCCATGCCAATTCGCGACTTAAGGTTCAAGTTTTTTTAACACGCAAGAGGTTATTAACTAAGAGTTGCCACTGATCGATTTATAGTAGGTCAATTAGACACCTAAGTAAAATAACGGGAGAATTATTTCACTCCTACAAACCGCAGAGACTAAGGGTAAGATTTTGGTTACTCTAAAAGTTTTCTAATGCCCTTTCGGTATCATTTCTTTTTAATTTTTTTAAAAAATATTTTTTACAGGCAGCTGATTTATTTTAACCTAAATTACCAAAATTTCTAATTAAATGATCATATTATGCAAACTAGTTAATATGCACCTTTATGACCTAATTTTACTAGTAAATAAATTCTAATCAAATGATCCTATTATGCAAACTACTTAATATGCACCTAGTATTTTTGGATTTTTTATATTGAAATTCAGAATTTATAAAAACTCTAATTAAACTATCTAAAAAGGGATAATTTTCTAATTTATTCTAGGGATTAATTTGACTTAAACCATATCCTATCTTAGAAAACTATTTTTTGAAAAATGAAATAATTAAAATGTGTGAACATTATCTAAAAAATTAATTTAGGTCCAACCCTAACTTATTTCTAAAATGCAATCCTAAAAATGTAGTCCTAAAAAAATTCCAATTTACTAAACCAACATGTCTGATTTACTAAACCTATATGCTCATGTAGAATTTTGATTTTTTGATTTTTTAGTTTTTTTAAAGATAAGTAATTATTAAATAAATATTAAATCTAAACTATAAACAAAATAAAGGATTAAAATAATCGAAAAATAACATGTTGTCTTACAGTCAAATTAACGATTATCTTAATCCTAATTATCACGACAAATAGATCAAAATAATTAAAAATCTGATTCAAGTCTTACGGATCAGATTAATAATTATAATGATTTAACAATTAAAATTCTACCAAAAAGCCCAAAAATTAATATAATTAAAAAAATAATTTGATGTCTCTCGATTAAATTAATAATTACAATAATTCCGACAAAATCCTAGCGGATAATGCCTACAAAATGCACAAATTTTAACATTCAATATTACAATTCAAAAATTAAACTAAAAGAATGCTATCAAATAAAATAAACAGAAAAATAACATAAAAATAAAGACATTAAAATAAACTAAACTACAAAAAAGGTAAAAGTAAAAATATAAAAAAAACTACCTAAGGGAGGGTAAGCCAACGTCAACGGGGAAGCGGATCGCAGGTAGAGGCGGTGTGGAGGCGCGGCGTCGGCGAGGTCAGGAGCGACGGGCTTCAGTTGCCGAGTGAGCAGGGGACAAGAGCGACGTTTAGTGGCGGCGGAGGCACTTAGGTGCTCGCGGCTATGGAGGCTCGGCCGTCGGATCGCCCGGCGTTCGACATCGTGGTGCAGCAGAGGGTCCGGCGCAGTTGACTAGCGCGCATCGGGCGTCGCGGACTGTTGGACGGCGACGGTGTCGAGCTTTCGGCACGAGCTGAGGTGCGACGGCAGGGAGGCGCGGGCGTCGGCGGCGGGAGCAGCGATTGCAACGAACAGTGGCGTCGCGGGCTATTGCAGGGGCGCGGCGATCAGCTCGGGCTGCTAGCGGAAGGAGGCGCGGTAGCAAAGGGCGGTGCTTGAGCGAGCCGCCGGTGGTCACTCGTGTGAGGGGCACCGAGCGGCGGTGATCGGGTAGTAGCGACAAGCAGCATTCGAGCGAGTAGAGAGTGGGCTCGCGGGTCCGGAGTTGTAGGGGATGGGGCGTCTAGTGGTGCTCGGAGACGTCGGCGTCGGCAGTAGCACGGTGGATGCGTAGGCATGGGACCGGTGCGGATGGGAAACGCGTGCGGCGGATGCAAGGGGTCGTCGGGTGCTGTCTCACGGGCGGAGGTGTGGCAAGGCGGGGCGCCGACGTGGTGGCTGCCGAACCGAGGTGCCGCGGTGGTGCAGCGACGATCGGCAAGAGACGGGCGCCGGTCTTGGGAGAAGCTTCCTTGAGGAAGACGATCCTTTCCCCTTTTTTTTTTATTTTACTTTCCCTCTCTCTGTCTGTACTGTGGACTTTTCCCTCTTGCTGCACTTCTTTCTTTTCCTTCTGCAGCCTTTCAGAAGGATTGACTGCTTTTGGTTTCTTCAACGGACGTGAGGAGGAGGTTTCCTCTTCTCTCTTTTTCTTTTTTTATTTAGAACTCACTCACGAATTTTTTGTACGAATTTTTCTCAAATTTCTTTTGAACTCGCCCCGCTATTTAAAAATGAAGCTCTCTTTTATACTAATTCTGAACGGTTGCTTTGAATGGTATTTTCCGAGTTTCCATCTTCTGTCGCATTAAATCAAAGATGCAAATTATAGCATGATTTCGCAATTAGCTCGGTTTTGCTCCGATTTATTCCATTTTATTAAAATTCTTGCCCTTTGTTCACTTGATTTTTAATTGTTTATGCATTTATCAAAATTTGAATATCCATCGAATTTCAAATTTCCATGCATAATCAATCAAATCGATTTCTTCCATTTTTTTTTCATTTTTCCTTTTATTTTTCCAAAATTAGGTGTCAAAATGCTGTTCCTCTTTGAAGATGAGCTCATAGAGGTTGCCTTCAAAGACAATTTGAGACCTAATTTTAATTATGCACATGCACTAAATGACTTTTTGTTGGAAAGTGAATTCCTTTTTTGAATGCAATTTATATGATGCATGGAAATACTAATGCAAATGATAAAGGAACTTACCTGGAATTACTTACCTTCAAGGAGGGTAGAATGATTCAAGATAGTTGGCGTTACATGTCCAGGACTCATACAATTCTATGGTTGCCTAGAATAGTAACATGGCTTCACAAAGAGACTGTTTTCCAGGACCCGTACCATTCTACGGTCGCTTAGTATGACTGTGTTTGGTTGTGTTTAGGACCCGTACCATTCTATGGTCACCTAAACGGGGATTCATTTTCCAGGACCCGTACCATTCTATGGTTGCCTGAGTAAGTGTCGTCTAGGACCCGAACCATTATATGGTCGCCTAAATTGGGATTCATTTTTTAGGACCCATACCATTCTACGGTCACCTGAATAGGTGCTGTCTATGACCCATACCATTCTACGGTCGCCTAAACTAAGATTCATTTCCAGGACCCGTACCATTCTATAGTCGCCTGAGTAGGTGTCATCTAGGACCCGTACCATTTTATGGTTGCCTAAACTGGGATTCATTTCCAGGACCCGTACCATTCTACGGTCGCCTAAATAGGTGTCATTTAGGACCCGTACCATTCTACGGTCGCCTAAACTAGGATTCATTTTCAGGACCCGTACTATTCTACGGTCGCCTAAATTGGGATTCATTTCTAGGACCCGTACCATTCTACGGTCGCCTAGCATTGCAACATAGATCATCTAACCAGGTTTCGACCCATTCTTCACTCGCCTTGATCAGAATGAATCCGAAAAAATCTTTTGGGGGGCAACTCCATCGAGTGCTAGTGCTTCAAAAGGAATACCTGTACAATGACAAGTATTTAAGGTATGGATAGAGATTTACTTACCTAGTGGCATCTCTGATCCTTAAAGATATGTCTCCCAAATTAATGAGGTGACTCTGGGCTACGGAAGCACGCCGATTTGATAGGGGGACTTTGGGCTATAGAAGCACTCCATGTCATATCAAGGGACACCGGGCTATGGAAGCACACCGAGTCAATAAATAGGACACCGGGCTACGAACGCACATCGGATCGATGAAAATGACTCTGGGCTACGAAAGCACGCCAAGTCAATATAAATGACACTGGGCTACGGAAGCACACCAGGTCGATGAAAGGGACTCTAGGCTACGAAAGCACGCCAGGTCAATATAAATGACACCGGGCTTTGGAAGCACGCCGGGTCGATGAAAGGGACGCTGGGTTACGAAAGCACGCCAGGTCAATTTAAAGGACATTGAGCTACAGAAGCACGCCATGTCAATTTAAAGGACATTGGGCTACGGAAGCACGCCAGGTCGATAAAAGAGACTCTGGGCTACGGAAGCACACCAGGTCAATATAAAGGACACTGGGCTACGAAAGCACTCTAGGTCAATATAGAAGACAGCTTGACCGAGTCAAGTGTTGCTGCACTTGGGAGAGAATACTTGCACAATGACAAGTATTTAAAGTATGGGTAGAGATATACTTACCTAGTGATATCTCTAATTCTTGGGGATATGTCCTTTGGCACTTAGATATCCTGTGAAGGCCTCTCACCTCCTCAATGTCAAAAGCTCTTGGGTCTTTGAGAAAACATAATATGTCAGACATGATTAGAGCAAAAATGCATTCACCAAAGAAATAAGCAATTAATGCTATTTTGGAACGCACACTTCAAAATCCACTGAAGTTTTTATCAATTCAATCGGGGTTCATGCATAATGACCTTTGTATTACCCAAATTTCCACTAGAGAATTACCATTCAAGATAATTTTCACTCATGACATGGATTTCTTAAGAATACTAAATGAGAGACTTTTGGTTAGAAAGGACTTTCACCCACTCTCATTTAAAAGAGAATCACTCCATCTTACCATATCGACAGGGGTTCGAGTATTCTCACAAGCGGTACGACCTTACCAATCTAAGAGGTCTTCAACAGGGACCATATTGTGGGCTTGGTCAACGGCTTAACAAAAGGACTCTTTGAGTCAAGGCTATTGAAATAATAGCTTCACAATCATTTCTGGGTTTACAAGTCAAGAACCCTGCAAAATGAGAAAGAAATAATCTTGCTCGCACTTCTTCAAGCGATGCTTATAAACATATGAACCCCTACGTTAATTCAAGTGCCATAATCTGAAGAGACTTTGTAAGGGACGTAACATAGGTTGGGTTCATGGGTTGAGAAATGAAAGGATCATTAGGCTCAAAATATGTGTGAAGGGTTAAAGTTGATGATCATCTAGGCATTGTCGCTGGTCTTCTCTTTCACCAGGGATGCGCCATTGATCTTGACTCGTTGAGTACTGCTCTTTTGCAACTGATAATCACCTATCATGACTTTTCTTTTTCATTTTCATTGGCATTGCTTCTGCTAGGCACATAACTTTTTCATGCCCCTAGTTTTTATGCATTTTTTTTTATTTCTTTTTCATGGGCATTGGCCTTGCTTTTATTAGGCACATTGCTTTTCACGCCCCCTTAGTTCTATTTTGATTTCAATTCTTGCGCATGGTGCATGCGTCAAGGAATTACACTCTGAATAACAATCAAACTTTCAATAGTCTTCATTTGTCTTTTGCCTTGCCCCAGTGTGGGGGATGATCACCAACTGGGTTTAAAGAAATGGAATTGTAGGCTCAAGTGGGCTATGCAAATGGTACAAGTATGTAGGATAGAGAAAGAAATGCTATTCGTCATCCTAAGGCACTTAAGTTAACACTTGAATTCAATGCAATAGCACGACTTGAAGATTGATGCAAGTGAGAGCAAGAAAATTTCAATTCATTTTCCTCACCTCATGATGCCATTTTATCTCCATTTTGCCTCAATGTGGGGTGATTCTTGACAGGGGTAATTTGAAAAGAATATCCATAAGTGTATGGGCTCAAAAGGGTTAAGCAATGGATCACCTGTAGTGTTTGGGATAAAGAAATGAATTGCCTCTCATCATTTCGGCTGCCATACCTTTTGTGAGAGAACTTTTTACCTTGTGTATATGAACCTTCCTACACTCATCTCACAAGTGCATGAGTAGGGGACTGTGTATAGGATAAGATTTGCCTTTCATCATCCCGACTCGTCTCATTTAGTATGCTCAATCAATTCCACATCATTCATTAAATTAGTCCATCTTGATGTTCTTTAGTGGAATTGGTGGCTAAAAGTCATCATGCCAAATCCTTTGAAAAAAAATAAAAAAAGCTCAACAACTTTAGGCATGAAAAATTATCAACTCCAAAACAAATAGTTTTCCACACTGCAAAATGGTTTTAAGCATTCATTCAAGGATTCATCTACAATGGGATTGCCTCGGCAATTGATGTCTTTGGATTGTCCCTATCCGCTTTTGCCCCTGCACAAGAGAACGTGCATGAATAGGATACTATGCAACATCAAGGTGAATTCAAATTGCACATTCATTTTATCTCAGTCATGTCACTACTAGAATCTGTAGTGCTCCCAATTCGACTTATGTTGAGTAACAGTTGAGCCAATTGATCTATCATTGCAACTTAATGTGCCTTTTCAGATGCCTTCTCATCAGACCGAAAAAGTAATGCTCTGAAACATAAAGTAAATGAGTCAGAAAATTAAACAGTGCTAACCTAATGCATGCTTTTGGAAATGGCTTCAAAAGTAATTTTTTTTTTTTTTTGGATTTTTTAGATGAGGAAGCATGAAGAAGCTCAGTCCTCAGGATTTTCCTTAGATAATATTTTCTTTTCATTGTTGGATATCGTCACTGGACTGGTTTGGTGTGCCTCATTATGCCCTCAAAATTGGAAATAAAATTGTAATTTCATTGAATATAATCAAATGAATTACATTATTGGAATGGAAAATGCAAACAAGCAGACCCTAGAAACAAAAGCAATAATTGAAATCTCAAAAAGCATGAAATCCTAAAAAACTTGAAGTCTTAGAAGATAAGAACTTCTTCACTCAGTGACAGCGTTTGCGCCTCCATCATGGTTGGGCGGAGGATTTTTCTGATTATTGTTGAAAGAGAACGCCTTTGTATCCAAGAGGTCTTGGACCTTATGCTTCAAAATATAATAATCATTAGTGGAGTGACCAACCTCTCCCATGTGATAGTCACACTTTTCGGAGAGATTATATGCACGATAATGCTCAGGATTTGGTCACTTCGGCTCAGTAGAGAGTAATCCCTTCTTTTGGAGGACAGGCAAAACTTTGGATAGGGGTCCAGGAAGAGGTGTGAACTGTCTTCTAACATTACGCCGTCGACCAGGGAGCTGATGGTCTCCACCTTGTTGCTCAGTAGAAATCTTAATTACTGGAGTGCGACCATGATTCGGTTGAGAATAGGTCATATTAATCTCGGCTTCAAGGTCCTTCTCCTTCTTGGTAGAAAACCTTTTGTTAGATCACTCGATAAACCACCATTCTCTTATCCCCATCTCAATTTGTTCTCCTACGGGAACAAGTTGGCTGAAGTCTTCAACGTATGTGCTAGCCATTCGGTTACGGAACTCAGACGGGAGAGTCTTGACGAACAATTTCATCAATTCTTTATCAGTAGGCTCAGGAGTGATTTGAGCTGCCAGATTTCACCATCTCACGGCATACTCCTTAAATGATTCGTTCCTTTTCTTCTCCATCCTCTCAAGATCTTCTTGAGAAGGTGCAATGTCCATGTTGAACTTGTATTGTTTGAGGAAAGCGTTTGCCACTTCGTTCCAGGTTTCGAGGAGGTTTACATTCTTCATCACATACCAGTTTAGTGCGGGCCCGGTTAAACTCGCATGAAACGATTGGATCATGAGGGGCTCATTTTTTATGTGTTGGGCCATGCACACGTGGTACATCTGCAAATGAAATTTCGGACAAGATGTCCCATCGTACTTCTCAAACTCCGGCATTTTGAACTTGCTCGGCATTTTGACCTTCTTATAGACCGAGAGGTCGAACAGAGTGAGCTTTGTGACTCCCGTAACTATCTCACTTTCTCTTCCAGCTTTGCAACGCGCTCATCCCGCTTTGTCTTGGGAACACTATCGTGCTTGGCTTGTTTGAGTTGATCTTCCACGGAGGACATGCGATCACGCATTTCAGCTTGATCAGCCATTCTAGCTCTTAATCGTGTAATAATGGATGAATGTGGTGGCTCTATTGTCACCTATTTCGAAGAAATGAACAAAATAAGCATGAAGTGAAAATAGATAGCCAATCCATGACAATGATCTGATTTTTTCATTTTTTTTCTCATTTATTCATGAAAAGTTCGTATAAGAAGGGAATTTCCTAAAAGAGAGTTAATAGACACCCTAGCAAGACCAAATTTCTTAGACATGAATTGAAAACAAATTTTCCAAAACTTTTTTTTTTTAAAAATGATTCAGCAATTTCCTCATTTCATTTCTAATTGACAAATGAATTAAATCAATGAGACCTAGATTGTCATCTACCGACTCAAAAGTACAACAAAATAAATTGCATGGTATAGGAATAGAAGACTTACTTCACTAAAGAAAATCAACAGCAATCTCATAGACATGCACATGAAATGTGAGGCTCGATTTCTATCTAGATGGCTTAATAAAGTGGAGCTAAGAGGATGATCTGACCGTTGCAGTCTCGCATTAACGTGTCGTCCCCTAACTCCGCTCACCGAATGGAATGTCCAAAGTCACGCAGTCTCGCGATATGGACAAACACATTCGACACCATGAAAAACTTTCAGGGAAGAGAAGGTCAACCTCTACATAGCAGTCTCGCTTTGGAGGAAGTATCCTTCTCAATACCATCCTAGAAATCCTATCGCAGCCCAGGTCCGGCCACAGGTTGTGTGTGCAATAGTGTAGTGCTAAAAACAATAAAACATGCACAACAGTTTAAATGCAAACAACACTTTTAATCATGGAAAAATAAATCATTAATCCCACACTCCAACCTACAAGACAAATGTTAGCATAGACTACTCCCCTTATACCTCCCATCTGCAAGAACATTTAACACCTTAGAAATGTTAGGGACGTACCTGAGATCCTCGTTGCCAAACAAAAACATTTTAAAAGAAAAAGAAAAATTGGCCTAAGTCCACTAAGTGTTTTAACACAGGTCCCCAGCGGAGTCGCCAAGTTGTCGCGACCTAAATTTTGGGTGTACCACCTAAAACTAGGCTAATGGACTACTAAGTCTTTAACTTAGCTCGGGCTCTCCCAAGCCCATACCAATTCGCGACTTAAGGTTCAAGTTTTTTTAACATGCAAGAGGTTATTAACTAGGAGTCGCCACTAATCGGTTTATAATAGGTCGATTAGATACCTAAGTAAAATAACGGGAGAATTTATTTTACTCCTACAAACCAGAGACTAAGGGTACGGGGACTTGGTTACACTAGAATTTTCTAATGCCCTTTCGGTACAATTTCTTTTTAATTTTTTTAAATTTTTTTTTACAGCAGCTGATTTATTTTAACCTAAATTACCAAAATTTCTAATTAAATGATCCTATTATGCAAACTAGTTAATATGCACCTTTATGACCTAATTTTACTAGTAAATAAATTCTAATCAAATGATCCTATTATGCAAACTACTTAATATGCACCTAGTATTTTTGGATTTTTTATATTGAAATTCAGAATTTATAAAAACTCTAATTAAACTATCTAAAAAGGGATAATTTTCTAATTTATTCTAGGGATTAATTTGACTTAAACCATATCCTATCATAGAAAACTATTTTTTGAAAAATGAAATAATTAAAATGTGTGAACATTATCTAAAAAATTAATTTAGGTCCAACCCTAACTTATTTCTAAAATGCAATCCTAAAAATGTAGTCCTAAGAAAATTCCAATTTACTAAACCAACATGTCTGATTTACTAAACCTATATGCTCATGTAGAATTTTGATTTTTTGATTTTTTAGTTTTTTTTAAAGATAAGTAATTATTAAATAAATATTAAATCTAAACTATAAACAAAATAAAGGATTAAAATAATTGAAAAAATAACATGTTGTCTTACAGGTCAAATTAACGATTATCTTAACCCTAATTATCACGACAAAAGAGATCAAAATAATTAAAAATCTGATCCGAAGTGTTATGGATCGATTAATAATTATAATGATTTAACAATTAAAATTCTACCAAAAAGCCCAAAAATTAATATAATTAAAAAAATAATCTGATGTCTCTCGATTAAATTAATAATTACAATAATTCCGGACAAAATCCTAGCGGATAATGCCTACAAAATGCACAAATATTAACATTCAATATTACAATTCAACAATTAAACTAAAAGAATGCTATCAAATAAAATAAACAGAAAAATAACATAAAAATAAAGACAGTAAAATAAACTAAACTACAAAAAAGGTAAAAGTAAAAATATAAAAAAAACTACCTAAGGGGTAAGCCAACGTCAACGGGGAAGCGGATCGCGGGCAGAGACGGTGTGGAGGCGCGGCGTCGGGAAGGTCAGGAGCGGCGGGCTTCGGCTGCCGAGCGAGCAGGGGACAAGAGCGACGTTTAGTGGTGGCGGAGGCACTCGGGTACTCGCGGGCCGTGGAGGCTCGGCCGTTGGATCGCCCGGGCGTTTGATACCGCCGGTGCGGGCGGGGTCCGCGTAGTGACTAGCGGGCGTCGGGGCGTCACGGACTGTTGGACGGCGACGACATCGAGCTTTCGGCACGAGCTGAGGTGCGATGGTAGGGAGGCATGGGCGTTGGCGGTAGGAGCAACGATGGCAACGAATAGTGGCGTCGCGGGTTGCTGGCGGAAGGAGGCGAGGTAGCAGTGGTGGTGCTTGGGCGAGCTACTGGTGGTCACTCAGGCGAGGGGCACCGAGCGGCGGTGACTGGCAGCAGCGACAGCAGGCGTTCGGGTCGAGCGGAGAGTGGGCTCACGGGTCTGGAGTTGTAGGGGGACGGGGCGTTTGGTGGTGCTCGAAGATGTCGGCATCGATAGCAGCACGGTGGATGCGCAGGCGTAGGACCGGCGCGGATAGGAAACGCGTGCGGCGGATGCGGGGGGTCATCGGGTGCTGTCTCACGGGCGGAAGTGCGGCGGTGCGGTGCTGACGCGGTGGCTGGTGAACTGAGGTGCCGTGGTGGTGCGGCGACGATCAGCAAGAGACGGGTGCCGGTCTTGGGAGAAGCTTCCTTGAGGAAGACGATCCTTTCCCCTTTTTTTTTTTTTTTTTACTTTCCCTCTCTCTATCCGTACCGTGGACTTTTCCTCTTGCTGCACTTCTTTCTTTTCCTTCGCAGCCTGTCGAAGGGTTGACTCGCTTTTGGTTTCTTCAATGGACGTGAGGAGGAGGTTTCCCTCTTCTCTTTTCTTTTTATTTAGAACTCACTCACGAATTTTTTGTACAAATTTTTCTCGAAATTTCTTTTGAACTCGCCCCCATTACGAAAAATGAAGCTCTCTTTTATACTAATTTTGAACGGCTGCTTTGAATGGTATTTTCCGAGTTTCCATCTTCTCGTCGCATTAAATCAAAGTTGCAAATTAGAGCATGATTTCGCAATCAGCTCGGTTTTGCTCCGATTTATTCCGTTTTATTAAAATTCTTGCCCTTTGTTCACTTGATTTTTAATTGTTTATGCATTTATCAAAATTTGAATATCCATCAAAATTTCAAATTTCCATGCATAATCAATCAAATCGATTTCCTCCATTTTTTTTCATTTTTCCTTTTATTTTTTCAAAATGCAATTTTATTTTTCCAAAATTAGGTGTCAATAGTATTCCAATGAAGTTTGGACCTTAATTGATCTGCTTGATGGTATTATACCAATTGGCTGTAAATGGATCTTCAAGAGGAAGATGAATGCTGAAGGTAAAATTGGAAGTTACAAAGCATAGCTCATGGCAAAAGGATATCGTCAGAAAGAAGGAATTGATTATGACGAAACTTTCTCACCTGTGGCCATGCTAAAATCCATTCGGATTATATTGGCCATAGCTACACACCTTAATTATGAGATATTCCAAATGGATGTCAAAATGGCTTTTCTAAATAGTTTTCTCGATGAGGACATCTATATGGAACAGCCACGGGGTTTTGAATCCAATAGTGAAAAACGGAAGGTGTGTAAGCTTAAGAGATCCATTTATGGACTCAAACAAGCCTTCAGAAGTTGGAATATCCGTTTTAATGAAGTAGTCAAATCATTTGGCTTCATAAAAAATCCGGATGAACCTTGTGTATACAAGAAGATCAAAGGGGAGTACAATTGCATTTCTAGTTTTGTATGTCAATGATATACTTTTGATTGGAAATGATGTACCAATGATATCATCGATAAAACTATTCTTGTCACAGAAATTCTCCATGAAAGATTTAGGAGAGGCAACCTATATTTTAGGTATCAAGATCTATAGAGATAGATCAAGACGATTGATTGGCCTCTCACAGTCTACGTACATAGACAAAGTGTTAACACGGTTTAACATGCAATGTTCCGAGAGAGGATTATTGCCTTTTAGGCAAGGGATCCATCTTTCTAAGGAGATGTGTCCCAATACTCCTGAAGAAAGAGAGCGGATGGCGAAGATACCATATGCATCTGCTATTGGAAGCATAATGTATGTTATGCTATGTACTAGACCTGATATTGCACATGTTGTAAGTATTACTAGTAAATATCAGTCTGATCCAGGAGAAGAGCACTGGATAGCAATCAAGAATATTCTTAAGTACTTGCGAAGGACTAAAGATTTATTTTTGATATATGGAGAAGGAGAATTTAAAGTTGTAGCTTATACTGATTCCGATTTTCAATCGGATCCTAATGATTATATGTCTACGTTTAGGTTTGTCTTTACATTCAATGGTGGTGCAGTTAGTTGGAAAAGTTTCAAACAAAGCATAACTATCGATTCCACCACTGAGGCAGAGTATGTAGCTGCTTCTGAAGCGCAAAGGAAGCCGCTTGGATGAACAAGTTTATTTATGAACTTGGAGTCGTTCCTTCAATTGAGCAACCGATTACATTGTTTTGTGACAACAATGAGGCTATAGCTCAAGCTAAGGAACCGAGGTCTCACCAGAAGTCTAAGCACATTGAGAGACACTTCCATCTCATCAGAGAAATTGTTGGGAGAGGTGATGTTGCCTTGCAGAAAATTGCCTCAGCAAAAATGTGGTAGTCCCTTCACTAAAGCCTTACCTTAGTCTTCTTTTGAAAGACATATTGACAAAATGGGTTTGAGGTACTAAACAAGTTGGCTTTAGTGCAAGTGGGAGATTGTTGGTTGTATGCCCTAAAGCTATTATGTAATAGTTACATATTAGGGATTTCAGTTGTATTTTCATTATTATTATTTAATTAATGGCAATGACGTATTCATTCATTTGTCAAATTATTTTATATTTATGAATGATTCCATAAGATTAGTTGCAACTAGACCTATTATTGAGATGTCAAGAATATATGTGACGGGTTCATAGTTAGACTGAATCTTTAAATTGTTCCCGGTCGATGGACTATTAAGTGAATATTAATAATCTTGTTGAGACCGGTGTGTTCTTAACTTCGCCATTAAGTATTAGATACTTAAGGGAATGATGAGTCACATGTCATTAGGTATTATGATGCCTGAGTTAGAACACAGGTATTTGTATTAGACAAGTTCACTAAACGTGATGCATATAGAACAATTAGCGTCATGGAAGCTTTTATCGTGGTCAATGTCTAATTGTTCATGCTTTGGTCTTGTGTAAATAATCCTTAGACTTGAGGCACAGTGTTAACTTGTGTATTGAACAACTATGGTTCACGGGTGCACATAATGCCGGGTTGTTGATCCGTTTTTATACCTGATGGTCATAGTTTGTTTATATACGGAGTTACACGTGTGCGCAATATGGAAACTGTCTCATTGTTAAATGTAAGGTATAATAATGATGTCCTACGCGATCTAATTATGACACTGCATTGAAATCCTCGGCCGGGGTTGTAATTGAGAATAAATTGTTTATGTCTCAAATAAAATGCATGTCAATTAGATTTGTGCATATGATCGAATTAATGACTTGACAAATATTCCATGGTCTTTGTTTGATTAGGACATAGTAAGACGGAGGGATTGAATTATACTGTAGCCAAAGCTAACAGGTTCATTATGTTCTTAAAGTATTCACACTATCTGGGCAGTCATGACATATTGCTAGATGTCAATCATGGCTTGTAGGACTTAAAAGATTAATTGAGATAATTAATTCTTTTGGGAGTACTTATGTGTTAGTACAAGTCTTACTACCAGCTTAGTGATGAATCTAGGGATGTCACACACCATAAACAATTTGGATAACATGGAACATGAGAGAAATAATGTTGCAAATGTGTTTGCAATTACTGCAATCGAATTGTGTCGATTTGAAATTAAATTAAATGAGATTTAATTTAATTTGTATTATAGTCACGAGCCTATTTGCATATGATGCACACGCATGCCCGAAGTGGATACATGTTAATGTATTCCATTTGTACATATAAAAGTTATGTTCTTTTTAAAAATGATTGATTAATTAATTATTTGTTCGTTTAATTAATTAATTAATTAATACATTTTAATAACCAATAATAAAATAATATATAAAGCTTCCTGCATGTGCACGTCGATCATCAATGGTTGCTGATCGTCCATCGATCATCAATGGTTGCTGATCAGTTTATATCTTTATTTTAAAAGGTTTGTTTTTGCGACAAAAAACAGTGGGTTGAAAAACAGAGAAAGGTGGGCGTGCGTTTTGTTTTTAGAGAGAAGATGCTTTGCTGAAAATAGAGAGCAAAGTGTGTGCGTGTTCTTGTGTATTTGTAACGCAAGAAAGAAGAGCGTTATCTCGTTTGGGCCGTGACTATTATACATCAAGAATACAATGGATTGTTTCCACGTGATTGCTAGCATGATTGAAGTGGTAAATATCTGAAAATTCTCTTTTCCGTTCGATGTTCGTTATTGGTGTGTCTGAACTAGAGGTCCGATGCTTGTGGGACTCAAACTGTAGAACATCCGAACCGATTCGTTTCAAAGCATGCTTCGAGAGGTAATTCGTTTAACTCCCTATTTATATTTAGATTTTTGATTAAAAAGCACGAACAACGCGTTCGAAGAATCATGTAAAAATATATCATCTTTGTTTTCGCTGCGTACTTTTGTTAATTTTTCTTATACATGATTCATGAAACCCCAACAAGGGCTAGCCGCGCCTAAGCACCAGTTGTCCAGGTGAGGCCCCCTGCACCAGATGCAGTGAGGCCAACTCTTGCTCAGGCTAGGGCGGCCTCGCCGCGCCTCACAGACATTTTTCTCAACTACTACCATGAAACGATAGCCCTCCCCACAGAAAAGTAATTCTGTCTTTCAGAAAAGTCTTTGGCATGAAGTGAGCGACCTTGAAACTAAGTTAGAACGATCCAGAAATGCTTTGCAAATCACAAGATGAATTGATTTGACTTGGATTGAGATACTTTGGGATTGCTGTTGCGCATTACTTTGTGGGGAATGATCTAGGCTTAGGGCTTTTGATTGTTGAAATATGATTATTTAAGTGAGAGTTAGCCAAAGAGGGGAACTCTCTCTTTCAGAAAAGTCTTTCGCATGAAGTGAGCGACCTTGAAACTAAGTTACTCATTACAATGACATGACATTACGGAGAATCAATCATCTGCGTTCTGCATCACCCTTACTCTTATCTGCAATTATGTGGCCTAGTTCATCCAAAGGATCTATGATGTCACATTAGGGAACGATTGTTCAAGTTCGTGTGAGGATGCTATCTATATATGATCAGAGGTTGTTCCTTCATATGTTTAGTGGATTTAGTCACAAAGATAGCTTTTGCCCCATGTGTCTTTCTGCGTGTTTGCACACATGTGCTAAAACTTTAGATCGGCCAATTTTAGCAGCAACAAAGTTGAGCATATGAATCTCCTATATTAGAATCAAAGATTTTGAAAAATTATGTATTGGTATTACTCTTCAAAGATAGACATAGTGTTATAATCCCTGAGGCCTTCACTTGATGTTAGATATGTCAAGATCATCCTTTTCCTTTTCTTTTTGAATATGGACATGTGCGAACGCATGATCTGTGACAATCAAATTTTCAAACTTTGTTTTCGACTAAATAAATCGAGCCTTTCATTTTATCAAAAATATAAAATAAATTGGGCATTTCATTGACATGCCGATAGTGCTATTCTCTGAGCTGATCACTCACGAGATAACTAGACTATCTGGGGAAACAATTATAGAATCTAAATGCAATGGACTTGAGAATTCAACCAAGAATCGACCGCTCGATCGTGTTGATCTATAAAGGTCATTACGACTCGACAAAAGTCGATCGTAGACCGAATATAGGTTGATTCGATGGAAATATGTGATTAGTGCGTGGGTGATTCCACCTGATTGCAAATTTTTCTGTCAAACGGCACTAGACCGATTTTTTCTCGTCATTTCCATACCCGGTGTCCGTATTTGAAACGTTGAGATTTTCACGACAACTGAGAGTCGCCAATGTGTCGAAGATGCACTTTGTTACTCAAGATAAATCGATTACAGGTCAGTTGCACTAAAAATTTCTAAAAGCTACTCGGTAGACTAGGTTATACTAAAATTGCACCAGAGTGAAATTAACTATGAATTTGAACCTGATTTCAGAAATTGAAAGTTGTGTCATGTCACGATCTATTTTAGAAACGTCGACTCATCATTCGAAAAAATTTCTGAGATTTCGAGATTTTTTCGAAAATCAATCGATGTTGGGAAAAATAACAGAAATTCGACGGGCTCAATTGAAGGAATTTGGATTTCCAAAAAGCCTTTGAATGTTGGGGACTTTCAGAAAATTATTTGGAATTTTTCTTCAGTGAAATTGACCTCAAGTTGGATAATCGGAGAGAAATTGGAGTTTAATTTAAGTGAAATTCGGAGCTGGAGTTTGAGCAGCAAATTTTGGCTTCAAATTGGAATTTTGGTGGATAATTTGCAAGATTTAATTGGGGACATTAGAGGATAATTATGAGAACTTTAGGGACAAGGTTTTAATGCAATTGGATAACATCTTTGACTACAAGCCCTCCAAACTTGCTGAGCACACCACCAGCTGCTTCCTTCCCATAGCTGTCCACCTCCATCTTCGTGTGTGCTTTTCTCCCTCGAGCTACTTCACTTTTTGCTTTTGTTTTGCTTTCATTTTCATCCGAAGTTCAGCCCTTCTTCTTTAATTTTTTTCTACTTCACAAAACCACCGAAACCCCACGTTCCAGTCAACACCCATCTCCACCAAGCCTTTTTGTTGACTGCCCTTACTCTCCTTTTTCCTTTTGAACCGAGCGAAGCCCCACCGGTCCCCTCTGCCATCCACCGAAGAAGTCCACCGAAATCCCCAGCTTCTCCAGTCAACAAAAGAACCCCCACCAGCGTTGACACTCGACCCACGATTCAACCACCGAAGCTCCGCACGTGTCTTCAACCGAGCAACGCCAGCGATTTCAGCCGTGAGTCCAGCAGCTTCGGGGTCAGCTTCAGCAGATTCGTTGACCACAAATCTCCTCCGCCTCCACCGATTTGCACGAGGACAGCGAAGCAGCCCAGTCACCGAAGCTGCTTCTTCGTGGCCCAGTTCCAGCGCATCTTCGTGCCAGCAGCCCAAGAAGTCGGTCCAGCTCGCAAAGATCAGCCCATTTGAAGCCCGCAGTTCAGCCCGAAGTTGAGTCCATCAGCCCGTGAAATTCCAGCCCGTTATTGGAGTTCAGCCCACTTGAAGTCAGCCCAAGAAGCCAGCGAAGCCCATGAAAATTCAAAGCCTGCTCAGTCTAACTTGGGCCCAGCCCAACTCAATAACAAATCTCAATTTGGGTTGAGATTTGTTGCACGGCTTCAGCTTCTTTCGAAATTTCTTCGACATCGTCGCAAACTTAAGTTTCGGCCGCCGTTGCGCCATCGTCGCAGTGAATCGATTTTCACAATAAACCTATGAGTTTATGCACTAAACTCTTCTTAGTAGGCTAATGACGTTTAAGGGGTGTTTAGATTTATTTAAGTGTAATTAGTTTAATTATTAGTTTAATTAGTTAAATTAGGATAGTTAGATTAATTAATTAGCTGGTTAGAAATTTATAGTTATTTAGATTAGTGTATTGTTATATGCCTAGGATGCTTAGAATAATTTATTTAGCTCAATAGGTCGTTATATTAAATTTATTTAGCCTAAGTTAGCATTTTTAGTATTTAATGCATTTATTTAATTAATTTTAGAAATTATTTAATTATTAAATATTTTCCAGAAATTAGGCTAGGATAGTTGGTGACCGGAATTTTGTGCCGATTGCAATGATGTGGTTAATTTTTGCAATTGAGTGTTAAATTGTGAAAATTGAGTGCTAATTAGAAATTTTGTCAATTATTCCAAAATTTGTGAATTTCGATATTTATCTAGAAAATCCCGGGTGTCAGGTTTTAAACATCGAAAATGGTTTTATATACTATATAAACCAAAGGGATTTCAAACAAATGTTATGAATTTTCCAGGTCCAATCGACTACGTACCAACATATGATTATTTTTATCGGGTGTTTTTAATAAGAATAAAATAGACCATGATCACTATTTTAATTGATGCATTTGAGTGCAATGTACGATATCCTGGGCCAAGATTGAGTGGTTGTGTGTTGGTTAAGAGAACCCGTCCCTGAACTGTGTCGGATGGACGTTACCCTATATGGGATACCCATTTATTGGGTTTTGGGTCATAGTAGAGGCTGGACCTATACTCCTTCGGGAAAGTCGTCTTTGAGAGATGTAACCGTGTTTAATGAGGTGAGATGATGCCTGGCTATGCCGGTAGACCGCCGAACTTTTAGTAGACTGTACCCTAGAGTTGGTGAAATTATCAATTGGAACACATGTTGAGTGGAATAGATGCGCTGGATTATGGGACAAAATTGTATGACATGGTATGGGACATGTCGTAACAATTTGGCCATATAATCTG
The DNA here is from genome assembly GCA_016097595.1 of Eucalyptus pumila. NCBI lineage: Eukaryota > Viridiplantae > Streptophyta > Magnoliopsida > Myrtales > Myrtaceae > Eucalyptus > Eucalyptus pumila. Next base: position 26,766,258 of record CM027848.1, read on the forward strand.
GACCCTTGTGATTTATTGAGTTGAGTAATGCCTTTCAATTGTTGTGTGTATCAATTCTATACATAATGTGTATAAACTATGCTGCCCTGCTGGGTGGAATTGAGGCGAGGTAAGTCCTCTAGGCTAATTGTATGATTGCGTGGTTAGGATGCTTTTGGGCGTATTTCCCTCATAATTGGGGTTTATAGCGTGGACTCGCTGAGATTTATATCTCACCCCGTTGTGGGACAAATTTTCAGGGTCATCGAGTGGAGGACCTGGAGCTGAGAGGAGAGGAGGTGATCCGGTGTAGGTCGGTAGATCGTTTCTTATTGAAAAGACAGTCTTTGTAGTCTTTTGGTCATAGACCTTGTACATGACTCTATGTGAATATAAAAGTATGTTTGTTGGTGAATCTATTATCCCGCTTTTCTATCTCGAGATAATTATCTTGTCAGGGATTTATTTTCGCTTCCAATGTGCAATAAAACGAAAAAGGGTCACGACTCATCCTTAAGTCGCAAAATATTATCGACTGAGAGGATGGGACACCCTCGGGGTTCGGGCGTGACATGATCTTGACCTATATAGACCAAATGCAAATAGTGTCACCACAAAATGGTCCCCAACCGTATCCCCCAATTCCCTTAAAGCAGCATGTCAACTCTAGAAAACTTCTATTATGTTCCTATTTGAGCCTGCACATTACCTGATTCTTTAGGAAAATTATCCAACTTTACAAATTGTGTTAGGAAGATGCGTGAAATGAGCGATAGTGTCATAAGTGCATTTACAATTAGTCTTCCTACCAATATAGTCTCAAATGATTTAGAGCCAACAAAAAGATTAAGCATAATGAGCAATCAGCAGTCTTGCTATTCATTTGATTGCCCACCTCTATTCACAAACCAATTAACAATTGAAGGAATGATCAGCAAAAAGAAATGATCATTAATTTGGAGAAGGGAAAACCACAGTTGTCCGGATCAATTTGACCCTTTCCCAGAAAGAAAGAGCTAGAAAACCAAGTCATGTGACAAAATTAAGCAGGTTACGTACTCGGATCACTTGCTCCACTGCTTTCAGAAACATGACAAAGGATTCTTGAAAATGTTTTGATTCTTCCTCACGTCAAATGGTAAAAAATTTGTCGGAACTTAATCTTTATATTGACTTTCATTGTTTTAAGAGCGAAGGCGGTGAACAATGTACATTAGGACAGAGAGCTGCCGCGCCCATTGCTGGGGATGTATTAGGGCGAGTTTGGTTCAGCCACCCCATGATGTGGATTTTGATCCTATCCATTGTGTCGATGGCTGCAGTGAGGACTTCTTTTATCTCGCTGTGTTCAAAGCAGTGTATTAGCCCTTCAGAGCACGCATTTGAAGGCATTAGGCTTTTGCCTTCTAATTTCGAAACCACAAGCAGGTGCCCAGTTGCATTGGCCTTCTCGTGGATGCGTCCAAGCGTGGCACAATCGGCTGCAGATCCTTTGGTCACGGAGAAGCTGCAGATGAAGCCCTGCGCAGGGGAACGAGTCAGATTAATTTTGTAGGAATATCGTTAATTTCTGCAGGAATATCAGCTAATAAAATGTTATTCTATGATTGTGATGATTACCTCTTCGGTTCGCTTAATGTCCATTCCGAACCGTGTTTCTCTGGGTCCGGGGGCTAGTTCTACTGAAACCTCAGCAATTCCGGGTAAAAACAATGATCTTATCACATGAAACATTTGGACAGTCACGGTCTGGCTATGTTGCTACCCCAAACTAATTTCTTTTCCTGTGGGGATATTCTCGCCCTTAGTGAAAAAAAGACAGGAAGTAATCACTCACCATGCAAGAATTAGAAGCTATATTGACAGATCTCAAGAGCTTGGCGAATAATCATAATGGAAGAGAGAATTTACCGATGTGACGATCTGTTCGGTTTGGATGTTGACAAATACTAGAGGAATTCCTGAGGAAACCAATGCGGGGAACCAGGATATGGACCAGGTTGTGGTGGCCTCGACGGTGTGTTCACCTGGCAGCGGCATAAACATAATGGAGCTAACTACCAGAGACCGTTGATCAGGAAATTTGGTCCCGACTTTCGCCTTCCAGTCGTATCTCATTCCTTTCTTCTTGAATCCTGCTGTGTCCACGTTCACCACCCGCCTGCTCATTTCTGCATCGTCAGATGGAAAGTCCTCATCTTATCCCGTTGCACGTCTGTGCCCATGCTCGTCCAAGTGAATGTTCAAGAGGTGGTATATATATCTACCAGGCATCATCCTAGCAGGATGATTGTGTGGATGAATGTTTGCAGCACATTGGGATGGAATGTTTGCAGCACATTGGGATGGACTTCCATCTTCCTGGTTTTGTCTCCAGAACCTCTTGCCCAGTGAAAACATTCCGTGATTTGCTCTCGTGAAGTTCTAGTCTGAAGGCTTATGTCTAATCGTCTCGAGGGAAACTTTAAACAGGTAAAATCAATCAAGTTTAACTAGAAATACTAAGACTACTGTCCAAAACTTGTTCAGTAAATGATGCGTCAAATTTCAATCGTTTGAACAATAATCAAATCTATTTCATGAGATTACTCGGAAGTTGGCACGCCCCACATCTTTCATAATGTTTAAACACCCTTAACATGAAGTGATGGTAGATTTAGGAAAAAAGCAAAAGTTACCTTGCAATTCAGTACATTGTTCCAGGTTTAAATCCCCTAAAACTACCACATGTCTATCGTCCATAGCGGCTTGGATCGTGAACTTCCTCTGGAGCATCGAGCCCTTAAGAGGCACTACTTGCGCCTGAAGCTTAATCAAACGGTCGCCCCTCCTCACGTTCACCCACAAAGTCTCAGCCTGCTGGCTGATCTTGCGGAGCTGCGACTTGAACTCCGACTGGGCCTTGGTCGGCACGAACTCATCCATGTCATCCTCTGCAAACCCTTCAATGATGTCCCCAGGCAGTGGCGTGCTCTCGTCCCAGTCCTCCGGCACCTCCTGCTTCACCCGTTTCATGCACAACACCGTCGTGTGAGCACTGCCCATGTCGTCTCTCCTTCTGAGCCAGTACCTCTCCATGGAAACACTATTCACGCGGTTTATATCCTAGGATAGGTATCACCGTCTGTCCTAGAGCAGTTTGCGATGATGTACGAACACTCCAAGATCTGTGTTTAGGACTTCATGTCCAGATCATATTCTCTCAACAGCTTGGAGACCCTTCCAATGCCATGGTAACCAGTGCCATGTACTTAATTAATTAGAATAATGACAAGCGAGCTGGCTAAGTTAGGTTACAAATTATAATAATAGACTGACCAATTTGTGCTCTGCACTAAACAGCCAAACAGAGACCGTGCAGAATTTCACACAAAAATATTGTACTCTCTTTCGAGGCTTAACAAGAAATTCTGATCACAGATCAAGTGTACAATGCAAGAAAGAGTATCCGCCTTTGTCCTCGCTTTGCTCACAGCACCACTGTACACAAACGAATGTGTGCCGAAAGACGAAAGTATAAGACTCATCAAGGTCTCAAAGTCTCTGCAGCGTATGAATGTATCCGACTTAGTAAATGTCGTACGAGTCTGTTCTAGCAACTCTGTAGCAGATCTTGTCCAAATTTCATTGCCATTCCTCGATCTCTGCTTGGGTGCGACTACTTTTTGGTTCATCTTCTCTCTTCAGCTGCTCCCTTAATTCCAAGATCTTTCTCTCGATACATTGAACGTGCAGAAAACCGAGATTTGGCTGAAGTGGAAAATTTTGGAAGGGCAAAGATCGATTCGAGAACCGAGAGAAACAAAAGGGAGTATAACCTTTCTATAAGGCCACCGCCCCACTCTGCCTCTTCGGCAAATTTTCTTGACAACGGTAGGACACAAACGCAATCTCTCAGCAGCCTTTTCGATCGGAAGATGGAAGTAACCTCTGACATCTGCCAGCATCATCTTTCCCGCTCTCTCCCTCTGCACTAATCTCAGCACATAAATACAGCCGTTTTAGAATAATGGAAGAAACAGATGAGTGCAATGCAAGCGGCATCCGTTGAACAAGATCGTTATTCCAAAGGACAAGTCCTAGAGGATAAAGATTGATGGAGTAATCTATATTTCAACAGACTCCGTGCAGAAACTGTTTGCGACGATAATTTGGCGACAAACAGAACTCCAGATATTGCTTCCACTTATATATAACAGTCGTAAGAGATTCATTGAAAGATATGATTGTTTATCTGAGCATAAAAGGCCGTACAGGACGCACATACACAGTATATAATTCTAGAAAAGCAACTACCTGTGCTGCAAGCCCGGTTTTAGGAGACTTCGCCTGTCATTCCTTAGGTTTTGGCTTGTTGCCCGTTTGCCGGGGATTCTCTGCTTCAAACAATGAAAATTACAAAACAATAAACAAAACGCATTCTACGGCTTCCAGCCATTCAAAAGATCCCCCGGAACTCGAATCTGATTCTATATGTGAGGCTGTTAATGTTGTGACTTGAAGAAGTGCGAATGGCTATGCATCACCTGAAACAGTCGGCATTTACGTTGCCGTTGAAATCTATTCCGACGCACACAGCTTCATAGAACATGGCGAGCGGGTCCTGTTACATGATGTAGCCAGCCAGTCTCCTTCCCTCACGGTATTACGGCAGAAAATCCTTCACGTTCTGTATGCTTTTCTTGCAAAAACTGAAATGGAAGCAAGAATGACAGGACTATATTGCTGCACGATACATATTCAGAACTCCAATTTTCCGAAAAAATTAAAGAATGTCGTTTAACTTATTAAAGGAAGAGATTAACTGAAGTTCTTACTCAAACATTTAATACCAATGCCCGCCGTTGGATGGTATCGCACCAGGATAGTGCTGAGTATCCAGAATCGCGTGACTGACCTAACCGACTCTTTCAAGTAGTTCGAGTTCTGTGGTATGATTGGTTTCCACTAAATAAATTTCGAAGAACTTATGTTAGAAAGTGTTGCTACAAAGAGCATTAGCAAATGGCAAACACCGTCGGCCTGGGATCAATCACAGAACTTGTCGAAAGCGTTCAACCGTGCCTGAACTCATCACACAGTAATTCATCAAGAAAAGTTTCTAGTTTCTACCCTATTGAAAGAATAATCGAATGCTTCGTGAGTATGAATGATCTCTCTGAGCACGAGACAACAGCTGCCCTAAGTCACTCACCCGTGGTGGTCGAGTTGGTGTGAAATCGCACCTTGGCCACACGCAAGGCCAGAGTTCGATTCTCCAACTCGTCATGATGCGTGACTAAAGTGGAGAGCTGTGGGAGATGGTTCCCTTTGCTCCATGGTTTACGCGTGGCTGCTGTTGGCCGCGAGGCGGTTCCACGGTCTTAAAAAAAAAAAAAAAACTCCCCTAAGTCCAGTCATTTACCTTTTTGTCCTTCTAAGGTTCCGCCTCTCTCTCTCTCGTTCATCACCCTGAGTTTCTCTCTCTCGCGTTCGGCGCCGCCTTTCCGCTCCGAGGTACTCTCTGTCCATGTGGGTTTCGTTCTCGTTTTCGATTCCTTCTTAGAATGTCTCGAATTCGGTACTGCCGCGATTCTCTTGGGCCATACGTAGGAGGGCGACGGATGCCGTATCGACTGTCAAGTCCTGATTTTTAAACCGCAGAATCATCTATTGGCATCGAGATTGAGTGAAGTGGAAGACGGTGAGCTTGCTATTGTCGAATTGTATATCGATAATGGGAATTGGGTTTTGGTGTGCTAGATGTAGGAGCTTTTCCCAGTGTCATATCTGCTGGTTTGATCATTGGTAAGTCAGGATTTCTCACTTTCTTCAGCAGCTTATTTTGCATGGAATTGGGGATGTTGTTTTTCTTGATGTTTAGACGTGGACGAAGGTGGTGCAATCACTCGCCCTCTGCATGTTTGATGAAATACCCAATCAAGCCAACACTTCTGGTGTTTAAACGGTTCTTTTGTATAAATATTTTCTGGATAGGAGTGTTGCATTTTTGTTAAGCCTCGGCCCAAGAAGTGACTCTGAATGTTTGATGAAATGCCTCGTTGATGTAAATATTTAGTTCCAGCCAACACTTGAGGCGTTTAAACTTTTTTGTTTTGTATAATTGTTTTGTTTTTGTTAAGCCCCAGCCCTGGAAGTCACTGAGTTAAGGTTTAAAGTTTGTTCTTGTAGGCTGGTTCCGGGGTAGGCTGGTTTTTTGGTTATTGACCTCTGCCACCACCACAGGCTTACTATCCTTCTTCTAATTGTCCTTCCGCAGGTCATTCTCTGCCTGGGTATCCGCTTGCTGGTTATCCAAAGTGATCCATTTCTCTGCCTTTTAAAGTTCGTGACAGACTTCCGAAGGAGCTCGAATACAAGGTGCGATGAGGACACTGGATGAGAAGGAGACGACCCAGGTGTTTGAGAAGCTCTTCAAGTTCACTGGCAACAACCTCAAGAACATCGTCGAGAGCCCCTCCCATGAGGGACCTGACCCTAACCCGGGCCGCTACTGCTTCCGGCTCTGCAAGAACCGGGTCTACTATGTCAGCGAGTCACTGGTCAAGCGTGCCACCAACATCGGCCGGCACAACCTGGCATCCCTAGGAACCTGCATTGGCAAGTTCACCAAGGGCGGGAGCTTCCACCTGACAATCCAGGCGCTGAGCATTTTGGCCGCCAATGCGAAGCACAAGGTCTGGCTCAAGCCCACCTCGGAGATGTCATTCCTCTATGGGAATCACGTGTTGAAGGGTGGATTGGGGAGGATCACTGAAAACATCAATCCAGGTGATGTGTCAATTTCAGCTCAAATGCTGCAATCTTAGTGTTGTTTGGTGAATGTTATATTAAAGGAACTTTATTTGAAGTTTCATGGGCTATTTTATAAATTGAACTTCGGATTGTCACTTTGTGGTAATCGGGTATTAGTCAATGTTTAAATTGGAGATGTACTGTCTTCCTGGTCTTTTTTTTTGGGGGTGAATGATACATCTAAATAGATTCAAAATTGAGCTCGATTCACTGTCATTTACTGGTAAAATGTGGCCATGATGGAGATGAAGGAGGGAACTCCACGTTGACTATAGTTGCAATCCCTAATTGGGTTTTGCAGTCATCCTTCTCTTTTCTTTCCATGGCCCTCTCCTCTTGGCTTTGTCTCATTGTCTGTCTCCATCCTTTGATTCCCTCCAAATTAGCTCCTACTCTCACTCTTCCTTTTTTCTTACCATCTGCCATTCTTCATATAACATTTTCTTGCTATGATTATTTTTAGCTTAATTTGTGAATGGTTGTATGCCTCATGTTTACTTATTTTGAGTAAGCACCCTTAAATGAGTGAGTGACAGGTGAAGATCAAGATTTTCTTTTTGTAGAAATTAAGAATCTAGCCTGTTTAAATGATTTAACTCAAGTCTTCCTGCTTTTGGTTTTGGTTAATCAAATGTCTTGGTTCTTAGGTAAAAGGTTAGATCAATCAATACACAATAGTGCAATCATATCATGATGTCGAAGATGAATAGCTGTTTATTTTAATAGAATAACGACTTGGTTGTTTTTGCTGTCTATTTAGATTTGTCAAAACTTGATTAATTAGGGACAAGATTTTAGTCCACCCCCAGACCAATATGCAAGAAGTACCATGTTCAATTTGTTTTCCTCATCTTCATACTTGTGTGGGGAAAAATGGTTCATTTGAAAGAAATCTGCTGATTGAAGACGAATGTTATGACAGGTGATGGAGTGGTGGTCTTTTCAATGTCTGATGTTCCTTTGGGATTTGGGATTTCACAAAGGTCAACACAGGATTGTAGGAAGTTGGATCCAAATGGGCTTGTCGTGCTTCATCAGGCTGATATTGGGGAGTACTTGAGGATGGAGGATGAACTTTGAATGAGGGTTTTCTTATACATTGGGTTGTTCTGTATTGTTCAGATTTTTGGAAGTGCATTGAATGACCATGATCTTGAGATACAAAAGAATTGTATTATGCAGTAATTTTTTTTTCACCTCTCCAATTTCATGGAATGGCTAATTCCTTGGTTGTTTGCCATGTTGATTTCTCTTATATGCTTAAAAGAAACATATTATTCTGATCATGTCGAATGACTTTAAGGTTGCCACAGATATTATTTTGTCATGTACATTGTTTAGGATGCCAAGATCTGCAAGTCTGGTAAATCTTATTTATCGCATCATTATGCCCGGAAACTAGGCAACTCCTGTTTTCAGCTTTTTAAGTTGAATTTCATACTTTTGGGCTGTTCAAACTTGCGGCTTTTGGTGGACTTGGCGACAGTGTTCTTACTTGTGTGCTTGACATGATACTTTTTTTGGTTTATACTTTCAAAAGTATAAATAAACATTCTTTAAAGGAAAGTGTAACAGTTTTTTGGTTGCACTGCCATGCACGGTTCATGGTTGGTCTAAGTGGACATATGAAACCTGACTCAGCTGGTTTCACTTTGTATGTTGTGCTTTAGAAGCCTAGTCTTCTGCTTCTTTTGTTGACCATGTAAGGAAAAGGGAAATCCTAAGTAATTCTATTATTGGGTCAAGTGGCTCAAAATTATTATCCTTCTGTTGCTTCACCGCAGCAGAATACTCTGCTGAATAAAATTTGAAATTTACAGGGCTATTCTTTTTCATTCCGCTTTTCTTTCTTGATCTTTTTCACGCTAGTAACTTGTCTAGCACTTCTTCTTTTTTTCCACTTTTTCTGGAGAACTTTTGGACCTGCCTGGGTCTTCTCATGAGATGGTTAGGTATGGAACTCATATTTATGACATTCGATTGATTTAGGTACCATTGATTTTGTTGAGGATAAAGTGTTATGCTCATTTTGTATCTCCAGGCATGAAAAGGATAAGGACCTCTTTTGGCTGAAGCCACTAAGAATGCATAATTAAGGGTAATCTCTTTGTCTAATGTTTTATATGTATATTAAAAAGAAAAGCAAGTTGATATGTTTTTTCATTGCAGATGCCTGGTTGTGATAGAGTTTTCAATATTGCAGGTCCATCCATGTTCAAAGACAAACAATGACAATGAATATTCAAGATTCCCCAAGCCAACCTTCATTTGATATCTCAGAACCAACCTTCATGCACTCAAGAATCTGTGGATAGTGGTGGACCATGAAGTTGGCAACTGGAAAATGCTAGTGGCTATTCAGTGCATGCTGTTAGATGAGGATGTTGTGTTGTAGACTGGAAAATGTTAGTTTTAATGTTGTTTCTAAGTGGATTTGTCTATATACTATGTGTTGAGTTATGCCTGCTGTATTGGGATGTTTGTCTTTTCCATCAAATAACGTGGATCAGTTTGCCTAATGCTATTGAGTTTGCTTAATGCTATTTAGTCTGCTTTTGATTAATTGGAACTTCAACTGATGCAGCATGCATTCACTGCATCAGTCATCAGCGGAACTGAATTAAGCCATTCCAGTGGATGAATGTACTTTGAACCAATGTATTGTGGCTATCTTTGGTTTGAACTATGTTTGCTTTGCAAGCTGCAAGCTATTCAACGTTTTTTTTTTTTTTTTTTTTTCCTTTGGGTGTGAGTTATTTTTGTAACAGGTTTCTTGTGGTTTTAAGTGTTTCTTGCTGGACCGCTATGCTTGGTTTCTTGTAGCTTTTTTAACATGTTCATACAGGTTCATGTAAGAATACTTGCTGGTTTATAACAGGTTCAGTGGTGTTACAGTTGGTTCGATGCTATTATCACAGGTCTAGTGTTTGGTTAAGTGCCGTCATTCTTGGATTAGTTCCAGTGTTTGGTTAAGTGCTATCATTCTTGGATTAGTTCTGTTAAGTGTTTCAGTCCTGTCATTAGAATGCTTGCTCGTTTAAGGGGTCCAGTGTTGTCACCTGATTGCAGTTGCATCTTGCTCTGTGATTGTGTCTTGTTGGGCTGCTTTGACATTCTTACATGAACATGTTATAAACAATGTTATAAATGAGTGGAGATGGTGATGCTTTGTGGTTATCTGTATGTGCTTCTCGGTCTCCTCTCTCTCTCTGTTGTTGGTGATGATGATGTACTGGTAAGAGGGGACGCAGAGAGTGATAAAGACATCGGATTAAATACCAATTCTCCGTTGTTGAGACTTTTGGATGGTTTGTCTATGAGACTGCGTACTGCACTTCACCTGATGTTGGTAACAGTACGATACACCGACTAACGGTTATTATAGGTTCAAAAAGATGGACGAGGCAGAGAAGCTGCTTCGTTGGAATAAATTTGCCCGCAAATTTTAATGATTATAGGTACTGTGTTTTGCAAATGTTCTTGTCGCGTGCTTGATAGTTGGCTGCGAGTCCATCGGAATTTAGATGGAGGCTGGGGCAGGGCAAAACCCTTGCTGATATTCAAAGTGGTGGGAGCTTGGCTATTCCTTTTATGGGTCTTAAACTTTATGTCTATGTATTTTCAACCCTTCTGGGGCAGTCATTCTGCTATGGCTATCTTACTCAAAAGAGGCACTCGCCGTGGTACGCGAAGATGCAAAGAGAGAGCTTGGAATGCGCCGCGTTGATGTACACGTTTGTCTTTCACCCTTTTTTTTTTTTTTGGGTTCCGTCTCTTTGCAAGCCATCACATTATTCTGATGTCATTCTGGATGCAGTGCTTCACGACGGGTCTCCATTGCCGAGATGAAAACGGGGGAGGAAAAAAACGGCAAGTGGTCTGATGGTGGTCATAGAATAGGATGAGGTGATCTGGCATGCCTCCGGCACGGCCGTTCGAACGTTCTGCTTTCAATAGCTTTCGGTGCAGCTCCGGTCGACTCGCCCATGGCCTCATGGCCATTCTTCTTAAACCTCTGTCGTTTTCGGTGCAAGAGATTGGGGGTGGTGACCGGTTGGTGATTGCGGCCGGTCGAAGAGAGGAAGATGAATTATCATCTTCTCCGAGAGTGACGAGGCTCGCTAATTTATTATGGCTCTTAGCTGCATGAAACTGCTCTCCCCTTTCCCGGAAATTGTACAAGTCCGCAGATCTCAAGCAAAGTGTTTTGTGAATTTCAGTTTCAATTCGATATCAGAAAATGTCTCCCCCCTTATCATTTCGGGTATAAACTCATAATTCACTGTGAATATGGCATTAGCAAAATTCATGGCACGGAGATTTGCCTGTGCATTACACACTTGAGGGCCATTTACAGTGAGGAAGATCTCGTGTAAGTAGTTGCACCATGAGTCGAAAGTTTTCGCCAGAACACCCTCGGAGTGTCATGATTCTGGTTTCTTTGCGAACATATTCGAGAGATTGGCCACGACGAATCCTGCGAAGACCTGAAACGAGCAGGCTGGTGAGCATGTCTGAAACAAGCTACATTGAACATGCTCGCACCAATATCATACATTTATAAAAGCGCAAGTTCAGCTTATTAACTTCCGATCGTATCGAATGTGACAAAGGCAAGGAACATGTAAGTGTACCTGGACGCATCCGACAATGTAAATTGCAGAGTAACGACGGCTGTGAACAAGCATATCTGCCACCATTGCTAGGGGGATCGTCAAGGACATGCCTAGTGTCGCAACCAGCGGAGTTGTCCAAACGATCGATATGGCCCTGTTTCAACATTTTCTGACATTACTCAAGAAAGAATGGGGCCTCTTGTAGAAAGATAGCAGTAGCTAATGTCGAGAACAAGAAGATGTGTAACCATCGATTGGAATTTACTGACGTCTATTAGCACTTCTGAACCATTAGTAACAGGGTATGTATTCATCCATCTACTACACAAAAAGCATTATAGATTTTATCTAAACCATATTTTAACTGTGGTAAGTTAACGAGAATGAGCGAGACATACCAAAAGTAATCCAAAAGAACACTCCCCACAAGGCCATTTAAAACCAAGGCTCCACCAACAGATGCTGATGGCGGGAAGCTAAATTTGGGCTCAACCCCCAAAGCATGTAGTGGCCATCCTGCATGAAGCAAAACAGCTTTGAGAAAGGTTTCTGTCATGGAAGCAGTACAAAAATGTGAAGCATTGGGGAGACCTATCGATTAAGACACAAAACATTGAGGAAAGATTGGAAGAATAAAGACCAGAAGGTTGGGCTTTAAATTTTTAGCACAAAATTGAATGTTAAATTTTAATAATTACTAAGGTGAGCGAGCCAGCTCACATTCCCCCATCTGACTAGAATATTCAAAACCACAGTTTCATATCAAAATTCATGCCAATTAACTGTCAAAACTAAATCCAGCTCAATGTTTCCATTGCATAAGATAAGCAGAATAAGTTTGCTTCAGTTCTGCTTCTGCACCACTTACCGAGCCACCAAAGGCCAAGAAGAGTGAAGAGGCCAATGTATCCGAAAAACTTGTGCACGACTACCTTCTCTCCTGACCCCACAGACTTCTTTTAGCAGCACTGCACTAAACCCAGGCAGTTAAAGAAAATGACAAGAGAATTAAAGAGGTATTATGAAAATCATGATTTCTAGAAAGAGATTTTCACCCGTGAACAAGCCATATAATACTGCTGAGAGAAGGCCGAAGATGTCCCCCATGATTGTGTGCTTTTTGATCCTTGGCAACAAGAAAAGAAGGTATCAAGAAAAATGCACAAGATATATCACACAGACATGACGTAACAAAAGGCAAGCATTCCGTTAATTGATGCATATAAAAAGGTAACTGAATGTTTAGCGGCAATATAAATTTGGCAGAAAAAGTTACAATGGACCATCTTTAAAAGGGATGTATCACCTCTTGTGGGAAATGCAGACTCAATATTTCCTGTTTCTTTGACAAACTCATTACACACCAAATTAAGATGAACAGACATCATTAAAATTGCCAAAGAAGCAAAAGTTGTTTTCACATTCCCATGCAAACTCCATATCTTAGCTGTGCAAGTTCCCTATCTTACACTTCATCTGAGGATAAAATTGATGAACACTGGAGCATGCAAGCTACCAAAGTATGTTTTTTCACAAAATTTTTAGGAAATTGGCATTAGGAAATTCAAATACGCTCTTCTTCTCTGACTAAATAAGAGAAAGACTTCATCTAGCAAGCAAAAGCCTACTACATGCTCATACTCACTCTGATGCACTTAATAACTCATCAGATGCCCAAGTTTTTCCAACCGTAGTCATGGCAACACCAGCCATGCTGATAAATACAGCGACCACCTTCAATAATGCTTATGGATTCCTGGCCAAGAAGAGCTCCAAAGAAAAGTGTGAAGAGAGAAGATGTAGATGCCAGGACAGTTGTACTTGCTACGCTGGTATTTGCCAGATGAATTCGACAAGTACTGCATGTGATTGAACCAGTTATTACTCATAAATATCCTCCCAAATGCAAAACTTATCAAGAGTGGAAAGACGGGGTAATCCTAGATACGAGACTGTCACTAGGATGAGAAATGGACTTGTTTTTTGCTAAAATGCAATTAAATTGTGTATCATCAAGGAAGAGTTTAATCCAAAGGAGTTGAAGTGGATTTCTATGTCTAGAGTTGAGTCTAACAGTGACTTCTCCAAGAATTAAGCCTCTGAAATTTCATATTCTAAAGAAATGCTCTTTTATTCCAGAAAAAAAGCAGTCAAATAGGTACAAGTGGAAGTACTTTCAGTGTTTCAGAAGAAAACCAACTCCACTGTATAATATTTCCTACCACCAACTATATCTTAACTACTTGTCCTCGAAATCCTTGCTCTCGAGATCAGGTATGGGTTTAATTGGTGGCACCTTTAATTCCAGAAAACATTTGTCTTATTAGTGAATTTTCATTTTAAATAGTTTCTATAAAGCAAATATCTCACAGCGACTGAATCAATTGATACTATCCTTAACTCCTGGATGAGGATGAGAATGCTCAAAAGAGATATGTGAAATTGCAATAAGTACACGATGAAAATATTTTACCAAGAGAAGTTTCCTTTGGCCCCTACAAATTGAGTTAACGAAGGTATGGCCCTAAAATGACCTAACCAAAACATGTTTAATTGATGGTATGTACGCTATGTCATGAGGAAGTGGAGAGAAAGCTAGAAGCACATGGATAAAGATTCTACCAGATGGTCTTAAATATCCGAACTTTATGCAGAACAAGGAACTAAATGGAGATTCAATGATTGATGCACACTCCATCCTACTGTGGGAAACTAACATTCTTTTTTATAAAGTTTGTCCAAAACAGATATTCATGAATTACACAGGAATGGGGGGATAAAGGGTAATCTATATCTGATTCTCTCACATGCGGACAAAATACCCCATTCACTATCATCTAATATGCAAAATCAAATTGTCTAACTGCAACTGGACAAAACTATCAAGAAATTTTAGCGTACTGGAAGCAGTTAAAATATTTACAAATACTAAACAAGCTTCCCATCTAGCTCTTTTGTGAGAATTGAAAAGCACCTTTTAATTATAGAAATAGCTATTTCATATGAAAGAATGACATATGTTTCAAGATCGCAAAGATGCATTACCTCCGTCAAAAACCATATAGGGGTGAGATATAAGCTACATTTCACAATATCCAATGAATCAAGTCCAGGATTCTCGTCAAGTAACGGATGTTCACCTTCCTCATTCAATGACCTCAACGCCAACCCTCTTCCCTCTCACTAATATCCCTGTCCGAGTCAGGAATTAGCTTATTCTTAGTTTCTGCATTGTTGTACATTTCACTGGATATGAGGGGAATGTCAAGTTCACTTGAACTGCTGCTCTTGCCACTGATTTTATAGTAGAGTCTTCTGAAAGGGTCCCTTCTAAGTAAGTCACATATACAGTCCTTGAGGAACGCGATAGGAAAAAAGACGACCATGAGAGAGACCATAAGATATGTTATGGCGAAGGGCTGTTTGTATTCTTCGAAAATTTTCTGAACAGCAAGGAAAAAAAAAACAGAAATACAATTATGGAACTTGAATAGAGAAGATTATATATCCACAAGCAAATAAAACATGTTTTAAATGACGCCCATCAAAAGATACCGCTATCTCAACGGGCATACACCTAGTAGGAACAAAATATTCACCAAATTCAATGAACGATTCAAGGCGTACGACCATAAAACAGAAATAAGAATTTGGCAGAAACATAGGCGGCGAAAAAATTTCTAGGCGCTCAAACACGCAAAATGTTTATCCTTTCTAACTTTTCTTCAAAGGTCAACTCTTCCTCTATCAAGTCAGAAACCAAACCAGGGATGAAGCAACCCTTGCAAGAAAAACATATAATCACCAACAAGAACAATCATCATGTTCCCACAAATCAGTATCGATTCTTTGGGTCATAGAGGAGCAATACAGAGTGAATCACTAACTTCGAATCTCACGGTGCAATTTGAATTCCAAACGGTCAACCCCCTCCTTTTCTCGCAGCAACCAAACAAGCCTCATACAAATTTCTAAGAACTACCCGCGAAAGAGAACTAAAAGGAAAGAAACTTCACCTGGGTCACCTCGGCGGACGCGACCCATATGAGCACAACCGTGCCGATCAGACCCAAAACCAGCTTGTATCTCCAACCCACTACCCAAGAACGCTGTAGTGAACGCAAAACGGGAGCAGCACCGCAACGAGAGTCCGCTCAGGAAGCCCGCCGCTCGACACGGAGAAGGGGAGAATGGCGACGTGGGTGTATATACCGACATCGGGGGGTCCGTCTGCTGTTTCCGCAGCGATGGTTACGGTCAAGATAGGATGGCGTTTCGGGAATTGAGAGCAAGGACGACTCGGTCGATGAATTTTGTGAAAACGTTGGAGATTGCCGTCAAGACCACTTCCCTGAGGGACTTTGCTTGGAAGTTTTCGCGCAGTTTTGAAAGCGTTTTTCTTGTTGTGTCAGCATGCATCGAACGAGCTTGACAGGTGGGGTTCTGCATTAAACTCAGTGGAGACTTGAATGGAGTTCGTGGGAAGAGGTGGTGGCGTTTTTTCCTTCCATCCATTTCTGCTTCCGCTGTAGGCTCCTCTAGAGGCTAAAAGCCCATGATAGGTATGGAGCTCTTTTTTTTTTTTTTGATTTTTTTTGCGATCCATCCTCCAGACAGCCAATAACCTGGCAGATAAACCCGGCAGAACAAGCAATGGGATAATTCACCATCCCACATCCCACTTAAGATACCAAATGCCTCTAGCTGCTAACCCTTCACCTTTAATGATGAAGTGAGCCACCATGTCAAGCATTGCATGGAGTTCTTTTGATCCTTGAAATCTCTTGATCTCTTAGTCCAACTTACTTGTCACTTGTCCAAAAATTCAATTGTTAAAATGGTGCTTCAAGTCACATTACCAGTCTTAAAATTTATGAATGTGGTCAAGATTTTCTAATTGGAATTAACGAGTTTCTTCTATCCATGAAAACCGCCACTAATTTCTTGAAAATTTATGAAGGTGATTGAGATTTTTTAAATGAAATTAATGAGCTTTTTTTTTTATTATGCATCTTTGGGATTAATACCTCAAAAAACCCCAAACTAATATATATGTGACAAATAATTTTTTAATCATGAAAATTTTAAACTGATACACATATGACAAATATACTTTAAAATCTTATCCCGATATACTTGTGATAAATTTACCTAAAAACAAATTTGTTCTCGACCTCCAAAATCGCAGAAATGATACATTTGTGACAAATATAATATCCATTATATTGGATTAATATCATTAAAAATAATAATAACTATGCGCTTGTGACATACCTAATAGAAAAATCCTAAATTAGTAATTTAATGTCATAGATGTTGTATATATCTGAGAAGCAATACTAGAAGGTTATTACACATATTAAGAAATATTTGGTTACCATTACCAATTAATGCTATTTGTGACCTAATTGTTGAGGATTGACGAGCTCAGTATCACAGCTCTATCAAGATGTTGTGGGGGTGCAATAGGTGCATAATACTAGCGCAAGAACTAGGTTACTATTTTCTTATTGAAAGTCTAGAATATCGGCTAGGCTTTCAATAATGACGGGCAATAATGATATAATATTTGCCAACCCCTAACCATCTAAAGCACTATATATTAGCGTTGGGAGAGAAGAGAGTTTACATGAGCGAGCATCCATTTTATATTGGTTTTTCAAAATACAAAATCATATTATAAATCGAACCTAACGTCTTTTCAAATTGAACGAATAGTAAGCACAAATTTCAACAACAGGAAAAGTGGTATTTCTAAAATGTGCCCACCTAACAATGATGTAATTATATGAATCTCTCATAAATCCTAAACTTAAAATAAAATAAGTTTTATCTCGTCCTCCACCACTATGTTGAGTAGGTAAGTCAGAACCAAACTGAACCGAAAACCGATATTTTATTGGTCTGCTTTACCGATTAACCGAACCGAACCGAACTATAAACCGATAAAAATTTCATATCCTCTCCTCCGGGATTTTCTAATTTGTCGATCTCCTCCAGCTTCCAGAAGCATGATTTCTCCAGTTTTGTATCGACAAACTGAGAGTGATTCTCCCTTTGATCGAGGGACGCGATTTTGCCGGCGCTTGAAGTGATCTCCGCCGGCCCCAGACTGAGCCCTCTCCGATTCACCCTCGGCTTCGCGCTCGACAGCAGAGTCTCCTCGATCCTCTTTGCGGCATCCGGATCTCTTCCTAACTCCTACCACTTGCTTCGGCTCGAACTTGGCCGAGACGCCCTCCAAGGGGCTTCTTCTCTTGTCCCCGGCTTTTACCTTCGAGGCGTAGCTAGCCTCGAGCCTCGACGACAGGCACATGATCTCCCTTCTCTACCTCCTCAATCTCCGCACATCTATAGTCCTGCCATTGCCTCTCGATCTAAGGCTTTGCCGGACAGGGGCTCCAGCATGCCCTGCTTCCACTGGATCTTGGAAGGAAACGAGGATTTAAGGAAATCTGGGAATCGGCACACTCGGGGCTCTGGTTTTCCTAGCTGAGGTCGTCGGACTCGAGCGAGTCGGAGAGCTTCACGAAGACGGGTTTGACGGACGACCAAGATGCCTGGACGGCAGTGGCGGCGGCGGCGGCAGAGTCTTCGGACTCGCTGTTGTCGAAGGCGGCGTTGTTCCACACCTGAAGCTTCGGTGCGTCGAACGCATCTGGGTGCCCAAGAAACTCATCTTTCGGATCCCAGCAGGGAGAAACGAAAAGAAATCTGGAGATTTTTGCTTCTCTGAGGTGGTGATGATTCTTGAAAAACGAAAAAAGAAAAAACCGAAAAACCGAAAAACCGGGAAAACCGAACCGAACAAATTTCGGTCGGGGTTTCTATTCAGTTCGGTTCGGGTTTCGATCTGTTCGAAGATTTTTACGGTTGCCTGATCTTCAAAAAAATCGACCGAACCGAACGTTGACACCATTTGTTGAGATCAAGTAGACCTTTTTTACCTATAGTAGGATAAAATATTAAATCAATTATTCAAAATAAAGTGAAGTGCAAATAAAAATAGTTTTAAAACAAAGTCTAGAACATATGGATACTTGCATCTTCGACTTTCCCATATATGACAATGAGCTAAGATGTTGCCAAAAATTGCAGTTTGATTACGGCAGTCAATGTATGTCATGTATACCATTTCATTTGGATGTACGTCAGTGTGTAATTTCTTTTATGGTCATTAATGTCCACCAATAGAATCTTCTTTGGCTTTCCGCTTTGTTGCAGGTTAGCTTAATTGATCTTGTTCTTCACAAGAGCCTGAGATGATTCGCGGAGTTGTCATCACCATTGTGGGGATCAATCTAGTTGAAGAAGGTACAATTTCCTTGCTAATACTTTCTTATGAAGATTGATGCAAAGAACAAGGCACTAGATAACTCAATAATAAGTCTGTAATGACAGATCACTTAATTTCCAGAGCATCCTACATCTGAAGCTAATTCGAATGCTAACAAACAGAGTGAGGCCACAAGAATCGCACAACGATCGCAATTTGATCCAAACACAGCAATCTACATCTTTGTCTTCCTATAAATCCCACATTGCCATAAAACACTCAAAGCCATTCATTGAAAAACCCAAACTCAGTAAGTGCCCACTCTATTGCATTGTTGATCGACGAGCCATCTAAATCAAATCTCGAAGAAACTACAAGGCGTCGTCGATTTGCAAAACCACTGACTGCAATAGGTGAGTGTTGAGACTCTTCCCATTGAACTCGATTCCATCAAAACCAATTCTTTTCCCATTATGCCTATTTCCAAAATTCTGCCATTCTAATGTTCAAACCGACTTCCTTCGTAGTCATACTTTCCACATTCAGCTCTCCACTTGAACAATCAACCGCAGTGACAATTTGACACCATACAAAAAACCATATGAAATTTGAAGCCTCTATCTTTCTATTCATGCCACTTTGCCCCTACTAATCTATTTCAAAAGTGCCTAAATAGTTAGAGGCCAATCTCAGGCCAACTGATGAGCATCATCAAAGCGCCTGACAAAAGTGCCTATATAGTTAGAGACCAATCTCTTGCCAATTGATGAGCATCATCAAAGTGCCTGACAAAATTACAAGCCAAAGACATTTGTGAGCAAAAAGATGAAAACAAAGGTATGCTAATGGTAATCTGCATAGTGAATAGCTACTCTTACACGTGAAGCTATTTGTTGAGGCCACGCTCATGCATCTACCTGTTACATCCTCTTCAATTGTTTGAGCAACAAATTCTAACGAGTTTTGTTTGAAATGTGTAGTCCGACTAATGGCACATGGGTTATGGATATAAACAGCTTATGCTTTTGTTCTTATTGTGGGTATTCTTGTCGCCCAATGGCTGCTAAACCTGTTGAGTTCAGACCAAGAGCTCTTCATCGAAGACCATAACAAGTGATTTGAGACCAATCTCCTCAAAGTGATTGACGAAATTACAAGCCAAAAAAAAGAAAAAAAATTGCAGACATTTGTGAGCAAGAAGATGAGAAAAGAATCTTGATATTCTCTCAGACAGAACTTATATTGCGCAGCTAACAGCCCATAGTGTTTCGAGCTGTGGAAACATCAAACCCAAATGTTAAGCTCAAAGTTCTCTTCTACAGATGCACTCATGTGCCTCCATTGATAGTGAATCAAAACACTCTAAATCACAAACTAGCACTGAAGAAGAAAATGAGGGCGAGAGAGAAACCAAGAGCAGAGAGGGATGAGATTTAGAGTAGAGGATTGTCTCTGATTCAACTGGGAGAAACATCTAGTGAGAGAGAAAAACTAACCTTTGAACCCTAATCAGATACCACCAGGATTTCAATTTTTAGATACTATTGTTTCCCAAAATTGTTTGGATAAAAATGCCCCTTGTCTGGCAGCCAAAACAATCGCGTGTCAATGAAGATTTGGCCGGCCGATCCCAGGCCTTTTTTGAGTTTGACTAGACCAGATTAGACCCTTATTTAAAATAGAGTCAACTTTGATCCTATTTTTTGAGAAAATGACTCAAAATTTTCCTAAAAGTAAATTATCTTTGTAAGAACTAATTGGCCGGCCAAGTAGGACAGCGGTGCACCCCTTCCACAGCGCCCTTCGATCATCTCTCTCAGCGCTCTCGTGTCCAGCTTTCTTTTTTCAATGTTTTTTTTTCTTTAATTTGGGCTATTTTCTTCTTCTTTTTTAAAGTTTGGCCTTTTGATGTGGCGCACAATTATCGCCACATCATTAAATACATTAAATTTGCATTTTCCATCACTCAAATTGAATATAGCTAGTGGGGGTATTAATTGCACTTTTTAATAGCTTTTAGGATTTGATTATACTTTCCTATAAATTTAGCACTTTTTAATCTTTTCTCCTTCTAACTTTGATACCATACAAGTGCCATGTGGTCTAACCATACAATGTCTCTTTTATTATAGTACAATATGTATCTCTCCTACACATAATTAGTCTTAAAAACAAAAGCTACCCAATGTCCAACTTGATTTATGGATGACTAGAGTCAACCCTTATGCAAGTAACAAATTGACTGCAATAGTAGGAATCAAATTTGAAATTTAACTATTTCAAACTTGGTTCTCTTTATTTGATGTTCGAGTGTAAACTCACATGTATCTCCTAGACAAGAAATTCTTTTCAAAATTTGCAAATCCGAGTGGTGAATTATGTGTAATGCTTCTAGAATATACTTGGATTAGAGGACACTTAGAATGACTAAAAATTATATATGGCGCCACTCTAGTGTCAAAACTTTTTTGCCAACTCGCTAAATGTCAAGTCGGAGAAAAAATGGTCACTTAAGTGCCTCCTATGAGAAATTTGATTAAATTGATTACATTGCATTAAAATTAAAATTTTCATATGACTTGACATTTTAAAAAAAAGAATCCAACCACATAGACATCCAAAATGACGCCTACACAATGATAATTTTTTAATTGACATTAACATTGAAGTGATCACTTTTTACAATGTCTCATTGAAGTTATCTTTTTTACAACGACCGCACTTAAGTAATCACTTTTAACAATAATTGACATTCTAGCGATCCATATGTACAATTTTTAACATGCAAGTAATCACTCACAACCTGTCTACTGGATGTTGTGTAGGAGTTATATGCCAATTGGGCACACCGGGCTAGTCATGTAGGATTGAGAAATTAATAAAATATGGCCACATCGGGATTTTCGGTGGCCCAAATCAGAATTGGGATTTAAGTGGTTGTTCTTTTATAAAGCGGCACTTAAGTGATTCTGAAAAAACTTTTGATACTAAAGCTAATGCATTTACACAATTTTGACACTTCTAGATTCTTCTCCACTAAGATCATGTGCAACTTGGTCCGCATTCAACAATACTAAACTCTTCCATGATCCATACTTCATTTTATTTGGATGAAGAGTTATGTGCTTCTAGAGACAAATATCCATGATTTACATACACACCTAAAACATATCAAAGGTCCCGTTGGGAGTATTAATAAGATCATTAAAATGTCAACTAGCAATTTTGCCATAGTTGTCACATAGTTTTTTTTAGATGCTTGGCAAAATCTCTTTAACACTTCACAAATTGCTTATGATTTCTATGTAAATGGAGGTCAACTTCTTTGGACTTTAAGAAGACTTTTTTTTCCTTGTTGATTTGTATAGTTCATAAGAAAAGTTCTTTGGCAATGTCGGCTTACCTTGCTCTTATTCCAAAGATTAAGAAACCAGAAGAAATAAGCCAATTTAGGCCTATACGCCTTTACAACTTCAGCTATAAAATAATTTCAAAAGTGATGGCTAAGAGGCTAAAACCATGGCTCCATGAATTGATTGCAATAGGACAAAGTGCCTTTGTCCAGGGTCGCCGGGATTCAAGACAACATCTTTATAGTCTAGGAAGTATTACATCAATTGAGGGTAAGGAAGAGAAAGAAGAAGTTCTAGGCCATACTTAAATTTGACATGCAAAAGGCGTACGACAGGTAAAATGAGACTTCTTAAGAGCATGTATGCTAAAAATGGGTTTTTGTGAGCGATGTGTTGATTTAATCATGCAATGTGTCTCAACCAGATCGCTCAAAGGTGAAAGCAAACAGAGAACCCATACAATATTTTTCAACCCTCACATGGAATCGACAAGGCAATCCACTATCCCCTTATCTATTCATAATTATGGCAATTGTTCTATCATGGATGCTTGTACAAAGCCATAGTGGATGGAATCCTTAGAGGAATTGTCACACCTCGTTGGGCGTGCGCCCATCCCGGCTTGTTGATTAAATAACGACATCCCAAGATGCATCGTCAACTTTTCATTTTAATACGCATTTTTGCCGATATAAAATCCTCAAACAATAAAATAATGATAGGAAAGTAGGATCAACTTTTCACAAAATACATTTTTATAAACATATAGGTCTATACACAAAGGTTTACAAAAGGGATTGGCTCTCTATAAAGAGAATTGTCCTAAGACTAGCTAGCCGGACAAGATCGGGCCGATTGGCTTCACCCTTAAACTTCGGGGGCTTCGGGTCATTTATCAACACCATCTAAGAACCTCAAATGGTTATACAATAACCGGTGAGACAATGTCTTAGCGAGTTCTAGCCTCCTAAGATTCGATTAGGAAGAATGCTTAAGCACAAACAAGCATTAGAGAGCTTACTCTTTGGTCTCGCCATTTCCTACAAGTCGATACCATTTAATATTTCATTGAATCATATCAACAATCAAATCACTCAATGAGATTAAATCATCGACCAATCGACTTAGTCGATTCCATGTCATCGAATCGTCACTCGATCAAAACAATACTATCTATGAGCCTAATCAAAATCTAAGACTGTTCACTCTAGGTGATAAATAGATAGTAGCTTGCCCCAAAGGCTAATAAATACTATACTATTCATTTTCTAAGATGACATAATGAGTCACCGAGCTAGTACATACACCGTTTATTCTCCAAGACAGACATATAGTCATTGAGCTGGTATAATAGGGTCGTTTTTTCTCCAAGATGACATATTAAATACCAGCTAGTATCAGTGATATCATTCATTATCTAAGATAACATATGTAGAATATCGAATAGATATTATATCGTCTCTATCTCCAAGATGAAATATAGAATCACCCCGAGTCGATATTGTATAACGTTCTTTCAAGCTCTTATAGTGTACTATTCCAATCGCATAATCAATTTACCATTTTTTTTATCATACTCGATAAAAATACACGTGTGTGGGTATATGGTCGCCCTAGCCAAAATACAAAGTTTTCACTTTTTGAACCTCCCACTTTTCAGCAAGTCCAAAATCGATTTTTGCGTCGTAGGTCGATGCCCGGTAATAATTAATTACCAAAGTCACAATCATGCAAACAATAACTAGAATAAAATTCCGATCGTGTGCTATCCGAAGCAATTTGCGGAAAATAAATAAATAAATAAATAAATATGAAAACTAATAAATAAATACCAATAAATCAAACTTAGGCTCGTAATTCCTAATTGGACGCTTCGAAACGGACCCAAAAAAATTTCTGAGACTCGTTAAATAAAATACTAGAGTCTATTTACTTGCTAATTGCACTAATTAACCACCTAACATGCATTGGCAATTAATTAAATTCATTAATCTAATCTTATCTAACCACCTAATCCATCTTAACCTAAACTAAACAACCCCTAAGCATGATTAACCTACTGCTTGAGGATTAGTGAGTTAAACTCATTTGTTCGGAATCCGGTCGGTGCAAAAAATGCGGGACACCTAGCAGAACCGATTCTCTCTAGGGCGGGGCCTAGCTTTCGGGGTTCGAGAACAACCCCAAAATGGGCATCGAAGGTTGCCGGGAAACCTATTGGTTTCTCGTTTATGTTCTTAGTTGAAACATAGGGCAACAAAAAGCCGGTTAAAGCGGGATGGACCGAGGAAGGTGGAAGAGACCAAACCGGGTTCAAGTAGAGGACTCATGGTGGTGAGTAGGCGGGCCAAACAGCTCCGGCTAAGCTCCACATGACACGGACAACAAATTTCCGGACATTGGAACAAAGCGAAGGGGAGGCGGAGTGGTGTCGGGCGGCGTGGCGTGCGGTCGCGGTGTCAAGATGATGAATGGCGACGCATGTGAGCAGGTCCCGGTGGTGGCGTGGTCGCCCACCGGCTCCCTTGGCCGGGTTCCGAAAATGGCAATAATAAGGAAGGGAGGGGAGGGCCGTCGACCGGATGAGGGGAAGAGGGAGAGGAGGAGGGAACAAATGGGGTCCATTTGGCTTAATTTCTCCTTAAATGTTCCCTTGACCTTATCCAACTTGTCCACCAAGCTGGGCTGTCTTCCATGGCCTAAATCAGCCACCAAGCACTCCAATTACAACCCTTGGAAATGGTCCAAAAAGCCTAGGTAAGTGGGGAGCTACGAATTTGCTTGACTTCTCCCTCAATTGGTGTGACATGTCAAATTTTACCAACCTTCATTAGTGTAATTAGATCATTAGGAACTTAGATTAATTAGATTGGGCCAGAAAGTGAGATGGATCGTGAGAAATGTGTGGGCTTGAGAAATAAGTGGGCCACACGAATTGGACTTGAGAAGTCTAATGAGAGATTATGGGCTTGGACTTGGCTTGAAGCCGGCCAAGGTTCGGAATTATTAGATTTGTAGATTTATTTTAGTAGGCCGGATTGTTATAGATTAGGCCTGTTGGGCTAGGGACAAATATTTAGGCCCGAATGATTTTATTTTATAGATTATAGTTATGATAATTTGATTAGTGATTGTAATGTTAATATCAATTTCTAACATTAGCATTTCTTGTGATGAATTCTTTATAGACTAACATTGACTAGTCGATATGTTATGTCATGACTTTGTATAATTATAAAAATGATTGAAATCAACAGAAACAAAAGGA